>CP075864.1:5232841-7849262 GCA_019565615.1 Trichoderma simmonsii
TGATGGAATCGAGCCTGAGGATATCATCGCGGAGGAAGTACCTAAGAAGGCGAAGAAATAAGCTGGTCAACGCATCAGTCTAATGTCATAAAGAAAAGAAAAGAGAGGGTAGAAGATGTTTGGTGTGGTTAAATCCTTGGAATTGGAGTTTGGCGCCTTGGGTGGCTTCATAGTCGGCTCTGTCAATTACTGCTATATAGTGTCCTGAGATTTGTTATCAAAGCATCACAGTTAGATGGAATGATGGGTCTGGATTCACAAGCATTGGCATTCTTAACTGATTCGCATTCACTCATTGTCACGTTCACATTCACATCCCAATACGTTCACAAGCAGGATTGTAATCCCAAAGGCTAATAAAACATGGCAACGTTCGTCAAGAACTCACTACGAGTTCTGAGAGTATTATGTGTCGTGTCGCTCCCGTATCAACATGAAACAATTAGCTCCAAGGAGCCTTAGCCACGAACCCCATTATCAGACCGTCTTTGTCCATTCATCCCTTTCCCAACGCCAAATAACGCTTCGCCAATAAAAGATATATGTGAGGAGCGACCTTGATGCACGCTTCAGTGAAAATAAAAAAGGGGGGATATAAAAGGAGTAAAAATGAACGATGGCAAAAGCGAAGAGAAAAAGAAGTCCTCTCGAAAAGGAAAGAAGAATGAATCAAAATAAAAGTAAAAAAAAAACCATGGTGGTACATCTTTTTCGTGTTTACCTTTAACACCAACGCCGCCACTGTTGAAGAACCAGGGTTCTCAAAACATGTTGAAAAAAAAAACAAGGGGGAAACCAAAGGAACAGCCACAAAACAACGACAACCGTATGTTTCTGGAACGGCTACTCTTGTTGAGATGCAGGTCTCCAAGACGATTAGTCAAGAGGCGGAGGAACCAAGCCACCTAAATCACCCACCACAGGTATCGACTCTATTGACTGTGGTCCTTGGGCCCTATCCATCATCTTGGCCATAAGATCGATGTGGTTCAGTATCGTCTCCGCGGATGGGACGTTTGTGTCGGCGGGAGGGTTCTCCTTTCGCTCCACGCCCCATATCTCAGCCGGGATGGCATCAGCCTCTCCATCCCACAGCGCAATGCGGATGGGCCATTCAAGGTGCCTCCACCATTTCGAACCCGTCTCAAACAAGCTCACAAGACCCATAACCTCTCGACGAGCAACATCATCTAACCACCACACGTTATCCATACGTTTGAGTAACGCGAAGAAACAGGCGAGAATAGCTAGAGCACGAGGCCTCTTAGCCTCAACAAGTTCAACATAACGCCGTGAAACGGTTGATGGAAGGGCCAATGCTGAAGGAGCGTATTGGTTCTTGTGGGCCCAGTTGAGAACACAGACGGCATGGAAGTAACCTTGGTTAGTTGCCGCTCTGCTGGCTTCGTCTTCTTGTTCCAGCTCTTCATCCAAGTCATCGAGAAGATGGCCAAAGAAGGAGTCTGGGCCTAGCGGATTCAGGTCAAGCATGAAGCCCGGCTGAGAGTCAATGACCACCTTGACAGTGGCGCTGTTACGGATCCACTGCCACGACGTAGCCACAATCGTCTTGACGCCCTGGAAAGCATGGAACCAAGATAGGGGTAATGCATATCGACGATGAGGTTCACTTGGATCCAACGGGTCGCTATCCTCCTTGACAAATAGCCGAGACGCAGTAGCCTGGAATGCAATGAGACATGAGGTGAGGAACAGGGCGTCTGCATTTTCCGCCGTTATGCCCTTGTTTAATGACCTACAATACTCTGCCAAGGTAGACGCAGAATATGCATGGGAGGCTTCAATCATGACTTTGTCATCGGGGTTCTTGAAGCGCAAATGTAGAGCTGCCACTGAGAGAACTGCGTCGATCAGGTAGGTCCGTCCCTCGAGGGCGAAGCGTGGCACATCCTTCTGCCAAATGTCCGTACTGGCTGGAGAATTCATGACGAGAGTCTTGGAGGTGCTGGTGATGTATTGGTGCCATAGTTGAAATTCCAGGAGCCTGTCCCCTTGCCTGGTCATGGATGTGGTGATGGGGACGGATGGTAGCGTGAGCGATGGCGTTGAGACCGTACTAGGGGGAGAAAGCCGCGAAGGAGATATTCGACGATTATCGTAGGTAGGCATATTTGTTGTTGATGGCGCTGGCGCTGCCGTAGGCGCAATCGTAGTCGCAGTTGTCGTTGTCGTCGCCGTCGCTGTCATGGGTCTCGGGCTCACTGAAGACGGCGCGGACACAGGTGCCTGGGGACTCTTAGTGGCCGGGGTGGGAAGTGTATGCAGTTCATCGAGCACTTGGCGGCTCTCGAAATCGCACATAACGCCATGCTTGGAGCAATTTCCGCAGCGTGGATGGACTTCGTCGCACTATTCAAAAGGAAAAAGCCGGCGGCATTAGTTTGGTGTATTCGCAAGGCCGCTGAAGAAGATTCTCATTCGGGAAGTCGGAGAGGGAAAGCGGTGGGAATTGTCGGGGACTTTTTTTTTCCCCAATGATTTTTTTCTTCCATCTTACCTTGATCTTTCGATTTTTGCATCGCCGACACCCCGCGCGCGACTTTTTGTGTGACCGTCTGGGAGGCATAAGGAGAATTGAGGAATTCAGTATTGATGTCGCTGAATACGTGCAGCAAGGGTTCTAGATGCGCCACGCACAGGCGGCATTGCCCACGCGGGCCTGTCAAGAGATGGCTTGTGGTCGCTAGATGGTGTGTAGGGGATAGATCGCGAAATCCGACGTGGTTTTCCGGGTCGTTACATGCGCATGGTGCAGCATCCGGCGAAGTTGAAGGGCTGGAAGCAGGAAGCGCCTGGGAGGCCGGAGCTAAAAATGAAGGGTAGTACGTGATGCTAAAACCGATGACGGATAGTTGCTTCAAGCACCCGGATATCGATGTCTGGAGGGGCGAGTGCCTGCATGGCGATGTTTTTACGAGTACGAGGGCGCAGCAGAAGAACATGAGCCTCTTTTGGTTAATAAGCACTGCCACACGGGATGGCTCCTGTGCAATGGGTCGGGCGCTCGTTTCTCCGAAGCAGGTGCTAATAACCCGCGGCATCCGGGCCGTCTTTTTTGTGTGGTCGAACTACCGCCCGTCCTGCGGTGCAGCCGCGTGAGTGAGAGAGGATCAAGGATGACGTATCTGGTGAGATTACAAAGGACATGGCGAGGGCTACGAGATGGGATTGACTGCTATTCCCGGAAAAAGCAAAGCAATACAAGCTTAATGAGCGGCAGTCACGATTAGCGAGATTGCCATTGGACTTTTTTGCAGTATCGCGGCTCCAAAGTGACGACGAGCAAGCGTCTGGCAAGCCCTAGGAGAACCCCATATAAGGAGTAAAATAACAGGTACCGGAGTAAATACGGAGTACTGCGGCGTGTTGTGTGTGGATGGGCCGGAGCAGACAGGAACAAGCTGCAGCATTCCTCCCGATGGGTGTCAGACTGTCAGTTGATGGAAGGCTGCCAAATCATGGCAATGCATTTGTTATCTCTTATCTCTAGTCAGAAGCGCGGAATGCTCTCGAAGATAATGGTGGATGGTGAGCGGCTAGCTGCCGGGATCGACGCACTGCAACCTCTTTCAAGGGTCGACTGACCACCAAGATGTGCAGTACTAACCCTGATGAATGAGATGCTGTCGAGCTCTATTTTAGTTGCGCCATCCCTTAGTAATAGCCCCTGGTGCCTCGATTAGCAGCCAAGTTCAATCGATAGCACAGCCTGGAAGGGTTTTTAGAAAAAAAAAAATCCAATAGTCAACATCTCCATGAACTTCTCCTTTAGGCTACTTGGCCCTAGAACTACCTCTCTCGTAGGACCTACCAACCCGGGCATTAGGCTATGGAGGCATATGCGGAGCGTATGCACTGGTACATGTACTGTCAAGCGAGCAGAGTAACCTGCAGAGTTCAAATAGATACCTAGTCCGTGAAAGGTAGGACTCGCATGTTTAAGTACCTTTGTGGGATGCCAGCTCACACAGTCGTATCAGAGATATGGGATTCGTATCACATCAATAGATGACTGTGCTTATCCACCGGATTCTCGCCCTCTGTTTGTTTGCCCGTTTGTGAGATGGGACAGGTAGCATGTATATGCACTCTCCTGCAAATGCAAGGTCCGCACTCCGACATGCCAGCAGGATCCCGCGATAGCGGTGCGTGTCGTAGGTCAACATTGACTCGTAACGAGCACATGCACAATCACGCAAAGGTACATCTCACCCAACAACGCGTTGGCCTTCAAAGCAGTCCACGTGAATGCTTCCTACAGACAAACCCTTACATGTAACACCAGCATTGCCGACGTGGGGAATTCCCTTTCCGCATGATCATTTCGTCAAACAATCGCCGGTTGTGAAATGAAAATGATTTATAAGAGATTCCACTCGGTGAGCCGGCGCTGGCCGATATCAAATTCTGCTAGCTCTGCCCCCAAGATTTCGTGCTTTGAAACAAGACTCAGGCGAGACAAGGAAATAGTGAAAATAATGACCTTATCTTCGGCTTCACTCATTGCCGCAGGAGTTTTGCTTCGTTCTGTGATAGAGGCTCGAGTTGTACAAAACTCCGCGATGTAAAGCCCGTGTTATACTTTTCGGTGATGTGTAGTTGGGGGATAAACGCCGTGCTGAAAACGCCGCGTCGCAATGGCGCCAGACGCCGGTTCTCGTACATCCACGTTATCGGAAACCGGATCGAATAACTCACCTATCGCCTACAGTACATACAGCAAAAACGAGGGGTGGTTGACTGATCTCCCCAGAGCACTGATGATCTAATTGACTCTGGAGGGGGCGGTGAGATTCCAGCTGAATGACAGATCGGAATCGCAAAAGGTAGGTATCAGTAACTCGCGCCCCATCGCATTGCGTCGCATCCCATCGGTACCAGTGACCGCCGCTACTTACCCCAAAGACAGAAATACTACTCGACTGGTAATAGAACCAGAAACAGCTTCGTTGTAATGGAGGTGCGGATGTCGGTCGGGCTTTTCCTGATTACGGAGGCCAGCGATGGCCGTTGCATACGCCATGACACAGAAGTATCTCGAAATGCGGCGCCATATTAGCAATTGAACCGTGGCTTACATACAGTTACTATGGCTAGGGGGGCCCAGGCCGTATTACAAAGGCCGCCTTTTTTCGAGCAACGATGATGTGATTTGCAAGGGCGGGAAGCAATTTGACGGATTGCGTGCCATCTACGGACCTAGGCCTTTTGTTTTTCGTTTTACATAAAAGGGCGTCGAGCTTCCCCCCTCGGAATTGGCTCGCCATTCTATCCCTACAGAACGCCCCCCCGAAACGAAGCCAGTGACGCATTACCCACCAGTCCGGCTGATGACACCATTTTTAGAGTTGTCTTGCTCTCGTCCCTGAAGTGGAGTAATAATTTTTTTTTTTTTTCGAAAGGTTGCTGGCTCTTTTATAAAAAGAAATCTGCCCGTGTCCACATAAAACGCCTCTTTCTTCACCGATCACATCTTCCTCAATTGTGAAGAATTCTGATAAATATATTCCGTGTTGAGCCTGTTCTCGCGTCGCAAAGATCGAAAGCTTTGAACCAACCAACGTCATCTCCACTCGGGCACTTTTGCATTCACGATTTCTTTTTCCAGGATCACCCCGAGCTGCCGCAGATAAGATAAAGAAAAGCAGACCCTGCATAAAAAAAATCAGCCCCTCCAAAACCACCTACCTAGGGAGCGATTGAGATCAACTCGGATCTCTCTCACCACCGCCCAATTCTAATTCCTCCTTCACACAAAAACTTCACACACAACTTCGAAAACCATCACACATACACAATGTCTCCTCCTGTGACCTCCGACCCCGTCACCACGCCCCAGCGGCCCCCGACTCCCGTCCACGCCTTTGGCACTCTGGCCGTCCACGCCGGCGCTCCCATCGACCCCGCGACGGGCGCCGTGATTGAGGCCATCTCGCTGTCCACAACATTCGCCCAGTCGGCCGTGGGCAAGCCCGTCGGCATCTACGAGTACTCGCGGTCGTCCAACCCCAACCGCGACAACTTCGAGACCGCCGTGGCCGCCCTGGAGCACGCCCGGTATGCCCTCGCCTTCTCCTCCGGAAGCGCCACCACGGCCACCATCCTGCAGAGCCTGGCGGCGGGAAGCCATGTCATCTCCGTGTCCGACGTCTACGGCGGCACCCACCGCTACTTCACCCAGGTGGCCAAGGCCCACGGCGTCAAAGTCACCTTCACGCCCGAGATCGAGGTCGACATTGCCGAGCACATCACCGACCAGACCCGCCTCATCTGGATCGAGACGCCCAGCAACCCTACCCTTCGCCTAGTCGACATCCGCGCCGTCGCCTCCGTCGCCCACAAGCACGGCGTCCTGGTCGTCGTCGACAACACCTTCCTGTCCCCCTACGTCCAGAATCCCTTGGAGCTAGGCGCCGACATCGTCGTCCACTCCGTCACAAAGTACATCAACGGCCACAGCGACGTCGTCATGGGCGTCGCCGCCTTCAACAGCGACAACCTCAAGACCCGCCTGAGCTTCCTCCAGAACGCCATCGGCGCCGTGCCCTCGGCCTTTGACTCGTGGCTCGCCCACCGCGGCCTCAAGACCCTGCACCTGCGCGCCCGCGAGGCCAGCAAGAACGCAACCACCGTCGCCCACGCCCTCGAGGCCTCCCCCCACGTCATCGCCGTCAACTACCCGGGCCTCGACTCCCACCCCCACCGCCACATCGCCCTCAAGCAGCACCGCGAAGGCATGGGCGGCGGCATGCTTTCCTTCCGCATCCGCGGCGGCCACGCCGCCGCCGAGCGCTTCTGCCAGGTCACAAAGATCTTCACCCTCGCCGAGTCCCTGGGCGGCGTCGAGAGCTTGTGCGAGGTGCCCAGCAGCATGACCCACGCCGGCATCCCCCGCGACCAGCGCGAGGCCGTCGGCGTCTTTGACGACCTCGTCCGCCTGAGCTGCGGTGTCGAGGATGCCGAGGACCTCAAGAACGACGTGCTCCAGGCCTTGGAGCTCGCCGTCTCCTTCACCAAGGGCACCAATGGCACCAACGGCATCTAATCCACCACTCCCTTCTATCTTTTTCCATCTTTCTTCTTTTTTTTTTCTCTTTTTTTGGTTTTTGGATGAGTCATGAGCGTTTTCAACCAATCTTATAGACGGTGGGAAAGCAGCGTTAAAAGCAGCAGGTCTATTCTACCAACCCTGCACAACAGGAAGGGTTAGAAAACCAGGCTACGATGGGGGCGGAGGACAAAAAAGCAGTTCTTGGCGAATAATTACCAAGCTGGGCATGATACGGCGTGTGAATGTGATTTCCCCAATTGCGGGTTAATCTATTTGTTATGCGGTTTTACTATTTTGGGGCCTTTTTTTGGTTAGGCATTTGGGTGTATACAGACAGACAACTACCAAGTTGTAGACAGATGAATGGGATCATGGTTTGAATGCCTACTATATGCGTAGCCTCTTTACCTTACGTGACAATGAATATGCCAGCATCGTAGACTGTGAAACGACTTCATTGGAGTACCTAAACTTCAACAATGTTCGCGGCATATCCATGTCACAAATATACAGTCGTACCAAATATTTTACCCAGCCGGCACACTACAGATTTATGGTCACAGACTTTTGATGCCAAATTGTAAAAGAATGTTTCGCATTCTTCTATTGCTCAAGACAGTTTTCCTACTCCCCTTCGCCTCTGCCATATGAAATTTGGAATCTCAAAGCAAACTCGAAAAGCTCTCCTCCCCCATAGTCGACGCGACGGCCACCATTGCTACGCCTTCCACAGATTAAATGCAAAGGTGACCGAATGGCATGCATCAGAGTGCAATATCCACGAGGTGAATCTTTGTAAAACAAAAAGGAAAAAAGAAAAGGGAAAACAAGGTTTAAAAAAGCAAAACGCGCGCAGCCATCATTATGCCCTCGATCATATTCGTCGTCTCGGGTTTCGTTAAGGGGGTGATATCACGTTTCTGATGGGAAACAAACAAAAAGTGTACTAGATAACAAATTGGGTTTACAGAGAAGCGAAGCCCCTCAACCAAAGCATCGACCCAGTGTCCTTCGTCTTCCTTCCTAGATTGCGTACCATTACCGGGGACTGGGATTCCCAGAAAAAAAGCCAGTGGTTCAGACTAGACTCAATGGCTCGTCACATCTAGAGAACGTAAGCCATGAGGCCAGCGGCAGCCATGGCAAAGGCGCCGGTTCCAATGGGGCCCTGGGTAGCGGCAGCGAAGCCGCTGGAGGTGCTGGACTGGGCAGCGCTGCTAGCAGCAGACTGGGGCGCAGTGGTGGTGGCAGCAGTGTGGTGAGTGGAGGAGGCACCCTTGCTAGAGGTGGTCTCAGTGGGAGCACTGCTTTGGTCCAGGCTGCTAATCTCGGCGGCAGTGGGAGGGCTTTGGGTGGCACAGAGCTTCTGGATGTTGGTCTTGCAGGCGTTCTGGCCATCCTGGTTGCCGGCGTTGGTCTGGATGCAGTTGGAGAAGAGCTGCTCGCAGATGAAGGTGGGCAGGGTCTGGGTGTAGTACTGGAGACCGGGAGCAGAGCTGTTGGAAGCGCACGTGCAGTCGTACGTCAGAGTAGCCTGTGACGAGACAAGTATGGATCAGCGCATGTTCCCTGTTCCGCACAGAGATCGATCCGCGATTGCGGGCAAACCCACCTGGTTACAATCATTCTCATCGGCGTTGTTGTCGCAAAGAACCTGGCAGGTGTTGGTCTGAGCCTGGCACCACACGGCTAAAGTCATGTTAGCAACCTTTTCTCGCGCCAAACACGGTGAAATCAAAAACAACAAAGCAAAACCTCGCTCAAGCGTTTGGCGTGATTCCGCAGCGGATTACTCCTCCACGACAAAAAGGTCAAAAAAGAAAAGGAAAATGGCTTACCTCGCTGTTGCTGGGCAACAGAGTTGGGGTCAATGGTCATGTTGAGAGCGCTCTTGTAGGTCGGGACCTGGGCCGACACCACAGCAGCGGCAATGGCAACGAAGATGGCGGAGGATCGCATTTTGAAGGCGGTTTGGCTGACAAACAAGGGTATCAAGTTAAGAGATATAGAAAAAAGGGGCACAAAGACCGCAAATGAGCAACTCCAAGAACGGGGGCGCGAGGCGATGGCTTCAGAGAAGACAAGGCTATTATGCTGATGCTGAATGCAGATGCGGTGGATGGGGGAGTTGAGAGAAGAGAAACTGAAGCCCCGGTCGAGGATGCGTCGAAGTTTTTTGCTGGTGGTCAAAGGCGGGAGGAGAGGGAGGAAGAAGAGGCTAAGAGCTTGCCAGCTGTCAGGGCCGTCACCTAAATAAGAGAAAGCAAGGGCGAGGCCGACGAGAGACCATGGGAAAGCGGCGACGGTTTTTGATTACCGCTAGGACAATGACATGGGGTTAACGTGGTGCATGGCCGGCCTCGACTTTTTTTTTTTCTCTCTTTTTTTTCTCTTGCTTCTTTCTTTTTGGGCCTTCCTTTGTCTCTCGCGACGGCAAAGTACCGCCGTCGACATGCAGGTACCTCAAGTACCCCAAGTACCCAAAGTAGCTTGGGTACATCCGGCCCCAGTGCCTGAGATGCTCGCGCGGCGTCTGATAGGCTTCAGGACCCGTCAGGGCCAGACATGCACCAGGGTTGCACCAATCACAGGCTTTGACGGCACCACCATCGCCGAGTTGTCCGTATTGACTAGGGATGGGCATTTTGGGGCTGGCGGGGGGGTTTCTGTCATGGTGGTGTGGGCATTTCGTATGTACTCTACTCCGTATCATGGGATGCAAAGGGAGTCTCTTTGGGGGGAGAAGAGGGCGAGACTCGGCTGCTTGTCTTGGTGATGTCTACTTCGGTCGGTACTTTTACTTGGTGCTAAAGACGCGGGCTGCTAGACCGTTACCGCACTCACTTCGTACTGCGTGCAGCTGGCTTCGCGTGGCTGAAGCTCTGTTCTTCTGCACGACGGACGTATCTTGATGTCATGGAAAGACGAAGCACTCGCACGAGTAGCTGCGTTGCGCTGATTCACGTGGCTTGTTGAGGACGTTCCGGACTCTGTACTGTAGCTCGTACTGCGAGACAATGCCTCGTGCTTCCCCCTCCTCAACAGCGCTCCGTGTCCGGCGTTGCCATGGCGGCGACTCAACTGAGTCTCGCAGGCGAGGCAACAGCAGCATCGTGAGGTGAGCCCACCAAAAGCACAATGTCGTAATGGAGGCGGTCGCTGTCACGGCCCTATTCCGTATACAGGATGCGCGCCAAGGTGCTGGGAGCCTTTAGTCCGTGGTCTATCGCCCTTACAAAGCGCTACTGGTACTCGAGCTAGCGGATTCTTTTCTTCAGGGGGGACGATGCGATGATGGCACGATAAGGATGATGATGTTGAAGCATTACAGTAGAAGGAATGGGGGAATTAATTGCTCGTACTTTGTCCACGGGAAGCGCCGCTGTTTGCAATTGAGTTCATGATGCTTCGAATTCTACCACTTACTGGCAACTGAACCATGCCTAGACCAGAGATAGTTCAGAGTCGGTGGAAAATCACTTTGCCCTAGCGACCTTATCCTCCAGCCACCGCCTCGGCTACGAGAATGACGATGCTGTCGTCCAGTACGAGTATGCGATGCAACACGAATAAAAAGAAGGTTAGCTGTGGCGTCCCCTCTCCGCCTCGTACGGGACTGTCGTTACTTTGTTCTGTACATGTGACCATCAGAGACATGGACTTCTTTTGTTTTTCTTCTTTCGTCGGCTCCCTCGCCAAGAATCTTTACCTACAATAGTGCGCACTCTGTCTCTGATTCCTTTATCTCAGCTGCAGGGCGGTGTCGTCATCGTTGGCATTACAGCCAAGTACTTCCGTGCCAGACATGTACTCGCACTCATTTCCTGCGCACTCTTACCTTGTGCTCTCAACATCACCAGTGTGCCATCGTGAAGCGGGAGCATGTCATGCGGCAGCTTCAACGTTACCAAAGGGGGCCGTTTCAGCGCTGTTCTGCTTCAGACCATACTCAACACCTGGCCATGTTAGTGCCGCGTTCCCGTTGCGTGTCTGCGTGCAAGTACAAATACTCCGGTTCCGCACCAAATATTGGAAGAGCCACGCAACGTCGGCGCCCACACTTTCCCGCGGGTCAATTCGGCATCCTCTATCTGATCTGCGACGGCCTCACTGCTGACGCTCATTTCATTTTGATTTTGCCCCGACCTCACGGGGCCGATTTGCCGTAGCAAAAGGGAAAGAAAAAAAAGCTCCCTCCTTGGCAGAAGAAAATGGAAGCTCCCGCCACAAGCCAGCTGTGAGCTCCGAGGGGGCTCGCCAATCACAGACGCCAATTGCGCCCCGCAACTCGTGCCGATTTCCCCTGGGCCACGCTTGCAGAGACTTGGCGATACCTGACAGGGGTCAAAGGTACATCTGCACGGGCCTGAGGTACTTTGGACCAGGCACTTTGCGCGCCGTCCCTGGATTTAACGGGGCCCGGGCCACGACCTATCGCAGAGACCGATGAAACCTCCTCATTTCAGACAAGACGAGACACGACCGAGTCACCACGCACCACTTCAGCCTGTACGAGTACTGTACCTTCGTACGAGGGCTCTAGGTCTAGCTCTATGACTCCATACACCACCAGCTGGTGAGATCTGCCCCTAGTCCTAGCAGCCGTCTCTGCATGCAATCCCATCAGGTGTGTGGCTGGACATTTGTATCTGTGGCCCTGCGCCTCAACACCAACGCATCTGCAGTTGCATGATCGTGATGTCTTTCATCTTTCACCTTCCATCCCCCACGGCCAGTCATAAAACAGCATAGTACTAATGCCTGGCAACCAATATTCCATTCGGCTTCCCGTGCCGGCTCCTATCGATAACCGCAAATTTGCTGCCGTCACTGCTGTTTCGCGCCTTGCAAGCGTCCCTCATTCCGGCACCTCAGAGCCGAGCGAGCGGTTGGCCTCCTCTTTCCACGGCTCCGACCTGACGGGCTCTGCTATACGGAATATTGATTCTCGTCTCGAGACAAAATCTCGCTAAAGCCAGCAAATTGCCTTCTCTCCTTGTGGCCCTCGTCATGTCTCTCTTTCTTCATCGTATTTTCGGCATGCTGCGTACGAGAGTATATACGTGTAAGAGATCGGGCGCAGCCAGCTGTCCGGCTCTCTTCACTCTCCACTCTCCTTATTTTCGACCAGAGAGGGTCACGGGGCCAAAGGTCGACGCCGGCCTTGTCGCAGCTTATTTCTCAGGCATTTGTCATCGGCAGTTTAATTTCCGTTGTTTGCCTCACTGTATTGTATGCACCGCGGCTGAGGTTGAGTTGAGGTTGAGGTAAGACGCCCTTGACACCCTTCCCTGCTGTGTGCTCCGTGACACCAGACGAACACGTACGAGTACAGGATCATGTGTCGGTTCCCGTGCGTATTATTTGATGAACCTGCCAGCGCGTTTCACGCAGATGATGGACCGGGCTGGTGCTGCCCCTGATAAAGATTGGGAGTTTAGCCGTTGTGAAGATAAAGCGTTCTCTATCTTTATCCGCCTGCAAGATGCCGCTAGTCGCGGCCGCCATCCGCCACTGGCCCCACAATGTACAAACGAACGGCCATTCCCGAGCTGCAGCTTTTGGGGAACATTTTTTGGTGCGCTTTACAGTAGCTGAGCTGATGCTGACTTCGAGCCTTTCACATGATAAGCTTCTATCGTCGTAGATACTCACTATCGGTGCGTACTATTTAGTACGGAATAATCTGCTGATAGATTGCTACTGATATTGCCAAGCGTCTTCAAGTGCTATCTACCTATTCATAACGGCCTCGATTGTACATCCCATACAATACTAATGCTACTTTAAAACTGCGTCAGCCAATCCACAATCGAAAGATTCTACAGGTATTATTTGTTCTTTCTTTGTTATCCTTACACAACAACACCTATTCAAAATTCAAGAAACATGTTCATCTTCTACATATTCTCTCCTATTCACAGCCGCATATCACATGCACCAGAATATTCTTCCAATGTTGCCCCCACGCGCTCGACCAAACTCCAGGGTAGGCCATGACATAAGAAAAGGGCCCGATAAGATAGCGAGCATCTCCTGGGTAGCGCCATCGACGCTAAGACTCCCGAGCTGCATCAAGTCATGTCATCGCCAATCAAGTGAGCCTCGATATATGCAGCCTGTTTATTTCCCATCGCCGCAACAGCCCTTCGGTCGCCAACTCAGCTGCTGTTCATCTTAACCCGCTACACGCTTATAGCTGTACATTCCCTCCCTTCCAGGCCCAGATGCATCCCGCTCTGGCCTTCAACCCCCCGCCTCCAACTCACCAGACGACGCGATGAATCGCCTGCCTCCCGAGATCGTCGACGCCATTCTGTTGCAATGCGTCGAAGCAGGCCCCAAGAACAGCATTCTCGACCTTCGTCTCGTGTGTCGAGCCTTTGACCGGATCCTCAAGCCTTACGCATGCCGTACCCTCGAGCTTGAATTCTCGCGCCTTAGCAAGACCAGCCGACTTGGCCGACCTCGGACCGATGCTTTGCAGACGGTTGGGTATCACTGCAAGAGCCTCTACATCGACTTGATGGTTCTTCGCGATGAAAGTAAGATTCTCAGATATGATCAGCGAGGAATTCGCCTGGCTAACTGGGCTCTGCGTCTGCCAGTGGAAGTCGACTTTCTAAACACAGTCTTTGCTCGCGTTCCTTGGATGATGGACTTTTGCCAATCCCTCCAAAACCTCTATTGCATGGGCGAGATGTCGTTTACCGAGCAGGAATACTACGATGCTATCGAGGCTCTACTCTTCAACTGCCGTGAGGTTGAACGGCTTCGACTGAGCCTACCGTTTCAACTGGTCGGCCGACACTGTAACGCCGCAACCATCATCCTTGCCAACACCTTTAAGGCGTTGGCTTCGCGCCCGGAAGAAGATTCAGCTTCTATGAAGGTTCTAGTACTGGAGAATGTCACCGACATCGCCGTATGCCACCTCTGGATGAACCCCAGCGATGTGATGAATATCATGCGCACTGTGGCTGTCTTGGAGCACCTGGTGATTGCCCTCCGTCGGCACGAAACGGACCCGCCGCGTGTGAGCATGTTTGGGTCGTGCTTCTGGAATATTATTGAGCACGCACAGCACCTGGTAACCTTGTGCATAATCGGCATGGAGCATGACGATAGACCACCTCGAGGACTGAAGCAGACGAGGTTCTACCAGATGCCCGTTGATGAGTGGAGAGCACGTGTGCTGCCGCCTCCCCGTATCATGCTCGAAAATCTGACTAGTCTGGAGCTGAAGCGAGTGGAAATCTCTCCAGACGTGTTTCAACGGTTCGCTGAAGCATTTGGAGCCCTCATGGAGGAGTTGTACCTCAACGAAGTGTACCTGAAGACCGAGCAATCGCGCGACTGGAACGAGAACTCTAAAAAAGTTCTGTGGGTTGGCATCGCTAATCAGCGGCCGGAAGAGGATGATAGCTGGATGGCCATGATGCTGCGCTGCACCATGCCTAATCTGCGCATCTGCCGAGCGTCGTTCCTCGCCTACGACCTCTATATCAGGGAAGACGTTAATACCAGTCCAGAATTTGACCTCGTCGACCCTTGTGGCCTCGCTCGCAGCCTCTCCCAGCGTTTTGTTGAAGTTGTCATGGGTATTCGCCAGCCTCCTACACCATCTGGAGAGCCTGTTGAATACCTGCCTCAAGACTCGAGAGAAGATTACCTCCTTCACCGAGTCACAGACAGACCGGGGGCTGTGGGAGTGATAGACTATGATACCAACGCGTATCAGACTGCCGTGGAAAACACCACGTCAGGATGGCAGAAGAGCATCGACGGCGTCTTCACAAACTGTAATCCGAACACTCTCGATGAGCTGCATTATATTGCCGAGACGGCGTGTCAGGGTATGAATGAGATTCACAGGCGCCGCAACGAGTGGACGGCCGGGAACAGCCTGGCGAATGAGTATACACATAATCTGTTGACAGGGGTGGACGATCCGTCTGCCCAGCTGGAGTTTTTGACTGAGGACCAGCCCTCTAATGATAGATAGTTCATGGTCATGTTGCTTTGGTAGCTTAGGTTTGCTTCTGCATAGTATCGGCGTCAAGGGAAGGAAATTGGGATGGATAACATGGATCTTTTTAAGCTTGCTACAATGCCGAGGAGGGAAATGCGCCTGCTTGGTATGTTGGATTTCGTTGGCAGTGTTGACTGCTGAATAATATCATACAATCGTTTATACGATGACATCGTCATATCAATGCAGAGAATGCCATTATTTGCAAAATGAAAGCCTGAAAACGCCAGTACTGAATCAACTCGTGTAGACCCTCTGTAGTTTCCAAAGCAAGCCGCGGCTATGCACTCCATGCTATTGATCTCCTACGCGTTGGTGGTAGCTTCTTCAACGACCTCTTCTGCAGCTATTATTTATTGCGAAGATCGGATGGCTGTGAGCCGGGAACTGAAAAATGCCACGTTTCAGACTTCGGCAGTTCGCTTGATGATGATTACGAACTAAAGTCGGTGTTTTGTAAAATTGGCATGATTTCGTCGGAGTAAATGACAAGATATGATGTTTCCGTATTAGAGTATTTTCATTCACCCCTCAATTGTATATTTAGAGTGAGCTAGATGCTTCCCTCTAAATTAATTGGATAAAAATATACCTTCCCCCTGTTTATATGAGGACGGAAGATAAAGGGAGAAACCTTAGCTAACTTCTGTCTCAAAAAAAGGGAGAGGGATGAGTGCACTATGAGCTCGGAGAGCAACCAACTAGCTGCCTAGCAAGGGAGGACGAAGATAGCTGCAAAGTACATGTAAGGGAGCTGAGCTTTCTCACCTAATATGTCTCGGAAGCCGCAACTCCGCAGCATCACCCTTCGCGTTTCTGTCGATGTATCCGATCCATGGCCAGCGTAATTTGAGACATGACTTGGAAGAAGGAGCAAGTGTAGATTGATGAAAAAAAGTACATGCATATAAATATACATATAGATGACAAGGGCGTGTGCCCCTTTCTTGTTGTTTCGCGCACTCTCTCTTCTAACTCTACCCCCACGATATAAACGTGTCTTTCGTCATTACCTGAAGAGCAAAACCTGAGACCTTACCACTCTATCTTTTTTTTTTCTTGTACCAGCAGCTATGCTTCTATCCAATCTTCTCTTCTGTGTTCTGGCGACATGTGTCGCTGCTGCTCCCGCTGAGGAGATTCCAGTGGCACCCCTTGTTAGTTTTTCGTTTCTTACTGTATAATGTCAATGTTACTATATCCGTATTAACAAAAGATTCCCAAGGTAACACTGTATCGTGATCTTGGCTGGACTGGAGACCAATTTGATGTACGGAGCAGGAGCACCTGCGTAAAGGTCACTGGCTCTCTGTATGTACTTCTCCAAGACTGTCTTGGAATCCAACCCTGTGAGGTTTCTAACTTGCAAAATACAGCTATGGTCATGTGCAGTCAGCGAAACTGTGGCCAGATTCACCCCCTAATAGGTTTTGCACTCTATATTCGTAGGTTAAGCCAAATATGCGACATCATTCTTTTCTTAGCTAACATGACATCTCTTGCTTGTTCCCATCTCTAGGACTAATACCTGCGACGAGGGTACTGCTATATTCTACGTTACTACATCCAACAGCCCCGTCAACATCCGTCGTAATACTGACGTACGGTCGGTCCTCTGTAAAGAGATTCAGAAATAATATCTGGCCGGGAAGGGCGATTTTATAGCCAACGCGTGGGCTGTCGCTGTTTGGGGATATAATGGGACACCGCTTTCCCCAATTGGCGGTTGTATAACGAGGGAGAGGGCAGTTTGTTTATCATAAGACTCTCCTGGAATGACATAATTTTTACGAGAAGATGAAGAGATGATGGAGTGCGAGTTACTCGTTTACTTGATTGCACCAATTCAGTGTATACTCCCAGCTGTGCAATCGCTTGCACATTGCCAAGTGAATCTCTGCATGATCTTCGCAAACAACTTATTCTGTTCATATTCTTCAGACTTTTCGCTGAGCTACATAACTGTGATCTTGAACCGTGATGTATAAAATCAGGAGATGAGAAGAATGAGAGTATCCGACGGGTTTCCACATAACGTGTCTCGGGTGCTATTCAGTCCCGATGGCTCGCTGGTCTATCCGTGAATATCTCCCGCAAAATAACGTCATGTAAGACATTGAGAGTAAGAGAAAGAACTGTAGCTTATAAAGCCTGCCTGTGCGGAGTAGGTATGTATATCTCGCATTCCTATGCAAAAGACATTGTCTCTCCCTAATTATAACAGCCACCAAGTTAGAATTGCTCCTTTTTTGAGTTTTGATCCCCATCAAACAGCTGCTATCATGTATCTCTCCCAGGTGTTTTCATGTATCCTAGCGGCATCTGGGGTTGTAGCTGCTGCGGAATATGTAAGTTTATTCCCAAATTATGGGAGAGTTTTGTGTCCTTTTACAGTCATCATAACTAAATATAGAGGCAAGGCATCATTACATAGCGGGCGAGATCTATCGGGGGCTAGGCTGGGTGTTTGGTCCCTCAACGAGTGCTTAAGACTACCAGATAATGGGTAATTGCAGCTATGGATATTGTATACCTACGCCTAATGAATGCCTGCTAATGGACAAGGACTGGAAGATATGGCCAGATTGCGTCGGGACAGACGCATGGGTCGTTTCCTGTAGTCTGCACTTTATACTCGTGAGTTTAGATATTCGGTCAATAATGTGTTTTCATCTTCTATAGCTAACTAATATCATGTGCTTCGAAAGTGATGCTAATTGTACCGCTCCACACATCGAATTATTCACAAATACCAACAGCCCTAAGAACTTTGCAAGTTCGATGAGCCGATCAGTGTACTGCAAGTATCGCTAGGAGCGGACGGTGGTGCTGCCACATCCCTTGTCAGGGGCTTTTGCATTCATTCCTATGGGGTGATTCTAACCCCTACGATTACTGTTCTTTTGAGAGAGAAAATGAGTGTGGCAAACTCGCGTGCTTGTGATTGGGGGAACTGAGGTTTACAGCCTGAGTATTTGACGCATCGAGTGGAAGAGATAAATACTTGCTACATACTTCAACATGACTGACATTGATCTCATATATCTCTTGACTGTATGTATTTATGTATTGAGTCTAATGTTTATCAAGCTTAGACCATATTTTACGCGGAATCCTCATATCCAATTAGCCTTACATGCGTCAATTGTCAAACCCAAGGTTAGTATAAGCTCGACGCCCGGTTTCTTGGTGTCATAGTAAAGGAGTTGAATGGACTGGAATAAGAAAAGCACACTGGACAACAAGGAGTGGAAAGAAGTGGATTAAATGCAAACCGGTGGCCAAGTGTTAAACAGCAAGTATGTTGGTGGAACATTCCAAGAGAGATCACATGGCACGAACGCTCAATACTATGTCTCTGGCGGCCATTCAAACCGATGAAGCTTTGCTGGTTCAGTTTACAGATATCATGGAAGCATACATGACGTGTGAAACACAAAAAGAGAAAATTGGGCAGAGTTGATACAGAGCCATATATATATGTCCCACGGTCGTTCGAAAAGGGAAGGGGGTTTGTGTCCCTGTTTGCATATTCTGGAATATCTAAAATCACCCATATTTTACTCATTACATCCAATATCAAATATGCATCCCAGCCAGCTGCTTCTAGGTATTGTAGCCTCTGCTACTGTTGCAGTTGGCCTAACCATCCCCATCGGCCCACTGGTGAGTTCTCTCTCCTCTCGAATTCCTCAGCCGTTATCAACATGCACATATGCATCCTCCAGTGACAAGAATTAACAAGTTAACAAAGGCAACGATCTATTCCGAGCCAAACTTCCAAGGACAATCCTACGTCGTAGACAGAGTCGACGATTGTGTACAGCTCCCCGCCAATGTGTATGTTATCCTACCTCCTAGATCCCAATTCTTCATCCAATCAAAGTACTAACAAGTCTGCAGTATCGGCATGGTGAACTCAGTGAAACTCGAGGTGCCACCGAGCCCTTATTATGTTTCCTGCACACTCTTCTCGTAAGTTCCTGTCTTGATTCCTTGACCCGGTTCTTGTTTCCCTCCACCCTTTTGGCTAATGCTTTGCCCTTAGGAACGATTACTGCAGAAATCCGGGTAAATCGGCCATCTTTTACGCCATGTCATTATTTGACAACACTGTCATTCCTGATCCAAAAGTTCGGTCGGTTTTATGCACGATCTCTAAGCTTTTGCCTTGAGTGTTGGAGAAAGGGTGTGGCGGTACTTGTGAAGGATTTGTTGCTTCTGTGTTTCACAGATGGGTTTGGGAGAATTGGAACATTCCCCTACATGAATGATAGATAGACTTTTGTTATGGCTTTGTTAAGCTTATGCCTAGCTGTCTCCTTCATATTAGCCACGGAGGCGAGATACGCTTTACGACATGAGTTTACGCTCCTACGATGTTGTGTTTCATGCCGTCAGCAGGCCATTCAGCTAGAGAAGACGATCTTCAGTTCTACAGTCACAAAGACAAAAAAGAAACCAAACACACTCTCGTATGCTATGGATGCAAAAAAAGAAATGGTGATTCCGCCCGGGCTCGAACCGGGGACCTTTTCGGTGGCGTTAAACGTGTTAACGAAATGTCATAACCAACTAGACCACGGAACCAATCGTATTTCATGCTAACCTGGGCAGCTATCCCAAATCTTATTCCTACGGCCGTGAAAGTTTGAACAAAACAAGATGGTTCAGCGTCGTAACATTGGGAGTGTCATTTGATACCCATCAGACGAACAAACTCGTATAACAGTTTGTATCATCATTCAGCACATGATGCTCCTTTTACACACCCCAAACCTCGCTTACAGTTGCTCGGGCAGAGCTTTGACTTTACTCGGGTCCGAAGCAGCTGCACGGGGTCACTCAATTCGATACAATAGCCCCCAAACTTCAGCTCCCGGGACACCTTCAAACGTCCCCCCTTGTTGTGAATTGTTCATCTAGTTTAGTCTTAAACTTACTTCTTCTACACGTCATCTGCACCAATGCAACACGAATCCTACCCTCGGATCATCCCTTGATACTCGACAACACTCATGGCTTCAGAGCCGGCTTACAACAAAGGCCACAGAGGAGCCGGTGCGATCTGCCCTTGGTCGGCGATGACTTCCGCAAACTTGACTAGAAGAAGAAATGAGGATTGAGGGGGAAGCCGGCGCTTGGATCGACTAGCAGTGGTGTGTGCGGCCAGCTGAATTCACGGCTGCTTGGCCGTGACTAATTGGCAGCGTCGTAGGTATAGCTGTTGGGTGATGCCGAATCTCTTCGGCGTCAATGCCACTGCTACTGCAGGCTTGGATGCTAGCGCAAAGTATACCGGGAACGAAAAAGAAGGCTCGGGCATTTGAATGTCGCCGGGAAGAAGGACCATGGAGGAACATAGGTCAGGACCAATTGCCCATTCTTGCCGGCGTCCGGACGTCGTGATGCGGGATGGGCGAGACGAAACAGGCATCAATCTTGCTCAAGAGGAGTATTGGTGTACGAACTGGATTCCCCATCACGCATCTCGGTGCAGATTGCCTAATGCTTCGTGTCAGCATCCATCTCACCTTGCTTCAATAGCTCAAGTGTCTTGATCAATCACAAAAATTCCCCTCACATGCTTCGCACAGCTGAAAATCCAACACGCGACATGAAACAAGTAAGCTGGGAGCCAGCTTGGCTCACCGACGATTTCCTCGACGAACCTTAGGCTCCTTCGGGGAGGTCCAGCTTTGAGGCTTACCAGTATTATCCAAGAGGCTCTTACGCTCACCAACCAATGGCCGGCTTGCGTCCAACTTCCCTAGATGCAGCTCTTACACGCGCATTCCAGAGCTTGCGTTAGGGCCGCTTCATCCTTCTGTGGTTCTGACAGCCACACATATGAGAGGCTTCTCTGATTGGGCTTGAGGCACGCAAGCGTTTATGCATCAAAAGACTCGTAACATTATTGCATTAGCACAGTTTGCCCCTGCTCTGCTTGAGCTTGAAGGATTATCGGCATATAGATACGGCGGTTTATTGCAGTACTTCATTAGCCGTTGCACATAGGCCGCTGGGTTCAGTTCAGTCCACGTACAGTATGAGTACTATCGGACAGCCAGCGCCGGCCATTGTCGAATAACACTATCATCATATAAGTCTAATGTATAAGTATAATAGCTTCAAGCTGGGGGAAATTAAAAATGGAAATATAATCCAATAGCTCCAGCGTATTTGGAGGGGAAACTGACCTTTACTTCTTTTACATGGGGCTGTGCACGGCGCTGATGACAATTCAAGCTCCATGGTGGATATCGTCAACGAGTAATTCACAGGACTCGTCCCCATTAGAAACGGCCGCGTCTCTGAGTGCTACGTGCTAAATTGACGGCCGCAACGAATATAATCATCAAGTTCCACCGAAATGAAAATACACCAAAGAATCACAAAGATCGGCTTAATCGTAGGTGCGAAGGGAGTAATTCTCCGTGTGCATCCGTATATACCGGTCTGTATCATGTAAATGCGACACTCCGATGTGCAAAATTCAAAATCCACGTGCTGGGATCATATCTGTAAGAAACGAATGCATGACAAGAAGAAGGTTTCATCTTGAGCGTTTTGACCATTCGCAATGGCCCGGCATTGTGGGGGAAAGCGGGCCAAGCCTGATTGACACGAATGTGTCTATCAACATGAGACTTGTATCCTCCGAGCACCCCCGCGAGAATTTGTGCCATTACCACTTCGTACTGTACTGTAGATGGCAAAAGGGACAGCGCAGATTAAAAATAGAATCAACAGTTTTGCGCCGTAAGACTACAAGTGTGCCGATGGAGCGACTAGCTCATGTACGGCTAATCTCACCAATGTCTCTGATGAAAAGTTTCTCGAAGCAAAACGATAAGAATGTCTTAACCTTGGATGGTGCAATTTGGGAGGCCGTGATGATGGATGAGCCGGGAAGCACCTGTTATAAACGGCTGTCTATCATTGGCCTCTTCGATTTGAGCATGAACTAGCCATATCAAAGTATCCATATGTTCCGTCACTCTGGTTTCAAGATCCCAAGCCGCTGCAAGCACTGCTGCTAAACGAAATGCCACCCGGCAGATCTCCTCTGTTTATCCGCCTCAACCGGTGGTCTAATGTCTTCCGGCAGAAGGATTAGATGCGTGCAAGAAAGAGCACGGAGGCGCAGGTGTGGGATGGTGCGGGACGCGAGGAAGCAGTTTAATTAACCCCCCAACTTGCTGCAAGTGAGCTTGTCCCTGACTGGCCAATCCCTCAATTGCCGCACCGTGGCTGTTCACTTGATGAGAAATGTTTGATGTGCTGGCACTCATGCCCACCATTCTTTCCAAGCTCTCTTTCAGCTCCAAGAGTCTTGGAAACGGGATGGACGGCACGGGTGAGCTTTTCTTAAATCCGTCGCCTGATAGCCATCTTGATAGGTTGCATGGGAAAGCAAGGGTCAGCTTGCGCCCCTTGCAGACGTGGCACGCGAGGACGAGAAAAATATCAATGGTGTGCGGGAGATTCTGCGTGCTCTCAAGCTCCAAGAACCACTTTGCCACAGGAAAAAATGCTAACCACCAAAGCAAGGGTGAGCAGGTGGGAAAGAAAGAAGGCCGAATCTCGCTAGAATTAGCGGTGAGTGGAGGAAGAATGTAGAGGAGTCTTCTCTCTCTCTAATTCATGCGTGTTATCGCCCCCTTTTTGCTTCCCTCTTTTTTTTTAATCTTCTTTTTTTCCTTTCCCTTCCCGCACGTCATTCATTGCCCCGGTTCCTACTCCATAATTGTCAAAAGCTTCTCCACACTTTCACCCAAGTGCTGTTTGACCCAGCAAGAAGAGAGACAAGAGTGTCAAGAAGGTGAAACGAAACGCCACCAGCCAGCAACGGTGGCACATGATCGCATGGAGCAAGGGTTCACGAAGACGCTAGAAGAGGTTCCTGGCCATAAAGCAGTGGAGAAGCGGATCCCTCGTTCAACAAAATCTCGCTAGTCGATCGCTCAAGCCACTTCGCGATGGACGGCCTCTCCCGTGATAAGCCAGCTCCACGCGGAATGGGAGGTCAGAGTTGCAGCCAGACAGGCCGGATATCTCGCTGCAGGCATATGCAGAATTTTCTTTTCTTTTTGCCTCTCGAGTGTGATGATCGCTATCTGCAAGACACCCAATCTTTGTACCATCCAAACCAAGCCGGGGGTGTTAGTGACATGCACCTCACAGGCAGGTTATTACCCACACTTATCAAAAACGTGCCCAAGCAAGCGGGCAGTTTTCCCAATTCTGCATTGGATGCGGCGGGCATAAAGAGCACATCGGCCGATGTAAAACGCCTTATACGTCTGAAAGGATAATCGGAGATGACTGCTTCGTTTACTCCATATTTTGGTACTCGTACACGATGCTGGGCGACTTGAATCCTAGCCAAGCACTCACTAAAGGCAGATTATGAGCGCGCCGAACCTTTCCGCCATGGCTGAAGCACTCTGGAGAGCTAAAAAGTAAAAGAAGCTACTCCTCATATCCCGCCTCTGCAATGTTGGACTGATCGACGGGAAAATGAGCTGTGGCGTTTGTAAGTGCTTCAGATTTCCTAGCGGGAATAGCTAGACTCTCGTTAGCTTATGCATACTCATACAAACTCGTGCTAGTAGCAGTAGCAATACTCTGCAAAGTACTCGTACGCTGTAGCCCAGGACGTGATGCCAGCTCACTCGCTGCTCGGCGGTTCTTTGGACCACTTAGGTGACGGAGACAGACGCGCCAGGATACGGGAGGAGCTTAGTCTTGAACGGTGGCTACGGTGGTGGCTGTCGTCCACGTTCGTGGCTTTCCTCGATTGCTGGGGTAAGACGCGGGTGAAACAGGCGTCTATACTGCTTCCAACAACGGTTGGGTTGCTCTGCTGGGGTCATTGCGCCGAAGCAACACAGCTGATCTATCGATTCGGGCGCCAAGTACGAGCACTAGCTCGAACCGCCTCGAGACGAACAGACGCCATTAAGCGTTCAGCCCGCCGTCATCTCGGCGCATTATTCTTAGCGATAGAAGAGAAAGCCATTCTTATCCAGCGGTGGGTCGTTCCACGAGCGGATACCTGGAGAAGAACAAGCGAGCGAGATGCAGCTTAAGCACCACGGGTAAACGCAAGTCATTTATTCTCACAGGAGTACGCAGCACCCAGAGGGCTATGTTGGCTTCCTAGACTCGCGGCTGCTGATGTTTCTTGCATTGCACCAAATACTCTTATTGAGTGTTGTCTGTGTTGGTACTGGTAGTCTCAGAAGGGAAGTTTAGAAACGACACTGGTTGACCTTTGCCGGCGATATGCTTGCATTCGTGATAGCAATACCGCAGTAGACAGGGTGTCAAAGTCGTATTCCGGTGATATCCAACAAGGGATGCTGAAAGAGCAATAATATCTCAGATATCTCTGTAAAACGGCGTTTCATTTCGATATTAATTTGTCCACCCCCGTATGAATTTTTGGCATTACGGAGCAGAGACGTGTGGAATCACTTATATGGTAGAATCGCAGCCCGCTTTGCTTATCAACCAGCTCAAGTCGAGGGCGAGTCAAGCCTTCAGAAGCTTGAGATGGAGGTACCTTGCTGAGGAAGAAACCATTGGAACATTGGGCAACAAAATACTTCTGGTCCCTTGCATAGTATGCTTCCGGGTTTGCCGGTCCAGCAACTGAGAGGCGTGAGAGGATGGATTAGCTGTATTCCAAGGCGTGTCCTTGTAAGCGCGGCCGCAGCTCCAACCATCCTCTGCGGGTTAAGGCTCCCAAAGCCGAAGTTCCAATTCCGGTCAATAGAGGGAAGGCGCTCTTGGTTTGGGCTGGACTCGTTTCCCTTGTGCAAGCATTTCCCTTTTTCTGCCTTATCCTGTCTTTGACCCCGGATGGCGATGGGCCAATGCATGTATGTCTGAGTACACCGGCCCCTGCAACCGATTTGGGTGACCGAGAGAGTCCGATCCGACCTGCTTGCGTGCGAGAGATCGAGTGCCCTTGCATGCGTACCTGTATACGAGTACAGGCAGTCGCAGGCAGCTGTAATAAGCACGGCTAGCGATGCAGACGCCACAACGTTGAGGTGATATGGAGGGATTGATGCTCGATAAGTCTGCAGCGAGCAGGTGGTGGGTAGCAGCACTTACGGGTACGGTGATGCTCGTATGCTGGTGGTCGCATGCATTGCCGTCACGTAGCGATGCAAGGGGCAGTAAATAGCCTCATCCCATGATACAGAGGCTGGGATTGCGTCAAGCTGGACAGATTTTGATGTGTTGAAGTCAATTGGGGTGCATGGCGATGTACTCGATACCGGTAATACAGAGGAGGAGGTACATATGGCGATGTTCAATGCTGCAACCCTCTGCAGATGCCATGCGAGATCAATTGATACATTGGCATCTAGTACATGTACTATTAGCTTAGGTAAATAGTTCACATTGCACCTGCAGTACGAGGACATGAGCAAATGGTACCGGTGCCACTCCCTCCTGGTATCTCAATATCAAGTCTTGCAGTACAGTAAAGTACGTACGGTCATTGCCTCAGGCAGCACCGACCCCAATACCAAGACACAATTGAAAGTACCCGACTGTACGGAGTAAATACGACACATATCACAATCTAGACTCAGTCGAGACAGCTCCAGGAATCACTCGGCCGCCTGCTCTTTTTGGGGCTGGCCATCCGAAGCTTGGGCTAAGATTGCCCTCAATGCGACTGTGCAGGACAGACGTCAGACAGAACTGCCGGCCCGGTCCTGGGGTGAGATTCTGTGCCTGGTTCCTGGCCCTAGCCTGGGCTCGCTGGTAAACGGACTTTTGCTGGTACGGCAAATGGGGAGAAGTGAGAGATTCGGAGCAGAAGGAGAAAAGGCCGCGACGGGTCTATCTTGGTGGAATGCGGCGTTCGGGGCGAGGCGGGCAATTGTCACCCAACAGCATCCATCAATCAATCAAGCAAGCAAGCAATCTACCTGCGAAGCTTCTCCTCATCCTCCCGTGACTGCGTGGCAAGGCGGCATCCAACCGACACGCAACGATCGGCCGCTCTCAATCCGTCAATCCTCCAGCTTCCTCCAACCAGAGGCCGTGGCCGAGACGCTCATCCCTCGAGCAGCCCATTCGAGTCAGGACTGTGCTGTAGTGCCTCTGACACGTCTGCGAGATGCGCCACGTTTCCCTGCGGCTTGACCAGGGGGTCAGAGGCTAGAGGGGAGAGGCCAAGGATCAGGTCTCGCTCGTCGAGACCCCACGCGTCCGCTAACCCCTGATCATCCCCGACAGCGACCCCAAAAAAGGGCCAAGAGGTCTCAAAGGGGAGGCACCTGATGGCAGAGCGACTTTGTTCGTCTTGCGCGGGTGATGGCGCTGCTATTGTTGCTGAACCGCGGCGTCGACTAGCCAGCCGGAATGAGAAAGATATGCCGTGCACACCCACTCACACCCAAGGCTCATGAACCATTCATGTCTTAATGGGTTGCGTTGCGTCCATGGCGAGAGGAGCTGCTCAATGGCTCAATGGCTCAATGGTCTCGTCTGGGCGAGCTAACACGGCCACCAGCTGAGCACACTAGCAGTTCTTCCGCCTCTTGCGATGGCAACATATTGACACCACTACGACCTACTGTACGAGCGAGCATGATCCCCTTATCATTCTACTTGTATTATTACGAAGGATCAAATGTTACAAGTACCAGTAGGACTTGCACAGCTACTCGACTACTGTGTGTACTATTGCTACTTTCTCCGTTTCCCATACTCTATATGGAGTAGTCCCTGCGGAACAATGCTCCGTATTCTATATACAAAATTCACCGTGAAGACTTTTGAGCTGTTTTGCATTGAACCAGGGCTGGCGTGTGGATCGCGGGTGGACACTCGTCTTGCACCCCCCTGGTCCCTTCGCCTGCGCACCTTGACACCATCCACAGAAGGTGCAAAAAAGGTGTCATGGTCTCCAGTTGGGTGCATATTTGTACATGCTTCGTACTGTCGATACGGAGCACTGCACCATGAGAACCACCTTTACCATTACCGGTACATGCACCCACGCCCGCATGCGGCTCCTTGAACTGGCATATACACACTTGTATTAGTATCCCGCCCACCCGCTTCTTGAGATAGCCCCCTTCTCCCCCTCTGCTTCCCGAGGGCACTTGTACTTGGACGCTGCTGCTTCCAAGTACTCGCTCTTGTTTTGGGTTTATACAGGGTTGGAATATGATTCTCGAGCCTTGAGCGTGAGTTGATCATTCGCTGGCTTTGCGTACTCTTATATTTGCAATTCATCTCACAGCTCTTTCCGTCATCTCGGAAGAGCTGTATTATAAACGACACACCAGAAAGAAAAGAAAACAAAGCCAGAAGGAGAAAAAGCTAATCAGTGGGCACTAGCTGCCATTCGCTATTCCTTCTTGACCCTTCTTCTATTACAGGAAGGGAAACCGATCGCTTTTCCATTTAACGTACCTATTCGATATCAATCACTACTTGCCGTTATCATTTATTCGGAATACTCGGCACAGTTCTTACGCTTGGAAAAGAAGCTTGCTTGGATAAACCCGATCAAATCTCAGGTGGCCAATTCATTCAACGACGACATCGAGAAAGAGGAATCTCTGAAGCAAAGCCGACATTCGCTTCCACTGAAGGAAGAAAAGAGGATCCAGAATATATACAGAGTCGTCCGAATGGCCTTGTGATACCGGCATACCGACGCTCCCAGCCAACGTTCCAGCTCTGATATCGCCACTCAATCACTGCCACCGCTCTACGAAACGCACAGCGGAACAAAACAGACAGCATGGCTAGCTCATCTTCCTCACACGAAACCGTCACAATCGTTCTGGCTACAGTCATACCGTCCGTATTCCTTCTTCTTTTGGCAGCCGTCATCTACCACCGAGTTAGAAGAAGAAAGGCTCGATTCCGCAACCGAGGAATCACACCGATTGACGATGAGGAGATTGAATCTTGGAAGATTGATCGGACGCACAGCGTTGATGACGATGAGAAGCCGCCCGGTTCTCCCAAATCAGCTGTAACCGAGCCGAAGCGGGTTCACCACTCTCATCACGCAAGCACATCTATTGGTTCTGTAAAGTCATCGAGCGTCATTGTTTACCAAAATCGGGTCTCGGAAGACAAGCAGCCTTGGTCTCCTGTTCGAGGGAAGCAGAGCATTGATATTCCCCCAACGCCAGTGCTTGCACGAGCACCAAACTCTCGGCCAGGCCTAACGGACGACACTGTTCGAGGTGACCAGGCTTACGTCAATGTTAAGCGTACCCCATCGGCGCGTCTGTCCAAGACCAACTCCCCTCGTCATGCTCGGACCAAAAGTTCACGGAGCACAAGAAGCAGCTTTGGTTCCAGCGCTAAACGTGAACAATGGTACAGCCAGACACCAGAGGGGAACTCACCTCGGCCCTCTGCTGATATCTATTCCAAATCGGCGCCGGCATCTCGCAGGGCGACCATTTCGACACCGGCCAACCATGTTTCTCGTCAGATCTCTACCGATGACGACGTCCCCTTGACTGGTCTATCACCACGACCGGTGGTGCTTAGAGCCGAAATTGGACGCGCCATAGGATAAAACTCACCATTGTCAGTCCAACTCAATACACTTTTGAGTACGACGAACGAGGATGATTGAACTTTGGATATTGATTTGCTTCACTCATTGAGACGAGTGAGAGAAATATACGTTCTGACGGCCACATATGTGGAGAATATGACAGTGATGACTGTTTGTTCACACTTCTTGGGTGTAAGAGGCCTCGTCCGTGAATCGTCGCAGACTCACGGCGGGTTCCTTCCCACACACGTTTTTTCATTCTTTTTATTTTCTATCAGCGTTACTCCGTACCCTTACTCTTCCTTTCGCATACGCAGGTGTCATCACTCCTGCGGAGGATCCGTGTGCCAGACACCTTTAGCCGCTTCATTGGTAAGCGGCAACAAATGCAGGCTGAGCCTTGATTCTTCCTTTTTTTCTAGTATGATTTATTTGATATATGACGGATATACCCACATTTTCTTATGTACCATGAGCAGGCGCATATCACTGCCATGGAGGTTTTTATTATAAGTTGTTTTGATGTTGGAATATGAGAAAGGAAGCGGATGGATATGAAGGCATGAAGACATGCTGGAGATGGTTATGAGCCCTCTGGACGCGGAGAGGGATGACCGGGGAATGGTAGTGAGGTATGCTCGGAAGGAAGCAAATACACGAGAAAATACTATAGCCAAATTGACCACTCTGACAAGAAAAGAAGCCTCATCGGTGTTTGAATCTGAAAGTGAATTAGACTCATGGCTGCATTTTGATCATTGTGATAGTGTTGCCAGTACCGCATACCACGAGCTGCAGCAAAAGTAAGCGGCGGCCCGTGGTATGGGGTACAGGCTACCTGGTGCAAAACCACTTAACGCGCGCCACGGCGGGGGCAACGCGTCTACTAAGCTTAACCTCAACGTGCCTTTTCTTTTTCTACTTTCTGCTGCTCCATAATCCATCTATCTCGACTTGTACAGACCTGCACCGTAATAATCCAGGATTGACGCGCTCTTACCGGATCATCCCTTCTGTCACAACTGCCCGGCCTGATATCTCAGATCAAAGGAACCGAAAATCTCTTCCTTTCCGCGGCGATACTGGTCTTCGACCTGCCCCCCTTAGCACTCTGAGAAAACTCCAACGGCTTTACGACGCTTCTGAACGGCCTCTGCGTGTCCAATTGGTCCTGCCGAAGTCTGCTGAATCTCAGGCCTTTTTTCTACACGTTTGCCATTGAGCCTAATTCTGTGCCGAGCTTTTGCCTTGTTCGGTTTGTTGCTTTCTGCTTGAGAGGGCCGAGCGTGAGAGTTGTCGATTTTTTGAGGGACTGTATCGGACTTTAGATCGGGCATTTCAAATCCTTCTCTTTTGGCTCTTCCTTTCTCACAACTGCCGATATTTTTCGACGATTTTCTTCTTCTTCTTTCACGATATATAAAGGCTTTCTGGGGGGGATATACCACTTTTGCTTGTCCTTCTTTTTGGTCACCGGATTTCTACCCCGGCTTTCTCATACGCCACACATTAACCCCAACCAAATCAACTCACTCGTCTCACCGCACCACCACTCACTTCATCTCTCACTTATCTCATTTCTACCTTTCTGAATATACCCCTCTTTCATTATCTAAAAGAAAAGGCAAACATGCCTCCCCGCAAATCCGACGTTCGGCCAGCAACTCCTGTTGCCGCTGAGGAAGCATCTCCTCCAGCAAAAGCTCCCCAGGCACAGGATAAACAGGATAAACAAGAGAAGAAGGACAAAGATAAGGATAAGGGCAAAGGAGGAGAAGACCCAGTAACCATAGAGGTAAGGGTTTATTTTTCTTACAATACCATCTCTTTCAATGCTGTGCTCCAAACAGATGTCAGAGAAACTTGGTGGCTAACATGTTTTGTTAGGACTTGAATCTTCCAAAATCCATCATCACAAGGTTGGCAAAGGGGATTCTGCCCCCGAATACACAGATCCAAGGCAACGCAATCCTGGCGCTGAGCAAGAGCGCCACCGTTTTTATTAGCTATCTAGCTTCACAGTATGGCTTTCACCGGTTTTCTTAATCTACCCCTACTTGCTGCTTGCTCCCCCGGCATTCTCTATAATGTGTGGGCCGGGAGCATATTCTTTCCTCATTTGTCAAACTTCATATATCGCGTCATTCAATGCATGTGGTGCTGACAATACGGTATTATAGCGCCAATGAAAACACTGTCGCTGCAGGCAAAAAGACCATTCTCCCGGCTGATGTCTTCAAAGCATTGGACGATACTGAGTTTTCATTCTTGAAAGAGCCTCTTGAGGCTGAGTTTGCCAGTATGTTTGCACAACCCCCACCCCCAGAACAAGAAATTGTCATTATCGATCTTGTGTTTCTGTACACGCGAGAAGACCGCTCTCTGCGGATTACTGCCTTATTCCCCTATCCTGTTCTCCCGCCTTCTCTCTAACCTCCTTACAGAATTCAACGCCATACAAACTGAAAAACGCACCTCTTACCGCCAAAAAGTCCGCGCCAAGCACGGCCCTGGCGATGACACCGACATGGCCGACACAACCATTGCCTCAGAAGCCTCCGCCTCGTCCGGCCCGCGTGCTAAAAAGGCCCGCGTCGACCCTTCTGCTGGCGACGACGAGGAAGTCGATGCCATTGTCAACGAGGACGATGACGTTGACGACGATGATGATGACGAGAATGAGGGTGATGAAGACGCCCAGGATGATGAAGATGATGAAGAGGCTGCTGATGAAGACGACGAGGAAGATGGTGGAGAGGGCGAGGGTAGTGGTGATGAGACGCAGGATGCGTTGGAGGAGAGGAGGAGTAGAGAGGAGGCGGATGAGGCTTTGGAGGGTGATGAGAGTGATTAAGTATATAGATGACGTGTATTGAGCAAAAGGATGGAGTTGTGATGAAGCTATTTTTCTTTTCTTCCATTCCAAAAATTGGTATTATCTGAACCGTGATACCTACACCATGCTCTGTTGGAATGGCTACTGTATGGCCCTGAGATCTCCACGACTCTCTCGCACAATGCAACACGCTCTGCCTGTGAAAGAGACAATTTATTTTAAACACTCGGTGTAATAATTGAAAGTGGGATAAGACTAGGTTTCTTCAAACGCATCGGCATTGCACTTTCGTATTGATTCACCAATTGGAACAAGGCAGAATCACAACGTCACCTCTTGCTCCAAATATCAGTCACGCCAACTTCGTGGCCTTCAGTCAAGACAAAAACTCAATCAAGTCACCCATATTTATTCCATCACAGAGCTAATTCAGCAACATTCTACGCAACACCAAAGTATAAATACCCACAAATAAGCCGTCTGAGCAGACATTAAACGAAAGACGAGAGCAAATACAGCTATTCCAAACCCCTGCAAAATCTACAGAGACAATAGTGCAAATCATCAAGCGAGACCGTCAAGCCCAAATACAAAAAAAACCATAGAAGGAATCTCAATTTCTCTCATCAAGTGTGTTTGACGACTAACGCAAACCAAGTGGTATCAACATCAAACGCGAAACATGCCCCGCCAAAACATTGAGGATTAGCCGTGAAGAGATGCCAAGTAGGAGTTCCCTCCCTTCGTGAATACCGTTACAAAAAACACATAAAATCCCTGTCCAGAGAACACTCTGGACACCTGCTAAGAATTCGGCCGTTAAAAAATAAAGATGAAAGAGCAAAGATAGACATCAGAGAGCCATAGGCAATAAAAAGGTACAGGGTTCTTGTAAAACCACTGGTCCAAAAGGGTGAAGGCAAGAAGAAGATGGGAGAAAGAAGCGAAGGGGGTAAAACAATAAAGAAAAAGCAAAAGCAAAGAAATACATCCTACCGACCTCCCTCCGACTCCTTTATCCTACCTGAGCCATACGCTGCGCATCGTTCAAAACGAGCCGGTGACTCAAGAAAGCAAAAAGCCGCTCCAACCAACCTGTATGCTTGGGTATCTGGAATACTGCAGGAGCTCGGTCCCAGAAATAAAAACAAAGCCAACGGAACCAATCAGTTCTCCAAACTAGAACGTGCAGAAAAGAAGAGCTGCAAGCAACGCAGTAACATGTCATGCTTTAACAATATCGACTACTTCAGCCTTAGTTAAGCCAACCGCTCACAGCGCAATGCCACATCAAAGGTGCACTACTGTTGCTGTTGAGGCGTCCACCACTGTTGAGATTGTTGGTGTTGGCCGGACCATGGTTGAGAGGCTGACTGCGCACTAGGCGTAGTTTGAGGCATGTATTGACGAGGTGTTTGCTCTGCACCATACATGCCCTGACTGGTGCTGTATTGCATGCTTCCCATGCCGGGGAACTGCATGCCCGGCTGCATCTGGCTGGCGCCAGTCTGGCGGAGCTGAGATGCAGGAGACTGGGAAGGATGCTGGGCCTGAGGCTGCGTTGTATAGCTGCTGTAGCTAGTTTGCGGCGTCTGGGGACTCTGAGACCACATCTGGCCCGGCTGTTGATAGCTATATCCAGCCGTTCCAGCGCTGATGCTACCGGTAGACCCTGCAGAAGGTGTTGGTTCGCGGATACTCAGCTTGGTTGTTAAAGGCAAAGGGGCCATACCTCTGATGGGAGCTTGACCGAGCGCGCTTTGCGCACTGATGGACTGGGAGTATGGGGCCGCAGTCATCATCATCTGTGGACTTTGAGACGAAACAATGCCGGGCTGGGCTATGCCAGCTGCGCTGGTGTGAGGCGAATTCGTTGGCCGGCTAGTGGGAATAGTCGGGTCGGCCGATGCAGCAACGGGCTGTTGGCCGAGGGCGGACTGAGTAGGTTGCTCGTGTGGCCGGCGCCAGATACCCTGAAGGTAGTTGTCGCGCATATCACGTTGCTGGTTCACCGATCGGTTGAAGTCGGCGGCGTGATGGGCCTGCGAATGGATTTCCACCAGAGGGGAGGGCCTGGTTTGATCTTGGTACGGGGGTCCGGTGATCTCCTGTCGGGGGCCGCCCTTGACGATACCGCCGTAGTCCCTGGATCTGCTGTCACTGAGGTCTGGTCCAACCGTTAATGCCGGCATTCTTGTGGCGCTTCCAGGTGCTCCCATCATACCTTGAACGAGGTGAGGCTGAGGCGCACCGGGGTACGGTCCAGGCGTGTTGTTATACACGATTTCCGTATGCGGGTTGCCCAGCAGAACATTGTTCTGCGCTGCTTCGGCGGCCTCTCTGGCCTTGGCGGCTCCAGGTCGCTTCTCTCCAGCGGGATCGGCTTCGGTGAAGCCTTGCTTCCGGGCCTTTGTTTCCCAGTAATCGTCTCGGACTCGGCGGCCGTTTTCAATGACGCGGCTTCCAAACTGTCGGAACATGGACCGGGCGGTAACAATGGCGATCTGCCTCGATCGGTACGAGAAGGGCAAGATCTCCTGCTGGACAAGGTCATCCTTTTCGGCTTGGCTAGCGATAATCTTGTAGAGCGACCTATTCTTATTAAACAAGAGGTACGAGTCTCGGTATCCCAGCACTCGGGCGCATTCGGTGGCCAGCATAAAGAGCTTGTCTCCACGGTTTGGAACCAGGAATGTGCGACACCTGTATTGGCGGTTGCCAAGGAGCTGGCCATTGGGCATCACCTTCTTCTCACCAAACTCGTCCGTCTCACGCGGAATGTACTCGTCGCCCGAAGGGTTGAGCTGGTCAGTGGTATGATCTCGCACCGTGGGCAGCGCTTTGAGGGTCGTCTTAGCCGGCGCGGGCTTAGGAGGCAGCTGCGCCTGCGGAGTCGAGTAGGATGGCGTCGTCTGAGTCGGCATCGCAGGGTTTTGCGATTGAGGCGCTTGAGGCGGCGGGATGGATTGAGGCACGGGTCCGCCCGGGGCTTGCCCGGGGGCCTCGGAAATGCTTCCTGTCGTTCGGGCCTTCATTGGTCTTATTCGTTTGGGCTGAATATAGCGATCACCTAGAAAACGGAAGATTTATAGTCAGCGCGCCGTTCTCCAACATGCATGAAGTTATCTAGTCTCGTCGCTTGGTTCTCGTCTCGTCGCTCCAAAGGCCATATGCTTGCGCAGCGTCGCACTGGGCAGAATGTAACATGTCAAGGATATCCGGAGGCCCTGTGAAACGCGGCGCAGGACTCCGAGCTACACAAGATCTTTCGCCGACATACCGTCATCGCCAGGCCGGTGAGAGTCGACAAGGTCCGGAGATCGATTCCGCTTGATACCCCGAGGCGGCGCGCTGAATATGTCTAGGACGGTCGGCGGGTCAGCATTACGAAGGTGCGTAGAAAAGAGGCTGTAAGAGGCGCGCGAGGCATTGTGAATGCGGTAGGGGAAGGAGATTGCAATGCGCAGCGCCAAAAGGCAGATCGCATGGTGATTTTTTTTTTCTTAGAGGCGGCGCGCAGTCAAGATCTGGCGGGGGAGGGGGGCCGACATAAGAGTTGAAGATGGAGGGGCAATGACATTGACAAGAGAATATATGACATGAGGAATGAACAACTCACCAGAGTTGAGGGCAGCGGGATTGATTGTCGCACCGTCGGCGCCTGTTGGTTGTGCGGAGTACATGACAAGAAGATCCAAACAAGCAGCAACGGCGGTGGCGGCAGCGCGGCGATGGCGGCGACGTGTCGTGAAATAGTTGGGCTGGCGAAGTTCCAAGGATGGACGGAGGTGCAGAAGAACGGGCTTGTCCTGCAGGTTGGCTTCCATGGGGGCGTGGATGGGTGTGGCGGGCAGTGGCCGGAGACGAACCGAAGGAAACCAGCCGGATGGATAGACGGACAGGCAGCAGACAAGAACAGAGCAACGTGGTGTAGTGTAGCTCGAGTGCGGCGCAAGCCCAACGCGGCTGCTTCAAAGCTCCCAGCTCAAGGTAATAATAGCTCGAGGCAGAGCAACGAGGCATGCGATGAAGAGCCGGCCATGGCTGCGCAGACGAAACAGGCACAATACACCTTTATTTTCTGCGATGGTTGATATCGCGGGGAGGGGGGCCAGTGGGCTGGATTGGGGGGGTAGAGGCAAGGGAAGGGAAAGGAACTTTTCTTGTTCGTCTTGTTACCTTGTATTCAGTTGAGTGCAGTGCAGTCCAACAAGCTGATGGACGAGGAGCGCGACGCGTGTGCGACAGTAACGATGACGATCGCACCAGGCGGCAGTCAGGAAACACGAGCGGCGACCGACTTTTGTCTGCGGCGTGCGTGCGCGTCTCTGCGAGTCTGTTCTGCAGAGAGGCAATCGGCGATGGTTAGAAGCAGCGCGACTCGAGTCGACTCGGTGGAGACTCGCGAGAGGGCTGAAGAGTTGAGCGCAGCAGTGCAGTGCAGTGGCAGAAGTCCTACTAGTAGTAGCGTAGCGCAGCGAGGCACGACGCAAAACAAACAAAAGCGCAGACAGTCGCGAGGAGCTGGGGGACCTTGTGCCGGATGTGGGCGCGATGTCTGGCGGGAGGTTGTGTGCAAGAAGAGGGAGGGTGGTTTAGGGTGGTTATGGTGGTGGTGGTGGTGGAGATGGAAGAGGAGCTTTGTAATTGACGGGACAGTGGCAGGTAGGTATGTCGTACGTTAGCACGCTTTTCGCACGCTAGAGGTCGCAGAGACTTGCAGAAACAAGAGCGGGCTTGACGGGGCGGGGGAGAGGGAACAAGAAAAAGGCTGGGCCAAGGGTTGAGGGTGCGAGCGATGCGATGCTGGATTTTATTTGTGGATGCGCGGATGGAGGGCTGCAAGCGGATGGCGACGAATCATGGTTGGCTGCAAAGACGCAGCGGCTGGAGACTTTTTTTTGATGGTAAAAGAGGCGTTGGAGGGGGCGTGGGAGAAGAAAAATTGGAACGAGTAGATGAAGGTGAAGCAAGGGAGGATGAAGTTTGAGGCAAGGCAGCCCGGTTCAGCAGAGCATGGACGTAACTCGGGCCAGGTAGATGCCAGGTACTCGCAGGTACGGGGTACTGCAAGTGGCGCTTGTGCGATGCTAGCGGTACCTGTGGCTAAGATCAATGGTTGGATGGATGGATGCGATGGATGCTAAAAGGGCGGAATGACAGCACAGATGCAGCACAACGGCTGAAAAGACGAGGATAATATACCGACTTATGTACGAGTAGCTTAGCAGATGAATCATGGCAACATGGCTAGATAGAAAGATGGCAAGATGAGCGTCCCGGTTATTTCTGACGAGCCGGGGTTCTGCTGCAGCTCAGCCGTGCGCAGAGTCAGTAGCATCCAAGCACGGGTTTGGGATTCGTCGGTACCAGTAGCATCAAAGAGGAGCATCCCTGCAGCTCGCCATCGTGAGCTGCTAGTACATACGAGTACCACTTATACGACATGCAAGCGTGCGAGGAAGAGTCGTCGTCGTCCGTCCGTCCGCAGCAAAAATACCCTGCTGTTTGGAAAGCTGATATTCCCGGGATATAATACCGTTTGAAAGGTGCTATTAGTAGCAACATCCTGTACAGTATTACCTCTACCGCCCCCAAGTTTAGTATCAAATACAGGTAAGGTAGTACCCAAGGCAGGTAATACAGCAATAAGCCGGTATGGATTCCATGTTACAACCTGGAATATACACATAAGGTTCGCTACAGTAGACACAAAGAGACAATAGCCGTGTGCAAGTATAAGCTGATAAGGCGCATCAAATATTGATAATCCATCAATACCCCCGTTAGCCTCCGCTGGTTCGGCCAACCGCTGCCCTGTTCTCCGTAAGGCGTGCAGTCAAATGAACTCACTCCAGATATGCAAGCAATGCCCTCGAACCCGGGGCTCCAAAACACCCCTGCTGGCTCGCCATGGCACTCGGCAATAGTGCCTTGTTGGGAACTGCAGCTTCCGTTGATTGATCCTTCAGGTCAGCCTCTCTGCCCGCTTTGCTTCTGCTCATGGGATTTATTAATCTAAGTGAGTTTGGCCCTGTGTTTTACCTGCCCAAATAGATTCCCGGCCTCTGCCTTGATACGACAGCCGCCACGTTCAAAAACCGACACTAGTGGTCTTTCCAGTCTGCGCGTCGCTTATTTTAGTTGATGCGTGCGCGCGTGCAGAGTCGCAGCAGCTCGGTCCTAGAAAGTGACCGCGTTGAGGGCTAGGAGGACTAGCAAAGCAAAGCAAAGCAAAGCAAGTAAAGCCAAGCTCAGCTATGGACCAACACAACTTGAACGGAGCATGGGTCATGTCTTGGCCCGAAAAGGGGGGATGCTGAAAAGGAAAAGAAGAAGAAGAAGCAGAGCAGCAACATCGCAAGAGGATCAAAAGCTGCGACAAAAACTACAACACAAATGACCGGCCAGGCCCAGGTCCGAAGTTGCATCGCATGGAGGCTAGCTCTGGAGCAAGTCGAGGTAGACAAGAAAAGACAAGGGAAGACATGACAAGGAACATGTATCGTACGGAGCAGCGCAGCGGCGAACGCTATGGCCACCCCGGGTGCGTCCGTGCGCCTCCATGCATCGAAGTGATCAGTCATTCCTAGCTCGTGTTGGTCTGCGCCCGGCCTGACGTTATTATGGACCGCGCGGTTCTATTTTCGAAAGCTGATGGCCGTGTTGTGAGAAAGTCCATGGAGTCATCGGTCATGCGTGATGAAGAAAAAAAATTAGTTAGACTTGGCCTCAGACATACTTCGTGGCAAATCGGGCCCAAGTTGCCCCTTGAGTTCATGCCAGATGTGAATCAGTTTGCGCGTACTTACCAGTTCCGAGTTATCGTCTATGTACATCTCCTGCATGGCCCAGTCCTAACCAGCTGCTGCATGATTTGGCCGTCACAGCATTGGCTGGCATGTCGGTGCCGCTAGCTGGGCCAACGACGTCATCTCGGCGTTCTGGGTTGCAGCCCGTCGGAAGCAACAGTCAGTTTCCTGCTCGGCTAGTCAGTATTGGGCAATAAATTGGCTTGATGCCGCTTCGCTATTGGCTCCTGCGTGGCTCCTGCATGGCGCTGCTTTCACCAACATCCGCATTGGCCATGCGGCCGGATAGAGTTGGCCTGGAGGTGGAGCCTCGCTTTTGGCTGAATGGAGGGAAGGGACCTACGAGGACGGGCGGGATGGAGGGGAAGCCGGCAGGTACTCGCAAGTATCTCGTCTGTTGGGTCTACCTGGACCTCGACCATGTGCCTCCCCATCACGTCTTTTCCCCGAGAGGCTCACGTCTTACTATTCAATGTCTTACGGCCGAGTTGGACAATAATACAGCAACGATCTTCTTTGTAATATCTATCTCAGCTTCTTTCCGGGCCATGAAGACGCCACTTCCGGATGCTGGCCAGTCACCTTTGCTTGTGGCTTCTCTAGAAGTGTATGTAAACCGAGACATGAATCGATTCAAATCAAATAACAAAAGTCAGATGTTGTTAACAAGCCAGAGCTAGAGGCAGGTTCCCATTCACAGGTGCAGTAGTACACGTACTGTACGTGCATGCCTTAGTAGATACAGGGACCTACATTTGAGGATGTCTCATCTGATTCGCTGCCTCGTTCGGGCAATGGCCACCTCGTGCTACATGGTGATGTGATATTTGATATAGCCGTAGTCGTATGCCTCGAGAGAAAAGAAAAAAAAAAGGCAGGGGCCTCTGATAGGTGCTTGCACTTGCATTCCGCGAGCACGAGCATGTCTCGTTTTTGCTACTAAAGGCTGATATAATCGTTAGTATCCGTATGCTGGATTCCTTGAGTGCTGATGCCGTCATCACCGCTGACAAGGTCTGCCCGAATAAGCCGGTGCTTAAATTCGATCGCACGTGTAACTTGACGGCATCCCGAGGCTGGCATGGGTACCAGTACTACGGTAACTTGGATTTGAAGAGCGATATACGAAGCGAGCTAAGGTCCTACGCTGGTACTCATACTTCAAGGATCCTGCCTGTACCTAGAGGTAGTGCGACTGTAGCACACGCCTTAGGGCCTTGAGCGCCTTCCGCAATTCGATCGGCAGGCCTCCTCTTGCCAGTGCAAGTAAGTGCAAGTGCAGGCCAGGATTGGCCCAGGGCTGGAAGGCGCTTCCGCTGGTGGGCAGATTCCCAAGGAACGGTACCTTGGATGGAGAACACCATCTCTTATTGTTTGTTGCGACATGCCATGTCGTTGGGATTGTTGTCTCTGGATGGCGTTCTGTCAATAACAAGCTTCGAGTAATTCCAGCGCCACGACACGACCCCAGGCTGCCATGCTACAGCCATACCATGCTACAGCCATGCCAGGCCATCCCCAGAACCACTATTGCGCCCGTGGATTAGAGTTTGCGCCGCGAATTCAGGCTTCCAGAACAGGGCAACAGGAAGCAGAACTCGCCCGTACCGAGACGAACGATACGCAGCGTAGTGCCTAAACAGAGTTGATCAACAGGAGAGGATCCACCAACAAATGCCTCAGAACAATCGAAACGCCCAGTCGTCGTCTCTGTTCTTGCGCGCTTCAGCCCCAATGGTCTGGCCACCCCCTCTTTCAGCTCTCCCGTCTACCCTGTCCAGCAAACCGATCACGGCTGTAAAGGCCTAATGGTGTTAGCGGCGGCCGATAGGAAGCTGACCCCAAGCCTTTCTCAACAATCCAGACCGATGCCTCACTCAACAAGAGGCGGGAAATATTGAATAGGCAGCAGATGCGTGTCGAGATCCTCTCCCGACCCGAGTCACACCAGGCGGCGCTTGCCAGGCTCGGCCAATCTCGAAATCTATGTACGAGTGGCAGCAATAGGACGCCATAGTCGGTAGCACTGCACGACAATGCCAGTGTGCTACAGCTTTGGCGTCTACGCAACACGGCAGCACTAGGCCAACGCTAAGACGCGCGCCGCTCTATCACTGGCCCCAGGTGTTCACAAGGTGATCACACAAACATGGGGACCAGGCCAGGGTCATGGCTGCAAGGGTGGCGGCCTTGCGTGGGCACCTCTGCTCTGAGTGTGTGGTGCGGGAACGATTCGATCGCGCTGACCCCAGACAGGCCAAAAAAGCCCTCCCAAGGGCCGTCTCACACAGCCTGACCAACAGCATCGGAACTGCTCGTCCCCCGCAACGGTAGCCCCATGATGGCTGGCATTCCTTGGGACGCCTGTTCCTTTCAGCACCTACCACAGCTTCTACCACCCTCCCTAGAAGAGCAGCATTCTGGGCGTGCATCGCACAGATACCCGCAACCCGGTATCCGCCACGCTATAACGCGCTTTCGCCTACTCTCTGGCCTCTTGCCTTATTCGATTCCATGTCCAGTGGGATCAGCAACCGATTAGATTCTTCCCCTTGATCACTCTTGTGGATGCTACTGCTACCACTACTATGCATACTCTACTTATGTCCGTCCGTAGCCTGGCAAAACTTCCACATGGACTCCTACATGTCTCCCCCTGCGGATGATATGCTCCGTTCTCAAAGATTACTCCGCCGCTGCCACAAGAACGATATCTGCGGAGCCGAAGTCGTCTGCTGATAATCCACAGCCCAATGCGTTCTCCACCTCTGCCGGAATAGCGTCTATTACGACTACAGGACAAGTGCGATCTTGACCTTGCAACCGCGTTAGACGGGGGTGGCAGCTCGTACATACCTGAAGTGGTATTGGCAGCGATTGTTAGATACGGGGTCTAGTTCAACGCTAGGCAAATCCACTCCTCACCTCATCAGTTCTTTGCAACGAAAACGACTCCATTCCAGTGCCCCACCACCACCAGCATCTTCCCGCCGGCTCTAGCGTCGCTCCAACGGCCACTATATCTGCTATGATGGTGCGAGCAGCGCTTCTTGCATCCAGGGCTGGATACCAAGCAGCCGCGGAGGTGTCCGGTATACTCGTGGCTTGCGATATTGATGCTTGACGCAACGCAATCCAACACTCGTATACTTTATAGGAAATGAGTCATGGAAAGTCATGAAGCCGTTGGCATTCAGCAACTTCTGCTTTTCGTGGCTATTTCTGCGGAGTTCATTTCAAGGATTTACTGCCGGGAACCGCCCGCACGAAGTACCCACCGATTTATACCTGACGAAAACCCTCTTTCTTCGTTACCAGCTTGTCGTCAAGTTCATCCATGAGATGCACATTTCGTTTTCCCAGTGGTGCTTTTGCCATAATCATGAGCCAAGTGAACTCAGCATTGCCTGTATAGGCATTTTCACAAATGCAATTGAATGTCTCAAATTCATATTGGATTACACAACGACTAGTTCACGGTGGTGTGTTCCTGGTGTCTTCTGAGGTCTTTGAATCTTGCTTGAATGCGCCATGGGCCATGCCCCTGTCCCATGCCTCGTGCGCTAGATTAATGATGCGCCATACTCACGGCCTACGAACGAAACTGGATTCAAGCAGTCGAAAGGTACCGCGCGTTTGCAGGGTCTCGGCACAATGCATCGTCTTTACTGCCACACTCCAAACCCAGGTTGACCGAGTCAGGGGAACCCGCATATCAGAGTCCCATCGACTCTGTCGAGGACGTGGGAATATACATGCTCTCGTCGGCTCATATCTTTACCCGGTGCGGTTACTCTCAATATGCATGCAAAGGTAGGACAGTGAAAGGCCATGCAGATGGATGCAGCCAAGGATGTTAGGATATGCCACCCCACATCGCACCGAAGCAATCATGACATGAATCTCACGAGCACATGCACCTCTTTCCACTTCACAACCCGTGGCAGCAAAGTAGCACTAGCTCGAAGTTTCTCGTACCAGCCCCCTCCCCTTGTGAATGGGGGCTTGTGTACCTCATGGACACCACCAACATTCCTTTCCCAAGAAGCCAGGGGTAACACTGCGGATCTATCCAGTGACACACACACCAAGGCAAATCCCATTTTGCGATTGCCGACACCTCCAGATCGTCACCTCAGGAAGCCCCTAAGGAGATGGATGGTGCCAGTCTGGCACCGGAGGTTTTTTCTTTTTATTTTCCACCCTTTTTTAACCCCCCCTCTCTTTCATTGCTTTTCTGGCTTCTTTCCTGCCACTAACATTCTAGCGTCATGATCTGTGAAGCATTGCCCTTGTCGTTGCACAAGCCCTGCCACTATTCGTCTCCTTGACAGCCAATGTTTGTCTGCTAAATTCCTGTTCAGGAACTGGAGGCGTTAATGGAGACCTTGCCGGCAAGGGGTTTTTTCTCAAGCAGTCTACTATCATGGACAGCCATCTTCTGGGACGTCATCGTACCAGCATGGTAGGAACGTGCAAATTTGGCATTCGTAACCCCACTTGCTGTTATACTTGATAGTATAAAATGATGATATTCCAGAGTCATATGTAGAGAAAGGGTAAGAATGAATTAGACGATAAGACATGATGGCCGGGGTATGACGGCTGAGAAAGCCAGCTCTGTTAATGGCCTACAACAGAGTAGCTGCAATTTAGCGTCACCATACCCTGCAATGCAATGCAATGCATGAATTCTCGTTATCAATCACATTATCCTGTGGATAGCGGCTACGCAATTATCTTGGATGCCGGTCATGCTATTACAGCAGTTTACTCAAAGCAAGGCATACAAGCCAGAAGTGGAAAGCCTTGCTTGCAGGTATGTACGAAGCCTGTAGTCTGCAACCTTGGATCTTTTTTCCTCTTCATCTCCACACCGGCAAATGGTGTTGAAGGCTAACTTCTGACCGCTGCTCGTACAGCTGCGGGTTTAAACATCCTTGTTCTTTCTGGCATCATTTGCATTTTCCGCGATGCTACCCCATCTTCTCACGAGACTCTCAACTCGAAAGAATAGCGTTGATCGAGCCCACATCAGGCAGCGCATCCAGCCATGTGACTGCGGGTCAACAGGTCGGTTGCCAAGGCAAGGATGCATCTCAGAGGTTACCTAATGTAAGTCTGCCGGCCAGCTTTCCAGCTCTCAACGCCCCGGGAGGGGCAAGTTGTTGATCTCTCTGCGAAGCAAGGTGTCCTCCTCTTCTAGCCTCTTGCGCCAGTGGCCGTCGTGGCCTTTGTTATTGGCTGCGAAGGCGACTAGCATGCATTTCAAGGCCAGCAGAACAGGATAGCCTGCTGCCTTGGCACATGTCGAGCTGTACGAAGGTACTGGCAGTGAGATCATGTCTATGCTGCCCCCCACTATGAGACGAATATGTCCGTACAGCCCATGGTTGACAAGCAGCGACGGGGATCCAATCCGAAAGAGCCGAATTATTGGGCTCAGAAAAACGACTTTGGAACCCTTCCATCATCTTGTACCCCTTGGGGTTTTGCCCGGAGAAGGCAAAAAGAGGGCTTTGGTGATCAGCGCCCGCAGCCCTTTCATATGACAATTGGGGCCGTTTAGACTGTACATAGAGCACGGGATCTATTCTTGTTACCCGCTCATGCAAAGTTCGTTTGCCAGGGACCAGACCACAGGCGCTTACCTGCCTTTAGTTTTCACTCAATCCGGCGCTGGCTATCAAATCAGGGCGCCACAACTGACGTCGCGATACACGTCTGATGCTCTGCGACTCTGTCGTATAAACCAAAACTGATTTCCAAGACTTTACAGATCCACATAGGATTATTCACAGCAACGAAATGGACTAGTCGAGAACGTCGGCGAGTGTTGCGTTGTGGTCCTACATGATGAAAGCGTGCATGAAATAAATGGTCATCTGGCTCTGCTAGTCGAAGTCAAACGCACGCACATGCCCTTGCCCCCATAGCATGGGGGTACGAGGCGAGGCGACGCCTCTTCCTTGCTGTTTAGTGGCTCGCAGTTGACACCAAAGGACCAGTCTTTCAACCTTTGTTTAGATCTAGATGAGACGAAAATGACGAACTGCGAGGAGACCTATCACCAGAAGCAACAATACAAGGTTGCAAGGCACGTTGTATCCAACACACACTGGTCTTCGTTCGTTGAGGGATGGGATGGGGACACATACGAACCCAATAATTCGGCGCCCACTCCCTTTCGATAAGAACATGGCGCGTCATCCTTGCCAGCCAAATGTTGTACACCGAGAAATGGTCGTATCCGCAAGGCCCAACGAGCGGCGGAGATATGCGAAAAGGATCGGCTATACAAGACACCGCTGCCATAGCAGTAACATGGACACACTCCTAGAGATGGAGCCGACGGCCTGTTTATGGCTACAGAGCCTCGACGCGTCGCCTCCTGCAACCATGGTGACAAATGGTGAAGTACATATGGCCTGGAGCGGTGAAAAAACTGTCATGTCTCACCAACATTGAGCTCATTTTGAACAACAGTGGATAAAGGGCATATTTCGGGGAATCCAGAGTCATACAAGCAGCAACCTAGATCCAAGACGGTCCAGTTCTCCGAGGTGGTTTTTGCTCCGAGGGGGTACAAGAAACGAGATCACCAAAGGTCCAGAAGGATCCTCCTGAGGCGCGGTGCAATCACTGCTTAGTGATAACATACGCTCGGTAACATCGGGGCCAAGTTTTTCCCCGAGCTGCGTTGATACCCCTTTGCGGTCTTTTGTTGGGCTCGCCCGGCTAGGGTAAGTGGCAAGTGACATGTTTAGGTAGGTGACATGCTGGAAGTTGAAGTTGCATTCATGACGATTCTTGGCCACTTGGCCCTTGGGTCATCCTGATAAGTGAGAGATATCTATTGTAGATAATTAGATTGACGTATATTCGATAATGCAATTAGAATGGCTCACAACTAAGTAAAAAATTGAAACTCCAGTTTCTCCATGATGATTGAATCCGGACTTGGCTGCTATTCCACGTGTATGGTAGCAGGGCTGATAGTGTTGTATGGATAAGCACCATGGCACAAATGCACGCACTTTTGCCAAGTAAATTGAGAGCCCTATTGAATAGAGCTTATTTAATTGGTATACTCGAAAGGTATCTTTTCATGATAATTCATGATAGGGATGCTGTAAGATCGATGCCCCTTGAGTTTCAGAAGCAGTATGAGATGAGGGCTCACGTGACACTATCGTCAAGCAAGAATCACGTGATGTCGACTTCACTTGAGTGAGTTTTGACAGGATAGAATCCTTCTTGACAAATCGAGATATTGAAAATACAGACCATTAGAAGCAAAAAATACTGAAACGCTTTTATTTTGGAATTTAGTACTGCAAAAGTTTTGTTATAGTCAAGCTTCTCTTATTTGTACAATTTGCTGTTTGCTCTTTTACATATCGATAAGGCACCCCACTAGGAACTTCCAGATCCGTAGCGCCTTTGCATCTCACTTTACATCAGCATTTTTTTGACAGGAGTGAAAACTCACGTCAAAAAAACCACCCAAAGAGACAGCCGTCATGACGAGCTTAAAGAGACCTCAGGGGTCTGACCAACTGGCTCAGAACATCTCCAACAAGGTCTATGTCAGGTCGACACGCAGTGGAAAGGTCCAGAAGATTGTTCGCGAGGTCTATCTGAGAACGGACATCCCATGCTCATCGAACCTGTGCAGGGCGTGCTTGAACCAGGCACCCAGAAATGCAGTGAATGAAGGTAATTATTTTCTTTCTATCTCAAGTTCTGAAGATGAGAAATGAGACTAATAGCTTGTGATAGCTCTACCCTTTGTCCTGTCGGCCAGACCGGCTGGTACAAAGTCGTATCCTCAGGGCCACTACCTAGTTCCAGATACAAACGCGCTGCTAAACGCCATGGACTTGTTTGAGCAGAGCTCATCGTTTTACGATGTTATCATCTTGCAGACTGTTCTGGAAGAGCTTAAGAATCGCTCATTGCCGCTCTACAATCGCCTTGTTGGACTGACAAAGAGCGAGGATAAGAGGTTCTATGTTTTCTTTAACGAGTTCCGACTGGAGACGTATATCAATCGCGAAGCCAATGAGACTGTCAACGATAGAAATGACCGTGCGGTTCGACAAGCTGTCAAGTGGTATGGGGAGCATTTGGCTTTAACCAAGGCGGTACAAATCCCGGCGGTTGTCATGCTTAGCGATGATCGGGATAATCTGAGGAAAGCAAAGGCGCAAGGGCTGCACGCGTCTTCGCTGGCCGACTATGTCAGTGAACTGGAAGATGGCGACAGACTGCTCGACATGATTGCCGAGTCACAGTCTCAAGCCCAAGGTGGATTCAAGCAGGCTTCCCAGCAGCCTATTTATCCAGAGTACTATACCTCCTCAAGAATGATGACGGGGGTCAAGGCAGGCTTGCTGCATCAGGGAATTTTCAACGTGTCACCGTATAACTACCTTGAGGGGTCAATCAAGGTGCCTGCTTTCCCGAAGCCTCTGCTTATCCTCGGCCGCGAGAACATTAACCGATCTATTGATGGCGATGTTGTTGTCGTCGAGCTTCTTCCACAAGACCAATGGAAGTCACCATCAACAAAGATCATTGAGGAGGACACAATCACAAAGAATGAAAATGCGGACACAGAAGAGCGTCAGGATTTTGTGTCGGACAAGGAACGGAAGGCACTTCAAGAGGAGGTGAAGAGGACGCAAAAGGCATCAGGGGAGGGCCAGCTACAACCAACAGCCAAGGTTGTGGGCGTGGTGAAGCGTAACTGGCGACAGTACGTCGGTCACATCGATCCCTCGACGGCCAGCAAGGGTCCGTCACAAGGTCGTAGACTCGATAGCGTCTTCCTCATCCCCATGGATAAGAAGATCCCCAAGATCCGTCTTCGCACCCGTCAAGTCTCTGAGCTCTTGGGCAAGAGACTGTTGGTCACTGTTGATTCTTGGGACAGAGACTCAAGACATCCCGTGGGACATTTGGTTCGTTCCCTTGGAGAGCTTGAGACCAAGGCAGCCGAGACAGAGGCACTACTCCTGGAATGGGATGTCCAGTACCGACCTTTCCCCAAAACGGTGCTTGACTGCCTTCCGAAAGAGGGTCATAACTGGAGGGTGCCCGAGAGCAAGGAGGATCCAGGCTGGAGAGACAGAGAGGATCTTCGCGATCTTCTCATCTGCAGTATTGATCCTCCTGGCTGTCAAGATATTGACGATGCTCTTCACGCCAGGCTATTACCTAACGGTAACTACGAGGTCGGCGTCCACATTGCGGACGTATCGCACTTTGTTAAGCCTGCAAATGCAATGGACACGGAAGCAAGCATTCGTGGCACCACAGTCTACCTGGTTGACAAGCGCATAGACATGCTTCCTATGCTGCTCGGCACCGATCTCTGCTCTCTCAAGCCCTATGTTGAGCGTTTTGCGTTTACAGTCATTTGGGAAGTTGATGAGAATGCTGACGTTGTAAACGTCCGCTTTACAAAGTCTGTTATCAAGTCTCGCGAGGCATTCAGCTACGAACAAGCACAGCTTCGAATTGACGACGAGTCGCAGCAGGATGACCTCACAAAGGGCATGCGGATGCTGCTCATGCTGTCGAAGAAGCTCAAGAAGAAGCGTATGGATGCCGGTGCCCTGAGCCTGTCTTCTCCTGAGATCAAGGTGCACATGGAATCGGAATCCTCGGACCCCATTGACGTTAAGACGAAGGAACTTCTCGACACCAACTCTCTTGTAGAGGAGTTCATGCTGTTCGCCAACGTCAGTGTTGCCGCCAAGATCTACGAGGCGTTTCCTCAAACTGCCATCCTGCGTCGCCACGGCGCCCCTCCTAAGACCAATTTCGACGAGTTGGCCGATCAGCTGCGTATCAAGCGTGGCTTGGAGCTGCGCACCGACTCCAGCAAGGCGTTGGCCGACTCCCTGGACAAGTGTGTCGATGAAAAGGATCCATTCTTCAACACGCTTGTCCGTATCATGGCCACGCGGTGCATGATGAGCGCCGAGTATTTCTGCTCCGGAACGCAGTCATATCCCGAGTTCCGCCACTACGGTCTCGCGTCTGAGATTTACACACACTTTACTTCCCCCATTCGTCGATATGCAGATCTCCTCGCGCATAGACAACTTGCCGCCGCCATCGGCTACGAGGCTGTTCATCCTTCTGTCCGCAGTCGTGGCCGCCTCGAGGCAGTGTGCAAGAACATCAACGTCCGTCATCGCAACGCCCAGATGGCGGGCCGAGCTAGTATTGCTTATTACGTCGGCCAGGCTCTGAAGGGCAAGGTTGCTGAAGAGGAAGCCTTTGTCATGAAGATTTTCAGCAACGGATTCGTGGTCCTGGTGCCGCGGTTCGGTATTGAGGGTTTGATTCGGCTGCGGGATTTGGCTGATCCTGAGCCTGAGAGCGAGTACGACGCGGAGACGTATACGCTGACGACGAAGGGTGATAAGGCTGTTAAGGTAGAGCTTTTCCAAAAGGTTGTGGTTAGAGTCCATGATGATAAGGATGAGAGGACGGGCAAGAGGGGCGTCAAGATGGAGTTGGTGAGTGCTTGAAGATAAAGTGGACTAAGGCATGATATTTTAACGAGATATAATATTTTGAGAGGACATTTCACGAATGTTAGAGACTTAGAGGGAGAATAAATAGGAAAAGGGATTAAGAGGCTTGCATCTCAGGGAAATTCTTCTTTTGTTTGAAAAAGACGTGTACATCTATATGTATTTTGACATATCTAAACGTGTACATCCGGCCCAAGTCCGTTTTATTTTTGACCAAAACCAGCCTACAACGCCAAACTCGTTATGAGGAAATAATTAAAACCGCGTCATATATGATAAAAATTCCAACCGCATTTGCAATCGTGAGTTCTTTTACTGCTCCATGGCATCCTCTTCATTTGCAGCCCCGTTGCCATTGTCACCCCACAGGCCATCGAGCTTGAACTCGGCGGCCCACTCGGTGACAATCTCCTTCTGGTCGGCCATGACATCCTCCTCGCCGGCGTTCTTGATGGTAGCCTTGGTGGCAGCGCCGTTGGCGGACTCGACGGCCAGGACGGGTGCCTCGACCCAGCCCTGGATACGGCCGTCGCGCCAGTCGGTGACAACAGTCATGGCGGCAGCGTTGATGTTGGGGATGCCTCCGCGGCCGATCCTTCCACGCTTGCGGGCGACTTGGACGAGGAAGTCCGTGGTGATGTCGCCGTCGGTGCTGTTGGGCAGAAGCGCGGGGATGTCGTACACAGCGGTGAGCTTCTGCAGCAGGTCGGGGGTAGTGGAGAGACGACGGAGAAGGAGGCTGACGGCGGGGATGGGGTCGTCAATCTGCTTGGGGGGCACGGCGTTGAGGAGGACGAGGTGGGCGTGAGCCTCGGTAGCGTTCTTGATGGCGACGAGGCCGCCAGACTGGAGGGACGAGGACGAGGGGAAGACGACACCGGGGGAGTCGAGCAGCGTGAGCTTGCTGTCGATCTTGACCTTGCGGATGCTCGTGGTGACGCCGGCCTCAGCACCGGCAGGGCAGGCCTTTGCGTTGTTGCTGCCCTTGCCGCTCAATCTGCTGAGGAGGGCGTTGATGATGGAGCTCTTTCCAACGTTGGGGTAGCCGATGACGCCGACGGAGACGGCACGCTTCAGGTCGCGGCTGGCAGCGTAGCTCTTGAGGGCCTTGAACAGCGCGGCCGAGGTGCTCTGCACAGTCAAGTCGCGGTGGCTAAACACATGCGCATTCGCAGCGGCGTGCGACGCCCGCACCGGCAGCGTGGGGAAGTACCGGCGCAGGTGGACGAGCCAGTCGCGCAGGACCTTGGGCGGGATCAGGTCGACCTTGTTGAGGATGAGGATGAGGCGCTTGCCCCCCGAGGCGGCGGCCATGACGCTGCGCTCGACCTCGCGCGAGCGGGTGCCCTCGGGGTCGCGGGCGTCGAGGACGTACAGCACGACGTCGGCTTCTTCGACGACCTGCTTGAAGACCTTGTCAAAGGTCTTTCTTGACGAAGCCTGGCCAATGGAAACATGTGCGCCATCATCAGAAGCATCGCTGTCGCTCTCCTCCTCATCATCGTCATCCATGTCGTCGTCGCTTGCGGCAAGAGACTTGTCGTACTTTTCCGCAGCAGCACGAGCACTGGCAATCAGCGCAGCCATGGGGTTAGACTCATCAATATCCTCGTCCAAGTCGCCGTCCTCATCCATCTGGTCGTCACCAGCCTCGTCGACATCGTCCATGGCATCCTCGTCCTTGCTCTCAGCGCCGCCCGTCTTGGCAGCCTTGGCCAGCTCTTTTCTCCTCTGGGCCTCCTCGGCCTTCTTTGCGCGCTTCTGCTCAATCTCCTCGAGAATCTTCTCCTTGTAGGGGAACAGGTTAGGGATGCCGGGGTCCTTCTTCAGCTTGGATCGCCATTCTGGGTTCTTCTTGGCGAACTTGCGATCCTTTCTCTGCTTGGCTGCGGAGGCCTTTTGGATCTTGTTGCGAAGGCGGGTTGTTGTCCGCTTGGACTTTGGTTCTGCGCCATGGGTTAGCAGGCAAAGGAAAAGGTCATGGGACAGCCCAAGATTGAGAGTGAATGTAGATTTGTGTTGATTGATTGCTGATCTGGATTAAAACATACTCTTGGGTTTGTTAATTGAGCCTGCCATTGTGATTTGTCGTTGTCAATCGTAGATTTCTCTTGATAACGACTTGCGGCTTGCCTCCAACTGTGGTTGCCGTGCTAAGAAAAAAAAATTAAGTGGGATATCAATTCTGCCGGCGGCGCTCCACACCGCCTTGCTATCGGCCCCATCTGTTTTTGCAGATACTGGAAACGTTAGTAAGCTTTTCTCTCAAGTAATAGACCCAGGTACCGTTTGCCGTATTTTGCAGTTGCAAGGTACATGCAGCGCATATTAGCACTTCTCCGCAATGCGAAGAGCCCAATTAGGCGGATGTTCGACGTGGGTTTCCTTTTCCTGTCGAGCAAATCGACCTAACGGCCCTTTGATGCCCACTTCCGATCTCGGGTGAGGCAGTCAAACCCGAGATGCGAGATGCTAGTCCTGGATCCTTGATGTCGTGCCCAAAAGTTTGATGCTGGAATGGCTCATAGTGATAAACCCCCACCTGTAGGCGAAAAATGCAGCCAATATGAAAGATGGGCTGCAACTATATATAAGACGGGTGTGGTATTTGATGCATGTTAATCTCCTCTCGTCCTTTTATACACCACGCAATTGTTCGTGTTGCTTTACTTTGCATGTCAACTGAGTTGCAAGTTTTATATCGTACACCAACAAGAAACAATGGGTTCGGTCAACACGCTTTCCCTGGCCCTTTCTGAAGCCAAGGCCCGCTACGTAGCCCAAAATGCCAAATCCAAGGCATTCCACGAACAAGCCACCAAGTCATTCCCTGGAGGCAATACCAGGACGGTGCTTCATACAGATCCCTTCCCCATCTGCATGAAGTCTGGCCAAGGCTATCAACTCACCTCTGAAGACGGAAATACGTAGGTTGACATGATTATATATTCCGGCTTCTTGTCTTATTAACTCAGGCTTCTATAGCTACACAGATCTCACATGCGAATTCACGGCAGCGCTCTATGGCCACTCTAACCCCGTGATTCTCGATGCCGTGAGCAATGTCCTCAAGACCGTGGGCATGAATGTTGGCGCAACGACATCTCAGGAGCAATTGTTTGCTCGGGAAATGTGCCAGCGCTTTGGACTTGAACGAGTGCGCTTCACCAATTCCGGCACCGAAGCCAATCTCCATGCTTTGGCCGCTGCGAGGAAGTTCACAAACAAAAGAAAGGTGGTTGTGTTCAACAGAGGCTACCATGGAGGAGTGCTGGGCTTCAAAGATGGGAAGCCAGCGCCTAACAACGTCGACCCAACCGATTGGATCATCGTCAAGTATAATGATGTCGATGCTGCCACCAAGGCAATCCAGAGTGAGGGAGTGGCCGCCGTCCTGTTGGAAGGCATGCAAGGAAATGGAGGATGTATTCTTGGAACCAAAGAGTTCCTGACTGGCATCCAAGACGCTGCTGCAAAGGTGAAGAAACCCCAGAAACACCCGTTCATTGAGCACTTATACTCACTCACATCTCATTTAGGCCGGCGTGGTGTTCATCCTCGACGAGGTCATGACCTCTAGAATATCAGCTTCTGGTTATTCAGGCCTGCGAGGAATCAAGCCCGATCTCAAGACGTTTGGCAAGTATCTCGGCGGCGGCCTAGCTTTTGGTGCCTTAGGTGGAAGAGCCGACATCATGGCAGCCTTCGACCCGAGACTCGCCACCTCGATCTCGCATTCTGGCACTTTCAACAACAACACGCTCGTAACACATGCCGGCTATGCGGGCCTCAGCAAGATCTACACTGCCGACGTAGCGGAAAAGTTTACCGAGATGGGCTCGACGTTTTTATCCAAGCTTCAGGAGGCAGTTAAAGGAACAAGGATGACCTTCACGGGAATTGGATCCATCTTGTGCTCTCATTTCATCGAAGGAGATGTGGAAGTGAAGGATATCGCTAGTGGAGACGATGTGCAAGAAAATGAGGTGCTCAAGGAGTTGTTTTGGTTTGAGATGCTGGAGCAGCGATTCTGGGTTACTCGCAGAGGCTTCATTGCGCTGATCCTGGAGACGCCGCAGTCGGAGCTGGACAGATTTGTAGATGCTGTGAAGGCGTTTGTGTCAAAGCATAACGACATATTGGCGATTTGAAGCGATGATAGGTCAGTAAGGGTATGTCAGTAGCTGGTTCAATATGTAGATTGTTCAAGTACTCCTGGGGATCTAAGTGGCAGCACACATGCCCCCTGATTGGTTAGCCTTACAAAGTTACATAATCCACTTTTCCTCCAGCCTTGTCCACCTTGTAACTTTTGCCATCGATTCTCGTAGCTCTGCATCACACGCGCCTCCAAAACTCTCTTCTTTTTTTCCTTTTTGACCCCAACTCCCACCACCAAACCACCACATATCCCAGAATCCCCCGTAATTCATCTCAATGGACTACCAAAACCGCGCAGGCTCCAAATTCGGCGGCGGCGGTGTCGCCTCACACTCCGCCACAAACGCCGACCGCCGCGAACGCCTCCGCAAGCTCGCCCTCGAGACAATCGACCTCGACAAGGACCCTTACTTCTTCAAGAACCACGTCGGCTCCTTCGAGTGCCGCCTCTGCCTGACCGTCCACCAAAACGACGGCTCCTACCTCGCCCACACCCAGGGCAAGAAGCACCAGACCAACCTCGCCCGCCGCGCCGCCCGCGAGCAGAAGGAGGGCAAGCAGAACATCGACCCTGCCACGGGCCTGCCCGCCAGCGTCGCCGCCGGCCTCAACGCGCGTCGTAATGTTGTCAAGATTGGGCGGCCGGGGTACAAGATCACAAAGATTCGTGACCCTGTGACGCGCCAGCAGGGCCTGCTCTTTCAGCTGCAGTACCCGGATGCTACGCCTGAGTTGGCGCCCAAGTGGCAGGTCATGAACGCTTTTACGCAGCGCGCTGAGGAGCCTGACAAGAACTTTCAGTATTTGGTTGTTGCTGCCGAGCCGTACGAGAGTGTGGGATTCAAGATTCCTGCGAGAGAGCTGGATAAGCGAGAGGATAAGCAGTTTGCCTTCTGGGACCCGGATTCAAAGGAGTATTGGATTCAAGTCATGTTTATGACGGAGCGTGAGGAGCGCTTTAATGCTGCTCCTGGTTTGACGGCCAGGAGATGAATTGCTTGACAAGGGAGGAGGGATAGAAGATAATAATCATCAGGCTTCGTGGAGATGCTCTCTGATGATCGCCAGAGCCACGGCTTTTGATACCCAAGAAGGACGGAAAGACCTTTGTATAGCCCCGTCTTTGGTGGCGCTCACAGCGCGAACGTGGTGGAATATTTAGCAGGCAAGATATCACAACTCATGGGGTAAGAGGCTGTCCGTTGGCTCAATACCAGCGTGCTTTTTTGGCTGACTTGCAATTAGCTGTCTGGCTCAACAGTTGAATTCGCCCCAGATTGAGCGAGGGCAAAACAGCACAAGGTGGAAACTTAGCATCTTAAGCACAACCAAGGTTACGAATATTGGGTTAGAATAACGACAGAAACATGTATATATATGCTGAATCGGAAATTGGATTTACGGCGCCTTTTTACATATCACTTATTTCAAATCATATACTATTGCAATACCAATAAAGTTTCTTTCGCAACTGATATATCCACGGTCTTATACTAACGCATGCGTATGAGAAAAATGAAAAGCATCTTTCAGCAATATGAACAAGGGGATGTCAAGCACGATTTTTCCATGCCCAGTATAATGCATTTCAATAAACGACAATGTACCATTTTGGTTCTGATGCAGATTGCTCCTCGTATCTTGGCCAGCCGATTAAGCATAGACCCCCCCTCTCCCCTTCCAAATGTCAACGTCTCCATCATCTAGTCGCAGCTCTAATTCGCTTCGAATTCAAAATCTCTACTGCATATGCCCGCTTCATCTTCTGGAACAGCAAAAACCCTCTATCGGAAGTTGTTATCGAACCGCTTGAAGGTGTAGCCGATGAAAGGAAGGCTCATCTCGGGAGACTCCTCAGGTGCCTGGCCATTGCGGTTCTGGATGGCCTGGGCCTTGAGCAGAGTCGCGTTGTCAGTCTGGTCAATCTCATCGGTAGGGAAGTAAGTGGTATCGATGTTGGACGTCAGCCGGGGCTCGAAAGGAGCCCGGATGCGGCGCAGACTGTCAAAGTCGACTCCACGGAAGAATGCGTGGCTCTTGATTTCATGAGCACCTCCCCGTCCGAGTCGGTTCTCAGTGTTGCAGACCATGCTATAAAGTGAATAAGGTTAGCTGCCAAATACTCCTAAAAAGCAAGATGTATCTTCCAAGTATATCGTACCTTCGAATTAAGTTCTCTGCCTCGGCACCCAGCGTAATGTCATCAGGGAAGTACAGGGTTTGTCTCCAGTTGACAATCTTGCGGTAAGTGTCGTGGCTGTCTTCGGCACAGAAAGGCGGCCAGCCCACCAAGCACTCGAACATGATGGTACCCAGCGACCACCAATCGCAGTCAAAGGTGTAGCCATGGCCTGTGAAGATCTCGGGGGCGATGTAGTCTGGCGTTCCGACGGTGGAGTAAGCCATCAACCGTCTAGATCGTCTCCAGTCATTAATCTGAGATCGGTTGCTGACTGTGAGGTTAATCTGGTCTATGGCAACTGAAGTTCGGTCACGCGGGCGGTTGGAGCGACCCTGCAGAAGCTGCTGGTAGTAGTTGTTATCGTGCAGACGGTGGAATCCCGTGGAGAGACCAAAGTCAGTCAGCTTGACGTGACCACCACGGTCCAACAGGATGTTGTCGGGCTTGATGTCACTATTTTCCACCAAAAGTCAGTCGTTAACTCGCGCTAATGTTTAGGGATGCAGCCAGCAAAACATACCGGTGGATAAAGCCAAGCTTGTGGACGGCCTCAATGGCCAAGACAATCTCAGCAATGTAAAATCGCGTAATGTCTTCTGAGAAAATTTCATACTTGATGAGCATGGTCATCAAATCTCCACCCGGCAAAAACTCCATGAGCATGTAGAGGAAGTACGCGTCCTGGAAGGTGGTGTAGAGCTTGACAACCCAGGGGCTGTCAGACTCGGCCAGGATATCACGTTCTGAGCGGACGTGGGCCAGCTGGTCCTTCTTGAACATTTCAGTCTTAATCAGAGACTTCATGGCGTAGACCTTGCCGTCTCCCTTCTTCTGCACCAACTTGACCTCACCGAAAGCACCCTTTCCGATGATCTTGACGGTGTTGTAGTTTTCGGGCTTGTCCTTTGTACGCAGGAATCGCAGGTATTGGCCTTCTTTCCGGCCAGCGGTCGACCACAGCTGCTCCCTTCTAGTTGAGCTCTGTTGGGGGTCTTGAAGCTTCTGCTCCAACTCATTCTGCCTGTTGTTGTGTTTCACATGTTAGTAAGTTGATGGACTATTGATACAGAGTGATAAGGGGTTGATTTAGGCTTAGAAAAAGCCATGTGATGATGGATATTCGCAAGTGTCGTTCGTACCTTTGATTACGCTCGCGAGCTCGCTTGACGCTGTCTTTGAAGAAGTCCGCAGCTAGCTGTGAACACTTCTTCTGGTTGCTATTGGCATTTGTGCCGTATTTATCAGGGTTCCTCTCGGGGATAGGTTGGAACTCGGGCGACGAGACAACGCCCGAGTTGGGCAAAGGAGGCGCGTAGTTGCCATAGCTGGCTTGCTGCCCCGAGCCGCCAGCAGTTCGCGGACGACCTGACGACGGTCCTCGACCAGCGTATTGACCTCCCCTCGCGGCACCGCCGCCTAGGTTCTGGTGGGAGAACTGGTGAGCCAAACCAGTGTTTGGGTCGTTGGTGCCGGGCGCGCCAGACTGCGGGGGATAGCCGGCGTTGGGATAGTCGCTGGTGACGGCCTGGCCAGGATACTGCTGCTGGCCATACTGGTTCTGCTGAAAGTAGCCCTGCTGGGGAGGGTAGCCGGCGCCGTACTGCTGCTGGGAGGATTGCATGCTGCCAGACTGGCCCTGGAAGACGGGCTGGGGAAAGGTTGAGGGAGTCGTTGGAAAGGTCCGATCGTTGGCAGCCGGCCGTTGGTTGTCAAAGTTCAAGTGCAGACGATTGGAATCCATATCCACGCCGATAAGACAAGACAATCGATCTCAGGTAATAATCAGCTGTATGCGAGCCTGACGGCCTGAGGGGTCGTCTCGTCGGAAAGGGGGAGAGACGCTGGAGATGGAGCCCTGACTGGCCAATTCGAAGCGAGAGTTGCTCCGCTGCAGCGCAAGGCGGGCTGGCCCAGTTTTTAGAGGAGCAAGGCAAGGACCTGGCCGCTGATTGGGGCCTGAGCTTTGGAGTTGGCGTCTTTGCAGTTTGAAGAAGCTCCAGTCAAGACCCTTTTGACGATGGTTTGGCTTTGGCTTTTGGGCTCAAGGGGAAAATGGGGGGCGGTCAACCAGACCTCAAACTGCTAGGTAGATGCGCCAAAGACAATGGGCGGGGTGATGAATACTCGAGAGGTACCTGCCTGTGGTGCGCCAGATGGGCGTGGGCGCGTCACAGGTGGCAATAAGCCCAGGTATCTTCCAGGTCCCAGGGGGCTTGCTGGTGGGCACAGCGGTTGGTAGGCCGCTAAATTGTTCTGGTCGGGGCCTAGACACGTTTGATGCTGGACTGAGCTTCCACTAGACTATCTTTAGTTTCTGGTCTACGGGTGCTATTATTATTTTTCTGAATGGGTGCTTGAGTCGGTAGATGAAAAGGCTTCATTCGATGTTGAATAGAAGTTAATTATAAACTTGTTCGAGAAGCTTCAATCACTTGGAGAAAAGGATTGGTGGAAACAAGCCCGGCTTGTGTGAGATGGGTAGATGGCGGCAACAATACCGCCAAGCATTTTAGATCAAATGCCAATTTTAACTCTTATTGACTCTATATGTGGTCACTATTAGTTATAGCAGTTAACACCTTCAATTGGAATTGAGCACGGCAATTTCAATTGCTTTCCTGTATCAGCAGCATATTGCAAAGCATACTCCGTATAGCCTTTACCAGCCCTTCTGTCCCATCGAGGTGTTCCCCACCGGCACTTGTGCCGTTTCCATTCTCAGGGGTCCAGCCGTTCCGTCTTGTACGGAATATATTACCCATCCGTCTTATCTCTGCTGTGCTTGGAGATCTAAATTCACATGCCAGGAGTATTAGATGCTGGATCCCTGGCAATCCATCTCCTAGCCAAATACTCCATGGCATTGACTAGATCTCAGGTTGACCTGCAACACTAGTATCTACACAATCAGCTAATCCTGGTATATATTTTCACGGTAGAATTTCAGGCCTTGCTCCAATACACACTCCATGCACCGCAGTAGCGAATGTATGTAAAAACAAGCAGGATATAAAGCCCCCAGTACCGTCTCCTGCAGGGTCCGTTTAAATAAGCCGACTTGTCGTCCCGGTGAGCGACGGCAGACCCCTGTTCTCTTATGGACTAGGCATCCTTCACCTCAATAATTCATGTTACAAAGGCGAGATTATCAAATTACTGCGTATCAAGTGTTATGTGCTCTCATTTCTCTATCATACCAACAGAATTGCTTCATACAAGACACTTTGACGAAATAAACACGATGGTTACCTATTGCAGGTAATTTTGGCACCAAACACTGGACATGCATGTAGAGCTCGCCTTGCTTGCTGATCGTGTGAGACACAGTCTGCAATCAACTGCACGTTTTCCCAAATCCCAATTACAATAGCCAAGAATAATACAGATAATTACATTGTAAATAATCAATTATTATAGGCAAATTTTTCTTCATTTCTAGGTGGGAAAAGTGTTAAATTATTGCTTGCGCCATGGCCCAAGTACGGATGCACAACAGCTCTGCCCATTTTGGCGGCAAATCGAGGCCCTTATCGTGTCCCGCATCCTTATCGCATCCGATTTTTTTCCAACCTCATGACAGCATACCTCATCGATAGCTGCTCAACGTAGCTCGCCCGCAAACAATGCAAAAGCATTCCTAGGCCACCATTTCTTTTCCCTCATTTTCCATTATCTCACCAAAGGATAGCACACAAGCAAGGCCGCACACACTTCACCATGGCCGACGCCAATCCCAATCCCTCGACCCCGCCAGCCTCGGGCTCAGGCGCTTCAAAACCTCCTCGTCCGCGCAATCCCGTCTTCAAGATGATGGGTCTCCCGGCCCTCCCTCGCAAGCTCCCCTCCCGCAATTGGCTCATCTTCTGGGCCGTCTCCTCGTCCATCGCCGGCGCAATCATCTACGATAAGCGCGAAAAGAATCGCGCAACAGCCAAATGGCGACGAGCTGTTGCGCCCCTCTCCAAAGAGCTGCTCCCCAATTCGAGCCAGCTGCCCCGCAAACTTACCGTTTACCTGGAAGCCCCTCCTGGAGATGGTTTGCGCACTGCTCAGGATCACTTCATCGAATATGTTAAGCCTATTCTAGCGGCCTCGGGTCTCGACTGGGAGTTTGTCCAGGGCCGGCAGCAGGGCGACGTGCGAGCGGCTGTGGCCGAGAAGATTAGGAGATCCAGGAAGGCCACCGAGCGGCCGGGCGAAGAGTTGCCGCAAACAGACGAAGCCATCGTAGAACAGCAAAGGAAGAAGATTGGGCTACCAGAATACGAAGGCATCAAGGGCGATATCGTCATTGGTCGACACACTTGGAAAGAGTATGTTCGAGGATTACACGAGGGATGGCTCGGTCCCCTCGACGCACCGCCATTGCCAGTCGTCGAAACTCTCGAAGACAAGCCCGAACCCGAAACCCCATCCACAGAAGGCGAGGGTGACAAGAAGCCCGAGGACAAGAAGCCAGAAGAAGAAGAAAAGAAGGACAAGGACAAGCGACCACCACAGCCTCGCCCTCACAACTCACCCGACGACTATCCCTCCGCAGCCCTCCCGGCCAGCATCCCCGCCGAGTTCTCCCCCTCTACTCCCATCGCTTTCCCCCACCGCCTCGGCTTCCGTCACACCTTTGTCCGTCTTGGCCGCTTCCTGACCCGCCGCCACCTAGCAGATGACATTGGCCGAGAGGTCGCCGCAGTGTGTTTCGCCGCCGCGCGAGACTGGCGTGAGGTCGATGGCCAGTACGAGCAGCAACTCGTCCTGAAGCAGGAGGAGGATGACTGGCCCAAGTTTGTCTGGAAGGACGAGCCCGAGCCCGTCGACGAGGCAGAAAAGGCCAAAAAGGCCGCCGAGCCGCCCAAGGAGAAGATCTGGGCTTCGCCTCTGGTAGTCGACTCGCGCATCGTGGAACGAATGCGCCGCTTCGAGATTCAGCCCGAAGACGAGGCTCGCGCGCAGAAGATTGTCGTTCCGGAGGCGGAGATTGAGGGCTGGATCAAGCGCAGCCTGAGGAGCTTATATCACTGGGGCGCCAGCTCTTTTGCCAGCAAACCCACAGGTCCTAATGTGGGAAACTTGGATGATGACTGAAGCGCTGATGCTTGAAAATAAAAATCATCCGAAAAGAGGAGGATTCCAACGATGTGATGTGTACATGATGGGGTGGAAGTGTCATGTTTTATTATTCTTGTATCAACAACGGGGCATGTGCTTGTATGACTACTGTATGTATGCGAAGGAGTGAACTAATTATATATCGGGCATGAAGGAAACAAAAACCCACTCACAAAAAACGACCGAGAGCGAGCTATGGATGGATGAATGGATGGATTGGTTATGATAGAGGGCGTATATACACATTATCTAGCTTTGCAGCTGTATTAATTCGCAACCACCACACTTGCAGTTCTCCTCTTCCCAGTCGAGCCTCATCCACGCTTCTCCCATCGTGTCATTCATCATCGTCACTGTCCGAATCATATGCCACCAGCCCTAAACTCGCCTTCTTCTCTTCCTTAGGAGGTTCACTCTCCTTTTCCTTTTCCTTCTCCTTCTCACCCTCACTCTCACCCTTCTTCTTCCCATCATCACCATCACTCTTATCAACTCCCCCAACCTCATCCTTCCCACCCCCTCTATCACCAGCAACAGCCTTCTTCTTCACCCCCAACACCTCCCTCTCATGCCTCTTCCTCTTCCTCCCACCAACAACCCACTCCTCCTCCTCCTCTCCTCCACCACCCTCCTTCACTGTCGTCCCGGAAGCCTCGCCGCCGCTGCCGCCGGTGCTCTTCTGCCTCTCCCGAAACGCCTTCAATCCCTCCTCAACCTCCCTCCTCGCCCTCTCCTCCTCCGCCTTCTCCTTAGCCCTCACCTCATCCAAAAACTCAATCTCATCATCATCCAGCGCCCGGAACTGGTTCTTTAGCTTATTCTGCTCCTCAAACGCAGCCTGTTTCGCCGCTATCCTCATGCAAAAATCCCAATCAGCACATTCCCTATCAAAAGCACAACAAAAAAGAAAGAGAAGAAGAAGAAAAATGAAGTAGGGAGAGTATTGCAAACCTTTGTTCGCCTGCAGAATGTCATACAAGCTCTGCTGCCCCCCCTCCGCCAACTCCGCCCTCGCGTGCTCCCTCCGCTTCCTCTCCTCATCAAGCTCATGCTGCACCGTCTCCCATTCCACGCTCTTCTTCGCCAGCGGCTCTCTCGCTGTAGCGGCGACAGCAGCCTCGTCTTTTGATCCTTCGCCGCTTATCGTCCCGCCGGAAACGAATCGGCTGGACATGATTTAAAATACACGTAGATGGTGCAGCAAAGAGTAGACTTGACCAGGCTTAGAAGAACTGGATTGGGTGAGAAAGAGATAGCCGCTTATAGCAGTGTTTGAGGGGTACTATAAGAGGTCTGGCTGGCTCAGTTTGTGAGCGGCTGACAAGTTTGGAGAGATGGCGACGCGTAAAAAGGGCTGGATCAGTGGCGTTTTGAAGCAAGACGATTAGAATAATTACAAGGGCAAACGGCTAATTACGTATAAGACGTGTCAAGAGAGAAAATTGAGAAATCAAGACGTGAAATTGGCGGTCACGAAAACTCATAGGCAAAGTGTAGTCGGGAATACTCATGAGAATGTAGAACGAGGCAAACCGATGTTGACCGTCGCAAATTCCGACAATCAACCGAATGCTTCGGCGAATCCAGATTAAACCCAAGCAGCACACATGCACAAGTATGAAATTGAAGGAGGCACAGAATCACGAAATATACAAATGAAGTCCAGCCGGGGCTGTTCATCAATTTAATTGTACTATAATCTCACAATAGGGATGCCATGAGGATCACCACCGGAGGCGTCGCCCTTGACTGAAGCCTTCTCGCGGCCTTCATATTGCTGCCCATGATGGACAAAAGAGCCTCCAACGATGCAACTCTCCAACCATCGCCCTGCCTCCCAAACGCGTGCGCATGAGACAAACTTCCGCCCATTTTTGCATCTGCAATAAACAACTCTGAGCTGCAGAGTAAACCCTCGCCATCCATCTTCAAACCAGTGATCGCATCACTCTTGAATCACACCCGCCCGCCATCAAACAGTATTCCATGACAACAGATATGGAATTGATCATATGAATACAGAAAATCTGTCCGCATTCATGCGAAAGGAAGAAGAGAAATTCATTAATCGAACAAAAAAAAACATCGTCGCCTCGCCATCGCCACCAGGCTTTCCCTCTCTACAGAATCAACCCATAAAAACAAGGCGTCTAACATCTCATAGAAAGAAGAAGAAAGAGTCCGAGAAAGCATACAGGATGCTGGCCAAGCTTGACATGACACCAGCGGGGGTATCATGGTTGCGATGTATGGCCTCGGAATGTGTAAGACCGTAAAAAAAATTGAAAATGATATAAAAAATGCGCCGCGAGAGAAGAGAAAAAATATAGCCGGTCCAATCTTCCATTTTACCCGCTGAAGACAATGCATGAAAGCGCCCTCGTAAAATACCCATTTTGCACAGACACCCATTCCCACCACAAACAAACAAGTATAGTGTCATATGTGCTATCCCCAAACTTTTGAAATCTTTATTGCTTTTGTTGCGTCATGAACAATGTCGCCGTGGCCAGCGCGAATATTTTGGTATCTCAACCAACCCGCAAACAGGGGCGCAGAGCCAGCAGGGACCTTGAGGACACGGTTCAGACCTTTAATTTTTGTGTGGGCGCCGAGCTTTTGCCCGAACCCTCGTTATTTTCGAAGTGAAGCCTCCGATTGTAGGCAGTGCCTAAGACTGATTTCCAGATCTATCGAGGTACCAATGTAGGGTACCAATGCCAGGTCTATATGTGCAGCGCGCGCAAACGCAAGAGATCCCATCAAGTATGGTATCAAGAGAGAGAGAAAAATCTTTGAAAGAGTGGACAATGTTCACTTTCAGTGCTGTTGCAAGCTGGTAAGACCTCCAGCAGTTCGAGTCCGATATCGATGACGGACGGAAAGACGGCAAATTTTGCCTTTTGCTGCTGGAAGAACCAAGCTCGCTTTTTGCACCAGGAACATTTTGTAGTGATATAAGAGTCACCCTGCGCCGAACCAAACCATTATGAACATGTACCGTGATAAAAAAAAATGCTGTTTATACTTGAAGCCATCAATGACCACGAAGAAATGCCTGTATGTTCACAGGGCACCCTGGTATCGGTGATGGTCATGCCATGGTGACATCATAAACAGGCTGTAGAAAAGACGTGCTGAAACTGATCGCGTGTGTAGGACTTTTTTTCGTGCCGGGGGTATCTGAAAAACACGCGTCTTCTTGAACAGAGAAGATAGCGAAAACTCGTAGCCATTAAAAACTCGAAATCCGCACCGTTTTTTTCCGAGACCGAAAAGGGAATAAAATGGGGCTTTATTTAAGCCCGAAGATGGAAGAAAAAGGGAAAAAAGGAAAATCGTTTCAAACATTAACCCATGACGGGTTGGCCATATCCATGGGACATGAAATAGGGCGTCTGCTTCATGGGCTCGACACATCCCGGGCAACCGCACTCACCAACACCGTGCTCCCAACCACTGTGGTGGTGGTACGGGTAGTGAGATGCATACGACGGTTGACGGTTGGGGTAAAACGTATTGTGAGCCGGAGGCTGGGGGTATCGGCTGCTGTACTGAGCTGCGGCCTGAGCGAACCACTCGTTGTAGCGAGCGTTGCTGGAGGCGGCCGACATGGCGTACTCGGGAGTGCCATAGCCAGAATCCGGAGGAGTAAGAGGCGCGTTCCACGGGTTGTTGGACCAAGTGGTCTCGCGAGAGCGGTAAGTGTGCTGCTGGGCCTTCATGGCCTGGTAGCGCTCGTACTCTGCGATTTGAGCCTGGATGTAGCGCGAGTGAGGAGAGCAGCGGTTGCTGTTGTACCTGGCCAAGTCGGTATCGATGGCAGGGACCAAAGCAGCCAAGCGCTCGCGGCTGGCCTGGGCGGCTCGTCGCTTCTTCATCTGCTGCCACTCACGCCAGTTGTCGAGCCAGGCCTGATAGTCCTTGCTTTCATCAAGGTTGACGTAAAGGCGCCAGTTCATGGCCGAAAGCCAATCATACTCCAGAGTGTTGAGCTCAGAGACGGGAATACCGCTAACCTCAGACCAGGATCGGTTCTGAAAGGTGTTGTCGTCCAAGAACTTGCTGCCGAGGAGGAGCGAAACGGTGAGGAATCGCCAAACTTGACCCTCGGAGGCCTTGTACGGACCCTGACTCTTCATGGAGTTGATTCTCTTGGCGAGATAGTTCATTCCAAGAAGAATGGTCGTACTGGGCAGTCTCGTGGAGGTGAGGATCTGCGACACGAACTTCCGGAAGGGAGAGGTGACGCTAGCCTCGGGGGTAACAACGCGAGTAGCCATCTCGGCGACATACTCAGCCATCATGTCGACCTCATAATCGAGGACGGCACAAACGCCTCCGGGCATGATGACGGTTGAGGAGGAGGTCCGACGAAGATCGAAATGACCTTTGTCGGATGATGAATTCTTGTCAGAGACGAAAACAGCTCGCGACGGTGCACGGCTGTCTTGTATGGGGTCTCGTAACAAGAAAGCGAAGATGACGACGAAGCGGCGCGAGGAAAGAGAAAAAGAAAAGGTATCGACTTGGCTCTACTGGGATGCAAGAGCCATTTAACGTTGTATATCGTAATGCCGTGAGGTACGACGATGTGAAATCTGTTGGAAGAGATTTGAAAATGGAAAAAGACGTAACAAAATAATATCGCAACGGAGTAGTCGGTCAAAGAATATGGCCGTCCAAGGTACAGAGTTCGCGAAACGTCGAGTCCAAAGATGGGCGTTTACGCAAGCGAGAAGCGAGACCGAGGAAAAGATGGGAGAAAGGATGCAAAGGTGGGATGGAAAAGCTTTCTGAATAAACTGTTAGCACCAGACACGTCTATTATATAGAGACGATATAAAAGTATAAGACAAGCCGACGCGCAAGTAGATAAGAGGAAAAGTGAAATCGGATGAATCGAAAGTGTAAATGGATGGTGGAAGTATCGGACCAAAGGTCACAGGGCATTACATATCGATCGAATTTCGCCACTGGCAAAATAAGAAATGGCCCAATTATCAATAATCAACTCCTATGGGGAGATGTCGTGCGGTCATCGATCGATGGTATGGATAGGTAGCAAGAGCGAGAGAATATAGATCAAGACAAATCGTTGGTGTCGCGGCGAGAGTACGCGGGACGTCGAGGCATAACGGCGACAACAATCGAAAACGCAACGCAAATCTACTAACCTCTATGCGATAGAGAGGTCCCGGAAGGAGCTTTTAAAAACCCTCCAAAGATGTGAACGTCGAACGGAAGTAGACGTGACCGACGTGATAGCGGCCACTGCAGAACAAGCCGTGGGAACACAAAAGAAGCTACCTGCACAGCAGCGAGCTGAGAGGTAAACAAAAGGAGTAGGCTCACGCGAGAAACCTGAATCCAGACGTCGACGAACGATGAGAAGTTCGCGACGAGGCTTGTCGTGAAATCGGCGGATTCGGAATTCGGTGGAGGAGGGAAGAGGGAGGGAAAAGGGTTGAAGAAGAAAATATGAAAGAAGAGGTTGAGGTGTGGGAGCGCAAGAAGAAGAGCGCGGGCTGGAGATGATGAAGGCTACGGGCGGCACAAGTACGTTGCAGCGACAACAGCGTTAGGGCATGGGCGGTGGGACAGTGGGTAGCAGAGCAGTAGGCACTAGGTGGTAGGCACTATGGGCTAGGCGGGAGGTACCAAGGCGGTGGTGGACACCATGCAGGCGGCGAGGTACCTGGGCCAGTGTTTTTTTCCAGTTTTTCTCTCACCTGCCAATCCGCCCAAGGTTCTTTACCGCATTGTACGAGTGCCCGTAGTACCTAGACCTGTCTCGTGGTACGGTACGGGTACTTGGGCGCGGTACCTAACTTGGGCTGTGGCAGGGGTCCTCTGACTTGTGGGCGGCACTCCGGTACGAGTACGTCGACTTGTCTCGTCTGGTTCTTTTTTCTTTTTTTCCTCTTCTTTTTTTTTTGCCCCGGATGGGTGGAGCCAGCAACAGCCACTGACGGGACAACTAGGAGCCTAGCGGAATGGGGGTCGCAGTGCAGGCGCCAGAAAGCCCGCCAAAGCCAAGTACCGCCACACCGCAGAGAGGCTGGGACGGTACTTGGCCGGCTATACTTCTCCATACTCTGCTGCGTCAAATGGGGATAGCGCGGCTCTGGATAATTTTGCGAACAAGGGACGCCAGAGCAAATGTGAGTCGCCTGATTGGCCCAGGGCTGCTCCGCAAATACATCAGCGTGCCTCGCCTCCTCCAAGGTCAGGTACGTACTCGCACCTCGCACTTCGCACTTCAATTCTCACTCATTCAAGCACGCACCCTGCAAGTTGCACCCCCCCATGACTGACTTGGAGGTACGAGTAACTCCGTACCTGTGCTCGTACACAGGATGGATGGCTGGGGAGGCTTGGAGGTTTTACTCGTACGTGCCAGGCGCTGGGAGGGCCTTTGGTGCCTCCTGAAGCCTTTCCACAGTGGACTGCTTCCGGTGCACGAGGGGCGTTAACGCAGTTGCCACTTCGATGCCTGCCTGTCCGGGACTGTTGGGACCGCGACTTGATGGGAGGAGAAGTGGCACGATGTTTTTTTAGAAATTTTCTGCTTCCTTCTTTCCACGACAGCTGTCCTCTGCTAGTATGGAGTACTCGTAGTAGTTTTTTTTTTTCTGCCCCTATTCACCACCAAGGCTAGAGGTGAATGGGTCCCGTCAAAATTGCAATCTTGCCAAACAAAGAACCACTGTTTGAGCTACTCTACTCGATGCTACGACAAATGATGAGGGTACGAGTGCGATACACAATGACCGTCCGTGCCAGCTGTGGTGACTGCAAATTGCAGATGCTCGCTCGCCCTTGTGGCCGGAATGACGACTCACATGCAGGCACCTTTGGCGACTGGTCGTCTGATGGGATGTGACGCAAAGCAAAATTGAAGGGGTGGCCGGAACGGGCGAGCCAGGCGTGCCTCCAACACGTCTCCAGCATCGTCTCCAGGCCGTCGTCACTGAACTGCACATTCTTGTCAAAAGGGAATGGGCTGGGTCCACCAGTCCGCCAAGTCCCTGGCACGGGGCCATGCCCGTTCTCGAACGAGGTATATCTGCGAGTCACGGAGCGAACCCGGTTAGGCGCCATGCTTTTTCTCCTGGTGCTTGTGCAGAGGCATTGGTAATAGCGCCAGCAAATGTTCGTCGTGGATAAGGTCCAGAGACCCTGTCTGCACTGCATGCTGAAGTGGGAATCGGCGCCGGCGCGGCGTCTTGTGAGAAATGCTGGTCTGGTCTCATCGACGCTTCATCCATCACCTTCTCGTGGCGGTGCTTGTTCAAGTTGAGCCCTGATCGACAAGCCCTCGCACGTTGAACGGAGCTGTCGGATCCCTTGGGTGGCCCGGACGGTAGGCATCTCTTGCAGAAGAAAACTGCTTGCTGCGTACCAATACGAGGGCGCTCTGTGGTCCGCACGGCTCGGAACATACGTCTTGTAGAATCCCATTACTAAGGAATCGGAGTTGAGGGACCCAGCAGAGCGCATGGCGTTGCTGACCTTCTACTCGCAGCATAGAGCAGGACAGAAAAGACCAAAGGCCGAGGCCATCAACATCGCTGCCACCGAGCACGCTGCCATCGTGGGCTGCCACTACTAGAGGTAGTCTGATGAGCGACCACAACCCAGCCAAGCCATCAACCGCCTAGATTGTCCGGTTCCTGCCACACTCTTTTTCTGCCGGCCTGCTTGTTTCCCTTGCTCTGGATCAATCAGCGGTGCATAGACAAGGGGTCTCTGCATCTACATGCGTCCTAACCTACGTGAGGTCTAGTGCTCGTAGCGCTCACAAGGAACGTACGGTGCACGCTTGCTCCCCAACCTGCCCGTACACCGGTCAGTCTACTCAACATTAGCCACGAAAAAAAAAAAAAAAAATCTCCGTCACGGCTTGGGCGATGGGGAATGCGGAGAGAAATCCCTCAGGTGTCCACCAAAAGCGACAAGTCTGCAAGTCTACAGGTCTACAAGTGGACAAGTCAACAAGCGGCCGATGAGTCTTGCTAACGCCCAGGGCAAGCAACCTGCGAGGACACAACTCGACTTACACGTACGAGCTGGTACAGTACGGAGTACTCACACGCACAAGCAGGCGGTGCCTTTGCAGGATTACAGGCACTGCAAAGCCTATCAATGCTCTGAGACGGTGGGCCTTATGCAGCCAAAAGACCAGTGGCAAGGCGATTTCTGTCCTTTCTGCATCGCCTGTGCTATCCCGTCAATCATAATCGAGATGCCCATCATGCTGTGACTCAACTGGACAGCTGCTCTTGTCCTGGCAGCGAAAGAGAGGCTGTCGAGATGATGGATTTGCAGCAGACGCGCGACTCGCGCCTTGGCTCCCCCAGTTTTCACGGCCGACCGCCGGAGGAAGCGAAGGAGAATCTCGGCCGGCTAATTCTGAATCTCTCCAAATTTCTTTTCCCTCAGCGACTACTGGCAACAAGCATAGCCGACCCTTGGGATGCAAGCCTCGTTATTTTTCTGCTACTAGCTCGTTAGCACGTATGCATGTGCGACCCCGTACGAAGAAATCTGTTTCTTTCAGAACACATGACGACAGAACTAGCCCACCGCACCATCCGGAATGAGCCGTCTCGAGCGAACAATTGCTCCTGTGAGAGGCTGGTGGTATTATTCAGCCCGCAAAATCCGCAGCCACGGCCCCCAGAGGCAGCGTTTACATGTACGAGGATGAGTTTCCCAAATAACCAGCCCCTGTTTGCCGCCCATGTGCTGGAGTGGTCCCACCCACGATTTGATGGGCCTGAAGGAGGGATGTGCCGGAGTGGCTGCACGGCATGGACCTGAATTATCCTGTGCTTCTCGGTGTATTATTCCACCTTCTTTTGCGTTTGTGTGCATGACGCCGCACTGAATACCACAGGTATGAGAAATGAAAATGAAACGCGGCCCGGGATCAACAAGTCCAGACCCGGCCCCTGTTCTGAAGTCCTGGCGGCACACGTACCCAGAGCTTGGGTTTATGTTGCTCCCAGGAGAGAGACATACCAAGCATGGAGATTACTCCAATTTTAGACGGGCTCCACGGCCTGTCGCTGTTTAGCTACGAGACTCGGACGACTAGCACAAGTCTGTAGTGCTAGCTCTAGCTCCTGCCCGGCGTCAGTGCGCAGCAGAGGATCGGAAATGCGCTGACAGCGTCTCAGAATCAGAATCAGCCAGCACTTGGGCCGAGGGAAGATCTGCTACCTGGCCTGGGCTGACATCAACGAGCGGGCCTGGCCTGGTCAGCGCGTTCGTTTCCAGTAGCTCGCCAATTTTCCTATTTTCCCTCGCTAACAACCACGCCAGCCGAGCGATAAGAATAGGAGATCATGGGAAGCGGGAGCAGAAGCAGGGAGGACGCGATTTAGCTCGCTCCATGCACCAAGTACTGCCGCTCGGGACCAGCCCCTGTGATGCCACTGGTCGCCTTGAAATGAAGGTTGAATTTCGATACGTCCAGCCGGTTTCAGCCTTTCCCAACGCCTCGACACCTTTTGCTTTTTCCCTCGCCTTGTGTGCGGGCAAAGTTGATCCAGAAGCGCTGGGCTGGACTGGGAGGCCCAATCAGCACTCCGGGATTGGCGTTGGCGATTCTGCAGGTCGACGACTACAGGGCACTACCAAACGACCCTGAACCCCGTAGGCTCTCCGGACTCCGTGCCAGAACTCGTACTTGGACCTGGCGGTCAAGGCGCTACATAAACGCCCTGGCGTTTTACTGGTGGCTAGGTCAGGTACCTTGTGAGTCTATCCATGGAATATCGACTGCTGGAGTACTGTAGCACGGCTTGCAGCCTTGTAGGTACCTGCTTCGATCTAATGAATGTCGGTCTTTGTTTTGGGTCAGTTACAGCCATTAGCGCAGACGAGAGAGGATGTCTGCCCAACCTGCTTTTGTTGCCATTCCCGAGCCATGCAGCGAGTGGCATGCAAGCCGATGGTTGGGCATAAAAAATGGCCTGCACATCATCACACGCCGCCCTGCCAATCTGCCTCAACAGTTCGTACCAATGTGTCTGGGTGGAGCTCTTGTGCGCGCGCGTATGTACATCGTACATTCTCGTACATCCGAGACTCGCTGGAGTGTACATTGGCTGTACAGCAAAGTGAGTACATTGACCACGGGCCTGGTTTTGGTTGCTCACACTCACACTCACACTCAATCATACCCAGGACACGGGCCATGTCTCCCGCATTGCTACTCGCTGTCTCGAACTGCTGCTCATCCCGGACTGTAATAAAGTCCGCTAAGGGGGGACCATACGCCAAGCCTATTTCGATTTGATGCTAATGACGATGACGATCATTCCCCATGGGTGCTCTACACCCTCAGCCTCAGCTTCAGGGTCTTTGTCGTACCAAAAATACCTACAGGAACTCATGCTTGTCCAGTGACCGCAGCTGGCCGGCCGGAGCAGTGCTCACTCAGGCGTGGCTGGCTTACACGTATTGCCTGCTCGATCACGCGTCGTCTCGGCCAGGCTGCTACCAGAAGCTGTTAGGTAAACAAGTCGCAATGTGCAATACTCCAGCCCTCCCCCATCGTTAAGTGGAAGCCTCGGGGCCAAGCTTTCAAGATTCAAGGTTTGTTTGGAATATCGTTCCCGATCTCGTCTGCCTAGGCTGCTCGGCCGGCCTCCGCGGGGACTTGGCTTGAGTTTCTTTCCCAAAGCCAAGTTCCGGAGCGTTGATCTTGTTTGCGGAGGGCTCCGGATGGGTACACCGTACGCGTAGAGTGGCTCTGCCTAAGAATAGGTCGACGTAATTCTTACCGTAGCACTACGGTGGTGGTGTCTCGATGGTTCCAAGCAACAAAGAAGACGATTCGGAACTACGATATTCCATCGGCATCGCCTACTACGGTGATGAAGTGCACGCACATGCACGTATACGTTGTGGGAGGCCGTGTGTGGTGAATCCTGTTTGCTACCCTGGATGGCTCCGAATAGAGCGTCAATCGGAGCCCTCTGGAGCCTAGAGGACGCACATCTGCTCGATCGACCTGCATTTGTGCATAATTGATGCACCAAGGCTACGTGTTGATGAGTAGACGATCGTTAGTGGCCAGCATCTGACCAAGACACTGTACATCGAGACATGCATCGCCGTGGTATCTGCAAGTCTACGATGTGCAAGGATGTATCCATCTCAACACCTACATCGCCACCACTGCGTCAGCTGGCAGACGGTTGACTGACCACGCAACAAAGGAGTCACATTTCCAAGCAAATGGAAGAATCCAAGCGTGACGATCACGGTGTGGTCAGCTTCTATGTGAACACAAGAACGAGTCATCACCAGTCACGATCAGGTTTACAAAACGCCACGCTCAGGCAGTCAGTCCTTTCAGAAAACTCGATGACCGGTTCATCGGAGGACCAAGTACCGGCGCCGCAAGGATTGTGTCGGCCGCCCTTGCTGCTCGGGATGGCCTACGAGCAGCTGCGCGTCGGTGGCCTGGAGGGTGCGAGCCGTGATTTGGCGCCACAGCCCAAGAGACTCGCCCCTATGAACGCCCAAGGATGCCGTCTGCTTGTAATGGCTGGCTGGCTGATGGCTGACAAGATGAATGGAAGCGTGCGAGAGGCTTGGCCCCGAAAGCAAGTTGGTCACGCCTGTGGGAGGGTCCCCACCTCCGGCCTCCGGGGGTATCCGCCGAGGGAGCCGATCTGCTTGGTCCAAAGAGTCGATTGCGCCGGCGGCAAAAAATGGAAGAACAAAGCAAGATATTAGTTCGTCAGCCCGGGGAGTAACAACAGGGAGCATGCCACAACGAGACTGGCTGGGCCCGGTGTTTCTCGTCTTTCTCAGTCTTTTCCCTTCTTTTGCACTGTGGAGACAGGGCGGTGAAGGGGCTCTGCATGAAGGGTACATTACATACACTACAAAGTCATCAAAAAACTTGTTCCTGGTGAGGGGGAGGGTTGGAGGGGTAAAATCAAGCGGGTAAAGCTCGTTCGATGCGTGGCTTGCCGACTCGGCGACTCTCGATTCTGACGAGAGAAGTGTGAAATGTCTTGCACCATGGCAGCATTACCTACGGGGCTGGATCACTATTACTGCTGCTGGAGGAGGAGAGACGAGACAAGAATGACAAAGAAAGACGTCTCTGTGTCGTACAAGTGAAGAAGCTTCGAGACAAAGGATTTCAAGGTTCAGTCAAGCCGCCACCAAGCAGCCGGCAGAAACCACTGAGCCTCGGTCCTTTGGCCTGTCCCCCGATCTCGTTCCTGTACGAGGCAACCTTGAAACGCGCAACTTGAGAAGAATGAAGCGGCAGGCTTCCCCTCGTCAGCGTGGGGGCCTTGGACCAATGCCTTGGAGAGACAGTGTGTGCTTTGCAAGAAGAGGGGCTGCGTGATTTCCACGATGAAGCAACGGCTGCATGGATCTATCGACAGGTCAACCCGGAGCTTTTTGTGGAGTTTTCCTCATGTATTACTATTTTTTCTTATTTTTCTTTCCTTTTTTCGCTTCCCCTCTTGCGCCTGAGGAGTCTCCTGCAAGTCACTGCAGGCTTATCACAAATGCACATTAGCCCACGGCTGCGGTAGGGGACCATTGGCTGCTTGGGGCCCCGTTGGGCTCCTCAGAGGCAGAAACGTGGGCGACTCAACCCGGCGCCGCTAAGACGGGGCCGGCACGAGGAAAAAGAAAGAAAAATGACAAGTGAGAAAAAGAAAAGAGATGAAGAAATAACGGAATGTAAGGGAAGATGTTTTACACATTCCGCAGCTAGAAAGTCCGCTAAGCGCGGATGCTGCATGACGGATGCATGCTGCGAATATTCGGGGACGGGCGGTTTGCCTACCCCGGAGCTCTGTTTTTGGTGTTTTGGCGGATGGAGAGGCCATACAGAAACAGAAACGGGAAGAGGTTTGTAAGCATCTGAATCTGGTGAATCTTGATGAGCGGTATTCATGTGACGGCTTGACTCTTATACCGAGTGATGCCTCGTTGTTCATGTCCAGTCCATTATGCGGAGATGTGCTTCGTTATTAGCTTGTCCAACGGAAAAGACGGATCTTGAGCATGTACTTGAGGGAAGTGAACGATGCTCTCCCATGAGCCCTATGAAATTTTAACGACGATACGATGATGATCTCTTTGCTTTGATTTACAGTTGAAGGTGACGATGCCAGAGATTGAAACCGAAGTCGAGGTTGAAGTCTGGCTCAAGTTTGGTTGCGTCCCAACTCAGCCCGAGCAAGTCAGGCTGTTGTTCTCTGCATGACGCTACAAGACAGGACCAACAGATTTATTACGTAGGCCCAATCGAAAAAGCGTGCCTTCCAAAAAGGCATTCCAGTCGAGTAGCGATTTCGTCAGAGGGATTGGGCGTCTTCCGCGATCCCACGAGGCTATCCCGGAGTTGTCGATGCCCGAGATCCCTGCGCCGGGCCGCGCTCGATTTTTACTCGGTAACACGGCATGTTTATCGGACAAGAGGGGACAATGTTTGTACGCAAGCTGAATGCTATTGAAGCTTTGCTTAATCATTGGAGATGAAATTCAGGAGATGAATAGTGCAGTATTGTTGAAATTTGTTGTGGATATCATTTCTACAATCTCTCGCTATCTGATATCAAGGATGAAGGATGAAGGATGAGAGTGAGACGGACATGTTGGGATTCCAGGCCTGAATGGATTCCGCCGCCAACACACAGATAACGGCGCTCAATCCGCCAACTGAGGAATGTAAAAGAGCCCAAAACGAGCCCAAACACATATTAAAAACAAGAGGCGGCAAATAAAATGGAAGCACTGTGGAAGCTTCTATCAAATCGTAGCGACGGTCGGTGAAGTCGAGCATTTGCCAGCGTCTAAGTGGGCGCAAGAGCCAAAATGGCCTTAAGCTGTTTGGCTGCCCCCGCCAATCCGGTCGGGGCTCGGCATGTGCAAGTGCCAGTGCCAGTGCATGCTGACATCAACTTGTTTGCTTCGGCCGGCAATTAAGCAACCAGAAAGTGTCAACATATCTTACCCTCGGACCCGCGCAGCCCGAGGCATCGCAAGGGAACATTAAACATTTATCTGGGTTGCTTTTCCCGCCCGGCTTTTTTTGTTGTCTTTTTGGTGATTTTGCTTGCTTTCAAGTCTCGCTCACGCTCGACAATGACGATATCTGTATCTGTTTCTCTACCCGAATCACGAATGCACGCTGTCCCCGTTCCCTTGATTGCCGCAAAGGCCATGGCCACGATCAACGTCAACGGCCACGCCGGCCTGGCCCACGGCTCGCTGTACGAGGCATGTGTCGCCATGAGGGAAAAAGTCGATTCTTTTCTGGCCGAGGAGCTGGAAACGCCGTTGTTGCGGAGGGCGCAGGAGCAGGTGCGCATTTCGGTGCGGGTGGTGGAGGAGGCGCTGGAGCGGTATCGGTATGTGTTTGACTGAACTGCATTCGCGATGGGATGAATGCATGTGATATCTGGGGTTGATGGGATTGAACTGGACTGACACTGGTACGATTCTACAGACCGGACGAGATTTCCATATCCTACAATGGCGGTAAAGATTGTACGTTGAGACGAATTGCATTGGCTGCCTGCTGACACTCTCTTGCCGAGGTATGCTGTGTTGTATTTTTGACCGACTGCTAACCATCCATGCGCAAATAGGTCTCGTCATGCTCATCGTCCTCCTCGCCTGCTACGCGCGACGATACTCGCCCCCCAAGTCCGCCCTCGCCGGCGCAAACATTCCCAACGGACCGGCCGCCAACCTGCCGCCTTTCCCCGAGAAGCTGCACGCCGTCTACATTGTTTCCGCAGACCCCTTTGCCGAAGTAGACGAATTTGTCGAGTCGAGCAGCGCAGACTACCACCTGGACATTGCCCGTTTTACGCTGCCGATGAAGAAGGGCCTGGAGGTGTTCAAGGCGGAGAACCCCAGCATTCGGGCCATTTTCGTGGGGACCCGGCGGACGGATCCGCATGGCGAGAAGCTGAAGCATTTTGACCCGACGGATGCGGGATGGCCTGATTTTATGCGGATACATCCCGTCATTGATTGGCATTATAGTCAGTGCTTGATTCTGAGCAGAATGCGCAAAGTTGTATAGATGTGGGTGCTAACGAGATTTGTCAACAGCTGAGATTTGGGCGTTTACTCGGCATTTGGATATCCCATACTGCTCCCTATACGATCAGGTATGTCCTTTCTCTCTTAGCTGTGCTGTTCAATGGATAGATAGAGCTGACTAGTTTGAAAGGGATATACGAGTCTGGGCGGAAGAGGTGATACGCTACCGAATCCTAAACTGAAGAAACAGGGCAACGACAAAGAATTCCGACCCGCATACGAATTAGTAGAGGACGACGAAGAAAGACTTGGCCGATTCAAGTAACGGGAACAAGTCAATGCTACAACGGTGGTCTTATCTGTTACCGAGGAAGAATATCACTTTCTCCTTTCTTTTTTTCGACCTGTCAAGAAGCAAGCTGGGGTTGGAAATTTTTCATATCAAGAAACATACAAGCAAGATCTGAGCAAAAAGCAAGAATTTGCGAGACATAGATTTAATGGGGCTTTAAGAGCATGGGCTTTTGGTGTACGGCGTCGACGGGTTAAATTCAGCAGCTGCCCGTCAAACTGGTGGTTTTCTCCTTCTTTACCTTTTCTTTCGTTTTCTTTTTACACTCACATTGAATTCTGAAACTATTACAGGTAGTTGGCATATATACAAAACATTCTGGATATGAGTGGGACTGTTGCAGTGGATAGTGTAGTCCCTTGAGATATAAATAAAAGGCTATGAGAACTATAAGTGTTTCTTCCCCTGCTTCTATGATGTATGGGGTATAGAATCTGGGGTATGGTGTGTACCGATTTGCATAGGAATGTGAATTGAGGCTTGCATCGGCAGAAGTGAAGGGGCCGGAATGGGTTTGACCTTGGCACTGAGTTTTGTTTGTTCGGCTCCCCCCCTCTTTGAGATTAGGTCGAATTGAGTCAAATCAAACCAACGGAGAGACGGGATGAAGTGTAACAACGAATATGGCTGGTTGGCTGGATGGATGCATAAACCTACCAATGGAGATGAGAGACGGAAGCATGATGAGGGGGTTCAGTGAAGCTGCCCCTCTTCTTGTGCGATGGAGGGGCTGGTGGTAGTATGACAAGATGTGTTTTATAATGGCATTTGTATTGGTAACGTGGGAGTGAGGGCATCACATGTCATTTGGGGGATTTCTGGAGTTTGCATGGAATGCTGACGGGGAGAGTGAAGCAGTTTTGGGCTGAATGACACGGGGAAGTGTATGTAGCTGGATTGAGTTTATATGGTTATTGGGAATGGTGATGCTTCGGGTTTTCTATATAGACAATTTATCTCAAAGCCTCATATTTATATATACAATTTGAGTATACGGGTAGTACACATTACTTTAGGGAACGCCTATTCAGACCCTCAATTTTGCTATTCAGCATCCTATAGCGCCAATAATACGGAGTACCAGATAACTATAGTTATAGTAGTAAATACTATAGGTACATAACTATAATGGTAGTTAACAGATAAATATAATTTGAATCGAACCACTAAAATCCGTGAGTTGTTCCCCCCTCTCATCAATCTTGTCAAAACGCCCGTGGTGGTGTCACGACAAAGCAAACAAAATCCCTTTAAAGGCATAACATCACCTCTCCAAGAAAGATCTCGAAAGATGATCCCGAATAAGGTTGACATGTTGCGTTGATCTTCCTCCTTTTTAGAACACAGATATATGTCTGCTTCCTCATTTGCCGTGGCTCATTGCTTGATAATATGTGCCTTCTATGTATTCCGCACTCTTTGGGTATAGCATCACGCCCGCTGCGGCAGCTGAAATGCATACTCTCAGCTACCATGAAGCACCACTTGGCAGCTGAGATGTGCATCTCAATGGCCAATGAATAGCTTCAACACAACATTCTTTCATCTGTATCTTTACCTTTTGTGCAGCTTCTGATGGTTATTGTGCCTGTAGCATTTTGACTTAGACGATGCTCTTCTTAAGTTCATCTTACTTCAGAACAACTATATAAATGCCAGTTGCATCGCCGTTAAAGCACCATCCTCACCATCACTGACATCTTCTCTTCTCTTATAAACCTCTACAAGAAACAAACACCAAGAAAACCGCAACAATGTCTGACACAACAGCAGTCGTCCCCCCCGTAAGTCTCCCCCCTAACACACTTCAACAACACCAACAACCACTAACACGCAGATCAGAAGCCCCAGTATGTCGGCTTCATCAACACCGCCGACGTCGACAACGTCCTCTCCGCCCTCGGCAAAAGCAACACCTTCCTCACCGAGCTCGGCCACTGGAAAGACGAGGCCCTCTCGCGCACCCGCGCCGGCACCGTCTGGAGCCTCGACGCCTTCATCACGCTGGCCTCCCGCGCCACGGACATCCTCGGCCGCCACGGCCTGCGCTTCAACCCGGACTTTACCATGTTTGATGTCGGCAAGCAAAAGGACGCTGTTAAGGACTTGCCGGATGATCAGGTGCTTGGCGTGGTGCCGCTGTTTGGCTTTTACTTTTTTGATAAGGAGAATACGCGGAGCTGGGCGTATAATGCCATGGTCATCTATCAGACGCATTTGTTGTGCCAGTTTGTTGGCGTGTGATTTATAAACCAAATATTTATTATTTTTATTATTTATATTGCATGCACATCAATGAAGAACGTTACATACAGCACATGCGTGTCTAATGCACTCGGCTGACAGCTCAAAGCACCTCGTCCCGGCATCTCACGAACACCTCTGACAAAACATCTTCAACACGCACCCCATCTCCTCCTCTCTTCCAAATATCTCTTCTCCATTATTACTCACTCCCACCTCCCACATTAGCCTCAAATCATTGAACCCCTCCAGCCATCTAGACCCTTCTTATGACGTCTCTCTGCATCTTCAATGCATCCCCATCATGTCAGTCATATCCCTCACCCCAGCATCCATATTCCCGCATAAGTGTAGCCTACCTACCCCGTCAAGCGGAGCTTAGAAAAACCAAGACTGTAAAATGAACAAGTGCATACATTTAGTAATATAAGCACACAGTCAATTCATCCAGTGGTGCTTTTGTAGGTGCTCTCCTACCTTTCAGCCAGCAGTTCAATGTCACCATTCAACATCCCGTATCGCATAGAAATAATATTAAAACTAGAAAAATGCAGTTATAGTAGTAGATAATAAATATATATAACTATAGTAGCAGCTACTAGAGAGATATAGATATAATAGCAGCTACTAGAAAAATATAGAGAAAGTAGTAGTCGCTAGGGAAATGTAGATGTAGTAGCAGATACTTCAAAAACAGGCGTACAATTCAACGGTTTCGGGTTCTCTGTCCTCCCCCTGTCCATTTTCTTCACTAATTTTTCTTCTTTACGCCCGCCGGATTCTACAAGAAAAGGGTCCTTCATGTCCCCTCATTGCAAGGGTGAAGAACCCCTCCATCTGAAAGGGCACCATATATGCACACTAACGCACGAGCATGATCAAGTGCAAGCATCTGCAGGCAAATGTAAGGAGAGTAGCATTTCGAGGAGGGGAAACTCGAATGCATGACATGACAGCTGCTAGATTAATCCCGCAGAAATGGTATTGCAGGGGAGGGGGGAAAAGTGACGATTATTAAAAAACCAAGACACAAGGTGGGAGAAGACGTTTTGTTGGGAAGAAAACATCGTGATGCCCGTTGCCGAAGAGTTGCACCTTTACTTACAAGGGTCCCTGCTGGATGACCCGGCACAACACGGAGCACGTCTATTCGATTCGACATGAACCGAACACGACAACAGAGGCAGGCAGATCCATCTCAAACCCGCAATCCTACACAAGACGCCCCGTCCAATCGTCCATTCTTTGCATCACGAATACGCAGGCCGCTACATCCCGCATTCACATCATCTCCTCATCAACCCATTGCCATTGGCTACAGTACCTCCAATCAACCGCCCTCTCATGCAATGCAAGCGCAAGGCAAATTGCAAGGCCTCAGCCCAGCCCGGCAACACCCCTTTTTACCACATCTTGCTGCTGGCATCTGGCTGAACGGGATCCCAGTGTAACCTCAATCTCACTAGCTGATCTGACTTGATTCGACCGAGCGACAATTACCAGTTTAAACCTACAGTCTGGAGGACGACAATACGTAAAGTCTCATTATTTTTTTTGTATTAGTACTAATTCATTGAGTTTGCGATCCCGCATCCACCCTCAGCTAATAGATGAGATATCCTAGGGCGGGTGAACTCTCTTGACTAAAATCACCACCTTCTTCTTGGTAGTACTCCCAACGCCATCTGTTGCATCCGGCCATCCATTCCTTCTTGGTAAGCAGTAAAAGAGAAAAAGGGCCAAAAATGAGACGCCCATTTACAAAATCAAACCTTGGAGAGACACTTCATGCCATGTCTCTCTTCTCTTCGTAGTTGCCCACGACATATAGGTAAACTCTTCAGGTATAACCTATCCTCCATCTTACCCGGTCATGTTGTACGGAACAATGGCCTTGTCGATTACGGGGTCCTTTCGTGCCATGTGTGTAGCCTCAGAGCCCCAGCGTGATCTCCAGCCCTCTTCTCTCTGCACTGCCTTGTTGAATGCCTCTCGGCATTCTGGTGGTAGCAAATCCCTAATCTCATCCGACACGGCGCTCAGTCCATTAAACTGCGAGACAAAGTCTGCCGGATCCGACGTTTCAACTGCTGCCAGAGCTCCTCCAGCTGATGGTGTCTCAAAGTAGGTGTCAATGATGGAAAAGTTTCTGCTCATCTTGAGAGGGACAGGGGGGAACATGGCATGGCCTCTGGTGGCTTCCTCGTCTTGTGGCGCTACTTGCTCGATACGCGCAAGCGTTGGCTGCATTGAAGCCGGATACTGCATGATATTCGTGTGAATATCGTAGACGCCAGCGTTGTTCAGCTTTCTGATGGCATTAATGCCTGCGTTGAATGCACTACAATCAAGTGTTAGACAGCGTTTCTATTAGAGTGCGTCAGGGGCTATCTTTCACGTACCTTGCCTCTCGTGCATGCTCCAACATCCAGTTAGTATCGTTGACGTTGACCTTGCGCTTCTTGGATTCGACCTTGCCAGTGGGCACCGGCACCGAAGGCGCATTGGTGTGATATACGGCACTGGCGCCGTGCCATGCAACGTACTGGTTCTTGTTGTATGGCTCTCCCACCACGAAATGATCGTCAGGGTCGGCCAGCTGCCCCTCGACGGCACCCTCTTCGCGAGCCAGTGTGACGGCGTAGTCGTCGATGATGCGTTTGCCTCCCACGACAATTCTGGATCCAAACTCCCGAAACACCGACCGAGCCGTGACAATTCCTATTGACCGGCCCTTGTACGAGTGGGGGATGATGTCTCGCTCAATCATGTCGCGCTTCTCCTCGTCGTCCACAATGATCTTGTAAAGCTTGCGGTGCTTCGTGAAGAAGAGGTAGCTGTCCCTGAAGCCAACACATCGAGCCGGCTCGGTTGACAACATGTACAGTCGATTGCCTCGGCCAAGCACCTTGAACGTTCGGCACCTGTAGTCGCGCCCATCCAGCAGGTTGCCCATCTTGTCAACCTTGGTCTCGCCTTCAGGGTCCTCGGGAAGGACGCATTCATCGTCGACAATGTCGGCCACGGTGCCCTCAGCATCAATCACTTGCTCCATTTTGGGCGCCGCAGGGCCTCCCTTGCGGCCGCCTCGCCCTCTCCATCCTCCGCGACCTCTTCGGCGTGGCGTATCAGCCTCTTCTTTGGTGACAGTCACCATGTTGTCCCAGTCCGGCGGCCGGTTCTTGGGGGGCCGTCCCAGTCGCTTTCGACGGATCACGGGCTGTGGAGGCGGCGTTGGCTCCTTTGCGGATGCCTCTGATTCGTCCTCTTCGTCGCCATCGTCGTCCTTATCCGCGCCCTCTGCATCGTCATCTCCAGACTCCTCTTCCCTGGCCTCGTTCTCATCGACGTCCTCGTCTTTTTCGTCGGCAGAAGCATTCGCGCCCGCGTCTGCCTCGACATCGGGCATGGGCTCATCTTCGATATCGGCATAGCCTTTTGGCGTGCTTCCTGAGCGGCGGGTTAGCTTGACTCGAATCCGCTGCCGGCTCCCCATGATGGTCCTCGTCGTCGAGTGAACAAAGGTGGAATCTAGCAAGATGCGATTCCGACCGGACAGGAAGAAAAAAGAAAAGAAAAAAAGAATTCAGCTGCAAATCATGCGCAAGATGCAACCAGACAACAACATCCACATAAAACCAACACCAAGTGCCTGTCGTCAAAGCAATTCCTCGCAGACTCTTGTAAAGAAAAAAAGAAAAAACGTACCAAGAGCAGCAGCAGCCTTTTTGGCCGCCGCGCGACCTGATCTCCGGCTAGGCATCGTCCCTGCCCCCGCAAGCTCTTTCTCTTGCTCTTGCTCTCGTTGCTGGAGAGTAAAAAAAAGACGCACAAGAACTTAAATCGTGAGCGCTGTTTGTCGCAGTAGGAAAGGGCAAACGTTGAAGCTTGTCAGAAAACAAATGCGAAAGCCTCGCGGGCGAACCAACCAGCGCCTTTCGTTTGCCTTCCCTTGTATCGCGGCGCGTTGCTTCTTAGCTCTTGGGCGCCGTGACCCGATTGGCTGATCGTTTGCCAATACAGTAACCCATCTCACTTAAACACTGTGAAACCACACTGTCCTTATATGCTTGGTAACTTATAGCAGTAAAAGAGTCAAACTACACGGGAGAAGATTCATTGAACCTCGATTGATGTTAACAATGGTTATAATGGCAAATAATCTTTCCTTACGTCCATGAATGCAATCAAGTCACTGAGAACTGCACCCAAGGAATTGAAGGAAAGGTCGTTTGAATGCTTTAACTCATACATAATTCAAACCTGTAATACTAGGCCGTTTCCTACATACACTGACAAACCCAAACGTTTCCTTCTATCAATTTGTATAAGCACATATAGAAACATTCGAATTTCACCCCATACGCCAACAATGAACCCTCATCATACAGCCTCAACTGAATCGAAGCAACAACATTCCGTCCACACTTCATTGCACTTGTATCCTCTCAGTTTGTGATTCTAACAGTCAGTCTCACAAGGTGTCCCAGCCGCCATTGTTGATTTCTGCTTCCAACTTTCGGCTAATCAGACTCGGAACTCCATGTTTGAGAACTGTGTTTCTGATCATGGTATCGTATCTCTTCTGGTTCAAGAACAATTGACGGCCGTGGCGTAGCTGCGGATCCGTCTCGCCATACTTGTCAATGTACGGCGCAGGCGTAAACGATCCCGACTTGTGGAACAGATAGACCGTAGAACACTTGCGTACATTAAGGAACACTCCAATATTTCTCTGACATCTGGAATAAAAGTTAGTCATTAGAGTCCTGTCCAAGTAGGTAAAGAGGCAAGAAAATAGTTATACCTTCGCATATGTTGCTGGGCACCGCCAATCTTGGAACCATCCGTATCAGGCTTCTGACAGCATGTGCCCTGGCTGCAGAGCAACTCTCCACAGAAGAGGCAAATGATCGGGTCTGTGAGGTCTTTGCCCGTCGTAGGGCACCTTCTTCTTGTTGCTTCCTCGATCAATGTGTCGAATGTTCGCGGAAGCCCAATCAACTCGAATATGCCGGGATGACTGACTACCGCCGAGGGGATCGAGGTAGGATAACCTTTAGTCCAGAGCACTTGGTGCTTCACCCAACCTGTCACCAACCCCGGGGTAGTGCTGGGCCATCCACATGTCGTTGAATCCACCGTCATGACTGCGCACATTTCATCAAACGTCGGCAGCCGCAGCGCCTCCGTGAGGCGGTCCAGTTCATCAGCGCCGGCATCAGACGAGACGTGACTGTTAAAGTCTACACCGTACTTGACATGGAGGAATATCGCGCACTTTCGCAAAAACACCGATGCATACTTCTTCACAAACGAATACCATCCCTCCAATGTGTCAACTCCTGGCTGCTGGAAACCTCGGTTTTCTCCCAACTCTGGAGCCATGGCATCGATGCCAGCCATTGCCTGGAATTCCACGCTAAGTTTGCTCAGGGCCAAGGCAAAATCGGCAAAGTTGTTCATGGCTGGATCTTGAGTCTGCCGGCTTGCCAACGTACCAAACCACAAGCCCACAGGCATGTTGCGGCCCATGTGGAAGACCACCTTTACAATCTCAGCCAAGTAGCAGAGTCTGACAACATGCATGATGTCGACCTTTCCGGCCGGCACCAATGCGTAGCTGCATTCTACCAAGAAGATGAAGGGGTCTGTCGTCAGCAGCGGCGGGTAGCTGTACAGCCGGCGACGTGCATCGCCAGCCTCTGCTCCAAAATGCTGCGCCATGAACAGCTGGCCGTGCTGCTGCTCAGCATCTGCAATGAACTCGCTTTCTATTCGACCTCCAGGATGCGGGTTTCGGCCTCCTATCTTAATGTATGCCGAGGTTGTTTCCGCAAGAATTCGCAAATGAGCTATTACCTGTTCTGGGATCTTCTCAATCAAGGTCATTCCTGGCTGAGCTTCAATTCCACGCTGCTGGATTTCCACCTCGGAAATCGAGAATCCAACAACTTGAACCAGCGTATCACTCGCGTGGAGTTCATCGCCTGCTTGCATCTTATCTACTGGGTATCGAGTGTCTAGCTTATTGACAACCAGCGTATCCCTCAGTCGATGGTAGGCGGATAAAAGTTCCGAGAATAGCTGACTGTTACCAGCACCAGGTGGTTGATTGGCGCCTGCTTCTGACGTCTCCGCGGCCGCGGCCGCGGCTGAAGAGCTACCTGATGCTCCCAGCGTCGCTGATGATCGTGCGTCTAGTTCATCTTTAACCCAGATCGGTTCCAGGCGAGGCTTTGACGGCGTCAGTGTTTGCAGCAGGCTTCCGGGGAGACTTGGCGTGTCAATGTCGGGCAGCTTCGAATCATCTACTTCACGAGCCTTGCTACCGCCGAATGGGTAGGATGATATTTGCTTGTCTAGGAAATCCTCAAAGCTCTCTTCTGCTTGGAGATTTCCAGGGTATGATTCCTCCAGTCCTTTCCAGACGATAGGAACAAAAGCATTGCCCAGGGCCTTGCAAAGAGGGCACACAAACTCGTTTCGAAGAATGTTCTCGGGGTGGTGCCGCGCGATCTGGTGGGTATGTCGACGATTGGTTGCCTCGTAGTACTGCTCAAAGCAACGATAATGCATCATGTGCCCACAGCTGCTGGCCACTGGTCCGGCTCGAGAAAGTGAGGCATCGAATCCCCTACCAATGGTCTGCCGTTCGGCGAGGAATGTCTCTCCATGGGAATTCAACTTTTCCACCATCTTTCTGTTTTCTTGAGCTATACCAAAGGGGCGAATGTCCTCTGCTGACCTGTCGAGATTACATGGAGTCTGTGAAGCTTCCCGGACGAGATCGGGGTCCTGAAAATCCGTCTGACGGAGGATGAGACTCTCATTCAAGAGGGCAAAAGTACCATATAGACGTCGGTCGTCAGCCTCCTCCTGACACAGGATGCAAGTCCCCGTCGGGTATTTCCAGTTGTGCTTGCGGTCTTCGGCCTGTTCCATGTCCTCTTCGTCGTCCTCTTCGAGATCCGATCCCCAGTCAATGGATCCTTGGTTCTCCAAGAAGCTCTTCTGTTGCTGCTGAAACTGTGCCATAACCTTTGCCTGGCGATTCATTGCCGCTTGCTTTCTTCTTTCGCGTTCTTCGTCGGCAGATATGTTTGCCGGAGACGCGGTACTGATGCGATCTACGGGCAGTCCAAGTTTCACAAACTCTGCATTAAACGCCCCTGGTCGTTTCTGCTTAAGGCGCTTGAGGACGAGGGAAATTTTGGGATGTACTGCCTTGAAGTCTTCATTGGTGGATAGCATATCCAAGAGCGAAACAATGGTCCTGGCGTTACTTGCGTCAGGCATAAAGTTGCTTCGGGCGACTCTTGTGAGCGCCGTGTGGACAAATGATTTGGGGGGTTTCCCCGAAGCATCAACCTCAGCGCTGTCATCTTCCATGGTGGCGAGCAAAACAAGATGAAGAACAACCTGCAAGAACGTTTCGATCCTAGTGCTGGGCACGAGCGGTGTAAACTTGTGCGCGCTTAGAGCGTACAACAATGAGTAGTAAATGACCTGTGCAAAGACACCCGTGCTGGTGAACTCTGCGAGATGTTGGAATAGACCAGACGGTATCGGTCGAAGCTTAGGTTCAAATACGATTTCCTCCACAGTCTTGCCCGTCTTCTTGGCCATCTTTTTGCGGTAAGCAAGTTCGGACTCTTCGCGCTGATTCTTGTTATAGTGGGCGATGTAGGGGTCGATTTCCTCAATGAACTCTTGTCGGAGTTCAAAAGTGCCCACATCAGATACACCTTCCGGAGGCTTGAAAGTGGCCATTTCATCCAAGACTTGTTGGAACTCTTCTGACTCTTGGTATTTTTCTGGAAGCTTCTGACAAATCTCGTTAAACGACAGTGGCTTGAGACACAAGACGTGAATGATGTCCCGGCGCATGGCCAGCAGACGAGAATTTGGTTCATCCTCTGGAGCAATCAAGCAAGTGCGGTCGCTCAGGAGAACAATGAGAAGATGGATCATATCCTCAACAACATCGAGGTGTTGAGTATCATCTTGAGCTTCTGATAGAACTTCGAAAATACCCTTTACCCAATTTTCCATTCCGAATCGGTCAATAATGGATGCCAAGACGCGAGAGGGATCACAAACTACCATTGCCGTTTGCAAGAGGAAGATGTCTCGGTGGTGACAAACATCTCTCTGCCCGACACCGCGATATGTACTGGCCTGGTGACGAAGACTAATGCCATTTCGAACCCACATATTCGCCTTTATCTGGGCCAACCAAGCACAAACTCGGAGGGGGTAATCAAATACGGCTATTAAATAGTCTTCCGGGCTGTACTCTTTCTTCGGAATCTGCAAAGGCCCTATTGTCATGAGCCTTGGCTTTGACTTAAGCTCTGACCTGGTGAAGCTCAAGAGAGCGCGCATTTTTGATGCCGGAAGAGACCTTCCACACTCAATCAGCCAAGACAAGGTGTAATGCAGTCCGTGGTGGAAGCTGATGGCATCTTTCTCGACGACAAATTTGACAACATCATACGATTTGCCTTCGACATCGAACTCCAAGTCACTCATCGTCTTGAATTTTACTTCGTCTTTGATTTCTGCCTGTTTGAACCTGAGTCGATCCGCACCAACGGAGTTGAACGTGGCAGCTTTGGCGGCCAGGCGGATGGCGTTCATGAGATTGCGTATCTCGTTGGGCGGGCAATTACGAAACGCCTCAGCCAAGTTTCTCGCTTGCAAGTTGATCTGCCTGGTGACCAGAGAGGCCGTAATCCAGGAATCAGCTTCATATTCAACGTGCTCGACGACTGCGCGAACATTGGGTCCGATGCCTTGATGAAGCTTCACCAAATCTAGAAATTGCATCAGGTATCTTGGTTCACTTCTGAGTCGCTCTTGAACATGCTGAGAGCTAAAAAGATATTTCAGATCTTGGTAGAAGTGATACATGCGCCTGTTGGTGACAGACCCGCTATCAAAGGCAAGAACAGCAACAGGGGAGAGATCCCACGGGTGACCGACTTGTCTGGTCGTCAAGAATGTAAATAGAATTGCCAGCAAGCTGGTCAAAAAGTTGCCTCTCTCCACTACTTCTGCAGTGATGGATGCCGTCGTCAGCATCTGCAGAGAGAGATTGATGATGGAATGATCTGGCTCCCTATCGCCAACGAGATACAGCTGGGCTAGGATGGTGTAGAGGCTAGCGAATCGAAGGGCCACAACTCGCTTGAATTCTGGAATCTGGACTACTGTAGAAATGTAGAGTGCACGGAGGTCATTTCTGGCCCTTTTCCACATTCGCAAGTCGAAAAGAAGCAGCCAGTCTAAGCGAACGCGCTGGAAAACATCCTCCGCCGGCGGCACGTTGCCTGATTGTGTATAGGCCGCTGGAGTCTCGAGCCAGTAGAGCCCAGGGTTTGGCAGTAGCTTTTCCATCTTGCCAGGTGTTTTGGGAATTTTCACGTTCGCTTTGGAGTATATACTTTGAGAAATGAGAGGCTCCTGCATGTCAGAATCGGATGGCGTACTCTCACGCTGCTGAGTAGTCTGAGTCGTTTGCTCCTGTGCCTGTTCGGCAGTAGGTGCAGGAACAGGTGGAGGTGGAGGGGGCGGAGGGTATCCGGCTAGAGTGGCCTCGTCCTCTTCCAAAGCCTCGTTGGGCCTTAATGCCATGTCTAGTTCAGGAACATCTCCCTGTGCATCTACCATCATAACATCATTGTCATCCGAGACGGAACGGTTCTCATCGTCCTCATCATCCTCGTCATCATCCATATCTGCGTCGTCGTCGTCATCGTCATCATCATCTCCGTCATCAGGATCCAATGTTAGGCCTTGCGCACCGGCCGCAGCTTGCAGGGCGAGAATAAACCGAGCGTTGACATTGTGCATCCTGGCTCTTGTCTCAAGGCGCTGGTCATCTGCCTCCTCGTCGTCGATAAGGCCCAGAGTATGGGTTGCGGCGCTTCCTTTCCTCCATGGCCTCATCAGCTCCTCACATATGGTTCGTCGAAGGATGTGATTATCATGACCAACTGAGCAACCAGATATATCACTTAACCACTCGATCAAAGTACCACACATCTGTTCACGAAACGTGTCTCTCGCTGATCGAATGGTAACTGTGACTCTGATAGACTCTAATGTCTTGGACATTTGTAGCAGCCGTTCGACATTGTCTGAAAACACCAAAAGACTTCGTCCAACTGCGTCGGTTTCCCAGGCATCATTATTGGCTTGTTTCCGAGTTTTCCTACAGGCTCTAGCTACCTGATCTCTAACTTCATCAACAGTGTGCTTCTCATCGTTCCATAGCACTAGTGAAAAATCAGTGCAAGCCTGGGTATCGGAGCCATAATATGTTGATTTTAAGCGAGATGCTTCTTCGTCCTTTAGGATTGAATCCTTTGTTTTTGTCTGACGTAGCTGCTCAGGCGAACAAGATATAACGTCGCAGATATAATCGAATGCTCTGCCAATCGTCATCTGTACGCCGTTGACGAGATCTTCAGGAAGCGAGGCAGGTTTTCCAGCACTGCCCATGTGAGAACCAGAGGCCACATCGGAGTGGATGGTGCAAAACAGGGGTGTTTTCCAAGCTTCATCATCTCCGCAGTCGCAGCAGCCACTGTTTCCCACCGAGATCTGAATTCTCACCATGTGCCCCGTGTGATCTGTTGCATCAAAGCATCGGCTACACAGGCAGCATGTCTCGTCCGTCCCGCATGTCCTGCACATGTAGGATGCCTCGCCAGGCTTGAAGATGTGACCACATCGCTTCCCTCGAGCCGCCTCTGTGTATTCGGCACCTTCTACAGCACCCTGAGCATCGCCAAGCTTCAGACTGTCGGACGGTCTGCCTTCGGGGAACAGAAGGCGCATGTATTCATGGTTGCCGCCAGCCAACGACCAGAACAGACTTGTTAGGAGCTCTCGGGAAGCTTCCTCTGTATAGCGGTAGTCGAATCGCGCGGGCAGATCTGCCAGTAGCTGGCAGAGCTGCTGCTCTTGAGTAGATAAAGGGTTCTCCATTCTCATGAGCTCATGATGCGGCGTCGTTCTGCAACTGACCGAAGGCGTGTGCGCAATGCGGGAGGTGGGGGGTTCAGTTGGTGGTGTCAGCTCTAGAGGAAATGCTCGTTAGAATGACGAGATGGGCCGTAGCCGGAGCTGGAGCCGGCGCGGTAGAGACAGTACCTGTCAACAAGGAGAGCGTAGATGTTGCAGCGTCGTTGCTGTGGGTATGCGACTATGTTGGTATGATGTGTTGATTTGCTCTGGTTGAAAATGTAAATTTGTTTTGAGGCGGCGAATGTTATTTGCTGCCTATCTGCTAACCCGCTGTAGCTGCCTGTCAGGCGGTGCTAGAAGGTCTGGTAGCACCTAAAGCTGTCTGGGCGACCGCCACCAATTTTTAGAGAGTTCTTCCACCTTTGCCCCTCTGTGACAAAGTACTGGGTCAATACGTCAGTTGGCGCTGGAACAATGTTTCGAGTCCCGCCAAAGAAGTGGATGCATTAATCATACACAATTACTACAGAGAGCCACTGGAGAATCATTTCATGGAGATGGCATGGGTCATGAGGGCTTCCCGAGTGCTTGTGCACAGGTGCAGAGATCGGTAATGACATCGTATGACTGCCCGCGGATAAGTTGGTGCTAGCCGAGAGCAGAGGTATGATAGCCGTGATTCAGGCCAAAGGGAAAGAAAAAAGTTCAAGTTGTGAATCATTCTATTTCTCGTTGGTTTTGTACATTTTCCCCAGGCAGTCCCATGCCACACCCATTCTAGCCGTAGCAACCGGAATTTGCATGTTGATCTTACTCCTCGTCCTCGCCGCCCTCAATGTACTTGTGTCGGATGTCCTTCCATTGGCGCTGGTCTCCTGGTTAGCTCTCGGCCTCTTATTGCCTCTTTTCGACTCAACACTTACGCCTCGGTTGTTGCTGTCCCAGATGTTGTTCATGGTGGCGTTGAAACCGCTGTTGCACCCTTAATTAGCCTTTTACTGCCCTGACGCTCGATCGAATGTGGTAGGTTCCTCATACATCTCCCAAGCGAAGCCGGCACCGAAAACGGCCGCAAGCATGGTGAAGTTCTTGCGGAACACGGTGCTGCAGAGCTATATGTTAGGATGCCGTAGTTACGTTCGTTGATTCGCTGTCGTTGCGACTTGCCTGTAGATAGACTGTGCGAGAGACTGCGCATGTGCGCGATTAGCTTGTGATGCACTGGCGGAACGGATTGCGTCCTTTTGGGGCTTACCATGTTGACGTTGACGAGCAATTGAATGCTTCTGATGCAGTCGCGATTGCGTAGAGACCGAGGTGCTGTCGTTGGCGGGTTTTTGAAGAGGTTAGGAATGGCCTCAGAAGAAGTTCTGCTAGGGAAATCCGCGAGCGCAAGCAGAAAGTAAGCAACGCTGATTGGCCAGCGGCAACTTGAGATTCCGCTCCACAATTTCAACCCGGCGGCTCCCGCCTACAGCCTCAGTCAGTTCTTTGCATTCATTTACCACGAATCACCGAGTGAATTTTCTCGTTCTCTTGAATTTATCAGCTTTAATTTTTAAGGTGGAATTTGGTTGATTTAATACTAATTTATTGATCAACTTCTTTTCTATCACCGAACAGTGGATTGATGATGGGACTTATATCCTCACTCTCGGTAGTAGCCCTCTCTATCTTACTAGTAGGTGCCTCTTAAACTTCAACGTTATGAGTGTCTCTCTGTTTCGTGTGCATAGCTAGCCATATTTTGGTATATATGAATATATGGTCGACAAAAAATTACATTTTCGCATCGTTGGCTCACCTCGGTAGAGACTGTGTGCGTGAAACGAGCCCTCAGAATTCGAATCCTGAGAAATGCGAAACTTTTCGAGTAAATCGGAAAAGCCTGGACCCTGGAAATTTCATATGCAGAATAAGGCGTCTTAATTTTGAGCTACGATTCTTATATCAAAGCGCTACGACTTTGCCAATGGGTTTCTCTAATTCGATAGTCCCAGCGAGCACCTTGTAAGTTTAGTAGTACCTGGGCTGTGGTCATGATAGAGGTTGAGACCAGGAAGCTCAGGAAACCTTGAGGTGTGCAATTCCCCTTACACCGTGCTTATGGACGTCCTAAATTGAGTACCGGAATACTTGTACCAGCTATTAAAGGTAGCATTGACCCAATATAGGCGTTAAAGAACGGCATGGCTAACATGTGGTTGTGACATGGAAGCCAAAATCTTGAGATAAGCTCAGCCACTAGGAGTATAACGCAGAATAGTGGGGGTGCGTTGGGCCACCTTTTTCTGTCCATTGCATGGTCACGCCTCGGGTCTCATCCGAGCTTCAAGTTGTCTCGCAAACTGTAGGCACTGTGTTGCCTGAGTGCTGCCGCATCGAAACGTCGCCTGGCCAATCCGCAGCTGTGCCTGGGAGGCCTATTTTTATGCTATCGGAAGCCTGTGCAACCCGAGCCATCAATTGAACGGGCTGTGATTGGGCACCGCTGAGTCACTGCGAATCAATCAACCTCCCTGCTTTACGGCGAGCTTTCTCAGGCCATTGTGTCTGCAGCCTCGACAATGGCACCTGCTACGACAAATTCTGGTATTACAACAGACGAGGCCAGCGGAGAGCGTCACATCCCCGAGTCTACTCGAGCCGACGGAAGCAAACGCAAGGCTATCAAGATCCGACCCGGCTACCAGCCCCCCGAAGATGTCCAAGTCTACAAGAATCGACCAGCAGAAGCTTTTCGGGAGCGAGGAAAGCGAATAGGCATTCCTGGCGCCGCCTCTGCGCAAGACGAGAAGCCGGACCAAGGTTCAGCCGCAAGCAATAAGAACGCGAAACGCCGAGAAGCCCGGAAAAAGGCCAAGGCCGCTGGCGACGGTGAAGGTGAAGGCGAGGCCAAGGCCGATGCAACTGCAGCTACGCAAGGTGGCAAGCCCAAGGCAGAAGAGGTTGATCCTGAAGTTGAGCGCGAGAAAAAGGCTAGAAATCTTAAGAAGAAACTGAAGCAAGCCAAAGAGCTCAAGATGAAGAAGGATGAAGGCGAAGGTCTGTTGCCCGAGCAGATCGCCAAGGTCATCAAGATCAACGAGCTCATTCGCGAATTGGATGCCCTTGGCTTCGACGCGGACGGCGAGCCTAAGACAGAGACGAAAGACGATGCAATTGAAGGCAGCGAGAACAAGAAATGAGGAGTATATCTTCACAAGGCAACCGAAGCAAGGGACCCCACCGTCCCTCCTAGCCAATACGTTTTAATGCAGTCGACCATACCATGTTATATCATGCCTATTACAGGGAGGAAGCAGCTACAATCAGAGGAGCCATGCCACTTTCACCAATCCAGAATTCCGCGCGCAGGTTCAAGACACATCATTGGGAATGCCAGATACCTAACGAGGGGTCTGGAGGACTTCTAAAGCTTCGAGACTTGGAGTAGCGGGGCATTGAAAGATCCCTGTACATCTATGATCTATCGATCCCGGGATCATGGGGCAGAGAAGGCCTTGGGATATGTAACATATATATAAGAAACTCTCCGCGCCGACAACTCGCAATTTTTATACGACCATTTTGCCCAATTGCTTGAGGCAGACACATATTTTACAACATGCTCTTTGGCCCATTGTGCTGGATGTATTCTGTAGGCTGCCCAGACTTGCAGAGGAAACATGTGACGAGTCTTCTGGTGGTGAGCTCTTAAATCCTAAATTTCGAGAAGAAAAGGTAGCGGTGCTGCATGAGAAACGCAATGAACTGGGAAGCTTAGAAAATACATGAAGCCATTGATTTGATATTTAAATCTATTAAGTCATCTCCCGGTGAAGAGAGAGTGCAGCAAATGGTCGTAATACGCGGTTAGCACTCCATAGAGGGGCTGGAGCTGTAATGGGTAGTGCCGATCTTCTGCCGAGCAGCGGTGGCAGGGATTAGCTCAAGGCTCCAATGAGTGAGGTAAGCCTCCACGATTTCAAAGAGCAGCCACCAGGACCCGATCTAGCACAATCAACTCTGGCAAGCTCCCACTGAACCAACGAGAAAACCCACGGAAATTGAAGACACATTTTACGGAATAGAGCATCACCATCGTTGCAGCTCCCTCAATCATGTCTGCGGAAGAAGAGCGCCAGTCGGCCCTCAACGCCTACCGGACGAAGCTTATCGAATCCCGCGAATGGGAGGCAAAGCTGAAGAACCTACGACTAGAGATCAAAGACCTTCAGAAGGAATATGACCGGACAGAGGAGAATATCAAGGCACTCCAGAGTGTAGGACAAATTATTGGTGAAGTCCTGAAGCAACTGGATGACGAGAGATGTAAGGGCACTTGCTAAGGGTCTTGAGGTGGGAAGCTCTGAGGATGATGATGCTAACCTTGAGTGCTTTCCAGTCATCGTCAAGGCGTCATCTGGTCCCCGGTATGTCGTGGGCTGCAGATCCAAAGTCGACAAGACGAAGATGAAGCAAGGCACACGTGTCGCACTCGATATGACGACGCTCACGATCATGCGTATGCTCCCCCGAGAGGTCGATCCGCTAGTCTACAACATGTCACTGGAAGACCCCGGCCAGGTCAGCTTTGCAGGAATTGGTGGACTTAACGACCAGATTCGAGAGTTGAGAGAGGTTATCGAGCTTCCCTTGAAGAATCCAGAGCTCTTCCTCAGAGTAGGCATCAAGCCGCCCAAGGGTGTCTTGCTCTACGGTCCTCCCGGAACAGGGAAAACCCTTCTAGCCAGAGCCGTTGCAAGCAGTCTGGAGACAAATTTCCTGAAAGGTAAGTCGCGTTTGGTAGATGAGAGGGCAAAGGCTACATGGGAGATGGAGGCTAACAACTCCTAGTTGTTTCGTCGGCCATTGTCGACAAGTATATCGGAGAGTCAGCGAGGTTGATCCGAGAAATGTTTGGTTATGCCAAAGAGCACGAGCCGTGCATCATCTTCATGGACGAAATCGATGCCATCGGAGGACGACGATTTTCTGAGGGTACAAGTGCCGATCGTGAGATCCAGAGAACCTTGATGGAGCTCCTCAACCAGCTGGACGGATTCGACTACTTGGGCAAGACAAAGATTATCATGGCTACGAACAGACCGGATACCCTGGACCCCGCGCTGCTGCGTGCTGGTCGTCTGGACCGAAAGATTGAGATTCCGCTACCAAATGAGGTCGGACGGCTGGAGATTCTCAAGATCCATGCCTCTTCTGTTGTCATCGATGGCGATATTGACTTTGAAAGCGTCGTTAAGATGAGCGACGGACTGAACGGAGCTGACTTGCGAAACGTGGTCACTGAAGCGTGAGTGGTTCATCTAAATTCGGAAATCTACGAATAGGCTCTTGCTAACAAAGAACAAAACAGTGGTCTGTTTGCCATTAAAGATTACCGAGAGTCGGTTAACCAGGATGATTTCAACAGGGCGGTGCGTAAGGTGATGGAGGCGAAGAAGCTGGAGGGCAAGCTCGAGTATCAGAAGCTGTAAGAGCATTTCAAGGGAGGGTCATTGAGAGGGTTTTTCTGGCGTCAGTGAAAAAAAGCATACCGAAATGGGTACTTTTTAGGACTGTATAATAATGAAATGATGTAGATGCAAATGCTGAGTGAGCTCTTGGCATAGGAATGACATGCATCAGCAAACTACCTGGCATTATTAGACTCCGCCTCTCAAGGGATTGATCTGTTGATACTGGTGATGAGCCCTGGTATTGGGGGACATGGTGTTGATGGGTAAGGCTGACGTGCTTGTAGATATTTGCGGAATAGGAGTGCTACAGGATTACAGAGGCTTGGCATTGTGTCTTTGACGTTTCTAATAAAGTAGTACCTTAGTCAAAAAGTGTTGTGCCATGGCTTAAGGTACTATAGATATTCCGCTGAGTACATGTCAGCCCTGCAAATTGCCGCAATCAAGTCATGCGATAACAGTTTATAGCATGGAAATTGCTAGCATGGACCACTAAGAAGGGCGGCTGAACTTGGGCTGGCGAAGGAGCAAGGCAGAATGGCGATTATTATTGCTGATGTCAGAAGTCAGAGGGGAGATAATACTAGGAGCAGTAAGGTGGCAGATTTTAGTAGAGGCCGGACTTCCAATGGGAGGCAAGCCACAGAGCATGTTTTTCCTGGTTGTCACTCTCGTTTGCTCTCCCAGTCTCCTCTTCGCTGTTTTCTTCTTCTTTTGTGTGTGTATGCCTTTATTGGGGCCGCGGTGTACGTGACCAGGAGGATGGGTTTAGCTAGGTATGTAGATAGCCTGACCGGAGGCGACAGATCCATGGTGGCTTTGCGGAGATTGCATTACTTGACGTTTACTAATAATAAGACTCTGGACAAAGAAACAGTTGACAGATGATGCAAAAGAAAAAAATTGCATCGCGGCTGTCGAAATTCATGGAGACTCCATATCTCAGCCGCGTAAACAGAGTTGATGCTATTCTTGGAAATAAAAATAGAAGAGCTGAGCTAACGAACCGTTACTAAGGAGTGCTAGGGGCAAATCAATGAGGCTGTGAAAAGGAACCTTCTCAGCCCAAGCGCGATCTGGATTGTTCGGGGACGGCGCGCCAAGCAAGGGTTTAGATTGATTGCTTCTTCTTCCCATCTACGTGTAATGCTTGGCCAAGGGACGATCAGAGGGCGCGCGGGCTATGCATTAGCGACTTCTTTGTTTTCTCGTTGGTAGCGAGTCGGAGCGATAGCGTTATCACGGGCATACGAGGCTGCAATTTCATCGACGGGTCCGGGGTGGGCTATTTTCAGCAGGACACTCCGTATTGCCGGACGTCCTCTAGTACAGTGCCGGCAGAAACGGACAGGGGTGGTTTCTATCGGGAAGAGAGGGGGGGCAAGGGGAAAAAAACAATAGAGACGGGCTTGGTGTGTGTACCTGGCCGGAATACGAGCCTTATGACGTCTCCAGGAGGTGCCACGGGAAGGATTTGCTCGTGCGGCACGGCACCAGAGGCGATTTTCTTGTGATTCTACCTGATTCGATTTTCGTTTTTGAATCAAAATCGTGAAACCTGTGCCTGACTTTTTTGATGGGTCCGGGTCCGTCTGTGCTTTGGAGCAGCGCAGCTTACTGTTGCCCACAAGTAAAAAAAAACGGGAGGGCTACGGAGTAATACTGGCGAACCGTTCAAGTCGGACGGGCTTTGGGACGGAGCATAGTACGGATCCTGTCTGTGTAAGACGCTTTTAGCACGGCTGGAGCGAGGGGATTGGCCGGAATCAGGGTCGGGCGGTGGCATGAGTGGTGAGTCGCTGGTGGACGCCACACGAGGCTCCTTTTCCCCTTGATCTAACGCATTCAGAGAAAAAAAGGGACATGGGATGGGCGAGAAATGCTAGCGTCAGGTTTTGGACCAGTTTTTAGCGGCGAAGGGCCTAGCCTTTTGGAACTTTGCGAACCGGTTACTGGGGCGGAGTTGGGAGCTGTTTTGGTTTGGCTGAAGGGTTTGACTTGACTTGACGGGTGGGTTTTTGCAAAGTCTGTCTGTGTTGGACACGATGATGACAAGAGACAAAAAGATGGAGTCCGTTAGGTGCTGTAGATGATGGAATGTGGGATATACAGACAGTGGCACCCTTTGCTGTACGACGCTGACGACGGAGCCCCACCAACGAGATGTAGAGAATTGAGGGGCGCCTTAGTGCGGGAACGACACAGGGCGTTGTCCAGTCACCGCGCCAGATGTGTTTACTGTATTGTCCACTATCAATGCCATGGCCTAGATGGTATTCTGTCCGGCGCCGGGGAAGCAAGAGGGAAGCATGGGTGCCCGATATCGAGAGCCAGTGTCATTGGGAGTCTGTTTTTGCTTCTGCTGTTGCTTCTGCTTCTGCTTCTGGCCATGCTTATACTTTTGATGTTGGAATAAGGCCGTGCCGATCGAGTACAAGCTGTAAAGCCTCGACCCCGCCACCAGCCAATGCGGCCAGGAGCTGCCAGCACGCGCAGTCCGAGATGCGTACTCGTACAAGTGCAGTCAAGTCTGTACGAGCATCTGAAGCATGAGCATGACCAGCCGTGGACGGACGGGCTTTGTCAAGCGGCGGAATCGTCCGCATCTGTCTATCTCATCTCACGCCCGACATGCTCAGCTCCGAATCACACTCACACTCGCACTCACTCACACCTTGACACACCCCCTGGGCATCAATCAACTGGAGACATGGGTGACTGAGTCCCTTGGGCCGCTTTTGGCAATCAAGCTTACAAGCTGGTGGGAATCAGTGGCATATGACAACGGCGTGAATGGCTTTGTATCTTGTCCGTATTCTCCGTATTCTAATACAAGTTACCGGTAGATAGCGGTGACGTTGGGGCCAGGAGGCTAGTCGCTTGCAACTTTGCATGGAGTTCTAGATCGGACAAAACAAGGCAGAGTGAGTGAATGACGGCAATCCAATAGTGTAACATCAATGCCGCTGGAATCTCGTAAATTCGACCACGGTCTGCGACGCAGGTACAGTACGAGGTACCACAGACTCAGACTTAGCATAAGATTGATAGCAAATCGAGCAGGGAGACGAAAATGGTGCTGCTTTTTGCAAGGTCAGGCCAAACACGGTGGGTGTAGGAGGGGCACAACAACAGCACAACAACAACCGCCAAAGATCATCTCCGTCATCCAGCTGGTAGCCAGTACCCGGCCTGTACCCGAGCTGTACCTGACATCCAGCTGCTCGGAGCCCCCATCGTGCGGTCCCTCGACGGTACCGCATGCTCCCTGCCCACCTAAGCTTCGCTGCCCACCTCGGACCCTCTCCCCTCCCACCCTCTCCACATTAAGCTGAGCCCCAAAGCCTCGCTCCGCTACTTCTGGCCAGTGCTCCTTTTCCTGTCTTCTGCCAAGGGAGTAACAGGTACGAGCACGTTTGCCTTGCTCGTTTTTAGCACGCAAGTCACTGCCCAGTCAGAGCGCCGGTCACTGCCAGACTGCCAGACAGCTCGAGTACATATAGAATAATACTTCCCACCTTCGCGTGCCGCCCAAACCTAAACTCATCTGTCCGCGCCTCCCCTCCTTTTATACCAAACCAACCTAAACCTTCGCCCCTTAGTCCCAGCCAATTCCACCGTCTTACCACCTTATCCTGGGCTTATATTGGCGCGCTCTTCTTTATTGTTGATTTCCCTCTTCTCTCCCGTCTCGTCCAGCTCTCGTTTCATTGCGAGATCCTGCATTTTCCTGCTTCTATTCTGTCCATAGACATCATCAGCAATCATGTGGTAAGCTTTCCATCCCACCATTCACCGCCCCGCTCTCTGCATCCGTCTTCTTGTTGTGGTGCTGTCATGACCTCAGAGACGTGAACCCAAATGTCAATTGACCTGCCACTGACACTGACATGCTTGTTTCCACAGTGGCATTTTCGGATACGTCAACTACCTGGTGGAGAAGGACCGCAAGTTCATTCTTGATACTCTGCTGAACGGTAAGGAGCTCCCATCTTTTTATTTCCGGGCCTCGATGGAGGGGTATTTTGCCGGACTTGACATGGAGAGCAATTTGACAGCTAACGCCTTGGTTCTTTTCTAGGTCTGTCCCGCCTTGAGTACAGAGGATACGATTCCGCCGGTCTGGCCATCGACGGCGACAAGAAGAATGAGGTTCTGGCCTTCAAGGAGGTTGGCAAGGTGGTCAAGCTGAGGAAGCTCATTGACGAGTCCGAATTGGACTTGACCAAGGTTTTCGACTCACATGCCGGTATTGCCCACACCCGATGGGCTACTCACGGCCCCCCCTCCACTCTCAACTGCCACCCTCACCGGTTTGTCTCCCCCTATATTTTTATGTGCAATTTTTGATCCAGAAAGCTAACAAGACGCCCGCCGCCACATACAGATCCGACCCCACCTCGCAGTTCACTGTTGTCCACAACGGTATCATCACAAACTACAAGGAGCTCAAGACCCTCCTGACCAGCAAGGGCTTCAAGTTTGAGACCGAGACCGACACCGAGTGCATTGCCAAGCTCGCCAAGTACATCTACGACCAACACCCCCAGATTGGCTTCACCGACCTCATCAAGGCCGTCATCCAGGAGCTTGAGGGTGCTTACGGTCTGCTGATCAAGTCTGTTCACTACCCCCACGAGGTCATTGCTGCCCGAAAGGGTTCCCCTCTTGTCATTGGTGTCAAGACTCAGCGCCGCATGAAGGTCGACTTCGTCGATGTCGAGTATGGCGAGGACGACGCTGCCCTCTCCGCCGAGGCTGCTTCTCAGACCGTTGCCCTCAAGAAGGCCGCCGCTGGCGACCTCCTGGCCCCCTCCAGCGCCCTGGGTGCCCCTGACAAGTCTCTCCTGCACCGCTCCCAGTCGCGTGCTTTCATGACTGATGATGGCATGCCCATGCCCACCGAGTTCTTCCTCTCTTCCGACCCCTCAGCCATTGTTGAGCACACCAAGAAGGTCTTGTACCTTGAGGATGACGACATTGCTCACATCCACGAGGGCTCCCTCAACATCCACCGCCTGAAGAAGGCCGATGGCAGCTCCAACGTCCGAGCTATCCACACTCTTGAGCTGGAGCTCCAGGAGATCATGAAGGGCAAGTTTGACCACTTCATGCAGAAGGAGATTTTCGAGCAGCCCGAGTCTGTTGTCAACACCATGCGTGGTCGTCTTGACGTTGCCAACAAGACCGTCACTCTCGGTGGTCTGCGCTCATACATCTCTACTATCCGACGATGCCGTAGAATCATCTTCATTGCTTGTGGTACCAGCTACCACTCTTGCATGGCTGTCCGAGGTATCTTTGAGGAGCTGGCTGAGATCCCCATCTCCGTTGAGCTGGCCTCTGATTTCCTCGATCGTGAGGCTCCCGTCTTCCGAGACGACACCTGCGTTTTCGTTTCTCAGTCTGGTGAGACCGCCGACTCTCTGATGGCCCTGCGCTACTGCTTGGAGCGTGGTGCCCTCACTGTCGGTATCGTCAACGTTGTTGGTTCCTCCATCTCTCTCCTTACTCACTGTGGTGTCCACGTCAACGCCGGCCCCGAAATCGGTGTTGCCTCCACCAAGGCCTACACCTCCCAGTTCATTGCCATGGTCATGTTTGCTCTCTCCCTTAGCGAGGACCGTGCTAGCAAGAAGGCTCGCCGAGAGGAGATCATGGAGGGTCTCGGCAACGTCTCCGCCCAGATCAAGCAGATTCTCGACCTGGACCAGCCCATCAAGGACCTGTGCCAGAAGGTTTTCAAGGATCAGAAGTCTCTGTTGCTGCTTGGCCGTGGCAGCCAGTTCTCCACCGCTCTTGAGGGTGCCTTGAAGATCAAGGAAATCTCGTACCTCCACTGCGAGGCTGTCATGTCTGGTGAGCTGAAGCACGGTGTTTTGGCCCTGGTCGACGAGAACCTCCCCATCATCATGATCCTTACTCGTGACGAGATCTTCACCAAGTCCCTCAACGCCTACCAGCAGGGTAAGTTAATAATTTCAATTAAAACACTCTTTCTTATTTTTCTTACAACGCTAACGCTCGCTATAGTCATTGCTCGTGGTGGAAAGCCCATCGTCATCTGCAACCCTGCCGATGAGGAGTTCAAGGCCTCGGATGCTCTCAAGATTGAGATCCCCAAGACCGTCGACTGCCTGCAGGGTATCTTGAACGTCATTCCCCTGCAGCTGATTGCCTACTGGCTGGCCGTTCTTGAGGGTCTCAACGTTGACTTCCCTCGAAACTTGGCCAAGTCCGTCACTGTCGAGTAAAGAGACGCCGGTCGGCTCTACTCGCTGGATGGATGTTGACGTGGCAGCGGGCATTTTTTGCTGCCACGAATTAAAAGATAATGAGGAGTTGGCAGTCAGGGAACTTTTAACGGCTCAGCAATGATTTTTTCTGTATTAGGAGGATGCGCTTTATATTTTTGTATGTAATCAGGACCTTAGATGGGTTCAACTGTCAGTGCGGCCGAGCTCGTTTTTAGGCGAAAGCAAGGCGAGCTGTTGTTATTTACGTAGGACATGCGTCTGCCGGAGCGTCTTGGCATAGTGCATTTTCGTTTACTGAAAAACATGTGTCCTGAGCGTCTGCTTGTAGACTTTGCTCTAGCGTCTGCTTGGAAATCTAGATAATCCATAAATTGTAAAAAGATCATTTTGTTCAATATGACAACGAGAGAATGAAGTGACTTGGGTATCAATGGAGAAGTCTCTGAAGACAGAGTTTCTTTGAGATTCATTGCCCGTCTAGGAGCCAAGGTCTTTTTTTATTCATTTCTTTGCACTATAAAAACAGGATAGGCCGCAATTATGTCTTGATAACTTACCCCCCTGACTTTAGACTGTCTGAGTGCCGTAGCCCTTGATTCTATCCGCAAACGCCCAGCTTTGATCCTCTAGCTTCTCGTCCTGCTTGAGCTCGACGCCGTCCTTGGTCACAACAGCTAATGAGTAAGAGTCCAGACTTCGAGCGTCACGGTAAAAGAGCACTTTCATAGCCTCCTTGACAATGTTGATGGCCTCCTCGCGGGAGAGCTTCTTGGCCGACTCTTCGTCAGGGACGTAGCGTCTCATGATTGGCTGGGCCAGCATGGCGCCGAAACCCGTGGCCAGAGAGGGGGCGGAGTAAGTGCTACCAAGCAGGTCGGCGGCGGCGAGGAAGGGCTCGCCGTTGTCGTCGAGGCCGCCGATGAGGAGGTGGTTCCAGAGCGGGTCGAACTTGGAGCGGCGGTTGTAGAGGAGCTTGGAGAGGTATCGGTGGAGGTTGGCGGCGTTGAGGCGGGGCTTGTCGGGGGACTCGTAGGCCTCGGAGAGGGAGAGGTCGATGAGGTGGCGGTCGAGGTACTGCATGTCGGAGATGTCGCCGCTGAAGCCGACGATGGAGGAGTCGGCGAAGGTGCGGAGACGCTTGACGTCGGTGAAGCGGGCGAGGGAGCCGTAGGATGCTGTAGTGGTTGAGAGTTAGTTGATGGAAGGTCATTGAGGTGGACAACTGGTGGTCTTGTTGAGAGCTTGGATACTCGGTGGAGGGGGAGGGGATCGACAAAGAGGTGTAACGGCATTGTGGAGGATGATGCCAGAGAAGCAAATAAGGAGAGATGGGCAAAGGAGACGAACCCAGGTTATCAGCCGCCATGACGACGCCGTCCTTGAACTTGATGCCTATTACTGAAGTACCAGTGACGATGGGCTGCTGAGTGTTCTGCTTGGGCCCATTGTCCTGCATGTAGGAGTGGTCGTAGGCGCCGTAAACGTCGTCTCTCGGCTATGGCAGAAGAGTCAGCGAATGGGAATTATAATTCATCTTTGAGAGCTTCGTACTCGACCCCATGCTTGCGGACGGTGATCCATCTTGGCTTATAGAGCTTGTGAAGAAGAGGCGGCGACGTGGGGTAAGGACGGAAGCTGAAGCTGAGCAGTTGCTTGAATCTGCGGCAGCTCTTCGAAAGCGGAAACGGAATGTTGATTCGTCTGTTGCTGAGGCTACTCAAAGGCACCAGATATGCGGTTCGGATGAATTGGGGGAGGGAGCGAGAAACCGAACAGTGAGAGAGGCTTCGCTTGTCTTGGGAGAGCTGGTGATGCCGTGGTCGCGCGTCCCAGCGGTAGCCTACAAAGTTACAAGCAGTGGTTACATAATCTGACATCACCGACCATGATTGGCTGCAAGGAGGGAGAGCTTGGACCAGGCGGGCACCAGGTACAGCATACGTCCCTTGTGGCGGGGCTTGCGGCGACGGACGAAGTTTTCGATACTTTGCATCGTTCGATAGAAGACGTCAGGGAAGCACAGCAGCTGCAGCAGCTCCCAAGCGAGCTCTAAATCGGCAGCAGCAGCAGAGCTTACAGGGCTGGTTGCGGCAATCGATAGCAACGGCAGTTCCTCCCCCTCCCAACCCTCGTCACATCGCAACACCATTCCAGCAACTGCACGAGGAAAAAACAAGATTCGGGTTTCTTCGCCTTTTAACTCGACAGCGGCCTGCACAATTCTCACTGCAATTGCGACTCTTCCACCTCCAGCACCTCTCACATTTGCGCCGAACCATTCGAAAGCCGGGTCGTCAAAATGTTGTCATCCGCAACTCTCGCGGCCCTTCGTCGCGTGCTCATCAGCTCCGGCGCGGCAGCTCCATGGCGCCAATCTACGGGTCTAGCAGCCCGCGCATTGGTGTTGCGCCTTGCCACGCCATCGGTGCGCACGATTAGCATCTCGGCATCTATGCGCTCGCCCGCTGCCAAGTCGACCACGGCAAAGTCAAAGTCAAAGACCTCGGCCAAGAAATCGACGACCAAGAAGACCGCAAAGCCCAAGGCCAAGAAGCCTGTCAAGAAGGCCGTCAAGAAGAAGGTCGCCGCCAAGAAGCCGAAGAAGGCGGTCAAGAAGAAGTTGACACCTGAGCAAAAGGAAAGGGCTGAGATTAGGAAGTTGAAAGAGATGTCGTTGCTGAAAGGGCCGACCTTGCTCCCGGAGACAGCTTGGAATGTATACTTGGTCGATAACATTCGCGGCAGTAGCGGTTCTGCTGTAGACAGAGCCAAGGCCCTTTCCACCAGCTTCAAGAACTTGACCGAGACCGAGAAAGAGGTAGACCCTTTTCTCCCTTGACTCTTCCCATGAGACCAGATTTACTAACTTGGCTGTTTCACTTTCCTTAGCGCTTGGCGTCAGTCGGCAACTCCAACAAGATTGCCAACCAAGAGACCAAGAAGAACTGGGTCCAGTCGTTCCCCCCTGAGGCGATTTACACGGCTAACCTGGCTCGCCGTCGCCTGGCTCGCAAGACCGACAAGGGCAAAATCTACTTGATTCACGACGACCGACTTCCTCACCGTTCTGGAAACGCCTTCACCCTGTATTTGAAGGAGCAGTATAGCCAGATTGGCGCCGAAAAAGCCACTGATGCTATGAAGACAATTAGCGGGCAATGGAAGTCGCTGAGCCCCAGCGAGAAGGCTCCCTACGTCGATCGGGCTAATGAGCTCAACAAAGGATTAGAAGGTCAAGCCAAGTCCTTGAGAGAAAAGGGCAACCAGTACTGGAAGGAGAAGCTTGCCTCGCCTGCAGCTTAGATTTAAGTCACATGTCTAAGGATGGTGTTCTTGTGTGTGCGTGTTGTGTAAGCGAGTAGACATGTCTTTTTTTTTCTCTGCCACGTTACTGTGCTTATTATGGTATATTTCTCTCTGGGTCTTGGGCTGGTTGTATGGAAAAAGGGTGAGATCTTGGGAGAGAGTGAAGAAAATGGGTTTTTGTTATCGTGCTTGAGTTTTGACGGGTATTTCATGAATTTTCATGAATTGTATAACAGTAACGTGCGTATGAATGCCATTTATTGAATGCTATTTATAACCACACCCCTTGATTGGATTCCCTTGTTTGCATTGACTCCCAAGTAGTAAAATATAGTTCCTCAGCGCCGTCGCCATAAACCATATGCTCTCACGCGATCAGATACAATTGATAATCTTGAGACAATAACTCCGATGCCCAAACTCACGTTGCTTATATCCAACTTTGGTCAAACTCAATCGATATGATTACAATTACCTTATTTCTTCTCCACGGGGAGCACTTCCAAGACAATCTCCCCATCAGCCCCAATCCATTGTGCGCCGGTACTTTTCAAATGCCTGCCGCTGGCGAGGTACAGCAGAAGATATGTATGCTTAGCGACATGAGCCCAGCAGTAGAAGCGGATCCAGGTATGCGTTTCGTCGCGTCGACACCATACGCCCCAGCCGGCGAGACCACTGCGGAGGTAGTTGGCCAAGAAGACCCAGGCTTCGTGGCGAGTATCTTGGGACCAGCCGGTGCAGTCGAGGAGCCAGTATCCTCGTTCAAGGGGTTCTGTGTCACGTTTTATCACGGGCCGATATCGAGATGAGAGGTCTTTGGCTAGTTTGGCTAGTTTATCGGATACCAAGTCTGCGGGCTCGAGGTCCATGATTCCTGCTGGGGGTGATGGCGGTCGAATCTCCAAGGCATCGGTTAATTCTTTCTCTACAGCGAAAGAGGTACCTGTTGGTCGTTCGGTCCTAGCGGGCCCGGTGTCACTGGAGCTTCGTTGCAGATTCGTAGCTTCGGCTTCATCGGCGAGACCTTTTTGGCGTTTTGATAGAGGTGGTGCGGATTCGGCTCTGAAAGAGGCCGCTTCTGACGCTGTGTCAAGAGCACTGCTTGATATGTATATGGTCTCGTTGACTACAGTTGGCGAGAACTGCTCCCGCTTCCGTGTCGATACTTCTGGGTCTGCGGGTGTGACTGGGATGATATTTGCAGCGCTTCCATATCCAAGTGACTGGCTTGCTGCTTCGTCCACGCCAGGAGGTATGGGGATGGATGACGGGATATTCCCCCCATAAGCGCTGGCTATCGAAGTGGATTCATCAACATTGGGAGCTGGGCCAGGGAGCGAGGATTTGGGAGGTGCCGATGAATTCAGGTTCTTTAGATAGTGCTCCAAAACCCTCGTTGGTGTGGCGTGGCGTATCTCAGCATCCGGTAAGGGGTATGAATCGTTGACTTGGCTTGGAGGCGCACGCCATGGAGATTGGACCTGAGTCGAGAGAGATTCCCCATCCTCGATTAGGAAAGACTTGTCTGCCGAGTCGCGTCTCTCTTGCAATGGTGGTGAAAAGCGATTATCGTATACGCTCCGAAAGCTTAGATCCTGAGTCTCTGGAACCCACGGCTGTCCTGAAGTCACTGCCGAGAAGTCCTTGTTGAATGAAGAGACTGTCTCTTGCGTTGGAGATTCTCCCACCTCGCCACTGCGTTGTACATCTCCATAGTAATGCTCCTGAATGGGATCTGCTGTGAAGGCAACCCGGCGCTGGGGTTGAAAAGAAAGATAGGATTGCGCGAGCTGCCGATATGCAACGTCGTCTGCCGTCCTGCTTGGTGCCGTGACGTGAACTAGGATCTCGACGTCCGGGTCCTGATTCCGCCGACTCTCCGCCATTTGATGTCGTCTTCCCGTTGCCGAGCTAAAGAGCAGAGCATTTCCGAGGATACAGAAACATGGCACTCGAATTCATCGACTGGAAAGCGTATGGCAGATAGCACGTCAGAGAAGAGACGAGAAACGATGGTGGCTCATTTATACATGTTGCAGTATGCAGCGACCTGCAAGAACATGCGCTTGTCGAGCTACAAGGGTTCGAAAATAAGCTGCAGGCCGCCGTATCGGGTTGCACAAGTTACCGGGGTCTTTGGTGATGATGGCAAGTTGTTCATCCAAGTCTGTAAAGGGTCGTCGTGAAAAGGATCTAGCTTGAGGATTGATGTTAGACTCAATTGTACTAGAACCCCCCACTAAGCTGAAGCCACGTTTTCCCCCAAATCCCCCATTTCTTCAGGCGCATCTCCACTAAGGGCCACTAGAATTCGGGTCTAACTCAGGTACCTCTAGCAGTGGCCTGCTTTCTGTGCCACGACTCCATCATATCGCATCTCGATATCGACCTCCAACAATCATCCATCCATACCCAAAACTCCCTTACCGCACCGTCACTCGCAGCAATGGCCGGTGAAAAGAGAGGCGACCTCGGCAGCGTCCTCGTCATTGGAGGCAACGGCTTCCTGGGCCACCATATCGTCAACCAGGCGCTGGACTCATGGAACTGCAAATCCGTGGCCTCTATCGATCTGCGATGCACCCGCAACATCAACGACAAGGCCTCGTACCACGAGTGCGACATCACCGATGCCGCCAAGCTGACGGAGATTCTGAAGCAGGTCAAGCCTGACGTCATCATCCACACGGCCTCCCCCGTGGCCAGCGGCGACAACAAGACGGCCCACGATCTCTTCCGCAAGGTCAACGTTGGCGGCACCCAGGCCGTCATTGAGGCTTGCCAGAACGCTGGCGTCAAGGCCCTTGTGTATACCAGCTCGGCCAGTGTTATCAGCGATAACGAGAACGATCTGTTCAACGCAGACGAGGGTTACCCCGTTATTCGAGGCGCCCAGCAGAAAGAATACTACTCCGAGACAAAGGTACTACACCGTGGAAACTTGCTATACTTGAAACTTGCCATTCAAAAGACTGACAATTGAACCCACCTCTCTAGGCCGCTGCCGAAGAACTGGTCATCAAGGCCAACCGCCAAGAGCCCTCCAGGCTCCTCACCACCTCAATCCGTCCCGCTGGCATCTTCGGCGAGGGTGACGTCCAGACCCTCGCCGGCTTCATCCGTGCCTACGACAACAAGAAGTCACACATCCAGCTCGGCGACAACACCAACATCTTCGACTTTACCTACGTTGGCAACGTCGCCCACGCCCACCTTCTTGCCGCCCGCCTGCTGCTCGCCACCGCCGCCTCGCGTACCATCCCCCTGAGCCACGAGCGCGTCGACGGCGAAATCTTCTTCGTCACAAACGACTCACCGGTCTACTTCTGGGACTTTGCGCGCGCCGTCTGGAAGGCTGCCGGTAACGACAAGGGCACCGAGGGCGTCTGGGAGATCTCCCGGGGTATGAGTATCCTCCTCGGCTCTGCCAGCGAAATCTTCTTTGGAATCATTGGCAAGCCGCCTACCTTTACCAGGCTCAGGGCCATGGTGTCGACTATGACGCGCTACTACAATATCAACAAGGCCAAGCAGGTTCTGCGGTACGAGCCTCTGTGGACGCTGCAGGAGGGCATTGACCGCGGTGTGGGCTGGTTTATGGAGGAGAAGAAGAAGGATGAATCCAAGAAGACGCAGTGATTGCCGTGTAGGTTGGGAGAGGGTAGCGATTAAGCGATGAAAAAAGAGGTGGGAAATCCTATATACCCATCGGTACTACGAATCATTGATGAGTGACATGATTTGGATGCAGATATAGCAGTAATTTAGTCATGTGTGTTTATATACACACCTGCAAATATTCATTTAATACGCACTTGTTTCTAGCATCAATACAAGTGGTCCATACTATTATGGCCCAGTATTGAGTTGTCCTTGTAGATGTCACGTTTTCACACCGCTGATAATGGTTTTCCTACCTAGGTAGGCAATATTTCAGCCGAATGCCAAATAGTACTGGTATCTGGGCCTAATTATCCAATGAGAGAATGCGGCTCAATCGCAGCCTGACACTTCCCCCGCCTTTGCAGACGCGAGATGCTGCATCCTTTATACACCAGCCATCCATGGCTTGATCATTGAAGCCAGCAGGAGCTTCCTCCAGCGTCAGGGAGAGCCATACACATTTGTTTAACCTTTGTTAGCCCATATGGAGAGATGTCGAACCCGAATGATTACACAGTTGGCTGGATCTGCGCCATTGATACCGAATATGTTGCTGCCCAAGCTGTGCTTGATGAGAAATACGAAGGGCCAGACACAGTTTCCACTAATGACAATAACACTTATCAATTGGGTCGAATTGGAAAACATAACGTTGTTATCGCCGTTTTGCCAGATGGAGAGTACGGCATATCTTCCGCTGCACGTGTGGCAGCAGATTTATCACACAGCTTCCCTAGTATCAGGGTCGGGCTCTTTGTAGGTATAGGCGGGGGCGCACCGTCTTCAAAGCATGATATTCGTTTAGGAGACGTGGTGGTGAGCTCTCCGGGCCGTGGTAATGGCAACAGCCACGGTGGTGTATTCCAGTACGACTTCGGAGAAACCACTCAGGGGCAGAGCTTCCAAACCACAGGGTTCCTAAATCAACCTCCGTCTTTCCTGCGTGCGGCAATAACAGGCATCAAGGCAAAATATGAGGAAGAAGGGCATCAGATTAAAGCAAAAATTGGTGCCATTTTCGATAAGAAGCCAAGGCTACGGAGAAAATACCAACAACCCGATCCAGGTAGCGATAGATTATATCAAAGTCACATTTGCCATCCTATAAACGAAGAACGAAACTGTGTTACATCATGTGGAAATACTACACCTTCTATCATCTTACGGCCTGAAAGGGGCACCTATGAGGACGATCCAATGATCCATTATGGCCTGATTGCTTCAGCAAACCAGCTAATGAAGGACGCCGTGCTTCGAGACAAGCTCGTTACAGAAAAGGACGTCAAGTGCTTCGAGACGGAAGCAGCGGGGCTAATGAATCACTTTCCGTGTCTCGTTATTCGTGGAATCTGCGATTATGCAGATTCGCATAGGAATAAGGAGTGGCAGGGATATGCAGCAATGGTAGCAGCGATGTACACAAAGGATCTCCTCTATCTAATCCGACCAAACAGAGTCCAAGCTGAGAAACAAGTTGGTGATATTTTATCTGGTTAGTCTGCGATTCCCTAAATTACACTATTAGTATATATTGATTCTGGAACAGAATATCGAGATATCGCGAGAGAACATCGTGATGTTGCAGAAGAGCACCGAGACATTGTCATGGAGGATATCCAAAGTCAGGTAGAAGAAAGGCGTCGCCAAGAAGAAGAAAGCTGTCACCAACTATTCCGCCTCACACGCAATGACAGAGATGCCACATACGAGTGGTATAAAGACCGAGTGGAAAAAAGGATTGAAAACACTTGCCTGTGGTTCCTCCAGCACGAGCGCTTCCAGACGTGGTTGGAGCAGGACTCTGGCCCGCTGCTAGTGTCAGCAGATCCTGGCTGTGGAAAGTCCGTATTGGCCAGGTATCTAGTTGACGAGGTCTTCCCACAACCAGATACTGCCGTCTGCTACTTTTTCTTTAAAGACCAAGACCAAAATACCGTCCGGCAGGCTCTTTGCGCGCTGCTTCATCAACTCTTCGCCCAGAAGCCTTATCTAACTAGACATGCTATAAAAGAATATCGCAAGGACGGACCGGGGTTAACCAACTCTACGAAATCGCTCTGGCAAATTTTACAGGATGCTACTGAAGATACTCAGGCAGGGTCTGTCATAATTGTCCTTGACGCCTTGGACGAATGCGAAGAATCCGAGTTGCCGGATTTGATACGCTATGTTGAGAGCCAATTCCGCAGCGATCAGTGTAGGAAGCTTAAATATCTTCTTACATGTCGTCCATACGAGGCGATCATGTCTAAGTTTTATAACCTAAAAGGTGGCTTCCCGGAAATCCATATACCAGGAGAAGAAGAATCAGAAGCTATTAGCCACGAGATAGATCATGTGATTCAGCATCGGCTTAACCAGCTATCAAAAACCAAGAGCCTCTCTGCCGATATTACAGAGTATCTGAAAACAAGGCTACAAGAGACTCCCCATCGTACCTATCTATGGGTATATCTAATATTCGACAATTTGGAGGAAGAAGACTTTAAAAAGACCTTGAAGGGAGTAGAATCTACTCTTATAACACTTCCACGGAGCGTCAACGAAGCATACGAACGGATTCTTAGTAAATCGAAGGAAAATCCGATGGTTCGAAAGGTTTTATCAATTGTCTTTGGAGCGAGGAGGCCATTAACATTAAGGGAAATGAATGTGGCCGTTAATCTGGATGTCCCATCACGAACTATTGACCTTGAAACAGACGAGGATTTCAAGTCCCGCCTTAGATCTTGGTGTGGGTTATTTATCTCAGTCCACTACGACAATATTTATTTCCTCCATCAAACTGCTCGAGAATTTCTTCAACAATCGTTTCAATCTGAAACTATTACGACCACATCTGAACGCTGGCAACACTCCATAAGTGGCTACCAAGCACATGGGGTACTTATGGAGATCTGTCAAACTTACCTTATTTATCTATATGATAAGATGAAGGGTGATGATGAAGTTATAGATTTGGAGGAAGTCGAGAAATGCGTATTTTCAGATAATTTTCTAGATTATGCGGCGGAACATGGAGCTTTTCACACCCGGGGATTCAGAATCCTGGAGGCATCAGCACTTCCAAGATCAGTACTTCAAACTGCCGCACCTGTGGACGTATCTGAGAAACTGAATGCGCTAGCTACAGTTATAGGAGACTTTTATTGCTGGGATGATGGTACACTAAGTTTCGATGATGAAACGATATACATCCTGGAGTATGCAATGTGGATAGCTAGGATGGCCATCTACTCAATGCCTCAAGACCACCCCAGCCGGGACGCCATGGTGGACAACTATTACTATCATCAAGAACCACAGCCTGATTTGACAAAGCAACTGGATTTAATATTCCAGAGCCCAAGGAAAGTCCTTGAGATCACCCCGCGAAATCACCCAGACCGAGGGAAACTTTTGCAAAGCCTTGCAGATTGTCTAAGAGACAGGCCATTCCGCACTACCTCCTTGAACGACAATTTTCAAGCGATCGTCATACTAGGAGAGGTCATTTTTACTACACCACTGGATCACCCAGATCGGTTAATCCTTTTAAACAGCCTCGGGGATTGTTTAAGCAAGCCTTATTTAATATCGGATCGAGGGCCTAGACATAGCTTTCGTCAAGCTTTGCGTATATTATGGAAGAGCATTGGCATGATACCGCTAGATCATCCAGATCGGCTTATTATTTTAGGAAACATCAGCCATAGTCTTGCACTTCACGGTTTTGAAGAGTCAGAGTTATAAATATATATATATATACATATGAAAATGATGCAAACACCTTGTTGAGGTACAATATTGCCCTACCTAATCTCAACTATCGCAAACAACACCAGTGAAATCAAACTCGGTTTGTTGAGCATCAGTCCTCATTCCCATTTCTCAAGGGGGGAAACGTAAACAAGTGTCGTGAAGATCCATTGACGGCGGTGCGTCTGTTGGACGCCGACCCCGACACAAAAGCGCATTCTTAGTATTTGTCTGCATATGGTATTGACAAGTCTAAGGCAAAAAGCATATATATGGGTGTATTCATCTAGTAGATTTTCCAAAAGGCTGGCATCTGCCAAGTGGTGGGTACGCTCTGGAGCATGAACTAGGAATTGCGGTAGGTAGACATGGCCGGACTGACGTACGAGTTTCTGCAGGATGAGTACATACGGGACGAATCTATGAGTCTCGAGTTTCATCGCTACCGGGATACTGTGATGTTGACGGATTTATGGCAACCTACAGCGGTGGCCATGGTAAGTTAAGGGAAATACTAGCCAGCATCCCAAGTCTGCTATCTAACATCCTGTGTCTCTCAGTTTTAAGGCTACAGAAAGTATAGCGGTGGCCGTGGTGAATGAAGAGATGAAGGGCGCCATGTACATAAAACACGTCAACCACAGTCAATTGTTTACAAAAGCGCAAGGAGTAATAATTCACGGTCCAGCAAACACACACGTAAAAGACGCAAACGTAGTAAGAAGCCAACAAAGTATCTTCATATATTCTCACAACCTCCCCATCTCGACCCTCATCTGTCTCTGTCTCATCTCTCTCTGTAAAAAACTCCCCGCCCAACACAAAAAATCTCCAGATTTCCCTCTCTCTCAAAAAGGCTACAAAATATCAAACAGAAAAATAAAAAAGACAACAAATCTCCTGGATCGTAGAGAAAAAAATAAAAGTAAATCCTTTCATGTCCATCCCTTTCCCTTTCCTCCCCTCATAGCATTAAAAAAAAGAAAACTCCAAGCGTCACACAATTCGAATGACGCTTCTTTTTCCTTTTTTCCTTTTTCGAGTTCTCGTTGTTGTAATAACCCCCTTTTTAAGGTTCTCTCCTTCTAGGAAGCAAGGGCAAAAGAGGATTTCTTTCCGGCGTTTGCCTCATCATAAACAGGCTATGATCTCCTTCAAAACGAAGAGAGAGGGAGAGATGTAAAAATAATTGAAAACCCGGCGGGACAAATTTCGTCTTTTTTTTTTGACTCTCTTATTCCACACAACACTAAAAACACAACAATGGTAAGCAGTTGCAAAGGGCGGGGGCTTTAATCGCTCGCACTCAAATGCCACATATGCTATACACTATATATCCACGCCCAACTCGCGCATACAAATAGAAACTTTTTTGAAGAGTGCCAACCAGGACCGCTCATGGAAGTACAAGAATAAAAGAAAACAAAAGGGGGTAGAAGTAGAAGAGCAAAAGTGAATAGATATGTGAAGAAAGAAAAAGAAAAAGAGACTAACTCAAGAAATAGCATCGCCAGGATTGTCGTATCGAACGTCAGAGGAAGAAAGTTCGGTCTTGACTGTTTGCAGTGAAGAAGGACAAAAGTAATCGATAAACGCCTGGAGAAATGCTATAATGGACACTGTTTCCGGGCCGCATTTCCTATAAAGGGAGTATAACAACACACACACATACTGAACATATCCTCTCTGGCTTCCTGCCAAATCAGTAGACAAAGCACAAATGGTTAACCGCAAAATCAAAAAGGCTCGCCAACACCTACCCCACCGCCTTGGCGGCCCCAAACGCCAGAATTCCGCCACTCTGTCCGCTGACTGTGATCAGGGTTCTCCCCATGGGGATTGGGATGATCAATTTGATTGGCATCATAGGGAGAGGGCTGGTCTTCTGGGGGCCTGAACCGCGGCGGTGGCACCGGCGTAGTGGAATTTGGTGGAGGAGGGTTGTCCTGCATCGGCCGGACTGATCTCTCGCCCTGCCAGACGGACGGATCCGTTTCGCCTCGCTTCGGTGGCGAACGGGTCGAGCTCTCTTGCCGATTGTAGACCTCGCTCGGCTCGGCAGGAGCTTGTCCTCTGATATCTTGGTAGCGTTTCATGATCTCTTTGGTTGAGATTTCGCCATTGTTGCTGAAAAGATAGGGGTCGTTGAGCAGCGTAAGAATCTCGTCCGGAACCTAAATCAGCTCATTAATATTACTTTGCTTCATTGCAGCCGAGATTCCCCCGTGCTTATATATGTGAATACTTACCTGGCACATCTCTTCAATATTGTCAATAAGAATCTCCACTGCGTCAATCACATAGATAGTCTCGCTATCCATGGCAAGTGTTTTGGCAGGATTCATCAAAATATTGGGTGCAATAACGGTTGCCAGATTTCTTACGTCCATCTTGGACCCAACCTCTTCATCCAGTTGGTGGAAAGTGCCCGCCCATTTGAGGAATGTGAGAAGAATTTCCAAACAGTCACGGTGACTCTTGGGAAGGAGACACATAGCCATGTGCAGACACTGCAGCTTTCGAGCTGGGTCTTGTATCTTGGCAACGGTGATCCAAAGCTTGTAAAGCTTGTTAGTCATGAGAGGGTCTGGAAGGTCTCGCAGGTATCTCTTTAGAACTGCTGCCAGCTGAATTACTGGCTGCTCCATGAAATTGACGGTATCGCAGCCTTCCGCATTGATCTTATCAACCATTGCTTGTTGCTTCTTGATATTGCCATTCTTACGGAACACGCCTTCAACGGAGAGATCCATCTTGCGCATAGACGAGATAATGTCATCGACGACTGCGGGGATGCGCAGAGTGCCAGGTCCCACGCCGTCCGTTGAGTCGGCACCATCTCGCTCAATGATAATTTCCAAGGGCACACCAAAGACACCCTTCTTCTTGACGGCTTTGCTTTTGTCATTCTTGAAGGCTTTGCCCAGATTCTTCCAGAATGTGGCTGGTTTTCTGGATTCAATGAAACTTAACAGTTCCTCTAATGTGAATTCTGACTCGACCACAGGATGCATAATCAGGACGGCAAGATGTCTGACGTTGAAGTATTCGAGGCCTGACAGTTCGGGGAAGAATTTTCTGCCAACTCGAGACATCATAGGATCAGCTGCCTGTAGATCCGGCCCAACTGACTGCGTCCTTGAGTGGCCTAAGCCGAGGCCTTGGTCAGGGGCGCCAGATCGCAGGACATCACTGGGTGGTAGTCGGTCACGGCGCTGTTGTTGTTCGCGAGACTGCTCAACGGCCACGATGCGAGAAATGTCGTCCAATGTGATGGCGTCGTTTTGCCCAAACATCTGGTCAGTCGATTCTGAAGTCTTATCCTCTCCCCCGGAAGATGCAGGACGGGGACCTCGTCCATCAGCATCCATAACACGAGATGTCCGAGCTTGTCTGACGCTAGATGACAAGTGTCGGTCGAGACGTGTGCTGCGTAGTCTTCGAACCTCATTGAGGGTTGTTTCGTATGTTGACTCGCGACGACGGCTTTTATCGTTGGCGTCGCCTGGTTGCCTCGGCCTGGCACCTGCGTTTTGACGAGAGGGGTCAAAGTTGCCGTCTGCACCGATATCTCCAGACGTCAGGGCGCCATTGCTTCTCAGAATATCCAGCAGTCTTGCCAGTGCGACTTTGAGAAGGAAGACGTATTGTTGAAGTTTGGAAATGTGTGTAAAGGGTGCGAGGCCGTCGGTTTTGCCTCCAATGCATGTGACGCAGTAAATCTTGCGTTCCAGTGCGTTGAAGTGAGCTTCTTCCAGGGCACGACCAAGCTCCCGTTGGCAGCGAGAACAGTTGACACATCCAATATGCCATCTCATATCGCCGGTCTTGGCACACTCATCCTCCACCGACCTGCCACACTGCGCGCAGTGATCCGAGTCCTTGGCCGAAAGCCGCTTGCCGCCCATGGTAACTTGCAGAAGGCCCTCGTCGCCCTTGTAGCTCTCAAAATCGTTCAAATTATCCAGAAACTGGTGAAGGCCATCGCTAGAGCTCGCGTCTCGCTCCAAGCGTAGTGCTCCCTGGAGGCAAATGCGAATAAGCAGCTTGAGATAGTGGGCCAAGCCGGTGACGAGGGACAGGAGCTCTTGGGTTACACCCAGCTGCCGCGATCCATTGTCCTGCGTTTTTGATAGCAAGGAGAAGAACGCCACAATCTTCTTGCACAGAAGCTTAGCCTCTCGGCCATACGACATGGCTATAAATACAACCACACATTAGCGCCAAATCCTATATATAACCCACTGCCCACATATTTATTCCAATAGAGATGGACCATTTCTCCCCTCTGATGAAAAGCTTACCTTTCTCGCTTTGCTTTGAAACAGCGGCGTCCAGCCTATCTGCAGCTTGGAAAAGAATCTCAACGTGCCAGATGAAACGCTTCGCAACCAGCACACCGTCGACGTACGAGGCGTTACTGACGTGAAGCAGCATGTCAGATATGCATGCAGCAGATGACTCTTCGAACGTTGATAGAACACTCCATATTCTGAAAACCTTGTCTTCCATGCGTTCTTCGTCCTCGCGGATGCGGTCCCTGATGAGGTCGCTCACATCTCCCTCTTCGATCTGGGGCACCTCAGTCGGCTGGGCTAGACGTACGTTCCAGAATTTGTGTATCATGTAACATTCGGGGTGCCAGTGCTGGTTCTGTCCATTGCGGAATATCTCAACAAACTGCTTTAGGATAGCCGTCTGGCAGCCATTGCATCGCTGGGCAAACTGGGTTGAGTAGTGGTAGTGGCAGTAGACGTGTCCATCATGCTCGTAGTAGCTGTCTTGGGCGCCAAAGACGGTTGCACAGAGTGAGCAAGTAAAATGATCAACGTGATACTTGTGGTCGAGGGCGGTTATGTACGACCCGCGAAGGGCCCCACCACATTGGTGGCATAGGAGGCCGAGGCGTCGAAAGTAATCAGTCTCGCAGAGGGGATACTGTCCTCCGTTTTCATCTTCCGCGGGGAAGAACTTGGATGCCACGATCTCGCCGCAATCCTGTCAAGGGAGGTTAGTACATCTGGTGGTAGAGAAATGGTAAAGTGGGGGGACGAGGAAAGGAGATGGAATCAAGAGGGGGGGAGGGGGTCAGGTATTACTCGGCACTTGAAGCAATCCAGATGAAATGTTCCATCTAGAGCTCGGACGAACTGTCCCGTCAATTGCAGGCCACACTTTTTGCAAACTCTCGACTGGGCACTGGCAGATCGTCCGTTTCTCGGCCGCGGACGGCTCACTTCGCTGCCGTTTGTGGGTTCGTCTGCATATCCTGCTGGCGGCGGTAAGGAGCCGTTGGGGCCTGGTGCTGTCGGGTTGGGTGCTTGCGATGATCCATTCTGCCAGCTGGCGTCTGCATGGCCAGTGTGTTCATTCGTCTGGTCGCTGGGGCCGTCATCGTGGGTTACATCCACAGGCGGACCGTTGCTGTGGTCGGTTGCCATGGCAGATGTTGCGGCGTGTTTCCTCCCGAACGCGTGCTCTTCTTGCAGTCCAGGGGATGGCTATGATGATTCTGCCCCGTCTCAACGCCAGGTGTCTAGCAGTCGTCGGCGAGGGGTAGCGGCCACGGCCGGCATCAGCTGGGGTGGCTCTGGTTGGTGATATGGATTCCAATTGAGAGCGATGTCACGGCTCCAGACAGAGCGATGCGCGACAGCGTATCCCAAGTGGTTCACGATCCAAAGCAGAGCGCGACTGACATCCGCGTGACAGCCCAGCAACAACAAAGTCGGATCTCGCTTCGGTAGAGCGTCAGGCTGGGAGAAGAGTTCGCAGAGGATCGCGGAGTCGTGAGATGGAGGAGGTCAGAGGAGATGCGCGTGGCGTCAACATGCACGAGAGATGAGATGCAGCAGCCGAGGAACGACGGCGCCGGCACAGAACGAGGGGATAAAGGGTAAGAAAGAAGGCCTGTCTTCCGTCGAGAGGGTAGAAGCAGCCGTGATGGCGAGAAGAGAGTCAACAGGCCGTAGATTCTCAGCCAGTGGAGGAGAGCTGGGCGCACTTTGTTGGACTCACGGGACTGGGGGGGCGGTCGAGGGCGGCTGCTGACAGCGCGTGGAGTCGCTGTGGTTTCTGAGGGGCGGCTAGTTTGGAGGTAATTTCCAGGTCGCCTGGTCGCTGATGGGCGCTGTGGTGCTTCTATGGCCTGGGCCGCTAATGGAGCAGGTCTCTGATACTCGGCAGCCCTGTGTCGCGGTGCCTGGATAGCATGTACTGTTTACTTTTGGAGCTGCCAAGTCCTACGCTTCGTCGAAGCAGCAACACGACGGGATGAGCATTATGACGCTTTAATACTACCTGGCAGTAAGTCGCTGAGAGCTCAGCACCTTATAATTCCCCCTCCCAAACGAGGCGCACTTCGTCTCAGTCTGCTCAACTGCGCCACATCTAGATTCCAGCTCGTGTGTGGAAGCCCGCAGCATGGACTGAACTTTTGCCGGCACTATCCCTGAGAGCGGCCGGATGAGTAAGGTAGATTGAACATTGAAGTCTTTTTCGTCAGAAGACGCCTGTGAAGTGCTTCATAGTGCTGGAGCTAATGTACGCAAGGCTGGGTTAGTGCTATCTAGAGCTGTGCCGCTACCTGGATGTGGTATCTCCAGGAGGTAGCAGTGGGTTTATACCAGGTAGACCCCTAGTTGATTCCATTCACCAGCAGGACGCCAACATGTTGATCAAGAACCCTCGATTTTTTGAGCAGTTATAAAGTACTTGAGTTGTCTCGTGCTCATATATCTTAATGCCAGGAACTTGAGGGAAGCTAGAAAAGGAAATACAAAAGAGTCGAAAAGCTTAGCTCCCTTTCCGAAATCTTGTCAACGCCACATTCAAGTACCTTATCTCCATGTATACCGTGTACCTTATTGATCGGTACCTTTGGTGATCGGTATTGATTCGGTACTTGTTGTGTGGCTTCTATTTTTGTTCGTTGCATCTGTCAGTTTTGATCCCTGTATCTGTCAAGTGTCGAGTGCAGCAAAGGTTACATGTACTCGCTCCATCATCCGCACTACAGAAGACAAATACTAGGCGCTCACTTGAGACCAAATATTACAAACACAGTTTATGAATACCTAAGCTACCTAAAGAAGGACAAGAAGAGGAAGCTTTTCATCTGATAAGCCAGCGTTCGTCGCGAAACCATCTATACGAAACTCAGCGCAAAACTTTACCGATTATACGGCGAGCTGTTTCAGAGGCGTTAGAAAATCAGGCCAGGCCCTGCAGCTGCTGGTTAGATTTCGATATTCATTACCACTACGGAGTCGAATTATTATAGCCGAGATCAGCCCGGTTGAGATGGGCAAAGCCGGCCCGTTCCACAAGCCCTTGCTCTAAGGTTTGAGCATAACGAGGTAAGCATAAAAACTTCCCTTTTGTGTCTGTTCTCATTGAGTTGAGCGCATTTCCATTCTACTCATCGTGCTAGGACAGCATGGGCCAGGGGGAGCGTCGAATCGACGGGTTTAGGGGTTCACGCTTAGTGGCTAGCGATTCTGTTTGATAAATATTGACGGCCTGGGCTAGTTTCCACAGAGACACAGTTGCTTCAAAGAGCTTCCCCCGTACCAAAACGGCTGCATAACATACAGCTCCTTAATTGTCAGGTCGAGCACCTTATCGCTACATAGAGCCTTTTCGTCCGGTCTTTTCGACTACCTACCTTACCTAACCTTGATCCGCGTCTGTTAGATCTCTGGATTCTGCTTGTACCCCGTAACTGCTCCTACAAGACCCTGGATACCAGCCTTAGCCCATCCATCACTTTTCCCTTTTTTTTCTCCTGCGGCGCAACGCGGCACCTGCACGGCACTGCAGTGTTTGATGTGCAACCTTGCGCGCTTATTTCTTAAAGGAGGCGGGCTGGCTGCTATGACGTCTAGTAGGCACATGTACCCAAGTAAGGTACCTTGGTAGGGAGTCAAGACGTGCGCATCGCGAAATCCCTCAACTCCAATTGCAAGTCTCATTCATATTGTACGAGCACTATAGATGCCACATTTGCCCTTTTCCCTCGTATCCAAGAGTACGAACACATGGATGCTTCATGGGTGTCTAAAAATGGTATTACAAGCACGCCTTTCAGCAGCTTTCAGCGCTGGGCTATACGTGTATATGCCTGTAGGTTTGCGGTCAGGGGCCCTCCGCAGTGGCCTCTGCCGGACAGGGTCAAGAACTGGCTGCTTTCTATCTGCATCTCGACTCGAGGCTTGGACACCATTACAGGACTTCTGTGAGAACGGAAAGACGATGTAAAGGTATCAATGTTATTTCTCATTCAAACACTATCCAAACTCATGCCTACTACAGACGTAGGTTTGCGCCGCAGCTGAATCCATCGTCCATTGCTTCTCCCCTCAAAAGCTTCACCCCAGCAACAGGAAAAGTAAACCCATCAATAAGATGGACGCCAACAATCAAGTCCTACATGGCGGTATCAATCGAGCGATTGGTGCCACCTTGGACAGGTTAGTACGGTCAGGCAGATTCTTGTGCTACGCTGTAATACCGTACCTGCGTCCACGCGCTCGAAGAAAACTCCCGTATTCGCCTTTTTCCTTTCAAGCCCCCCCTGGCCACTTATTTTTAGACCATCTTTTTCAGCCTCTTTTCAATCTTCTCGCGCCCCTCCAGAGTCCGCCACACTTCGTGGGGTGCCTCGTCCACGATATCCCAATGCAGAAGCTTATCAGTTAGCCCCGTCAGGTCCTTCTGCTTGCTCGCCCAATTATCGTCGTTCTTGATCTTGAGCCCCGAGCTAATCACCGTCAGCGGCGTGTCCTTTTCCTGGATCTGCCTGCTGCTGTCGACGTCGCGCTTGGTGAAGGAGTTGAGCACCAAGCTCTCCTGCAGCTTGGCAAAGATGAACTTGCCCGTCTGCGGAGCGGATCGGCCGTAGATGCGGTCGCGGCTGGAGCGTCCTTTAAACAGCGCGCCCGGAATGCGATCCAGCCCAAGCGGCGAGATGGCGCCTCGCAACCACAGCCAGAAGCCTCGGCCTGGCGCTGCGCCGGGGCCCAGCAGATCTTCGTGCAGGGGGTCGATCAACAGCAGGCCCCGGACGTCGTGACTGTGGCGGGCTGAAAACACTCGCGAGTACAAGGAGCCGATGCCCGCGCTAGCAAGAACCCAGGGCCCTCCCTCTCCTGCTTTGGCCAGGGCCTCGCTCAAGGCGTCCACCACGAAGCCGGCGGATGACGGCGACGGGGCGGTATCAGACCAAGCCAGCCCTGGCCGGTCTGCGAAGCAATAGCGAGAAATGGATCCGTTCTTGACCGCATTGTCTGCAAAATCCCATAGGCCGTATTCGACGGGCCACTCGCCTCCCTCGAAGAGGACGGTTGTGACTGCTTTGCCGTTGTCGTCCGTCTTGTTCCCATGGCAATACAGGTGGATACGATATTTGTTATCGTCGACCCAGTACAGCTTGCCGGGTGGTGCAACTCTTGCATCGAGAGCTCGGAGGATGATGTTTAGCGTTATCAGGACAACGGCCACCACCATGACAGAGTTGCCAATGGTTGAGACCAGGACCTCGAGCCATTCCGAGAGTGTTCTTCTTGTTTCAGGACGGCCGGTCAATCTCTCTTCTTCCTCGGCCTTGCCCCATTTAACAGTTCTGTCCGCAACCACGGCCCATATACTCATGAGCAGCGCCCATATGACGCTAACGATTCCTACCCAGCCCTCCTCATACCTGGTCTTCTGGACTGATAGGAGAAGAATCATATCGAGCGTGAGAAAAACCTACCGCCCGCGTCGTTCGCGTTAGTATTCATCCGCGGTAGGATTCAGTAGCTGTAGTACTTACAGCAATTACAATTCCGAGTATCCTCACTGCTTTGGAGGGCACTCCAAAGAAGAGCAAGGTGGAAAACAGGATGGCCAGTGTCAAGCTCGTATAGCCAAACGCAAAGAAGCCGCTCCCCTTTGTGTGAAACCCAGGAGCCGTAGCAAATGCAGACACAAGCAGAATCACCCACCACAAGAACGTCAGTGCCGTGAAGAACAATGTCAGGTAGCGGAGCATGCGAATGCTGAAGAGGTTATACGGCGACACTGCGGGATCATCAGGGGCGAGGAAGTCCCTATTGGAGTTGACGCGGTTGGGCAGCAGCCGAGTGTATTCGTCTGGCGGCCGCTCACCTTCCGCATTGTCAATCCGATCCTCTGGGCGAATGTCTTGTTCATCGTCGTCGTCCATTTTGGAGGTGGTAAACAAGGGCATAGTAAACAACAGATGGAAAGATGGACGATGGGGGCTTTCTGGAGCCAGTAGCTACCCCATGAACTGGTATTGCTGAGAAACTTCAAATGAAGAAATTGAAAGAAAATAAAAGAGAGAGAAAAAAGTACAAAAGCTACAGCCTCCTACAATTCGATTCGCCTCCACACAAGCTCCCCGATCCGTGCCCTTTAGTGTCTGTCAATCGTCAAAGCAGTGTCATACTGATCCCGAGATTGCAAAAGTGCATACGTCATAGTACCGACACCATTCAGCCAGCATCCACCAATAGCCATGTTCCCGCGCCCATCCATCTGCGACTTTTGCTCCGGATTTCTCAATTGGACTCGTACCAGATCGATCTAGCCTCTGGATAAAAGAAGGTTTTGTGTTGCTTACAAGCTTGGCGATTGGCGATTGACGCGGATTAAGGTGGTGGCTCACGATCATGTGATGCATCTTTTACCCTCAGGGCTGAGCCGCTAGAGCATGCTGTGTTTTGAGACATCTCGGAATTAATATGCATGACGTGTAGGACAGCCGTTTATTTACAACCAGAAGCATTAACTTGGGTAATAAATAAACAGTTCCTTAAGTATCTGCTGCTATATGTGTAATTGTATCACACTTTCAGGTCGGGTGATTCCGACTAAGACTGCAATGTCTCAATCATGCATTAGGATATCAATTCGGACTGTAACTACTTAGTGCTGTATTTCCATCATCTCCATATAGTACCTAGAGAAGCAAAACTAAACGGGGTATTGAACTAATCTACAACTCATTCAGCTAGGTATACATATAAAGGCGCCTGACCAATGCCCCAATAAGGTACTGGCTGCTCTAGCCCTCGATGTCATGTAGCAAAAGAAGATGATCATAAAAAGAAGCCATTTCGATGTTGTCAACGCAAATCATAAGCTCGTAAAGTTCGTAAAAGGGAGTTCTAGAAAGAAAGAGGAAAAGGAACAGAAAAGAAAAACCCCATCTTTCTATTCTTACTCTTCCCATGGCGCGATTGTATTGCAGACTTTGCTACTCTTCACACTCGGTAGCGACGAAACACTGCTCGATACTGACTGAGAGCCGCGGCTATGTCTAACGCCTGATGTCGAAGTCTCCTTTACTCGAACTTTTTCCTTGAGAGCCTTTTCGGGGGTAGGGCCTGATGTAGATGTGATAGCATCCAGTGGCACTTTTCCCAGGGGAGAGTGCATCTTTGCCGCGGCTTGTGGATCTTTGATGTCGACGCCGTGCTTTTTGAACACGTCCTTTTTTTGGTCCTTCATCGCTTGAGCTGAGGGTTCGCTGGTCGCCAGCCAATTTTTGACTTGTGACATCCAACGCGGACGTCTCTTTTCGGACGTGGTGGTGTATTCGGATCGAGGTTCCTCGCTACTCAATGAAGGGTCATATTCGCCACGGGATTGATTCGATGTATTCATGGACCTCGATGCGGAGCTCGCAGCGCCTGAGGTTGAAGAAGCCATTCTGGTGGTTTGTTTGAAAGGGATGAGAAAGATTGGGTCGTATTTTGAGCTGCGAGAGCTTGTACTCGTAGCTACCCAATCTAGGGGATTTTCTAGCGGCGCGTCTGTAGACAAAGACACTGGTCGGCCATCGGCTTTACCTCCACGGGGAGTAATAACCGTCTCCTGATGGCGTTCGAGGTTGTACTGTCCTAAAGACAGCCTTTGCGATGGTGAAAGTCTCTTGAAGTGTTGGTCTGAATTTGGTAACGTCGCGCCGGTTGGTGAAGTACCTTGACTACCCGTGCTTGGCGATAGGTACAGCTGGCTCGAGCTTGGGTTGATCGAAGAGCTTCGTGATAGGAAGCGATTCAGGAGTGGACTTCTATCCACATCAGAAGATGCCGGATGCTATCCGCCGTATGTCTGAGTGGCCGGGATGGGACTTTGAGTTGGGACAGTGCTCTCGACGAGACGTGGGTAATTCTGGTTCGGAGGAGTCGTAAAGGAGTCTCGCGCTGTGACTGGCGATAGCGAATTACGTGAAACAGGAGGCGTCTTTCCAGTGAGAGAAAATGGATATGAAAAATTGCGAAATCCGATGGTTCGAGATAGCGAGGTTGATGGCAACGTGAGCTGATGATCTGAGCAAGGTGAAGAAGTGTTGACGGGCGAAGGAGCAGACATAGTCTTCCAAGAATATTCGACAAGCCAGAAGTAAGATTGATAGACTATGATGCGAACATGGCCAATTGGAAGCTGAGAGAATCCGAGTTGCAGCTCAGAGAGAATGTTCGCGGCTAAAGTATTCCCGCGTTTTAGGCAGACGATGCTTGACTGGAATTCCACGCTTGGAATAGACGACGAGAGGAAGATAAGATATTATCGAAGCAGGCGAAATCTCAGATATTTTCAGATATGAAGATGCGAAGGAGTCGTAAAGTTGACTTGAGATGGAAATTCTGCATGTGGCGTTGAACCAGCGTAGAAGACAAGACACACCGCTGATGGCAGAACGCTCAGTGGCTTTTTATGGAAGAGTCGAATCGCTTGATCCGAAGGGAGACTCGAAAATAGATCAAGACTAAAAATAATGTGGAGGACGAAGACCCAAGTTGTCGGGATGTGGCAGAAAGGTTTGTTGCTCAGGAGGGGGTGGTGGTTCCTAAGAACTAAATCGCGGCTCCAGGCCACGAGGCGGCGGATTCGGCACGTTTTTGAAATGCCTACGAGTGACTGTGCCTTGTCTTCTTTCCGATATTTCTGTTATTGTTAAGAGCAGACAATCGACATAATTAGCATTGGACTATTCACCCAGGGCTGACAACAGCTCAGTCGCAACCGAAGAATTAAAGACAATGACACTGGTCATATGATGAATACAAACACTTCTTCACCTTCTTTCTTCAAGCTCGCCTCCTTGCTTTGCTAGCCTCAAATTCCCGTCCCTTTCACCTGCAAACGATTGCTCACATGTAACTACACGCACGGTACGGCCTTTTTTTCGCGTTCCCATTCCATCGCTTCTGGGCCAATATCCGACACTAGAGGCGAAAGCAATCGTTTAGCATCCATCCATGGACCAACTGCAGCGGGCTCCTGGGATTGGCCACAGCCGCGTCGAGAAATATTGGCTTGGATCTCACTTGGGGCGGCATGCTGCAGATTGGCGCGCAATAGTTTGGCTGCCCAACAACAGGGGGATGTGCCGTTGTGTCATTTCTCACGTTCTGTTTCTGCTTTCTTCCCTGCACAAGCCGCCCAAGAAAGATTAAAGCTAACAGACGATGGACGCCACTAGTGATTTCTGCCCTCGATATGTTACAAAAGTTGATGCAGCACAGGCTCTAAAGGGAGAAGCCCGATATTCGATATTGCTCGGACTGCATCCGCGACCTTCTAGCGGCGACAGCTGAGCATCATGTGGCGTCCACGTTGCGATGGATCCCATGGCAACAGAATTCGATGCGACTTTGTTCTCGGCAAGCCACAAAGCCCGCTTTACGACGGGAAGTTTGGGGAAAACAAAGGATCAGCACTCCAATTGGAACAGAGTTGGGAGCCGCTCATGCGCGGAAAAGAGGTTTCCCATGGGTGTGTAGCATCAACTAGCCACTTCGTCATTATATTGCAGGTTCCGCGGCGCACAATTCTTTTTCGGATCTAGCAGTTCTTCTGGGTCATTTCCATTGTGATTAGCGATGGGAATACGTGGATAAAAACACTGGAAGGGCACTAATACTGCGAGAAGAAACTTTCGTCTCTTGGTTTAAGGTACTACTGCAGAGTCCAGCGAGTGACTGGAGGGAACCTTTGAAGGCCAATAAGGCCCTTGGACAACTGTTTGTCACTCATTATTCGCGCATAAAGCCGCACTGGTTGATGCCCCCTCCGTGAAGTCATGGGGGATCCGGAATGGCAGCCAAGTCCCCTGTTGTTGGTTCTTGCGAGACATCCATTGCTGAGACAGGGTTGTTGCTTTGGAAAGGGTTAGCTCCCGTAGTTCATCGAGATGCTGGTCGATCAGCTACAGCAAAGTCGCTTCTCCAACAGAAGGTCTAGACTTTTGTAAGCCGGCGTATCAAACGGGAATATTGCCGTTGCAAGTTAGCCAGAGGTTTGCTTTTTCGAGGTCTGTACTCTTGACAGTAGAGCCACTGATGATGGATGAGTCCCTTTCTAGGCCAATTTACTTTGTTTCCATTTGTTAATTGAATATATGGTAAAGCTGAGCTATAAGAGGAGAGCCTTTGAGAATGAATCGCTAGGGCTCATTGTACACATGCAGCCAAGAGTCTTTCATTATGGCTGTGAAACCTTTGTCAGTTCACTCTCAGCTGCATGATATAATGCTAGCCATACGAGCATACGAGAACCCAGTTTATTTCAGCCGCACTCTCGCCTCGTTGCAATGTTGCAGCTATCTATTCAGCTGCAATGCAGAAGCCCGAGCCTATTTTTGGATTATTTCGGCTCGGTAATGCCAATGTCTCAGTGAAACCAACAGCGTTGCTGGTGACCATGATATGGGTTCTTTTCCTACCTAAGCTACCCTGTATGGGAGTAAATACATTCAGCGGCCCAAATTTGCTACCCAGCATCCCGTTTCAATCTAAAGCTATATGTAGTGATGATATCTGATACTAAAAGAATATAAATGTAGTAGCAGATATTAGAAGAAAGTAGCGATAGTAGCAGAAAGTAGCTATAGTAGCTGCAAGTAGTAGTGATAGCAGATACTCAAGGAATCTTGGCAGGGAGTACCTATGTTTGTAAGAGGCATTGTTTCATATTCTGTTCTGATATTTGGACCACCCGAAGCGATAGCTATTATCATTTAAAAGGTAGAAATCGTACAGTAAAGACAATAATGTTTATATCTCTACGGCAGCTGACAAAGACACCCAAGTCCATTCTCTGAGAGTTCTGTGACAGCTTGGAGGGATTGCATCATGAGCTTACTAAGGCACCATCAAACAATGACATCGGCCCATCGAACTCTACGCCTCAAACTTGAACCAAACACCAAACCATCCCAGCAGCCACGCGTACCAACGTTTTCGCATCAAACGCATCCAAAATCTCGTCCCCCCATCCATCGGCCAAGCAAAATTCTCTCCCTCCCCCCCTTTTCTGGCCGCCCAGTTCCTCGCCGCTGGCCCCGGCGCATTGTGCGCTGAACATGGCCCCGGCACTCACCATCTCGACAAACATGGACTCCCGACCCTCGTCGCCCGTGCCGCCTCCCATGTCGCCCATCACGCCCACTTTGCCTCCCGCGCAGCTCTCCTCCAGCGATGCAGCAGACAAAGGCAGCAGCAGAACCGTCACCGCCGTGCCCGTGCCCGTGCCGCCTGCCGCCGCCGCGGCGCAACAACAGCCCACAGCGCAACAGCAACAGCCCACGGCGCAACAACAACAGCCCGCGCGCTCGACCCTGTCGCACTCGCAGCAGTCTGATCAAGTCGGCCTGCCGCCGCCGCCCTCGAAGCCCATCGAGTTCGAGTCCAACCCGGACGTCATCGCCCTCAAGTCGGCCATCGCCGTGCTGCAGATGCAGAGGATGCGCGCGACGGCCGACATCCAGGCCCTCAGCCAGATCAAGAACGAGGCCGTGGAGCACCCAGACGAGTTCGCCCGCGACTTGGCCATGGGGAATGTCGGCCGGGGAGCGCAGCCTGACGACGAGACGACCCGCGCATGGGTCGCGCAACCGATACCAAAGGCCCAGGATGTGGTCCGCTGCCCGCCCATCAACTGGTCGCAGTACGCGGTCGTGGGCGAGTCCCTCGACAAGTTACATGCTGAACAAGTGAGCCGGCCTACGCAGGGCACGCCGGCGACGATTGGCGCTGGAGGCGTGTATCAGTTCAAGGGTGGCGATGGCAAGCAAGAAGAATATCCTGGCGTGGCAGCTCCGTATGCGCCGCTCAAGGATAAGATTGAAAAGAAGACGAAGAGTAGGAAATGAGCGCCACTGGTTGGTTGGTAATCTATTTTACATGTTTTCTTATTTTCTGTTTCACGGTATTATGATTTACGTATGGACGACAAATGGGACTGGACAACAGAGACTGCATACAATCACGGCGTTTGGGATATAGATGATCGTGCTGGCGCACAAATTTGTCAGAAGAAATGACTGAACCAGTCAACTCTATTTCATAATCAAGAGTTGCCTTTTCCACTTCAATAGCATTCATAATGGTGACAACATGTCAGTATGAGCCAAGATGGCTGCATAGCAAACTTGCCTCAACCATGAGTCATACCCGTAGTCTTAGAGTGTCTCACTAGATGGGATGTCGTCCGCTCTCCATCTCCCCCAGGCTGTCAATCGAAGGTGAAATCATACGCCACGAGCAGTAATATCAATCTGGTCTTTCCTCTCCTCCAGCGCCATCTAGAAGTGTCGAATAAAGGTAAAACGCCCCTTTGTCACTAGGCGCACCATAAATCCCAACTACCTTTCCGAGAAAACAAAGGGAATAAAGGCAGGGGGGCAAGGAAAGAGATAAACGGTCTGCTAAAACGCCGCCAAAGCCCTATCGCAGGATGCACCCTGAAAACAAAAAGCAATAATAGGTAAAGCACGGCACGCTAAATGGTTGTTTTGCTCTCAAGAGAGATAAACTCATCACTCGGGGAATTCCCTGGTACTTGGTCAGTGAAGCTTTCCAATAAGAAGGACGGGTAAAGTTCACAAGCCGTTTCTTACTCCATGCTCATTTGCACTGATCTTCGTAGACGGCGGTTGTATAGCTTCTTGTCCTCTGGCTTGTTTCCCCAAAACATCTTAGTGGCCTCGGGGTTAACAATCTTCCTCGGATCATATGCCGGCTCATCCTCTTCAAGCATCTCAAAAATGGCATCGATATGAGACTTGACGTCCTCCACCTTCATAGGGTTGGGAGTGTAACATGCCGTACCATCGGCCGCAATGAGATGATGGAAAAGCTTGGTCTCAAATTTGACCCGCGGTTGCTCATTTGGGAACCGAGTGCTGAAGGCTATTCTGATGCGGAAGAGGCCACCATCGAGATTCGTCATCGGCCTTCCAAAGTATGTAATCAACCAGACAAAGGGGTTATTGTCTTCCAGAACCACACTATGCGGCATATCGCCCCGCTTCAGGTATTCCGACACTTGGTCAAACTGATGCTGCAAATTAACGGCAACTGTCGATTCTCCTGCTTTAGATGTGAGGCCTTCTTCTGCCCACCGTGCTGTTTCTGCATCAAGCGCTTCTTTGATGGCTTTGAGTCTACGCTCGAGCTCCGGATAGTTGAAACGGCCATCCATCGAGTTGGACCCCGGAGACTCGAATGGCATCCTCACAAACGCCTGTAGAGGTTCCACCTCGGATTTACCCTGTTCCACGGCAGCCATGTATGAATCATAATACCAAAGAAATCGACGTTTGCAAAGGTCCTTGAACGGCTCAAAAGGGTTGTTAGCCTCTTCTAGCTGCTCATCATAATCCAAGTCTTTGGAATCGAGGCTTTCAGGGGGTGCACTGGCACCATTGGGCTGCAGTCCAAGATAGCCCTCGAGACGTTGAATAACAGAGATTCTCAGAGTTTCGTGTCGTATCTGCAAGTAGATTAGAACGACTCACGTGCGGAATGAACGGTACCACATCCTTACCTTTTGGACATAGTGCTTTTGAGCTTGCTTATCGGATGCTTCATTTGCATTCTCGAAACCAGGTTCGTTTTCGTACGGATTTGCTGACATCAGACTCTGTATTGATAACAGTATCGACTCTAGCCCCTGTGCTGACGACCACTCTTCACCGCGCTCTCCTCTCCATGTGCTATTGACAAGTTAGAAATCCCTTAGAATTACCGTATCATGTGGATGACTTGGAAGGAAAATACCCTAGGATTGACCTTTGAGAAGATTAGTAGGCAGCAAATGAGCAAGGGTAGGGTTTGTGTACTGACAGACAAACTTTGCCGCTGGAGTAGATATTGGGATTAAATCGGCAACGCCCTCCATTTGTCGTAATGCCCTGAACGTTGGGAGACTTTGAAGGATAATCTTGGTTTGTAAGCACCTTGCGTGTAGTCAATTGCATAGAGAAAAACGTTGGGCCTCACCTCTGTTAAACCTGATGGCAAACTTGATTGCGGTATTAGCACGGTGTTCGGGTATGCGATGCCACCCAATGTCTGCTAGACACTACCATAAGCTTACCTCAAAGAACCCAAATTCGTAGGGAGTCTCATGCGGGCCCATGATCAGGGCTCTGACATTGCGAACGTCGACATCACGACAGGCGACTGCAATGGCTGTAGAAGCGAGGAAATGCCGGTTAGCATGAAATCATCGGTGACCTACCACCTACCACCTACCAGGTAGTAGGTAATAGCCATCATGGTGAAGTTGAGATCAAAGTCACATACCCAGATCTGATCCCTTCTGGATGTCGCTGAGCTCCTATGGGTAGCGCTGATCAGCCATGTGACGCCCGCAAACCGACTTGTAAAGCAGCCAAACCTTGGAGATGCGAATGATGGATTGATCCATGACGCTGGCCTCGAAGCTGATGTTAAAGGCGAGGCGCTGTGATGGGGAGTCTCAAGATGAGCATCTGCAGAGGCAGCCAACGGGAGAATTGGAGAGTGAGGCAGCCTCCGGCAGCGGAATCTTCATATGCAAAGGGCTGAGTTATGCCAGGCGGATGCAGTTCAGTTGGTGAATTTAATGCCTTGCTTGCCTTGCAGTGGCAGAAGCCTGTTCAGGCAAGGAGGGGTTGAGCCGAGTGAATCAAAGTTAGCGGGCAGCTGCCTTGCGTGCAGGCTGGCCTAAGGATCTACCAAGAGGCGGGAGGGAGGATTGGCACTCGATAAGAATTGATGGAAGATGGAAGATTAGATGCGAGGAATAAAACTCATGGCATTGATTAGATGGTCATCGGTGAAAGAGGAGAAAAACACAAAGCCTGAGCACAAGACAAAGGTTGATGCAAACATGCGTGCCACCAGAACGCCTCGTCGGAGAGCCAACAGCGCCCAGCCCAGCGGGTACTTACATGCAGGCGGGGGACGTTGTATATTCAGCTGCTAACCTATAGAGGCTGGAGTGCTGTCGGGGCTGTCGTTACTCCTCAACTAACATGGACTGATGCGGTAGGTGAGCAGTATTAATTCCCATGGATGGAAACTCTATCGGACTTTTTAATGTTTAGCCACCTACGAGCACTACAGGCTATTTAGGATGCGCGGCAAGGCAAAGTGAGCAGCATCGATGTTACATGTAGGCTAGATGCCCAAGGAAGATCTGGCCCAAAGTAGTACCTAATCGAATCTCAAGGACTCATATTGTCTCTACCTGTTATCTTAGAGGTCCCTTATAATTACCCGTAGCTTGATAGACGGGTACCAGTTGATACCAATGCCGTTCATATGTATCTCGCAACATGGAGATTAGTGCCTCTCCATTCCGAGGCACCAATTGCAGGTAACCTTGAAGGGCATTGACGCCTCTCTCGCTGTCTACATATACGTATAGATATTGTATTTACCTCCATCTCATCATTAAAACTATAACTGTCAAGTAAATCAAGACCAATTCCCATGCACAGCATCCTAAATATGCTGAAATACACATCCATTGATCCGTTTATGCATCCGACAAGCTTCCTCGGGATGTACCTCTAGGTAGGTAGGTGGGGTCACGCTACGGGCCTGAGGAGCAGCGAGATTCATGCACTGGCTGGGTCGAGTCGCGGGGTTCATCAGCCTTGCCGGCTGTCTTTTTTGGGCAACGCGCCTCGCGCCTATCAGACTGACGCGTTAATGGATTTTTGGCTGCCCTGGACATATTCTGTTCAAGCATGAACTAACAACTGCAGATATTTGATCTGCTTCAATTCTGACTGATATTATATCTCTACACTGATACCAAAAAGCCGTCAATTTTCATCATCTGATACGGCTCTCTTCGTCAAGCATGGCCAGCTTTTTCGACCTCAAGGCCAGAAAGGCGGCCGCCACAAACGGAACATCATCCCAGAAGCACGACAAGCCAGAGAATGTTCGTGCCCAGCCCTGGGTTGAAAAATAGTCAGTCGATTCGCCGTTGAGCAGCATCTTTGAGGATGTTTTTTGCTTATTTAATATCCAATAGTCGCCCCAAGAGCTTGGACGATGTCACTGCTCAGGATCACACGGTCACGGTTCTACAGAGAACACTGCAAGCTTCAAATGTTGGTGAACCTGCTCGCAATTGGGTTCGAGATGCATATTTCAGCTAATCGCCTCCTTCTCTCAAGCTTCCGCACATGCTGTTTTACGGCCCCCCTGGCACTGGCAAAACCTCTACCATTTTGGCCCTTGCCAAGGAGCTCTACGGCCCAGAGATGATCAAGTCCCGAGTTCTCGAGCTCAACGCGTCCGACGAGCGTGGCATTTCGATTGTCCGACAAAAAGTCAAAGATTTTGCACGAATGCAACTGACCAACCCACCGCCCTCATACAAAGACAAATACCCATGCCCGCCCTTCAAAATCATCATTCTCGACGAGGCCGACTCCATGACGCAAGACGCACAGAGCGCTTTGAGACGGACAATGGAGACGTATAGCAAAATTACACGCTTCTGTTTGATTTGCAACTATGTCACTAGAATCATCGACCCTCTAGCGAGCCGATGCAGCAAATTCAGATTCAAGAGCTTGGATCAGAGCAACGCAAAGAAGCGACTCGAGTCAATAGCAGAGGCAGAGGGTGTTGCGCTCGAAGATGGTGCTGTGGATGCACTCATCAAGTGCAGCGAGGGCGATTTACGAAAAGCCATTACTTTCCTGCAGAGTGCTGCTCGACTAGTTGGAGCGAAGCTCTCAGAAAAGGACGGCGAAGGCGACGATTCTATGGATGTAGACAAGCGACCGGTGACTGTCAAAATTGTTGAAGACATTGCCGGCGTTATCCCTGGAGCAACCGTTGACGATCTCGTCAAGGCCATGCGCCCAAGGGCGTCAGGAGAGACATATCAGTCCATATCCAAGGTGGTCGAAGATCTGGTAGCAGACGGCTGGAGCGCTGGCCAAGTCGTAAACCAGGTAGGCTAACCCTCCTTTACATATGCTTAACAACATCATTCTAACGCGTGTACCCGTATAGCTCTACCAAGAACTCATCTTTGACGAGACCATTCCTGACATCCAAAAGAACAAGATTGTTCTGATTTTCTCTGAAGTGGATAAACGACTTGTTGACGGAGCGGACGAACATCTATCGATTCTTGATTTGTCGATGAGGATATCTGCCATCATGTCTGAAAAGTAAAATCCGACAATTTCAAGTGGCTTAATTGGGGAAGGGGCAATTATGCGGAGTTGGGTTCACCATGTCTTATTCTGACTAAACGGCGTTTGTACTTTTTACCAGAGATGTGCAGTTATGACTGAGATATATAGAACAGAGGCATAATAAAAACCGCTAAACGCATGACAAAAATCGCTAAATGCATGAATCAGACCGCGTCTCTCAGCACTCCCAAATTCCCGTGTAGTCTGGACCAAACATCATGCCCATCGTCTGTGATACTATTCTTTGACGTGTGTTTCCGTGATCCAAGCCTCGTTGCCGCAGCTCCAGTCTTTGGATGTCTTTCAGAAACTTCGCTGGAATCCTCCCCTTCCTCGGGGTGGCCCAAAAGGAAGTCAATTTCTTTGAGGTTCTCTAGGCAATTCTCGAGTGCTACCTGACCAATGTCGACGGTTTCTGCGGCGTATTCGAGAAGCGCAATCTTGGCCGAATCAGCGGCAAACACCCATGGCTTAATCCTCTTAGAGATATCTGGATGTTCAGACTTTGACGCTATTTCTGTCTGTATGCCAGACCGCCGACGCAGAGAGTCCTTCATAGGATAGGCGGGCAGCAAATGGCTCTCTTCGCCGAGACGGCCGAGTAGTTGACAAGCATCCTGGTTTTGCTTGGACAGTGCCGAGGTGAAGAAGGCTTTCTGGCTGATGGCTGCTTTTTGGCTAACAGAAATAGCTGCCAAGGCTCTCAAGTAGGGAGTTAGGAGATGGTCAATGGGCATTGGAGGCTTGTTGCTGCTTCGATCCAAGCCGGCGACCAGCTGTGCAGGCGGTAGAAGCGATGGATGAGATGGTTGAGATAGCTGAAACTGCTGCGTTTCCAGATCCAAAAGAGTCTTCCTCGAGGAGACGTATTTGGCGTACTTTTTGCTAATCTCTTCAAGATTGGCTGCGATTGTTGATGGACTGACTCTTGACTTTAGATTACCGCTTTTGGCTGCACCAGAGCTCCCTCCAGGAGAAGCTTTGGCAAGCTCAGTTTCGATCCAAGTGATGAGTTCGTTGCGAGTGGTTGTCAGCGCTTCCATCCGAGCACCGTTGCTGACCATGTCAAACTGGTTTTTGGATCGGGCTCTCGTCTCTTGTACCGTCTGCTCTTCTTGCTTAAGCAGAAGTTTTGCTCTCAAAACTGTCTTCTCCAGCTGCTGGATTCGGTCACTGAGGCCTGACTGAGGAGATGGTTGGTCTAGCGCGAGGCTGTTGATGACATCGTCTGGTGCGCTTGGCACACCGGGGCTGCCTTGAAAGATGTGCTTGGCATCTAGAAACTCACGGGTTGCAGCAGGCTTTTCCATGATAAGATCCAACGACTGTCGTGCTGCTAACAGGCTCTCTCGCTTCTGCCGCAGCTTCAAAAGACATATTCGTTCCTCCAACAGATCGACGCTGTTAGCCTTTGGGTTTGGCGGCTCTGGGTCTTCAGGGGTATTATTTTTCAGGAGACTATCAAACTGACGGCGTGCTGCCGTATTGGCTTGTAGAGCCTCAACATATTCCCTGAATACGCCGGTCAAGTCTGATGGTGTAGTGACTTCTTGTGAGCTGTCGATGAGGAACAGAGGACTCTGGATAGCTCCATTGCCGGCACAAGATCCGAGATGAAGAGCCAGAACGCGTCTTATGTAGTTGACCTGTTCTCGAGGCTTGATATACGGATCAAGCTGCTTTTGAAATTTGAGTAGGATTTCCGGATGATGGTCGGGCATGTTGATATATTGAGATTCATTGCACTTGATATATCGAGGCGAACATGATCGTTGGGCTGCACATGCCGCCTTATATCTCGGCACATGTACCGCCTACACCCGGGAGCTGTGAGAGGTACCTGACCGCCTCAGCCTATCAGCAGCTGAATAGCACCGCTAAATACAGGGGGGCCACTCAGTGAGCTCAACTTCTCCACAACAATGTGGCTAAAATCGATTCTGGTGTGGCGCATTGCACTAACTCTTTGCTACTTGGCGCGTCCAGGCAGAAGATGTTGGCTCAGGAAATTTATCGCGACCAAGTCCAAGCATCACCATTCACCCAATTCAGCGACTGCACATTGCTGAGACGCCTAGGCAGCTGCCCTCCGTTTCGATACGATTCCATTTGTCTGGGTGGCAAGCACATGGTGAAGTAGACGCTGGGCTCAACGAGCTTTTTGTCGAGGACATCGACGTTCTCTCTCTCTCTTCTCTCTTTAATCCTAATTCCCAAGCACAACCGCCACGATGTCGGACCCTCATCGCGATGTCTCCCAGTACAAGTACTCGGCCATGTCCAACCTGGTTCTCCAGGCGGACCGTCGGTTTGTCACAAGGCGAACTGATGAGGCCACAGGCGATCCAGAGTCTCTCGCTGGACGCCTGAGTATCAACGACATGGGCTCTCGAGTGGCTCGTGACGAAGCCCCAAAGCAGAAGAGGCAACCTGGAATGCCCGAAATCGAGCGAGGGAATCTTCAAGAGGGCCAGGACGTATTGCTAAGAGAGCAGCGGAAGCGAAAGCCAGATGCGCAGCAGGGTGGTGTACTCGGCACAAATGATACCTTGATCGAAGGCATCACATATCGACCTCGAACCGCAGCGACGCGGGCGACCTTTGACCTGATCTTGACTCTTGTGGCGAACAATCTTGGCGATGTCCCACACGAAGTCGTGCGCAGTGCTGCAGATGCTGCGTTGGAATATCTCAAAGATGACGATATGAAGGATCTGGACAAGAAGAAGGAAATCGATGATATTCTCGGCACAACTCTGAATCCCAAGCAATTCAACGAACTGATTAACTTGGGAAAGAAGATTACAGACTACGATGCCCAAGACGATGATGAGGATGTTAACATGGGAGGCGACAATGATGACGACGCGGAAATCGACGAGCGGCAGGGTGTAGCTGTTGCCTTTGACGACGATGACGAAGAGGATGAAATTGTCAATGAAGTTCGAGACGAGTCTTCAGAAGACGAAGAGGAGGAAGAGGAGGAAGAAGGGGCGGCAAAGGCAGAGGAGGAAGCCGGGGGAGCAGATGATGAAATGATCCTCGACTCAGCACCCTCAGGGGATAAGCATAAAAAGGACGACAAAGCCTCTATACTCGCGCGAGATGTGGACGCCTTCTGGCTACAGCGTCAGATCGGCACATTATACCCAGACGCGCACGAGCAAACGGACAAGACCAAGGATGCCTTGCGTATACTCTCCGGAGAACCTGACGAGGTCGGCGGCGAAGAGAAAACACTCCGAGAGATTGAAAACGATTTGATGGAGCTCTTCGATTTCGAGCATCATGAGCTTGTCCAAAAGCTAGTTCAAAACAGGGAAAAGGTCTTTTGGCTCACAAAACTTGCTAGAGCAGCAGATGCTGAACAGCGTGCCAATGTCGAAAGAGAAATGGCCTCGGAGGGTCTGCAATGGATTCTCAACGAGCTACGCGGCAAGTCTACAGCCGACGGAGAGAAAGGAGGAAAGGGAGCCATCAAGATGGACATTGACGTTCCCGCTTCTTTCACCGCCGAAGGGCCCAAGACTGAACGGCCCGAAGGACACCTGGTGGGTGGGCTGCAGCCAAAGAGACTTATTAACCTGGACAACTTGGTCTTTGACCAAGGAAACCACCTCATGACCAACGCCAAAGTCAGGCTACCAGAGGGATCGACCAAGAGATCTTTCAAGGGCTACGAAGAGATTCACGTACCTGCTCCGAAGAAGCGGAATGATCCAGACGATGTTCTTATTCCCATTACTGACATGCCGGAGTGGTCACGGATGCCCTTCAGCACGGCCAAGTCTTTGAACAAGATTCAGTCGAAATGTTACCCAACCGCTTTTGAGGATGATGGCAACATGCTTGTTTGTGCCCCGACAGGTAGTGGTAAAACGAACGTGGCCATGTTGACTATTCTGAGAGAAATCGGCAAGAACCGTAACCCTGAGACTGGCGACATTGACCTTGATGCTTTCAAAATCGTCTACATCGCCCCTCTGAAGGCTCTCGTTCAAGAGCAAGTTGGCAACTTTGGAAAGCGTCTTGAGCCCTATGGTATCCGCGTGTCTGAGCTGACTGGTGATCGCCAACTCACCAAGCAGCAAATCGCAGAAACTCAAATTATCGTAACCACACCTGAAAAATGGGACGTCATCACGCGCAAGGCAACTGATGCCTCCTATACCAACTTGGTGCGCCTGATCATCATTGATGAAATCCACTTGCTCCATGACGACCGTGGTCCCGTATTGGAGAGCATTGTCAGCAGAACCATTCGTAAAACGGAGCAGACAGGAGAGCCTGTACGAATTGTCGGTCTGTCTGCAACGCTTCCAAACTACCGAGATGTTGCTAGCTTTCTTCGCGTCGACACCAAGAAGGCCATGTTCCACTTTGATGGTTCCTTCCGACCGTGTCCTTTGCGCCAAGAGTTCATTGGCGTCACTGATCGCAAAGCAATCAAGCAGCTCAAGACGATGAACGATGTCACCTACAACAAAGTCATTGAACACGTCGGCACTCACCGAAACCAGATGATCATCTTCGTCCACTCTCGTAAAGAGACTGCGAAGACGGCCAAGTATATTCGAGACAAGGCCCTGGAAATGGAGACTATTAACCAAATTCTTCGACACGACGCCGGCAGCCGGGAGGTTTTGGCTGAAGCTGCAAGCCAAGCAACCGATGCGGACCTCAAGGATATCCTGCCTTATGGGTTCGGTATCCACCATGCAGGCATGAACAGAATAGACAGAACCGATGTTGAGGATTTGTTTGCCAGAGGTGCTATCCAAGTCCTTGTGTCTACTGCCACCCTTGCCTGGGGTGTTAACTTGCCCGCCCATACCGTTATCATCAAGGGTACACAAATTTACTCTCCAGAGAAGGGTAGCTGGGTCGAGCTTAGCCCTCAGGATGTTCTTCAGATGCTGGGTCGTGCAGGTCGACCGCAGTTCGACACCTATGGAGAAGGCATCATCATTACGACTCAAAGCGAGATTCAGTACTACCTCTCGCTTCTCAACCAACAGCTTCCCATTGAGAGTCAGTTTGTTAGCAAATTGGTGGATAATCTCAATGCTGAAGTTGTACTTGGCAATGTGAGAACCCGAGATGAGGGTGTCGAATGGCTTGGATACACATACCTCTTTGTCCGAATGCTTCGGTCTCCAGGGTTGTACCAAGTGGGTGCAGAATATGAGGATGATGAGGCATTAGAACAAAAGCGTGTCGACCTCATACATTCTGCAGCAATGGCTCTCAGAAAGTCGAATCTTGTCAAATATGACGAGAAGACGGGCAGGATCCAGTCTACCGAACTGGGTCGTATTGCCTCCCACTACTACATCACCTCAAGCTCCATGGACACCTACAACAACCTCATCCAACCCTCAATTACAACTATCGAGCTCTTCCGGGTATTCGCACTGAGTGCCGAATTTAAATACATCCCCGTCCGTCAAGATGAGAAGCTGGAGCTCGCCAAGCTGATGGGCAGAGTGCCGATCCCTGTCAAAGAAAGCATTGAAGAGCCACACGCTAAAATCAACGTTCTGCTCCAGGCTTACATCTCTCGTTTGAAGCTCGATGGTCTGGCTCTCATGGCAGATATGGTATATGTCACACAAAGTGCCGGCCGAATCTTGCGAGCCATCTTCGAGATTACACTCAAGAAGGGCTGGGCATCTGTTGCAAAGACTGCCCTGGACCTGTGCAAGATGGCAGAAAAGCGAATGTGGCCTACAATGTCACCGCTGCGTCAGTTCCCCTCCTGCCCTCGTGATATTGTTCAGAAAGCAGAAAGAATCGACGTCTCGTGGAGCAACTACTTTGATCTTGACCCTCCGAGAATGGGCGAGCTGCTGGGCATGCCAAAGGCAGGCCGTACTGTCTGTGGGCTTGTCGCCAAGTTCCCCAGGGTCGATGTTCAGGCACAGGTTCAGCCCATGACCAGATCAATGCTCAGAGTCGAGCTCAGCATCACTCCAAACTTCGAGTGGGATGACAGCGTTCATGGCGCTGCTGAGAGTTTCTGGATTGTAGTCGAGGACTGTGACGGCGAGGACATTTTATATCACGACACGTTCCTTCTTCGCAAGGACTACGCCGAATCTGAAGCAAACGAACACATCGTGGACTTCACGGTCCCTATCACCGACCCTATGCCACCCAACTACTTCGTTTCAGTCATCTCAGACAGATGGATGCATTCTGAGACGAGGTTGGCCGTCCCCTTCCACAAGCTTATTCTGCCCGAAAAGTTCCCGCCTCACACGGAGCTGCTTGACCTTCAACCTCTTCTCGTTTCGGCGCTTAAAGTTCAAGACTACGTGGATCTCTATCCGGATTGGAGACAATTCAACAAGATCCAAACGCAGACCTTTAACTCGCTCTACAAGACGGATCAGAATGTCTTCATCGGTGCCCCGACGGGAAGTGGCAAAACCGTATGTGCTGAATTCGCCCTCCTACGGCACTGGGCTCAGGGCGATGCTGGTCGAGCAGTTTATATCGCTCCTTTCCAAGAGCTTGTTGACGCTCGTCTCCAAGACTGGCAAAAGAGACTCAGCCACTTGGGCGGCGGAAAAGAGATTGTGAAATTGACAGGAGAAACTGCTGCAGATCTTAAAATCCTCGAGGCGGGTGATTTGATCCTGGCTACACCTACGCAGTGGGATGTTTTGTCGAGGCAGTGGAAGAGACGGAAGAATGTCCAGACGGTGCAGCTATTCATCGCCGATGAGATCCATCTTCTAGGTGGCCACATGGGCTACATATACGAGATTATCGTATCGCGCATGCACTATATCCGTACCCAGACGGAGCTGCCGATGAGGATTGTTGCTTTGAGTGCCTCTCTGGCCAATGCTCGTGATGTTGGCGAGTGGATTGATGCTAAAAAGCACGACATTTACAACTTCAGCCCTCACGTCAGACCTGTGCCTCTCGAGCTTCACATTCAATCTTTCTCGATTCCTCATTTCCCGTCCTTGATGCTGGCCATGGCGAAGCCGGCATACTTGGCTATTACCCAGATGTCACCAGACAAGCCGGCAATGATCTTCGTCCCCAGTCGCAAGCAGACCAGAAACACTGCACGCGATCTGCTGGCCGCCTGTGCCGCGGACGACGACGAAGACCGCTTTCTGCACACCGACGTCGAGCAAATGCGGCCCCTTCTTGATCGCGTCCACGAAGAGGCCCTGGCTGAAGCCCTGTCTCATGGTATTGGTTACTACCATGAAGCTCTCAGCCAGAGCGACAAGCGCATCGTGAAGCACCTTTACGATAATGGTGCTATCCAAGTGCTTGTCGCGTCTCGAGACGTCTGTTGGGAATTGACCAGCACCGCTCATCTCGTTATTGTCATGGGGACGCAGTATTTCGAGGGCCGCGAGCACAGATACGTGGACTACCCCCTTAGCGAGATCCTGCAAATGTTTGGCAAGGCATTGAGGCCCTCAAAAGACGGCCGTGGTCGTGGAGTTCTCATGCTGCCTCAGGTCAAGCGTGATTATTACAAGAAATTTTTGAACGAGGCCTTGCCCATCGAGTCACACCTTCATAACTACCTCCACGATGCCTTTGTCACGGAGATTAGCACCAAGATGATCGAGTCGGGTGATGATGCCATTAACTGGACTACGTTTACGTACTTTTATCGAAGACTACTAGGGAACCCAAGTTACTATGGCCTAACTAGCACAACTCACGAAGGCCTGAGCAACTACATGTCAGATCTCGTGGAAACGACGCTGCGTGAATTGGGCGAATCCAAGATTATCGAATTTGACGAAGATGATGGATCTGTTGCGCCACAGAATGCGGCCATGATTGGTGCCTACTACAACATCTCTTACATCACAATGCAGACATTCTTGCTATCTCTTACAGCACGGACGAAGCTCAAGGGTATCTTGGAAATCGTCACTTCTGCGACCGAGTTTGAAACCATTCAGGTTCGTCGGCACGAGGACAGTCTTCTGCGACGCATCTACGACCGCATTCCCGTCAAGATGGCGCAGCCCAGCTATGACTCTCCTCACTTCAAGGCGTTCGTTTTGCTCCAAGCTCACTTCTCTCGGATGCAACTTCCCATCGACCTTGCCAAGGACCAGGAGATTCTCCTCACTAGAATTCTCAGTCTTCTCAGCGCCATGGTCGACATTCTCTCATCAGATGGCCATCTCAACGCTATGAACGCCATGGAAATGTCCCAAATGGTTGTCCAAGCAATGTGGGACCGAGATAGTCCTCTTAAGCAGATTCCACACTTTTCGCCTGAGGTCGTCAAGGTTGCAAATGATTTTGGGTATGTTTTCCTTCCCTTTCCCTCCCTTTCCTCCCTTATTTCCTTTGAAGTTGTTCCAACCATGTATCATCTGGCTAACCCAATCTTTAGAATCAAGGACATTTTCGACTTCATGGAAGCGATGAACCCCGAGGAGAATGCAGACTACAACAACTTGGTCAAACGATTGGGTCTCTCACAGAAACAGCTGGCCCAAGCAGCAGAGTTCACAAACGACAAGTACCCCGATTTGGAGCTAGAACATGAAGTTCTTGACGCAGATGAAATCAGGGCTGGCGAGCCAGCCAACCTGAGCATCAAAATCACGCGAAACATTGAGGAGGATGACGAACACGACTCTACGGTGCACGCACCCTTCTACCCCTCTAAGAAGATGGAGAACTGGTGGTTGGTGGTGGGCGATGACAAGACTCGAAATCTACTGGCAATCAAACGGGTCACCATCGGCCGTGAGCTGAACGTACGGCTTGAATACACTGTGCCATCTCCTGGTGAGCACAACCTCAAGCTGTTCCTAATGAGTGATAGTTACATCGGAGTGGACCAAGAACGGGAGTTTTCAGTGACGGCAGCAGAGAGCATGGATGTGGACGAGGACGAGGACGACGAGGACGAAGACGAGGAGTAGATGCCGGCGCGCTCGCTCTAATCTTTGAACTCTCTACACAGAAAAAAGAACGATTATGTACAGTAAAGGCAAGCTACGGATACAATCTTAATAACGTGATTTATGTTTTGCCCAGCTTTGGTTCCCGGTTTTGGTTCTCGGCGACCGCCATGACGATGATCTGCTCTTTGCGTATTGTTTTCGGGATAAAGCAGGGGTTGTGGTGGCGCGCGGTTGTGGAACAGCAGTTTCGAGGCCCAAGGTGGTTGGGTAGTCTAGGGCGACAACCTCGTGCAGGCCAGGGTGGGAGTCAGACGTCGAAGCACGGCGATGGGCTCAGGGCCAACGCGGGCGAGCGAAGACGGTCGCATGGCCCTTGCGAGGCATAGGCAGTTGTCTAGAGCAGTGGCCCCGGCATTGCCGCCGTCGTATGGCGCCTCGGCATTGTGAATCGCGGGTTTTGGGGTTGCTTATTTGAGTCGTCATTAATGCCAGTCACGTGACGCGATTCGGTGACGTTTTGACGTGTTCCTGCGGTTCGTTATTCGCTCCAGTGTTTTTCCTTTCGTCACCCACATCAATCCTTAGCACAACGCGGGCGAAGCTGATTGAGACAACTGCGCCTTTCATCGCCCGAGCCTCCAGCTGCATCACGCAACTTGCCTTGCGCCCCCATTGAACACGCATAACACGCCGCGAAACGCGTCCGACGCTGCCTTTCTGGAGCTTGACCCCGACCCTCGTGCCATTCGCGTGAGATCTGCCTGTGTCTCTAGCATTGGAAGCTGCGCATCGCCACCCAGCGTCCGTCATGGCAGATAACTCGCCTGAGAAGCCCGACGCCGCCGCGCCTGTTGCCAGCACCGAGCCAGTGCCTGCTTCCGAACCAAAGGTTGCTGGCGAGGGCGAATTGGCCGCCAAGGCTGCGGACAAGTCTGAGGGGGATGCCACAATGGAGGAGGCAAAGGATGCTCAAGGTAAGCTTCCCAAACGCGCTTTTAGCAAAGTCTTTTCGCGCATCTTCCTAGTCTTTACTTGTGAGAGCTCCATTGCTGTGATGCCAACAGCTCTGAGCTTGTGTTGCTGGATTTTATTTTTTCTATTTGTTTTTCTGCCTTGTTTTTCCAGCCAATGGACTTGCGCTAATCGCAGCTGCCAAACTAGAACCCAAGGCGCCTGAGAGCGCGGAAAACGCTGCCGATGCCCCATCTGCAAAGCCAGCTGAGGATGAGAAGAAGACAGATGCGGATGGCGACGCCGAGATGAAGGACGCCGCCGACACCGCTGCTGAGGCTGAAGCTGATACGACTGCCGCCGCCGAAACCCCAGCTGCGAAGGGTAAGAGCCGTCGGAAGTCGACCGCCGGAGAGTCAAAGGGCAAGACGCTGAGCAAGAAGGGCTCCAAGGCGCGCCTAACCCACATTGATGCCCAGCCTGGCGACCACTTCCTTGTGAAACTCAAGGGCTTCCCAGCGTGGCCCGCCATCATTTGCGATGAGGATATGCTTCCTCAGGCCCTCATCAATACCCGACCAGTCTCCGCCGCGCGCCCCGATGGATCATATTCCGAAGCCTATGCGGATGGAGGTAAGCGCGTGCACGATCGAAGCTTCCCCGTCATGTACCTATACACGAATGAATTGTAAGTCATGCAACCCGCCCAGGCACCCGCGTCGTGGCTGTAGCTGATTGGCTCTAGTGGATGGGTTGCGAACACTGCCCTATCCGAATTGACTTCGGATAAGGCTCGAGACACGATTGCAGACAAGATGCGCAAGGACTTGAAGGCAGCTTTTGAGCTCGCCATTGAGCAAAACTCGATTGAGCACTATAAGGAAATTCTGCAGAGCTTCCAGGACGAGCTGATTGCTCAGGAAGAGGCCAAGAAGGAAGCTGCAGCTGCCCCGAAGAAGTCCAAGAAGGGCAAGGCCAAGGCAAGCGATGACGAGGACGTGGATATGGAGGACGTGGATGAGGCGCCAAAGCCTAAGCCTAAGAAGCGAAAGGCTGCCGATGAAGAGACCAGCGTAAGTCTTTTCACTTGGGTGCCATGGCAAGATTGTCCGAAGTTACTAAAAAAATGCGTGACCAGACCCCTCAGCGCTCCGAGTCCGTCAAGAAGCCCAAGATTAAGCTTAACACGTCATCTACATCCAAGTCGGCAAACGGAACGGCAGCGCCAAAGGCCAAAGAAGAGAAGGCAGCAAAGGCCGCAAAGCCCAAGGTCAAGAAGAGCGCAGACAAGAAGTCTGACGCGCCCAAGGAAGCCAAGATGACCCCAGAAGAGCGCCATGATCGCAAAAAGGTGCGTTGATACAGATTTCCGTGCAATTGAAAGAATATCCGCTAACTATGTCTGCAGAAGGAAGTTTTGTATCTTCGCCACAAGCTTCAGAGGGGTCTCTTAACCAGAGAGCAACAGCCGCGTGAAGATGAGATGGAGTCAATGTCCAGCTTCATCAATATTCTGGAAAAATTCGAGGACCTCGAAGTATCCATCATCAGAGGCACCAAGATTAACAAGGTTTTCAAGGCCATTCTAAAACTCGACTCGATTCCTCGCGAGGAGGACTTCAAATTCAAAAAGAGGTCTCAAGCTCTGCTAGACAAGTGGAACAAGCTGCTCGCTAGCGAACCTGCGCCTGCTAACGGTGTCAATGGAGCCGAATCCAAAGAGTCTGGCAAGGCTGGAAACAGCGGTGTGAAGGAGAGCGGCGACAAGGATGAAGATGCCGAGGATGAGCAGACCAAGGAGGATGCTGATGAGGAAACGGTTGCCCCGGCCACAGCCAAGGATGAAGAACCAAAAGCCAACGAAGATGTGAGTGAAGAAAAGGACGAGAAAACAGAGACTGAGGCGGTGAGATAGCACCACACTCTGCAGCATTTGATGAGATCCTAATGTTTTTTTGTATAGGCTCCCGTATCTGCAGCCGTTGAAGCCGCTGCTTAAGCAACCAGATTTGCGACAATTGGTCAATGAAAAGCTCTGTCCTCTCTACGTCCAAGTTTAGGTACCCCGTCTCGAGGACATATTCCTATTGTTTGGTTCTTTTATTTATTCTATCTCTGCGGCGCACAAGGCTCATCATTTGTTTTTATTTAATCTTTTATTTCGCGTCTCTTTCCTATACTATAAAAGGGGCCACAGTTTTATCCTTTGATTTGTGGTGTACAAGTAATCACCATCACGGACGAGCAAGACGAAGGAACGGGGAGAAGGCTCACCCACTTTGCCTCTTGGAGGAGCCGTTTCACGGCGTGGCATGAGGGGATTCTCGAGTTACTTGAGACGGGAGAAAAGGGATATTGGGTGTTTCAGCCCAGCACGCGCAACGCACGGGTCAGAAAACGAGATTAGGAGTCATTGCAGTGTGCAAGGGGGCACGCCTGGGAGATTTCAAAGACATGCTTGTTGATTTGAGCAGCTCAATCCGGTTATTACTAGGGCCAAAGGACTTTTGGTTTGGGGGGGACTAGGTAGGCATGTTTTGCGCGTCGAGAATCAAGGCTCTATTTTAGTTTTATGAAATTCAGCGATGTACGATGACTGACTTGTAAAATGAATGCGAATATGTGGCAGAAGCCGTTTGATTTGAATTGGTGTAATGTGACTGGTGATGCTATTACTGGATTTATACGGGATGGAGGAATATGACATTGTACTCTTGGGCAATGACACACAGTGCTCATACTGTATCGACTTTACTGTATACCTCCTTAGCAAAGACCGTGTTTCTGCCAAACCGCGTTCCCATGACATGAACGACAATGGCCATTTGAACATCCCCAATCTCGTGTCGCAGAAGCAGCACTTGTGATTGCAGTAAATAGAAGAATATAAAATGTCCAATGAAGAGCCGCAGGGCACTTTTGGCCAGGAAGATCACCAGGTGTGTAAAGCTGAAGAGCAAGACCTTTTCACCGCGCCTTGTACTGTTTGCTAACGGGCTCATGAACTACTCGCACACAGGTGGCCTTCATCTTTGACCCAGAAGAGAATGAGGCGCCACGCAGAGACAAAGAGAGGCCGTCCAAACGGCGGAAAACGGCGCGGCGTGCTGCGATAGCTGGGGATGATGACGAGGATGAGGAGAGCTCGGCGTCGTCGTGGTTCGCTCCGTTGCTGGATGGCGCTGAGAGTGCGGCTTGTGTGCGGCGGAGGGAGAGGCTGCTTGAGGAGAATTGGGCAAAGGTTGATGCTCGCATACAGGTGAGGTGTTATCATCCAGGTGGATGTGGATTTGAATGAGCTGTGCTGATGAGATGGATAGGATATTTTGAGGGATTCGAATTCTGCGACGTTGGATGAGGTGTCGCAGTTTGTTAAGGAGGCAAATTCAGAGTGGTGAGAACTGAATTCAACCCATGTGGTCCCATGATTCTCCCTATCTTCGAATAACTGCTTGTACTCGGAGCATGTTGCTAATACGATGTAGCGGCGACAAGATACCGTCTGCCTTCATCATCACTGGCCCCAACATTGCCTCCCAGGATTTGCTGTTCGAGCAGCTATCAGACTCCCTTCAGCGGTCATCGCCTAGCAAGTTCATTCGGCTGCGGTCTTCAGAGGCGACCAACTTGAAGAATGCCCTCAAGAAGATTATTCAAGACGCCACGTCGAAAACGCTTCTGGTCGACGGCGAGGAAGACTTGCAGCTTGAGCAAGGATCGAGTCGACGCTATCTGCCGTATGATCTTGAGGCGCTGCATGTATTCCTGGAGCATCAGCCGCAGGAGAATATCTTTGTGGCCTTTCAGGATAGCGAAGCCTTTGACAGCGGCTTTCTATCAGATATCATTACCCTGCTTAGTTCATGGCGACCACAGATTCCATTTACTCTGCTCTTTGGGATTGCTACATCCATTGATTTACTGGAAAGCCGCTTGTTAAAAGCAGCGTGTCGGCTCATTCATGGTGCACAATTCGACTGTGTACAGACAGATACCATCTTGGAGAGGGTATTTGAAGGAGCGGTAGTATCCAGCGATGTCCCTCTAAGACTGGGCCCGCAAATCCTCAGGGGCATGCTCGACCGCCAACGAGATCAGATGGCGGGTATTCAGGCATTTATCAGCTCGTTGAAGGTGAGAAATGATGGCAAATGAAATTTGGCCGTGAAGCTGACAACCACCAGTACATTTACATGTGTCACTTTTACGCCAACGCACTCAGCGTCTTACTGACCCCCGAGACTGGAGAGGGGGAAGCGATCCTCCAGGCTGAGCATATCGAAGCACTGCGGCATCTCCCCTCATTCCGACATGAGGTGGAGGCAGCAGTTGGGGCGGCGAACGCTGATAGTCTTCAGCATGCACGCTCGCTTCTAGAGGACGACGAGTACCTCCTCGCGCAGGCTCGAGAAAGCAATGACCGTCGACAGGACTGGATGGACAGTCATCTACGCTTACTCCTGGTTAGGGAGGCTGCAGGTGCTGTGCAGCCCCCATTCTCGCGGGCGTATGTCGATTCTCTGTCTACGGCTTATCCTAATACTGGAAATGGAAGCTTGACCGAACACATCCGGCGCATGGGTTCAGCCGCGCTCATCAGCATGCTACGTCGGATCATCTCCATATTTAGGGATGGAGAGCCTAGCTTTCACCTTGAACCCGCGACAAAGGAACAAGATGCCGCTTTATTGAGCTTCCTAGAAGAGACGCTCTCGCGCCTGGAGCAGCTGCAAGCAGACGCAGAGAGCGCGGGTATGACGCTGCACACCAAATATAGCAGCCAAAGCAAGGTGATGCGGACGACTGTGATTGCCCAGCGCGTCCAGCTAAGTCGCGACTCGGCAGCCCTCCGCGACGAAGACAAACAGTTGACAGATATTGTCGACGCAGTGTCAGAGCGGCTGACGGCACATTTCGGGACAAGACGCCCCGAGAGGGTGCTATTTTCGGAGACGTGGTTGTATGACAGCAGATCGCCTCTACGGGACGTCATGGTGCCACGGCCGCGGGTGACATTCAGGCGCAGCTTGGCGCGGCCGTACGACTACCTGTCTTGCAGCTGTTGCAGGAGCAGCGGCGCCGAGGATGGTGTTGTGCAGGCGACGCTGCCCGCGACTTCGATCCTATATCACTTGTATCTCGAGGCGGGCAGCCTGATTAACGTGGCAGATTTGTGGTCAGCATTTCACACGCTAGTGCGTGAGGAGAAGGAGGAAGACGACGACGATGATGGGGAGAAGAGCGATGAGCAGCGCCAGCAGGAGGAGCGGAAGGCTCTGGTCATGTTTTATCGTGGTTTGGCGGAGTTGAAGGCCATGGGCTTTGTCAAGAGCAGCAAGAAGAAGACGGATCACATTGCCAAGGTGAGATGGCTATGAGGGGAGGAATAGAAAAACAGTGTCGATCTAGAATTGCAAAATTGCAGAAAGGAATGGCGATTGATGTTGGAAGAGTGGTGGTGAGTGAAACGCTTTCGTTCTGAAGGAAGCAGAAAGGAATCAGGCAAATCCAAGAATATGAAACCATTTGCGTGGGAAGCGAAGGAATCAGGCAATTAAATCAAGAGTACGACACGCAAGACGCACCGATGACATTTCCAGCAGGGCGGCTAAATTAAAGTAGATTAAAAACGCAACGTTGAAGTGTTGCAATGGAGATGCAGAGACAGCAAGCTTGGTGGTTCCTTTGTGGTATCAGCTACTACCCATTGTTTCCCAGATACTTTCTTCCACCTAGTATCTACGGATATCGCTACATGTTTCCAATATCTGCTGCTATTGCTACATTCCTCTAATATATCGCCACTACGATTATTAAATTTGGGATTATTGTATACAGGACATCTTTGGATTAAGCAATCCAATGTCTGAGTATGACTTCATCCTCAGGCGCTCCCCCAAAAGCCAAGCAACCCACACCCTTCGCCACGTGCGGCTGATGACGATTCAGAGGAAGAGGAGGAGTGAAGAAAAAAAAAAATATGAACAGGTGACCCAGCTGAGCCAAGCTCAAACGCCCTATAATTTAATTAATTACAACGTACATAGATGCTCCCATCGTCGTCTTGGCTTAGGCTTGTGCCAAGTATCGACGGATGAAACCCAAAAAAAATAACGAAGCGGCAGACGCGCGCGAGCTGTAATGGGATTCTACTACTGGGTAGGTGTAATGGGGTTTGGCTAGGTAATGTACCAGTACGAGTACCGAGATTAGTTTGTCCCAAAAATCTACAAAGGATTCGATTCCGAGCTAAATAGCCGCGGAAGCGAAAAGAGAGGGAACAAGGGTATCGGACGTTTCATTGGGAGTTTTGGAGTTGGGTTTTGGTGCTCTGTTGGGTGCAAGGGAAAGACAGGCCTGGTTTAGAAACAAATCAACGTCAAGAAAAGGGAGAGAGTGAGGTCATGTGTATTAGTAGCTGGGACGTATAATTTTTTTCATTTTTTTTTTTTTTTTTTAAATATTATTATCATTATTATTGACACGAAGCGAAGTCGAGATTTTTTTTTTTTTTTTGTCAAGCAAGCTGAACGGGAGGACGGTTTGTAATTAGAGTCATGGCATGCAGAGCTACGCCCGTGTCTTGATACCCAAACGCCTCCTACTGCAGACGCGGGAAGACCGTCAGGTATGGTATGATACGTTGTTGGTACAAACACTTATACACATATACACGGCAAGTGGGTGAAACGAACGAGCGAATGACAAAACGAATAACAGATTCAACACTAAAGAAGAGCGGGAGAATCACCCGATACAGTAAAAGTTTTCATGCCGTCGATTAACTTTACCAACGCAGCGGTATGATGGCTTGCACCGGCTCTCTTTTTCATTCTTTTAATACTCACTCTACCTTACCTTACCTTAACCTGTAACTGTAAGCTGGGCTGTAGGCTGAGGGGGGCAAGAAGAGGCTGAAAGCTGAAAAGGCAAACGGCATGTAAGGGCGGTCAAGTCCGGCCACACGGGACCGAACGACACCAAGTGCCGCCCCTCCCCAAACCCCTACTACAAGTATGTATCTATTGTACTAAGTGGATTGAAATGTCGTTGTGTTAGTGGTTGAGTTTGATTTGACAGATTTGACTTGAATCATTTCAATGTGATTTGGGATACGGTACGGTGAGCCAAACGGAAATAACGGAGGATTTTTTTTTCAGGCAAGGTGGGGGAGGAAGATACAAAAAAAAATAAGAGTGTCTCGGAGAGAGTGCGGTTTTGAGTTAAACGTTGTGTCACAATGTTTCTGAATTGTGAGGACGGCTGTTTTCGGGGCTGAATGTCAGAGAAGCCGGAATATTATTTCGTCACAAGGGAGTTTGAGTGCTAGTTACGCAAGGTGGTATTAATTAGCATCTTTGTGTTGTGTTGTTCATGTAATATCTGTTAATATTACGCTGTTGCTGCCTTTCTGTTAGATGTTGGATATATTACCTATCACTATTTAATTTGTGACACGGGATGTTGGCTGCCTGGCGAAAATCCCGATTTTTTATTGGAGGGGGCGCGCACCAAAGAATGAATCACACCGCGAAGCTCGATGCGTCCTCACGTTGCTCTTGTTCCTTAGCTCTGGGGTTACAGCATTACGAGTTAGGCGTTTGCTTGCTTCCTCCCCCCTCCCCATCTACAGAGTCGTATTGGAAAAAACGTACAAGGTGGAAAATGCGCTTGGGTGAGGGTTCCACCGGGGCTGGGGGTGTGGATTTGAGACATGTAAGATTGAAAGATGGCGATGGGTAACAGTCGTATTGGTTACGGAGAAAAATCTCACCTGTTGCGGCCCTACGTGTACGTGCATCTGCTAGGTCTACCCAGTATGATTCGTCTAGGCGAGCAGAGCGAAGGTGGTGACGCCTTCTCATGCGACTTTCCGGTTCTCGAGGGCGTCTCGTTGCGACCATGGACTGCCACGTAGGTTAGGTTGTTTTGCGTAGAGCAAGTGTGCTTGGAAATGGTCGACTTGTCCGGCTGCAGATGAAACCTCACACGACAGAAACCAGTAATACGAGTACGGGGACGGTGAATAGCCTCAGAGCCTCAAGACACCGCAAGCCCCGACGACTGTCGTGAATCCAACTGACTCAACTGAATCCGTTTGCTCTCCCAAGCTCTCAAGTGCCACAATGACTCTCTCAACTTCTTCCCTGCATCTGCTAGGCCCAGCCGTGATCTATTTATTGTCTCTGCTAGTGCATGTCTCAATAGTGACACACGCAGCTCCTAGCAGATGCGCCGGCAGAGCAGCTATGCCGTAGAGAGCCTATGCCATGGGCCAGGAAACCTGGAGGGTATTTCCCTCTAAGTCCAAGCGACGATGATCTTTTTACGGTGGGCCACCGTTTTCTGGAAGAATAAAGACAATTCGAATCCCATGCCGTTTCAGGCTGACGATGGGATTGGCGGAAAACCCCATGGGATCCTGTGGTTGGACAAAGCTGTGCCGGGCAGCACATGCGCTGTCGATCATACACACATGCTTGCTTGCCCGCTCCGGCTGTTGTCGAGAACCTCCAATCTCTCGCTCGCTTTGACGCGGGAAGAGAATGCCCCCAATAGACATGCACCGGCTCAGCAGATGGATTGACGGATTGGACGCCGTTCACAGGCTGTAGATGGTAGACACCATCCGCAGGGAGAGTGCAATGGTGTTATGCAGGCTCAACTTATATGCAAGTATTCGGGTCATGAGTGGCGAGAAGCTCTTGTGTCTGGCGGCCACATGGCTGGGCGGCCTAGACGCCCATGTGCCACCCGATCCTTTGATAGCAAGGGAAATGTGCAGATCGCGCGTGCGCAGGGCAGCCAACCGCATGCAAACATCCTGCTATTCAGGCAGCGTGGACGCCGTGTAATGTAATCCCACGAATGAAGCTAATTTGCCGGAAAGGAAGAAGGAAAGAGAAAAAAGAAAAGAAAGACAGCGATCCAAGGGCGAGCAGAGAGCCGAAAATAGCACCCGGACGCTGATGGAGACTCAAACACCAGTCCCGCAAGAGCATTCCAAGCCAAAGCACTGGCGTTGTCTCGCCTGAGATGGATTACTTCACACTTTTTTGCTGGCCGGACTCAGCGCGGGTCTCTTCCTTTGCTTGCTTCGGCGAACTTGGTGCACTCGCACAGCGGCATGGCTCCGGTCTTGGAAGGGGGACCTGAGGCTTTTGCCCGGAACCAGCATCGCCGGCTTCTGCTCCCAAGAGTTGCGCTCCCCTCCTTGTGGTACACACGCATTCTTACGTCGTGCGTCCCAAAGGCTTGAGCCACGAGGACATGGCGGATCCGGGAACCGAAGCCTCCTTCGGCCCAACGTCAACGGAGACATTTTGCTGGTCTCGGTCGCCCGTTGGGTTTCCACGGCCAACGTCTTTTTGATTGTTGGCCGAACCGAAAGTGACGATGCCTCATTCGCTGGCACAAATGCGACAGTGGCCGCGGACGGAGCAGCGAATCGCTGAGAGTACAGTAGCATTCGTCCATCGTCACGTTGTTGCTTGTGCTGTCCAGGGTTCCTCTCTGGGAGGGTCAGCTCTGGCTAGCAATGTCTCACTCTGGGCGTTATGGCTGCGTCCGTCGCAAAGCTCATCCCCCCCATGGAGATTGCCCCCCCAGGCAAGGTAGCGTCCGACCGTCATTGTGGTAAAGGCTGGACTGGACAATGGCACGCTTGTTGATCAGCTCTCTCTCGCCCTCGCCCTTTGCTCTGTTTGCCTGCTGGAGTGCTCTCGGGAGTCGCGAGCGAAGGATTTGTTGGAGGGAATGCGGGATCAAGACGCGGGACATGGAACGGCGGCAAGCCCTGCATAATGTAAGGTTCACTGCTGTGAGGTCAAGTCAGGTATCGACGACACGGGAGCTTTAGCGGTTTGCATGTAGAGTACAGGCGGGTGTTTTAGCGGTCGCCGACCTGTAACTCAGTGGCCACCGGTACCAGCGCAGCGGGCGGGGCCCCAGAGATCCAGCACAGCGCACGCGAGCGGCGGCTCCGTCGCCAACAGACAGCAGCCCTGGAGGCTACAGGCTACAGGTACAGGCCCCAGGTACCGGTACCAAATCTCGACAGACCAGCGCCGGCGCCTTGCCCAGAGCAGTAGCATCTGCGTGGTTGGTGGGGAGGGGACCAGCCAAGTGTCAATAATCGCAGCGACGAGGCGTTTCCAATGGCATGGCGTGGCGGCCCAGCCAAATTCAGAGACAGACAGTGACTGGACTGAATTGGATTGGATCATTGATGTGACGGGGGGCTGAGCGAGAGACCAGCCAAGGCCAGCCAGCTTTCAGGGCTCCCAGATCCCGGCTCCAGCTGCAGCTCCAGACTCCTGGCTCGCTGTACATACGGAGTAGACTCAGTGTAATACCGGCACCCCCCCACTGCACTGCAACTGATGGATGATGACGATGCAAGTCGAGTCGAGTCGAGCATTAATGAGCTCCAGCTGGGATTCGACTGATTTGATTGTGTGGCAGCGGCACTAGGAGCGACTTGCAGGTGGGCTGTACCAGGGCGTGCGTCTATGTATCGTTAGTACTCGATTGCGTGCATGCACGTCTGGTATATAAGAGGATGTGCCGGTCGATTCGATTTGGCCAGCCCATCTATAAATCCTCTGGTGGCCTCGTTTGCCTCGTTTTCCTGCTGCACCCAATATAGTAGTATTCCTATTCCTTTCTATTTCTATCCAAGTATCAATATTCCACATTCCAGCATCCTGCCCATTGAGTGAATAAAGAAGCTCCAGTCAGCCATCAAATAAGCACCTGACCACCGATTTCAATCTCATCTCAGCTCAGCAGCCTCGACGCTCCGTTCTCGCCCAACCACTTCAACCATTCAAAAGGGGAAGCTAGGACCTTTGACCAACCCATTGATCGAATCTGTTCAATTTGATTCGTTGTCTCGCATCCGGTTGCGCGGGCGGCTACAAGAGGTCAACAAGGAAGAAGAACCAACACAGGCGTTTGCAAGTTGGCGCCTCTCGCTTTTTCATCTACAAGCAGCCAGGGGGCCCCCCCAAATCTTCGACTTTGCTTTCGTTTTCTTCTTTTTTGTGTTCGTTTTCATACAAAGGAAAACAAAAACAGGGGACAGTTCAGCTGAACAAGCCTCGTTTTTTTACTGCCGCCTTGTTTTAGCCTTTGAACGAACTCGTACTTTGTGCACGTTGACGGCCACTCCGCTTTCACACACACGCTTTTAGCTTTTCTTTTCCGAGAACGGTCAGCCTCAAGGGAAAAAGCAAAGACACAACGACAAACGATCTCAGAGATCTAATTAGAGATCTAATTAGTGGCTGAAAGGCTCAGCCTGCATTTAAAAGCTCGACTTTCCTGCCGTGCATCATTTCGGCAAACGTGTATTGAGTCTTGCATCGTCGAGTCGGGTGTCTTGGAACAGCAAAACCACCACCCACTACCACCACCACCACCGACATCACATACCAAGACATCCACTCAAGGAAGACACGCTTAAAGAGGAGGAAATCCAATAGGAACCCTTTTACTTTCCCACGATATATTCACCAACCGACATCATGATGCATCACCGTCGTCTGCCGTCTCACCACCGCAACCACCAGAGCTCCCTGCGCCGCCGCCTCGCCAAAAACCCCGAACTCGCCCACAAACTACACCAGATGGCACTGCCCCTATCTCCTCTTGTCCAGCTCACCACCGGTGCTGTACACCCTCACTTCCCGCGCACCGTGCTGCAGTTCTGGCTCCTCACCGACGCTCAACTCGAGTCCCTCGCTCAGTTCTACCACCAGCGTACTCCTTCTCCCTGGTCTCGACAGTACCCCTGCCCAATCAACTGGCGGTCCGAGGCACCGCTCGAAGAGAAGCGCCGCAAGATGGGCAGATTCATCGGCCTGCGAGGCTGCGAGAGCCCGACTGTTGTCCTCAAGACGGAGGAGCAGATTGCGAGAGACGCCAGCAGGAATGCGGCCGATGAGGATGTTTTGAGACGAAAGATGAATCCCTTTTCTCAGCAATAAAGGGAGGGCGTTTCCCTTTTACTATTCTCCTCTTTCTTTGTCTTAAAACACGTGTTTCTCAATATCCATCGTTAGCATCGGCACCATCTTTGGGGAGAGATGGCCGAGAGTTCTGGAGTTTCTTCAACTTGCTTTCTTCGAAAGGTTATATGGCGTTTGTTTTTGCTTTTTGGTCTTTATTATTGGGGTTGGGTGTTTTTACTTGGGGCGGCTGCTACTTGCATCTTAGATTGGCGACTGAAGACCGTCACCGGCAACCTCCATACGGTGTTTTTCGTACATATCCTGTATATATACTGACTGGGGAGGTACAATAACAACAGCATACATGGAGCATCGGAGGGAGAGGTGGACTTATATCGGGAGGGGTTGGTTAGAAGATTTACAGCAATGACTTGTCATGATATAACTGTTACTATAAATACAGAGTGGCTTCGCAGCCTCTAGCAGAAGTATTTCCAAGTCGCGTAGGGACAAGAGACGCGAGATAGCTAACTTGTGATTCTTGATAGCCGCTTCCTAAATAAAGTACAGTACAAATCCAAACAGTCCCTCATCTTCTCTCGTCTGTGATGCCCATTCAAACGCCATGAATTTTCTACCCACCATGGTCACTGCAATTGTCGGTGCGAATGCAAGCTCTGTTGCAGTGCACCAACGCCCATTGATCATCTCGCCCTTTCCTCCACCAGAGAATGTCTATATATACACAGGCGCCGTGATTCGCGCCATAAATGCCCCCTCTTTTCTTTCTCTCTGATCTTTCTCTTTGTGTCCGCCGTCGTCTTGATTAGTCTCTCCCTCTCCTCGTCTCTCTCATTTCTTGGGGGAATCAACGACTACAGCATCGTCCTCGTGAGCGTCCTTTGTTGAGCCCTTCTCGGATTCCTCGAGCTCTTTCATGAAATCTGCGCGGATCTGTCCTCGTTTCTTGTCCCACCAAGCCTTCTCGGCATCAGTCTGGGCTTGAATCTCCTCTAGGCGCTGGCGGAGCTTGGTGTTGGCGGCGATTTCGTGTGCGGACTGGAAGATGATGGAGCCCCAGTTTGGTGCCAGAGCGTTGGCCTAGAATACTCGTGTTAGTCGTCGCTTTGAGACTCTACATGAGGCGAAAGGCCGTCATGTTCAGCATAAAGACATACCTCGGTAACGACGTCTCTCAATTCCTCCTCCATTTCCTTCTCTGCGCGCAAGAATCGCTGCCACAGGTCATCGCCAACGCTTCCCCTCTGTAGAAGCGCTCCGCACGCCTGCTTGGCAGTCTTGATGTGGATCAGGCGCTCGATATCCTCCACTGCGCGACGCAGGAGGGCCGCTCGCAGGACGCCATCGGGTACCTTGGGAGCCTTTTCGGCGCCTTCTTCGGGATCGAGATGCAGGAGGGAGAGGTAGATGTCTCGCTGGAGGTGAGGGCCGAACCAGGGCGCGAGGTTTGCGCTTTCAGCTGCAATGATGGTTGCGTTAGCGTTTGCGGCGAGAACGTCATGGGGGAGTCACTCGGATTCGTTTCGTACCAGCCTTCCGTCTGCGATAGATTGTGGAAAACGTCATGAGGGCGCCGCCGAGGACGATGAGGTAGGCGAATGGAAGGGCAAGGCCCTTCCAGTCAATGTCGAACATTTTTTCTGGTTTTGGGGTTTATGTTTTTTTTTTCTTCGTGAGCGAGTGACTGTCGTCTATGAAGATCCTGGAAAGGCTGAAAAGACAATAGCCGTGGCCGTTCTCTCAATAAAGAACCGCGCTGAAAATGAGTATCCAGACAAGCGCACAAATGAGCGGACGAAGCAGCGTGGAATGGCGCAACGCTGGTTTGTTCTTCCTCTGTCGTGTCGAGGGCAGAAAGTTCCCTGGATTATAAAGAACAGAGTGCAGTTTGGCCCTTGTCGCTGCTTATCGACACGTCGCACACATGCCACCCTTCTAGCCAGATTGGCGGCAGCAAAAGCCTTGGTCGCGGGGTACGTACCGACCAACTGCCGCTTCTAGCAGGCGGAGAGCATGCGCGCAGGTACAAGGGTACCAGGCGGCCTTAGTAATGCTGGCGGGCCGATAGATCTTCCATCGACAGCTATGCACTGACTAAGCAATGTGGCGCCCGCTTCAGGCACACTGTGAATGACGCTTTTGACGTACTCGTACTATTCCCGAGCTGGAGCTCATGATTCAATAAGCTTCAACCGCCTCCGTTTCGCTTTTCCTCCCCTCCCGCCGCTGTGAAGCTGGACATGCTGCAGCCTGGCATCTTTGCGGATTTATAACTTCCGTGTTTAAATTGTCTTCCCTCTTCTTCTTTCTCTTTCTTTTTATGGCCACCTATATCTCGAGTCCCGCTTCTTGATATATCGAATCTCCAAGTTCACGCAGACCCGAATCACCCCACCAGCATATCGCGCCCAATCTCTCCTGCTGCAACCACCATTCGCCCACCATGTTGATCAGACTGCGCGGGCCTGATGGCATGATCCGCCTGACGGTAGAACCAACGACTACGTTTGGTGATCTGGGACAGCAGGTTAGTATACGCCTGGAAGCTATTCATGTTCCTCTAGATGAAGACGATGATCTAACTGAACTATGCTGTAGCTACTTACTCACCTACCTTCGACCATTGATCCCAAGACCATCGTTTTGTCAAACTCACCCACGGGCCGCGATGCGAAGAGACTAGGTGATATTATCCAGTTTCAGATCGGACAGATCGGCCTCAAGTACGCCGCTTAACATGACGTCCTGGTACAGGACGTGGGGCCCGGGAGCACCGCTAACTTGCTGATGCATAGGCACGGCGATTTGATCTTTCTCTCTTACCAAAACGACACTGCGAGCGGGACTACTAACGGCGAGGTCCCTGCGCCTGTGACCTCTGCTAGATTGAATGGCAAACCTGTACTGCCCACCGAAGACTTTCCGATCGATCCCAAAACCGAAAGAATCGCGAAGCCATGGGAAGTAGTAAAGCAGTCGGCAGTGGATGACCGGCTAGATAAGCTAGATGGCAAGATCCCACGAGGACGAAACAGGATGTGCCGACACGGCCCCAAGGGCATGTGCGACTACTGCCAACCTATGGATCCCTTCGACCCGGGCTATCTGGTGGAAAAGGGAATCAAGTACCCTTCTTTCCATTCCCATCTGCGCAAGGTAAACGCCGCGACGAACAAGCCCGAATCAGGCACGTCTTATATCCCTCCTCTGGTCGAGCCCTATTTCCGAGTCAAGCGAGACTGTCCATCTGGTCATCCGGCCTGGCCAGAAGGCATTTGCACAAAGTGCCAACCGAGCGCCATTACGCTCAACCCTCAGACTTTCCGAATGGTGGACCATGTCGAATTTTCCAGCCCTTCCATTATCGATGGCTTCATTGACGCTTGGCGCAAGACTGGTTCTCAGCGACTGGGCTACCTGTACGGCCGATATACCGAGTATACGGTAGTCCCACTGGGAGTAAAGGCAGTTGTGGAGGCCATATATGAGCCACCCCAGGTCGATGAGGTTGACGGCATCAGCATGAACGCATGGGCCAACCAAAAAGACATTGACCACATTGCCAAGCTCTGTGGGCTGGAGCCTGTAGGTGTCATCTGGACAGACTTACTCGACTCAGGGCGTGGCGACGGATCTGTCATTTGCAAGCGTCACCTCGAATCCTATTACTTATCGTCTCTCGAGATATGCTTCTCGTCCAGATTACAGGCCCAGTATCCTAACCCTTCAAAGTGGAGTGACTCGGGCCAGTTCGGCTCCAAATTTGTTACATGTGTAATCACCGGCGATGAAGATGGGAACATTGCCATCTCGGCGTATCAAATGTCCAACGAGGCAGTCGAGATGGTACGAGCTGACATTGTGGAACCGTCAGCAGATCCCAACTCCATGCTTGTCCGTGAAGAAGAGGAGGATGACGGCTCCGTCAGTCGGACGAGGTACATACCCGAAGTTTTCTATCGCAAGGTGAACGAGTACGGGGCCAAGGTGCAGGAAAACGCAAAGCCGGCGTTTCCTGTCGAATATCTCTTTGTGACTCTAACGCACGGCTTTCCTGACGATCCTAAGCCTACATTCACTCAGACAGGGTTTCCCATCGAGAACCGCGAGTACATTGGCGAAAGTCAAGAGCACTCTGCTTTGGCACGAGCTCTAAATCTGCGAAACGGCCAGAAGCCCAGCGATAACGGCCAAGAAGTATCAAACTTTCACATTCTGTGCTTCATCCACCAACTTGGAGTTCTTTCAAAGGTTTGCTTCCCAGCTACTCTTTTTCGTTTCTTGTCGCAAGTCGCAAATATGAACCTGGCTAACATGTAAACTCTCCTCTCTGCTCCAGGATGAGGAGGCCCTTCTCTGTCGCGTTGCAACTCAGCATGACCTCGCCGACTCATTCCAGCTCCGCTCTACAGGAGGCTGGCAGACACTACAAGTCATCCTGAACTCGACTGGTGAGCGAATCCCCAAGCGTCTAAGAGAATATGATGAAGTTCCGTCAACGACCTCATCATCGGTCTCGTCACCTCCATTGTCTTCGTCGTCTTCTTTTCATTCCAAGGCCCCATCTGCTGTTGGTGAGCCGGGTGAGCCACTTGCTAAACGGTTTGCTGCCTTCAGGCTGAACGAACGTCGTGCCGCATCCCCGAGCAATTCTTCGCCAGCACCGCCGCCGCCGCCTTGAACTCTCTTCCGTTGTAGATTGAAAAAGAGCATATTCAACGTTTGTTGCTGTATTTTAGGGGAGGGTTATGAGGGACAGGGGTTATACTTGACAGTATTGGATGGAATGGATTTGAAACAGAGTCCAAAGCTATCGAGAGTTGAACTAGAATGGTTCGTTAATGGCATTTGGTGGGCGGTAATATTGCTTCGGGACACAGCGCGGATATAGACTAGGGACAAAAGAAAGCTAATGGGTATTTCGGATGACAAGTAAATATGTCCAAACGTGTCAACAACGTGAGCGTGCTGTATTCCTTGACCTAAGATCACAAGTGAGTATATGGATTCCATGAATTAAATAATGTTTAGGTAGCCGTCATCTACCAGATCTTCTCTACTAGATCCAACTCCGTCAACTAGATCTACCTCTATCTCTCTAGATCTGCCTCGATCGACTAGATATATCTCCATCCACTAAATAAATCTCTCTCTACTAAACATATCTCTATGTACTAGATATATCTCCATCTACTAGATAGACCCCTATTTACTAGATGTATCTTTATTTACCAAATATATCTCTATTTACCTACTAGATATATCTCTGTCTACTAGATATATCTCCATCTATTAGATTATCTTTCTACAAGGCCATAACAACTCCAAGCACTACATCACATTGTTGCGTATCACATCGAGAAAATGGGTGTGACCCCATGCTGTCCCAGACTGTCCATGGATCAGATCGACTCTGAAGTGGCAAGGTAATCTCCGAAAGATACGGGACCAGGCTTTTATCCTACAATATTCTTCCCCTAGATACTCATCTATTCCAATCAATCTCCGAGATGCTAGCAGAATATGTTCATAAGGACAGAAGACCAGCTCAGAAATATAGGCAAAGGGAAACTGTACAAGCAAGACTCTAAGAACTGGACGCCTGCCATGATCGCGGAGTTCAAACGACTGGCACCCCAGATAAACTTCGCCATCTGTGAAACTACAAACAGCATCACCAGCAACCGTATTCACAAGAATGGAGTCAAAGACGGGATGACTTGGGTGCACTTTTGGTTTTTGCGAGAATTGTTTGGCCCGTATGGTCTGTCGACGCGAAGTTAGTTTGCCGAGCTGGCAACTCTGTCCAAAAAGCAAAACAATAAGCAACCCCACGAAAACAAAGATAGGACAAACGAGCCTCTATAGGCCAAAACTCTTGCAAACGGAAACATCCAGCTGCCAGCTGTCAATTCGCCTGCCAGCTGCCGAGAGAACTATATAAACCAGTCACATTCTTCTGCACCCCTCAACTTTTTTTTCTTCCTCTTTTCTTCTCATCCACTTTGCTACTGAAGCAAGCCTCTTCTCTTCTCAACTTCCAAGGATAAAGCCAGAACAAGACATTATCCTAAGCAAACAAACATGGACGTAGACAGTCCTAGCAATCAGCCTGTGGCTGCAGCTTCGCACGAGACAGAAACGGCAATACGAGAGAACACATATCAAGAATTTATGCAGAGGCGCAAAGAGCTGATGAAGCTGGTCCACGATCTTCCAGACGAAATTGAGGACCTGAGTGATGGGATATCTTGCTTTGGACGACGACTCAGTTTAGATGTCTTTGACATCGAGAGAGAACATCCATCAGTGCAGGAGCGCTACAACGCCGCTTTAGATGACTTCAAAAGTCAATGGAGCTATGTGAAAGAAGACTTCGAAGCCCGATACCACTCTGTTCGGCAACCTGGCACAGAACAACCGGCAAAGCTCTACGATTCTGTAGAGGAATTCGTAATGAATCTCAAAAATCTCGAACAAGACATTGAGGTAGCGATCAACCACCCAGAACAGGCATTCAAGAAGGAGCTCTGCAGCATTCGACAGAGACTCGAAGAGGGAAAGTCGGAGGGTCAATATCTCAAGAGGAAATTTGGTGTGATGATGGAGAAGTTGGAAAACCTATGCAAGCGTGCGGACGAATTGGAGAAGCTTGCGGAGCAGTGAATCGGCTGGTTGCAAGGGTATGGATGAGAAGAAGGCAGAAGAGCCGTGGTCTCTCAATGGTTTGGTTAGGCTATGATTTGCCATTTTCCAAAAGTCAGAGGTTGGATAGCCAACCCTCAAGAAAAGATTGCTGCTATGCAACTCTCCAAGATGCTCGAGTACCTTGTAAATGCCTCTAAAAACGTGAATTTTTTTTTCTGGTAGCAGTATTTATGTACTCCATTCAAGACAAGATCAACGGCAATTCGTGAACAGACAGGCATCACACGAGGTCGAGAGTCTGTCATCCTAGAATTGATATCAGGGTAGATGACGATCTGGCAGAGGACATGTCTAATCTGGAACTTGGTCTCAATTGGACGAGAGAATACGCCGTGGACGGATACCATGTATCGCTATTAGACAAATATAGCGATAGTAGCAGATATTAGATCAAAATATTGATAGTAGCGGATACTACATTGCATTAAAAAATATCTGTAGCAGTGAAAAATAGTGACAATGGTAAACTCAAAGAGTTGGCCATCTACCTACCTAGTAGGTAATCTGGGCTTATGCGAGGTCCGTTGGCGGGATGTCTGCCACCGTGGTGCTCTCCAGGTCTCTGTATGTGTAAAACGTTCTCATCACGTCTTCTCGCAGATTGTCAGCAACCAGGGCCCCCAGCTGGATCTCGCTTCCTTCGAACCAGGTCGTCACCACCTCCAGAGGAGTGGTTAGATCGGTCTCCCGTCGCCACACTCTTCTCTTCGTGGGGAAAGGCACGTCATTCTCATCGACCCAGGGCCCTGGCCAATTTTGAGCGTTGATTTGGGTCACAGCCCCGCGGGGTGGGAGTCCCGACGACTCGATCGAACAGCGGAAGCCCAAGTCCCAGTCGTCCCAGGCAGGTTCCCCATTCTCCTCACGGTTTCGATGGTCAGCCATCACCTCATTATAGTAATTTATGAGATCAATACCTAGGTACCTAGGAAGTATCAGTGAGTAAATATTACCTAAGTGAAGTGTGCAATGCGTATACGCGTGGTCAATTTCTCAATTTACTGCCTTCACGACTGCCCTGCCCTGGGTGTGATATTCCCGAGTGGCTTCATCCGAATGCCCAAAATCCATCTTCAAACGCAGGGCCGAGACCCCGAACCGGGAGGAAAGTATACGAGCTCGTTCACGTGGTCTTGGTGATCGTGAAGCCTCTTCATCATGTCTCGACGCCCATCTGGCGACATTCTCTCCCATACATCCGCCACTTTCTCTGCTTAATCTAGGGGCATATTGCGATATTTTAATCTAGTATCTGCTACTATCGCTATATTTATCTGATAGCAATACATAGAATCCGTCCACAGCACTTGCCTTCTCGACAGCCCAACAGTTCCTACCAACCTCAGGTGCACCTGCCTTCTGGACGACCATCATGGCCTAATAAATTCCTTCGATTTAGCCTTATCATTTTACTCTTCTTCTTTTCATCGTCAGCAGCTTTTCTAGCTGCACCTCTCGGGTCTTTCTTCATCGTCACCAGCTCTTGGTGACTGCGACTTTCGGGTTTTCTTTCACCGTCACCAGCGCTTCGTGACTGCATCTCTCATTATGGCGCTTATCACAGCTCTTGACCTTGGTGGAGAAGACCTGGACCATACTTTGCGACACTTCCACTCACCAACAAAACCCGAATTTCATACGGTTCTTGCTTAATATGTGATATATCCGCGGAATGGCCAACGAGGCGCAGGTTTCATTTGCTCCCGGTCTATTCGAAGTTATGACGTCGACAAACCCCCCCGATATTTCCTTCTTTAAAACCCTTCCAACAGACGTAGAAGATCGCTGGGGCATCTATGTTATTACACTGGAAAGGCCTAATCACAAACCACGTATTTACATCGGGTCTAGGACATCCCGAGAACGTGGTGTTAAAAACCGGTTTCATCAGTATGACATTGAGTACCTCTTGCCCTTTTACATCACTAGAGCTATCAAAGAAGGTTATGAAATTGCCTTCAAAGGGCTGTTGGACTCCGATGGCAAACCTTTTACACGGCTTTTATTTATGGCTTTTGAGGGAGTTAGATAGACCTTGTCGGACTTTAAGAAGCTCTAAGCACAAGTGGGAAAATACACGTCCATATAACTCAGTTCCAGATTTTAAAAAAGGGGTGGTATCTATCTTTGTCTACTAGATCTATATTAATCTACTAAATCTATATTTACCTACTAAATCTATATTTATCTACTAAATTTATCTTTATCTACTATATCTATCTTTATCTACTAGACTTATTTTTATCTACTGGGTTTATTTTTATTTACTAGTTCTATTTCTGTTTACTACATCTATTTTGTCTACTGGATGTATTGCTGTCTATAATATCATATTCCGGTTTTCCAACCCCATCTACAGCTTTCTAACTTCGCAAAACTACATCATAATCGTACTCTACGTGGATATCATCACATCTCAAGATGCCTGCCAGTGTAAGAGATACTTACACGCACATCTCTTTTAGGTTGGAAAGCACGTTCGTCTACATTTATAATAGAGAAACAAGGTCAAGCCGTCGACTTCAAAAAGCAGAGAGCATTTCGCATTGAGTAAATTCCATATAGCAATGGGCAACAAACCCCTAATTAATAATATTACAAATAGTAGCCTTTTCCAAGGTGCTTAGATGAACCCTTAAGATTATGTTCCATCTTCTTGGCCAACAAACGACAAAAGTGAATTTTGACACAAAAGAAACTCCTTGATATCCCATTCATCATGATTTCTTGCGAAGAGGTCGGTTGTAGCCGTCTAGTCTCTAGGCTCTTCAAACCGCTGCAGTTATGCTACTGTGGGCATATTTATTATACTGCTCTACCCTTGGCTTTGCGAAGCTCAGATCTGAATTGTGCTGCGTGAGAGCGTCTGACGTTGGATCGGGGAGACACATCCTCGTCCAACTCGTGGTGCTCAAAAACAAAGATAGTCCTGTTGGATGGACTTGTAGTGGCAAGTCCTGCAGATGATCCCTCGCCGGAATTGGTCACAGAGGTAGAACCACGGCCAGTTCCCATTGATGAGTTCAGGTTGATGATGCCAGAGCCAGTAGAACTAGCTGGTGAGCCTGACCCCACGGAAACGGAACCAGGGGAAGTTAGCCTCGAGACAGTCAATCCGCCAGAAGCTGTAGACCCTGTAGGGAGTCCTGCAGCAGAGATTGCCGACCCCAAGCCGGAAATACCTGAACCTAGACCCGCAACGGTAGATCCCACACCGGTTCCTGCGCCAGAGACTGTTGCTCCTATGGCAGAGATAATCTTTCCTAAATCTAGGCCTGCAGATGCTGAACCGGCAACGGTTAATCCCGCGCTGGGAGTAAGGGCTCCCAAGCTATTAGCAGCCGATCCTAAACCTATCGCCGCTGACCCCAAGCCAGTTGCGATAGATCCTAGGCCAGACGATGCTGAACTCAAGTTAGATGCTGCTGAGCCCAGACCGGAAGCAGCAGATACCAAGTTAGATCCCACGCCAGATAGAGCTGAGCCCAGTGTACCAGGTGCACCAGTCGCGTTACCAGCAAGTGAACCGAGAGTTCCCGTCAGATTCCCAGCAAGAGGGCCAAGGCCTCCGGTCAGATTCCCGCCAGTAAGAGGACCAAGGGCGCCTGTCAGGTTACCAAGAGGGCCAAGGCCTCCTGTGAGATTACCCAGAGCTCCTGTTGGGTTACCAGCGAGAGAGCCGAGCGTTCCAGTCAAGTTTCCGGCGAGCGGCCCAAGAGCTCCTGTGAGGTTTCCTCCGGCAAGCGGTCCGAGAGCTCCAAGAGGTCCCGTCAAGTTCAGGTTCGGGAGTCCGGATCCCAAACCGGGGATCACGCCAGTAAGGTTGTTCGCCAATCCAGTCAGGTTGCCCAAGTTGCCGAGGCCAGTCAAGTTACCCAAGCCGATCCCGTTGCCAAGTCCGTTTCCAAGTCCCCCAAGTCCCCCAAGTCCCCCAAGTCCCCCAAGGCCTCCAAGACCACGTCCAAGGCCCAGCAGCGCCAAGAGATTTCTAAGGAGGCCACCAAGGCCACCGATCAAGCCAGGACTACCGCCCAATCCTCCAATACCTCCAAGGCCTCCAAGACCTCCGAGACCTCCGAGACCTCCCGCATTTCCAAGGGCTCCAGTGAGAGCACCCGGCAATCCACCAAGAGTCCCGTTCAATCCACCGAGATTGAGCGAGGCGCCAGGAAGGCTACCCAGAGTGCTGTTCACGGCACCAAGGGCTCCATTCAAGACAGGCGCAACGTTGGGGATACTAACATTCCCTACAGGGACACTGGTTGTGTTGACAGGTAGACTCGGAGTGTTGCCTGCCTTTTCAGCATTCAGAAGTTGTCGAAGCACACGGGCAAGCTGCACAGGGTCAAGATTGTGTGAGGCTGCAAATGCTCTAACGACGTTTGTGACAGTGTCTTGGCTGGTGGCATTCTTGACAAAGTCAAGTAATTGCCTGAGCTCTTCGACCGTCAGTCTCGGAGCGTTCCCAGATGCTGGAGGATTGACAGGTATTGAAGAATTGGTGGCTCCTGGAGCTCCCCCAAGAATGTCAGCGATGGCACCGACTAGACCGCCATCCAACAAACCCGGCAGACCGATTCCAGAAAGTCCACCCCTGCCGCTGGTCAGACCATCGAGGGCGTTTACAAGGCCGCCGAGGAGGCCCCCAGAACCTTCGAGGAGATTACCCAGGCTGCTGTCTGCGCTGCCGAGTGCCAAAACATTCTTCAAAGACTGAAAGAGCTTGCTGGGATCAAGGCCATGTGCGGCGGCGTACAAATTAAGAGCGTTAGTAGCTTGCTGAGTGTCGCCCTTGGCATTCTTGACAATATTAATTAGATCCTTGATCGTCGCATCGTCTAGTCCTCCCACCACATTTCTGAAGATTCCATTTGTGATGGTGTTGACAATTCCCTGCAAAGTTGAAGCTGGGATACCACCTGTTGAACCGGTACCGACTGCTGGAAGAGAGACGTTTCCTGCTGGGACATTTGGCGTAGCACTAGCGAGGCCGTTGACAACACTGGTAAGGCCATTCAAAACACCACTTAGGTCGATACCTGCATTTCTAGCAGCTCTATTCAGTCCCTGAAGAAATGAGCCGAGATTAATGTTTTGTTGGCCATTGAGTCCAAGGCTTTTCAGGAGATCGGCTGGTGAGATATTTCCATTAGAGTCGGCACCAAGACTCCTGAGGAGATTGCCAGCGGCGTTGCTATTGAGGCCAAGTCCCTTGAGGAGGCCATTCAAGTTAAGAGTTTGGCTCCCCGAACCTCCAGCGTTTCCAACAGTAGCGTTTAGACCAACATTGAGCCCAATACCATTGCCATTGGCGCCACCCTGGACACTACCGAAGAGGCCAAGAATTGTATCGATAATACTGCCAATACCGGTACCCAAAGTGCTGCCGAGATTTCCCCCTAGATCACTGAATGTGCCTGCTTCCTCTCGTTTTCTCAGGGAAGCCGTCACCAAGAGGTTGTTCAGAAGTTCGCGATCCGTCTGAGTAAGTTGACCCGTGGATAGATGAGACTCTAATATTCTCAGGGCCTCTGAGTGCGGCTGCCGAAGTTGTAATGAAGAGGCCCCAGTAGGCGCAGCCACTGAGCTTCCTGCAAGAGCAGTCAGAAGTATAAGGGATGTGTTCAGTTTCATCCTGAGCTTTGGAATAACGAAAGACTATTAGAACCAAGCGATCAATGAGCGACAAAAAAGAGAATGAGCGCTCTTGTCACCGTTCCAAAATAAGGACAGAGACAGTCGGTTTCGTCGGTCGTCTATCAAAGATCGAGGGTAGCATTCTTATACTCAACTCAAAATTCTCTCGCCATAATAAACCCTGTTGCCCTGTCTCGGGTAGATTCCCGCCAATCTGGTATCCATGCCTGCTGGCGCATCTCGCAAGGAACACTACCTCAAGCGATCCACAAAGTGAACCTTTTGATGGAACGTAGACTGGATGTAGATGAGCCGCGAAACCAATCAGGGGCAACTGGAAGTGACAGATAGTCACCGAAGACCCAATGCAAGAAGTTGGCGCCGGGAATTTTGTATGTTTCAGACGTGAAAAAACTGACCTGTCAATCATTCGTGCAGACTAATCCAACAACACTCGACTACATGGAGGTAAATTGAACTGCATTCCGCAGAATCTTAACTAATTCGTCTCAAACATACGTGTATCTAGCAACTTCCGAAGAAAGGGGCCAAGGAATTACCCGACACAACACGTTCTCTCCCTTCCCTTGAGAATAGATATGGGTAAGGGGAAAGCATCATGATCGGCAGATGTTGTAGAATGTCGATGCAGTCTATTTATATTAGCAATTAAGAGCAACGAGAATGAGCAGTACGAAATAAAAGAGATTTAAATACTGAAGATATAGGTACGAACACGCTATAATTGAGTTCATATAATATGCGATCGAGAAGCAGTAAATGGGTTCGAGTCGCGGTTGCGAGCATTTTTCTTTCCATTTTCCTCCCCATTGAGTAAACATTGTTTAATAGGGGGTTGGTTTTCGATGTCTGAGTGCTGTTGCATTCTTGACGAGGCTGTCCGGATCCATCGTGTTGTATTTTCAAGATAAAGTGCCGGTAAAGGGACCCGGATCAGCAATGGAACGTACAGCCGCATTCCTCGCAGAAGTAATTGTCTACAGCCATCACGCAATATTAATGCTAATGAATGTTTAACATAGGTACATTGGCAAAAGTTATTCACTTGGGAAGTCGAGGAGCATTGTAGTGCACGTGACGCTGATATTCACTTTGAGAGGGAAAGAGCATGAGGAGACTCTGCACCTTACCTACTAGGTAGGTACCTAAGTCTAGACGCCTACAAGATTGAAGGGCTAATTTGTATACAGGTAGTATCACCTAACTGGTAGTATGTATGTTAGCTTAATGAATCAATACTAGATGTTTTAAGGTAAGAGTGTGCGGACCCTATAGATGGTTTTAGGTAAGAGTGTGCGGACCCTATAGATGGTTTTAGGTAACAGTTCTATGACCAAGTCTCTATAACAACAGGTTTCGCAAGATAGGTCAAGGTAAATAAAGGCAATACCTATAGTAGGTAGTAGCTACAAGGAACAGGTTACAAGCTACCTAGCTCACTACCGGAGGTGCATTCAAAAACTTCGTGCGATTGTTCCTTCTCCTTTCTTCTCCATTCCTTCCTCTTCGTCACTTGACACTCGCCACCATTACTCGCGTGCAAGGATACTCTCACAAACATCTTCCACTCTTCATACTACTCCGTACACGCACATCACACAGCTGAAAGCCAACCCAAAGCAAATAACACCTACACTTAACCCAGTGCAAAGTTCGTTTCCCACCAAGAACAAGGTTCGCTCTTCTGAGCGTGGCCCAAGAGCAAGAAACTGACAACTCCCCAGATCTTGACGTGAACTGCAATCATGTCGGATTAGGGAGCCGACGGTGACGCGGGAAAGGTTTCACGGCATGGAGTGGATGCTAAAGAATGGGGTTCTCAATCTGAAAAAGGCTATCAGAAGATCGCCGAGGGTCTGGACCGAGTGGAGGCCAAAGTTGGGCGACTGTGCGACCATCATCATCAATTCCTACTTGAACGAATAGAGCCGCTCATGGAAGCATTGGCCCGGTTCAATGACAGCATTGGGAGGCAGCAAGAGAGTCTCAGGATTTTAAGACAACAATGTGAGCAATGGGAAAAAAGGGAAAAAGGTGGCACTTGTTGTCGTTATTTGGTTGCCTGGTTTCATTCGTAGCGTCCTGCTCGGTGTTGTATTGCATGTACTATTTTCGAAGACCAGACTCTTTTTAGGAGGGAAGCTTAAGTGGCTCTAGGGCTTCTTCATTCCTGTTTGTATGTACGTTATGGTAACAACGGGCCAGCCTGTGTTGGGTCACCCATGATATCTCGTCAAAAGCGTGAGCATCAACACACCATGTTCCACAAAGCGAGGGAGTTCGTGATTGTTTTGCTCCATACCAACGAATCTCTGGTATCGAATGTCTCGGTTTTCATAAGAATGAAATAGCAATCAGCACCCAACGACTTTTTTGAGAGTGTTCGCAAGGGTAGAGTAGTGAAGCGTTGGGCAAGAGGCATGTTATATTTAGGGTTGTACTCATCTACTCGGGGTGGGTGTCATAGGGTGGTTTCTAGATCTGAACATCAATACTCCAAGGCTATTCTGTCATGATAGGTATTTCTTCTACGGAGTACAAGCTGATAATACCGCCACCTTTTATGTACTGCAGCTCGAAATGCTCCCTTTTTTCAAGTTACAGGGTAGACTAAAGGTTTTTTTGCCAGAGAACGAGGTTGCACAGGTATGGGCAAAGCTATAATTATATGCGTGTACGTAGACTTGCCGAGAACTTCCAGAATAATTCCGATGAAATCTCGAGACTCAACTTGACGAGTTGATGCTGTGACAGAGTCATGTTCAGGTCCTCGAGATGCGACTCACCAGAAATTTGCGATACCGGAGCTAGATGGAAACGCTCTAACGAGCAATAGATGGGCGGCAACTACGGTAGAAACGATGGATCTTGGGCGATGGCCCGTGCAGCCGCCGATTCAGCCAAGTCTGAGATGCTGCCATTCAACTGTAAGGAAAACCCAATCGAAACCTGTTGATGCTTATTGGCCGGTTAAGATAGTGTTCCAGGTCAATGTCAGCACGCTACTCCGTAGATTGATTTCATTTTCCAGTGGTTTAGCGGGATGCGTGTGTCTCAATGCTAGGGCTTGATTTCGAGGCTGATCAGCCAAAGTGGTGACTGACGTTCGCACAGCAGAAAACCAACAAACAGGAGGTACAATAACATGAATGCATACAACGGCAACAATAACCTATTTGTTACCACAATTGCTTGTGACACCGTCACCTTCAAGTCAACAACGCCTTGCAATGAAGCATCTTCCCTGATTGGCGCCCTTGTGAATGTCGTGTGCAGCCCCCCACAACGTCATTGGTTTTTTCCTTTGGCGTGGAAATTTTTCTCAGATGGGACCGCGTCAAAATTAATCTCGGATTGGATCTGGCTCCACCCGTTTCTGCCACTTGTCTGGTTATATCTCTCACCAAGACTGGTTTAGGAGAAGAGAGAGAGAAAAAAAGCTGGGGGTTTAGCTGTTATCTAATCGGTGACTCTTCTCTTCTCGTTTTCCAAACTGCATTGTCGAATAGGGCACACGAGCCACAACGATATCGGCGCCCCAGAGCTCGCCCAAACAGGACAAGCCGCACTTGTTAAAGTTGCACATCCCGTGCGTCTTGTTTTTCTGCTCTTTTTTCTTTTTTCTTTTCTTTTTCCCACCATCTGTCAGGAATCAACAGTCCAATTGCACTTCGTGCAAATCCCGCATCAGCTCAATTCCATCTGCTATCCAGAGTGCCTTGTGCCTCGCTCCCATATCTTCGACTTTCCGTTTCTCAATCCGCCCTTATGAACGGGCACCCGTCGGAATTCACTTCTCAGGTATGCAGCTCTTCACTGCCCCCACGTGCCGTCTGCATGCAATCCCTCCCCGCATTTGCAGCTTCGGAACAACCCTCGTTTGCTTAAATGGTAAATCCGAATTAATTGTTCAAAATGCTAATATTGTATCCTATAGGACTATCTTTCTGGTTGGTCCTACTGCAATTCCCTCCTAACAATGCCAACTAACAAGAAACTTTCAGACCACCTGTGGAGGGCTTTGTCAGCTTGAAATACCTGTCCCGATTTAGCCTCAACCCCACCACTGTAACTTTTTTTTTTTTGTTTGCGAAGCCTTTTCCCTTGAGTCGACTCACGAGTCAATTGGGAATCAAGAAAAAGGCATTGACAAACTCCAATGCCGGCGACAATGTTCTCTTCGGCCCTGTCCGCCGCCCGGGCCCCGGCTCCGGCTTTGCTCCGGAGTACCGCCCGACTCCCCCGAGCTCTCCCGACTCGTCTCTTTACCACGGCCGCTTTGAAGTCCCAGGCCCGGAATTCGGTTGCACCGAAAGTCACCAAACGATTGGGCACGATTTCGGTCTTCCGGCCGTATTCTTCGGCTACCCAGACAGCCCCCAATCCCAAGGCGTACCTCGATAGCGGGGTTATCAAGCCCAAGTTGAACGTCGATGTTAAGAAGGTCCTTGTCATTGGTAGTGGAGGTCTTGCCATTGGACAGGCTGGTGAATTCGATTATTCAGGTTAGTGATCCCAGAGCGTTTCCTGTTTCCTGTTTCCTGTTTCCTGTTTCCCATGCGTTGCTACACCTACGTCGTGGCCCTGTTGGGAAAAACAATCGTTACAGAGCCTCGAAACGAGTTATACATGAACTAACAGACAACAGGATCGCAAGCTCTGAAGGCCCTCAAAGAAGCCGGTGTCGCTTCCGTCCTTATCAACCCCAATATTGCCACCATTCAGACCAACCATTCCCTTGCCGATGAGGTCTACTACCTCCCCGTTACCCCGGAATATGTCAGCTATGTTATCGAGAAGGAGAAGCCCGATGGTATTTTCCTGTCATTCGGTGGTCAGACTGCCCTCAACTTGGGCGTCCAGATGCAGCGACAAGGTCTGTTTGAGAAGTATGGCGTCAAGGTTCTCGGCACCAGTGTGAGGACCCTCGAGGTCAGTGAGGACCGAGACCTCTTCGCCAAGGCCCTTGAAGAGATCAATATTCCCATTGCCAAGTCAATTGCTGTCAGCACCGTGGATGAGGCTCTCAGTGCCGCTGATAAGATCGGATATCCTATTATTGTCCGCGCTGCTTACGCCCTTGGTGGTCTGGGATCCGGTTTCGCCAACAACGAAGAGGAGCTTCGTAACATGGCTGCTCGATCGCTCACTCTTTCCCCCCAGATTCTGGTTGAAAAATCACTCAAGGGATGGAAGGAAGTCGAGTATGAGGTTGTTCGAGACGCCAACAACAATTGTATCACCGTTTGCAACATGGAGAACTTCGACCCCCTTGGTATTCACACTGGTGACTCCATTGTCGTGGCTCCCAGTCAAACGCTGAGTGACGAGGAGTACCACATGCTCCGTACCGCCGCTATCAAGATCGTCCGTCACCTGGGTGTCGTCGGAGAGTGCAACGTCCAATACGCCCTGCAGCCCGACGGTCTCGACTACCGTGTCATTGAGGTCAACGCCCGTCTTTCGCGATCTTCTGCGCTTGCTTCCAAGGCCACCGGATACCCCCTTGCTTACACTGCTGCCAAGATCGGTTTGGGACATAGTCTTCCTGAACTCCCCAACGCTGTTACAAAGACCACTACCGCCAACTTTGAACCCTCTCTGGACTACATCGTCACCAAGATCCCTCGATGGGATCTTTCCAAATTCCAGCACGTGAAGCGCGACATTGGAAGTGCTATGAAGTCTGTTGGTGAGGTTATGGCTATCGGCCGAACCTTTGAAGAGTCTTTCCAGAAGGCTATCCGCCAGGTTGATCCCAAGTTCGTCGGTTTCCAGGGTGACAAGTTCGAAGACCTCGACTTTGAGCTTCAAAACCCTACCGATCGCCGATGGCTCGCTGTTGGCCAGGCCATGCTCCACGAGAACTACTCTGTTGAAAAGGTCCACGACTTGACAAAGATTGACAAGTGGTTCCTGTACAAGCTCCAGAACATTGTTGACTGCACTCGTGAGCTTCAAACTGCTGGTAGCCTCGATGCCCTGCAGAAGGAACAGATCCTCAAGGCAAAGAAGATGGGTTTCTCCGATCGACAGATTGCAAACGCTGTCAACAGCACCGAAGACGAAGTTCGAGCTCGTCGTCTGAGCTTCGACATCCGACCATGGGTCAAGAAGATTGATACCCTGGCTGCAGAGTTCCCTGCTGACACTAACTACCTGTATACCACTTACAACGGATCTTCTCATGACGTCACTTTTGAAGATAAGGGTACTGTTATCCTTGGTAGTGGTGTCTACCGTATCGGCAGCTCGGTTGAGTTCGACTGGTGTGCTGTTGGAGCTACCCAGGCTCTTCGAGAGATGGGAGAGAAGACTGTAATGATCAATTATAACCCGGAGACTTACAGCACTGATTTCGACACTGCTGATAAGCTTTACTTTGAAGAGTTGAGCTATGAGCGTGTCATGGATATCTACGAGTTGGAGAACGCATCTGGTGTTGTGGTGTCTGTGGGCGGTCAACTACCCCAGAACATCGCCCTTCGCCTGCAGGAGACTGGCGGCGCTAATGTTCTTGGCACTGATCCCAAGGACATTGACAAGGCCGAGGACCGTCAAAAATTCTCTGAGATTCTTGACAGCATCGGCGTTGACCAGCCTGCATGGAAGGAGCTCACCTCTGTTCAGGAGGCTGAGGACTTTGCCAACCAAGTGGGCTACCCTGTCCTGGTTCGTCCCAGTTATGTTCTCTCTGGAGCTGCTATGACTGTCATCCGCAGCCAGGAGGACCTCAAGGAGAAGCTGGAGGCTGCGGCCAACGTTTCCCCCGACCACCCCGTTGTTATCACCAAGTTCATCGAGGGCGCTCAGGAGATTGATGTCGATGGTGTTGCCTCTGAGGGCAACCTGATTATCCACGCTGTCAGTGAGCACGTTGAGCAGGCTGGTGTCCACTCCGGTGACGCTACCCTTGTTCTGCCTCCTGTCAACCTTGATGGTAGCATCATGGAGCGTCTCAAGGAGATTGCCCAGAAGGTTGCCAAGGCCTGGAAGATCACTGGTCCCTTCAACATGCAGATCATCAAGGCCGAAAACCCTGAGGGTGGCGAGCCTCTCCTCAAGGTCATCGAGTGCAACCTCCGTGCTTCTCGATCATTCCCATTCGTCAGCAAGGTCCTCGGAACCAACTTCATCGATGTCGCCACTAAGGCCCTCGTTGGCAAGAATGTCCCTGAGCCTACCGATCTCATGGCCGTCGAGCGTGACTACCTTGCTACCAAGGTGCCTCAGTTCTCTTGGACTCGTCTCGCTGGTGCGGATCCCTTCTTGGGCGTCGAGATGGCTTCTACTGGTGAGATGGCTTGCTTCGGAAAGAACCTCGTTGAGGCTTACTGGACTTCTCTGCAATCCACCATGAACTTCCGCATGCCCGAGCCTGGCGAGGGTCTGCTGTTCGGTGGTGAAATCGACAAGTCCTGGTTGACTCAGGTCGTCGACTACCTTGCACCTCTCGGCTACACTCTGTACGCTGCTAGCAACGATGTCAAGAACTTCATCGAGACCAGCTCAAAACACCAGGTCAAGGTTGAGGTGATTGAGTTCCCCACCGAGGACAAGCGTGCTCTCCGTGAGGTCTTCAAGAAGTACGACATCCGCGGTGTCTTCAACTTGGCCCTTGCCCGTGGCAAGACCACCTCCGATGTCGACTATGTCATGCGCCGAAATGCCGTTGACTTTGGCGTGCCTCTGTTCATGGAGCCTCAGGTAAGTGTTTCATCAAACGACTCTTGTATCTAATTAAAGCAACAACTGTACTAACCTTTTCATTAGACCGCTATCCTTTTCGCCCAGTGCATGAGCGAGAAGCTTCCTCGCCCCGAGGGCATCCCCTCTGAAGTCCGCGCTTGGTCTGACTTCATTGGCGGCAAGCCCCTGTAAATTATATACCCTGTATACAAGTGTGACATTTATTCTTTGTTCTAATGGCTTGCAATGAGCCCTTTGGGTTATAATTTGGTGCTACCTAGGCACCAATGAGCATGGTGGAGGGAAGGATCACGGAGAAGTGGAACATGGATGGATGGATGGAGCCGGAAGAGAGATAAAACAAAAGGCGACTAGGCGTTTACGTTAAAAGAATCTTATTGCATACTATGAACCTTTGTCTTTGTCTAAGTAATGATGCTAGAGAGTGATGTAGAGATATCTTAGTGGCTGAGAGGCCTCTCAAGGCTGTACTCTATTGTTAGACTCATCTCATTGAGTTACCTGGGATTTTGTGTTGGTGCAATTGCAACCTATCAGATGAAAAGTGATCGAGTTGTTTGCTACCAACTTGCTCCTCAGCTGTAATACAGACAGATCATCTGACGGAAGAGATTCTGCATCTTCTTTGTCTCCTTCTCTTTTCATTCGCCTACCTTGCCTCTGCCATCTTTCTTTGTTCACCAGCAGCCACCTTATTCGTCAGCCTCTGATCACAAGCTTCCCTTTGTTCATCAGCTTCCCCTTGTTCATCAGCTTCCCTTTGTTCATCGGCAGCCGTTTGATTCGCCGACTACTGACAAAAACTATATAATCTAAACCAAAATCTGCATCTTTTCCTTTCTTCTCTCCGTTCTTTCATTGCCATTCACATTACTCTTTGAACAGTATTTCTCAATATTTCTCATCCTCCATCTTCAACAAAGAAGCGTGGAGTCATGCCAAAATGGACCGAGATGCCTCCGCGCAAAAGGATGAAAAGGCAGACTGCCGAAACTCCAGGGATGAGTCGTCGACAAGTGATGGGTCCAAGCCACCAATTCTCCTCGAAGCAGATGGTGGGTTGGCCATCGTGGAATCACGAAAACGATCTCGCCAACCAAGACGATCCCATGGACGAAGACGTGCCAATAAACAAGCCGTAACAGTTGATAATGGAGAGGAGCGCTTGCAAAAGCCAACTTCGTCTGGGAAACGGGCAGCATCACCGTCGCCATCGTCATCACCGGCACGAAAGAAAGTAAAATTTGCACTAGATGATAGCGCCTGCAAGCAAAAAGTATGCATCAAGAGTTACAAGATCCCCAGCGAGTTTGAAGAACTTACGAGGGAGCTATTCCCATTGGATGGGAGGATAGACAATCTCCCAACCCGATACGTTCTGTCAGAACTCAAGGAAAGGTACTGCGATGAACAACATTCTTGGTCCAACGAAGTGCGGGAGGAATTCAGGCGCCTTGCGCCCAGTATGGACTTCTCGATGAATCTAAGAGCACTTGGCATTTCGGATCACAAGATCTCTTTGGACGCGCACAGCAGCGGCGCCACTTGGATCCATTTCTGGTTTCTGCGCGTGATTTATGGCCCCTGTGCCTGTTCGAAGCAAAGCTGGTTTCCTGATCTTGCTAGGAAATACCCTTGGATGCTTGAAACAGCTCCAGAAGGTGTCATGACTCCAGAAGTTCAATTGTTCCCTAATTTACCGACGTCGTATTGGCACCTTGTTAACCCTATGTCTGAAACGCCTCAGATACCAAAACCAGAGACTATCGATACTTCCAACCGTTATGTTGACAAAGAGACTGGAAAGACTGCTTCAAACGAAACCGCACTTGATGAGAGTTTTCACTGTTGCAGTCCAGGTCTTTCTTCTCCAATTATAGGGCGGTTTGACATTTAGAGATGACTAAATATCACTCTACTACAGGCAAGGAGAACCGACAGGGTGTCCGTCAATCTTATACTGGCTTTTGTGCAAGAAACTCGAATTGGGATGGGACAAAATTCGTAAATTCGAAATCGAGAGCAGAGGGACTCTATGGTCAGGAAGATGAGGGAGCACGTAACGGAAAGATTGAAGTGAGAGGCCAGGTTTCTCTTTGCTTTGATGGGACACAATTTGGTATTTTTTGCTTCGTATTTTTCTTTTGTTTGTTTGCTTTGCTTTTCTGTCCTTGTCTCCCCCCCCTTTCCCCTTGCTCCCCCGACCGGACGAGAATGGCTGATGGTAATCAAGACTGCGAATAAAAACACTCCCTAGTTAATTAGTTATAAAATGCTTTACGAATTTGAGAGGACCTTTGGTCTGAGTATATGCGCGAAGAGTTTAAATAATGCCCCCGTGTCAACATGTAAATACAAGGACAGCGGTTTAATCTATTTTGCAGCCTCAGCAGGTAATCCCCACTTCATGTAAATAGGTACCATCTGTCACAAAGAATCTGTTTATATCAGAATTTCATTTTAGATTATGGTAATAATGTGAAATAGACATTAATCAAATAGCACAACGGCTGTCATAAGCTTATGCAACACCTACGGTATGTTAAGGAGAGATAAGTTGAGGGAAAAAGCAACACCATCAAACGTCATTTAACGAAATGAAAAAATTATTCTTGACGTGTCTCAATAACTTTGGCTCCTCTTCTCGTTTTTAGACTAATGCATTCATTCCCTATTCCCTATCGAACTTGGCTAGCAAGTTATTTTGTTGTTTCGTCTTTGTTGTAAACTGAGCCCAAAATCTCCGTCCATAGAAAACCAGCAAATCGCAACCCTTTTGTCTTCTCCTCGTAGATTCATCCGTTTTCTACCACGCGCCTTGACTTTTCTCAGGCACGATTTACTTCATCCCCATCATACGCTTCCACATCTCACCAACCTTCCACGTGTGTTCTGCTCGGAAACCATTGAAACTCTCCTCCAGAGCATAAATTCTCCCTTCCAGCTTTCGTTTTTCCGCTTTCTGCTCCAAATTTTCCTTCTTCAACTGCTCGTTCTCTTTCGCAAGGCGTTCGAGTTTCATTCGCAAAATTCTAAGCTCACTCTCGTGACGGTTGTTGGATAATTCCAGTTGCGTCATAATCCTCTCTTGATTGGTTTCCATTGCGAGTGAAAACTCCCGCTCAATTCTCTCTTGTTTCAAATCAAACATGTGTTTCGTTATAATCTTCTCCTGATTGGTTTCCGTCTCAATTCTTCCTTGTTTCAGATCAAGTTTGTCAACCTGTCTTTCGATCTTGATTTGTATTTCATTCAGCTTCATCTTTAGCTCATATATGAGCCGTCCCGTTTCCGCATCCCCGTCCCTCTGAACTTTCACAAGGTCTTGATGGGCCGTATTCAAGGCATTGTATCTCAGTTTCAGTTCCTCAAGCTCAAGGTGAATTCGACCATCAAATTTCACCTTAGAGACCGTTTCAGTCGTTTCTGAGATTTCCATTTCGTTAAGCTTCTTGCGTTTGCTCGAGCTCGGCTCTGCTGCCTGGTTGCTGGACTGCGGGAATTCAAGGCTCATTGCTGTTTTGTTGATTTCGTTCTCTGATGGAAATTCCCCACTGCTTTCACTCTTACTCGGTGGAGTGACGGTTTCCTTGCCCTTTGACGTAGTGACGGTTTCCTTTTTCTTGGACGGTGTCGCTGTTCCCTTGCTTTTGGACTTGGCCGCGATTTCCCTGGCCCTAGCTAAGAAAGGCTGATGTCCGTAGAGGCTTCGTAGCTGCTCTCGATCTTGAGACGCCATTTTGCTTCTTTGGTCTCGGTGAAGAAACGCAAAATATTGTAGCCTTAGTATAGGCGATCGGGGAAAAACAAAGACGAAAACCACAATCGTGGCTTGCAGTACCAACTGCAAAGATGACTACAAGGAAGAAAAAAAGAAAAAAGAAAAGAAAGAAGAGGAGACGAGAGAAGAAAAGAGAGGAATTTATATAGTAGCGTGGGCGGTGAGTTGCCAGCTGTTTGCCAACTGGTCAACTATTACATCTATCACGAGAGCAGCGGTCAGGGCAGAAAGATAGAAGGGAAGAAAGATTTATCCCGATCGTGACTTATGGCCTTGGGTCGGCAATCTCAGGTGCAAGATTCCGCTTATTCTACGAATATAGGCATGCCCCTTAGCTTGCTTCCTAGGCCATGGTGATTCACAGCGCCGACCCGCAAGACTTCTTCACTGCCTACTATTGAATAGAGAGACGACTCACCAAGTTTCTTCATCGATGAACATAGAACCAACACACAAGAAATCTTCATTCTTGAACATATTCGCTTTTTCATTACGCCCACCTGTCTATATCATGCGAGAAGGCGACCCATTTAGACTTGTCTTTCAGTCTACTCCACCTCCACACATGCCGTCGCAGATGATCTCAAGTCAGAGATCTCGACAACAAGCATGTGCGAAAAGATCATCCAGTACGACTGTGGCCACATGTGCCGCCGCGCCATTCGCTGCGTCGAACAGCAACTCGAGCCTCACCACTCGGTAATTTGCTTCTCCGGCCTCGCTTACGCCTACGCCTACGACCAAGACCACCACGAGACTCCCAAGTTTGAGCGGCGCGCTACTCTCTGCCCAAAGTGCGAAGAAAAAGGCAAGGGTGGTGAGGTGTATCACAACAGCGTTCGACGAGCAAGCGCCCCTCCGATCGCGGGAAACCAGAATTCGATGCTGGTCCAGGAGAGGGAAAAGGAAAAGAGCACAGTGACCAAGGTGAGTGCCAGCCTTGGCCGATCCAACTCCAATCCTGAAAGGCCTCCCTCCCATCGTCTAAGGCGAGTCCGGGATGCGGGCAGTAGCTCACTGCGCAACGAGTACAATCGACTTGAACCAAGTCTCGAGCGACATCCAGAGCCACTCCCCGAGCCACGCCCCAAATCACACCTTGAGCAATGTCCCGAACATCGTCTTGAACCACCCCGGAATAATGGCTTTGAAGCCCGCCGCGGTCGAGCGCACCGTCCAAGGGACATCATCACGCGAGGTCTTGAGTTGGACTCGTTTGCGTCTGCATATGTTCCGTTCCGCGAAAGAACACCAACAAGCCCCGACAGCTTTACAGGCCTGCTAGATTACGCCGAGAGCATACACAACTTATCCAGTCTTTCTCTCGGTGGCCTCCGCCGTTCGACTTCGGTACTAAAGATGCTCCAAAAGGGCCTCGAGAGGAAGACTTCGGATGAATCATTCGTCTGCGCATCAGCAAGAGAAGTAGAAAAGGGCGAGAGATACGAATAGAGTTTTGATGTTTTTTTTTTCTGTGCTGTAACTGTGATAGCCTATGGCTGCTAAATGTTACAAAAGGTGGTTAATAAAACAAATGCCGTACTGTACTTTTTGCCCACCCACATCCTTGATACACCGCGCGTATTAGAGTGCAGTCCGCTTTTGCACTTCTCCTTTGTATTTTTGAGGTACCATAGCCCGTGTACAGACGCTATAGATGTGAAAACTTTTTATGGTTGAAGCCCATCTGGAGGTGTATATGATTGAGAGCGCTTGCTTGCAATATTAAGATGTTGTGTTTGGAAAACTCAATGAGATGGGCGGTTTGTAGATTGGACGCTGAAGAGATTGAAGAGGTTGATTGTTTTTCGTCATCTGGTGATGTCATCTAGTCTCGGTGAGACACCCCCGGGAAGGTTGGTTGAATGACGAATATGAGTTGTGATGGTTGAGACATGTGGTTAACAGGTCCTGAGAGCCTTGGGTAAGGAATGGGGGAATGCTATTCGAGATCAGAACCCGTCATCTTTAAGTCAGTCTCGAATTAATTGGCCTTGCCGTTCTTGGACGCGGCTTGGAACTTGGCAATCTCCTTCGAGACGGACTTCTCAACTCGGCCCTGGAGTTCACGTCGGTATCCAAGCTTGAAAAGCATTTCCAGCCAGACAAACATGGGAGCGAGGAAGATAGCCTGGACGAGATTATCCAACAAGGCAGGGGCGCGGCCCTCGAAGACACCATGACCGATGAACTGTGCGATCCAGGAAACGACATGAACACCAAGGGCGACCTGGAAGGTCAAGGTGGGATCACGGAGGTGCCATGAGTTGACAAAGGCGGTGCTACCGAGACAAAAAGCAGCCAATACAAAGCCTGCTACTGGCTCCAATAACAGATAGAGCGATGCATAAAGGAAAGCGGCGATGGTACCGAGATTGAGATCCAAGTACGGGACGGTCAGCCAGCTAGGCGTGTGAATGAGCGTGCCTGTAAACGTGGCCTATTGCAGAAGGTGAGAAGAACCGAGCTGAGGGAAGACATTGGCATTGGCATTGGGTGAGCTGAACATACCAAGGCAAATCCTGATACTAGGAGTAGAGGCACGCAGATCATGTGAATGGCCACATTGACGGAGTTATGGTGATATGCGCCATACTGAGGAAAAATTCATTCGTTAGCGGGAAGACAAGGAAAGCGTGAGGAGAGATGAGGCGAGCTCACAAACGTCAAGTGCCTTTCCAGATCTAGAGACATTTTGTCGAGGTTTAGAGACGGGCTGCAGGACAGACAGAAGGAGGAGAGGGAGAAGCTCAACAAAATGCGAGACGCTGGTAACCGCCAGTCCGAAGAATTGGCGCGACCGGCCGGCACGTGAGAGAAGATGCAATCGGACAATGGACGGGAAGGGAAAACCAGCAGCAGCAAAAGAGGCGCGAGTCAGCAACGAGACGGCGCAGGCGGCGTGCTATCGAGGTTGCAGAGTCGAGTGGAATTGGCCCGGCATGAGGTTTTGGTTTTGATCCAAGGAGATGCAGATGCAAATTCGATGCAACAGGTCAGGAGACTCCGGAGGCGCTGAGAGCTCTGAGCGAGGTCCACTGAAAGCCGCTATGGTGTGTTCAAAGTGGTGGGGATTTAGGAGCCTCGGGACAATTGACAGCGCGAGTGCTCAGCCTCTTGTCCCCTGGAAGTAAGCAAGCATTAGATACAGCCCAGAACATTCAGCGAACATGGTTGAAATGCTTGTCTATGCGAGTCTACAACGGGGACATTGATGCTGCACAAAATGCATATAGTCTATATTCCGAGGTATAAATGCGCAAGGGCCTTTTTTTTTTTCTTCCCGTGCTCTCTCTCATTGTTGAACAAGGTCGTTGACTTGCGGATCTGTCTGCAACCTATTAGACAAGCTTCGGCCAGGTACCCGAGCTGCTGCCTTGATTACTAGCGCGCAGAGGTACCTTTAGACCACAGGGTGCATCAAGCAGTACTAAATGAGCGTCCTCTCTTCTCGATGCTCTGAGCCTTCATGAAGCAGTGTCATGATATAATGTTTTGCGATGCTACTGCTTTGTCAAGTAATCCAGCATGACAGGTGATTACTGTGCATCTCCGTTGGTCATCATAGTTGATTGCTGTAGCACTTGGTAGATGGATACACGGTGGCCTTTTGCTGCGCTTCTCTTTCCTCCTCACTCACTTTCTAGAATACCAATACTTCACCAACGAGTCGCAAAAAAAACATGTGATAGACCCCTATTATGCGGAGTAAATGGGCAAATGGGCTCTACCCCAATCCCGAGTGCAGCGCATCAACGCAAATGACCTCAGCCTGCGTGTCCGTTCGTTCGTCGCCAAAGAACTGCTCTTAATAAGCTCGCGCCTGAGTCCCGTCTTGGGCTAGCGCACAGACCATGTGGTAGCGCCGGCTCCAAAGATTTCCCAACCAAACCATCGCATTTGATCCATCGCAGCCTCGCCGCGCTTTCGTCTTCATCCTCTTGCTTCAGCTCCATCAACCCCAGCCGAGGAGCAGCAACGCACACCCGAAAGCGCAGAAGATCCAGCTGTGCGTGTTGCGTCTGCTTCAAGAGCTTTGTCTCTTCTCCTCGCTCCTCGCTCCTCCTCCCCTTCCCTCCTCGCCGGGCTTCTCCTCCCTTTCTTCGACGAAACTCGATTGCTACGCCTCGCCATCGCCGATTGACCATTAGATATCCGTATAGCGCGCGTGCGCTCTCGAGAGACGAGAATCGCCTTCGTATGGGATACTGAGAGGACTATCTGGAAGGCTCACCCATCGCTCTTCGTTCAACACGACAATTGCTATCCCGCCGTCGTCCGAAGCTCTCGTCGTCACGCAACCAGTCGCCCGCCATGTTCTTTCTCTACAATATGGAGCGCAGGGTCACCCTGCATCCATCCTACTTCGGCCGCAACATGCACGATCTCGTCACTAGCAAGCTGCTAAAGGACGTCGAAGGCACCTGCGCCGGTAGCTACTACATCATCTCCATCATGGACACGTTCGACATTTCCGAGGGCCGCATCTTGCCAGGCAACGGTCTTGCAGAGTTTACGGTTGGATACCGCGCCGTCGTGTGGCGACCATTTAAAGGAGAGACGGTAAGGCGAAATCTGCGCCCGTTGAGGCAAGCAGTTGTCTGACCCTGATCAGGTTGATGCCGTTGTCTACTCCATCAATCCACAGGGTTTCTTCGCCCAGGCTGGTCCCCTCAGGCTCTTTGTGTCTGCTCATGTGCGTTTTAACTTCCCTAACAATTCCGAATGGCCAATCGTTGGAGAGGTGCTGATTCAGTGACACGTTGTTTGCCGCAGCTGATACCGAGCGACATCAAATGGGATCCCAACGCGACACCCCCTCAGTTTACTAACAACGAAGACACCGTCATCGAGCCGGGCACACATGTGCGCGTCAAGATTATCGGAACGCGAACAGAGGTCGGCGAGATGTGGGCCATTGGAAGCATCAAGGAGGATTACCTAGGGTATGGCTGATGGCTGTGGGACGGCACGCACATTTATTTGTCTGCTAACATTGTGCAACAGATGTCTCCAGGATTAATGGGTTATAAACATTCATTCATCCCTCGGGCCTCGGAACGATTGAGCACAGGAACGAACGCCTCTGCGCTCCCATATGGTCTGAGCAGCAAAGGCCGAGGAGTTATGCGCCGTACGCGTACAACGAGCTCAGTAGTTGGGATTGACTTTCTGACAGGACTTCAGAGATAGGAGATTGGGTAACACCCCCTTTCTGATATCCAAACGGGAAAAACTCTGATACGCGTGGTTGATGCTGCTTTTGAATTTCGATAGAGCAAACAATATGGAGTCTCGCCCCCACACAAACTAGATCCCCAAGATTGGACTCGATTATAGCCAATGGGCTTTTTTTTTCTTTCATCTTCTTGGAGTATACAAATGGTAAAAACCTAAAAATCGGAAGAATCGGAATTGTTTTATATGTAAATATTGGTCCAAGCTAGTAATAGATGAATGGATAGCACAGGCAGTGCTTGCTTTTTGCATGAATGCATCTATCTCCACATTGACATCCATAGGGCTCTACTTCCGAGGTATGTGGTATTAGACTAACACAACAATGATAAGACAATAAGCAACTCTATCAATAAGCAACAATCAATAAGCAATAAGCAATTAGCCTAATCGTACGGAGTAGCACGACTCGCTTCTTTGTTTGACCGAGACAGTCTCGCTATTCCCGTGTCTCTACTCCGTATTGTTCCCCCCCACGCCACCTTGGCACCTCCACCATTCTCCCCGCACTCTACCTGTGATAGCCGACTTCATCCTGGCCCGTCAATAGACCCATGACCATCTTCGTAGTGTAAGTCCAACTCGTCCCAGATCTCCCAGAACATGCCATTACCGGTTCCAGAGGGCCATCATTGAGTGTTTTCTGTCCAATCATCGATTACAAGACAGAAACGAGCCGCTCCGCCGGACCCTCTGACGTATTTTCCATTCACACCCATTGCACCCCTCCGGATTCCGTTTAACACTGACCCAATTCTTTCCTCGGGAGCAAAACGACAGGCATGAATTCATTCTTCTTAAGAACTGCTACACCCCGTCTACTACTCCGGAACATATCAGCTGTGCAATCTAAAATATCCAGAATGTCTTATATCGGAGCGGGAGTTGCGCCGGGAGGCGCGCAGGCAACGGTGAAGTCGGGCAACCCGCTCAAGGCGCTGTTTGACGCGAACAAGCCTGCTTTTGGCGGCTGGCAAATGATTCCAGGAGCGACTATCTCAAGGCTCTTGGCGCAGTCTGGCTTGGATTGGGTGTTGGTGGATTGCGAGCACGGAGGCATGGACGGTGAGTTGCGTGTGCAATTGATATGAGTTTGATGGAGTGAGTGAGCTGACATAGTGGTTCTTGGGTTGGTAGATCGTGCCATGCATGAAGCAGTTCCTGCCATTGCGGCGTTGGGGGTGTCTCCCATTGTGAGAATCCCGGGCATGGAGCCTTGGATGGTGAAGCGTACGTTTCTTCACTCCCTTCATATATACATGTAACGAAGCTGACTCAATTCTTATTCAGGTGCTTTGGACACTGGAGCTCATGGAGTATGTGCCATATCTTATTTCTTATTATCAATAAATCCAACCTTGAATGGCTGGTCTAGATACTTATAAAAGGTTGAATACTAATGAGAAACCCTTAGGTCCTTGTCCCGCTGCTGCGTACCGTCAAGGAGGCCGAAGACCTCGTCCAGGCCGCCAAGTTCCCTCCTTGGGGAAAGCGAGGCTTCGGATCTCCTTATTCCGCCAAACAATTCGGGCGCACCATCAGCTCCCTCGACTACTTGAATCAAGGCAATGAGTCCATCTTGACTATGGTTCAAATCGAGACCAAGGAGGCCCTCGAAGATGTAGATGCAATCGCTGCCGTTGAAGGAATCGATGTGCTGTTCGTGGGTCCATTTGATCTAGGTAAGACAGCCGCAAATGGCTATTTGTAAGCACCACCAAAGATTCGATTGTTAATTTACAAACGCCCTCAGGTAATAACATCGGCCACCGCATCACCGAGGAGGGCATCCCCCAGGAACTCGAAACCGCTCTGGTCAAGATCCAGGCTGCGGCCGCCAAAGCCGGCAAGAAGAGCGGCATCTACACGCTCGACCCGGCTCACGCCAAGAAGTGCCATCAGATGGGCTTTGACATGATCCACGTAGTTACAGACTACATGGCCATCGAGGACAGTGCTAAGCAGTCTCTCACCGCGTCTACGACTTAGATACAGAACTGCGCGTACCAAGCAAAGAAATGTTTTCCCCTTGTTCTTGGGTAGATTAGAAATTATAAATCTAGATGCCTTCGACTTGATCCATCTTGGCCTCGACTTGCTCTGTCGTGAATCGGTGCATCAGCTTGATGGCCTTTCCATACTTGTTAACGTCCTCCTCGGGAGCGTCTGCTTTGCTAATATGTATCTGTTCACCGGGCGTTAAATTCCTCTCATTGCTTGCCGTCAGAAGCAAGAACGACGTGGTACTCACAACAGGGATATCGAAATCGTATAAATTTTTCCAATGCTTGAATTCCGGCTTTGCCAAATTCACCTCCGTGTACTGAAAGGGCCGCTTATCCCAAACGTCTGAAAGCACACCCTTGGCCTGCGTGCAGAGACCGCAGTCATCCCTGGAGAACAAAGTGATTCTGCAAGCCTGCAGCAGACGCCTAGTCACAAACATCTTCACCTAAGGTATCGTACATGAAATTCTGTGATTTTTTTTACATATACTCTTGAGATGTTTTAGATGAATTTCCACCGGCACCAATGGCACGAATTTCCAAGTTCTTCCAGGTACGTAAGATGGGACGATTTTAACTGGCGATGAGATCAGATGACTAAGCCTGCATAAATTCCACGCAACCTGCATGAAACATACACACCGAAAAGACAAGGGTTTGTTCCGCACCGAAATCACAATATAAAAGGAAAGAAAAGAACAGCAAAACTTCAAAAAAATTTCAAAAACATACAACAGCCGGTGTTCGCTGATGGTCACCCACTCAACTACTAATCTGCCGGTTAGAGGCTTATCTATGGGGGAGCAGACGGGACCCCGAGTTCTCCTCTACCTATGGTCGTATGTGCTTAAATAACTATCGAAATGCCTTATAACCTACCTAGGTATGCGCGTTTCGATCATATGTTGTCAAATCAGCATACTGCAACTCGCTTGTCGAAGATCACCAATGGTTAATAAAGAAAACCAGCTATGACGTGTCTTTCGCAATAATAGGTATCTTTCCCAAGCGCGCGAGTCATATGGCTGGCGGTGGACCTTGGATCCACGGCATGTGGCCTCCCTCAACAGCGCCGCAGTTTTATATTGGCTTAAGCAAGCTTTGGCTGAGGTCTGAGACATTTCGAGGTTGAACGCGCATTGTTGTCGAAGAACGCAAGCTAAGAAAAACAAAAAGGCTGAAACTGTAGGTACCATCCCGGCAGAAGGCATCGATCTAGCTACATACCTACACATAGTACACACAAGTGATTTCTCTGCCATGGCGCACATCCTACAAGGGCACCGACCACAAACAATCTTTATCAGTACATATTGGTTGGTGTTTCTTGTCTGCATAACCAACAGCTCCTCGGTGCCAAAGGAGAAGGTACTTGGTTATTCTGTTTGCCGTGGCATTACTTCTGCAAATCCGACTTGGAAGAACATTTGGCTCCCAGCTTGATTTATCCAGGCCATCTTGTTACCATGTACTATTACAGTATGCATTGGATCAGGTCTGTAGTCGGCAGGAAGCCAAAGAAGCTCTTTGCCATTCAACATTATCCACTCTTGCTCGTAGTACAGAAATGATTCGGCAGGATCCTCATCAAAACGCAAACGCTCTTCGAGAGAGGCTGATGTAGACAGCAGCCGAACCGGTTGATGGTTGACCAGCAGGTGTGCGCCGTCAGGCGAGAAGCCCAAACAAAAAGCTTGGTCCTTGATCGGCTTCTGTGGATTGCTCCAGCGCCCAGTATCCTCCTTGTGCCAGAGCCAGATGTCGCCGTACCTGGGCGCGAACGACGCAGATGCTAGAGTCTTGCCGTTGGGCGAGAAGGCCAGAAGTTGCCAGCTTTGGTAGGGTCCCTCAAGACTCAACCCCTGCTGATGAACCCCCGTGGCCGCATCCCAGAGGTCGATGCGATCATCCAACGCAGATGCTAGCGTCTTGCCGTCCGGCGAAAATGCCACAGAGCGAATCTGAGTATTCGTCCCCCAGTCTCTATCCCAGGTCCACAGGGTGCTGCCCGTAGTCACGTCCCACAACCAGCACGAGATGGCCTCGTCTCGTGACGCCGTGGCCAGCGTCTTGCTGTCCGGCGAGAATGCTACAGCAGCTGCCGTTGCTACAGATAGATTAAACGGCTTAGCTTTCTTCTGCATCAGCCGGGATGTCCAAGTGGCCGTGTCCCAGAGCTCGATGCCATCATCCAACTCCAGGGCCAGCGTCTTGCCGTCTGGCGAAAAGGCTGTAATGCCTCTAGATGGGCGTCCATCGTACTCTTGAGAGATTGTTGGCTCACAGCCCCACGCAGCTGTATCCCAAACCTGGAAACCCCTGCGCGAAGCCGACACCATTGTCTCGCCGTCGGGCGAAAACGTCATGCAAATCGGCGCCCTGGAATGCCACATGTTATGCTCTTCAACCGTACTATGGCGGTTCCCTGAACTTATATCCCAGAGCTTAATAGTCTTGTCCCGTGAGGCAGAGGCTAGTGTCATACCATCAGGCGAAAAAGCGAGACTCGTGATTTCGTCGCGGTGTCCCACGAGTGTGTCCCAGATGCTCTCTGTATCCATATCCCAGAGTAGGATACTCTTTCGAGGCCCCATGAAAGCTAGCATCTTACTATTAGGCGAGAAAGCCAAGGGACAGCTAAGGTGAACAATGATATCGAGCGTTTTCAGCTTTCTTCCTGAATTTATATCCCAGAACTGAATGGAGTTATCAGCCTTTGCTACGGCTAGAATATTACCATCAGGTGAAACGGCTTGACGGCCGAACCAATATATTTCACCGACTGTTTGTTGGTACTTCCCAAGACCTACGTCCCAGAGCCGAATGAGTCCATCGTCTGGTACTGAGATTAGGATCCTGCCGTCAGGTAAGAAGGCTACAGATCTGTCTTCAGTTCCATCATCGTACTCATTGATTATTTGCCGATAGCTCCCTGAAGCAATGTCCCAGAGTCGAATAGTACCGTCAACTGACGATGAGGCCAATATCGTGTCGTTGGGTGAGAAGGCTATAGACTCGACATTTCCAACGTGTCCGACTAGTGTCCGTTCATGGCTTCCAGTAGATGCTTCCCAAAGTCGAACAGTATTGTCATTTGATGACGAGGCAAATATCTTGCCGTCAGATGAGAAGGCTATAGAAGTTACTTTTCCACGGTGTCCCTCTAGTGTCCGTTGATAGCTTCCCGTGGATGCTTCCCAGAAATCAACAATATCATCCCATGCGGAGGCAAGTATCCTGCCATTGGGCGAGAAGGCCACCAAATTGACTACGCCACCTGCATCCAGGGTCTGTCGGTGTGAATCCCATTGGATTTTAGCCCCTGCCAGTATTTTGATAAAAGGTAACCTATGCTTCCATTGCGCGGCCTTGACCTCGCTTGTCGTTGGACTAAATACCAGTGCGGAGCCATATGCTTGTAGTGGAGCTCGTTCTATAATTGATCCATGGCTTTGGATGAATCTCTCGGCATCTTCCAGGAACTGAGTGAGCTGGTACCTTAGGTTCGATTTCTGGAAGTGATCAGTAGCTGCGCGTAACGAAAGCACATGGTAGTTTTGCGCCTACCCGGGCAATAGACAGAAGCTTCTTTATTGCATCTACACCCTCCATAAGGGTTCCCACGATAGATAAGGCTTCTAGCCAGTGAAGAAATTTCTCCCTCAGAAACTTTAATACTTCTCCATCATCCGCAAGAACTCTCTCGTGATCAAAGCTGTCCCCAATTGCAGCGGTAAGGTGATCGGCCCAAAAGACGCAGGAGTATTGTATTGGAGCCAGAGGATCAGGCTGCGGAGGTCTCATTTTTTCCGGTCTTAAGCCGTAATCGAGGTTGTACATGTTTTGTCTGAGCCCTGAGGACATTGCTCTGATCGAATACATTGCGATGTCCTCATGCCCTTGCGACATCTCAGCTGGCTGATCCCTAGATTTCCAGAGCCTGGATTTGTAATTCTCCTGCAGATAATCTTTAGCCGACTGGTGGATCAAGTACACCGTTTCGTTCTGAACTGTTAGAAATGAACCGCACTTTCGAGCAATAGTCGCTGGGGTTTTGTCTGGCAACTGGGCGAGCACTCCGACTTCGGAAAGGGTTAAAGGACGAAATGCAAGAAGAGCAGCCACCAGCACATTCCTGCAGTATTCGCGGTCTTGTCTCAGTCCCTTTTCAATCTTGCCCATCATATAGTCGTATAATTTCGACAGGCCAGAAGGGATTTCCTTGATGATGTCGAGAGCGTACATTCCATCCACCACAATATGGTTTCCGTCTTCTTTGTCAAGTTCCTTGAATACCAAAGCCACCCAAAGAAAGGTATTTTCAGCTCGCTGGCTAACTTCTTTCCTGGCTTGTTCCAATATCTCATCAGTGTATCCTGGTCTGCCTTTAAGTAAGGAAATTTTATGGTCAATAAACGCATTGACTGGTTTTTGCAGTTTCTGGGAATCAAGCTCGACCAACGAGCCTTCTGTTTCTGGTACCCTGAGATCAACTGTTGGGCGGCTTGATACTAGCCACTTTACTTTATGAGAGATTGTAAGGGAAGTGAAAATAAGTCTCTTGAGATCACCCAGATCCTGCTCACACTCGTCAAGAGCATCAACCACGAGATACACTGGGGATAACTTAGGATCCTTCAACATATTCTCAAACGCATCATTCAGAGAAATAAATACACAGTCGCCTTCAAAAAGAGAAGCACCTGCATTATCGTACTTTGCTTTCAAATGAGAGATTAAATGTGGCTGCTGTATAAGGAGCATCCAAATTAAACATCTCAAAGTGGCCGTACCAGTATTTAAGGCCTTAACTGTGCCTTGACAGAAAAAGTGAGAAACTTTAGGTGCAAATGCCGCCGAGTGGCTTAAGAGCTCGCGAATAATACCCATTAGAAGCATTGTTTTCCCAGTGCCGGCATGGCCATTAATCCACAATAATCGGCATGATGGCAGCATAGATCCGGTGGTGTTCCAATTCGTGAATGCTTGGTATTCCTCCATTTGGAATATCCAGTTGTTTGCCTCATTGAGTAACGTATCCTTGTTTTTCTCAATCTTTTTCATGTCATCTTGTGGATCTACCACGAAGAGATCCCTAAGGCACTGCTTGTTCCTCTCATCCAAGTTGCTCTTCTGATGAATGACGATGTCTTGAAGTGTCTGACGAAGATCCCCAAGTAGCTCGACCATTCCTTTGGCACGTCCAAGGAGTTCCTCCAGCATAGTCTTTCCCTGGACCTTGATGTACTGGTCTAAATCATGGCGAAGGACATCTTCCGCGTCCCTTATAGTCTTGTAATCGTTTTCCCAACTATCCAAATTCGCAAGGCCTCGGAGGAACTGAAGGCCTTGATGCCGGTAGTAAGAGCATATGCTATTCATTTTGATACCGGAGGAGAGCCTTGTAAAGAGAAATAATCTCCCTTTCCAGTTGAGACAGGATCGACCCAGACTCATCGATGTTATTTTTCTCCATAAGGCATTCGGTTAGGGAGCAATACCACTCCATTCTAGAGATAACATGCGCCATGCCGTCCAGGTTGGATTTTGTTGCTTTAGCAGGATTTGTGAGGATCTAGCCGATATTAATCGCTAAATTATAAGAATGGTGAGGATATTAGTTACCTGTAATCCGATACAAACACCAGCCCATGGAAGCGCGGCCTGTGGGATATTCCCGACGGCGGCATCGACGAGTCCCTTTACAGAATCGATGAATTCCGCAACAGCACCCACTCCGTTCAAAACATTTGACGTCGTGGAGACTGAGAGCCTCGCTTGGCCCTCTTCCACCAGCTTCCTCATAAAATCCTGTCGTTTAGTTCGATCATTGAGATTTGTCAAAACTTCGTCTTCAGGAAGCGCAGTCTTGAGGACTGTCGCCAAGATCGTTACATACGACCTGACAAGTTTTTCTGTATCTTTATCCTCCGCGAGGCTTTCGTAAGCAGCGTTCCATAAGTCCTGGGATTTTGAAGGGCCTGTGCATTGCTGCTCTGTTGGTTCGGCCCTTGTTGTGCTGCTCGCAAGTGGTTTCAAGCCGTGCGCGTCTCCTTGGCCTAAAGATTGCCCCTCTGCTATCATTGCCTGTATTGAAGTTTCAACTGCCGCTGCTCTGGCGTCCGGGATCTCCTGACCTACGTGCGGTCCAGAAGATGGAGGCGGCGGCGATGCATCACGCCTGAGAAATCTTTTAAACCTCGAGATTTTTGACTGGTGTTTTTCGCCCATGGCCTCGACAACACAATGGGGGGTCGCAAAGTATATGTGGATTAGCAAGTATGTCTATCGGAACATATGAAAAGGCAATAGAGGATATGAAAAGATGCAAAGATCAGGCTGAGCGACTGTGGGTTGAGCGAACGTGGGCGCAAGTCGTTATTGTGCTCCTACGTTCTTATTCCGCTGCAATATCCGACACATACCTAGTAGATTAGGCACGGACAAGCATTAAGCAGTACTATATCGAATTATAGATATTGATGGGTTCATGGGCTATTTCCAAGGGAAATCGGCGTGATGAAAGGTGCCCCTCAGTTAGGCTGCCAGTTCGGGCATCAATACGACTTTCTTCTGTAAATGTACAAATACATGCATGCATTCAATATAAACCAGCCTTACAGCTGCCTAGAAAGTAATTACAATCAACGAACATTCAATTATTATCCAATCCATCGGAACTCCCCGTCTCCTGGGCCTCAAATGGCACCTCTTTTCTTCTACATTATTTCGACCTACTGTTAAGCAATTATATGTACCTAGTAAGCTTAAAGAAGCATTTTTACAGAAACCCACCGGGTAAGCATTCATGTCGCTTATCCACTCTGTATCTGCTAATAGGAACCCGCGAGAAAACTGTTCCCTTCGAGCTCTTAGTATCTTACTTAAGAGATGCTTAACAAGAGAAATTTCATTTTACACAGGCTGGGCCGACCGAAATCTTACTGAACACTCGAAGCCAAATCAACCTGCTAATAGTCTCTCACAGTCCGCCCTCTTAGGACTCGTGGGGAGCAAATTCTCATCATGAAATTCCTTTCCTATGCGTTTGCTTTCCAATTTGTCAGATTTCGCGTAACGCCCTTCACTGCTTGTTTTTAGAGAACCATTTTGAATCTAGCTCTTCACCGATGAAAAGGGTGTTGTAGTAGTACACATATTTACTGGCCTGGAACTCTACGTTGTGGGGTCCCTACCTAATACGCTAGGTTTCAATTTTTCGTCCTTGAAATGGGATGTTGTAAAAGATGTGAGAGTGTTCTTAGCGCTTGGTTTTACATCGTCAATAAACGAAGGTTAGCAACTCCAATTTCGGAGGCCTAGGGAGCTAAAAAAAAAAGGAAGACTTTGAACCATGAGGAAGAACTTGACGGGACCCTGGATGTTCTACTACCGATTGTCGTATGTGCTTGGTTAAAGCCTCCCAATTCCTATATAGTGTTACTGCTGTGACTGGAACAACGTCATCACTCTGCTCCGCCTCCTGTGCTATTCTCTCTCGACTACCAACTTAGCCCACTCTATAAGAGAGCCATAATCCTAACTGTCAGAAACTGCGGCTCAAAGGAAAAGTGAAAGAGTCAAGGTTGAAGGCAGCACGGTCATTATCACGGACCACGCAGCTAGGGTTACACAAAGGACTGCATTTATCTCTAACCTCCCTAGAAACAAAGGGCCAGCGGCTTCCTTCTTATGTCCTTTGTTCAATCTCTTCAGCCACCTAGCTTACTAGTTGATAACTCAGACGTCCCTATCCGGGTTCAAAGAAGGAGGAGGCGTATCCTTTGTGACTGGCCTCTGACACTAACCAGCATATGTGCAAACCTACAACTGCGTATGGCGGGAGGATTAGGGCTCCTCAGGATATTAATAGGGCGTAATTGAGAACATATGCCTTGGAAGATCTAGAATTTTGCTCCAAGATCGTGTATACATCTATGAAACGCGTTTATTTACACCGTCTTTAATACCGTATTTTCTTCATTAGGATGTAGATAGGCAGAATACCTACAGTTGCTCTGCTTGTAATCAACAGTGTTCCGGTCGTCTCTGAAATCTAAATCGGAACGCATACTAGCTATTTCCTTCGCGCTCCAGTCCATATCTTGTCTATGGCTCGTCGTAAAGCACCCTTTTGTAGTTTGAGTTCCATTTCCCATACGGAAGAAATAATATGGTACTTCATTGTCAAGCGGTGCTTTATTCCGAAAACCTCCCGCTGGTCTTGATAGCATTGGCGCATCAAGCTGATTGCGCCACGGTGCTTGCCACACTCCTTCCAGGAAATCGCAAGGTTATGCCTCGCCCAAATTGTAGCCGGATGTTTCTCTCCACTGGTCTCTCGCTGGAATTCTAACACTTTTCTCCTGATGCTCAGAGCTCTTTCACGCCGACCATGTGTATAAAAGAGAAAAGCAAGATCCTCCATAGTTGTTAACGTATTTGGATGCTTCTCTCCAAGAGATTCCTGCTCAAGTTTCAATACCCTCTCTAAGAGACTCTTGGCCTTGGTGTACCGGCCTTGTCCACGATACACCTCTGCGATAGTCTTCATACTTGAGATTGTATCTGGATGCATTTGCCCAAGAATTGTTTTTCGAAATCTTAACAGTTGACCTCCTAGCCTCTCGGCCCTCTTAATTTTATATTGGGCATATTTTGACATTCTAGCCGGGTATTCAAATTTTTCTGTCATATAATCCCTCTTTTTGGATGCTAGTCCAAGGTACGTCAGCGTAAGAGCGGCGATACTTTCGAGTGTGTCCGGATGCTCCTCTCCGAGAATCTTCTGTCGTATTTTTAGCACCCTCTTATCTACCAATTCTTTCTCTCTCCATCTATTGACCCCCCAAGCACTTTCGAGACACTAGAAAGGAGCTGTGACACTGGAGGTTCCTCTCCGCAAAGCTCCATCCACCCGGTCAACTCCAAAGCATGTGCCGAAATATCACCAACTAAAACCCATTTGTTTTTTTCAAAAACCTGGCAAATCGAGCTAATAACAATCAAAGCTATTCTTGAGAAATATTTTTCACCTGGTCCCTTCAAAAATGTATCGGTTTCAGGTAAGATCTCGGTTGTGTAGGCTCTGTTCCGTTCTTCTGGTGGCTTGCTAATATGCAGCCCATGCCGCGCAGCTTCTTGAACAAGTTTGTGCATTGCGTAATATTCTACCCCCTCTTCCTTATAAAGATTCACAAAGGAGAAGTCTTGAAGCCGAATCATGGCTTGATCCAATTCATCCTTTCCCGGTTTGGAGCTGCTGAGAGTTCCAGCAGTCTCAATCAACCGCATATCGATATTTTTATTATTAAAATAGGCCATGATATGTAGGATTTCATATGCTATTTGGCATTCCTGTTGGATGCGCTCAATTGAGATGCTCCATGTCGCTAGTATGCTTTTGGCCCCTCCAGGTTGTCGGTGTCGATCAAACTCGCTTTTCTCTAAGAGTAGCAGTCTTTTTTTCTTTTGTTTAAGCATAATTGCATATTCGCGAACGGATGTTGATGTTCTTCTCATATAGGCGCCAGCTTGTGAAATTGCTAATGCATGATATTGAAGCTCTTCGAGCAACGTCCTAATATCCCTGGCTTCCTCGCTGGCCGGTCTATTTCGTATGGTTGCCGTTGCTATTGCAAGGAATTCTTCTGCCTCGTTGAATGCCATTTTAGCAACCTCAATTCCTCTTCGAGGTCCAACTAAGGTCCCCACGATCTGCTTATCACGACTGGTCCATAAAACTATTCCGTTAGGCCCCTGAGGTATAAAATTGGCCAGAGCGTCCGATTGGGTTGATGTTTGCCCGACACCAAACAATGCTAGGTCATCCGCATTATCAAGCACCAGGAGCCATTTTGCTTCTGTTTCAATGCGGTTGCGTACGGCTGTTAAAAGATGTATATCATTGAGCATCTCATCTATACAAAGTTTTCTCGCAATCACCTTATAGTCGTGTGTGAAGGTCGCCCTGCTATCCGCGTGCACCCAAAATACGGACCTGGTACTACATTGGCGATACATATAATCGAGTGCAATTTGTGTTTTCCTAGGCCGTTTAGCAAATACGCAATGACTGCCAGGACAAATATACATACCCTGACCCGCCTAGGCCCCAGAGAGCAGCACTTTGATAGTTCGACGATGTCCGCGGCAAGAGCGTGCTAAGCTGAGCAATGATGTCTGATCGGCAGACGAAATCCTCATTTCGCGGATATGGAGTAACGCATGCGATAGCCCGAGCTGGCCGATGAGGCAGGTGAATATGCGTGTTGCCCTGATAGATGACAGCATTATCACGAAACTGGCTATTGCGAATGTTGCGAGAATGCTTCATTGTGCCCGGATATGCTCTACACAATGTTATTCTGGGATCCGTATTCCTGCATATATCGAAGAGATGTAACTTTTTATAACTATTGATCAAGATTCCCAGTGTGGTCGAGAATACAAATATACATATGTTATTTATATAAACATGCATGTTTTCAGCCCGACTTTTTAAAACAGCAATGTATGCAATGCTGGACTGTGCCTGATTGCCGCCCAATTTGCTTTACATATGCCTAGATACTTTGCATTAGCGCCGTTATAAACCTTTTTATTATTGGCGCTTGCTTTGCCTGTAAACTAGAGCCTTTCAAAGTACTGCCATTTGGCCTTTACCTTGTACAGTTGACGGATTTATTTACTTTGAGCGTCTTTTGGGAGTGAGATATTTATTACAACCTAACGCTTAAGGTCGCAACCATGGCCCTATAGGAGAGGATAGACTACAGATGTAGATTGAAGTTCAATAAGCGAATATAGAGCAGCTTAATACACTTACTCATTTAACGATTAATCTGCCGGTTAGGACTTGTTTATGGAAGCAGCATCTTTTCTACTATTTGATCCTCATGGCTCATACTATTGCAGCTTAGCACGCACCCTTTGCATACCTATCCGAGCAATAGGCCATTTGTTTTCTTACGCCTCTGGCCTTTCGACTTGTGTTATTTAATATATCTAACTATTTACGATAGCTAGTTAGATCCCATATTTACCACTAATGCTTTTCTACAGAATCTTGTAGGCATCAGTGACTCTTAACCACGGCGAGGATGAAACCAGTAAATACCGGGTTAGGTATCATCGAATGGCAAGCCACTGTCGGCATCAGTGTGGCCTGAACTCGCTCATCTCTGCCAATCTGTGTCAGGATAGTCTCATCACCTTCCTCTTGTCCATTCTTAATCATTGATGGAATCACATCGTCTAGGAAGATACATCCACCTAGACGCGTCAACTTGACCGCCCAGTCGAAGTGCTCCCACTGATCTTCAAAGTCCGCGTCGATAAATACCATGTCAAACTGCCTCCCTTCCTTCGCAAGTTTCGGCAATACATCCAGCGCTGATCCAAGCAGAATCTCTGCATCGAAGCCATTGAGGTTCTCCAATGCCGTGTCCCGATGTTTTGGGTCGATTTCGATACTGGTCACTTTGGCCCCTGCTTGCGCAAAACAGATGCTCGAGTAGCCCCCCAGTGTACCAATTTCGAGAACTGATTTGGCTCCCATGAGCTGAGCGAGAATGGATAGATGTTGACCAGACATGGGGAGGACACTGATGGGTGGAAGGCCTTTGGCCGCCGAGTTGGCCAAGCATTGTTCAAGCTTGGGATTGGGACGGAGCAAAGCAGATTGGGCTTGGGCGTCGAAGTTTGGGGCTAAGCGAAAGTTATCATAGCTGAAAACTTTCTGCATTGCTGGTGTTGTGAGTGCCATATTGAAGTGGTGTATTGGTACTGTAAGAGCTGAAAACTTGCAAAGTGTCCGATGAGGATAGTAAACTTTGAATAACCTCAAGTAATGCATCCAGCATATATATACCTACTTCGGAGTTCTTGAAATACCGACAAGCCGTTCAGAGTATATACGACATCCCTCACGTCTCAGAAGGAATCGCATATTTAAGTGGCGAAATATACATAGTAGGAGTAAATCCTACGGCTAGCGGCCATCCAATGGATATGGGGATCCTCTAAGAAGAACGAAAAAATCCCGCTGTGCATATGTAGCTTGTTTCATATGAATCCGACATGTCTAGGAGATGTGTTTATCGGCTTCTAAGATGAATTGGACTAAACGAGGCGGGGGCTCGTTCAACTCAATGGATCAGCGAATCCACCAACGCCAGCAAATCAGCAATCCTATGTACATGAAATATTTCCTATTTGACAAATCAAGAATTGACTACTTCAATGTCCGAGTTCCCTATTCGGAGTATTACAATAAGGCCCCGCATTTGCCGAAATCTCGGGGTTCCGCATCGCCAGATCCGGCTCGTTTAGTCTTGTAGGGTTTAGTCTCCGAGATATCTACATCTTGCCTTGTATAGTCCGAAGTCTAGACAAACAAGCCCGACCACCAATTTCGCAACGGCAACTCCCCTACATCACGCAAAGGCCGTGTGCCTTTCTGCAGTAATGGAACCGGCATCAATGTCTGGCTTATCCTCCCATGAGGCAAAGAAGAGGACCGCTCCGTCGCTACTCGACTGTACCAATGTCTTCATCGTCACCTCTAGTTCAGAACAGGCGTTATGCAAGATCCCAACCAACTTGGTAGTAGATCCATTCAGGCAGAAAAGGCTGCATCACAAATCCAAGCGCGGGTGTGGCCAGTGCAGGAAACGACGAGTAAAGGTTGGTCATAGTCTAATGGGCGCTACATTATAATGACCCCGGTCTCCGAATGCTGCTAACCTGCGTCATTCATATATACAAGTGTGACGAGAAACTTCCAAGGTGCTCGGCATGTACCCGCCGACAAGAGCCTTGTAACTGTTGGATTCCTGGCAGCCGCAGACGAGAGGTTGAAAGATCGCAAGAGATCCTTGCTGTTGACCAAGTACCCCGGAGCGTCTCACAACACCACAAATTGGTATCGGATGAAGTAGTCAACATGTTACACATGAAGCTCTTTCACAATTTTCAACATCAAACGATCCCTACCCTCCTCTTTGACTCGGGTGCCTGGGAAACTGCCATGCAGCTATCCTTCAGCTTCCCCTCTCTAATGCATGCCATACTTTGTGCGTCAGCGAGGCAGCTGTCGTTTCTCTTTCCCGACGAGCAGAAGTATGCTACAGCAGCAACCACTCATTTGATAAAAACACTATGCCTCTTCCGTGACGACCTTTCCAGTGAGCTCACTCCATCCAACGTCGATGCGTTTATGGTCACGACTGCGTTGCTGCACATGGAGATGTGGTCCAATGTCGAGTTTGTGGTGTTTGGACCCGACGGGGCTATGTCATATGACCCGCTTCAAGACCGTGTTTTCCAACACAGCCTGGGCGTCTTGCACGTATTCTTGAGCTGTACTCCTCTTTCCTTGCAGGTATCGTCACCATTGATGCCGCACATTAGGCATAGCTCTCGAAATGTGCTAGTCAATGCTGCAAAGCTGAGTAGAAAGTCATTGGAGAACTTCAGGTGGTTTTTCTCATATGAACGGCCTCTCAGTCTATCCCTCCTTTCCGTGCCTCTCCCCTTTGTTCGCGATTCCGACCTTTGCCCAGAAGATTTCTGGGCCGTTGAGATACCAAAGCTAGCGGAAATAGACCCTTCTAAGTCTAAAGAAGCAGGCTACTCTTTAAAGGGATATTATGGCATTGTGGATCGCCTTTGCCTCATATTATCTTTCCTTCCAGAGGCACAAGATGAGGAATATGAGGGCCTGAGCCCCGAGTTGACAACAAACCTTTCTCGATATCTCATCATATTCCCTGTTCTGTGCGACCAACAGTTCGTGTCGATGGTGAGACATGGGGACCCTCATGCAATGGTCTTATTGTATCACTTTTATCGCGCCGTAAGAATCCTTGTTCCTTCAACAGAGCATTGGTGGGCACAAAGAAGGGCTAGCTTGGCAGAGAAGGCAATACAGCAATGGCTATTCCGAGAGTGCGCTAGAAATGGGGCATCCGTTTGAGACAAGATTTCCTAGATCTCACATTGTATATCTTTTGACTTTTCTTCTCATTTAATTTGCTTCTGTAATAGACAAGCTCTCTATAACTTCTGATAACGATGTGCATCCTGAACTACGCCTTTAAACCCTAAAGAGCTAGATCGTGAAACCATAGAAACTTTGTTACTCATGGCTTCACACGTGGTGCTCCAGGCTCACTGCCCTCCGGCACAGGCACCAAAGCCGACCTTGTATAAATATGCCTGGCGCCCTCCAGATTGAAACCTTCGACGCAGCCACCTTTGACCGCAAGTGAGGGCCTAGGCGTACCATCCTTGAAGATTACCCGATGCAGGATACGGACACCACACACTTTGCAGAAATAGCACTCTACCGTGTTGCCGGAATTTGCTCGCCTGGCCCACATGCCAATATGTTGTTGTAAATGTTCGGGGAATGGCCACATGCCCTCAGATGGGAAGATGGCAGAGGTACCAAATGCGGAAGCCGATTGTTTTTGGCATTCTGTGCAGTGACATACATATTTGCTGAGAGGTTCAGGGCGCGAGGCTCTGAGGGAAATGGTGCCGCATTGGCAAGTTATCTTTGGATTTTCGCTTATTTTTGGGGGCATATTAGAGTGATAACGATGAGATATTGATGAGGTCGGATGTGTTGAACCCTTGGGGTGACTCATGAGATATGGACGTAGTAAGCTGTTTGATGGCCGCAGTGCAGTCCGCTGCCGAAAGACAACTAGTAAATATGCTCTTGAGGAGTTCATTGAGAGTAACAGAGCCACTACTGATTGGATACAAGATGAGTGATTCAAATCGTAAATGAATCCTCTGGTTAGTCTAGAGACATGGTGTAACTAATTGCCGACGGACTATCCAGTAGAGTAAGCACTGTTGGAATAACGTTGTTCCCTTGAAACCAAGGTCCTTTCTTTATTAGTGGTGAATTAAACGGTGAGCATCTTAGCGCCGGGTTGGTTAACCACTAAAAACGGAATCATGTAACTCCAGATTTGGAGTCTTGGGATGCAAATAAGTGGAAGACATCACAGTCAAGAGAAGAGCTTGAAGTGGCCCCGAATTCTCCGCTATCTATGGCCGTATGTGCCTGAATGTGTAACAAATAGCATGATAATGATATTGTATTCAGAGGCTTAAAACTGTCAACCCGTATCCGCCAGTCATCACCTTGCCGGTTGCAGGCTTGTTTACAAGGGAGCAGACAAGAAAGGCACGCCAATTATGGAATCTCATAACCTTTTCTGGAAGATCATGGTTTGTGTCTCTGATTTGTCTTTTAGGACTAAATCTGCCTTCAGGCGTTGATGTAAAGCTAATGACTGAAACTACATGTAGATCTTTCTCTCAAGGATCTCACTCCTACACAACTCTGTTATTGGTCAATATTACATTGAGTATAGAAACTTTGAGTTACTAGCTAATTTTAAAATTATGAGGCACTAAAATAAAGATCAACAATCTGACAAACTGCTAATGAGATTAATGACATGTAAGGCCCATAACACAAGGTCTTCTGTCGCACCTTGGTAAAGCTGGACAAGAGAAAGCTGCATAATATCACAAATTCTGAGTTAACCGAGTCTTCATCAGCGACCAAAACGTTCTCTATGATCTTCAAGTTGAGCTGTACGATACTGAGTTAACGACATCTAATTTGTGGTAGTAGAGCCATGGAAGTTCCCGTCAAAATACTCCTGTGAGCTGGCGCGATGACATGGACCAGCCGGCACTCTCGGTAGCTGACTCTCATGCAGATACCCATTGAAACTCGTCAAAGCCAAGCTATACTTACTCTAATAGAAATTTATAACACGAGTTTATGTGCTGATTCTAGATCTACAGATTCTCGTCGAAATTCGTTTAGAAGTGAAGCTATACCTATTTTAGTCGAGATTTATCATTTATAACACAAATTTACTTCGTATACAACTCATCTCCACTAAGGATAAGGGAAAAGAAACCCCTGTTTATGATGCACCACGCAATGATGCCCGCAATAGGTATAGGAGTTAAAAACCGTACAATTCTAACAATATTATTGGGCCATTAACGAGCCGTCTGGCCCAGACAAGAGCTTTTTGCTGCAGTCAGCGCAAGGGTTGACAACGTAGACAAGGAAAGAAATACGAAGCTTATAGAGACAACAGATGATCCAAGGGTATAGAAAGTGACTAATCTTGAACTTTGTTATAGATGCTTCGTATACCATCTGGTATAGTCTTGCCTTGCACGCCTGCTCAAGGAAGTTTTTATTTACCAAGCTTTGTAATGGTGCCACTCAAGTTCTCCATTGGCGTTACGTTGGTAGCCCATTGAAGTGGGATTGGCTGCGATACGAAGCAAGCAACTTTGAAATGTAGAAACATGAGTCGGTGTAAGATATACTGAGGAGGTTGTAACTATATAAAGTCTCTTCTGAAAGCTATTTGACTCACGTCCACAGACAAGCGAAAAGCATTTAAACAACACTCAATAATATATCATCATCTCAAACTATATAATTTCTTATAAGATTTTAATCTCAGTTCACCAACTTCATCTATACCTATTCAAGATGAAGTTCGGTGCTTCAGCCGCAAACCTACTTCTAGCGGCTACCGCCGCCATGGCCTCCCCTCTATCTGCTCGCAAGCAGACGGCTATAGATACTTTCCGTGCAAGGAGATCTTTACGTAGCTCCATTGCATCTAGACCCAGCACCAACAACACCGGCGGGACTACGGATGCAACCTCTCCTAACTGGGCAGGCGTCGCTATCTCACAGCCAGGCGTCACCGAGGTTTCCGGCACTTTTACAGTCCCGCAACCCAAAATGCCACCTGGTGCTGATCCTAATCTTGCGCATTGTGGTGTTGCATGGGTGGGAATTGATGGGTGGACTAACGGCGATCTCATTCAGACTGGTGTCCTCTGGTGTACCTATATCGATAACTCAACCTTCTGGTACCCTTGGTATGAGTATCTCCCTGGCTTTATTACCGAAATTGATGGGGTGAATGTAACTGCTGGATCAGTTGTTACTGTCAATGCCAAGAAGACTGGCACTAATAGCGGAATTACGACATTAACGGTTGATGATGTAACTGCATCCCATGATTTTACTGGAGAAGAATACAGCTTGCCTGGCACAAGTGCTGAGTGGATTGTCGAAGACTATTCACTTGGATTGGTAGGCCCACCTTATGCGCCATTTGCAGACTTTGGAACTGTCACTTTTACCAGAGCAACCGCCGTTGTCAACGGAGCTACTATTACACCGAGCGAGGGTAATTGGGTTATCGTTGACCTAGATCAGGGTAATGGACCCATCACATCATCAAGCTTCTCTGGCAGCACGGTGACTGTTAGTTATAATTCAGATTTGGGAGCAAATTGAGTTTTGGAAACTTCAGCTCGGAGAATATCGCATACTTGTTCAGGAGACGGATTATGAAGAGCATTGGTTCTGGACATGCTTTTAGAAAACAAGCATTACTACAAAGCTGCTATATCCTATTTGAATATATATAAAGAAATCTGTAATATTGGTTGCTTCTGCAAATAACAAGCTGCAAGATTATATACTAGCATCGACTTTGTAAACCGGGGGGCCCAACCACGTTCCCTGTTACTGTACCGTATTCCCTCGAAAAGCTCCAATAACGGAGATTTCTTTTTATAGTATGCTGCCGATGCTAACGCCGCATAGCTTATGTAGGTTAACATACTCTGTATTAGTAATATGCCGCTTCATTGTGAACTTGAAGTTCCCTTTTGCTGAACAATCGTACGCTGCGCTGTGTATACTGGAGACTACTTGGCGCTGGGTACGATATGCTTATGCCACCATTATTATATCAAAGAATCCCCACGCTGTCTACATAATGCTGGTAGATATCCCGCAGGAACCCGCATCCTTGCGGTCTACTCCAGCATCCCCACTCTAGATGTCGAATCGGCAGTTTGATGACTTCGCAAGGAACCTATTTGCGCATGCACAGCCCATGGTCACTAAAACTGACCCCCGATCGCTTAAAAGCACTGCCACCTGTGATCTATGAATACGAAGGTCATTATGTCCAGGATGCTTCCCCAGCAATGTAGTAGGTACCCGCAAAGAGCAGCTGATAGCTGGAAGGCTTTGCTGCACAGGCCTGGGAATCGTCTGCTCCCTGCCTCCCATTAGTATCTAACTACTCCGTAGGACTTTATTTATGAGTATTACTATAGCATTGACATGTCCTCTTGATACTAGACTAACTGAATGTAACAAGAACTTTTGCAAGCGACTATGAACACGCGCGGCCTGCATAACAACTTGACCGCCTCTACTAGGTACCTGTCTGTTGGGGAACCGAAACTAACAGTAATGTACGTTAACGGCACGGCACGACTCGTATCCGCATGTTCCGCCCGTCAAGTCGGAATGATCCGAACATGAAACCAAACTTCCCACAGCCTGCGAGCTGGCCCTCAGGACAAAGGCACCGCAAAAGGCGACACTCGCGAAGCTCCGACGGGAGAAACCATACACATACCAAGCCACTCCATGGGTTCCCACAAGTCTCGGGAGATCGTCTATGCCCCTCAGAGCACATCCGACGAGACTTCCTGAGCCTGGTGGGCACTATAATCTTGGTCATACCTGACAAAAGCATGTGTTTGAAGACTTGATGAGGTTTATTCGATTGGCCATGAGTCTATTTATTCGTCATTTATTCGCATTGAGCATGTAGCTTCACGCCCGAGTTGTTAAGTCTGGCTGGTGTAGTAGTCAAAATGGGTCACTTCAATAAGCCTTTGAACGTCTAGACTGTCACTTGGACGAATCTTTGGTGTAAACATGAAACGTAGCGTCACTTTAAGCCCCATTACGCATACGAAGCTTCTACTAATCGAACCGGATATGTAGATAGAGATTGCCGAAAGCGGGCCAGGGTAAATACTGTTTCTGGGCTAGTTCCCGTAGAGCCATGAGATGAGACCTGAGGTATCGAATACGAGATTTACTGACCGTCCATGAAGAAAGTTGGCGTTGCATTTGGCAAGGATGCACGAATTGTGATTATATGATCTGAATGGGGCAGTTTAAAAGAAGGGCGTCGAAATGGCAACCATGTAATACCATATTAGGTATCTAACTTAATATAATTTGTATGGTATACGAAGTACTCCGTATTAGTTCGGATTGGATGATCTGATACCCCTACAACAGCTCTGCGTGGCTTAACCTGAACATGCTCAATCGAACGTAACGCTGCCGATTGGTCGAGGATAAACTTGTGGCGGAATTTGACTGTGCAAGACTTTTCCTTAAAAAGGAGCGTATAACCGTTTCGGCCTCCTGGAGAATCCATTGAAAGTCCCTCTTCACAGCCTTCACAACATGAAGTACAATATCATTTTGGTCCTCGGCGGTCTCGTCGGGGCTCTTGCGAGCAAGTCGAATCCTAGAGTGCTCCACGAGTCTCGCGAAGCCAAGCATCAGCTATCACAATGGCAGAAATTGGATAAGCTGCCACCCGACACAGTTGTGCCTGTGCGCCTTGCTTTGAAGCAGGGCAATACGGATCGGGGGAAGGATCTTCTCATGGAAATGTAAGCGCGAGCTTGATCACTGCGGCGAGCTATCCCGCTGGATTTGTTTCGACTAACACGTTCAGTTCCAATCATACATCGGAGAAATATGGCCAGCACCTCACCCAAGAAGAGATTATCGAGCTTTTTGCCCCGGCTAACGAGTCTATTAATGCTGTCAAGAGCTGGCTTGTGGCATCGGGCATCTCCAGTGGGGCTATCAAGATCCCGAAGAGCAAAGGCTGGCTTTATTTTGACGCTACAGTTGCCCAGCTTGAGGCCGCATTGAAAACGGAGTACCATGTTTACAATCACCTCAGCTCTGGATCCAGTCACTTCGGCACTCACGAGTACTCTTTGCCCTCAGACATATCTGAACACGTTGACTTCATCATGCCGGCCGTGGCAATGGCTCACCTATCGAACGATACCCGTCAGCCGACAAGGAAGCGTGCTTTAGAGGTTGAGCGGGCACTCCCCGCCACTCAACTTTGTGAGTAATCATTGTAAAACTCTGGTAGGACGATACCGGCTGACCGCCCCTAAGCCTTAGACGGGAGTGATCAGGCTGCCTGCAACGCAAGCCAAATCCTTCCAGCCTGCATCCAGTACCTGTACCAGTTTCCTAACAACACCAAGGCTGATCCGAGGAACGTCATTGGGATCTACGAGGCAGCCGACTCATTATTCTCCCAGAGCAACCTAAACCTATTCTACAAGGATTTCTATCCCAGAATTCCACAAGGTTTTGGACCTCAAATTGACAGCATTGATGGTGCGACTACCGCGCAGAGCCCATCCGGCGGCGAGACCGATCTCGATGTTCAGATGATTATGCCGATTATATATCCTCAAAACGCAGTCATGTACCAGACCAACGTGTCTCTTGACCAAGGCACAGAACTTGGACTGTACAATCGATTCTTGGATGCTATTGACGGGACATACTGCAACTACTCTGCATACGGAGAGACGGGTGATGACCCAGTGTTTGATGGCAATCTCACCCACCCGGACTGTGGGACATTCAAGCCCACATCTGTGATATCAACTTCATGGAGCTACTCTGAAGTTCACTTCCCAGCGGCTTATTCAAAGGTTAGCTCCTTCTCCTCTGTCTCCTTGGTATTCACCAACACTAGTCCCCTTTCCTCTTATTCCCTTGCTCTCAGCTGACATGGTCTGGGTGCCATCCAACAGCGCCAATGTGATGAATGGATGAAACTGAGTCTGCAAGGCACCACCGTCGTGTCCGCCAGCGGTGATAGCGGGGCCAGAGGAGACGCCTGTATTGGCGACGACTCAACGATCTTCTCCCCCGACCAATCTTCGGGCTGTCCGTGGATACTGTCCGTTGGGGGCACCGGCTTGCCAGACAACTATAAACCGGGAGATCAAGAAGTTGCGCCACATGAGTATCTGCCTGGTGGTGGTTGGAGTAACATCCATCTCAGACCGGACTACCAGGAAGACGCAGTTTCAGAGTGAGTCACATCATGGGAAATGTGTTATTGCGCCACAAGAGGGGAGAGGCCGTATAACTGACATTGAGTTGCTCAGGTACTTCAAGAACCACGATCCTAATATCACCTTCTATCACACCAAGGACGGTGATATTCCGTTGACCGGTGGGTCGTACAACCGTGATGGCCGGGCATATCCCGACGTTTCCGCCATCTCAGAGTTTGGACTTACAGTCACCACCGGTGGTGTGGTTCTGCGTGATAATGCCGGTACGTCAATGGCTGCTCCCATTGTCGCGGCCCTCATTTCTCGCATCAACGAGGAGCGCCTCAGCGCTGGAAAAAGTCTGGTGGGCTTTGTAAATCCAGTTTTCTACGCGCATCCCGAGATGTTCAACGACATTACAGTCTCGCCCCTCAAGGTAGCCCCATGCAACGAGACGGGGTACTTGGAAGCAGTCAAGGGCTGGGACCCCATGACTGGGCTAGGAACCCCTAATTATCCGGCCATGCTGGAAGTTTTCATGAACCTCAAGTGATGTAATTAGCAAGCCGGCGGCAACGTCTTCAACTCTGCTGGAGTCGCGGTACGATATTCCCTGGGTGACGCGAACTCGTTTCAGTCAGAACTTTCTTTTCACAGCTTCTCCCGCTTCATTTATTAGACTTTGTATGCCGTGATGCCATTCTTCAAGGCCATCTTCAAATAGCCTCCCGCTGTCGAATATGTTCTGCTGGGTTGCCATTTACTTACTACGTAACATTCTTGCAAAGGACTATACACAATGTGCTGTCGGCCTTCTTATCTAATCACGATCCTCGTAAACGCCCGATTCAAAGCCTAGAACCAACACATTCCCTGAGGAGCAGCCAATAGCGAGTTTATTCGTAGCCACTGCCGATCTCACAGGCCGATATTCTGGTGGCAGCCAAAAGACGCTCTGGCCATTGCAATTGACCCAGCATCTGTCCTTGCTTAGAGTCCACCCCACGGCTTTGGAGTCCTTGTGATGCTCAAAACTCCCACCAGCCTCTGAGCTCTGAGACAAGTCATCCAGAGAAATGGTGGTCCTGTCCGTGATGATAGTTGATTCGTCTATGAATGACAAGTGAGATGTTGATTCCATTACGTACGTCTTCAATAGTACACTCGTTGCAACATCCCAGTGCCACAGCATACCATTGTGAGAATTTGCTAGCAGTCTTTTGTTGTCAGGCGAGAACGCTACTGACAAGAGCCGATCCGTATTACCTTGAAGAGTTAAGAGTAACCCACCGGAAGCGACATCCCAGACCAGCAGTGCACTGTCATCAGATGCTGACGCGAGTTTTCGGCCATCAGATGAGAAGACAACTGAGTTAACTTTACCGGTGTGGCCTTTGAGTGCGTTTCTCACTGCACCTATGCTTTTATCCCATAGCAGAAGAGTACCCTCATATAGGGCTGAAGCCAACAGTTGACCATCTGGAGAGAATGCCACTGAATCAACATGACATTTACTGCTCTTCATGGTTTTCAAAAGCAATTCCGAGAGCCCATCCCATTCCTGAAATGTACCAGTGATTATATCCGAGGGACGTGGTGTCCTGTTTATCCTCCAAAGCCATCTCGTAGCACCCCTTGAGCGTGGCACCAATTGTGTATTATCTCTTCTCGCGACCGAGTTGCTGTGTCCTGTGTTGCCATATTTTATGCTGCTGTCAAGGACCATCAGCTGTTCAGCTGTTTTTGTATCCCAAAGCCACACTGTGCCGTCGCTGAATCCTGCCGCAAGCACTTTGCTATCAGAAGAGAAGGCTACTGAGCAGACTCGGCTCTTTAGATCCTTAAGCTCGTGCTGCACCCTGCCCGAACTGGTATCCCAGAGTAGTAAGGTTTTGCTGTACGACGCTGATACCAACTGCCGATAATCTGGTGAAAACGCCATCAGAGTGACTCGGCTTCGTTGAACAAGAGCCTGCTCCGGCACTGCCGCGTGTACATCCCAGAGCCGAAGCATGCCGTCGTATGAGGCAGATGCTAATCTTCTGCCGTCAAATGAGAATACTACTGAATTCACTTGGTTCGTGTTTCCCTTCAAAGACCGTCTTAACATGCCCGTGGTCGGATCCCATAGCCGCACCATGCCGTCACCGCATCCTGCCGCCAGCGTTCTGCAATCAGGCGAGAAAGCCGCCGACCATACTCGACCAAAATCGCCACTAATGGATTTGTGTTTCTCAATATTCCGCTCAGAAAGTTGAAGATCATAGATATGCACCGCATCCCGTCTCCCAGACCGTGCTGCGGCGTCATATGTTGTAAGCACCAGTTGTTGGCCGTTCGGCGAGAAGATTGTTGACCAGACACGACAATTACTACCTTTAAATGTTCTTGACAGCATCCCCTTTCGGACGTCCCAAAGATTCACTTGTATTCTCTCGCCCTCCTCCAATACTGTCGCTGCTCGTTTTCCGTCAGGCGCAAAGGCTATCACTGTAACATTCGTCGTCTCAACGAAGGCCGATAATAGCGCACCCGTTCTCACGTCCCAAGACCATATCAGACCACCCACAGACGCCGATATTACAAGTCGATGATCGGATGAGAATATTACTGAGAGAACCGGATTGTCGTGTTTTTTAACATTCCAGACCACCGCACCAGTATCAACATCCCAAAGGCATACTCTGCCATCGTGAGAGCCTGATGCCAACCTTTCACCTTTCAGGGAGAAAGCTATTGATAGGACTTCGCTTGTATGTGCTGTAAGAGATTTCAGTAATGCACCAGTGTTTGCATCCCAAAGAAGCACCGCAAAGTCATCGGATGCAGATGCTAGTCGTTGACAATCAGGAGAGAAAGATACCGCATTAATCGAACTAGTGTGACCTTCAAGAATCTGCAGAAGTGCGCTCCATTGGCTCTCAATTGCAGGAGTTACCTTTATCCACCGAGATTGTTCACGCCGAAAGTGTTGTCGTATTAAACATTGCGTCGGGCTGAATATCAGCGCCGAAGAATATGTCTGAAGAGGATGTCTTTCAATAATAGGTCTAAAGTAAAGAATAAAACGACTTGCATCGTGAGCTAGTGCAAAGCATTGCGGACTTGTGTTGGACTGTGTCTAGTTGAGGGTCAATAAGGCTCTGTAACAATGCTGGAGTTAAACGTAAACACTCACAGAAAGAAGCTGCTCCAATTTTGCTACCGCTAAAACCCCGCTTGATATGTTTCTCTTGAGGCTAAGAGCCTCTAGCCAGTATAAAGTCTTTTTCTTCAAGAACATGTGTACTATGCCCTTATCCCATAAGTCATTGGAAAGTCCGGCATCACCACGTTGTTTCATTGTTTGCTCTGCCTCTTCTAGATGATCCACCCAATAAACACACGAGTAGTAAACACCAACTAGAGGATCTGGGCTACGTTCCTGAATCTTATCAACTGGGAATGTGGGGTTGACCAAGCCGTATATATCTCGTCTAAGAACATCAGACATAATTTGGAGAGATTTCCAGAAGATATCATGATGCGTTTCATTGATTCCGAAAGGAAAGAGAATCCGAGATGCGCTTCCTGTTAGGAACTCCTTGGCCGACTGGTGTATTATATAGACAATGCCGTTCAAAATGGTGAGAAAGGAGCCACAGAGTTTAACAAGTTCAGTGATGAACTGAGGTTCAACAGCTTCCACACCGAGCTGAAGTTTGTCTGAATCTCCATCCTGGATGTCGGCCAAAAGGGCTAATTCATCTAGTTGAAGTGGCCGATATGCCACGGCGGCGGTGGAAAGCAGGAGTCGGCATTGTTTTGCTATCCATGGCTTATGTTTCTCGATCTGCCTGATCATCCTTTTGTATACTTTCTTCAAACTCTCTGGTAATTCCTTCATAATATGTTGTATCTCCAAGCTCGAAGCTGCATCAAGCTCTCCAATAACAAGCGAAACCCACAAGAAGGTACCGTGGGCTTTTCGTCGCATTACATCTCTAAGTTCCGCTTGAAGGTCCTCGTTATCGGCAATTGATGATAAATTAGCAACCCGCAGCTTAATGTACTCATCAACAGACTGGGATACGTGTTCTGCGTTCTGCTCCAGGCTCAATGTAACCAAGTGCTGGTTAGACCTTATCCTCTGCTCAATTTGAGGTTGATTGCGACTTGAAATGATCCACTTGACGCGAAATGGAGATGAGGCCTGGATGAAGTTCAACAGTTTTGGCAAATCGCCCGGTGCACATTCGTCCAACGCGTCAATGATCAAATACGTATCCTTCGACTGTAAGTCTTGTAAAATCTCCGTCAAGATTCTAGAAACGGCATACCAGGCGTTTGTATCTTCAAATAGAGCTTTTCCAGCGTGGTCATGCTTCTTTTGTATTCGCTCGATGAGAGATGGTTGCTTGTCAGCAAGAATGTAGATGAGCCCCCGAAGCAAAGATGTAGCGTCATTGTTGCGAGCATCCGCCGCCTCGCAGAAGAAGTAAGATACTAGCACAGCAGTTTGTTGGTTGGTAGACTGTTCTAAGGTTGTCAATTCGTCGATGATTCCGCAGAGCAGCATCGTCTTGCCCTTTCCAGGATCGCCTTTGATCCACAGCACCTGGGTGTCTTCAGTGTGAAGCCATTGTTGGTAAGCGGCATTCTCGAGTACCCATTGGTATGAGCTTCGCAAAAGATACCCTTTGCTCTGCTCGATGCGGGCCTTGTCGTCGCGGGGATCTGTGGAGCGCAAGTCCACGAGGCATTGATGTTTGTTGGTACTGCCTGAATATGAAGTTCTTCAAATCAGCCCATATTGATGCAGTAGGCAGCGGGCTGTGGATACCAGCTGTAAGAAGTTGCTATTACCTAGATTGTAATGAAAATTTACAGATGCATTGAAGCCAACAGCAGATATTTGGCTACCTGTATTGTTATTCTGAATACTTCCAGGGCCGTCAAGTCGGAACTCAGAGCTGTCACCTTGCCGAATCTGAGCATTGTCTCCAAAGACGTTGTCCGAGATATTCATTCTATCATGTGCTCGCTCTTGATCTGTCATAGTCAAAATTCGGAGGAGATGTCGTCAAATGCATGACAACATATAAATCATCGCCACAGCGGAATAAACACGAAGATGAACAATCTGCATCACTTCTGCCTACAGCCTTGCGACCTTGCGGGGTAATAGAACAATATACGTACATGCAGTATGGAGTGTAGCGACATCGACCAGTAAAATTTCAGGAAGGATTCAGGCGTGACATGCTTGGCTGAATTTCCAAGAGAGTACAGATGGAACACGTTTATATTAGCAAATGAGTCACGGCGATTATCGCAGTCGTCACCATTGTTCTCCGGATTTTGAACTACTTACCCACACGTGTAAATGCTGGATCATAGATGAGCTATGAGAGAAGCATGTCGAAAGAAGCGCAAAAAGTTGAAGAGAGAGTACAAATGCCGATGATTGATGCTTTAGAGAGACTTTTGGCAGAAATACCGAATACAATTTAATAGCTTACAGGCTGTCAATTCGCTACGGTCGAGGAGTTTTATTACACACCCTAGATCTGGTATTGGTTTAAGCTGAAATGACAAGGGGAAATGGGTAGCTAAAATCGATTTTGAATCGAAATAATTTACATAACGGCAGTCTTAGTTTATTTTAGAGTAAAGAACCTCTGGAAACAGAGGTGTGTGGCTCCAATCTGAGAACATGACGGCGCAAAGATGAAGAATTTGACAGAACTTCAAATTTTACACTATTATCTACCTACCTATGGTCGTTTGCAGCTGTCAGTATCACAGAGAAAGTTATACATGTAGTCGTCCTTTGGAAGCAAAAAGCACCCAACTACGTTTAAAGCATCATTTACTGTACCGAGAGTGGCCAGTTACAGGTATCCAAGTATTTAGGTTCATATCATACATGCTAATTGTAATTGTCTAGTTCTTTTCTTCTATTTTCTTTTTCTTGATATCGCATCATTGTTTAGATAGAAATTCCTCAGCATGATATAGGCAGAGATACTTTATGAAAAGCTAGATAATACACGTTTGAAGTCCTCTCGGCTATTAAGAAACGTAACATCAGAAGCTTGATCTGTTTAATCGCTATACGGAACTGGAAGAGAACAGGTCAGAGAAGTATTTGATCTACCAGCACTCGCTGCATTCCACCAAGAACGAAGCCGCACGGATCAATTCAAGGAGATATATTTATTTTCTTATCAAGTCAGAGGAAATTGTTGCAACCTGGTCCATTTCAACACAGGTCCCTTAGAGATTTTTGGCTCTACGATATGACGTATCATAACAGCTATGCAAGTGAGATTGAATAATTCAATATAGTAAATTGTTGTGATGAAGGATCGACCAGTATATGTGTTCTAGTAGCGCTGTTCTAATGAATGCCCAAAATCAAAAACCAAGAACCAAGAATCAAGAACCCGAAGCCCAAAACCAAACCCCAAAACCAAACCCCTTCTAAAATCCAATCTATATCCTGAGCTTAGACCTTGATGCAGCTGATAGTGAAACCAGTCTCCCAGTCCAAAGGTGTCTGAGAGAACTTCTGAAAGTCTCGCTCTGGGTCAGCAATGCTGGCAACCACCTTGGCGAAATCCTTCAAGACGACACAGTCCACATTGGCGAAATCAGCAGTGAACTGCAGGCTGGTGACGAGGAGAGTGCCATCCTTGGCGAGATTGGTGTTGGCGTAAGCCTGTCCAAGGCTCACTTCAGATCCATCAAGAGGGATAAAAGCGTTGCCGTTTGCTCCAGAAACATCGTTGGCAAACTGAACTTGAACAGTGCCTCCAGATCGAGGTGCCGGAGCTGCGGAGACAGCAAGGGCGAGAGTGGAGAGGGTGAAGGCAATAGCGGAACGCATTTTGATGAAGGTTTGAGTTATTGGTTTAGATATGAGTTGAAAGATGTGATTGAAGAGATGTTATTATTTGTAGTGATGATGTTGTTGTGCTTGTTGTAGTGATGTTGTTGTGAGTGATGTAAAAGGATAGCTGAAGGGCAAGATGTACAGCTGTTTATATAGATGATTCTCTCGCTTTTGACAACACATTTTGAGTATATGCTATATATAATTTGACATGCACAGAATAAGCGGATAGCGGTGTTCCGTACACGAAGTCAGTGGAATAGAAGCCTTCCGCACAAAGCCACAGCTAGCTTGAGGCTAAAGCTGCAATAGCTGGCAGACAATAATATGCCAATGCGCTTATAAATTGTATAAGCGCATTTGCTATATTTAATGAAGCGTGTATTACTGCTTTAGGTAACCAGAGTAAGTAAGGTCCGAGGTATAAGCCACCTTGCTAAGCCGTTGCTTATGCTGGGGCAGAGTACATGTCATGTGCGCTATGTGCTCCTTAGTGTAAGCCACAGCCAGTATTACACGAGAAAACAATAAACGAAGTAATCGGCAAGAAATAAGCTGTTGGACGCTTTGATGGAAGCGGAATAGCACGCCATGGAACACATGGCATCTCACGAGAAATTGCTTAGCAAATAGCTTTTATATCAGCAGGCTAAAAATAGGACACAGAAGTTTAAACTAAGAGCTGGGCAAGTTCATCTAGAAATCGAACAGCGCCTCAGCCTAGCCTACATTGCTAAACTAGATCACTTTGCTTCCTCTGTAGATTTCTAACCAAAAAGTGTAGCTTTATCCTTCATCCCAAACGGCTCATATTTGTAAACCCTTTCGAAGACTGTGTGCAGTCCCATTTCAAGTGAATAATCCGAAGGTACCACCGTCAAATTGTAAGGCATTAACTTGGGCAGACACGCATCATCATCTCGTGGCTCCGCATACGAGTACAGGCTGTAAGACTTGTGCCAAGGGCTGACAAGCCATTTTGCTCGTCGACACGTCTGGGCGCCACTCTATCGCCCTAGTAGTAAGCGAAGCTGCAGATGAAAAGGAATGCTGTTACTAACACCGAGAGCTGAACGCGCCATTGTACATGGGTCAGTGATCCTCAGGGAAGTTGAGTGCTAAAAGAGGGAGAAGCACTGAAATAGATACGGGAGTGCGGGATTGCAGAGTTGAGGGAGAGAGATTGAACGACAGTAAAGAACATGTAACCATGCGCGATCCCGGAATTTCCCACGACCAATGCTCGTATGTGATGACAAGACTTACAAGGAGGCTATATCGAGGCACTACGCCAAAAGTTACCAAGTATCTGCAGAATCAGCTTCATGTAATATCTTTTTATTTTAATTTTATTTTTATTTTTAAAAAAAAATACTTCCTTTGTCATGAATTCAGGAGAGACGACGAGATACAGGATCCAATTCTAAATATATTTGTGTTCAATACGAAAGCCGTAAGAAAAAGCAGAAGCCACATGGAGAAATTTTTGGTAATTTTACAGTAGTTATACCAAGACATATATTTTCTCAAGGCAGTGTTGGCCTATTTGGATAGACATCTTCATCTTGAACAGTCTCCGATAAAACCTTTCTCATGACCGAATGTTGAGGACATTATGGCACTGTGTATGTACTTATTCATCCATTTTGTATCAATCGCGCTGTTTATGCACTGAAGGAGAGGTGAAGACATGCCACAGCACCCTCGAACCTATTTATTCGATCTCATCGATCTTTCGAAAGTAATAGTCCCATCCTTTCAATACGTGTTTCTTATACATTTCCCTCTCAGTCTGAGGACCCCAAACAACCCCTAAATCTTCCGCAGCGGCATTACTTGCTTCACCAGCTCTAGAGAGCTCAGAGAGGACTTCATTCATTCTCTGAACCCAATAGCCGTTCCAGAAAGTAATCATAGTGTCAAGCCCATCCGTAGCCGCGTCAAAGGTCTCAAAGGCATGTGTCTCAAACTCCTCTATCAACGACTCCAGGAGCTCCAATAGTTCTGCATACTCGTCCTGTATTTCTGCAATCTCTTCCGCATCCATTTTTGGTGGTTTCTCATAAGATTTCGCTCTGCACATGCATGTATGCGCAATGCCCAGCGCATCGAAAGTAATAAACCGTATCGCGGCATAGTAATGTTCCCTTCGCAATGTGTTGCCGTACTCTTTTAAATACGTCGTAAAAGTTGTAGCAAGATCAATTTTGCAGACAATTATTCTCATAAACTCCAGCCTCGTCACAAATGGCGTGCAGCCTTGGAGAGAACACCGACAAAAGCAGTTATCAACCGAATCGTCCATCAACATTCGTTCTTCAAGCTCACGTACTGGTTCTTCATCATCTTCAAGTGCCCATCCGTTGCGTAGCCATTTGCTACCTGTCATTGCGAGGATGAAAGCATCTGAAATATAGTCAATCCAGGGAAATAACCAAGGCTTTATCCACTCGCAGAGAGGAGCATCATGATCCATCAACCATTTCACAAATGATAAACTTATACCGGAGGGCATGATTCTTGGCCTCCATCTCTTAGGCATGCCTAGACAGTTTTTAATGTCATGGAACCCGATATCAAAGTAGATATTTGCATCTTCGACGGTGTATAGTTCGTGATAGATAGACCTGTTGTCTTGGATGGGAGAGCTGCGGACTATGTCATCTTCCACATATGTAGCCAGAGGTCCGAATTCAATAAACCCCCTCTCCCGAAGAATTTCATCAATTTGCATAGCGTATATATCAAGTATAACCGGCCTATGCAAACTAAACTTGTTGATTTCTAGGGGCGAAAGGCATTGTTGCGCGATTAACTTCAGCTTTTGCCGACGTTGCAATAGCGACTTTGCTAGATGGATTTTGCAATGTTTTGAGGCATTGGCGATTACCGATTCGTCCTTGCCACTCCTAAAGTCTCGATGTGGTATAATCGGACAACCTGCCTCCAATAAAATCCTCAGAGGGAGTGTGCATCGACAAGAAGACCCGTCCTGATTCTCCCGTTGACCACAAAGGGTTTTACTAAGAAGAATGGCGTATCCAAGGACCGTATAATTGCTATCATCTGTTTGAACTAAATGCCGTGGGTTGCTCTTTTCGACTAAGATTTTCAAGCACTCGGGATAGCCTACGGCTAAGTGAAAGGGAGTCTGATCAGAACGGTACGCTCTTTCTTGAAGGAATTCCGGATGTTTCCGCAAAAGACGGTATATTTGAACTTGATCATTCGATGAGATTGCCATTGATAATGGACCGAAGAATGCTTAAAAAGCGGTAAGCCATAGAACAGGGAGAGATAATGTGATGCAATCCCTAGTCACATACCATCGGCTACTCTTTGCATTGCAGCATAGCAGCTAAAAATTGAAGCAAGATTCTTAGTGTGACGAACCGGTACCTATATGTTAGTATAGATAATACTTTCTAAGGGACAAACCTTCGAATAGTTCAAGGGTTTATGTTGGCGGAGCGGTCAGGTTGGTAGACGGGCAATTTTGTTATTAGCTATAGAAGGAAGTGTCTGAATGTTTAATCTGAATGCTATTGTATTGATAACAACTGGCTATCTGAGTATTTTAATAAGTGGTATGAAGTGAACTTATATATCTAGTTGATCTGGACTAGATCGATAAGTAGAATATCGATTCTTCTTTGGATTGATGAATAACTTATTGATCTGCTGTTGGATTGAGAAGTTGTGTCTTGATCCTTTCTTGGTTGGTTGCAGGATTAAAGTTAATCCGGTCTGGGCCAACCTGTTGTTCTATTGTTGCGACCTTAAGAGCCGGGTTGTGACATGATGTCCCCCTCCTGTTGGTTTTGTCCTTAAGACCCTGCTGTATAAGTAGCCGTTCCCCGTTTTTGTTAGTGTCTTTGTTTTCTTTATGTCTTATGCATCCTCGTTAATTATTATGTCAGGTATTTGCAAAAAGTCTTATCCTAAGACGGAGCGTCGTAACGTTCTTCTGGAAATTATTTTGTCTTATCCTATTAGAATGAAAGACTGCATATATTGTTTTAATAAGAAAAAGCGGAACTTCTTAGAGTGTTAAATGTCTGAGGAAGATTCTACTTGCTGTACTGAATGTGTGAAGGATAACAAATCCTTATGTGACGCGCGTCTATTATCGTCAGCTTAACTTCGAAAGATTGCTTTGTTTTATACTCAGTATGAAAATGCTCTTGAGGAGGCTGAAGAGGAGCGTAAAATAGTTGATGCGAAGATTGAACGTCTTTGTAAATAAAAGCGTTTGTGGTTAGAAAAAATGACTTGTGCGGTTGCGCGGGGTATTGACGATTTGGAGGAGTTGGATAGGGTTGAGCGTGAGGAGGCGGAGGCTGCTCGGCAGGCTGCTATAGCGCAGTCGGCAGAGGGTTCTTCTGAGGTCGTCCCCGCTTCTTTGGTGTCAGAGGATTATTTAAAGATGTTAACGATAGATCCTGAGCTGGTGCGATCCCTAGGCTTTGATGGAGTTTTTCCACCAGCGCTATTGAGTTCTTAAGATGCTTAATAGGTTCCTATGTTTTTTTTTTTTCTTCCCCTTTTTCCTATTATACCCTATAGCATCGTTTACCATCTTCTCCTGTTTTTATTACGTCGATGTCTTTTACCTTATATTCTTCTTCTTCTCCTTCGACGATAATTTCATCCTAGATAAATCTTCTAGTTTCCTCATCGATTTATGCTTTTTCTAATAAGGAAATGTAAAAAATTAAATATATATGTTTTCTTCGTTTTTCCTATCGTTCTAAGAGTTTAAGTTCGTAATTTACGTCTCCGACTTTTCTTAAAATTTTATAAAGTCTAAGTTTCTTAAAATTAAGTTTGTTACTTAGCCTATTTGTTTTAATGTTTACTTATTTATTTCCTTGCGTATATTAGTGTAGCCAGACCATGTCCCCTTCCTATAGGGTTAGTCCTCTAAGCCTGTGTTTATCTACGTATTTAATTATCCTTTGTCGGATAAATTCAAGTTGTCGTCGTAGTTCGTTATGTAATTCAATTATGTCTTCTGCCTTAATTATAGCTTTTTTAACATCTTCCCTTTACCTTAGCGGTCGATAGGCTTCAGGTTTAAATCTATAGTTTAAGAAGAACGGTGATTTTCCGATTAATTCCGATTCTGTACTGTTATATACGAGTTGTGCAACGGGGAGGAGTTCTACCTAGTCGTTTTACTCGAAATTAATGTAACAGCGTAGGTACGTTTTAATTATTTAGTTAATTCTTTCCGTCTATCCGTCTGTTTGTGGGTGATAGGCTGTGCTGGCCTTATGATTTGTCCCTAGTCTTACTGTAAGCGCTTTCCAGAACTTAGATATAAATGTGTTTCCTCTATCAAAGATTATATCTCCTGGTAGTCTGTAGTTGCTTATGATATATCTTATTATCATATATACTAGTCCTTCTACATCGCTGGCTTCCTTAAATAGTACGAAGTAAGCTATTTTTATAAGTCTGTTAACTACTACGAAGATGCTGTTATAGAGTATTTTTATAACTGGTTCTTTTAAAGGGGGTAGCTTAGTGATTAGGTTAAATAAGATGGAGTCCTATAGTCGTTGTAGTATAGGTAGTGGTTGTAATTGTCCGTATAGCTTATGTTTAGAGCTTTTGGCTTATCTATATATTATATATTCTAATACGACTTTTTATACCTATGTTTTAATACCTTTAAATTTAAAGTATTATTTAACTTACTGTATGGTTTTTCGGATTCTACGGTATCTATTAAGCTTATGTACGTGGACCGATTTTACTACTTTACTGCGTAAGTCTTCTAGTACCTAGATGAGTCTATCTATCGTCGGGTATCCAGTGTTTATAAAAACACCTTCTGGGTATTATTCGTTTTCCCAGTTTTTAACATATTCTTTTATATCGTCGATGATTGGATCGTCTATTTTGATTTAGTACATTGTGTTAATCGATCGGATCGTAAGGTCTTTATACTAGTTTTTCTCCAATACTTGGGCCTTAACTTCCGGAATTTCCTAGAAGTAGTCTGGACGTCTGCTAAGTATATCCGCGCGTCCGTTGTCTAAACTTTTGTAGTGTTTAATGATAAGTCTAAACTTGGAAAGTCGCTTATAGTATTTAACTTGTCTGCGAGATAGTTCTTGTGTTATTATAAAGTAGGTAATATTCCAGTGGTCCGTAAGGATAGTTACTGGAAATCGGCTTCCTTTACAATAGTGTCTCTAATGCTGCTTGCTAAGTACTTAGTAAATAGCTATAAATTCTTTATTATAAATAGAATATCTAAGTTCTGGTCTATATAGTTTCTTAGAGAAGTAGGCGATGGGCCTGAGTTTCCCTTTTTCGTCTAGTTAGCTGAGTACTCCGCTAATTACGTAATCCGAGGCGTCGGTTTTGATTGTAATAGGTTTGTTTAGGTTGAACATTATAAGTACTGGTGTACTTATAAGAGCTTGCTTAAGGCAGTTAAAGGCCATTAAGGCGTCTTATGTAAGTTCGAATTTAACGTCTTTCTTAGTTAAGTTCGTAAGTGGCGTAGCGATTTTTAAGAAGTCTTTAATAAAACGTCGGTAGTAGTTGGCAAGTCCTAGAAAGCTTTATACTTACTTAACGTTCTTCGGGGGTTTCTAATTGTTAATTACTTTAAGTTTCTCAGGGTCTATTTGGACTCTTCCTAGGGTGATGATATATCTTAGAAATGTGACCTTCTGCGTATAGAAGTTGTATTTTTCGGGTTCCACCAGGAGTTGGTTGTCTTAAAGTATTTGTAGTACCTTTTTAACGTATTCCTTGTGTTCTTCTAAGTTTTTGGAGTAAATAAGGATGTCGTTAAGGTATATAATAACAAAATGATCTACGTAGTTTCGTAATACGTAGTTAATTATTTTCTGAAAAGATGCTGGGGCGTTTATAAGTCCGAAAGGTATTACCTGGTATTCGTAAAGTCTATATCTTATGCGGAAAGCGGTTTTCTATTCGTCGCCTTTCTTAATTTAAATAAGGTTATATGCTCCTTTAAGATCTAATGAAGTGAAGATCTTGGCTCCTGTAAGTCGGTCTCTGATTTCCGAAATCAGGGGTAGCGGCGTAATATCTTTCTTAGTTATCGCGTTTAATTGTCGGTAGTCTATAATAAGTTAAAGTTTACCGTTCTTTTTAGGCATAAATATAACTGGATATCCTGCTAAGGATTTAGAAGGTCTAATGTATCCTTTCTTTAGCTAGTCCCTAATCCATTTATTAAGTGTCTTAAGCTCGGTGGCACTAAGGTTGTAGATTTTGTTAAACGTTAGTACTTTATCGTCTATAAGTTCAATCTTATGATCCCATTAGCTGTATTCCGGTAGTCCAGTGTCTAGTTCTTTATTAAAGACTGGTATATGCTGGAGGTCTGTTGGTACGTTCTTCAAACGTTCCGGGGTATCCTAGTCTCGGTGGCATAAATCCTTAACCTTCTGTATAATCAAGTTAAAAAATCTAAGTTATTTCTTCTTGGGTTTCTCAACGTATTCAATTATCCTTAGGAGCTTTTCTAGCTCCTTAAATCGTACCTTTTTTGTAACTTTTCTGTTTTCCGTATGTTTTTTCGTTTCTTTGTATAATGCAGGGGTTACCGATCCTGTCGTCGGGGATATCGTGGTATCCTGTTGATCCTCCTAATCTAGTTACAGTATGTCTCTGAAATCAATTAGTTTAAGGCAAGTTCGCTATCTCGCCTAGCCTCTAATCCAGTTAATGTCGGGGTTACGCAACTCAAGCCAATCGTATCCTAAGAGTACATCATATCCCGCAATATTTACAATATCGAATTTAAACATGTCCTTAATTTTACTAAACTAGATTGTAAGGTAATCGGTCTCGCGATCGACAGTTCCGTTATTATATATAAATTGTTGTTTCTTAATGCTCGCTAAGGTGTATAGTTTCTCCTTCTTACAATAGTTTAACTATAGGCAGTTAACCAGTTAAGGCGCAATGTAGCTTGTCGTAGCTCTGGAATCTATATAGACTATAATAGGTTCATTATTCAACCATCCGTCTACTAGGAATTTCCATAGTTTCTTTCCTCCTATTATAGTGTTCAGGTTGTAGTAGGTCGCATCGTCTACGTCGTTGTAATAGTTGTTACCGTAAGGATCAACAGCCATGTTATCCAGGTCTAAGGTAATCCATCCTAGCTCGCGGTTTCGGATATTATAGCATTTACACTAGGTGCATCCGGGCTAAGGGATGTCTCTGGCGGTAAGCTTATAATATTTCCGAAGTTCGTTCTAGTTAATTCCTCGTAGTTCATCATCGTTACCATATTTCGCAAGGTTAAATCCTTATTATTTCAAGTTATAGGTAATGTATACGAGGGCGTAGCGTTGGTATTAGTGCTTTTTGCAACGATCCTTGTTGCAGAGCGTGAACTCATCTTATCTGCATTCTGCAGCTCTATGGTCCTTATGCTATTCTCGAAGTTTGAGTATGGCGTGTTGTTTATATAATAGGAGTTTGTAGTTAACGATGTTGGCTTCGTTGTATTGGTTTGTGAGCAGAATGTCGTTAACGTAGTAGAGAGGTGTTCCTAGCGCCTTGGGCTTAGGGTACAGGGTATCTTTATCTTCGAGGTATCGTTGAAATTCTTTTCCTAATACCTGGATCCTGTCGTAGGCGTTGCGTAGGTCGATCCGTTTGATATTGTTCCATCGTTCGATGAGTTCTTATGGTATAGGGCTTGCCGGTGGGGCAGTGTCTGGAAGATTATCGTTATCTTCGTTATACCTGGGGTTATAGTTGTCTCGATCCGGGCTATTTACTTAAGTTAAGGGTTCCCATCCGCAAGGGTGTCCTAGTCCTTGGGGTTCTCGGGACCCGCAGTTCTTACATAGTTCGGCGATATTAACGTTAGTATATCCCGTGTTGTAATTCTATATCGTAGTGTCGTTAAGGTTGCTATTATACTATCGTATAATTTCTTATTGTTCCTATTCGCGGATGACTTCTTCTTTATCTTCGAAGTTAGGTAAATCTTCTTATTCCGTTATCCCATCGTTATTTAGGCGCGACTGTGGGGTAGTGTCTATGCTATCGAGGGCTTATTAAACTAATGCCCTAGGATAGCTTATTCTTTCTTATTTATTAAGGTTTTGTTAAACAAGCTGTTTGACGTAGCTGAGGTCTTCTTAAGTTGTCTCCTTAAGTGTGTTTAAGGTATATGTCTTAGGTCCCTTAGGGTACCAGCTTGCTCCCTACTTGTCACTAAGGTGGGTTTGGTATTTGTCATCGTAATATACTAAGAAGTGTAATAGTTTATGTTTTACCAAGGGTCGTATAGTGTTAATAGCTTAGTTTTCCTTAGGTTCCGGGATAGGTGCGAATTTTTTATTACTGTCTTTTTTCAGGGCTCGGCAGTATTTCTTTATATATCCCTTCTTTCCACAATTGTAGTATTTAACGTTCTTTCGCTGTGCTTTAATAGTGCTGAGGTCTATAGGCCCTAAGCGTCCGTTATTAGAGGAAGTAATATAATCGTTTCGCTTCTTCCCTTAGTTGGCTTACTGTCCTTAATTTCGTTTAGGTTGAGTTTGGAAGTTTCCGGTCTTGTCTTATTTCTTTTCCTTCGCTTATTCCTACTGTCGATTATCTATTTTAATTGCTGTCTGTGTAAAGTTAATAAAAGAGATTTAATGTCGGTCTAGTTTGGAGAGTTCATCCTTAACGTCGTCTTTTACACTATAGTAATAGATATCTCGCTTTATTTCTTTAGTCTAATTAACTTTAGATAAAAGACGTAAAAAGGTGGATGTATGCTTGCTTAGCGGTCCTTTCTGTTTAATAAAGCGGAGTTCTTATTCAGCTTCTCATTGTTCGTCTACTATGCTGAAAGAATTCTGAAGTTGTTTCTTAAATTCCTTATAGTCGACGTATATTTCCTTGGTCTATTGCTTGAGCTTAGTTTTATCGTTTTAACTCTCATCATAGTTTTGCTTAATGGGTCGAAACCATAACTTAGCGTCTTCGGTAAGGCGGCTTCCTACAAAGACGACTTTATGTTTATCGTCTTTCAGGGTACGAGGGAAGTATCCGAAGTACGTCGTAAGTTCCGAAAGGAATTTATCCATCCTGCGTAGATTGCCGTTAAAGGGTTTAGGCTTAGTTGGCTTAAGGACTTCACCTTTCTCCCTTGAACCTTCTTGAAGTTCTTGGTATTAAGTCTTAAGGGCATTAAGCTTAGCCTTTATTTTGTCGTAGTCGGCTTAAGAGACCATTTCGTTGATTGGTGCGTCTTTAAGTTCGATGTTGCTATTTTGGTGATTACTTGGAGTTCGACTTTCGTGGTCCGTGTTGTTATCAGGTACGCTGAATGTTGGCATTTACGTATTTTCCTTGTTGTCTTTTATTGCCCGTAGGTCCAAGGTGACCGTCTGAACAAGAGTTGTTATCGTGTGATAAACCGGTACCTATATGTTAGTATAGATAATACTTTCCAAGGGATAAACCTTTGAATGGTTCGAGGGTTTATGTTGGCGGAGCGGTCAGGTCGGTAGACGGGCAATCTTGTCACTAGCTATAGAAGGAAGTGTCTGAATGTTCAATCTAAATGCTATTATGTTAATAACAACTGGCTATCTAAGTATTCTAATGAGTGGTATGAAGTGAACTTATATATCCAGTTGATCTAGACTAGATCGATGAGTAGAATATCGATCCTTCTTTAGATCGATGAATAACTTATCGATCCGCTGTTGGATCGAGAAGTTGTGTCTCGATCCTTTCCTAGTTAGTTGCAGGATTAAAGTTAATCCGGTCCGGGCCAACCTGTTGTCCCATTGTCGCGACCTTAAGAGCCGGGTCGTGACACTTAGGCTCTAAGTCAAAGTCATGGGCCGAAGGGAATGGATTTGAGTCATGGATATCCGCATCATATGGGTAAAATGCTTCGGCGAGAGGTATGAATAAAGGCTCTCTGGGAATCGCAATTGTCAATGCTAGACTTTTTCAATATATTAGTTATGAGAGACACTGGGTCTTTATTTTTGTATGTTTTGAGTATCATGTTACCTACCGACCGTTCAAGTCCAGCAATGATGCCGATACCTGCCTCTTGACAAGAAGCGTAACCAAATGTGCTATAGGTAAAGAGTAGGCTTCATCGATGTCATTTTCCCTAAAGATTGAATTGCTAGCAATACTTGACTGTTTGAAGGTTCCGTTCAGCTAAATTATGTAGTATCAGTTGGATTCTATGAAAAGTCTTGACTCACTACCTCAGCTACCGCATGGAGTAGAGATCGATTCCTTGAGTCGACATCTTTTGGGCTTGCTTTGCCCAGTCTGAAAAGATAGTCAATTTTTTGGCCTGCTGAGAAGACCAAGTTTTTCCACTGAGCCGGATCTTTTTGCAGGGCCTTCCGCATGAAAGGGAAGATTGTCATATGATCCATAGCACATTCCTCTAAAACGGATATGACACGGAAGGCTGGGGAGATCATCCGGTCAACGGTTACACGGTATTCAAGATTCACGCCGAGACTTTGGCCGCCTGCACCAGTGCTTGTGTATAATGTGATTATAACGGCATTTTTTATGAAGCTTGTAATCCTTAAGCGTCGAGTTCGGCTCCGTTCATCGCCATTGCTTCTGAAATACTTGCAGCCTTTGTAGTGTTTGAAACGAAGTACTTCATCATCCCAAAAGTCCCATGGCAACCAAGAAATTCGTTTAGTCCTGTGAAGTATGTGACGCCGACAGGGACACGAGCTCGCTTCGGCTATAGGAGCCGTTCGGAGCACATTGGTGGTAGATTCCAGGCTGGCACACAACGCCGCTAAGTTACTTGGCTTGTAGGCGAGCTTGTAAATGGCTACCCTGGGATCCGCCTCGTCAAGTCTGGCTGCCCCGACAGTGTTATTCTGTTGAAGTCGATCAAGTAACTCGTCTAATTTTGTGTGTAATGTGGAGATATCGGAGCCAAGTGCAGCAAAGCTGCTTGATGCCTGTTGGGTTGCGGCTTCAAGATTGCTCAATTTGCTTATTGCTAAACAGCTGCAACTTCTGTCAAATTAATATCAAGTCAGTAGTTGTAGCACATTCAGGCCTGTAGACATCTCACAGTTCAAGATTTTGAAGAGCCAGATCAAGTGTTTCTTTAACCGTCCCAAGTGATTTTTGAATTCGGCAAATATCTGGCTTTTGAATAGGGTATCTCAACTTCTTAACTTGTTGCTTGAATTTGTCTTGTGGACGTGCATTAGGTGAGGGGCTATCCGAGAAATGTGCTGCCAGCTCCTTCAGGCTATTAAGCTCAGCTTCGCACGTTTGCATGGAGCTTAAGACTTGAGCAGCAGCTGGCGATGTGGAAGCATCCAAAGATCCTTGCGTTAGAGACTCTTTGAGAGCACGGAAGACAGATTCTAAGCCTTGGGCTTGTCGGTCAATAGCGGCGAGATCCTCATCGCGATCCTTGAGAGTGCTGATATATGTCGCGATGACGGAACAAACTTGGATCCCTTGCGAAACAATCCCGATGGCGAAATCAGTCATCGCTTAGCTTCAGGCGGTGCTTAACAAGCAAGATGCCATGTGTAGGTGTCAAAAGTGGATGAGAAGGGCGAAATCAATTTCTTGCTGAATTATCTAGCTGAGAAGGATTGGACAAGAGATGTAGAATGTACATGTATCTGGGTTTCAAACAGTGAAATCCCAAAGGATCTAGTCCGGGCGATAGCAAGCCGTGCCTATGACGTAGAATCATGGGATTGGGAGGGCTCAAGGCATTCTTCATGTAACGTGACCGCCATTATGCAAGCAGAAGAATGGCGGTATTGGCTACGGTGGTGCACGACAATTTGAAGCATGCAATCCGCGAGTGGCAATGCAGTCGAGTGACTGCCTACCAAAACTCAACATCACCTATTACGGCGACTTCTGCCTAATGCTATAGACTAATGCCAACATTCAGTGCAGAGGCATAGGGATCGGAGATAGATGTACAAGGAAGCCAAATCACCAGGCTATAGTGGTGGTTGTTGGCTAGCCTATTAGGATAGCGACGCTATATGCACGCATTTGTTGTTGACGATCGAGGCTCGTTACTGTTCAAATCGATATTCGTGTGACGCTATAGTAAGTATTTGAGCTGTTTGTTCAGTTGCTCCTAATATGGAAACATGCGACTCTAAATAAACCATCCAAAGTCTCTCAAAAGGGCAGAGCCTAAATTTCGATTAAGAACCTGATAGCATCCCGAATTTTCATTACCTGTTATTGTATTTGTTTCGATTATGCTCGTAAGCGCTTTTGTATGAATGCAAACAATTGAGCAATGGGTTCCACAGTAGCAATCGCAAGACATCTGCTGCTGCCTCAAGCTCTGAAATTTTCTTAAAAGTCAAATCTAATTGATTCATCTCCAATACCTATCTACTAGTAGTCACATGGAATGACGTCGCAGTCCTTTTCCGTGTTAAACTCCTCGTACATACTACTAAGTCGTTGTTGTCCAGGAAGTAGGCGAGGCTCCTCCTCTGATTTCTCGGCTGGGTCTATCCATTCCCCCAAGTCTTGTTCGCTGAGGTATATACAGAATCCTGGTCGTGCACATTTTCCATTTCGTGGGCTGACGACAACTACAGATTTATTTCCAGAAACATCGGGATTCGGCGGCAGGTATTGCACGGTGCTGATTCTGGCCGATCTTGGCAGAAAGATGGTTTCTGTTGGAGTCGATAATGCACAACGCTTTTCATCTTTCACGGGGCCGATAACCGCCCCATCCCAAGTGCGCTTAGAGGGACAGACATCAGTGTTCTGGGCCATGGCGAGACTCAGATCAACACGGTAGACACGCAGCCTAGAACTACTGACAGTGACATATAAGTGTTCTGGCCTCCATGTGAAAGCAAAAGGGAGATGGTGCACAAGCGGCCGTACTGAACAACCAATATCGAGAGTTGCTGAACCAACTAATTTTGGCTGCGCTTTAGTTGGTTTGGACTTGGAGAGGTTAAAAACCATGATATGTAGCTTTAATTTTAACACTTGCTGGCTTCGCGGCGAACCTTCTTCTTCGCAATCTGAGCAATCCACTGCTACGGTCTCTTCTCTAACCGCGAAAACTGCCTCGACTTTTGCGACTCGTAGCATGCTCCCGCAGGGTGAAAAAGACATATTGAGACATATAGGCTTTCCTAAATACAAGAGAAAGGATTAGCGAACTTAGGTCTGTTCAGGCAAGCATATCACACAACCATTATTCCGTCATTGAGACTCCAGGCTCTGCACGTTGCTCATCGTCCTAACAGTCAAAAGGAAGTTGAAGTCACCTACCTCTCCGTGAGTTTGATTTCAACTTGAGTTCAAAATAAGAATTCTTCTCAAAGTCCGCAAAAAGTAACTGGCAACCGCTCAAGGGCCAAACAACAAGAGGGTGTATTGGATGTATAGCCGGAGGCGAATCATGAAGCAACACATGATATCGGCCGCGATAATGAAAGAGTATCTCTGACACTTCGATTCCATTATGAACTCGATAAACTTGAAGCTCCTGTCTGATAATAAACTTTGGCTTTGTAATTGCTCGTACTGCCTTCCCATCTAACAGGTCAATCAACTGATGACTTTTGTCTAGACACCACGCTCGGCGTGTGCCCACACACTTGCGACAAAAAGATAGTCCGCAAATTTTGCAAGAATATCGTCGACGAGGAAGGTCTGCATCGCATATTTCGCAAGTAAGTTCAAGACCTGTTTCTTTGATGACAACAGCGTATTTATGATTATTGTTTGACCCAGCTACCAAAGCCTGGATCTTGGCCTCATCTTCGTCCTGAGAGAACTGGCTACAAGTTACAATGCTCTGCATAGAGTCACTCTCGCTTGCTGAGTCTGTCGCAGATGCTTCTGTTTCGTTGTGGCTGCCGCCACCCGAATGATCGGATGCATATCCGGCTGAATAGCTACCGGAATCGGAGAAATTGCAATCTAGCATTGAGTTTTCGCCATCTGCGTCATTCTGCCAGGAGTCCATATTTGGTGCGTCCAAGAGGGCTGAAAAACTACCGGCCGTAGAGTTTGCGTTAGATTCCTCGTCTGAGTCGCTCCACGATTCCTCGGCAGACTCGATATCCATTGTCATCATATCTTCTCCCGTTTGCATTTCACGAAATGACGAGAGGCTTGACTGCGAATCATACTCGTCACTATCTGTAGCATCGGTATCAACATGAAGTCCTCTTGAAAGAGAAGGCTCTTTGTACCAGGTGCTGGCTTTGGGCACTCTTCGACGACAGACAGCCATAATGTCGTTCCGCGAATTGACGTCCTCCCAAAAATTTCCAATCCTGTCATCCAGGGTCGAAATGCTCTTTGATTCAGTAGATGACTCCTCGGGATTTATGCCAGCGAATAACTTTGAGCCAACCCGCACGACTGAAGCATTCGGGAAAATTGATAGGCTGTAAGGAGGCTCCAGGCAAGACAAACTGGGGATGAGCGGAATGAAGGCAGAGCAGGGCAACTGATAAGAGTCCAGTGACACCTCTTGGCGATTGAACAACAACGTTTGGAGACTGCTATTGCCAGAACCGCCAAGTTTCCAATGCGTGATTTCAAGAGAATGGCTTTTCCTAGAACATAAGCGTCAATATAAAAAGAAGATCGAGCTTCTTCTTCCAGGGTAAGAAAAAAGGTAACTTACTTCAAGTTATTAAAGTAGCATGAAGTAATATAATCATGATTTTGGGACAGCTTTTGAATCCAACAGCGCGATGCATTGCTGGCTTCAGTTTCCTTGGTCGCAAATATAAAGCTCTCATATCGACAAGGTAGAGACGAAAGAAAGTGATTGTGTCCCAAAGATATCCAGATACATCTATCCAGCTCGCCATTAAGTTTGGATGTTAATCCAGATTGGAGTAATTCCGACCATTCGCTCGAAAAAATCGAATATTGTCTAAACAATTCATCCTTCAGGAGCCAATTCGGGAACACTCGTTTAGTGCTTGCTGCTTGGTCGGTTATGTCATCAATTCGATGAGCAAAGTGCCCTTCGACAACTAGACTTTGTATTTGCACACAAGTGGCGAAGTTTGTAGATTTAATGAAATTTGTAACCTTTTTGGATTCGGCTTCTGGAGGAGGCTGTACCGAAGGAGTGTCAAAATGCTGGTGCCAGTATTTCACGCAGTATCCCAAGAATTTGTGAGATATGATGTCTTCATTCGTTTCCGAAGTCTTGAAAGTGCCGGTATCGATCTTTTCAAGGAACTTCTCATACTTTGGTTGCGTTAAGTAACGAATACAAATATCTCGGAAGATGCCAGCATCGACAAGCTCATCATCTGTATGATGGTCGCTTCTCAATTCTAAGCTTCCCTCAAGAAACTCACGGACGCCACCATCGTGTAGCGTGATGATCGGATCATTTTCCTTTTCTCCCCTTTGAGTAATTATTTTCACCAGAGGATGGCAGGCGTTCAAAACGCTGTCGTCTCGCGGCTTGTAATCAGGATCGAGATCTCCCGACTCTGTTCTTAATATAGCGATTGCTTCAATAACTTCTGACTTAAGAAGAGGTCTTTTGGCGTACATCACTAGTGATAGCACGATTCTGTTGTCACGTAATCAACATTTGAAGAGCTCTTCAGAAGCGTGCTTGACGGAAAGAAAAGGTATTCTTTACTTACTTCCAAAGAGCCGGCTTTAGCTCCCCACGATCGCGGTATCTAATTCGGTTGATATGCTTTTCGTAGTATTTGTTGATACTCCCTGGAAGTTTTTCATCTTCCAACAGTTTGATCAAGCTTTTTGTATCAGGCTGCTGTTCTATTTCATCATGAAGGAGCCTTGCCCACGAAAAGCTCCCTTGAATCTTAATTACTTGCAGTAATAAAGGTAGAAGGATTTTATCAAGGCCTAATGAGGAAAAGGTACGATGGATGCACTCTAAAAGATATCTCAGTATATCGCTCTGAGTGTCATCAAGCTGAAGTTGGAAATCCAGCGTGAGCTTCTCGTAATTACTCATCCAGGCTCGTCGCCGAGTAGAATCAAACTGTGAGCTGCACCAGAGCCGCACCTTCGGGGTGTATTTCTCGGTAAGAGCACAGAAGAAATTTAGAACTCGCTTCATGTTCTGTTCTGGGCGGTCTTTTTCGTAACTTGCCAAGCTCATGGAGTTCTGTCGAACAGTATAATGATCGGCCCCATCTAAGCCGTCAATGAAGATGTATGTAACCGGGAGGGCCTCAATCAAATATGAGACTAATTTCTCTCGCTCTTTTTCATCTTTGCGTGAAACACCTATAAATTGCTGCAAGTCTATTTGCTCATGGATACATGACTTGCATTTTCGAAGATTGTCGAGGAGCTGTAAAGCGAGGTTTGACAGCAATTGAGAAGGGGAGAATTCAGCCGAGTCTGATACATGAGCATAAGTAGTCGACTCTGTACCTCGCTCCTCTTTCACATGGTCAATCGCGGCCGTGCATAGGACTGTTTTTCCTGCTCTTGGAGCGCCCCATAGCCACAATATAGGGGTATCAGTTTTTTCGTCAATCCATTTCTTGAATCTTGAGTCGTTAAATAGCCAAGTGCAAGTCCCAGGGTGTGGCTCCTGCCTGGATCCTTGACTTAGATTTACGCTTGCTTCATTCGTTGACAGCAACTCATCCCTCAGTTTGTTCAAGGCTTTGTCGAATTTGTCATTATCACGCTCCTGCCGTCGCTGAATCTCACGTTTCTCTTCAGATGCCCGACCTGTTTTCGTTCCTAGTTAGATAGTAGATACAAAGAATATCATTTGAGCTTTCAATGCTAAAGAAAGGAAACGTCGCTTCAACAGAGATAGAATGGATATTTTCTGGCAAAGGGTATCGGGACTTGCCTTGATTATATGCATTGACGATGCTAGTACCCACACCTTCAACAGCATCCGTGATAGAATCGACTAGAATAAATTCAATTTAGCGTCTATGTTTGTATATACAGCTTTTTTCAATTAGCCTTTATTAAACTCACGCTTTTGAACCACTTCCATTACTATCTTTGTCTCTATCACGTGTATGACTTGAATCACGCGGAGCAAATCCCGGGCATATGCTGCGGCTGTCAAAGCCGCGTATGGCTGCCAGAGCTTGTTCTTATGGCTGTCAGAGTAATCACTGACGCCTCGGATAACTAGGCATGGAAACGTATCCATTAAACCTGCAGCTTCCATTTCAAAGCATAGGATGCCAAGGTTTTGCATCTGATCGCGGTATTCAGCAGACCGGACAACCTGGTTTGATGACCCTATCAACCCATAATGAATGGCAGGTTTCTCGGAGGTTCGAGCACTTCGTTGGACTTCCCAATCAGTCAGACACTCTGAACAGCTTTCATCCTCTTCGGGCGTTACATGAATATGCTCGGATTGGAAAAGTCGATCGTTCTGTCGGCCAGGAAACCCATATTCTTCCATCTCAAGTTCGAAAGCTTTGTCGGTTGCAATTTTTATGAATGTTTCAATTTTCGCTTTACGGAACTTCAAATCACCTCTTAACCTCTCGGCAGCCGTTAGCAGGATGATGGGAGGCTTGTTCAGGTGAGATTGTACGTCGATCTTGTCAGCCTGAAGCCATTTCCCTGAATCCAACTGAATCACGCCGCCTAAGTCATCGATTTAGCTCAGATTACTACTATTAAATTGCAAGTATCTTAAATCGGATTCGTAAGAATACGTAAACCAAGCGTACCTGTACCTCTGTCCGGACATCCCACGACAATGTCACCAAGTCTGATGTCTTTCATAGTGTTCCCAGTAGAGGGTAACTTAGGAACACCACCAGCAACTCCAACTAGCAACCCAAAGCGAATTTTGCTAAAGGTGCGGACGATATTAGTCGCGGTGTCAGTTGCTGAGGCAATGCCTTTCCTCCCAGCACCCGGGAAAGCAATGGCAACGTTGTGTCCTCCCATGTCGCCGAGAATGTAGTTATTTGTGTCTCCGCGAAGGGCGGGAAGGTCCGGGTGCTCATGGTCGAGGAGCAATCTGGCCGCATCTATCTCGCAAGGAAGGACAGCGATCCATCCAACGGTGTATTCATCATGTGTGAGACGCCTAAAGTACTGCCCATTAGTTCGAGCCGATGCAGAAGCATGCAAGAAGTATTTAAGAGTTAAACCATTCAATAAAGCCATGACCTTTCATAGGACACGCTGGGCTGATAAAAGGCCCTTGTGTAAGACTCAGGAATACTTACGGGGTGTCCATTTTAAGCAGCTTAAAAGAGCTCTGTTAAAAATACCAACTAACAGATATAGATTGGTACCAGCCAGAGAATTATTAAATGTTTCGGGTAGTCCGAGATCACGAACCCAAAGAATATGTCGGGATATTGGCCGTCAATTGCTCTACAACGATGGCACCGCTTGCAAAACAGAAGACAGAAAGAATATCGGGGCTGTTGAACATATAGAGTGGGATGACAAAACTTAGAATTTGCGTCAATGCGAACTTTTATACAAATCGCAAAACTTTGGACAACGGTAGATAATTTGATGTAGGTGATTATTTCAGATAGGTCTCAAGCATGAAAAATTGTAACCTCAGTTATCAGCCCTCTGGAAGCTGGGCATCAATGGCCCCCATGCCAACTCGTACCCCATGGCAACCACCCGACCCCTACATCAATTCCTTGCATTCAGCCTCGTCCACACTGCAGGATATCAATAGTTATGCCACGCTGTGTCGTGTCTAACCATTATTGGTTGTGCCACTTTTCTTCTCATCCAATCATCCAGACGCATAAATTGCTCATGCAGTATTGTCCACTCATCACTCTCGCCGACTGACCGAAATCATGGCGATGCTGAGACATACGTCTCAGAGGCAGCCCCAATGCCACGCTTCATAGGTACTCGCTTATCCGCGGACCCCCCTCCTCTTTTCGAAGGATGATTCCTATGTGGAAAGAGAGGGCAAAGTCTCTATCATGAGTGAGTGCTTCATCTGTATCAATCTAATACGTGTGTTATCATCACTCGACAAGAAAAACTAAGATAAGATAGAAATGATTAGTTCTCGCAGAATGAAGATTGACAAAGTAGGTACTAAACTTGGACTTGGTTGGTTCTCATAGGATGAAAATTGGTAGAGTATGTAGGTACATGTAGGTGGTAATTGTTCAGTGTGCAGAGTATGCCTCGTTTATCCCTTGCATACAACGCCCCACCCATTCACCGAAATACAGATGAAGTACGTAGTAAGGTATGTACATGTATATGCATATGTTTGCGACGGCATGCGCACTATTCACACAGCCCAACCCCTGGTGGTGGTTTTGGGCGTATATGACGTTATTACAAAAACAAGCCCTTTCATGCCTCTTTCTCTTTCTCTGTTGTTTTGTCTGTTTCCATTACAAAGCTTGTTTGCCTGCACGAACTTCTTCCCAAGTGATCAACTTCGGTCACCAATTCATCACGAGAGACTTTAGCATACAAGCCCAGTCAGCAAATTCCGTATCGGCTGGGTCTGCTTGTGCATTATATTTAAGTTCCAGATTATAATTCAGAATGGATGATAATCCAAATCACCAGCAAGATCGCAAACAAGGCGCTGATAATGACGCATCCTGTCAAGAGAAGTCAACAGTAACTCTTCGTCGGGAACCAATAGGGAGAGCGGACAAGGTGTAGGTCATCGCCCAAGGACCATTTTCAGACCATTATCAATTGACTCATTTGTTAACAATTTATCCTGGAAAGTTTTGACAAGTGAGCAGGGTAGTCATCCGCTTTGCGACCATGTAGCAGCTGACTCCAAAGTCCAGAAAAACGCGAAAATATCGCCTTCATAAGCGATCTCAAAAGCAAAAGTCGTCGGAAAGGGAAAAATTTGAGCGCTTTGTAATTGTTTCTGCACGAATTATCACATCGCAGGGCCTTTTTAGCGGACGTTATGAGGTTTCCATTCGTGGTCGCCTACTATGCGAGGAGCTGAGCCGAATTTTCCCCCAAGAGGAATTCGAGTTTCACCGCAACAGAACGCTAGTAAGATATTATTTTTATTCATTCATATTTCTTCTCATGTCCTTTGGTTTTCTTTCTTTACCTTCCCTTCATTGTTTCCATATCTTTACCATCCTAGTACTGAGTCTCAGATGCTTTACTAACAAATTATTTTATTTCGTCAGTCTGATAGTAGTCTCATGGCAATGTATCATGCTCTGCCAATCATCAAGAATCGTCTAGAAGGCCTCAAAGAAGGCGATGAAACAAACGATGATCTTCGCTTTGAGCTCAATGCTGGTATATTGTTCATTAATGAGCATTGGGATCACGTCATAGAAGATTTACATTCAACTCCTAAGGAATTCATCAAGTTCAATACGCTGTGGACTTTATTCTTTCCTGGTTGTCTCCTCTATGGCGTTGACCAACTCAGCGAACCTCGATGTTATCGTCTCCTTTCTTTCGATTATAAAGAGGAGCAAGATGAGGTACTGTTCATCCTTGAATTTGACTATTTGGATCATAATGGAGAGCAAATAGGTTATAGAACAGGGAGCCACTCTATCCGTTCATTCAAGTCGGCCATGCCTATACAAAACTTACCGCTATATCCTCTTAGCCTGCATCCGGATTGCGACGAGGTGCGGAAGCAATTGCTTATACGCGCTGAGAAGACATTGCGCCTCAAGGGACGACATATACAGAGCTATCATGGCCATGCCCTCCAAGGCCGTGGGACCTCTCAGAAGTTCAACGTAAGCACCAATGGCTTTCCTGTGTCGTTTATTTTTATTAGTCCAGCTTCTTACTAATGATTCAACAAGTCAAATGGGCGCGTGATGATCGATCCTGTGCTTTACGACACACTATACCCGAGTGATGTCGAGCCGCTAATTAAAGCGCAGAACCATCATGAGGGATCTTCCGAGTTTTTGAATGAAGGAGACCTAGAAGAAGACCAGAAATTGACTATGAGCTCAATGGTGTATGGCTACTGTCTGCGCAATAAAATATGGGGTAAGCTAAATTCTATATTTCTATGGATCCAAACTTAATTTAGAAATACTGAGAAATATGTTATCCAAGGAGCTTTTGCGGTCCCTCGACTTTGTGATGTCACATGGGATACTTCTATCCTCGATTCTGTTGAGATTGACCCCACAAGGAAGTCTTTCCTCCAAACCCTAGTTGAAAGTCATGTCGCTTCAAATATGGACTCATTCGATGATATTGTCAAAGACAAAGGCAAGGGTCTCGTCGGGCTTCTCTGCGGCCCTCCTGGTGTGGGCAAGACCTTGACCGCAGAGGCCGTTGCTGAAGTGGCGAAACGGCCACTTCTAGTCGTAAGCTCCGGCGAGATGGGTTCTTATGCAAGTACAGTGGAAAGCTGTCTGAAGGCTGAAATCAAGCTTGCCGAGGCCTGGAATGCTGTGCTTTTGTTGGATGAAGCTGATGTGTTCATGGCTGAGAGAGATGACGAGCATATTGAGCGAAATGCCATCACATCAGTGTTCCTGCGAGAGCTCGAGTACTACCGCGGCATTATCTTGCTCACGACTAACCGTCTCAGAAGCATCGACAGTGCCTTTCAAAGTCGTATTCACTTTTGTTTTCACTACGATGATCTCGATGTGACGGCAAAAGCTCTAGTATGGAAGACATTTTTGGCCAAGGCAGGCGCATCAGAAGGCGTCAGAGTCGACATCACCGACGAACAGAGACATATTCTGGCTGAAAATGACTTCAACGGTCGCCAGATAAAAAACATTGTCAGCATCACACGTCTTTATGCACTGCAGAAGAAGCAGCCGATCACGTTGGAGCTCGTTCAGATGGCAGCAGGCTTTTCGCAATTCACACTTCCTACAAAGAAGCGAAAGAGAGCGGTAGAGGACGAACAGCTGTCCACAAAACGTCAGAAGGATGGAGATTTCTCAGTTTAGAAGTGGTGAATTTGTGCTTTCTTTAGTCTAACTTTAGTCGTTCAAGTTTTATGGGATCTCTTTGTCTACATATTAGTCTGTAACTGACAACTCTGAGTTTTGTGTCTGTAATCTCATGCACAAAGCCTTCGCAGTTGCTCTTGGCGATGGAATTTTGCAGGTCATTGCCTCCGGGGGGTTAGCCAGAGGAAATTCAAGCAAAGACTCGTTGTCATTGAAATGGATATATCATCTGAAACCATAGTAAATATTTGAGTTGTTTATTCAATTACTCCTGAAATCGGAACCACGGGACAGTAAATAAATCACCCTAAGGCCCTCAAAATGGCAGAACTAAGAACGCGATAATATCCTGCGTTTTTTATTGCATATTGTCGTATTTGTTTAGATTTTTCTCTCAAACGCTTTGTATGAATGATATATGTAATTAGATACCAACTTCTGGGGTAATAAGTCGCCTAGTTTATTGCGACGATTATTTGGTTCTTATTGTAGCACAAGATTCTCACGTCTGCTGCTTAGGGCTACAAATACCCCTCTCATCTTCATCAGAAGAAACGCATTAACTGCCCTTCACAGCCCTAGCCACTCTAAGCAGGAGAAAGAAAAATGAGCTTTAGCCAGCGATGTCTCATTTGGCTGAATTAAGAATTAACGACTTTTCTAATTGGCTAATTCTGATTCGGATTTCAAAGGCCGTGTAGGGTTACAGGTTATCACCTGAACAATTTTGCCGCCCGTCGACAGCGACAGGGTTTATGGTGTATTACTCCGAAGCGCATTTCTTTGCTACTTTTTCTTCAGCAAAAAACCTCAACTCTGACTACTACAAGAAGACTATTTAATTTCGGCAATATACCGTAGCAAGGGCCGATGTGACCCAGGCGGTCCTCTTGCCCGAGGCTCAATGGCTGAATTCAAGTCATTCAGCCATAATTCTCCCAGCCGCCATTATGAAAGCGCCGAAAGCGTTCGAATGAGATGCTATTGATACATGTACTTTGCTAGAGCATAGGCAATCCAGCTCATTTTGAAACATGCCCATGGCACTACTAGTCCGCGCAGCTATCCAGCCTGGGATCTCAAGTATCCAGGGCGCTTCTTCAATGTCACCTTAATAAGTTAATAGCCTAAACCGACGTATATAAAGCAACTATGAAGTCCAATATTTTCCAGGGCAGTGATAATGTCATTGGGACCTCCATCTTGGAATCCTTCAGAACGCCAAGAATCTGTAGCCTCTTCATATCATCTCTAACACCAGAGTTACCATGACAAACAACAAGGCTTCACGGCTGCTCGCAGCCTATCTATATCTCGGAGCAACTGGTGTCGTAGCACAGCAACAGACTACCTGGGGGCAATGCGGAGGAATAGGCTACAGTGGTCCGACGAGCTGTACTTCTGGGACAAGCTGCTCAACATTGAACTCATATTACGCCCAATGTATCCCTGCTACTGGCATTATCACAAGCACTCGCACCACTCTTGCGTCAACATCAGCGACAACAACTACATCAGCATCAAGAACCACCTCAGCAACTTCGATTCCACCGCCCAGCTCGGGTGTCCGGTTTGCAGGTATCAACATTGCTGGATTCGACTTTAGTTGCTCAACTGATGGAACCTGCAATGTATCTGGTGCCTATCCCCCACTCAAGAATTATGATGGCGCGAACAACTATCCAGATGGCGTTGGTCAGATGCAGCACTTTGTGAAGGACGATGGTTTTAATATTTTCCGCTTGCCCGTCAGCTGGCAGTACCTAGTGAATGCCAACCTCGGCGGCACCTTGGACGCCACCAACCTGGGCTATTATGATCAACTCGTCCAGGGATGCCTTGCCACAGGTGCATACTGCATCATCGACATCCACAACTACGCTCGTTGGAATGGCAAAATCATTGGCCAAGGAGGCCCTACAAACGCTCAATTTACTAGCCTTTGGTCCCAAATAGCGACCAAGTATGCCTCGGAACCCAGGATATGGTTTGGCACCATGAATGAGCCGCACGATGTTAACATCACAACCTGGGCTGGAACTGTACAGGCTGCTGTTACTGCAATCCGTAATGCAGGTGCTACCTCACAATACATCTCACTTCCAGGCACTGACTATCAGTCTGCTGGACAAATCATCTCTGACGGTGGTGCAGCGGCTCTATCTGCCATCAAGAACCCAGACGGCTCAACGACAAACCTGATCTTCGATGTTCACAAGTACCTGGATTCGGATAATTCTGGTACCAACTCGATCTGTGTTACGGACAATGTTGACAGCGCATTCGCGCCATTGGCTACCTGGCTTCGTACGAACAAGCGTCAAGCTATTCTGACCGAAACTGGTGGTGGCAATACTCCATCTTGCGAACAGTACATGTGCCAGCAGATTCAATACCTCAATCAGAATGCTGATGTTTATATGGGATATGTTGGATGGGCTGCGGGCTCGTTCGATCCAGGATACCCGCTGGCTGAGACTCCGGTGCAAGCTTCAAGCGGTGCCTGGACTGATCAGCCTCTGGTGTCGATGTGTCTTGCCCGTTGATGAGATTTTGCATATAGCGCAGATACAGGCGGTCTGTATAAGATGACTGTGAATTCCGATATGTATATATATGGTAGATTGAAAAGAAGCATGCTGCATTGTTTAGCAAGTAAAATGACATGACGACTCAAGAGCATATAGGATAAATTGAAAATTGAACGCAAATATAAATATTGAATAACTATGTTATATCGCATTTACATGATAATTCTTTGCTGCTTATTCTTTCCTACCTATTGTTTTGATATTGTCGTATATGATTAGTGGGCTGCGCCATTTTAGATTCCCTCACTCGTTGGAAATTTGTAAATGGCAAAAGAAAAGATAAAGAAAAGAGGATTGTGTGAGCGATGCTAATTTATCTTCAATCTGCACTTGCTCGGCTGCGATCCCGATCCGGCTGCTCTGATCTCCGACAACCCCGCATTGGAATAGGAAAGCGGTGAGAGCGCACAGCTCCGTCATCCTGATAGTTCTAGAAGATCCCATCAGATACCCACTCTCCCAAGCAAAGCAACATAGCTTCCAATCGCCCTTGCAATCATTCCCGAAGCTACACGATATACGCTCTTTACAATAAACAGTCATCTCTACAGCTTCACCATGGCGCAAAAGTGTGTCCGCCAGGGCTGTGGCAAGGAGTTCACGGACGCAGAGGAAGAGTGTCACTATCACCCTGGCCCACCCATCTTCCACGAGGGGCAGAAAGGTAAGATTGCTTCGTCTACGCTTTTTCACGATGCGCACGATGATCCCTTATCTCGCCTTGCGCGTCTACCAAACTGATTGACTCGACTTTAGGATGGAAGTGCTGCAAGCCGCGAGTACTGACCTTTGACGAATTCATGAACATCCCTCCTTGTACGACCGGCACACATTCAACTACTGAGAAGCCTCCCCCGGTGGACGAGAAGCCCCCGATCGACGAGGCTGCCTTGGCACAGAAGATTTCAGAGGCTAGCGTATCTGCTCCAGCACGATTGCCCATCCAGCCAGCACAGCACATTCCTACTCCGCCTCCACCTCCCCCGGATTCTGAAGACGATGATCCGAGCTTGGACATTCCAGACGGAGCCGAGTGTCGCCGAAAGGCATGCGGCGCTAAATACAGCAAGGGAGCTGCAAGGGAGGCAGAGCAGTGCGTGCACCACCCCGGCGTGCCCATCTTCCACGAGGGCAGCAAGGGCTATTCGTGCTGCAAGAGGAGGGTGCTGGAGTTTGACCAGTTCATGAAGATTGAGGGCTGCAAGACCAAGGATAGGCATCTCTTTGTTGGCAGCGGAAAGAAGGACAAGGCCGATGCAGGCAACGAAGAGATCCTAACCACAGTCCGGTGAGTGTTTCTGATTTTCCGTTTGGAGCTGCGATTTACGAGGGCGCCCAATCCCCTAACTGGTCTTTAGGCACGACTTCTACCAGACCCCCACGTCGGTCATTGCGTCACTCTTCTTGAAGAAGATTAAAAAGGAAATAGCCAAGGTCGACTTCAAGGCGAAGGAGATTGACCTGGATCTTACGACGAGCGACCCAACCCCGAAGAGATACACGACGACTGTGCCGCTGTTTGCGGAAATTGATACGGAAAAGTCATCTTTCAAGATTCTCGGCACGAAACTGGAGTTGACACTCGTCAAAGCTGACGGATCTTCTTGGCCAGTTTTGCGAAGCGATGAGCAACTGACGGGCGAGATTCTTCAAATTGGCCGGGCGGGCAAAGTCTAGATAGAAGATTGGCTTGGGGTCATGTAAAACAAAACAAACCAAACAGAAAAAAAAGATTAAACAAAGGCGAAATAAAAGCGACAGCGCAGCGTTTGAAGTGCAACGGCCGTGGTGTGCTATGTGCGTGTGTGTGTAGAGAACATTGCGCTCTGGTATAAGCTTAATGCTACCCGGCCACCCAATTTCAGCCATTTGACGGAGTAGATTTTATTAGATGTACCATTCATCCATTAGAAAGACGCACCGCAGAGTCCCTGACGTAGGCTATACCCGTGCAAGTGAAGTGCATGACAATATTGACACTCTTGCAGAGAGAGCTGATAGTGAGGCCTCGGGTCATTGATAAGGAACCCTGTCGCCGAATGTCACCAAATTCAGGTACGTAAAATGGACTCTGCCCCCGCAGCCTCTCACTGGCTCCCCGCGAACGCTTGGCGCAAACATCTTCAGCGATAAAGAGGCGCCCCAATGTTATCTCTCGATGGCATGGCCATGGCCGCGGCTGAAGAGAGCTGATAACGGCTGTTCTCCCACATGCTATTCCGTCATTAGTGCCGTTCATCGTCGACTGACTTTCCGCCATGAGCAGCCATGTGGCGCATCTGGCGCCTTCGTTTACACGCCCTTTTCCGGGTCTTATCGCTCAGATTATCTCATGGCGCATGTTGCTCGTGTGTGTCGCGCGATGATATAAAAGATTGACAAGGCCGCTGAATTGTCAGGGTCGTAGATTGTAATAGACAAAGTAGCTTTTCCCTGCCGTTAGGTGAAGCCACACAACTCAGAGCGTCCAACGCAACTCACCGTGAGCTTCTCGTTTGAATTCGAGTCAACCATCAATTCACCCAGACCACAACACCGTCTTTATCCTCATGGCGGCCGAAGTATCCCACGGCCGCGGTGGAGCGGGAAACATCGAGCCCGATGAGACTAAATACGTCGACGGCGAGGTGGTGCGATCCGGAGAGGTGGGCAGTCATGGCGATGGCGCGTTCAGTGCCGGCCGAGGAGGTGCGTTTTTTTAATGCGAGTAATTTGACATCTAGCAGCCTCATCTAAGACTCGCTCACAGGCGCCGGCAACATTACCGACATCGGAACCACATCGGCTCAGCGCAAAGATACAGATTTCGTCCCCGAGGTTGCTGTGAGAGCAAGCCAGGATGTCCAGGGGTATCACACGGGTCGTGGCGGCGCAGGCAATGAGCATCACGCCGAGGGGGAGCATGCTGATGCGAAGCCTCGCCCCAAAGCGCCGGTTGGGCTGGCAGATAAGCTCAAGACAAAGTTGTTTGGCGCGTTCAAGCACTGAGTCTGCGAAGCTGTCGCAGTGCGAGAGAAAAGCATTTGACCATTCGGGGTGCTAATGATTTGGTTATGGAACTGGTCACCATTGTTGGACGACACATATGATATCCCACTTGAGTTTCGTTTCCTTTAGATGGCAGATTGCTATCACGGTGCTGTCAGTCGCTAGAGAATGACATCCGATGCAAGATAATACGCAGAATAAACTTTTCAACCAATGTGCGCCATGCGTCCTAGCACATAAGCCTGCCAGAGGTGAATCGGGCAAGCGCAAGATGAACTGATCGAGGCTGTAATAAGCATATGTATCTCTTCCTCTTTAGCTCTCTTTATCTCTTCACCAGAGATGTTGTCAATACCTTTCCCCTTCTGGAGATATGCAATCTGCCGCACCTCCATATTGTAGAGCAGTTGGTGACATCTCACAGTCACATAGTGGATGCTGGCAGCATCTTCAGAAGATCACGCCACAAGCCAAAGACGGGTAACATCGTCACCGCAAATCATTCCCATATTCTCATAGCTTCACATGTGTCCCCACTTGGGTCGCCGTCGAGCAACAACCTTCCGGAGTCGTGGGCGCCAATCTCGGGAATAATCGCCTTGGATTCCAACGATTTCTTCAACACCTGTTTTCACGCCTGAAGTAAAACATGTTTGACCTCAGCTGACCTGCGAAGAAGAGAGAAAACAGCGCGTCACTCTGTTAGCTGGAGAGTACTAGTATCAGCTAAACTGGGCCTCTGACGTGAAAGCTCTCCACCTAGATCAATGCTAAAGCTTAGCCATCCTCAAAAAGGTGTTAACGACGCTTGCCACGTCCATATTTAGAAGTGTGTAGATTTGCTCGGGCTATTGGAGCCAACCTGGAGCGAATAAGCGAAGAGAAGCTATCACCGGATGCGCGATATGCAGCGAAGAGGCGGGGATGTGATGAACTGTTTCATCGTGCAGCAGGCACATAAAGAGCTGCATGTCGCCCGTCGGCAAAAAGAAAGAGAAAACGTGCCTGAGATCCTTCGGTTAGGCGCAAGATTCGACTTGACTACTTGAAGGCTTAGTCGAGACAGGCCTGCCATTCAGCCTGCGACTGCTCAGCTTCGCCAGCATCCTCCCACCGTCAGCCCAGCAGTTTGGAGGCGGAGCTGCCCGTATTCAAATGGCCCAGACCAGACCAAACCGGACAGAAGCAGCTGATAATACGATACGGTTATAGGCAGTCAGCCCCCTTTGCGCGACAAATCTCACGGCCTGATGCGCCTGTTGTCGATTCTTTGTGCCCACTGTGAATTGCTGCTACTGGAGAAGCGCGGGGTGCATTAGCAAGCCCAAGGTACCGCTTCCGACTGGGTCAATCACGTGGGTCTTGTCACTGGTCAGACCACCGCCTCTGATTAGCTGCCTGCCATGACGCCGCATCGCCCGGAGCTCCAAGGACGGCGCTTCTGGTCGGGTCTGTCCATCCTGTCCAAGAGATCCTACGCGACATCGTCCTTTGAAGCCGACGACGAGCGGTCCGACAGCGACGACGAGATGAGTCTGCGCGACAGCTTCGACAGCGACGTGCGGCCGGGCGTGCCGGCGTATGTCGGGCACGATGTTAGACCGACAAGCAAGAAAGAGCTTTGGGGATGGTACATGTATGGCTTCGCAGCCGAGACGTATGTCATTTGTGGAATTGGTGAGTCTCGCGTGTCAAGTTCTTCTCTTTGCATTGGTTTTTCATATTCTGTGGATTTCATGACCTACTTTGATGCCTCAATGACACATCACCGCCTTCACTTCCTCCCGTTCTCGTTGTGTTGGGCCGCTGTCAGCTCTGGGTCCCCATCAAAGGAGTTGGCTCGCTAACCTGCACAACAGCTTCATTCATCCCAATTCTTCTAGAGACGCTTGCCCGAGAAAATGGTGTCCTCCTATCGAACCCAGACAAGCCTTGCGGCTCCAGCGACAGCAAATCGGAAGATGATGGCCAGTGTGTCGTATACGTATTGGGCATCCCGGTCAACACAGCAAGCTTTGCAATGTATACCTTTTCAGCCAGTGTCCTGCTACAGGCCCTTCTTGTAGTCAGTATCAGCTGTGCTGCCGACCATGGCAATTACAGAAAGCGGCTTCTCTTGGCGTTTGCCTGGATTGGTGGCTTTTCCGTCATGTGTTTCATCCTCATCAGCAAGACCAACTACCTCATCGGTGCCTTCTTAACCATCATCTCTAACACGTCCTTTGGCGCGTCATTCGTTTTGCTCAACTCTTTTCTCCCACTTCTGGTTCGAAACCATCCCGAAGTAACGGAGGCATATGTAACAGAATCACCTGAAGATGCCCGTCAGATTGGAGATTCAACCGACGATCTAGAGGGAGATATGGTTAATTCCACGTCAGGCTTACTTCCTCCTGACGATCGGCATCACAGGAACGGACTGAAGCGAGTGGCAACTCACGAAGAAATCACTTCCAAGGAGCTTCAACTCTCTACGCGCATATCCTCTTTGGGTATTGGTATTGGCTACAGTGCCGCCTTGTTTGTGCAGTGTGCATCCATTGGCATCCTCATTGCCATGAAGAACACGACATGGTCACAGAGAGTTGTGCTGTTCATCATTGGGGCTTGGTGGTCTATTTTCACCATCCCTGCCGCACTGTGGCTTAGACCCAGACCAGGACCGGCTTTGACAATTGATGGGCGCAAAGACGGCGCTTCATGGTGGGTGTACTTGAAATATGCTTGGAAATCCCTATTTCGCACCATCCAGCTGGCAAGGCGTCTTATCGATATCATGCTCTTCCTGGGTAGCTGGTTCCTTCTTTCAGATGCAATTGCCACGACATCCTCCACGGCTGTCTTGTTCGCCAAGACCCAGCTTCATATGAAACCATGGGCCTTGGGCATGATCAACGTCATTGCGACAATGACTGGAATATTCGGCGCTTTCGGCTGGTCCTGGGTATCCAGAACTTTCAACCTGAAACCCCATCAGACGATCCTCGTCTGCATTGCCTTGTTTGAGCTCATCCCGATCTATGGCCTAATGGGCTACCTCCCGTTCATTAAGCGCTGGGGCGTCATAGGACTGCAGCAGCCTTGGGAGATGTATCCGCTGGCGGCCGTGTATGGCCTCGTCATGGGTGGGCTGAGCAGCTACTGCCGCTCGCTTTTCGGAGAGCTGATTCCACCCGGATCCGAAGCCGCGTTTTACGCACTCTACGCCATCACTGATAAAGGATCCAGCGTTTTTGGACCTGCTATTGTTGGAGCCATCATTGACAAGACTGGAAGCATCCGGCCTGCGTTTTGGTTCCTCGGTGCTCTTGTTGGTTTCCCCGCTCCGCTCATCTGGTTCATCGACGTTGAGCGTGGCAAGAGAGAAGGCGAGAAGCTCGCTGAGACCATCGAAGGCTTCGAACCCGGCAGTCCTGCGGGAGAAGACCAGGAGGACGAGGAAGCGGCCCGCGGAATGCTAGCTGACTATGAAGCCGGCGAGGGCAATGGCGACGCAACCCATCGACGGTGAGACGTTTATCTGATATTAGTTGCAATTGATTATACTGCGGCCAAGGATCTTTCTCTCTTGGCTATTGTCTCTTCCTGACTGGATAGGGCTCGTCAACAATCTAATACTACAAATGTGCATAGCGTAGGCGTTTTGGTTGATTAGTAAACTCTGGATTTTGCCTTTGGGAACTCCGGCAGAGCTTGATTCGGAGGCTACTTGGCCACTATTTCGTTTGTCTGCGAAAGTTTGGAGCTGAAGGGCTAGGTAGTAATACGGAAACAAGGGCTAGGTTTAACTGGGTGAATAATACTTTGCTATTTCGAAAAGGTGTGAGATTGATAAATGCCGGGGCCTCACTTGATTTTCTTCTTGTTTCTATTCGTCGAACAACTGATATTCCCCTGTCATTGAATGCATTGCTCAACTAATCCGCTGCCTAATAGAGTTGCCCAGACTCAACTGAGACCTTGTGCTGGCTTGCACACCGCATCTAAGCAAGGCAACCTCGGAACCCAAACCACATACATACATACAGTATTACATACCTGGTAAACTATATGGCAGTCTGACGCCTACAAAATATCCATGATAGGCAACGTCCCCGACTCGAATCCCCTTGTAGCTAGGTAGTGCCAGTGACATTCCACTCCGGGGGGGCGTCTTATACCTGGGCAACGAACCAACAACATGAAATCAGCCCGGTCGACACGACTCAACTCACACATCGAACCCATACTATCCATCTTGAAAACGCCACTACCAAGACCATCTAGGCCGCTACTAGAAGCACTAAGGAACAACGGCTAAATTGCCACAATAATTGATCCGATTCCATGCAGCAACGTGCTGGCATTTCCCCAATCCATCGCGCTAGACAATAAGCAACAGCTCGATTACAGTGGGGGTTTTTGCGTTCCCTCTGCGCGTTCATTTGCGTGCGTATTCGATTCGCGTGTCCAGTGCCATACTGTACGTAACCCGGGTTAAAAGTACCTTGTCGGCGCAAGGTGCCTGCGTAGGTACATGACCCTGTTCCCTCCACTTCTTTTCCACCTTAGTGACCGTTCACCTATTCCTATTCCTCTCCTCTTCTGTTTTTGCCTAGCAGAACACGTTGGTTCGACAGGACGGCGGCCCAAGCAGAAGCAACGCTTTTCTTTTTTTCTTCATCTCTTTTTCTCTTCTTAATCCCTCCCTTTTCTCTTCAGCACGGTTTGCGCGCCGCTGGGATCGCCGCTTGATCCCCCGCCAACGGGTATTGTCGATACAAGCCCACTTTGGAAGGCAGCAGAAAAAAAAAAGCAAAAAAGTCCAAAAAAATATCCATAGCTTTTTGCGCGATTCCCTGTCGTCGACCTGCTCCTCTCTTTCCCCCTTGTCTGTCCCCCCGGGATTGCGGTGGCTACGCCCGCTGAGCTCTAGCCCGCGCCTTTGCTAGAGCTGTCATCTAGAATTCGGTGCATAGCAGGAATCCTACCTTATCTTGCTCCCGATTTACCAGGGCCCGTGCCGCTGTTGCAGACTGCCTGTGCTATTTATCGGGGCGGGCGCTTGTGTTTACATCGAGATAGACCGAACCAGATCCAAGGCCCATCTCTCGCTTTGTCAGAAGCAACAGCTCGCCAAAAGAGTCGCTGCGCCCATTGCCGGCCGTCCGAATTCCATCGACGCGCGACGCCCCAGCTTGCGCGACACCGACGGCGCGCTGCCCACGGCCCGCGATGAGTTCCAAGCCTCGGAAGCGCTCTCGCCCTGCTCCAGACGGCGCCTCAGCTCCTGATGGTGCTGTCCTGGACGAGAATCGTGCCGACTGTCCCTTCACCGTCACCGTCGTCTCAGAGCCGGAGCGCAATGAGAGGGACGGCGGCCCCAAGTCGAAGAAGAGGAAACATGACAAATCCGAGGAGGACAACAACAAAAAGGTCCAGACGCAAAACGCCGTCTTCCATCCCGAAGGCAAATTCAAGTCGAGCCAATCCTTGAAGCTCTACTACGCCGTCGACCCCCGCAAGCAATGGCTCGACATGACACGCTACAACAGCTTCGTTCGTAAGTGCCACTTCCCGCATCTCCCGGGCAACATCTGGACCCCGAGCAGCTAACCAAGCGGAACCTGTATAGTCAATGGCGTCAAATACTACACTGAAGACTTTGTCTATGTGGCGAACGAGGCAACCATGGAACGGCAAAACTCTCTGCCTGCCGGCGCCAGTAAAGTTGCTAAGAAGGCAGATTACTGGGTAGCCCGGATATTGGAGGTTCGGGCCTCGGATGAACATCACGTATATGCCCGCGTGTACTGGATGTATTGGCCTGAGGAGCTACCTCTTGGTACTATGGACGGCAAGAAGCAAATCTCTAGTCGGCAGCCATATCATGGACAGCATGAGCTGGTCGCCTCCAATCATAGTAAGCATTCAAGCACCAATGAGTGCCTGTTGGGTCTCTAACACCGGGGTAGTGGATATTATCAATGTCGTGAGCGTCGTAATGGGCGTCAATGTCAAACAGTGGATCGAATCGAACGATGACGACATTCAGGAATCTCTGTATTGGAGACAGGCGTTCAACTGCAGGACGGCGGAGCTATCGGTATGCAATTGCTACAACAGTCGATCCGTTTTGAGCACGGTCAGTACTAACATCTTGGCAAATAGTCGGTCGCCCTCGTCTGCAAATGCAGGACTCCCGCCAATCCCGACAAAACGTTAGTAGGATGCTCCAACAAGACGTGCGAGGAGTGGATGCATTACGATTGCCTGCTCGACGATGTCCTCACCCGAGTGTACGATCGACTGGGGACGGATATTCCTCACAAATCGGAAAAGCCGGCCATCAAGGAGGAGGCCAAGGAGGATACAAAGGCTGAGCCAAAGGAAGGAACCAAAGGAGACCTGCCCTACCGCCTGTTGAGCCCCTCAGTCGAGGGAGAGGACAGAAAGTCGCCAATCGTCGCCAACAGTGAGATAAAGGATCAAGTTCTCGTGAAGCAGGGAGATGACGAGTCGTCCAAAGACACAGAAACTCCAACACCGGCACCGCAAAATTCTCTGGATAAGTCGTCAAAATTGGGCTTGGCAAAGCGAGGAAGGCGCAAGAAGTCGTCTAAGAAACCCTGGGAGGGCCTTTTCGAAGCCACGCTCAAGATGAACGAAGGACCCACGGTCTGGGAGGTGACAGATTTGCGAGAGGGCGTCGAGGGAGGAGAGAAGAAGTGGACAGAGCCGGCATATTGCCTGCTGTGCGACACTCTCATTGAGTAAACGGTGAGGCACCAACACGCAGGATAATCTTTCCGTGGTAATATCAGGCACTGGAATTGGATTTTTTTTACGTCAGCATTCCTATTTTTCTGGAAAGGCGGTAATAGCGTTTGCTTCGCTCAGCTCTTCAAGACACCTTGGACAACTGTTTATATCAACATAATGTTAGGGGAGGAAGATAAGAAAAAACGAATATAACCAAACAAAAAAAACATCACGGCAGCGGGAAACGGCACCATGCCAGGTGACACGACACCGAAGAAGGGAGGACGAAGGACTTGGCGGGGCGTTTTGGGCGATTTTACGGTACGGGCCGGGACTATATGGTCAGGGGCATAGCAAGGCGGAACACCGTTTGTCTGTTCTCTCTCATAGAGGGTCTGGAAAAGGGCGCTTGATATTTCAGGATTTGTGTGTGTTTTGGTCTTGTTGGATTTCCGACCTTGGCTGCTTGAAGTAAGGCGGGGAGGGATATTCTGTCTTGGGAGCGTTTGCTAGTATCGCGTGCTCTCTTTTGTGTTGTTTCTTATTGCCCTGGATAGGTAGATTTACAGACAAATTGGATGTTTGATGATGAGAATTGATGATGATGATGATAATAATGACAACTATAACAGTGAAAGTGTGAATATGAAAGCATATAATTATATTATTTATATAATTAAGAATCATTGGTTTCTCTCTTTTTTTTTAAGATTGTTACATATACTCAATTATCATGGAATCGAGGAATCATGCAGCTTACACGGATGGGAGGTAGTAGAGCTGTGTCTTGTAACTCAACTCAAGCAGCACCAAGCTACTAAGCAGCTCGAGCTCCCAGCCCATCTGGTGGGGTTATCGCTGCTCCAACAGAGCCCCAATTAGCTGATAGCTGCCGCTAGCCACTGGCTCCTTAGAGGCCCGTTACTGGTGACGTGACCCCCTGGCGACCCGACAAGTCGAAACCCCGCGACTTCGACAATATCTTGGGCTTCCTTGACCGACCTCGCCTTGGGAGTATCGCCGCAATCAACCCTCTATAACCATCTCCAACTGATATTTGATTCTGCATTTGTTGCAGCACATCCGCATTGAAATGGCTGCGGATCCCTTTGACTCGGCGCTGTGAGTTCCTCCTCTCCTCTTGTCCCCCCCCCCCCTCCTTTATGCCACGCCCAAACTATCCCATCCGTTGTTCTCGCTTCTCTCCCCCCTGATGCCCTTTGTTAATAATCCTTCTCCCAAACCCAATCTCTGACCTGAAGCTGACGAATTCTTCTCCTTTGACGCATCCTACAGCGATCTCCTCCGCCGCCTGAATCCGAAACACACGAGCGAGCACCTCAACTCCATCATCTCCCTGGCCCCTGACCTGACCGAAGACCTCCTCTCGTCCGTCGACCAGCCCCTCACCGTCAAGCGGTGCAGACAAACCGGCCGAGACTACCTCCTTTGCGACTACAACCGCGACGGCGACAGCTACCGCTCGCCATGGAGCAACCAGTTCGACCCGCCGCTGGACGAGGGCGGCGTGGGCGGTGTCGGCCCCGGTGGCAGTGAGGGTGCTGGTGAGGGCGCCATCCCCAACGAGAGGGTCCGCAAGATGGAGATCAAGGCCAACGAAGCCTTTGATATCTACAGGGAGCTGTACTACGAGGGGGGCGTGAGCAGCGTGTACCTGTGGAACCTGGACGACGGATTCGCCGGCGTCGTGTTGGTCAAGAAATGTGCGTTGGCTGCATCCCTCTCTCTCTTTTTTTTTTGCTTCCTTCTGTTGCCTTGGCCTACTACACACATCAACCCGGTCCGCAGTCTCATGTATATCATCATGTGCTGACAACTCAATTTCTAGCTGCCACCCCCGGAACCGGCACCGAGGGCGTCTGGGACTCGATCCACGTCTTCGAGGCCATTGAGCGCGGCCGAACAACCCACTACAAGCTCACATCCACCGTGATCCTCTCGCTGTCCACCAACGTCGAGGGCACCGTCGGCGACATGGACCTCAGCGGCAACATGACGCGCCAGGTGGAGCAGGACCTGCCCGTGGAGAACGACGACAGCCACATTGCCAACGTCGGCCGCCTGGTGGAGGACATGGAGCTCAAGATGCGTAATTTGCTGCAGGACGTCTACTTTGGCAAGGCCAAGGACGTTGTTGGTGACTTGCGGAGTGTGGGAAGCTTGAGTGATGGCGCGAAGGAGCGGGAGACGCAGCGGGAGCTTATTGGCAGCATGAAGCGATGACGAGGGGGCGGTTTGATGAAGGATACAAAGTGTGTTTTTTTGACAGCGATGAAAGACTACGTGCTCGAATTTAGATCGCAAATTACGCGTCTGTAAATCTTTGAAGTAAATGTTCGAAACTGTCTATTGAAAGAGTTTCCAAAATGTAGGGTTCTCTTCCTCCTCTTGACATGGGAGAATTCATTAATATCTCCTGGCTGTTGAGGGTAGCAGATGGGCTTCATCGTGCCAGTACATCAGCGCGGATAGGTTTTTTCTTGGGGGATAGCGTGGTCCTTCTGACAGCCTCACTCGTTCTGTTCACTCTGTATTCCTGGACGTCTTGTGCCATGGTCACCTTTGTAAGGCCTGGCTCTTATCTATTGAGGGGAACCCTCTTAGCTTCTACATATTTAGATATGAGTGCGAAGATCTCTATACCGCAATAGATCCGTTCTAAAGGATCTTACTTTTCCTTTGATACCTAGTCTTTCTCCGAACCGTACGTCATGAGTGTGGCCAGGGCCTACTGGTCCCGGGAGAGTGATTGGAAGAGGACTTGAGGTTGACAGTCTATAAATCCAGCATCTTGAGTTTAAGAAGGGTAGTTTGGCTTGAAGACACTTTGACTACCTTATTTTATTAGTGTATATATGTAACATCGAATGGTTGGGGCATAGGCAGCAACGAAGATTGTATAACATCAATGCTTTTGGAAGCCCATTCAAAATTACTTTTTCACTCGTTGGCTACTTTTGCACTCTTCAATATCCAGCCGGTTTCGAGGCAGAGGATATATGACTGTTTCATGGAAGAAAGTGCTGCATAAAAACCGTCCGAGTAGCGGTGATAGTTGGGTTGAATGGAAGATGGAAATGTACCCAAGTTAGGAAGTCCATTACGAAAATATAAATCTGAACTTCGTCATGGGCTGCATAGAAGATATTGAATGTTGCAAATTTGTCATATAAAGTCCGTGGTCATCGATGTATCGGGTATAATATTGTACCTGGTATACCGTAATCCTCTCTACTCCGTAATTCCTCTTCCGATTCTTCCACTTTTTGTCATATAGAGCTCTTGAACTCCAACGAGCTCATGCCGAATTAAGCGAGACACGAGCTTTTCACAAATGGAGAGTCCAGAAATCTTATTGTGGCATCATTACCACAAGAGAGATTGTGGGTCACGGCCCCGGAGCTGGCTCTGCTTCTGCACTTGATATCCCTTCTGCTCTGGGCTTTTTACGAGCCCGGGGCACCACAAGACAGCGAAAATGGCCGAGGAAAATGGATGACTTGCATGCAACGACGGCCCAATGCATGACGTGCGCGTCCCTTGCAGGCAGGACCAGGATTCTCGCCAGCATCAACTCGCTTGTACATGTTACATGTAGTTGCAGCGGCACGGCTCGCACAGCCCGTCCCTTTGTTTGCTCTTCTCTTTTCTTTTTTTGCCAATGAATAACTGCCTGCAACAAAAGTTAACAAGGCAACACGGGTATAACTACTGCTTGTGTTACTTCGTCCTTGATCGGCCTGATTTCCATCTCCCTACCCATGTCATTGTGGCTTGCAGAACCTTGCCAAAATGGACGGACCGGAGTGTATTGAATTTCCGGCATATCCTAGGCATGATCCAGACGGCAAAAGGTTTTTGTAAACCAGGCATACGAATACAACTGCTTGTTTGTATCGCCATACGGGCATGTCCAAATATGGATTTGATTTGCAAAAGAAAGGGAGCCGTATGCACAATGCAACCGACGCGGAAATATACCCGACCAAATCCCCGTGTCCCCTGAGGGCACCAGAAAGGCTTGGACAGCCCCCGTGACGATGGGTGGTAGATTGGGTGCTGCACCGGAGCGGATCCTTGCCATGCTGCTCTTCTTTTTCATTCGCGAGGCTCTGGGACATGCCGCTCGAGATGGGACATCATCACACCGTAGCAGTTCTGCGGCTGATGCTAGCGTGCAGCTTGATCAAGCGGCACCCTTGACAAAGTGACAAAGGTATTCCACACGTCCAGGGATGAGGGCGATCTGTCTGCTGGGGCTGCGCCTTTAACCATTCTCTTTTCTTCACCCTTGTGTTTGTATCGTAGTGCGGCAGTACAGATACAGTAGTAGGGGCAATGTCATCGGTGCTAGGCAGTACAGGTGAACCGAGTTGACAGCTTCAACTTATGCTCTTCCGTCTTCTACACCTCGGTCTAGGCTTTCAGACACAGCGGAGCGGGCAGAGAGCTGAGCATGAAACACACAACACAAGCATGGCGCTATTTGTTCATGACTCGTCGTTGGATATCTGCTGCATTGGTGCCTTGCAGGTGAGAAGATAGTCCATGAAAAGTGTGGTGGAGTTGAGCAAGCCCGCAGTTGGGGGACGGCCAACCCTTGGACTTGGTGGCGTCCAAAAGCCTGCAAGGAGCACAAACAGAGACTTGAGAGAGTTGGCAAAATCCAACCCGGAGGATAAGGTGCTATCCTTGCCAGTCTCCCTCATGCCTGTACGAGTAAACTCCGTACTCCGCTGGCATGTGTATATTACCTCCGCAGGTACCAACATCGTGTGTTGCTGCCAGTATCGTATACAACAAGGACACCAACACACTACTAGTAAGTAATACATTGAGAGGCGAACAATGGGTCTCCCTGCTTCAACGCCCGCGTTTTCCTGTCTCACTCGTATGTGCACTGCATCCTTGGCAAGAGGCGAATAAGCCCACCGTCCAAGGGACGCCTCCTGCATGTGGCAGTCAAGGAGGGCTCAAAACGTGTGTTTGACTCCGTACAACCCACGAGAGGCAGAGCGAAGGCATGGGTGTGGGTCTTTGGATTTCCCTCCCTGCGCTTCGTAAAACAGGCCTGTGGGTTTAACTGTTTGTAAGCCACCGTGCTTCTCCAACTGTATTCTGCAGAGACATGGGACAAAAACGTAGCCTCCGTGTCGTGTTTGAACATACCACTAGCTATGTCCAACTTCCACTGTACCGTCCTGTGGTTGATGTACGAGTAGACAGAGACAGAGCGCATGAAGAGAAAGTTGGCCGACAAAATGCGGTCTGTTTCGTTTGTTTCAGACGTCGAGTCATTGGCTGAAAGCACCCTCTTCTAGAACGACGCTTGGAACATATGCAGTGAACCCCGCACCCCACGTCGCCAGTGCTTTGTTCGACAGATGAGAAGACGTCAAAGGATTCAAAGCTGACAGCACTTGATATGCACGTACTCACGCCAGCTGGCCTTGGGCTCTCGTTGCCCGTCCCAAGCGCTGGGGTCCGTCCCGGCGGGCCCTCTATATTACTCGGCCGGCGATGATCCAAGTATAGGCAAGGCAAAAGAGCACGAGTAGTAAATCCATCGCTCTGCTGAGAGCAATAGTGCCATGTTACGGCCGCCAGTCGCCCGTTCGGAGCGGTTCGTCCCACCTAAAGGCTGCACATGGCGCAACAAAGTCCCACTGCTTAGTGTCACAAGGGCAAAGGCCAGAAAGCGATTGCTCAAAGGTGGTGGCGCCACTCATTATTCCGGTCGGGCGGCGGCGTCGGGTCGGGTCGCAGATTGGATGCAGAAAGTACATATTTGCACATGTCATGTTGCCGGAGTTGCTGCCATCAAGGGATTCGCAGGCGGATTTCAATATCCGGTCGTATTAGCGAGCAATCTTGACCTGTCCTATGGGTACGAGCATGCAGCCCGGAATTACTTGCACAAGCAGTCTAATAACGGAATGGAACGATAAGGGAGCCATGTCCAAGGTGTTGTTGCTATTTGTGGTGCCTGGATGCCGTACTGGCTGAGTCGCAGGATCAACCTAGGAGAGGGAAAGGTGAGACATGATGCGCATTGCGGTGAACCTAGACCTTTGGGTTCCCACTTAAACAAGAGCAGCAAGACGCTTCGCTGTGCTTGGCAGACTCGAGCAGCTCCTCCAGACATGAAAACTCGGCCGACTGCGCTGTATGGCAAATAATAACAGTCCGCTTAACCCGCTACGTCGGTGGGGATATCGGCAGGGATGCTGGGACCTGGCAGCGGTTAGCCGCTTCGAGATGTCAAGTACTGGGTAGGACCAAGTACGAGTAACACATCCGTCCTCGTACAGAAGAGCACTTGGGCTGGGCAATTTCGCTCACTGCAGCTGTCAGTTGTTTGCTGGGTGAGTCTTTGTGTGGGTGGCCAACCCGGGGAACAGGGGAAGTTGACAAGGTCCAGCGCCTCGGAACTGTGCTGCTTTGGACCGAGTGAGTCCTGCTTGTATAGTGGCTTGAAGCCATCATCAGCACTGTGTCGTGTCGTCTCGTCCAGGCCCTGTCATGCCTGTCTCATTGTCCAGTCACAGCCCATGCGTGCCTGGATGTGCCTGGAACACTCCCGCAATGCTCGCTCGGTACTTGTACTTGTTACGAGTATGGCTTGGACTTGGATGGACGGCGACAAAGATGACGGCCTGCTAATTACCTTGACAAGAGTGGCCCGGCCTAGCTTCGGCTAACACCCTGTCCCGCGGACCAGAGCCTGTCCTCGTACCTGTGTAATGGCTGACAAGTTCCAATTACCCCATACTCATCAAATTCATATGGACCACCGGACATCGTCACTGTCGCCGATACAGTAGCAGGACAAGACAAGACGAGACAAGACGGCGAATGATGCCCGGCACAGCCATTTTGACAGGTGCTTGGCAGATTCAGTACAAGAGCATGCCTACCTACTAACCTGGTAGCACCTCCGTAATTACCTTGGCGGGTTACCTAGCATCAATGACATGACATGACACGACAGCTTTGGCGGTGGAAGACAGCAAAGCAGCATAACGCAGCACTGCACTGCACTGACACGGCGGTGCGTTTTCTTGTCTGCTACTGTACTGTAGTGGGGGGCCTTTGGCGCTGTGGTGGCTCCGTAACGGGCACTTTTACGTGTATGGATGGACTGGATTCTTCAAGGCGGCGGTAAATAGGCCAAACCCCTCCATGACCAATCCCTCGATCCGTCCATCCAAGTCCAAGCTACCTTGCCTTCCTTGCCTTGCTCTGCCTTATCCACCCATCCCTCCGTCTCAGGCACTTGGCTTGGTCTCACCTACGAGATACAAAAGTTTGCCTTTCTGCCCTCGCCTCGGCTTCCGCTTCGGCTTCCTGGCACAGTGCGTTTCTCTTCTCTCGTCTCGTCTCGCAGTCTCAGGTTTTGGTTTTCCTCCGGCAGTTGTGTGGGTGATCCGGGATCCTGTACCGAACCGACTCCTCAACAGGTCAACAGCTTACCCGTACCTTGCTTTTAGTACCCAAGGCTGCCTGCGACCTCCCTCTTTTCCTCCTCTCTCCCTCTCTCTCTCTTGTCCATCTTGAGCCCTCGGCATATTTGCTACTTCGCCAAACACCAGAGCAGCGACATCCGATCAGCTTCCCCCTTTGGCGACGCTGTTCTTTTTCCAAACTCGAATAAAAAAAAAATAAGAGCTTAGGGGAGGGTGAAACGCAGCCGCTAATTCGAAACCGTGGCCCGCCACTGCGCGTTCTAACGACCATCTCGCTGCCACGCAGTCTCGCGCCTCGTCGACCGCCACAGCAGCAGCTTTGAAAATGGCTGACGAGAAGCCGTCGGTCCTAATCATTGGGGGCTTGGGCTATATCGGCCGCTTCCTCGCCCAGCACATCCACCAGAACCATCTTGCCTCCGAAGTCCGTCTTGTCGACAAGGTGCTGCCCCAGCTCGCCTGGCTGGCACCCGAGTTTTCGGAAGCTTGCGCTCAGAGCAAGTTCATGCAAGCCGACGCTAGCAAGCCGGGTAATTAACCGTCTTTCATTCTGTTCATTCTTCGGGGCTGCTACCTCTGCCCACGAACCATCTTGACTAACAACGTTTGTGCTGCTCGAAACAGAGGCTCTAGTTAAAGTGTTCGATCGACCCGATGGCAAGCAGTGGGACTATGTCTTCAACTGCGGCGGAGAGACGAGATATTCCCAGGAAGACGAGGTCTACAAGTTGAGGTCTTTGGATCTTTCCATTGCCGTTGCTGAGGAAGCTGCCAAACGCAAGGTCAAGGCGTTTATCGAACTAAGCACAGGCATGGTGTACAAGTCAGATTCGTCACCGAGCAAAGAAGGGGATAAGCTGAAGCCGTGGAGCAAGATTGCCGTTTTCAAACTGCAGGCAGAGGAGGCATTGGCTAAAATTGAAGGGTAAGCTACACTGGGTCCGCCTCTTGGCTCCGTGTCTTGTTTTATCTAATAATGGTGCGCCTATAGGCTTAACCTCGCGGTTGTTCGTCTCCCCCATGTGTACGGCCCTTATGCTTCTCAGTGGGTCGCGACAGCCCTATGCATGGCTCGCGTTTATCAGCATCTCGAAGGGGAAATGAAGTGGCTGTGGACCAAGGACCTGCGAACTAACACAGCGCACATCCACGATGTAGTCCGAGCCCTTTGGGACACTGCTGTCTGGTATGACGCTGGCAAGGCCAAATGGAATGAGAGCGAGATGGGCAAGGTGCCCATATTCAACGTGGTGGACAAGGGCGCCACTACTCAAGGAACCATGGCTGACATCATCGGCGAAATCTTCAAAATCGAGACGGGCTTCCAAGGACAGTTGATCAGTACCTTTGCGAGAATGAACCTCGACAGCGTCGTGGATGACGTTAATGACGAGATTCTTGGCCCCTGGGCCGATCTGCTATCCGACGCCGGTATTACACGACCAGGCCCCCTGACGCCATTCATGGAGAAGGAGCTCCTCAAAGATACCGACCTCAGCATGGACGGCAGCAGGCTGGAGGAAGTCCTTGGCTTCAAGTACGAAAAACCAGTCATCACAAAAGAGCTTATCGAAGAAGTCATTGAGAGCTACAAGCAGATGAAGTGGTGGCCATGAGAAGGAGGTTGAGCAGGGCCTCGCACGGCACTTGGAGTGTGAGAAATCAGAAGCATGGCCAAATGGCCGATTCGACGCCGAAATCGTATTACTTTTTAACAGGTATGCATATTTGAAAAGCAAGCGGCCGATTGACGCCCAAGCAGACTTCGTGGCTGAACAGCTTATGGAAGGGGACGGATGGTCCCCTGAGGTAAGGAAACAACACCAGGCGTGGTAGTCTTGGGATTCATGGCGATAATGACTGAGGATTTAAACGAGCCAGGAAGCGACTTCTGGTTGATGTATCATTAGATATCCACATGGTTCCGGAAGAAGTAGCACGATATCCGCCCGGGGTTGAGTTCAAATACAGATGCAGGGCTTGTCTTTTTTTTTTGTCTTTTTCATTTTATTTCAGGATATCTCCCCATTTGTTTTCTATTCTTGTTACATTTATTCTGAAGATATCAAGGGGTTGATGGAATACGGGTAATGGGTTATGGTCTGTTGTTGGTGCCTTTTGGGAATTGCCGAGTGTGTGAGGAGGTATTGATGTTGTTTACCCGTGCTATTCTACACATGTTACTAGGGGCTTTTCTTTGCCAGCAATATGATGTTTATTAGACATATATGGCTCTTCTCATATAACTCTCTGCCTAGTGCTCTAAGCATTTTTCGGGAATGTCATATCCCCATAGTATAGTAGATATTACAGGAAGCTAGCTGCTTTACCCTATGCCAGCATCTCGTGTGATGTTTGCGACGCTCGGTGTACCTGCTGGTATCAAAGACCGAGACGGGGTCAATGCTATACAGGCCCAAGCTTGGTAGTGCCGGATCAATAGGGACGTACCAACCTCGGGTCCGTTAGTTAGCAAGTATAAAAAGTGCCTCAGACTGTCAATCATGTCAAAATCCGGCGCAATTCCTGGTTGACGACGGGTAATTGAACCCCATCAGATGTCATTTCGAGCAAGAGGGGCACGAGGCAACCAGTCGAAATGGGGGAGGAGATTGGCCTCCATTAGGCACTTTGGGGGAGATGGGGGAGGATCTTTTAGCGGACTAGGCCCGGTTACCTCAGCTCATGGCTTAGTGCCTGTTTGGGAGAGTGTCGCCAGGGTGTGCATTGCATGTGAGGACTAGCCAGCAGCGCCTCGGAAGATGGCGACCAGTTGGTGCAGCGGAAAAGGCGCTGCAAGCTTGTGATAGTTCCCACCAGAGCTTGCATTTAATGCGCACGACTTGCACCCTCTTTGGGCCACCCTCTTTTTTTGTCCGAAGGAGCCCCAACTCTTTTTTGTTTTCTGTATTTCTCACTCTCACTCTCTCCCTTCTCTCTTGTTTCTTCTTCTCCTTTCTCTTGTTTACCAAGCTAAGTGAAGCTTCAACAACCGCAATCATGGCTGCCCCCTCGAGCAAGACCCTCAAGAACCTCAATGGCAAATGGACCATGGTAAGAAGCTCCAGAATTCCAATCCCCCGACATCCCCCTTGCCTATTTCACTGTCACTCGCATTTGGCCCCTGTCTCGAATGGAAGCGCCCGCCAAGAGGGGGATTTGGTTTACCCCTCCCCCACTATGAGAGCTTCTCTCGTCACCTGGCGAAAAAAAGCAGCGCCAACCGCGCTCCATGAGGATGATGAGCTTTCTCTCGTTCTACTAGCTGGGAAGGGGAAGCTGGCTAGCAGTGGCATCGTGATGGGCAGTGACGATGTTTCCACCGGAAAAGTGACTGTGTATCACTTTGCCCCTCCGTGACTTCCGACGGAATTGTCTCTATAAAATGACATCAGCACGGGAGAAGCATATCCACTAACGAACGGCACAATACGCAGAACAAGACGCTCTCCGACTCCTCGGAGCCGGTGCTCTCCCTGCAGGGCGTCGGCTACCTGATCCGCAAGGGCATCAGCCTGGCCACCATCACCCTCGAGGTCGAGCAGTACGAGGGCCCTCCCAAGCCGCCCAACACCGCCGCCGACGTCGTCACGCACATCGACATCAAGCAGTCCGCGTCGGGCCTGTCGAGCACGCAGGAGAACCGCTGCTTCGACAACTTCCCGCGCGACCACACCGACTGGCTGTTTGGCACCGTGACGGGCCGCAGCCGCTGGGTGAGCCTGGACGAGGTCACTGACGAGTTCCTCAAGAAGGGCTGGGAGATCGAGGGTGAGGGTCAGAACTTCATCACCAACATTGCTGAGAACAAGGAGAAGGGCTGGGTTGCTGAGCAGGTCTGGGGATTCCAGATTGTTGATGGCGAGCGTAGATACTGCAGACATGTTGTTGTGACCAAGGGAGCGGAGAGGGCTCAGATCCGACTTGTCTACGACTTTAACGAAGAGTAAATGGGGGATTTTGTGTGACAGGTGCTTATTTTGATATCATATAGAAGAGCTGAGGGCCTTCATGTTTGTTTCTTCAAGAATAAATAAAGAGATTTATATAACACTCTGACTTGGTTATCCAAAGCTCTAGCGACTACGTGAAGACAAACTGTCGTATGGAGATACCGAAGTGTCCTTTGTCTACCATATCCTCTAAAGTGTCTGCCACTTCCACGACTTTCTTCTAGGATCTGCTTCACCATCTTCGTGAGATTAACACATATACTGGTCAGTACTAGGTAACCGTATATTGTGTGTTATGTAACTTAGACACCGGATGACTGGTATTCAATTTGATGATCTGAATAGCGGCCCCTTCAATGAGCACATAGCATTTACCAAGAGGCCCCCTTTCTATGAAAATCTTTTTCAAGACGTGATTTATTCCGATATAGTGTTGAACCCAGCGTCATGAGTAGCTATATCTGCATGCACTGCAGCTTCTCTTCTTCATGAGCAAAAAGAGCCCTTTTCACCACGCTTTGCACAAATGACTTCCCGGCTCCCTTCATCAAGTGCAAGCAAACAAGCCCAATAGAAGTTCCAACGCATGTTGAATATGGCCAAATGTCTTCCAAACGCCGTCTAGGGCTTCAAAAAGCGCACACACTTCCCATCCACTCGCCGTAAACATACGGATCTGCCCTGTTTCGAATTCAATCCGCTGCCCCCTTATCCCTCAGCAGCTTCACTTAAGCAGGCCGCCTCTTGACAAACTCTTCCAAGTCCTGCACTGTCGCGACACCAAGCACAAATCTCCGGTTCTCATCCGTGATGACGGCAAACTCTTCCTTCCACGTCCCGTCGTTCTTGTCGCCGCGGAAAAAGGCCTCGAGCTCCTCCAGCGGGGTCTGCATGGTGATGACCCGATATGTGCGGCCTTTGCGCTGGAACCGTGTCATGGCGGCGGAGAGGGGGTCGCTGGGCTGGACGCGGCCGGCCTCCAGGAGGGATTGCAGGTGGGGGATAGAGATGTAGCCGAGCAGGGCACGGGTTTCCGAGTCGACGATGGTGAGGTGTGTGTATTCGCGCTCAAAAGCTGACATCATGGCGAGGGAGATTGCGTCAGATGGGTTGAGAGAGAGGGCGGCAGGAGGGTCAAGATCTTCGACTGTAGCCTATAAGAGGAGATGTTCTGTCAGCTGAGGGTTCGATTGATGTAGAACGACACATTGGCAAAGCTTGAGCACTCTTTGAATACATGAGATGGTCTAGGCGCATGCCGAGTCGCCAAAGGTGGTTGTCCAACTTACGCCTCGATATCTTGAAGACCAGGCCGTGGAGAAGGCAGCGGTCGCCGCGGGGCCAGCCGAGGCGGGCTGATGCGTCAATGTGGTGGCCATGGCTAATGTCTGATGCTCGCTCTGCTTTGGGGCCGAATACGATGGTGTTGTAGAAACAAAAGATTTTCCTTGTCTGGCCTTGAAGTGAAGATGACTCTGGCGGCAGATATTGGCAAATCGCTGGGGTCAATTGAGCCACCGCGGGGCGTGCTTAGCTCAGCATCCAATGGCCTATTTCGGCGGGGTTGTCGCTGAGCTTGGAACTGTATAGTTTCATGTGATGGCCTCTTTCATGCCATCAATCTTGTAGACATTTTACCTTAGTTTCTGGATATAAATTTGTATTCTAACAGGAGATTCGAATAGAGGTTAGAAATAAGAGTATGTATTCTTGTATAGATTAGGAGAGTTTACTCTTTGTCTTGAGTTTTGAATGCGATACCAGGTTTCTATTGTGCCGGCGCAATCGCTATCGGAAACTCTCTTAAAGGCATTGAAAGAGAGGATTGATCGATAGAATAAGGCCCAACTTGAAAATCAATGCAGCATGAGTGCATCCTTATCGCATTTCTTCAGCCCCTATGTATGCGTCTGTTTCGGGATATGTATCGTCTGCGACGTCTTGGTCTTTTGTGGACACCGTCTTTAACTCCGAATCGTCCCGCTTCGCCTTCGCATCGTTCTCCGGCACGCCTGGCAAGTGGAGTATTATGTGAAGCTCCTAGCCGGTCCGTGCGGCTTCTCGATCGATGCTATCGGGTTTTATGGATGACGATCTCTGGTTCATGCCCAGTAATACCGCAGCTTATGCCCATGCTGCAGCCTCGGTATTATATGGACGAATATGCTGGAAGCTATACAGCTTCGGCTAAAAAATCCTCGATATCCAACCTCTCATTATCGTTAAACTCTGTACCTGAAAGCCTGTATCAAGGTCGCGATAGATCCGACAGCTCCCATGGCAGATTATTCTATGCTCCTTGAATCTGGACATTGGTGGGGCAGAGAGCTACTTTCACTACGGAGAGCCAACCCATAGCGGCTCCGTACCTCTAAGCCGCGTTTTAGTACCTCGACTTTGCTAGAGTAGCCGTCATTGATCGCTCGCTGCTCGGGCGCTGAGAAGCCGTTATCTTGACGTCGAGTGATGTCACGCCTTTTGCTGCTTTCCAGTCCGTGGTGGCCTGGCATGCCTGGTTCCGCGGACTTTATCCGGCTGTATCACTCGGCTTGTTCCTTCCTGCGACATTTATAACTTCTTGAATCCTTTACGCAACTTGTCTGTATTGCCTCATTTCCTCTTCTTGCATCCTATCTCGCGATCCTCGCTGCATAGGCAATTGTCGCGTGCGAGTCGGCTACTTACTACCTATAGGTACAAGTGACAGGTGTGGCCCTGTGAGTTTCTCTCCATTGACAGAAGTGGCTGCTCTTAAAGCTGCCAGTTGCGCCAGCTGCTCTTCTACGGCCCTTCTTCATCCCCTCTCCGCGTAGCCACACGAGCGTAGTCGCTTCTAGCACGTTTCTCACGTTTCCCTCCTTCTTCCCAAGTCCTCATACATGTCACGATCCTACCTACGCAATTGGACACTTGCAGCGTTCTAATTGCAGTTTCAATCGGCTTCATAGGCAAACCTCTGCTGTCGGAAACTTCGGCGCGCCAATCCACCTCTCGGCATGGCACACCTCTACCCCAAGGCTGAAGCCTTGAAGGGCGCCTTCTTCAGCCCAGCATCTACAAATCAGAAATCACAGAATACGGCGACTCCTCTCCAGGCTCGCCCTGAACTCTACGGAGCTTGGTCCGTGGTGGACAACGCCAAAGATAAGGCCGTGAAGCTGAGCAATGAAGCTACCAAGGAATTCGAAAAGGCCAGTTCCGCAGCCCAAGCCAAGGCAGGAAAGATTGAGCTGTACTCTGGAAAGTATTACGCGGCGTGTACTTTTGGAGGATTGATGGCATGTGTGAGTAATTGATCGTTATCTCTCATTGTCTGTGCCCCGCGCTCACTCACACATCTCTTCACCAGGGTCTCACCCACACTGCCGTCACACCTCTTGATTTCGTCAAAACTCGCCGTCAGGTCGACTCATCCCTCTACAAGAGCAACTTTGAAGCTTGGGGAAAGATTTACCGTGCTCAAGGCCTCCGTGGCATCTTCACTGGCTGGAGCCCAACCTTCTTTGGCTACTCGGCCCAGGGTGCCTTCAAGTATGGATGGTATGAGTACTTCAAGAAAACATATTCCGACCTTGCTGGTCCGGAAGCTGCCCACAAGTACAAGACTGGTCTGTATCTAGCCGCCTCGGCATCAGCTGAATTCCTCGCCGACATTGCCCTCTGCCCCATGGAAGCTATCAAGGTTCGTATGCAAGGAGGCTCGCCGAACCCCTACACCGGAGCTCTTGATGGATTCAGCAAAATCACTGCAAAGGAAGGTTATGCCGGTCTCTACAAAGGTCTTTATCCCCTCTGGGGCCGTCAAATCCCTTATACCATGATGAAGTTTGCCTCGTTTGAAACTATCGTTGAGATGATCTATGCTCGCCTCCCTGGACAAAAGGATGACTACGGCAAGGCTGCGCAGACCGGTGTCTCCTTCTCTGCTGGTTACCTGGCTGGTATTCTTTGTGCTATTGTCTCTCACCCGGCAGATGTCATGGTCAGCAAGCTTAACTCGGTACGCGAGCCTGGAGAGGGTTTCGGTTCCGCCGTGGGTCGTATCTACAAGGATATTGGTTTCAGAGGTCTGTGGAACGGCTTGCCTATGCGAATTGTCATGATTGGCACCTTGACTGGTCTCCAGTGGATGATTTACGTAAGTGCCTTTGTTTGATGAAGATGGGAGGATTGTAGACGTCGTGCTGACCTTGTATGATAGGACTACTTCAAGATCTTCATGGGCTTGCCCACCACTGGCGGTGCCGCCCCGCCCCCCGAGGAGAAGAAATAGAGAGTATAGATGGACAAGACTTGGTAGGTCAAGGGGAGGTTCTTGAGGTCGGATCTGAGTTTGTTTCAGAAATTATATTGCAACGTGGTTGAGGTCCATCCGTTAATGAATTTAAAAAGGGAGGGGAACATCGTCTGGTGGGTTTTACGCTCCACAAGTCGTTATATAGTTGTAAGAATATATCCATGTATTGCATCACTACTACTTACAAAACCCTGTCTGGTGGCTGCAAGCCAACTCTATACTTTTATATATCCGTAAGCCATCCGAATGCGGTAGCGGCAAGTGTTCATTTACAATTTCATGTTGGAGCAGCCGGCCGAACCGCTTTCTTTTTACAATCTAGAATGAGACGGAGAGTTCGGAGTAAACAATCACGACTGCAACGATTGGTCAGAACGCCGGAGTAAAGACCGCGGAGATATAATGGCATCTTGAGCACTCTGTAGCTTCTCATTGGAAGTTGGGGCTGGACCGCTTGGGGCTGGACCAAAGGCCTTGGCAAAGCCACAGCCAAGTCGGCAATGGATATCCGAAAGAGAATGTCCGATTGGCGTTTCTTCACTCCCTCCAGTTCAATATTACATGTTGGGCCTGTTTGATTGGATACAGCAATAGGTATGCATTCTTGGTCTTCATACTTATGTATTCACCAAGGTAAACGGGCGTGATGTATCCAGTGCTCGCCCAAATCGGCTGCTTAAATCCGCGGGGCAAGGTCTCCGATGCATTTTCGGGCTGCAGGTGTGAGACTCGGGTATACGACTCCACAGAAAACGAGCGGCAGATGGAGAAATGATGAGCAAAGAAGCGAAGGGAAAGGGCCGACTGGGCTGAAGTGGGCGAAAGAGAGAAAAGAGATTTGTGATGGATGGAGGGATTGCCAAGGGCGTTGGTTGGCCGAGAGAGAGCGGCGGCGGACGGGTAAACTAGAAAAAGCTGGGCATTTGGCTGATGAATCAAACGGGGGGTTTAGTTGGGCATGTACTGTGTGTAAGGTAAGGTAAGCTGCATCTAATCTACATACCTATGTAGCTAAGGATCTACAATATTTGCCCTGTTTCCTCTTCTTTCTTTCTTTTGTTGGGTTGTGGACGAGGCTCGGTGTGCGTTTTGAGAAGGCCTAGATCTGGATGCCGAGAGGGATTTGTCATTGTGTTCGATTCCGAGCCGGATGGCGTGTTGGGTTGCAGCAGAGATACCAGGTCCAGGACCTTTTCAGGGCTGGCAAACGGAACGGAGGAGCTGGTGGGGATGATGTGCTTGGGTCCTGTCAGGCTATCGTCGCATTATCGATCTGTGGGATGACGTTCCGGTGGAGTAGCACGAGTTGCCTGGGCGTTGAATCTGCGCTCCGTCTTTTGCGTTAGAAGGATGGCAGGATTTCATGTTACGGTTGTTTCCACATTTGTTCTCCGAACGGTCATGTGTTGAACGGTATGAAGCTGCGAAACAGAGCTTTCGTCGTTGCCTGTTGTGTTACAGTACAAAGGTATAGATGGTGGAGTGGATGCCTATAGTATGGTGATCCGGCTGAGAAGCGCAACACGAAGTAAAGGTCATGTTTCTTTTTTTAGAGCGAGAAGATGGGGAGACAAGAGGCACACGACCTGTGAAGACGACTATGAGCTACTAGCTTGAGTCCATGTGAATATGTTGGTTGGACAGCACTGGAGCGCTTGTACGAAGCACTACTGTACAGCAACTCAGCTTCAAAGTTCCAGACAGACGGTTGAAGGCTGTCGGTAATAGTACGAGTAGTAACGAATGCACGAGCACCCACAAATCTGTCAGAAACAAGTCTTGTAAATGCCCATGCACGCAGGTGAAACTGATGCTGCTACAGCGCTCGTACAGGCATTCCACACAAGCTACTGCTGCATGGCATTTAAGCGCCGCCCATTCATGTCATTGCCTGCGGAGCTTGTACAGACCTGAAGGAGCCCGCATTGCAAAGTTCCCTGGTGCTCTGGCCGGGGCCCTTTTTTGGTCCAAAGCCACGTTATTTCTCTTGGCTAGCAAGGGGTTCTTCCCCACAACACCATGGCGATGCGAGCAAGAACCGCTGCGATTCGTTGCGGCTGTTTGGGAGAGTCGACTCTAGTGCTAAGAGGCCGCTCGAGTACGTGTATTATACACTGTAGTGCCTGGAGGTACCTGCTGTACTGTAAGGATCCATGTTGGAACCAAGGCTGGGCTGGCATGATTGACAAGGCGGGGGTGGAGGAGGAGGATCGCGGGCGATGATCAGACGGCCAGGACGAAGCAGACGGAGGTCAAAGTGCCTGCATACCGGTATCAACGTGCTCCGTACGGCTAGGCAAAAATAACCTGAAAACCCACAGCGAGAGGGCAAAAAAACATGCCTAGTCATGTGAGGCGATAGGCGAATCTGTCGGTAGAGTTAACGGATTGATAGCATCGTAATAGACGCAAACCACCGATGCGCGATGCTCCGCAGATAGGCAATTTATTGCTTGCAATCAATCGCCATGAGGCACTGTTGCATTCGAGCCCCGAATACCAATACGGTACATGTGCCTTGCCTTGCTTGTTTCGCCCGCTGTGCCGTTGGAAAGAAAGAAAAAAGGCGGAGCTCAGGCGAAACGAAAACCGCTCGCTGCCCGGGTTGGCGTCATCTTCTGCCAGCCCACTCGGCTAATATCCAACTTTTTTTCCCAGTTGTCTGTCTTCTTTCGTAAACGTCCGGCGACATATTCTGGCGCGCTGACGAAATGAGGCGTTTGCCGGAGCAGACAAATCAAAGTGTGGCAAAGCTTTTTTGCGAGAATTGACTTTCGTTTTCTAGCCCTCTTCCTCGTTTTCCCGGCGAGAGCAAGAAAGCAAGAAGACTGGAGTTGGGGATATCCCCTCGTGTACGAGTATGAGTGCGTGAGAGTGCTTGAACGGGGGATCAAATGAAGTGCTCGAACTGAAGATAGCTGATGCATTAGTGCTGGAGCAAGCGTGCCGTACAGGCCACACAAACCCAGCAAGACGCTGCATGGTGTGCATAGCGTCGCATGCAGCAAAGGGAGATGCCTCCGCGTGGCTTACCCCGGATATATCATACGACAAACGCAGCCCAGCTGGATGGGTCTCGCTCTCTTGTGCCTCGTGCGTGCGTGTTTCGGTCTCTCCACTCGATCGATGAGGGCCAGTTGCTTTTTTGCTGCTAGCGAGGAGCTGGGGGCCAAAACCGAGATTTGGTTTTGAGATGGCATGCTGCAAAGAGCCCTGATATGCCCTTGCTACGAGACATGTGAGTGTACAGGAATAGCAACACGGCCGAGACATGCTGTTAAGAGATAAAGGGTGAATCCCTCAACAATACTCGTCGGTTCTTCCCTTGCGCTCAAAAGACAAAGTAACCTGAGGTAGCAACTGGGTTGCGGGATGGATATTTTAAGCATCTTGCAGGTGGTATTGAAGCTTTGCCGACCACCACACGCAACTGTAATTTACCAAGCCCGCATAGGCGCCAGGGATCGGGATGCCAAGGTTTCCAAATTGATCAGTGCCCGTTGGGAATCTCCTCCCGTGGGCACACTTACTCGTGCTTTTTACCAGTCTGGCAATTGTATTCGCGCGCCGATGCGCAAGTCAAGTCAGTCACATGAGGCAGTGGACGGCATATGGATTGATTACAGAGCAATGGAACCAACAACTGGCCTGACTCGAGGTTTTACCGGCCCATTCAACAACTTACACAGCATCAATCTGGCATCATAGCCTTTGACTACAATGTCACCACCTCTTCAGCTGCTCTCCATCGGGAAGCGATTTTCCCGCCGGGCTGAAATCAATAACCTGTAACATACTGTACTCGTAATTACAACCTGAACGAACGCCAGGCACTTCCGTCCCCAGCAACTCTCAATGTTGCGTCTCTCATTCGCCTCGACACCGCACCGGGCTTTCTTTTCCCCTCCCCCACAGCGAGTGAGTTCTGAGCGGCCAGCCAGACGCCGCTCTAGCGCAGGCCAGCCCACTGCTAGTTTTCCCAAGCCTGCGTCTAGCCTTGCCTGTTTCTTTGCTGGTCTTCCGTTAAATTCGGCGCTAGGGCCCTTCTGGCAGCGCATGGGAACCTAGGCCAACACGCAGAATCTGCCCATCCAGACTTGTACCACTTGCGGTATTAGTCGCCCGAGTCGCCGTGTGCCACATGAAAGGGTGTCGGGTGCGAGAGCCCGTACGAGTAACTGTGCTGGGCTGGGCTCCCTAATATTCCCTAGCAGTTGCTAGCACTAGCACCAAGGACTAATTGAAGGTACGGAGCGCTAACTTGAAGGTTCTGGTTGGGGTACCTCGCCCTCCGCGGCCGCGCGCGTGCTGCGCAAAGTACTGCGGCCACCAGCCAGTGCCAGCCCTGGGCCCTGCAAGCGGCCTGTCCCCACCGGCCCACAGCGAGCTGGGGAGCCCCGAAGAAAGTGCCTGGAGTGAGTCGCGGATAGCGGACTTTGGACTGGGGGGGTTCCAGAAAACCAACTGGACCACTTCCATGCCTGCTGTGCGAGTCTTCCGCGTCCAGACGCATCTCTGCCTTCTTCCCCCATCGCCTTCTTGCTTCTTGCTTCTTTTGCTTCTGCTTCTCCCGCTTCCTCGACCTGCGCTTTTTTGCTCTCTGCCTTTTCTTTCGCCCTATTTTTTGCTGTCTGCAACTCCGTGCGGCGTCTTTTTTCGTCTCCCGCTCGCTCTCGGTTGCTTTTCTGTCGGCGCCGAACCGGACTCGCTCTTGTCTCGTACGCTCTCTTCCACCCGAAGCGGCGCTCCAGCCTCCCACGTCGCCATCACGAGCCAAATCCTCTGGCAGAGGGGAAAGGCCCGAAACAGCGAGTTGGGCGCTTCTCCGCCAAATTCCCTCTCGTTGATCAACCGACTTCGACCATTGATTCGTCTGTTTCATCCGACCTTGCGCCCGCTCGTCGCCTGCATCCTTCGAATGAATAGCCTCGTCCGCCGTCTTCGAATTCATTGAGCGGCTGTTGCGCGGCTCTGGCTGCTGGAACTTCTTTGTCCTTGATCCACCTCCCTTATACTATACCCGACATCCGGCAGCGACCACATACGACGACACCATGGCCGGATTTTTCAACAAGATTAAAGGCGCGAGCACGGTATGCCCCCTTCCCTACCGACGGCCGTGTTCTTTCATTTGCAATGGAACTTTTTGAGGCGATTACCATGCTCTTGAGGCGAACGCTGGCACCCCTGTACCCAGATATGCATAGTTGCTGACAAACACCTCTCCTTCAGCCATCAACCGCTCAGACTACAAAGGAAGTGGTGGCGAAGAAGAAAGATGAGATCGCACCAGAGTTGACCCCGCTTGAGAAGATGCTGCAGAATGCGGGACCCTTACGAGAGGATGCAGCTGACAAGTTCTTTGGCTTCGAAAATGTATGTCGACCATCTCGTTCATCTAGGGATTAGGCCCCTTTCTTGTGTGACTGTCACCATGCTAACATCGCGCCGTAGTTTGGAAACACCTGGTTCGCCTCATCTTGTAGACCCAATCGGCATAGAACCGCATCTCACTAACTTGAATTTGTTTAGCTACTGTAACTCCATCGTACAGGCTTTATTCTACTCCGACCTATTCCGAGAAAATGTAATCAACTACCCATCACTATCACCATCGGATACCCCTAATGGCAGCCGGCCCAAGGTCAACGTCACCCTACGCCCACCCATGAACCCCACTCCAGCGGCGCAGCCGCCGACCAAGAAGGGTATCAGCACCAAGGAGGCGATGAAACAGAGGCAGACGCTCAATAATGGGCAACCGGCACCTGGCCAGCCTGCTGTCAAGCCTGAGGATAAGCCAGACACCCCTGAATATAAGAAGAAACAGGCCATGCTCAAGGGCCCAATCCTAGAACTAGCACAGGAAAATGGCATGGCATACGGCATGGACGAGTGTACCTTTACGGGTCTTAAGGACATCTTCTTGGCAGTTCTTCAGAGCAGCACCAGAACGGGAGTCTTGAGTCCTCAGCGCTTCCTTGAGATATTCAAACGCGATAACGAAATGTTCCGAAACTCGATGCACCAGGACGCTCATGAATTCTACGGCCTTGTATTGAATGACGTCATTGCCAACGTCGAGGCGAATGCGAGAAAGATCCAAGAACGTCTGGAAATCAAGGGCTCAACCGACCTTACGCAATCAGTACAGAACGCCCTGGGGTCCGCGATGATGAACAACTTACCGACGGGCTACCGCACTCCTGGGACAGGCTGGGTCCACGACATCTTTGAGGGCGTACTGACCTCGGAAACAAAATGCCTGACTTGCGAGACCGCATCACAGAGAGACGAGACTTTCCTCGATCTGTCCATTGATCTTGAAGAGCATTCATCCGTGACATCCTGCCTACGGAAGTTCTCCGCCGAGGAGATGCTCTGCGAACGAAACAAATTCCACTGCGACCACTGTGGCGGCCTACAGGAGGCCGAGAAGCGTATGAAGGTCAAGCGGCTACCGAAAGTACTGACTCTGCACCTCAAGCGATTCAAGTACACCGAGGACTATAGTCGCCTTCAGAAGCTCTTCCATCGTGTTGTATACCCCTATCACCTGCGCATGTTCAACACCACAGAAGATGCAGAGGATCCCGACAGGATGTACGAGCTCTACGCTGTCGTTGTTCACATCGGTGGCAATGCGTACCACGGCCATTACGTCTCAATTATCAAGACTCCTGATCGTGGATGGGTTTTGTTCGACGACGAGATGGTGGAGCCCGTTGATAAGCACTTTGTGCGCAATTTCTTTGGCGACAAGCCTGGTATGGCGACTGCCTATGTCCTCTTTTATCAAGAAACTACTTTTGAGAAGGTCAGAGAGGAGCAAGAGAGGGAGGGTATGGAAGAAGTGAAGCTCGCAACACAGGCTGCTAATGTCGCGCAAGAGGACGGCGTGGCTAAGGAGGAAACCACTCCACTGAAGCGACAAGTGACACAACCTGTCGTAATGCCGGAACATGAGTCTCTGGCGAGTCTCGCACATGCTGCAACTGCTCCTGGGCTGGCACATGTACCCACATCACCGATCGTTGAAATGCCAGTAGTGAACGAAGCTCAATTCGCAGCCTTACCAAGGACAAGTACAACAAGAGTGGAAACAAGGTCCAAAGATGACTTGAAGAAAGAAAAGAGGGAACGTGAGGCCGCGGAAAAGGCTGCAGAAAAGGCTGCCAAGCAAGCCGAAAAGGAGCAGGAGAAACTAAGAGAGAAGCAACTCAAAGAAGATGAGAAGAAGCGCAGAGAAGATCACATCAAAGCTATGCAAGCCCGAAGAAATGAGCAAGATGAGCTGCAGAAGGCGCTAGAGGCCAGTAAGAAATCCGCAGCGCAAGAAGAAGCCATTAGAAAGAAGGAAGACGGCGAAGGCTTTGGATTCCTGAGTCGGTCCAAGCGAGGCAGCAAGTCCATGTCGAAGCGCAGCTTTAGCTTCTTCAAAGACAAGAATGGCGCTCTACCAGATGGCGCCATGAATGGCGATGCTCCAGAAAAGGATAAGAAAGCAGGACGCATCAGCATGGGCCTAGGCCGGAAGAAGAGCACATCTTTTCTTTCTTAAACAGAGAGGCAGTGGCCTTGATTTGGAATTTTGAGCTGTCGAATATACTCCAAAGCGCGAGACAGACAGACAGACAACTAAGCATCTAGGGGGTGTTCGATGACGGCGTATGGCGAATTCGTATGTACGATTGATGACGGGAATATTATGCATTTTACAGCCTTTATCTGAGAGGAAATACTTCAGCACCTAACGATAAAAGAGAGAGCTGGCACAAGAGGCCATCTTATTGTCGATAAATGGCATTTGGACTGCCTTTGAAGCAGTTTATACCCTCTTCTACAACCTCAAAATGGCAAAGGGCCAAGGACAAACGGTGATATATGCTCTATGTGTAGGGCGACAACATGCACTGGGTCTGTTTTTGGTTGCGATGGGTAATGTACGGCTCACTACGGCGGGCTGGTGCGTTTTATTATTACTACTTTTACTATTTTTTTATTCTTACGGCTCGCCCTTGTCGATTTTCTCTATTTTTGAATGTTTCTATTTCTTCAAGAGCTGTACCATACATTTAGTTACTTGACATAGCGCTAGGAGGTGATAATATTATGGGAGTGGCTGCGTGTAGCAAGGCCCTCAGAGTTGGCTATCTGAAATATCAATCTTATTGAGCTAGCAAAAGTTTTATATCTTTGTGTATATCCCAAGTGATTCCAAAAGTGATGATGGTAGTAGAAAATGGTGTAGGTATGGAACGTCTATGCTGCATGGCTGTGACACTGCAGTATTACTAGCAGAGATGAGAAAATTGGCAGTTTCGGTAAAGGATAATTGTACTTTGGATCTGTAGATGTAATAATGATGCCGATTCCGTCCTAAATAATCAATAGAAGTGCTCCCATTCATTCATTACGCTGGTCTTGATGAAATTATAATAATATTGACGCATGCTGATTGAGATGAGATGCTGGCCCAAATGTACCTGATGCGGGGGATGGTTGAGCCGCTCCGAAACGCTGGACCTTGTATCAGGGAGAGCACCAGCCAAGTACAACATCATCTCATTAAATCCAACTTCCCTAGATCGAGAAATGAGACAAGTGTCCGTTTCTGACACTGCAAATTGTGTATTTTCCACAGTCAATGAGCATATTTGATCATTTTTGCTCATATTTAGCGATTGACATCCCCGACACGGTCTAAAGAGGACAGATTGGACACCAATTTCATATCACAGCAGCTCACTTTATACGATATGAGTGTCTCCTCCTAAGCCACCACCACAATGGAATTCACAGGTAAGTTGTTGTTTTCTCATATCCATCACCTCCATACTAACCACAAGAGCACACACACAGATCTCCTCCTCTTCGCCATCCCACTGCTGCACCTCCTCGCAGCGCCCTACACCAAAGTCGAAGAGTCCTTCAACCTCCAGGCCACCCACGACATCCTCACCTACGGCACGCCCACCCACGACGTCCACGCGCGGCTCTCGTCCACGTACGACCACTTCACGTTCCCCGGCGCCGTGCCCCGGACGTTTGTCGGGTCGGTGCTCCTGGCGGGCGTGAGCCAGCCGCTGGTCGCTCTCGCGGGGTTCCAGCATGCGCAGTTCATCGTGAGGGCTGTGCTGGGGTGTTTTAATGCCGTGTGCTTGGTGGTGTTTGGGAGGGCTGTGGAGGAGGCGTTTGGGAAGGGGGCGGCGAGGTGGTGGGTGGTGTTGAGCGTGAGCCAGTTCCATGTGGTGTTTTATTTGAGCAGGACGTTGCCCAACATGTTTGCCTTTGGATTGAGTGAGTCTAAACATCCCTTTTCTTATAACTGTATACTCAGTCCTGTACACACACACACACACCTTTATCTCAACACTCACACCCCTCTCTCATCTCTCATTACCTCTTCATATTCCTCTCACCATACTCACATACACATAACAGCAACCCTCGCATCAGCCTTCCTCCTCCCCAAAAACGATATCAAAAAGGCCCACGCCCGCCGCCGCCAAGCCATCGCCCTCCTCGTCTTCGCAACTGCCGTCTTCCGCTCCGAGCTCGCCATCCTCCTCGCCGCCACGGGCCTCCTCCTACTCTTCAACAAACTCCTCAGCCTGTGGGAGCTCATCGTCGTCTTTCTCGGCTCCTTCGCCACGTCGCTCGCGCTCTCTGTGCCCGTCGACTCGTACTTTTGGCAGAGGCCGCTGTGGCCGGAATTCGCTGGCTTTTACTACAATGCCGTTCTTGGGTCGTCCTCCAACTGGGGCGTCTCGCCGTGGCACTACTACTTCACGTCTGCGCTGCCACGCCTGTTGCTCAATCCGTTGTGCTTCCCGCTCATCGGATTGGCGCTCTTCCATCCTGCAACATCTCGTCGAGTCCAGCATCTCCTCATTCCATCTCTAGCATTCATCACTATATACTCCATCCAGCCGCACAAAGAAACTCGCTTCATCTTCTACGCTGTCCCTCCCCTCACCGCGGCCGCAGCCGTAGGCGCAAGCTTCTTCTCTTCTCGCTGGTCAAAGTCCCCCCTCTATAGCCTCGCCACCATCGTCCTTGCTCTCTCCGTCCTCGCTTCCTTTGCCGCTAGCACGGGCATGCTCCTCCTCTCATCACTCAATTACCCCGGCGGCGATGCCGTCTCTCAACTCTACGCCATCACAGCAAACATCACCTCATCTTCCGAGCTATTCGTCCACGCAGACGTCCTCACATGCATGACGGGACTCACCCTCTTCGGCCAAAACCTCTACGGCTCCTTTCCAACATCTTCATCCCCAGTCCTCATTTTCGATAAAACTGAGGTAGACGAAGAACTCCTCCGCCCCGAATTCTGGTCCCAGTTCGACTACGTCCTCATGGAAGATCCATCTCTCGTCCTCGGAACATGGGATACCATCGGTCGTATACATAGCTACGACGGTATCGAAATCCTACGACCCGGCCAAGCAGCCGTGTCAGCAGAATCATCCCCTGAACAAGGAGAAAACGCCAATGTTCTAGGTCAAGGCGCTACTATTGCTGCTGTTAGGGACACGGTGAGGAAATATACCAGAGGCTGGTGGATAGGCCCCCGGATGTCTCCCCGAATACACATCATGAAACAAGTCCGAAACGATGATGCTGCATCCGAGAACGTTTTCATTAGTCCCATATAGAGAGGCTCTCTTATATTCCATAGATAGTGGCTATCGCATTAAATACTAGTTGGGGTTTTGACTCTAATAAGAGATTGAATAATACTAAGTAGAATCAACATATAGGTACAATACATACAGTCGACAAAAGAAACGAAACAAAAGAAACTCCAAAATATTAAATCAATCCAATCAAAAGTATTTTTTTCTTGGTTTCTTCTTATGCCATGCTCCCCCCACCAATGAATGTTCTGTGACTACTTCGCAATAACGATAATGATAAAAAAAATAGAATACCAATTCCCCCTTAAAACCTCGCTTTGCAAGCCCCAAGTTTGCTGTGCTGTAGATGCATTTGAACCAATCAATCCCCCCTTTGCCACCAAAGAGGTTGTACAAAACGACTCATAACAATATATGTGAGGTATATATATAGTAAAAAACTTTGTTGCACCCGCGCACGCATCAAACATCCCCCAGGATGATTCCCTCCCTCCAACCAACCCCCGGTTAAACAACTTTCGCCGAAAAAAGACTGCGCCAACGCAAAAGTCTCATATGTAAAATCCATCCGACCACGTTGTAACATGATTGATCCAGAATGCAATAAAGGGAAAATCAAAAACACAAAAAGAAGGGAACTCAAGCCCTCTTTTCAACGCCTCCGGCCTCGACGGCTCTACCCTCTCCCGGTTGGGGAGGTAATAGAAGAAGGAAAAGGATTCCACAGAAGCCCCCAAACAAGGTTATGAGATAAGCGCCCATCCGCTTTATGACAGGCATTAGTAATGTACAACTGATCAAGATTTACTCTTGCTCAGTGTCACTTCCATCTTCTTCAGAATCTTCCACCTCTTCGACATCTTCAATCTCTCCCTTGATAGTCACCCCATTGCTGGGTTCTTCATCAATGGGACCATATTTCTCCTTGTAACGGTCCAACTCCTCTTTCTGTTTCAGGAAGAACTCAAACACCGCAGCCATAGGGGCACGAAGCTGGTTAAGCTCTCGAAGGGTACCGCCTCCAATGGCGAGATGGCGCATGGTCAGGGTCGACACACAAGTCTAGATTTCATGTTAGAATGAGGACAACAGGCAAGGGTAATATTGGGATAGTCAGTAGATGCTTACCTCTATTCTGCTTACTTGATGTTCCATAAAATTGATCAAGAAGCGTTCAGTAACTTCGCCTCCTCGGGTCTTCATACGCTCCAAGAGTTCCGTCTCGGGGGGCTGAAGCCCCGGGCCCCTGACCTCCTCCAAAGTGCTGCACAGCATCTCAAGACGCAAGCTGACTCTCCACAGCGACCAGATAGTGTCGGGATCAAATGCAAGGTCACCAGACAGGACTGCAGTGGGCTTGTCGGCCATCAAATCTTGACGCTCATGTTGTAGGTGGTATTCAATACGGCCAGTGAGAGCATGGGGGTACAAGGAATAGACAACCTCAGGGTTTTCTAAACCTTTGAGCTTCTTCTCTCCCATCTCTTTGACTTCAAAACCCTGGGAGGTCAAAGACCTCAAATCCTTGCGAATAGCAGTCGCAATTGACTCGTCCTCGAAGGAGGCTTCTGAGCTGGCTGAAACATTTCGGTCTGTGTCTTGATAGTTCTCCAGGCAGCGCTGAATTTCGGAGATGAAGTCCGAAGAAACAGTGATCTGGCCGCCATCGGCACAAGCCGAGATACGCGATGCCTTGTTAACCATGGGTCCAAAGTAATCCATGCGTCGGGTGACGGGATCCGTTTCGCACACACAATCCCCGTAGTGAATGCCCATGCGAACAGACAGTCCTTTAAAGATCAGCGCATTTTCTTTGTCATATATGGGCTGGCACGACATTGAGTTGAGAACCTCTGACGGCCAAGGGACCTCGAGAAGCTCCATCTGAACGGCAAAACACCAGAGGAGAGCCGAAGTCGCGGTAGGGAATGACACCATGAAGGCATCACCTTCCGTCTTGACTTCGTATCCTCCAATTCGGCGTAGTTGTCGTCGCATCACTTCGTTGTGTAGCTTGATTGCCGACCGCATGGCATTGGGGTACATCTCCCAAAGAGTCGTGGAATTCTTGATATCGGTAAAGACAATGGAGACGTTGCCAGTCGGGGCCGGGATTTCCGCCTCGAGCCGGTTGAGGGAAGAGTCGAGAACATCTCCCTTGCCCTTTCGTCCCCTCCTCGTAGAAAGGAGGTAGGGGGCTTCCGCAGGGACTCCCGAAGGATACAGGGACATGCTCGTGCCCCGATGAAGGCGAGATCGTTCCACTCGTCTCTTGAGGTCGACAACGCTAATCATCATGACCATGATTTTTCCTGATGCTCCGTAGGCCATTGCGATATCGCGAAGCTTTTGAGCAGCTCGCATAAGGTCCTGGCGCTCTGCTCGCGCGATATCCGTAATAAGGCCGGGGGGGAGATACTCCCATAGCTCGCTTGTAGCCATGACAATGATGTCATCGTTCTCTCGGATGGTCATATTGGTCACGTAAGGTGCCGCCTGTACTGCGGGCATCAAATCAACGTATCCAAAGGCTCGAGAGACTTGTAGAGTATCATTCAGCCGGCCATTGCGCGATACCCATCCACCAGCTTCGCGAATTCTTGATCGTTCTGACGGCTCTGCAGGGTCGTGCTTCCGGGTCAGGATATGATGTTTGCTATCTGTCTTGATAACCATAGCCTGAACATCACCAACATTTGCCACGTAGAGTTCTGTGCCTTGAAGGTATAACACGGTAGCAACTCCTCCGGAGTTGAGATCTTCCCTACTAAGAATGACCGGCTGAGATACACCCCTATGCGATTTTTTCTTCCGGTCATCCGAATATTGTGTTGCGGCGGTCACCAGATCTTTGTTCAGGGCCAAAAAGGCTCTTCGGAGCGCATCAGCGGGCGTTTCGTTCTGGCGGGTTTTCAAGGCTTTGAGCTCCTGAGCAAAAATATGTCCAAAGTTTTCATGAAGATACTTGGCAATCTTAGATCCGCTGTTAGACAGTGCTTGGCCGTCGAAGAGACCCAAAAGCATCTCCGTCTCTGAAGAGTTAAACCGTGGAACGACAAGATCAACTGTGGACAAATGCTCGTTCTTGCCCAGAGTGTCGGCCATACCATATGGCAAATGGCCTGCCAACGACCCGGACGTTCTAACTCGTCTGTCTTCGCTTTGATCCGGTATGCTGGGTTGGGTCAGGGTAACGTCCATCAGGCCCAGTATCCTCAGGTTGAGAAGCCGGTTAAAGTCGGTGTACTCCTCGCGGTTTACGGCTCCGGGGCCATCAATACCGCCCCATGCCGTCTGCTTAATCTCCAGTCGCTTATTTCCTGAAAGGTTGAGATATCTCAAGTTCGGGTTCAGGTTCCAGTTCCAGTCGTATGGAACATTGGCAATGTTGTACTTGAGCTGGTTATTTCCGCAGTCCAAAACCGCAAGTTTCTTCGCTCTTGATATATCAGCTGGCAAGTTGGTGAATTTGTTGCCATTGATATACAAGGTTTGAAGAAGACTCGACTCTTCCAAGTCATCTGCTGGAAGGCTTGTCAAGACATTTCCAGACAGGTACAGCTCTACAAGCTGTGGCCAGCTTTGCATTGATCTCTGAGGCATGTCGCTGACCTCCCAGTTGTAAGACAAATTGAGAACTCTGAGCTCGGCAAGCTGTGTGATCTGGTCAAACACGTCGTCGTCCAGTCGGTTATCCGCAAGGTACAGATTTCGCAATGATCCGGCGAACGTGTTGGTTAGTCTAGACGACAAACCCGAGTCCTTTCTCAGTGACTGGTTTGAAGTCGAGACCGTGTTCTGAGATTGCGATGTTCCCCTAGACATGACAGACGTCTTACGCCCGCCCTTTCCATAAACGGACACGACAGAACTCTTTCGGTCTGCTCCCGGGATATTGGGCGTTGGGCCTACGCTCAGAAGCGTGGTGCTTGACGCTTGGCTCGGCCGGCGCTCTTCTCCCAGCTCCTCAGAGCTACCACTGGCAGAAAGCGTTCCCATCGGGAGCGTCTTACCATTTGTCGTCGGAGGTGGCCCCTGCTGCTCTTCACCAGGTAGTCTAGGGGCCCTTGACGCGACCTTGGGGAAGTTTTCTAGCATGTTGGAAGAGGCGTTGAAGGTTTCGAGCTTGTTGGCCCACCAAATTTCCATAGGCAGTTTGGAGATGTTGTTGTCTCGCACGTCGAGGACCCTAAGCTCTGTTAGGCAGCCTATCTGGGGCGGCAGTTCGCTCACAGAGTTATGAGCAATGCTGAAATGCTCCAGGCGGCTCAGGGCACCAATTTGAGGCGGGAGTGAGACGAAATGGTTCTTGTCGAGGACAAGGCGTTCCAGGTTCGGCATGTTGGAGAATGCGGAGTCGATGCTCGCCAGCTGGCCCTGAGAAAGGTTCAGGGTCTTGAGGGTTGGGAGCGGCTCTCGGATTTCAAACTTGTTGAGCGGGTTCGAATTCAATTTGAGTTGACGAATGCGCTCAAATTTGCCAACAAAGGCCGAGATATGATTGTGAGCGGCGTACAAGATCTCCAGCTTGGGCAGTTCGGAAATGACGTCGATATTAGTGATGTAGTTGTATTTGATGTCAAGCTCGCGCAAGCTAATAAGGCCACTGAACGACTCGGGGACACCGCCGCTGAGATGATTATTGGTGATGAGTAGCTTTTCCAGACTCTTGAGCTGGCCAATCTCTTCCGGCAGCTCTGCGATGGAGTTGAAACTTAGATCCAAGTCAACCAGGCTGTGCAGGTCGCATAAGAAGGGCGGGAATGCATCCAAGAAGTTGGAGGAAATATTCAAACTCCTCAACGCTTGGTATGCGCCAAAGTAAGGGGGCAGGTGCGTCAGGCGGTTGTTTGCGAGGTTCATTCTCAGCAGGCCGGTGAGGGTGTTTAATTCAGCGTGGTCCAGCTGCTCCAACCTGTTGTTTGAGGCATCCAGGTACGTGAGCCTCGCGGCCCGGCCAAGGCTGAGTGGTAGTTTTCTTGCTTCATTGTTATTGAATTTGATGTCTCGGAGGTTCTTGCAGGACTGGATAAAATCTCGTGGCACATCCAGAGACAGGTTACGAGAGAGATTAAGAGATATAATATCGTTAGCCTTAAGATAGAGGGAGATGGGAATGGTGACGAGGTTGCGACCGGCAAGATCGACGTAGTTAACCTTTTGAGAGGCCTTGATGCCCAGGTCCGCCGTCTTTGAGTGGAAGTCACTCTCTCGGGCAGACAGGAACATGAAGCGACACAGGTAGCCGTTGTCCTCTCGGCCCAAATCCTCTATTCTGTCCTTTTCCTCGTAACCAACCTGCTGTAGGAGGCGTTTCTGGATGAGTAAAGGCCGCTCGCCGGGGGTTAGGACGCGGATAAGGTCATGCTTCTTCATGATGATGTGGTAGTTTTCGAGACCGTCAACGACATATGTCTTCTTAATCACTTGTGATATGACCTCGGCAACAGTGGCGTCTAAAGCCATGGAGTGTGTTGAAAAGGTCCCGTCCGATCGGAATATGCGAATAAAGTAAGGCGTCAGTTTCTCCTCGGGTCGCGGTGGGCTCGAGAGCTCTTCCACTTCTGGCTGCTGTATCGTAGTATCCTCGGTGCCTCGGCGGACTGCCCAGCTATCAGGGGCATCCCAACTTCCTCCCTTCGGCGGAGAAACTGCCGAATCGATGGGGTCAGGGTCGATGTTCACGAAGGAGGTGTCCATGGGGGTCAATGGGGGTGGCTTGGCCAGAATACCTTCCATATCGTTCAAGTTCGTGTCAAGGTGGTACATGTGTCCAGGATCAGCGCGGTCGGTCGGGCCAATGGTCTCGTCGCAGTCGTTCGGCCGAAGGGGTCGCTTGTTTTTGGAGAAGGGGAAGTTGTTCTTGAACGTTCCGCCGCGCCCTGCCAGGGACCGGGTATCAGAAGCATCGGACACATCTCCAGAGCCGAGTACAAAGGTAGAAGGAAAGGCGGATGGCGACAGCTCGGGGCGCGTCAAGTCCGTCTTGGAGGACTTTGCCTGCAAAGACCTGGTAGACTGGGGTAAGTCTCTCAGCTTGGAGCCGCCACTGTTGCCATCATCTTTGTCCTTATGCCGTCGAAATCGGCCCATGAAGCCAAGCTTGCCATGGTGGCCAGGGGAAGCGTGTCCCTCGAGCACGCCAGACCTTGAGTAGGGCGCCTGTCCGCTACCAATGCTCGGTGTCGGGCTTTGGGCTCTGGAGCGTGAACTGCTGAAGAGTGTCCCCGCCATGCCCCCTCGTTCGCGAGGATATGAACTGCTCGTAGAGTCTTCCCGACTGGTGGTCGGCCGCAGGCTCCTCGGATCATCGATACTCTTGTTATGGCGGTGATGGTGACCGGGGAGGTGAACGATGCCGGCGCGTGAGGACTGTGAGGATTTCGGCGGCACTTGAGGCGCGCCATCCGACATGTATCGTTCCCGATCGGGGCCCGTCATGATGTCTCTTACGGGAGCCTCTCCATAGCGCGCAATGTCCTAGAAGAAAGACGGGCAGGTCAGATTCTGTGTCATGATTCCAAGGCGAAACCGATTTCCAATTTCGACCCCCACTATTCGTGGATCGCAGGCGGCCCCATAACGAAAAAAAGAGTGGATCAAAGATGAAAGGTACAGATGAGAGCTTACGCCGTTTTGGGAAAAGGGAGGCAGGGACATGGAGGCTGCACAATAAGAAAAGAAATATGAAATACGATAAAGGGGGGAAAAGGAAGGGGAAAAGAAAAGTGAGGTGAAGAAAAGAAGATGAAAACAAAGCAAGGAGGAGGGGAGAAGAAAGAAACGAAGATCGGAAACACAAGGCGGACTTACAGTATTATCCTGATACAAAAAGGGCACTACTTCAGGGGCGGGAACTGGGGTCCTGGGTCGTGACGAGGCAGGCGAAGCATCCCTTGTATGATCGGTGGCATTGGAGTAGTTACGATCGCGATGCGTCGGGCGAGTATGGCTGTAGGAGCGCGATCGTTGGTCCTTCCCCATATAAGAGGTCGGCAAGCTGCTCTCGGAACTATCGCGCCCAGGAAACTCCTCGCCGAAAAAGCCCTGCAGTTTGCGAAAGCCGCCACGGGGACCGCTAGCCTTGGATCCAGTACTGCTAGCCGTCGTGGTGACACTAGCAGCCGATGGCCGCCGCCCATCTGTGTAGTAGAGCTGCTCGGGAGAGTCTTGCATGCCCAGCGACGAGCTTGCGCCGGTACGGGATCCCAAGCCGTGCAGCCCCGGGGAGAACTGCGAGAAGATGGACATGTTGTCGGCCGACTCGTCGACGAGACTCGCGGCATAGTTGGCGGGGTTGGGATGGCCTCGCGGGGGATCGAGCACGGCCAGGTCGCGGCGGTAGTTGGTGAGGTCGCTCAAGCGGCGGCCGCTCTCTCTCGACGTCGTGGGCGACATTCGCGTGGTGGCGGTCGAGGTGGGCGAAACCTGGAGGTCGTCATCTCGTGAGAGGCTCCTACAGGCGCAGGGACCCGCGTTAGACATGACATTTGCAGTTGTACGGATAGCAGTAGTAGATGAACAACAAAGGCGAGCGGGACGGACGGCCGGGACGAGGTCGCGAACAAGCGACGGCACCGGCCTCCGCCAACACAACCACCTAGAGGCACGAGACGAGACGAGGAAGCTGGGCAAACTCTCAAACTCACTTATGGTGATGGGGCGTGGAAGCGTCCGTGTCAATGTGCGCCGGGCCTGTGCCTGTGCCTACACCCGCACCTGCGCCCACGCCCACGCCCATGCCCATGCCGTTGCGCGATGCAGCTTCGGTTGAAGCCGCCGTCGGGGTCGAGGGCTTCGCTGTGATGGAGGATCGAGTGCTGTCGGTGCTGGCGCTCGTGCCGGAGCTGATGCGGAAGGCAGCTTCATTCTCAGCCATTGTCACCTAGGCGCTAGCGGAGAGCTCCAGGCCACTACCATGCGTTCGGAACAGGTGCTGGAGTCGTCGAGGCGCATTCACGTCATTCTCGACCGGGCGGATGCGCTGCTGGAGAGGGTGCGATTGTGTTGTTCTGAATGATGTCGGGCGCAGAGCAAAGATTTTCGCCTCGACGGTCGTCTGCGTCTGCGTATGACTATGACGAGGGGCTGGAGATGGAGAGCTGGGATTGTCGGCTGCTGGCGCGGGATTATCCAAGTACAAAACTCAACGAGCAAAGCCTTTGCCAGCCCCAGAGCAGGTTTGGCAGGGCTGAACACAGTTTGCTTGTTAGCTCTGGTTTCTGAGGGGGTGTGAGGGGGTGGGCGGAGGGCTGGCAGTTTTGATGGGTTGATCGAAATCGAGGCGAGGCGGAGGCTCGGTGGCAGAAAGCGGACAGGCACAACGAACGCACCGAGTCTCACACACACTCACACACACTTGTCAAATTAGCAGAGCTTGACGTTGCATGTACGTGTACTCGTACTTGGTCATTGGCTGCTTTTAATTACTACCTCGTAGTCTAGGTACCTATTCGTCTAGCATCGGAGCAGCTTTCTGGGCTCAATCCATTCGCTTCGTACCGGGCAGGTATTCACAGTAGCCGCCGGTACAACCCAAGATCAATCACAAAGGGCAGCTCTCATACCAAGAACGTACAACCATCCGACGTCTAAAAATACATGGACAGCAACTTGGCGCTCTAGGCTCACTAACGTCTCGCTAGACTAGACTCGCAATTCAACAATATATCACATGCACACCGGTTGGTTTCTCGTGTGTTCCATGGCTTTGCGCAGGGGTGGATTGTCTCTACAGTATAGCCACAAGTATATCACCCGGCGACACATTTTTTCATCACAATGCTCTGGCGGCAAACCCATGAGAAGAGGGGATGCTTGTCTTTTTTTTCGCTCCAGTTCTCTCTTTTCCACCTTTTGGGACGGGCGGGACCAAAGACCTACCTACTTAGTACTTGGTAGCTTAAAAGGCCTCGGCAGCTTTAATACGATGAGCTCCATACTGTACTCGTATGAAGTAAGTACTGGAATGACGCTGCCCAATGGACGATAGTGGCATCCAGGGTTCTTGTGTCCAGCACGGCATATGTACATACATGCTCTAGGCCTACATCCCCGGTACATACGCGGCTTGTTTTGCAAAAAGCTGCAGCAGCGTCGGGTCTTGTAAGCAACCCTGACTTGAAAAAAAGGTGAGACTCTAGATTAATTAGACGCAGCACGGTGCAAACGCCGCCTGTCAGCCGTCTTGTGCGAGGGAGGGGGGTCAAGGCTTGCACAAGACGAGATCAGCGATGAATCAGATGGCAGAGAATTACTGCTGCCTGCCCAACCCGAAGGTCTTGGCCTGAAGTTGACCAATGCACGGGAAAACTGCGCATCACCAGAAGTCGCACCCTCTACGAGTATGTATGGAGCTGCATGTCCTCGGGCCTCTGATCTCATCAAGTCTCGTCCGAGGGGGGTGGTGAATGCAGTTGAGTGAGGGCTTTCTGCTGCACTGCATCCTCGTAGTCGTAAGTCGTACCTCTGCGTCACACTCGTACATGCACGCAAATGAAGGCACAAGGCAACATGAGATTAGACGTCGTCTCATTTGCGAGTGCAGCGCCATTCACCATTCACAAACGGCCTACTCTATCGGCAGCCGGGATGCTTCGTACATTAGGTACATCCGCGGTGGCATGGCATGGCACTAGCATGGGCGCCACCTCAATCAAACGGGATCGCCCAACCCGGAATCGTTGGCCAGGACGGGCTGAATACAGTATAAGACAATATCCCGTGTTGCTAATACTAATGCTACCTACCTAGTAATACTTGATCTAGGTAATCTGCCTATTATACTATCCCGTGCCTGTGAGAAGTGCCGTTCCTTGTAAGCCTCCTAGTCAGCAGTTAAATCCATCAATCATCCAGTCAGTCAATCGAGAGGGCGAGTCTTCTTTGTTCACATTTGGGCTGGGCTGAATACGGGAAAATGAAAATGACGTTCTCCCCGCTCGGGGCGGCGGATACCGGCACCCGCAAATGGGCTGCGGCTACGTGCCAAGTGGGCGTTTGATTCCGCAGCTACGGCAGTTCAGCAGCGTCTAGTACGAGTACCTCCGCGCAGCTGCCATCATGGGGGCGCTGGGAGGTACAGGTACGGAGGCTGCCGTACCCGTCTAGCAGCAACGTGCACCTGTCAGTTCAAGCTTCAAAATTGCTATTTGACGTTGTCCTCCTTGGCTGCCCCTCTCCACCTCATCAAATCCAATCTCAATTGAATCGGACTCCGAGCGCCTCCTGGTCACAACATGATACCTGCTTCATGTTTCTAATGAAGTACTGTACTACTAATGTAATAAAGTACTACTACTAATAATACCATGGATGGATGCCTTATGCTCTCTTGAGGCTGCTATTCCCCCTGCTGACAAGTCTCGCATCTCGCCGTCGCCGGCGCCTGCACTCCAATCCACTCTGCCGGGGCTCAGGGCCATCAGTGTGCCGCGGATACGGGCCAGAGCTCGAGTCAACTCCGGATTCATGCCAGTTACAGTACAGTACAGTAGAGTTTGATGGCGGCCGCCGCGGCTGTGCTGGATGACGCTATTCGCTGTACAGTATGGTGGTCTGTCGTGCCTCGAAATGAGCGTCACACGTCCATGAGCCAAGCTTGGACGGAATAGCCCGTATCGGGAGGCTTGATGTGGAATGAATTTCGGATAGATTGAGTTCCCTCCCATCCGACGGCTATAGACACACAAGTAAAAAAATCATGATATTACTGTCAATATGACTTGATGTTAAAAAGGACCCTGCGTCATTTCACCGCGAGCAACGACAGTCTTGTACGAGCACAGCAAACGCACTCCCTACCCCCCGGCACCGTATAATCTCGCTGGTGACATGGAGTCCAAGTCTTTTCCTCATTCAGCCGAGCCACTAATGCCAGATGAATCCCTACCAAGACAAACCTGAAGCTGGTCAGCTCAGCACCAAACAAGAACCAATGTCTTGCTCATCGGGGAATCCCTTGTCCGGGCATGACGCCAACACAAACACATGTCAATCATCTGACAGCTGTGTCGCAGTAGTGGTGAGATAAGCCCAAGGGAGGATGAGTAAAGGCCAAAGCCTGTGCCATGTCAAAACCCAAGCCACCGGAAACTTGCCCGCATGGCCTCCTGCTGTATGTAAATGGGCGTATAATAGCACAACCATCGTTCCCTTCAACACTTTATCTGCATCAGCAGCACCTGATTGTTGCAAGAGGGCTGCGCGGCAAACTCGGTCGGCGAACGGCCGCTAGCTCAGAGCCATCCCTGTAGGCAAACCTGAAACCCCAATGTCCCGTCGAGTCGGTAGCATCAGGTGTCAAGTTGAGGGTACTTGGTAGTATTACATACTCCGTACCAGTGTTGGAGATGATATACTTGTATAGTGAAGAGGGAGGCTTGATGCATAATGAAATGCAGCTCTCTGTATACAATGTGCATGTAGCGTTTTGGTTCCGGTATCATGAGGTTACATCTCAGCAAATCCAGAGTTGTGGTTGTGATTTCATGTTGGTTTCAATATTCCAATACTTCTGCCGATCACCCATTCAACTCAAGGAGCATGCACCTTGATAAGTACTTATACAGTATCCGTAACTGCATCTTGTTCCATCATTGCAGCAGGATTCTGCAACTGTCTCGCCATAAAATCGGCGCAAGATGCGGGGAGATATCCGGCGTCAGACATGACTTTCACCTCAACGGCTGAGACTCCGGACAACTTTTCGTCGGCCCGAGCAGTGCATTTTTCCACGGCCTTAGTTGCCTAGCAGCTTCAATTGTGCTCCCGTCTCATTGTATCCGCGAATAGTGCTCGTTATTTGGCCTTCTTACGGGTCTCCAATGATGAAACTACCTCCACTATGATGGAGATAGCCTGGACATAGTGTTCTTTACAGTGGATGCAAGCCCCGCGAAGCACCCCGCATACTCTGTAGATACGACTAAAGGAAACATTGAAATGTCCTCCATCTTACGAACATGCTCTCGTTGGAATTTTGATGTCTTCAAACAAATTTGAAACATAAGCTCCCCCGTACGATCCAGATCAAGGTTACAATTCAAAAGAAATCATCATGGGCTCCACGGAACAGCTTCGCACCTGGTGGAAAGAGAGTTCGGTATACCAAGTATATCCGGCCTCCTTTCAAGACACCACGGGCTCTGGAACAGGCGATCTCAAGGGCATCATTTCACGAGTAGACTATCTCAAGGACCTCGGCGTGGATATAGTATGGCTGTCGCCCATATTCGCAAGTCCCCAAAAAGATATGGTTAGTTTAAACTCAGCTTTAATTCCCTACCCTACAAGCACAGCATACATATTCAAGCTGCTTTTTGGGATACATATGTATTCTGATTAATATAATTTGCCTAGGGATATGACATTAGCGACTATAGGAAGATTGATCCCATCTATGGAGATATCAGTGACGTTGATACTCTGAAGGACAAGCTCCATGAACGGGGCATGAAACTTGTCCTCGACCTTGTCGTCAACCACACAAGCGATCAGCACGAGTGGTTCAAGGAATCAAGAAAGTCAAAGGACAATGCCTTTCGGGATTGGTATATCTGGCGCCCACCCAAATACGATGCTCAAGGCAATCGGCAGCCCCCAAACAACTGGGAAAGTCATTTTCAAGGCAGCGCCTGGGAATATGATGAGACAACTGATGAATACTACTTGCGACTCTTTTGCCGAGAGCAGCCCGATCTCAACTGGGAAAACCCAGACGTGCGCAAGGCTGTCCATGAAGTGATGCGCTTCTGGCTCGATCGAGGAATAGACGGCTTCCGGATGGACGTCATCAATTTCATCAGCAAAGACCAACGCTTCCCAGACTCTGATACGGTGGTCTGCCGGGGCCACGAATATTACGCTTGCGGACCTAGATTGCACGAGTATCTGAAAGATCTAGGCGCTATTCTTAGAGAGTATGATGCATTCAACGTAGGAGAAATGCCATGCGTACAAGATCAGAATGAGATCATCAAGGCTGTGGGCGCCGACCGTGGAGAACTCAACATGATTTTCCACTTTGAGCAGTAAGTCAACCAGGAATCCCATGAAAGAGCATCATGAGTTTCTCAAAGCTACGTGTCACCACAAAAACTGACTGTACAAATCTAGCATGGATCTCGACTACGGCCCAACAGGAAAGTTCTCCCCCGGGACATGGACTCTCGCAAAGCTAAAGACGGTTGTCACTAAATGGCAAGAATTCATGTACAACAACAACGGCTGGAACGCCCTCTATCTGGAAAACCACGACCAGCCGCGAGTCATCAGCCGCTTCGCACACGATGACCCCCAGCACCGCGAGGCTAGTGCAAAGATGATTGCCGTGTTTCATGCTTTCCAGGCTGGCACGCCGTTTATATACCAGGGACAGGAGATTGGCATGACGAATGTTCCAAAGGAGTGGCCCATTGAGGAGTACAAAGACATTGATTGCGTTAATCACTGGAAGTAAGTTGATTCGATAAATCATACACAATACGAGGGGAAGCTATATATACGCCTTCTGATGAAGTTCATACTGACCCCTATTGTACTTGCTCCAGCTTATACAAAGACACCGCAGACGAAGAAACCAAGAAACTCGTCAAAGCAGAATACCAAAAGAAATCCCGCGACAACGCCCGAACCCCCATGCAATGGGACGCAACCCCCCAAGCCGGCTTCACAAGCAGCACCACCCCCTGGATGCGCGTCAACGACAACTACAAGGACGTCAACGCCGCCTCCCAGACCGGCAACCCGCAGTCCGTCTACCACACGTACCGCCAGGTCCTGCAGCTGCGCAAAAAGTACATGGACATCTTTATCTACGGCAGTTTTGAGCTCGCCTACGAGGCCAACAAGCGGGTGTTTGCGTATAGGAGGAGGAGCGCGACGGAGATGGCGCTCGTCATGTGTAACTTTTCGAAAGATGAGGTGGTGCTGGGGAGGGCTAATGTACCTATTGAGGTGTTGTTCAGCACGCATGGGAGGACGACGGAGGATTTCAAGGGCGAGCAGCTTTCGTTGGCTCCGTGCGAAGCCGTGGTGTTGCTTGTTGAACCAATTTTCATAGGGTTTACGTATGAAGCCGAGCATAGGGTGTTCTAGAGGACTGATGTCGAGATGGGAGTATTCCTACGATAACTGCTACTTTTCTCTATGAGAAAATATTCAAAGGTATCAGGCAATAAGCAAGATAGAGAGAACGTCCTTTTGTAAGTCTGCATATATTTGGGATCGTGACGCTGCCATACCCCTCAATACTGATCAAGAGCTTGAACACAACATGGCACTCAAACTGCAGGTTAAACCGCCGTGCGCATATGCAAACCTGACTAATGTTGCCGCTGCCCTTTTGAACTCTATTTGTTTTCATGTTGTTCCCCGCACGGTCTGACCAGGAACTCGGCCTTCCAAGTCCGGGAAACAGACCTGGAGGCTGTGCAATCAGGCCACCCATCGCTTCTTAACCACTACACAGCTCTTTCAACTCTCTATCGCTATCTATTTATTGCTAGAATCACTGCATCACGATAGGTTTTGCTAGCTTTTCGCTCACCCATAATGAGTCTATACAAGATGCGTCTCCAAGCTACTGGAGCCTTTAATGGTAGCTTCTCAGCTGCCGAAAACACGGATGAGCATTTTCAACGGTGCTGGGCTGAGCAGGCCTGCGGGGGATGCTTGAACAGCAAAGGCTGTAGCTGGTGCCCTTATGTGAGCCTCCCCATGCCAGAACTGAATTTACATGAAATCTGCACCTTTAGCCCCCCGTATTTCCTACAAGATTATTTGATCCTGTGCCAAAATCATAAATCATGGCTTCTGACAACGGTATATTGACGCTTTGTCTGTGCAGACGTGGTCATGCGTGCCAAATGAGTACACCATCCCGGTGATGGCGCCGGCCTTTGGTGGTAATATTTGTCCGCACCCAGATGAGCGATGGGAGGTCAGGACAAGACCTCTTGGGTGTAAAGTCTCATCTGGTACGACGCTGGCGGTTGTGATAGCTGTTTTATCGACGTTGGCGGCGGTCTTGGTCATTGCCGCAGCAGTCGTAACGGTTCGGAGATTACGGAAATCTGAACGAAAAGTGATCAGCTGGGAATGGGTATCTCGGTGGAAACAATCGTTTCAAACCCGATTCGGTAGAGCAGATCCAGAGCGAGACCCGTTGCTCTCACCACCCCAGGAAGATCATGTGTCTCCTTGAGAGTTCCTCCGAATTTGATCACAGGCCAGATACGTGGCTATACGAAAAAACAAGGCCAGATATTCAGCCAGAGCTGACCGGTGGAATTATGGCAACCTCATCTCCCTCTTGGATCAGAGCACCATCCTCGCCGTCAGGAACGTCTACGTAATCAAGATTGACCGTTACCAAACACGAATCAAGAATTTTGGCCTGGACGCCAGGATATCGCGACTCTAGCTCGGAAAAAAGCTTCCCCAACGGCAAAGGCGCGGGCAAGCTCTCGGAATCCCGTCCCGTGAAAGAGCCTGCGCCGGCAAAATAGAGCACACTGAAGTGGCCGCGCGGGGGTTTCGGAGCGGATGATGTCATGGTAGCTTATGGAGATGGATGGTTTGCGTGAAAAAGAAGTAGCAAATATGATGCGATCAACTCGGCAGAGTAATTGGATGCGTGTTCTAACTATTGCTTCTCCCAAGTATGTTAGCGTAGGCGTTTTCTACTATCAACGGCAATTGAGGAAATGGTGTCAAAAATTCTAGAATCAGAGATCTTGGTGATAAATTGTCACATCATAGCGATCAGGTAATACATGCTATTTTGGAACATCATGCTAGAGAGTAGGATAATGAGATGCAAAGAAGATTTGCACTTACAACATCCTGGATGGCGAACAATTTGTATCTTGTTCGGGAAGAGAATCGTGGTTTTGATAATGATGGAAGTAGGAAAAACACGCTGTAATCGGAGGCTTTTATGTAGTCATCGTTGCTCCCGTCTCCACGTGATGGCCCCAGCCATCCAAAGCTTCCAATTAAATGGAGATTCCGTTAAAGCTACTGAGGGGAGAGCTTGGAAACTGAAAGCTCGGGCGCTAATGGCATTTGGGAGACACTGAATTCTGGGTTCTTATTGGAGCTTAGCTTATAATTGGGTATCATTCTTTTGCAGACGATCAATTCGCAACGCTGGTTCTATGTCAACTTCTCTAGTCGCTGCTCTAGATCCTTTACCCAGCCTTCCATGACCTCCACGTTGGTCTTCATGACTTTGTCACCATTGCTCACGGTTTCTTCCAGCTTCTCGATGCCATCTTTCCATAGTTTGACTTCTGTGGCTATTTCGGCCTGCTGCTTCTCTATCTGGTCTAGTGTCTGGCTGGCGGTTGCAGCGTCTGCGTGAATGGCTCTGAGCGATCGCAAGCGGTCAAGTAGAGGAGGCAATATAGGCGTCAGGTTTTCGATCGTAGGCAGGATTGCGTACAAGGCGTTGATTTTGGCCTCTTGTTCGGACGTGTCAGCCTGAGGGGCCCCCGCGTGCTTGCCGAGCTCCTCTCGTAGAGCCTTTGCCTTTTCGCGGGATTCATTCAACTTGTCTTGTTCAGTGGCTAATGCTCGTACTCGGCGACTGATTGTGTCTAGGTTGGCAGTTGACGCTTGCGAGAGGGTCGATATCTGCTTCTCCAGAGAGTCGAGTGTTGGAAGGATTGCCCGAGGAAGTCCGCCTTCACCAGCCTCTGACATGGATGATGAGCTGATGCCGAGGCTCCTCTCCAAGATCAATAGCCTGCGATCAAAATCCGCTGCCTTGGCGAGAGCATGTGTCTGCTCATACGTCGGTGCGTAGGTAATAGTGTATGTAGGCCCAGCCTCGAGTGATCCTGCCACAGCCTCGCCTGCACTAGAGGATGTTGGATCGATTTTCTGGATGCCAGTGATGCCAGAGCGCCTGGATAGGTCATCCAAAGTTTGGCTTAGAGACTCGAGTCTCAAATCACCCGGGGAGCCATCATCGCCGCCGGCTGAGGCCCCTTTTCGTTTGGCATATTCGTCCTTGGTTTCTTCTACTTCTCGCTTTAGACGGGCAATCTTGCGCTCCAAGCTTTCCACATCGTCATCATCAGAAAGATCTCCCAGCTCTTCTGTTCCATCCTGCAATATCCGTTGGCGGCGGCTGGAGGCTTTATATGATCGTCGCTTGCCGTCGACACGGTCTGAGAAATCCGCTCCGCTAATATCAATGGTAGCTGGGGAGAATCGAGTGCGCGCTTCGTCAATGCGCAATCTTGACCGCGAGATGTTCTGCGTCTCGTCATCTACTCCATAGAACTCATCGTCGGAAAGCGTCCGAGCTGCAGTCGTCTATGTCCATTGTTAGCTGTGGTTTACAAAGAGAAATGAAGCTTGAGCTGTTACCGGAACTGTAGAGTTGTCATCTGTCAGCTCTGGGGTTTCGTAGATATCTGGCGCAGAGTCCTGGTACGAGTTAGTCGTTAAGCTGCTACACGTTTGCCGCGGAGTTGTACCAAGTCTGGCAGCGCCGCATATTTGCGGTTAAGAGCCATGGTAGAATGTCAAGGCTCGATCTTGACGCAAGCAAGCCAGCGGTGTGGTCGAGTCTAAGACTGTTGTTTGTTGGAGCTTCGAAGGTGAGGTCTTCGTTTCCAGGGGTCAGCTCCCTGTAAGTACAGGCGCTGGTAGCCTTGCAGCTGGTGCGGTCGCGGGGCACCTGGTACCTGTGGCTGTTACGGGTATTTGCACAATGTCCGACCGCCTTTACGATAGATGGATATTTGGATTGATTTCCCCTCAACTCCAAACTTGCAGTATTACCAATTCTCTTATTTATTGACATTCCGGGGTGAATTGGTCACCGAGTTCTCTGTCTTCTGCTGTCCATCACTGCCCAGGCAATGAACCCCGCAAGGTCGATATTCGAGCTTTAGCGATTTGATGTGCTATCGAACTAAAAGACGCCGTCCCACCTCGAATCACAATAGCGCACGCGTCCAAGACGCGCTGTGTATCGTCTGACGGTCAAATCTTCAATTGCCGACACCACAATTGATTGCGAGGCCGTTTGTATTTTTTAAGAGCCACGCTTCCAACCCTGCCGAGGAGGGCAATCCAGCAGCTGCAATTCAATCTTGGTGGCATTGTCATTGGCTGTTTGGCCAAAGTATTGGGGGTTCAGCATCTTCTGAGCAACATTGACGCTGGAGCTCTGTTTAGAGCTAAGGGACACACATCATGGTTACACCACCAGTAAGAAGAGTAGGATTAAGCTATCTCGATTCACCCGAGCCATTACTCAAATCGATCAAGTCCAGGACTGAGGCGAAGACGAAGACGAAGACCACGACTACGACCACGACAACAGAAGCGGCACCGAAACCGAAACCGGAGTCCAGGACTCAGACCAGACGCTCTCAGATCAAGATCCCTGAGCCTGTTCCTGATGAGCCTGTTCTTGACGACATATTTGCGCCACCACTTGCGTCTAGCGATTTGGAAGACGAGGGCACGGCTGAAGATGCAGACGACAACGTGGAAGCTGAACAGCCTATTGCTGACAGCTCGGATTCAGATGATGCTCCGCCCCGAGGAGCTATCTCGTCAACCACTTTCACCTCCCAAAGCCAAAAGGGTGGGCGGCAAACTCGTCGGTCAACACTGAAAGAGGTATCGAAGCTAAAGGAAGAGCCCGAAGAGTCACAATCAACGGCCAAGAAGAGGAAGCGCCCGGCCGATGGCTCCCCCGAAAAGAGCAAACCCAAGAAAAATGCTCTTCCAAAAAGGGACCCGACTGTACAGCCTCTGAACATGGCCAGTCACCTCTTAAATGCCCAGGGCTTTACCAAGCAATCCAAGGTAAAGGCCACCTTTGGGAAGAAAAACCTCCTTGCTCAGGGAATCCGGCTACCAAAAGGTTCGTACAGCTACATATCTGCCGGCCATTGTATGCCTGCCACAGATGATTAACGACGCGCAGGCCTAGAAGAGCCGTCCACGCCTGTCAAGTTCAAGGAGCCTCCCGGGTACGGCACCAACACTCCCCGACAGAGCTGGAAGTTTCTTGTGCCAGATTCTGTTGGCGCCGATTCTCCGATCAAAAGGACCCGCAAATTAAATATGGTTGAGCCTATTCTATACGAGGGCGAGGATGAGGATGCTGAGGATGCTGATGAAGACGACGAAGAGGACGATGATACCGTGACTTATAGCCAACCAGGATCCTTCACAGGAGATGCCAAACGTGCAGCAAAAGACAAATCGAAAGCGAAGCGAAAAGCCAACCCTTTGCGCTCAAGAAAGTCAACTGCGGTAAAGGGGGAGCCCAAAGAAGACGCAGCGACGATAACTTCTTCACCGCCGCCCGCCAAATTCGTCATGCCCGCACAGCTCTCAGACTTCGTCCCACCCGGCAACGGCAACGGCGACGACATTGGAGACGGCGACTTGTCCGATGCAAGCAGCAGCGGCCTAAGCTCGCTCGGCTCCCTCTTCCCAGATAAAGAAGGCGATGGAGGTGCTCAGTGCCCCTGGTGCGGAGCCACAGTCGACATGAAGCTCCTAAAGGACTTTTCAAACGGTAAACGCCTCAACGTCCGACTCCAAACAAAATTCTGCGAAGAGCACAGGAAGAAATCAGCCATGAAAACGTGGGAATCAAAAGCTTACCCCGAAGTCGAATGGTCCACCCTCGAATCCCGCTTCAAGAAACACCAAACCCACCTCCTCGACATCATCAACGGCGAGGAGTCCTTCTACCGCACCCGCCTCGCAGCGAAGATCGAGCAAGGCCAAGGCCGCTCCATGAAGAAGGAGGAGAACCTCAACCCCGGGTACTACGGCCCCCGCGGCTTCAACATGATGTGCGACTACCTCGTCAAGGAGTACAGCGACATGCTCAAGAAGAAGGCCGTCCACGACAAGGTCATTGCGGGTAGAGGGTCGGCGGCATTTATCCAGGCCGTGCTGGTGGCTGAGCTGGGCGTGCAGCTCATCATGGAGGACATGCTCGTCTCGCCGGAAGAAGCGAGGCATATATTAGAGGAGAGCAAGCCGATAGGAGACCTTGTACACGCAGACAATTGGCTGTGAATGGGCCGAAGGAGAAGCGGAGAGTGTGAAATGATGTTATGATTTTTTCGTTGGAGCGATTTTTGGTTGTCATGAAGCTCGGCTTTTATTTGGAGCTCGCAAAGATATCCCGTCTCAAGTGTATTAGGATAACGTGTTAAGTATTCAGTTGTCATGCGAGCCTCTTTTGGCGGGGAGCGAGATGCCGCTTTACGACAAGAAAATATCAAAACTACCAGGTAGGTAACTCTATTTTATGATGATTCGAGACGAGAAAAACACAATGTACATAGTTCATCTTCTATAATTTATATACCATAACCCAGCAACTCAAGAACATAAAAAAAACTGCCTATTGATTTCCACCTTGAATAAGAGTATCAATATTGATTTCAACAATCGACCTCCTTTCCTATTAAGCAGCCATAACACTTTCTCTTGCGTCCCGAAACCGACGAACCTGCCACTTCAATTGCCTCATGGTTGACCTCCTCCGCCTCGCGCCAGGGCCAAGACCCTCATCGGGTTGGATATCGCGAAGCGTCTCCAGCACTTTCAAGTCTGCCAGAAATCGACGCAGCCGCAGACCCGTTCTGTTACGCACAAAAGCATCTACTTCTTCGTCACAAGCTGCCGATGCTACAATATGCAAGCCCCGGAGCACATCTCGATCAACGATGTCGCCGTCATCGCCTTCGCGGCCATCTTCTGAGCCTGAAGCGCTCTCTCGGATTGAAGAAGTTCTTGTGGGAATATTAGGAGGGGCATTCGCTTGAGATGTGGCGCCGCGACCGCTTCTGCAACATACTCCAACATGATCAGGGTCGAAACTTGGATGAGGCTGGCTTGACTTGATATCTGTTTTGAATCGAGTTCCTTCTGATAGCCCTCTGTTGAATCTCTGAGTAGGGAGACTTTGGTACGGTCGTCGGTAGGTCTGGTCCCCTCGTGAATTGAAATGACGAGTAGGGTGATTTTGGGTTGTCTGCGCCCTCTTGGCTCGCGGCTGCATAGGAATCTGTTCCTTTGAACATGGTTCGCCGTCGTAACACCCGCCATGACAATGGGCCGTCGACTTTGTCGGCTGTCTTGACTGGGAGTTAAACGCATCTCGAGTCCCAAAGCTTTTATGACGTGGGCTCCGTGGGCTTGAATCGGCTCTTGGACGAGTTCCGTTCTCCCGGTCACTTCGCCGAGGGATTACAAGTGGCGTGGGCTTAGGAGGGGGTGTTGGAGGCGAGTCCCTGGACATCCTCGAAATAGCATCTCTAGATATCTGTCGGAAGTGTGCCTATGACCCATCCGCAACAGAATCTTCGTCACGGGTGAAGCAAGGAAACCATCGTCGTTTTGTTTTCTTCTTGTCCTTTGTGGCCCGCCTCTTCTGTTTTCGAACAGGCGCCTCGTCCATCAGCGCGAATCTCCACTCATCCATGTCTTGTGAAGGGGCAAATGATATCTGGCTCATTGAGCTCCCGCTGGAGTCCTCTTCTTCAAAGCCATCGAATTTCGGCACCTTTGCGTGGTGCTTGCTCCCGGAGCGGTTTGCGCTACCGGTGCGATTGGTACGTCTCTGGGTTGACCTTGTTGAGATGAGTCTTGCAATATAGGCGGGAAAGCCACGCTTCTGGTCCTTTGATGTCACTGCTAATCCTGCTGCCTTAAACTCTGGACGAAAGGGCATCAATGGAGATACTGTACGTAACGATATAGTAGACTTTGTTGGTGTTGCTGGTGGATTCGTGTGCTGCCATAAATGCTTCGTTCGCCGAGATTGTGGATGTCGTCCTGCGAGCTTGTCTGACTGATCTGGCTGGTTGAATATCCGTGCCTGATCTGATTGGTTGAATATCCGTGGATGATTGACCTGTTGGCTGTGTGATGCCTCTCTGAATGGCCGTGAGAAGCTTCTTTCTTGGTTATTCTTTGATCTGGCTGAAAAGAGTCGCAGTTGCTGGCACACGCTTCGCGAGATGGCTTCCACAAGAGCAGAATCGATGGACGTATGCTTCGACGCGCTCACAAAATCAGCCGCGCCGTCAAGAAGCAAACTATGCGATGAACGAGGACTTCTATGCATGCGCATGTGAGCCCTGCGTCGAACCGGAGGGGGTGAAAAGCCGGCCCTTGCAAAGCACGTCGACGTCCCGGGTTTTTGAAGCGTTGATGCATGGCTTTGTGATGGCTTTGTAGCAATACTCAAAGGATTGACATTGTATTCAGACTGTTGCGGAGGGTCTTTCGGTGGAGGCAATGGGAAGGAATCCAAATCAACTGATGCTTCAGATGGAACCCATGATTGGTCGAGAGAAGATGCTCCGTCGAGAGACTTTATACTGACGCCTCGGAAGGTGGTTCCCACGTCATAGGCAGAGCGAATGTATGGCTGATCGCGGCGAGCAACGTCTGGAGGCGATTTATGCGTCTCGTTGGGCGGCATCTCATAGGGCTGCTCAGATGCCGGCCCAGTATCACTGCTATATACTGATCCAGGAGATGTCATAGGAGGAGAGGCCTTGCGAATCGGCGTATGCGCCCGGCTTGAACGTTTGGAAAGAATAATGACACGGGATTTTGGGCGCTGCCTCTGGAACGATGGTGTTACAAAGCTGTTTCGGTGTCGAAATCTGTTTCTATCGAGTAAACAAGAGGCGGCTTCGGGAATGGCGGCTAACGTAGCCATTGAGCGAGAGTCCATGGAGATAACGAGAGCTTTACGAGATGAAGCTACTGGAAAGTAGATGAGAAGTAGTGGAGGCAATGATTCTTTGGTACGATGCGATAGCTAAGAAGTTTTGTTTTGGTTGATCTAAGCATGAAGCAGAGGTCATGCAGCTCTGTGTTGTCATTTCGACAGAGCGAAGAACATTGGAGTTTGAGGGGAGAGCGGCCATATCGGCTAGATGATTAATGGGGACAGGAGCGACTGAAGATGGATATCCAAAGTCCAGGAACAGAGCAATCGGCCGCAGATGAGTCCGGGCAGTTGCTGTCTGCGATTTGCATCATGGATGCTTCATATCGTGCTACCTTGTCTCGGAGGTAGGAGGCCATGGCTTGAAGATTTATTTCTGCCTTGGCCCCTAGTAAGTGCGGCGGGCGTCTCGCTTACCTGATATCCTTGATACCAGGTGAAGAGTAGACGTCGAGTTGCCGATGGCCTTTGCGGAGCAGGAACTCGATGGCAGCAAAGTCGCGCTTTTCGACGGCAATGTTGCGTGAGAATTCATCTCTATCAGAACGATGTGAGCACTATAACCCAAGGTCCGAAATCTTGAGTATACCAAGACATGTAAGTTCATCTCACCTCACAAACTTTTCAAAGTGAGCGCGGGTGTTCTTGTGTCCTTGTTAGTTGGACTTCAAATTCCAGCTCTTTCCAGCAATGAGCCTTTAATAGTGACGTCTGTCTGTACACACCTGAGGCTTCTTTCTGCACTCGCGAAGGCACTGGCGATACAGCGCCAGCACCTCCTTCTGCAGGCCTGATAGACGCATCGTTCCAGTTGCAGGGTTCTGTGATCAATGGCTTGCAGTTCGTTCGTCTAGCCTATTGCGCCGCGAGTTACGCCGTTTGAAGCGCTGTTTGAGAGGCTGGCAAATCACCGGCCCATAGTTGGTGGAATATTTGCAGCTGTCGCGCCCACCAACTGGGAAAATGGGCTCTATGGGGGAGCATCCAGATGCTTGTGTGGGGGTTCGGCGCCAGAGCGGAGTCCGAATTGTGTGGAGGGTAATCGATCAACCGTTGACGGAGTTATCTTGGTAATGCAGAGAACAGCATGAATCGCGACATCGGATAAATCCAGTGGCCTTTTTTGTTGACACTCTATAGAATATTTATTATACGTTTTGGTGACATTTCTTATGCAGTAAATCATTTATTGAATTGGTTGCCATATATTTCTTGCATCAAATTAAGCCATCATGTCTACCAGATTTACTGTATGGATGCCCTCATTGCCGCTTATTACCATGGAACACTAGGCTAACCTTAACAGCGCCTCATCCGCTTCTTGGCCAAGGACGGCCGCACATATTACGGCGATGCCATCTTACCTCAGGGTGTCAGTGACGTTGCCAAAGCTCAGCGCGCCCGCATCATCGAGGGTGACATCTTTGGCAAGTATAATGTGACGGACCAAGAAGTTGGCGTACGCCTGCTGCTCGCCCCATTGGCGCAGTCTCATGTCAAGACTGTTCGATGCTTGGGGCTCAACTATGCCAAACATGCCAAAGAATCCAACCTGCCAGAGCCTAAGTTTCCCGTCTTATTCTACAAGCCCATCACTTCTCTCTCCGGCCCTGTTGACCCCATTCCTGTCCACTCGATGGCGCAGGAGGGAACCGGCTTGGACTACGAGTGTGAGCTGGTTGTGGTGATTGGCAAGAGATGCACAGATGTGTCCGAGGCCGACGCTCTCGATTATGTGTTGGGATACTCCATTGGCAACGATGTGTCTCACCGAGACTGGCAGCTCAAGCACGGAGGAAGCCAGTGGTCTCTCGGCAAGGCCTTTGACGGCTGGGCGCCCTTTGGTCCAGCCATCGTCACGGGCGATGTCATTAAGGATCCCCAGAATCTCAAAATCTGGACCAAAGTCAACGGGCAAACCGTCCAGGTATGTGATTGGCACATGACGACTAGAAACGTCAAACTGACTTATGGACAAAGGACGGAAACACGGCAGACCAGATTTTCAGTGTACGACAAATGATATCCTTCCTCAGCCGCGGCGTGACTCTGCTCCCAGGAGATGTCATCTTTACGGGGACCCCCGAAGGTGTAGGAATGGGCCGGAAGCCTCAGCTGTGGCTCAAAGATGGAGATATCGTCGAGGTCGGTCTTGAGAGTGTCGGCACGTGGTATGTTACCGTCTTATCCCCTGATCCTTGGAGAAGTGAAATAAGCAAGGCGACGCTAACAAAGGGCACCTTTGCCATGCATCCAGTACCAACAAGGTGGAGTTTGACGCTCCCAAAGCTAAAATCTAGACGTATGACGGTCAGAAGCTACTCGTACTTTGCTTACGAGCATCTGCGGTCTAGCCTGATGGATGCGGCAGGTGTTCGTGCTAGATGAGGCTCCAGGATTCGGAGAGAGATTTCAGGTACCCGGCATGCATGTGTAAGAGGAGACCTGTGTGTGGCCTCATGTAAACGTGCACGATGAGGAGGAATGCGGTTGCGTGTTACTGCTTACATGTACCGGCAAGCAGCGATTGATATCTTTGGCCTTGATTTGCGATTTCTACCTATTATGTAGCGAGGTAGAGTGATTTCTTTGATAGAGAATTATATATCCTATCACAGAAGCTTGTTCTTGTGTTAAAAGACATGAACATCATCACCACCTACAGCATGACACATGTGTTTCTGATATTGACGCATCCATCTCTTTTCATGGCGACAGTGACATCTGCAGGGTGAATCAAAGTTATTAATAGAGTAATATTGTGGCAATGCTTTCTACTGCAATGCAGCCTCAACTGTCTAATGCAGGCTCGACACCAGGCCTGAAACCTATATTGATTAATCCCCGGTAGGATTGCGCGCCTTTAATTCTGGCAAAATGTCTAAAGTGGTGCTTCCATGTCCTCATCAGTACGTGCACGTATTATTAGAGGTCGACCACCAGACTGCATGTGCCTATGGACCTGATAAGGCGAGTGCTAGTGCACTCCAGGCACCCACGTGGAAGCTTTCAGTGGACAGAATCCAATCACACGTGCGGCTGAGGCGCATCTCCAACTCCTTGCAGTTTAACCCGCCATCCCGCAATGGACTCATGCCATGCGATCGCCCTGTCCAAGCCCCAGTCCTCGTTTTGCTCGTGAAACGGCTTCAACTGGGGGCATCGTTATCTTGCTGATTCCGGTTTCCCCGGAGCCCGGCAGCACCAAGCTGTCGATGAGCATTCGATGAGTCCGCGTCAAAGCGGCCAAACAGCACTCGCGATACTTCCAAGACTAGAACATAGGACCCTCTCCTCTTCGCCTCGTGTTCCCGGAAATCGATACCGACGATTGTCCATGTGTCCGGTCAGTGGCTGAAGCAGCGCTAGTAGCTCAGCTGCAACGCCTCGCTGCCGTCTTCTCTCCACATCCCGCCAGCGATGAGTGAACAGCAAGGCGATGCCATCTCAGGCGGTGGTGCGTGCCGGCATCCTACTGGCCCAGATTTGAGCAGAGAAACTTGGCTTGCTCCCCGCGAGTGCTTGGCTGGGTTGCCGTCTTGAGCATGGACTAGCACGAGGAGGCTGACTTGCTTGGGTCGGGGTGCCTTGCTCGAGGGATGAGCAACAGCAGCCTAAAGCTTGCGGCTCCTGGCTAAGAGGCCGTCTGATGCCGATGCAGGTAGCACGAGTTCATTTATAGCGTCATGTCGTAGTTGTTGTAGCAGCTTGGAGCTGTTGAGCTGTTCTTCCATTTACATACTTCGATTTATAAGAGTGAAGTCTTCAAAATCCAAACCTCTGTGGTGTTCTGCGGTGCGATTTCGAGTATTATCATACCAAGACACGCACTGTAGGTCACACGCACAGCTTCTGCTCGAGGAGAGCTGAATAACCACGATGACTACATCCACGGTCGAGCTACATACTCTCGTGTCCGCATCTCTCGGGCCGGAGGACTGCATCGACTTTTACGAAAACCCATATACAGCACTAGGGAAGCTACAAGATGCTGTCAAAAGAAAAAGCCAACAACTCGAATCGCCAATCTCAACAGAGAAACCAGCCGATGGTGACATCAATGGCATCGACTGGCATGAATACGACCCGCCGGCAGCACTTAGAAAAACACCCAACGTCACATCTCAGATCCTCCTAGATATCGTTTTCACTTCGATTGAAAACGTCAAAACACGAGTCGGCGAAGAGCAACGTCTCAAAAAGGAGGCTGCAGAGGAGGCTGCTCGTCGGACAGCGGAAGAGAAACAAAAGGCAAAGGGAAAGGAACCTTATTTGCCTATATTCATTCCGCCCGGGGATCCGCCAGCCGAATCATCAGGCACCCGAGTAAAGAATTCGAAAGATTTGGTCATGTCAGGGGCGGTGCCAGATTTCGTTCTGTTGGGGCCCCCAGGAGTACCAATCAAAGAAGAGAAACGTCGAAAGTTTGCTCTACGCAATTTGTTCCAGCGCAGTCCAGAAGGGGGAGAAAGCAGTGCTGCTGGGCGGGCTCGTGAAGCTCTTCAACACAAACTAGAGACTAAGATTATGTCTGTCGACCCAAAGTCGGCCGATCCGAAGATTTTGGAAGCTATTGCTGCTCTCAAAAAGACCAAGCTATTCAAGACTGCTGATCCGAATGCACTTGTGTAAGTCTACCCGATCCCTCAAATCCGTCTCTGTCCTGGGTTCTTCAAACTAACCAACTGTGTTTCTCTTTCTAGTGAATGCGTTTCATGCCTCGACGACGTCCCTGTGAAAGATACAGTCAAGGTTCCATGCCACAGCTACTGCCGCGACTGTTTCGTCCGTTTAGTAACAGCGGCGGTTCAAAATGAGCAACAGTGGCCGCCTAAATGCTGCCTAAACCAGATCCCCTTCAAGACTGTCCTGAAAAATATTCCCGACGACCTCAAAAAGACGTTTCACGAAAGATCATCGGAGTGGGAAATTCCCGTCAGCGAGCGAGTATACTGTCATGTTCCTGACTGTGGCGTCTGGATCAAGCCTGGCAAGATCAATCTTGCCAGGCGTCAAGCCCGCTGCGAACGCAACCACGTTACATGTACCATCTGCCGAGGCCAAGCACACGGAAACAACGACTGCCCTCAGGATCAAGACTTGAACTTGACAAATCTGCTAGCAGAGGAAGAAGGTTGGAAGCATTGTTACTCTTGTCATGCCTTAGTAGAACACAAGGAGGCGTGTCAACATATGACGTGCAGATGCGGTGCTCAGTTCTGTTACGTCTGCGGCCTTCGGTGGAGAACCTGCGGGTGTACAATGGAACAGCTACATGCCATCAAACAGGCAGCCGAAGCTCGTAGGGGGCAAAGGCTGATGAATGAGAGGACAGAAGCAGAGGAGCTGCGTGATATTCTTGCTCAGATCGAGGAGTTTGAGCGCCAAGAAGCTTGGACACGCGAGATTGAAAGGCTGGAGAATGAGAGGCTGGAACTGGAACGTTGGCAAGCTGAAGTTGAAGAGCGGCTGAAAATGGAACAGGTCCGCAGACAAGAAGTTGAAATCAAGTACCAGCAGCTACGCGAGATGCTGGATGAACTTCATGAGCTCCAACAGGTCATGGCTGATTCGAAGCAAGACGAATATGCCAGAGACCTAGCTGCGGAAGCGGAGTCAGCGAAGAAACAGCTCGAAGAAAGGCAGCAAGCTGAGCGTTACAATCTTGACTCACTAATGCAGATCAAGATCAGAGCTAGAGAGGATAAATACGACAAGGAATATGCTGCTCGAGCGGACTTGGAGCATCAACTAGAGGAGGATTATCTAGCCCAGCTTCGCGACTTTTGGGCTGATAAAGTCGATGGGGAAGAACGGGTGGAAGCAAGTATGCTGCCCTTGCGCCAGCGCATGGATCTGGCGTACCGGACGTGGCAGAGATGGAGGGACGACCAATTGCACCATTACCGAACCAAGCTCGAGGATGAGCGAACTGTGAAGGAGGAGCTCATGTATAGCGCGAGGAAGAGGAATGCCGCAGCGTATGTGGACAAGGAGACGGACTTGACAAGGCGAATGGGGGCGGAGAAGAAGTGGATACAAGAGGTGATTCTGGAGCGTGAGCGAATGCTTGTGGGAATGGAGCTTCGAGAGACTGAAGACGACGCGGATAGTTTGTTCGCCGCTGAGACCAACGAGAACAATGAGTAAACTGGGCTATTGGAATGGGCGTATGGCGACTCGGACACGGGGTGTTTGCATTTTGGGCGTGTAAGACGGCCTTGGCTCAAGTTCATTTGTATAACTTTTTCTTTTTTTCCAGGGCACAACTACGTAGTAGGAAATAAGAATATCGAATTTGTATCCACAAGTGTCTTGAGAATGAGCAAGACAATGCGAGTCTTACTTTGGGAGAAGGCAGATCAGCATCGGGCAGCTTGCCATTTACAGTAATTATATCGACATCACCGGCCACTGCCACTCGGTAGGTAAGAAGCTTCTTTTTACATATGATGCTATTATAGCCTTCCTGTCACTTACACCCCTTGACGAACGAGTAAGAAGGCTAACCGACAGCCGTGAGAAGTACGGCATCAACGGGAGTCGGTTCTCGGAGCACGAACTTGACAGGTCTCCTTTGATTATCGGCGGCGGCTCGGGGCGCGGACGCAAGCCGTCTTACTATAGTCTACGGGATGGAATAGTCAAATTGTTGCAAATTGTTTGTCATTCATGGGTCCCCTGGAACTAAGAATCTGATGTGAGCAGTAAAACAAGCATGAGCACGGACAATCTGAGATCGGCCGTTGTTGGCTCGGTGTTTTGCGAGTTTATATTTGAGTTGACTGGGATAAAAGACTATTGCTCGGATGGTTGTACAGAAATGGATCTGGTGACGAAATGCCATTGTCAGTATTATTCATACTTCTTAATAATATACCACTATTTCTAAATAATGGTGTATATTGAGTGCTAGAGGTATATGAAGAATATGACCAATGCGACTGAAGACAGTAAGTGCCAAGTTCCAAGCTGGAGAGTGCCAAGATGTTTCTGGGGCTATCGAGGGTCTATCTCTTTTAGTGATGACATGAACTTTTGTTTATTCGCAAACTATTGACTTTGATAGAGTTGAAGTGGACCTGATTAGGTATGAATGCTTACATCTCGTACAAACGAAGCTCATTCTTTCATTTATAAAGCCTCGGTTCTCGCTAGTCAGTGCTCATTGCCAAGAGGCAACAGATTGCGAGTCTTGGAAACAATAAGGTTACATTGGCAATGACCGGACTCCAAAGACGTGGTTGGATGAAAGGGGGTATCAGGGGACTTGAATTTGTTTGTATAGTACCAGACAGAGCACTCCTGAAGCTCTTGATAGGTAGCTGAGAGCTTGTGAGAGAGATCCATATGGAAACCTGAAGCATCTACGATAATAATGTGCCGCTTCCGTGGGGCTTCAATTGCTAAAACGTCCATGTTTGAGGCCACTAAAACACACCTCTACAGCGCCTCTACAGCGCCTCTACAGCGCCTCTACAGCGCCTCTACAGCGCCTCTACAGCGCCTCTACAGCGCCTCTACAGCGCCTCTACAGCGCCTCTACAGCACTTCTTCCAGCAGGCAAGAGCGCTAAAACAAAATCCATGGATGCCACTAAGACGCATCGACCCCCGCATTGGCCTTGTTTCTCCTGTCTCATTCAACTCTTGTCCATCTCCAGATTTTCCAGCAGCTGGGCTAGCCCTGGTCGCAAAGCTATTTTAGGAGCGGTTACTCATCTTGATTGCTCGAAACCGACCCCTTGGCGGGAAATGGCGGCGTCTGATAGGGTACCCAGACCAGCTGGGGTTCATGCTGCAGTCGGCACTTTTCGCATCCGAGTTGGGGGAATATTCGAAGCACGGGGTGTATCAGCACGTCGACGGTCCGTCGCGCCACGGTTTGGCCAGAGCGCCTTGGCATGAGGCCGACAATGGAAACAAGACGTGAAACGAAAGGGGGGAGGTTGTGTTGAGCCAGCGGCAGTGGACTCTACATCGGCATCGGCATCAGGGTCAAGAGGCATGGGGATTTGCGCTGCAGATGACGGCACTCGCGTTTGCAAGAGGAGCATCATTTGCAAATCATCGCCATCACCATTGGGCAGAGCATCATCAAGCGGGCGCTGGGGGCGGATCTCGAGGACATGGCACTTGCACCCATGCAGCGGCTACTCGTACATGCAACATGGAGGCTCTCATTCTCCAGGCCGGTGACAGACAGGCCCTCTGCTTGGAGCCACGACGACCAGCGCAAGGCAAGCGAGCGAACGAGAAGCAGCAGAGAAACGCTAGCCCAGTCCCTATTACAGGTGGCTTTCACAAGTTTGCTTTCAATAAACAAGCTTAGTCCAACGCGAGGCAGCCCCTGGACTACCCTTGTGCCTAATTCGACCAAAGGACATGTCCTATCTGAGGGCACAGGCGTCTCAGCTGGTGACGAGGGGAGGCTCTCGGTTTGGTCCCGAACGATCCATGCCCAATACAACATTCAATCTGGCACGCTGTGCTCCGTATGTGGCATCGCGGCCCCCATAGGCCTCAGCTCCAGACAATCTAGGCAATACCCCTTCGACTACAGAACACAATACGGAGTACAGAAACACAAATTCGGGTCAATACTAGCATCAATTGCTTGTGCCTGACACTACTGGATTTGCACTGGCGCGGAGCACTACCGTAGTGCCTTGTGCTAGCTTATACGCAAAGCGGAAATCGCACTGCATCGTTTCTATAAGCAGGATTCAAAGCGTCAGCCAGGCCAATGCGCCATCAATGTTCAGCGCACGCCCCTCCCCGACCCAATTAGAGTCGCATTGAGAATCTGTCTGTTCTCGTGAAGAGTTTCCTCCTCCACGGAAACACGGAACGGCCAGGGGTAGTGGCAGGAGCTCTGGCTTGGTTTATTTCCCGGCATGCGTTTCGGACCTGGACAGCGAGGCGCGAACTTGTTTCGTTGAGCGCCATGCTTCAGTCCCGTCTTGGAATAAGGCATCCCGTGGCTAGACGCTGACAATGATGGAAAGGAGGATGTATATAAGGCCAGCACACCCTCAGGTTCCTGACTGTTTCTTGATATTTTCCTCAGACCAAACAAACCAATCCTACTCAAGTGATACCCCAATTGCAAGCGATTCAACAGTTCTTTCTTCTTCAATCTCCTTCTAATACCCAAATACCCACACAAAACAAAACAAAACAACCGCCAACATGCTCTTCACATCTCTTGCCGTTGCCACCCTCTCCGCTGTTGCCAGCGCAAAGACCATCCGCATCGACGTCGGCCAGAGCGGTCTCGCCTTCACCCCCAACGACATCAAGGCCAGCGTCGGCGACATTTTGGAGTTCCACTACCACCCCAAGAACCACAGTGTTGTTGCTGCCGACTTTGCTACTCCTTGCAAGCCCAAGGCTGAGGGTGGCTTCTACTCTGGCTTCTTCCCTACCACGTCTGGCGAGAACGTAAGTAGCAAGGAAATCATATATAAGTGTTATTCAACCACATGTATACTAACAATTATATTCAGGAGAACGTCTTCCAGGTCGAGGTCAACAACACCACTCCCATCTGGTTCTACTGCTCCCAGACCGTCATGAACCACTGCGGTGCCGGCATGGTTGGTGTCGTCAACGCCAACACCTCCTCCACCAAGACATTCGAGACCTTCCAGGCTGCTGCCAAGAAGGTCACCACCAACGAGTCTCCCAGCACCGGCAACTCCTTTGGCGGTAAGATCCTCGCTGCTCCCTCTTCGACCACATCCGGCGGTGCCAGCGCCACCAGTGGTGCGCCTGCTTCGGCCAGCACCACCAACGCTGCTGCTGCTCTTGGCTCCGTCAGCGGCATGGCCATGGCCGTCGTTGGCGCCGCCGTTGCTTTCGCCATCTAAGTGCTGAACGAACTGGGAACAATGGAACGGATTAATGGGCAAAGTGTGAATATACGTCGTCATGTACAATGAGTCAAGGGGGTTTTTCTTTTATGAGAGGCAGCGTGCGGAAAAGCGAACAATAATTTCATAATCCCCTGCTGTGAGGCTGGCCTCTTTTATCTTCAGGGTTTCTTATACCGTTTGGGTCAAGCAATTTACATAGACGCCATTTAGGCAAGTGAATGGGGAAATCAGTCAATACACAATGATTTACACTCTCAACTTCTGTGCTTTTCGCAATACAAACTGGTGACATAGCATGAAGCGATCCGATTCCTTCACAGTTAATTGAGTTGATTGACAAAGCATAAACCACGATTGCCTTGGTGAAACGATTATCCAGGCATTTAGCACGTATAATAAGAGCACAGGAGGTCGTTGAAATGTTTCGACTCAGCTAAGCAGCCAAGACTTTTAGACCCAAATCTTAGTGCCAGTTGATGTGCAGTGGGTCTGTCTAGCCTCAGATGCGGCGAAATTGGCTTATTCACACTGACACTAACCAAAGTCTTGTCATCACCGTCTTCCAATGAAAACTTACACAAACTCATATAAAAAACACACAAAACGAGCCTCAAGCTGCCCAGCATGGGGTCCATCACCAGAGATGAAGATACACCCACAGCCTCCTCACAGTGAGTCTACCCAACCCAATGAATGCACCTATTTTTAAACCAGGCAACGAATTTTCAGCGGTGCAGGGTAAGACTTGGTTTCATCATGACTAACTCAGTGTGACATTTCTTAGTCCGCTCAAGATCTTTGATGCTGTGAGGAGGCAGGATCGGTTTCTATATGCCTGTGCGCCGATGGTGCGCTACAGCAAGGCAAGTACTATCAGATGAAGAGAGTTTCAATGGTTGTGAGGATTCTTGAACAGTTTGAGCTGACAGGGGTCATCGGCACAGCTTGCCTTTCGCCAGACAGTTCACAAATATGGCGTCGACTTGTGTTGGACGCCCATGATTCTGGCCAAGGAGTTTAACAGGAATCAGTTTGCCAGAGACAGCGGTATGCATTTTAACCACCGAATCAACTCAACTAAAACGATGTATGAAACAATCAAGACTAACAAGAATCTGCAGACTTTACAATATCAACCTCCGGCGTCCAGCCTCCCACAATAGTCCAGTTCGGCGCAAACGTGCCCCTGGAACTCGCCCGTGCCTCAACCCTCGTTGCGCCTTTTGCGTCAGGCGTAGACCTCAACTGCGGATGTCCCCAATCATGGGCCTGTGCGGAAACGCTCGGCGCTGCGTTGATGAACAAGAGAGAGCTGGTGCGCGACATGGTGATTGAGACGAGGCAGCATCTGGCCAGAGACGGATGGGCCGTGGGGATGGAGGAGGATATAGACAGCCCCAAGGGCCGTAGTGTGAGCGTCAAGATACGGGTTCACGATGATTTGAGGTAAGAGGGCCGATATATCGTCACTGAAAGTGAAACCTACAAGTCAAGCACTCACACTTACACTCACTCAAACTCAGGAAAACAATGGACTATCTCGACACAGTCATAGGACATCCCCAAAACCGCCTCGTCGACTGGGTCACCATACATCCCCGAACCCGCCACACCCCCTCAACAACCCCCATCTTCACCGAAGCCCTCGAAATCCTCACCGAAAAGTACTCGCGCACGCTTCCCATCCTTCTCTCCGGCGATGTCTTTGATCTCGCAGCCCTCCCCATCAAATCAACCTCCCCTCCCGACCTCGCAACTCTCACCATCAAAGAAGACCCCCCCTCAAGCAGCAACAACAACATCCTTGCACAGAAACAGCAGAAGCCGAAACCCAGCAACACGAATCTCTCAGGCTTCATGTCCGCCCGCGGCCTCCTCGCCAACCCGGCCCTCTTCGCGGGCCATTCGGCGTGTCCCTGGGAGACGCTGGAGACGTTCATGTGTAATGTGGCAAGGTGTCCGCTGCCGTTGAAGTTGGTTGTGCATCATGTGCAGGAGATGTGTGCGCCGGGGATGGGCGACGACAAGTCCTCGTTGTTGAGTAAGAAGGAGAGAGCCAAGTTGGTGGATTTCACGAACATGGCGGATTTGATTGACTTTTTGGATGAAAAGATTGAGGAGCATACTGGGCAGAAGGGGATGAGGCGAGACTTGTGAAACAACTAGAGTAAAACAAAAGACGCTCGAAAGAAAAATATTGCAAAAGAAATGGAAATGGGTCTATGAAATCAGGGATTGGCGGTCCCGTCTGGTTCATTGGATATGATTATATGGTTGGTTCAGGCATTGCTTTTGAGTATTCGTCAAAGCTTGGTTTAGGAATATGGCATGAAGCCAGTATAAAATAGAATTTGAAAAAGAAACATAAAACCATTCACCTGGGTTACGACACATATATATACTCCTATAGATTATAATCCGCTCAAAATACCCCGAATGCCCACAGACCCCGAATCGTCCCGCTTCTCCACAAACGCCTTGAAATCCGCCTTTGACAGCTTCCCCCTGACCGAGCTCGACCCGGGCGCCAGCGTCCTCACCTTCTCCCTCAGCGCCTCCGGACCGACGATGAAGAGCGACCCAATCTCCGTAAGCATCTCAATCGCCGTCTCCACGTCCTTGGCCAGCGGCCACGCCCGCAGCGTCGCCACGTACTTTGCAATGTCCTGCGTCACCATCAGGCCGCCCGTGGCGTTGACCTGGAACCGCTTGAAGTGGTCAAACAGGTGCGAGTGAAGCACCAGGCCCAGCTCGCTGAAGAATTTTTCGGCGTTGTGCCCGTCAATGGCCTGGCTAGCGAGTTGGCTCGCCCGCGCGAGGAACTGGCAGATGTGCAGGCATGTGGCGGTTTGGAGAGACTCCAGTTCGCCGTCCTTGGGCCTGAAGTCCTGCTTCTTTTGTGTGCCTAGCGACTTGATGACCCAGTTCACAACAACGTCGATTGATATTTTTATCACGGCGTTTGTCTTCTTTTCAATGGTATCAATGGCCATCTTCTTCTGTGCCTCCATGCTCTTGCGCACAGTCGTGTTGGATTCGGCGAGTCGAATGAGGACCGTGCTAATGAATCGTTCCATGAGGCCCGATATCGTCACACCCGGTCGGATGGGCGGTAGATACGACATGTCTGGCTCGATCTTTGTGTTCTCCAAAATGGTAGCCTGAGAATGTGCTGCCTCGAGGGCAGTTTCGATGTAAACTTGACCCATGTGTGTGAGCAGCAGGTTGAGCAATATGTTGACATCTTTCGGTGTATCGATCTGAGACCCGAGCTCGAGTACTCTCTGGACACTCTCCGCCAACCATTTTAGCATCCTCTTTGCGTTGGCCACCCCTAGTATTCCATCTTCATCTGATACCTCAATCTCATTTTTATTATCGCTCTTGTCTGACAGGCCGGCAACTCGCAGCATCATGGCCTTTTGCGTGGCCGATAACTCTGACGACTCAAGACGCTCCAGATATGCGTCCTTGGCGGACTGAATCATCTGATTGCCTTGCTGGGCTAAAGAGGCCATGAACCCAGAAGATGGCGCCTTCTTTCGCCTTGAGTGGAATATACTAAACTTGAAGAGCAAAGAGCCGTATAATTCTTCCAGGCTCTTCTTTTCCCGCTCGATGTAGACACTTCCAACAAGAAAGGGGACGAAAAGCTCGTCCAGCTGCTGATCCAAAGCCTGTGCAATCTGCGCCGAGCAAGGCTCTGGGTGTTCCGTCAGGCCGTGCATCTTCAAATCTTCTACCAAGGAGCCGATATAACTCCTCGATGAGTGGAGGGATCTGAGGAACGCCAGGGTGGAGACTGATTCGGCCTTGTCGAGGACCTTTTCGAGTCGCTGCTGTATAGACTGCTGGAAGACGCGCTGAATGAACTTGATGAGCACCGTTTCGTAGTAGGGGAACGCCCGCTTGATAATAAAGGATTCCTCTTGCATGACAATCTTGACTTCGTCAATGAGGGATTGCAAACTCGGTTCGATGCCCGGCGGCTCCACGTCCGGATCGGCCAAAGCCTCCCACATTTCACCATCGGCTGCCATTTCGTCGCTCATTAATTGGTCTCTGTCAATGAAGAACTGATGCTGGTTTACAAAAACCGCAATGACACTGGCGCCTCCGTTGAAATCGTATAGCACCTTTGCGCATTCCATCATGTCGTTAAAGTTCTGCCGCCTGTAGCTATTGTTGAACTGCTGCAATAGATCTTGCTCCAGCGTCTCGCAGAATTTCTCCAGGATTTCTCGGGTATTGCGCGCTCTAATTGTCAACGTGGCAAAACTGGCAATACTGGCCCTGTTGCCATTTCGTGTTGCCCATGCCAGCGGGTCAAGCTGCTGGCTGATTCTCATCAATTGACGAGCAATGACGGCACATCGCACCTTGTTCTCTGCGCCTCCTTGCCGCCGGATGTCTTCAAGGGACGATAATAGCCCAGTTTCGCTGAGTTCTGTCCAGCAACTTATTAAGAAGATGGTGTCCTGCGCTCGTCTCCTCTTCTTGTCCAAGTCGTCCAACTTCTCTCCAATCTGTACGGCAATGTTCCCGCCTGTATCAGGCTTTCCGTTCGCGTCATTGCCGTTTGTGCTATTAGGATTTAATGAAATGTCTAGGGCCTCGAACGACTCCATGGTTTCGTCAAGCTTGCGGCCGAGGGTATCGAGTGTCTGGTCATGTTGGATTTCGGCCCGGCGCACTTGTGAAAGGAGCTCGGATTCCTTTTCCTGGAGCTCATCTCCAAGAACGGCAAGCTGAGATAAGGCATCTGGAGAGACGTCAGTCAGCGTGAGTGCCCCCTTTCTCGCCTCCCAGAATCGGATCCCATACTCTCAAAGCTTCTGATTAGCGGCTTTGGGTCAAAAGTGGTGGATTGAGACGGCCCCGAGCGACGGCCAGAGGGCATAGCACTCTCGGCAAGACTGTCAACAAAGTCTCTGACTATGAAGTCCTTGTTGGAGAAGTCATCAAGGGTGAAGTTGGGGCCCTTTGGGAAGATGCTCTTGGGCCCGCTGGACCGGTCCATGGTTGGCAAGCGGCAGGGCGAAGCTCAGCGGGCTACATGTATGTCGTGTGTCGTGTGTTATGTGATGATGCAATTGAAGTTCATCTGCCCCCTTCGCTCATGTGATTCGATGCTCGACGGTCGCCCGAGACCAGATTCGCCGTGTTGCGTCGTCGCAAAAGCGCTGTTCGATGCCTCCCCTAGAATGCGAGTCCAGCACCTTACGTGACCACTTGAAGCTGTTTAGCAGGTATCATGCCTGCTGGGCCCCGCCACGCCACACCTTGCAGCGACCTTCCAGCTGCGCCACAGGCCGTCGTGGCTCCTCGTGGCTCGTCGGACCACTCAGGAGAGAGGACACATGCAAATCCCATCAAATCGGGTACCGGCGACAAGGTACCTTTTTCTGCTGAACGAGACAAAGCAGCTCATTTGCATCGCCTCCCCCAACTCTTCCTTCCCAGCAATTCCATTGCTGCATGGACACGTCAAGCTTGCGTCTTGATTCGCCATAAGGGCAGCTGCCACAACCCAAGGGCGTGCAGCTGGTCTCGATTTCCCTTCATTCGAAAACTTTACCTACGACACCAACCGCAAACCATATAATACACCTTTCACAGCTTTCCGGCTCCCTTAATTTCGACTGCTTTCTCCTCGTCGCCTCGCTACAGTGAGACAGTCTTTCGAGACTGCAAAGATTCAGCATGCCTATGTCTGTTCGAGACACAAAGGCGTATAGGGCCGACGAACAGCAGGACCACCATCTTCTGACCGAGGCTCAGCGACAGGCCATCTTCAAGGTATGAGCAGTTTGCGACTCGAGATTACGCGACAGCATCTCTAACAACAGACAGGCTTCGCTTCCCTCCCCGAACGATGGACCTGCCGCCGTGAACAGTAGGGCTTCGCAGGCACAGCGCAGATCCCGGCTCGGAGTTAGACGCTTCCTGAAAAACCAACTCTTCGTCTTCGTCTTCGCCGTGATGCATGGCATCTTTTCCCTATATATCAAGTCACGGCAGACATGGCACGGAGTGGCCTACCAGATCTCGTCCATCCTCTACTACCACCACGCTACGCCACAGTACATCCGACGGGATATCGCGGGCCTGCCCAAGAAGCCAAACCATCTCAGCGCAATCTTGAAGACTGAGGTGAACCACCACAGAGCAAAGAATGATATTGATCGGCTGATTGAGGAAACCGCCGAGCTTGCGACGTGGTGTGCTTGTGCGGAGATTCCCATGTTATCGATATACGAGAAATCAGGTGAGCTCCTCTCTCAAATCTCCACGTCCCTTATAGGCACCAAAGACTGACACAACCAAACAGGGGTCTTGAAGAAACACATGCCTCGAGTTTACGAAGCCGTCATACAAAAGTTCACCTTTTACTTCGGCACTGAACACCCGACGCTGTCTGTGACTTCCCCCCACAAGGAGGATTTCCCTACGCGAATGCTCGAAGAGAGCAAGCACGGCCATTTACAGCTTCACTTGATCTCTTACCAGGATGGAAGAGAATCCATCGTTGACCTCACCAGAACCCTTGCTGATATGTCGCAACGGGGTAAGATTTCCCCACGGGACATTTCTCAAGAGCTTGTCGACGCCGAACTGTCGGAGGGCATCTTCCCGGAACCGGACTTGTTGATTCTTTTCACCCCCTATGTCGAGCTGTCAGGCTATCCTCCGTGGCAAATACGCCTAACTGAGATTTTCTGCCTGCAAGACAACGAGACGTTTGGCTACCAGGTGTTCCTAAGGGCCCTGAGGAACTTTGCTTCCGCTCAGATGCGACACGGCAAATAAATCGGCATAGAAAGCGCTGCAGATATCCATTTCCTTATAGATAGATGTACATTTTCTCCATTTTTTTATGCGGGCTTCATGGTACCACTCGTCTTATCCCATCGATAAACGGGACCACTTCCGACGTTATAGTTGTAATAGTTTTCTGTTCCCCCTTTGATCATGGCCCTTCTGAAAGTTATATTGATCCTTCCCCCATCGTCTTGGTTCTTTCCTGTGCGTTTCGGTATAGAATGGAGCCAGTTAGACTGTGTTTTCCCTCGCATCAAGATCATGTCACCACTGTTTAGTGGAAATTTAATCACTCCTGTTTTTATAGCTGAACTTTCTCCCTGATTTGGAGGTGCTGGTTTGTGCTTCATTAGAAAATCCCGTCGAGCACCCAACGAAAAGGAGGCAATGGCGGGATCGTGACCAAGAAACCTTTCGTCATCGCTATGGAATGAAATACTATCCGCGCCAGAGGCATAATAGTTGACTAGACAGAAATTGAATTTGCAGTCCGTTGCCGCCTCGGTGGATTGGCGCAGCTCATCGAGACATTTGGGAAGAGGTCGAGGTGAACATTTGTCATAGCGTCTGTCAGGCGGTACCTTCATTCCCGTATTTGCATCTATCACGGTGCCGTCGTCATCAAATTTGGATGTTTCATCCAGACCAAATACTGTTGTCCATCTTTCACACCATGAATCAGCTTGTGATTTTACTCATATATACCTGGGCCGTTGGATTGGTGACTTACCTTGGCGTGCGTACCTGAGACTCAATGCCTCCTCGTTTGATTTGGTATTCTACTCTGTAAAATGGTAATTCTGCCCTTAAATGTTGAAACAGCTGACGCGCAAGGTAATCTGGAATGTAAGGCTCGAAATACAAGAGGTCCAAATCTGGCTCGTTGTTGATGACCCGGGCAGGACGAGCTGGCAGGGATGAGAGCTCTTTGCTTATTGACATGGGCAATTCAGCAATGGGAAATGGGTATTTTGAATGCTGTGACTTGAGAATCTATACAATCGTAAGTAATTGAAGGCGTACTCATATCTTGACAAGCCCAGACGCACAATCTCATCTCGACTTTCTACACTGTTTTCTTCCCCGGCGATATCGTTACGGGATCGCTTTGCAGCAGGTGCAAAGAATGCATCAATTGTCCGCTTCTGTGCCATTCTTTTCAAGGCCAAATGCCGCGTGGCTATCATATAAAACATGTACAGAAATTATGCCAAACAAAGTGTTCAACTCGTTGTGAATGATCAAAGCGCGTTCACATGTCTCAAGAGTCGTGACATCACAGCTTCAGCCTTGTCAACTTGAGCTCGCGCCACGGCTCTCGACCCACTTCACTGTCCGATCTTGTGTAGTGTGGCGGTGCAGGTACCGCGAAGATGTACTCCGCACGCAAAATTTCAACATCTCAGCCTTGCATCCCCGGTCGAGTGAGTAATACTGCAAGAAACGACGTTGATCTTGCGGACCAGATATTCGACATGGATGTGAGTTATAAGATGATGTTGTCTCCAAGTACCAAATAAACGGGCCTCTAACCATGAGATTTATATGAAAATAAAGGATTCAGATAAACAGGTTATGCTGAATCTCTTCCGAGCCCCTGCTGCTGCCAGAGCGGCCAAAGCACTGGATAGATCGCTTTTCTCAAACACGCTCCCGACAGCTGCGGCTTCAATAAGAGATAACAGGCTCATTTCAAAGTACCGCAAGCAACTTGAAAAGACAAGGGAGATCTTTGCGTTGGACAGATTCGATGTCTGTGCGGCGGATCCAGATGCCACTCTCGCAGCACAAGGAAAGAAGTGTCTTGTGTTGAAGCCACACATCAAGCCAGATGGTATGTTTATATGCTAGACTTAAATGGCATTTGTTTTTTATGAGTGTGATGAAAATGAGAGATTAATGGCTAACTGTGTATAAGTACCCGAAACATGGAGCCCGGTGTTGCAGGAAGCTTCAAAGCTGGGAGAGTTGAAGATTGTCCCTTATGAGATCCATGTTGGATATGATCTCTGGAGTTATCGTACGATACAATTGATTTTCCAACTTGGCACTGAAATGAATGGCAGATCTAACTCATAGGAACAGTTGATGTCATGAGATCTATCCTTCCAGAGGACTTACACGGCGAAATCCCTGTGGGTTTCAACACGGCAGGCCACGTCGGTGAGTTAAACCCCCTCATCTTGCTATCAAAAGCTCTCAAAGAAAGATGAAACAAAAGCTTACCACTACAAAAAGCTCACCTCAACATTCGGGGGCAATACCTTCCCTACAAGCACATCATTGCTCAAGTTATCATGGATAAGAATCCCACAATCCGTACCGTCATCAACAAAGTGGACAACGTCGGCACAGAGAGCGAGTTCCGAACCTTTAGCTACGAGGTCTTGGCTGGACCTGACGATATGCTCGTCGAAGTCAGCGAAGCTGGTTGCGTTTTCAAATTCGATTACTCCAAAGTCTACTGGAACACGAAGCTTGGCACTGAGCACCAGCGTCTCGTCAGCCTATTCAAACCGGGAGAAGTCGTTATTGATCTCATGGCTGGCATTGGACCTTTTGCTGCTCCTGCTGGCAAAAAGGGGGTATTCGTCTGGGCGAATGACAAGAATCCCGAGAGCTACAAGTATCTTACCGAGATTATCAAGAGGAACAAGGTGGGCAGCGTCTCTTCCTCCATCATCACTCTGACGTTTTTTATAGCAACTGACGCACAAAGGACAGGTCTCGGAATTCGTCAAACCTTTCAACGAAGACGGACACGACTTCATCAAGCAAGGAACCGACCTGGTCCTGGAAGCATCCAAACGAGGAGACTGCGCCCTCGTCCCTCAAAAAGTATCGCGAAGCGCTCCAGGCCCGCGGCCGGAACCCATCCGGATCCCCGTGCCGCCCACGGTATCACACTTTGTCATGAACCTTCCTGCCTCCGCTATAGAGTTTCTTCACAACTTCCGCGGCCTGTACGAGGGCCACGAAGAGCTCTTCGCCCCTCACACCGAGACGAAGCTCCCGATGGTTCACGTCCACTGCTTCGCCGTCAAGGCGGACGACGCAACCCCGCTGGACGACATCTGCCAGCGCATCGAAAAGGAGATTGGGGTGCTCCTCACGCCAGGCGATGATGCGGACAAGGACGGCCAGGTCCTGATCCATGAGGTCAGGGATGTGGCTCCTGCGAAGCGAATGTTTTGTGCAAGTTTCCGTCTGCCGCCCTCAGTCGCCTTTGCTCCGCGATCCTAGGCCCGACCGATCGAGATGGCCGATCCAATCTCGTCCGGCCTTTTTTCTTCCTCCTCTCTGCTTGGAACGTAACCCAGCCCTACAGTACGGGAGGGCGCGACGCCTCATTTTCGCTTCTTTGCCCTTAGGTAAAAAGAAAACTGTACTCGCTACAATGCTCTTGTCGATACCCACACGGAGTAGCTACTGATCGGCAGCGGGAAAAGATTCACAAGAAAACAATAGGGTGCGGATATGAACCTTATCTTTTCTCAAAAGCCGGGCTTGCGGGCGGTCCAGCCATGACGACAAAAAAAGCATGAAGCCGGCATGCCGTTCTAAGCCTACTCCCAAACGCCATATCCTTTCCTCTTGCATCAGTGCCTTTTGCTTTTTTAACCAAAGAAAGATAAGCGGGCGGTTCCCAAAAAAAATTTCTCATATCCCCCCTCGAATGAAATTGATAACGCAAAATTTCCTGCTTTTTGTTCTTTCACCCTGCATGTCCAACCCGGTCGAACGGTTGGTTGACGAAAGCACCGTACCGGAAGCTAGCTCAAGCACGTTTCTCAGCTATCATGGATAATGGATCAAGCGGAAAGCATAAATCTCGCTCATAGCATATGAAAAATCCCTCTCTATTTATTTATTTTTCATATGAGCCCTTTTCTGAAATTTTTTGAGTCCACGCTAGGGGCGTGAAGAGGGATGACAAACAAGACAGATTTGGCAGCGTTTCCCAGCTTTGGTCTACCTTACACCGACAAGTTGCTTGTTGTAGCCAGCTCTTCTTCTCGCCAGCTGTTTTTTCGATGGCCTTCTTTTAAGATCCCACTTATCGCGGCTATGCATGGTGCCCTGTTATTTGCTTTTTAGAGAGCTTTTTTGTCGGCGATTGCAGGAGAATATAGCTGTTCCGATGAGGTAACAGAAAAAAGTGGTGATGTTCTCAGCACTCCAAAATCTTTCCACATCCAAGCCCAAAAAGAAAGATAAAAATAGAAAATAAAATTCAATAAAATAAAATTCAATAAAATAAATGTCAAATCCCACAAAACGCCAATTCAAAGCCAAAACAAAAACCTGGATATCCCGCAAAAAACTCATGCATATTTCACACAAAGGAAAAAGCTTACCCCAGCCCCAAAGGAGCTGTCACCTTTCGTCATGCTTGGCTCTCCCCTCACTTAAGCTCACGACATCACCCGCGGATCACGGATATCCCCCCAGCTAAAGCTCTTAGCTATGTAACGTCCAGATATCTAAATTTTCAATCACGTAAGGCCCTCCTTTATTTTCGTATCAAAGCCACCACAAAACTTCAACACCCTTCTCTTTTGCCGCAAGCCACTCACCCGCACAGTTATCTCTTGCCCGCAAGGCCCAAGCCGGGTCCCCCCAGAAACCTAGCTCCGACAGCCGGGGCTAAGTTCAAAGCATGGAACCGGAAACGCCAGCTTTTGAGTCTGGGGGTTATTATTCCAGCTTCCTCTAGCAGTAGTAGATTTTCATGTTTTCTCCAGATAGATAGCGATTGCTGCTAAACATCCCAAGCTCTTCTAACATGACCTAGCCATCTAGCCATCATACAGTAGCAGCAGGCAGACGAATTACGGCCGCCGATAGATAGCTCGACACCCCTCCATCAAAAAGCGCCAGGTCCGTCATTTTTCGCCACCGCTGTTTAGCTTCTGCAACCAGCAAAGCCCCAGGGGACCACGTTCATCCGGGACTCACCACCACTCGCAAGAAAAGCCAGAAAAGAAAAAGGGTTCAATTGGCAAAAAAGCCACTGCCTTCTTGCATCATTCAAAGGGGCGCCGGTCTTGGCTTTTCCAGGCACGACGCCACATGAAATCGATTCGTGGGTTATCTGCATTTGACTGGAGTTTATGATATAAAAAACCGGGGATGGCATACTAAGTTGCCATTATTCGTAAAATTCCCCGAGAGTGTTCCTCCTTTTTCTCAAACATAACTCGCTTACAAGGTTCCTGATTTGCTGTATCTTTCTTCTCTCCTGTGTGAACACATGCAAGAGGTGCATATATTGGGCCTTGGCCACCAGAGAAAAAGGAGCGCAGGTCTCTTGACCATGAAGCCAAGGCGTCGAAAAACTTTGGCTCCGGTCCTCTCAATCAGGATTGGTGCTTGACACCCCGGAGGCTCCCCGGCTCGTACATGTACATACAGCTGCATATTGGACGACTGCTACCGTAAAAGGTGCCAGGGAGAAGACAAGACGCATGCAGTCTTAGATAAGAGCTTCTTGAGGAGCTTGGTTGTAACGAAGCAGGTTTTGCTGCCTTTCCCCTTGTAAACCGCAAAGGCGAGGGGCACGGAGCACGCCGCAAGAGATAACAAAGGTACCCCAGGTGAACAGTAATTCTTTTGCAGTAATCTTTTTCTCCTCCGATGGCGGTTATCTACGGAACAAATGTCCTTCTGCACAACATAACATGCAGCGGGCAGGGTGCGAGATAAGGTGCCGTGCCTAGCTCGCAACAAGAGCGAGATAGGGAACAAACACCCCGGATTTGCAAATAGTACAAGTACCGTGATTAATTTATCTTCTCGCTGACCGGCTGCACAATGCAAGGGCTAATGTGTCTTGTGTAGCATATCTTCAAGTGGCATTTCCTCTGCAGCCGCTGTCTCGTGGGCAGATGCAACGCATGGTGGTGTAATAAGAGTATCACATTTAGGTAGGTGATAGTATGCCATCCATAGCATTGCCTGTTATCGACAAGGCCAACGCAGGCCCAAGGGGGATGGACAAACTCTATTCGCCGAGTCAGCCATGAGAAGAGCATCACGCCGCCCTTTGTCGACAAGCTTTCCTTTCCTCGTACGGAACGGACATGTGGCCAAGCCGGGCGGCACCCGCTCAAGCATCGTTGCAGTGTGAGGTGAGAAAAGGTAAATCCAGAGTGACATGTCCAAATGGTGCTATTGGGTCTAATGCAGCTGATATCACTTTTCAAGCCCGTCCATCTCTGTCCCTGTATAACAGGGGTCCGGAGACACAGAACCGAGATGTGAAAAGTGATGCGGCCGAACCTGGTCTGGTAAATGCTCTTCACTTGGTCGACATTGTGACTGAGCCAAAATAAAAATAGACTAATCACCCTTGAAGATAAAGGAAGAGAGGGAGAGGACGAGAAAGAGACGGAGGGAGAGGGAGAGAATGAGTCAGGGATGTGCGATATACGAGCGGGTATGCATTACAGCTGGCAGTGTTCCGTATATCCGCGTCTCTCTTGAATGAGGCGACCGAGCGAATATCCAGGCTCAGATTAGCTTTGCATGACAGATGGCTGTACCTTGGAAGTGTGCGAGCCATTTTGAGGAGATGGTGTTGAGGGAGCCGTGATGCCTCGTACTGGCTTGTGCTATACCCAATTGTGTCAGCAAACTTTGCTTTGCAGGCGAAGCTTTCAAGTTCTTCTTATGCATGCCCCTCTAGCTCGACGAGCTTCATAGGTGCTGGCAGTGGGGCAAACAACCAGACCATGGCCCTGTCGTGAGGCAGCAAGCATCCAGCTGTGCGGGGAGGGTGTCGGCCTCGTAGCTGCACGGCGTTCCAACGTTTCGTCCGTTTAATGTTCCGGTAGAGGGCGTGGTACATTCTTTCTTGCATCTCGGGCACTCATACGCCCCCCTTTCCACGGACTCCGTACCACGGTAGAGTGCCATCCGGCGGGGCTTGGATGGGATCGCTTATTATCCAATTGCCATTTCTTTCCAATATCTGGCGGTTATCGATTCCTATATTCCGAAGGTAGCACGTATTGGTAGTAGTGGTTTTGGTGATAATCCCGAGTGGAGGGCAACATTGAAGCTTGTAGATTGTCTTCCAGGGATTGAGGTCTAATTGTCAGTAGCAATTGGCCATCGGCAAGACCGGAAGTCATGAATGCAGTAATGATTGGAATACCGAGCCAGAGGGCGAGACAAATTCAGCCCTCGGAACTTTTCCCAGTGAGGTGCAGAGTTGTATCGAAGCATCAAGTGCCTCGCCGGGCGGGGTCTCCTTGGGCACAGCGGCTATCCTGACTGACTGCTGACTTGCTGACGTTCAATTCCTCTCGCAATGATTGGATTCTGCACCGCTTCGTCCTTGCCACCGCGCTATGCCTGCAGCTCCGTGATCCGGCATCTATCTCGGCCGCAGAGAAAATGAATCTATATTAAAAAAGGACGCAGCAGCCAACATTGACGCATGCTGCTTGGCTGCAGACAGTCTTGCAATCGTCGTTTCCGGGAGCTGCACTGGGGAGCAGCCGGGGGCGTCGTGAATTGTGGGGGAAGCAGGCTTCGGCGCCGCATTAACAGGGGCTGTGCGCTAGCTATCCCACCACGATGCAGCTTGATAGGCCATTGAGGACTGCGATGGTGACTTGGCCGTCCAAAGGTTTGTCCCAAGCAGGGAAGCTCTGAGTAGCTTGGCCTGACCGTACGAGTACAGTACGATCCCGTCTCGAAGGCGTCCAGGACATGATTGGCTGGTCAAAGTTCGTAGCAGAGCCCTGGAGTGCCAATCAGATGGGAGGAGATATCCGGATGCCAGTAGCTTCCTGGTAGCTACATATCGCTTGCATCACCATTAGGTGTCTCTCGCGGGAGAGGGGAAACTCTGTGTCAGAGTAGAGTCGAGGCAGACAAAGCATCTCCGGGCTAACACCTGAGAGGCTTAACGGTCGACAAGGGAGCAGAAGCTTTTCAGAGCTTGTCCTGTCCAAGCTGTTGACGGAGCAAAACTTTGTCAATGTCATGGGTGTCGTGTCATTTCAGGTACAAGTGCATATTGAAGGTTAAGGTCTCGGCCCCTGCGAAGCATAATATTAGTATGAAGCGGTATCCAAGTCGTAGTATTACGTTTCGAAATCCTCATCAATTGCGTCGAACGGGTCATGTTACGAGAAGAGGCTGTGGTGTAGAAGCGACCATGTTGTTCTGATCCAAGTGGCCGCCTGGATATTAAGGCAAATGGTGTGTTTGGGAGGCAGCCATGACGCTCTTTCCTCAACGAGCAGGCGAACCTTGGTTATCGATATCGGTCATGCCCAACCACATCCCGAGCTTATACAGTTCATATTACCAAATGCATATACCGACATGGAACATTTGCATTACAAAAATGTCAGAATTAGACAAACTCTATCATACGTCGTCGTTCGTTTGGTATCCGAGACATGCAGCTCAAACACGTTGCGGAATATATCAATGATCAACGAATATCTGCTAGTATTCAGATAGCTCCATGCGGATGGGTCTTTAAGGACAGGGGTCTAACTCCCCCCAGAAATTGAGGTTCATCAGCCACAGAGTACGAAGATCCTCCACACGACGTCGATCATTTGAGATACAATAGGTGCAACTAGTGTCCTCGAAAAGGGTAGCCCATGGGTCCAGAGAGGTGAGCCAAGATAGATACGAATCTGCCCATGTTACGGTACATTCAATCCGCACTGCCCCTCGCAGATCTTTATGATCGGATCATCGACTAAGAGCTCCCAATCGGCCGATATCAGTCTCTTCCAATGCGGCATCGTAAGACAAAATCATCCGGCGTTGGAAATGTTCGGATATTCTTTTTACCTTTATGCTTCTCCGCCTGTTTTCTGCCATATTTATGTGCCTCTTTCGTTTGATAGCTGTCATTCTCACAGGAAGCAAAACTATGATAGAGCCACAAGTTCTTGTGGCGCTCTCTCCGTGTTCTGGACGCAAGCGGGAGAAGTCGGAGGCTATAAACGGCCCTGAGGGGTGGCAAACGGTGGCTGAAGCCTAAATCTCGAGTTGCAGCAGCAAGAAAAGGAACTTCTGCCAAAGAAGACCGTAATTTACTTGATTGCGTGGACGATGTCATGAAATGCCCGTTTACGTTGTGATCCAATCAGGAAACAAACGTGCTTCGTTGGCCCTTCTCAGACAACGTCAAGAGGCCGGCCCGCCAGCGTTGCCGCAGCACGGACGGCTTCGACAAACTTTGCGCCAGTTGCTCTCCTGCATAAGGCTCCTCCGCAAGTAGGTATCAGGTTCAGTCGAGGCCGGGGAATATTGATTCTTGTTTCCCTTCCTAAGGGCCCTACCAGCTTAGCGTGCTCCAGCTTTTTCCAATCAATCTGGAGATTTGGACTGGATGCTAGGAAACCTGGAGGTTAGCACTGAGGATGGAGCTCGGGGATGGAGCGCAAAAATACGGAGCTTCCTCGCCATTGTCCGCATAAGCGTGGGATACTTTGCGGCCAAGCAGCGATGCTAGCATCGTACTCCGTACCCGCAATCGTCAATGGCGGTGCCCATTGTGGGTATGTGAATGCTCGATATCTTGGTGGTTGAGCGCCATGGCCAGCCTTTTCCCCGAATCTCCTTTTCGAAGCCCAGCTGTTCTAGAGGGCCCGGAGGAAGAATCTTCGGCTACGGCGATCATGAAGAACCTCGGCCAGTTACCAAAAGCCAGCCGCCACCGCCGGCTGGATGGCAAATTGCTACTCAGGTCCAACACTCAGCCAACCAGCCAACCATGGCTTTCCATTCTTAGTTATTTTCAGGTCCGGCCCGCTGTAATTGGAGCCCCCCCTCGCTCATCAGGATGACCAGGGGCAAAAAGTAGTCAGATCTAGCGAGAGCATAAAGAAAAAAATCAGAAAAAATTTCCACTCCCTTGTCATGCAAAGCAGAGGCTCGTATCTCCTCCCTTGGAGCCCAATGGGCGAGTAAGATATATGGAGATGGCATGTTGACCACGTACCAGTACTCTGTACGAGTACTTTGTGCTCCGTGCGGGAAACAGGGGCAGCTTGGATTGAATTTGAATCCAAACATCGTCTAATTTCTCTTGTCCAAGGCTGAACCCTACCTTTGAACAAGTCTAGGCAATAGTTGCCCGTAGCCACACGGCCCCGTTCCGTCGTCCGTCCTATCCCAAGCTTTTGGCTACACACAGACGGAGGAGAGCAGGGATATGGATAGAATTTTTCTTCTCTTCTCCCGCCCCAGTCCCACCTCCGGATGACCCCCAGGCGGCCGCCGCCGCAAGGTCAGAGGCGGGATCCTCAAGAGAGAACATTTAACTCAAGAAGAAAAACCACAACTGCCAAGGCTAGGCCTCGACTCTTTGATCAGCGCTGACAGCCTCCGCTCGGTTCCAATGTTCATCCTCGTCGACGCCATGTGGCAGGCAATCAATCGACCGGCTCCCCCCTCAGACCGGTTCAGAGAGCAATTCCGATCCAACCAATGCTTACCGGACCGACCTGGCGTCTGTGTATTCAGATTTGAATTTTGTGTCTTGCTTTCATCTGGCGGTGTACTCTGAATTGTCTTGAGACAGTGACTTTGTTCAGTGCCGTCATCTTGCGTGCCATGCTTGTCACGAGTACATCAGCCACTTGGCTCTGCTAGCCGCTGCCTTCTTATCTGCGACATCTGTGGCACTCGCAAGGGCTTACTGGTGCTACTACCTGTATTCGTACGTGCCAGGTAGCCATGGTTCTTCTGCAGCTTTTCACTTGGAGCAGGGCGAGAGGACAAGGGCCGTGGCGAGCAGCTGACTCCATTCCTGGGCAAGCAACCAAAGGGCAGCGAAAAAATCCGACCTTTGACATGGTACCGCAAAATTTGTTTAAATGAGTTGAGCTTAGATTTTAGGGCGCCCTGACCGAGGTACCGGGCCCTAAGCGGGAAGTTTGACCTTGAGATTTCGGTCAAATTTCGTGCCTGCATTCTTGTGATTTTTGTCTTGTCGCGCGTTCTCTCTCTATCTCTTGTCATTTGATGCCTTTACTTCATCCTAGCTGGTCGGTATAAGCAGGGAGGCGTGCTTGTACACGTACAGTCAGGTTCAGCGGTGAAACGATGCAGATCGCCAATCGCACTCGCAGGGAGCGAGCCGAAGCTGCTTGCATGCAAGCCGGTACATGTACCTGCTACAGACGGCTCGGCGTGCTCGAGTCAACAGCCCTTGTGCGATACTCCACCGAGCAGTAGCAGTGCACTAGCAGTAGGTAGTAGCAGCAGTACGAGTCGATGCTCATGCCTTTCTGAGCGCTTATATGGATGGTTATCAAGGGCTCTGATAATCAAGGACTCGGCCATATCAAACGCGCGGGTTTGAATGTGAACGAGACAAATGTTCCATCAGAGTATAGCCTATCTATCAGACAGGTCCAAGTCCGGACGAGACATGACAAAACAGCCGCCGGCTTCGTCTGTGCCAACCAAGGTGGCCGGCCAATGTAAGTCTGGTTGCATCGACCGGTGGCTTCCAGTCGTGCTCGCACCTCATCGGCACGGGCATGAAGCAATTGCATGCCTGCGTGTGCAACCCATGCAGGTTACACTGTGCCTTGCCAATTTCTGGAACAGGAAACGCCTCCAGATGCCATTGCTTGATACACCGGCCAGACGGCATTTGAGTGCCCGCAGTGAGGTGAGGTGAGGTGACATGGCCATGGCGACAGTCTGCTCGGGTGATGTTCTGGTTTCCTGGTGACGGGGCTGTGACGAGGTTTGCAGCTTCTCTCGTATGTGCTGTGCTGTATAATACTGCAGCCGCAATAAAGGAGCAGGTCATATGGCTACTCGGGTTTCAATATCCATCCCGCGCATGCATCCAGACGAGAGAGTCCAAGTCGGTACACTGCACTAGGTACTTTGGATGCATCTATATTAAGTGAGGACCGGGTCTATCGAGGACTGAGCCGCGAGATTGGTTGCTGCACCGGACGAAGCACGCCTCGCAGGTACATGTCCGGCCAGCGTCCAGTGGCGTTGCGAGCAGGTACACCCTCCAGCAGTACCGCTGGGTCTAATCGATACAACATGCCGATGCACGCATGGATGGGCCCAGGGATTGATTAGTTTCCCTCCCATTGCTTTTAGCACTGCAGTCCATCCATATCAATTGACTAGATTCAAGCTTGCTACGCTCAAGCCCGTCGTGTATGTACCGTACAGACACACAACACACACTCACACACTCACACACGCTTTGAATCTCGTAGCAGCAGCAGTAGCAGTAGCAAGCAGTAGCAGCAGCAGTAGCCTTGAATAGGCAACAACTACCACTACCAGGGTCAGTTAGTCCAACATCCATACCTTGGCTGGCATGATTATGTGCCTTTGCATGCTTTCTTCGCTTGTCTTGTCTTGTCGTCAGAGCCCCGAGCCCTGACGAATCCTCTCGCGTACGGAGTACCCTCCGTCACCACAGTACCTTGGGCCGCATACCTCAACCCGCCCAGGGCGCCGTATCTGTATGTACCGTACGTGTGCCAGCACCCCCACCAAGGCGCTTCCCCTCTCCCGTTGGCTCCTCTGAAACCTGAGGCTACGAGGATGCTAAACTTCTGGTATGGCGTCTTTGTGGCTTGGGTGTGGAGGCTGCCCTTCTGGAACTTGGTGCTAGTGGCCCGCGCAACAGCCATCCGGATTCCGTGAACAGAAACTTGAGAAACTAGCACTGGTCTTGGTCTGGACTTGGACAGGCACAGTGCCGTCCAAGTACCTGTACTCGCGCTCCACCCGTTGCAGCGGCGAATCCGCACAGAGGCAAAACGCGAGAGCCAAAAAAATATGACTGGTGGTGCATCCGGATGGCAGAGGAGCAGGAAGTCAAAACGCATGAGACCGGGGTTGATAACTGTGCGTGCACCGGTACAGGTACCTGGGCCTGGGTCAACTGAGAACCCTGCTGGTCTTGTCTGGCTCCGGCTTTTCCACTGCAGGAGACCACACCAGTTAGCGACCCTCCCAGCGCTGTGCTGCAGGCTTCCAGGTTCTTGTTCTCAAGTCCACTGCACTAATGCTAGCAACAAGCACCAGCACCATCCGGCCGGGCCTCCATTTCCTCCATGCCTTTGCCGTCTATCTAGTAGCCAAACCACTTCACTTATTACGCCTCCGGCTCCCCAGCTGCGATCCGCTTTCTGTTCAGTGTCTGTTGTTCTTTGCACTTTGCACGGCGTGTTTCCCCCCCCAATTGTGCTAGTTGCTAGTCCCGAACTTGTTGACTCTTGCTCTCTCTGACTTTCCCTCGCTGACTCCGTCTTCTCATTCTCTTTCTCCATCTCCATCTCTTCCCTTTTCATTTTCATTCTCCTTCTTCCCGCTCTGTCCCTGCCCGTCCTCTTGAGCCGACTCTCGTTTCACCACTGCGGCTGCTACCCTCGCTCCACCCCAGGCTCTTTAGTCGCCTCCAATTTCAACAGCTCCAGAACGCTGCGCCGGAATCCACAGCCGTTCGGCATCTCCTGTCATCAGTCACCTGGTCGAATAATTTGCCGGCACTGCCTTTGGAACTCGGGTTTTCCCTTAATCTCGTCGTCTTCTCGCCTTCTAGCATTCTTCCTCTTTCAATTGCATCCCCATTGCATTTTTTGCCGCTGCTGGTGGCCCGTTTCCTCTTTGTGCTTGGCCAGGAACAGAACCGAGCCGGGCTTTTCTAGACTGTTTTGCGTGTTTTGTGTGGGTGCGCAGGTGACCTGAAAATCGGCTCCCGCTACCGACCGAACCTGCAGCGCTGACGGCATCAACCTCGCCTTCTTATTCGCCCACACTTACACCATTCGACTCTCGTCACTCAACAAACAGCCCTCGGTGGATGCTAAAGCACTCGTGCTTCTCATGGTTTTTTGATTTCATAAAGGGAGAGCTCTAGTGCTGCCCATCTACGCACGCACACCGTTTCGTTATCCCAGAATCCAGCATGGCAGCCGTCCTTTCCAGCGAAGACAGCTACTTCTCATCCGCTCCGATGCGGCGCTCACACTCCCAGTCCAACCTTGGCGGTTCATTGTCATATCACCACATGGCCGACCTCTCGAATCCCTACGCCCATCCTCCCAACAAGTCCTTCTCCGACTCTGACCACTCGTCGGCGCCTTCGTCTCCTCGAACTGCTCACATCGAATCGGCAGACGTCTCCTACACTTCCACCCCATCCAGCAACCTCTCCGTCGCCTCCGATTATGAAGATTTGGCCATAGACTCTCCCGAGGATCACTTCGGCCTGCCGCCTTTTACAGCCGACAAGCTGTATATGCCCCCGCAGATTCAACCAGATGACAATCTAGAGCCACCGCCGAGCCCTCGCACCGGTGACTCTTACACTGTCTCGCCTGCCGAGCATGACAGCTCCGTCAGCACATCACGGCCCGACAGCCCCGAACTCAGTGACCATGCCGAAGATGACACGGCTATTGCGAGCAAACCTTCTCGCCAGGTTGACTACCTCTCCCATGATTGGAGAGAAGAAGATATCTGGTCCTCGTGGAGGTACATAATATCCAAAAGAGGAGAGTTTCCCAACAGTGCCAGACTAGAGAATGCGTCTTGGAGAACTTGGATGAAGGCCAAGAACAACCTAAAAACCATCTCACCAGAGACACTCAACTGGTATGTCTCATGGAGCTATTTACATTGTTACAACAGAAAATGGGGGCTAATATTCCATATCTAGGCTAAAAGATTACGACGTCACTTGGCTTTACGGCCCTCTCCAATCTGGGAAGCGCAATGTGTCTGCTAATAAGACAGGGCCCTCCAGTGTGTCATTATCAAAATCAAGTTCTCTTGTCAATTTAAACAAGAAGACCATCCTCAAGAAGAGGAGCATGTCGGAAGTCCTGCTCCAGAGATCGCTGTCGACTTCCTCGCTTCTCAAACAGGCTGCTGCAGCCGTTCACGCCCAGGAGTATCGAAGAAGTGCAATGCGTCCCAGCTTAGGGCGGGCAAACACGGACTACGTCTCGCTCTCATTTTCCTCCAGGAGGATGAGCCACGAAAACAGCAGCGCCTGGGCTACGTCTACAGAATCGTCGAGCGTTACATCGCCTTGCGCCGAGCGTAAGCACATTCACTTTAACGAGCAGGTAGAGCAGTGCATTGCCGTCGACGTCAAAGGCGATGACGACGAAGATGTTGACATGGATGTGGACATGTATGGCGACGAGAGCGACTCTGATGACGGCGTCATGATGAAGCGGGTTAGATCAAAACGACGCCCATTGGCAAAGCAGCGGGCTCAGAAGAAGGCTGCTTTTGCCGACGGCAAGATCATTGCCATGCTCCCATCTACAACCCTCAAGTACCAAGAGGACAGCCCGGATTCTCAGGACTCGGCCATGAAGCACAGCACCGGCGCTCGCAGCCCTCTGCTGTCCCCCTCGTCCTCACAGGAAACTCTGCGTCCTTCCAAGACGAATGCCGCATTCTTCTTTGATGAGGACGAAGAAGATCTAGATGCAACTATCCAGAGCCCCGGTTGGCTTTCTCCACCGTCAGACACTGGTTCCGGTGGCTTGAAGAGATCAACGTCTTCAAACAGTCTCCTCGATGAGCCAGCCGGCATGCGTCGAACTCCTTCGGGCATGTTCATGCCCTGCAACGAGGCCGAGACGTCATCTGGGGAGGGCATCTTTGGCCGGGTAATTGACACCGTCAACACCGCCCGTGACATTGCCCATGTCATTTGGAATGTTGGGTGGCGAAAGTAATCGGGGCAAACCTCGTCTCGATTCAATTGGCGGTTGGCGGAACTCTCACGATGCCACGAGCAGCAGAATGATCCAAGCGCCCAGCTGGATTTTGAGCGCCGGGCAAACAATCAATCCATTCGACCAGCGCCAACCAGCGATCCAAAATCCGGGGTACCAGTGTCGCATAACGCTGATTTGCGTTTGACAACAGCCAAATGCAGCTTTGGCCTACAAATTACATAATATCCCAGGGCCAATTGAGCCCCGAGTGGGACTTTGGACGCTTGTTTTTTGTTGAGCCGGGCGCTACGACTAAGCCTTTGGTCTTGAGTCCGGCGTCATCGGGAGGCGAAAGCACGACGAGACTGAATGGCAATCTTGTCGATGTGGACACGGAGATGTCACGAGATGCTCATTTGGTGGTCGGGTGACTTATCAGCTTGGCCGCCTAATTTCCTTCACTAACCAAAATTTTTTCTGCTTCAACGAATGCTGGGGGTATCCCGGCTATACGACGGCTTATGAACACAGTCTCTGTACTTTTCTGTCTTTTCTCTTTACCCTTTTCGTCTTCTCATCTGATGACACACAAAAGAGTTTTTGTTTTCATCTTCTTTGCGCTTTCTCATTTTCTTGGATTACAATTATATCAAAATTCATGGGCGGCTCAAAGGGTTTTTTTTGTTTTGTTTTATTGCCTGAGAATGGGCGTTTTGTGTTTTGCTTGCTAAAAAAAATTGTGGTTTCTTTTTCTCATTTCCTTTTTTCTCATTGCGATAAAACATGTTGTAAAAGGGGGGGGCGGGGGTGGATAATTGGCTAAGATTTGGGCAAATAGGCATGGAATGGTTTTTTACGAGATGGAAAACGGGATCGAATCTGGCTCCAAGTAGAAGGATGGGTCGTTTGTACATAGGAATAAACAGCACAAGCAAACGAAATACAAGATAAACATTGAATAAAGGAAGCTTCCTTGAATAATGCAAAGTGCACAATGGCTTGGAGTACCTGATACTGCTTGGGTACTTGATGCCCGAGTACTCGTACTTGTTAGTAGCTAAGGTACTGTCACTTACGGTACGGGTACCATTGAAGGGTCCTTCAAGGTGGATTCTAGTCGAGCCCTTGGTAGAAGCTATGAATGGGGCTACGGATTATTAGCATTGCGTGAATCTGGAGATGAAGCCACGTAAAATCAATGCTTTTCGATGGGTCCCTCTCCCCAGTTGCCCAGCCAAACGACTGGGTACGACGAGTACGCTTGGCGTCTTTCTCCAAGGGCGCGGAGAAGCCGGTCCATTCTTTCACCCCTTGCCTTGTTAACAGGAATCAGAGAGCCCCAAATTTTAACAGGATCAGAGAGAGACCCCCAATTTTGACAGGATCAGAGAGAGCCCCCAATTTTAACAGCATCAGAGAAGCCCCAATCGCAGGGGCGTAGGGAAAAGGAAAACGTCACCGCGCGTTCTGGAATGCATATCGGCCTTTTGCAAGATGAAACCAGAGTGAGCGGACGACAAGTCAATGGGCACCCTCCGTGGTGAGAATCTATGGGGTTTAGAGGGCGGGCAACTAGGTGATTGGGTATAAAGAACAGTGTATGTTTCTTTTGCTTTTTTTATTTCGTCCATGGTGGCCGCGTCATTCTACGCTATGGATATGCAGACGGAAAGTGACTTTTTTTGGTCGTTTGGGATGCTATTCGTACAGAGAGAGGATGTGGTATATGGTACATGATGTGTGGGCAATAGGGGGGGCATTGAGATGATGCGTTTGTGTAGGTACATTGGGAAGTATGTGTACATGAAGTATATGCGTGCGTGCCATTTTTTTTCTTCATCAGATGCAGGCCAAGTCCCCCTACCTGCAGACAGTCGCAAGGGTGAATGACACCGAAGAGGTGGCGACTGGGCAGCAAAAAAAAACAAGAAAAAAGAAACAATAACCAGGTGTACTGTACTCCCTCGCATGATGCAGGATGTCGGTGTTTTAGGCGCCTGAATGCGGCAGCGAAAGAAGCGTATCCAAGGCCAATCTGCTCCCAACAAAAGACCCCTGGAGGGAGAGTGGAGCCCCCTGTCAGATGTAGCCAAAAAAGTCTGGGGTAATTCCATACATTTTGGTGCGGGGAGAAGGGAAAATGGCAACAGGCCAACCAGAGGCTGCCAGCGTCTGTAAGGCGAAGGGGTGGTGGAGATTGGGGGAGGGGATGATGGGACCCAGAGCCAGCCAGAGGAAAAGGGGGCGCTGGGTTGCATATGCACCTGTGCGGTGCATTGGGTTGAAGACACCTTCAGGTGTGATGCGGGCTTGCATGGCATGGTTGCTGTGCTGTACAGTACACTTCGTGCTCTGTAACGGTTCAATGGCACATACACAGAAGCCTGCTTTTTGGGGTCTCCACTGGGCAAACCCGGTGAGGAGGGAGGTTTGTCGATAAGGTGTGCTGTCGGATGGTATGGCCGTCGTTTGGCTCAGAGATACCGGATAGTACTGGCCACTATCATCCAATACGATCAGAGCATGCTGCTGCAGGGCTGGCTGGGGTCGAGTGTGTGAGCGCTCACGTTAGAGCCGACGTCGATGAAACCGGCCTGGCATTAGGGCCGAGATACTTCAGGGCCTTGACGAGGATACGCCGAGAGTGTACATTGACATCCGCAAGCTCGACTTCGAACTGGTCCCCGACCCTGACGTCTTTGATCAGGGCCTTCTGGTTCAGGCCCTCAATGTCCATCACCGCATGCAGATCGAAGAAATCCACCTTGCCTATGCAGCCCTGTCGCCAGCGCGAGCCGACGGTAAACCGGAGCTTGCGAGGAGCCGTCTTCTCGAAGCGCCATGCACGGACAAGGGCAATGAGGATCCACTCGAGGATGCCCCGAGAAACCGTGCGTGCCATCTTCTCGCGCACTTGCAACAGCGGGAGAGTGGTCGCAAGCTGGGCAGAGGAGAAGGGAAGGATGTCGTCGAGGTTGTCGACGCTGGGGTCAATGGTTCGCTGGGTGGCTCGCTCGTGTTGCAGGGCAGCGTGGATCTGCCAGTGGACGAGTAGGTCGGAGAAGCGGCGCAGCGGCGACGTAGCTTTGGCATACATGTCTAGCCCAAGGAGAAAGTATGAGCCAGGTTGACTTGATATCTCGATTCCGCCGGTATAGCGAATCATTTCTTGTCGCTGGCTGGCGCTTGGCTCGATGCCTCTACGGATCAGAGGGTAAATCTCCTTCGTAGCATAGTCGAAAGCCTTGTTCCCACCATGCCTGAACTTGATGTCCCTCCGGTAGGGGATGGGGATGCCGCGAGATGAGCACCAGCGTGCTGCGATTTCACCGGCCAGAACCATGGTGTTGGAGACGACGGAGCAGCCCGTCGACGTCTCATAACCAGCTTTGATATAGGGATCAGCAGGCAAACTCTTGGGTTTATCTACCAAGTCAGGTGTATCACGAAACGATACAGAGACGGAGGGCCGCGGGAAGAAGTACGGCCACGCCCCCTTATCGAGGCGCTGCTTCTTGATAGCTTCGGCGAGTTGATATAGCAATAGCAAATCTTCTTTGCTAGATGCATCTAAATCCTGAGAGGCAGTCATAGGGCGATTCAACTTTGGCTCCTCGTTTTCTCCAGGAGTTCCGACGGTGAGGCTGTAGTTGGGGACTGGCGGTGGTGCTGGTTCGTTGCAAAACCGAGATACATCCTCGGGATCCAAGTATACGACTTTTTTAAGTCTACTGGGCTCGACTTTGAAATCCAGCAGCTCACCAGCTCTATTAACTTTGGCGCTGAACGTTAATGCTGGGCTGCCTGGCTTGAGCGAAAACTGGCTAACGAGGCCATCAGATGCATAGTCTTTGGCATCTTCCTCTTCTCCCAAATTGGAAGGAAGCATGGCTTGAAAGTGCCCAGGCAGGTAAATGTTCTCTGGAATCAACTCCATGTATTTGCAAAGGTCAGAGTTTGGCTTGATACTGGAAGCCGGGTCTGCCGCGTGAACATGGAGCCAGAACTCATCTGGATTTTCCGTGCGTTCAACCGAGATACCGTCATCAATGACAATAGTTGACACGGCATCGATGCAGAATATTGTAGACTGCGTGTGCTCTCGTCTGAAACCAGCTGCCACGTCTGGCCGCTTGGATTCTTCAATATCTTTGGGAATCTCTCGCTCCAGACCACCACCTCTAGTTATTGTGACATCCGGAAAGCGCACTTTGTAACGCGATGGAACTTCCCAAGGCGGGATGATGCCAATCTCTTGTAAAAACGTCCAAGCCGTGCTCTGATCGAGAACAGCATCGTCGTATAGTTGAAGGGCGCGGAGGATCAAGGCGCCGTGACCATGAAATTTCGATCCAGGTTCAAATAGGTCATAACTGGCCCACCATTCGAGAAACGAAATAATATCCTTGCTTGACTGAGACCATTCTGGCTGCGGCAACTGCACACCGTCTGCAGGCGTGAGGATGCCATGTGGTGTCCATTGCCGCTCCGAGCGGCTGGCCAAAACTATCTTGCGTGCCTGATTGATGAACTTGCCCAGCAGAGTCTCTTCCAGCTCATCCGGCTTGGGAGCTCTCAAGCGCCTCCCACTCGTTTCTGTGTAATCACGAACCATGGCAACAACTTTGTTGATGATATTTGTATGGGATTGAGGGAAAATCTCGAATAAATGGTCTCGGCGATGGCAGTCGCTGGTAGGGCTGAGTGGTCGGAACCCAATCTCATTCTGATAGAGCGCCGAGTGGACCGCATAAAGGGCAAAGGGAGAGAAGCGGCCATCCACTTTGAGAGATTCCGGGAGTAATACGTCGGCAATCTCCCAGAGGCTGAGATAGCTGACTTGTCGTCGATTGGAAAGAAAATTGCGGACTGCGTCCATTTTCTCCAGGTAGTTTTGATGCACCATATCTGCTTTGACTCTAAAGTCTACCATCTTCTGGATAAGGTGAGCACCGTCATCTCTGGAGGGGCCCTTTTCGTTGCGACGAAGATCCTCAAAGACTTCAGGAGAGCCGCTCTTTGGCATGTTGGCCATTACGGGCACCAATTCCTCCTTGCTCACAAATTTGGCAACCGTGAATAAGGGCGAGTATCCCATGCTGGTAAGCCATCTGCCGTTGACAGCATAGAAATGGTTTCTCTCTCCAAAATACCCAAGATAGATTGCAAAGAGAGGTACTCGTGAGCCGGTTTGCCTGTTTTCAATATTAATTAGCGTGAATTCCCGAGATAGATGTGTTGGTTTCTCACTTTAATTCGACAAGATCGCCAGGCTGCCTGGAACTCACGCCAACAGCGGCAGCTTCTGGCTCGTCAGCACCCACGTCTTCTTCAAGGTCGTCCGTCATTCCAGCCTGACTGGGTCGCAGTTGATCCATTTCGGATGACCCTGTTGATTGAGTTCGACTCAGATGGTTTGAGACGCTTCCATATAGGATCATATCTGGAGGCATGCTATCTGAGCTGTATTGTCCATTCTGGGCAGTCCATAATTGCAGTCGCTTGCGGATTGGCAAATAACTGAGATCTTTATCTGCCAAGTTTTGAGGGGCAGATTTCGGTACGTGAGACTGTCCATATTTTACCTGTGAGTGAGGTTGATTGTTTGTGCTTTCCCAGCGCTACATATCCTGTGTAAGTTATAGCTTCACGCCGGGTCGTTCAAGATGAAACTCACTCTTTGAAGGCCCAGAAGAGCAGTCTTGGTGGTACCAACGGAATGAACGTTAGTCAGCCCATTTGTAGTAAAACGGCCATGACCGTGCAGCAAATATTGCCGGTAAACGGACTGACAACCCGGCCGGGGTATCATGACGGGCATATGCTACCACATATAAAAACACTCGACAATGAATTTTTCCAGCCTTATCTGATCACCCATGGAGGTGTGGCGTCAAGTTGCTTGGTGGCGTATTAGGTCACGTGCCACTCCGACGAAGTAAAGTGTGGCTCGAGAGATCCCAGGCGCCTCTCCATGCTGCTAGCACTGATGCTAGGTTGCTACAACCAGGGGTTCCTGGAGATAAATTGCAAGTATCAACCTTATCGAAGTTGTGCATGGGTTGCTTGGAGTAAATTGGGCAATTAGACTTTTGATACGGAGTATTTTTCACGACGTCATGCAAACGGCGATTAATTCTCCAGAGCGGTACGGTGAATTGGGGGCCGTTACGGAGCTGTAAAACGACGTTGGTTGCCAGTGCCAGGTCGAATTGACTCTAGGAGTAAACATGCAGGAATACGAGCTCCTGGACTGTCTCATATTGTATGTCCACTCAATGATACAACAAGAGAGCAGAAGAATACCTGGTACGTTGCATTCTACAGTAGCATCGCTACGAGCAGTATTTCCCCACGGTATTTTTCTCTCCGTCCAAGTAAAATAAGTCTGTTTATGGTATCTCGTTGAAGTCCCTGTGCAGCACTTCACTTATAAGCGCATACCTCCCTAACGTGTCAGCAGCAGGTATCAATACCTGCCATACTCACTGCTGTAGATTTTTAGGCACTGCTGCTATATATAAACGAGCCTGCGACGCCACGGGCGAAAAAAAACTAGATTCTTACAGTTCCTGCAGATCCCCCGATTTTTGCAGCGCCTTTCTTTTTATTAGGAAGGGTGCGAACGTCCCTTGCACCTGCATCAAGTGCCTCAGACTAACAATGGCGCAGTGCAGGGTTCGGAAAGTGCGAAGAGGGGAAAAGACAAAAGAAAAAAAGGGAAGAAAGGAAGAAAGAGAAAGAGAGACAGAGAGAGAAAAGTAAAAAGAGTTCGCTTAGACAAAAGTATCCAACACACAAATCTCGCGGAATTTTATCATCGTGATCATGATCCATACAATATTACACACATGCACTCGGCCCATTATTTTTCCCTCCTTACACATGCAGGTTCGAAAACTCCGGTTTACTACGAACACTCGTACGGGTAATCTGCACTCCCGGTCAAGCGCAGTTCTTGGGCCAAGAGATGCAGAAAGACAAATTCGACTCCCGCACCAACACCGTTAACGACTTTCCTCATCTGGGGAGGATTTTGGAAAATCAGCGGTCTGTTGCTCGTACAAGCACTAGACGCAACTCCACGGCGTGCCCGGCACTTTGACGAACCCGCGTCGCAAATTGAGGATTGCTGTGCCATGGGCTAACCCAAGCGACCCCCTTTGGATGACAGGGGTAGGAATCCATTCTGCAATACGAGAATTACCAGAATAGTAAGACTAATAGTGAGTAGGTGGCCGTGATTGGACAGCATCGGACCAGGCTTCTCGAACGCGCCCCTTTCTCGAAATGAGCAGTTTTCGCACCACAGCGGTCAAGCCAAAGGTGCACACTGCCTTGGGAATCAATGCGGACCAAGCTCAAATCGGGCCAAGACACCTTAAAACGGACCCCTTGCAATAGGACGAGTTGGAACACAGGCCGGGGTTGGCAGCGAAAAGGCCCCTCGAGAATTGCGGAGAATCTAAGCTTAAAATGGCACAGGATGTAACCCACCGCTGATGTCGGCTCGGTATCCACGGCCTTCGCAGGAGCAGAGGCCGCAGCGTTCAACCCCGTACATGTGCGGCACAGACTTGCACGGACAGCTTCACCATCTACAGAGCTTGAAGAATTCCAAGGCAAAGGGCCTTTGAGCTGCGGCTGACGCCATCACCAACATCAGAAACGCCGACCAGCCGGACACTAGGCTTAGGCAAGGGACGGGCTCACAAACTGGGCCTAGCAAAGTGAGAGGCGTTCTGTGCCTGGCCCGCTCATGAGCCAAGCGGAGTGGGCATATGCAGGAACAATCTCGTAGCTAGTGGCTAGCCAACCCACGTCCGAGATTGGCCAGAGGATCGTCCCTCGGCGTTGATTTGTCCACAGCTCCTCGTCTCCTTTGTGTGTTCGGCCAGGGAGGGAGAGCGCCAGCCAAAATATCTCAGATGACAAGGCAACGCTCATCTCCCGGCATAGAGGTGATCAGCCACTCATCACCAGGCCCTGGAACATGCAGACTATGGATCCGTTCAGTTCCGATTCTCAATACGAAGCAGTTTGCAGGCGGCAGATCTGGCTGAGCAAAGCCACACCACCGCTGGATTCCTTGTTGACCAAGATTCCCGCCGTCCAGCTCTGCACAGCTCAGCAGCCTCAATGTCGCAGCGTCACCCATTGTTTGCAGCAGCTTCCGAGCGCTAGAAATTCCTGCTGGTTTTGATTCAGATAGCCACGTCAAGAGCTCGCTGCCCCTTTCAAGGAGGACTCAGGCGCAAAATGGGAATTGCTTGGCCAAGCTCCACCCTCTCCTATTTGGCGATGAGAAGCCGCCTTGGCCTAGCAGCAGCTTCTATTAGCAGCAGCCAGTGATGGACTCAGAGGTAGCCACAGTGGCTCGTCTTCTTTCCACCCCCCTCTGTCAAACCCCTGTCATTCCACCTCCAGCTGGGGCAGCAGTACCTCGTCTGCAGCGCAGGATTCCACAGCCGACTAGGTACACCGTTGGTGAGCACACTTCGCAGGCTAGCCAAGGCTAATAACAACAATGAGCCATGCTACCCGCCTGCACGCGCACCTCCCGTACTCATAATAATAGCCGCCTTGCCCACCTAATCGTGCCGTCTCTCTCTTCTTTTTTTTCTACTCCCCACGGATCGTCAGTTCGAGGTCTTGAAGGAAGTTGCTTCGATTCTTTGTTCTCCAGTAAACCAACTTACCGCTTCACTCTTTCAGCGGGCATTCTTTTTTGTACTTGATATTTACATCCCTAGCCGATAATCTTATCTCCACCATGAAGGGAGCTTTCGCAGCCGCCGCCGTGGCTGCCCTGACTGGCGCCGCCAGCGCCTCTCACGGTCACCGCCACGCCCACGAGCTCTTCGCCGCGAAGAGAGCCGCCACTGGCGAGGTCTGTGTCCCTGGATGCACCACCATCTACTCGACCATCACCGGCGAGCCTACCTGTACGTCGACGATCCCCGGGGCGCTTCCGGGAGAAGCAGAGAGCCCTCCCGTTCCCGTTGCCTCTGGTGTAAGTGATATGCTGACATTGCCTCAAAGTGGTTCCTATCAAGGCTCCCCCGACCTCCGCAGCTCCTGTGCCTACCACCACAGCTCCCGCTCCTGCACCACCGGCCACCACCTCGGCTGAGACTCAGGCTCCGGCTCCTACTTCTGAGGTCTATGTCGTCCCTGTTCCGACTCCCTCTCCGGTCACCTTCCCAACTCCCGGAACCTACACCATTCCGGCCACGACCATCACCCTGACCGACACCACCACCGTCTGTGGTGCTAGCTCGACCCAGGTGCCCCCCGGAACACACACCGTTGGCGGTGTTACCACTGTCGTTGAGACGGCCACCACCGTCGTCTGCCCTGTTGCCACCGTCTCAACCAGCGGCACCGTGGTTACCAGCGTCATTGTCCAGACCACCTACGTCTGCCCTGCTGCTGGTACCTACACCATTGCTCCCATCACCACCGTGGTCCCCTCGTCCACTCTCCTGGTCTACCCCGTCCCGACCAGCTACGAGCCGGGTACCTACACTGCTCCCGAGCAGGTCGTCACCGTCACCGAGACCGACTACGTCACCTACTGCCCCTTCGCCAGCTCTGGTGCCCCGACTTCCACTCCCGCTCCTGCTGCGCCCACCAGCCCTGCCAGCTACCCTCCTCCTCCTGCTCCCGCTCAGTCTACTCAGGAGCCCGCCAAGCCTAGCGCTCCCGCCTACTCTCCTCCGGCCTACTCTGCTCCCGCTGCTCCCAAGCCCAAGCCCACCCAGTCTGCCCCTGCTCCTAAGCCCAAGCCTGTGGCTCCCAGCGGTGGTCTCAGCGGAAACAACGACCACTATGGTATCACTTACACTCCCTATGAGCCTGCCACCGGCAACTGCAAGTCTGCTGATGAGGTTGACTCGGACATTTCCAAGCTCAAGAACGCCGGTTTCCAGGTCATCCGTGTCTACTCCACTGACTGCGACACTCTTGAGAACGTTGGTGGTGCTGCCAAGAAGTACGGCATTGAGCTGATCCTCGGTGTCTTTGTCAAGGGTGATGGCTGCAGCTACGAGACCCCTGATATCAAGAGCCAGGTTGACGCCATTGCTGCCTGGGCCCAGTGGGATCTTGTCAAGCTCTTCGTCGTCGGTAACGAGGCTATTATGAACGGCTTCTGCTCTGCTACTCAGCTCGCCGAGCTCATCACCACCGTCAAGGGCAAGTGCAGCGGCTACAGCGGCCCCTACACCATCTCCGAGACTCTCAACATCTGGCAGAACCCTGCTGTCTCCTCGGCCATCTGCGGTGTTATCGACGTCACTGGTGCCAACATCCACCCCTTCTTCAACTCCGCCACCACTCCCGATTCCGCTGGTGACTTCGTCGCTGGACAGCTCGAGCTCCTGAAGGAGATCTGCCCTGGCAACGACGTCCTCAACCTGGAGTGCGGTTGGCCCAAGAAGGGTCAGTGCAACGGTGATGCCTGCCCTGGTTCTTCCGAGCAGGCTACCGCCCTCAAGAACATCCGTTCCAAGTGCGGTAACAAGACCGTCTTCTTCTCTGTGGACGATGACATGTGGAAGCAGCCCGGCAGCTTCGGTTGTGAGCAGAGCTGGGGTGCCGCCGCTGCCTTCGCCATCAACGAGTAAGGAAGTTGAAGATTTTGATACGCAACGCTTGGATGGGTTTAACTGCAGCTGAACGTCAATTACTAAATGTATGGGAATGTCAAGCTCGCCCGGTTCTATCCATCGGTCCCCCTTTGTGTATTTTGCCACCAGTGCGGGACCACAAACGACACCCTGATGCCGATTCGGAAGTTCAGGCGGTCATGATGGCGTTGGGGGCCGCTCCTTGACAAGAGATGGAACTTGGTTGGCTGCGAATTTTGTGTCCTTTTGTGGTATTGTGATAGGCGGGTCTCATGGCTTGTTTTTTTGGCAACTGCGCGGTGTTTCTGTATATGAAGTCGCCATAGATCCGGGTGTACATTTAGCATCTGATTCTAATGCTGTAATTACTTAATTATTCGATGACGAAACTGTTATTAAATGTGATTTATCTTGCTTGAGTCGTGTTCCAGATTGAGCGTCAATCACCGTAGCCCGAGACTATCTCAAAGTCTTTCTTATCAAAACAATGTAGTTGAGATGGCGGCCATGTGACGGCTTGTGTCTTACCATGATGCAATAGGCCAGCTCTACGTAATTGTCAGTTCCCAAGCATGAAGCTCGGATGGCACAACAACTGGGACATGCATTCCAATGGGCCAACCTTATCTGCAAATGGAGGCGCAGCTTGGTGCTATGCATAGATTCTTATCCTCTGTTGATACACATGTTTTGAAATGCTAGATGAATTTGTATGTAACAAGTGGCTATACACGTTTTCAGGAGTGTTGAATGATAAAAAAAATGTTCTTTTGGAACAGATTGTAGTTCCTTTTAGCATACGTCAAGTTCTTCGATTTAGAGAACCTTAATTCATGGCATCCGGCAGCGGGACCTACCCTAAAGCTTAAAGGTTGAATTCTGGCGTTTTTAAAAGCATATACTTAAACGAGTAATTGAGTTTCTGTAGTGTCGTCATCATTGATTCTGGTTAATCATACCAAAAAAAGAAAAAGAAAAAGAAAAAGAAAAAAGAGTACCCAAAAAGTGTATGTAATAGTTCCGCTCACCGCTTGAATGTTGTGATACAGCAATATACGCACGTAGGTGAGCACGACATAATACGACTTCCGACACCTATTGTACGACTCTCACAGACTTTTGTCCCTAGATAACCACCACACCGACAATTAAAGTAATGCAGCTGAATGTCACGAGCAACACAAAATACTTCAGTGTAACCACACGAAAAAAAAGGGGTTGTCTTCCCAACGAAATTGTACGCCCTAAAAATAAGAAGAGGATATACATACACACATGAACATAGCACCAACTCCCATTTTTGCACCGCCAAAACAACAATGAGCTCGCTTGTCAGAGTAGACGTTTCAAAGCAATTTTTCATCCTATGTATAAAAAAAAGAAAATCCTACTGTGCCTCGGTATTTTTTCCATCCTTTGAGTTTTTGTTTTGTGTTCCAGCCTAGAAAAGCTACAAAATCCTGACCTTAAAAAAAAAATCCTGATCGCGAACCAAGCCCCCTTTCCCTGTAACCGAGCACATCAAAAAACGGTTATGGGAATTGGGGGTAAAAAAGAAATAATTTTTTTCTCATGCAAAAAAAAGGTAGGAAAAAATGGAGATCGAGAAGAAGAGTAGAAAAAAATGATGGCTTATATCCCTTACAAATGTGTCCTCGTGTATTTGACCAAGTACATACCCAGAAAGAAGAACAAGGAGAGAAAGTGAAGAAAAAGAACAAGGAAATCGCAAATGCCATAGTAATGCAGTTTTGACCAAATAGGCAGGCAAGGCTTGATACCCTACAACTCCATGTTTTTTCCTTCTCATTCTTCCTTTTTTCTCTTTTTTTGAGAGGGTGGTTTTCCGTCTTCTTAGAAGCGGCTCTTTAAAGTTCATCGCAGTGCAATATGCAGCAAGAATCAAAATCGCGAGAACTCCAACATGAAAAATGATGCTCATGAGTCCCTTGAACAATATTGGTAAAGGACAGGAAGAAGAAACAGAAAACAAAAAGAGGCCAAGGTATGTTCCAAACTCAAAGTAACAGACGACGTAAGCTTGAAAGAGCAAAGGCGTAAGATACAATCTCCGAAACGGCAAGTATGAGGCAGAATAATGATGGAGCCTGAATGAAGTAAAAGTGCAAGGCTAAACGAAGAGATCATCAATGGCATAGAGAGAAGAAAAGAGGACAAAGTATGTACAGGCCAAGAAGGGGGAGCTCGAATGAGAATGCAAGAGGAGGCTAGCAGACAAGAAGAAAGGAATATGCATATAGAATCGTAACTTCATGACGGTTGGATTGCAAGGTGTTGCTTAAAACACACCTGGGCCGTCCAGGTACATTGGCGGCCGGCGCCGTAGTATAAAATCCCATTGAGTTGAAGAGTCGTCGTCGATTTTCGTGATCCGCTGCACGCCTCCTGTGAGAGGCTCGTCAACCCCAAAGCTGCAGCGCTCAAACTGCAGCAGGCCGCCTCGGTGGGCGTCGCAGCAGAGAACGTTCAGGTCCTGTCCGTCATTGGTGAATGCCACGCCTCCAATCTCGCCGAAGACGTCAATGACCTGCTTGGAGCGGAACGTCTTGGCGTCAATCAGGTTGATGAAGTCGGCCTCTTCTGCTGCGGCAAGGAGAGGTCGGCCGCTGCCTGATGGAGAGAAGCGCAGGTTTCGGACGCCGGCCATCTCCGTCGCTATCGTGCAGACCGGGTTGCTAACGCCATTGGCATTGCGCCAGTAGCGGGCGTCCCAGATCTTGACGGTCTTGTCCTGGAAACCAGTGGCGACGTGGTAGCCATTGTCCGACCAGTCACAGGCAAACCCGTAATCACGGTGCCCGCCAAGCTGTTGTAGGATCTCGCCTGTCTCCGCATTGGTGATCAAAACGTTCAGGTCGTCGCCTACAACGACTCTCAGCCGACCGTCTGGCGACATGGCCGAGCAGTTGAGAGCAAAGGGATATGTGAATTTGGCGGTATACTTTTCCGTCTGAAGGTCTAGGAGGCGGAAGCCCTGGTCATTGCTTGCAATGGCGGCGGCAGGACTGTCAGATCTCCTGGGCTTGTATATCTTGATGTGGTTGGTAATCCCGCTAACGTCGTTGGATATCTGTCCCTCTGAGTAGCTCTTCTTATCCTCGGCGGTCAATGATTGCAGGAAGTAGTCGCCATTGAAGGTGCCGGCCATCAAGACACCGCAGCCGGCATCAAGGGTTGATATGGCGGGAGCCGCCATTCCAGCAAAAGCACGCAGATTCATCGCTAGGCTCGTCTTTTTCGTTGCGGTGTTGAGCATGTTGATGCCTTGCACGCTGGGATAGTATGCATGCGTCCGACCGGGACAAGCAAGCACGCTCCGAAGCTGGAAATGGGCGAGGCTAATATCCCGCCGAACATCCATTCTCCTGAACCTGAAAAAGCTGTCGGTGGCGGGAAGGGCGACCTCTGACGAAATCTATGCAATCTTGGTTAAGAAGGGGTTCTTGGAACAAACATGAAAGAAGGGCAGTCATTTTTGCTTTGATGTAAAGCAGATTGACAAGGCCCTGTGTGACTTACGTGAATATCAGAACCCGGCCTGTTGACGTAGTTCTTGTATGTATATCGACGGATCTCCCTGGCGGCACTGCGTGTTGTGTTCATGCTATCCCAATCTAGCCCTTGTATGTCACAGCCATCTCCGCGCAGATCAGAGTAGTACACGCGCTCTACTCCACTGGTGGCCTGCTTCAGGACTCTGCGGATGCCGGGCCGCGGTAGCTTATGGCCCGACTGCAAGACGTTGCCGTATGCCCAATAGCGCAGGAAGTCGATCAAGCCGTAGTTCTCGGACCCCAGGATGCTGGGGTTTGGATTGCTCATGTGAACGGGAGGGAAAGGATCCAGCAACAGCTCTTCTTCCTCCTCGTCAAGGGATAGCTCCTCGTCGCCCACCGTAGGTTGCTGTGCTAAGTAGGCGGCGGCTTGGTCGGCGAGTTCTTGTGAGAATGCGCCTTGTATTGGGGCTGGTCCTCCTCCTCCTCCTTGTTGCAAGTATTGAAGTAGGGAGGGTAACGAGTGGGTTCCGCCGGGTTGCACATGGTGTGGTGGCACAGGGTGTCCGTGTTGGTGTCCGTAGTTGTTCAGCATCGCTTCGTCTTCTTCGTCGTCATCGTCCTCGTACTCTTCACCGTCTTCCTCCCTCTCCATATCTTCTTCGTCGTCTATCAGGTCGTCGTGATAAAAATGTCCATTGGGTGCCACAGCGCCATCGTCACTATCGCTCATATCTTGGTCGGGGGCTGCTTGTGCGGGAGGGTAATGATAACTTTGGGTGGTATAAGAATGTGGGTAAGGATGTCCCCAGTATGTGGTTGTGTACTGGATTTGTGGTTGTGGCTGTGGCTGGGGATGGTATTCCACGTTCCCATTGCCGCTATCGGCGCCATCGTCGGGGGCAGGTGTCATGACCTCCTCATCGTCGTAGGCCTCGCCTTGGTCGTAGCCGTGGTTCTCGCCGTGGTGGCCGTACTGGTCGTAGTACATTTTGGTGGTGGTGTTGTTGCTCTCCGAGGCATAAAAGGCCGCATCCTGCGCCTGGTGTTGGCTCCAATTCTCGTCGTGCCTATGCTCCGAGCCGTGGTGGTAGCCGTCGTGCTGGTCGGGGATATTGTCGTTGAGCAGTTGGCGATCTGGCGGCAGTGAGAACGATCCGGGTCGCATGACTGTCAGCGACGACGACAAGGCTCAGGCCCTGATGCTACGGGATTGCGGCAGCACACGCGCGCAACCGGTTGCGTCCCGAGCTGTGCCTTGTCCGGCTTCGAATTCTGATGCCGGTACCTAGCCCTGACCTTGTTTCCTTTCCCCTGGCAGACGGAAATGCACACTCAGGCAAGGGGGGCGTTGCCGCTTCTCTTCCTTTTTCCTGCCTTGATTTTTGGCGCAACGGTCCAAGCTGTCGGAAGCACTACTCTCTTCCAGCCTCGTTGACAAGGCCCTTTGATACGTCGGGTATTTTGCGACAGGACCTTGTCCCTGTTGTGCTGGGTCTTTGTCGATGTCTCGCCTTGATCGAGGCTGCAGATCCCTGAGGCTTTCGAATGGGCGGTGGTATCACTTTGTATACCGCCTGTCTGTCACTGTCGTTCAGCCGTAGGTATCCCGCCCGTCGTTTTGGCTTGACTCGTCGGCGCACTAGCCTCTGGGGGAGCTTCTTTTTAGCTGCTTGCTCCTAGCCTCCACCGCACGACAGCCGCAGCCTCAGCTAAGAGGGTACCGGTCTGGCAGAGGGTGAAATGGGAGGGTTATAGCGTCCGGCACGCGCGCGCGTGGGGTCCGAATGACTCCAAGGACGGGTAGGCGAGAATGCTACTATTTAGCTCCCTTCGACACCGCCGGTGGGGTTCCGATTGTCGCCTGTGGTGATGCTGGATTCGGATTCGGCAGCGGAACAGTTAGTCGGCTTGGAAGGATTGACTGTGCCTTGACAAGGGCACGGGGCGTGGCGGTAGCGGTGATGAAGGCGACTGTGACGCTGACGGCGATGATGCCGATGACAATGAATCGCAATGATGGAGGCGGGTGGATGTTGTGAATGTCTGTCGTGCTTTGTTGTCGATGCCCTGCTATTGCTGGGGGCAGAGGTTGCGGATGGGAGAAAAAGTCGGTGGTGGTATGAAGGTATGAAGAGGTGAGTCTGGAGGGCCCTCGGCAAGGCGCAGGGTTGTGGACAACTGCCAACTTTAATACCGTCTGCCGCGTGTAATATAATAAATGAAGAAAAGAGGTGTGTGATGGATAACAAATCGTTCTGGTGCGAGTCAAGCCCCCTCCCCTCCCCCAGGCTTTTGTATTCCTTGGCTCGGTCTCTTTTGTTCCTCTTTTCCCTGTTACTTGATCGACGAGCCTGGAGACAAAATAAAAAAAGAAACTCTCGCAGTCTCGAGCTACGTAGGGCTGACGCCGACGGCTGGCAAACGAGACGCTGCTCGCCGACTCGATGACAATCAAATCAGTCAAGGCGGCCAACGAGCTGTGAGGAGGCGTCTGTGGGTGATTGGATTAGCGCCGGTTGGGTGTCGCGAGAATTAATTTGCAGGAGAGAAAACATCCATCAGAATCAGACACATCATATGTGCGGTTTTGCTGATGAGGACATTCTCCGAGCGATGCTAAAATCGGCGCCAAAAACGGGCTGGGGTTTTATGTGGTGATTAATACCTGCACTGGGCCGCCAGCCTCGAGGTTTCCGTGTACCTCCAGTCGTTACGGGCCGAAAGTACAGTGACATGGGAGCAACAAAGGTGATGCACCACACGCAGCAAAATTACCGAGCTGCTTTTGGGGACGATCCCGTTCATTCAATGTCTGTCTGGGCCCCGAAAACGCACGCCATAACACCCTGTAAACGCTGTGCATGGACGTGCTTGTCTGCTGGGCCAGGGGGAGAGACGCCGCCTGTAGTGACCAGGGGGGTTGGATTTCAATCACAGCGAGTGCAAGCAAGTACATGTACTCAATACACGCTGTAACCCGTACAGAATACAGCACGTACAGCTGCACCTACAGTACTCCGTACAGCAGAGACAGCCCGCGCTCCTTTGATTTGCACGTGCGAACCCCAGTGCCTTAGCAGACGGGCCTTTTGGGCGTTACACAGCAGCCGGACGCGCCCACGGCATTGGCCCAAGCGGCGAGTGGCGCTGAGTTGCAGCTGCGCAGGTGATGGGTGATGGATGATACTGGCCGAAGTTACAGTTTTGACGGGGGGGGGATTTCTGGTGGCGTAAAAAAGCGTCGGATATCGCTAGAAAATGAAATCAAATCCTCGTGTGATGGCACAGGTACTACTAGGTAGTATACTCGTACATCCGTGATGCTACGGAACCAGTTCAGTTACGAGCAGAGACCTCCAGCACAAGTACAACTGACAAGCCCGGACGGCGCTTTGCCCGCTCCCGGGTGTCCACCGCCCGCTGCGGGTGCAAGTACAAGTACACCCGCGGCGTTGTATCTTTGCTGCCGGATAGCGCTTCCCATGTTCCTAGCCCCGTCGTCGGTGCCAAAAAAACGCAAATCCGACCACGATGAGATGAGAAGACGAGAGACCAGACAAGAAAAGACAAACAGGAAAAAAAGGTCCCCTCAATTTCCCCGTTGCGGGCTCCCTTACCAAAATCTCATCCATCACCCGCCCTCTCGACATCTCATCTCTCACATTTTTGGCCGTCTTTCTTTCCCCTTCCATCTTTTGTCCCTTTCTATCATAAAACGCTTGTGACACGACATGGCCAGCAAGTTGTTCTGTTTTATTAGTTCCGCGAACAAAATTGCCGCATGTACTGGATACAAAGTATTGGATGTTCCAGGTCCCATTTGCTTGTGGCCGGGATCACCTTGATAAAAATCGAATGGCTGCTCACTCGCCTGCTCCGTGCATTGTTGATTGCTGCCGTCACTGGCTACATGGTACCTAAGCCGCATCAATGCAAACAATTGAGCGAAGCAGGCAAATCCCTTGGACGAGCAGAGCCACATGACGGCACTGCAAGAATTAAAAAGAAAAGGGTAAGAATTAAAATTTAGAAATAAAAATAAACCAAACAAAAGTACGGGGTATACCAACCTAACTGGCTACCAACTTGAATACACGCTTGTGCAGCCAGACAACCAGAGATCCATCCCCTGGCGCCTCCCAGGTATCGGTACATGCCCCAATGCTCGTCACCGCCCGAGGCTTCAGGTTCTTCTTGAGTTAGGCCATGATGCAGCTCACACAGACAAAGACACAGCCTGTGGGAATATCCAGCACTGCGGGAATATGTATGACAGCCACTCCACGCCCACGCTCATGTCCGGCTCTGTGTCTCGTCTGTCGCTCTTGTACGCGTCTGGTAAGGCCTTGGCCTGCGAAGTCCTGCATCTGGCGTGTTAGCGCCCTGCCACGTCCGTACCGCCCATCTTTGAATGCTGCATCGCCTCTCAGCCTCGGCCGTTCGAACAATCAAACCATCCAAAGTCCGAGTACGAAAGGATGGTAAAGCAGAGCAAGCCTTCTTGTCTCTTGTCTCTTGTCTCATCCAGCTCCTCCATCCAACCAGCATCTGCCGCCTGTTTCCTCTTTTTTCTCTCCGAAGCCATTGCATCACATCACATCTAAATAAAACAAAAAAAGTTGTTGGGCTTCACTGCAGCTGCATGCCGTGATATCACAAGCCATGCTGCCTCAACTCAACTTCCATCGGCCGTCCAGCTGAGAGGGTCCGCTCGCCATCCTGGCCATAAGGGGTGCCACCTTGCAGCCCTGCCCGCATACAGGATCCAATTTTTCCTTCACCGGTCGCGCTGTAGTTTGTGATAGATGACCTATGGCCTGTGTCGGTTTCGGCCCCCCCAAAGGAAAAAAAAAAAGCCCCTCTGCCAGCCCGTCCCCATCATCACCAACATGCCGCCTGGTCTCTGCTCTTTCTGGCCTTTCACCCCTCCCTGGAGAGAAGGAAAACAAGTTGAACAAGCCGTGGGAGAGCCATGATTTCCCCCCTGGCTGCTGCAGCCACCACTGTACTTCACACACGTACTCCGTACACGTACTCTGTACTCCGTGCTCCCACAGCAGATATCATATCATATCACGGCCTCACTTATGTTGACAACCGCTCAGTTTACCTACTTGGTACTCGTCTCATAGATAGAGTATTTGGTGGCCCTAGCGCTCGTCTTCTCCGCGTGCCCAGTGGACACTAACTTTGCATGGTAACTCGTAGTCGCACATCAACCCGTTGCCATTGGTGCGTGCTTGTGACACTCCGTATAGGCGGACGGACGGTAAGCCGCTTTGCTACCATTGGCAATGATCCAGACGATAATAGGTACTTGGCAACAAGTCCATCCGATATCAAATGACAATGAACGGAACACTAAAAAAGCGATATGCGATACGGAGCTGTACTCCGCAGGTAGATTAGGATGGATTGCTATTCTACTCCGTACCCTGGTCAGCAGCTGAAGCAGCACCGTCAAAGCATATTGACGTTATAAACACTGCACTAAATCAAACTATATCACAAATCTTTATTTCATTTTCTCGTCTTCTTGCCTCTTTCTCCCTCTCTTCTAGTCCCCTTCATGCACTCAAGTTGCCCGGCTAATAAGTAACAAAAAAGCAGCAAAAAAAACCCCGTGCCCCCCGAAGCGGAGCTGTGCCATCTCCGGCCAAAGGCTAAAAGACCATCTCCCCAAACAAACGTATATATTGCCTGTTTAGAGCGCCTCCATCAATGCATCGCAAGCCTAGCCAGTATACGGCAACGCCGCAATCAGATCATACCAGGTACCTACATGACAGGTACAGTAAACATGGGCCTTGCCCGCTTCTCCCCCCCAAGGGCCCAGTCCCCAGTCCGTCCCAGTCCCGGCTTTTCGCGTACCCACGGTTGCATTGCCTTGGGAGCATGTGGGATGATGGGCTGCTGGATCAGTTTTGGTTGGCGTTTCTCTGTCTGTGCGTCTCTGTCTGTCTGTCTCTTTTTGCTTTCTTCTCTGTCTATCTCATTTCTTTCTTTCTCTTTCCTTTGGTCCATGACATGGCTGGCCCCTACATATGACCAGACGCGGGAGTCTGCATGAGGGCATCAAGCTCACCCATGTCATCATCCAAGGCTCATACACACACACTTTTTTTTTTCGTTCTCGTCTTTCCCCCCATTCGGACCCGGGACCAAATTCCCAAAACGTAATACGATAATAAAACTACCACAAGATAGATAGAAGCGACAACTCACTTGGGTGTGGGATGTGAGCATCTCAAGCCAAACGGCCGCCAGAAACCACCGTTTCGAAACCCCCCTACGAGGGCGCTTTCGCTCCTCGGGCTTATTTCGCGCTCCGTAATCCGTAATCCGTCCCGTCTTTCGCTTGTCTTTTTCTCTTTTTTCTAAAACATCCTCCGAACCAACAACAGCTAAAAACAATAAGGTCGAGCTACTAGTGATCGTCCTTTCTATCATAAATCCTTTTGCTCTGGTTTCTCCGCGGATAATTATCGAGCAAATGAAAGCTTCCTCGTAAATTAGTCACGCTCCTCACTTCCTAATACAGCTTCCAAAGGAATAATTTAAAACAAGATCTACAGTATTATTGTAGAGCATGTAACCAAACCTTTTCACTCAATCTACTATCACTATACCGACCTACCTTTAAAGAAAGGCGGATGGCTTCCTCTTCTTTACAAATCCAAAGCCACTGCGGCCTTTTTCCCGCCCCAAACCACGGAGAACGTTCCCTAAACAAGAAAGCCATTTTTTACAGAGGTTGTCCTTGTCCTTGTATTTTCGTCCCGCATATGTGACACATCACGCCGGCATGAACATCTTTTCTTTTCTCTTTCTGCTCTGTGTGCTCTCATCTCTCATCTCTGCCTCACTTTCTTCTCCGTAGCGCATCTCACCTCGCCGAACTATCCACTTTCTCCAGAACACGCGAAGGTCCGCGGGAGAAAAAGCCCCGAACGAGGCAGACTGACTACCTACCAACAGAAAATAACAAATAAGAAAATAACAAAAAGAGAGGTGTCATCAATTCAGGAATCAAACTGCCCTCCCACGCTTCGGAGTAATAACACACACACCCCTGCCCTACCCTACCTTACAGTACTCGTACATCTTTGCCCTTCTCTGCACATTGTACGCCTCCAGTCGAATCAATCAGAACGAACCAAATTACCCAAAAAGCGTTCTCTAGTAATACCGGCAAACCACGCCCCCCTCCAGTCTCCTCCAGTCCCCTCGAGTTTCCTCGTCGGAAGGGGGGAACGAAAAGGAAATGCTACCTTACCCTTTTACACCTCTCTTCTTGTCGCCACCCTGCTTGCTTTTGTATGATGAGTATGTACGTCGATACCAAAACGGACAACTGCTGCTCCCAGGTTCTCCATATCCATTGCACAGCTAGAAAAAAAAAAAGAGCTTCACACCAAACGGACCGCCTCATCCCGTTCCCGCCCGCCCGTTTCTGTCACGTCCGCTACTAGGTAGTTATCCCCTTGCACTAGATATTCCCGTCCGGAATATACTTTCAATAGTCTGTGTGTAGTAGCATCAAATCTCAGTAGGATATACTACTCGAGAAAATCTCCCAAACAGCAGCATCGTATCTCCCTAGCGTTACAAAAAAAAACTGCATTTTCCTCCTTCATACAAATTCAAGTCAGACGGAGGACCTCCCCCCCCTTCCCTTTCTTAACCCCCAAACTGACATCTCACATTGCCCGCGCTTTTTGTCCTATCAACGCGCAACGTGCGGATTCCGCGCCCTTTTATTTTATTTCATTTTGTGAGATTTTACCCAAAAAGGGGGGGAGGGAACAGAGACGCCCGTGCAAATAAAACACTCCCAAATACCTGATAAAACACTCCCAAATAAATAGCCTTCTTACCCTGTGACACCAAACCAACCACTTACACTTACCGAGCTCCCTGCACGCCGGTGACGCAGGTGTTATACTGTAAATTGCTCGCGACCCGGAATTGACGACTTACACGCATCAGCGAGCTGCTTACATGTATGTGCCCAAAAAGGATGATAGGCCAAACAAAAAAACAAATGGCGATGAGATCACAAAAAAGGGGGCGTGCCTTTACCAAAAGCTGCTGCTGCTTCGTACTCGCCCATAGGCAGAGCAGCCCGGCAGGAGGATGGCCATAAATGCCCAACCGGGCTTCCCTTTTGCACCAATCTTGCAGCATCACGCGACTCAGCAAATCTTTCTCAGGCTCGTCTTTCATTTGTCCATTCATATACTACCACTTGGATCTAATGCTTCAACGTTTGGCCCCCACTACTTTGTAGTCTGCTTGTGTGGACGCCGTAACTTTCCCGCCATGAGGTCATGTTGCTAGTATATGGTTTATTCCTTCTAATAGTACTAAGGTAGGTAGGTAGAGACCCTGCACACTGCTCGAGAACAAATGGTGATATTCATTTTTCATTTTTTTTTTACTCTCTTCGTTTTGCGGTTTGCTTGTAGCCACGTGTGCATGCAAATGGCCATGCATATACTCCGTACTGCTCTGACGACATCGTATCTCCTGCAACCCCCACGCTCGCTCACATTCCGTGCCCAACGATTCACTCAGATTTTGTTGACAAGTCTTCTCTCTCCTTTCAGAGCCAGCAGCTTCTCTAGTGCCTCATCCACAGGAATCAGCGCTCCCTTGTTCTGTGTGCTCTGGTCGTCTCTGTTTCGGATATTGACGGTGCGTGAGGAGGCCTCTTCGGCTCCGACGACTAAAAGAAGAAGTTCGAGTTAGTAAGTGGTTCACGTATTCCGAATCATCCCATATCCATATCTGTGCCGATAAGGGTTTGTGTGTGCTTACCAAAGATGAAGTTGTATTGCTTCAGCTGGCCCGTGCGGATCTTCTTCTGGAAGGTGTCGCTGCTCAGGTCGACGTCAATGTAGATGCCCTTCTCCTGGAACGTCTGCTGAAGCTCCTTGGCGTAGTCGTTTACAGCAGGCATCACAGGAACGACCAGGACCTGGCGAGGGCTCAGCCAGAAAGGCCACTTGCCGGCAAAGTGCTCTGTAAGGATACCAAACATTCGCTCGAAGCTGCCCAGCACAGCTCTGTGGATCATGACAGGTCGGGCGTAGCCAACAGGCAGCTCGGGGTCGTTGCTGTCCTGGTTGGCACTGCTCTCGTCCTTGGAGGCAACGTAACGCAGCTTGAATCGCTGAGGCAGGTTAAAATCGAGCTGGATTGTGCCGCACTGGTGCTCTCGTCGCAGAGCATCGTACACGGTAATATCAATCTTGGGGCCGTAGAAAGCACCGTCACCAGGATTCTCCTCCCACTTGGAGTCAATCTTCTCTGTAAAGTTGTCCAAAGCCTCCTTGAGCTTGGCCTCAGCCATGTCCCACACGGCAATGTCACCGATATACTTCTCTGGTCGAGTCGACAACTTCAGCTTGAAGGAGAAGCCAAAGAGTCCGTAGACAGCGTACAGGAAGTCAAAGGCTCCCACAATCTCGTCACGAATCTGGTCGACTGTGCAGAAGATGTGAGCATCATCCTGCTGGAAGCGGCGCACACGGGTAAGTCCGGTGAGGGCACCAGAAAACTCGTTTCGGTGAAGAACACCAAAATCAGCCATCCTCCATGGCAGATCCTTGTAAGTGACGTCTGAGTGGGCAAAAATTCTGCAGTGGCCAGGGCAGTTCATGGGTTTCAGGCCGTACGTCTCCTTCTCAACCTCAAAGGTGAACATGTTCTCGGCGTAGTGTCCCCAGTGGCCTGATGTCTTCCACAGATCAGACTTGTAAACGTTGGGGCTGATGACTTCGTCGAATGCCCTCTTCTTGTACTCGCCGCGGATGAGTTCCATCAAGGCATTGTAAATTCTTGTGCCGTGGGGCAAGAAGAATGTAGAACCAGGTGAAACCTCGTCGAAGAAGAAGAGCTTCTGCTCCAGACCAATCTTTCGGTGGTTGCGCTTGGCCGCTTCCTCAAGGAATGTCTTGTACTCTTCAAGCTGCTTCTTGTCGGGGAATGAGACGCCAGAAATTCGCTGGACGGACTCGTTGGAACTGTTGCCGAGCCAGTATGCGGCAGAGTTCTAAGGGTTGTAGTTAGCAAATCGGCAATCCAAACAGCCGATTACTGAACTGGCAAAAATCTCACCTTGAGAACTGAAAAGGCCTTGATGTTTCCAGTGGTGGGGACGTGAGGACCTCTGCAAAGATCGATGAGAGGACCGCATCGGTAGACTGTACTTGTGGTGCCGTCGGGAACACGCTGGTTGATAAAGTACTCCTTGTATTTGCTGTAGTTGAACATTTCAAGGAGCTCGTCCTTTGTCATTTCCAGACGCTCAAAAGGCTGCTTCTCCTTGATGATGGAGGCGGCGAGCGTCTCCAGCGCCTTCTTGTCTTCCTCCTGAACGACTTGGCTAGAGGGAGCTGTTAGTAAACTTGCTTGGATTTTTCCAGGAACCCAAAGGAGAATTTCTTACCCCTCCATGTTGGCCATATCGTAGTAGAATCCGGGAGGGTCGGTGGTAGGGGGACCGTTGCAGAGGTAGCAGCCGAATCGCTTCTCAGCAGCCTCACCGAGAACGTGGGCTGAAGAGTGCCAGAAAACCTTCTTGCCTATCCCACCAGATCAGTCAGCGCCATGCAATTCTACCTTAGACTCCAAGACAATTGATAGAATTTCTCGTTACAACATACCCTCCTCGTGCTCAAAGTCAATCAGCTCGAGCTTGCAGCTCTTCTCAAGGGGTCGTGTAAGATCCCAAAGCTCGCCATCAACCATGGAGATGACAGTGCGCTCGAACAGGGACTTCGAAATGCCCCTGGCAATGGCTCCAGGAGTGGTCTCCCAAGCGGTACCCTTCTCCTCCTTGCCATTGGGCATGGAAATGGTGATTTCCTCGCGAGGCTTGGCTGCAAAGACACATTCGTTAGCACCTCCTCCAAATATACATGACGGCGAATCCTGTGCGAAAACGAACCAGCAACCTCGGCGTCGCGCTTGGCCTTGATCTTGTCGAAAATGGCGATACGGTGTTGGATGAATTCTGGGAGAACCGGAAGCTGCAATAACAAACATCTATATCAGCACGAATTGTCTTTTGCAAAACGGGAAGACGTCGAGTCCAACAAACCTCGAGTGAAGCCTTTCCACCACCGGCCTTCTTCTCCTTGGGCTGCTTCGCAGGCCTTGAAGGAAGGCTCTGGGCGGGAGCGCCCTCGGCCGCCTTGGGGGCGTCAACTTGCTCGGAAGACATTTGCGATATTCCTTTCTACGTTGCGAAAAGGCGTTGAAGAAAGCTGCTGTTTGGCCTTTCGAATGGAGGGGCAGGAATACCCTTAGTTTAGTACTTTATCGTTAGGCGCGAGGTGGGGTTGACTCACAATCAAAGTTGCACGCGGGAGATCCTCGGACTCTTTTAGCCAGGGGGGCTACTGAGTCAATGGGCAGTGTAAATGCAGCCCCTACTACCTTCTACTACGGATTACCAACAACATCCGACATTCGCAGTCTATTTTAATTTTAACTTTCGTGGTGTAATTTCTTTTCAATCTGTAGGATTCATTGCCCATTTCCTGAGTCACCATATATCTACACCTGACGTGAGCTGGGCCGGGTATCGGAGCCATCAGGAAGAAAACATGTAGGATAAGACTCATAGACAATCAAGTAAGCATCAACTGAGTGTGAATTCCTCATTCCAAATATACCGGGTATCAGTGCTGCGCTTCCTATCCCAAGAACTCCGCAAGAACTCCGCAAGAACTCCGTCCAAATGCCGTGGAATGCAATTTCAAATCGTCGTATCGTGACCTCGCTCCGTGACCGTCGACTATAGCCACGTCAAAATCTGACACGATGTACCCTTTTACATCTTCCAATCTCCCATCAATCATCATTTCAAAAGATATCGGTGCCTCATAGCCCATATCTGGTGACACATTCCTCTCTATGCGTCTCCATACAATCCAATGCGCAGACTCTCGTCCCGCACTTCATGCACCGCACCCGTCCCCAATATCCGCAAACTTCGCAGAATACACGTGTGGGGTAGTTGTCCTCCCATTTGCCTCTGGCCTCGTAGTATGTGAGCGGCGGGTGAGCCAGGAGCTTCCTTAGTTCTTCATCTGATGGTACTTCGGGTATACGAGATACTAGGAGCGGATCGTTGTCACCGGGATGAGCCGTTGGTGGTGGTCGGTATGATCCTACCAAAATCGGGGGCAGGTTTGCATCCGTCATTGTCACATCTTCTTCTTGTATGCCCGCCGATGGCTTGGTAGTCGCAGTAGGTGTAGCAGTAGCATCTCGTTTGCCGGCTGGGCGTTTAGTGTTGGTGTTTGTAGGCCGATTATTGCTCGCCGCAGTTGGACCGCCCTCAGTCTGTGCCTGAAAAGCCAGAAAGTCGTCCAGGTGGTTTGAAAACGTCTTTTGCGACTGTAAGATCTTTCGAACATTCGGCGTGTACTTTCCGGTAGCTAAAACCACAACATCTGATGAGCTTCTGAAATCCCTCCCCCCGACATGCACCGAGCGTGTCTACGCACCTTTGCTGCTCTTTGCAGGTATCGGAATCGAATTGTCCTTTCCCCCATCTCTCTCCAGCGCTTCGATTTCTTTCCGGATCTTGGCCTCTTGCCGCGCCGTCAAGTCGCCGGCCGTCACGCCCGCGGGCGCATTGCGAGCTCGTTTCCGGTTTGCCGGCTGCAAGGCGTTGGCTCCAGGCAGGGCGCCGGTATCAGGAACGTAGGCCCATCCGGGAGCCGAAGTCGTTTTGGCGCTGGCGAGCTCGATGACGCCAAAGTTGTTCATGTCGCGTCGTGTGCGGTTGGTTTTCTGCAGTGGGCAGAGTCTTGGGAAAAGAATTGAAGCTAATAGCAAGCTCCCAATAAACGCAATGGATGCTCACAGGATACAATCAAGCCCTCAAGGCAGCATCCCGTCGCATCCAAGAGAAATCGTAATCTTGAATTGGATATTCCAGTAATAACGAAAAACAGCCGGCTGCAAGATGCAAGTCAAGGGTCACATCAACTAACCCGTGGGGCAAAAATGTCAGTGGCGACAGCTCTAGCTCTTCGGGCCATCCTGCGCCGGAACAACCCGTAATCCGCCATGTCCGCAAAGCTGGGCACATCCTCGCTATGATATAGTGCTAAGGTAGCACCTCGAGCGCCATCAATACCCTCTCAAGCTGCAAGACTCCAAAGCTTTTGGTCCAGCAACCATAAATCCAACTCATGTGAGCTCCCAATTCCCCCATAGCAACTCTCGCCACTGCATAATTCGAGTCCAAGTCTCATCATGTCCTTTTAGTGTCCCTCCACCACGAAACCAAGCAACCTCTCCTCCTCGCCACACAGCCCGAAATGTTCACACCAGCTTCGTCAAGAATACTCGCTCGTGCGATTTCGTCGCGCAGCTTCCATGCTTCGGCTCGGCGTCTGAACGACGCTGCTCCCCTGCCTGCGCGGAAGCCCATGGGCGCCTTCAGAGGAGGGTATGTCGCGACTTGTCTTGGCTGAGATGCGGTTGCAAGCTTGCTAACCCGGAACCTAGTCTTTTCGGCTTCTTGTTTGGCAGCGTCCTGGCCGGTGGTGCCGTCTACAGCTACGTCCTGCAGGAGTACAAGGCATCCAACGAGTTGCTTACCGAGGATATCTACGTATGTCTACCCAATGAGCTCGCCCTAGCCTTGAGGCCTCGGGATGCCTCACGGTTACTGAGCTCTCTTTTTTACTCTCCCACTTCCTTTCTACCTCTCTTACAGCCTCGGAGCACATTAAGAAATTGAGAAGCTTTGCTAACAAGACCATTGACCAGACTCTTCAAGCCTCCGTCACCCGACTGACAAACCACGTCAAGATTCTCGAGGAGAAGATCCAGCAGAAGAGAAAGTAAAGCCCGAAAATATAAAAACACAAATAGCGCAATGTCATTAGGGATGGTATGATACCAGTACTTCAACGCTGGTGGAAAATACTAGGCAAACGAACAGCATCATGGCAATACTTGTGTCCTTGTTTGTAACAACCTAACAAAGCCTCAACTGTAAATTGTACTCTAAGTATCTTCTAGCCTCTGAAATATCTAGCACACGAAACTGCACAAAAAAGCCCATCATACGTTTCTCTACTAAACTCTTACGACCTTCACGATTGCAAAAACCTGTGCACTCAATGGACGCAATATCTTGTTTAAAGTTGATCAATTCGAGTGCTCACATCAAAGCAATGCTTCAAATGGGCGTAGAGCCAGTATGCAATTGCTAGTAGGTATTTAGATAGTCCATAAACCAGCGCCGACGTTTTTCGTCAAGAAGCAATCCCACAATTATACAGTTTTTTGTTATTTCATTTTCCATTTTTTGATTTCTTTACAGCTCGTCGTGGTCGTCACCCTTGGCCTCCTCAGAAGCCTCGGGGGCAGCCTCAGTGGTCTCGACGGGGACCTCAACAGAGGCCTTGTACTTGCCGTTCTCCTTGATGAACTCGATGAAGTCCTCAACAGTACGGGCACCGCTGTAGGTGACAGGGTTGGCCTTGTCACCGGCGGGGTAGAGCTTGATGGTGGGGAAGCCCTGGATCTCATCAGGGACATCGTTGTTGGTGGCATCAACCTTGGCGACGACAACCTTGTCCTTGAACTCGCTGTTGGCATACAGGCTGGCGAGCTCGTCGTACTTGGGGGCAAGAGCCTTGCAGTGACCGCACCAGGGAGCGTAGAACTCAATCAGGACATCCTTGGTGTCGTCAAGGACGATGTCCTTGTAGGTGTGGGCAACGACAACGGTGACGGGGCCCTCCTGGGTCTCAGGGATGGGCTCAGACTTGATGCTGGGCTCAATCTTGCCAGAGGAGAAGTTGTCAACAAACTTGGCAATGTCCTTCTCGTTGATCTCCTTCTCCTGGTCGAAGGGGAACTTGAGGTTCTTCTCAATGTCGTGGATGGCAAAGGCGGGGAACTTGTCGGTTTTGAGGTTGATGTTGGCGGCGTGAGAACCAAAGTTCTTGGCGTCAATGGTGGCGAAGTTGATCTTGCCCTTGTACTTCTCGGCAATGGGCTTCAGGGTCTTGCTGAGCTCGTCACGCTCCTCAGGGGTCTCGGCGAAGATGTAAGCCAGAGGGATACCGGCAGACATGTAGCCGGCATAGGTCTCGGGGCCGACCTCTCCAACAAGAGGAGTGGCAGCGACCTTGGCGAAGGATCGGATGGCCTCAGCGTCGAACTTCTCGCTGAAGACGTTCTTGCCCTCGTCAAAGGACTTGTAAAGGACGACGGAGGGGAACTCGACGCCCTCAGCCTTGGCAACGGCAGCATCGTTGACACCACCGAAGAGGTAGGTGTCACGAAGCTCGTTGGCAACAGCTGTGAAGGTCTCGTTGGAGGCCTTGTCATCGGAGGCGATGTAGGCGACCAGGACAACCTTGTCGGCAGTCTTGAACTCCTCGAGAGTGTCCTTGGTCAGGACGGAAACGGCAGGCAGGGACTGCTTGACCATGTAGGAGGTGATACTAGAGAGAGACAGATGTTAGCCATCTAGATATACAGATCGATGTGGATTTTGCATGAATCTCTTACCCGTCAGCCTTGCGGGGACCAGTGTAGGGAGAGACGATGTCAAGGCCACGGAAGACCTTGAGGGTGGGGTAGCCCTCAACGCCGTGGTCCTTGCAGAGATCAGCCTCGTCAACGCAGTCGACCTTGGCAAGCTTGATGTTCTTCTCCTTGAGAGTGGTGGCAGCCTCCTCGTACTCGGGGGCGAGAGCCTTGCAGTGGCCACACCAGGGAGCGAAGACTGGGAAAATGTCATGTTAGCGGGGTCTGATCTGACGCCGAGGCTTCGCGGGGGAGGGGTCAAGAGCAATGGCAAGCTCATCAATGAAGCAAGCCAGCAAAGATTGAGGACAGCAGAAAGAGACATACACTCAGCCAGGACGAGATCATTGGAGTTGATGAAGTCGTTGAAGGTGTCCTTGGTCAGGGAGGTGACATCGGAGTCGGCAGAGACCACCGTGGCCAGGGCGGCCAACAGGGCAGCAGTGAGGCGCTTCTGTTGCATGGCGAAGGCTGTGATGGGGTATCAGGAAAAAAAGGAAGTGGAAAAAGAAAAAAGTGGTGATGCAAGATGGAAGATCCAGTTGCAAGAAGACGGATGAGGCGCCAGGTTTTGTAGTAGGCAAAGACTGGATGACTTAGACGCACTCAATTGAACAAGTGTCCCTTTGGACAGATCTGGCTATTGCTAATGGGTTCAGCCGGGTCCCTGAACCACACCTTGTGTAGCCTAAAACTGGGGCCCCTCTCCCCTCAGCGTCCACTAACGCGCCCACTAAGGAAGGCCGCTACAGCGCATCCTCCAGGTCAGGTTGTTTTGCCTGACCGGGTTGCCACCTGACAAATCCAAAGTCAAACAGAAGTTGCTGATTTTGTGATGAGTCTGCACTGTTTCAGGGCTGATTACTATTCAATCATTTCCCCCCTTTGAGCCCTGGGCCGTGCTAGAAGTAGACGACATTGCCGAGTGGAAACTCAACACAGGGTGACTGGCCACCTCGCCTCAAGTCAAGTTTGTTGGCAGGCTACATGATGTGCCTGTGCGTGTTGCGCTACTACGGCAGCTACCTGCATGTACTCCATAACAGATGCCCCTCTGCCATCCAAGTTGTGCTGCAGCCCAGCGCCAAGCGGCACGGTGAAGTGGGCGGTCCAGCGCTAAGCCCCTGCACGATAGCCTCACTGCCATCGCAGCCGCCAATAGCGGTTAGTACTGCGCCGCAGGGTGTTTTAGACAAGAGGCAATAAATCAGCAGGGCGGCTGGGGATACAAGCAATAATAAGCATAACCAGACGGGAGCAAAGTAGCATGTACACGTGGATATATCTGTCTTGATGCTATGGGCTCACGTACTTGTAACTCTGTGCGAGGAGTACGAGGTCGTATGAGCCGTGTAAACCTCCATGTTTGCTGGTGGCTGGGCGGATTTACGGGGTACGAAGTATATACTTTTAGAGTGGCTGGCCCTTTTTATAGCATATGACAGCTTGGAATCTGTGTGTCTCTGGGAGTTGCCCCTTGGATCATCATGGGTTGATGTATCCAATGCCATCCAAATATTGATTTGTCCTTATCAATTCCCAAATACGTTTAGATCTACCTACTTGGGCACTTTTCACGAGAATCTGCCAAGAGGCCAGACGTCAAAAAGGGAGCGGCAATTGGCCGTCCATCCCCGCCCGCTGACCCGATATCCAGCCCCACATTGGACAGGATCAAAAGAGCCGGCCTGGCACAATAATTCTCTCCCGTACCTGAACCAATATTGATACAAGGGATATTGTGGCTATATTGAATTTATACAGGCAGTAAATTCCATCTCCCAGTTTGACGGGGTATCAAAATGATATTATCCTGGCCACCTCCCCAGTGAAGGGTTCATCCCGGGGGTTAAATGCGCGGCTCATGCAGGTGCACCTTAACCGAATGTCCGATGCATGGCAAAGTGCCATCTGTCCAGATCTCATGCCATCTAATTATCGATAACCAGCAAAGGACACGGAGCCTCGATGAAAAGTTAAAAAAAAAAAAAAAAAAATCAATCGAATAGAGACGGAAGCACAGTTTACATTGCAGAGATTGGAACTATCACGCTCAGGCAAAAGAAAACAATGGCTTCACTTAGTGCTGATGCCATGCTCGGTGTGGATAATCCAAAATGATGATATATAAAAAAGTAAAATTCAACCCAAAACTAAAATAAAGAGCCCGTCATCCATCTACTCCGGCAATATATCGCTTTAAACCCTGTGTCTATGCCATGATTTTTCTATTCCCTCTCTTCTCTAAGTGCCAACAGCTTAAAACTTCTTGCTAAAGTCTGTTCGAGGTCCAGCTCTGGAATACTGGTTCGCCCACTTGACGGGCACCTTGAGCTCGTGAGCTACTCTCAGTACCCACTCAGGCTCTCGCAGGAACTGTCGTGCAACCAAAGCCAGCTCACCAGCGGCCTCGGGGCCCTCCTGGACGACGTCGTAGGCCGTCTGAGCATCGGTGATGTTGCCCACGGCGCCGACGATCAAGTCGATGCCATCTGCGCGAAGGGCCTTGCGAATCTCGCGCGCAATGTCGATCTGGAAAAGACGGTTGTCGGGGAATCTCTGCTGGTAGTTGTTGGCGCCGGAGCTGACGTCGAGGATGTCAACGCCCCATGATGGGATCACCTTGGCGAGTTTGATGGTCTCCTCGACGGTCCATGATGGCTGACCGGCCCATTCCATCCATTCGGTGGCGGAAAGACGCAGCGAGAGTGGCATATCGGCGGGGATCACGGCGCGGACAGCCTCGACGACTTCACGGGCGAAGCGGCTGCGGTTCTCAAAGCTACCGCCGTACTCGTCGGTACGTTGCTATACGATTGTTAGTTTATCAAACATGAACAATGCAGTATTCTCGGTGTCTTAGTGAACTTACGTTGCTCAGGGGCGACAGGAAGCTGCAGATGAGGTAGCCGTGGGCGCCGTGGACCTCGATCATATCGACTCCGGCCTTGACAGCACGCTGCGCAGTCTCGGCAAACTTCTGCACAAGGCCCTTAATCTCGGCCTTGGTCAATTCCTTGGGAAGGGCGTTGGCCTCGTCGAATGGGATGGCGCTGGGGCCGACGACGTCGTTGGGCCAGCCGCCAACATCCTCCTCAGCCAAAGTCTTGTTAGCAGTGCCACCAATCCAAGGCGCCAACGTGCTCGCCTTGCGGCCGGCGTGGGCAATCTGGATGCCAATCTTGGAGCCCTGGCTGTGGACGAAGTCGGCAACTCGCTTCAGAGGTGCAATCTGCGAGTCCTGCCACAGACCGGAGTCCTGAGGCGAGATGCGGCCTCGGGGCTCAACAGCCGTGGCCTCGACGATGATGAGGCCGGTACCGTGAAGCGCCAACTGGCCCAGATGCACCAGGTGGTAGTCGGTCAAGTGGCCATCGTCAGCGCTGTACTGGCACATGGGAGCCACCACAACGCGGTTGTGCAGCTCGAGGGAGCGAATCTTGATAGGCTGGAACAGCGTCGGCACTGAGTCCTTGTTCAGAGGAGTTCCCGGCGGCGGGTTCTGAGCTGGGGTGTAAAAGGGCACGCCGGGAGCGGCCGTGTTTTCGGTGTTGACGCTGATGCTGCCCATTTTGGAGTTGTGTATGTGTGTGACGGATTCAAAAAGTTGCTGTTGTTTCGTGAGGAGAGTGTTCGGAAGCCCCGTTCGAGAGGTAGTCTATCTCGATAGTCCGGATAACGGATAAGTATGGGTTTCGAGGGGTCGGTGATCAACCAAGAGCTACAACAAGTCCGTAGGCACTAATATCAGGAATAGACGAGATATGCGATACAAGGCAAGGGAAGATGCCAAGGAATTGTTAAATGCTAATGCTGCTGTTGATTCCGATTCCAGAGATTCGACTGTCGTGTCCTTGGCCAGACTTTATATATCTTCAACAAAAGATCCATGGCTCGCGCAATCCTCGGTATCGGACCAATCTAATCACATCATCGACCAAACGACCCAGAAACGTCTCCATACCTCCCCCTGATACGTTTATTCCCGCTCGCGCCATCTCTCGGCATCCAGCAATCGCAAATTCATGCAGTGCCATTAACTAGTTGCTGGGTGGGCATTAGTCATCGTTGCTGCTATATGGTGTTGCCCAGCTATCGCGGCCCGGTTTTCTCGTCCCTCCTACTAGTCTATCATGTATGAAATTTCCTAGCACAGCCTGTTCACGAAAATTCAAGAGGGGTTGCTGAATAATTCAACCTTGATTTGATAATGAGAGGCGCGGCCATAGTTGCCCATCGCCTTAGGCAATTTTTGCGGCGGTAAACCGGCTTTTAGCGCACGCAAGTTTTCCCGAACCCCATGGATCGGATCTGATTTGATGTCTTCTCGGCCGTCACTCCACACCTTTCTTCAGTTGTGCCTGTCTATTCTTCTCCAGTCTTCTATGCTTATCCCTCGGCATATCCGCCCGCCTTCGTTCTCGCTTCTAGAGCCTACAAATTCCTTCGTTCTCGCTTCTCGCTTTGGACACGGCAACATCCGCATTTTAGGCGTTAAAGATGCTCAAGCCACAACAGCAGCGGACTTAATCCGAAGGCACCCATTCTCGTCTGTGATTGGCCATGAGGACTATCTTGTTCATTAATAATGATGACGTCGCTCGCTTGTTTGTTCTCCCTTGCCTTGGAAAGGAATGCAAGTCGTCGCGTTTCGGACGCAAAGAATCATCCGATCGATATAAGCACTTTGCCTTGTGAGCCAGGCCCGTTAGTTAATCGGATCAGGTCTAGATATGATCGGAATAATCTCCAATTCTACCACAGCTGCCACACGGACTAGTCCTGCCACCATGATATGATACGTACAACAAATTACGTGCTCCCATCAACTCCTTGAGGCTTGCATTGATTCTTTCTTTAGCCAGGTCATTTCCATGCAAAGTAATGGCAAGTCTCGCTCCTAGTTATCACGTTTACGGCTGGCATCATGCGAAAGACATGTCGAATTGGACATTGGTAGTGAACAAGTCAGCTCAACTTCATTTTACAAATCAAAGCTCTTCCAAGGTTTGCCGGCCACAGCCAATCAAATTAAATCTCCTCGGCCGGCAAATTCAACCCGGATCGCCGCATACTCCCGGATATAGAGACGGACCCCTGATCGTCCAAGCAGGTAAAAGAGGTGTATTAATAATAAGAAAAAGACATATGCATAGCAATTCAATATGAACATATTTGCCTATCAAATATTCACTTCTGCTGCTCCAGGCTGATCTTCGGCTCAACTTTATAGAGATTCAACCCCGACAAATGAAATCTAGACAATAAGCTCTCCCTGAAAGTGCGGGGAACCATGCAGTTCACCCGCCATGGAAGCACCAGAGCCTGGCATCCAGCCAATAGCAACTGGACAAAGGCAAGCATCGGCCTCAATTCTTACAGCGGAAAGCCGGATTGGATGCTCCGTAGTCATCGTAATACAAATCAGAGCCAAGGTAGCATTGCCAGTCACCTCCTCATTTCTTTCAGTACCTTAAAGAATCTGTGTCTTCTTCTCCTTGCCATCGCCACTCTGAAGCATCACATCTTAAAGCACTGCCCAATCGTCAACAGTTACCCAATTCACAGATCATCATGGAGCATGGAATCGTGAAAAGCTCATCTTCTTTGTTAAAATACGGGGTGTTGGCTGAGGTATAGAACATTACAAAAGAAAACCCAGACAAGCCAACCCCCAAAAAGCAGTTTGCGAAGAAAGCGCGATAAAATCCATTCCAAGCTTCCAAGCTTGTCGTCCAACTATCTTTTTTTCGAACCCTAGCCGATCAAACGGCTTCATACCGTAAGAGGGCCCTATACGTCTAAAAATATTCACAAGTCTATCAACATCCTTATTGACAACGCTAGTCTTTTTCTATGCACCATCCTACATCACCTGATTCACCATAGATGGGAATCTGGAAGTTTAAGCGTGGGTGGGCTTGAAGCTCCAGCGGCTGTTCTCGCTGCCCTCAGCAAAGGGAACACCGAGCTCGAACAGGCGGAGAACGACAGCGGAGAAGTCCTTGAAGAACAGGTCGTTGTCGGCAGCGTACTTCTCAACCCAAGGTCGGAAGGCCTTGTCAGTGATCAGGACGTGGTCGGTGGGGAGCATCATCAGGGTCTTGGTGGTCTTGTCCTCGAGCTGCTTGGGGCCGTCCCACTTCTTGTACTGCCACTTCTCCTCCAGCAGGAGCTTGTAGAAGTCGTTGGTCAGCATGGTGGGAGAGAAGGTCCAAGGACCCTCATAGCCAGATCGGTTGGAGTGGCATCGGCCAATGGCGTGGCCACCGCTCAGGGCGACAATCTCGCGGTCGTCGAAGCCCATGCGGTAGAAGATGTCACGCAGGTGCTTGGCGCCCTGGCTGGCGTCGGGGAGACGGCCATCGGGGGTGCAAGCAGCAGCCTCACCGTCACGGCGGCCAGGTCGGTAAGGAACAATGGGGCCGTGCATTTCCTGGATGGCGCAGACACCGCCGAGGATCCAGAGATCAGAGTAGGTGATCCAAGGGTACTTGGCTACGGGTTGATTGTTAACACTCGACATGACACCCAATATTGCGCAAATGATGGAGAGGCTACTTACCCTTGATAGGCTCGAGGAAGTCACGAGCAGCAATCAGACCGGCGTTGGCACCGTGGTTGCTCTCAGGAGCGAATCGCATGGTAGCACCGTTACTGCCACCAGTCTTGGTCTCCTTGTCGTAGGTACCGCTGCAGTGCCATGCAAGACGGACCAGGACGGGGCCGTAGCTGCCATCATCATAATCGGCGTCGAGACGCTCGGCGATGTCGTTGTAGACCTTCTGGTAATCGGCCTGGGTGGGAACAAAGGTCTTGGAAGAGGCAGAGGCACCAGAGGTGAAGTACCAGATACCGAGACCACCGGCGGCGGCAGCAGCACCAAGGTACAGGAGAGAGGAGGATGACTTCTTCTCGGGCTCAGAAGAGTAGAAGCGGCGGCCCTGCTGGCGGAAAGCCTGTCGAGGAGCGGCAGCGAAAGTGCGGGTGGTTGTGCGGGTTGCCACGCGGGCAAACTGACGGGCAGAAGAGGCCATCTGAACAACGATACGAGGGAAACGTTAGCAAAGTCGTGAACGAGCAAACGAGCGAGAGGGTTATGTGGGCAGATAAGGCCAGCTTGGTGGTCAAGAGCCCAAAGACGCCTATCAGAGTCGAACCAAGCCCGAAGACACGCCCTTCTCTTTGCAAAGAAGAAGAGAAAGAGAAAACAAAACCGGTATATCACTCACCTTGATATGTGTGTGGGTTGAAGAGAATATGCCGAAGCAAGGAGAGAGTAGGAGGTGGAAGGAGGGAGGGAGGGAGGCGGGATGTATATGAGAAAAGGAAGGATGGAAGAGCGAAGAAGCGTCTCACTGCAGAGAGAGAAAGAACTGGATTAGAAAAGCACAAGCAACAGCGTTGGTGAAAGGAAACGATGCAAATTGCCATCGCCTGAGTGGCCAGTCAAGTGTCGTGAGACCCGCACCCCCAGCGGAGCCCGCTCCACGTCCATCTTGCTGTTTGATATCGGTTTTAGAGCTATTGGGGGATAATACCAACGAGATGCTACGGAAGTGCTTGAAATTGCTGGCCCTCGGTTGACACTAAAACCGGGGTGTGGTTTATTTTGATAAGAACGCCACCATGCGCTGCTTTGAGTGGGAAAAAAAGGACCCCTCCTTGACAGCACGAAAAAAAAAAAAAAAAAACTTCGATCAACAACTACCGCAGTGTTAGGGGACCTCCCCGACCTGAGCCGCGCGGACAGCGAGCCGAACAGACATTTTTAGCTCCCCCCTCGGCACATTATAACGTCAGTAGTAAGCATAGCTAGTAGAAGAAGGCAAAGGACCAGCTGGAACCGTGAATTCTTGTCGTCTCCAGTCTTGCCGATGGGGCAAAAGCCAAACCTTCGCCCGATGTCGCAGTCAGCCAATGAGCGCTCTCAATTCATGCCGCAACTTTTGCCCAAGATGCCGCATCATGCCATGTTAGATTTTCTCTACCCGGCTCCGTGCCGAAGTCGATTTGCGGCCTCTGACAGCTTTTGCCGTGAGAAATACCGTATTGTAGATACTCTCTCATACATTCTCATACGCCTCGTAGCTACGAGTAATAGGTGGCGCTGAATTCCATCCCGGACACACTACAGCGTTGCCGCCCCTCTATTCCTATGGATTCTTATCCATCCTCGTATCAAGGTCCCCCAGACCTCAGCTCGCATCTCACCATCCCACGGCTCGAGGTCGTCATCCCGCTCCGCTGCCTGATTTGGTCCAGTTCCGCGCGGAAAGCCGAGATAGCAAGCATTCCGCTGCGAGCGAGCCGTGGGGCCTTGATGGACAGACGGCAGCGATTACAGGTAGCCTCGCTTTTGCCTCGCTGACGCTTGTGCCTGACAAGGACCCTGAGAGACAAAGCCGCCACTTTTGTAGCCCAAGCGATTGGTTGGGCGGTTGAATGGATAGCATTTTTTAAGTGGACTGGTCGCAGAGGCTTTCTGTTTGCGGTATGCGTCGGCGAGCCACGTGGGGTCCGGCCTGCTAACTACCGGTCCCTGGATTTCCCGCACTCCAGATACGGAGTCTTGTGCGCCTGTCATCAATGCCTCTCCATTACTTTATTCCTGACGTCTTCAACGGCTATCAGGCGAAGGTCAGAAAAAGCGAGACCGAAAAACGAATACGTACATACATTCAGTAATATGAGCACTTAATAACCAACTCGTAGGACGCCTATTTAGCCAGCACCCGAACATTATTATATAAATATGGTAGCAGTTACTAGAAAAATATAAATATAATAGCAGTCACTAGCGATATATACCTAGATATAATAGGGAAATGTAGATATAGCAGCAGTCATTACCTGGAAATGTAGATATAGCAGCTACTCCTTCTGTAGGCGTATGATTCAATCGTGGGTGTTCGAAATCTTCCCGGTCTCGGGGTTTCTGTCTTCCACTTGGCTATATATGTCAAGATGACTAGAGTTATCTCAGATGGAGATCGGATCGAAATCTAGCCCCATTCAGCGGGCGGGTTTTTGTTTCTCAGCGCATAAACGTCTTGGTCTAGGAGGATCTGCCGTAAAATCAATCATGCGTGTTTTGGTGGCCTTGCTCCCTTCAAAGGCGGGATTGACTATCTGCGATTCCCGTTGCGAGCGAAAAAATACAAATTCCCTACATTAAAACAAAGAAATCCTCCATACCACACTCGCGGCTCGCATCCAAATCTGTCTGCTAGCAAAATATGCCGCTCCTTATAGTGTCCAGCAAATGCGTATAGTACAACAACCATCCGCCATTTGAACGATGAAAACATCCTAATTTTGACGCCCCTCCAAAATGCCTATAAAAACCTGACATAGGCTGTCTGCAACATCTGTCCAAACTCCCGATACCCCGTCCTTGGCCTTGTCTAGTTGAAATCGGCAGCCCCTTGAGCTTCCGCATTTGGCTCCGGGTGAGCCTCGTAGAAATTCAGATATCTGATCTGGGCTTTGCGCTTGCTGGCTTCATCGAGCTCGCCAAGGGATGCTCCGTTCTCCTTGGCGCCACTTCCACTTTTAGACGCGGTCGAAACAGACACAGGCCTATGAGTAAGTGTTAGCTGGATTCCTTCAGTCTCTTGGGGGGTCGCATGCTGAACGGACCCAAACATCTGTCTGTCCACGGTCAGGAACTCCTTCATGGCATCCTTGCCGCCGCGTTGCATCAGGAAATTCATGTAAACTTGAGCCAGCTCCCGTTTGACGGGGTTGGGCAGCCGGCTTCTGCTGCGGAACTCGTCAAAGACATGCTTGACGCGCTCACTCTGCTCCGTTTCGCCTTCCTTGGCCTCAGGACTTTGCTCAAGTTCCAGCTGGAACCACTTGTCCCAGAAAATTCTGCTATCAGCATACCACTGCACATTCTTGAGGAACACTGCTCGGGCTTCTTCAGTAGAGTTCTTGCCCTTCCATAGCAGCATGGCCCACTCGGCCACCAGTGCAGCCTTCGTGTACAGGTCAACGGTGGGAGCATCAATTTGGTCCTTGAGGACCTGGATGGCAGCCTCAGCGCCGTTCTGGCGACGCTCGAGGTTAGCCCAAGAAACAATGACTTCCACACAGTCTGGGAGCTTCATAAGGATGGCGGCGTGGATGTCAAGTGCAACGCCCACGCGACCACAGCTCTCCTCAAAGTAGGCCCACTGCATGCGAATGCCGGGCCGGCTGATGGGCACAAAAAGCGTCGACGCACGAATGTAGATGTTGCGAACTTCCTCCTCCTTTCCGGGCTGCTCCGCCATCCACCGGGCGTACCGGTACCAGAACTCGTCGTAGAAGGCGCAGGTAACGAGACATCGTTCATACAGGGAAACGATTCTGCTAAAATCACCCTCGCTCTCCTCAAAGTCCAGGTACTTGCGCCAGTTGTTGAGCTGGCTGTGCTCAAGCTCCGTCACGTGAAAGTATGGTCGCTTGTTCTCAGATTCGTACGTCCAGCGCTTTGACACCTCGTTCTGTGTCTGGGTGAAGACTTCGTAGTACATGGCGTCAATCTTGGCTCGAACATCCCGCTCAATCTCCAATTCCGGTCGCGGAGCACCGCCGTAGGCTGCCGCTTCCGCCGCAACCTCGGCCTGGAATTTCGACAGTGTATCTGCCGGCACAACCTCCGCCAGAGGCTGGGTGTGGGACAGATTTCGGAACCGCTCATAGTAGCGAGCATACTGGTGCAGGGGGATACGAATGATGCGAGCATGGATGGCGAAGATGCGATCTTGGGCCTCTTGCCGTTCTTCGTACTCAATGTACTTGTCCCAAAAGGGGTGAGCGAGGAAATCTAGCCCAACAAAGGTAGCTCCGCGCTCAAAAAGCCTGCGTGATCCTGTCAGCAAAACAACTTCCATCGGGGATAGGGTTAGGCGAATATGGGAACAGAGAGGGTCAGTACACAAAGGGGTGGTGGCCATTTGGGAGTGCAGAAATCGAATTCTACGTCCCTAGAGGGGACAACGGTAGGAGCACGACGCAATGTTTATGGGACGAAGAGTACACATCAACAAAGTCTGGGATAAAGAGTGAGAGATAGATCCCGCTAGGATGGGGTTCGCTGTGGCATATCTCACCATCAGACACGGTCGATAGTGAGCAGCAGAGCTCGTGACAGGTGGGCAGCCGAAATCATGGTGCTTTGAGCGCGATACTGCATTGGTAGAAGTCGTTATGGGGAAGGAAAAAGTGCCCTGAATACTTACTCTCTGACCAGCGTGGGGTCATGCGTCGTCTCCATTTTGAAAGAGCAGTAGTCGGTCCAGAGATCGACCGAGTTGGTTATGCTAGCACAACCTCGCTCATAGACCTAGGTTTGGTGTGTCGTTAGCGGTGTGTCGCAACAACCACAAGATAAAGGGGAGAGCAGCGCACCATTTCAGCCGATTCCGGTCCAGCAATATTGAATTCGAGATCAGCATATTTCTTCCAGTACCCAAAAAAGAGCGGGAACTTGAGCAGAAGTCGGTCGTAGGCATCGCGGACGGTGGAGAGCGCCTGGGGGCTCGAGTTTCGGTTGAGACCGCCGTCGAGAGCTTCGCAAGCCTTGATCAGGCCCTCCCAGCTCTCAAAGTTGTCTGGGTTCGCCTCCTAATCCGGGATAATTGGTTAGCAGCCAGATGGTACGGGCCAACATGAGACAGTTGGGCGGCAGCGACCGATTGACGGAGCAGGCTGACATACCGTTTCAGCAACGAATTTGCGAACCGACGCGTACTCCTCCTCGGAGCCGCCAAAACTGTTGAAATCGCTCATGGAAGGATATTGTGATGACGCGATTGAAGGTGAGAAAAAATGAATCCAGGCGTCAAGAAGCTTCCAAGGCGCGGGTTAGAGCTGTTGTAAGCGCAAAGTGTAAAGGTGAATGGTGCAAAGATGGAGGGAGAGCAGCGTTTCGAGAGAGGTAGGGGCTTGAAGGCGAGGCTGGGGAGGCCCGCTCTGATTGGTCCAAAAATCCCCAAGGAGCACGGGAGTCAGCAAGATCAACAGGTACTTGTTGCCAAGGTCACGAGCCTCGTATTGGCGGTGGGGCTTGCAACGCATTGCCGGAGCAAAATTACCTTGCGCGCAGGTACTGGCGTGTGCTTGGCAGCAAATCAGAGTGAAGAAAGCTTGGAGCGCTCAGCTAGCGCGCGCTGCTGAGTAAGCTGCCGAGGAACAGGTTTTTTATTCACAACGGGCGTTTTGCAAAATCCTTTTTTTCCTTTTCCATACATGGCCAATGATGATTCCCAAATTAAATTATGATAGGAAGAGAATGAACGCTCTCCATTCATGGCGAGCATGATCTCAAAAAGGATCTGAGGTCTGACAGTCTTTAGACGTCTTTTATTTCTTCTTGTTTTGAGCTGTTCTTTGCAGCGAGGCTGTCAACGTTGCGGCCCGTCATGGCACCTGTGCTCTCGATTTCCTATTTCAAAAGACAATTCCTGGGCAATATGTTGAGTAGCATTGCACTTGAAGCAGAATAGAGACCTCTCTGTTTGCATTTGTCAAACAGCAACGTCTGTACATTCTGTTTTAACTGTAGGACTTCTACCATCGCGTTGTCAGGGATTGCGTATATGGAATAAGATGCGAGTTGTGATATTACCAGATACTTTAGTAGGCATTACGTATCTCTCCTGGCAGTTCACAATTCATCATCCTTAACTACAATCATCATAAATTACTTCATAGAGCCTCCTTTAGCATTTGTGCTTCCAATGTCTATCTAGCAGTATGGAGGTTTGATTTAGATAGGATTCCATGCAGCTCTGCAGATAGTGTAGGGTGGGTTGGGCCCCTGTGCTTCGTGATTTACACGGAGACTTTCCCTCAACGCCTACGGTGTCCATCTCCTTTGCCTGACAGTCCGACATATGCAATTGTGTCGTGACGTTGTTTCACTCTATGTGCTGCTGTTTTTATCTATCCTTTGAATGGGAAATGAGGAAACCAAATCGAGGCGCAAGGCTGACAGTATCAAAAAGCATTGCCTCCGCACCGATAAGTGAGCCACACTTTGATAGCTCAGCTGCGCCAAAGGTAAGCTCCTAGCCGAATGTCACCAATGACATAGCGCGCTACAACAACTGCCGTCAACCACCGCACAACAACAATCATCTCTGCTTGAGAAATACAATTGCTTACGAAGAGAGAAACCAAAGAAGGAGCGCAAACCCGCCGAAAACAGCTGCAAGGCGAGGCCCGCGATCGCTCCACTCAATTGCCAGGAGACCATGGATCAACAGGGACCCTAAGTCCGCTTGCTTCCTGCTCTGAGCCCCCCTGCACGCCCAACTTGGCGCTTGATGCCACGAGTCCATCGCCATCATGGACAATCCGCCGGGCTCGTGGAGCGCGCAAGCTCCTGCGCCTGAGAAGTCGAGCGAGCTGTTCATCCGCGACTATCCGCACCGGTCCATCGCCATTGTGTCGTCGTCCCATGCCCTGATCCTGCGCTACAGCTCGTCGGCGAGCGAGGCGTTTGGCAGCGGCTCTCCTGTTTCGCTGCCGTCCAGCAAGCCGCGCGGAGGCGAGAATGCAGCCGCCAAATGCATGGTGGAATTTTCTCCTATATCCAAGAAGCTATTGAAAGACTACCGCCCGCTGACGTCGCGGCCTGTGTATGGCACCTTGGGCCTGATTGCAATCAACGGAGAAGTGTTCCTCTCCGTCATCACTCATGCCGTCAGGGCCGCAACGGTCCGGCCCGGCGAGACCGTGGAGCGGATTGCGAGTGTGGATTTTTACTGTTTGAGCAGCGCTGACTACGACGATGTTGTGCCTTTGGAGTCGCTGGATGATTCGTCGGATGTGTTTGGGTATAACTCATCGTCGCCTTACAGTCAAGGGCTGAGTCGGAGAGAGGTAGCCGTTGAACATCCGTGTCATGACTTGCGCAGGCTGCTCAGCAACGGGTCTTTTTACTACAGCACGGATTTTGACCTTACCAACAGAGTACAAGACCGGTATGGCCTACACAGCGCGCGTTGAGGTGGTGACTTGAGCTGACTCGTAGTTGTAAGGCCGATCAACTCAAACTCCTTTGAGATAGACAACTTTGACGATACATACCTATGGAACTCCTTCATGATCAGCCCGTTGGTCCAATTTCGCTCTCGGTTGATGCCCCAGGAACGTGAGGCGCTGGATTCATCACGTATCCTCACGTCTGCCATCCGCGGCTTTTGTAAGACTATGACCATCCCACAGAGCTCGTCGCCCTTGAAGGCATCCAGGAGTGGCATGCCGTCCTTTTTGACACTGATTTCACGACTGTCGTGCCGGCGGGCAGGCACCCGTTTCAACGCAAGAGGCATGGATGACAATGGCAATGTTGCAAATTTTGTCGAAACAGAGACAACTTTCTGGTCTCCTACGGGTGTTTTATTTTCTTACGCACAGGTTCGAGGGTCGGTGCCAGTCTTTTGGGAACAAGCGGCAGATCTGATACCTGGCCGACAAAAGATCACCATAACTCGACCACTAGATGCGACGCAGCCCACATTCAATAAACATTTCGAGGATCTCGAGCAATCCTATGGTGCCGTTCATGTGGTTAATCTCCTGAGCGAAACTAAGCCGGGCGAAGTCGAACTTGCAACCATGTATCGGGAATGCATCAGACGCTCCCCCTTGAGTCGGCCTGGCCAACACCAGTCCGAAGACCATGCATTGCTACGCGAGACACATTACGACTTTCACGCGGAGACCAAAGGACCGGCAGGATACGAGGCTGCGCGTGGGATCCGCCGATATATTGAGAATTCTGCCGATGGCTTTGCCTACTACTTGGCTGAGAGCCATAACGATTCCGGCGAGAGGAGTGGTGAGCGCATGGTGGTGGTGCTTCAACAAGAGGGTGTCTTTCGCACCAATTGCCTGGATTGTCTGGATCGAACAAACCTGATCCAGACTCTGATTTCCCAAATGGCCGTCGAGGCATTCTTGGGCCACCGAGGAGAATTTGCGGCTTCCGATTTCTGGATGAGACACTCCAGCCTTTGGGCTGATAACGGTGATGCCCTCTCCAAGACTTATGCTGGAACCGGAGCCTTGAAGACTTCCTTCACAAGACACGGGAAAATGTCACTGTCCGGCGCAATGGCAGACTTGCGAAAGTCTGCTCAGCGTATCTATCACAACAACTTTATAGATCCGTCCAGACAAATTACCATTGACATGCTGCTTGGCCTCTTGGTCGGTCAAGCTCCCGTTCATTTGTTCGACCCCATTAGCGACTACGTTTCGATGGAATTGGCGAAGAGAAGCGAAGAGTTTACGTCGTTCAAGAATATCAGTATATGGGTTGGCACGTTCAACCTAAATGGACGCACGGAAGGCATCGACCACGACTTATCGCCATGGCTATTCCCACCTTCACTTGGGTCATCACAACCAGAGATATTTGTTGTTGCGTTTCAGGAGATAGTCGAACTGAGCCCACAACAGATCATGAACAGCGATCCAACCAGAAAAAGCCTTTGGGAATCAGCCGTCAAACGAGCTCTGAACCAGCGACAAGCCAGCCTAGGAGGACATAAATATGTCTTGTTGCGGAGTGGACAACTCGTGGGAGCGGCGTTGTGCATCTTTGTAAAATCATCTTCTCTTGATCATATTAAGAATGTCGAAGGAAGTGTCAAGAAGACCGGCTTGTCCGGGATGGCCGGAAATAAGGGAGCTGTTGCTATTCGATTTGATTACGCAAACACCCATATATGCTTTGTGACGGCGCATTTGGCGGCAGGGTTTTCCAATTACGATGAACGAAACCGAGATTATGCAACGATTCACGGTGGCCTAAGATTTCAGAGGAATCGAGGTATCGAGGATCATGGTAAGTTATTATGTCTAAGAGGGGAAGATGATAAGGAGAAAAAAGCTTTTGGATGCTAACTCATGCGAATAGACGCCATAATTTGGCTTGGAGATTTCAATTATCGCATCGGCCTCAGTTCAGAGGTTGTCCGCGGCTTGGTGAAGAAACGAGACCTGCAAACCATGTACGAAAATGACCAGCTGAATTTACAAATGGTGGCTGGGCTCGCGTTCCAATTCTATTCGGAAGCTCGTATTAGCTTCATGCCTACTTATAGATTCGACATTGGAACCGAAGTCTACGATACTTCGTAAGCAATTGCTCCCTTTCCTCTTCTCCCAGTCAAAGATCTATGCAGTTGTGCTGACAGTCCTGTAGTGAGAAGGCAAGAATACCAGCCTGGACAGACAGAGTATTAAGAAAGGGAGCCATTCTCCGCCAAACGGCGTACGACTCGGCACCATTGTTGTTCTCAGACCACAGGCCCGTTTACGCTACATTTGATTGCCGAGTTAGCCTCATTAACGAGGCTCAACGAGACGCCATCAGCCATGAGTTATATGATCGGCGTAAGATTGAAGTTGGAGACTCGGCGGCACACGGAGATGGAGAAGATACGGAAGATGAAGACCTCATTGGATACGACGCCATCGAGCCTGGTCTCCCACCGGCAAGCTCAGACCGTCAAAAGTGGTGGCTCGACAATCGACAGCCGGCTCGAGCACATATACCTATACCTAGCGGGCGAGACGGTCAGCAGATGGCCCTGAATCCAAACCGCCCATCAAATCCTTTCGGCCAGGGCGAAGAATTAGACTGGATATCAGTATCGCGGTCGTCACCAGGGGCGTCCCTTTCCAGCATATCCAGCTCGCCGTATGAAAAGGTTATGCCTCCGAGAGGCATGGTTTCAGCTGGACCTGGTGGACCTAGGAAGCTGCCTCCGCAATACGACCCGGCCACTCTCCCTGCTCAGGTGGGACGAATGAAGATTGGAGACGGTGACAGCACGCGGAGTGCTCACGGAGACAGGTCTGGGGCGGCTCCTCCTCCTCCGCCACCTCGCCGTTCAGCGACAACTTTGGACATGGGTTCAAATACAGGGCTGGGCATCAAGTCAGCGAGTTCGACCTCCCTGGGGGCAATTGGAGGAGCTGATAGAGCAGGGACGCAACCCCTGTGGATACAGCCTCGACCGGCCTCTTCAGCTTCTCAGACATCGCAGCTGTCTCAGCAGCTGAAAGCTGGGAAGCCTGCGCCGCCCGTGGCGAAGAAGCCAGCACACCTGCTGTCCACATCCCCAGCTTCAACATCGTCGTTAACATCAGGAGGCGGGCGCAGCCATCCTGCACATGGCGGCGATGATTTCCACCCGCCGCTGCCGGCTCGCGCTTCAACAATGGTTGCAAAACCAGACGATGTGCAGTGGCAGACGCGATCAGCAATCTCGACTACTGGGAAAAAGCCCATTGCACCGCCCAAACCTCCGTTGAACGTGGGCATGAACACAACTACAGGCACAAATACAAGGGTGGCGGCTAGAGGACCTCCCACCTTGCCACAGCGATCAAGACAGGCAAACCAAGGCCCCGTGGACCTATTAGATTCACTGAATGAAGGAGGAGAGGAAGAGATGGGAGGCTGGGAGACATTGCAGCCAAGTGCAGCGGCATAGAGGAAATAAAAAAAGAAGAAGGTGTCGTGATCTGCTCTTACTGAATGACTATACATGAATACAACTCTAAGGCACCTACCACCTTGCTACAATCGATGTTGACCGTGAAAGTTGTGTGCTCATCTAGGAATACTTGGAACCCTACAGATATGGCAACATGCCAGGGCGTCCATCACATGGCTGGTGTCGCATGTACACCAGCAAGCGAGGAGCTTCAAGTGGAGTTGCCCTGTTCCCTGCCCTCTAATCTCGACGAACCAAAGAACGGTTTGCTGTCATCTTGTGGCTCAGGCGAATCAAGAGGCTGTGCGGTTCATTTTCGTGCCTTGCGTGCTCATCACAGTCTGTCTGTGTCACTCGGCATCCCAGCGTGGTACACCAAACGGGATCACTTCGTGCCAAAGCCGTTGATCACACCACCCAAACGGGGGACGCCAGGAAAAAAACGAACCGGTATTTCCTCCCACTAAGCGACAAGCGTTCTTCCTCCCACTCAAGCGACAAATCTCCAGACACTAATGAGTCCTCCCACTCAAGCGACAAAGCTTCCAGACGCTAATGCGCCGCTGGATGATCCATATAATCGAAGGTCGATGACACCCAACCAGAATGCCGAAGCGGCGTTTGTGCCCATTTTCTAGCGCAAGCCGCGGCCAGTTCAAGTTCGTTGGTACGGTGCATGTAGGCGGACGGCAGTACCGGTATTGCAAGTCACGCAGGAAGACTCAATTCCTATAGGCTGACGGTAGTATTGACTTGTAGGTCACGCAAGAGATTCATTCCTATAGGCTGACGGTAGTACTTGTAAGTCGGCGGTTGAGATTTCCGCGCCGTTTGTTTGCCTCGCTACTGAGTTACACCACTTTTTATGCCTTGTTTGCATCACGGGAGGAGGGGGGAGATGAAGGTGTGCCATGTGGTGAATCGGGTTTGGCTCGTGACACGCCAGCCGACGGTGTTGGAAAAAAAAAAAGGGAGGGTGGAATTTTGTGAGACATTTTTGCTGTGCCTCAATCCATTGGTAGAGAAGAGAGAGGTAGAGGTATTTTGGCACGTCCCATGTTATTTCGGGGACGATGCCGATATTTGTCCATCGTCAGCCCTGCCCTTACTCGCCGCCGCCCGCGTCTATTTGTAGAAACACAGCAGCAACACGGGCCAAGGATTTGCTCAATCTCATTAATTACACGATACGATGGGCTGGACTGGGGATAGAAGAGAGATACAGTGACTTGTAGGGCTTTCGCACGGCACATCAGATTAAAAACAGTCCGGCGCGAAGGGAAGGATTCAATGTTCCCTGTTCCCCGTTGCTCATCAACCGGCTAGCCGACTTGGCGCGAAAGCGAAAGGCATTGAAAGCCGCGATGTCGTCAAGCCCCGACTTAGCAGCGAACGGAGCACACGACTATTCGGCTACTTGGGGGGGCGGCTAATGGATTTGGCTCGGTGATGAATTCTGAATCGTCGTCGAAGAGCAGCTGGTGGCGATACCATTCCGCTAAGGTCTTAGCAGGCCCGAGTCGGAGTACTCCGTGGAGGTGCAAGCTTCCACCGGATCGGATGGGCAATCAAGAATTTGGCTGGATCGAGTCGAGACTTTGATACTGTACGGCGATCCCATTAACCCAATTGATGATCCATGGATTGTCCGATGCGGCACAGAAGCCGAGAGAGCGAGAGAGCGAAGATGGTCAGAGTCAGCGGCAGCAGCCCACCACCCTCCGGCATTTGGACGGGAAAAGAAGAAGAAGAAAAAGAACATTGAATATGGCGACATTACAGTAAGCAAGATACTGTATCTACGAGTACTCGGACTGCAATATACATCAAGGCACGCTACAGATCATCACCAGGCCGTGCTCAATTTAAACGGCCGAGACATTAATGGAAATCAAACTCCTTTCAATCCCTTGCAAGGCCGGCTCCCCACAGAACACGGCCGGGTACTTGCCTGTACCTGCGCACATGTGCCACCTCCAGCACTCTCGACTCAACTGCTACAGTGCAATCAAATACCTGCCCGACCTACAGCGGCCGAACCGTCCCTGAAGGTGACTGGCTCACATGCCTTGCCGCCACCTGCGATCAGCCCAGCCATCCAACCCACCCTGAATCTTCCCCAGAGCCCAGCGTCCACTAGCGACTCCGACCACTGAAACCGCCCCTGCGCCGCTCCACTTTCCGGCCCTGTTCCCTGTCTAGCGCCACTGCTCTTGTCTCTCTTCCCTCCCTCCCTCATATTAGTGCTAGTGCCCTTCGGTTCACTTTCAACGATGGACGGTATTTTTTCTTCATCTTGTCTTGTTTCTTCCCCCCGGCTCGTATTTCTATCCTGCAAGCCAACCATTCCGATCTCACGCACGCACACGACCTTATTATTCTTCATTTCATTTCATCCTCCTTTTCCTTCTTCTTCTCCGAATCCTCTTCTCTGAATCCTCCTTTGTGCCACCCGCAACTGGCAAAAAGGAAGCCCGCTCGCCTGCGTCTTATTCGATTCCTACTCCAGCTCCCCGGTGGAGCTTCATCGGCCGCTCACCAGTAACAAGCCGCCGAACCTGTCCCAAGTGGCGCTACGAGATTTCCTTTGCATTACGGGATTTCCTCTTTTCGGCCTCCACCCGCAGAAGCGAGGTTAATAAAACAAACGGACAGACGGAATCCCTCCCGCTGCAGCTTCTTTTTGGGAATACTCGTACAAGACGAACGACACGAGAAACGGCAAAAAGGCGCAGCTGTTTCCATTCGGAGCGTTCCGAAGCCACCGTTCGTTCGGCTTGACCACTTCCCTGCTACCACTATAATCTTTATTTCTTTCCACCCCTCCCTCGCCTCAGGTCTCTTTTTTTATTTTAATTCCTGGTAACCCTGTCGACGTCACCAACGCCATCGAGAGATTACCTGGTGGGGGAAGTTCGTTTTGATCCTCCCAGAATTAGCAAGGGTTGGCATGAACAGCTGCCTTAAGGGGAAGCGATAACGACGTTATTTTTTATTACGCGCCGCTGGTGTTAATCTGGGCAAGGGAGATCTTGGGGCTTGTGAATCGTCGAACTAGAAACAGAGTCGATCTGTTTTTTTTATCCGGCCGCGACAAAAGTTCGACTTGCTACAAAGGACCGACACTGCTAGTATACGAGCCAATTCACCGGCGTCGTCTGGCCAATACGCGCTTCTTGTCAACTCCCAATTGCGTCGCCGATTTCAAAACTCCTCACCTCGATTATACCGCAAATAATACCCATTACCAAGTAATACCGCAGAAATAGCTGCAACGACAACACTACCACCAACAACAAAAACCACCTCGACGTCAACCGATCCAATGGCGGCTTTCAACCTGGGATTGGTCGAAGCCGTCGCCGTCACGACAATGGACCCAGAATCTCCCTCCTTCCCCCTCATCTCCGCCTCCAAGCAGAATCGCATCATGATCTGGCGCGACGAGGTCGTGTCGGCGTCCGCCTCATATACTGCCGCCAGCAACTATTCCGCTCCCTCACTCGTCACCACAACCACCGCGTCCTCTGCATCCCTCACACCCTCCGAGCTCGCCACCATGTCGCGCAGCTCACGGCTGTGGCACAAGGTCAAGACGCAGTTTACGGGAAAACGCCGCACCAGCGAGACAGCAGCCAATGCTGACCTGCCGGACTTTATGATGCCCCCGCGGAAGGGCGAGTGTACGCGAACAGCCATGTATCAGACCCTGCGGCCGGGATTTCCCATCAAGCCATACACTGGCGAGGACGAGGTGCAGAGCAGCAACGGCCATGGACGAGGTCTTTGGGATAAGCAGAAGAGGTTGCTCAGAGCATCCAGACTATTGAGCCAACACCATTAGACAATGGAGGATTACTCTGCAAGAAAGTAAAAACCGAAAAACAACAAAAAAAGGTTCGACTTCTTCAACTCATAGCCCTCAAACTACACTAGAGGACTGCTGCCTCACATTGACGACGAAAACGACTCCGAGACGACTCTCATCACCTCCGTTTTACACCATCCGAGAATCGAGATGGGCATACACATAATATAACGCTGGCATGTTTTTTAATAGGTAATTACAGGGGAAAGCGATCTATTTATACCACACAACCAACCTCATACTGGTCACATCTAATCTCTTTCCTTTGTCTACATTGTTTTTTTTTTTGCTTTTTGCTTTTTCGGAGTGTATGGGTGGAGAGAGGTGCGGATTTTGTGTATGTCGGATTTTGCTTTTTATACTAGAAGGCTTTGTCTGTTTTGTTCTTTTAAAGATTCCCACAATACTTTGGTATGCATAAAATAAAATTATAAAATCAACTTTACTTCAACTGTTCATACTCTCTCTCACGATGTGAGTTGTCGATTTTGATCCAGAGTTTCACTTTACATATGGAGTACAAGGTTTCCCTGCAATGGCGTTTTGTGTTAGATCCCAAGAAATTATTCCCGAGGAGACACGATAGATGACACCATCCCAACAAACGCCTTCCAAAGCAGCTTCTTTTTTTCTTGCCCTGACGTAAACCTTTCCAGATGGGTGGTGGGGGGTGACGTGGAAAAAATCTGTCTAGCTCCCGTTAAGCTTTTGCGCCTCTGCTTCTTGAAGAAGAGGGGTTAATCTTCTTCTTCTATAAGAGAGGGGTTGATTCTCTTATTATGTACTGTACGCTCTTCTTTTATACTGTACGGGTTACCAGATGCTTACGGCTTGTTCTGCTGTGACGATGAAGTAGCTTAAGGCCGCCGGTGGGATGATAGCACTGGGAGGAGGGGGAAACTGGAACTGGAACTGTGGCGACGAATTGTGCAAGAACAACGCGGGTATAGGTAATGGAAGAAGAAGTTGAGAGGTTGAGAGGTTGAGAGGTCCAATCAAGCCATGCCGAGGTCAAGCAAGCAACCCAAGCTGGTAGAGCTGTTGCGAGATTACGAGACCTCTAGTAACAGCTACCAAGGTAGGTAGACATCAAGGCATGTAGGTAGCAAGCACTGGAAAATGGTTGGGACGAGGAGACATCACATCTACATCTACAAAAGCAAGGCCAAACTGGAATTTGGATTGGAATTTCTTTTTGCCATTTTTTCAAGGGGTTGCTGCTGTAGAAATCTTGAAGGCGGGGGGGCAAATACACAGTTTCCTTTTTCCTCTCTCTGCGGGGCACACACACGAGTCCAACATACGAGACAAAACCACTGTGAAGAGGGGTCGAGGGGAAAAGACGAAAACAAGACAAGTGCAGGAAACAACGACAATCATGGGGAGACAACATTTCCATAGCGATCCGCCAAAAACGGGACCAGATGTAAACTAGGTAGGTGGTAATGTCAAAAAACAGAACAGGGGAACAGATACCGGGCAAATTGGGTAGACGGGGGGTGGAGTGAAAAAAAGAGGCAACAGAAGTGCCCGTCATTTAGCAGCGAACACCAAACAAAGGATCCGTCAACAGGTGATGACGGACAAGCACCCTGCGCCACTCGCCTCTCCTGTCCCTAAACCGAAAATCCGAAGTTCCATGACCACTCTCCCCATTAACCAGAGAAGCAACGCACTGCGTACCGGTGCTGCGTCGGCTAGGCCAGCCTCCAACATGATTCCATCTATCGCCATGTGTAGAGGAGGGCGAGAGCATTCAGATATAAAAAAAAACGAGAAACAACTCCCTCGGTTCTTGTGCCGAGATTTGAGCGCGGTTGAGGTAAGAAGGATTTAGGAAGTAGCCTCGGGAGCAGGCTCCTCAGCCTTGGGTTCTTCCTCGGCAGGCTTGGAAGCTTCACCCTCGTCCTTCTTGGCCTCACCGGCCTGCTCGGCCTCACCGCTGTCGGATGAAGTCCACAGGGTCAGGTTGTCACGCAGGAGCTGCATGATGAGAGTGCTGTCGCGGTAAGACTCCTCAGAGAGAGAGTCGAGCTCGGCGATGGCATCATCGAAAGCCTGCTTGGCAAGGTGGCAAGCACGGTCGGGAGAGTTGAGGATCTCGTAGTAGAACACGGAGAAGTTCAGGGCGAGACCCAGGCGGATGGGGTGAGTGGGAGTCAGCTCGGTCTGGGCAACGTCGGTAGCGTTCTGCGGGGCATCGTCAGTATCACCAGTTCCAATCTACCTGCGGCTCCCCACCCTATTGGTGCAGGCAGGCAGGCAAACGCATGTATCAGCATACCTTGTAGGCCTCGTGAGCGGCGGTGGCAGCGACCTTGCGCTTCTCGCCAGAGGCGAACTCGGCAAGGTAGCGGTGGTAGTCACCCTTCCTGTCAGAGCGATTTGCATTAGCTTCTGAAAATTTCGAAATATGCGAGCTGAAACGTGATTGGGCGAAAAAAAAATTGAAACCCAAGCATCAGAGTGCAAACGAGGGGAATGGATTTGAAAAAAAAAAAATCAACATACATCTTGTGGTAGAAGACCTTGGACTCGCCGGTGGCGGCGTTGGGGATGAGGCTCTTGTCCAGGACATCGAGAACATCCTCGCAAACCTTCTCGAGCTCGAGCTCGATCTTGCTGCGGTACTCCTTGATGGTGGAGACGTGCTTGTCAGAGCCCTTGGATTCCTCCTTCTGCTCGATGGAGGAGATGATGCGCCACGAGGCACGGCGGGTGCCGACAACGTTCTTGTAGGCGACGCTGAGGAGGTTGCGCTCGTCGACGCTGAGCTCACCGCCCAGCTGAGCGACCTCCTTCATGTAGGTAACCATCTCATCGTAGCGCTCGGCCTGCTCGCAGAGGCGGGCCAGGAAGGTCTTGCTGTTTGTTGGAAAGCTCGGTCAGCCCGTTGCGTTCGAGCAGGCAAAAAAAGGGGGGGGGAGAGGTGTTTGGATTCTCGTCATGAGAGGTTAGTGGGGTCACGGGGCCAGCTGTTGGACAAACCTTTCACGCTGGGACAAAGTTAGCATTCGATTCAAAGTCAGAAAGGGAGCAGAGAAAATGATGGGCTTGGCCGGGCGAGGCCGGACGAGGATGGAATTTGCATGTGGTTTCTGGGCTCGTCCGCGCGTGGCCGAAGCCGCGCAGCTCGCAGCAAAGAGGCGGGCTGAGGGGTTGCGTGAACGAGGGGGGAGAGGAGAAGGCGGAAAGCGGCGGTCGGAGCAGCGACAGCAGCTACGCAGGAGTTGACGTACCTCGGTGGCCATGGTGACTGATAGTCTGTGATGTGATGTTTGGAAGGGAAGAAGAGGCGTGCGGTTGCGGAGTCGTTGGTGGCAGAAAAAAGGATGATGCGGGTGTCTGAGGTGGGATGCGGTTGAGGATGGGGCGAGAAGAGTGTTTATATTTTGATTGTGGATTGAGATTTGAATTGGTTTTGGGGTTTGGGGGTTCTCGGGGCGGAGCCTGGAGCGCTGTGCTGGGCCAGTGCCCACTGCCAGGTGATGAGAGCGCCAGCTTGCAGTGGAGTTGGCTCGCCTTTGGGCCTGCTAGGCCTAGCCAGCCGCCTGGCGCACCCCGCCCCTAGGCGCTGCTGGCCCGACGCAGTGCACTAAGGCAATCTCTAGCAGCGTTTGACTTGTGATTCGACAGAATGGTACTCGCGCGGTACCTGGGCGTACGATAACTGGTTGCCTGGTTACCAGGTAGAGAGTCAGTACTCGAGATTGGCTGCTTTGTGCACATGCTGTACAAAGTACCCAGAGCTACCACGAGCAGAGCAGATCGGGAGGCAAAGCACAGCTCCTTCGAAGATGGACGCACATCCAGCTTCTGCCACTTCAGCTTGGCCCTATCCCTCACCCTATCCTCTTTTTTGCTGCACCACTGTAACTGTTACACACACAAAAACACGGAATTTGCACTTGGAAATTGGCGCATTGATGCTGAGCAGCTCTCTTAATTACCTGTACTTGTCTTTAGCTTCTGGTACCTTGTACGTGGCTGCCAGGTACCTTTAAGGAGCATTGCCATCAATGCTGAATGTCTCCGGTACAACAAACACGTCAGGTAAGGGGCTCTGTTGTTCTTTTTTCTTTTCCTTTTTTCTTTTTTTCTCCTTCTCCCAAGCTTTCAAGTTGGTTTCCCATCACCTAGAGGAGGGCTTTTAGCGTCTCTCTCTCACGCCCATGTACCGCCTACCGACGACCTTATCAAGCGGGTTTAGCAGGCAAGGTAGGACTAACATCATGGCACCAACGCTGTGGTTGAAATGCTGAGCTGGCCGGCGTTATATCTAAGGTAAGGTATGGTATTGACAAAGCGCATTAATTCGATTGAACCTCCATGGACGTGGTACTCCGTACTTTGCAGGTACTCTCCCGGGCCATGTACAGCCCTATTTGTTCTTTTCCCTGCTGCCAAGAGGGCGGGGCTTCTGTCTGGTTCTTTGGGCGGGAAAAAAAAAGGGTTACCGAGTGATCAGAGTCCCGCTTTGCCATGAGACACTCATCAAAGGGCAACTCTCACATCACCTCATTGGGCCCGTCCAGCTTATTTGCTGCTCTCGGCGCTAAGCTGTCGGTCCCTTGGTATCATGCTTTGTCTTTTCCGTCTTCTTCTCGTCTTTGATGCTGCTGTCCAACCATCGCCTCAATGTCTCCTAGCCTGCCGGAAAGGCGTCATAACGTGGCCAGGGGGCTGTAAATTGGCTTATTAGGACTCAAGCCAGCGTTGACTTGTCGGTCAGTCATCGTTCCATCTGGGACTGGCGATCCACACTCCCTCCACTCCGATAACAGAGCCCCGGGTCTCGAGAGAGACGAGGAAAATTTCCGTTGCCTTTGTACCTGTACGGACCACCACGCGGAGTACGCCGTATGGACTGTGCTGTTTTCCTTTTTCCTTTCCCTCCATCCAGGAATGGAGTCGAACCCACGAAACCCGCCCGCTTGGGGGCTAGCAGGCAAAGTGGTCCGTCCCAGCAGATCCCGTTGCTAGTAACAGCTCAACTGTCTAAGCACACGGCGACTACGTGTTAGTGCGGCTTGTCTCCAGAAAGCGCACGGAGGCTTTGCTCTTGTTCCCCGTCCATACAGAAGCAAGTGATGAAGACTGCAAGAATGCTGGATGTGTCTTCGGCACACCCTGGCCGAGGCATGTGCTCCCTTCTCTGCTCCCAATCGTTCCCCGCTGGCCACGTCGGTCCAACGCTTGTCTCTGATGCATCTTCCGCTTTCTGCCTCCACCTTGGACGCGGTACGCCACGGGTCCGGTATCAAGACATGAAGCAGACCCGTGGTGATGTGATGCTTTGCTTGGGTGCTGCTACCTATATGCCTGTATTTCACCCACATGTCCACATCTCTGGTATACCCTCCTACGGATACCAGAATACCCATAAGGTATCAATACTCCTCGTCCATGATACATGCTTGGATTGTACTCGTACTTTGCTCTTTACAGGGACGATGCGGCTCCTAAGCTCTCACGTACTGGCAACCTAGTCGACTAGTGGCCCCTTTCTACACCAGCCGATCCGTCCCAAAGCACGGGAATGCATGCATGGCCTACCTCCTACTCCGTATCTCGCTTGTCTCCGTCCTCCCCGTGCCTTGCCTTGCCTTGGACTGGCAAACTCGATTTCCAGCATCCTTCTTCAAACTTCTGTGCAGTCAGGCCTTCAGGGATGACAACTCGAGTGTGTTCTGCTTGTTCACATGATGCCACAGCCTACCCCCTCCAACAACCCCCTGACGCTCTATTCTTGTTCATGCTGCTAATACTTGCCATGGACATGGGAGAGAGAGACTGGCAAATAACGCGTTGCTGTGGCTGTGGTCAGCTCCCGTCCGTGACTCACTCGCTCCCCCTTTTCCCCTCCTCTCTTATCGCCATCGCGTGGCACAGCTTGTCTTGTCGCACAAGTACAGTACAGGCTGCGATGTATTCTCTGCAGGACCAATGGCATCACGGCCGCCCATCCAGCTTTTTCTCATGGACGTCCCAAGTCGCGAGCAAATCACCAGTCACAGGTGCCACAAATGCCCCTCCCGGCACACACCTTATGTACATAACCCCCACCATTTCGGATTCGCCCAGAGCTCTGCCTTTGCGACTCCGTCCTTGGCGCTGCGATCTGATTAGAGTTGCCATCAAGCATCCCGGCTGGCAAGAGGAGCCTGTGTTCCCGGTTCCAGGCGTCAATAAATTGCGGATGCCACTACTAATGTATAGACTAATAATACTTGTATATATACCTAGTAATGCTATAAAGTCCTTGGATACCTACTTGTACTCGTACACGCCTTAGGCGCATAAGGACGTCGAGGCATCATCATGGTGTCGTTGATACCTGGGCCGTGTCACATGGCAAAGCAGCATTTCTCTGCCGTCCTCCCTCCACATAATGACGATCTATGTGGAAGCCTGCACGCTCGGCAAGGCAGAATCTCTAAGTGCCGATACCGCCTTTGCTCGAAAGAGAGAAGAGGCAAGCAAAATAAGCATAGTCTGAGGAGATTTCTCTAATCTCGACGCTCCATCCTTTACGCATTACTTCTTCACAGTGTCTTGGTCCGTACCACTAGACGTAGAATTCATGTTGCAACAAAATCAGTAATGCGATAATGGTATTCAGCATGTTTAAAGGAATTCTTAGCTAGGTAGGTATCATTTCATCATGTTTATGCTCGCTCCCCAAGTCCCATATTATGTACCACTGCCTGCTTCCCAAAATGGACGTTGGTATCCAACTCCCATCTTATTACAACCCACTCCTCATATATATATTAGTTTGCTCTTCATCAAACGATCATGAATCGTTGCGCGACTTTACAACTCCTCGTCATGAGGCGCATACGGAGGCCGACCCCAGTTTGTAGGGTCGCCGCCGGGCACACATAGTCCGAGTCTCCAGAAGTAATCTCGATGAGCAAAAAACAGCTGCCACAATTTGAACCGCGTCGGGATGCTCATCCTCTCCGTGTACTCTTCCAAAGAGGCAGTCGTTCCCCAGAAATGGAGAAGGCGATTGAGCAGACCTTCCATTGAGCTGTCATCCCTGGCACTGCAGTTAGGATCTGCGTCGCCGACGCATAGCTGGACATCCGTCTCAGATGGCGAGAGGGCAGACTTGGAGATGAATATCTCGCCGCCATGTGACTGGTAACCAAACTCGCCCGGTGGAAGTAAGGGTACTGGGTCGTCGGCGTGGGTAACTCGTCGATAGGTCCTCTTTTCAAGGTCAATGATGCCGTCGAGGTCAAAAACATCGTCAACGAAGTGGGCGAACTCAGAGTTGCCGACACGAGGCTCTCCAAACGTGGTAACCGTCACATCATCCCAGCCAAGAGACACTTTCAGTTCGAGTGCCGCAAGACAAGCCACGGCGCCTCCAAGGCTGTGGCCGATGAGATGGACGGGGTGAGACGGATACTTGGCCCTCAGTGCCTTGAGTTCTGGCAGAACCGATTCCCGAGCGCTTTTCCAAGACTCGAGAAACCCACTGTGTACGGTGCAATTTGTGCACTCATGGCTAGGCTTTTCTGGTGATTCTCCTCCGTGATCTGGCGACGGGTATGGCACGTATTTTTGCGGCATGGTGCTCAGATCAATAATGGTATTGGTGATGCTGTAGGTCCCACGGAACGCAACTACGATGGCGCCTTGCTCGTCATCTCCTATAAGCACATCGTTTCGACGCTGCTGGTCCGAGCCGTGATCAACTGCGATGAACCCACAGCTATCGCCGAAGAGAAAGCCTGTACTCCACGTAGAGGCCAGCGTCACATTGGGGAATTCATCGCATCGAGAGACGCATTGGAACGGCTTGCGAATGCCTGTGGTGCCAAGGCAATATGAGACGTCAACGAGCCTCGCCAGTCGTTCGAGATCCGCGAACAGGGCCACGGGGATGCTCGAAACAGACGCTGGCTCTTTGACGCCCAACGGTTCTTGTTGATTGATGTAAGCGGCCTCGACAAAGACAGCAGCGACGAGCTGTACAAGCAGCAACAGCCCGAAGCGGCCCAGAAATGTCCACCCCATTTTTCAAATTCGTTCGCTGGCGATGATCAGATCATGGAGAAGGAAGACGGCATGGGGGCTGGCAGAAATGCCCAGAATGCTAGCAAGGAGAGCGCCGCTTCGTCTCAGCTCAACAAAACCGGCTACCAATTGCGATGCTTTTTCGGATCCGGCCCTGACGTAAGGACGCAAGGGAGAGCGAGACGCTGAGTGGCGAGAGAAAGCAGCTTTGGTGTAACCGCTGGCGAGAGGGGAACGCGCACCCAGCGGAACTGCTTTTTTGTATCTCACGATTCGCTGCTGCTCTCTTGCAAGAAGTGAATTGGGCGAGACATTGGCTGACTTGGTCTCATGAACCCGGTGGCAAGCTGGGCGAGATCACGAGGTGAGCATGCACAATTCGGCGGGGCCCGACGCCAGGGCAGCTAGGTACTAAAGTTTGCAGGCGGCACTTTGCAGATGGGGCAAAATCTGGGGTCGCTGAGCCCTGTACGGTTAGCTGGAAGAGCGCTGGAGACGTGCTAAAACGGGATGGCGGCTAACTCCCTCAGGCGGTGGACATGAATGAGGCATAACAGCAAGCTGCAGTTAGAGCAACATGACCAGAGGCATCAAATCAAATATATTGATTATTGATATAATGAGAAATAGAGGCTTGGATGCTTATGCAGGTACGAGTAGCATGAAGAAGAGCAATCAAGGCACTATTTGATGGTAATTTGAACTTTTTCGTTTGTCCACTGCTGCCACTAGAGGAAACTATTGAATGTCCGCGCGCAGGCTGGCCTCGGCATTACATGGACTGACTCGGGTTAACAGCTCCCGCTCTGCTTGAGAATTTTCATAAAGACTATATAGTCAATATTCACCGGCTAGTTTTGTGATATGGATCCATTGGTAGAGAAATGACGTCTCATGGATGGACAATTAACAAGCAGTAATGGTAATTAATGGCGGCTCTAGTAGCCCTATTCTTCTTCTTTACCGTCTACAGTACAACGCCAATAGAAATGTCCTGTTGTATCCGTCTATGCCCTGTATCCTTCCAATGCGTACCTAGATACAATGTATCTATTAAACAATGACTCCAAATTTTGACATCAGTCTACCAAGGTCCCATCTCGACCTCTAGCTCACCCAGTACTTGACCTTGACCCGAGTGGGATCTGTTACAGGGTCCAGCGCGGTGAACTTCCCATCGATGCTGGTCGAGTTCGTTGTGCAAGTTCCGGATGTCGGAGGACAAGACAAGGGAATGGTCGCTGTACCGGCTACCTCGTACGTAGGAGCACTGTAATTATTGAAATGTCAGTATACTTTAACAGGCATGCAATAACATGACGAGTCTGATATGCAACATACCCCCTAGTGTTAGGGCAGATCCTCTCAACCATGGTCAACTGCCTTCTCGTGTTGTCCCAGATGAACTTGACACCGCTGATACCGTTCTTATCGCACGCGAACCTAGGCGTCAAGCCAGGAGGCGTCGTGGAGACAGAGCTCGAGTTAAACTGGCAGTTGGTGGTAATGCTCGTCGTCTGATCCACAAAGGTGAAGTTGTATGCCGTCAATGAGGCTGCCGGTCCGGTTTCGTTCGACTTGGCCGTAAAGTCCTTGATCTGAAAACCTGGAGGGAGGTTGCAGTTGCTTTGGCTCTGAGCCTGGGCTAGGAGCTCTGGCGGAGCAGAGTATGAGAGGGCGGACATTGTGGCCATGGCGGATGGCAGAGTAGCCAGGAGAGAGAGGGATTGGAAACGCATCGTTACGAAATGTGTGGACTCGGTACGTCTTGTTACTCGCAGATTGTATTACGTGCGGGAAGAATAAAATAGATGGGAAAGAGAAGAGAGAAGAGTACGGTTTTAAGTACTAGATTAAAAGGGAGGAAGGAGAGGCTACGGCAGTGGAAACGTTTGAATGCAACGTTGATATTTGCTGGTACACTGTACGGGTTTCCGAGGCATGACGTGGGAAACAGCTCCATTAAGCCCCTGGATCAACGCGCGTAAACAAAGGCACAGCAAGGTTGGACAAAAACTGGGACGCAGAGGAGAAGAAAAAGTAGAGGCGAGTGTCGATCCAACTGCCATAGACGGCAGTTCGCAGTGCAAGGGGCTCCATCAAATGTCAGTTTGCCTTAGTTTGAGTGTTTCGTTGACGCAGGGAGGCGCTGTTGTGGCTGAAGCTCTGGGTCCATAGCTACCAATGACTGAATGTTTTATGTACTGTAATAAACTGTAGGGTTGTCAATTCAATGCGAGCGCTAACATGGCGGTCCTTTGCGAGCATGAAAGAGTTGTGAGATGAATGAAGATGGAAAGTAACTTTCATTGGGCAGCGCGTTTCCCTGGCGTTTCAAAGTTTCAAGCCGTGACGCTCACGGGGCCGCTGGAGAAGTTGTCACTTAGCATTCCATATTATGCATTGACCACGTAATTGAAAGGGGAAAAGGGAAGCGGTTGGTTGACAGAGCTTCTCTCTGTCCTACCTTATTGCAACAAGCACGCGCTGGAGTGAGGTTGGCCGTACAAGGCAAGGTTGAAGTTGCACTGAGAGAATACGACTGGGGACGTCACAATCTATATCTATAATCTATATACCTAATCTGCCTTATAATAACCTAATCCTATCGTGCTAAAGGGAATTTATCGTGCACGGAGCGGAGTCGTAATCTGCACTCCGAACTTGTCATTCTAATCGCTCAATACTACCGTTTACAGATTTGGCAGTGTTGTCGACCAGGTGTTCCGGAGCTGTAGATGATGCGTCTCGTGAAAGGAGGGAGAGGGAGAGATAGTCGCTGCTTAATCGAATGCTGCTGCGTCAAAGGGGGCAATTCGGTTCGGAGCACAGAGCAGTTTAGCAGGTATTGAAGCTCGGCACCCGCTTTATAGTTCCGTACCTAGAGGCGTAACACGATCGTTGATGTGTATCACCGACGACGGCGCTTAAAGTCACAGGAGAAATAAACATTTAATAGAGAAAGTATCTTGATAAATAACGAAGCTCTTGCCAATGTTTAATCGTAAACATATTTTCAGCATTTCTTGTTTGATAGAATACGAATTCATTGATTGCTTTCAGCTCTCAATTGACCTGCAATCAATTGCCCCATTAGGATAAGCAACCAAAACAAAGGCCCAACGGGTGAGGTAATTATCCGCCTCCGAATTATGTAATGCCAGCAATCCGCCTGCAGCAAAACCTTACCAACCAGGCGTCGGCGTCGGAACTGGCACCCTCAACCATCTCAACATCCACCTACATATTAAAGCCCCAGCAGGCCAAGTCATCGACAGCGTCCCTCGCGCATCTGCCAGACTCCGGAAGCTTCGCACGAGCACTAGCAACCACTCCTCATTTCGCCTCTTTATAGTCTTTATCGCTTCGATAACTCATCGTCGTCACAATGGCCACCGAACTTTGGTATGTTGCGTCAGCGCGTTGAGAACCCCCCCTAGCGTCGTCGTGGAGCTTCGGATTGCATCCTTGGGAGCTTTCGGCATCATCGCAACCTCCCGCATCTGCATCCTCTCCCGCGTCTTTGTACCGTCTCCAGAATCTAGAGCTGACCTGATGATTGTATAGCCCCGTCTACGCGGTCAGTAAACACCCACGGTTCCCACTCTAATCAGCGACGTCACCGAGAAATATCCTCAGTGACAACGGAGCAATCACCGTCACACCTTCGAGATGCTGGACCAAATCGCTAACGAATGACACAGCCCTTCTTTGGTGCCATGGGCTGCACCTGCGCCATCGTCTTCACCTGCTTGGGTGCCTCATACGGTACTGCCAAGTCTGGTGTTGGTATTGCCGCCATGGGTGTCCTCCGCCCTGACCTCATCGTCAAGAGTCAGTCGCCCTTTTTATACTCGATGCGCGCTACTTCTCGCTAACCTCCTAGCTAGACATCGTCCCTGTTATTATGGCTGGTATCATTGGTATCTACGGCCTCGTCGTTTCCGTCCTGATCTCCGATGGTCTCAAGCAGGACCTCCCTCTCTACACTGGCTTCATTCAGTTTGGTGCTGGTCTCTCTGTCGGTCTCGCTGGTCTCGCTGCTGGTTTTGCCATCGGTATTGTTGGTGATGCTGGTGTCCGAGGAACTGCCCAACAGCCCCGTCTCTTCGTCGGAATGATTCTGATTCTTATTTTTGCCGAAGTCTTGGGTAAGCACATTTCTTAATCCAAACACTAAACTAAACAACACGATTTCTAACCTAATGTTCAGGTCTGTACGGTCTCATTGTTGCTCTGTTGATGAACTCCAAGGCCAGCCAGGATGCTGTCTGCGCATAGAAGAACAAGACAGATGAGGCTACCCCGAAAAACTTGACAAATTTGCTTTTGTGGGAGTCATCAAATCTGGTATGAAATATGGTTTCTGGTCAGTGCTGCGATATGATGGCTCAGGGTCAAATGATGGTGCTGGATGGAGCAACGTGTTGATTGGGATTGGAGAATCATGGCCTCGCACGCAGTGCAGGTCGCGTAATGGATCGGTAGGAGGAGGCTTATATATGTACACTAGTGACAGGATGCGTTTGCTCTTGATGTGAATTTTCTCTTCATAGACGGTGAAGGTGAAGGGTCTAGTGTAAGCAGATGTTCAATTTTATCTGTCATTGTTTGTTTTCTTAACAGGTACCGTTTCAGGAGCTTGGTTTCCCATTTCTCCATCTCACAGGGCGTTTAATCACTGTCACAGCATTACCATAAGTCGTGATGGATCATCAAGTATAGACAGGTTTCATTAAGACAAATAGTCCCTATTCACATAAACCCGCAATCACCTGCTGGGGCTGCAAAATAGATCAAACTACTATCCCTTGTATTTACATGTTGACACGAAATACGTAATCACTGCAAGACTCTGCCCGCCATTTTCATATAATATGCTATTAATTAATGCTACTAGTAATATCTTTGCGTCCATCCATCCTAAAACTACATGATACAAACATTAAGGCCTGTCGATAATTCTTAATCCCTAATCCCAATCTGATCGTCTTACATCATTTATTAAAAAAACATTTTCCATCAAAGTTTTTCTTCTTCCAGTTTTCCCCCCTCCCCGCCTGAACGGGGAATAAGCATGGCCCATTTGCGTCGCCCTTTGTATTATATCTATCACATGCTTTTGCCGAAAAAAAGAAAATTCAGAAACTCTTCTCTTTTGTCAAGAGAGATTACTCTTTAATATGTACGGGAGAAGCGGAGCCCGGTCACGAAATGAATTGTTCTTAGATGACGTACTGCGGATTGTGTTAGGACAAGTCTCAAAGAGCTAGGAACGGGGGGCTTACAGGAATGAAGAGATAGGGGACCTGTCGTTCATATTCGAGCCACGCTTCGCCGTACTTGGCGCGGCAGCGGGTGATGTCTCTATGCGCGCGGTGGGCAATCATGCATCCGAAGAAGACGGGGTAGAACCAGGGGAAGGGACTCCTATTAGTAGAGAAGAAAGTCAAAGGTTAGCAAAATGATTTTTTGGTGGGATAATACGTCTCGTGGAAAGTATCACTTACTCGAAGCCGGTGATCAGACCCCAGGAGAGGGAGAACCAAAGATCAGAGGTGTAGTGGATCTTGCGAGCAAGACCATACCAGCCGTCGACAAGGATGGTGCCCTGAGGAGTCTTGATGGTCTTGGGGTTCTCGAGGGTTTGCCAAGGAACCTGGGGGAACGTGTTGCGCTTGATGAGGTTTCCCTTCTCCATGGCACGGAAGCGGTTCTTCTGGCTGTTGCAGCTGTCCCACACCCAGTACCAGAAAAGGTAGGCGCCGTACATGACAACCAGGGCGTAGCGGTTCCAGCGGTAGGTGGCAGGATCGTGGTTGGCCAGGTAGAGGGTGCAGTGGCAGTAAGACAGAGGGACACCAGCAAGGTTCCAGAAGATGAGCATGAAGCCCCATTTCTCGTAGTACATGTCCCAAGTCGTGATGATGAGCTCCTCGCCCTTGGCGCAGGCGTTGGCATAGAGGTAGTGAGCCATAACAAGGAACATGACCTCGCCAGAAACGTAACCGTACTGCTCATACTGACGCGCAGCCGCACCGAGACTGAGAATCAGAAGGAAGTACCAGGGCATGCGAACCTCGAAGAACATCTTGAAATCAAGAATGCCAAACATGCGGGGGTTCAGCTCAGCGCCCATGAAGAAGTCGTAGACGGGGTAGCCAGTCATACGGTGCTGCTTGCCTCTCCATAGAGCTGAGAAGTAAGCGATGAAGCTGACAATGAAGCCGCTGCAGATGGCAACCGACAAGAGAGGACCAAACTCATCGAGGGCCGTGTAGAGGGGCCAGATGCCGGAGAAGTGCAGAGCACCAAGGACGGCGAACGTGGTGTACAAGCTAGCATAGGCGTTGCAGAAGTAATCGAGCTGCTTGCCACCGGCGTGGGGAAGAGGCTTGCCCTTGCCCCAGACACCGGGAAGAAGACAGTAGCACGCACCCTCGAAGATGAGATAACTCCAGTACCAAAGCCATGCCTTTGAGTGGGGGAATGCATTGGTCCAGACGAGGTCGACCAGATGAGTTCCGAACTCAGCCCAGCTCTGGCCGGGAGTGCGGCTGGGGAACTTGCCATTGTAGAAGGTGGCACCAACCCACATGTACCACATGAGGATAGGGAAGAAGAGCATCATGAACCCGGTGCCTATCGAGCCGCCGAACTCAAACTCGCCCGAGTAGTCGATCTTGGGATCCTGGCCTGGCTTCCAGCCGTCCACCATGTGACTCTCAGAGTTTCCGTTTGTGTGGATCGCATCCTTTCCGTTCGGCGCGCCGTTGGCGTAACCGTTGCTATGTCCATTGGCATGTCCATTAGCATGACCGTTGGCGTTGCCATTAGCATGGCCGTTGGCATGGCCATTCGCGTGACCGTTGGCAGTGCCATTGAGGGGCTTAATGTCGTCCTCATCCAAGTTCTCTATGAACTTGGCGGTGCGACGGCGGGTGATGCGTTCGCGAGGGGCGGCGGGCTCAACAGACTCCACGATGTCTGCTGCTTCGGGGACCTGTGAGGACTGGCGAGCGCGCGAAGACTGCTTCTTTGGCGTCTCAACCATGCCGTCGAAGAGCTCCTTCTTCCTGGGCGGGGGTTAGCATTCGCATCTCTACTCGCAGGACGCCGCGGCGCGTGTATCATTTCGGGATGCGATCTCAAGGCGATCCGAGCACTCGAATAACCAAGTATCTCGACCTTGTTCTAATATCGGATCTCAGGGGCAAAACAGCCATTTGCTGCACTTACCGAGGGGTCTGGCGCAGCGAATATCGGGTCGCCATGGTGACGAGCTGCCCTTTTGTCGAGATTTCTAGCGAAGTGAAGGTGTCGATGGAAGAATTGCTTGAGCAGACCAGGAGCAGATCGCTAGTTACTCACGCCCGCTGATTACCTCACGCCACGAGAACGGGCAGCGCTTACAGATGCGAGGAGCGGTGGGAGACAAGACAAGAAACCAGAAAAATGCGCTCTGTCGCGCACCGCGTTGAAGAAGCCAGAGATGGGAACTTTTTGGGATCGTGATGTAACGCTATTGGCTCGCTGGGCGACGGGGGTGTTCGAGCTGGGATTTCAGGGGTAGGCGGCGCCGAGATGTACCTCAGCCAGCCAAATCAGCGCGCGGCGGTACCTAGTGCCTTTTCCGCTTAATTAGCCGCAGTGGAAATACGCGGGATTCTCACTCGGCCCTTGAGTTTAAGTGGCCGGGACGAGGTATCGGACAAGATTTATGGATCTCCAATTCGCCATTTAGCGCCTTTACTTGCCAGATCTCCGCCGCGATGCGCCGTATTCGTATTGACCTTGTGTCGTACTCTTGATCGGAATCCCAAGGTGTCAGACAATTGGTGCAGAGGGTAAGATTACGGCGGCTCAATACGCGTATTACGAAGGGAGGGGGGTTGCTGCAGTTGCAGTGAGATTGTCTCAAACGAGACTATCAGGTAATGAGTTGCACACAATACGAACAATGTTGACGTAGAAACGCAGAGCTATTTATTTATTTTCGCAAAGGGGCAAATAGAATATGACTATCGCTTTAACTCGGAAAGGTTCAGACCATGCACCCTTGTGTTCATACTTTGATCGACAGATGCCATCCTAAGCGGGAGGTCTTTGCAAAACGTCCAGTGACATTGGCTGAGCAGACTATATATGCTACGCCAAAGATGTTATACGGTGAAGATGAGTAAGATGTGCCTAACAGTATAGTCTTGATGAGGCTTCCAACCTATCGATCACCTAGAGCTTGCGAAGAGTCTCATCTTCTCATCCATGGTAGTAAAGATGGTCTGAATATCCTATCATTAGTTAGAGCTTGAGCTTACATGATCTAAAAGAGGATACCTGATACCTTATGCACATTCGCCAGTCAGAATGGGTTCATCAAAAAACTTACCCAGTTCTACTTGCCAGATATAATATGGCCCCTACACCGTACTTCTCAACTAAGGAAGACCATGTTTGTTTGTTCGCGGTCCTACAACAGTTAAAGTGTAGAGACGCCGATTCCTAAGTTGTAAAGCGTAACTTGATATAAGATCCTCTGACTATCGTTTGCTCCTTTGATCAAAGCCAAATCAATGATCTGATTATTCTCAAAGGGGGTGAGAAGATCAAGTCTTCGGCCAGAGTGTGGTAAGCATAGCGATGTTTCTTTCCCCTCGCAACCTTGCAGCAGGTCCGGAAGAAGGATGACTCGCAGGAATAGTACAAACCTCATGACTGATCATCCAATTCTACCGCGTCTTGCATTTTGTAGGATATCCTCCATTTTAGGGATATGTTGTTCCAGCCTTAGAATGCCACAGTCTACACACCAAGTCCACTTGACTGGTAGACCAGTGGGCCATGGTAGCATCAGCCTTATTCTTGGACCTATCAACAGCTCATCCACCTCGGCCATGCAGAGCAGACACTGCATCTGCAGCTCATTGCATGACCCAACCACATCTTCCATCTTGTGGAACTAGAGTTGATCAAATGGCGCAGCGTGTACCTATCACTGCTGTGTTTGCAAACCTTGTTATGTACCTGACATCTTGAGTTTATATTCCCCTCTCAGCCTCCATTCTTCGAATCTTGTTAATTAGCACAATCACCCGGGAGCCCCAACGTAAGAAAAGCACTGCATGTATTCAGGCTGAACAGAACGGTCATTAAGAAGAATGCAATCTTGCTGTCTCTTGTCCAAGGTTGTAAATAAATGCCTGCCATCTATGAGATCATATCTCTGTTAATATCCTCATCGACATCGACATCTCTCAGTAAGCTCATTCCTATTGCGATACGCTCACTTACATGTAAATTTACTCTTACTGCTAAGCTACACTATTTTACTTCGTATCCCATTGAGTGCGAAGTGGTGCACCCTATGTACCTGTATCCACTGTTTTTCTATATCGAGGGAGAATCTTCAAATATTGGCTCTTTGATTGGCTGCAGCTTCGAGGAGTACATAGGGTGCACCACTTCGCACTCAATGGGATTGCAGGTCATAAATGAAGAGACAATTGCGCCACCGCAACCGGTAGCCGTAATTGCTTACTTCAAGTTTTTATTATACCTCAACTAATGCATGTATTACAGGCCTCTATAATATCACAGGTATAACTACCCAGTAAGTGCCAGGCTCTATGCGTTGGTCGGGAGGTGGCAATTGAATCAAACTTTTCGGACGGTGCCTGGTTGGGTGTTGCTATGGAAGCTCCCACATTTTAGAGTGCCGAATTCCAAGCCGCCCAGGTAATGAAAGTAAAAATGTACCTATTTGGGGCACATCTACTTAGGAACCTTGATACAGGCGATTTAATGAGAGGGTCTCCATGATAGGAATCTTGAGGGGAAAGGAATAGGTGGCAAGTAATTATCTTAGAATGTATGTGCCTTTGCGGCGGAATAAAGGATTGTGTAAGGTACCGTATAATGTAGTACAATTGAAACAGGTTTATATTTCGTCAAGTTTGATTGTATGGATGGGCGGCAATACACCTTAGTGAAAGACCAGGTGCTACCGCTTTTGCCATGTGGCGCGTGCATCTCTCCTGGTGGTGCTGAAGATACCGCTAACGTGCCTTAATCGATAACGCCCCAGGCCCCCTGCCACCAACTTAATCCAAGGAGGTGGTCATTCGGTCATTATCGTCACCACCGCGCAACAGCAAGAGCTTGCCTCAACCATTCTCTTCCCCACGTGAATCGGCTACTGCTGTTCGTGGGATTGCTAATTGTTTCCTCGTTTACGGCACTCAATCTCGACTTCATCACATGCCCTACGATACTTGTCTGCTCTACTGTCATTCTGTTTTTTGGGGGCTACGAGCCTTGACCGTCCCTCCCTTTTCCGCCTCGGCCTCTGCGGCAGCTACAACGTCGCGTGCAAAACCTCCAACCACACCGGACAATCATCATCCCACTGGCTGTCTGGTTGCGTGACGGGAAACTGCAATTTGGCTGTGGAATTTCCATTGATATTTTCTCTTTCCCAGTGACCCAGCGTTCGATGATGACCTTCTGGTAGTAAAACCACAAGTCCACATATACATCCACCATCCACCCTCCATCATCCCCAAACCCGCCACCTAACAACCCACATACGACCCCGACTTACTTCTCCCAACCTCGATCTGTTGGCAAGCCGCCATGGCTCCCGAACATAAAGACGAGTCCGTCTCGCCAATGACGAGGACTCCCGACGCTCCCTCTCCAGCAAACGCAGAATCACAGCCCCGATTTCAGCCGCCAAAGTCGAACGATGGCCTGCTGTCCGCGACTCCCAATACGTCAGAGCAACAACTGGGCGAAGAAGTCTCCCCCAAAGCAGCCAACGATTATTGGAATGGCGGGTTGAGTCATCCCGATCCATTAGCTGCTGGAGAACCAATTCCCAATTCCCAATCACCGCCGCCACCAAAACAGCAAGACATACCGGCCGGACTCGATTCTAGCACCCAAGAGACTTTGCAGGCAGATGCAGGACGTACCATCCAGTTTGCCGAACCTGATTTCCAACCGCCGGGATCGGTGCCTTTGGAAGAGCCTGATACGCCAACCCGGTCCCGAACAAGCCTCATGTCCAAGATCAAAGCTCTTACAGCCAATACCGGCTCTCAGACTCCAAAATCCCTGAATACACCGACGTTTCCGTCCGACTTCGGCACGCAATCGTTCCCCAATTCTCCCACAGCCTCTAGAGTAACGACCCGAATTCCGGAAGCTCTCAATGAAGAGCAATCTGACGCCGATGCCGATGTCGAAACTGCAGATGAGGCCGCCATACCTGGTGCTGTTAAGAAAAACAAGCGAAAGAGCCGGCGCTTCAAGAAGGGCTCTGTGTCCAACTTCCCAAACCTCAGCCGATTTCCAGCCGACCTAGATGCATTAAGCACATATGATCGCCTGCTGAGGCGCCGGGCAAGCATGCCCGATACAACACAGCCCGATCATGCTGTGTCTGATGGCGAGATTCCTGAGAGACGAAAGCCCTTCAGAAGGGGCTATTCCTGGATGAATAATACAATGAGCCCCCCGGATGAAGATGTAGAGGACCTGGACAACTCTACCGCCGTCGGGCGGCGCAACGGTCACACGCGACGCATCACTGTCTTTGGTGGTGGAGGCATGTCTGACGGAGATGCGCTGACCCCTAGGAAGCATTTTTTCACGTCAGAGCGAGCTGAGCGAGCCTCTAGTTATGGCGCCCAGAAATGGAAGCAGGTCAAGAGTACACTAAAGCTGCTCCGACAAAAGAAGGAGGATCGTTTTGATTACTACAAATCTGCGGAACTAATGGCCGAGTTGAGAGCCGGTGCCCCTGCTGTTCTAATGCTCGCTAGCATGATTCAGCGGGACGAGCATGGGAATAAGAGGATCCCAGTCCTCCTAGAGCAGTTGAAGCTTAAGATCAAGGACAGCTCGCCCATGCCGGATGATGATAAAGAGCGCCACTGGATATTCACCATCGAGTTGGAGTACGGAAGCGGCCCGAGCCGAATGAACTGGCTGGTTATTAGAACGATCAGGGACATCTATAACCTACATTTCCGGTACAAATTTGCCCTGAACAACGACAAATACATGCTCGGGAAAGATCTCGGGGGCCGTCCCAAGCAGCCCAAGTTCCCCTATTCAGCGTTCCCCTACCTTCGTGGTGCTCGCAACAAGGGAGACGAAAGTGAGGACGATGAACAGGCCGATCAGGCCAGCGGCCGAGGCGAAGAGACTGCTGCTGAGATGACGGCTGCCGAGGATATGGGTGAAGGACCCTTTCAGCACTCAAGAAAGAAGTCCCGCGGCAATTTCCTCGGCATGCGGCGAAGATCTACCGGCTTCACCGATGCAGGTGAAATGTCTACGGCTGAAGGCAATACTGGCCTCGATAAAGAGGCCCGGAGACTACGCTACGTGGAGAAGCAAAGACGTATTCTGGAGAAGTATCTCTCTGAGATGATTCGATGGCTTATGTTTAGGGCTGACAGCAATCGCCTTTGTCGATTCCTTGAATTGTCGGCCCTGGGTGTTCGTCTAGCTGCCGAAGGAAGTTACCATGGGAAAGAGGGCTACCTTCACCTCCAAATGTCAAAGGGTCTCGATTTCCGCCGTGTTTTGACACCGGCAAAAGTCATTGCTCGACACAGCCGTAAATGGTTTCTCGTTAGGCAGAGTTATATTGTGTGTGTGGAATCGCCCGAGAACATGAACATTTATGATGTTTATCTCGTCGACACCAAATTTAGCATTGTTTCTAAGAGGAAGGCATTGAAAAATATTGGCTCCAAGAAGAAGAAGAAGGCCGAAGACGAAATGGATATGGAACCATCTCCCGAGAAACACCACACGCTGAAAATGCGCACCTCGGATCGTAAAATCCGACTCTTCTCGCGCTACCAGTCTGTGATGCGACAGTTTGAGGATTCAATCAACGAAATGCTTAAGCAGACACTTTGGTATCAGAAGAAGCGGTTTGACAGCTTTGCACCGGTTCGTTCTGGCGTCTTTGCCCAGTGGCTGGTCGATGGACGTGATTACATGTGGAATGTGTCGAGAGCCATCAATATGGCGCGGGACGTCATCTACATTCATGACTGGTGGCTGAGCCCCGAGCTTTATATGCGCCGACCTGCGTGTATCAGCCAGAAATGGCGACTGGATCGACTACTCCAGAAGAAAGCACGAGAAGGCGTCAAGGTCTTTGTGATTGTCTATCGAAATGTCGAAGCAGCCATCCCAATTGATTCCGAATACACCAAATTCTCGCTTCTCAATCTTCATCCAAACATCTTTGTTCAGCGATCCCCGAACCAGTTCAAGAAAAACCAGTTCTTCTTTGCTCACCACGAAAAAATCTGCATTGTCGATCACGACGTAGCATTCCTGGGTGGTATAGATCTTTGTTTTGGTCGCTGGGACAGCCCGCAACATCCTATTGTCGACGATAAGCCGACAGGATTCGAGCCATCCGAGATGCCCAAGGACTCTGAGCACGTACAGCTGTTCCCCGGAAAAGATTATTCAAATCCGAGAGTCCAGGACTTTTTCAACCTGCACGAGCCGTATGAGGAAATGTACGACCGAGGCAAGGTTCCTAGAATGCCATGGCACGACATTTCCATGCAGGTCGTCGGACAGCCTGCCCGAGACTTGACTCGCCATTTTGTCCAGCGATGGAACTATCTCCGCCGAGGGCGAAAGCCAACTAGACCACTGCCATTCCTCTTGCCACCTCCCGATGCGAAGTTTGAAGACCTCGAGGCTCTTGGATTGACAGGCACTTGTGAAGTGCAAATGCTGCGGTCTGCGTCTACTTGGTCCTTGGGGACTGATGATACTGAACACAGTATCCAAACCGCCTACGTCCACATGATTGAAGAATCCGAACATTTTGTTTACATCGAGAACCAGTTCTTTATCACGAGCACAGAGGCATATGGCGCAAAGATCGTCAACCGCATCGGAGATGCCCTGGTTGACCGCATCATTCGTGCTCATAAGAATGGCGAAGACTGGAGATGCGTCATCATTATACCTCTCATGCCCGGCTTTCAGAACACTGTTGATGAACAAGAAGGAACCAGCGTCCGATTGATTGTCATGTGCCAATACAAGAGCATCTGCCGCGGAGAGAACTCCATTTTTGGACGCCTCCGTGCCGCAGGCATCGAGCCCGAGGACTACATTAACTTTTACTCGCTCCGGCAATGGGGAATAATGGGAAATGAGGCTCTTGTGACTGAGCAGCTCTATATCCATGCCAAAGCCATCGTCGTAGACGACAGAATTGCGCTGATTGGTTCTGCGAATATCAACGAACGGTCTTTGCTTGGCAGCAGAGACTCAGAAGTTGCCGCCATAGTCCGTGACACTGACATGCTGTGGTCCAAAATGGCCGGCAAGCCTTACCGAGTTGGCCGATTTGCCCACACTCTTCGGATGAGGTTGATGCGAGAGCATCTTGGCTTAGACGTGGATGGAATCCTAGAGGAGGAGCGAGAAGCGGAGGAAATGGAAGACGCCGCCTTTGAGCAGGACATGGACGCGATCTACGAGGAGGGCGCGACGCCTGTCGGCGAAATGTCTAGCCCCAAGAGTGCGTCACTGCCTATTAATAACCTTCGTTTGCCTAGCTTCAACCACGATCTTGATCTGGCAACAGTGGAGGCCACCCAAGACCTTGACTCCTCTTCATTGAAAGGAGAAGAGCCCGAGACCGACCCTCGTGTCACTGACAAGGGCCACCAGTTGGATTTGTCAGGGTATGGCCCAGACCACTGGAAGTCGGCAGAAAAGTCAGGCACAGATGAGGGTCGAGATTCTGCTATAGTTGATGGCCGTGAGGTCCTTTTACACGATGGGAAGCGGCTCTCAGGAACACACCAGGATCCTCAGTCTCCCACTTCACGCCGTCACCGCACTTTACACCAGAATCACAACGGTGAGCCTGGTACCTCGACCGCACCTCTCCCCCCAGCTAGCAGGAATGGCGTGGATACGGCTGATCAGCCTGGCCTGGCTTCTGCTGCACCAGCGGTGCCCTTGCCCGTCCTTGACGATACAAATATCGGTGGCCCTCCTGCGCATATCGATCCCAAGACAGGCCGTCCAACAAACGAGCCGTTCCATCCGTTGGCTGCAGATATCCTGCCCGCTCTCATCGATAAGGACTGTATGCAAGACCCGTTAGATCCCACCTTTGTGGACGAAATCTGGGGTCGGTCTGCGCGCAACAATACAGTGCTCTATCGTAGAGTTTTCCGTTGCATGCCTGACTCCAAAGTCGGCACTTGGGCTGAATATCGCGAATATATGGATTACAGCGTCAAGTTCCGTGCTATGATGGAGGGGAAATCTGCCACTGACGAAACTGAGGCAAGCCGGCAGCGCACCCCTGGTGACGAGGCAGCAGTTCCAAAGCATAGCGACCAACCTAAGATCCAGCTGCCCGAGGGCGACGGCGACGATGAAAACGAGAAGCCGGCTTCACGCGGGAGCAGCGGAGAGGAATTGGCTCTCCGTCCTCCGCCTGCCGATGGAGCAACAGACAACCAGAGCTCGTTAGAACCGCCCTCACCTGTTTATGCTGCAGGAGAAGTGCCGTTCCCTACAATGGACACTTCTCCATCAAAGCCAGTCTCGCGAAGCAAAAGCAGAGACCGTAGACCGACCTTCTCGACCCTGGAGAAGCCATCATCCAGGGATACTAATGCTGCCCCCCCTCTGGCGCCAGCTGCTAGTGCACCAGTCAAGCGTCGTCGCCGAGCCACCACTAAGGGGAGCCGCCGTGGACTCTTGATTGAAGAAATGCCATCGCGTGTCGAGGCTGAGCAGCTCTTGGACATGGTGCAAGGAAACCTAGTTGAATTCCCATACGATTGGCTGCTTACAGAGGAGCACAATGGTAACTGGGGTTACCAGGTAGATGGAGTGGCTCCTATTACCATTTAGTAAGTGACATGCGCCAACAAATCTATATCTGAAAGAGGCCGAGGCTAACCACATTACAGTAATTAATCGATTTTTCTCACCTTAATTTTCCTGTTTTACTTCTTGGGTCGGTATAGCGAGTGATGATGGGGTGGTTTAATTTTCATGTATTTCAGCGGGATAGAGAAGTCATTGCATACAACGGGGAACACTGATTATCGTGGAAAAGGGGAAACCGAAAGCCATTCAACCATAGCGTTGCCATTCTGTCGTCCTAGACTTTCATGACCTGCCAGAGGCTCATTCAACTTTGTGCTTTCCTATGGCTATAATCGATTCATATATAATATTACACAAAACACCTATAATATATACCTAACACTATTTTTACACACGCTATGCTGCAAGCCTATTCATGGTAATTATACCTTTTCGCTCACCCATATCGCGCCACGACAGCCGGCCCTTATGACGTTTGTCAATAGCCAATGGGGTTCTGCCTTTCTGGCATCGTTTTCCACTGCATGATCCAGATGCTCCAGCTCCTCATCTCGTATCCTTCGTAGAGTATCCACGAGCTGCTTGATCTCGCCGCTGACATCGTATCCTTGTGCCTCCCACTCAGCAATCATTTCCAAGATGGAGCGAATCTGCTCGTTGTAGTGATTGCCGATTTCAGTCTCAACGGCCTCGGTACAGGCCATGGCGGCCTCGCGGCCCATGATGGCGGTGGACCAGCCCAGGCCGCTGGCGAGGACGGACCACAGCGGATAGAGAGCCGTGGGTCGGACACGGTGCTTGTGGAGGAGGCTGTTGAAGGTTGAGAAGTGGACGGCCTCTTGGTCGTACATGTGGGCCATCAGGGGGCGGAGGTGAGGGTGCTTGCGGACGATGATGGGGCTCTGGGCGGAGTAGATGAGGGTTGCGGCGAGTTCGCCGGCCTGGTTGACTCGGAGCTGGATGCCTTTGGTTAGCTGGGGTGTTTTACTGCTATGAGGATATGCTTGTTGGTGGGCGAGGTCTTACAGCGGAGGAGAGATAGTCGCGCTGCTCTTGAGTGAGCGGCTTGAGCTTCTTTGCAGAGTCGGAGGTTGAGCTCTCGGGAGTTGAAGATGTGGTGGCTCGGAGGACGGCGCTGGTGGAGAGAGGACGAGATGCAGCAGAAATTAGGTGTTTGCAGAAGCTGCTGGCCGGCCTGGCCAGGCGAATTGACGCCATTGTGATTGATTAAAAATAAGCCAGAAAAATATTCAAAGAATGAGTGTTGATATCAGCCTTCAGTTATGGCATCACCAATAGCGGGTATTATCGCCGCATCATTGACTTTTCGAACTCGGACCATGCAAGCATGATGCCGAGCTGCTGCTACGGGGCCTGCAGCCGGTAAGGCCGCCGATTGGCCAGTTTACATCCGACCCGGACAAATGCTTTTCCGCGTTGAGCCGCTGTCGCGTTAATTGCCCAGGCGAAGCGCAATACTGTAGCGAGCAGCTTTAGTGGTGGACAGTGGAAAGGCTGGCTGCGAGTGCTGAATCTCTCTCTCTCCCTCTCTCTTCCTCCTTCGCTCTGCAGTCCCCCCCAACTTGCTGTGCGCATCCAGTGCTTCCGAGGCCCAATCGTGTCGATACGCCGGAATCGAATTGGCACAACCTTCATTTTTTTTCTCGCCCTCTTTATCAATTCTATCCGGGTGTCGAATCAAGCCACTGGCTTGGGAACTGAAAGCGCCGTCGCGTTTGCCCTCCCAACTCCTCTGCGACGTTCGTCGGACTTTTCTCGCCACCGCTCTTCCCCCCTGAGAAGCATCTCTAGGCCATTGACGACAGGAGCCACGGCCGATTTTCATCATGGCTGATATCGACGACGAGCTCCTTGCTCTTGCGGGCGGTGACTCGGATGAGGAGGGATCTGTGAGCGCGAGCAGAGAGGCGTCGGCGTCGCCGCCACCAACCTCAGACGACGAGATGCCCAAGTCACCCGAGACCAAATCGAAGCGAAGGTCAAAGCAGGATGAGTCGGAAGACGAGGGTGAGGCGTAAGTGAATAGTCTCTACTTCTATTGTGCTTGCCTGGCAACTGGGAGCCGTTTGGAGAACAATAGTTTGTCCTGGCCCTCAGTTGCTGCTCACATTGGCAAACGCCCCCTTATTGCCAGTTGTCGGACAGTTATTAACGTGCAACTCTTTCATTTCCTTCTCTCTAGATCCGATGCCCCTTCACACAACTCCTTGGAATCAGCTTCGATGGACGAGTCCGACTCTGATACCGAGCCTGCGCACGGCGCGAGCCGTTCTACCACTGCCCCGGGGGCCAACGACGATGACAAGTATCCTGTTGACGGCATGTTTATGAGCGAGGCCGAAAAGGCTGAGATCATGGCCATGCGAGAAGTAGAGCGCGAGCAGATTATTGCGGATCGAATCTCTGAGATAGAGCGTCAGCGTCAGAATCGCCTGCTACGACAAATGGTCAACAATGTCGAGATTGAGGAGCGCAAGCAAGTTAAGAAGAAGCGTAGCGCTGATACCGAACTCGAGGATGGCGCTCGTAGAGCATCGAGACCGAAAACGGGCAAAGGCGAATCGGCGATTGACTCCCTTCGCAGGGCGCGCGCCGAGAAAGCAAGACGGCAGGAGGACCGAGAAAGGCGGAGGGATGGCATGTCGCCGCATGGCCGCGAATCAAGAGAACCGGAGGAGAGCGATGATGATTTTGGACAGTCGCGCAATCGCTCGCCGGAGAAGGCTGCTGCTAGGGAGCTGCCGCCACCCGAGCTTCGCGATTTCGACCGAGTCCGCCTTGGTCGCAACGAATTTGCGCAGGTGTGCTCTACTCCTGGCTTCGAGGCGGCCATTACGGGGTGCTATATACGCATCGCTTTGGGGGCCCACCCTGAAACAGGCATTGAGCAGTATCGCATGGCCTTGATTAAAGGTAAAGTATATGATTCTGACGTTGTCTGTTTACTACAGGAGCTAACAATGTCTTGTAGGATTCACAACCGGCAGACCATACGCTCTAAACGGCCCTCAAGGCTCGTTTGTCACTGATCAATACGTCAAGGCTACCCACGGCAAGGCCGTCAAGGAGTTTCCCTTTATTGCAGCGTCAGGTGGCTCATTCACAGAGGTATGATCTTTCCAGCCTACCCCTTTTTTCATGTGTGAAGAACTGTGCTGACAGTCTCGACTTGCAGGGTGAACTGAACCGGTACAAAGTGACATGCCACAATGATGGCGTCACATTGCCTACGAAAGATTTCCTGGTAGACAAGATTGATGACATCAATGCGTTGATCAGTCACAAGTGGACAAATGAGGAGATCAAGGCCAGGCTGGCAAAGCGCAACGAGCTTCGTAAACGATTTGATCCACAGGAACGCCAACGACTTGCCAATCTTGCCGAGGAAGCTGCTCAGCGAGGCGACGACCAAAGGGCCGAGGAATTACAAGAAGAGCTGGAAAAGCTCGGCAGAGAGCGCCTTGCCTTTAAGACAAGCTTGGGCCCATCCAAAAACCCAGAGGCCACCAAGGCGTCGTCAGAACAAGACAGACTGGCGGAGCGTAACCGAGAGAATCGCCGTCTGAATCAAGAAGCAGTTCGAAAGGCCCAGCTGAAAGAAAAGGCAAAGGCACGAGAAATCGAGATGGCGCTCAAGCGCGGCGAGGTTATTTCTGAAGACTACTCGCGACGACTCCGAACAAAGGCCAAGTTTGTGCACGACGTCAACGAAAAGGTTGGCGAGAAGCCGGAGGCTCCAAAGGACGGCGCGGGAGCAGCGACCAACGGGACTAAGGGCCCTTCATCATCGCAAATGCTGCCGCACCTGGCTAAGTTGCAGGAGAAGCATTACTCCGAAACCAAGGGCCTGCCGACTATTCACAAGCCCATCATGGATGATGACGTTATTGGGGCGCTGGATCTGGAAATTGACGTAGAAATTTGAGCTGCGCCCTTTTCGCTTAAGCTGGCCAGGCAGGCTTCTTGATTCATGTTTTAAATCCACTCTTCATTTTCTATTCTTTTCTTTAATTTTACCTGGTATTGCTCCTTTTATATTTGATGAGGTGTCGATACTATAAAAAAAAAGGAGAAGCGGAAAAGAGCGGCGGGCATATTTGGAGTTGGACGGACTGGAATGGAATTGAATTTCGATGTCTTTTTTTTATGCAGCACGGTTACAGGTATCCCCCTTTGCTGCCGAGTGAGAGGAGGATGAGTTGAAACTTCTCAGGAGAAGAACAAGCGGAGGTGCAGGCATATAGACAAGAACAAACGTAGATGGTATATTCCTAACTCTGAATGACTTGGAAAAAAAAGTATGTGCTGTTCCGTTATGCCCTGCGTTATCTATGTGTCTGATATAAGTCTGCAGTCTGTCTAATGATCATTAAGGATCTCTCTGAATCAAAAAGCAAGAAATAGAAAAAAGGAGAGATGTAACTCGTTTCTAACAGCAATGCAACCCAAATCCGCTCAACAAAAAAAAAGAGATGAAAAGGAAAACACTAGGATTTCCTGAACGCTTCAAGTCTGGAAATTTTTGAAAAAGCCAACGTCAAACTTGTCCACCCTGCCCTGAAGCCGCCTATACCAAAAGAAGCTCGTAGCGAACACGTTGATGAAGAGGATGCCGCAGGTAGTTCCAAGCCCGGAGGTCAGCGAGCCAAGAACGACGCTGAGGTTCGGGCGGCGTGTGACGCCAGAGGAGGAACTCGTCTTGCCATCGAGGTCGTCTTCGACACGGGAGCAGACCTGAAGGAAGAGCCTCGGATCATCGGTGATGACGCCGTCAATAAGGACAGGACTTGGGGTGGAGGAGTCGAGTTTAGGGTCTACCGAGAGGGAAAAAGCCGAGGACGAAGATGAGGTTGACGGGAGAGAGGGAGTGCTGGGGATGTTTTTGCGAATGCACCACTCCATCCACTTGGGACTGTTGACGGTCCACGCGAAGACGGGGCGGGTGGCGGACTTGGCCTTTGAGAGGAACCAGCTGCCGAGGGGCCCGACGAGGAGGAGCTGGAACATGTTGAAGCCGAGGTTGGGGATGGGGAGGAAGTGGCGGGAGTAGTAGAGGGAGGTTGAGATGTGGGCGAGGGGGAAGCCGGGGAGGAAGGCGAGGGCGGCTTTCATGAATGTGGCCTGTGTGTATTGTGTTAGTTTTCGTGATGATGAGATTGTAGGAAGAGGATTGACAGAAGGAGACTTACGTTCCAGCATCCCAGAACGATGCGTTCGTCCCATGGAGTTGCGGACGATACTTCTGTAAAGGTACATGCGACGGCTCGTAGTAGATCCTCGGGCTTGTCGTCAATCTAACAAGATTTCACTAAATCAGCAGATGTTCTTTTTTCTGTTTGATAGATTTCACGCTCACCTTGATATCCAGCAAGACCCAAATCTTCTCCGTCTCCGGCCCAGACACCAGGTACTCTAGCAAATCCACAAGCCGAGGCAGCGGCTCATGAGGCTCCTTGAGAGTGCGAAGGCTGGAGAGATAGGACCAAGTGCAGTCCTTGATGAGGAGATCGACGCCAAAGCATCGTTTGAGTGAAGGGTCCTACAAATTCCATACATTAGCCGGGGTTGTCCATTTCACTCTCATCTCCCTCTCTTTTAGAGTCATCTCCGTCTCATCTCATCTCATCTTATCGAATTCATCATCAGGAAAATCAACTTACATGCGAAAGCACCACAACACCGTCCTTGGAAAGATGCACATCCGTCTCCAGCGCATGCGCGCCAACCTCGACGGCCGCGCGGAACCCCGCCATGCTGTTCTCGGGAAACGAAGCCTTGAAGCCTCGGTGGGCGATGGTCTGCGGGATGAACCGTGAGGGATCACGGCGCGAGACGATTGCAGAGGCCCATTTCGCAGCTGGAAGGATGAACAAGTTAGTTTTTTCTTGATTTTTTGTCTTGAGAAATTTCCGGCAAAAGGGTTCGATGTGAATGAATAGTAGGATTTCGACACTCGGAAACCCGGATGGTTCAAAGACATGAATTAGAGGTACGTACCTTTGGGGGCGGTGATGCCGCGGTGGAAGGGACTCATCAGACGCTGCCTTTCCGAAGCGGTCATTTTCAAAAAGAATTCTATAATCTTTCTATCTTTCGATCTTTCTTCTATTCAATTGTGATGAAAAGAAGCAGAAAAAACAGAGTGAAGAAGAGGACAAAGCCGATGGCGTATCCCTTAGTCAAATGGCCACCACTTTCTTGGAGGGGGGCGAGTTGGAGGGCTGCTTGTGTTCGTCACGCCGCCTTCGATTGGGCGGATATAAGTCCAGGTGAAGTCCGGAGTCCGTAGGTAGCCTGACCGCCCTGGTTTGCTGTGTGACCGGCTATTTTGTTTTCTTTGTATATTTTTTGTCTTTTGGTAGCCTTAGGCTGTTTTATCGTGTCGTTTTAACCAGTAACCAACAAGTTATTGAAGAACAAAGAAACAAGAAAGAGAAAGAGAGAATAGAGAGCGACAAAGTAGTGCCTCTCATCTCGTTTTTGTATCGCACTTTCAACCTACCTATCTATCGGTATCCATCCATCATCTCATATCTATCTAACAAGCTACCAACGTATCAAAGCTCCATCCTGTTTTTGACTCAGACCACGAGAAAAGTATAAAAAACAATCTCCATCAAATCAAATCTCGCATACACTCTAACTCACACCAAAAAGCTCATGAGGCCACTCCCCATCACCAGCCTACCTCGCATGACCCTCTTTTCCCCTGAACATGGTGCCTGTGTCGTGTCGCCACCTGGAACTGGACCCTTTTTGATAGGTATGATAGGCGTCTACCGTGGCCAAGCCAAGTAATACGCATATTGGATTGATACGTGGGTAGCCGTCCGTGATAAGCACCTTAGTTTGCGGGAGTGTAAATCCCAAAGGTGCTGAATGGATCCACGCCACTGATTTGATTGCCTGCTAGTTAATATAAGCACGATAATAAGGCCATGGCCAAGAAAAAAAAAACTTCATCACAGCACCCATGGCCATGTGCATGTGGCAAACAATTCAATCTATCTTTCACCTTGACAAGAGCTGCTACGTTACAAGGCTGTGTGGACCGCTAAAATGACTCCCGGCAGCTCCCACTCCCCTAATCACCTCAAGCTCCTGCACAGCCGCTGCTGCGAGTCACCGGTGCGGCTTTCCAGCAGCCGTTTTAGGGCTCCGCCAGAGAGGGTCAGAAGGGGTCTTTCATCCACTATCGAGTAGGGTCCAGATATTGCGCAACGTGCCGAAGCTGCTAAAGAAAGATCGTGGCGGGCTGGTCAGTCAGCTCCGTCGCCTTATTCCCAATCCAGCTTGGAATGAGTTTCAACGCATCAGGGCAAACTGGTTTTTGCATGTGCAGTTTCTCATACGGGTCAAGGGTTCAATGGATATTAATATCAATGCCGTATCGTAGGTGGGTATTCCCTTGATATGCCGCATGTTAGTGCTCAAACCATTTATAGCACCAAGATAAGATCCATGCCATCGAATAAATCGAGCTGAAATCTCTGCAAAAATCGTCACACCGGTGATACTGCTTATTCAAAAGACCATGTATTTTGGAAATATCATGTAATGGAAATATTCAAAACTATCCATCTCCATCCATCCATCCATCCAGTTCACCAATAGCAGGTAATCCCTCATATCCCCGTGGCAGCCTTGTAGCCACTTTTGGTCTCCGAGTCATAGCAGGCAGAAAAAATTTCAAAAAGACAAGAAAAAAAAAGCCCTCAACATATCGCTCCGCCATGTGCGCCGTCCCAACATAAAGGTATGTATCAAAAACGTTACATCGATAAGCAGCATATTCCAGACGAAACCAAAGCGTCTCTCGCTTCGCCATCACATCACACCATAGCGCCTAAAAAAACATGTCATTATTCACAAAGACAGCCCGTGCAGCCCGTTTGTTGAAAATCCGTCGCCGTTGTGGTAGTTGACTCCCTGCAGCTGTTTTCCGTAGTCAATGCTGCCGAGGCCCAGCCCTAGTTCTGAAGGTGACACTTCTTCTCCTGAGCTGAGGCTCTCGTCGCTCATGCTGAGCACGCTCTGCGGCGGCGCCGGGTTGTTGCCAAATTCACCAATGTTGAAGTTGCTCAGGTCCCATGAATCTGGCGACCACTCGCTGCCTGTCGAGTGTCCCGCCATGGCAGCTTCGATGCTGGCGCCTCCATAGATCACGTCATAAACATTGTTCATTCCGCTGTCCATGGATCCGACCAGCGCCTCCCAGTCAGCACCAGTCATGTTGGGCGTCTTGGCTGACTGTCCGTTGTTCATAAAGTTTTGGCCGTTGGTCTGCATCCCCACCGTCTGTGCAGGCATGCTGGTTGGAGATGTGGCGTGTTTGTTTGTGAAAGGAGTGTCATTGAGCGAAAGGTAGTCGAGATTCTGCCTTGCCTGCGCGTTCGGGGAAAGCCTAGACATCCGTGACGCCGAGTGCTGGCGCTCCTGTCGGTGGCCATCAAATGATTGGCGAGACGAGACGGGTTGGACCTCTCCGTTGGAACCTTGGAGGCCCGCCATGTTGCCCATCCAGCGAGTCTTGTCTTGGTGTCGCGTCAGGTCAGTATCGCTTGCTGAAGTCGGGAATTGGCCCAGCGGCGGGGAGTTTTGTTGCTTGGGATAGCTCGTCGGGGGTGATGCGCGACGGGAGCCGGTCGCCACCGACGGCTTGCGGACGTGCTTGTTCATCGCCGCCGGCCCTGATGGGTCAGTAACGGTAATAAGCACGCTCGCGGCTCGTTCCAGATCCACGAATCCAGGCGACTGGTTCTTGCGAAGGGTCTGAAGGACATCGTTGACCAGCCGCTCATCCTCGCGCAACAGCTTGCTGTCGCGCTTCAGATCAATGGCCTGGTAGAGAAGAGTAAGGGCGCACACGGCGAGAAGATCACACTTGTTCATGCAGAAGGAAAATGACATGTTTCGCTCCTCGAGAAGCTGTGAGATTTGGATAATGTGCTTGCTGGACTCGCTGATGGAGATCAGCGCAGGTGCAGCCTTGGGCCCGAGGTTGGAGCCAACGACGGGGCGATAGATGAGGGTGCGAATATAATAATATGTGAGTGCCTAGTGTGACGTTTTTGTTAGTCCCTTCGCATCTTTAGTATGTATCACTCTTCGCACTTACCAATAGAGGTGACCGGCTGCCAGTGACATCTGTCGATGGCTTGCCATGAGCAAAGTTGAGTCTCAGATGAGCCGGCAGATCATCGTACCAGCCGTCTAATTCAGCCTCAAAGGCACTAATCTGCTGTAGCGACAGGTCATAGCTTGCCGCTGCAGGGTACACCTTGTCCAGGACACGAGCGAGGATGCGGGTTGCCCTGAAGAGAGCCAGAGCGCTGGAGATGCGCGTATACTCTCCCGGCAGTGTGGGCTGGAATCCCTTCTCCGTCACGTATTCATCGTCAGTGTCGGATGGATACTCTGCTTGGACATCCTCTTCTTTTAGCAGTTTGGGAAGGCCAGTAATGGCAGCCGTCATGGTGTCCAGGGCATACAGTGTCCAAAAGACCTTTTTCCTGGTCTCGAGGGTCAAGGCGCCAAAAGAGAAGCGCTTCTGGCTTTGGTGCAGACCCAGCCGGTGAGACAGACCCACGGCGACGCACTTGTAGTGCTGGAGACGACGATAGTCGGCTCGGACGGTGCAGTACAGCAGAGCCAACACAAGACACTGCAATGTGTTCATGGTGTTTTCCAGCATCAGGGACTCTAGGGCTTTCGTCCATTGGTACTCGCAGGCAGCAACTTGCTGAATGTCTGGAGCCTCTGACGAGAGGCCCGCGAGAGAGAAGACGAGATAGAGCTGAGCAAGCTTGTAGTTGCACTTGACTCTCTCTGGGTCATTGACAAACTCCTCGTAGATACGGAGGAAAGTGGGCTTGTGAAGAACGGGGAATAGAGGGGCCCATTCTTGGAAAAAGACATTGACACATCTGTCTGAAAAGAGCCGAGGAGGGACCCTTGATGGCTGTTCCGACATCTTGGCAACGAGTGGAGTGCAGCCTTGAATATGCAAGAAGGCGTCTGGGGTAAAGTCACTGCAGGGCTTGCCACTGTCTTGCATCTTACGCTTGAGAGAGGCTACATAGAAAAAACGTTAGAGACTTGGTAATAAGCTTTGGGGAAGCAAGATGGCAGTGTGTCTGCGCATTGTGCGCGCGTGGATTGTGTGAACGTGGGGCAGCTAAAGTATGACATACCGATAAAGGCGCGCCCACTGGATGAGCCCATAAAGTATGAGTCGGAATTTTCGACACCGAGAAGCAATTGTGTAGCTTGCACTCGGAAGGTGTCTTCTTTTATGGTGGGCGAGTCTTTGGCAGAATCTGGTGATACCGGAGTGGCCATGGATGTGACTGAAGGCCTCCGTCGTGGTCCGCCATGAATGTTTCCGTGCATTGTAGAGAGCATGTCGATTTTCTCATCCTTCTCGTCCAGTAAGTCTTTGAGCTCGCGGACCTCTGCCTCGAGCGCACGAACCCGCTCCTCCAGGGACTCTGTATATCCTCGCGGAAAGGCACGCCGGCTCAGCTTGTCGCTTGTGCGGCACTCGAAGCCAACGGAGGAACATTGTGAACATGTCGGCCGGACGCCATCACAGCGGATCTTTTTGCTGCGACACCGGTCACAGGCTTGGGCGATGCGACTCTGGGCGCTGTTGCCCACCTTGATAACTTTCATAGGCAGGATGCCCGGCATTGTGGCGATTGCGATCCGAGCGTCGATTGAGAAAGGGATATGAAGATTCGGTGGTGTTGGTCAAGGCGTTGTTTTATGCGAGCGAACTTGCTGATTGGGGCTTTCTTCGCCCACCAGCCGTGGTTCGGCGCAACAGATGGCGAGACAGCGTGGGCAAGTATCACGTTGCCACGACTTGGTTCGGTTTGTTTCCAGAAGGCACGACGACGTCGCAATACCAATGAAACTCGTCCTCGTGTTCGATAATGGGGAAGTATTCCGGTCGTCAGCTGAAGAGTAGAGAGAGTGAAGAATATTGTGGGGTGTGAGAGAATGGAAGGGAAAGGGAAATGGAAGAGCGAGCCCAGGACAGAGAATGGCGAAGTGGAGCCTAAAAGGACATGGAAAGGAGCGCTGCAACGAGTTCGAGTTCGCACGGGCAGGCAATTAAATCCCGGGGAAGGGGATTGGTTAGTGCGCAAACCTTCTGACCAAGTGCTGCCTCTAGCACCCAGTTCTAGCACCCTGTAGCGCGCTGGCTGCGTGCTAGAGGCAGGTACATGTACTAACTGACGGCTGGGTGCCAGGCAGGGCGCCGCCAAGGTCCTCTGCATGTTAGTCCTGCATACGTCCAGCGCCGGAGAGGTACGAATGCGGTACCTGCTGCAGCCGGACCGCAAAGGGTTGCAACCACCGCATTCTCGCCTGGAGATGGCCTCAATCCTATCAACCCACGGTATCTTGCCATCGGAATCCGAATCCCTCTCGTCTTCTCGTTCCCCCTTTGCTCGCATGAAAAAGCACCCAAATTGCTGATGCACACCGCACGCCCTAATAGGCACCGCGCTGCTGTGACTGGACAGATCCGGTCCGGTCAGCTCCACCCGCCAACGTCTTTCGTTGGGGCTGTCATCAGTCCCGACTTTGATTGACGTACGTCGGTTGTCTTCTCCCATCTTTTTTGCACTGCGCTCGCTAGTCGCCCCCCTGGTAGGCCACGAGATGCCCCCACCCCGGCTCTGCCTGTACTCGTACAGTAGCCATGACTCTGTTCCAATGTTGATCTACTAATCCATGACCATGTCCATTTGCTGGCACGGAGTACCTGTGTGTGCTAGCTCATCAAGGGTTTGCCTTCTAGTACTTGCACGGCAACGATGCTAGCGAACTGGCTGCTCCGGCAGATGGACGAAGATACCCTGTGCGATCACCACGACGTGAGGCTCGCTGGCTGAAGAAATTTGAACCCTAACCCAGCATCGCGACATTTTAGCCCGACCGCCGTACTTCGCACTACCCACATGGGCCGTCCGTCCAGTTGAGGGCTGGCCGATGTACGGGGCCTGACGGGGGATGCAGGTCGAGCGCGCAGTCAGAAAATGCAACCCATTGTTCCCAACAACGTCCCTCGCTCTTCGATATCTTACCGCTGCAGTCTTACTTTTTCGTACCAGCCCACGCAAGGGCCCTCGAGCTCTAGAACGGATTCCAAAGCCTTTGCCAGATAGCTAGCGCCGAAGAAATCTCGACTTATGGCCTGATTTACCCCAGATTTCCCGCGGTTTGCCCCCCTAAGGCGCACATAGTGCGGGGTGGGAAAAGCCGGGGAGCAGCTCCTCTCACTTGTCTCTGCGCTCGTACTGTGCAGCTTTTTGACATTCGGCCAACGAGAACGGGAAATGGGAGCGGTGGTGGCGTTTGTCCAACGGCCATCGTTTCATGCCACTGTGAAGATACATGCGTGTTTGGGTGACGAATGCAGTTTTGGGATTTGGGTACTGCTGCAGCGTTTTTCGCCTCCGACTCATTCCCCAATAACGTGACCTCCTCAGGGGCCATTTCCCATAACGTGATGCTGCTATCGCCTGTCTATCTGCTTGTACGCACGCGAGAAAAAGACGGCAGCACCGGAATCAGCACTGGTTGATTCACTAAGCATCTTACCTCAATGGAATCGGCGTAGATTTAATGACCGACTCTCAAGCGTCCAACACACCGGCAGCCTCGGACCCTTGCCGATGCCGTCAGCTTTCTTCTCTGCCCCAGCTCGGTCCACGCGACACCGAAATCATTGTCAAGAATAGTTGACTCAATGCAGCCTAGAGGAGCGTGTTTGTGCCATGCATGCAACTCTTCCATTCTAGCATTCAGCTGCGAGGTGCCGCGTTCCTCTCCGGTCTTGCAGCCATCTTGCCTAGGCCCCAAAAAGCCCTGGCTTAATCACTCACACCCGGGACGCACTCATCCTCCCACTTCCCATGGACACATTTCAGCATGCCTAATTATCACCAGATGGGAGACTTTTAGTGCTGGTCGGCACATCTATTATCCTTCATGGCATTCATTAGCACTTCTTTCCCCGTATTTTGTGCCAAGACTGAGGTGCTAGTGGCATTCGTTTGCCCTAACTCAGAGTTCGAAGCGTCAGCCACGCTTGAAATGGTGGCATGGAAAGAAGAGCTTGAAGTTTAAAATCGTCCCAGCGTCTGTCATGTCATACAAACACAACGGAAGATGACCACGATACGAGATACGTTTAATCTTCTGAGATCAAACATCTCCAGATATGAAAGCACTCTTCAGTTCTATTCGACGTGTTCATCATTGAGACCTGTTTAATAAATCTACAGGCCCTTTCAGCATTCACTTATACTGCATTGATCGCATGTTCAACCCGCATTTTAGTTCCGTTTCAGTCAATAGCTCAGTGCTAGTTTGTCGTGCGGAATCACGATACAAATTCGACTGGAAAACGCCAAAAGGCCACAAACAATAGTTGCCCTCCTTCTCACTGCCTCCCTGTCGGGTCAAGCCGGCGCAAACATCTACAATGATCAATCGTCGATCCCCACGCTAGAGTTTATATCAGCGCTTCCCCGGCTGTTCATCCCACGCCGCCAGGCTATTTCGGCCGCTTAGCTGAAATCGTCCTCTTCATTGGCTGCCGGCTCAGACGCTTGCTCGTTTTGGGCATCTTCCATAGACCCGAGATATGTCACTACGCGTGCGTCCAGAAGCAGCCTTGCCTTCTGTGATATTACGTGGTTGCATTAGCATTTATCCACGACTTTTGGTTTAAACTGAGAACTTGGTCTTGTTCGGGAATAGCCATCTGCCGCCATCTGGCTGGACCCCGGACCGTCGGAATCCCATGGACAAGGGAAGGGTTGCCTCAAAACCAACAAAGAGAGAGAAAGGACAGGAAAAATATCGTACCTCGTTTTCTAGCGCCTCCGCCACACCTTGCAGGACCTGAGTTTCAAGATCTCTCAAAGTCTCAGCCGCTAGCATGCACTCCGCACGCGGCTGATTTGCTGCTTGTGGTTGCTCCGTTACCCCGTACGAGAGGCCGGAAGAGATTCTGTCCAGCTGCATCGCAACCCGCTCCTCCAGCAGGGCTACAGCTCGAAGCTTAAACACTTGGTATAGGTCGTGATTCTGCACAAGCGTCTCAAGCTCATCAGCCCGGTCCGTAACATCTTCGTCTTGCCAGAATAGCACCAATTGGCGCTTCCCTGACGTGTCTTGCGCTATGCGGAAAGAAAGTCCATCTTCCTCATTGAGAACTAGCAAGTACAGAATAGGGCTGTGCCACTGGACACCTTGCTCTGTCAAAGATAGCCGAACCGTGGGGGGTCCATTGTAAACATGGAGTTTAGCTGCTCCTAGAGGGTCGTCGGGTATCGGAGCGACGTGTAGTGTTAGCTCTTTGACAGAGGAGTCATGGTCGATGAAGCCGTAGCTAAACAGCATCTCGGCTGGTGACTTTGTCTGACCATATGAGATGGTAATCTCTCCACCTGATAATACCCTTGACCCTGAACTCGGAAGCAGTACCACATCACCGTCAGAATCTTCATCGTAGTACGCAGAATGGGTCTGTGAGTGGTTCGCCATGTCAAGTCCAGGAACCATGGCATGACCAGCTCGAGGAAGCTCCAAGCATCGTGAGCGGTACCAGGCATCGGCCAGGACCCAATCCTCCACCTTTGCAGTGTCCCAGAAAAGATCCCTCCAAAAGGGTATATCTGATACTTCTTCGCTAATCTCATCATATTCCTGTGAAAGTGCACATAGCTTGGCACTCAACGCTGCCTGTGTGGTATGATTGTCAGTACAGCATTGCATGACAGCTGCGGCTTCATGCATTGCGAGCCGCATTTGGGTAACAATATAGGAAAATCTCCGATAGGTTACTATCGAAGTAGATGGGGGATGTTAATTTACCTCTAGAGATGTGCCTTTGAGTAGTTGTCTCTCTTCATTTGTCCACATGGTGGGAATAGGGATGTATTGAGGCAAGAACTTGATATACTCGGTCCACGACGTTGAAGCAAATAATCTAGTATTTGAAGAAGCTTCTTTCGACTGGATAATATGAGTCAAAAGATACAGCATGATATCAATCCTAGTGCTCTTTCCAGATATTAGCATCGTCGTCGTCAGGTGGACTCTGCCATGGATGGACTCCGATACTTACTTCGTGTCCAGCAACTTCGAAGAGCTGCTTGAAATTCCGATCAATCTTGGCATATACTTCTACTGTCTCTGAAGATAGAACAAGATCTCGGGGTATTCGAATGATCGCTTGTGAGCTGGAAGCATCATGGCCCGCATCCGTGATATCATGCTTGGCGACAAGACCAAGCCCTTTGCCCTCGATGTTTCGTATTTCTGCGTTTGCAAAGTCCACACTGTTCAGAGCAGCCCAGGCTGGGAAAGACTCGATGGGTAATTGCGAATGCTCCATATCACAATGTGAGATAACTTGAATGTGAGATAACTTGAGAGGTTTGCTTGAACGAGGAAAGATCACGCGTTGGTGATTTGTCTTGTTTGAGATGAAAGTCTATCGTTCCTTACCTACCTAGTATATACAAGTTGCCTAGCATGGAAGTACCTCGAAGTAAATGAGCATGGAGGGGCTAGTATCGGCAGATTATAAGTACATATATTTTAGTACATTTTCCCCCTATAAATGAGTAACTTGCTTATCAGTACGACATCAGCAGCAGCTACGCTTACCCGTTAGGTACCTTAAACGACATCATCGCAGCCAGCAGCTCGTCACAAGCCGTCACCCACTTTGCGCCAACTTTTTGCATATTGCCGATCCGATTTTTTTTTAAATCTTTTTTTTCGCGATATCATATCTGCTATCTGTTCGACCATTTCCTACGCATTCCGGCTCTTTTCATCATTAATAGATTCATTGCAATAAGCTTCTCTACTGTACAACTCAATAATATCATTGTATTCTATTATATTCATTTGTATCCTCTCGCTCGAGATTTCGCGCGCGCCCCGCCATGCCTCGCGATCCCCTCATCGGGCTGGTAGGCAAGCCCTCTGCCGGCAAGAGCAGCACGCTCAACAGCTTAACAGATGCTTCCTCTAAAGTTGGTCAGTGGCCTCATTCCTTTTTTCATCTATTAAAACCATAAGCAAAGCGAAGAAACAACAAAGGGGACCATCTGTCGCTCATCTGGTAGATGCTTATACTGAGACTAACATCCTTCTGTGCAGGCAACTTCCCGTGAATATTCGCCCACCCACCCCATTTCCACTCGAATAAAAGCTCGCGAAGCTGACTTGGACATCCTCTTTTGTTTCTGTGCGACAGATTTACCACCATTGATCCTCAGCGAGCGATAGGATACCTTCAGATCGACTGCGCCTGCGCGCGCTTCAACGTCTCAGACAGATGCAAACCCAACTACGGATCTTGCGTCGACGGCCGACGATCTGTACCGATCGAGCTTCTAGATGTCGCTGGATTAGTACCCGGTGCACATCAAGGCCGCGGCCTAGGAAACAAATTCCTGGACGATCTACGACATGCCGATGCGCTTATCCACGTCGTTGATGCGTCCGGAACTGTCGATGCGGAGGGCAAGGAGACGAGAGGCTACGATCCTTCGGTTGATATCGCATGGCTGCGCAGCGAGGTTGTTGCATGGATTCTGGGCAATCTGATGCAAAAATGGGGAGGCATCAAGCGGCGGCATATCGCGGTCAAGGCGACGGCTGTCGAGACATTACAAAACCAGTTTTCCGGTTACGGATCCACAACCGTAACGGTACAGCGGACAATAGATCGATCAGGCGTGAAGGAGCCGCTGGAGGAGTGGTCCGACGAAACGATTGAACACATTGTCAACTGCTTCATCGACGAAAAGTTCCCGACGGTTATAGCGCTAAACAAGATCGATCATCCCGATGCAGATAAGAACATTGCCAAGATTGCCAAGATGCAGGACCCTAATTCGGTTGTACTCTGTTCAGCAATTTCAGAAATCTTCCTAAGGAAAATGGCGAAGCAAGGATACATCAAATACGTGGAGGGAAGCGAATTTATCGACACGAGAGAGGATCTCATTGAGCAAGGCGACCCTACAGGCGGCGGCCTCAAAGAACTTGACGAGAAGAACCGGAATCGAATAGAAAATCTAAAGGATATGGTGCTCTACCGCTTTGGGTCGACTGGAGTCGTACAGGTGCTGTCCAAGGCAGCTGAGCTGCTCGGCTTGGTACCCGTTTTCCCTGTCCGAAACACGACGACATTTAGCTCTGGAGCGTCCGAATCCAAATTTGTCTTTAGAGATTGCGTGTTGGTGAAGAAGGGGTTGACGGTGGGTGACGTTGCTCGGAAAGTGATGGGCGATGCACCGATTGCGTTTGTGGAAGGAGTTGGCAACATGAGGGTATCGGAAGATGATGTCGTTGCCGTGGGGAAGAATGATGTGAGTTGAACAAACTATCGGCCGCTACAGGAGAAATATATACTAACAAACTCACTCCAGGTATTATCATTCAAGGTTGGACGGACATGATGGAAACAATGAAGCTTTATGATATAAGTATTGCATCGCCTTCTAGCATGCGTCGTAAATAGAAGAAACTTATGATATCCATCCTCTGCTCATGACCAACTTGCTGTAATTAGAATACTCAGCATCACTATTTGAGTAGATTTCACGAAGTTATTGATGGCAGATTATCAAGTAACGTTTCAAGGATCTTCAAATACTATACCTCCTCTGTATTCAGAGCTGAAACGCTGCAGGACACTATTGGAAATTCACAGAGGCCACTAACAGCGGCTGGAGCTGTCACGAGGTGACGACAGCTAGAAGTTCGCTTCATCACTGCCAGCCGAAGAAATACAATATGTGCGTGCTTCTTACAACGCACTCCTGATGGCGAGTTCCAGGGAGAATTTCTGTCGGCCACAATCCACAGATGATCTTTGTCGGCGGCTGAGCCTTGCAGCGCAGCCATCGAAACAAGATGCGGCTGAGAGGCAGCCAACCGCCCGCTCTGCCAAAGAACTGCAGGCATTGCAAGCCCTACAGCAGTCCATGATCAACGAGTTTATCCAGAGCCCGAGCGAAACACATGCCATTGAAATTACTTCGCTGGCGCCTTTCCTCGATGAAGACGACTATGTCCGTGTATTCGACAAATTTCACAATGTCATCGCAAGTGCTGCGGTGGACGACAAGATCGTGGACGTTGAGCTTCTACGCGCATTCGAGGCGTTTCTTCACTGTCGCCAGGCTGGGCTGGCTGGAAAAAGATTGAATCTCGGGAGCGCCATGCTTTCGATCCAAAAGGCATTGGACAGTGCAGTTGATGCAGCTCATGGCCAAACCAAGTACAACTCGATTCGCGCTCTTTCGGCGGTTTTGGATGCTATGAATGAAATCAAGATAGAGGGCATCGTGGATCTCAAAGTGCAGAACTTGCTGAAGCGGCTGGAGAAGCTCAGAGATCATAAAGAGCTTCGTCTCGCCGAGGTCGCGAGTTACTCTTATCAGGCGCTATTGGCCATTCCAACTGACGTGAGTCCTTGGAAGAAGATTGGAGCCAGTACTTTCAAGACTATCTTGGGAGGTGCCAAGGTTGCTGGCTCTGTCTGGTCTTTCGATCCATCAAAGCTTGTGGAGGGACTGGTCGACTTGACGGAAGTGCCTGAGTTGATAAGCTCCATCATCGAGGTCATCAAATCATGCAGCGAATTGTTTCAAAACGCCTCCAACACAGGCAAAGCATTCAAAACGCTGAAGAAACCCAAGGATTGGTATATCGCTTTGCGAGCCACTGATGGCTTGGTCTGGGCAAATGCTCCAAAGCATCTGGAAGTTTTACTTCAGCATCCAGACCTGCCTTGCCGCGAGGACAAGGATTTCCTCTGCGGTCTTTGCGCACAACTTGAACTGGCAGACGATTTGAAACATGACCAGGTCGTCAATGTTCTCAAAACGTTTCTTATCAACCAAGCAAGTCAGACCAAATTCTGTCGTGTACTTGAATGGGCTCGACTGGTTACCAGATCGCCGCAACTTGGCTCCCCAAACTTGTCAAGATCTGGGCGTCGCAAAACATATTTGAGCAATGTTGAATGCCCGAAACCCAAGGTCCATCAACCCCGAAAGCAATTACTGGTTAATGCCTGGCAAAGCTGTCACAAGGTCCGAGAGTTTTACGCAGATCAAGTATTACGGGATAAGTATACGGACCCGGATTTAGACCTGCTCAAGATTGAACGCCTTGATTGTAGTAAACTATCTATGAACGAATGCTATATAAATATGGCTGTTGTTAAAAACTCCGTGGAATCAAAACAAACCGGGGATTCCGATACTCGTCTACCCTCACCCTTTTCTATCCTCCGTCGTTTGGATGTCTGGGAACCACCAGAGACCGACCGTGTCAGCTTGGAAGCTCTTTTTGATGAGAAGAAAGACACTTCAAACAGTATCCTCCGAGGTCCGCCTCGACGAATTCTTATTCGTGGCCAAGCCGGTGTGGGCAAGACAACTCTCTGCAAAAAGATGGTTTACGACTTCATCCACAAGGACATGTGGGCTGGAATTATCGATCGAGTCATCTGGGTCCCATTACGCCAGATCAAGAGTAACATAGAATCAGGACAATCTATTGCAGACATTCTGAACCGATCCCTCCCCGATGTTGAAAGGGTGGGCAAAGGTACTCTCGGCGAGGCTCTGGAAAGATCGTTTACGAACGACCCCAGTAGGACGCTTTTTATTCTCGACGGGTTCGATGAAGTTCATCGGGAACTGCACTCTTCCGGTAATGAACTTCTTCTCAAACTTCTCAATCAGCCTCGAGTCATTATAACCACACGTCCACGAGGTGTCAATCGTGACATCTTTCAGAAAATTGACCTAGAGCTCGAGACAATTGGATTCTATCCTAGCCAAGTGAAGGAATATATAGAAAAACACGGCGGCGGAAAAGCAAGCGAAATTTATGAGTTTATTGAGGGCCATCCTGTAGTAGCCGGTTTAGCTCGCATTCCGATTCAGCTTGACGCTATCTGCTACAGCATGATAGCTGGGATGTTGGATGGTGACAGTCCTCCGGAGACCATGACTGAATTATACCACGCCATAGAGAGGTCTCTTTGGAACAAGGATGTGGAATTGTTGGAGAAACGTCGGGAAGGCAGTGCTAAACCGCTGTTGAAACACGAAGCACAAGCTTCTTACTCGGACGATATCAGAACTCTTTGCCAGGCCGAGATCAATGCCCTTCAGTCACTTTCTTTCACCGGGCTCTGTAACAATATGGTTGAATTCGATCCAGCCTTTCTCATGAAGTTCCACAATCAGCAGAGCATTATTGCAGGCAACCTCCCTACGCCTAAAATGCAACCATGGTTCACCGACTTGGATAAGCTCTCATTCCTTCGCACCTCTGATGGACCGTTAACACCGACCACCCGAAGCTATCACTTCCTGCATTTGACATTCCAGGAGTTGTTTGCCGCACAGTTCTTTGTACAACACTGGATATCAAAGAAAGACCTGATGGTATTTGACTACAATAGCAAGAAATCAACACCCATCAAACCGGAGACGTTCCTACGAATGGAGAAGTATAATTCGAGCTACGATGTCTTCTGGCGCTTCGTTGCCGGCACCATCCAGCTTCTACGCGATGAAGAGGCATTGAAGCGCTTTTTCCAGACAATAGAAGAAGAACCAAAGGACCTGCTTGGTCCTACTCATTTGCGGTTGACTATGCACTGCCTGGCAGAGATTAATAGCAGTGCATTTGAACCACCTTCATTTGTGGAAATCCGCGAGTCCTTGGAATTAAAGATGATGGACTGGCTCATCTTGGAGTCTCAGATCTCCCGGCAAACGGTACGCCAGCTGGTGGGGGAGACAGAATTCCCCGAAAGACTTCTGAAAGAGGTCGCCGGTTTTATAGACTTTTACAGGAAAAGTTTGCGTGAAGAATTTGCCCAAGGGCTCATCGCGCGACCGAGAGTTTCTCCCAGCTTGGTAGACCTTGTAGTTGAGTGGTCTCGGGACTTTGCAGATGGGGACGCTGATGCGGACGAGTATGATGAAGATACCCTCAACTTGAGTTTTGCAACAATGAGCCTCCTTTGGCACACGCCACGGTCGACTCCGGCTGCAATGGCGCTTCTCTCTAAGCTTTTAGACCACTCGGACAGGCGTATTTACCAACACGCTGCGGTCACTCTATGGAAGCTTGCCGAGACCAGGGCAGAGACAGACTATACCCCTTTGATCGTGAGAGGTTTACTAGAGTGTCTACATGTCCGGAATAATGAGACCAGAGTCAGTGTTTTGTCAGAACTAAAGACTATGTTGGACTTGCCATCAGACGCCTATGAGTCTTTGAAGAGCTTGGCGCGCGATCAGTCTCTCTATCCGAAAATAGACGGAGGCTTTGCTATGAGATCAGTATATGCCGAGCCTGAAAAGATAAAGGAAGCACTGATAAACTTGACAAAGACTGTGAAACTCTTGGACACTGGCACGGTTATTCTTGATAACACCAAGGCTGAGGAGACACAAGCGCCCCAGGACAACAGAGAAGAAATGATTAGACAAACTATTCAGCGTTGGAAAGACGGGCTATACGATGAAAACTCCGCAAAGAAGCTGGAGAGCATCGAAAATGTTGTTTTGGAGAACCTCAGTCATCCAAAATATCCAAATGACCAGCTCAGCACTCTGACTTTGGATACTCTGATAGTCGACATCCTATTCCAGGTTCTCAGCAATAACGGCTTCGACGGGACTCATTTGGAAGAGCTTTCTAAGCTTCTAGCTGGCCCAGGCATTCGCTACTATATCTTGAACATTCTTGCCGCCTATTTTAGCAGCCAAGAAGACATATTGGTGGAAATAGCGTCCAAGGGTCAAAAGCACTACGACGGGCGAGTGCCAGATGTCATATTCAATAGCGTAGCCGTCATGGTCGGAGGCACAAAGCCGCCTCACAGAGCAGTGGCAGGGATCATCATGAACCAGCATCCCCGTCTGCCGAAATGCGTCTCGCAAATGCTGATGGACAACCTAGAGGTTTGGGAGGGAAGTGTTCGAGACCGTGCTCTGCTGTATCTGGCCACACACTGGGATCACACAAGGGTATTTGAAATGGCAATGGCCAAGTTTGGGGTCACCGCTCAAGAGGGCCGATATGGGGACTTTCCTCCACAATTCTGTGTGCTTATCCGAGATATTGCGCGTCAAGCCATTACTTCTCCAAATTCAGCACCCAGAAATTTGAAGTTTTGGTTTATGGAGGTTGAGCTGAAATATCCCGGATCAGGTATAATGCAGCTCATTCTTCGTCTCGATGAGAAGTCTCTATGTACCGTCTATGAGATGTGGTTGGAAGGAGCCCTAGAGGAGTTTCTGTGTTGGTATGTGGATGACAATCAGCTGTGCGTTAGGACATCTGCGGGCGTTATTGGTAGGGTTTCCGAGAGTAGTGAGGTAATATCAGAATTTCTGGAGAAGCTGGAGAAAATAAAGGCAGAGATGGGAGTTCCGATATGATAAGAGATGTTTGGATATCTTATGAGCATATTTAGATGGGATCTGAAGAGAATATATGTGAATACATTGCGATTATCATTTAGTCAATGAGCTACTGTATAGATCTAGCTAAGCATGAGTTAAAAGGGGTACTACCCTGGCATTCTGTCTCTTCTCTTGACACCTTAAGCTGGAGACGAGATGAAGGGATCTCAAGTGCAATATGAGCTGTGTTGCTTGGAGTGATGTTGTTCGTGTGTGTCACATCAGCTGCTCGCTGCTCCTCCAAATCATAATCGACTGAGGCCTCAGGCTGGAGATGTGATGAGGGGATCTCATCAAGGACCTGACCGTTGTTGACGTCCACAAATATCATGTTGGTGGGAGGCTGAGCCGATAGCGGGTGGCTTCTGTTGCATTCTGCGATGACCCATTGATGAACCGTGGCCTATTATGCGTTTCTTCCATTCATGGTCTTCATATCTGCCACGTAAAGTGCTCTTCGAGCAGTAGCAGATGCCGGGTGTTCCAGAGATGAGGTAGGTGTTATACAAGTATAGTTGCCTCGACGGTAGAACAAGTGTCTGATCGGTGACCCATATAGGTGATATTCATTGTGATAAATTTCTGTTGACACACAAACTGGCTCGTCATCATCATAATAGAACTCGGTTGATGTGTGAATCATATGCCACACTCGAATAGGGATACTTGGAGCCACTTCCGCAGCGGACCTTGAGAGTTTCGATAAACGCGTTGTTGAACTAACATCAGGTACATACATTAATGGTCGGCGGAGTTAGAATTGCTTGCCGAAAGTATTTTCTAAGCTTATTCCGGAATATTGTTTTGGGTCTGATTCCACTGGCTGTCGGTGGGGGGAATTGATTCCTCGCTGTGCGTGCTGGCCAAGTCGCAAGATTTGTTGGACGAAGTGACAGAGAACAGTATCATCATTAGTCAAGGCACTCTCGTCGAGGTTTTGCAGCAGTTTCTGCACTTGTCGTCGTTGAGATTCGTCAGCTTATGCAGCTTCCAAAGCTTCTCCAATTGGGTCTTGTCGAGACTCGACATCATTTCACGCGTCGTATTCTCGAGCTTCGTAGAGGACTTCGTAGTGGTCCTTTATAGCTCTCCATAGCTCTTTATACTGGGGTTATTGGTATATATCAACAGTCGTTCTCCCTTTGCCTTCGCGTTCGATGGCTCTGTATATGTACTTCGGTGTGAATACTCGCGCTTTTCTCCGTGTTAGTCGCTGGGCGGTTACCAGTTATCTGGGTTTCTACTCACTAGCTTGGGAGCTGCACGGACATGTAGTCTGTATTTGAAGTTCTGTATCCTCCACAATCGTGTTCTCCTGTTTTGTACGGATAAGGGAGCCATTGCTGCATCTGAGCAGGTTAGCAATTGGACGTACACGGCGATTGCCGAGCTCTCTCTTCTCGAAATGGGAGTTCTACAACCAATCACCTGCCGTGGGTACTTTATCGAACTGGAGAGGTGTTATGTCACAGTATTTCAACGTCAAGCCGGAGAGACGGATTTGCAGTAAGAATGCGGAGTCATGTAGCAAAACGATATTGTATGAGTGTGAAAGGCCTTGTCTTCCTCCCTGCAGTCCATATTGCTGAAGAAAGACATTTCAAGCCTCACGATATCATGACACGTTGTCTGTAAATGTTGTGTCGTAATAAGTAAATTGAAGAGGCAAAGGGATCTCCATACTCGGGGCAGCAGCGAGCGTTTATATAGCCAAACAAACTCGTGAGTAGTCAACAGATATAACAGCCCAAGCAACTACCCATAGAGATGGTGGAGTGAATACTGCCTCATCCATGTGATGACGCAAAACGTTGAGGGCATATTATGCGCCTATCCAGCTCTGACCGTATAAAATCTGCAGTGAATTAGCAAAATGCTCACCGCCAGTCTCAGATACCCGGCGTACAACACTCAATGTGCTGTGTAATGGAAGAAGATGGAAACACACAAGCTCTGGGCGTGTGGTGATTGGGTGGGAACTGATGGAAGCATACAGATGAGTCTCCCAACACTCCCATTTCAAGTTCAAAAAGGGGGGGACGAAAGAAATTTATCGGAATAATGCATATGATGATGGTGTTAACTCCTCAAAAATGTAAATATTTGTCCCGCTAACCATTTCCCTGGCTATCCTCATAAAGTATGCATATTCTGTCATCATACCAATCGCTGTTGATGCTGTGTATCCAATTTGTTCTGCCGTCAACACCACAAGTTTCCCGTACTCCATCCTAAGAAAATCATACCCATAAATGACTGCAAGGACTTCTCTTCTTCTGTGTCTAACTGTCTTTGAAGTGCCTAGGCCACTTTAGCTTCTGAGCCTCCCAAGTCAGGCTGATGCCTTCTTGTCTCGCCAGCCGCCGAATTCTATCAAAAGATTCGCCAGATATATCCGCAACTTCTATGCGTTTCAGCTTCACGAACTTTATAACATCTTGGGCCGTGAGCAGGTATTCCGCGGGCCCAGAATTAGCTGACCCCAGCTTCACCTCTTCCAGAAGCGGAAATGTTTGTAGAAATTGGACCAGCGGGTGATCCAATCCCTTCGTATAAGTCTTGAAGCTGAAGTCATAGATGCCGAGGCATCGAATGCTCTCAGCCCCTTCGAGCCATTTATACTTCAGGATGTGTTCCCAGCTCGTTTGCCCGGTTATCTCGCTGTATCTGGGGAGAGGGAAGCAAATGTCAAATGAAGATAGTTTTCCTGATCTTATAGACGATCCAAACAGCCTCTCTGCTAAGTTTGGTGCCAAGACCAGCTTGGAGAAGCGCAAAAACTCTAGATTTTCGTATTCGTATGAAGGGTCTTGGTACATGCGACTGAATATATCGTTGGCCGTCTCTTCAGTGTTGGTGTACTGCCAGTTATAGTGTATATCCAGAGCCTTGAGTTTCTTTCCGCCATTCAAAGCTGTTACGCATCTATGCGCTTCCAGGGCAGATGATCGGCCCTGTTGAAGCCAAAGGTTGTTGTGACCCCTGTCCAACACTAACACTTTCAGATCCACAATGGTGACAGATTTGAGATTAGGAACACAGCTATTGTCGAATTCCTCACCGTTTGGAAGCCTGCAATCCAAAAGGAGGCTATCCAAATAGAGCTGTTCAAGCTGGGGAGTACTTTTCAACAGAGCACACTGAGACAAGTTAGTTTGTGATTCCAAGAACGTTGTTGACTTGAACTTCTTACAACAGACAATGTCCACGGTTGTTCTCTACCCTTGGACAACCTGAGGTGTCTCAAATTAGGCATCATAGGCACCTCCATGTCGCCGAACCATTGTCTAGGAAGTCCCGATAGTATGAGAGTCTCTATATTACGAACAATGGACAATAGAAAGAATCGATAAGGGTCCGCGCCTGCAGAACCAGGCCTGTATAAACGATGGAATCCTTCAAGATTCAAGTATTTGAGATAGCTTGGAGGTCGCATGAGGTCTAGGGCTTCACACGGGTTAATTACCTCCAAGCGTTCCAATTTGATTCCGGCGCTCAAGAAGGCGTTGAACTTCCTCCGATCCAGATACAGTTTGCGAGCATCGCTTATTACAAGCTCCCTAATATTGTTCGATGAGTAGGAGAGCAATTTCTTTAGGGAATCCCATGAAATGGGCTTTTTGGGCACTGAAGCACCAGTGAACTGGAGCGATCTCCAAAGTTGTGCACTCGCTGGCGCTGTTAATGCGTTCTTCCAAGATTTAGAGACACGCAGACATTGGCTAGACAAACAAAATATTTGGGTTAGCATTTGACCAAAACAGGTCAAGTGATTGTGTGACGTACCACAGCGTTGATAGTTCCAAGCGGCCAAAAATATCCATTATAAGTTCCGTCGGTAGATGAGCCTTTGACATCCAACTAAGACTCAGAAAGTCACCCAAGGGGTCAACCTTGGCAAATTTCGGTTTGAGGGGATTTCGAGCTTTGTCGAGACGCTTTATCCTTGTCAGCATACTATTTTTGAGCCAAGAGCTTAAGATAAACAAACGTACTCGGAGATCATCGACTTCAAAGTCGCCTCTTTCAAGAAATATCAGAATGCCATCCGTCAATACTTTGAGTGAGTCTACTGGGTTTTCTTCCATCCGCAGAATCTTGCTTGCGCGAAGATATCCCTATATACGGTAAGCAATTAGAAGTTGCCATACGTGATGAAGTTTTTCAAGAGATGCGTACTTCGGGCGAACATGGCGCAACGTCCATCATCCTCCGCGCATCAGCTAGTGCTCGACGAAGATCTGGGATCTTTTCAAATGTTCCAGCTCGGTAGTTTAGAGCTTGGATATGAAGAGGATTGCCGCATTCGAGTGTTGGCAAACTGCTAGCTTCTTGGTCTGGTTGTGCATTTTGGTCGAGCTCTTGGCCTGTTGACCCGCTTCGCTTCCTCTTTCTCTTTTCTATCTCACATGGACAAAGCTTGATAGCCTGAAGGCAGTTAGCAGGGAGGCTGCACAGATTGATATTGATGATGAATGATTGCTGACATCGGTAAAAGAACCAAGGGCTTGCTTGTAACGCTGGGCTACATATTTGGCACGGCCGTCCGAAATAGCTTCTTGCATTGAAACCCCGCCATCAGGCGACATGGTGATTGCAGACGCACTTTAGTTGATTGATCCCGAAAAGATGTACGTTGATTCAATAGAACATGATACCAGCTTGGAATAGAAAATAATTAAAATTTGGGCATGCAAAATAGCTGCGCGCCGCTTTGATTGCTCGAAAATGTAGTGCTTGTAACGTATTCGTAGATGGTGGAGGTTGTAAAGAAGTCGAAGTGGACGCGGTTCTGCTAACGCGTATTATGGAAAGGATTTGATCGCTTGTTAGAGGTGCGACCGCCACTATGCAGGCCTTCACTGGTCTGCAGGTCTCAGCTACATTAGTTATTGGTGCCTAATAGATAGGATCGCCAATCATCATTACTTTGCAGAATGAATGAAAAAAAGCAAATAAAACTGATGAGAAGCTGATTGGACTTTACTCGTTCGAGTCGCATAAGCAAATAAGGTCACACTATGGGTATTAATGGCGGTACAGCTTCATCTCCACTAGATCACCAGGCACGCACCCAATATTAAGCATACCCTACATATGCAGGCAAATCACATTTCTTTATGCATTATTACCACTAAAGAGAAAAGCAAATATACCAAGTTTCCTTTCAATAGATAAACACCGTCTAAAAAATTATTTCTCTATTTTTTACTGTTCGAGGAAGACAAAGGTGTCGCTATTTAAACCATAGACCTAGTGTTACTATTGAAGACGAACAACGCCAGCAATAAACCCCCTAACGCCGTTGCTAATCCAGCACTCTTCGCCATCAACCAAAGAACTCGCAGATACTGGTTGCTCAATAGCTAGTCCCCTGTTTTCTGTCGTCAGCTAATCCAATGTATGTAATTTGTTTCAGTTGAAGCTCGTCAGCTCACCTCTCCAAGGCCCAACGTCTCGAGGTGCCGTCTTGACCACCACTTCCAGCCCCTGGGTTGAAGGCCGCAGAAACTGGTGGAGTGACCCATTGTCCATCTCGCCAGAAATATGGCGTTGTCAAGCTTCCCTCCATGATGGAGCCATCTTCTTGGTTGGTCAATAAGACCTCCCGCTCATCGGTCAGCGCAATGGCAAGCCTTTGGCGGGAAGAATCGTACATTTCCCTCTTTGTCGTCTTGAAATGTGTGTACTCTGACGCTGCCGTTTGAGCATCGTCGAGCACAATTGCCCAACATGGAGTTTTCTTGGGCTCACCAGGAGTGGATGGAGCACCGGGTGAAGGAAGTCTCAGAGGGAATAGATTTTCAATACTGACGGGGGCTGTGTTGTTCTTCTCGAAGCTCATGATGCCTTCACGGCTAACAATAACTTTGAAGCGAAGCGGAGTCTTTTGGGATGGGCCAATGAATTCTTCAGCTGCCTTGACCAATGTTTCCAAGCCCTTCTGGCCTGAGAGAAGTTGGACAGCTTTGTCCCACTGGAAATGGTTTGCTGCCCGTAGCATACGATCTCGATGATAGTCGAGCATGTAAAATGGTGACTGGTTGGCGGTATTCCATCCAGCGTAATCGATGTCCTTGGAGGCAACCTCTAGTAAAACAGGGTCATACCGAAGAGACGTAAAGAGAGAAAAGTTGTCCGTCATGATGGCCAATTAACTCTTGCACTGACAAGACGGTGAATGTGGTGGCCTTTGAGCGTGTCGCTGTATGACTGACTGTTCAAGTTTGAAGTCCGAATCTTGCGCCACTATGTGTCCCTGTTGATATCGCAGTCAAGTAATGAGTGAATGTGTGTATGGTTAGATGAAAGGACAATGAATTGGGTATAAGTCTATATATAACCTCATATGAGAATTGGTCAAAGATCTTCCGAAAATAGGACTATCTCACTAAGTGCATGTATATTAGACGCAGCTCTCGCGAACCGGAGCTTTGGAGGGGTTCACAGTGCGCATCCAATTACATGTACCCAAGTTCAAATGGCTATAAAAATTGGACAGCAGCCACTTAGCGGGTAATGCAAGAGCTTTCACAGGATGAAAATAATGACGAATCGGCTTTAGGAATTACCGCGGCTTGCGATGGAAGCCGAACGGCTTTTTTCAGGCTGGGAACACGGGCACATGTACATATTTCACACATGCAGCTCTGCCTGGTCATCATCGTCTTATTAGTTGCAGCTTCACCTGTAAGAGCCGGCAGCTACGTATATATGTCTTGCAGAAGTATTACTACAGTTTTAATTGAGGTGGGAATTGGAATGGATCAATTATTACAGGCGGCAGTTCGCAGCGTGTAATGGGCCAATGGCCGGACGGGCATATGACACGAAATCAACGGAGCACTTATCCGCGACCGGCCGCGGTTTGCCTCTCGCCAGCTGCGATGATATCACCAGACGCTGCCCTAGTACTAACAACCTAGTCATGTCATCAACATCATATCATACCTTATCCAATCACTCACGTATTAATGTTAAACCTCGGTATGCATTAGAATAGATTGGAGGAGATGCAAGCCAAATGAATATCCAAACATTGAATTCCAAGTACTGTATACAAGTAGAAGAGATTGGGACGCTGCCTCAGGCATCTCCAGGCGACCCGGTGGTGCGTATTCCAGCCTTGATTTTTTTTCTCTCTCTCAGCGGCTAGAGGCTGGTGGAGAAAAAAAATAGCAGAGGCAGGTTCAGTGGGCTGGGATTCAAGTGGGTGGTTTTTTGCGCTCAATCGCTTCAGAGGTGGGTTAGTAACCGCCCGTGGAAATTTCGACTAGAGGATTGAACCTTCTGTGCCATCATTTCTTTGTTCTTCTGCGCGTGCCCAGCTGCTGCAGCTCTTCCTGCGCCCCGACATCATCGACGGTTATCCCAGCAGCATCTGCGTCTGTCGCCCATATCTCTAGACCTGGCAGCGCTCTTGAATCCACCCTCAGCATGTCCCAACCGCTGCCTTCAATGCCTCCGGGCGCTGTTGCCGTCGACGCGAGCTCTTCTTCCACCTGGGACAGGATATCCTCGTGGGTTTCAGAGAACAAGGCCGTCGTCTACACCATTGCCGGCGTGGCAGTTGTCGTCACAGGTGCTGGAGTTGTCTATTATCTGAATTCCGATTCGGTACGTTTTGCCCATTGCCTGCATAACATAGAGGGGTTGTTCTGGGGATGCGATGCTCGATTAGGCATGACGACATATGGATCGCACAGCTGTGCTGCCGTCGTCGCCGAATTGGGCCGGGGAAAAACAACCCGGATAGCATGGAGAGGGAGATGAAATGAACGTGAAGAACGTGTATTGTATTCTGACTCGAGCCTTTCGCAATAGAAGTCCGATGCATCACCAAAGCTCAGCAAGAAAGAGAGGAGGAAGCGCAAGGAAGCCGAGCGCAAGGCCGCCGACACAAAGGCCTCACAGCCCAAAGCCACCGTCGAGACCGAATCCGAGCTACCGGAAGTCGACGAGGCTTCTGTCCTGCAGCTGACCTCCGAGGTTCGAGAGCAGTACGCCGCCCGTCTGAAGCAGGCCGGTAACAAGGCATACGGAGACAAGGCGTACAACAAGGCCATCGAGCTCTATTCCCAGGCTATTCTCTGCAAGCCGGATGCCGTCTTCTACTCTAACCGAGCTGCTTGCTATAGCGCCATGAGCGAGTGGGAAAAGGTCGTCGAGGACACCACGGCTGCCATCACCATGGACCCTGATTACGTCAAGGCTATTAACCGTCGCGCCACTGCCTACGAGCACCTGAAGATGTACTCAGAGGCCCTGCTCGACTTCACTGCCTCTTGCATCATCGACAACTTCAAGAGCGAGGCGACTGCCCAGGCCGTCGAGAGGCTGCTCAAGGTCTTCGCTGAGCACAAGGCCAAGGAGGTCATGGCATCCAGACCCGCCAAGCTTCCTAGCCCCATCTTCGTCGGCAACTACCTTCAGAGCTTCCGACAGAAGCCTCGCCCCGCTGCTCTTGACGATTCAGTCGAACTTCCCGTCGACACCGGTCTCGGACAGCTGCAGCTCGGCTTCCAGGGACTGGAACAGAAGACTGCCGAAGGATACGAGGAGGCCAGGCAAGCGTTCGAGAAGGCCATAGAGCTGGGCGATCTCGGCGAGCATGAAGCTCTCGCTTACAACCTTCGGGGTACTATGCGCACCCTGCTCGGCAACCACGCTGAAGCCACCCAGGACTTTGACAGGAGCATCGAGCTCGACCCCACGATGACCCAGAGCTATATCAAGCGAGCTAGCATCAGCTTGGAGCTCGGCGAGCCTGACAAGGCGGACGCCGAGTTCGCCAAGGCCCTCGAGCAGGACAACGACGACCCCGACGTCTACTACCACCGCGCTCAGGCTCACTTCATCAAGGGCGACCTCGCTAGCGCGCAAAAGGACTACCAGAAGTCTATCGACTTGGACAAGGACTTCATCTTCTCCCATATCCAGCTGGGTGTCACGCAGTACAAGATGGGCTCCATTGCCTCATCCATGGCCACCTTCCGCCGATGCATCAAGAACTTCCCCAAGGTCCCCGATGTCTACAACTACTACGGTGAGCTGTTGCTCGACCAGGGCAACTTCCCCGAAGCCATTGAGAAGTTTGACACCGCCATGGAGATGGAGAAGCAGTCCAAGCCCATGTCCATGAACGTGTTGCCCCTCATCAACAAGGCTCTGGCTCTCTTCCAGTCAAGCGCAGACTTCAAGGAGGCCGAGAAGTTGTGCCAGAAGGCCCTTATTAGTGAGTACCCCCCGTTTTTCACCTCCCCCTGTCTGACAAATATTAACAATGTCTGCAGTCGACCCCGAGTGTGACATTGCTGTTGCTACTATGGCCCAGCTCTTGCTGCAGCAGAACAAGGTGACAGAGGCGCTCAAGTACTTTGAGCGCGCTGCCGAGCTTGCCCGCACCGAGGGCGAGATTGTCAACGCTCTTTCATACGCCGAGGCCACACGAACCCAGGTCAAGGTGACGGAGAAGTACCCCAAGCTGGCAGAAAGGTTAGCAGGCGGCCCAGGCGGCGCTCCCGGTCTGCGTATGCCTTAGATTGTCATTCAACCATGATGCCGGGCGAATAGGTATACATCCCCAATGTCAAGGAAAAAAACACAACAAAAAAAATCGGAGAGAACAAAGATAGGAGGATAGCCCTCGGATACGCACATGCACAGATACAGGCTGTTGCGTGTGACAAGTTATGAACCTAGCGTGCTCATGTAACAATGTAACACCGATGTACATGGCACAACATATTTTATACTGCCAACTGGAACGATGTGAGAGTTGGAGGAAACGGTTGGAGTTTTTTTCATTCTTTCTGCTCTTTCGGGCTCGCATTCCGCCTTCCCCTTCTCTTGGTCCTGCGGCGCAAGGCAAAACAGAAGATTCAGCAATTACCACCAAACACTTTACGGGAATTGATTTAGTTCATGGTTCAGGGTGTATAGGTAAGGAAGAGAGAGAGAAAAGGGAAATGAATGGAGCACACGAGAGAGAGGGAGAGAGAAATGTGCGAAGGACTGGATAGCCTTAAAGGGGAGGGAGTGTGTGGAAAATCACGGGGGCAAAAAAACGATGGGGGAAAAAATTCGCTTGTTAATGCAGAAATGAAACCTCTCTGTACATTGATACTATAATGGCATCTTACGTCCTTCGATATGTAATGGTGTCAAGAAGTACTCGATCTTTTGTATTTGTACTTGTATTTTTTCTTGTCTTTTTCTTTCTTTCGTTTGTTTTGGATCTGTCACCATTTGTTCGCCCATACGAAAAAGTTGTACGAGGAGAGGTAGCTATAAAGGCTCGAGAACCAAAAGCAAGGGGCTGTGTGTTTGTGTAGGTATGGATGGATGGTTGGATGAGTAGACAGATGGATGTATTACTATCATCACTTGTACGAACCGGGAAGCAGGCAAACAGAGACTCCTCTCATAAAACAAATCCTCGTCATTGTCCACTTCATAAAGTTATAAAAAGCCCTATCCTATGTTCATCCGTACCGACCACATGAACTCCCGCCCCCCTTCCCTTGTCCGTCCTCCCAAGTCATCAGCATCCGAGAGTTCATGGCATTAAGATTCATCAAATCGGCTCCCTCCCCCATTTCCACGCAATCTGCTTTTTCTCCTCGCCGGGTTATTCATTCTCCCCATCACTCGCCGCTGCAATCAACGCTACTCTTCATCTTCCTTCTCCCCAGCGTAGCGTCTCAAAGTAAGAATTAAGGTTGTACAAATAGTCGTTCGCTGCGGAGAGGCGTAGTGCTCTCCCAGTGGCAGTTGGATACATATTTCATGGTCTAAGAAGGAAAAGAAAAAGGAAAATTAATTACGCCCCGTGAGCCATAGAAAGAGGCTCCCCCCTTTGAAGTTTGAGAAATAAGAAAAGGAACAAAAGCACATTTGGGACATTGGCCCGATTAATGGTTTTTGGTCAAGGCCACACCGAGACCAACACCGAGAGCGATGGCGAGACAAATGAGGAAGACGATGAAGGCGCACCACCATTTGAGACGGCGGGTGCGGCGGGCATGCTCGATACCTTGGCTGACTTGCTCGTTGCCCTTCTCGATGTTCTGGACTGTGTTCTCGGCGTTTACCTCGGCGGCAACAACCACGTTCTCCTGTTGCTCAACCATGGCAGCAAGTTCCTGGAACAGGAGGGCGAGCTCGGAGAGAGTCTGCTCGATGCGCTGGAGCTCATTGTGGCGAGCACGCACATTGCCAAGCAGAGAGGCAGCGTGACCAGTCTTGTTGGAGCGAAGCTGTAGAGAGAAGAGCTAAGGTCAGCAATGCTTACGCTTATACACTCCACACAAACAGGCGCGGGAAAGGAGTAAAACCGAGCCTTCGGAGAAGGAGGAAATCACTTACAGCTGTCTGGAAAACACCCTCATTGCTCCAGTCGGCCTCTGTGGCCTGTCGCACCTCATCCTCCGACGCTTCCGGGTTCACGATGCGGTACTGTCTCGCAATCTGCTCCCTGTAGCGCGCCTGGTAATCGCGCTCAATGCTCTGGTACTTGTCGAGCTCGGACTTGAAAAAGGTCTTGAGCGACTCGAGCTGGGTCTGCTTAGTGGTGCGAGAGGCGTCTGTTGTCTTGAGCAGGTCGCGCTCAAGGCCCTTGATGCCGTCCTTGATGGCGGTGTTGCGGATTTGCGTCTGCGCAACGTAGTGATCCAGCTGCTCGTTCGCATCCTGGTCAGTAGCGCTGAGGGTGCGCTGATGCAGCTGTCCAATGAAGTCAATGTCGCCAGTCAGGGCCTTGATGTCGTTGCGCAGGGTCTGCACGCGGCTGAGGAAGTCTTGCTGTGACAGAACAGAAGGCCGGGCGCCCTGCTCCTGGGAGTAGCCATTGCCGGCGGCGCCCTGGTTGTTGTAATCCTGCAGCTCATAGTTGTTGCCGGTGTTGTACGGCGAAGCGTTGTCGCTCGTATTGGTGGCATATGGGTTCAGCTGCCCGGCGCAATTTTTGTTAGCATCGCTGGTTCAATGCTTTGCAGTACGCGGATCACGACCGCCCTTGCAGCGACGATTCTGCTTACCTGACCATAGCCGCCGCCGCCGTAGCCAGACTCCTGGTTAGGGCCTTGCGAATAAGGATTCTGCCCCGACATTGCTGGAAGAGCGTCTATTGAACTTTTGATTTATCGCTGGTGATGGAGGTGGTGATGATGCTTAGGCAAAGGGACTAGAGCAGGTGCGAAAGCTTGGCCTTGCGGTGTCGCAGCTACGCAGGGAAAGGTGGTGAATAGAGTGTGAAGACGGAAGAGACGGTCTGGTGCTTGAAGGGTTCGAGAAGAATGACCAGTACGAGTACAGAGCTCTAATTGGTGGGGAGACTCGCAGTACAGTACAAACCAGCAATAGCTATACCGAGAGCTGCTTCGGGTGGTGCGGAGGTGGAGGAGGAGAAAAGAGGTCAGGACGGCAATTTGTTTTGCGCGTCCTAAAGCGGCAGATGGCAGAGGCGCAACACTACTGTACGAGCACGTTAGGTGAAGAAAAGTAAGGCCGAAAAAAAAAATTGACTGGACGGGAATCTTGGAGGTACATGCAGATGTACTGGTAGATGTAACCAGAGGCTCAAGGCAAGGCAAGGGAAGCAGAAGGACCCCGGGGGATGACGTACGGGCGATTGCTAATTTAAGCCGCCGGATAGATAGTGGCTGGGGATGCCGTGGAAGGGATTGGAAAACTGTAACTGTACTACCAAGCAACGAATTCAAGGCAAAAAAGAGAGCTTGTGGCTTGTTTCAATTTTTCTTCTCGTTCTTACCGGCGACCCGAGGCTGCACTGCAGAATTCCGGCGTGTCCTTGAACGAGAAAAGCTTGGCTCAGTGTCTGGTCCCTTTGCTGCGGATCAGCGGAGCCTTTGTCAGCGCGCTGCGCCCAGCGGTTAGTGGTTGTGCTTAGTGGTTAGCAACTGGCGCCATTACGCAGCCCGCTAAATATGTGAGCCCTGGAGGTGCCCTTCTGCCATCATCACCTCCATCGTTTGACAGCTCCACAGGGCCATTTGCATAGAGGCCAAATAGAGCAGCTGCAGTGGCCCAAGCGCCCGCCAATCGATGCGCATCAAAGTCATGGCCATGAACCATGCTTGAATTCCATGGCTTGGGCTTCCCAAACGAGCCAATGGATGGCATGCCGGAGGATGTGATCATTGCGCGTCAGTAGAGCCAGGCTTCAAGTTAGTGGCCTCGCCGGATACTAGTTAACGGGTTGAGGCACTAAAACACTATCCAATTTGCTCCAGGGTCGATCGCTGTCTGGGAAATAGCCTTTTCTTCAAGCCCTGTGCTGGCTGGCTACCTGTATCCATATCAGTGCAAAAGCACAGCAATGAGAACCCCATCCATTCATTTCGTTTGTAATTGCGCCGAATTGCGCTCCAAGACACACTGGACGACTCATGCGAGGAGCGGCACGTCAGATGTTGTAGGATCAGATGATGGGCAGGGGTCTGTAGCTTCGTATTCATCCAGGGCGTACAGTAGTAGCGGTTACATCCTCTGGTACATGTATTTTGCATCAATTGATCTCCTCTTCCTGCTCTAGTATGTGCATGTGCCTGCTAGGCGATCCATTAGTGCAAAATCCGTGCAGCTCATGGCTCAGCGCTGTTTAAAAGGCTCGCAAACGGTTTAGTATTCATTCACATGTTGTGGCTCCCAAGATCTCTGTGAAAGTAATCACGTATTTTCAACTTCATACCTGTTTAGTAGCGTCAATTGATACCAAACACTTCCTATTTATTTATTTATTATTCATATTGGTCCAAAAATCAATAAAATTCACCACAAAATGCCCAGTGGTATGTACAATAACCTGAAACTTCATTATATACAGTCGTGATCCCACAGTGTGTCTAGAAAATTCAACCCAACTACCCGCTTGGATTCGTCAATCGCCAATGCGCATACACCGGCCATTATAAGCCAATGAGATACACGCACTCTCTCTCCGATTCCCCTCCCCTCCCCATCACAATACTCTGGATGGTGTATACAAGTATTGTAACTTTGGAGCCGTTGACGAAGCTTTACGTCGCCATCGTGGCGAAGCACTCTCGACATGATTGCTGACTTTTCATCCAAGTGCACTTTGGCCTTGGGGTCAGCTAGTCTGAGCTTTAGTTGAAGCCACAACTGGTTACACCTAGTTCGTCCAACCACGGGCCGCTTGATATTCCAGGAGTAACGTGAAATATGCAAAGAAAAGAGGTTGGAAACTCGATTTGCCAGATGCAATGTCCCCCGCCGTGAATTAAAGATAATTCTTCTTCTTGGACGTTCGTGTGTATTGGGACAGATGCCACTCCACGTCACCGTCCTTATTCTCAAGTGTACCGCCGCGGATCTCGAATATTCTCATCGTCATTCGGGGGCCAACCTCGGCAAGCTCAACACTATCGTAGCCTGTCCGTACGAAAACGTGGTGTCTGACTTCAATGCTGTCGTCGATATTTTTAAATGTCACCACCCGGTTACCAATCTTGGTTTTGCTAGTAATTGGCTCTCTGGGCGGGAACAAGTGCTTTAGGACTTTAACAACCCGCTCTCCCAAGCGAGTAGTGAAGCCATCGAAGATGAGGTGAGGGTATGACTCTGACACGGTTCCTCGAACGCTACCAGGAATATCGTGGCGGAGCACAACGTTGTGTAGGGAGAATGATACTGTCGGTCCGTGAGGGAAGTGAGAAATGGTTAAAGCCGTTGGTGTACCACGATGCTCGTGAAGCAGAAGCATGTCGGATAGGCCTGCAGACTGTGCAGACTTGACGAGATCAGGCAAGATGAGGTTACCACGGTTCATTCGGATGGAAGTTGGTAGAAGAAGCCTGATTTCCTTTGCAAAGGCTGATAATCTGGCCGAGGGGTCGCGAGAAGTCGTTACAAGAACTCGAGAGTCGACGATACCGGACAGCTGCGCATACTCGTCGTCCAAGTCCAACTGCTCGTTCGTAGTAAGGTCTCGTGATTCATCATATTGGTAATCTTTCCTCAGTGACTTGTCATTGGCGATTGTCGGGTCCAATGGCTTTCCCGAAGCGAGAGAGGCTCTCAGCTTAGCTCTTTTCTCACTGATTTCGGCATCTCGCAGCAGAACCGCTCGTCGGTACAGGTAATCCCGCCTCTGGCGTGCTTGTTTGCGCTGCAATCATCCAGTTAGTAAATCAAAGATCCCCATTCAATATCCATATGACATTCATTGCAACTCACAATCATATTGGCTGCTCAAAGTCTTGATGAACAGGTTTGACTGGTTGAGCTCAAGGCTGGCGCGAAGACAGTCGAAAAAAAGTTGGCTTATCAGTTCTGCCGAATTTCGAGCTTATCGATAACCCGCCCACCTTATCACGTGGGCGCATATTATCCCACCAAAGCCTAGCAATCCATGGTGCGCCAGGGTCCGTCTAGCCGCTTCCACCTCTTTGATAATAGATCCAGGCTGTTCGGTGCAGAAAAACACTTTCTGACTTTTGGATCAGCACGCCCTCACCGACGAATCCTTTGCCCGAAAAGCTAGACTGAGAACTCGCATATTCTGGTCGCAGATTTTCTGTTCCCTTCTTTTTTATCTCCCGCCCGGTGTCTGCGGCGATGATGTGAGGGCCGCTGACGAGGAGCACGAATCCCTTCCCTTGAACTATCCCGCGCCGAAGCTCGTCGCAGCGGATTTTTTCCAGACTTTAAAAATTTATACTTGTCAGGTAACTTTCCCTTCTGATTGTTTTGGTATTTAACTACTTGAGCGTTCCTCCGCTTCGTAATACTGTCACACGTTCTTCCTCCCCTCTTGTGTCACAACTGCCAACAAATTCACTCTCGCTCGCTTCGAGGCTGACTTATCACCATCGCAGCACCATTCGGCGCATTTGCCCCTACTCACCGATACAACATGGAGGGCGCGTTCACCCACGTGGGCAATCACCTCATTTCCGACTCAGCTGCGGCCATCAAGGCCGGTGCAGACGATCTCTCGGCGCTCGACCCTGACGAGGCTCTCCTTTACGGCAAATATGGCGGCCAGAGTGGCCGGCGCCGAGCCGACGACGATGACAACCAGACGGAAGCATTTGAGGAGGACGATAATGACAGCCTCAATAGCGTTCCCATTGACCAAATGATGGGCATGAAATTGAAGCACCCCGAGGAGGAGAAGGAACTTCCACCTCATGCATGCGCGTGAGCAATCCCATGCGGTTCGTGGTTGATATAGGCTAACATGATGTGGAAAGATACTGTGGCATTCACTCTCCGGCTTGCGTCGTGAAGTGTCTTACGTGCAACAAATGGTTCTGCAGTGCTCGCGGCAGTGGTTCCTCGACCCACATCGTCAATCATCTGGTTCGCGCACGACACAAGGAAGTGCAACTGCACCCCGAATCGACACTCGGAGATACTGTGCTGGAGTGCTATAGCTGTGGAACAAAAAATGCCTTTATTCTTGGATTCATCCCCGCGAAATCCGACGCCGTGGTCGTCTTGCTATGCCGCCAACCCTGCGCTGCCGCCAACTCGAACAAGGACATGAACTGGGATACATCGCGATGGGAGCCCCTCATCGAGGAACGGGCATTTTTGCCCTGGCTAGTGAACCCTCCATCTGATGCTGAACAGTTGCGTGCCCGCCACCTGACGATGAACACGATTGCCAAGCTCGAAGAAATGTGGAAGCAGGAGCCGGATGCGACAATTCAAGATTTGGAGAAGGCCTCCAACATCGACGACGATCCTCTCCCCGTTCAGCTGACCTATGATGACCCCTACCACTATCAAAATATCTTTGGTCCTCTTGTTAAAATGGAATCTGACTACGATAAGAAGCTCAAGGAAGCACAGTCGGAAGATGGCTTGACCGTTCGCTGGGATTATGCTCTCAATAACAAACACATTGCTAGCTTTAACCTACAGAAAATCGAGTCGGGTGATGTCAAACTCGCAGTCGGCGACGAGATGCGACTGCGCTACACTGGCGAGCTCAGAGAGGAATGGGAGGGAGTTGGATACGTCATCAAGATCCCAAACAGCCAATCTGACGAAGTTTGCCTCGAACTTCGCAAGACTGGCAACGATAAGCTGGTCCCTATCGACCTCTCTCACAACTTCTCGGCCGATTACGTTTGGAAGGCTACCTCGTACGATCGCATGCAACTCGCCATGAAGACGTTCGCCGTTGACGACATGAGTGTTTCCGGATACATCTTCCACATCCTGCTCGGCCATATCTGCCAGCCGCCACCCATGAAAGTCACGCTGCCTAAGAAGTGGTCTGCTCCCGGGCTTCCTGACCTGAACCAGGGCCAGGTGGATGCAATCAGAGCCGTTCTGCAGAAGCCTCTCAGTCTCATTCAAGGACCCCCTGGAACCGGAAAGACTGTCACCTCTGCCACCATCATCTATCACCTTGCAAAGATGAGCGGCAGCCAAGTTCTCGTCTGCGCCCCGTCCAATGTTGCCGTAGACCAGCTCTGTGAGCGTATACACCGCACAGGTCTCAAAGTGGTCCGACTTACGGCCAAGTCCAGAGAGGATGTGGAGTCGTCTGTCAGCTTCTTGGCGCTGCATGAGCAGGTCCGCATGTCGGAGCACAACAGTGAACTCGTGAAGCTATCGCAACTGAAGGTCGAAGTTGGAGAACTTTCGAGCCAGGATGAGAAGAAGCTAAGACAGCTCACCAAGGCTGCCGAACGAGAGATCTTGAGCAACGCAGATGTCATTTGCTGCACCTGCGTTGGTGCAGGCGACCCGCGACTCTCCAAGATGAAGTTCCGAAATGTCCTGATTGATGAGTCTACACAGTCGGCCGAGCCAGAATGCATGATTCCCCTCGTTCTCGGATGCAAGCAGGTCGTCCTGGTCGGAGACCATAAGCAGCTGGGACCCGTCATTATGAACAAGAAGGCGGCAAAGGCTGGTCTCAACAGGTCTCTCTTTGAACGGTTGATCAACTTGAAAATCAACCCCATTCCGCTAAAGACCCAGTACCGCATGCACCCATGCCTATCAGAGTTCCCTTCCAACATGTTTTATGACGGTACCCTGCAGAATGGTATTACCCATGAGCAACGAGTCCGAAAGGATGTCGACTTCCCCTGGCCCGTGACTGAGATGCCCATGATGTTCTGGTCCAACATTGGCCACGAGGAAATTTCCACCTCTGGTACTTCGTACCTGAACAGAACAGAAGCGTCGAATGTGGAGAAGACAGTGACACGATTCTTCAAGGCTGGCGTGAAGCCATCCGAAATTGGAGTCATTACACCGTACGAGGGTCAGCGCAGCTATATCGTTTCAACCATGCAAAACTCCGGTACCTACAAGAAGGAGCTGTACAAGGACGTGGAGGTGGCATCGGTGGACGCATTCCAAGGCCGTGAAAAGGACTTTATTGTCCTATCTTGTGTCCGATCCAACGACAACCAGGGCATCGGATTCTTGTCAGATCCTCGCCGTCTCAACGTCGCTCTCACCCGAGCCAAGTATGGTCTGGTTATTCTCGGCAACCCCAAGGTTCTGTCCAAGCATGAGCTTTGGCACAACCTCCTTGCTCATTTCAAGGATCGCAAGTGCTTCGTCGAGGGACCCCTTACCAACTTGCAGGCATGTCTGTTGCAGTTTAGCCGCCCAAGAGTGAGCTACCGCCAGAAGAACAGCCAGCCGTCTCAGTACCCGGGTGCAAGGCAGCAAAATGGCAGGCTCAACGGCGGTCCTCCTGGTCGTGACTTTGACGCCGGTTCCATGGTTTCCTACATCCCAGACGACGTCTCCTCGATTCAGGGCTCGGCCTTTGGAGGCGCTGCGCTCAACTCGGCTTTCCCACCGATGTTCTCCAGCTTTGCGCCTGAGCAGTGGCCCGGGCTACCTGGAGTTTCGGCGCCGGGACGAGGACACAAGGGCCGCAACCGAGCGCCCGAAAGTGTTGCCGGCGAAAGCGTGGCCAACTCTGAGCTGACCGATGCCTCGGCCAGCGTGATTGGTGCCAAGGGGATTGGCCAGGGCGGCGTCAGCCTAGGCGCTGGCTTGCACGACGTTGTGACGGGAATGCGAGCAGTCTCGTACAGCCAGAGTGATAGACTGAAGCATTACGTGGAAAGCAGCGGCCGTATGAACCTTGGCAGCGGCTATGGTCGACGCTACGACGACGATGAGAAGAGCATCAGCACTGCCTTCCACAGCCAAATTGGTGGAGGCTACGATTGAGTGACAAGCGCAAGGCTCTCAAAATGACATCATTGCACGAGCAAGCGATGATTACAGGGATATTGCCCAAGGGCTCTAACAATACGAGCAATAGCTTCCGTGGGACTCATCAACAACGTGATGGCTACAACAGCCGCTCCGCCGAACCGGTCGTGGGAAAACGAATAATCCGACAGACTGAGTGAATACGATCACTTCGTGCCTGGCGATTCCGCTTATTGCCGCAGATGCGTATCGTAGTTGAAACTAGTTCACCGTCGAGATGAGCAGGGTTTTGTGGTCAGACCTATTGAGACAACCTGCTTGACACTCGCTCTCAACGGCGAGTGGCAGTGAGAACTACTGCGACTGCTCGTTCATGATGTGCGATGAGCAGGTAGGGGAAGAACGACAACGAGCTGAGGAGGATTCTTTGCTTTATTTGATGGAGAGGAGAGATGAAGTTGCGGGCAGGCTGCCGGAGAGTAGGGCTCCATTCATATTGGCAACGCGCTACCTATCTGAGGCGTTGCTGAGCCTGGACCCTCTCGCAAGTTTACAGGCCGCTTGTCCTGCTGTTTTTTGAGAAGTTTGAGGAGATGCAAGTTGATCTTTTAATGCCAACTATAGCCGCTCTTTTACCGAGACGTAGATGAAATAGTAACCAGTCATTCTTTGTATTCGGGCGTTATTGATAAAATTGAAGTTTCGGCACGGCACGCTATCGGTTGCCCAAGTGGTCCTAGTCCACCTGTAGTACTGTAGATATTTGGTGGGAATGACCGAGGCGCCGATTCGTGCTAGTTTGAGGGCGCTGCTGTGATGCCAACTCCGAAATATGCAGGTACCTGCTTACTCGTATTACCGCACGATAGACCGTTGAGAATAGGGGTGCAGGGATAGGGGGGGTTATTTGGGGGTCATTGAGCATCCATCTCTCTGGGTACTGGACCCGAAGAAGTGCTTTCACACAAGGACGATAAGGCAGCCAGCATTTACGGAGTAACTATTTGGTGATTCCATATGGTGTCTTTGTATGTACCATGTCATGAATCCACGCTAATTTGACACGACACCCATGGATCCTTGACAAGTCAACTATTGCCCTGTAGCCTGTAAACTGCCCGTGCACAGGAGGGAAGACAAGCAGAAAAAAAGCACAAAGTTCCCGCGAAACTATTTAGACGCCAGCCAATCAAGCCCGACATCTGAACCTCCGCACTCTATTTCGTTCTGGATCTAAAGAAATGTGGCGCTTTACCGTTTTAGGGGCTAAATTACCATCTTCGGGGCTTGGGCTAGTGACGGTGCGCTAGTAATTTTCGTCCGTCGGTGCCTTCGGAACAAGGCGAGAGAGAGCGAGAAAAAACAAGAGGAGAGGAATAAAGCCGATGTTGCTGTTGGGTGTGATTTCACCAAGGTATGGGAGGAATGAAGGAAGATGAAAACTGCGGCTTGGCTTGAGTACATATTGAGGGGCTTTTAAATAACTCTGTGGCTTAGCAGATGGATGGATAGAAAATGGAAAGTGACTGGAGTTGCTCAAGCTCAGCTGAAGCTTCTCCCACCAACTGAACTGTCACAAGGGGTGGCTCCTGGCGTTTAGGGGACTTTGGCCGCCAAGACGGGCTGCCACCCGTGCTGACTTGGACCTTGGCGGGCTGGCGGGCTTTGTTCCCTCCCCCTAGTCGCTGTTGGTTGTAAATATTTCTCTCTTTCTTTGTTCCATAGTGCTTTCTTTGTTGCTGTTCCGTTTCGCTCTGCTCTTCTTGTTCTCTGTTCTGGTTTCTGTTTATTTTCGAAGCTGTCCTTGGAATCCATCTACACTCCCGATTCACCCTCGGCCGTCTCGGGACGCACCGAATTTTGGAAACATTTTGCATCTCAAAGCCGTTGTATAAAAAACCATGTGCTCACCGTAACCTACCGATGGCCTCCATATTCAACCAGATCCAGGGCCGAGTCCCTCGCCGCTATGTTGCGCTTGTGGCATTCTTTTTCTTTGTCGCCCTCTTCCTCTGGAGCGGCTTCGATGTCGTGCCTCGATCTCCCACCGTCGGCAGATTCAAGTATGTGCCCAGCAGCTACAACTGGGCCAAGGCCAAGGTCTATCACCCTGTCAAGGACATGAAGATGCTACCGCAGGGAACGCCCGTTACTTTTCCCAAGGTGCAGCTGAAGAATCATTCAGAGAACCAAGACGCCACTTCCAGCACTCGGAAACAGGCTGTCAAGAATGCCTTCATCAAGAGCTGGGAGGCGTACAAGACCCATGCGTGGGGCAAGGACCAACTGCAACCCCTCTCAGGCGGTGGAAAGGATACCTTCAGCGGTTGGATGGCACAGGTGGTGGATGCGTTGGACACCCTGTGGATCATGGACCTCAAGGAAGACTTCTATCTGGCCGTTAAAGAAGTGGCGGTGATCGACTGGGCCACGACCCACGACAACAACGTTATCAATTTGTTCGAGGTGACTATTCGATATCTTGGCGGGTTGCTTGCTGCATACGATCTCTCCCAGGAGCCCGTCTTGCGTGCAAAGGCGATAGAGCTTGGTGATGCACTCTATGCCACCTTTGATACCCCGAACCGTCTGCCATCACACTGGCTTGACTACAGCAAGGCCAAAAATGGCGAACAGACAGCCGATGACAGCATGTCGGGGGCTGCTGGTGGCACCCTCTGCATGGAATTCACCCGCCTCTCACAAATCACAGGCGATCCCAAGTATTACGACGCCACGGAGCGCATCAAGCAGTTCTACCTTCGCTTCCAGAACGAGACCTCCCTCCCGGGCCTTTGGCCAGTGACCATGAACTTTCGCGATGAGCAGCTAATTGAGACTCGATACACCATTGGAGCCGGCGCCGATTCGATGTACGAATATCTGGTGAAGATGCCTGTTCTTCTGGGGGGACTGGACCCCCAATATCCCGAAATGGCCATCAAGGCTCTCGATACCGCTAGGGACTACCTGCTGTATCGTCCCATGACTCCAAAGGACGAAAACATTCTCATGGCTGGAAATGCACTGGTGGACCACGGCAATGTCGAGCGAATTTATGAGATGCAGCACCTGACTTGCTTTGCAGGTGGCATGTATGCAATGGCTGGCAAGCTCTTCAAGCGAGACGACTATGTCGATCTGGGCTCCCGCCTCTCGTCCGGCTGTGTATGGGCGTATGACTCCTTCGCCTCTGGCATCATGCCCGAGGCAGCAGACCTGGTGGGCTGCAAGAAACTCGACGGGCCCTGCCCATACGACGAAACTTTTTTGCCCCTGAGTAATGACCCAAGACTACCGCCGGGCTTTGTGAACGTCAAGGCTAAGCACTATCTCTTACGGCCCGAAGCCATTGAGAGTGTGTTTTACATGTACCGCATTACCGGAGATCAGGTTTGGAGGGATACGGCGTGGAGGTTGTGGGAGAATATTGTCAGGGAGACTGAGGTGGATCTAGCGTTTGCCATTGTTGAAGACGTTACCGTGAGCAAGGGCACTAACGGCGACGTGATGGAGGTAAGTTTCCCAAAGAAATAGCAAGAAGAAAAGTATGATGTGATCAATGGGCAACTGCTAACTTGTACAGACGTTTTGGCTGGCTGAAACGCTCAAGTACTTTTACTTGATTTTCGACGATGAAGGCGTGATCGACTTGGACGAGTGGGTGTTTAACACGGAGGCACATCCCTTCAAGCGGCCGGTGGTGTGAAGATGGTGTGAAGACGGCGTTCAAAAGAAATGCCTGATGTGATGGTTATATATACATGCATGTGATGGGGAAACGATCTGAGATGAGGATATAGATAGGGGTAAAAGCGTGAGTGAGATGTATTGTAAGATCGGCGCAGGGATGCACGTGAGTACCTGGCCAAAGATGTTTATCCCAACGAAGCATAGTGAGGATTTCTGGACATTTACAAGGCATATTTTCAAAGCGAATTGTTTCATATTTCAGTTGGTATAGAAGGCTATTCTCTATTTATGTCATTATAGCTCTATCTAATATTGATGTAATTGGATATTCTTTCTGTTGATAATCTTTCCTTTCTGCTGAGCTCCTGATAGCCTACTGTAACCATCTACCCCGCTACGGCCACTGTCCCCCCAGCATTGCATATGCAGACCCGCCAAAGGCAATTGGATCGATCGATTACATCACCTCGCGCTATCAATTCAACCAACTCTATCTCTACAGTAGTCTGCAGTACCAGGATTCACTTACAATCTCGCCTTTCTCTCTTCTCAACTCCCTCTTCTCTCCAACGTGATGAGGATACGCAAGGCATGCCACTCCTCCCGCGCACTCTCGCCACCGTCTCCTGTCTTTTTGCGCAACCAATATCACGACGTTGCGTGACTGGTGAACCTGCTATCAAGGCGTACGGGCAATACTGGTTTGGTGCGGCTCCTGCCTCGAATTGGTCACACATCTCAACGTCGGCTGCGGGCCGATTGAGGCGCTGTTGTGATGGCTGCAGGAGAGGGTTCCATGCGTCTAGGGAGCTTGCGAGAGGCAGCTTTGAGGGGAAGAATCATTATGAACGGCTGAAGGTATCACCGGATGCCTCTCCGGCCGAGATTAAAAAGTACGACAACACTTTGGAATCCAGTATACCAAGACTCTGATGGCTAATGCTTTGCTTGTAGATCCTTCTATGCGCTCTCAAAAGCTCACCACCCAGATGCAAATCGCTCCGACCCCGACGCTTCCCACAACTTTTCTCTCCTCTCCGAGTCTTATACGGTTCTGTCCGATGCCTCTCGCCGCGCCACCTACGACCGCGAGGTTATGCGCCTCCACGAACATCACCACCATCCTCACCACCACCACGCCTCATATCACAGCACCAATCCTGCCGGCGGCCGTCCCCCTTCCGGCCTGAGCCGCCGCAGAGGGACCTTTCGCGGGCCCCCGCCAAGCTTCTACCGCAGCGGCGGATATGGCGCCCAAGCCGAGAAGCGCCACCAGGCACACGAAGAGTCGACCGGCGGCGCAGCTTCAGGAGCTCAGCAGACGGACCGCGCCAATCCTTGGAACACCAGCGCCTTTCATCACGCGCATCATTATGCTGGTATGGGCCCGGGGTCTGACCCTCATCATTTCCGGGACCAGAGCGTGCCGCATTTCGATAAGGCGGGCCATACGCGGACGCATGAGCGGGAGGATCACCGAAGGTGGCAGCGGCAGAGGAGGGCTGTGGGAGATGATGATATAGAGTTTGAGCCGCAGACGAGCTTGGCTGGGCACTTTTTGATTGTGGCGGGGATATTGGCGGCGACGTTTCTTGCGCCGGCGGTGTATTTGCAGTTTATGCGCCTGGGGAGGCAGAAGAAGGAGAAGGAGTCGTGAAGCAGTTGGCGCCTGGAGTGGGATAGGGAAGACTGTACAAAGAATAGAGCAGACTTACATAGATATAGGCAAGGGGTGGCATGAGCGAACAATGCCGGTTCTAACGTCATGATACCTGGTTCTAAGCAATACGATGAATTAGTACAGCTGGTTATCATCGCACGATAGTCGATGCTTTATTGAAGACTGGAGCGTGGCAACTCGATTACCCACGAGAGATAGTGCATAGTGAGGAATCGCCATTTGGTTTCATTGCTCATAAAGGCATTGCGCATTAGCATTACAGAGACAATTGTGGTACAGAGAGCGAGCGTACACTAATATACACATATTTTTGCTTTTCAACACCAAAAAAGTGAGCAAGAGGAAATAGACATCACAAACGCAAACATAAACATAACATAACATCGACCAGCAGACAGACAGACAGACAAGACAGCAACCGCGTATGTTCACTTGCGCAAAATATTCTTTATTCTTTTTTTGTTGTTCAATACCCGGTTGCTCGAAAAGAGAAAAAAGGCATCTATCTACCACCCGAGATCAAAAATCGTAAAGAAGCAACTCCCCTTTTTCGTTTTAATTTTTTTTTCAAAAACTTCAAAGGAGGGGCGCTTCTGAATGGAGACAAAGTTGCGCAAAATAGCAACCAAGCCAACCTCGCCCATTAACATCTCACGCGCACATTGCATGCATGTGAGATATCAAATGACGATAGGAGAGTGCTAAGGGGGTGTTTCCGAGGCTTAACCCTCGAAGGTGAAGCTGGCACCGAGCTTGTGGGTAGCCTGGTCGAGCTTCTGGGTATCGAAAGAGCCACCAAGACCCAGGGTGACACCCTCACGGAGGAGGACGTTGTAGGCAAGGGCGGCAATACCACGGTCATTGATCTTGACCTGTTCATTTTGAAAACAAAAATGGTAAGCAAAGTTGTACAAAAAATGAATGTCATTAGAGCGTGAATAGAGGGGATACGAACCTTGGCGAAGGAGACGGGGTCAATGCGGTACTTGCTGGCGACCTCGAGGCCGACAGTGTTGCTGGTCTTGGAGTTCCAGGTGGCCTTGGCACCGGCCTCGACCTGGCTGTTGACCTTGTGGTAGTAAGAAGCGGCGAAGACGCTCAGGTTGTCGGTGGCGGTGATGGCGGCGCTGTACTGGGGGGCGACGTAGCCGACGGCGGCGCTGTAGCCGGTCAGGGCAGCCTTGTTGACATCATAGCCGGCGCTGGCACCGGCCAGGAAGCCCTCGTGGCCGACGACGGCGTCGACGTTGGCGGTGGGGCCCTTGAGGAGGTCGAAGAAGGCGCGGCCGTGGAAGCCGGGCTGCTTGAAGAGCAGGTTGAACTTGGCGCCCTTGGCGGCGGTGGCGGGCAGGAAGTTGAAGAGACCCTCGAGCTTGAGGCCCTTGGCGAGGGAGTCGCTGACCTCAATCTTGGTGTCGAGGGCGTTGGCGGTGTTCCAGGTCTGGGTCAGGGTCAGGCCTGTTGGACGCCGAGGAGCGTTAGCAAAAAGAAAAAAGTCAATGGCCGTAAATTGCGACCCGAGCAGCGAGGCTCGAAAAGCGCGCTCTCAGGGGTGGGGTGGAGGAGAGAGAGCTTTGCGTGTCTCAAGTCTTGGGACAGGTGGGATGTCGTACCGGTAGGCTTGTCGGTGTATTTTCCCTCAATCTGTTACATTGGCAATGGCCGTGTCAGTCTCGCTGTTGCTTCTAGGTCCTCGCGGTTGGCGGGGGAGGGGAAGCGTCAAGAAGACGGCAGAAAGACTGGGCAGGGTGGAGCAAAACTCACAGCAGCAGAGGTGGCCTTCTCGTGGCTGGACTTGCCGGTCACCTTGAAGGCAACGCCATTGGGAGCAGTGTCCTTGAACTCGAAGGTGGTGGCGGACAGGTGGTAGAAGTCCTTGTTGAGGAGCTATATGGCGCAAAAAAAGAGCAGGTCAGCCGCGTTCGTTGCTAAGGTATCTTATCCTCTCGAGCTCCTAGCCGAGGGGCAAACAAGAGCCGAGCAGGAAACCAGAAAGAAAAAACTAGCTGGAAAGGAGCGCATACGTCGTTGGCCGGCTTGGCAATGTCGGAGAAGGCGGGGATAGACATTTTGGCGGTTTTGGGAGAAAGGAATTCAAGATGAGCTGCAGACGAAGGCAAAGGGGAGGATGATTGCGGTGTGCTAATAGGAAATGGGATCAGACCAAAAAGAGAAGAGGTTCTAGTCTGGAGGTTGAGGCGAGGGAAAATGTTTTGGGCACAGGCGAGGCCGCTGATTGGCCGGCCGGTTGGTTGGGGAAAAGACGAGGGAGAGCGTCGGCTGATGTCGGGCCGGGCATATGGCTGGATGGCCAGGGTCTAAACTCAATTGGGGCGTGTGCTGTGACCACGTGGGGGAGCTGTGATGGTTTTTATGGCTTTGACGGTGTTTGCATGATATTGTGATACCTTGGGATGGTTCAATTTCATGCGTCAACTGCGCCGTCTGCTCAAGTACTGGACTATCACTTCATGCTGTGCTGGCGAGAACCTCATGGAAGTCAATGCATCTTGTCTCATGTTGTGTGTGAACAACGCGGGGCAAAGCTGCTATGCCTAATAGACGACCTCACTAACACAATAACCCCTTGTCCCCTATCCTTGTTCCTGGATTTAGCATAGAGCCCAAAGCCTCCCTGGTCCTGGCTATTTCAACAAAGTAAAGCCGCTCATCACCGCATCGGCTGTAAAATAACGTCTAGCCAGCTTCTTCAGTGGTAAACATGCACGCAATAGACGCTCTTAATTTCAACCAATGGCGCAATAGCGCTCCATGTGTATTTCATCTCGAATGCCGAGCCATGTCCGATCCTCGGATATATACAAACAACTACAAAGGACGGGACTATTCTAGACTCTTGGCTATTTTGTGATGTTTACTTTTCTGCCTCTATACCATATACCACCACCTGGTAGTAGTATATTCTTCCACTTCCTGGGATGCCTCTTCACCAGCACCTGGAAAGATATTTGACAATATTCCACATGCATACTTTACTCAGCACTGTCGTACTTGGCGTTGTGAGTCGCGATAGCTCTGTACATCATATTAGCAAAGTCCATTCACATCCAACGATACTGAGCAACAAAAACAAAGTACGAACCTGCCGCTAGGATCCGTCTGCTTGGACCAAGTAGGCGTCCATCGCTCCACGGTGGAAGCGCAGCGAGGAGGGAAGTGCTCGTCAAACATGAGTCGGTACCAGTAACTAGGACAATGAGTTAGCCTTGTGCCATTAAACGCCACCGTGAATTATACGTACGCCTCCTTGGTGTCCGGAATATCGGTACCCCACTCAGCCTTAGGGTTCTTCATCATCTCGTCGGTGACGTGGAGCTCGGCGTTGTCCTTGAGCGCATCGATCCATCCGTATCCGACACCGTCAGAAAACTGCTCCTTCTGTCTCCACAGGATGGAGTCGGGCAGATAAGCGGGAGTACCAGGCTCGTCAGTCGTATCAAAGGCTTTTCGGAGAATGTACTTCTCCATTCTGTCCTTGGTGATCATCTTCTCCTGAGGGTCGACGCTCATCGCAGTCTCAATGAACTAGGAAAATGTGTTAGTGTAAAGTAGAGGGGCATTCCAGATGCAAATTCTCAACATACCTTCTTGTCCAGGAAAGGCACACGAGCCTCGAGACCCCATGCTGAGGTGGACTTGTTGGCTCGCAGACAATCTGCAAGGTGCAGGTTCTTGATGCGGCGGACCGTCTCCTCGTGGAACGCCTTCTTGTCAGGAGCAGCATGGAAGTAAAGGTAGCCACCGAAAATCTCATCGCTACCCTCACCACTCAAGACCATCTTGATGCCCATGGCCTTGATCTTGCGAGAGAGCAAAAACATGGGTGTGGAGGCTCGGATTGTTGTGACATCGTAAGTCTCCAAGTGGTAGATGACGTCCGATAGCGCATTGAGACCATCCTCAATTGTGAATGTCATGACATGGTGCTTGGTGCCGAGGAACTTGGCAACCTTGACGGCGGCCTCGTTGTCGGGAGATCCGGGGAGACCAATAGAGAAGGAGTTGAGCTGCGGCAGGTAGGTGACAGTGGACAGGTTGTCGTCGTCGTCAACACCGACAAGGCCCTCTCCGTGGTCAAGGTCAGCCTCCGCAGGAGTCTCGGTGCCGCTAGACTTTTCGGCCTTCTCCCTGAGTCTCAGCATCTCTCGCTGGGCAATAGATGCAACCAGACTAGAGTCGAGACCGCCAGAGAGAAGCACACCATAAGGGACTTCAGCCATCAAGCGCTTTCTAACAGCGGTCTCGAGTGAAGTTCGGATGGCCTTGTAGTCGATCGGAGCGGAGGGCACGTTGGTAGGATCCCACCAGGTAGGCTTGAAGTAACGAGTCGTCTCGCCAGTTTTTGAGTCGTAGACATGGCCGGGAGGGAAAGCCACGATCTTGTCGCAGACGGGGTGCAGGCACTTGAGCTCCGAGGCAAAGTACACAGCTCCAGGCTCCTTCCATGACCATCCCTGGTACAATGTTGTGATGCCGATGGGGTCGCGGGCGGCAATGGTACGGTCCTGCTTCTTGTCGTATAGAACGAAGGAGAACATGCCATCTAGGTGGTTGGGGGCGTCGATATCGTGTTCCAGATACTATGGTAGAGCGACAATGTTAGTCTCCGACTCTCCATCTTTTTCATAAATTTCCCCCTCCCTTCTTGACTCCCAAAACGTACCAGAGGAATGATAACTTCGCAATCAGATGTTGTCTTGAAGTGATAGGGCTCCTTCAAGTGCTTTCGGACCTGACGGTGGTTGTAAATCTCGCCGTTGGCAGCAAGAATGAGTGTGTCATCGGCATTGGTCAGGGGCTGAGCGCCAGACTCTGTCTCTTGTGTGAGCGAGCGCTTGATTCTGCAGAATGTTGCGTCGAGGATCGAGACTTACCAACACCGACGATACTAAGACGCTCATGGCAGAGGACTAGGAAACATGTCAGCCCAAGACTCCAATTGATGCACTCAAGTCCAATTGACTTACTTGTGTTGTGAGAGATGACGCTTCCACCTGCAAAAAAACCACACAGTCAGTATAACAGCCCTTCCTGTCGCTACACAGCACTCATCGTATCAATTGGCTCAAGACGTACTCCAATCGGGGCCGCGGTGTCGGATCCTAAGATGTCCTTGTCAATTGAAGCTCCTACCGGCTGGAATCAGGACTACTTACGCCTTAGACAGCTTCAGCGCTGTGGGCTTGAACTTTTGGACGTCAGGATGACTGTTTGAAGCAAATCTGTCAGTTCTACCATTCAAGTTGTTCGCGATGAGCCGAAAGATGGCGGGGTGATCGGATTGAAGATGCCCCTCCAAAAAAAATTTAAGAGGTACAAAGTGCCGTTGTCCACTGCACGCGATCGACGGGCGGCAGAGGACCAGGGGACCAGGTTGCGACGTACCAATGGCAAGCGAAAATGCCACACATGTTTGCGGTTCTGCGACGGAAAGATTCCTCACTCGAATAGGTAGGATGGAAAGGATCAAGAAAACGCAGAATTCTCTAGAGAGAGCAGCAGATTATTGTAAGAAGAGGAAATTTTGGGTCCGGAGGTGGAATTTAGAGTAACGACATGACTCTTGTTGCGGCCATCTTTAAAAACTTAAGACGCAGCCCAGCCAGGCTAAAGCTGCTAGCTTTGGGCGGCCGACTTCGGCTCGCTCAGAGTCACTCGCAGTTTATTCTGTTTCATCTCATTGGCGGCAAGCCATCCAATGTTGCCAATTACCTAAAGTGAACAAACGCAGTACTGATAAGGGCAATTCCAATGCCTGGCTGGTGTCAAGTTGTCAAACGACCTACCTAGAAGAGAGCATATGCTGACGGCTTATCGCGTCCAATACCCTGCGAAGCTACGAAGCGACAGGATAGGTTCTCCTTTACAACTACAAATGTCTATGCTTTTTGGGTAACGTGGCATTCATATGACAGCTATGCAGCTCAGCTTAGATCAGGATGGAAAATATGCACGTGGCGGACTGGGGTCAGGCACTGCTGATTGTCGCTTGTGTGCCTTTGATGATGTCAAACAAAGGGCGGCTTTACGCTTTACCGTGGTTCACGTTCACTCTGAAGATGCTTCCCCATATTCCGTCCTAGTCTCGATAGCGTACTGTAAATTCTTCTCTCGTGCTACTAATTTAATTAACGTGCCAGTATCTACCAAGAACGCCGTTCCACCGGACCGAGCAAACAGTCATCGTCTTTAATGTTTGGAATCTGTCGCCGATGCTACCCCCGTATCTAATCAGTCTCCATATGGCGTTCTGGCATGCCGACTATAGCCATGACTATCTCTCATGATATTTGCTAAAAGGAAAAAAAAAAAAGAAAGAGTTGAAAATCATTTGTCCTGGTATTGCCCCCCATCCAACGCCATGGCCAATCTTCTCAGTAAGGATTATCCTCCACATCTAAAAAAGTCCCCCCTTTTCTCCGAAACAAGACCGTTACGGCGCCGGGTTCTCGCGAACCACGCGGCGAATACGCTTCTCGTACTCGGCCTTGTCTCTCTTGAACAGGTTATATGCATCGGCTTGCGCGGGTGACTCGGGATTAGGGTCGTTGAGGAGATCTTGGATGCCCAGAAGAATTTGCTTGACCGTGATGGCCGGCTTCCAGGCCTCTTCCTCGTTGAGAATCGACAGGCAGACGGTGCCCGAGGGATAGACGTTGGGATGGAACAGCGGAGGGACAAATTTGCCTGCGAAACCGGTTAGATGCTGTAGATTGTAAAGATAGGGGGGTTCCTTGTCTTACATTTTGGGGGTTTTGTTGGGTATTCTAAAGAAGCACGACCAACGTCAGTTTCTGCCCAATCAGCCTTATCGCGCACGCGAGCACTCACCGTCGGGGAACGCAATGTTGATCTTAAACAAGCCTCCCTCCCAAATGGTCTTCTCCTTGCCCGGAATGCCGCACTCCCAGTTCTTCAAGTCGAGCACTCCCTCCTTTGTCCGGGCCGGTTTGGCAAAGAAGCCAAAGGGATGGTCGCGGCGCCATTGCTTCCTAACAGTCGTACATCAGTCAGCGCCTTGGGGATTCCTAGAGTACCAATGACCATGACTCTTGAATCACATACCGCTCCTCCTGTAATCTGTTCTGGCAGAGAGCCATGGTGGAATGCTAGACCAAGAGATCGACAATCGAGTCGCGAGACCAGGTCGTGACAGCGCCTGATAGTAAAGGCAAGTTGGCCCCAAAAAAAGTCTACCGCAGGTGACGAGTTTTGCACGCGCAAAAAAGGAAACGTCTCCCGTTCAACTCTCGTGGTGAAGGAAGAAAAAAAGAACAAAGACGGTTGCGCGCAGAATGGGGTGATGGAAGACAAAAGAAGCAACAGTCGGATTAAAAATAAAAGCTGCCAAAGCGTAAAGCTGCGGATAGCGCCGCGATCTGCCTAGTGCGTTTCTCACGGAGATGGCCAGGGATGTTCACTGCAGAGATCTCTTCATCAGTTCAAGGTTCCTTGCAGCCAGACAGAAATGGGCGTTGCAGAGCCTCAATCAAGCTGTGGTGGCGGGGTACCGCATGCCCTTCAGCGGCATAGCGACCAACTTACAGGCCACGACAGGCCTAAAGGGGAACGCCCTACAGCGGGCTGGCTCACTGAAGCAGGCCGCTAGCTGCAACCGTGGGGCACCGCTCTGTTCCCTCGGCTCATCCAGCTCAAGACGGCTGCATGTCACCAAGCACGAGCCAGGCTTGTAACTTTATAGACACGAGCTGTCGGCGCGCAAGGCTACATTATCCTTTTCCAGACCCTGCAACAGCCACACCCTCTCTGTTTTGGATACTGTTGGTGTTACCGTCATACCGAGATTCGATTTTTCTTTGTCTTGTTCTTGCAATTCCCTCCAGGAAGCGAACCGAGCTGCGACCTCTTCCCTGCATTTCCCGGCCCTTGTACACGCTATTACCCCCTCCATTAGCGCCGCAGCTATTTGACCAAACCTCAAGAATACCGAATCTTGCGCCTGTAGCTTCTTGTGTTGACGGCATCCGATTGTGATAGTGAATCACCATGAGCTCTCCGTCTGACGCGGCAGATACGGCGAAGCGAGAAGAGGCGGGGGCAAAGCAAGAGAATGTTCAGCCGGCAGCTCCAGCGGCGCCGGCAGCAGCAGCACCGCCTGCCGCCACTGTGTCGGACGATGTTGACGACGATGTTCCCGATCCAGATGAAGAGGACTTGGATGATCTCGACGGTACGGTTGCTTTTCCTGTTTTCCAAAGCTTTCCAATTGGCAGTGGACCTGTATTCTGACTTGAACAATGTCTAGAGCTACTCGATGGCTTCAAGGCTGTCCGGCAGGAGATGATCAACGATAACACGTTAAAGGAGGGAGAGGAGGCTGCTGATCTGGACTACGAGAATATGTCAGAGGAAGAAGTCACCAAGAGGATGCAAGCAGGCATAGCTGGTCTGTTGGCCAACTTGGAGCAATCTGTATGTCGCCTTTTGCCCTCTGCCCGCCGTATACGAGGTACTGACACCGAATTTCTTCCAATAGCCCGAACTACAAGCTCAGTTTGAAGAGATGTTTAAGCAGATGGGCGCCGAGATGGGCGCAGATTTCGAAGCTGATGAGGAAGAGCAGCAAACCAGCAGCAAAGACAAAAGCCCGGCCGTCGCAAGCACCACTACAGGCACCGCCGCGAGCACCACTGCGAGCACTACTGCGGCTGCCTCCACGAGTGCTCCTCCTCCCGCCGCCGCCGCAGCGAAGCCTTCTCAGCCAGCTAGTGAGGGGCCCAGCGGTGCGGCGTTTCAAGATACGATCCGTCGTACCATGGAGCGCATGCAGTCGTCTGGCGACCAGGCCACCGCGGCAGCGGCGGCGGGCGGCGAGGACGACTTCTTGGCCGAGATGCTCAAGCAGCTTACGGCTGGCGAGTTTGCTGGCGGCAGCGAAGAGGACTTCTCCAAGATGCTCATGGGCATGATGGAGCAGCTGACAAACAAGGAGATTCTGTACGAGCCGATGAAGGAGCTACATGACAAGTTCCCTGCTTGGCTCGCCAAGAACAAGGACTCGGTTCCCGCTGACGACTTGAAGAGATATATGGAGCAAAAGACGATTGTGGAGGAGATTGTGGCCAAATTCAACGAGCCCACCTACTCGGACTCTAACGCGAAGGACAGGGAATACATCGTGGACAGGATGCAAAGGGTGAGCCTCGACATCTTCACAGCAATTCTAGTAGCCATGCGACTAACAAATCATAGATGCAAGCAGCAGGGTCGCCGCCGTCAGACCTGGTTGGGGATATGGCCTCTGCCCAAGAAGCCTTTAATGGCGCAGAAGACCAGTGCACTCCGCAATAAATTATTGACATGTAGCCGTGGCGCACCCATACTATATACACGCACATTTATACATATACCCAGAGTGCGCAATCTAAATGCAAGCACATTTCACCTATACCGATCCAACGCCTGTGAAAAGACTCTTCCGAGAGTCCCGAGATGATTACCAAAACTCCATATCGCCAATTGAAATACGTCTTGATCATTCAACGTTACTAGACAAGATGACGCTGACCCAATCAATCAATCAATCAATATCCATCTGACTTGAAGGTTGTGAAGATTGCTGCTGCTGCTGTTGTGAAACCTGTTTCTCTTTTGAGATGAGCTCGGCAAAAATGTCGTCGTACTCATCACTATCCTCAACCAGCGTTGGAAGCTGTGACCCTCGACGGGCCAATACTTCCTCTTCGTAAGACGTAAGCATATGCTCCTCTTCCACAAGTTCCTCAGGGATCGTGTCGTCGTCCATCTGCGACTGCTCAGCCTCCTGGGAAAAGGCCATGGCATCCTCGATATCGGCCTCGGAGAACGAGGGCGCGTCATAAGACAGACGGCCGACATTGGCAAGCCAATTTGTTTTCAGAAACTATCGTAATTTGTCAGCGGCCCATATCCCCAACACAGCGGCGTTGGTTTCCCGGAAACTTACTTGGCCCTCAATGTCCCTCCTCTGCCAGGACTTGTCTTCAGCTTTTTGGCGAACATTTTGCAAAAAGTTCCTTCGCCTCTGCTCTTGGGCCTCTTCCCGTCTCCTCATGACGGGGTTTGGCCGCGCAGGACGTGCTTGGTACTTGAAATTGATGGGCCGGATGGGCGAAGACTGGACCTGGCGAGGGTTGCATGGCGCTTGCTCATCAGCTGAGAGAGGTGATGAGGCGCGAACCGGAGATGAAGATAGAGGGGACGAGACGGCAGGACGGTTGTCCCAGGAATGCTGCACTGGCTTTGGGGTGAAGGAGAGCATGTTGCTTTTGCTTGGAGCGGCTTGGTCTGGCGAGGTTTGCATGAAGTGAAAGGACGCAGAGTGAGAGTCCAGTCCAGTGTAACCAAGAGTCTTGGTTTGGTCAAGAGTGTTTTAGCCACAATTCAATAGAGTGTTGGCTGGTTTCGCAGAGTCGAAATCTCCATTCGTATGTATGATATAATTGTAGTAGTAGTATCAAGAAATCGATGCTATGAATGTTTCAGCCCTCCATTAATTGGAGGCAACTTCAACACGCCTCGAGACGCGGTACACAGGCGCGCAGTCACGTGTCGCTAATGATGCGCCTCTGGCGTGGTTGCAGGTCCGAGATCAGCAGGGCCGATAATAGACCGGTGAATCAGCGCCCGGCAGCAAAATCTGGTGATGATGTCGTCGAAAGCCGCCAAAATATCCACCGCAAAATCCAAGGGTCTCCCAACAAAAGTCCGTCTCCTATTTTTCCCTCTCTTCCTCCTTGCTCGGTATTGCGCCATGATAGTCGCCAAAAGCGCCTGAATTGTTTTATTTTTTCTTATTTCTTCTTTCCCTTGATTCTCTCCGAAGCGAAAGGCAGGCGCTTTTTATGTAATACCATTTTCTCTCGTCTTTTTTTTTTTCGCCACGATACTATAATGCCGAACTGCGGTCGACGACTTTGAAACGAGCCCCCTCGGCACCACAAATGAACGTCTTTTCTAGATCGACCTTTGCGACGGCCCGCATCGGTAACCGAACACAAACATGGACTTGCTCGACTTGTCGCGTTCAATTGGCTCGCACTAAACCGCCTCGACAGTTTATCGCGCGACGATTTGTCTCGGGCCAGTCGTCGTCGTCACATGCAAATGGCGGTGCAAAGTCTGGGCCCAATGCCAGGCTGATTCTGTTCGCATCGACCGGAGCAGCGGCCGGTACGGCGGCGCTGGCCTTTACCGACGAAATCAAGAACAGCTACGAGGCCGCGGAGAGAACTGGTCGGGTCGTTGCTGCGCTGGCGGTCTGCATTAATGAGTGAGTGGCGCATTCGCTCTGTCTCGAAGCAAGGGAGGAGACACGTTGCGGCTAGGCGATGGTGGGCTAACTTGGGTTGAATAGTTACCGGACGACTCTCAACACAAAGGCTACGATTGATGACAAGGAACGGCAAGATGAGATACTCAAAGCATGTCACAAGCGATGCGCCGAGCGAACCCTCAAGGTGTTGGAGAAGAATGGCGGCATCTTTATCAAGCTCGGACAGCACCTGGTAAGAAGACAATCCAATCACCCTGGTTAACATCCAATCCGACAAGAAACGACTAACAAGCCTGTCACAGAGTGCCATGAACTACCTTTTACCTCCTGAGTGGACGACAACGTTTATACCCTTGCAAGACAAATGCCCCGTTTCCTCTTTTGCGTCTATCCAGGATATGTTCCGGAAGGACACCAACGAAGATCTCTGGGACTACTTTTCTGAATTCTCCGAAGAACCAATTGGCGCCGCCTCACTTGCGCAAGTACACCTGGCAACCTTGAAAGACACCGGGCGCAAAGTGGCCGTCAAGGTTCAGCATCCTGAATTGGAAGCTTGGGCACCTCTCGATCTCGCTCTCACTAGATACACCTTCTCGACACTCAAGCGATTCTTCCCCGAATATGACCTCGAGTGGCTATCGTCCGAAATGGATGTGTCTCTGCCCAAGGAGCTCGACTTCAGAGAGGAGGCCGAAAATGCCCGTCGCATGAAGGCGCATTTCGCCAAACTCCCCATGCTGCCTCTTGTCATTCCCGAGGTCATGTGGGCGAAGAAGCGCATTCTTGTCATGGCGTGCGAATCCGGCCGACGACCAGATGATCTTGAGTACTTGGACAAGAACGGCATTGATCGCGACGAAGTGTCGGCAACGCTGGCGCGCATATTCAACGAGATGATTTTCGGCGACGGAGCTCCTCTGCACTGCGATCCTCACGGCGGTAACCTCGCCATCCGTAAAAACACCACCCGCCGCGGTCTTGGCCGTGGCCCCAACTTTGACATCATCCTCTACGACCACGGCCTGTATCGCGACATTCCTCTCCCCCTTAGGCGTTCTTACGCCAAGATGTGGCTCGCCGTGATCGATGGAGACATGGACCGGATGAAGAAGTACGCCCACGAGGTGGCCGGCATCAGCGAAGAAGATTTCCCCCTCTTCGCCTCCGCCATCACGGGCCGCGACTTTAGCATCGTCAGCAAAGAAGGCTCCATCCTCAAGACCCGAAGCGCAGACGAAGAGCAGAACATGAGCGGTGCCCTGCAGGAAGGACTCATCGTCGACCTTGTTCAGATGCTCGGTCGAGTTCCCCGTATCATTCTTCTCATCCTGAAGACCAACGATTTGACGCGCAGCTTGGATGAAAACCTCCACACCAGTCAGGGCCCCATTCGCACTTTTATGATCCTCGCGCGATACTGCACCCGGACCGTCTTCCACGAGCAGCTTGAGGACATTGTCAGCAGCGGATCGATGCTCTGGCCCCCGAACGTGATGCGTGCTTTGACCGCCTGGATCGGCTTCGTCAGGGTAGAGCTCAAGCTGGAGGCGTTTGAGCTGTGGCTGGGAATCAAGAGGATGCTGGGTCTGCGAGGTGTAGAATTTGGCGGCGGGCCGCTGAGACAGGAGCAGTAGAAATAATTGCTCTCTCTTTAATTATCAAATATTTTAGAAGGGCAAGCAAAAGAAGGCGGCATTTGGGGGGCTTATAGATTTTTGATAGAATGGGCAGCTCATGTATGTATACTACACCAAAATGGAGGGAGCGGAGGCAGAGAGAGTGAGATGATGGGCATACGTTGTTTTGGCACGATTTTATGAGATATATGCTAGACGCCGTGTCACTGGTAATTCAAAAGTTTTATTTTTCTTGTTAATTTTAATTTGTTAGAAAGAGGATATCTACAGTAGAAGGCGAAATGGGTGTCGCCAAGTTAGCTAGATTAATGATAGTGAGGATCAACCGTTTTTAAGTTTATCGACAACGTGATACCCTTACCAACTTAGGTGTATCCAAAAACCTCCTCCCAACATTTACAGAGAGCAGATCGCAACTTCAGCTGCTGAACGGAAATGCTTGATTGGTCCAGTAGCCCTACTTCTGAGTCATCCGTCTCACAACTGCTCCATTGCTGCCTGTTCTCAACGTGAATCTGAACAGGCTAAAGAAACCACCATCATCCAACCCGCAGAAAACAAATCGCCTTCCAATGTCGTTTCTTCCTCTCCTTCACACAAACTGAGACACATCAAACACCCAAACGCCAGTATGGCATCACGCCGCTCAATACTGGTAGCCGATTCCGCCATGGAGGATGATGGCATCCCCACGTATCGCATCGACCTCTCCCTTCCCCCATCCGAGCGTTACGTCAAACTAGCCACAGATTTCGCGCCGCGAATGAAACAAATCACGCCGTTATTCGACACAGTCCTCGAATCAGTCTTACCATGGTCATTTCTACGCTCTATTGTTAAGTTTGCGGCGTTGCTTGTTCTTCGGCGGGTGTATTCATCTGAAGAGACGCAGGAATTGGTGGGCATTTCGAAAGCTAGTGGAGTGGGTATGCATTTTCTGGTTGCTTTTAATTTGCTGCTTGATATTCTGTTGGGATGCACGAGTGGTGGTGTTTTGACGAGGCTGAAGAAGGTGAAAGGGGGAGAGACATATCTTGGAGAGAAGCAGACTGATACGGAGCCGAGGGCGAGGATGATGCATTTTCGAACTTTGGACTGGGGGATGCCTGAATTGAGGAGCGTGCTTGTTGTGTTGGAGTTTGTGAGGTCGAATTCAAAGGAGCCTGAGATGGTGATTGCGAGGACGGTCACTTATGCTGGTTTTGTCGGCGTGTTGACCGGCGTGAGGTAGGCCACCATAGGGAACTCTGGTACGGTTACAAGCTTACAATCTAACAGGCAGAATCTTTCAATGTCACTCAACTTCCGACCTACTCACAACTGCTCTGCATTATCCCTTCGTATGCACCAGAGCCTCGTGCTCCTCGGTGTCCAGCCATCTATATCATCAGTCCTCCGCCAACACTTGCTCCATCCAGAACACCATCCCCCAACCATTAACAACATAACCAAGTCCATCACGAGAACACGTTCCGCTCCTTGCTATATAATCCTCTGCTCTGGCACAGAAACAACCGTAATCCAAAAAGACCTCGTCAACGCACAAACCAAGTCATCCACCGACTTCATCGTGCACACAAATCACGACTTCACATCAACAGACCCATCAAGTCTGGCAAACACCCAAAAAGAGAGCAGTTCAATCCTAGGCATGGAAACCTTGGTCGAAGAAAGCGAGGAGCGAAAGGATTGCATTTTAAGCAAATGGACTGCGCTGGCTAAGCGACAACAACGTGAATTCAAGAGGGGAAAGGGAAGAGAAAGCCCGGCGATTTTCGAACAGACGCTGCAAAAGTGGGTGAAGGCGTATCCTATCATGAACGAATGCACGCATTTTGGGTGTATTATGGATCCGGGCACTGGGACTATTCGTTGGCTGGAGAGGGGCGTTGAGGACATCGAGGAGAGCGAAATCGTAGAGGAACTGATATAAAGTGTTGGCCAGTGATGGTAGTATTCTGGCAATGAAATGATTCACTAGACGCTTCGAGTCGTCCATTATTTAGCTAGGTCTAATCTCGTGATGCGTTCTACTGCATCAATGGACGTCACATTGCATACATCTACATCTAGATATTCTATCTACATAAATACAGAGAGAGCATCTTTGGATCACGAAGCAAAAAGTGCAAAAAAAGAAAGTGGTGATTCCGCCCGGGCTCGAACCGGGGACCTTTTCGGTGGCGTTAAACGTGTTAACGAAATGTCATAACCAACTAGACCACGGAACCAGTTTATTTGATGCAGGTAGCTGCGGTATTTTCACCCATGATGCCATTCGTTTGTGGGTTTGTGAACCCCCAAAGGGTCCGAAGCCCCGGGCTCCACTCTCCGGGTCCCTTCCGGATACGGCAACTCGACGGAATCCTACCAGTCACTTCTTCCATGATTTATTTTGTCTCAAGGCATGAATGTGGCATTGATTCATGATTATTATAAAAAGATTGCAAATCCCAAAACCCAAATCGGCCCTAAACGCCAAGTACAGATTACCCGGGGCAAACCCAATTTTGCAACTCCCCAGCACGCCAACCATTCCCAAGCCTCGACTCGTCCAGGATCTCGAACACCAGAACAAAGAAATGCAGATTGACGGACAGAGATATCATGCTCGTATCTCTTCAGATATTGGTATAATCAATATTTCCTTCGCTTCACGGGATGATCCGCGCACCGCTCCACAGCTTTAATAAGCTCCTGGTCACCTCCCTGCAACCTCGCCCGTTCAAACACCGAGTACCCATCAAAATCTTGCAAGTCAGGATCGGCACCATATTCCAACAGTTGCACAAACAAACCTCTCAGGTCACAGATGGCAGCGTAGTGTAGCGGCGTCAGGCCGACCCCGTCCGCCTCGTTGACGTTTAGGCCATGCTCTAGAAGATATTCGACATATTTGCTGTGGCCGCAGCTCGCCGCTTCTGTGAGCAAGGTCCGGCCTTGAGTATCTTTGACATCAATTTTGGCGCCTCTCCGGATCAGATGATCAAACATGTCGCCCCCGGCTTGCGTAACGACATAGAACAACGGTGTTCTGCCGTCCTCGTCCTTGGCTTCCAGATCAGCCCCGTGGTCAAGGAGAACGTCGACGACGGCGTGCTTCTGCGTCGTCACCGCGTGGAACAGGGGTGTCCATCGTTTCTTTGTAGGAAACTCGACAAAAGCGCCCGCTTTGCAGAGCATGTTGACCATGCCGACATGCCCGCGGGCTGCGGCAAGCGACAGCGGTGATCCCCGACCGTAATGCGAGTTCACGTCCGCGCCCTTTTCGATGAGAAGCTTAGCCATGTTCTCCGACCCGGCATTGGCAACAAGCACAAGCGGTGATCGCCCGTCCTTGTCCAGCGTCTCCATGTTGGCGCCCCTCTCGATCAGGAACTGTGCCGTCTTGACATGGCCGTTGACGGCAGCCCACGACAACATGGTCCGCTTGTCACCAGCCTTGCACTCGATATCGACGCCGTTGTCCAGCAGCGTTTCCAATATGGCCGTCATTCCTGTCATTGCCGCATGCAGTGCTGCTGTGTGGCCCCAGATGTCGGCGGCATGCACGGATGCGCCGTTCTTGAGCAGATACTGGACCAGCTCGTGATGCCCCTTGCGAGCCGCCCACGAGAGCGCCGTCCGACCTTCTCTATCGGCCTGGTTGACTGAAACGCCTCGCTGGGTGAAGAGCTGGACGGCGTCTAGTCTGCCCATCTCTGCGGCGTGGGACTGGGCGGTTCTTGACTCATAGTCATGTTGAAGCATGTCGACGCCGAGATCCAGCAGCTTTTCGAGGATGTTACACTTCCCACCGTCAACGGCATGAAACAGAGCAGTAGACCCAGCGACACACTTGGCAAAAGGGTCGGCCCCTCGCTCCAAGAGCAGCTCAAAAGTGCTCTCGTTGCCTTCTTGTGCAGCAAACAGGAGAGGCGTCTTACCCAAATATCCCAGGGCATTTGCGTCCGCTCCGCTGTCGAGGAGCAGCTTGATAATGTCGTCAAAGCCGTGGACCGCCGCCGTTCCCATGATCATTGAGTCGTTCAAGGCAGCGCCATACTCGATCAGCAGCCTGACAATGTCCAGATGGCCCTGCGCTACGGCCCATCGAAGGGCAGCGTAGTCGCCTTTTTGACACGCATTGGGGTCCGCCCCGTTCTCCAGAGCTTTTCTTGCTGTTTCCTTGTTTCCTGTTTTCGCAGCCCACGCGAGGGCGCCGCTGTGGAAAGATTTGGCGTTGTTGCGGTACAGATAGGGGTTGATGATGGCGTATAAGCGGCGGTTGCACCTAGCTAGGGCGTTGATTTCGCTCTGCCGGTCTAAGAAGTCGGCAACATTGTGAATCAGCTCCGGTGGAAAAGAGTCGAGCTTCATTGTGAGTCTTTATTTTATTGTCACTTCAACCGAGAGAAGATGATGGTGATTAATTCTGATTCTGGTTCTGGCGACTGGGCGTTTCGGTGGTTCCACGACTCTCACTCATACGAGTACAGAAACCGCCTTAGCAAAGATGACGGTGATGTCACTGTAGCCAAAGTCAAATTGGTAGCTGCTGTCGATGAGAGGGCTAAAACATAAGCCCGCCGTCAGCTTGTAGCCCGAACTCGGTATGGCCGTATGAATTGGTCTTTTTATCCTTTGAAATTTGAAAGGGGAGAAACAAAAATAGCAGTCACCCGGCGGAGCGAAGTATAATAATCGACAAAGGCGAAGGATGGTTTGATATACCACTAGTAGGTGGTTTAGCAGCGTATGCGCTCATGGGCCGTGATCCTTCAAAGCCTGAATTGGGTATGAACCCCCAGAAAGAGGGGAAAAGGAGGAATCGGCGGGGAGACAAGACAAGGCTGTCTATAAAATCATTGGAACCAGCGCTCTTTCCTTCTTCCCTTGCCTCGCCTTGGCCGGCCTTGGTTTGTCTTTCCTTTTTCTCATCCCCATTCAGCCGCACCTACCTTGCCTACGGATACAAGACAACACCCGGCCGGCTGCTGCACCACAAGATAAAGTACATGTGCAGTACATGCTAACCATTAATGCACATCGCAGAGATTACCTGTAAGGTACCTTTGGTAGTGCTATTGTGATCCAGGTCGTACCTTGTAGGGAGTGCTCCCAAGTCCGTACATGCCTTGTACATGCAAGCTGCAGCTCTAGTACACCCAATGTCATCCTTTTAAACATAGCGTAGCCGTGCCACTTTGGCTTACATCCGATCTTTATTATATGCCTTAGCACCTTACCTTGAGCTATTGGTAGCGATGCTCGGGATATAAGAAATTGGTGGGCTTGGTAGTCAAAGTCTATTAACAAAAGTGCTCAATCTCACCAGTCTCACCCCGAGATGGTCATCTGTACTCGGGAAAACAGCGAATGACCTCGGTCAAACTTGCCTCTAACATCCATACATCCATTCATTCTCTCTCATCACCTCTTTCTCACTCTATCCCTTGACATCCAAACGCCCGTACCACCACTGCCAGCACATCCAATATCATTTGCTGCAAGCCACCTGTGACCATCAAAGACACGTCCAGTCCCTGTCTGACAGCTGGTGCTTTCGGCACAGGCCGCCCCGGCTCCAGCCTATCCCTGTCAGCCATAGGACCGGGTCCAAAATCTAAGTAGATGCAGGGCCAAATATCGCGGCCCTCCCTTTTTTTGTCTGTCTTTCCGGGTCGTATCCGCTATGAGAAGCCATCGGGTTGGAAACTTGCATATGGATGCGTATCTTACTAGCCGTTAAGAGTAACAGAGGTATTGCTTGGCTCGTATAAGCAGTAGTACCGCCTGTATGGTAACCACAGGTGACAATTATCAACCACGAAGACTACAAGTCGTATTGCGTATTGCTATAAGTTTTATTTCTAACCTACGGAATAAACTCCATCTTGCGTATGGACCTCGAGAATCATCGCTGTTCTCTCTGTCTGCTTCATGCCTCATAGTGGCGGTCAACGGGTATTAGACAAACGGCATAAGCAGAAATGTGCCGATATTCATGGTTCGAGACAAATCCATACCAGGGGTTCAATTGTGATGAAAGATAAGCATCTGGCATCCTGGGAGATTTTGACAGACCTTTCCACCTTTGGTGTTCTGGCGCCTACTCCGAATTATACCCACGTACGAATCCTTTCAGTGTCATCGCAAGGCGTCCGGGGGTTTAGAAATCAGCCGGTATTAGACTTCATAAAAGAAACAACTTCAACAAGCCTCCTTCATCATCATTCTAACAGCTAAACTAATGACACACTCATGCGTAGAACCTTGTCTGCCAAGCATCGTTATTCAATCCCATTCCCAAACGCCAAATTCCATTGTGCCTGAACACAACCCCCTCCCAACGCCATACTAACAACCAAATATTCCATCATGTAGCCAGCTTACACGTAAAAAATGCATCCTCTACTCAAACGAACCCTTACCAAGCAATCCTCCAACAAGTCCTGCTCTGCTCTCCGCCCCACGGACCTTCTTCTCCTGCCTCCTTCGCTCATTCTCTTGCATCCTCGCCAGCTTCTCGTTATCTCTCGAGAATCCGTTGATACCACTCTTCTTGCCCGCGCCCTTCTTGATCTTGGCCTCTTCACCGAACCCACTGCCAGATCCACCTGCCGCCGTCGTTGAAGATGACGACGTGCTAGCCGTCGACAACAGCGATGAGTTGGTAGTCGCGCGACGAAGAAGCGAAGCGGGGACTTTGAACGACGAGGATGAGGCCCCCGCAGCAGCAAAAGCAGGGCGGTTAGAAGAAGACAAGGTAGACGATGCATTGCGCTTAAGGCTAATACGATCGACGACGGCATTCCTAGTGCGGCGGGAAACAGGGGAGTGATTTTCCTTGTTTCCCCGAGATGATGGCCGGCCTTCTTCGTCCTCGCTGTCTGAGCCAACTACTGTAGCTGGAATAACAGAGCTGCCTCGCCCATCCTCCAGTAGATCAGACAGCGTCTCGCGAACCTCGCCAATGTTGGAAGGTTTCTTGCCATCCTTTGTTCGTCTCATGTGTGCCGGAGCCCTGTTATCACCAGCGCTGCCCAGCGGTTTACGTGGTTGGCTATCAGGAACGATTCGCGGTTGCTGTTGTTCAGGCTGCTCGCTCTGAGACTGAGACTCTTCTCCTTGCGATGCCGGTGCCTCGACAATTTCTAAAAAGTCCATCTCGTCGTCGCTGCCACGGTCCTCAATGGTGCGCAAGAAAGCCTGGTTGCCAGGGTTTTCGGCCATCTTCTTGACACGCTCATCAGCAAACAATGCCTTTTGCATCTTGGCGAATTGCCGGCGCTTCATTCTCCGTCGAGCTTCTCCGCCATCGTCAGAGTCGGAAAGGTCATAGTCGGCTCCGCGTTTACGGCGAAGCATGCCTGATGTGATGTCCTTGTACAGCTTTTCGACTTCTTTTTCGTCATTTATACGTTCCCGATCGCTGCCAAGTGTTAGTCGTGTTCTCCGTTTAGAAGTAGATAGAGTAGAAACTTACGCATAGAATGCGGCCAACTTGCGAGCATCCTCGTCATTGCCAGCCGCATCATCGATAATGTCTTGTAGAGAAGCATCGACTTCATCGTCACTGTCCTCGCCATCTGCTCCACCGAGTCCGGCATACTCATCCTCAGATTCCTCGGCCTGCTCTTCCACCATCTCCTTTGCCTTGCTCTTCTTTCTGTTGAACTCTTCAATGAGCATCTTCTTTTTTTGCTCAGTAGCAGCATCTTGGAGAACCTTGAACGCAGTTTTTGAGGGTGCTGTTTCTGCTTCTCCTCCCTTTTCGCCGCTCATGGGAACAGCAACATCTTCATCGACAGATGCCATTTCCATCTTTCGTCGAAGCCTTCCTCTGCGTACGAGCGGAGAACTCTGAATTGCGTCGCCATGCTGGTCTGCTGATATGGTCTCCACGGTAGAGTGCGGAGGCTCAACAAACCTCGATTTCAGGGGCGTGTACCTCTGGAGCCCTCCATCTTGAGAGAGCTCAACCATGTCTGAGGTTTGGGAGTTCATTTCGTCCCGGAGTAGGCTGTCCAAGCCATGCATCTGTGACTGTGCAAGATTGAGCTGAATAGCTTGAGTTACCCCTTGGCTTTCATCCCGTTGAGAGTCGAGAATCATGTCGTCAGCATTGTCATCCATGGTAGTCGAAAAGTTGGAATCCGGAAAATCATCGAAATCAGGCATCATTGACTGTGTCGGTTCGTCTTGGCTCTTCTGATTCTCATCCATGGTTCCTGCAAATATCTGGGTAAGGCTAAGGCCAGCAGGCCCCTCCACAGGAAGGCCAGGAATAAACGTCTTCTTGGCAGATCGCAGCACAGATGTCGGTGCAGCGGGCGACTGAAACGCTGTGCTAATAGGAGTCCTCTTCAACTTCGGCGTGGCTTCGACGGCAGGTTCAGCTTCATCATCAGATAGAACAGCAGTCTTGTTCCGTGCACGCCTTCTCTTCATAGGTGTTACTTTTTCAACACCTTCATCATCGTCGTCTCCACCTTCCATCTCATTGGCATCAGGCTTAGGGAGGACCTCTGACGTTTCAGATGCTGCATCCTCCTCCGCTTCAGCTTCAAACATGGCTGAGCCTGCAATGGCATCTTCATCCTCGTCCTCGTCCTCTGCCTCGTCTTCTTCAGAGCCTGAAAGCTCTACACCAGACACCTCTTCATCGGCATCATTGCCCTCGTACTCTTCGTCATCGCTATCATCCCAAGCCAGAGGGTCTGCTTCACCGCCATCTTTTCCTTCTTTCTTATCAGCTGCTGCCTCTTCCTCCTTGATGCGTTGGGCCTCTTCTCTAGCTTTGGCAAGGATATCTTCTACTTCTTGCATCTGTCGTTCTCGTTCTTCCGAAGTCTGGATGACCACACCCTGAGATTTTAGCAGCTCGAGCCTCCGGTCTCGCTCGGACCTCGCTTGCTCTCTCGCTTTTTGTAGTAGACTAGCCTGAAATTCGCCGGGAGTCATTCCATCTCGCCCATTTTTGCGCTTACTTTCTTTGCCCGGTGATGTAACATGAGCCAGAGCTCGCAGGGCTAGCGCGGAGTGTGAATCCTGTGCTTTCCGAAATGGGATGTTGTTGAAAACAGCATTCATTCTGTCTTTTGATGTAGTCGTAATCTCCAGTTCATCATCTGAGTCTGCCGCGCCAGCCTTAGTTGGAACCGGTATTCTCACTCGCACCCGGCGCTTAGTTTCTGCAGGCTTGCTTGGCTCTTCAACGTCCATAGCCGGTCCTTTGCCCTTGTCTAAAATTGTAGAGCTTGAGGTCTCTGCGACTTCAACGCTCGGGTCAGAATTCGCAGCGGCGTTGTCCTCAACCTGAACGGAATCCTGCTTCTCCCCAACAGGGGGTGAGCTGGGGGGTGTATCTTTATTCGCGTCCGCATCGGTTGGGGGTGATACTGGTCTGCTGGAACTGTTTGCTGAAGGCTCCACAGCCATCGGTTCTCCGTCTGGCCTGAAATTGAAACGCTCAAATAAACTTGCTTTGGAGAGCTTCTTTCGTGTCTTGGCTTCGTGGGCGAGCTGCATGTTTCTTGCCATTCGCTGAGTCTCGCGGTTCATATCTTCGAGGGCCTTCTTGCTGGCTTTTCTCGTTGGACGAGCTTCCTGCGTCAGTCTGCGGCCCCCTTCGTCGTCTGTAATACCTCCATCATCATCTCCGGAATCCAGCTGTTCGAGCTCCGAGGCAAGCTTTTCCTGTAGAGCCCGGCGCTCTGCTCTTTTTGCTTCTTCTTCAGCCTCTCTAGCAAGGCGCTCCTGTCGTTTTCGTTCCACCAGTGCCTTGAAGCGATCGGACTTGACAGTCGGCAAGTCTTCTTCAGATTCTGGCTGGTTCTGAGGCGCCTTTGTAGGTGACGGGCGTACTGGCGAAGATACAAAAAGTCCAGGACTTGGTGATCTAGTTGAAAGGTCTGTGGTGTCGTCTTGCGCAGGACGGCGCTTCAGTCGTCGTGGAGCTACAGGTAGCTCATCCTCTTCCTCAACATCTTGAGCATCTGCCATCTCAGTATCCATCGTCTCCGCAGCCTGCTCTTTTTCTTGCTCCAGCATCCGTCTAACGCGGTCTCTTGCAGTTTCCGCATCATTCGTAGTCTCGGTTTCTTTGGTTATGTCCGAGGGACCCTGCATTCGTCCAGCCAACTTTCCTCGTGGTCGTACTGGGACGTCTGATTCTGAGTCTGAGCTATCGGCATTGTCTCTGGCAGCTGTGCTATTTTTTGGCGATTTTGCATTGAGTACGCTAATTGGAGCCGCGTCGTCGTCGTCACTGCCGTCCACAGTCGCAAGCAACGCTCTGAGTTTCGACCGCGGTGTCAGTAGTTCTGGAGTTGCATCGCGAGATGCGGGCGTCGCAGAGCGTAGCGAAGTCATTGTCGATACCAACGACCAACCTAGAGTTCAAAGTCGTTTGTATGTGGCAATGATTTGAATCTTTAACAATACTGTAAATTAATCAAAATTGCTCAAGACATGGTATGGTTAGTATGCAGGGCTGCACAAGCACAAAGTACAAAGTGGTGGCAGAGACACGTTAATTGCGTGGGGAACATTTTACGCGCTCCAGACGCGACGCATTTCCACGCGCAGCACTTACAATGAGTGACCTACAAGTTGTTGCAGCTGTCGTCTCCCCGCATACAAAATTAGCGCGAAAATACCACCAACACATCGACGGGGAGTACTATGCCGATCTCTTTTTGCTCTTACGCACTGAAATAAATGCCCAAGCGGTAAACAAAATAAACAAAACTGCGAATTACCAAGCAATGCCATGGCCAGTTATTCGTAAAGAATATTTATTCCATCTAATCATACGTAGATAGTTCACGCATCTTGGTTCTTCTACTGCATCAAGTGCTGTGTCTCGTCTACTGCATTCTACAAGGTTATTGAAGGTCACCGAATAAAACTTAATATGGAACATTAACTGGTGGCAAAATCTGCTTGGTTCAATTGTCATCTAAGCAGTTTCAGCTCGGTGAGCCCAATTCTGCCGATTTTTATAGCTATCTAGTATCCGGTAAAGACTGTCCAATGTGCCAATATCCTCCTTCCTCAGGCTCCCAGCCCCCTGGGCCTCTTGTGAATTCCAGACTCAGAATTGATCTAGAGGTAAATCTAGAAGAGCTTGTGCTCAAGGGTCATTTCGGACTCGGGCTCGAGACCAACGCAGGCGCGGAAGATGTTGGTCAAAGCCGCACGCTGCTTAGCCAGAGCGTTCACAACAGGGGTTCCCGGAGGGGTGAGAGGAGCCTTGAGCATGTAGCTCAGGACGCTCAGAACACTGTGGAAGTGCTTGAACTCGGAGGTTTCGTGACCGTCGTTGGAAGCAGCCTTCCACTGGATACGGGTCATCATCTCAGCCACCACGACGAGGTCAATAATCAGAGGCGAGGCCAGAAGAGAGTCCTCGCAGATGTTGAACAACCTGTTGCTGTTAGTTAGGGTGATTCGGTCTGAATACGAAGGGGTGAAAGAAACTTACGAAATGGTTTGGTGGCCGCCGAGGAAGATCTCAGCATAGTACTCGTCGAGGGCACGCTTGTTGTCACCGACAGCGGGCATGTACTTGATGACAACACAGTGGTCGGGGTGCTCGCCCTTCTTGTACAGGATGCTGTTGGCCTCCACCATGTCATCGACGACGTTGGACTTGGAAATCTCCTTGGAGCGGAACTGCTTCTGGGAGCTCAAGTTCTTGCCGTCGTTGTTGCCCAGGTGGTTGTAGCTGGCAATGGAGGTCAACTTGATGCCGGCGTTGATGAGGAAGTCCACAAGAGCCGACTTCATCTTGGTCTGGCCAGACTTGAAGTCGTCGCCACCAATGTAGGCGTTGTGCTTCTCAGCAAGCTCAATAGCACCGGGGACAAAGGTGTTCTGGGGCGAGCCGTTGATGAAGGGGGCACCCTCCAGGATACACGCGACAGCAAAGACGGTGGAGGGAGAAACCTCCTCGTGACCCTGCTCAATAGCCTTGAGAAGGTTATCGGCGGTGTCGTTGACTCCGTCGACGATGTCGGCGTATCGCTCGGTGTTGGCAGTCCACAGGACAACGACCTTGTCAAGACCGTTGTTGGCCTTGAAGTCACGAATGTCCTTTCGGATTTGCTCAACGTGAGCGTTGCAAGCCTTGGAGCCCTCAAGGAGGTTGTCGGCTCGGTCCTCCTGGTTGGCAGCAATGAAGTCAGGGTAGTAGATGGAGGGGAGGGGCTTCAGCTCAGCCATCTCCTTCCTGACGTGGGCCTTGAGGGCAGGCTCAAGGACCTTGGCGCGATCCATGGCCTGAGCCAAGTTCAACGAGCTGATGTCCCAGCCTCCAATGACAAGGTCGTTGGGGTGGACCATGGGCAGCAAGTTGTGGAAGGGGATGTTGATCTCCTGGTTGGTCTTGGCGTCAGTTCCGAGCTTGACAGTCGAGCTCATGACGACGGAGCCGTAGTAGTTGGCCTCCTGGACGCCCTCCTTGGTGTCCCAAACAAGGTTGCGTCGGTTGGCAATGATACCGGCGGTAACAGTGGTACCGTTGTTACCACCCCAACCGACAAGCATCATGCCGACCTTGGGAACCTTGCGGTCGACCTTGAAGTCGTAGAGCGTCTCCTTGGGAGTAGCCACAAAGTTACCATTGGCGTCGGTCTCGACACTGGTGGTGCGATAGGTGTATTTGGATCGGATTTCCGAGTCCGTGTAATTGACATTTGGGGAATTGACGACGAAGGTACTCGGAGCAGCACCAGTGGACGCCGTCTGGCGATGGGCATAGCCGTTCCCGTTCGAGGAGCCCGTGCTAACTTCCGCGTGGGGAGCCATGGCGGAAGAGACTTGGTCTAGTTGAAGTTGAAGGATTGTACGGGTTCTTTTTCTTTAAAATCGACCTTTATTTGGAAAAGGTCGAGTCCGCTAACCCTCCAGAGGCAGAGCAGCGGGCTCCGGCGAACGGGTGGTGAATCCTGGGAAAAGGTTAGCCCATTGAACTGTAATTTTCGTCTCTTTTTCTCTTCTTTTTTCTTCCTTCCGTCCTTTCATCTTGCTGCTGGGAAACACATACGAGTTAAGGAGATTGGAAAACGTCTTGTCGACTTTGGTGTGATCGAGGTTCTGACTCCTCGACCAACTGTAAACCTGTAATAAGGTGGGATAGAGGGGGTTTTGGTGAGCAAAGATTACAGCAGCAAAACAGCTATTTGGCTAAAAGTTTCTGAATAGATTCAGGGATTGAAGCTTGTTGGCTTGTTTGCAACGTGAACTTGAGTTTTAATTTTGTGGTGAGAGGGGAAAAAAGGTTCTTTAGATTAGCAGGGGGAGGGGTTTGGTGCTTTATAGTCAACATCGGCTCAATATGGCTCAGGGTCTACGTCTAAAAGACAACGCGTCCAGATACAACGGAAGCGCTAAAGTGTCTAGCACCGCTAATAGGCCAACACTTTTGGAGGCTTGAAAATCGGGCTTGGCCTGACCCGCGCACAAGGCGGTGAAAAACAGCTCATGTTGGGACCTGCAGGATCAAATTACATTGCATGTCATGATTGGGCGGCCAGCGAACCATCTGCTGAAGTCGACGGCAGCCCGGATAGGACGGGGTGAGCTGAGCTACGAGTACGCGGACGGACTTCGGGTCCATGGAAGCTTCCACGGCTTAGCAGAAAAATTTAATGGCTTTTTGCTTTTCAATCTCAGCTAAGGTACCTTACTGTAGGAAGGACTAATGACGAATTCCAGCAGTTAAGGTACGGGCTAGATGTGCTGAATTTCAGCCACGATAAGCGCGTGGGAATTAAGGTAGGGAGGGAGCAACTCCGAGCCGAAATCCATGGTGTGGCCCGTCAACGAGGCCACATCATGCATTGGCCGATGTACATACTCGCAACCCCGGAGCCGGAGGCCACCTATTTTCCTATCGAAACGGAGGACATATTCAATAAGTGTTCGTTTCCATCATAATCCATTCCGCCTTTATTTCACATTCTCGTTTTTCATGCTCGTTGTTTGTTTTTATTCTTACTTCAGCTAAGCGACCGGGCCTCGGCAGCCACTCTGGCATGATGCAAGCAGCAAAATCAATCCACACTGCTCATCATACTCCGTACTTTAGACCCTCCATACTACGGAGTCCTGTACTCCGTAATGGACCTGATAATCAGTGTGGGGGGAGTTTTGCTCGGTTTCCCCAAAGTGGCCCATCAATGGTCTGGAGTCATTGGGAGCTTTCGTGCTATCTTTTCTTAGTCTTTGACTTTACTCAGCCCGGGCGCCTTGCTCAGTGCGGGTGAAGTCGGTCGCAAACGGCGGAGCCCATGCGGACCTTGAAGCCCGAGATCGCGTGCTGTGAGCGAGTAGCAGTGTGTACCTGCACGAGTACGCGTTGGCTGACATGTGCTAATGCAGACATTGGGTAGAGATCGCCATCGACCGCCTTTCCTGACCGCATTTATTGCGTCTGTTGGGGCATTTTGCCTGCAAGGAACTAGGTGATATATCGTAGCCGGGAGCATCGTGTATGTACGAACATACCGAAACTGCAGCAAAGCTGCCAATCGCTCCCCCCAATGAGCATGAAGCTGACAGCCAGTGTTTAATGCGATATTTTGGTCAGAGGCAGCCCGGATAAACACGTAGAGCATGATTGACACGAAGCAATCGACAAAGTGTGCGGACAGTTGGCGGCTTGGCATGCTGGCATGCTGGCATCCTCCTCCTGCAGGTTACGTATCGTATATGTTCTGGCTCTTTCGATGCCCATAGCTGAACGATACATGTACTGAAATATAGGTGGCTACAAGCTGTACCGTCAACATGAAATGACCACACACCGCACACGGTTAAATGACAATATGCCTGTGTGCCCAAACTTGGCATTCAACGGACTGGAAAAATGCATCCGTGCCGCTACCCTGTATACCTATCTTTCTAGGTTGGGACGGCCATATTACATGTTCTCCGTACTCGTACATGTGCTTCACCTTGTCATACCTGGTGCATGTACAGTACCCCAGGCAGCATCCAACGAGTAGGTATGGTTGCAGGCAGGGAAAGATGATAAGACGGCATCCCGGGTGCAACCAACGACATGGACTGTGTAGAGTCGATTCTCACTCAGCTCTTGTTGTAACGCAAAGCTGCCCGTGCATCAGCCTTGAACTGATCTGCTGTGGTTCGGCAATTGAGCACGTGTCTTGAGCTATTGTTCAGATGACATAGGGCACGAAGACCTGGCCGGAAATACATGAAACCGAAACAGTGAAGCTCAAACAGCGTGTCCTGTCGCAGATAGACCGAGATACTGCACCTGCGCACGGCAGTGGCTGGACTGTCAAAACCCCCTGGTCACGGCATCTCCAGGGATATCTTCTAGTGTTGCAACCACGGAGTATTAGCCAAGGCAACGCGAGTATTACAAGTACTACCGCATAAAGAACGCAACATGCAGGAGAGTGCTCGTATGTGACTAAGACCATGGGCGCGAGCTTACACGACCTCGACTTCATGAGCATTCTCCCTTCCACAGAAAGGCATTTGGCCTATCAGTGCTAGTTTACAAATGGCCAGTCGAGTGATGGATTTATCGTCCTTCGAAGAGATGTCTGTACAGAGCCGCCTAGGAACTGTATTGTACAGAATAGCACACACCGACCAGGGCTAGCTTTGGATGAGACGCTGAACCGCCTCATGCGACGTGCCAGGGTCAATGGCCAACCCAAAACAGAGGCCCGCCAGGATGGCCGTCGGTAGCAGCTCACTTTAGTAGGTGAAATCATACAAGCTTAGTACCCCATACTTGCTGTGGAGGAACGATACGCCGCAACGCAACCGAACAGAGATGATGATCACCGATCGGGCTCGAAAGAGGAAATGAGGACACCGGTGATGTGCTGTGCGGAGAACGGGCACGGCAGCGGAACGCAACGCCAGCCTCGTCACCTTGCGCTTCCCAGGTGGGCATAGCAGAGGGTATTCGCTGTAGAACCGAAGCTGCGCCGATTCTTGTCATGCGGGCGATGGAACCAACCAACAGCTGCCGTTCATTGTCTCTCTCTTTGACCGGTACCTGTATCTCCCAGTCCATCACACACACATGCCTCATTTGAGACAAAGAACCAATGTCCACGTGCGGCCTCTGTTCTTTGCAGCCTTCAAACAATGTTCCACGCGAAACAGCCCGGCCGAGTCGAGGGGCGCTTACCGGGAGAGTTTGATACGGTCCAGAAGAAAACGTGAAAGGCTGAAGAATGAAGAGGAGTGACAGCCGTCCAATGGTTTCAGTGCATGAGTGACCATCTGGTACAAGCACTTGTGCACTACTTCGGGTGTGGATGGATCCTTCGACGTCGATTGGGGGTCTTTCAGTGGGCATGGAAATTTGATTATAGCGCCTTTGGCGACTCTAGCACGACCCTCTGACCACTGAGGCTCCCGTCCCTCCCCCGAAAAGGGATTTGATCCATTTTGATCCCCTCAGCACCATCCCCCCCTTATCAACACCAACTTGAACGCACAGGCACCGCAGGGAATCTGGCAGGGGTTCCCTGCAAGGTACGCGACCCAAAAGAGCGAGCAACATTGGCGCTACTGCGGGCCTCATTTACGCAGCTGTCTTGTTTCAGTGAACGCTCCGGGCTTGGTGCGTTGTTTGTTACAGCCTGCTGGGATCACGAGGTGGGAATCTTCACGGCGATGGGAAAGATGAAATGAGTCTTGACTAAACGGGTGGAGAGCGAGCTAGTCCGTCTGATACGGAGTTAGTGGCAGGCTAACATGGCGAATTGAGCACCTGTTTGGTCTGCACCGCGAAGAGCCATGGGGATGCGTCGAGCAGGAGAATCTGCAGCGCTGCCCTTAGTCTGAATTGGACACCGGCCGTTGGCTTACGGTATTGGATATTGGACTGACAAACAATAAAGGGAGTGGATATCGATTGAGACGATGAAAATACGACAAGAGGCCCGTCTGGATATTACGAGTAGTACATAACTCATACGAGTACAGTATGGCCTTTCCCTGCCAAGGGAGCGGTCTTAAGGACCCTCGCCCGCGGTGTCTGGTCTGCCCTACCACGGTCCGTCGTGCGGGCGACTTTCTTGTCTAGGATTTCAATTCGTGTGCCGTCAAGTGACAAAGATGCAGTGCGCCGTGTTCCATGTGCTACGGACGTTCAATTAGGTGTAGGTGTAGGTGAGTTGGGAGCTGATGCTGGGGCTCGACACCCTCAACCGTTCAAGTCTTTGTTGGTAGCAGCTGTTGCCCAGCCTCGCCTCACCTCGCCTCGTATTCCATTCGCAACTCGTGCCTCCTTCTGTGCACAACAAAGACGATGCCCATCCACACCGCAATCACCGCAACGTTTAGTCACGGCACTGCGAGGCTGCTTACAGGGATTCGCGACCTGATCGCAATTAGCTCCCACCAAAGAAACCTGGCCATCCGCAGGCCAGCGACAGGGACCGGGGCAACTCTAGTCAGGGGTCTGGCCCCCCCAGCAACTTCTTTCCGTGACCTCCACAACTCGAGACACTATGCGCAACATCACCGTTTGCAGGTAGCCGTTCCTCCAAAACCTGCCACCTTATTCCCCCTTCTGTCTTCTTTTCTTCCTCGCCAATCCATCTTCCTGGATACCGCAGGCGAGGTGTCAAGCGTCGACCAGCGCAGGAATCATCCGGCGTCTCGGCGTGGGCTTGACAGCTACCAGAGTATATCTTGACTTTCGCCGTCGCTCCTGTCAGAAGACGAGTGCGATTGATTGCCCAGCTTTTGCTGGAACACGCTGTCGCCGGCTTCAGACGGCGAGGCTGTGTTTCAGCGACTCGATACCCGCGGCCTGAAGGAGCTGCGCAAAACATCTTGAAGGAGGTGGCAGAGACGGGAGGTGTCGTGTGCCAGCCTTTTGCTCGAGCTCTCGTCTTCTATATCACACAGACTGGCTGCCCGCCATCTTGTACCAATTGCCACCGACAGCGATTGCTTCTATAGCACGTGTCGATGCCGGCATCTCCAATGTTTCCCTTCACCCTCGAATAACACATTTTGAACCACTACACGGAAGTGCTGCATCGCCACCATGTCTGGACTCAGAGAGTCGGCTTTCCTGCCGACGATCAAGTGTTCGTCATGTGGCCTACAAGTCGAAATCTCCCTGATGGGAGAACACGTGTGTCCGTCGGTCGAGCGTAAGTCATTTTACACACCCCGTGATGTGGTAGTTGCCTGTGCTAAGTTGAATATTTAGTATCGCCGCCTCCTGATAGCAACGACAAGTTTGTAGAGCCGCCCCCCAGATCCGCCGATCGATTGCCTGGCCCGGTCGATATAGGCGCAGCAAGTACGATTTCTCGACGATCAAGTCTCTCCGGTGACAACTAAATGCTAACTTCCCCTAGATAAAATGTATATGGCTCCGGGACCGTTGACCCCGGTGAGCCAGCCTGGAGGCTCGCGCAGTCCCTCACCGATGACGCCGTACAGACCATCTTTTGCCGACCAGGCGAGAGATTTTTTCTCATTTAGCGCTGCTAAAGTAGACGAGCCAGCTCAGATACCCGAAAAACAATCCGACGCGAATGGCCATCGCAGCTCTAAAAGCATGGCCGCCTTGACGTCCACACCCGCCTCCACAAAACCTCTCGGATTCATGGAGCGCATGAATACCATTGCTCCCGGCCCCTTTGATGCCAGCCAGCGACCTTCCACTTCCCACGGAGCCTTTCCAGCAAAGAAGGAGTCGCTCTCCAGGTTTGGCTTACCTGTCTCAGAGGAGCCGGGTCGACTCAGTGAGAGACCCGGAACAAGCAGTTCTAGCTTGTCATCTGGAAGCAGCAACAACATACCATCAACCCCGAAGCAGCCCCAAAAGAATGGATATGAAGGATTCGGCCCACCGTCGGGGCGCACGCTGGACCCAAATGGCATGGCACCGCCCATGAGGGCTGAAACTTTCCCAAGGCCGTCTCCTGGTGTAGGAGAAACCCCCCGTCGTCCATCTTACTCGAGTCCGCGGTCCCGATTGCCTTCCATGGGGGCCGAGGGAGAACGACGACCCTCTTTGGCTCCCGATACGTCGAGGCGTCCACCGCCTCGCAAAAGTCTTATTCCCTCGCATTTGCCGACGGCCTCTCTCAACTTGGCCGAAGAATTCGGCGTTAGCAACCCGTACCACACGTCGTCGGACTCTGCTTCCTCGGGTTACTCTACTTTTAGCAACCAGAGCCAGAACACCGCGCAGACAAGCCCCCCGAGGTCTGAGGCGCGTAACAGCATACCGGACGCACTTAGGGTAAGGTCACAGGATAAGCCGCGGCCTGCGGATCTTCGACTCGACCCGGCAGCCGAGATACCTCTTCCTGCTCGATCCCCGGTACCGCGATCGCCGTATCTCATTCCGGAGGGAGAAGAAGAAGAGCGTGATGACCCGGCAATCCAGCCTGGTCTCGGCCAATCATTCAAACCCTACAGGGCATTTAGCCCAGCCGCGGCCTCGAATCCTACCCGACCGCCGCCGCCAGAGGCAGAAGTTGGACCCAAAAACGAAAGCTCTCCCAAACAGCCTTCCCCCAGACAATCTTCCCCTAAGCAGCCCTCTCCCAGGCAATCTTCTCCCAGACAGGAGTCTCCGAAGCAACCTTCTCCTAGACAGGAATCTCCAAAGCAGCCCTCACCTAGGCAATCTCCTCCGCGACAATCCCAGCCTGCACCGCCAGTATCACCTCCCAGACAGTCCCCCCTAAGACAGTCCCAGCCTACACCGCGTGAATCTCCCCGAAAGTCATCCAGAGACCTAAAGCCATCCAAGGATCTCAAGCTTCCATCTCGCGGTGACTGCAAAGCCTGCGGAGAACCCATTACTGGAAAAAGTGTTTCGTCTGCCGATGGGCGATTGACTGGAAGATATCACAAAGCCTGCTTTGTGTGCGCCACCTGCTCGAACCCATTCACCTCGGCAGAATTCTACGTTTTGAACGACAAGCCATATTGCGAGCAACACTACCACAAGCTCAATGGCAGTCTGTGTGGAACCTGTGGGCGCGGCATCGAGGGTCAATTTGTCGAGGACGAATCTCGTGTCAAGCACCACATTGATTGTTTCTGCTGCTTGGACTGTGGCCGACCACTTTCGGACGGCTACTTTGAGGTTGACGGTAGAGCCTACTGTGAACAAGATGCCTTGAGGAGGACCCAGCCGCCACCACCTGCTCCATATCCCCAAGGACCCAGGAGAGGCGGCTACGGAGGCCCGGGCCCCCGACCATACGGCCCTCCACCTGGACGTATGGGTCCAGGAGGTCCGGGACCTCGACCAGGTTACGGTCCTGGACCTGGCTTGCCCAGAGGACCAGGCCCCTACGGTGGACCTCCACCCGGCCGCCTCGGACCCGGCATGGGACCTGGCATGAGACCTGGTATGATGGGACCACCCGGTATGATGGGACCCGGTATGAGGGGACCTGGCCTAGGCCCGGGTCCACTACCCAAGATGAACAAGAGGATGACGAGACTGGGCATGATGTAAAATGCCTGCCATCTCGATCTACCTCTTTGCATAATGTCTTAATATCACCATCGCCGCTGTTCACTCTGCAGTGCAGAGTTGTACGCGTGAGAACCCCTTGCCCGAGAATCTTGGAACCAATGCATAATAGTTTTGTTTTTGGTTTATATACCCTATTTCTTTTCTTTCTTTGTTTCACCGGTATATATACCCACAGCCGGCTGGGCTTGTTTGGTGGATATCTCTTTTGGTTAATCCAGTGATGCTTACGAATGAATCCGATCCCACATGCGTTTAGTTCATGTTTATATACTACTGTCCTCATCATAGATGGCGTTTTTTTTCTTTGGGATGTACTGACTGACGTCTCTGACGAGTCGTTAATATGGTTGTTGGGTTCACCACCAGAAAATTATGTGTGTCGTTTTTGTACTTCGTTCCATCTCACTCCCCATCTTTATCTGATACTATACCGTGTTAGTCGGTCATAATGTTAGTGTTTGTCTACAATTGCCTGGGTCTGAATCTTGTGAATGGTGTTAGCATGCTGCTGCTTTTGAAGTCGATGTATGTGTATGTATCAGGTTGATGAGATCGTGAGATCTTGCAGCATCGCGGTGGCTTGCTGGATCGAGATAGCGCAAGCCTCGTCAATCCATATGCGGCAAACTCCTCTACCTATTGCAGGCGAAGTCGTTCGAAGCTTGTCGATAAGCGTACTTGCTTAAAACAGATACAAATATAGATTGAAACAATTTCCGGTAAGATCATTGGAATGCAGCATCCTCTCTTTCTGGTTCTGGCACGTGTTGTTCAGCTGGTGTTTTGGATGTTGGTGAGACGTCCAAACAATGGATTTGTGTCGTAGCCTCGGGAATGCGGGTGTTCGATTCGTCGCGGCTGGCGCATAAAAGTTCGTTTAGTGTGCCTGTATGCATACTGTGCTATATATCCTCCTTTCTTCCTACCTTATCCAATGGATATCAAAAAAAGGGGGATGCTTGATGGATTAGAATAACTGTAATTTGCTGTGCATGAAGCCAGCCTGATTGCCATTGGAGCTGCCTTCTGTGGTTGGCCAGCAGACATAGCGCCCTGTAAATTGATCTGTGCTGTTTGCTGCTCAGCGAAGTGCCGCTTTTGGAATCGCTTCGTCCTGGCGAAAGCAACGTGCGAAAAACGGAAGAAAATGCCAACAGCTAAATGTAAAAGTACAGTGTGGCACGTGGAGAATGAAAATCTCCCCAGCTGATGTTTTTTATGCTTCTGGAATGGAGGAGAGGATGGAGAAGGTGGCGGATTTTTTTTTTGGTGTCATGAAGCGCCTGTGAGACAGACAGGTGTCTCTCTTATGCCTCCCGTGTTGACGGAAAAGTATAATTTTGGTGTACACGGAAGTACCCACGACGTGACGATTCCCGTTCATAGATGAATAGAAGAAGCATGCAGCGGTGAGAAATGGACTCAGAAATGCTCATCAGCTTGTCCTTTGCAGATTGACTCGTTCTTTTTCTTTTTTAAAACTGATCTTCAGGAGATGGCCCTCCCTTTGATACTTATGAGGAACCGCTGTGGACACGGAGCTGTGGGTGACGAAATTGCCCCTGGACCCGAGGGAGCCACTTTGACAAGCCTTGACCCACGGTTGACAGAAAGCTTGCGTTTGAGAGTCGGAGGAGACGTGCCGACGTCTTACGCAAACAGACGGATGGATTTGATACTCGGAATTGAGATCGATGCTAGGTCGGCACTAATAGCCGGATTGTTTGAGAAGCGTAGGATATACGATCAATGCATCTGTGAATTGGGTTAGTACTTAGTAGTTACCATGTATTATTATCTCGATGCGCAAGTCTCCTGAGCCTCAATGTCTGAGATACTCAGCCATTCTCTGGCCTGGATCAACACCTCCAGCACCCTCCAGCTCCATACGCGTAATCCTCTGAAATTCTTGCTCTGATCGACAGACGGCATGAATTTGTCTGCAACACTACCTGTGCAACTGTGGTGCCTCAAGGGCTGAATCAAGACTGAATACTGTGGCAAACATCTGCCCTCGTTGGCCAGCCCCTAAGCCAACCCCGCTGTAATTTTGGAGACCCCCCCGCTAGAAATGTCGCTCATGCGGGCGGCCACTTGAGTAAAATTGATGGGCAGGATTTGGTGTCAATTGCAGGTCGAGATTGCATCGAGGCGATTGAAGTTGTGGTTAGTGCCAACTACAGCGCATTAGTTCCTGATGTTACAGGCCACTCCCTCACGCGCAAGGCTAGGTTCCGCTATTTCCAGTAGCACGACATTCATCTCGCCAGCTTGTGCTGATTATCCCCCGATTCTTTCCTTGAACTCGCCTGTGCCACCACCTCCAACCCTTTCCTCTCTTTTTCCAAGTTGCACGCGATAGCCTTCGTCCACTCCCTCTTCACGACAATTCCAGAGGCTGGGACGGATTAGACGTCTTCTTCTTCTTCATCATCCTTTTTTACCGCATTTTCCTAGCCCCTTAGTCCCTCTTTTCAAACCTCTGTACCTTTACGCCCCGCGACGGTGAGACTTCAACAAAGAGCCTCCCATTTCCATTCCTACGATCGAGTTACCAAGCGCGCATCTTGTCCGATTTCTCCTACACACGGGATTCAATTGGTTACTGCCGGAAGAGACTCGGCAAGGCTAGCCCAACACAAACTGCGTCATCCGTCGCAAACTCTGGCAAACAACGGCCATTCTGTGCGATTTCGCAACATGCAAACTTGAGAGAGCTCTGGTAGCCCGCAATCAAGTTGTATATCTCGCAACGCTCAGCTGTTCCAGCTAGAATTGACGACTGTCTATCGCATCGCGTTGGGATTTTCTTTTCATACGAAAGCATCGCTTCGAGGGGATTAACAAGATGTTGAGTCCCTCGCGCCGGCCCAGGCTGAGGATCATCCTCCTCATCGCCCTCGCCTCCATTACGTCCTATTACCTGCTTTTCAGCGGCCCGAGCCCTCGTTTCAACATTGTGCCCTATCTGCCTGAAAACACTCAGGGCAACCAGCCTACTACTCCCGCACCTGAGTCGCCTCAGTCCCCTCCGATACCTCCTAAAGCACCCGAAGTGCCTCCCAAAGCGCCTTCAGACACCGATAGCGACACTACTCCTTCCAAAGACAAAGAGGGTGGCCAAGATGACAAGAACAACGATGCGCCCACCAAAGACGAAGGTGGCGGTAACGAGCAGCCCGCCAAGGATGAGGACGATGGCTCAATTCAGAACGGCAAGCCGTCTTTAGAAGAGAAGCCTCAGGACGACTCTAACAAGGAAGATGCCCCCAAGAATGACCCTCCCAAAGAAAACGAGAACCATGCTTCGGAGGCCGACAAGGAACAAGAAAAGCCACTCAACATGGATATCGAGACCTATAACAAGGAGATTGAAATGCTAGATGCTTGGGACTTGACTATCGAAGAGTTGAGGCAATGGAAGGACAAAGGCGACAAGGAAAATTATGACGACGTAGCCCCAGGCTATGAAACCGACGGCAAGGGGAGAGATGCGGGCACCATCAGCAGACTCCAGCATGAAAAAGATATGAGGAAAATGTGGAGATACGCATACAGCACCACAGCCAAGTGAGTTATACCTATCTTCATCTTTTCTAGAATGCGAAGTCGATGCTAATTGACATATAGCCTCGAATCTTCCGGCAAAATCTATGGTAATACTCTCTCGACTCTCGATTACAAGGAGAATCGCACGGATGCAATGCGACAAAAGCTCAGAGAAGACCCCCAAGCGGACGTTGGCTTCAGCGTCGATAAGCCCGTTCGCTTCAATCCATACCCAAAGTACAACAGTGACGAGTGGAAAAAGCAACGACACGCCGCTCACGTTCCTTGCAAGGGTCCAACCGGAGAGCCTGTCGAAGACCTGCTAGTCTTCAAGGGTCGTCCTCACAATTTCCCTGAGCCCAACTTTGGAAGCTATTCTTTGTTCAACATGGATCCCAACTTGTGCTGGGAGAGAGATACGCGACTTGGCCCCTATGGTCTACTCCAACAAACAAAGAAGGTGGCTGACAAAGTCGAAGTTATCGACTGGGATAATGTCAATTGGGGCGACCTGCAAAAACGATGCTTGGAGGCAAACGCTGCAAGATTCGATTTGAACAGAGATAAGAAGAACCCGTATTTGGACGTTTACCCAGAGCTTGCTAAGCCCGAAACTCCCAAAAACGAGGCTCCCAAAGACGCCGATGACAAGGCTGCCACTGCTCAAAAGGATAAAGAGTCATCATTTCAACCTCCCAGGGAGGACGACAAGACGGTCAAGATCAAGGGGCGGTCGCCGTTTGACTCTTCTGGCGGAGAGGATGAGGCCAAGATTGTAAAAGAAAAACGATCCGTTATTCTGCTGCGATCCTACACGGGCAAGGTTTACTCCAAAAACGACAAGGAGACGATTCGCGCTATGATTAGCGAGCTTTCGCTCAAGTCTGGTGGTGAAATCGAAGTTGTCCTCCTCGTTCAAGTCAAGGATAACAAGCTCAATATTTTCGATGACCCCGAAGTATACCAAAGCGTTTTGCAGAAGCATATCCCTCCCGAGTTCCATGGTATCACCGTTTTGTGGAATGACAAGCAGGTCTGGGATATCTACACCAAACTCGATGAAAAGGCACGAACGGTTCACACGGCGCAATGGCTCTGCGTCCAGAAATTCAGCGCTGACCACCCCGAATTCGACTATATCTGGAACTGGGAGATGGATTTCCGGTTCACCGGCCACCATTACGATATGCTGGACAACATTGCGAAATTTGCCGCCAAGCAGCCGCGTCGAGGCTCTTGGGAACGGAGTGAGCGATGGTACATCCCTGAATATCACGGCGACTATGATACGACCTTCCGCAAAGACGTCGAGGAGATTTATGCTGGCGATACTGTTTGGGGTGCCCCCGACCTGCCATTTATCAAGCCAGTTGGCCCCAAGCCTCCCGTCAAAACGCCCGAGGAAGATAACTATTCGTGGGGTGTCGGCGAAGAGGCAGACTTCATCGCCCTCGGCCCGATCTTCAACCCTGTCCACAGTAACTGGATTATTGCCGATAATGTCTGGGGTTATTCAGATAAAGAGCACAGGGCCCGTGATCTTCCGCGTCGCACCACCATCGTCACCCACTCCCGTCTGTCGAAGCGTCTTATAGACATCATGCACATTGAAAACCTGCGTGGAAACCACGTTGCCTCCGAGATGACACCTCAGACCTTGGCCCTGATCCACGGCTTCAAGGCTGTTTACGCCCCGCATCCCATCTTTACGGACCGAGATTGGAACGGCAAATTCCTCAACCAATGGTTCAATCCTGGCCCCAAGGGAGAATCTGGTGGATACGGAAGCCCTATGGGCTGGGGTAGAGAGCGACGATTCCAGGGCAACTCTTGGTACTATCGAGCAGAGCCACCGAACAGGATGTACAACAACTGGATGGGTTGGGTTGACACGGGCATTGGAGGCGAGGAATGGGAGCAGGAAAACGGACGACCATGCCTGCCATCCATTTTACTCCACCCTGTCAAGGATACAACGCCCACCAAGAAGGATCACAAGACTGGCTTCGAGCTCTTCTACGGTTAAGGAGCTATTAATCCGTGGCGGCTTCTCATTCTCAGAAGTCCTCGCCCCTTTTTTCCACTTCTCTTTATCTTCTTCTTCTCCCTATTACCGTCCTTTATTTTAGGATACCCATTTTTACATTTATTATTCAACGACTACGGCTTTTGCTGAGTCTACTCATCCACTAACTGGTGGACCCTTTTAACTGGAGGGAGGATGTACTATGATTGTTGACACACGCAAATATTCATCACGGTACGAGGGAAATAGGCGAGATGCGTACAGCCCGGCGTTTTAGTTTATGATGGCACCGGATTTCGGGCTGGTTGTTTTTTCTCCTCTTTGTTCTACCTATTTGCATGACAGTATGGCGAGAGGAATTGTCTTTTTGCCATATGTGTAAGGAACTCCAAACGAACGGGGTTATCATATTAGAAGATTGCATCGTCTCTTTCTGCATTGTTTCTGTATTGAAGGCATGAGGCGTGATGAGAGAGAAGCAGTGTTGACGTCGCTGCTCGTACGTATAATGTTTTATAAGAATTCATTGCATCAAAAATGAAACAAAAATTCAAGTGCTCAAATGACAGAGTGACCCCTTACGTGTGAATTGACCATGCGCCTGGCTTTTGTTGTCTTTCCTAAATATACTGATGTCAACTGTAAGATGCTTGGTTCTTGTGGGGTAAAAGCCGGATTATTCGGTGCCCCACGGCCGTTACCGCTAGATGCATATGCCGTATCTCGACAACTGAGTGACTGAAGTCGCACGTCTTCTTTCCATCTTCTTACAAGTACCTCATGGCCACGCTTCACGTCAAGCGGAATCCATTATTCATCAATTAGAGAGGCATTTTTAGTAATGATCTGGCCTCTCGTAGCTCGTAGAGCTCCTGTTGCACCATCGGGGTGAGGCAAGCGGTAGTGGAAGGCGATGAACGTTTCGAACCCACCATGAATCCGTTTTCCAGTGTGAGTTTTTGTTTCCCCTCGGACTATATTAAAAATCAGTGCTGATTTGACAGACACCTACACCACGGCGGTTTTTACTGCCTAGGCGATCGACGCAGTCGTCGTCGCAAACGCCAGGTGCTCCTCCGCAATTTCAATCCACTCCGCGCTTTGGCTCCTCTTCAGCTCCTAGGCCAACGCAAGGCAATGAGCTCGATATCGAGGAATCTGAAGATGGAGAAGAAGAGGAAGTAATATCTGAGTCGAGTTTGTCAGGCGATGAGAAAGAGATTACTGAGGCGAGACAACCTGCTTCACGCAACCGTGTGCTTGATATCGAGTCAGATGCCGGCATACCATCGCAGGAGGAATCGTCGTCTGATGTGGTGGATTCAAGACCAAAATCCCACCGAAGATTTCATATTGAATCAGAAAGCCCGAGTGAGGCCTCACAAGGTACTGTGGTGGGTAGGGAAGCGAAACGTCGGAAGATGTCGATATCTCCGACGCCTTTGATCGGTTCTGACGATGCGCCTCATGAGGAGACTGCTTTTGATACTGAAGACGGAGTCTCGGTGATGAGTATGGATAGCAGGGAGGGGTCGCCCATAACCTTGCGGAATTCCAAGGCTCTGCAGCAGCCCGTTTTCCAGCAGGCTCCTCGATTCAAACCTCTTGATGCTGAAACTACGTTCAATGGTCTCCCAGCGGCATTTTCACCACAGCGGAGAGGGTCAAGATACGTCTCTGGAGGGATGGCGGCTCAGCTCCAAGGATGGCTTTCGGAAGTCAAGGGGTGGGATGAGAACAGTGGGAGGGTAGAATCAGTGATGAAGCTTCGCGTGGAACAGATTAGGTCGGGGAGACGAATGTATCTTGTAGAAGGCCGCGATCCTTTGACAGAGGCATCTAAAAGATGGATTCTGGCTGGCGAGGGAAAGCTGACTGGGCTGGGTAAAAGGGCGGAGGTGAAGATGGGGAGCGTGGTGCTGATTGAGCCGCCGGTGTGGGATGTTGAGCTGGAGGGGAGTATTTGGAATGTGGCCTGCGAATGGAGCGTCGAGATGACTTGAGCAAATATACCTATTCCATGTGACGAATCTCATGATGTTGATTTATGTTGATTTTGACGGATCTCATAATGTTGAGATTAATGGATGCTGATGCATATAAGCCGAATTTGCACCAAGCGCGAGTGAGTGGCCAATTGAGGTTCTGCGGAATATCGCCATACCCTGCAGCCACAGAAACAACAACGTTCATCTCGACATTGCCTCACGGAAAAGCCCTGTTTTCAATTGAATGCCTTTTTCTTCTCATTATATATCTATATGAAATGACATTATAACAATTATTATAATGATACGATCTATCTTCCGCCCAATCTCTGCCCCAAAGCTGAGAGTCGCGGTCGCTCAACGACGATGTTTCTCATCTGAAATCACGGCGAGAACTTCAGACCCGCTCCGAATATTGTTTTGTGGCTCAGATGCATTCAGCTGTGAATCTTTACGTGCACTGCACCGTGAGCATGAAAGGAACTCACAGCTTATCGAGTCTCTGGATGTCATGGTTTTGCCTCCGAGACGAACTGGGAGAGGTTTTAAAGACATTAGTGAGGGTAAGCGTAGTGTTTTCCCACTGACGTTTTGAGATGGTATTGACGGTGAGATAGTACCGTGTAAATCTGTTGCGGAACATTTGGGATTAAGAATACATCAACGAGAAACGTTTAGAGGCTGGCGGACACCGGAAGGAACCAACTTGATTGTCGTTGTTTCATTTGGACTGTTTGTTCCACCACGGATATTGAACTCAGCAAAATATGGTGGACTAAATGTACATCCATCATTGTTACCACAGTACGCCTTACCATTGAAACCTTATGATCTGATAGCGGATTGAGTTAACTGAATGATGCAGTCTACGTGGTCCAGCTCCAATTCATCATGCCATGATGCGTGGCGATAAATACACTGGCGTTTCGCTTCAGACGTTGGACCCCAAGGTCTTTGACCACGGCACTGTTCTCGCCCAGACACCATCCCGTGGCTTACCGATACCGGCCAGTGCTACGCTCCAGAGTCTTACAGAAGCCCTTGCTAAGGTAGGCGCAGAGATGCTCGTCCAAGGACTGCGTGACGGACTGCATGTGCCACCATATACGGACGCAGGGTGGATGGCCGAGCAACTCAAAGACGAAGAACTAGTCCACGCACCAAAAGTTGGCAAAGGAGAATCACAGATTAGGTGGTCTGAATGGACCCCATCCCATTTTGAACGTTTTGTCAACATCTTCAATACGGTGTGGACACAGGCAAGAAACAACAAAGGCAAATTTAAGCGAGTGCTTTTCTTGGATGCAGAGAGTGTCCCTGAGCATGACGTGGCGGGAAGAGATGAGGAAGTACTATTTCGGGTTGAAACAGGGAACGAAGGAAAAGATATCCAAAGAGCTGTCAGAATCGACGATGAACGCGATGCATTTTACATACAGACGGCATATGGGGGCTGGGTGCGTGTGAAGAGTGTCAAGGTTGATGGGAAGACAACCCAGACGGCGAGGATTGGGATGAGGGAATTCCTGAAGAAGATGAAATGATTATACGATGTGCTAAGCTACTAGAATCTCCCCCATGGTAATAACTGGATGTACATGATACTCAATAGTAGGACCAGACAAGGGTTGGAGCGTCGATACTATCTCTCAAGACATCTAGGATTCGGTATGCCAAGTCACGGTCTTGATACGAGGACATCCACCATCGGCATCAACTTCAGAGAATCTAATCTCCTATTAAAAGGCCGAAAAAGGCAAACAGTAAACATACGAGACCTCAGGCAAGATGAAACCTTAGACTGTACTCATGCTGCCCTGGCAGTTATTTGCCATGACTTGGTACATGGAGCTTTCAGGAGAACTCGCAGCTATAGCTCGTATTTCCAAATGATGCGGCCAAAAAACAAGATGGAAGAGATGAATGAAAGTATACGACTACGGTGTTATAGAGACCCAATCAAGCCAACACGAAGAGCAAGCCTGCCACGTATGCAAGGCAGGGATATAGGCGAATGGGCTGCATAGCAAGCTACAAGGTTGAGCAGCCCAGAAGCGAATCAGAAGCTTCTATGGGGATATTTGATGATTACATACTCGTACTAACCGGCAGCAGATTGCCTGAAGGGAAGGGGAGGGAAGAAGGGGAATTGAACAGTGAAGTTTGAGCTCTCCCCCTGAAAGGAGCAGTTGAGGATACTTCCATGTTCCAATGCAGAGTGGAGCTATGGGGGAGTTGTCCGAAAGTCCAGCGGGAAACGAAAATTCAATTCAAATAGATCAGATTCTAGAGCGGGTTTCCATGCATCTGCCCCCACTGTTCATTTGGTGGTGATTCCTTCGTCTGGTTTTTTTCACGATTAGGCTTTTTGGGGGAGTTGCCGAGATGTTGGCGTATGCAGGCTGAAATGGGCCCGTGATTCTCTTCAGTATCTGCACAGCTAGTTTCTTCATGGTGTTGGTTTGTGTGGTGAGGCTTTCGACCGCTAAAACCCGCACGGCTAGGGCATGGAGGTCCCCTGGTTTGCTGGCCGGTCGTCCAATCACAGCGGGCACGGGTGATAGGGGACAGCTGGACGGGCAGGTTTAGCGCCCTGAAGCTTCCCTGATCCGGCGCCTCTACCGTCGGACGTGCTGGTGCTAGTGCCAACACGTACTCGCAGATAGAGGTCGGAGCTCCGGGTTGCCGTCCAGTTGGGTTTGTTTTGTTGACAACATGCCCTCGAAAGGAAATTAACGTCGGCATCAAGCGATACGACTATACAGTACCACTCTGCAGATGCAGATGCAACTGGAATGTCATGATGGCACGGTGCATTCTCTCTTCAGGCGTCTTCGAGTCTTTTCCATCATGATCTCGCTTCGAGACTGGGGCGTTTCTGGTGCCTGAGATGCATCGATGCGCCAAGATTGACGCGAGGCCACATGTGCAGTCTCTTTCTTCCTATCCAAACGAAGCTCTACGGCTGCCAGGCACGGGACTTCCTTTATATGATAAGCCTGCGACAAGAATCGGAATCGCCACGCAATCTGCAACCTGCATATCTTTAGGTTTTATGTCGTCCATCCAACCATCCTGGGTGGCGCAGCGTTTCGGCGGTTTCCCATGTGGGACTTTCCGCATGCTATCGAAGGAAGACGCGGCACAGAAAGTCCAATAGATCCAACACGACTCGGGCTCGCTAAAGCGTTTACAACTATCGATGTCCAAAGTCGGATAGACCGGGACGGTAGAGATACATACTGGATGATACGTGCACCATCTCTGCGTACTGGTACACGTACCCTCAGGCGAGGAGCCGGAGCATTGGATGTCTGTGCAGATATACGAAGCGCATGCTCCCTATCTAGGACGCTTTTGTCGTGCGCCCTTATGCCGGGGATACTCCGTCGAAATTGAGGGTGATTATGGAGAATCGAGTCCATATCAGTATGCTGACGCCCTGGATTGAAACCCGCGGCAAGGCGGAGCGAGTTTGCCGCCTGGCATTGGACGAGCAACGGGCTTTTCAAACATTTCTGCAGCCCGTTATACGAGTATGGCATGTATGGGCACCCCGCCATACTCCGTTCTCGTACAGTATGGATTCTCAAGCGGCAACCAACCCAGGTACTGGAACTCGGACTTTTCTTGGCCGACAAGGGTGGTGAAGAAGCCTTCAAGGAAGTCGACAGGTCCAGAATAAATGTTTCGCCCCTGGAACCATGCAGTTCCTGCATTAGCGGCCCCGTTGTCAAGAGGGGATGGGGTGATTCGCCGTCGGCGCGCTTCACATGAATTTCTGCAGCAGGAGAGCGGTTCATGCCTGGGCGCTGCCATGCCATGCCATGCCGGGATACCATGAAACTGGATCTCCTGAGAACAAGCCTCGTCGTTCTGTGCTTGACATTTTCACGAGCTCCATTTGATTCTAGCTGAATACCGGGTCTAATGTCCAACACCATGCTGTAGAGAACTGCAATCTCGCCATGCTATTTCTGTCTGTTGATGTTTGAGAGCCAAGGCAGTAGGGCTCGGGTCCCGTTACCAAATTGGTTCGGCTCACCCTCCCGGATCAGCTTCATGATTCGCCCTCCCCATGTTTCCATCCAACTGATTGGCCTGGGTGTTGCTGCTATCCCACACACCCAAGATGGGCCCATTTCAGCATAGTCCCCTGATCTCACTGGGTATTCGCCCACATATGCTCGATACGGCTTTCACCCCCTGGCGTTATGGGATCTCAAGGTGGACAGCAAGGGCTTTGCCAAGTCTAGGAGGCCCTTAGCCGTATGGCATTACTCACATGCCGTATTGTCGTTGGCCTTGGATGCATGCGGTGTTGCCGCCTATGAGAAAGCTTCTCGTAATGGGCCCAGGGGTCGAAGATGTTTCCATCTAAAAGAAGGTCGACTGCCACCAGAACTGTCTCATCACACACTCCTTCGTTGTCATTCCCTCACACGTCAATCAACGACAACTTTGAGCATCGACGCTCGTCCTCTGACGTATCGTACGTCTACAACACATTCGTTCCTGGTCGAACACATCAAGAAATCTAGTCATTCTTTCAGACGATATTCGAATTTCAGCCTATCCTTAAATCATCGAGACAACTATTCGCAAAATGCCTTCTCTTAACGCCCTTAGCACGGCGCTTCTTGCCTGTGCGGGTAGTGCTGTTGCTACTCAGTTTACTTTGGCCGATACCTACGACCACACCAACTTCTTCAGCAAATTCACCTTCAACGATGTACGACTCTCTGCTCTATATCCGTCATCACCCACCGGTTGCTTGAGATATCTTCCTTACTAACTACGGTACTATAGGCCGCCGATACCAACTCTGGTTTCGTAGTCTACCAGAACCAGGCCAACGCTCAGTCACAGGGACTCGCCAAGATCACCAGCAACAACGAGGTCTACCTCGGAGTTGACACCAAGACCGTCCTCAAGGGCGCCGGATTCCCTGGCCGTAACTCCATTAGACTCGAGTCCAAGGCTTCCTACAAGCACGGTCTCATTGTCGCCCGATTCTCCCACCTGCCTACCAACAAGTGCGGTAGCTGGCCCTCTTTCTGGACTCTTGGTGACAGCTGGCCCAACGATGGAGAGATCGATGTGTACGAGGGCTGGAACAACATTGTCCAGAACCAGCCTGCCTTCCACGTCGGCGACACCAAGACCTTCGGCCAGTGTATTCTCGAGAACGCCGGCCAGACCGCTTCCGTCGCTACTCCCAACTGTGACAACACTTTCCAGAGCCCTCCCAGCCAGTACCTCAACCAGGGATGCACTGCCAACGACAACAAGGGCCCCTGGGCCTCCAGCTCCGGCGGTACCTGTAAGTACACAACTTCCCTATGCGCAATGGGTAGTCGAAATCTAACTCTGCATAGACGCCATTGAGTGGACCAGCGACTACATCAAGCTGTACAACTGGCACCGCGGTGCCGAGCCTGCTAACTTGGCCTCGTCCAACCCCGACACTGCTACTTGGGGAACTCCCGCTGTCAATCTCCAGGGCTCCAACTGCAACATCGACAAACACTTCAACAGCCAGCGTCTCATTCTCGACATTGACTTCTGTGGCAACCCCGTTGGCACCCCTGCTTTCTGGCAGCAGAGCTGCGCCGCCGTCACCAAGCAGGCCACTTGCGCTGACTATGTCGCCAAGTTCCCTGGTGACTTTGCCCAGACCTACTTCCAGATCCAGGACATCCGTTACTTCAGCCAGAGCACCAGCAAGCCCACCACCTCCAGCAAGGCTGTTACTTCTAGCAAGGCCGCCACCTCCAAGGCTGCTACTTCCAGCAAGGCTGTTACCTCTAGCAAGGCTGCCACCTCCAGCAAGGCCGCTACCTCCAAGGCTGCTTCCTCTGCCGCTGCCTCTTCCGCTCACAGCAGTGTTGTCGTCCCGACTTCCGTAATTGCCAGCCTGCCCCCTGTTGTCACTCCCAGCCTCCCCCCTGTTGTCACTACCAGCAGGTGGTCCAACTCTTCCGCTGCCGTTACTACTCCCGCTCAGCTGACGACCTCTACCGTTTACACCACCCGCGTTCACACCATCTCTCAGTGCGGTCCCGAAGTCACCAACTGCCCATTCCGCCCCACTGTCACCACTGAGACCGTTGCTCTGTACACGACCGTCTGCCCCGTCGAGGAGGCTGAGTCCAGCTCTTCTGCTGCCGCTGCCGCTACCACTGCTCCTCCCTCTAACGGCAGCGGTCCCGAGACTCTCACCACTGCCATCACCATCGTCCACACTATCACCAGCTGTGCTCCCGATGTCACCAACTGCCCTGCTCGTCACTCTACTCAGGTCATTCCCATTCCTCCTGCTCAGCCTACCGGTGCTGCTCCTCCCTCGAACGGTGCTGGCAGCGGCCCTGAGACTCTTACTACTGCCATCACTATTGTCCACACCATCACCAGCTGTGCTCCTGATGTGACCAACTGCCCCGCTCGTCACTCTACTCAGGTCATCCCCATCCCTGCTCAGCCAACTGGTGTTGCGCCACCTGTTGCCCCTGTTGCCCCTGCTCCTCCCGTCTCTATCGTCCCCGTCATGCCCATTGCTCCGGCTCCCAGCAATGCTGCCGGCGGTGTCGTTCCCAGCTACCCCGTTGCTCCGGCTCCTAGCGCCCCCGTTGCTCCCGTTGCTCCGGCTCCCAGTGCTCCTGTCGAGCCTGTCGCTCCTGTCGCCCCGGCTCCCAGCGCCCCCGTCGCCCCTGTTTCCCCCCCTCCCGTCGCTCCCGTCGTCCCTGTTGCCCCCGTCGCCCCCAGCGCTCCCGCCGGCGGCAACGGCACCTGGACAACCGTGGCCTCTGGCCCTACCGCCCAGCCTCCTGCTCCTTCCAGCGGCCTTGGCTGCTCAGGCGCTGACTGTCTCCCCCCTCTGGGCAGCGGTGCTGTGCGCACTGGCATGAGCACTCTTGCTCTTGTTGGTGCTATGGCTGTTATGCTGTTGTAAAGGGAATCTAGCTGATTCTAAGGGGCAAGGAGAGGAGAGGAAATAAGAGAAGAGAGAGAAGAAACGAGAAGAGGAGGAATATGTGGAGAGATGGAGAGGATATGTAATTAAAGATGAAAGTCAGATTAATTGAGGCGTTATGTTGGATATTCATGTGCCACCATATTGAATATGGGAGGACGTATATACACTTATAGAGTTGGATCCCAAAGGTCTAGTCATACTGGTAGTCACATTCTACAAATTTCCTTTATCTTTTTTCTTTTCAAAACAAAATAGGCATATAGCCTTTTAGATCCTTTATTCATCGTAGTATCTCATCGGTTGCCTGTGTGAACTACATCCGCAGCAAAACTCCTTTTACCACTTTTCTCAAAACAAGGTAGGCGTATTGCCTTTAAATCCTTTGTCCATCGTACTGTCTAGTCGGTCGTCTATGGGAACTCCGTCCGTAGAAATATTAGTAGGCCTTTGCTAGCCAATGCTTACTGCAACTCTAGAGGAAGCGACTCTACCTTCATATCCACCTTGGTCGTATCATCCGGAGAATAAAACGCAGTCAGCATCCTGACTTCCTTGACACTCCGATCACCGCACACAGCCTCGGCAAGCTCCACGAGCTTAGGCCAATGACCTTCAGGAACCTCCGACTCCTTAAGGCGGTCGCTAAGAACGTAGTCCGCACGGATCCAGTACTGGACCAGGCCTGGGGCTCCGTCGCGAGCTTCGTGGACTTGGATGCGGCAGTACTGCGTGATCTTGAGGTTCTTGAGCTGGTGGGAGTTTTGGGGGAGGGTGTCTGAGTCGGCACGGGGCCTGGACTGAGGGAGTTGGGGGAGGGCTTGGAGGGGGGTGAGGGGAAGAGGTCGGAGGAGGGGGTTGTGGATGACTTTGAAGGGTTTTTGGGGGAGGGGTTTGGCTGAGGGGGGTTTTTGGGATGACATTTTTGGTGGATGGGTTTGTGGTTTGTGGTTCTGGTTCTGGTTTTGGGGTTTCTGTGTTGGTGAAGGAGTTGTGATTTTGGCTGTGCTTGAGGTTGTGAAGAGATAGGAGAGGATATGAAGGGAGCATCGTGATGTTTAAATAGAAAACAGAATGGCCTGGAAAAGGACTGAACGATCACGACGTTGTATAAGATGCGTATCGGGTGAATTGAGAAGCAGAACAGTTGAACGTACCTAGGTAAATCTCTGAGTTCGAGCACGATCAAAGGATTTCAAGCCAATTCACTTAGCACAAGTATAAACACCAAATAAGAGAGCAATGGACAGTTCAAAGGGTATCAAATATGTTTATTCATTCCGTCGGCGATCTAGAGTTCAACAAAGGCGCGTGCGAATCCATTCAGCCCACTTGCACAGATCCTCGAGCCGTTCAAGCACCTTTCCGAGATCCTGTCTAGTGAGCACCTTGCCCTTTCCAGTTGCTGCCTGCTGTTCAATAATGTTCTCATTGACAATTTCCACTACACCGCCTTCTAGAATACGAAGCGTGATGTCAATGGTAGAGTCCTTAACGGGGAAGACGACCTGAAGATATGGTGATGGATGAACCCATAATATGACATCGATGTTCATATCTTGGCCATTTCCCTTTTCGCCGTTGATGGTTTTTGGCTCTGCTTCCTGCTTCACCTTGTGTTCCTCTTCTCTATCGTTTTGTCCTTCATCATCGCTTGACGCCATGAACGCTGCCAGCTCATCCTTGACTGTCTTGGTAGTAGCAGGAGCCAATGAGGCTTTGACAGGCTTGGGCGAGTTCTCCTTTGTTTCCGACCCGAAGCTGTTGTTCAGCAATATAGAAAGGAAAGCGAATTGTCGGAGGAGAGGAAGCATGTCAATGAGTTGACGGGGATGTGAAAAAGACATTTCTGTGACTTCTTGGGAGTATATCGGCTTGTAAATGAAGAGTGTGTTATGGTGACTTCTGGTGAACGACTTGCCCTGCCGATCAAAAACACGAACATCGCGAAGGCGTGTAATCGTCCTAGATTCACTGGGGTCTTGCTTGTTCCCTGCTGATATGGGGAAGAACAAATCGTCGAATGTTGGTGGAGGAAGAGGGCGCTGACCAAAGTCGGCCGAAGGACTTGGATTGGGGGGTGTGGCGTTCACATAAGAGTAGAGTCTGATGCAGTCAGTCTGCGGAAGGATGACAGGCGGATCAAATGTAACCGTGAATGTGACTTGTGGCAGCGTCGGGAGATGCATCGACAGTTCATCCATACCGGAGTTCTTGTTCTCATCTGATGAAGGGAGTGAGATGTTCTCTGGTTCTTGCCAATCAAGGATGGGGAGATTGTGAGGCTGTAGTGCTTGATTTTGTTGCTCGTTCTCCGGCTTTGCCACATCCTTGGAAATCCAGTCCTCGGATACTCTGACTGGTGACAGGCCGAGTGATTCAATAGGCGCGCAATCAAGTAGAAGCGACCAAACCTTTTCGTTCTCAGAAATGGTCAACACCTTGTCGTCTGAAGAGGGGACAAATCGCAACTCTTTCCAGTACTGCAGAGCGAGGCCGACTTTATTTCGTGCATGCATAACGGGATAGCCGTGCCTGGTACACAGGGCAGTTAGAGACAGGTACTGATCCGACTTGCCCGCCATCTCCGTCTCTTTCTGCAAATTCGCAATGTCCCAGTGATGCAATCTTTCTAAGCTGGTAAAGATGCCTGCCAAAGCCTCGTAGCAGTCGAGGCCGGGGATGATGCTGAGCTTGTCCAGGTTGGCAATGTGGCCAAAGTTGTAGGCGAATTTATCCAGAGTCTTTGTCAAGGGACTCTGGTTGGGACCAAGCTTCAAGTCTGCCAACAGGATTTGACTGGCCGCCTCCATATGCGTAGAAACCGAGGCTGCCGAGCCATGGTAGGCTAACGATACATTCTGCACAATGTTGTTGTCTAGCACTATGTCGACCGCAATGGCAGAACCTGCAATTGCCAGTGTTTTCGTCTTTCGTCCGTCTGCGGCGGTATGTTCCTCGGATAGAAGCTCGAGGCCAAGGCGCTGAGCAAGCCGTTCCAGGCCTGCTTCGCTGACGAACCCTTTCTTTTGCTGCGATGGTATGTCAGCTTAGAGGGTTTCATGTGCATAGAGTAAAGGTACACAAACATTCAAGAGCTTGAGGATATTATCCAATCTCTTTAGCTTATCGTCTTCAGTCGCAAATGCGACTCCCAGCGTGTCCAGCCCGCCGACGCCGACATTATCGAGGCCAATATCAAAACTACCGCCAATGCCCAGTGCCCCCATGGCGGCGGCGGTCGAGGGGCTGTCAAAGTTCAACGCGCCCATGCCTGATTGGCCCATCAAAGTAGATGTCGCTGGTGACTTCTTGACCTGTTGCGGCGACGATCGCTGTCCGCGAGGCGAAAATGCAGCCTGTGCGGGATTGGAGAAGGGCGTCGAGATCGGCGGCGTTGCACCAGCAATCTGTGATGGTGTCGGACCTTGATGCGATGGTGTACGGCCCTGCTGCGAGGGCGCATGCCTCATGGGGGTTGGGGTCGCCATGATGTATCTAGATACTCGATTCGCGTGGGATGAGGTCGTGGGAATCGGGATTGGAGAGGGTAAGAAATGGTCGTCGAGGCGATGGGTGAGGAGTGGAAAAGGCGAGAGCGCCAGCTGATTATCCGTCAGAGTGTTGAAGGCATCGGTTAAGAACCCATCAAAGGGCACAAAAGAGGCTATAGCTGGTAGCTAAGCAAATATCACAAGTACCAGGGCAAAATTGTAAGAATGTGAAGCTGTGATGTCCAGATCCTGGAGGTTGACGGAGCTGACCTGATGGAGCTTCTGCTCTATTTCGCCAGCCTTGTGGCGTGCCGACAGCTAGCGGCGCAGCCCACTAAAGAAGGTACTCCGTTTAGTGCGCTGTTCCGGTGGATGTGCAAGTACCAGCGATCGAGCTAGCCTTTTACAACCGACGAGGCTGCATCTCCAATGTTCAATTCTCTTTTCTTCCCTGTCGTCGGCTTTTTCTGAAAGCTTCCATATCGCATTCTCATGGCGACTGTTGGGAATGCGGCCCGGCAGATACGAGATCGGGCACTTCGCGAGAGGTCGATTCGTGTGCTCGTATCGCCAACGCCAATCTCCTTCGCCGAGCGCCGCTCAGTTCTGCAGGTGCTGGAGCAATATGGCCCTGTCGAGTTCTTCAAGATGACTCCCGTAGGTCACAATCCATTGGATAGCGTATATATGTGGTACGGCAAATGAGAAACACTATCTAACAACAAAATCGATTTGCTATAAAGGGCTATTACGCCAACTTTGTTTCTATAACAAGAGAGCCCACGACCGCCGAGAGATTGATAGCTAGCAGCCCTCTAACATACAAGATCACGGAGCCTGTCCGCAGCGCGGTGGAAGACATTTACGTTGCAGATCTAAACGAACCAGAGAGCTTTAGCACCATGCAGCCGACAATAACTGGGCAACAGACGAGCGGCACGAACTCATGGTCTGACGGCGCGGGACAGGGACAAGATCAGGGACGAGAAGCGGAACTAAAGCAGGGGGAGAGGGAGTTCAAACTGGAAATCTTCCCTGCGCCCGAGTACAATCATAGATTTGCCATGGCCGGTTCACCGCTGCACGGCATCTGGAACGATGGCTACGAACAGGACCAATCCTTCATTGCAACAACGCTAAGGCAATCGCTGCCCAAGAGCATCGCTAGCGAGGGGCTTGTGCACTGGATGGTGAGCGGCATGAAGACGCGAGGAGGGCGGCGGATGAAGAGGCTGCAGATCAAGGAATGGCTTCCCAGCTACATGAAGAAGGGCTCGACTGAGTAAGAGTACAAGTAAGCCAGCGACACCATCCCGCGCTATTACTAGATGCGCGGAAAGCTGCGACAGGAGCTACGACAATGAGGAGGACGATGCTGGCCCTTGTCCCGCAATGAATGCGACATGACTGAGACAAGACGGCCTGAATTTTACCGGCGACAATGGATGCAAGGCGGTATCGCAAATTGCAAGAGGCTGGTGGTCGCACAAGATGTCACTGCATTCAAAAAGTCATCGTCTTAAAGGTGACGCCAATTAATTTCCAAAGCCAAGGCAGGGAAACAAACAAACACCAGCCAGGCGCGATTGGGCAATTGAGGGTTCCCAAAAATGGAACAAAAGCCGCTGGAAAACCAACATTGAAGACAGTTTTGAGGGATGAACCATAACCTAATTCAGAAGTTGATGATGATGGATCTGCGCACGCTTTGCAACTTTCCTTGTTCTGGCTCCAACCCGGCACAACAATACAAGCGCAGCTGGTGCTACAGCTACTTCATCATCATGTGCGCATAAACATGTGTAATCTAGAACGTACGAGCCGCTTCCCATCGCCGATGATGTGGCCTTGGTGGCCATGCATGGGGGGCTAATGGACTGGGATGTGCGAGGTCAAGACGAAAAATTTCACCTTACGTCACCCAAACGGCCATCCAACTGCTAGGCACAGCCCATCACGCCGTCGCGGTCGGTGGTCAGGGCAGTGGCGCATCGTCTCCAGATGGCTGTTTGGCTCGTCTTGTTGTGTCTCACCTCATTCGTCACACGATAGGGGATAGGGAGAGCGATGCCGGACGAGGGGATTCACACGTCTGGACGCAGAGAGCAGTGAGCAAAAGACAAAGGAGAGCCGAAAGTGTGTCCCTGCTTGCTTGATTCCTGTTCATCCTGGGCCTGGGCTGCGATGACACCTGGACAGCGACCACAGCAGGGGATTCTACGCGTAGACCGCCACACTTCCCCCCTGTCCTACGCTCGAATCGGGCTTGGCCTTGGGAATCAAGACCCATATTGTGGCTCCAAGCAGGGCAGCGATCTGGTAGCGCAGCCACTCTCGCTACGTCACCCGCAGCTCTTGTGAACTGCAAGGCTCAGCCGTGATCCGAGTGGGCTAGCAGTGTGGGAAATACTTGGACGGGCCGGGACATGATGTCTGGAAAATTTCCTCGAGACAAGGATTGTATATGTGTATGCTCTACCGCGGTGCCATGGTTGGTCCGAGACACTCTGCCGGGCGGAGCAGCGCAATGTCGGAAAGGAGCGCCTTCACTCAAGGATCGCGATTCCATCTCTGGAGAAAATGTAGGGGCTTCGGTGTTGTGCCAGTGGTCTCCGGAGTACCTGCGGCAGGATCAAATACGTGTATAGACATTGCCATTGCGTGTTCTGTACTGTACGAGTACATACAGAGCGAGCACAAAGGCCAGAACAAAGAGAGTTGAATGACTTGGTACACGCTAGCAAGGGGATTCGATTCGCGTTGCTTCTCATTGAACAAGAGCCGGCACCAACATGTGCTAGACGGGGGTGGAGCCGTCTAAGCATCGTATCTAGACAAGGCCAAGCCATGTCCATCGCGTGGACAAAGACCAAAAGCCGGCAGAAGCACGCTTGGCAGCTCTGTCAAGTCTAATTCGTTCGTCTTCATGACGTCGCCGTTCTGTGGCACCCAACTGCTGTCGGCGGCCGCTCACCCTCGTGAGACAACAGGAGCCATGCGTTGGCTTATATGCTGACACTCTCCCTCCCTTTTCCCCCTTGCTTTGATCATTACTATTTGTTTCCATCCAATACCCTCTCTTTTTCTTCGTCTTTGTTCAACTCGTCCTTGTTCAACCCGACTCACCTCCCGTCGTCGTAACTTATAATACCCAACAGTTACCACTCCTGCCTAGTGCCTCTCAATATCTAAGCACAGTCTTTCATCATGGGTGTCGGCACATTCTTTCACTACTTCGGCACAGTGCTGCTGCTTGCTGCCACGGCTCTCCTTATTGTCGTGTCGGTGACCGCGCCTGTGGTCAACGATCTCTCCATCCTGAAGGTCGACGTCAGTGGTAGCAGCACTATAGACAGAATAACATTTGGCACATTTGGATACTGCATCATCAGAGAGTATGTGCCCTTTCCACTCACACCGTTTTGAACCACCTTACAAGAATATGGAACTAACATGTAATATCAGCGGACCTGATGACTGCACCAAGGCTCACGTTGGCTACGATGCCACCGCCGCTCTCGCAGGAGTCCAAGGCCTTACCTTCTCCAAGGGCGACCGCGATTCCGCCAGGATCCTCACCCGAGTTCTGATTCTGCACCCCATTGCTGCTGGCCTTACCTTCTTGGCCTTCTTGCTCTGCCTCGGCACCAGCTTCCTCGGCTCCTTTGTCGCCTCCCTCTTTTCCTTCCTGGCCTTTCTGGTCACAGTCGTCGCCATGGCCTGTGACTTTGCCGGCTTCTCGATCATCAAGCACGCCGTCAACACCAGGGGCCCCAACAACCTCCATGCTCGCTGGGGTCCTACCGTCTGGTGCATTCTTGTCGCCGCCGCCTTGAACCTCATCGCAACTGTCTTGGTCTTTATCACCTGCTGTGCTGGCCGTAGAAAGAAGACCCACACCCACCGCGGCAAGGCTGACTACTAAGAAGGGACGCCTACCTCTCTATACGACTGCAACAATGCAACAATGAAAAAAGAAACGAAAACCCCTACTTCGGGTCTATTCAGCAATCCTTATGGTAGCGATTTCACACTTGTTATAAAGAAGAAAGAACACAAAGAGAAAAGAATGAAGATATGAATGTGGATGGGGAAGAACATACAGTAATGAATTGTTTTTGGTACTTGTTTTTGCGCGCGAAAGGGGGAGGATCTTGATCATGATACCACGACAGGGGCACGTTAGTGTGGGGGTTTGGCGGTCCTGGGACCTGAATGATTGTCTAATTTTATATACCTAGTGCTTAATATTCTAACGTCCAATCCTTTTTATGATGAATCTAAATATTAATGGATTAAGTCTGCAACGCATTTATATATCGACGCAACGTTCATCTGATAATTCTTCATGGTATATTCCGGAGCAGAAAGATCTATTTGACGAAACGCAGGTGGGACACGGGTGATTGTTGTTGCAGATTCTCAGTATGGCGCGTTTTTGCCAAACAAGAGGCAGCGTTAGTAGAGAAGAAGAAGCCTGAGCAGGACCATAAGGAAGTTCAGTAGCAGATGAACGGATATAAGGAGCCTGACTATTAGAGTGTAGTGTCTTGTTTGCGGAAGTGTAATCCGCAAGTGTAGACTGAAGGTCTGTAGCTTTTAAAGGCGGCGCTGGAGGTGGAGGTGGAGTTGGTGGACGAGGGCCTCCGACTTTTAGACGGGGGGGAATTGGAAGCGGGAGGCTGTTATCCTGAGTTGTGGAAAGGCCTAACATGGCTGGAAGAGATAGAGCATGGATAATTTTATGCTGTTGCGTTTGGCTAGTGGTGCCTCGAGTATCTGTGTAGAAGTAGTAGTCTTCATGATTTCGAGGATCTCTTAAATTGTAGTCTTCAAGATCTCGTTGATCTCTAAAGTGGTAGGGTTCTTGGCAGGACGTTCGCGGCTGTGGAGCCGAGTCGTGAGGTGGCAAAGGAGCCAGTGAGGAACTTTGGCGTAAAGGAGAAGCATCTCGAGAAGTGCTCGACGAGCGCGAGTTCAGGATGGTGTTGAGGTGCTGGCTATTCGCGGAACTGATGCGCTGGTTGAAGACGTCGCTGGGCACAGCCGGCGCCAGGCTTGGCTGTGATGATGAATTGGGTGTCAAAGACAAGTTTTTCCAACTCCAATCGATGTCTTGATGCCAGCCAAGGAACTCGTTCTCGTTGTCCAACTTATCGTTGTTAAACAACTTGAAATCGCCGTCAAAACCCCCATTGTCGTTAGTCCGTCCGAATTTAACGTCGTTTAACAAACCATCGCCGTACACATCTGTCGTCGTGCGGTCGAGTTTGGGGACAATTTTATTGCTGTAATGTGTGAGCCCAAATGATGAGTCCTGTTCGCCAGCCGGCTGATTGTTATTGTTGAGAGGTCGGCGCATATCTTCATCTTGCATGCTTTTCTGTGGAGTGGCAGGCCTCTGCTGTAGCAGTTCCTGTTTCCGTTCCCGTTCCAGTTGCCGCATCTCCTGCAACATCAGTTCGATTTGATCATCCTGAAGGTTCTGGTATTTTGTGATCAGGTCGTTCCTCGTGAGCTGCGGGATCATCTGGGAGTCCTGATGCATCATACCAGAAGGAAGAAGACTCGCTGGGCCCACACGGGGAGTTGTTTGACGAGAGATGTTTGCTGCTGGAGGGGGCAAAGAAGCTGTTTCTCGTGAGGGTCGCTTAGATTTTTCAGCAGTGCTCTTCGGCTCTGGTGCGGAATTTCTGAGCAGTAGAATGCGTTCGATCGCCATTGCTCGATTCAGTGGTCCGGGCTCGCAGCAGTCGGCACACCGGTGAGAAAAGCCCTCTTGAAATTTCCTCCAGCTGCCGGGATAGCAGCATTCTATGTGCTGCCATGTGCCGCATATGTCGCAGCTTATTATGTTTCCGTACAGGTGATTGTTTTCAGAGAAACCGCAGATACAATTGATTTTGATTATGTCGCCGCGGGGTTCTTCTTCCGGCGCCTCGATCTGGTCGGCGACATGGGAGGTGGCATAGTCAGGCCCGGAGAGGCCCATGGGCGCAGGACGTTTCCTAATCGATTTTCGTTCCAGCCGTTGATCACGACTGGTATGGTGCTCCGTCACATGATTCTTCAATAACCTAGCTGAGGTAAACACGGGATATTGACAGCCTTGAACGCGACAAATATGCTTTGAATGTTCTGCTTCTTCATGGTGAGTGAGGCTGTCCATGTTATTGAAGCCCAAGGTGGCATATGGACATGACCAGACCCGACACGTAAACGCTGAAGTTCGAAAGTTTTGTTTGAATTGTTCAAGTTGTTGGAAGGATATACCGGGATAATTGGAATAGTTTAGTAGCTTTTGAATCAGTGTTTGATACTTCTTTTTTAAAGTAATGACGTCCCTTGAAATATTATCATGCTGTATACATGTAGTGTCATCTATATGCACATTATGTTGTTAGTCATGAACTCAAAGAAATGACGTAGAATGGGAAGCTGTACCATGGAGTGATACCACTTCTATTGCCTCTTTGTTTTGTTCTAGGAGCACCACCTTGACCATTTTGTACAAGCGGTAATCTTTCTGTCGTATCAAAGTAAGTCGTGGATCTGACGGGCTGCCATCTGCGTCTTCACAATTGGTTTCTGCAGCTATAAAGCTTTCTGCTAGGCGACAAGATAACGTAAAGAACTCGGAATCGAAAAACTGAGCTTGGTCAAACTTAAGAGATGATAAAAGGTAGTCGGCCCAAAACTCGGTGGCGTACATGTGGAAGCCGTGGAGTCCACGGAGAACTCTCAAAGTTCTTTCTGAATCTGGGTATAAAGGAGCAAAGATTTGCTGACCAGATAACAGACATCGAACGGTAGCTAGTCCATGTCGTTTTTGTGACTCGCTTTCCGTGACTAAGAGTGCTGTATCAGAGCTCTGGAGAAAGCTGCTATACGTTAGCCAGATATTTCCTAATTTGGTTATAGATGAACATACTCCCTGACTGACACATGGACAAACGAGTAAGAAGAGTCGGCCTGCTTCTGGATGAGAGGTTCGCACCTGTCAAGAATATACGCTGGCACTAGCTCGTCAACCTGTTCTTGTTTGGCGTCAAATGTTAAAGCAGATAAAAGCTCTGCTAAGCGGAGCGGCCGTTTTGCAAATGCGATCCAGCTTAAGACGGCGCTGATTCGCTGAGCAGATCTTTCATCGAAATTGGCCATAATCTGCGATAACATCCGGCCATAGCTATATGATAGTTGGTGTCAGGCGAAATCTTTATAAGAAGGGGCCATTGCTGGACATATTGTATTTCGTTGACTCACAATTCGCCGAGTTCCCGGGGAAGACTAATCGCTGCCTTCATGATTTCATCGCGGTGGTAGAAAAGATTCTTATTTATGTACTCCATGACGAGTTTTGCCCAGAGAAACATGCCTGGCACCGATACGTATTAGCCCAAGTAAGAAATAGCTCCGGTATGTAGAACTTGCCATCTGCTTTCTGGGCAATTTGAGAAGCCAGCGCCGTAACATCGTCATCAGTGATATGTAATTGAGAGAGACTTGGCCGAATAGCGTTTATCCTTTGCAAAGTATAATCTTGGATGGCCTTGTTGAGATGATCTTTCTCGCTAGATAATGATACCTGGTGTTTCTTCTTGACGAATTTAGCGACCTCAGGCTTCATTTGAGTGCATAATAGCACTTTAAGAAGAGTTGCTGTAGAAGATGAAGCAGAGGTAACCAGCTTGTTAAGTGTTTTGACAACACTCGCTATTGTGATATCATCACATTCATCCAGCCCATCAATAATAATGTGAAGGGTCTTTTGTTTTTCTGGCAAGGCACCCATAGCTTCGACTAAGAGGCGCAAAAGTTGTTCAACAACCGTGTTGCTTGGAGCTTTCTTCTTCAAGACCAACCAGTCATACGAAAGCGTGATGAGTTCAGGATCCAAACGAATCATTTGTATCATCAAGGACCGCATTATGTAGTTGTAGTCTGTTGACTCAGGGTAGAGATATGTGCAGAAATGAGCTGCTACTAAAGAGCTCTCTGAAGCACGGAGAAAAGTCGCGATTTGTGCTGCCAAGACACTTTTGCCGCTCCCGACGAAACCATGGAGCACGGCAAATTGAGTATCGCGTTCGCATTTTGCCCACGATCGAATCTTCGGTTGTTGGAGTATCCACCTACAAGATCCAGGATTTTGGCTCGCTTCAGAGATGAGATGATCAAATACTTTGATCTGATGAGTCTCGTCAATCTTCAAGACGCTCAAGACAGCTCGAAACTCGGTACTTGTACGCTCCTCCTCCTCTTTTTTTAATTTGGCCATTTCTTGCTGTCTCCAGTCCTCCAATTTCTCTCTCATATCCTTTGCCTCCGATACGTTAGCCGCATTGACTGTTTTATCAACGAGGTCTTCATGTGCTTTTAGATCATCAAATATGATGTCGAACCGCCGTTGGAAGCGTCCCCAAGAAGTAGCAAAGAGGCGCTGCCATGCTAAACATCCCTGAATATTAGCTGAGACCTATATTACAACAGATATGTAATTGAGCCTAACCATTTCGCCGGACAAACTTGTAAGCTTCTCCGTGAAATTTAAGAATATCCGAATAATACACTGCCAAAGTGTTTTGGACTTCTACGTTGTTTGAATAAGCGCGATCAAAGAGGTTAAATCGAGCCAGCGGCTCAGCTAGCTTGCTATAAACCTTGATGATCTGCTCAAAGGCTTCGATGTAATCGGCGGATATCTAGATGCGACATTTGATTCATCAGCGAGATCACTCACGTCTCGTCACACCGTATTTGTACCTTCAACACCAGCTTAATCGGCGCCCATAGCCATGGCAGATATGGCGTTCCATTGCATAAAACTTCAATCGCTTGCGAATAGTGCCCCAAACCGGTGAATAAAGGTACCAGTCTTCGCATATTTCGCAACGACTGGCTTGCTGCAAGCTGCTTTTCGATTTGGAGAGCAGCCTGTTGAACATCTTTGAGCGAGAGATTTTTCAGTTGCGACCGATCAGAAACAGTGATGATTCTTTCGAGCTCCATGAATGCTTCTCGCATCATGCGCTGTGCCTGAAGAGAGGCCCTCTTGCTTAACGGCATCTTTTTCTTTGGACGCGCCGAGCTGTCGTTAGCCAAACTCCAGTCTTTCTCAGCGATGTTCCAACAAGGCTCTTAGATGGCTTATAGATAGAATGAATAAAGTTGCAGAAGATAAAGCAACAGCTGACCGCCTATTCCTGACCATGGCGGGCTACTATTGCATGTGCCCCCTCGTGGTGCGCGGCGGCTGGAATAAGGCTGTGCAGATTCCATTGGCTGTCAACCATCCACGTCGCGACAGGCTTTTTGTTAGGCGTACATTGACAATACAGGTATAGAGTACGAGTCACGCTTCCTGGAACTGGCATCTAATCTCACTGAAAGTTGATGATGGCATCATACTAATGGACCTCGGATAACAACACAACCATAATGGAATGCGACCCGAACCATTCTCGCGGATCAAAGCGACGGCGACCCAGCTTCTTCGGGAATTGCAATGCCAATGAACCTGAACCAAAAAGAATTACGATTTCTGAAATACTGAATTTAGCGGTTGATGATGAGCGCCATGTCCCGACAGCATATGCTACACATGAGTCAAGTTGTCATCATACGTCTACCGCTTGTGTCAATTCCAATCAAATCAGCCCATTTAACCCTGAAAAGCAGTATATATGCTTTGGTACCGTGCGCAATTTCCCGCTTCTCTACTACATACCGCGTTTAACGTGAAGGATTTCAGATAACAGATATAAGCGGAACATGTCAGTTTATGCGAGCCTCACGGGCCCAAGAATTCACAATCCACTTGGACGATTCTCAGACGTTCCACTGCATCGACGATACCTCCATAAAAGGCCAAATTGACCTAGGACTCACATACATAACAGATGCTTTGCGCGATGAGCAGGAACTTGAACTAGAGATCACATGCTCTATAGACGCAACGCAATCATCTAAGACAAAATTCACGACGCCTTTATCCACGCCATGTCAGCTTAAAGTGACTCTATTTGGACCCGTCTCTCTTTTTGAAGAAGTAGGAAGCTTTTTTGAGGATCATAACCTCTATCTTCAAGATCCAGTCAGCTGCTCACGAAATGTTTTATACCGAAACCCGCACAAACTATCTGTTGACTGCGACCCTCCTCTTTGGACCTCAGACATAAACAGAGAACATTCAAACTTAATGGTTGTTGAAACCACACAACCGAGGCCCGAGTTGATTGATATTTTAAACTCTCAAGAAGATCTAGTTGAAACAAAACAGCCTGGTTCCATTCGATCAGTTATGCAAAGGTAGCGGAACAGACTCAACGACGTGTTTGTTGATGCCTTGCCAGTCAAGCTAATAAACTCATTCTAAATAGACACCAGTTACAAGCGTTAACATTCATGCTTCAAAGAGAGCAAGGTTGGGCTTGGCATGACGGCCGAGTGGATCTTTGGGAATTCGTCTCTGAGAGTACTGGATCTTAGTAAGTCCTCATTAGCGACATTCTACATGTAACAAATGACCTTTCACTGACTCCCTCCGAACTACATCTAGTTTCGTCAATAGGGTCTCCGATGCAGATCAAACAGAGGCTCCGCCGCAATTTTATGGTGGGATTATCGCAGACCCTATGGGTCTAGGCAAAACATTATCTATGATTTCTCTAGTAGCCTCCGATCTACTTGTGGATAGAAATGATCCAAACTCAATTACTGGGGCCAATGCCGAAGAATCTTCTGGTCGAACATTGATCGTCGTACCACCTCCTCGTGAGTTTCAATGCTAGCAGCCTGCTAGTTCTTAAGTTCTTACAAAGACTAAATCTTCCCGCACAATATAGTTCTTGACTCTTGGGAAGAACAGCTAAAACAGTGAGGCTCACATAAACTTCTTAAAGACATAGGTCAACATGGAACTAACTGGAGCTTTCAGGCACGTTTTCCCCAACAGTATCCCCTGGCGCCGGCATCATGGAAAGTCTCGTGTAACAAATGATTCTGATCTTGAGGAATCTTTGGTAGTATTAACAACTTATCACACGGTATCTTCGGAATGGAAGAGTAGCTCAGATCAGCAACCGTCCTTCTTATTTAACACACGGTGGAGGCGAATCATCTTAGATGAGGGTTTGTCCCACGCACCTTTGGGACTATTTTACCTGAGTAAGAAGATATGCTAACACTCATCAGCTCATTTCATCCGAAATAGCGATTCTCGAATGGCTCGTGCCATATGTTCGATAAACTCGGTTTCTCGATGGGCTGTAACGGGCACGCCCATCCAAAACAGACTCGGCGATCTCACAGCACTTCTAAAGTTCCTCCAGGTCTATCCTTATTCGGAAGAACATAAATTCAATACAGATATCTCTCATCTGTGGAAAATCGGCAAGGTAGACGAGGCGGTGAAGCGACTGAAGCGGCTTGCGGGCTGTATCCTTTTGCGTCGCCCCAAGACAGTTATCCAGCTGCCACCAAGACATGACTTCCAACACTTCGTGGAGCTGGCCCAAGCAGAAAGAGATTTATACCAAGCATTCAAAATGCACACCCTATCTCACATTGAACAGGCCCTTTCTGCAGATGGCAAGTTTAAGAGAACGCACTCTTACGCCAATATGCTACAGAGAATCGAAGCAATGCGCATGGTGTGTAATCTCGGCTTGTATTACAAGATGCGGTATGATCTCGAGACATATAACGAGCAGACGTCACAGAATTGGACAGCAGTTGCCCAGCAGATGTTCAACATACGCCGTGGAATTAGTAGCATTCAGTGTCGTCTCTGCTATTGCCCGGCTGATTCGACAGAGAATGCATTTTACGAAATTGAGCCGCCTGCAATGTCAACTTTCTCCCAATGTCCGGAATTTGTTTGCTCTACATGCGTATCAACTCGCTCACATCCCGTGGTCTTTAAATCCTGTTCTCATGAGACCATCTGCCCTTTCGCAAACATATCGACTGATATATTCGAGACTGATGATATGCCTAAACTCACGATGAACCAGTTATCTGATGGATTACCAACGAAGATATCCATGCTAATCAGCGACCTGCAAAGTCAACCTCATGACGTAAAATGGTGTGATATCTCAGACAGACTTCTGACTCGAATGCATGTATTTTCGGCTGACATGCGGAACAGCGTCGTTTTCTCCTCGTGGCGAACTACACTCGAAATCATTGAAGTTGGACTCAAGCATGCATGCATACCTTGTCTACGGTTCGACGGCAAAGTGGCCCAGAAAGATAGGCATGCAGTAATCGAGCGGTTTCGTAAAGATCCAACGATTCGGGTGCTCTTGGTGACACTATCGTGTGGCGCGGTTGGGTAAGCCCAAGAGGCGCTATCATTCAGACATTCCAGCTCATTCTAATACGCTTCTTTCAACAGTCTTACATTGACGGAGGCCTCCAGGGCCTATCTTATGGAACCACACTGGTAAGCTGCTCCGTATGTATGATAGCGAGGAGCTCTCGTTAATATGCTCTTTTACAGGAATCCGACGCTTGAAGACCAGGCGCTGGCGCGAATTCACCGTATAGGACAGACGAAAGAAGTAAACACTATTCGATTCATCGTGCGGGACTCATTTGAGGAGGCATGTAATCTTACAATAAATAAACTTTCGGTGAATTCACTAACACTATTCCGAACGCAGAGAGTTGTAGAACTACAAAAATCCAAGACGGATCTGGCCGAGGTAATACATCGTCAAAATGAGAGCAGCCAACCAGATGGAGCTCAACGGCCACTAGAGGTTCGTAAACCGGCATCATGAATTCTTTTGCTTTCCGTCTAACACAATCTAGTGGCTAAAAGCGCTCATATAAATTCACTCAAGTGAGCAAAATCTGCTCGACGAGCTAAGTTGATATAAGACGCGCTCCCTAAGAAGAGTATACATACATGTAGTTCGGCATAATAGAAACTCAGACCTGAAGACCTAAGATCTAGATCGCCATCATGCCCACATATAGCAGTTGCAATACTATATATCAGATGCATTTAACCAGTCTCCGCTCATCCAACTAGCCACATATGCAACATCTAGCAGGTATGATACCATTAAGCTTATCTTCACGGCTCCTCCGGATGCGCAGCATCATACAGGGGTTGCTTTCGAAACATAACACAGCCTCGATCCAATGTCCGCAAATCGTAGCTATGAACAGAACACGAAGTACATATATAAACCGAAACGCATTACAAAGCGGCGGAGATGAGTGGAATCTTCGGGCCGCAAAACGAGACCTCCCTATACATGCGCGAATAGCGCCGCCATAATGAACTCCGTTTACTGAGCGTTTTCCGGTTTTGTTCATATATTAAACATTAGCCTTGTTTTATATCTCTCTCTATACGTCTCTGAAGTATACGAAATAGAATTTTTTCCCTCCATTTAATACGGAAATTTCGGCGATATACCACGTGCGATGCTCCGTATTACTCAAGCCACGTAGCCAGCTAGTTACACAATGACCGTAGATCACTCTTTTCTTTCGGCCCAATACGTAGACTGAGCATTTACAATTTCTCCCTATGATACGAACATGTTTAGAGATGAACACGTATAGTGGAAAATTTTGTTAGAGATAAGGCTAGATGGCATCAAAGACACTCAGTTCACCAACAAGAAAATATCACACAAAGCAATTTGAGACAGCATCATTTAAAAAACACAATATTATAATTAAAACCCTATTTAAAAAAAGAAAAAAAAAATACCAAACTAAACTCTTTCCTCTCTTTTTATCGTATTTTCCTCGCAGAAAATCCCACCATTACTCTATTAGAAAAATCCGAAATGAAGTCAGAAGTCACCACCTAATAGCCTATGCCAACAAATTAGAGGGCCATGACACAAGCACCGATGAAAACGGCCACAGCTCCCATGACAGGGGCAGCCGCGTTCACAGCACCGCCAGAAGACGGCACAGTGGTAGGACGCGACGCCTGGGAGGTAGTGGCCGTCTGGTTATTTGCGTACGCACCTCTCTTTTGGTACGTGGCCATGGTTTCGGCCGCGCTCTCCGCGATAGTGAAATCAAATTCAGTCACTGTGGCGGTCGTAGTGACCGTAGTGTTAGGGTCCGAGGAGGTGATGGTAGTAACGAAAGTAGTAGTAGGATCGGTAGGGGGGGCGGTAGTGGTATCCTCCGGCGCGGTGATGGTGGTGGTGAAAGTAGTCAAAGGATCTCCCGCAGTGATGGTGGTAGTGGCAGTGATGGTGAAAGTGGCAGTCATCACAGGGTTAGGCGGATCTGTGACAGTGACAGTGGTAGTGGAAAGATCCTGGGTGACAGTAATAGTAGCACCTCCATCTGTGACAGTGGTAGTGGAAGCGTCAGGGGTGACTGTGGTAGTGGAAGGGTCCTGGGTGACTGTGGTAGTGGAAGGATCCTGGGTAACTGTGGTAGTGGAAGGATCCTGGGTGACTGTGGTAGTGGAAAGATCCGCGGTGACAGTAACAGTAGCACCCCCATCTGTGACAGTAGTAGTAGAAGTGGCAGTGGTAGTAGAAGGGTCCTGAGTGACCGTGGTAGTAGAAGGATCTTGGGTGACCGTGGTAGTTGAAGGGTCCTGGGTGACCGTGGTAGTCGAAGGGTCCTGGGTGAAAGTGGTAGTGGAAGTAGAAGTGGCAGTGGTAGTGGCCGTGGTAGTAGCAACACCTGTATTTGTGACAGTAACAGTAGCCGTTGCGAAGCTGTCTTGGACGGATTGCAAGCTTCTCATGAGGGAGCTAAAGAGCCGATTAAAGTTTACCTGAGCAGTCATAGACGGTTCAGCGGCAGCTTTCATAAGCGCAGCTCGTACGATGTCTTCCTGGCTCTCGTGCTCCTGGTGGTGGTCGTGCTCCTGTTCGTGGTCGTGGTCGTGCTCCTGTTCGTGGTCGTGCTCCTCGTCGTTGTCATGCTCCTCGTCGTGGTCATGTTCCTGGTCGTGGTCATGTTCCTGGTCTTCGTCTCCATGGCGCCAAGTAGACGTCCACACATGGGAAGTCCACTCGCCAGTCCATTGGCGTGCCTCGACTACGGGGCCCACAGTCGGGACAGGAGACTCAGCAGCCTCATGCTTCGCGACACGCGTGAATGGAGAGACTCGCAGCTCAGGGGCGCCCTGGACCAGGGGGGCCGTGGCGGCGAGGGTCAAGATGATAGCACGGAAGCCGTACATGATGAGGGATTGTGTGAAGTGAAGTTGATTGTGCAGAGTGCTGAAGTGAGCGAGGATGGGATGAGGAGGAAGAGAAGAGAGAACTTGATCGAGTGAAAGATTCGCTCAATTTATAACTGTTTGTCCGACACCATGATGGCCACCAACGGGGCAATATCCTCAACTATCCTCAACTTGCTCGAGCACGCAATACCCTGTGAGGGAATAGATAAGAATAAGGCCGGTCGATGGGACGAATCGCGCCGTTGGTGTCTGCCACTGTATCAGCCTTACAACCTTAACGGAAAAATCACCTCATAGATCGCGAGCTTGTGCCCTCAACAAAGCAACTCGGTGGTATACGCAAGTCTCCAGATCCAATTGATGTCCTTGAAAACTATCGCTGATAAACACTAAAACCTTATTTTCGGCTGGAATCATAGAACGAATATGCCCGCTATGTTGTGTAGGATACCCATTTGCCCCGCTGCTCCTAACCTTCCACCCTTTTCGTTTTTTCTTTGTTTTCTTCCATTTTCGTCTTTCGTAGTTGTGCTATACTTTCTGTTGCCTAAGCTCGTATTTATTTGAACCCCAAAACGCCGTTGTGCAGCCCGAAGGAACCATCACTCTTCTTCTGGAATGTCTGAAAAGAAGCTGAATCGCATTCGGTGGCTCTGGTATAGGGCATTAGCTACTGTCACGAGACTTGTGGGATACATATAGCATCTAGGGAAGTAGGGGACTGCTCACAAATGGTAGCTTCGGAATGACAACAGCCAGCGTAGCGAGGAAGTTAATGACAAAGTATGTTGAGTCGTAGTGGGTATAATGTGTGCTGAGTAAAAATAGCACGATAGGGACACTGAGGAGAAACTTCTTGGTTGGTGTGTACTGGGCTCCGTTGTCGATCTGCTCCCACATGTTGAGGTTGTCAAAAGCACCGCCGTTGAAGTCAAAGGGAATGCCTCGAACGTAGTGGAACATGATGTAGGAGCCGACCATGTACGTCATGTTGGTCAGCGTCCACGAAGCTTCCTGGGAACTGCCCGGGATAACATCGTAGAGGATCTTGAGGCAGGCGATGATGACGATGTGGATAGTCCAGGCCCCTATTTTTGCGGCGGTCCAAGGTTAGCAAACGCAAGCCAAAAAAAGGCCCTTCTCAGGGGCAGAGCACGTGGATTGAAAAGCATACCTTTTGCGTTTGTCCAGTTGGCGTTCATGTTCGGTATAACAGCCTGATCGCTCATCTGCTCAAGCGTCTCGGGGGGCTCGTGGTAGACCTGGAGGATGCTGCTAGACCTCCTCCGGCGGCCACCAGCGCTTCGGTCGGTCATGTCGAGAAATCGGCTGCTGGCGGGTTTTGCGCCTGCGTCTAAAGTCTGTGAGGATGCGGGAAGACAAGTTGACGGCATTGTCGGTTTGGATGCTTTTGTCTGCTCCCGAGGCCGCGAATGCTCCTTCAGTCTCTCGCAAGGCAACGCGCAAGTCGGAGGCCAAACGTTAAATCGGGGCGCCGGGTAGTTCTTGGCGGCACACGTTGTTAACGAGGCGATGAAGGTACTGAGTACTCTTGAGTACGACGTCGGCGGGTATAATTCAAGAGCGATCGGTGCAGGCGGCGGGCACAAGCGAGTGAACAAGCTTTATGCAACTAAGCGGGCAGCAACTGGGCACAGCCACAAGAGGCTCAGGAACAAGCTTTCTGCTGTCTGGGAGTTGGTTATCTGGCTTCATCAGTGGCAGAGTGGGGGTGAATTTTGGAGGAATGGATGCGAATACGAACCTACCTTTTACTGTATCTTGCTTTCCTTTCTTCCTGTTTTTCTCTCTCTCTTTCAAAGAGAGAAATCTCGATGGTGCTGCAATCACACGATTCACTTGGGCCAACGAATGTTTATTCACGCAAGGTTTTGCTTTGTTCTTGTTTTTTCTCGGCGGCTTTTTAGATAAGGTACGGAGTGGCGGTATGGAGCGGGATGGGGTTGGTTGGCTGGCGCATTACGCGCATTATATGGTGGGCAGAGGGGGGCCTTGGGGGCATAGAGGAGCAGAGGATTCTGTCGCAATTGCTGGATACGACTCGCTACTCCCGTCTCAAACTCGCTTAGAGAGCGTCCTGAGGAACTTGGAGATTCTGAGCGGTGGTCCGGACAGGCTGACGACGGTTTTGCTGGGATCAGTATCAGTCTATGGAAGCTGTGGAGACACCCTGGAAAGGGGCGCCGCGGTACCTGCAGGAACAGGAGATATCATCCGACAGCAAATTGAAGCCTCCGTGGTGCTAATGCATGCTAATTAACGTAAACGTCTATGATGGTGGGCGGCGAGCACCAAAGCGTAAAGGCTAAGGTGAAAATGCCTCTGGACAGCAACCAACAACTTCTACAAGTGCTCAACACCAAGAGAGGGAGAGAGGGGGTTTGGTCCCTGATATCACATGCTCGGACTGGGTAGGTATTTGCTTGGACATCCAAACATCATTACAGCCCTCGTACACGATCCGTGCTTCTTCACACAGGACCCTTGGATGGCATCCCCCTACCCAGCTAATAACGTCTACACGTGCCAATCTAGCCGCTATCCGGGTGATCTGAAAAATCACCACATCTAGTCGCCTCTTTAGTGCAGCTGCTTTATTAAAAACCGGCCAAGACGCTGTGGCTGTATCTGTCCCACCTACCCCGTAATATCTATATCTTAATAACAGGCCAAGGGGACGCAAGGAGACGAGCCCGTATCCTTGGCTTCTAGAAGGCTGCTTCATCATTTCGGCGACAGGGGCCGTCCGTGATTAGTGGCAGCGAATGATCCAAACACTGCATGCCACAGCCTCGACCAGTGAGATCACCTGGACCGTCTAATAACAATGCTGCCACTAATGCCTGCCGGTCTGGGAAGATCCAACCTTCTTTTAGACGGTGCCATCTCCTGCCTGCTTGGAGGTCCCTAATTAATTATGCTGGGCGCCACGTGCATCCATTACTCTTTATCTATTTTAGGGAGCTCATTTCGAAATCTGCAAGCCTGTGCTTGTGCAAGCAGCAAGGACATGATTCCAGACCTGCTCGCGTATCTCATCTAGAAGACAGATGTTGTCCTAAATTGCGGTACTACGAGAACGTACCTGAAGAAAGAGCAGTCACATGCAATTTTCTTGCCCAAACCACCATCATGGGCAACCATTCCAAAGAGGGAAAAAACGAGACACATAGAGCACCTTCTTATAGCCAGCAGCTCCAATTGGTATCAGAGGCCAATTACTGCATATAATCGATTGTTCACTTTGCCTGACGTAAACATGCAATTCATTCTATGCTGTGTGCCTTTAACATGGCCACCTCTGTCGAGGGGCTAAACTTCGGAAGTGGAGCTCTCACCTGCGTCAGGTTCCCAATTTGATTCGTCGCGTACTTTTTTCCTTGTGATAACGCATCGCCCAAAAAGAGTGTGCTTCTTCAATCTCATCTTGAAGATCACGGCTCTTCACCGCAACAACTACAAATCTGCACATTTCGACTTTTGGGTCAACCAAAAACAGGTTGTCTATCACCAAGTGTCGTGCTGAGTGCGCGCCGATGATCTAGGCAAGGCCTCAGGCAGCCCATCACCCGCGCCACTCGCGCCTGGGCTTCTCAGAAGACACGAGGGTTCACACGCAGTGAATTGCTTCCCCATTTGCTAGCCAACATATAGCCATTTCTGAAAGACTGCTTTATTTTGCTTCTTAAATGGAGGAAAAGAGTTCAACTGCTCCTACAGAGCTTGCTAAGCCCCTGTCTAGCCTAGTCCCATCAGACGCCATGGCCACAGATCAATCAAACCCAGGAGACTTCATAAGCTTAAGTAGCGAGGATGAACCCCCTTTGGCCAAGAAAAGGAAGTCCCCGGAAAATGATACGTCCAACGTTGCTGGATTGGGTGCCCCTGCAGAGCGCTCCAAGCGTGCCAGAATAAGCTCTGCCTCTGCTGGTAGCAGCCCAGGCGCAAAGGTATCAGAGGAGGGAGAGATTGATGACGATGAGGACTCTGAGGGCGAGGTTCGTACTCCTGGTTCCCGCGATGGGAAGAAGTCAGCAGGCTTTGCGTCAAGCGGCGCTTTTGTGCCCAAATCCCCTCCGGTTTATACCCGTGACTCGATATCTCTCCAACTCCCCGTGTTTTCTCAGCAAAGGGAGGGTACCTGGCTTGCAAGATTCGAGGAGTGGGCACAACTTCTCTGCACGGCCAACTCAACGAGTGCCACCAAACTTACGCCAATGGTGATCCAAGATGCCTACAAGCAATACATTGATAGCCACAGTAGGCTGAAGGCCAATAAGAAGCGCGCTGCGAGACAGGCAGCCGAACAATATTCGGATGAATCTCTAGCTGCCTTGATAAGGTCTCTTCAGCCACGCCAGGAGGACGCTGCACAGCTTCCAGCAGCGGCGGTGCCTGAGGCTTTGGCCGAACCCAAAACGCAGAGCAACGCCTCCAGCGAATTGCCAGAGGCTCAGGTCAGCCATAAGAGCGAAAACTCCGACCCTGCTGTGCCACTTCCTCCTAGCACTCTGACAACACGAACTGATGGTTACTTTGTCATTGACGTGAAGCCGCAGCCTCCTCAGACAGCAAACTCGCGCGAACCTCGACCAATGTCACAGCCAGCACCTCAGTCTGTCAAAACCGCCATGTCACAGCGGCCAGGCCTGCCCTCAGGGGAAGATGCCCTCGAGCAACAGCGCCGGTATTTTCCTTCAGCCAGCGATCCGTCCAACATGTGCTTGCTCTGTGGACGAGAGGGCCATACTGCCGACGGCTGCACAAACTGCGTGTGCAAATTCTGCGGACAAGACGACCATTGGCAGTATGCTTGCCCATCTCTTGACCTCAAATGCGACAAGTGCGATATTCGGGGCCACTCAGCGGCTGGTTGCGCAACAGTTCCAGAAGTCAGAGGATATGTGTTCAAGTGCAGCTTGTGTCATTCAACTGCGCATACGGATGAGCGGTGCACCCAGCCATGGAGATCGTTTCACCCTGAAGCAGAGACGATCAAGACGGTTACTGCTCTGCCAGTGTCGTGCGCCTCATGCGGAAGCAGCCAGCATTTCTCTGCGAATTGCATCTCGGATAGGGTGGCTATGGATCCCACCTTTCCTACCAATCCCACTTTCAGCATGTACAACATGAGTCGATATATAGACGCGGCGAGCACCTCGTCTGCAATTATCGGTGCTGATGAACTCGCACCAAAGCAACAGTCAGGAGATCTTAGGATCCGTGGCCACGCTTCGCGTTCCAACGAAGTCCGCTACTACTCGGATAGCGATGACTCGGATGATGTGCAGTTCCTGAGCCAACGGGCCGTTCCCAAACCGGTACGGACAGGTCGTATTAGTGTATCGACCAATCTTCAACCGCCCAACGGAGATCAACAGCCTCCTCTGCCTCCAGGTCCACCACCTCCTGATCCACCTCCGCCGCCTTCCAATCGCGCACCAAGACGCGGCTACTCACAGGCACCGGCTGGTCCAAACTCGCTCCCTGCCAGGCCGCCAGTTGCATCGCGTGATTACAGAAGCGTACCACCGCCTCCATCCCAACCTGCACAGGATTCTCGCCAACAGTCTGGACGAGGAGGTCGAGGTGGTGGCCGAGGTGGTGGCCGAGGAGGCAGGGGAGGAGGCCCGGGAGGAGGCAGAGGCTACAGAGGAGGAAAATTCAGAGGCGGTAGGGGTCGAGGTGGTTAAACCGCTAATCGTGATGGAGTTTGGGAACGTACAGACAAGGAGAGAGCCATGGGACTCCGAACGGAGCAAGCACGCGCTGGGCGATTCGATACAGCCCTTTACACTCTGGTCTGCAGTGTCAGGGGCAACATACTTTGATACCCCCTTGTACTATGGTTTCTCAATTTTGGAGCAAGGATTCGACGAGACACGATGGTGGTGCTGGCATATTGCAACCCGAAAGGCTTCCTAATGGAGGAAGTAGGCCGGATACAGAGGCTATGCACTGAACTCTAAATATGATGGATTGGAAAAGAGAACAAGAGATATTCCCCAGACGTACATACCTGCGGACGGCATGTTGGCATGCAAGCTCTCGCTGCATGTCTCAGCGTGCCTGCGTCTAAAGAGCGGTGGTGGCTCGTGAAGTTTGAGCTGATATAACATGCATTCGTTGGGCAGAATAGATTTCTTTCAAGGACAATAGCTGGTACTACGGAAGCTCTAGCTGGTATCCCCGTAGGTAGTGTAACACTAAATGTATAGAGTAGCATCGGCTTCACAACCGAGAATATCACAAACATTGATTCGACAAATGAACCACCATCCTCGTAGCTCGTCGAAACAGCTGACCACTCAGAGCGCGCCGTGACGAAGGCACTTTCGTGATTTACCGATTTGCTCCTAGGTGAAGAAAATAAAAAGGACGCTAATACGAGTCGGCGATAGAGAACATGCATTGTTTCAACGCGCCACGAGTCGGGTGCAGGCCACGGGCTGGGACAAGCGGGTTTTTAGTGGGTTGGGCAGCTGGGGGACGTGGCTAGTGTCGTGGACGAGAAGAACGATGAAGATGATGGTTTGATGGTGGTTTGGCTTGGCTGTATGCCCGGGTTTCAGAGGGAGAGAGTTGGGCATGAGTCGGGACAAGGATGATGAAGCGAGTTGCGGCCTGAGAAGTGCCTGAACGCTGCAGGGGCACACGCAAGAACTTTTGAAGTGCTTTTTGTTAATTACGACCGGATTTGATATTTTGAGTACCTACAGGGTATTCTTTCTAGTTACAATACGGCCATCTCTCTTTTTTGGTTGGTGGTGTTGAGGCTGGTCACGAGAATCAAAAAGACAAAACTCTAATAATGAAGATGGTTGATATCATGCCGCTGCCACATCCCACGAAATCGCGCTTAAGCTTGACTGTCAAGCTTGACTTGACTGGCCCTTCGCGCGTATTCCATCGCGCTGCCACCATTTCGAGAAACCAAACTTCGTGATTCGCCCACCGCCTTTGTCTCGCGTCAAAACCAGCTATCGATAGCATCACCACCCAAAGCTTTTTAAACAACCCAAACTAAAACAACCCTTGTCCCACGCTTATGCACCCTTGTCCCCCACACTTCGACCAACCCACTGGCCACAGCGATCGAAGCCATGAGACGGTGCAGCTTCTGTTCCACCCTGCAGCTTTTTTGTTCCACCCTGCTGGCGCGGCCGGGAGTGACGCGGACACGGTGAGAGCCTGGCGTTGTTCGCGATGTGAGTCACTGGCCAGTTGTTCCTGGAGCCGGCGACTTTGGCGATGCTGGTGCTGCAGGACGATTGGAGCGCGGAGGGTTGGCGAGAATGGCGCTACAGGGGAGAGACGGGAGCAGAGTTTTTTTCTCTGGCTCGTTTCCGTCTGGCTTTCCAGTCGATGGATGCCCAGCCCGGGGGGACGAAGCGAAGCGATAATGGGCAGAAATAATAGGGTTGAATTTGGGTAGGGTTGTGGGATATATACAGGCGAGGACGGAAGACGGCTTCTCGTGCTCTCCATCTTGGATTTCTATCTGGTAATTTTGCTGTGTGAATAATTGTATTCGATCTGTGTCTTGATATTGACATCTGATTGAGAGCACATTCGTCTCTCGATCTTACCATCATCAGGGGGTTTATACTTGATATCCAACCACCAACTACCTACCTTACATCAACCAGACTAGAGCTACAGTCCATCGATACTAGCAGTCTAAGCATCTGCTCTCTTGAAACAAATCACTTGAAACAAGATCTCGAGGGCCTACCCCGCGATATGACACGGATATGGCTTCAACAGAACAACTCTTTATCGCCATGTTGAGGAGCGACGCTGTCAAGGACAGCCTCTTCCATCACCTCACCACATCTGACGTTTGTGCCATCCGCGAGGCTTCATCAGCCTGCTGCAACTTGGTCACCAAGCGTCTCTTCACCCGCATTCACGTCACTTTCACGGCTTCCACCTTCACCCGGCCCTCGCGCATCGCCGCCCTGGGCCGGGTCGGGCATCACGTCGAGCACTTGACTTTTCACTTTGCCCACTCCGAGGCGACGTTTCTGCCGCCACTGATCCATCCGCTGACGGGCGATGAGATTGCCTTTTTGTATAAGCCGCTCACCAGCATGGGATCAGCGTTGACTCGCCCCAAGTATGCCAACATGGAGCTGGGCGAGATCCTGACGCAGCAATATCCTCCGCTGTTCCACGCGGCCACAAACGTCCCCAGCTTCATCTATGCCATTGGCAACATTCCCAACATGAGACATCTGACCATTCGGTGTCCCGGTCAAGACCCAAGGGAACGGTATAGGAGGGACATTGTTGACTATGCCCTCATCAGTCTGCGGATTGCTATTGAGCGTGCGCCAATGACAAAGCTCCATAAGTTATCTCTGTCGTCTCTTCACCCTTCTGCCTTCAACTATCTCAGATACATCAATGGAATCGGCAGCGTGCCCTCTGCGAGCCGTAGATGGCAGCAGATAAACAAGCTGCACATCTCAGTGGAAGCCTGGGACTTTTACGGCCCGTCTCCCGGCCTGGACCATCTTAAAGTCCTTGATGACTACATCCGCAACTTTTCCCAAGGACTAGACAAGTTTACGTTTGCCTGGATTGGTGCCAAAGGACCGTGCCCTGTTGCTCTCTCTGCTGATCCCTTATTCGCGCCGCCTCGCAGCACTAAGAAGCTATTCCATGAAGTCACTTCTCCCATGTCGCCTCTGCCAACCCGGCCTCCTCGCTGTCCCATCCACTTCCCTAAACTGCGCTATCTGCAGATTCGTAATGCTACTATGAACTCTCCCCAGCTCAGGGGCTTAATCGCGTCCCACCAAAAGACTGTCAAGCAGTTTGGCTTTGAGAACGTCGTCCTTGCCAACAACGGTAGCTGGGACGAAGCCCTGGCACCTGTGAACGGCCACGATAGCTGGTCTCAGAGCAGCGTCACGGCACCTTCGGTGTTCTCTGTTGTAACCGGTACAAGTGATGAAGAGTTGCCTAGTCCCAGTGCGGCTGTCGAGGCTGCTAGCAGGGAGCTGATGGACCTTGACCTGAGCGGCTTCACCCTGAGCGAGGACGAGAGAGACGCAGCTCAAGACTTCACTAGCAATTTTCCCGGACCAAAAGAATCAGATCAGAGTATTTCTACCAAGCTTACGCGAAAGCGTGTCCGTCGGCACCATAAAAAGCACTCCAAAACAGAGAAGAAAGATCAAGCCCCTGAGCATCCATCTCCTCTATCGCCGCCTCTGTCGTCTCACAGCCACAAGTCTTCTTCTACTGTACACAGCTTTAAGCCATCCAAGCTACGTCTCAGGCTATCTTTTGGATCTAGCGATATTGCTTATTCTGCCATCCCGGAGCCGCTGGCCATCATCTCGCCGCCCATCATAACGTCGGAGCCCCAACCTGTCCTTCTTCAACCGACCATCTACTCTCCCTCCGCCCATCGCCAGGCTGGACCCGACGATGGTATCTCTACTGTACAACGCAATCTGGAAAAGGAAGAGGCTCATCGGCTGTTTGCCGAGGACGCGGATGCGAGAGCGAGCGCCCTACACAAGGCCAAGGAAGCGGTTTTAGCGAAGCTCAGCAAGGAGTTTTACAGCAAAAAGGATAGAATCACCGATGCGGTATCGGTGTGTCGGTATATGGGTGTCAGGGAGGTGAGCGGATGCAGCAGAGAGATGGTGATGGAGGATTGGAGGGGGTTGGAGAGCAGGAGTGCCTTGGTGCCCTTAATGTTTAGTCGATCTTAGAGGGTGTGGTTGGGATCTGGAAACAGAGGTAATGGAAGGAGGGTATGATTATGATGATGATACGACGACACGAATGTTCCGGGTATGGGATCGGTCTTTTGGTTTTTCTTTTATGTCACTCTTTTGGGTCACTTTTCTTTGATGTATTTTTTATTGTATTGATATCTGGACGGGGGATATGGACATGTATAGTACGATCATTACACACTCTCTCATTTAGTATTATTAGTGTTTAAACTCTTAGTATTCTAATCACTCTACTCACAATCATCTTGGCTCTCATATCACAAGGAAGTTCATTCAGTTGCTCTCGTTAGCAATTTTCTCCAGCGTCTTCACATACTCCTCCACCTCCTTCGCCCCCGTCAGCGTAATATCCCTCCTCTTCCCCTCCACCATCACAACCGGCACCGCATCAACATCCCGACTCACCTCCCTCAGCTTCATCTTAACCTCCGCCAACCCAATCTCCTTATCATCCACAACTTTCTTCGCCTCCTCTTCACTAATGCCCGCCTCCACACACGCCCCTATCAACACCTCATCCCTAGAGGGATGCTCCCCCCTCTCGAAATACCGCTCATACAACGCATCGATAAGCTTATTCGCCGTTTCAGGGCCCTTGGACGACTGGAAATATTGTACTACGCGGTGCGCGTGCAGGGTGTTTCCCATGTATCCGTCGAAGCGCAGGGCTATGCCGAGGGGCTCGGCGATGTTGGTCATGTGCGCCTGGAAGACCTGCTGGGTGGTGGCGTCGCCGAAGTGTTTGTTGTCGAGATACCATTGCAGGCGGTCTGCTTCGGGGGGGAAGTTTGGGTTGAGCTGGTAGGGGGCGAAGTGGAGGGTGTAGGAGACGGAGGAGGCCATGGGGGAAGAGCGGAACTTTGCGAGTGCTTGGTCTAGTCTGTTGTGGTTTTAGAGGGTTAGTATGTGAATTGGGTTTGAGATTGAGTGTGGGAGATGAGATATCCGTGCCTTTTCTTGGCCATGTATGTCCTGTGAGTTGTATTAGTAGATGAATGTGTATGAAGATGATGAGATTCATGCTGCGTTGTTTGTGTAAGTGATGGGTATTCACGTACCAAGGACATACAGTGTCCAGCGTAAAAGTAACCTGCGACTCATACATCGTGTCTCACGAATTCATAGAAAGTGATTAAGTACAGCACGCTGAATCTGGGATAATATCGTCACTTTGTCAAGAAGGAAAAGCCTTGGAACAAAGTGAAATGGAAGCCCGACGTCACAGTCGCTGATGCTAACTTAATCTAGGGATTTGCGGGGGAAGAGTTCGGGAACCAGCCGGGAAGGATATTGAGGGGCCGATCAGCCCGCAATTCTAAATCATGACTAACAAACGGCAGAGTTGCGACACACAAGAATCAAATCATTGCGGGAAATATCTTTTCATTAAGACTCGTTGTAAATATACGGATGAAGAAACAAAAAAAAATGCTCAAGGGGTATCTATCTTATAGTCAAGATAGCCAATGCTAGTCAAATGTAACCTTGGTTCCGGTATGCTCAACCAAGCCTCCTGTGAGACGAGCGACAGCAATGTCCGGAGCACCCTTTGACGGCGCAGCCTCCGGTCTGCTTCCCCTGCTGTTGTCCCGGTCGTCCGCCCTAGGTCTCCTGGGAGGTCTTGATGTGTCGTCCGCCTTCTTATCCTTGCCGAACCGCTTCTTGTATCGCACCTGGTCGTCCTCGGCCAGCTCAAGCTTGAGCTCGCGGCCCAGCATGCGGTTCACCCACCACTTCCTTGTCTTGAACTGCTTCTGCGCCTGCTTCTCTCCGTCTTCAGCCTCATCGTCGCTCTTGTCGTCCCGGAAATCCTCCTCAGTCTCCACCGCCTCCTTGATCTTGACAAAGCCCTTGACGGCCCAGGCGGCAGCTTCTGGCTCCTTGAACTTGATCCAGCCGTAGCCCTTGCATTTGCCCGAGTCCTCGAACGTGGCCAGCTTGGCCCACTCAATCTCTCCGCACTTTTCAAAGTTTCGCATCAGGTCCTCCTCAGTGACCTTGAAGCTCAGGTTGCCCACAAACACTTTGCGGCTGGCGTTGGTCTCTTGGCGCTGCTCCGTCTTGTTCTTGGAGGATGCCGCATCGGACTTCCCGGCTGCCTCTTCCGGCTCCTTCTCTTTAGCCGGGCGACCTTCGAATGACTTGGCGTCCTTGATGAGCAGCTTGCGTCCATTGAGATCTGTCTCCGAGAGGGCAATGGCAGCGACCTTGCCGCCAATGTCTGTAAAGTCGACGTAGGCAAATCCCTTGTTCGCAGGCTTCTCGCCCTTGGGTCGGGTGGCGTCCTTGACCGTAGGCAGCTTCACTCTTGTAATCGCCTCTTCCGTGAGGACACCTCCGGCATTGTCTATCAGCCATGTGCGAAGTTCGGCCGCCGTCAGCCTGAACGGCAGGTTGCCAATCCAGACTCCATGCTCGGATCGTACTTTCTCCTTGCTTTCCTTCTCACCATCTTTTTCATCCTTCTCATCGTCGCTCGAGGGCTTGGCTGGCAAGGGCTTTCCCTTCTTGAGGGCTCGTCGCGCTCGTTTTGACGGCGGTTCCGGTGCATTTACGTCGACCTCGATTTCCTCGACCTCAGCTTTGCGCTTAGAGGAAGCCGACTTGTCGACTTCCGGCGATTGAGGAGATTCTGGATCTGTGGATGCCATTGGGGATTATGTATGTGATTGTGTATTTCGTAACGTGCACCCCATCCAGTTTCCGAAGCATTCGGTCAATACGGCCAGCCAGCAGAAATTTTTTGGAGCCAGCGGAAATCTCCCAATCGATAAGGCGATAACTACCCGTAGCGAAGTGGGGGCGCCAGGAATTGGGTTAAGCGTTAGTCCTAGGTACTAAGTAACTAAGCGCTGAAGCCGGCCATTGTCCACCAGCCAAAACCAAGCCGCAAAGAGCATATGCAACGAGAAGCATGCTGCATCCCATTCCTAGCACGCAACGCTCTTCAGGACCCAACGGCCGTCCGAGAAACTCAGATCGTCAATAGGAATGACTCCCGTCACGCTTGCGCCGTGTTACGCCAGCGACAGGCAGGGCCTCTGAATGGCTGACATGACGAAGTGGCGCGGAGCCACGACTTTGCCCGGCATTAGCGTTACGACGGCAGGAAAAAAGTTTGAAATGGAGATGACATTGGACGCAGCTAACGACGAGAGTGTGGGAGAAGGACGGCCAAAGAAATGTGACGGCTAGTGATTCGCAGGAGCTTCCTAATGCAGGCTGAGTCGTGTGCTCTGGACTGGCGACTGCGACGCTGGGCCACGGATGGAGCGCTGCTGTCGTGGTCGGTCCTATTGTGCAGTCTCATTCATGTGTTTGTCCTTGAATGCATGCCAACTGACCCGTGCAAGTGCAGGTATCTACGAGTACGACGAGCCACTCTAGGCATAAGCTCCACATGGCATCAATTCTGCCTTGATGGAATGGCGAGAATTCATCTCGGGGCTGGAGCGTGCGCTCTGAGGCCCACTGCTAGCCAGCAATAGTTTGTTGCGATGGCAATGTGCATGGACAAGCGTTTTTGTACGAGGGCCTTTTTGCAACAAAAGCATGTTTTATATAAAATGAATGAACCGGCCTGCCGCAAGGAGAGAAATAGTCGAGTGGTAGGCCGAGCCTAGCTCTGCAGGTCGGCGAGCGAAATGACTCCAGTCTTGCCCTTGATCCCTTGACACGGTAGGTACTCGGATATGCAAGTTCTGTGCTAGGCGTTCCGGATCATGATGGGATGGAACCGCACAGTAGTAATCCGGCCGTTTGCCGTCAGATGCTGGTCGTCTCACCCGTCTAGAGTCTAGAGGCAAGGCTCACGATGCGGTCTTCCGAGGGCAAACAAGCAGATCTGGACCCACAGCCCTCCTTGCCTCGAGTGGGACAGGCGAATGAAACATTTCCCTTGCACAGCTAAGGCACGCTGCAGGGACGAGGCAGGATAGCGCCGGAGAAAAAAAAAACATGGAAGAGGAAAGGGAAAATAAGAGAGAGCAGATCCGGCCAGGCAAACAAGCCGTTGCCAGATCAGCTGAACCGAATGACATAGAACTCTGTGCTTTGCTCTGCGCTGTGTCGTGCTCAGTTTTTCGTTTTGCCGCCCAAGGACAGACTCCATCCCGGTACATGTACATGCACATGCAGCTTGCAGCGCTGGCTAGCGTTGCAGCCCAACAGGCCAACCAGCTGTGGGGGATTGCCCCGGGGGCTTACACGTAGTGCTCTGTAGCGCTGGTAGTGCGCTATGCCCTCTGCCCTCTGACGCACCTGTGCCTCCAGCCACGTTGTATAGCGGGCGACGGCGCTGCGGTCCAGCGAAACGGGCCAGGCCTGTGGCAGTTGAGCCGGTGGCCTCCGCTGGCAGATGGAGCCGGACGAACGCTGTTGTGCTGTAGTTTGACGGGCAGCCATCCATCACGTGCGACGGGTTCAGCGGCTGGCCGAGAGTTGAGCTTTTTTGTCGGCCATCTTTTTTGCTTTCGTCCTTGCCATGGCCATCCCTGGCGACGCAACAGTCTCCGCATCTAATCCTTTAACTATTACCCACTCGCTCGCTTTTGTCCACAACAACTCACAACCTCTGCCCTTGCACTGGCCGGGCACCCATGCAGAGCCCCGTTGACCGCTCTCTGGCACTGGTTCTGGTACTTTATTGCGCTGCAGCCGGGCCTGTTTTTCGCGGCTCTTTCTCCTCTTTGCCTTCCGTTGCTTCGCCCCTCTCATCCGGACGGTGACGAGGACGGCGCTCGACTCGACATTTCATCTGACGAATACTCCGTTCAACACAATACAGTACGACCAGCATCAAGCACACTCGATACAATCAGCGCCATCAGCATCCTAGCCGCCATCGCAACCGGGACGCCGACAGTCTGAAAATTCACACAGCTTCGCTTCGCTTCAACTGCGTCGCTTTGCCACAATGAATGTGCTGCTGTCGCCGCAGTTTCCAGTTTTTCCTCACCAGCACGAAAACCCACATCTATCCCAGCGAAACAGTAAGTCATCGCCAGAGTCGCTTCCTTCATCCATGCCTTGGGTTGTTGGCGCATCGCACACGCATCCATCTCCATCTCCCCGTACCATGTTCTGGAGCTCACATTCCTGTGCAGTCTCATCGCTTCAAAACATGAGCACCCGAAAACGAAAGGCCGACGAAGATGGAGACGAAAACATGTCGCCCATGAGCTCACCCGCTGTGTCCTCTCGCCCTCTTATTCGCCCGTCGAAAAAATTCAGATCAAATGATTTAATCGGAAGGCCACTCCCTCTGCCTCGGCTTTTGGAAACCCTCGACACGAATCAGCTACGAACAGTGTTGGAACGCATCTGTGAGCGTCACCCGGATATTGGACAAGAGGTGGTTTCGCAAGCGCCCCGGCCTACGGTCGGCGCAGCCATGGATGTCCTGCAGTCCTATCAAGACAGATTAAACGCTGCCGCTCCATATGGCAATAGTAGCGCTGAATACACCTACGACCGAGTCAAGGCCCCTCTGGTCGCTTTGATCGATGCCCTCTCCGATTTCACCCCTCAGTTTCTTCCACCGATAGAAACCCAGCCTACCAAATCTCTCGAATTCCTGGATGGCGCGACAAGATTCATTCACAACCTTCCCAACTGGCAGCCGCAAGCCTATCGTCACCACAAAGAAAATGCATACGAAGACCTCTCTAAAGCATGGGCCTTGGTCATCAACGAAGCTGCGAAGCGGGGTGGTGGTTTCAACCTACACACGGATGGATGGGATCAGAAACTCGCCCGACATAACGAGCAATCCGGTGGACGACTGGGTACCGCCATCACTGCCATGTCAAATAGCGTTGGTTGGATCTCAAATGAGAATGCGGAGCAAAATTCCATTCTTAACCAGATTGTGTCGGGTGCATACGGAGCACCAGTCAGAGTCGGACCCTGGTAAAGGCTGCCAGAACACCTTACGACACATATTCATTTCGTTTTTTTCACGACATCATCTTTTGCATCAACGGGCTATTATAGACTTCGGCACTCTTTTTCTTTTCCTTACGCACACAACTGGTTGGTTGGTTGGCTGGCTGGCGTTCTTTCCTTTGTCATTTTTGATATCCTTTCCCTATCACTCAAGTGGGCAGCAGGGACTCTACGTGTGGCATATTTTGCGGTATTTGTACTGGTACGGGGACATTATCATTTGTAAATAACTTAAACAATCCATAGACTGGTACCTCTAATACCGAAAACAGGCGTGGATCAAACTTTGTGTCTCAGCATGTAGAATCACTGCTTTTCTGGCAGAGCTTATGACTCTTGAACGACTCCACTGAGTAGAGCTTGATGGCTTGACGCTGCTTCTTCGTTATCTAAAAGAATCTTCTCAAGTGTTAATCTAAATGTGCCGCGAAGCTGACGACGCAATGGATGTCTTCATCAGCAATTCCTCCGGTAATACTTGACAAATGCGTGCTAGTGGGAGGTCAGCCGGACAAGATGAGCAGGGCGTTGAGCTGAGACAAGCTGGAGGTTGCGAAATCCCGGGGTACGTACCTAGCAATGCTAGCACCTCCGGTCCAGACACGTCACGTGCTCACCTGTTTGTCAATTAAACAGACGCGCCTGTTAGTATGTCATGAACGCGACTCATCGTGAATGGAAGCCTAGCATAACATTCAAGGCATCCAACCAACGCCTTTGCTTGCACATATTCGACTGCTGCCCAACTGAATTCAGTGCACTCTCATATTCTCTGCTATAGATGAAAGGGTGATTCCGGTTGCCATCAATGCCTGCGTACGCCCTCCCTCAGCTTTAACTAACATGGTGCGACTCGGTTGTGATTAACAATAGCTTCCAGCCCGGGCGATCAACACCAGGAGTGGCCCAACCCCTTCGAGGAGGCCAAGCCGCGCATAGCTGGATGGTCAGCCAAGGAAATCGCCACGATCGCCTCGAGGCTTGACAAGCAACTCGGCCCCGAGTACATCTCTTCGCGGGCTGGTCCCGGCGGTTCACGGGTGCACTATCTCACTGCCGAAAAGGTCATCGGCCTCGCCAACGAGGTTTTCGGCTTCAACGGGTGGTCGTCCTCGATCCAAAACATTCAAGTCGATTTTGCCGACGAGAATCCAACGTCGCAGCGCGTCAGCATCGGGCTGTCTGTCATTGTTCGGGTCACTCTTCGAGATGGAACCTACCACGAGGATGTCGGCTACGGCTCAATAGAGAACGCCAAAGGGAAGGCGATGGCCTTTGAAAAAGCGAAAAAGGAGGGGACCACGGACGCTCTGAAACGAACGCTGAGGAACTTTGGCAACATTCTGGGTAACTGCATCTACGACCAAGACTACGTCAAGCAGGTTACCAAGATAAAGGCCCAAACCAACAAGAAGTTTGATCCGGACAATCTTCACCGACACTCAGATTTCGCCAAGAAGGAGGTGACCATGACTGGCAACGTGAGCAATGCTAGTAATAGCACCACAGCCAATGCGGCTGTCACTACTGCTACTGCTGCTCCCACGTCCGCAGCGGGAGGGTTCAAGATAGAACCAATGGACTCATTTGATGACTTTTTGGGGGGTATGCTGTCCTCAGATGGCTTTGAAGAGATTGAGGCTGAATATCTATAGAACTTGACGAAGCTGATTTCTGTGTGCCGGGAGATGGTCATCCCGATGAAATCATGCTTCCCAGCGCAGCCAACCCACCCAACGACAAGCCTGCTGCTAACGAATCAAGGCCGGGCCAACCATCAAAGCCTGTGCCGGGAAATAACTTGAATCGACCCCCGCAGGCACAGCCGTATACTCCCCGACAAGGACAACCTCTTCGACCACAGAATGCCCCGCAAGGCAAGGAGCCTCTCAACCAAACGATGGCTCCTCCTCCTCAGGCCCCTCCTCCGGGCGAGCCCGTGGCATTCTTCTCGGCGAGATCTACCATGCCTGATACAAACCAGGCTGGCAATCAAAGCCAGCAGAAACAGCTCTTCAATCCCAAGGCAGAAAGCCCTTCGATACGAAAGACTCCTGGAATCGATCACACATCATCCAAGCCCGTTGCGAGGAACGGTCAGCATGTCCCTCCGGCCAACAGCCAAGGAACGTCTACACCAAGTGGCAACACCGGCGGCTTCACATCACTACGGCAGTCAATCGGCAGCTCTCAAGCCAGGGGCAATCCGATGAACCCATCTCTAGACCAAGCCCGCAGAATAGGAGCTCCGGGCGGTGGTCTGGGCAGTCCCCTTGCGAATCGAGGCCAATACAAGCCTCCAACAATGAAACGAACGCTACCGACCGAAGCCAATGGGGCTAATGGACCGAGGGCGCCATTAGCTGACATTCCAACAAATGCTGGGAACGGTAACAGCGAGGATGGGCTGGATGCAAAGAGGCAGAAAGTGGCATGACTCTAATGACAAGAGCAAAGCGGCATTTGGGCATGACATGAGCATGGAGTTTTGGAGTTTTGGGTCGGTGATAAATGATGGCCCCATGTGATTTAACTATTCGGGGCTTAGACACATGTTGAATGTTTTGGCCGGATATTTCCAATTCGTTATGAAATGTGTGTAATCTGGGGCAATTGATGTTTGATGTTTACAACCCTGCCCATATTCCTGCTATCTGATGACTATGAAGGCTTTATTATTCGGATCGTGTTTCGCTACACACTCGAATTTCCTCTGGCTCGCGGAACCTTCTCGGTAGTGCAGCTCAGATCGATAAAGTGTACAATATCCACGCCCACTCTAGCTGTCCTCAATGAAGCATGCACATAGTACGTTCTCCGCAAGTTTTCATCATACCGAACTTTGACGGTCGTGTGTCTCTTTTTCCGCACAGCACTGCCCACTTTATTGGCATCTCCTAAATGAGGAGATATATTCAAGTCGTCAGCAAGCGCAACGCCAATCCACGGCTTTCCTTCCTCTTTCACACCTCCAAAAGCCAAGATAAAGTCACTGCAGTTTGTGAAGCTAGGATCCGGTCTGAAATGCGTGTAAGCAGCAAAGTCCTCTCTGCCACGAGTCTGAAACATGTGTTGGCGAGTGTCCCACTCCGTCTCGGGGATGTATGCGAGCGGCGTGAAGAGAAAGGCTTGAGTGGGCGGGTTGACGCCCCTCCGGAAGATGAAGGAGTAGCTGAAGAGGGTCTCGAGGTAGAGCGAGCGGCTGGGGCTGACGTGCTTGGGGAGGAAGACGCGGATGCTGTGGAGGGGGTTTCCGCCGGGAGGGGTGGCGAAGCGGTCTGCTTCGACGCGGCTGTAGACGCCGCCGCCGTGGGATTTGATGAGGATGCCGATGTGACGGCGGCTTGATGAAGTTGTTGATGAGGTTCCGTATGCTGATGAGGAGGTTCCGTGGGGAGCAAAGTCGACGCAGTTCATGTCCATGAAGAAGATGCGGTCGCTGACGGGGAAGAGGTCGGAGTCGATACGGAGGCCCTTGTTTGTGATGAGGAATTCGGTGCTGAACATGGGGTCGTTGATGAGGTGGATGGATCCTGAGTTGCTGAAGTCTGCGGGCGTGGAGGCGAACATGCCGTGATGTGTTTGCCTCTGTCCCCCTTCTGATGATGATGGCGATGGAGATGGCGATGATGATGTTCTCCACGCAAACAGGCTCGGGTCGTTCTTTTCCTTTGCAATTTCTTCCTGTAGACGCAAAAATGCCCGTGACCCTTCACCGTAGATCATTGGCATGTTCACGTCGAAGATGCCCAGCAGGCTATACGCCATGTCCTCAATGCGTGTTGTCTGTCGACTTGCCGCCCACGCCATCTTCTGTGCGACAGGGAGTTGGCTGAGTCTCGCGGGATCCTTGAGAACAGCTGTGCTGATATTCGTAATCTGCGTAATGAGCTGTCTAAGAGTACTCTTCGTGCCGCGAAACGCCCACGTCTGATCATAAAACTTGAGGACCCTTGGGGCAATGAGCTCCTGCAGCGTCCAACCTCGTGTGAACCACCGACACTTGGGCAACTGATAGTGAACATCGCGATTGTCCGGCGGGAGATCCATGAGCCAGGCATAGCACACTTCCGCGTGGAGGTAGAACCGGAACATGGAGTTGATAGCCTCTGTCAGCTCGGAGCTGCTGGTCTTGTCGATGCAGCAGGTGTCTGCCCAGGCGTACTGCAGGCCATCCTGCCTGGCGAGCTCGCAGAGTTTTTGGAGCTTGGTGAAGCCGCGTTTGCGGGAGCGGATTGCGTCGTGGGGGAAGTCTTGGAAGGTGACTTCTTGGTCTTCCCAGGTGTGTGAGAGGATGGCGTATTTGGGGACGTCGGTTTCGAGGAATTCGACGAGGGTGAGGGTTTCGGTGCTGATGAGGCGCATGATTAAAGCAGATGGAGGGGGTTAAGAAAAGAATTGGTATCTCTGGGGTTTACTTTCTCCATGTACAAGTAAGTGATGTTTATATTGATGCTATCGCTTGGTGTATACTATATTTAAACAAGGCAGACTGAGATCGATCATGGTGGAGGATCTGAAAGGATCTGAAAGGATCTGGACAGGGGTCTGTGTATGTGCTTAGCCTTGCATGGTAAGGTAAGAAGAGGCTAGAATCCTAGCAAGTTTATGAATCTACATTGTTGAAATAACGAAACAGTGCTCACAAAAATGACAAGTATATAGTTGGTTAAAACGCGAATAATGCGCATTATTGTGTAATATCTATTTTGAAGTTCTTGTCGGTGATGAAGCATCCTCAAGTAGAGTCTCTTCTATCTTCGAGAGGCTGTAGATATCATTCTCTCGTCTCGCATAGTCCTGATTGTCCAGCGCCCATTCAAGTGTCCCTCCCTTCAAGCCTACTAGGTAATTTCTCTCCTTCTCGCTTACACGAGTCAAAATCTATAATGACAGCATCATCCCCATCCATCATGATATTTGATGGGTTCAAGTCGTTGTGTACAAGTCCTAAGTCGTGCAAATGTCGTACCCCTGCCTTGATCCCACTTAAACAATGGCTTTTGTCGAAATCTGTCCCATCTCGCAGCAATTCTGACAGAGTTACAGAGTATCTCGTGAAGCCCAGTCCTCTTACACGGCCTTCTTTCACAACGCAGCCTAGGTACTGAGCAATATTTGGGTGTGGGTTTCTTCGCAAGATCTCGCACGCTTCGATCTCGGTCAACATTTGACGGCTGTACTCGGAAGCATCTTGTGTATCTTCGTAATACAGGAGGCTGGGTCGCTTCAGGTAGGAGGTTGAAGGTAGCGGAGCGGGAGCGCGGGTGAAGATGGGATCAGCTAAAGGCCAGATATGGTCCGCGGGAATTCTAGAAATGTCTAGACTATTGACGTCTATCTGAGAAATCTGATGCTCGCGAGAAATCGTTTTGGCATAGAAAAATTCGTCGTCGGCTCCTTTCAGGATGACCTTGGTGTGGTCAAAAACGAGGTCGTCATCTTTCTCAATGAACGCCTCGCCGGATTCGCAAATCTCCATCATTGTCAATGAGGGCAGGTTGAATGGAATCAGTAAAAATAGGAAGCGGTGTGTATTGCTTGATCCATCACGACAGAGGTTAGGTCATGATGGCATGGGGACGTGCAATTGAGTCACTTGGAGACATAACGCACGGTCATGGTAGATGTGCTGTGTGTTGTGGTAATTCAGAGCCTTCACGCAGCGCCTGGCCCCCAGACATCTACAGTACCTACATAGCATGTCCATTGCTTACACAAAACAAAATTTGGAAGCCTAATGAGTCTATCTTATCCCAGCTGTATTCAGTGGAATCATCTTTGACATGATCAAATGCTCCCTCCTTCTAATGTGTTGAGTTGTCACGTAGGTCTGTGTGACCACTCTTTAGGTCAAGCCCACTTTCTGTTTGCTGCTGTTTGTAGCAGCTTTTTCCCTCTTTCATAGATCATCAGCTTAGCAGAATAGAGAGTTCTGCACCTTCAGCTTGTTAGCTTATCATAATGAATGCTCGAAACCATGCGCGGTGCAAACCCCATTCCTCGGCGTGGCTCTGCGGGGGTCCATGCTCATATTGTGGGTTAGCGCATGTAGTGTCATGAATCATCACAGGCGGAGTGCCAGAGTGGTTAATGGGTATGACTAGAAATCATATGGCTTCGGCCTCGCAGGTTCGAATCCTGTCTCCGTCGGATTTCATTTTTTGCTTCGATTGTATCGAGTGAGTTGAACAATCAGGAAAATACTTTTTTTCGCTCATTATTTGTTTTTCTTTCTTTTGTCTCTCATTCTTCCATGTATTGTCTCACATCTCCTTAGCGCTTTTGGTGGAATTTCTTCTCTTTCCTTGTGCACTATTACTCGTAAACTTCTGTATCTGGCTGCACGATATATTACCCTATACATGTCTTTTCAAATAAGTGGAAATTTGAGACTTTATTTGTCACTTGAGATAACTAAGTATTTCTTATAATTAAAGCTTTGGGAAGATAATTGCGACGTTATCAGAAGCTCATTGATTGGCAGAATGTTGTAGCTTGTTGCTGAGGTTGGGAAGCTTGGACTTGGAAATTTAGACAATGCTTGATGTTCTAGGCCTTTTTGACGACACTAGGTGCAAGGCATGAACAAGATAAGCTGTGCTGGAAACAGTAGCTGATTGAAAAAAAAGATAAAATAGAGCTAGTAAATATATAACACCATCATTCGCTGTAAGACCTATTCAAGGAATAAGAGTTCCATGCCCTCAGTTCTATGTATGTAGCCCAAGTCCTAAGTCAACTTTCACACATCGCAAAGCCTTAGCTCTTAATAGCTACTCCCTCACTGTATTTTAACCATGGCATAATGGATGTTTAACATCTGCTTGAATTCTCATAGCTTTTTTATACCTAACACGTATGCTTCTATTAATTACCTCCTCCTATTCTATAGCTGTTCCACCAAAGATTCTTGTCACCACCTCTACCTCTGATAAAGAACTCCATTCCTAATCTTTGGCCTCCAAATCCCAACGCCCATCAAAAAGCAAAGCCGTACAATTATCAAAACCGTGCACACCTCAACACAGTAAATACAATCAACCCCCTTCGAAACCCGTTCAAACGGCCCCGCCAAGTGCACCGCAAAAGTCGTATCGTTCAAGCACACGAAATTCCAAACCAAGAGCACCACCTGAATCATACGCCACACCTTGATGTCGTCCGTGTAGTGCAGCAGCATCGCCGTCATGACCGCCACAGTGGTCATGAGGGCAAACATTTGCTCAAGGACAAAGGCATCGCGGTGTTGTGTTGATGAGTTGTTGAAGAAGAGGGAAGAAGAGAAGGAGCCGTTGCGGAGATTGACGTAGCCGCTCCAGATCATGATCAGAGGGTCGAGCTTTTGAAAGAAGAAGCGGTAGAAGATCCACATGTTTGCTGAGTTACTTGATAAGGCAATCATGGTTGAGGGAGTTGAAGTGGTTTTTGTGGTAGGTTTGACATGAAAATTGACGTGTTTTTTTTTTTTTTTTGGGCGTGATGGCCAAATGAGTTGACGTTTTGTGTATTCCGAAATTGACACCAGGTTTAATTTACCAAGTATTCATCGATTTTTATAATCTTGTTCACTGTTGCACAGAATTTAGGCAGCCTTTCCGTCAAATTAAACGATTTCACAACCGCGAAGCCATTACGCGATCCTTTCAGGCAGCCACTCCACAGCGCTGGGGTTGGAAGAGCTGAACTAACAACAGACAAACAATGAACTGTTTCAACGTTAAGCCACAATAGAATATCCCTGAATCGTCTTTGCAATGCATTCTTATTTTGCTGCGTAGTCACACCAGTGATAATTACATATCTAAGGTAGAGTGTAGTAGTAATACAGTAATTCATACATTCATCTCTCTAGCAGAACAGCAATGGTCATCTCCATTCTGTCTACATATCACAAGAATCCACCTCATACTTTCACCGAGGGCGTAGACGTTAATCTTGCAAGACCCTGCTGAGCCTGCTTCACTCCCTCAGGAAACTGCATCTTGCCGCTCATTTCAATGCACTGTTCGTACTTTTTCCTCGCCAGCTCCGTCTTGCCTAGCATGGCTGCGATGTCGCCCCAGTTGCAAAGCGCAACAGCACAGGCCTCATCACATTCCGGCGTGCGATCATCCCCCTTGACATCCTTGGCATGAACATATGCGTTCTGCGCCCAGTTAAGGCCCGCCTCGAGACATTCCTTGCGGGTCGTGGGCATGGATGCATCAAGAAGCTCTTTCAAGCCCTCAGATGGTTCCATTGTACCCGATGTGTACAAGGGCTGCTGAGCAAATGCTGCCGCCAAGTTGTTCATAATGACCGCTCGGTGACACGGGGTTTCGCATAAGCGGAGAGCCTGGAAGAATAGGGGGATGGCAAGCTGGAACTGGTCGCGGCGCTCGTAGTCTCGACCAAGTGACTCCATTGATCCGCCGAGTTCTTCAGGGCTGAGCCACTTCTCTTCTCCGGGCTTGGGCCCATCGACTTTTCGTCTGCGGAATTCCTTGAGGGAGGTTTCGACCGCCCAGACCAGATGCTCACGGGATTTGTCCGGGTTGAGCACATGCTCATCTGAGTATAATTCACCAAGTTTAACGCTTGTCGAAATGGCCTTGGAAAGCAATCTTTCCCGCTTGCGCCACAGGGTTTCACTTGGCTCTGGGGGAGCGGTGGCATCATCTGCTTGGTCGGTTTTATCATCAGAAGCTGCATTCACTGCAGCGGTCTTTTGTGCGTCGCCAACATAGTGCCCTTGGTTATCCACCTTGCCGTCCTTGACAGATTGCTCCATGACATCGATCCATTTTTTGCAGTCTCCAAGAACAGATTCAAGAACGTCAATGGCCGCCTTGTGGCTGTTGATCTTCTCAAGCCAGAACGCTACCTGGATCCTGATGCCCAACACTTCGTCAGAGAAAGGGTCTAGGCCAACTTCGGCGCACTGCTCCATTGCCTTCTTGTAATATCTCAATGCAAGCTCGGGATCTGGTTTGATGTTGGTGTAGTAGATAGCGCGGCGTAGAGTGTTTGCGACTGGTTCGGGATACCTGCTGAACTGCGAGTTATAGAAAGTGTTGATGTACGCTCGAATCGCAACCGCAGAGAAGACGAAAGTGAATAACAGACTAGAAAAACGTTAGAACATAAAAGTTTTGCATCCTGATAATAAGAAACATACAGAAGAACATTCAGCGTGGTTACACCTGGGTTCTCGCGATATGATTGCCGGATGCCTCGAGGGCTTAGCGCAACAACGAGGTTCCGCAGACTGACTCCGAGCGCACGCCCCGCGAACTGACGAAACGTGATCTGAGGCTTCCCCTGTGCTGAATCTTTGTCTTGAGGCGTTTGAGAGGTCGATTGATGTCGTTTTTGCTGGGGTCGCAGGGCCACAACAGCCCGCAGGTGGACAGTGGCAGCTGGTGATTTGACCTGGACAGAGAGCAGGCCAGTAGTGGCATGGCGGAGACATTGGCCTCGAACCGGCCTCAGCGAGGCGACTGCCGATATCGACATTGTTTCAATGTGTGCGCATGCAAAAGAAACAGCTGTAATGGGTTGAGTTGTTGCGGCTTGAAGCCTGAGGCTTGAAGCTTGAAGCTGGAAATATTTCCCCATGACGGCATCTAGAGCCAATCTTGAGAGCAGCTGGTCCGTGCACCACGTGCCGAGGTGGGCAAGTGGGGGAGGAGGGCAGATTCCCGAAGATCAATATCATCAATATCATAGCGATAAACTCTTCTATTTTCACCTCAACCCTTGATTCTCAGCAGAAAAAAATGTCTGGAAAATTCGAGCCCAAAGTCCCCGTCCAGCTGGACCCTCCCAAGAGCGATCCCATCTCTCTCGAGGCTCTGGCTGCTGCCAACGGTGAGTTGAATGGATTCTTGGCGCCCATCAGTTCCTCGGCGGCTGTTTACTGGAGCTGTGTCGGACTCATGGCAATATCACAATGCCAACATGCGAAATGTTACTTTCAGAGTCGTAAAACTATAGCTTTGTCTCTATTGAAGCTTTATGACGGGTTTTGACATCCAAATCGCCGCCGAATTCTCCATCTGCAGCACAGCCTTGCTCATCATCACATGCGCTCTCGGCTAATCCGGTTCTCCTACAGGTGTTGATGGAGCAAAGACCTACGTTGCAATCAAGGTGTGTTATAATATTACACCTCTAACTCCAAACTGTCACATACAGCTTACACATAGTCTCAAAGGGCAAAGTCTATGATGTGACTGGCAACAAGGCGTATCAGCCTGGAGGCTCATACCACGGTACGTATCTTGTTTCTTCCTTGCCGCGCTCATCATAATGCTGCCTCACATCACTGTGCAGGAACTGACAGGATAAACCAGTCTTCGTTGGAAAGGATGCTTCCAGAGCACTAGGAAAGACATCAACCAAGCCCGAAGATGTCGTACCGGAGTGGCAAGACCTCAGCGACAAGGAAAAGGGGACTCTTGAGGACTGGGTGACGTTCTTTTCCAAGCGATACAACGTGGTGGGAGTTGTCGAAGGTGCCACCAACTTATAAGCACACCGAGTTGGACCTGTGGATATAGACGCGAGGCGTGGGCGCTTGGCACAGCGCATATTGTCATATACTGAGCTGAAATGGTTTGGCATGCGCCATGATTATAGCACAATATACTCATCATTTTCTCAAAGTACAATTCCCTGCTGCAAGTACCAAAGCCTTTCACTATTCAACAACTACTGTAGACATAGGTACCGTAACAATCTCGGGGTCCCCTCCCAATAAGCACCTCCACTCTTCGGGATCGCCATTTTTTGTTGAACTCCCGCCTACCGCAGCAATGCAATAAGTTACGATGCACCGAATGAAACACTGCCGCTTATAGTGTCCGCATTCAGCCATAGTATGGCATGCAGTGAGAGCAATTTACATCACAGACAGTCAGAAATCACGGACGTCGTGGGGGTGGTCGGGTACGGGTACAGCACACTTCTGGGAATTATATGGACACTGCCCATTAAACCCACACGCCCGTATCTCACCTCCAACCACTGATAGAGAGAAGAAGAATACACACGTATATACCTTCTTAAATATACATGCTTCCAACTGTAAATAGCACGAGCATTAGTGTATGTACAGCCATGGAAACCCTCCATACCACGCCCTCCCCGTCAACAACATAAGATACACCAGCATCGTACCCCCCCACAGCAAAACGACGAGTCGAATGAGGTAAAACATGCATAAATTTGCGTCGGGCTCCCCAAACTGCAGTTCCGTAAAAGCGAGGATATATTGCCTTCAAGCGACGGAAGTAAAGCCGCCCATCCAAGTGTGTTACACCCCCCGTGTAACTCGCAGAGATGCCTCCTTGCATCAGCAGCAATATGTACTGGCTGCTCTACTGGCTCGGGGAACGACAAGGAAAGGCCTACATGCTCTTGGGACGTCGTCTTCAATTTAGCGTGTCATTCAGAGTCCACCTCAGCACCGTGTACGAGTCAAGTAACTTGGCAACCAACAATGATGTCCGACGCCCCTCTCTTCATACTCTCTCATGAACCTGGCCGTTTCTTTTCTTTTTCCATCCAGACGGGCCCGCCATCAGCCGCAAATCCTTTGCATCCAACCATGCTTCAGCAACCATGCCTCGAAAACAGGTTTATGTGCACTCCCTCAGGCCCATAACCAAGCCCCCCCAGCTTGCGGTCTCCGTCGCCCGTCCCGATCCCTGTTATCCGAATCCACGGCGCAATATCGTTCACTCATCACTGAACACCCCGATGCGATACGCCCACGGGAGAGCCCTTGACAAGGCACTCATCACACGGGACTGCCTGTCGCCATGAGCTGCGGAGCACCTTGACTCCCAGGCACCCATGGTTGGGATCGTTGCGCGCAAAGTGGCAGTAGGACTTGAGCCGGACTTGGGAGTGGTTGCAGGTGAAGAGGAATTCCTCCCAGTCGCACATTATGGGCAACGATTCGAGGGAGTAAGCTGATGAATCACGAACGAGACTCCATTAGCAATGCTACAGCATCATGGGTTTGTGCTTCGTATCGTATCCTTACCACAAGATTCGGCGAGATCTTATCTGGATCAAATTGGTATTCGTTGCGAATCCTTTTTCTGGAGCTCGACCTGTGAGAGTATCGGAGATAAAGTCTACTCCGGTAGGAAGAAATGGGGCTTTGGGAAGCTTTTTATGTGTGAACCGTACATACAGAAATCACCGATGGCCTCTTAGATTAATGGGAATTCGCTTCCAAGTGGCAAGCATCTCTCCATTACGGCTACCTCTATGATTCTCTCTATCCAGTCCAACCAACATAGAACAAACACAGGTGCATGAGGTGGACGCAAGGAGGCAGACGCCATAGCATCATATGAGAGCATCGTACATGCGAGCACGGATGTCGTAACATTGTGTGGCTGCCCCCCCTAGAGACCATCTCGGGGGAACAAATGATAAGTCACATATATGTGCTCCATTCTGTGCCACGGTTGTCGTCAAATCTAGATTCTCCCAGTGGACTGTTTTCCCTAAAGTAGCAGTGCGAGTCACACGGGACGTTCAACCAACAGTCATCTACCAAGTAAGAGGAGGGGAAGGAGGAAAGATGATCTCAGATCTCAGAGTGGGTGGTGCTATCAACCATCATGCTGCTGTGCGCCCTCTTGAAGGAGCATGTACAAGTAGGGTTTTCAGCTGCCCAACCTCTCTCGTTTTGTTTGGTCGGAGCTGAAACCGCGCATTAACAACCTACATGTACTATCTCATCCGTACACACCTAATGTCGAACGCTGAACACCCACCCCGTATCAAATGAGAAAAAAAGAAAATAGGGAAACAGAAACGACGGTCCAGCCGTTCACCCTTCTCGGGTGTGTACAAGGAAATGTTTGTTCCCTCTTCTTGTACGTCCTATCATCTCCGCAAACACTCCATTCTGGCTGGGGTGTGTTACCTCCGTGAACCACGTCCCCATGTTATGCCCGCGAATCACAACCTCGCAATGTCAAGTTGGGGGCCAATGGCCAATGCAAAGCTTGCAAGACAAGGGGAATAGTCCCCGGGCGCTTACGGTGCCGTCTGAGGAAACCAACAAATTCTATTATCAACGCTTTTGCCTTAATAGCAAGGGTTGAGGCCAACTTGGCGGGGGTGTTTACGAGCTCGACTTATGATCTTTGTTCCCGTTAGGGCGTGTCTTCCCGTGGGAGCAGTTTCCGGGTACCCGGATTCGCTAAAGAGAGACAAGCAAGGCCAAGTAAGCGTACTCCGTATGCCAGCTGCAGTACGTGACTTGAAAATCAAAATGCCTCAAGCGCCGCGAGTGTTTGTGATGGATTCTTGCCCGAACGAAGCATATCCGTGATAGGGTTTTCGGGCTCAAATCCCGGCTTGGCAACGAACCCATGGTCCAATCCACCCTTGTGCTGGTTTTTGGAGCACAAAATGACCGAGCTCACAACAGGCCCTGGAAGTTTCATTTCAACTTCCTGGTAAAGGATCACTGAGGAGTTGAGAAGCCTGAGACAATTTTACGAAAAATCAGAATTTGTCTATTTTCTTGTTGGCCCCCATCTTGTTGCAGCCGGCATCCTTCCGCGACCAACCGGGACTTTGAAAGAATCCCCGCCGGAAATTGATATGCGATGCGAGTTTTGCATTATTTCCAGTGAGTGTTTTTAAGCTCAATTTGTGCAACTCGCTGGTAGTATGCGGATCAAGCTGAAGGAAAGACTGACATTCTTAAACAATTATTTACTGATTGCTCAACCAGTTCTTATCAGTAGATGTATAACCAATTTGGAAGCTGAGGTATATACAAAGTTTCATATTCATCTTATATTCTGCTGGACTGGCTACCTTTGAAGCAGTGAGAGCTTTTTGTATCTGAATATGTGTATTGTTGGCACCTGACGAGTTGATTCTTGGCATTAAACAACTATATGCATGCTGAGGCGCGATAACTTTCTATTCTCCCTTGCATAGTGACGAAAATTTCGAAAACAGAAATATTTTTTTTTGGAGCGACAACGGAAGACGGCTTCCTCAGTTTGAAGGCTATGTAAGTTTATCTGTAAACAATAAAAAAAAAAGAGCAAGTACCCCTTGAACTGCGCATAGTTCTTAATAGTTGTCAAAGAAGCTGTCTTGAATCTCGCTTGTTAGTTACCTATATTGAATTTTGATATGGACCTGTCACCGACAGCCAATAGTTAGCATTAGTATATCTCTGATCCTTACTCTTCTATATACTTTTTTACATCTGTCTGGTGCTATCCATAAGCTTCTCTCCTGCAAAATCTACAAGTTGATCTAATAAAGTGTTGAGCTCCCGCTTCAAACGATATTAATTAGTCAAGCGGCTAGTTCGTTAGTGTGTAGACTTTTACTAAATGCCTGGTTCAAATGCGTTGCTCCTCTACTGCATCTTTGAAATCAATACAGAAACCCTATTTGCAGTGTAAATACACCTCAATGTCATATGCGGATAGTCCCCTTAAGGATATTACTATGTAGTAGGTACCTACCTATGGAATACTAATGAGATTCATATAGGAACAATACGGGTGTTCTTACTATTGGAAGGTATAATGAATTCTTTCCCCTGTGGTCTAATGTACGTGCCAATTAAATTCTAAACCTTAAATCAAAGCAGAGGAGAACAAAAGAGTGTACCCTCTCTACTGCATAGGGTAATTTCACAACACTTGAAGCTTCAAAGTCGGCGTCTCCGCTTAACATTGATTTAACCGATCGCAAGGGCTGGACAGCTCTCGCTTATGCTGCTTTAAAAGGCTATATCAACGTCGTAGAGCGTTTACTTTGTAAGAAAGCAAATGCTAATCAGAGAGAGCTCAAGCTCTTTATGTCCTTTGAGCCTTATAAATTGGTCTTTCTGTCACACAGCACTCGCTCGCGCTGCATCGAAAGGCCATATAATCGTGCGTCGTTAAGCTCTTGCTTAGTGAGAAAAGGCAATGTTAACCAGAGAAAGCTGGAGCTTGGCGTTTAGCCTTAATAGGAAGCTTCTTTGTTAAATTGTATCGATACCTCCTAGATAGGCATTGTACCTACGTTTCTACTGCGGAATTGGTAAGGAACTGTGCCGGTCTATTCTGTGCGTCTGCGAAATCGCAGACGGCACTCTTACCTATTGCTACTCCCGTCTCTCACAAGGCCTTGAGTTAACGGCATCTTCACACAGAAATACCCAAATCAGCCAGCGATTTCGCCTACAGCCGGCTCTCAAATGCAAGAGGAAGGGGGGAAAAAGGCAAACATTCGCCTTTTGAGGAAAACCGGGGCACGATGCCTCAGCTTATACGACAACAGGCGACAATAAGGCCACGAAATCCATGCAGCTGCAACTCATCAAACAGGCGACGTGGACATGCGACAAGCGACACAAGACCGATGGTGGTGTTAATTGGGCCGGCACATACGAGTTTGAGTGGAATTTGCCGTGAGATGCGACACGGGCCGTGGATTCATGGCTGTGCTAGCAATGACACCTGCACGACATGCCACCAGCTTGCGACAGCCGGCTTCGGCCCAATTTCTGCGAATCTACAGGTGAAGGACAGGGAATCGCAATAGTCGCAAAGAAAGTCGGAACTGCAAGACTCAGGATGAGTGAGCGATCCGGCAGCTTGGGCGTCGATTGCCATAAAAATGCAACGGCATTATCAGCAATAAATTGGGGGCGGTGTCTCGGCAGCACAAAATTGTTGGGTTTTCGGTCTTGGGTCGCGCTCGTGACATTTCGCCTGGTTGCCTTGCGAGGGATCCGGACGCCTTTTTTACTAGTCGCGGTTGCCTTGTGTCGGTCGTTGAGCAGAAGCTGCGGTTCTTGGGCAGTCGCGTGCCGATCTGATTGGACTAATCGCGACGGGAAGAGCCCCTGCGCTTTGCGTCTCATCTGACCGAATAGGTGCAGAAAGCAGTCGAAAGTGAGGCGAGACGAGTCGGAATTCCATCGTCATCACCACCATCGTCGGCCTCATCATGCACGACTGCGACCCCTGGATCTAATCCCCAGCAACCGTGGCAGCATTGGTCGAATCCGGGACGACAAGCAGCGGGAAGAGATCCGGACTGGCCGACAGCCACACAGACGGCCAATTAATTACCGGCCTCGAGCACGATCTTTTTCCATCGCGGAAGTTGACGACGGGTCTTTGCTTGCTGTACCGTCACCTACCATAATTAGGGTCGTTGCCTTACCGCTGCGTCTAGTTGCCTCGTTTCTGAGCGCTGTCATTTCTTTGCCCGAATTTCCAGCACAGCACAGCACAGCACAAGCCCCGGCGGTGATGCTTGCCTCGACCCGACGCCCATCTGCCCGTTAATGCTGCCCAGCCCGTACGGGTGTGTGCCTCGACGCTCATTCTCGCCCTCGTCTCTGCTTCCACTGTTACTCGGTGTTACGATTTACCCCAATCATTGAGCCCAGGAGTGTCTGCAGACCGACTTTGACTCCCGATGATCCTCTGCCCCCTCTCGCTGTCGCACTGTCTATGCTAACCCCGCCGTTTCTTTTTCCAACGGACGGACGATATTGGCCAAGCCGCCCAACAACGCGGCGCAGCTGGACTTTCGTCTCTACCCACTGCTGAGACTATAACTCGTCTCTACTCCCACCGAGCTTGCCCTGGCAACAGGAGGCCTACGCTACCTAGATAGGCTGTGCGCGACCACACAGGATAGACAAACTGTCTCTAGCCCAACATGAATCGAGCACCTGGGGATTCTCAATTCCACAGCTCCAACTCTCAGGAGCCATACAACATCTTCCAATTTTATAACACAGATGGTCCCTGGATTCCTCCGGGTGTCATCCAGCCAGCAGAGACGCTAAATTCCTCATCTCGCCCGTCTGCTTATAATAGCGGAGCGCCCAGCTTTCATGGTTACAGGAGCACTGGCTTGCCTTCTGATTGCGGCACCGCTCCAGATGACTCCGGCTATGGAGGCACTCGTTCAGCATATAGCTTCGCGGAGAGCGTCGCGGGGAATGACCGGTGTGCAGAAAACGCCTACCTAGAGACTACCGCGGATCAGATGATTGGCGACTTGACCATCAACCAGATTTATCCGCCATCTCAAATGCAACATCATCAAGCTTCCACTGTAGAATTCCTATGTAACCACTGTGGTCACTCTTGCAAGACGAAATCGGAGCTCAAGTATGTCTCATATAGAGGAAGAAATGATGGCTGCTTCCAGTCTCATGATGTCTAGTTGCTAATAAAACGAAGGAAGCATAGCGCCAGACATGAAAAACCGTACAAATGCACCTACGAAACTTGCACCAAGGCTAAACAGGGATTCAGCACACCCAACGACCTAGCCAGACACAAGAAAACTGTCCATCGCGAGCACAATGAGAACGACCCTATTTATATCTGCCACCATGGCGGCTGTTCTAGAAAGAAGGAAAAGCTGTGGCCAAGAGCGGACAACTTCCGGAGTCACCTGTCTCGTTCTCATAACATAAATCTCAAAGCAGACAGTGATCTTGGAGAATACCGCCACAAGTACGTGCTTTTATTTTGTAGATCTATATCATGATATCTGATGCATGCTGTATACTAAAGTTTTGTTGAACAGACCGAATACGGCAAAGTCACTTGGAATCAAGGACAAGACACGATCAACTGCTCATGTAAACCCGGGACATCGACCGATGCAGCTGCAAGATGCCCCTCTTGTATATACGTGCCCTCATCATCCATGCCCCCAAGCAAAAGGGAAGACGTGGCTAAGGGCCGATGACTTTCGGGCCCATTTATCCCATGCCCATAATTTACAGCTTGACGATGACCTCAAGGGTTGCCACTTCCAGTATGTGCACATATCCCAAGCTACAGGAGGTGCGGACTGGCCACTAAGACGTTGCAAATAGATTCGAAGCAGCAGAGGCGCACGCGCTTCGAGGCGTTGGATCCTCAATCGCTGATGTTGACCCGGAGCCCCGACCGGCGCAACTGCAGGATTCTCCTGACTTGCGGGGCGACCAAGTTTCAACAACTGCCTCGGGTCAGGTACAAGACGAATCCTCAAAGCAAAGTAACTTGCCACTAACCCAGACGTGTATGACAAGCGGGGATAGATCGCCGCAGATGCGGCCAAGTATTTTAAGTGCCCTGAAATTGCCTTCAGCCTCTGGCTCTGAAACTCTTCCCAGCCAACCTATCGTTGATTTGATATGTGCAGATGAAGGTTCTCTTGGAGAATCCGAAGCTATGCTGCCTCGCGATGAAGAAACACCAGAAGCATTTGATCACGAAGGAGATGATATCATTGGAGATGAAGAAATACTCGACCACCAAGAACCATTGATGCTCCAAATCGCTTCGCCCACCGCATCAATTCAGCTCAAGTCTGACAGTCCTCAAGATGATATCACCGAGTCCCCGATTGCAACACAGACGCCTGGTCAGGTCCTTGAAACATCCACAGAGGCGCCACCAGCCGACACGCTCACATTCGAATCCTGTAAGGCTTCGGAGTTGTTCCCTCTTCTCAAAAACGCTCCGACGGGAGACCTTCTCTCGTTTCTCAGAAACATCCCCAAGGAGCTGCTAGAGAAGGCCCTAAAGCCTGAGGATCAATCAGCAAGCGGGAATGATGATTCGAGTGACCCAGGGGAGCACCAGAAAGCAGAAATACTCTGCTCAGAATGTGGGAAAGCATTTTCTCGAAATTGCGAATTAAGGTAACGCCATCTCCCACCCTGTTTCATTATCGTTTTCATGAACCCACAACTCATACGAGATTTTAGAAAGCATATGAAACGGCATGACAAGCCCTATGGATGTACATACAAAACGTGTGGCAAGAAGTTTGGCAGTAAGAATGACTGGAAAAGACACGAGAGTAGCCAGCATTTCCAGCTCGAATCCTGGAACTGTAATATTCCGGGTTGCGATAAAGTGCTGCCTCGTCGAGAGCTATTCAAGTGGCATCTCATCAATCATCACAAGGAAAAAGACAGCCAAAAGATTGACAAACTGCAGGAGGAGTGCAGACTGGGTCGGCACTGTGATCCACGCTTCTGGTGCGGGTTCTGTGATAAATTCGTTGAGATCACGGGAGAGGTTGTCAACTCCTGGACCAAGAGATGCGACCACATTGATAGCCACCTGTTCGGTAAAGACGGGCTGGAGCAGAAAAAAATGTTCCAGTGGCGCTACCTTGAAGATAAATTGGCAGAGGGAGAACCTGAAGCAAAAGTGGCAGAGAGTTCATCCAAAGCCAGCAAGAAGCGGAAGGCTACAGAGGATGTGAGTTCGCGTCCATCCAAGAGACCCAATATTAGTTGGGATTGTGTAAGTCATGACGAGCCAGTTCCACTGGAGAAGTTTATATTTCTAACGTTATGAGCAGTGCAACTGTGGCTATCTGGAAAGCTACCACACAAGTGGTTCCTGTCTGGAGTGTCAACACCAGCGCTGTGGTCATTGTAGAATAGAGGCAACTGAAGTGCTAGATGACGACGATACTGAGATGGTGAATATGAACTAAGGGGGCAGTGTAAACAGGGGAAGGACTGGAGGCGGTGCCCAGCCATCAGGCTGCGAGTGTTCCCATGCCTTTTCCAGATGTTGAGATAAGGTTGGCATTGGTCCAGCCGCGCAAAGCGTACAAAGGAGGCTGATGGCGATGAGATTAACGAAGCGTTGGAGGGGGCAGTACATTTAGCTTCATGTCCAAGGATGATGGTCGTACGAGGGGCATTGATCGGGCCGGCTTGACTGTGCTTTGGATAAAATAATATGTTGTGTTTTGTGCATCGAAGTACGTTAATAGAAGTCGATGGGAAGCGATTATGCTTGGGGCGCAGTCAATTCTTGGGTGCCTGTGGGATAAGCGCCGTCACTGCGTGCTACCGATAACACGGGAAAATTAGACGCCAGACCGAATTTCACTAGGTACATGTACCACGCTGTACACGCACAGCCCACGAAGCGATGATATGAGTACTCGTAGGAGGACGATAAGAGCTGGACTGGAAAAAAGAACAAGCAAAAAAAAGAGTAGCAAAAAAAAGCAAAAAAAGGCAACCTGATGCCTGCAGTCTTGGCAGCAGCACGCGGGCTGCCTTGCTTGGGCCTTCGCTCGAGACCCTGGAGAGGCAAAGAGGCGCTTCTCTTTAGGACGGACGCCTTTTTCTTCTGCTTTCTGCTTTTTCTGTCTCGGGGTGAGACATTTGACGTAAGCCCCTCACTTTAGGACCTTTCGCTGGTGTTGTTTCCCCCCCTAATGCACGGGAAGTGTTGGCGGAAACAACGAAACTGAAGAAAAAAACAGACTAAAAAGAACTAAAGTGCTATGTACATAAGAGGCAGAGGAAAGGCGGCAAAGCGAAGAAAGAGTCCCGACGGAACCCGGCAGAAAGGGAAAAGGGCCAGGGGGGGCGCTTGTAGCAATCAAAAGTTTCTGTTTTGGGTCAGGATATCCGTTATTGCTATTCGGCCTTTATTTTTATTTTTATTTTCTTCAGCCGTGTCTTATTGGGAGACTTTTTACAGCGAATAGAATTTGTCATCGTTGTGTGAATCTACTATGCAGTAAAAAGGGCAAAACGGGACAATATCAAAAAAGGCAAAATGGGCAAAAAGGCGAGCACAGACGCCCGCATGCACGGTACCCAAGTTTCAAGGCAGGAAGAAAGGTAGGAGAAAAAAACACGGCTGTACCTAGAATAAGATCTGGATTATGCAGCCGGGCCGCCGACTGAGACATGATTTGTGCTTTTTTTTTGTCCTTTTGGCCCTTCCCGCCTCAACTTGGTAAGTCGGAGTATGGTTGTATTTTGGCCCGAAGCCCAGGCTGATACCACGTGGAGTGGGCAAGATGCACAAAAGGCAGAGAGGGTTGAGTGTTACCCAAGATGTTTTAAAAAAGAAAACGAAAATTGGGTACGGCAGATAACAACCTAGAGATCAGTTACGTTAGGTACTTTTCATGTAGTACTTCCGTATATTCCGTCCGATTCCTTTTTTTAGATTACGTCCGAAATGGGCAGTGCAGAGTATCTAGTTTTTTTGCTTTCAATCCCTTCTAGAAGAGAATGCTTGGGTTTCATTCTTGTCGGGTATCGCTCTGCTTGGTGTGTATAAAGATAGAAAATACCACCCAGCAATCCATTTGCCGGATGACAGAACAGGAAGGAGGCAAGCTATAAGGGGAATACTCGCGAGAGAGGCAGAGAGGAGAGACGCTGTATATGGTTGTTGGTTGTTGCTATTATGCAGTGAGTGTGACACTCGCTGCATTAGCCGGCATCTCCATATTAACATAGTCCGGATGGGTGAAGGGTGCCGCTTTTTGGGGTAGCTTTGGGGATGGGGAAAATAAGGCAAAGAGGGCTGTGTAAAACAAGAGATTGAGTGAGAAAAAAAGAGGCGGAAATGCACGTTTGCACGCGGCTACAATCTAAATCTGAGATGTGAGAATACAGGCGACACAAAGACAGAGTGAGCGAAGGAAAAGGAGGGTGGAGGGAAGGGGGGTTTGAGAAGCGCGAATCGAATAAGCGCCGCCGTGTATACCATACTCGACGGCGTCGTGCATGAGTCTGGTGCTAGCAATGCATCCATAGTGGTGGTATGTGTAGATGGAGAGAGGCAGAGAGAAGGAGACAACAAGCAAAGGACTGTACTCCGTAGTTTCGATCGAGATGTGCCGATTTGGGCCTATAGGAGCGCGGATATAATATTGTACTGTACATGAAGGAGGGGCGTGCCAGATGATACTTGCGTTGTTCAGTTGCTCAGCTGAAGTTGGAGAAAATGGCTTAGTAGAAAAAGAGCCAGCCAGATGGTGGGAAAAGACCATCATGCCAGGCCAGGGTTCAAGGGTGGGATGCAGGCGACAAGGAGCGAGTACCACTAGGTATGATGTGATGCATGGCCATGACTTGACCGGTGCGGTGGTCTAGCGCATTAGAGCAATCAAAATACGGCAAGATGAGACGAGACGAGACGAGGTGGGAGGCTGGGAATGGGAAGCACGGTACCGTACAGTATGATGTTGGAGTGGGGATGACGTGTATGTCGGTGCGAAGCAGCCTGTGAGAGATGCTGCTGTGAATCTCAAATACTCGAGCCCAGGCAGCAGGCCAAACGCTGCTCGGTGGATTGGGGGCCGCAAACACGGTGCCTTGGGTGGGCTCCAACATGCCCTGCTTCGATAGATTGTCACGCTCGACCGGGATGCTCACGATAGGGTCTTCAGAGCTGAGAGGCAGATTCACCACGTCCGGGGACGATGGCTACCTATGGGATGTCAGAACAGAAAGAAGGCAGCATCTTGGCGGCCAGCTTGGTGCTTGGTCCCCCCAAAGTGGCTTCATGTTTCGCCCCAAAGTGGCTTCAATGAGCGCCAGATACGGAGGAAATCCGAAACAGTGGGAGCACATGTTTGAGGGGGACGATGAAGAGATGAAACAGAAAGATGGGATGAATGGCTGAGGCGCTCGCGGGGCGGTTTCGGGGCACCTCCATCCCATCAGCTTTGCGAGACATACGATTCCTTCCAGGACCAACAGCATAGGAAGAGGTACATGTCCGTTGATGGGCCAGGACAGCTAGTACTTGGGTCGAGAGACAGGTGAGCAAGATGCGTGTGCCTGTATGTGTGCCTACCGCACCGCAACGCTAGGGTCTCAGTAATGGGCCTGCTTCGTGTCGTATTCTTGCCTTGCCTTGCCTTGCCTCACCGTGCCTCGCATTGCCTTCTGTTCTTGGTGTTTCGCTCAAAAGGCAACTGTCGGGGCCGTTTTGCCTGTCGGCCGCAAAAGAGGAGCAAGTACCGGAAATATCACACCAATGGCCCGAGAGAACCGGCACCGTACATACAGCAGCACAGTTGCGTGCTGGAAAAAGAAAACCAGCGGCGCTTGGGATTATTTCACTTGATGCATCGTATGGCTGCGTCGAGGCCGAGCAGCTGCGGCAAGCGACAGTGACATGGCCCATGCTAGGAGAGCGACCCGGGACGCTGGCGTTGAAGCCCAGTACCTGGTAGCGGTTAGCAAAGCGGTGCCAGGCCGGATAGGATGTTGCTCTTCTCCGGAAAAGCACCAGCTCGCAAAGACCTGGTCGATATCACCTGTGCTGTAGGTGAAGCACGACCAACATGCAGGTGTGAATTGTGAATTACAAGGATGGGGTGGGCACGTGGGCTTTGAGCAAAGAGGAAGGGGGTGCGATTATAGGTACATGTATATACGTACATATGTGGGAAAGCACCGATCGTCTTGTGGCTACGGCCAGAAAGAGTGAGCTGCATTAGTACGGAACGACCAGGATGACTATCACGACAGGGGTCTGCTACCCCTGTCTTCAGGAAACCGGCGAGAAGGCCTGGCTTTGCGTGTTGGGCGAGAAGTACAATCGATGGAAATGTGCCTTTCTCGCTGCCGTTCAATTAGCCCGAGGCATAGCGAGGTGTGTTCATCATCCAGTGCCGTCAAGTTGGAGTTTGTGTTTAGGCAGTGAGGAACGCCAGGACACAACGTTACGCTTCCCCCGAGGCCCCTGCCCACCTGTCGAGGGGGATTGGCAGATCTTGACAACTGAGGAAGACCGAATGCCGTGACGATTTGCAGCTGCTAGGATAAATCTTGGGTTAGAGATTGCCAGTCGATTTCGATGGTCCTTCGGGATGGAGGGGTGGAGGGGGGAAGATATGACGAGTGTGGAGGTATCACAGCGTCGGAGGGGCTGTGGAGAGTTCAGCTTCAGGGTTGTTGTCATTCATGGGAATGCCTCTCATTCGAACGCCTCACTCGTGGCCCCAGCAAGCCATTTGCGGCTTTCACGTTGACCCAGGCGCTTCGTCGGACACATTGAATCCTATACTGGTGAAGTTTGACGCCAATGTCATGTCGAACCGAGGCCAGAAGTTCCTCGGGGCTTGAAAATGGCAAAGACTTAGCAGGATAAGCATCTTGGTGCGTGAAAAGTGACCACGTTTGTGACCGCGTCAATGCGACGGCTCTGCCGCTCGCTGACGCACACGGAGATGGGCGGCGAGACAAAGATGCAATCGGGCACTCATCCGTACCTAAGCAGCAGAATGAGCTACTGTACGGCACTGTATATTACCTGTACACCATCATGTACTCGCGCTCTCAGATCGCGCCAGCGGATAGTTGCCAGACTCCGGTTGATTGCAAATCGACGACCGCCGCAACAATTTGGAAAAGCGACAAGACGCCCCTTGTAAGTGGACCGGACACTCTTGCAAAACACCAGAAACTGGGACAAAGCAAAAGCAGGGGCGGCGAGCTGGCGTTTCCCCTGCCAGCTGACTATGTGACTCCCGGCCATTGCCCTAAGGAGGTATGACAGGCACTTGGTCAGTGTTGGAGCAGCGAATTTCAAATTCAATGCCACGGGGAAGAACAAACCAAGACGCCGCTCCGATACCCTTGAAAAGTTTAACATGTGCCGGCCATGGCTGTCGGAGTGGACCCTGACTTTGAGCTTTGATCTCCAATTCAATTTCCTTCGTCCCCCTGGTTGTGTCTTTTTTGTCTCTGCCTGGCTCATGTTCAGACAGATGACAGGTCCGAAAAGGGGGGGTGGTTGAAGTTGACATTGGCAGCACGGCCAGTCATGTGCTCGTCTGTCTCAGTGACAGGCAAGAACTTCCCCCCGTCGTCATTGGCGCCCTAAGCGAAGAAGCTGAAAAAAGGTCAATATGTTTCCGGGCTGGAGGGCAGATCTCATTTGCAAGTAACGAGTTGTGAGCCTGTATGTGTATAGATACATAACATGGGAGGACCCATGGCGCCTTACCCCCGAAGGTACAAGTTGGCCGATGCTTCAAGTGGCATCAAGGTGGAAAGAGCATCTCCGCATCGGCCGATGCCAAAGCCCGATGTGATTAACGAGGCAAGAGCTCGTATCTTGGGCTGTATTTTGTCTTTTCTTTTTTCGGGGACCAAAGCAGGGAGGCAGTAGCACCCCAGGAGCTGTCGTGGTTCAGAGGGGCAGGGACCACAACTCCGTGGCATATCAAATCAAGCACCTGGCCGGGACTTTGAATCTGACGATGATTATCCGGATAACTGGAAGTACAGGTACGGGCTTTTTCTGCTTTGGGATGGATCTCATCGGGGGATACGAAGTACGGAGCAGCGGAAGCAGCACCAGCCACAGCTACAGGAAACCCATTGCAAGCTGTACCCAGGGGGGTTCCCTGCCAGCCCTATCTATACTGCCGACGACTGACGGCGGAACAGGAACAGCTACATGGCGAGTACTCGTACGATCAGCATGGGGGGAGCAGCAAATGGGCGGCTTAGTGGTAGCACATGGGGCACAAGAGACAAAGCAGCGGAGTACGGAGTCATGGTGGCACTGCAACCAAGAGGGGGAGGGTGGCAGCAACTCGGACTAGTTTAAGAGTAAGACGAGCCACCAGTGCGGGTAGGGCTGGGTTTTTGTTCCGAGGATTGGCATTTGCTGACGGGGTCCTTTTGGGCATGGGATTCTCTGCTAAAAACTAAAAAGCTGCTGACTGAAACGTGGCTTAGATCAACGTGACTTTGACGTGGGAGCAGAAATGCCGCCGAGGACTTGACATGAAGTCAAAATACAGGTATGTGGACTGGACGGGCTGTCAGCTATTAGCACCAGACGCCACAACAAGGGCTGGTCCTAGTGTTATCGACGGATGGCCTGTTGACGTTGACAGTTGCGGAGATGTGGCAGACTAGAAGAGGCCGTGGCTTGAATGGAAGCTTCCAGGTCGTCTCAGTTCCATTCCTTGCTTGCGCCGTCTTGGATCATGGATGGTTTGTTCCTCCACTTGCACAGTACGTGTATGCTCGGTTCACAAAGTTTAGTGTAGATTCAAGGGCTGCCTGGACACTGTGGTGCACAAAGCTGACCTCAATCTGCCCGGCAATGCTCCATGTGGAACTTTATGTTTGTAGGATTGGAGAGAAAGGGGCAAATTTACTTGCATTCAACGGCTCAGGGCTCGATGATTTGGAGGTCCTTGGACAATCTATCTGGAGCAGAGAGTGGGGTTGGAAGTTGGGGGTTGCTAAAGGCGGGAGGTGTGCATGTACAAGAGTCCCCGATGAATTGAATCCCAATGGACGGATATATGGAGGGATGGATATCATGTAGGGGGAAAATAAGCCGAAAGAGCATCGTCCTGTGCTCATCATTTGCCATAACGCACAGTAACGAATGCTCTGCAGCAGTGCTAGCATCGTACAAGGCAAGCAATCTAAAAAAAAGTTTGGCTTCCAGGTCTTCGGTTTCCCCTTCCATGTTCTGTTGCAGCTCCAATGCCTGTCTCCAGCTGCTTGTCGCATCCAATATTACCACGTCTCGTCAGCACTTTATTCATCGCCTGTGCTCGTATTCAATCAATTCCATAGACCCATCAATCACCCCAAACAGCTCCGTAGCGGCGGTTCTGTCCTCAAACGGCGTGCACTGGCCTAGCCCCCCGCCGCCGCACTCAGGTACAGCCCCGGGGAGCCATCCATCGATATCCGGCGCCCCTCCCATCGATCCACAGGCAGCGCTTGAACGGCCCTAAGCGCATCGCTAGGGATTCAAGGTTCCAATGTTATGGAGTTGAGCGTGGGGTCCAGCGACGATTTGGTCAGCGCTTGAAGCTAGAAAGGATTGCACTAGAAATCGAGTGTGTACGAGGACGTGGGATGGAGAGGTTTTGATAGGTTGATGCGGAGAGATGGGATTGGGACGGGGATCGGGGATTGGGGGACTGGGCCAAAAAGAGATGTGAGGCCACGGAGCTGCCGATGATGGCTGAAGGGCAGCTGCAGGTTGGCCTGCAGCATCGTCGGCGAGTCAGGCAGACATTGCAGCAGGGACGTTGCTGATACGCTCAAATTTCTCTTTCTCGCCGATCTGGGAGGTGGAGGGGGGCCGAAGAAGGAGAAGAAGAAGAAGAAGAAGAAGCTTGGGTAACCTAATGCGATAGTAACATGAGATGTATACTGTACGGTGCAGTGTAGCCGGTGCAGCGGCAGGTTTGGCTGGATACGGGAGGTTTGGGGTTACATGATGGTTGGGACACATGGAGGTATCAAGAACAGCTGCTTACGTTGTGTGAATGGTTAGTAGCATCGCCATCATCATCACCATCACGGAAGCGCCATCGATTTGATGCACAGGTGTGGCTTCAAGGTATTCAGCTCCAGTGCTGCTATACAATGATGCAACATAGAGGCGGCAAACCGATATACGAGTAGACCACAAACAAAGGAAGAAGAAAAAAAAGGGCGTCATCGTCATAGTCGTCATTGCAGGGTCTCGCAATGCCACTTGCCAAGAACCCTGCGGCACCGCCACGATTGCATCGGAAAAAGGAAAGACTCGAGAAAAAGGAAAGAAAACATCATCATCATCACTATCATCCTCATACGAAAAACCACCTGTAACAAAAGCAATCTCGGCGCTCCGGGTGGATGGCCACCAGACCGCAACAACAAAGATGACAGGACAGGCAGCAGAATAAGGCGCCACTCACGGCCACGCCTAGTGCCACAGGCAATGCACCTGATGTGATGCGACCACCGGCCGTCTTTCTTGCAGCTGGCCAAATCTCATCTTGCTGCACGACGAAATTCTGGTTGAGTATTCTCACTCCGCTCATTCTGCACCTGTAATTTACGATCCCATACGCAAAGGGCGGACCGCCGGTCTTTGTCGCACAACCAGAAAAGCGGAACACACAAGCTCGATCTCTGCCCCTCCATCAGCTAGGTTGCTTTTTGTTCCTCTCTCTCATATTGTTGCACCTCTTTTTCGTTTTTGCGTCTTACAGCCCTCTTTTCTCTTACGCTTCAGCGCGCCAGGGGTATTTGTTTCTTCGCAGCTGTCGTGTTTCTTACCCACCCTCTCGGACGCAGGTGCTCGGGCCAGAGGCAGAGAGAGAGAGATGTCGATGCTGCACTTGATGCCATCATTTCGCAGCGGCGATGCTACTGGTGATGCTACCTTGAAGCTTTGATACTGTGCAACTGGTAATCCAATGCAATATGGATGCCCGTACATACACTGTCTAGTGATGCTACTACTGCCTGTATCCAGTCCAGATGCTGGTCAGACGCAGCAGCAGCACATGTGCCCTGACTCATTCGCTCCCCCCTCCAAACGCAAACCTGACTGCGTGCTCTCAACCGTACATACGGTGCAGCATTCGTACATGGCATGGAGGTTTGCCGACGACGACATCATTCAAGGTCCCTTCTGATGCCCCTCGTTCCAAATACCCCATCTTGTGCTAGTGACGACGATGCGCACGCACCGCTCCCAGCTCGTCTCCATGTCTTGGTCCCTGCTCCCGTACAGGCCCCCACACCGGTCAAGGCCGCTAGAGGTTGATGGACAGACTTGGGTAGCAGAGACTAGGAGCTCGGAGAGAGCAGAACCAAAAAAAAGTTTTTTTCAAGGTTCACGGGCAGGGGTTCTGTTCGGTGCAAGTTCGCGCGCGTCGGGCTGAAGCGATGGCCCCATTGGGGGTTCTCGCTCACTCTCGCATCTGCCCCGGTCAATGGGAGTTCAGTGGGGAGATGAGATTTGCCGTTTGGACCGGTCGGGTATGTACTGGTAGGGCTAAGCATGAGCTGTCTAGTACGAGGACTCACTCATACGAGGACTTGGCTGCTGCAATGCTCGATGGTGATGGTGCTAAGAAGGAGACTATTGGTTTTGTTGGCGGTGCCTGTAGCGCTGAAAGGGCAGCCATGGTTTGATCTATTTCGATCAGCCACCTCGATTAGGACCCTGTGAGCATCAATGCATCATTCACGGGTAGAATTGACAGCCATGGATGAGCCAGCTGGAGTGCAAATAGGGGCTGGTCACATCAAAGTACAAAGTGAGCACTCAACTTTGCTTGTGCTACCGAACACCTGGGAGTGGGGGCCCGCTACGAGTCCAAGTTACAGCGCTGTAGAGCCCTGGACGGCACTGTAAAGCACTGCAGAGGTTAGCGGGTGCGCATCCGCTCTCCACTGTCTCTGCACTGTCTCTCTCCTGTCCCTCTCTCTCTCTCTCTGCCTCATTCATTGCCTTGCCCCATCTCCAACCAACCTTTCTCCAAACTCGGCCGCGTCTCCCCTTCGACGTTCCTTTTTTTGCACGGGCTAAACCAACATTGAAAGCACTAATCCGGGGGCTAAAACTCGACGGGGCCCCTTGTTTCTTCTCCCGCCGCCGCTAAGCAACTGGCATGCGCACTACCACAAGGGCTACCAAAGTGCTATCTCGCCAGAGGGGGGTCCGAATTCTGGAGCAGAGAGACATGGAGAGGATCATCAGACTTTTGGCGCAAGCGCTTGTCCAATGGCCGACATGATGGCGCCTCGCCTGCGACTGGCCGCTCCATGCCATGATCCATCAAACGATGCCAGGCCAGGCCAGGCCCCCTCCAGTTCTAGCTCCGAGTTCCAAACGCCAGCCGGCCAGCTTTCGGCCACCACCTGCTCCACCGCTGATGGCCTGCTATTGATGCTATTCTTTGCTCTTCGTGCTGTTCTGTGAGGCGAGGCGGTAGCATCATGTATGATGTATGTGTAGGTATGATGTAGAGGCTGCATGTGCCTTGTGTGTCTGCCTGCTAGTCAATGCCTTTGTGTTCTTGTGCCAGGCCATGATGCAACTGTCGGTTGGTCCCAGCACAAAGAAGTGCGTGCCGCTGCTTCACATTTTGATGTCCATGATTAGTGCCTACAGGTATTATAATCATTGATGGATTTGGAAATGTTGAAGCAACACGCGCACCCCAGCTAATATTTGCTTTTTAGGCGATCCAACACGTATACGAACACACATACACATCTAGTCTCGACGGCTTCAACGTCCACGTTAACCAACAACAACACAATGCCGCTGAAGAACGCACGGCTTTCCTCCGTCATCCGGCAGATAGTGTTGACCAGGCAGGCTAAGCCAGTTTAGTTCCGCGCAGCACAAGATTGGCCTAAACCTTTCCACGAGAAATCCCATGGGCGGGTACGACGACCGCGGAACCTGAACCCAGATCGACTCGCTGCCAGAGCCCCCATCTTCCATCTGCAGATGCAACCTACGCTTCGCCCCCGGCTGCGCCCAAGCAATCCGCACCAGACATCGTCACCCATGGGCGTGTGTCGAATCTCGGACGGACAGACACCAGCGCCATGCCGTATCTGGGCGCCATGTCCACCAAGAAGCCGCAGCCGCACCTGCGAGTAGGTACTAAGCCTAGCCGGGGGCGTGTGCGAGCGAAGGGAGTGTGTCAATCCTACACCCAATGCATCTACTATCTATCCATGGCTGCTCTGCTTGGTCTGTGAGGCTCTGTACGTATGCTGTATGTCTCTCGTCGTCCGGCGTAGCACTTACCTCTACTAACAACGAACTAACTTGGCGATGGATCTTGGTCCGATCCATAAGGTACATATAACAGGCCTCGAGGTCCCATCCTCTTGGGGCCTTGGATCGTCTCTCCATCTTCCTTCTGACCACATCGGTATTCATTCAACAGCCAGATTCACCTTGCACTATTTCCCATTACTCCCTTTACTCCTCTCCATCTATTTTGTCTTCATCTTCATCTTCATCTTCGGCTTTGTCCTTCATCTTCATCGACAAGCCAAGCCACTCTACTCCCAACAGTAGATCAAGCATCGTGTTGTCTCCATCTCTTCATCCTCTCTTCACGCGACAACAAGAGCCAATACCCTGCGTTGCTCTTATATGGCATCCCTTGCCTCGTCATTCATCAATCTGCCCCTTGCACCTTGAGCTGAGAGCCAATCCAGCTCACCCTCCTCCCACCAACCCTTGTTGCATCGAAAGTGCAGTTTAGCCGCTTTCGATTTTTCCGTTGTTGAGAGAAAAAAAAAAGAAAAGAAAGAAAACAGACAAGCCCAATTATCGACATGGCCGCGTCAAACTCCTCCTCTTCCACCTCTTCGCTTCCCCCTTTCTCCTCCCCCAGCGTTGGCAGCAGTGGCCAGTTCTACTATCACTATGACCAATCTACCTCTCTGTCCCATGTACACATCCACGACGACGGTCTCTACCACACTCAGCCAATTGATCCCCTGCTGCAAGACCCGGACTCTCCAGATGGCCGCGAGCAATCATGGGACGTGACATACTATCAACCTCCTCCTACCGACCCTTCCCTCGATCCCAGTGCCTCCAACATCTACCAGCAAGCATGCGGACCAAATGACTCGCCATACCCCATCAGCTTCATTGAAAGCAGCCCATCCATTGGCAGCGATGGCAACTTTGAGATGGTGGACCCTCCCACTCCACCGGACGCGCAGGTCATCTCGCTCGGCAGCCCATACGACTCTGACGCCTCGGTTGAGCAGCAGGAGATTAGCTACTATCCACGCCCGCAGGATAGCACGTCATTCTACCCCATGGGAATCATCGGGCTCAACAACTCTTGCACGTTCAGTACCAACCATTTGACGATTGTTGGCACGCACGGCCCCATTGATGCTGTCGACGTCGGCACCAGACAATATCCTCTCCGCACCACGCTGCCCTATGTGAACTCGGCCAGACGCATCAAAGAAGAGAGCCAGACCCCAAGCCTTGACGAGAGGTTCTTTTCCAACAGGGTCCCCGCACGGAAGCGTGCTCAAATCGCACGATGCCATACCAAGACCGGTTCGTGCAAGCGGTCCTCTCCCGACCACGAGTCCTCGCCGAGATGCGACAAGAAGCGCAAGATCCACACGACCAACAAAAGGTTCTGCCACAAGTGCAAGAAGAACTTCCCGAGCCGAACGTCCCTCGACGAGCACACAGGCTCGGAGCACCCTCGCCCCTACATCTGCGTCTTCCATTACGCCGGCTGCAACGCCAGATTCGACGCAAAGAACGAGTGGAAGCGCCACGTTAGCACCAAGCATCTGGGCTTGAAGTACTGGGTCTGTACTGAGGGCAAGTGCGCCGACGAGCGACAGTCGTCCAACCAGCGATACGCAGGACTGCCATCGTACGGCAACATCTTCAACCGCAAGGATCTCTACACCCAGCACATTCGGCGGATGCACGCCTCAGTCATTGGCCAGGGCACTACAGACTACAGGGGCGCAGATGCAAGATCTGACCTCATGGTCAAGAAGATGCAGGAGGATGCTCTGCGCATCAGATGCAGACTCCCAACCTGGATGCCTTGCCCCGTGCAGGCGTGCGACAAGTCCTTCACCGGCGCCACCGCTTGGGACGAGCGAATGGAGCACGTGGCCCAGCAGCACTTTGACAATGCAGCTGCCGGCCGGGAGCCTCCCGTCGAGTTTGGGGGCGCTCATGACACCGTCCTGACTGAGTGGGCACAGCGCGCTGACATTCGTATTGTCAAGAGGACCGAGGTGGGTTGGGAGCTCTGTGAACCCCTGAAGGGAGAAGCAGAGTACAGAATGGCCACTCCAGATGTTGAGGAGTGAAGGAAGAGTGATCTGTTGTCTTTAATTTTCTGAATTTTCTTAATGTTCTTTCTTTTTGTTCTTCACGGGCTATGGATCTACAGTTGACTTTGATTAACTATTCCTCTCTTTGATGATTTGCTTTTTGGCTATTTTATGGATAGGACTTGTTTGGGAAAATATTGATATACACCCTTTCTTTCTTTTCTTTGTGTACAGAGTCTAGGCATAGTCCCCCTCGTCTAGGAGATACTTTTGTTGTTTGTTTCTGTATTCGTCTTTCGTTTTTCTTTTCCTTTCGGCCATGATGTGCCTTTCTTACGATACCAAAGAATGTCCCAAAAAAATCATTTGCATAGACAGGATGGGAAGGATGGATCACATAGAAATGAAGCATGATTTTGCAACCAATGCAAGCAGCATCTCGGCACTGGCACAAGTGAATGGCATCGTGAAACATGTAGTCAAAGCCTCTCTACACTACGATACAGAGCCTCGTAAGGGTTCATCTTGCATCTTGCCAGACCTGAAACAGGTCCCGTCCTTGGGGGCTTTGATTTTCCACCAGGCTCCGGTTTCCTTGCCGGCAAGCAGAGCCTCAAACAATCTCGACTGGACCCCTCGTGGGGGCCTTGATGCAAGGCGTCAGGAGGCCGTTGACCATCTCGGTGTGGGACCGCCCGGCAGCGGCAGCGATTACAGGCCAATACGTTGAGCAGATGGTGGCTTCATATGATACGCGGGTCTTTTGATCTGCCTTGTCAGCCCTAGGGGAAGAGGTTGTGTCTCGTACGACTCCTTTGTTCTTTTTGTCCCTTGTGGGTGTAAGTCACTGATGGTTCGTGGCATGTGGTTTACTTTAGGATGGTGTGGCGGGAAAGTGTGGGTAGCATTATATTCTCTTTCAATTCTTTCTTGTATCTTTACATTGTGTTTCTCTTTTTGTTAATACGGAGGAATTGAGGAAAAGGGGTGGGAAGGGGGGAGTGTTCACAACGCCGTCACAACCGGATTCGGGATTTTGCCGAACCAACAATGAAGGATGGGCAATAAAGGGGGGGCGTGTTTGTATATCCATAAACAAAATGAAATACGCCCTAATCAATGGCTATGTTCTAGCATTACATTGACCCATGTATAAGAAAAAAGGGGGACGAATAAAAAGGCAAACGAAGCGAAACTAGATGCAGACAGAAAAAAGGCGGCTTGTTGTTTCGTTGATGCGATGCGGCTCTGCGAAGAGGGGAGAGGAGAGAGAAGCGCGTATTGGTCGAACAGAAAAGAGCCGCATTTTGCGGGCTTGTGGAAGAAGCAAGCTAAATTGACAGGAGGCTAAATTTTTGCACGTAGGCGGGTTTGGATAAGCACCGTGCCGTGTTTTTTGCTAGCAAGCAGTGTGAGTGATGTTATTCGTTGTGATGATTTGCGGTTCAATTTCATTCGCGATGCGGTTGGTATATTACGCACACACCCTCCACGTCCAATGGAAGAACAAAAAATAAAAGCACGAATAATCGGTGTGCAGATAAATACAAATAAAGGCTTATGCGAACAGAAATAAGCAAAGCAAAGTACGTACTTACATGAGGCAAACAGAAGCGGTAGAGAAAAGGCAACGAAAAAAGGCAACAATACCACTTGATCCCGTCCCCCCTTTTTCACAAGCGTTATCATCCTCCTCCCCAACAAGAAAACCAATGCAACAGAATTCAAAAGAAGTAACAAGAAAGAAATATCTAGATTTGTTCACCGAGCTGTTATGTGCACCGATAATCAATTTGTGCAACCAACTGACAAAATGAATGAATCCTCAACGATATCCGCCAAGAGATGTATGTAAAGGTATACACAAGTACTACGATGGACAAACACACAAACACAATAGACACGCTCATAGGTAGGTAGATACACGCATAAACACATAGGTGCATACATGCACATACACATACATAAAAACATTAGTAGCCAGCCCTTAAAATCCCCAAGCATAAAAATACGCCTCGCTGTTACACAGCATGAAACTAAACTAGTCCAATATCAAAACAAGTCACTAGAGAGCAAAGTATACATACACGGTCAAAGAAAGGAGAAGAAAAAAAGAAAATAGTGAGTCAATAGAGGAAGAGGAGAAAAAAGGAAGCGCCTCTTCGTGTTGCTCATGTCATGTCTGAGACATGCATTTTGTCTCTTCCCCCTGTCACTACGCTGCTTGGCTCTACCTAGGTATCCTCATCTTTGCTTTTCATATTTTATCAGTGAATTTCAGTTTATTTTATCTATATCCATGTCTTGATCCTCCCTACATTCGTATATGCAGCAAACGTTTCATCACCATCGTCACCAGAGACAATATGCGTAATCCTGCCAGACTCCTCTTCCTCCTATTCTTCCTCCTCCTGAGTCCTACTCCTCCTCCTTAGTCACAGAGTCTCACTCAATAGTCTCACTTGGCCAACAATTCCAAATACTCGGAGCATGTTTCGGACAGTTTCTATTCTACCTATGCTTGACATCATCTTCGCTGTATACAGGAGAAGCGGCCAAGAGTAACAGATAACCATGCATATGATATACCACAAAGACTAGCTAATTCTCATCATCTTGTACCAGATACTGTAACACAAACGACTCTAAGCTGTCTCCACAAGCACTCTTCCAGTCATAGTAACGTAACGATCAATGCATTTCCAGCGCAATTAGTTCTCGTAATCATACCAATCACCATCAGCCCCCTCCGCTAAATCCACCACGGCCGACTAGCCACTCCATCAGGGGCAACCCTGGAGACTGACAACCCACAGGAAGTAATCGAAAGACATTCTGCAAAGCAACATTATCCACATACTGCGGCTGACTCCGAACATCTGCATAATGTTGCAGAACGGAAACGAAAAAAGAAAAACAAACGAGTTAATTTTGGTTGTAAAGAAAGAAAAAAAAGTGGAATAGGGGGGGCGTAGACCTTTCACCACATCCCCGCCACTGGGCGTCGCCAGGAGCATCTGACCAAGTTCTGTGCCAGGAGGCATCGTCACCGATCGCCCTGCTCTCCTATACATAATCTTGTACGCCTCATGTCGAGACGGAGGCGTCGTCCTTCTTGGCTGGCTGGGTCTTGGGCGGTACCTTGTCCGTCATGCTCCGCTGGGCTCGTCGCTGTTGTCTCAGACGACACTCCAACGCATAACCTGGCTCGTTTGCCTTGCGCCACTCGATCCATGCCTCGTATGCCTGTTGATCTCCTGGATCTGGGCGTCGAGGCTTTGGCACCGGCTGCGGTGGGCAGCGAGCACCCGTCATGAGCGGCATTTGGCTTGATGGCATGTTGAAGCAAGGGTTGGAGCCAGGTGCCAAGGGAAATGCCGTATTCAACATAGAGGGTACCGTCGGGATGCCCGGCATGCTATTGCCCATCGTAGACACGGACGGCAGTACCGTCTCCGGCCGAAATAGTGTTGGTAGGAGCGAAGGTAGTGGCGGCACTGTTGGCATTGGCAAAGCAGACGTCGGAAATTGGCCTCCAAGCTGATCCATTCCCATCTGTACAGGGATCAGTCTTCCCGGCATCAAGTTATTGATCGTCAGAGAGTCAGCGACTGTATCAGGAGCAGTTGCAAGCGGCACAAGCCCATAGGCCGGCGGCGGCGGTTGCTGCTGAAGCGAAGAAACATTCGGCAGACCAAGTCCTGCCAGATACATGGCATTGACATGATCGCTCTTGCTGGCAAAAGGCTCCGGGGCAAAGGGCTGAAGGGGCTCCATATTGTCGTCTTCCGAGTTGGAGCTTCGGTTGGAGACAAACGAGAGAAACTCTCGCGCTTTGGGGTTCAGGCTCTTGAATCTAGTAGATTGCCCTGCTGGGAGGCTTGAGTCCTCTTTGTGGGAAATCTCAGATGCTCGTGCCCGGTGGTTTGCGAAAAGATCCGAAGATACTTGTTGTCGTTCATTGGCCCTGTGTGTCCGGTATCTCAAGACACAGGTTTCCGTTGAGCCTCCGCTCTGCTCTTCCTTTGAGCCATCTTCGTAGCCGCTGTCCACCCTGTCTCGGCCCTGTAGTTTTTCACTTGGCAAGTCTCTGTTCTTCTGTGCTAGTTTCTTTAGAAATTTTTGAAAGGCCTGATCTTTTTCAGTCTCAAACGACTCAGTAGACCTCTCCTCGTTCACCAAACGGGCTGTCTGGCTGGGGGACAATCGATTCGCGTCGGAGCAATCCTTGGCTCTGTTCCTTTGCGCAGTGACAACGTCTGGTAGTTCGAAAACACCCTTTCGTGCTCGCAATTCGTCTGCTACGGCATGCTTCAATTTCGTCTCATTTTGACGACTTCTCTGGCTCATGTGCATTCGAACTTTGTGAGGCGTGGCCTCGGCAGCTTTGAGCGCTGCGGTGAGTTGCTCGTCCTGGCCGTTGCCCGGCTTCTTTTGCATCAAATTTCCCTTCAGAGGTCGAATGTCCACAACAGATGGAGACAAAAAGCTAGGGATGCTTCTCAATGGTGCAACTTCAAAGAGGCTCAGGGGATGTTCTTTCGAAGACGAAAGGCACACCTGCTTCAAAATGCCATATGGGATAGGCTGTTCTTCTTCCATGGTCTGTATGATCTTTGGTTCCAATTCGGAAGACAGGGTAAAAACATTCCGTCGATGGTATCTCATGTCATTGCTAATCGTCGCACGATCTTGTGGCACGTCGTTTGCTTTATGGACCCCGTGTTTCCTTTCCTCAGCGGATGGAGTGGTCGGGAATGCATCCATTCCAATCCATTGTTTTCCAGAACCTATCAGATTCCTCCAAGTCTGCTCCTCATCCAACGTTGGTGAGCTGCCACTACCTGAAGGGCGAGTTCGCCAATCGGGATTATCCAACGCTTGATGAGAATTGCTTTTCTTCAGCTGTTGGTAGTCATAGGGATGGCCCAAGGCCCTGGTACGTGATTCGCTCTTCGAACCCGTCTCTTTGGCCATGGTAGGAGGGGATGGCCGTTTACATCGGCTGGTAGCGCCTAGCATAGCCATTCTCAGTCTTCAAAAGCCAGGTCAGCTCTTGCTTCATTCCACCAGGATCGTGTGTTGCATCTCGGTACTTACCGTTTGCTAATTCAGATGGATTCGAGCGATCAAGTTGGTATCGATGAAAATGGTAGATATCCCTGACTGTTTGGGCTAGAAGCAAGAGCTTTTGGACGTTGATTCTCGGAGAATAGTTTTGATGAACGCCTTCCTTGACCTGTTTGGCCTGTTTTCTTTTCGCACGAGCAAGTTCTCCAACTTCGATAACTTCAAAACAACTCAATTTCACGACAAGTTCCGCTTCAAGAAAAGACCAAGCGCTGCCTCAAGAATTTCCTAAGCACAAGCAGGTAAAGACAAGGATGTCGAAGGAGAGCAGAAATGTTGAGGTCGAGAGGGTGTGTTGAGTTGGACTGCTGCAATGGCTCCCAGCTGGCAGACGGCTGATATATATCCGCGCCTGGAATATTCCGCGATAAAGTTCGCTTGCTCTTAAACAAAAGTAAAAGACACGCTCAAGTACCAAACAAAGGCTGGCAAAGCAAACAACCCGCACCTGTTGGCTGGGATACGAAAAGTCCAAAAAGAGGCGGATGGTGAGTGCGTAGGATGCAACGATGGCTTCGCATAAGGTTGAAATGACGAGCGAGATACAAGATTTAAGATTCGCGCCAGGTCAGCCTCTGAAATCTTTGTCTCGGCAACCATATTGTCAACTTTCCCACCAATGCCTGCCTTGAAAGGCACCATTTATGAAGGTTGCTGAGCTGGTTCTTCCCTTTTGGCATGTCATTCGATCTTGACGCAGGTGCGTCTGACAAGATCGCGACTCACGAGTGATTTGTTAAGGCTTTTTGCTCCCTCCGTCAACTAGCTTGCAGCTTCATTCCATCATGAAAAAAGAATGCTCCAAGAAGGAAAAAAAAGAGAGAAAAGAGAGAAAAAGGGTGCGGCCGGATAGGTCAAAACGTGAGTCATCGTGAGAAAACAACAATCAAGCGTAAGTGTTACATAGACATGTAATGTATTGGTAATCAAACTAAGAGGCCCTCCATCGCTGAATTCAAACTCCAAGAAGTGCATAAATGTCCAAACAGAGATAATACAAAAAGGGGGCCGGCCATCTTTTTCCAAAAAACAAAACATTCTCGTCAGATTTTCGTAGACAGCGTTGCCACAAGGTGAGCACACCTCTCTAGTCATCCCCTATTCTAGCCATCACTCCTTATTTGCCCTTAGGCGTTCTGGGGAGCGATGCCGCCGATAAAGGCGGCAAACTCTCTTGGGTTCCTGGTCTGCAGGAAGACGGTGCCAGGACCAGTAAACTTGCAAACAAGACCTTCTCCGGAGGAAAGGCCAGAGATAATGCCGCCAGAAGCTACGCGTTCCAGGACGTAGCTTGTGTTCCACGCCACAAGGTGGCCGTTATCTACAATGTACTTTTCACCTTGTTGAAGCTATTACGCCGGGTTAGCGTATCTAAACAGGACAGGGGAACTTATACTGTAGACTCACATCTTTCCTGATAATGGCGCCGAAACTCGAAACCCAGAGCAGACCAGTTCCAGATATCTTGTAGACAAATAGACCCTCGCCACTGAAGATGGCCTTGCCCAGGCCTTGTCGCTTGTAGTCTTTGACAACAGCCTGAGTAGAGGCCAGATAGGCGTCATGTCCCACCGACCACTGCTCCTTGCCGCTCAATCGTATGCTCGTAATGTCTCCCAAAGAGGCGGGAGCGAGGATGAGTTCTCCCGGCCCTGTGTAAGTAGAGCTGGCGAGCTCTCCGCCTGCAATGATCTTCTTGACGCTAAACTTGACATTACCCTTGAGGGTGATTGTGGGAGACATGGCGACCATGGCACCTATCAAGCGATTAGACTTGATCAAATCACGACACAGTAACCCTTTCTTGCTACTCGTCCAACGTACCTGGCTTTGCATGCAATGGGGCGCCCATGGCCAACTGAATCGTCAAAATCGTATTAGTATCCCGATGGCTGATGCGATAGCTTCCTCCATTAAAGGTGCCAACATCATCGGTCGTCGCGACAGCCCCAACAAAGTTGGTCGGCGGCGGAGCTCCACCGGCTTGGGGTGGTGCCGTCTGGACCGGCGGCTTCTCCTGGGGATACGGAGCATTCTGCTGCTGTTGAGGGAACGGAGGAGGTGAAAACTGAGGAGGTGCTTGTTGCTGATACTGTTGTTGTTGTTGTTGCTGCTGCTGCTGTATTTGCTGCGGCGGTGGCGGTGAATGTACCTGCTGTTGGTAGTGGCCAGAGTCGGGAGTCGCCGCTGGACGCACGGCCAAGTTCAGCTGCTGCGATTGCGAATGCTGGTGCTGAGGAGGCTGGCTCCCGGGAGGAGGAGGGTAATGGCCCGGCGAGGGCTGTTGGATCTGAGGAGACGGCGTATGCTGAGGCGGAGGAGCGTAGCTAGGCGCTTGTCCCGGCGTTCCCTGAGGAGGAGGGTAGAACTGTGTCTGGTTCGCGGGAGGTGAAGTCGGAGGCGGCGCATATTGATGTTGCTGGGGCGGCGATTGATACTGCTGGGGAGGAGGAGCGTATTGCTGCTGTTGCTGCGGCGGCGGCGCTGTTTGTTGTTCATGTTAGCATTGGGAACGTGTCGTTTGTCGCATTGGCTTCTCAAACGGACCTTGGCCTTGGCCTGCGCCAGGAGGAGCTGCGATGTCGCGAGTCAGTATTTGGAGATGGCGGGGTGAAGCTGGAGATGGGAGACGGCTGGTGACATACGCGGGTAGAAGTGCTGCTGCTGGCCAGACATGGCGATGGACGTTGTATAGAGGAGCGTTTGTTAAACTAGCAGGTGTAGAATGAAGAGAGAAATTGATGGTGAGAGTGAAGAAACAAGTTGGCTTGGCAAGGCGCAGTTTGAGCTGGTCGAGTCGAGCTCGATGTAAGACGGCCAAGAAGCCCCGCTTCCGAGCTATACAAAATACAATGGAGCTGGAAATGACAGGCCACAAGCCACGTCAGGCAGAGGAAGAATTTAGCAAATATTCCTTCGGGTGAGGCGTATTTGCACGTGTGTTTGCCGCACTGGAATGGGAATGGATTTAATTCAAGGCTGGAAGATGCGGAAGTGCCATCAATGGATGCAATGCAAGTTATAAGGACACATCAATCAGGCTGACGAGGCCTCAATTCATCCACATCAATCACATTCAGAGAATCTACAGCAATTACGCGCTGCAACCATGGCGCCAAGCTCCAACCCCGCTCATGGCCCAATGGCACCCGCACGCTGTTTGGAATCGTCCTTCAGCGCCCCCGCCGCGGCGTCTCCATTGGCCAGCGACCCAAGTTTAGGCGCTACTGTCAGCGTCTCTGAGGCCTCTCAGGGTCTTTTAATACAGGGGCCCTTTTGCCTCATGTGGTGATTTGATTCCAGTCTACTCCGTATTCGAGCCCATAATACGGAGTACTGTGCATGCATGAACCATCGATCCATGAATGTGCAAGGTACATGTTTAAAACAATTCCTCATCAATCAAACAGTTTCATTCAATCCCAGAATAGCAGATACAGTCAAACTCATACTACAACCTTGTAAACACAGGCACCTGTGACCGCCTCTTCAATTTCACCTTGCTCGCGTCAGCCATTGATAATATATGCCCGGTCCTTACTATTACTTGCGGATAGACGCTGAGCTCATCCTACTCCATAATTGTTTCTCATTTGGGACTTTTCAATTAATTCCATCCTTGATTTCTAGAATTATATGATTTATCCACGTTTATCATAATAAATCCCTTAGAACCTGGCTTTCATGGGCAAGGGCTTCTTTGCTATCAAATTGTTGCGAGATCGAGTTGGACTTGGAGCCTTGATCAAGCCGCACCATGTCTTTCAGTCTTATGAGTAGAGTCGGGGATGTTCAACGTTGGTATACAAGGAAAATTGCACTCGGATCTGGACATGAGGATGCCAATACAGCAGAGGCATTAGCCATCATTGCCATCATATCAACAACAGATCGTAAATGCAAATACCGTGTTTATAATTCCAGTAGAGCTTGTCACTCCGTATAGCAGCATCAAAAGTACAAATAACGGGCGACCACTTGCCCTATACATTTGAAGACATACACTGTATACTTCCATACAAACACCTACTAAGGTAGAGTTCATATAATGCAAATACAGTTGAGCATGAAGCCTCGTGATCGATACAATGTCCACATATACTCACGTATACTCACTCATCACATATACTCGTGGCTTGTTCGGCACATATACCTACCACCTAGGTATATTAAGTACATGTAGTGCCTTATCAAACTTCAGTTGTACATTTGGTGTGGAGCATCAATATTTGAAGCCTCCTCAACTCTATCCAGCGCCATAACTATCTTTCTATCTACCTAAACAAGCCTTCATTTACAGTTTTCGCTGAAATAGTCCGACAACAAAGATAACAGCTGTAAACAACAAGAGAAGAGGTAAATAGCAACGCAGCCACCCGCCGTTTATCCATCAAGGTGTCTCCATTCCCATCTCCATCTCCTTTCACTCATCCATCTCACCTCCAAGCAAATCACGAGCTACACCGCAAACACGCCAATATAATAAAGAACGTTTAGCAACTTCTCATTGCTACCAATCTGACCAGCCACTCTCTGCTACCATAACCAATTCCTTTTATCACTATTCTTTTCGCTTCTGTCTTCTCCTCTGTTCAATTTATATCCAATAACAATGCCTTACTTTCGCTGTTTACTCATCTTCTTCGTCCTGGGCCTCGCTTCTCTGGCCTCAGGTCTCCCGATTCCCGGCAATAAGGCCTTAGACTATTCTCATCCCCCAACAATCATCTTCGAGGAACAAGAAGATGGCACACACAACATCTCTGTGGTAGGGAACATCAAGAAGAGACAATGGAAGGACCTGCCAACTCCCCATATAACCCTCATCAATGCCACCCCCTATAAATGGCAAAGGAACTACATCCACCAATACCAAATGCCAGACTGGAAGGAGGATTTCCCTGAACACATCGATCCGGGCGACATAGCTCCTGTCCTGATCCAGGCATCGGTAGGCTACCACGACTGGGCAGACTCTGCAGCCGAGGTGGTGTACGATATCGTTGGAACTTCAGAGCCCATGTCATTCATGGTCAAGTTCGAGAATCGGCACACCACCCTCAAAGTCGAGTTCCTTGAATCCTTGTCTTCCATGAATAACGCCAAGAGAACCGTTCACGACTTTGACATCGCAACATTCCCCGGCACCGCGTCGGCCTTCATCATTGCCGGCCAAGAGGGCCATTTCATCACCAACGATCCGCCCATCGACTGGATGCAAACTCTGCTTCCCGAATTAAAAGACAAGCCTCTGCGGGAGATTGTTCTCGGGAGGTCACATCACTCCGGCCTGTGGCACTCCCACTTGAGTATTGGCCTTGCGTCGTCGCCAAACACCGTGACGCAGAGCGTCAACCTTGGCGAACAGCTCGGCAATGGTGGCATCCGCGTTCTCGACTTCCGACCCCTTAAGATTGGCGACGAGTTTCGCGAAATTCATGGCACGAGAACCCCTGACCCGTTAGGTGGCATAATATTCCATGGCTCCGAGGGGGCCCTCTTGAGTGACATGATCCAAACTGTCAACGAGTTCAATCGCAAGTACCCCGGCGAGCTCATCATCTGGGATGTACACAGCCATGATGCCTGGAACCTAGATGAAAAATGGCGCGAACTGAGTGACAACCAAACAGACCGTGTAGCGCTATACAACCAGTTCTTGGCGGTAGAGAACCGCGTCAACATCCCCGACGCCATCCAAGACGTCAGCCAAATGCCCCTGGGCTGGTTCATCGGCAACAAAAAGTCTGCCGTCCTCATCAACTTTGACGACGCCTGGCGGGAGAAGGATATCGACGTATTCCCCGGTAAACGAGAGGGCTTCATCACGGGAAGAATCCTCCCGCTCAACCACCCCTGGAGCGATACCAACAACGTCCATAGTCTGGCTAAGGACCAGATCGCCGAATTTCACGCGAAACGGCCTGTTCCGCAAAGCCCCATCATCATTACCGAATGGGTCTTGACAATGCGAGGCACCCAATTTATAAAAGACACCATCTTGAAACTGGCAAGTCCTGCGTGGCGGTCATTGTTTGTTGATCTCTGGCCTGCGGCGACAAGCCAGTCTTATCCTAGCTGGATCTCGATGGATAATGTGCGTGGGAACCAGCAAAAGACTCTCGTCATGGCGATGAACCACTGCCTGGTGGCCAAAAAATGCGGTGCTCTGGGTGGCAAGGTCAACATCTGAGCTTGGCCGCAAGCAAACATACTCTTCATCAATGATATTTACATTTACAGGGTAGGTGATTTCAGTCTCCTGTTGGTATTCTCACCCCTAATGATTACATGCTAACATTTCCATGAACCAGACATGCAGAGGACTTGTACGGAGTACGTCACATGGCAGCATAACGTATTGGTCGTTACGACGGAATTCGGCCATCGAATTCCGAAGCCATCGTCCGTTGCCGGCATTCAGAAGATATTCACGATCAGCATGTGAAAAAAGAGGCCGTCCACAAGCGAGTTTCAGACCTCAGCTACGCTCCACGCAGTACGAAGCTTGGCAAAGCTGCCAAGATGACAATAATTACTGGTGCTACCAAGGGCACAGCAAGATCCTGTTCACGTGCCAGGACCTGAGATTGGTTGCCCCCGAGTCCATATTATAAGGATAAGATCAAGGTGTTTGATGCGTGTGCACCGGCAGCAGACTTGGGCGCGAGAACGCGCCGAGCCAGCAGCGCGGTGTCGCCCAGAGAGGATTGGGAAGATGCATGAGGCGATGATCCCTCGCTTGCGGCTAGTGCGATCTGACAGCTGTCATAAGCTGAGTTGATTGATTTGACTGGATGCCGGTACGATGCCATCAGCGGTCGTGCTAGGTGTGGTATTTCATACCATCAACGCTCGCGATTGGGCTCTGCTTCTCTGCCTCTGCGGAATGAACTGCAACGACCTTGCAGCGGGCTCGTACCACGATCAAATGACAACCGGCATCTCACGAAGCGCCGGCGGGAGATGAAATTCGCAAGCTCGGACACTCACACGGACCCAAGGCCCTGCTGACGGCAAGTGGCGGAGCACCCGGCGTCGATGTCCTCGTACCAGGTGTAACAAGAGTTTGACTAAGGCGCCTGAGTGTATTTCTTTTCGCCGATGGTGAACGGAGCATACGGAGTACACTGCTTGCAATACACAGCAATATCAATCAATCCCTTGGCCATGTGTCAATCAATTCTCCGTCCACGCAAGGGAGGCCACGATGGCAAATGCCGCCAGCCCGGAAGAGATGCCTAAAATGCCTCCTCCACGGCTTCTTCTGGAAGCATCAGTCAAACTCGTTCACTTGCATGCAGAGGGCGCTAGCAAGGCTGGGCGCATGCTGCGCGACTTTTGCAACTGAGTTCGAAGGAAAGCGGCCGGCCACGTTTTGGACATGGGGAGAGAAGAGAGAGAGAGGAGGACATGCTAGTTAGTTGCCAGATTGAGCGTCGGTGTCCAATGTATTCATGTTTCGGAAAGATTTTTGTTCTTCTTCCATAGCTATTGCAACGGTATTATCCGGAAGCGATCCCCGTGAATCCTACTTTAGCCTTTTTGTTTCTTTGAAGCCGCTTGAGTGACAGATAGTGCCCGATAGTAGTAGTTGCTGAATATGACTTCGGATTCCATTTCGGCCAATTAGAGCAACGTGTAACAGGTAGGAACCCAAAAGAGCCAAGAGAAGTTAGTAGCCGTGCTCGATACTGTCTGCTAAGCTTGGATTTTTGCTTTACAAATCCTCGGTCCGTCCCAAGTGCGTGCCCAAAGATCGTGGCTTGCTGTCAGAGATGCTCGGCCGAAACATGCGATGAAGAAAAGATATGTCTCCACTAGGCGGATTGCTTGTAACGTTGGCTGCGAGCCGTCTCCATATGCTATTATGGAGCAGCTGGGTCTATCCAAGGGTTTGCCGGTATTGCTGTTTGCATGCAAGCTTACCCGTCCCCTGGCAATGGAGAAGATTTCCTCTTTCGATCCCTTCCCGGGTGCCACTCGCTCACGAGAGCAAGCATTGCCCCTATTGTTAACAGGTCTGGTTCGCGGATAAATTCGACCGACAAGGGGTGGAAAAATTTCCAGCGGACCATCTCAGTGCGGTTAGAGTCGTGTTTTTCCGTTTGACTCGACGACGGAGTTTCTGCTTTGATCCGGAACCGAAGCCTCGGGAGAAGCAGCGGCTGGGCAGCTCTGGCGGTTGGACGACGACGAACCTCATAGCTGGAAGCGAGCTGTCTGGCAAAAGTTGGACCAACGAAGGAGGTTGCATTTCCCCAGAAAAGCGTGTAACACGGCCTGCTCTATGCATGTTACAGAGACTCTGTTTAGGCACGTACAAGCACAGCGATTATACGCATGCCATGGAAGTATATGATGTCCTTGATTCTGTAAGAGACTGATCCAGAGGGCGGCTCACAACAGTAATTGCACGAGACCACAGTTTGTAATCACAACCACAATGCTGGGTACAGGTCTTCGGCATCGAAGTTTTCTTAAACCCGCTGGCTAGTCCAGGGTGAAATAGATTGTAAGCGACGCCACATATCGGCCCTGAGATCCCCTGATCACGGAAACGCGGACCGTGGCGGGAAGCTCCTGGCAAGGGAGGCAACGAGGATACGGCAACAAGCCAGCATACCCTAGAACAAGGCAACTTATTCTGAACAGAATGGATCGCAGTCTTATTTAAAACTGCCGAATTTGGAGACTGCGTAATACTGCGTTGCAATGATTGCTGATGGCTCGCCCAGGCACCTGGAGAAATAGAGGGCAGGGGACAAAGCCAAAGAAACAAAATAAGAAGCGTAAAATGAGATGAAAAGGAAGGGAAATCTCCGCCGGCACTTGTCATATGATGGACCCGGTGTTGTCAGCAGCAGTGCCGGCATGAATATCAACATTTTCAAATAAGAACTAGAAAGAAAATGGGCAAGTTTTGGTGAGCACAAGCTTACAGGAGGCATGGAGTAGTATTAGTGGTGTCCAGTAGTATAATATTTCCTGAGAGTCGATGGCCGGTTCTTGATGTAACACCAGTACGGCGTATTACCAGATCCTTGAGCACTGCACGAAAGAAGTAGGTAGGCACGCGTCTGTATCTTCAATGCTGGGATTCGTGCAGGCTCCATGTGGAAACGAAAGCTGGCGTGGGGGGAGTTGGAGCGTATCCTTTTCTTCTCTCTTTTCTTTTCTTTTCCGGATCGAAATTACCATCGGAAATCCCCAGAGCTGCTTCATCGTGCTTAGACACCGGTCTTCGCGAAACAGATGACACGAGGCAGGTGTTATTTCGTCTGTACAGTGCGCAAAAATTGTAGGTAGCTGAATCGGCAGCATTGGCGTTGCAGAGTCAACCTTGCTCGTACGAGTGCTTGTCCTGGTCTTTGAAGGCACTCTGCTATGACAATCGCATGGGCACCCCCCATGGAGAAGCCGGTGTCCTTAACCCAAACACTCGGTCCACGGGAAAGGGATCCGACATGAAGGAGTACGTTATTGCCTGCTTGGCAGCAATGTAAACGCGGTCGTGATAACTAAGGCTAGGATGATAAAACCATGGGGCCAGGTTAAAAGCACGTGTTATGCAATGCGCTTGCGGTCATGCAGCAGAGTCCTACCTCGTAAATCGTGTCTGAACCCTGCGTTTGTGCCTTACCCTCGTGGATTTTCCCACAGGCGAACATTGTGTCGCCCAATTTCGGACAACTCGAATAGCCCAGAGGGATCTCCTTGGGGAAAGCCTGGAAGACTGGGAGCTGTGCTCGTAGTTGATGAAAGAGAAACAATGCTCAACCGTCTGAGATGACTCGCAGCGGATGAAAAAGAAGCAATGCTCAGTCGTCCGTGATTACCATAGTAGACATATGGAGGCGGCCCTTCCTAATACATCCATGCTATAAACGCTTCAGTTGTCTCTGGACGCCCGGTGAATGTGCCAATCAGCAAGCAACCTCAGTATGGACAGCGGAACGAATCCGCGCAAGCTTCCGTCCATGTGGCCATCCATGCTCCGCACTGCATGCTCTTTACGTTGAACGTCATTAGCTGCTAGGGGCTTTGCGTCTCAAGCTCGATCTGAGCGCAGGCTTCTAGTACCGTCTAGGCATGGGCGAGATGAGCTTCTCGCGCTTCGGCAACAAGCAAAAATAACGTGGCATTGCCCCCCGATTTGTGGCATTTGTTTGATCATCGATGCAATCGAGGGTGAGAAGGGACGTGTCTGCTATTGGGGTTAGTAGCTGGCTCGAGCGCCTGTTGATACTGACCCAGGCACGGAGTATCATACGTACGAATTACGAGCAAGCCTATGATTCAAGGCGCTCGTTGAGAGTAAGCCATGATGGGAAACGGGTGCCGAGTCAAATCCTGGCAACCTCGTAATCTGACCAATCAAAGGTCTGATTCGCAATGGCGCCGAGCCAGTCTGCTGGGATAGAATCCTGGTATTATTACCAGCCAGCGTCACAAGGTGAAGAATTGAAGAGAGGGCGCGGCAGCCTGGCACACCGGGTTATCCCAGCAAGCTTCAATCTTTGTGACCGATCCTAGCTGTAGCGTGGGCTCTGGGGAGAGAATAAGGAAAGATATGGAGCATGGGCGGACGGACTAGCGGGTAGATTCGACATCTTGGCAGCTTGTTGGAATTGACAGTTGGTGCAGAAGCTTTAAGGGATCCAAGCCCTCGGGATGAGTGGCAAATGCGAGCAGTGAAGCACTAGAGCACTAGAGAGGCCGTCGGTGTCAGTACGAGCACTTGTACAGTACCACAGGGTCCATCCAGTGCATTAGGGGCAAAGTAGAGATGAAGATATTGATGTAATCATGCAGTTCGTCTTGACAGGGTCGCCATGTGTACAGTAGAGAAGATGAGAGGAAAGGAAACGTAGGCAGACAGGGTGACGGGAGAGGCACCCACTTGCCGGAGAGGCGATGAAGGGGAAAACGGAAGTGCGACCGAATCGTATGGACATCAACTGTCTGTGGCAGTACTCGTACAGTAGCACGACGGTAGTAGTACGAGTGTGGACATGATTGAAGTGTTACTGAAGATGGGCTGAGTCTGAGTCGGCGGAGTTTGTGCGTGTCGGGTCCGTTTCTTTACGTAGCTGGACTAGAGGTTGTCAAGGTGAGATGCTGTTTTTAGTGCAGAGATTGCACCGGACATCACTAGCACCTGTACACATGGATTGACGTGCATGAGGCTCCATGTATTAGCACGCACTACTCGTACAACTGTAAACGAGCACAGCACAGCACAGCACAGCACATGGAGGTATTCCTAGCTCCCACGCAGGCTACAGACCAGACAAGGGGATGAGAGGCTGTATTGAAATTTTTCGGTGATGCATGGAGGCGCAAAGCAGCAGCAATGTCCATGTTCATGTCCATGTACGAGTACAGTACAGCCTGCTCCATACAGCGCTCGCAGGCATTTGGAACCCGGGCCCGTACATGTACATGCTTGCTTGAACGTGCACCATGGAGACCTCATGCTCGGCGTCTTTAGGGGGCCTGGCACACCGTTGGCGGGTCCGAGGCCTTGCCCGGATGTGCACGAAGCGTCCGCGGCCGGATTCCATGTCTGGTCCTTGTCGCTTGCTGCAGGAATTAAGGGTTCGATAACTCCAGCGTTCTGGTTGCGACTCTACGGGTTACAGTATTGATGTTCAATTCCATGTTCTCCTTTTGGCCTTGCAGCTTACAGAGTACCTACAGTGCCGTACTGTACTATACTGTACGGGTTTGAACAATGCTCCAAAGTGGCTGGCTGGCTTTCTCTTCAACGTTTTGTCTCCAAAAGTTCCAGTTCCACTACCGTCAAGCTTCTCCCTTCGCTCGTCAAATGTTCAATGTCTTGGACTTGGGGCGGCGTGCGGGGCTCGTTTCCCTTGGGACGGTAATGATCTCTCCATCAATGTTAGGCCCAGTGGCTAGAAGCCCAGGTCCACTCCTTCGTCTCCAGCGCAGCCCGTTCCATCATCGACCGGCTGAAGAGTTAAAACAGACAACCCGACGCTATCGCGGGCGGCGTTACTCAACTCGTCCATCCGGAACTGCCCTATTAGCGGATCGCTGGCACCATCTCAGGCCGACGCCCAGGAGCGCAGGCTAGGCGACTTGTGGTCTAGCCGTGGCCGCAATCCAGTTGAATCAGTTGATGTGGGCTTTTCCGCTTTTCCCAGCGCTACGGACGGCCGCCTCGGTTCATGTCATGATCCCTCAATGGACCCATTCCCACAGTCTGGACATGGACTGACTGCACCCATCTTTCGGGACCATCTCCCATGCTTCCCCCCTCCCTCTCTGGCCTGGCCGGGGGGTCGGGAGCCATTGAACTGGTCCCGCCACGCATCCCAGGGCTTCAGCCATCCCTGGCCTTGTCGCTACCAAGACCAGCGCTGTGATGAATTGCATCCATGGCGCACCGTGTCTCGGCAAGTGGGTGCTCAACGCCCCTACAGTATGTCCTGCCGCTACCTACAGAATACAGCGCTGGGCCCTGCTGTCTTTGCTGCTGACTGTACCCTGAGCTGGTACCGAGCAGACAAAGACCTGGAGTTTTTAGCTTTTCGCCGGGCCACTATTAGCTCGGGGCTCGCACTTTCAATTTGATCAAATGTCAATGTTCCCTCCAGGCCAGCCCGCAACATACATCAAGCTTAGCCGCCCCCAATCTCTGGCCATTTCCTACTTCCACCAAAACCCTCCCATTTGATCCCATACATACTCGTACATTGTAGTCAGTCTTCAAGTCTTGTATACTCACTGCCGCCTCCTCCACATCACCACCAGTAATACTTTACGAAGACTCTATTGCGACAAAGGGAGGCAAATCGCCCTCAGCACCACCGACACCACCACCACATCTTTACCCTGACGACAGCCTAACCGGCGGGGACAGAGGGATAATTCACCCAACAACCATCGACAGCTATTACGAACCAGTATTCTGGACTAAACAGCCCTCACCTGCGAATGCTTTGTTATGAGGTAACCCCTCACCAAGACGACGGGACGACGACGACGACACCACTATGGAGCCTGAGCGTACCTCACCAAGCAGCGCCTCTAACACCAACGAGGTCATCTTACCCCAGACGCCAGCCATGTCCGGAGCTTTGCCCATTGTTGCTACCGATCCGGCTTCGGATCTTCCCTCGATGCCTAGACCTAGGGTCCGGGAGCGTCAAAAAAGCCAAAACAGCCTTCTCATGGAGCTTCTTTCTCGCCGCATGAGCCGACAGACCCTCTTACAACAAAACCAATCCCGTACCCAACAGCCACCCCTCGTTCCACAGTCACAGCCGCTTCTGGTCGATAATGCCATGGATGTTGACCATGACGAAACCTTTGGCGACGACTCTTCACTGCCCGCACTGCCCTGTACTCAGAAAATCCGTCCATCAAGACGATACTCAGCTCTGCCTTATATTGCCCCCGTTGCACCCGAGACGAAAATTGACCCGGACGTTGCCGCTAGGGTCCTTGCCAGGATGCAGGCCAACACCCAAGCCGATTCCATTTCCCCTCCTTCGTCCACAGGTTCATCTTCCGTCCAGGCCATTGAGATCGACCCTACTGAGCTGGCAGAAGACGACATAGAGGCCGATGAGGGCTACGATGAAGGACCTGAGGAATTTCCCTGGTTGGGCGAGAAGCCATCGAGTGGGCTTACTGGAGCCCTGAGAAACCAAGGCGTTCTCAGCTTCACAACGTCTGCCGAGGCGGCCATGCGCTGTCCAAAGCTTGTACGAAATGTCCCTCGCATGCGGAAGCGGACGCACAAGAAGAAGGAGCACAGACTGCGGACGTCGAGGGACACGACCCGTGAGCTGAGTCAATCACGGGCGCCCGCAGCGGATGCATCTTGATAACGACGCAAGGCACCCGCGCACACAAGCAGCGGCACAGCCGTTGAAACTCATCTGTTATTTCTCCACCTTATACTCTTGCCTCTATCACAGACAACGACTTAGACACGACATTATGCGGCGTTTTTGGACATTACAAATTGCATTTACATTTACTATACGGAATTCTGGCACAAGCCAGCTCTTCGCTTCTCAAACTGTTGTTTTTACTCTACATTTTAGCGGGTTACAAAAAAAAGATGTCAACGTTCGACACGTGCTATATACAACGGCGTTTTATTTCTCTGGTTCATTTTCTTCATATTTTCTTCATTCTCTTTTCTCGTTCTTCTTCCAAGCATACAGAGCATTGGCGCCCGCTTTCCACCTCCAGCAACAAGAGGAGGGGGACTCACGAGCGACAGACGACCAGGGTGCCGAACAAATACTCGGGACTGACTCGTCTCGTGCAGGCGGGGAGGAAGATGGCGTAACATGGGAGGATCCATCCAGGTGCATCTTGGTAAAGGGACTGGGCACGGCGTTTTTCCGGATATGCAGGCTGGGATGCTTTTTGGGACTGGGAACAATCTGTTGGATGGGACGTGGCCTGACTGGCCAGCGCGTGGCTTGAATCCCCCACGCGGGACAGGATTGATGCTTGCGTTTGGGTTACAGCGCTCAATCTCGAATACGGAGGTAGTTGAATGTATATAATAGGTATTGGCTGCTGCTGCGAAATACATCTTCGTACAAAGCACATGTGTTCACATGGTATCAACAGCTCGTATTACTTGTTCACATGTGATTCTGCTGCTTTAGAATGTCACCTACCTACCTACATGATTGCCGCCTCACATTTCCTACCTTCTTCTGCTTCTCTGTCTCTGTCTGTCTCTCTTTCTCTTGCTCCCCCGCTCTCTTCTGGCCGCCTCCGTCCTCGTACAGTGCATGACATGTGCGTACTCCGTCTCCGTCTCCGTCCTCGTACATGGACAGGTTATTCCTCAGTCCACGTGGTGCCAGCGTCTATTTGCCCTCTGCGTTTCCACCCAGGTGCAGCCAGGCCAGAATCGTGCAAATGCTCCCCCGGCGCCTGAATCGGCCGCTCCGACGCGGTTGGATCGCAAGTGTCTCCGTCCATCTGACCGGCTGATGCGATACCGCCAGCTTGGACTCGGGACAGGTACCTGCTCCATCCTCCTAGCACCCCATAGTGTTGGCGCTTCTGGTTCTGGTACAGCCGCTGATTGGGCGCCCGTCGACACCGCTGGGCGCCTCTAAGTTCTGACAGCCTCAGCGGCACCGTTAGCACCCTGTTCTTCCGCTGTTAAGTGCAGGCGGTGAGCGCCTACGCTGTGCCGTTGATTTGCCACAACTCCTAGCCGAAGCTAACATGGAAAGGGCTCCAACTTCATTTCGGATTACGATACATCAACGTCCAACTTCAGTTGTCTTTCTTCACCTCCATTCTGTTATGACAAGCGCAGTTTGCTTCCTGTTGCACAACCCACCCGGTCTCTTTTGACCCAATCAGCGGGCATCTACAATGTGCAAGCACTAAGGAAAACGGTCCAACGCCCTGTGGCCGCAGCTGGGGTCCTTGTTACTTGGCCATTTGGCGGGCGCTCACTGGGGTAGGACAACAACGGCCGTTGGATTCGAGATGGAGGCCCCTTGACGGATCGTGTAACTCCAGAGCACAGACGTGAGATGGCTGTGTCTTTCTCTTGAGAAACTACCTGCTTCTGCTTTTCTCCTCTACCACGTGCCGATGACGTTTCTTCGCCGCGGGTTTCTTCTTCCTCTTCTTTTCCCTTTCCTTCCCGTCTCTTTCATGGTCTGTCTGCCCTACTTTGCGAGGATCGAGTGATCCTTGCGCGCCGGGCTACCAATACCAGAGGGTGTCAGATGGACCGGCAAGCTTCCGAGGGCTTTGAAAGGTGGCAAGGTGGGTTCTGAATGACTACTCGTGCTCGTACAATACAGCCCTGGACGAGGGATCGACGTCGTGGAACGAAAGAATAATGACTTCTCTTGTCTTGAGAGACATTCCCCCTGCCTGTCTAAGGGTCCATCGCCCTTTGTGCGCAAACTCGGAAGCAGGTGCCTGGCCCCGCTCAGCCTCATGGTTGCAGGATGGGTTTCTCCCTGTAGGGCGGCTGTTGACTTGGCAATGACATTCGTTGCTGAAACATTACGCACCAGAGTCGCGGGCATGGCTCTTGACGGCTCGATTTGCCGGAGCTAGAGCTTACAGCTGTGTGAGAAGACGAGCTGAAAAGAACAAGATTGGCTCTTGCAAAGACCATTGGCAGAGCTGGCTGCAAGTGCGCCAGACTGCAGAGCCAAGTCGGCACAGAGGCGCGGGCAGGAAACTTGGATGCTTTGCCTCACAGCGGCCGCTATGCAGGGTGGCCAGTGCCATCGTCTTATCAAGCGGTGCTTCGTTTCATCTTGTGTACGATTTTCATTTCTCAATATGCATGTTCGAGGTCTGGTGCACTGGCCGATCCGAGCGAGCCCGTTGCTATTACCATGTGGTCATATGTTCAGGCACATCTCATGCAAGGTACACCCCACACATCATGCATGGTGGTTTCGACCGCCAGATCGCGGCGACATATGTCTCTCTTCTTTGTCTTATTGCTTTCTTGCTCCATAGGATTCCCAGCTTAGCATCGATCTCGCTGTGGACCATCAGCTACGAGTACTCGTACTAGCGGGATGGCACATGATGAGGCTGGGCTCGTCTTAATTGTGGCAACAGAGCTGGGGCAAGGCAATGGAATGCGTCGCCACGGCCCCGTGCATTCCTCTTCCGTATGGGGAAAACTCGGCGAGGAACGAAGAGCTATGGTTGCTGTGGTATCTTTCCGGAGAGTTGCTTGGTCTGGTGTGGTTTGCAGCATTCGCTGTTTAATATAGATGGGCTGTTTAGTTAATGCATCTGATTGCGCTCCGTGCTTGAGAATGCGAATGCACCGACACCACCTCCTTGGCTCCAAACATCTCTCTCTCTTTTCCTCTCTTCTCTCTATCCAATCCTCTCTTTTCCAAAGTTTGCTTCTCTACCTTCGAGACGCAACTCCACTAATTCACTTCTCTTACTCACCCACTCACTCTTGCAGTTAAGCTTTTTTCCCATCTTGTGTGATCGAATCCGGCCAAACACCAACGGCCCCATACAAACGTTTGGTTTCACTCCGCCTATCTATCCAAGCCTCCCATCATTGTGATGAACGAATCTGGATACTAGCCGCATCCGTCAACAGATAATCAAAATCAACCCGCCACTCCCGAATCCGAGACTGTTGCCACCACGATCACCATAGAATGGCTTTTTGGACGGCGCAGTTCCGGGTCGAGCCCACCGTCGATAGGGAAGCCAGCATGTATTGGCAGGGGACAGACGGGCTGCCGTCTGATGCATCGAGCGATTTGTTCGGGCAGTTTGTAGACTTTGACGGAGATAGTGTTGCCAGGACTCCCGTCGACGATGGCCGTGGCGGGAGCTCGACGATAGGGACCGTACCACCGGATTCGTTCTTCATGAATCAGGCGGCAACAGGCACTGCCTCTTCAGTCGTGTCCTCGGCAGACGAATTCGACTTCTTTTCCACCACCTCTCACCTTGGGCCGACTACGTCTGCGGCGAGCCATGGCCTGGACTCCCAGGAGCTTGCTTTCGGAGTAGCTGCCGATCCGGCTACCGGCGGAACTCGTCCGATCAACCATCTCAGTCGCAAGTCCATGTCAGAGACTGAGCTCCAGCGTCTTGAAAACATCTCCCTCTACTCCCCACAAAAGAACACTTCTTCTGTCTCGCACCCGCCGTCTCCCACGCCGCCCAACACATCCATCAGGAGACCAAAGAAGCTGGTTGAGGCCCTGTCCTCTACCATCCGCAAGGCAACCAACCTTGGGAGAAGGAGCAGAAAGCAGCAGCCGCAGCAGCAGCAACAACAACAACAACAACAACTACAACAGCCTCCGATAATAGAGAGGTCAGCCTCTCCTACACTAGAACATCCTCCCATGGCCATCAAGTCTAGAGCCGCACGGATGCATAGCATAGCGCAGAGCAGCGTGAGCAGCGTCTCTCACGAGAGCCCCTCGCCCACGTCCTATGACCATGGCGCCTCGGGTTTCATACACGGCTTCTGCGATGATCCTTTTGCTGAAGCACCAAGGTCATATCAGTCTCCGAGCATGCAATACTACAACCATGGCGGCATGGATCCTACACCCATGCACTCCTCCAATCGCCGCATCAAGAGCGAGCAGCATCTGTATCAGGCAGCTTCAAACATGATAGGTTCCACTGCCACCATCGACACCGCTTCTCAAGCCTCACAACATGGCTGGCAACAGCAAATGATGGCCGCCTCGGGGCCGGAGCCATGGGGCAATACTGACTACGCGGCGAGTCAAGATTCCGCCTGGTGGGATCTTAATATCAACGCCAGCATGAACCAGGCGATGCACTCGCAGCATGGGGAACTGCCATACGAATACGCGCCTATACCAGACACGGGGGGCGCTGGTCTCATGATACACATGCCGCAGCCTCGAGGCCCGCAGCCTGCTGTCGTCAACGACATTGCGCTCACCTCGCAGACATATCTGCCGCCACCGCCGCCCATCCCAACCGACCGCTGCAGCCGCCCTCCACGAGCCCCGTCCTCTGGAGCCCGGCATCGCAACCTGTCGTCGTCGCCCATGCGCAAGACCCGCGGGCCCTCGGCCTCGCCCACGCCGGCGCATGCCCAGATGCGCAACCAGTCCCGGCACAGCTCGACAGGGTCCATCTCCTCCGTCCGTAGCGCCTCTGGCCGAGGCCCCGGGTCTGCGCCAAACACGCCGGGGGGCGTCCGCAAGCGCAGGTCGCGAGACGCCGGCGCAGGAGGCGGTGGCATCAGCCTCGGCGGCGACGGCATCGGCTTTGTCAACTTCACGCCAAACGATGGCAGTATCCTGATGACGGGCGTGGCACCGAGCGGGAGCTCCAAGACGAAAGCCCGGAGGGAGAAGGAGGCCCAGGAGAAGAGACGGAGGCTGAGCGAGGCGGCGATGAAGGCCGTGGCCGCGGCGGGAGGGGACGTGGATAAGTTGATACAAGAGGGCTTTGTGTTTTAATACATGTACCATATTCCCTCACCTTGTTTTTCTTTGCTTTTCTGCTTTGCTTTACTGGTTTCCTCATCTGTTTGCTTTATCTTTATTCCTTTTATTCTTTTGTTTGATTTCGAACGTTTTGTGTTACCATGGGCTATTCTATCGCTCTGGTTCGGTTCTTAAAGAAGGGGATCTCTTGGGATGAGATGTCAAGCTACCGCAAGCATCCATTTCATACACAACACACGATACCACTCCTCTCTCAAACACTCTTTTCTTCACCATCATTTCCTTTTTCTTACTTCATTTCATTCTATTTCATTTTATTACTCCTCTTAATATTTTTTTAATTGAAGTGCTGCCTATAAAGTGTAGACAACACATTCTTTTCCTGGGGCCTCTCTTGTTGCCCACAACAAAATTATACCTTTCCTTTGTTTTTTCTTGTCTCCACACCCTCTTTATTTTTTTTTTCTCTCTTTTTGTGTTTGAAAATCCTTTGTTATTAGCGATAGCTGAAATAAACAAGGCCGGAAAAAAGCGATATTTTTTTTTCTTTGTTGACGTTGACGTCTTCCCCCCTCTTTTGCTTGGGCTGACCAACACCCGATTGACTGCGTGAGATTCAAGTATCGGAATAGGACGCAAACGGAAGTCCCCTATTTCTTTGTCTTGCTTGTGTACTACCTGAGGTAGTAGGTAGTAGATGCCCTGCTCTTGCGATATCTGTTGCTGCCTACCACTACTTTGGTATTTTCTGCTATTATCGATACTTTATTCTACTGTCTGCTACCATAGCTATATTCCTCTAGTTTCCAGAATATCACCTATTACCCATGTGATTTTACTTGAGAGATAGGATAATGGTTAGCTTTCCCTTGTTTTTGGGCGACATGATGTCCTGAAAACCTTCATCCATGGTCGTCGACAATTGCTTGACCGATGTCAAGGCTGTTGGCCTGAGCCTAACGGATGGCATTCAACTCCTGTTCACGGTAATTATACCGTACCGCTTGGATGGTTTGTCTGATCTTGTTTCTCATGGGTCCATCAATCTTTTCGCGCGTATTAGACAACTCGTACCAGTCGTCCAAAATGTGCTCCACCACGCATCTCTTCTTCGCCCATTCCGATGGTCTTGGGATCTCCTCCTCCACGGTCTGGAAGACTCCTTCTTCATGCTATAGAAGAATGGTATAATAATAATAAACGTCCAATCCAACATGCACAGTTGTTTTGCCGATTAGTATACGTTATTTAAAGTAAATAGTGACAAGGGAAAGGGGTTTACAAAGCAAATGCGCGGCACTGTCGCTATCTCTGTTTGTCCGGTGAGTTAGAAAGGGGTGTCCTAGGTTGAATTATCAGATTGAGGCATCTGACTGAGATGTCCGGCTGAGGTATAAGGTTGGATCCCGATGGAGGACAACCGCGAGACACAGCATGACGCCCAATTCGTAGCAGTCGTGACGACCACGCCAAAGAAATGCCGAATCTGTGAAGCCCAATTGAATTCAAACAACGCCCTCTTCACACACCTGGACAACGCCCACGGCGTCAGACGCAACGGGGAAACAGGGAAAAACACATAGGTAGACCGCACTAATTCAGACCGTACTGCCTTTTATTCCAATGCTTCTCGTGAAGTTGGAGCATCAGCAAGATGGTGAAGATGAACCCCAACCATGAATTAGCTGGGGGTGTCCCCCGTTGGAGCAATATTAAAAGTAGAAACCTGAACAAGAATTAAGTGAGTTAGAGAGAGTCTTCTACTTGAAGGCCGCCGAGCCAAAATCCGTCATAGAATGCAACCGCCGCGCAAAGGTAGAAACACAGTTGAATAGTTGGTATATAGCTGCAACCGAGGCTTGAATGCCCGGCTTTTTCACTCTGTAAAAGGTGGTCAAGCTTTCATGCCATCTCCGTCTCTTTGCTTTGCCATGGCTTCTTCCTGCTACGCTTTTCATAACCAACTGGTCCGCTCTCGTCAACGCCTGTTCCTCAAGGACCTCCTTGTACGCCTTTTCCTTTCAACGAGATTCCATCTTACCAACGTAATATCTCACCATTGACGCACTATCCTTGATCTTGCGGCGTACGTTGGTCGTTCTGACGTGTGTTTCGTACTGTAGCTCCTTCAAGTCGTCCAGGACGTTGAAGATTGAGTCTGTCATCGATTATTCGAGCTCTCCTTTCACCTCTCTTGTCTCTTCCCAGGTGTACACATAAAAAACATTGTCATTCGCCTCTCTCACCTACCTGTGTACGGACCTCCCTCCGGCTTTGCTGCCTGGTCCAGTACTTTTTGTCGGATCGAACGTTCGAACGAACGAGCGAGCGACGCAAGGGAGAAAGCAAATGAAGAGACCAAAGGTACTAGGCTTAAATTCAAGCAAACAGGCAAGCAAGCCGTGTGTGACTGAACTCTGAATTTGTGATGAAGATGGAGAGAGAATAACTAAGCAGGGAGGACTAGTATATCTTGATACAATAGAATTAAATATCACTCCCAATACATCACGTACTAATCAGCAAAAAAACAATTGCGCATACCGAATCGGACGTTTATTGTTGTAACATTATCCTACAGCACGAGGAATGAGTCTTCCCAAATGCCCATTAGACCAGCGTGGCCTACTCTGTGTGTTCACGTAAATGATGAAATGATAACCCTAACCTCTGCGTCCTAGCCCCTTATAAATGATCGGCGTATATACAAAGGAGCAGGACCAAAGCGGATCGAACGTAAGATGAAAAAAGCAAGTCATTGTACCTCAACGCCAAACACATCCCTACAAACGCCATCATGTCTCCTGGATTCTTCGTGACATCAGTTGTCTCCTAATCGTGTCATGGGAGCTTTCACTGAATCAAGAACCTGCGGGTACTACACATAACCCTATGCTACGTCGAAGAGCACATCTAGTGGTCATAACCTGCACCACGTTGCCAAGGGCTAAAGAGAAGAATTATTCGTTAGCCAAGTTCGGTGAGGTCTATGTGTGAGGCAATGTTGCTTACCTAGCGTTGTGTTGCGACCGGTGTCCGCTTGCCGGACTGGCCGTGTTTGCCGTCCTCTGCTGTGACAGGGAGACGGCAGAGGCAATCGGGTTCGGCGAACTCTCTCGTAGAGGGCTCGGCCCTCGCTGAGCAGGGTAAAGGGGAATGGCGGCGGCCTGGCCTTGACCATTGGGATAGAACGAGTTTTGCGAGTTTGTGGCAGAGACGCTGTAGGAGCCAGAAGCCTCGTTGTGCTTTCGAACGTCGCCAGAGGACATGGACTCGTTGTCCTCCAAATCAAAGCCAGACTTGTAGCCAACCTTGTCACCTCGAGCTGTGGCAGCCAGGGCGTCAAGCTCGGTGGTTGCGTTGAGCTGCGACTGCGACTTCATGAAGGAAGCGCGGTCGTCAGACATGAATTGGTATCGCGCATCCGGGTTCTTGCGGATCAGAGAGAATGTGGTGGAGACAATGACCATGATGAGCAGGATCAAGGAGAAGGCGGCGTTTAGAATGAAGAGGACAACGCCGACGACGCCGATGACCAGCAAGGGGGTATCCAACACATTGGTGAAGATGAAGAGGAAGATGGCGTTGAGGAAATTGATCACACCGATGGCAATGTTGAAGGAATTGGTGCTCTTATCCATCCAGGGACGAAGAACGGAGCCTGCGATAAGAAAGCCGACCTCGATGATAATGAGAGCGATGGCTTGAGTGACGCCGCTGCGCTGAGCCAGCGCAATGAACATGGACTTGATGAGGGTGTAGAAGAGAACCGGGATGATAAAGTAGTAGGCTGAGGCACGGAACTGGACGTAAAGGAATCCCCACTTGTTGAGAGCCTGCGGGTCGGAGAACAAAATGTACGCGGGATTGCGGTGCATGGAGATTGAGCGGCGGGCAATGCGGATGACCTTGCTGGCACCCCAGGCGAGAGTGAAGAGCGGGCCGAAGAAGAAGAACACGGCGAGGATAACTTCGGCGGCCGAGTCACGCTGAGTGAACTCCCACAGACAAAGGATAGTCATCTGAGGGAAGCCGATTAGACAGACGCGGAAGAGGATACCCTTGAGGACAGTGATCCATCCGTTTCGGAACTCAATGAATCGGTCGTTCTTCATGATGCCTCGCCCAGCGAGGATCTCGAGGAAGCCCTTGAAAATAGCAACAGCACCAGCGACGATGAGGGCGAAGATCCAGAAGAAGACGAGGCCAGTCATGAACAGGTTGGTGCTCTCGATGCCGGCCTTAAAAGCAACACGCTGGATGCCAAAGACAACGTAGCTTCCGGAACCAGTCATGACGTTGCCGCGCTTCAGAAGCTGGAGGGCAGGCTTGGGCATAATGGCCGCGCCGCGCTTGAGGACGCTGAGACCGGCCTGTGCGACCTGAGCGCCTCGCTTTTCCAGCTGAACAGAGACGGTAGTGAGAGAATCGAAGATGGTGGAGGGCGTACCGCCAGTGGCGCGCTGGTACCAGGTAAAGATGGTCTGCATAAAGCCCACACGGATGATGCCCATGGACCATTGGAAATCTTGGGTCCAGGCTTGTACGATGGGCGGGAGGCGGACGCCAGTGAGACCGATGATGGCCTGGGACTGGAAGTATCCGAATAGCGAGAGAGAATTGGCAGCAACGTGGGCGGCGGTGTTGGAATGGCCCAGACCGTTGATAATGGCAGATGAGACGAGGGCCAGGCCGGCGATAACAGCAGTGGCCCACTTAACACCAACGAGGTTGACGGTTTTTCCATTGGAAATGTCGGCCTCGACACACGCAACACTCTCGCCAGTGCCTGTTAAGTTGACGCGAACCTTGACGGTGGCATCCAAGTCGGGGATCTGGTAGGCGATGCCGGGAATCCGAGAAGAGGCGGATGAGCTGACGGGCAAATTAAAGCCAAAGGCGATTTTGCCAGACACCATGGGGCAGAGACCTGTGAGACCAATGTCGCAAGGGTCGACGGTCTGCCTGAGAAAGGTGTAGCCGTACGCAGATGCCTCAATGTCGAATGAGACCTTGCCCTGGACCGAAGAGGTGGCCACCATGTTGATACTAGCCGAGTTGTTGGCGGGCGTGTAGACGACATTGAACAGACTGGCCTGCAGGGTTGAATCTTGCTGGCAGAGGTTGAGCGAGTTGGACAAGAGCATCTTTTCCGCGTCGGCCGGCGACAGCAGTGAAGCCGTCATGGCCAGCAAGGCCAGCGGCGCTCTAAAGAACGACCGCATGTTTGATAGTGGTTAGTGACACCTTTTTTTCCGTTCCTTCTATCTGCTCGAAATGCAGGCGACGATAATTTCGCGAGTCGCTGATGAATCAAAGGCTATTCGGGGTCGTCCTGCAAAGTTGATGACGAGGGGAAAACTGAATGGAGCGGAATACGAGGTCAGCCGTAAGAATGCCGGTGAGCGTGTTTTCCTGCTCTGTCGCTTCCGTCGGCAAATTGAACTTGAGCGCGACCACACTTGAGCGCCCTGGAAGCAGCGCTTTCGACGAGTTTGAGATTTCTTGCGACCACGATAATGATATGCTGGAGTGCGTCGAAGAGCGCAGTTTTCGTGATGCACGGGTCGATGACGAAATGGGCAGATCTGCGGAGCGAGAGAGATTTCCTGCCCTGGTCGTGAAACGAGAAAAAGAAAAGAAAAAGAAAAACCCGTAGCGAACAGTCGCCGATTAACCACCGGAATGGCCACGGACAGCGGGCGATTTGAGTCGGCGGCCACGAGGGAAACAAAAGCGAATGGATGGTCCTGGGGGCAGCGAGCGAGTTGCAGGAGAGAAGAGGAAACATGCAATGCAAAAGAGGCGTCGACTCTTGATCTTGTGCCCAGCCCAGCCGTTTCCCGCTTTTTCCTGGAGACAGATCGCAGCGTTTACAGTGGACGGCTCTAGGGAGCGGGGCGCCAATCAGGGCTCTGTGGGCATTACGAGCTTCGGGCTTTACAGGGCATCGAGTTGGGGATAGTTAGAACCAGCCACCGTGAGCAGCCCTCTTTTTTTTGTTTTACTACACTTGACAGCTTCAAGGGAGAGCTCGATGGCTGGAATTTTGCCTATAATACTATGTATCACTGCTACTGCTGCCACTACAGGTTCCAAACTACTGCACCCTGCACGGAGCATCCGCGCGCGCAAGATGGGCCGAGCCCAGAATAGAATCAATCCCTCTAGCCAGGCCCCAAACGGATTCCCAATCAAGCGGACACTTCAAACCTTAGCCATTGAAAGCACCAGATGGCATCCACAGGACCCATAAACACTCTGGATGGAGCTTCGCGGCGTTACTCGTGTCGGGCATGCGGGGTACATGCCCTTGGCGCTGCCTCTCCACGATATCCAAGGTACCGACCCGGTGCATCTCAAGTTCCCCCTCCCCACTGGTTGATGGGCCGTGGAATCCGCCCGGGTAGGGCAACCTAAGAACGAATCCGTTGGTTGGTTGGCTGCGAGTCGCATGCATTTTTTTACGAGAAAACTTGAATCCGGGATGCTGTAGAACAAACGTCATCGGGGTGGGCAGATCAGATCCCCTTGAATGCCTATACGGGTAAGATGGATGCTGTTCCAAATTACCTGTTTGGCTGTTTATCACCACATTGCGTTCGTATTGTTGCAGTGAAATCCCAACGTGGACAACAAATGGTACTCGTATCGACAGGCCAGGATCCTCAAAAGAATTCAAGTCGAGTCCATCTGATGCTCCTCTGGCACCCTAACCAAAAAAGCTAGTCACGTCCCGTCCCTTTCACAACAGCCATCTGACACACACACGCAATCCGTAGCGCAACCACCTTCGATGCATGCGCTCTCTCATTCCAGCCAAAATCGTCGGAATGCTGATCCCCCTTTTGTACCTCAAACCCGGAACAATAAAACCACATTACAGCACCAAAAAATCTCTTTGTCTAAGTTGCCCAGCCCATTCATTTTCGCTTGCTTTCGAATGCCCATCACATGCCTGCTCCCTTCGAATTCAGTGCCGTGGCAGCCTCATCGCTGGCCGTGGCGCAGCAAAAAGTCAATGATGAGACTACCTAGGCGCCCCCAAATCTTCATTATATACCTAACCGGAATGAAAAAAGGAAACTCTTCATCTCTGCTGTGTTTCTTTCCAGCTGCTCAGCCTCGTTGATGTCCCATTTCACCTGAGAAGCACGTTCCCGCCCGAGCAAACAATGATCTTTTCTCCGCCTATCGCTGATCATAGCGTCGCATGCACCTGAAACGGAACATCGTAGAAACGGTCGTGAGTCATCCCGATGCTCGTGAAACAAACAATGGACAATCGTGCTCATGTGTTGTGCCATTTGAATGCTTGTCGTATGATGCCATATTCATCGATCGTCTACCCTACACCGATATAAAAAATCACAATTACTTGAAAATAAAGATGTCCCATATGATAATATTAGACACTGGCGATATTCTGTGTAATACACAGTATCATTGAGGGAGAAAAAGCAATGCTCAATTCTTAAGACAAACGCTCGATTGCTTCATATTTGCCCTACACAGTGCTATGCCTGATCCGCGTAAATGCACCCAAATCTATTTACAAATTGCCCATTCATTCCACTCCATCCCAAGACAAACAAAAACAAAACCAAGCCGCCGCCGCCGCCAAAAAAAAAAATTAACTGAAAAAAAGAAACAGAAAGCCCAAACAGTATCCTCAAAGAACATCCCACTGCATATTCCACGGCTGAGTCCCTTGCTTAAGACTGATGCCGTGCTTGTAATTGCTAATCAGCTCTTCCTGATCCACGCCGCAATGCTTCTGCCCATCTCGTCCTTGGAACCACCCCAGGCCATACGTCTTGTACTCCCCAAGCTTCTGCCGCACCTGCGTCGCAGTGAACTTTTCCGTGCCGACAAAGTCGTAGAGCATCTTGCTCTGGTGGATATACGCCAGCACCGAGGCAATGGTGTTAGGCTGGCGCGGTAAAAAGGCATGTCGTCGGCGGAAGAAGACGACAAAGGCAACGGTAATCATGTAGAGCAGGATTATGAGCGATGTGGCAACAGATACGTAAAAGGACTTGACCGTCTCCGTTCCAGAGTTGATTTCCCAAGTCTTGTTGCCGTCATTGTAGACCAGCAAAAAGTCATGTCCGTCAACCGTCGCCAGACCAGCCACGAGAACAGTCAAGAACTCGGCCATTACACTGCCAAAACCGACGAAAAACACGAGCAAGTGGCCATTGACGAGCGCGCGCATCGGCATGTAGCCAAACGGAAGCGCCGTGTAATCCAGGAGCAGCGTCTTGGCAGGCGCGTGCCGCTTGGAGAGGATATAGTAGGGCTCCATCATGCGAACTGCCGTCTCCATGCCGCCCCAGGCCATCTTCAAGAGGACAACAAGCACGGTAATGACCCAAGGCGCCTTGTCCGAGACGATGGTGGCGGGCGTAAACAAAAAGACTGGGATAAAGCCCGTAAAGAGGCAAAGACCGACAATCATGGAGATGATGCCCACCGAGCGAAGCATGACGGGGTGTGGATTTGTAGGGAGGTCGTGATCATTAGATTTTTCCTTCTCCTTGGAAGTCACGTACGAATCATCGGGCGCGAGGGACGAGTTGCGGAGCACGTAGCGGTTGTACTTGAGTCGGTTATGGATGTCGCCATGAGAAGCGGTATCCATGTCCTTGAAGTCCATGAGAATGTGGCTCACCACGGCCATAGATGCGAGACCAGCGATTCCCCGGACATCGGACATGAGGCCGGACTTGCGTGACTGCAAAAGATACAACAGGATGCAACCCAGCACGGCAATCACGCCGAGGGTCGACGTCAAGAGCCGCGACCAAACAGAGGTGAAGCTGAGCGTCTTGTATCCATCTGGGTTAGCCATTCGCTCGGATCGGGATGGGCTGAGCACGACAGCGGCGGCAGCAAACGTCGGCACCAGCGATACGGCCAAAATGGTCGCGATGGACGACACGGCCACAGCGAAGTGACCCTTCCTTAGAGCCCGAAACGGCCGGAAAAAGTTGAAGCTGGTCGCGTAGTCAATGTTGATGGAGTCCGAGGCCACCGCGCCGTCCTCCTTGGAAAGCTGATAGAACGCTTCCAGACGCCGCACCTCAAAGTCGGTAAACTGCCACAAGACTCCAAAGATGACGGCCAGCAGCGTGGGCGCAAACTTGATGACGAAGAAAATACCCGGGTTCACCTGATCAGGGGATGTGAACTTCACCATCCCACCTTTCTTATACTTTTGGAACAAGACCTCCTGCATGGCGGCTAGGCCCGCCGCGATGAGAACCAAGGAGGTGAGGTATGGCCATCGCATGGAGAAGGGCTTCCAGTTGGGCTGTGGATAGAAAGTCTGCGTCGTCTTCTCCTTGATTGAGCCTGCGTACGTCGACTGTCGCATGGTAATGTTGTGCCCCTCCATGTTGCTCAAATCAGCTCCCACTGGCTCTTCCATGATGACTTCGATGACCTCGCCGCGGCGGTTGGCCTCGTCCTGGCCAATATGACGCAGCGTCTCGGCACGATTCAACTGATTGCCCTGTTTCCGCCGTGAGAATGATCGCGAAAGACTGCGCTGGACCGTCGGTGCCGAGAAAAGTTCGCCGCTGTGTACCTGAGAGTCCGCGTGGAAACCCTGGCCTATACCTCCTGTTAAATGTCCCCTTGCCTCCTCCTCTTGCAGTTTCTTGATGAAGGCGTGGTCGTGCGAGCCAAGCGGCCCGAGTGTTGCTGTGAAATCAAATGCGGGCACGGCGTCATACTCCTCGTCCTGCTCGTGTATAGCCTCATAACCACCCCGCGATTTCGACGTACCCATGGGCGCCGCAGCCTTGAGCAGAGATAAATCATATGGTTCCTCCTCCCTGATGCTCTCAGGAACGGTCTGCTGCACCGAAGAGTAGCTCGATTGCCGATGTCCCCTGGACAGACCCCGTGTTGGAGCATATCCCCCACCACCGGCACCGGAGTAAGAAAACGAGCCAGACCACGAAGACGCTGGCGAATAGCTCCGGGGCAAGTCTCCTCCGTACGCAGTCGACGGCACAGAACTTCGACGGTCATATTCCGAGTCCATCGACACTATGGATTCACGGCCCCGCAGCGGATGGGAGGCATCGTCGTGGCCGTACGGGCTGTTCTCGCCGGCGTCTGAGAGGCCGGAAACTTTATGCGCAAGATGCTGGTCTGGAGAGGGCCCCGCCCACGGGTCTCTGAAGGGCTCTCGGCCTTGATGGTTATTATGAGCCATGGCGTTGCGAGAGCGTCATGGCAAAACGGGATGGAAGTGAGAAGTGAGAACTGGAGATGGAGGTCACTGATGAGAGTTGTGACGTTCGCTTGTTTGTTTGTGTGCCCGTTTGTTTGGTCAATACGGTGAATGACGGCAATTGGTGTTGCCGTGGTGCTTGCAGCTACGAAAAACCTGGAAAGGAGGCTGCAGCTGATGGCTGGGGCTGTTGGCTGGGGTGGGTTGCAGCGATAAACGATTGGAAGCGTCGGATGGAGAGCGAAAGCGAAAGGGAAAGGGAAGAAGAACAAGACAAGAGACGGAACGAGGGAAGAGAAGAGAAAAAGAGAAAGTGTGGAAGAGTGAACTACTGAGGTAAGGTACAGGTAGGCAGCTTAGTAGTAGCTAAATCGAGTCGGCATATGGAGGATCATCAAAGTCCGCCATCGCCAAGTCGTGGAAGTTGTCAAACTAGGCAAGGGTGGGGATCAAGTTGGAATCAAACAGCTGGAGCCAAAGGATGAATAAAACTCACATAAACTACCTACAGTACTAGCAGAAACCCTGTAGGGCTGCGAGGTTGCGTTGCGTTGCCTCAACTTTGCTGGTCATCTGTTCCCGGACTACTCGTAACCCGGTTAGCAGCAGACGGCAAACAAGACGCAGCACCCACTAGCAGACCAGAAGCTCAGCTCAGCTCTCCTGCACGATCCCACTTGGCCCGCCCCCAAACACTCGCCTTGGGGAGCGTCTATTGCGCCTGATAGCGTCCAAACCTGAACCTCTCAAACTAATAGCCTGCTGCAGGCCCCTGGCGCGGTGCGGCCTTCGCAGCCTGTGATTGGGCTTTTGCTTAAGCGGTGGTCGGCATTCTCGTTCTCCATGCCACTACAGAACCTAATGCAGCGAGCACCCGACAGACAGACACACCACACCATCTCTGCATTGTGATTTGACTTGAGCCTCACGGCGGCCTCCTTGTCCTGTCCCTCGGGGCGGAGGCCATTTCAAGGGGGCGGCAAGCCGGCTTCCCGTTGTGCTTTGTTTGCCATTTGTACGCGCGGATCGCAAAACGGTGAGATTATAGTGCGTGATGCGACGATGGGTGATTGTCAGTATGAGTATGGACACTTTGGAGGCAAAATGAACAGCGTTCTTTATATATAACTTGGTCACGTAAGCGCCCAAAGCGGATGACAGAAAACCCACGAGTTAAATCATACGCCTACAAACAGAGCAGCTGCTATATCTACAATTCTCTAATAACGGCTATTATATTCATAATTCTCCAGCAACCGCTACTATATCTACATTTGTCCAGTAACTGCTATTATATTTATATATATGATAAAATTCAGGTGCTGGCGAAATAATCGTTCTCCTACAAAAGGATTACTCGATGAGTTGAGTAAGTGCTCATGTTGCTGAATGTATGTACTTATTCATTTTCCGGTTCTCGCTTTGCTTGGAGTTTTTAAATTAGAAATTCTGAATCAGAACGGCTGATTCAGCATCATCTGAGAGGAGACGGATGTCTTTGATCCGCAACTCTTATTCTATTAATGCCCTTTGCTGAGTGAGCTAAAATGTCTAGGTTCAAGTTTCCATAACAAGTGACAAGTCCGTGTCGTAATCTTTCTTCCCATTACCCCGAGACTCCCAATTCAAATCGCCGCGCCATGTCCCCCGAACCAAATGTCGGTATATAAACAACATAAAAAAGGAAATAAAGCTGTTCATGCAACATGCCAAAAAACTAAATAAGAAAAGCAGACGAAAAAAGCAGGTAGGTTGATGGATTTACAACATCAATAATGCTGACGCAGCAAAGGCCACAACGCCGGCCCAACTCAAAAACACTCCTCTTGAAACCGAAGCACCGCTCGCCTGAACCTTGCCGCAGCACGTGTTGTTGTACGTGACGTTATTCAGTCTCGCAGCCGCCTCGAATACCGACCCTGCCGGCGTGCCGTAGTTATAATAGTCCACGTTGAGGACGTTGGGCGCGCGGCCCCAGTCGCTACGACAGTTGTTGGCGGCCAGGCCTACGCTGCCGTAACCCTCAGCTGCGTTGGTCTCGTTGAGCAGCGAGACGGCCGGCACCAGCAGCTCGAGGCTGAAGACGTTGAACTCGGCGTTGAGGTTGTGGTTCATCAGGTACAGTCGGTCCTCTGCAGCCTCGGTGGACAGATCCGGAGGGCGCTGGACGGTGCAGGGAAACGTCCGGTCCACGGGGTCAAAGGGCGTCTCCCACATCTGCGAGAACTCGTCCATCAGCCAGGGGTAGGCGGTCTGGTTTGCCTTGTAGTCGAGGAACATGACGACTCGGTTGCCGTGGATGATCATGTTTTCCAGCGTGGGCCAGTCCGACAGGCTCATGGGAAAGACGGTGGGCACAAAGGTGTACTTGAGAATGCCCGTCTGCTCGATATACGGCACGTAGATGGACGGGTCCGAATAGTTGCCATTCTCCAGCAGCACGGTGACGACGTCGTACGGATGGGCGTCCACCCATTCTGCTACCTGGCTCAGCCAGTCGGTGATGGGCCCAGCATCGAGGAGATCACACGTCGTATGGCAAAAGTGCGGCACCGAGCTGTTGGCCGGAAACTGCATCTGGGCCTGCAGGAAACGCACGCCATCATCCAGCTGCGTCTTGACGGGCAGCTCCTGGTTCGACCCTGAGTTGCCCGGCCGCACAAAGGGCGAATTGTGGCAGCCGACCTGTGTGATATTGCTGAACTTGCGCGTGCACAGCTCGACGTGGTTGTTGCAGGGCTGCGTGTTTGTCGGCTCCGGGGGTGCTGAGGCCGTCGCCGTGAGATTGCCGGCCGTGGTCATCGAGCCGGTCGGGAAGCTGACGGTGACGGAGCCGGAGCTGGTCACGGAGCTGGACCCCGAGTGGGTTTTGGAGCTGGCCGCGCCTGTGAGGGTGATCTTGGAGCGATATGTCGTATAGGCGCCCGTGGGTATGGGGTCGCCGCCTACACGCTGTGTTTTGGTGCCCTGGTAAAAGGAAAGGCCTGACGTATCTGAGTAGGATACCTTTTGCGCACCAGCGGCCTCTAACAGCAGCGCCAGTGCGCCGAGGGCGGCGTAGGGGACTCTCATCTTGTGAGGATGAGTTGGTGTTGAGGTTGAGTCTGTGTACGGATACTCAAGCCTGCCTTATTCGACCTCTTCCAGCTGCACAGCCCAAACTTGATACGCTATCTTATCGACAAATTAAAGATTCAATCTCGACAATGATGATGTCGACAAATAAGCCACAAAAGGGATATTTCCGATGTCCGACAATGGATGCGCAGCGGTATGGAATCACCGGCTGCAAGGACCGGAAGCCGTGCCGAGGGGCGCTTCCGCCACGGGGCAATGACAGCTTCGGGCTCGTACTCGTGTGTTGACGAAAAAAACGGCGATCGGCGGACAGCTCAGAGCTCATCCACTTTTGGAGCTCGTCGTCGTCATCAATTGAACCTGAGCAGATAAGTTCGAGATACAGCCCCCAAAATGTTGCGTGTCACAGCCACTCTCCACTCTGGACTGCGGAATAGCAAAACCCAGCCAACCAGTCGGGGATGTTGCTTCGTATTGAGAGACAGGCCGCAAGACAAGTTTGGAAGTTGAGGTCAGGAAAGCCCGGGATAAACGGAGCAGCTAGGGGGGATGGGAAGAAGAAGAAGAAGAGAAGAAAAGAGAAGAGAGAGAGATAGCAAGATAGGTAAGGAGAGGGAAAAAAGAAAACGAAACAAAAGGTGGTGGAGTTGATGGGCCGTGAAACCAAGATATGAGCTCCCCAGCGTTTCCACCTTTTCGCTTCTTGTTTCGATCTCCCCGTTTTCTTTGGCGAGCTGCTCCTTTCTCGTCCTGTGAAAAAAGAGCCAGAAAGGGACCAACGCACGGGAGTTTTTTAATAAGCTGAAGCTTTTGCCTGAAGATCTGCGTTATGGACCCTGGGTTGATCGCCTGGAACAAATCATGTCATCCAGGCGGCGCGCATCTCATACAAGTACAAACCAACGCCAATAGCAATCCATGAAGCTCTACATGTAAAGCTCTCGTAGGCGCTCCTGGCACTCTGATTCCAGAGCCTGTCATTACCAATTACAATGCGGGCGGCTTCTTTTCCCTGGCGCTTCCTGTAACAATTGGACGGGGGTTGGGTCAGGCACTCTCCTTTGGCCCCGGGACCCTTGTTCACATGTCTCAGCCCCCCAAGAGATTTTTTAACGGGCCAAGAGAAAGCGCAAGCGAAGGAGGCGACTAAAGCCTCAGATTGGGCCAAGCCCGCAAGCTCCGTTATCTTGCGCGCACGCTGAGAAACATACATGTAATTTTTTTCTTTCTTCTTTCTCTCTCGCTCTCCCTTGTCAAAGTTCTCTAAATGCCGATCCGCATTTGTTGTCCCAGGCAGAGACAGAAGCGCCAAAGTCTCTCTCATTTCGCAAGCTAGCCGTGGGTCAGGCGTCTATCGTTTTGTGGGCATGAGCTCGCCGTATGATCTCATCACACGGAGGTTTTGAATTCACGATTTTATTTCCCTTGCAGCGAGTGTAGTGTTGAGCACAAAATACAACCCTCCTTTCTGGGCACGCTGCCAAAAGAGAGTTTCTGACGGCATGTCGGGTTGCATGATGCATGATGCTGGATGGTATTTGATGTGGATGGACCGAATCATGAGGCGAAGCAGAGACAGAGACTTGGCGGGGACTTTGCACCCTTCTTTCGGCACTCTCGCTCCGATCTGCCGGGTGGCGGCTGCAATACGTACGTATGTACCGGGCCTGAACAGCTGAGGTTATACTCGTATAAACACCGAGTTATGGACGAGTTCTCGTACGTGCAACATTGACGCCTGGTGTAAGTGAATCTCCATCAAGTGTAATACAGGTAGCACCCCAACCTCCCACCGTAGCCCCTCGTACAGATACACGTATCCGTAGAACTGCTCTCTGCTTCACAACCCATCGCCAACTCATCTCATCTCAAAGACACTCCCAAGGGGCGAGCGGCCCAACAGACCCAGCGGAGCCAAGCTCGCATCGCCTCCATCCCTGTCCCTCTTCATGTCTGTCAATCTCTCGCCCAGTCGTCCGCACCGCTTCAGGGCCTCGTGGGGGCAGCTAGCCGCTAGGAACAGCGCCTCGTGGGTGGATCGGGTGAGCTGCGAGCCCCCCTGTAACTTGTAAGTGCCAAGTGCCAGCGGAACCGATGCGCCAGGGGGGAGGGTTGCACAAACAGGTGTAGTACACAGGTTGCGTCGGCCGCCCTGGTTACTGGTACCCGCAGTGCCCCTCGCATTCCGGTGTGGTCCCTGGTACTCCATACCTCTGGATCGGATGCCATGCATGACTTTTTTTGGACGGCATTGAATGTTTTGGGCGCCGTTCCCAATTCTGAGCCATCTGATCTTTTTTCTTTTTTCTCTTTTTGTCTCTCTTTCGTTTCTTTGGTTTGTCATTTTCATTTCGTTTCTTGTTTTTCCCTATTATTCATTTGTTTCTTTTGTCGTTTCTTTTTCCACTGTCTCTGTTTCTCTTTTCCGTTTTCGTCTTCTTTCCTAAGCCTCTCTCCGCCATCTTTTCCCCCTGCCCAAGAGGCAGCCTCTCCACCATCCTCCTCATCCAATTCTCCCTCCAAAACCATTCCGCTGTTTGGATTTCACATTCACCTCACAAATCATGGCCGCCGGTGTACGGACATACACAGCTATCCTTGCTGGCATCTGCTACTTCGTCACAATTCCCTTTCTCATCCTCGTCCTCATCGGCAATACTCACAAGAACGCCATCCTCGACGACATTTACTTCTTCAAGCTCGACGTCTCCCACATCATCCCCATTTCCGTCGAAAACTCAAACCTGCTCAATTCCGTGGCCCGGAGCCTCGGTCTTCATGACTTTTACCAGGTTGGCGTGTGGAGTTACTGCGAGGGCTACAACGATGAGTGAGTACCGTCTCCCAAATCTCAACTTTGATCATGATGATCGATGACGAAATCATACTGACCTTGATGGCTCTCAGAGGCGTAACGTTCTGCTCCCCGCCCAAATCCTTCTTCTGGTTCGATCCTGTCTCGGTCCTAGTTGGCGAACTCCTCGCCGGCGCCCGAATCGCCCTGCCGTCCGAAGTCACCACCATCCTCACCCTCCTCCGCATCGGATCTCAGGTCATGTACGCCTTCTTCATGTCCGGCATCGTCCTCAACTTCGTCCTTCTCCTCATCACACCATTGGTCCTCAAGTCTCGCTGGTTCAGCCTCTGCACCTCCCTCATTGGCGCCGTGGCCGGCATTGTCCTCACCGTAGCGGCCATCATAGCCACCGTCATTAGCGTGGCCGCCAAGATTGCTCTGACGGCGCAGGACCAGCTGAACATCCAGTGTGATATCGGCGGCAAGATGTTTGCCTTCATGTGGATAGCGGCATTGCTGGCGGATTTCGCCTTCTTGTTGCACGCGGCCATGGGATGCTGCTGTGCGCCGGACAAGAAGAACAGGGGATTCAACTCAGGACCAACCTCGCCAACCGGGTCGGGTATGCAGGAAAAGAATGACGCCTCGTCACTACCAAACTTTGTCCGTCGCAGGAGTCGCATGCCATGAAGAATTATTTCAAACCAGAAAAGACATGTCGAGTTATGAGTTGTGTTTTTGTTTTCGTTTTGCTTTTTAAACAGTCGGAATGGGATCACGGCGGGAAATGGTTAATCACTCTAGGGATTCACGGATGGGTTTGCAACGCGCAACTGGTTTTGCATTGTCAATGCACCGCGCGATACGGGCTTATAGACACATCTTCTTTCATAAATGTACCGCGCACCACATGTTATCAATGGATATTATGCAGGAGTGGAAATCAAGGAATAGAGGTAAACGGACGTACCAGATACAGATCAATAAGAGAAGCGATCACCGGTCAGAGAAACAAGACTGGGAGAAATAATGACATATATTACCCTCCGTTCGCATGTTGGTACATGTACCATTTGTAGTGTGTCATGATGAGTGAGACGGAGCGCCTTGAAATGTTCTATTCATGTTGTAGTTTCTTGTTTCCACTACGGGTCTCTGATTTTGGTCGTCATCTTGCACCCTCCCAAAAAAGAAAATTGCTCATGTCCATGGAAGCGCCCGTCTACTCCCTTCTCAAGTCTGTTCAAGTCTGTGGCGATGGCTTAAAGGCAAAATAAAGATAATCTACGCACCGCCCAACACGCCCGTCATCAGATCTTCGTCCTCTATATGGGTATCGAAGCCGACACCCGCGTCTGCAATGTCCTTATCCATTCGCTTCTGTTCGCGAACTAGGTGTCGTGCGTAATCCTTCGTGGAGCTCAGCCGTTCGTTCGTCACTCGATACTGTTTCGTCAGTGTCTCAATGCTGGCATGACTACGGGCCACCTCTCTTGCAAAGTCCGCCTCCGTCATCAAGTCATGCTCTTCATGAAAGGTCACGTAGCTCTCGCCAGCCGTAAGCCCGACTTGTAGCTTGCCCTTGAGCATGCCAGAATCGATCATATCGCTGACTAGCTGTAGAACTTCGCCGTCGTCTTTGAGAGTCTCGGCTGTCTGAGCGCTCAAAGTAGTCTGTCGGATTTGGGAAATTGAGACTTGGTGGTATATCCGGCGGAGGTTGATAACCTGCCACTTTTGATACGAGACAAGGGCCTCTTCAAGGAGGGTCAGGTTTGAATCCTCTTCCCAAGTTGGTCGCCCCTTCTCAAATTCTTCCTTGAGAGCTGACGCGCCATCCGTCGTGAATAGCGTCGCGATATTGTTATAGGCCTCGCTTAGCCCGTTGTATGTCGACTTTGTCGCGTTGGTGATGTAGGATGGGAAACTGGGAGGTCTTCCCTCTCTTAGCAGCCCAACCAGTAGCCACTTCTTGTACCCGTCCACCATGATTTTGCTCACCCCCTTATCCTTGACCGGATGCCCAATCACTCGTTCTAATGCTACCTGTGCTTTGGGCCAGTCCTTTCTCGATATGTACGCCATGGCTTGGAGGAGGTGATATTCGAGGATGGAAGTGCTCTTGATGGTATCCGTAAGACTGGCTGAGGCTATGTATACATAAGGCTCGACTTCGGTATCGTACAAGTTCTTCGCATTCTCGGGGCGCGCAGGGTGTGTATTCCGCGGGAAGAAGAGGATGTCCGCATCAAGAACCTTGAGAGCGGGCTCAATGCAGTTGGTGTCGTAGGCTAGCTTCGCCATGATCAAGTGCGTTGATGTAAATACGGATCCGCTCGGGTCGATTCGAAGAATGGCATTTGCAAGGAGCTCCACGGCAACTAGTGGCTGTTTCTGTTAGTAACTGCTGGCTGGGGAGAGAGCTGGATGTTCCAGCGCTGGAGGTGCACTCTTACTGAGAAGAAGCTGCCGAGATCTTCCAGCAATGAACGAAACAGTGATCCAACATATCGTATCTGTATCGGATCAAACTTTAATAAGAATCGGACAGCCTCATCTAGTAGCAGCGAGCGAGGAGTCGACTCTGGAACGGAGCCACGGAGGAGGGTATCGATTATCGAGAGGTATCCGATAGAGTTGGTAGAGGGATCGACCAGCTGGGTGGTGTATTAGCATCATAGGTTAAGATAAGTGCGTCAACAGTGCTGCCTACCTGGAGAGCCTCGATCGGATTGCGTTGGATCGCAATCTGTACGTCGCTGGAGAGTTTTGTTACGGATGCCGCATAGCTCTTGGCGGCGGCATCGTAAGACTTGATCGACGGGTAAGACGTAGGAGATGGAGAAAAGTCTAGAAAGAGTCGCTTGGCTTCGTCCATGGTTGATGAGCTTCACGGACTCGGTGAAGCCGAATCAAGGCAGAGGGAGCTGGGAGGAGTAGCAGGTCTGGGCTGCTGTGAACTTGGGGTCCTAGATTCTGACTGTCGCTCGTTTGGTGCTCGTCATGCTCGGAAGAAGACCGGGGATTAAGCAGACAAGATGTAGAACTCTTAGATGTCTGAGCCAGATATGCAATGAAAGGAGTTTGGGGATTAAAATGTTGGATGCAGCTCTGCAGAAGGTGGGCAAACGAGGTCGCTGTATGTCACGAAGCTGCGGCGCGATAGTGGGGGAGGGATTCAAGGTGGCAGCGGGCAGATAACGTCAGGTCCGGGATTTAGCCGTGAGGATGTAACCAGCCTTCCAGCACTCGACTTGGATTATAATGCTACAGACACTTACATTTAATTATCTGATCTATTAGATGATGGCACATTTTATTGGCAAATATCGAAAGATCAAACATATCAAAAGTGAATGTGTATTGATTCATGTCGCTACCTATATTCATGTGTCCTCTATTGATGGCTTACTGGCGGCCCCGAGTACGGGCTACATAGCTTGATCTAGATGGATTATCAGAAAAAGACAATCAACAGTGAAAGTATCGTTAACGATTCGGTGAAGTTGCAAGCGTCGGCTCATTTGACAGCGAAATTTTGATATGGACTTGGGATCTGACAGATCTCTCAAGACTCATTTACATCGAAATAAATTAGAATGGCCTCCCGCTGGGGCGAAGGCGTCAAGGTCAACATATGTTGTCAGGAATATACCTGTTCATTATCTTCAACTCTTCCAGCAATTCGGAACAGAAAACGCCTATAGTCGGCTGCAGCATCCGCAAATGCATTGCCAAGGCCATTGCGGAAGTATTGCCAGCGTTCTCCATTCGGGCGTCGCAAAGTCATCACCACAAGGTAGACAAAGGGTTCGACGCAAATTCCGAGGATATAAAACATGAAGGCAACGAGAAGTGTATATACGAATCCTTCTAGTCCATCCACAATAACGTGTCTGAGAAATTTTAGCGAGGATCAGTATACATATGACGCCGAATCAGAAGAAAGAGATGCACACTTACGACAGATCCAAATCCATTGTTATTGAGCTCTCTGGAAGTGGGATATGTTTTTTTTTTTTCGAATTCGAGAAGGAAATCGGCAATAATGGGTAGATGATTGTAGCGATGGTAGAAGAGAGTAGAAGAGAGTAGAGAGAGTAGAAGAGAGTAGGAGAGAGTAGAGAGAGTGGTGATACCGGCAAGAGGAAGTATAAAAGCCACGCCGGACGCTGGATAATGGCACATTCTCTCTCTTTATATAAAGTCAAATAGGGAGGGGAATAGACATTTTAACTGTAAGGCATGTATTCCACCAGCTCCTTTTAACCTCCAGTACTACCGTAAGGTATATACAATGTCTACCTAAAGCGCCACAGCCTTGTTTTTTTCAGCAAATTGCTTCCATTCAGTAGGCAAGTACTGTTCGTCGAGATCTTTCATTCCGAGTAATACACCAATGAATTGGGGACGTTGCTGCTTCGACCCCAGAGATCCGATATGAATTAGAAGAGGTGTCCCCGCTGGAGCCCAAGCCCGGGGCGTCGGGGGTTGAAGGAACCTGAAGTTGGCGCCGTGCTTAGACGTCCACGGTCTCGTCGACAACGGGGCTCGCGGCATCCCCCATGACGAGACGCCCTAGTTTCGAGAAGATGGTCGAGAGGGTCGGGAAGAACCCATCTCGGAAATATTGCCATCTCTGCCCACTAGGGCGGCCGAAGGCACCTCCCAGGAGTTTGAGGAATTCGCCGACCGTGACGAGCACGACCGCCAACAGGTGTAAGTATAATAACACCAACAGGAGTAAGTGTGATAAGGAGATAATAAGTAAGTATAATAACGTGATAATAATATCACGGGGTATTTCGCTGATTTTACTAATGAAGATTGTGAGTAAAATTCGACGATTATCCATGCGTCCATGAAACAACTTACTCCATATTTAGGGGCGCTATAACGATGTTGCAGATAGGTAGAGAAGAAGAGAAGAAGTAAAAGAATCATTATGACATTGCGTGTATTTAAGGCTGCCATACTCGCAGCTAGCCGAGCATGATGTAAATCTACCGGGAGACTCGTTGTATACTAAAGTATAATCTAATCTTGAGTAGCCGATAGTTTCAGGAATTGTTAATTAGAGAATAGGGAGTACTTGGAGCGATAAATGATTACCATGGAAACTTAAACCTGTATATCTGGTGGCTTCATGAGACAAATGCACTTTGACTCAGGAGAGTTTTAGGGAGGGCCAAGTACCTTAGTATCTACTACTATCTGGAGATCCAAGAAAAGATCTACCTCTAGTAAGTATGACAAATACTTCACCATAAAGGATGGCCTCTCTCGTGCGTTTGTCAAGGCATGCGCCGCTGGCCTTGAGGATTCTGATAAAGGCCCAGCCGCCCGGATTCCACTATACGCCATAGTATCGTCCTTTCGAAGTACAGCCCATTCGCGACGGCCAGAGTTGAGGACAGCACAGATAGCCTCCATATATCTTCGTTTTCAGCAAGCCAATGGGCAAAGCCAAACCACCCGAGGCTTTATCATCCCAACTTTGCCATACAAGTTTCAGGAGAGTCTTGAGATACAATACGATATAATGCGAGGCCACAACTACGGAAGTCATCTCAAAGCTACGTCACGGTCCTCCATTCTCAATATCACCAAAGGTGCGGTTATTCATTGTCCCAGCTCAAGAATTATTGGTGCAGGCCTTCAACCAATTTGGTCAACTCTAGAGTTATATGCTCCGACTTTGTGTTGCCTAGAAGAGAATAGCGATAGTAGAAGAGAATAGCGATGGTAAAAGAGAGTAGCGATGGCAAAAGAGAGTATATAGTGATTATAGAAGAGAGTATATTTAGTAGAGGAAAATATAAACAGTAGAAGAGACCAGCGATAGCAGAAGAGAGTAGCGATACCGGCAAGAAGATGTATAAAAGCCACGTTGGATAATAGCACACTCTCTCTCTTTATATAAAGTCAAACAGGGATGGACATTTTAGCTGTAGAGCATGTATCTCACCAGCTTTTTTTAACCTCCAGTACAAATCTGGACACCAAGGTACAGGTACTTGACCCTCTCTAAAACTCTCCTGGGCAAAAATGCATTTATCTTATTAAGCCACCAAAAATTCTGTTATTCGTTGTCTCCACTCAAGAATTCATCGTAAAGGCCTTCAATGAATTTGGTCGACTCTGGCGTTATATGCTCCGACTTTGTGTTACCTACAGAAGAGTTCCACTTCGTAGGCAACTCAGGGTTTCTCAAGGCAGTATGGTATTAGTCTCGGGTGGACTGCAACATGATAAAGGCTAAGCCTCCGTTACGGCTACATACGAATTGTTCGATGGTGTTGTCCTCTTACATGGCGATACTATTTCACGGCGGTGCGTTTTCACGGCGGTGCTATTTCACGGCAGATTTGGCTCAGGGTTTCAAACGGAAGACTCTTTCTAGCCCCCTAATTCCTGGTTGGGTCCTATCTTTGATGTTATCTCGAAACTCCAACCGGGGACACCCCTTCTAATTCACGGTTGGGTTCCATCTTCAATACCTCCTTGGAACATGTCTTTTTCAGGTCGATCGCCTTATAAAGCCACCAGTACTCCCTTTCCCATAGTTGATCATATCCTTAACTGTCGGCTACTCTGTTTTAATTTGATGTATAATTAGCCTCATCATCGAAATACTTTGGATCAGAAGCTTATACACGATAACGAATGATTCCGAGATGGTGTCTCTCAACATAGTTCAAGAGATACATTGACCACTCTAAACTTTACACAGACGTCTCTAGACTATGGCGTTTTGTGGTAAACTATAAGACGCAAAGAATTGGAGTGGATAATGCCATCTGTTTGTTTACTGGAGTTAATTCTATCTTCTTATATATTGCGTCTTTCTCGCACTCCCCTCCTCCCAACTTCATCTTTGTTACATCTCACCTCCATCATCAATTCATTCAAATTGTTACGATATTACCTACTTACTATACCTACCCAATAGGACATATTGGCATATACACATTACTATACAAAATGATGTTTATTCCAGAGATACTCGACATGTTAGACGACATGTTAGTCGACATGGCTCTCAACGTCTCTTCCTCCAACAATGCTAGTACCACGAGCATCTTGTCGGCAATGGAGCTCTTAAACTACAATGACAACGAAATATTTGAGCACGGCGTCGCGGTCTTGACGACAGCCTTGCAATCCCGTTTGAGCAACTTTTTATTCCTCATCGTCAGCCTGATATGGACTCGAATTCAGCACAAGACTATTTTAATTCTGACGGAAATAAAAGAGCAAATCATATACCTTTGGACCCAGAGAAATCGTGGCCGAGGCGCTCAATCTAAGAGCCGAGGTGGAGATACAGCCCAGGACGAACCTAAAACTTGGAGTGATTTACTCCTCGTCGTCTTGTTCATTGGGCTCATGCATGTGGCCATGTATCGTGTCTATCTCGAGCCCTGTCAAATCCAACCATTTGTATTGAGGTATACTGGGAAACTACTCATCAGTTCGATTCCGCTTCTTCTGCCCCGTTCGTTCTACTCAGGCTGGCCTACTCTATCCAAGTTCTTCATCATGCTCTGGGGCAAACTCTGGGTTTCAGATGTCAACATGGCCATCGTGGTCATAGGTATGTATTCCATACTCTTCGTCTCCCCGTGATGAAGATTCGCTGCAGCTTTGGTACACGCTAACCTCTACTGTCCCTTTAGATGTGTTTCACGCCTTTTTGTATATGTTTGTCATGTTTACACCGTTTTGGAGTCTTATTGAGTGCGTCATGAACCTTGAAGAAGCCAAAGAAAAGCTTCCAATGGCCGAAAGAGACCAATATATTCGAGACAACTTCTGTTCGCATGTCAAATCGGAATATCTACCGACCTTGAAGAAAAACATATGCCTCTGCTGTAGTTGGGCACTCAGAACTCTTCAAGATCTTTTGACACTCTGAGCGCATTTATACGCGGCATATGTTTACAGGATAATGGAGCATCATGTGCAATCATGGGCGAATGGATGGATTTGGCGGCATGGGTAGAAGGATAGGGTAGGATAGTAGTTCTAATAGACTAATATACACATATGTAGACAAAGGTGCTTCTGTTATGATACTTGAATTGAAGTCCTTAAGGTGCTGGCTAATCACCCCTCTACAATATCACTAAATCTATCGATCTGCGCTCGGCTCGTCTTCCTCATCGCCCTCGAGCCAAATTTCATGGCCATCGCCTTCTTTCACAAACAAGCTCGTCAAGCAGGCACAGATGGCAATACTACTAAGCGCCCACCAAACAAGGCCAATAATGCCCTTGTTCAAACCAAAACCGTATACCACACCTCCCACCATGGGCCCTATGGTGCGAGCAGCACTACTAACACTCTGACCTAGCCCGTGGACTGTTCCCAATACGCTAGGGTGAGGCGAGCAGTTGTTGACGAGAATCACCTGACTGGGAAGAGCAAACGTCCGCCCAGTCACTTGGAAGAACAAAACTCCGCAGATCGCGAGCCAAATCAGAAAACCAGTCTTTGCTGCAGGTGGCGGCGTGGTGCTAGGCACAGCAGAGAGGTACGGCACGAGGAAGTAGGCCACTGGGAAGAAGAGCAGGAAGAGCCGCCATGATCTGATGGTGCCGAGACGCGCAGATATGTTCGGATAGAGAAATAGCTGCATGCTGATGCCGATAAACCCTAAAATGGCCATAGCCATGCCAACGGAACGAGGCTGCAGGCCAAGGCCTCCGGTGAACCAAAAGGGTAATCGAATCTCTCGTTCGGAGGTTGGCGTTGAGAGAAAGACGAACCAGAGCGAGTTGAACGTCCCGACATGGAATGTGAGGAAGAATTGAGCAACCAACGTGACGAGTACGTTGCGTGTGAAGATGCGGCGGAAAGGCAGTCGCTGCGTGTACCTCTTTGTCGACTTCCTTGTGGAGGGAGCTTCCTCTCCAATCAGCTCAACATCAGATGTCGGCACCGATGAATATCCCTCCGCCTCAGGCGTTGTCCCGAACCTCTTTCGATATTTCACCATCAGCCTCTTGCCCAACCTAGTACCCAAATCCGGAGGTCCGTCTCTTAGGACGTCATGAGTTTCCTCAAGGCCCAACCAGACAGCAATAGCGGCAAGCAGGAGGAAGAGAAAGCTGACAATGTTGGGGGCTGCGTAAGGGAACTTGACGAAGAAACTGATGTTGCCAAAGAGGCTAGGATAACTGCCGGCCGGATCGGAGAGGATACCGCCGAGAATGGGGCCAATAATGACGCCGATGTTGAAGGTCATTGGCAGTAGTAGGAAGGCTCGAGGCTGATATTTCTTTTCGCGAATAATTTCGCTGATCCTGTATCGAAACCATTTAGTATAAACACACTCACATATGATGTAATATAATCCATAGCAAGTCGCTCCGAGGTTGAGACGAATGAAGAAAAGTGAAGCCCTTACATTGTCCTCATAACACCGATGTTACCATTTGTAGCACCGCCGATTGTCCGAAACAGCAGCGCCTGCCAAAACGTAGTTGAGAATCCGAATCCCAGACAAGATACACTCGTTCCCAATAAACCGATGAGCAAAACTGTTTTCCGTCCCACGCGTTTCGAGTCGGCAATGCGACCCCACATCATGGCCGTGAGAAACTGAGCTGCTGTGAAGCTGGCATGCAGAACGCCGGCCTGGCTGGAGATTGTTGAGTCGGGGAGCGATGGGTTAAACCATTTAAGCTGGTAAAACATATAGGCCTTTTATGAGAAATAGACACCCAGTGTCTTAGTGTGAGTTTGTAAATTCTTTAAATCATGTCTCAATGAGGGGGATTTCATTCATGGCCCCGTCAGGCAAGCGCTTGATGTCGCGCCACCACTGAGCCTGTGTAAGTCTCACCTGTAATGATGTCTGAACAAGCGGTTCGCTCATTCGCGCCATTGTTATGATGAAAAGCTGGTCTTTCCTGGGAAGTTCGCTCCATGCCACCGGTCTCCTGCTATCACTCTGGGCCTCAGAGGAAGCAATAGGTGATGGGAGTGCGTCATCCTCCTCATGGCTGCTCACAGAATCACGGTCTATAGAGCTCCGAAGTTGAGTGTTTATGGTGATCTCGTCGCCAGGCTCATCTTCGTCGCCATCAGATTTGCCGTGCCTCATCTATCGCAATTTTTCTGAGGTCACGCGGCCTCGACAGGTTGAGAGAAAAAAAAGTGGGCGGTAAAATCGTGCTTGTAAATGCGACTTTCGGTGTTGATCAATCGTCGTCGTGTAAACGAGGCAGTATGATGAGATTTTCGGGTCAGATAACCTCAAAAGGATCAAATCTTAATCCAGAAACACAGAGAAAGAGAATCAGACGGTGGAAAAATAAAAGAAAAGAAACAAATTCTGCGAGATCCTAGTCGATGATGCTACCCAAATCATCTTTTTCGCCATCCTCGTCGCTCGGCACGGGCGAGCCGTCACTCCCGCCAAAGCAGCGCTCGCAACCACCCTCCACCAACCATCATGCGCTGCAGGTACTTTTTAGGAGCGTAACCTGGGCACATTGAGCCAATCTCTGCTCTTCTCACGCACAAGGGCTAGCGACAAGAGGGTTGGGTCGTGGGGCCGCGGGGTTAGAATGGGAACAGCGAGCGGATGGCCGCGATAACGGAGGGGTGGGCGATTTAGCCATGCCGATCGTTGGCTGGATTTTGCAGAGATAAGAATCGGAGCATCTCAGGCAAGTTTCCGTTTGAGGTTTGAGTGTTGGATGATATGATGAAAGAAGACGAAGAAGATGAAGAAGGCAAAAATATGCTTCATATGTCGGGTATGAAAAGAAATAATAGCCCGACAGCGAGGTTGGGCATGTGCAAACTTGAACTCGAGTCCTCCTCTCCTTCCCAAGGAAAAGGCGCCGCCACCCGCTCAGCCGCTGAGTTTCTCCGGGCGGGTCCGGCACCGGAGCTCACCGCCCGGCCTCCGTGATGGCTTCACGCTCCATAAGTTCATCCTCACTGATACCGCTTCATCTTCGATATATAGTCATCTCTAACAAGCATTGGCCCTGTTTTTGAATGAATTTGTCAAGGTGACGCTTGTTATACACACTCATATACCTGAACCACCTCTTCCGTATTGATCACAGCCCAATCTTCATACCAAGCCCTGTGATCCATCTTCATCTCATCTCAATGCCATGGCGATCCAAGTCCATATCGGCGACCTCGATATACAAATCAATGCCGAGCGTCTAACTCAAGAAGCATTCTCACCCTTCGGAGACGTCATCTCCAATCCACGACCCGACGTCCACCCCTCGTCATTCGACGCTCACGCCTCATCATTGCCACCCAACGCCTTTTCCGCCAACCAAGGCTCTGCAATCCAGTATCGGAATGTCAGTCGCCTCAAGAATCTCTACAATCAAGCACCCAGCGGCAAGGGAGAACCCATTATGAGCATCTTCGTCTGTGCTGCAAGAGGTGGCGCTGAAACCACTGGGGAAAACACATTTACCGTGCGACATCTCGAACGACACCCATTCACCGCGCAAACATTCACACCCATCAAATCTACTGCATCAACATATCTAGTTGTCGTCGCTCCGAGTCTCCCTCCCAGTCCTCAATATCAAGATTTACCTGTGCCGGCTGGCGATGGGCTACCCGGGAGGGGATTTCCGGATCTCGGGCGTCTCCGTGCTTTCATCGCTACGGAGAGTCAGGCTGTCACTTATGGTCCAGGAACTTGGCATTCTCCTATGGTAGTGTTAGGGCAGACGGGAACCAAGATGGATTTTGTGGTGTCGCAATTTGCTAGTGGTGTTGCTGTCGAAGATTGCCAACTCTTGGAGTTCGTTTCAGGTAGCAGGGCTGAGCCGTTGATCCGGGTTAAGATACCCCATAGAGATTGGTCGATCAAACTATGAATCCTTAATATTAACTCTCCACGAAGAAAACTCATTTCACTGCCTCTCTCCGCGGCCGGAGATTTAATTAACATCCGCCGTCTCGTATTCTTAATTTCGCAACCCCAGAATATTTATGAAATCTGTTCGTCGTGACACCTCATTGGACGCTTAGTCATCTCACTTACGCTTCACATAGAGGCTGAGGCGGGGAGATAATGTCGCTTTTGAGAACCCAAGGGCGCAACACAACTAGATAAAGAGGCCCATGCCGTGATATACTTAATACTGAAAGGACATATGATATAGAGCTAGAGACGAATTCCTATCCTAATATCGAACAATCATGGGGAGCGCAATGTATTCCACAGACGCCAAAAACAAGCTCGAGGACTTATCAGGCATCGTCTTGAAGCCGGGGGAGAATCCCTACGAGGCCTTCATCCAAGCTTGCAATAACAAGCCGGTAAGTCGACATTTCCAAAGTTCTACAAATCTCCATTCTCCAATATGCAGCGAGTCAAGACTGAAAATTAACAATTCTCCCATGTAGGAAGAAATCCAAGCCTTATATCACGCTCACCGCACCAAACGCAATGGTCTTCAGAAGGAAAAGTTCCTTTCCCCGGATTACAAGGAGCTCGTGATTGATCAGTGCCTTCTTCGCCTTGAGAATCCTGAAGTTGAGCCCGGTTTCCGTGATGAGCGAAACTGCCTCGTGATTTGGGCACGCCCCCCAGTTCACATTGTTGAGCTGGCTGCAAAGATTCAGGCCCGCCTTCAAGAAGTTTCGCCGAGTATGTATTCGATTATATTTATCCCATGATGGTACATGTATCTTAACTAACAGCATCGCTCAGAAATTTGGCTCATGCCCACCTACAGGATGCATATGACGACGCTTGAGATTACCTTCTCCAAGACTCCCCAGGAGATTGACTCTCTCGTGTCCGTCATACGCCCTGCTGCGCCCTCCATCGCTTCATACACCCACACTCACCGCTCTCGTCTCGTGAAGCCCATGGTCTCATATGATCTCTCTGCTTTTGCCCTTTCTTTTCTTCCTGCTTCTGGCGAAGTTCCTCTCTCCCCTGCCCCAGTTGCTCCAGATACTCCCGCCAATGGCCCCGTCACTCAGGGAGACGACTACACGTATCACCACCTTCGACGAGACATCTTTGACAAGGTCAAGGAGGCGGGAGTTGAAGTTGGCTCGCGATACCAGGTCCCCAGTGCTCACATCACACTGGGACGGTATTTGACAGATGATGAGCATGACACTCCTGAAAAGAGAGAGAAGTGGGTCAAGGCTATTGATGACATCAATGCTTGGCTGGAGAAGGAGGTGTGGGATCAACAGGATGCTCAGTTCATTGGTGAATGGGTTGTTGGGCAGGAGAGAGGATTGGATGTTCGAAATGGCGCTCTGTGGTATGGTGGTGGCCGAACCATTGTGCTCGGCGAGGGTTTTTAGATAGAAGTCGGGACAGAATCCAGCATCTAGAACAAGAACAAGACATAGAGGACAATAGAGACACGGTAACAATTCGCGGAAAACACAAGCTCTCTGAAAAGGTTGAAATTCGGCTTCTTTTCATGTTAGCTAGTCTGAGCCTCCTCCATGAACTAAAAGTTGCCTAGCACAGAGACACCAGGCCATCGTGAATTGGAATATTGTCCCAGGTTGGCTTTTCCACCATAACACTGTAAAGCATATCCCAGTAAAAAACGCGTGAATGCGGTCCATGAAGAAATCTTTTTATTCGTTTCCTATGAGCCGCTGTCCTCTAAACAAGGACCAGTACCCCCTTCGCCAAGTTCCATGATGCCCGTATGCCGCCAGGAGAAGCATAAGAATTGATAATACCGGAGAACAACGCATTTAGAACACCAGAGCAGCACCCTTCGTCTTCTTGTCACCACTGTAGTCATTGTCAGTACTGTCTCACGCGAGAACCCGCCAGTCCCTTGGATCACATACCCCAGCTCGAAGTGCTTGCATCGCTTCAGGGCCAGCTGCAACTTGGTCTTGCACTTGACGCACTCCAACCGCAGGACGACCTTCTTGGTGGTCTTGGCCTTCTTGTGGAAGACGGGCTTGGTCTGACCACCATAACCGCTCTGCTTCCGGTCATAACGTCTCTTACCCTGGGCGAACAGGGAAGCCTTGCCGGCCTTGTACTGAGTGACCTTGTGCTGGGTGTGCTTGCGGCACTCCTTGCCCTTGCAGTAGGTGTTACGGGTCTTGGGAATGTTGACCTAATCCGAAGAAGAGAAAATGTCAGCCATCTGATGGTCGCGCGGGTGGTGTAAAGTTGACGGGCGTGAGTCGAAGCGATGGTTTGTCCGGCACAAGGCAGTCTTTGTCGAAATATCAATTTCCCAGTCCCAAGCAGCCAAAGAATTTCCCACTTTTGCGATGGCATGATTGATGTTTCGGAATTTTTCATGTGGCGACAGCGCCATCTTCTTCAGCCTTTTCCTCCTCCACAGAGATTCAATGCGAAAAAGAAATTGTCGTTTTCAATCGAGAAGACTGCCATCGTGCGGACGAAACATTCGAAGGATCGCTTTTTGTAAATCGGGTATGGAAGGGGTTGACTGAGGATCAGTGGTAGCAGCAGCCCATTAACGTACCATTTTGACGACGGTGTGCGGTGTCGTTACTTGAGTGTTTGGTGATGCAAAGTTCCGAAAGTAAAGCGAAATTTGGGAGAGTTTGGTGATTTCTCGCTTTGTGGGCGATAGGGTCAACGCTATTCCTGATTGGGGCTACGATAGCCAGTGTGGCTTGCTCAGGTGAGTCAGGCTTTCTGCCTCGTTTATTGGGCCGAAAGAAATCTCACCAGCCACCTACTACTAGTAGTCTAGAGGTGTGGCTGGTGCCGTCCCTGTCAGGGGACCCCACCATGATTGGGGCGATTGAGCTGGAAGGCCAGTTATTGCTACTGGTAGGCTGGTGATGCTATTCTCTCTACGGAGTACAAGCCAGCAAGACGCAACATTGCCAAAATGGATCCATACTCTGCAGAGGGTGAATTGATTAACATCCACACCCACTTCTACCAGTCACAGTACCAGGAGGTCATCGACTTCGACACATCATCCTTCTCCCCCGAGAACGCCCTGCCCGCGCGAGTGCTGCAGCTCCGAGCCCGTCTCGCCCTTGGCCAAGCCGAAGATGTCCTTGCAGATGTTCAGGGCGAGGCCGTTCCCGATCTAGAGGCCGTTGGTGCGCTCGCCGAGTACAACCTTGGAAAGACCGATTCGGCGCTGAAGACAATTGAGAAGCTGGCCGCATCTGCGGCTGACAATGTCACTGTTCAGATTATTGGAGGCACAGTCCTCCAGGCAGCTGGAAAGTCTGAGGAGGCGCTTGCGCTGCTGTCCCAGCACCAAGGAAGCTGTAAGATCTATTGAAATAGCATCGTGTCGATCATTAAGCTGATAATTTCCAATAGTGGACGCTGTCGCCTTAATAGTCCAGATCCACCTGCAACAGAACCGAACCGATCTCGCTTTGAAAGAGGTTACTGCTGCGCGAAGATGGGCGCAAGACAGCCTTTTGGTAAACCTGGCTGAGGCATGGGTTGGAGCTCGAGTGGTAAGAGAGATGACCAACTGTCACGAGGGATACATGCTAAGTCTGTGATAGGGCGGCGAGAAGTACCAGCAGGCGTTTTACGTCTACGAAGAGCTCGCTCAGGGATCCTCAACTTTCTCAGTACAGAGCCTTATCGCACAGGCAGTTTGCGAAATACACCTTGGTCGACTTGAGGAGGCCCAGTCTGCCCTGGAGCAGGCTATCCAAAAAGACCCGACAAACGCAGATGGAATTGCCAACCATGTGGTCCTGAACTCTATTTCAGGAAACAGCACCGAAGAACTCCTTGAGTATGTGCTTCCATCTGTTGTTATAGGATTCGCAGCTAACAATATTTAGATCACTAAAGAAGGCGAGCCCCAATCATCAGCTTCTGCTGGATCTGGAAGAGAAGAGCAGTCTGTTTGACAAGGCTGCGGAGAAGTACAGTGCCAAGGCCTAAATTATAGACGATTCAATACCAATTTATGCAGCGAATGATAATTAGAATGGGCAATATGGTAAACTATTAGTAGTAATATAGCGAACTTGAAGCTCAGAAGCTCAGAAGCTCTCAATCTCCGCAGTCCCACTGCATCACGGTGCTAGTTCAGTTGTAGCCTCTACCCTGTATATCAACTCGAAAACTCGCAACAGATCAGCATCCAATGCCAAAGGTGGATAGAATGCATAAAGGGTTCTTTGTGTTAAAGATAGATTTTATCCTTATCTAGATTGCGACGTATGCAAATACACTAGAGGGTGAGAGAGGTGCATATCTTCAATCCTAACCTCATTATCCAACTACTCCTCCAATTCTTCATCCGAGATATAGAGCTGCACTCGAACATTTGCCTAAAATGACAGCACCTCTTCAGGATCTCGATGGAAAAGATGCTCCTCTGAATCATAACCATCTTTCTTCGCAGAGTTTGGCTGTATATTGTCCATCAGCGCCGAGCCCCCCTCATAGCTTGGTTTCAAATACTCAGATAGCTGTTGATCCGAAGCTGGACACATGCCGTAGCCGGAACTAGAATCGTGGAATTGCTGCTGTAGACTAACCTCGGTGGATGCAGTTTCAATTGGCGTATCATCTTGTCCATGGCCATCCAAGCATCTCCCCAATGGCACCTCAGTATAGTATTTTTTGTACTTTAGCAATGTCAAGGAATACTCCTCTACATCTGAAGCCCCATGTATTGTATGTCGACTCAACAGCGATGAATTCGAGCCCGCTGACGAGATTGTGCCGACAGAGTGAACTGATTTGATGTCATCTCCCGAATGCTTTGATGCATCGGAGTTGGCTGATGCTGATTCGAGCCAAGCCACGATCGACTTGACGGAGCGGCCGTCCTTCTTTGACTTGTTGGAGGTGCTTGGGAGATGGGTGGGTGAGATTCGTTGACCGATGTTGGATGAGAAGCTGCTGGATAGGCCCTTTAATTCTCTTTTCCGATTGATTATGCTTTCGTCGGTGTGTTGAGATCTTTGATCGCCGTCGAAGTCGTCGGCCGCCATGTCGTACCCTGTGTACTCGAATTTGGTGTACTCGAGGTAGAGATAGGTGATGAGTAAATTGATGGGGAGGAATGGTTTGAATCGTGCATCACACGACAAAATTGAGAACACACACATTCACTGAAGTACACGCCAAGAAATGCTTACGATTTTGTGTCAGGTGAAGTAAAAGTGAAGCAAAAGTGAGCAAGCAGGCAAACTGGCGTTTGTCCACATTCTGAATTCTATTTCTTGTTCATACCACGTAAAACGCCATAAATCCTGCGTAAACCGGACCAAAAACAATCCCGTTTCTCTGCTATACGTGCAGGAATACCGCCATATCCCCATCTATCGAAACGGCTTTGTACTCCCTTTTTCATCGCCAGAAGCGCATCCCTTGCGCAGCCGCGACAATAATCATCAGGCGAGAGCCACGCAGTTCGTCGCCATTGTCCAATTGCAAATTACTTGTTTCCTGCCTCTTCCTTTATGCTCCAAAATCCAATGACATATTTTTTTCTTCCTTATTTATTTCTTCTTGGGGCCCAAGCGGGGAGCACCAATGTTGGCGCCCCTCAGCTTGACGTTGAGCACTCGCTCCATCTTGGAGAGAATGGTCTGGTCGGGTGTAGCAGTACCACGCTCGTAAGAGGCGACAGTTGCGGCTGTCTCTCCGATCTGCTTGCCCAGAGCAGCCTGGGTCATGGTAGGCTCGAACTTCTGTCGGCCCTGCTCAATGGCCTTTCCGACTTCCTTTCCGACAGTCTTGGGCTTGATGATGTCGTCGGAGCGGTCGACCTTGGTGAGGCGCTGACCCTCAGTACCGCTGGCCTAAAAGAATTCGCTGTTAGTTTTCCATTCATTGATAGTTGATATCGGACTTTGATGGTGTTTGACATACCGTGTTGGCACCGGCGTACTTCTTCTCCGTGCTAATGGCAGCACCAGATCTCTGGGCAGCATTCAACGCACTCTTTCCTCGGATGACGGTTTCGCGGTCCGAAGCACCGGGACCGCGAACGCGGCTTCCAATCTTGGTGGCAGAATCCCAGTCCTGGTTAGACATGATGTATGTGATGTGGCGAAGCGGTCAAAAGGGTTATGATGCTCGAGATTGTCGCGTGGGAATGAGTTGAAGCGGGTTTTTGTAGCGTCGAGCGCTGAAGAATTCGATTTTAACGGGAGGGAGAATGGAGAGAAGAGTTTGAAAGATGAAAGTTAGTCCTGCGCAGCTGTTGGCTACTATGTACTAATATATCCTTTGCTCAAAGGGTGTGAATAGGTAAGAATTGGACAAAAGCTGGCAATCTGACTCAATCGGCAAGCCAGATTTAGTGCACGGCGCTTCCGTGGGGCGCTGCATCGCCGCCCTTGCCATGGAATGTGCTAGAGTTCCCCAGCTTAGATAAGGCGATTGATTGGCTCAGCGAGTCTGGATGACGGCATGCCGCACTATCTCCGTCGTTCGGATGACTAAGAATCGCCCTTGGTCGTTTTACAGGCAACTTTAGTACAGGTAAGGCACTGAGGTACCGATAGAAGGAACCTGTGGCATTGAGGAGATGAAGCACCTTGATGGTCAATTAATTGCCTGGGTTCTGAGGGAAATTTCTGTCGTGGTCTAGAGCAAATCTCTCATGTCTCTGTAGCTTTTCTTTACCTTTTCTTTTCTTCTACTGTGCAACATGATGTGAGCTTGTACTACCGCAGTCGTTTCTGTCTCACCGCAGGGAATTTTACGGCGTGCCTGCGTGTAACCTTCGAGTATCATGGACGGATTGTCCGATGACTCGCCATTCAGCTCTGTGGTAATCATCGCAGACTGGATCGACAGGGGCGGTTTCTGGCTGCTTGTGCTACCCTTCGCCATCTTTTGGTACCATGTGACACACCGTCAATCCGATCTTGTCATCATCGTGATATGTCTTGCATGGAACTTGCGCTGCTCAATCATCCCTCTCTGTTATGAGCTGGCGAGTTCTACGCTGGTTCTTGGCAGCGTGGCATTGACTGCGATTGTCTCAATTGGCCTTCAGCTCTTTGGCCATATCTGGAAATGGAGGCATGTTGACGAGCCTCAGAGCGGCATCCCCTCCGCCTATTTGATACCATGTCGCGTAACGCATAGTCGAGAGCACCCCAAGAAACATGCCTTTTCTTATTCCTACCTGGCTGTGGGGATATATGTCGGCTACAGAGGAAATGTTAATGGAATCATATCTGTGGATGACCCTGGTGTCTCTACATCATGGCTATCTAAGATTTGGCGAGCGAGAAGCTGGTTTCGCGTCGATGCAGCTGATTATCTAGAGAGAGGTAACAACAAGCCCGGACTTCGTGCCAAACTTGATACGTACCTCAAATCTCATGTCTGACTGCACCATGAAATCTCATGAGCGAACGAGCATATGCTAATTGTTGCAGGATGCGAATCCGGCGGACTATCCTCACGCTTTCCTTGTCACCGCACCAAAGTTTCTCGGATATCAATTCAACCCAGTCTCATTTTGGTACCTGTACTCTCCTGACAGGATCCTCTCTGCTATTGTTGTGGAGATGAATAACATTTTTGGCGAGAGACGGCCGTACCTGGTGTTGCGTGACACCACAGACGATGCTACGCGGATTACTTCAAATGAGGTTTCTCAGCTGACACCTGTCTGGCTAAATGCTACGTGGAAAAAAGATTTCCACATGTCTCCCTTCAATTCTCGCAAAGGGTCCTATTACTTGCTGGCTAAAGATCCTTTTGAAGGTAACACAGAGGCCTTCAGCGGCATCGACATGGCTCTTAACCTCGTCTCGTCCAAAGGCCAGCCTAAACTGGATGTTCGATTATATTCCGAAGGCAAAGCACTTGACACTTCACATATAGGACCATTGGAACAGGCAAAATTTGTTTTAACGTGGTTTTGGGTGGGATTTCTGACATTTCCTAGAATGGTCAGACAAGCGGCATCCTTGTTCTTTTACCAACAGCTACACATCTGGTACCGACCAGAGCCGTTAAAGGATAGCATCGGGAGGCTCGCAGACAATACCGAAGCGAAACTAGAACCAATTTTCCGGCAATATCTACGATTTCTCGTCGAGCAATCGACAAGTCCGCTGAGTGTGACCTACGTTCCGAGTGGCCTTTTAGAGAGCAGCGAGGAAACGTTCAGATCCCCAGGAGCAGCCGTTCATCCGGAGCAAACAGAACGTTTGAAGATCAAAATCCTTACACCAGTCTTCTACTCTCGGTTTGTTCACTATGCGCATGACTTTGAGGCTATCTTTTGCGAACTTGCGGAAAGCTGCACCATCTGGGTTGACCAGCCTGAAACGCTGCCCAAAATCTTCCTAAAGAAACAATCGCCGCTGTTACATGTGCCAAGCTTTATGGATTATCTGTATTTCAAGACAATTCAGCGGCTGCGACGTCGGCCGGCAAGGATTACGCGCCCGATGACTTCGGCAGGTTCAGTCGGACCCACGACGACTCCACAGGACGTTCGAGGCTTTCGCATATCCCCCATGGATGCATTTGTGCTGCAATATTCTAGCCAAGAAACACGGGCCTCATATCGATCGCTGCTTGCTCGAATGTTTTTGGCCGACCGGGTTTTCTTTGGAGTACCCGCGATTATTGACGCTTTACTGCTATCGGGCGTCGTTGGCGTCGCCTCATGGTTGCTATCCTTTGGCTCGGTAACACCATGCTGATGCCAATGGATGCCATTGATTACTCTGGGTTCACTTAGCGTTGCATATAAAGGATCTAGATGCAGGGACTATGCAAAAGATCAACTGCACCAAACGCTTACATGCCGCCTTTATAGGACTCTTTAACCGCCATCATGGAACGGGCTAGCTGTGCGGCATTTCCAAATGCTGGCGACTGTTACACAAATAGCCGCCCCTCTTTGATAATGGAGGTTTCCCTATAGCGGTGTATAATTACCAAGATATACGGATTGCCAAGATACGATAGTATCTACTACTGTTTCGAAATTCTTCTAGTATCTGCTACCATTTTTATATTCTGCTAGAATGTGGTATTTTCTCCTGAATAGTAAGTTCTTCTTCATGCAACCGGGAGACTGATGATGCTGACTTTTATCAACAAGGATCAAGGCACAGTCCCGCAAAATGATTTGAGTTTCTGGATTGCCGAAACCCCGTCCGTGTCATCATGTTAAACCACGAGTTGCCGAAACTCCAGCGATACGGTAGCAATCACTTCTCAACACGGGCAACGGAGCCTCCATCTTATCGGCCGAAGGGGCCCCGTACCCCATAACCCGTCCTGCAGCTCATTCCAAATTCTGTTATTTGAGATGTTTGCCGGTCCGTTAGCACCGAGCCACTTTTTTCGCCCTAAACAGCTCATGACAAATAGCCACGGCCAATAGTTTGGTGAGACCAGCGGCTCCGATTACTTGCAGCCAGGGTCAACAGGGGATAGCGTCTCTTACAGAGCACGCAGGTAGCTCAATACGGATTGCTAGGTATGATGCTCTAGTAGCATGGAAGGCAAACTCACAGTGAAGCCGTGAATTGGGAAAGACGATGACATGGACTGGCCGGCCCGTCTGGCATCTTTCCGAGGATGAGGTCACGAAAGAAAGTATCTTCGTCCGATCGTCCGAGAGCTATGAATATTCTACGATAACAGCGTTTGAATCGAAGATATAAAGACCGGTGATTCTCTCTTCGAAAATACATCTCCAATCCTATCTACAGTACCAACTAAGCTTCAACCGGCAAACAACCAGCTCAAGCTCCACCTCACAACTTCACTTGCATCCAACGTCATCGCCGCCGCCGTGCCTCATTTGACCCCGCCAAAAGCTGAAATCCTATCCGGTACGCTCCAACCGCCCGGGTGTCGCTATTGCTACCCCGCCAGCCCACATGAAGCTCCAGCAGAGAGTGAGAGAGCTCTCTTTATTATAAGGAGCTGTCTTATACCTGCATCTTCTCGTCCTGGTTCAACAACTCTCTAACAATCTCTTTCTCTTTTGCTTCTATAGAAACCGAAACCACAAAACTCTCAATTCACTATGCCTCTCACCGGACACTGCCTCTGCAAGGCCGTCACCTACAAGGCCGACGTCGACGCCCCCATCATCACCGGCTACGACCACTGTGACGACTGCCAGCGCCAATCCGGCTCCACCTACTGTATGCACCGCATAATTGCTTGCTCAATCCGTCATGCCAAATGCTAATTCAATCCCGACAGCTCTCGTCGTCGTCGTCCCCAAGGCCTCCCTCACCATCAACGGTCCCATCAAGAAGTGGACCGGCACCGCCGCCTCTGGAAACGCCGTCCACAGACTCTTCTGCTCCGAGTGCGGATCTCCCATCGCCCACGACCCCGATGGTGCTCCCGAGATCATTGCCCTCAAGGGCGGCACTCTCGACACCGAGATCAAGAAGACCCTGAAGCCTGTTAGTTGACTCACCCATCGACCTGAGATTTCTCTAGAATACGTGCATCTGACAATATACCAATAAACAGGAACACGAGATCTGGACCGCTGGCAAGCTGCCCTTCTGCCAGGAGAAGCTCGCCCACCCCCATGAGTTTATGCCATAAAGGATAATAGTAGAGTGGAGGAGGAGGATAATGTAAATTATAATCAGGTCATCGGCCACGACGAATAAAGCCAATATGTTTTTCCCCGCCCAAGAGATCCCCTTTGGTTGTGCTTGTCACGTCGCCAATAAACTCAACGGCATGCTGTGATTGCGATTCACCCTGTTAGGTACTGATACGATGCCACTGTAATGAAACTGTAGGTATATTAATTATACTCTGCGTACTAACATACAGTTCTGAGCATCATGGCACTCTCGAAACCTATCCGATCACTACCTCCCTACTCTGTTCCACAATCTCCACACACCGTGAATCCCATCTCATCACAACATGCCAAGAATAAGGCCGCCAACAATCGCCAAAGCCAGCCCAGGCATTTCGAGTGAGGAGGCTCCACTGACTGTGAGCACCGGGGGTACCAATGCGGCAGTCGGAGTTGGCAAGGCTGTAGCTGTGGTGACATTGACGCCTTGTTGCGCTTCAGCACAAGAAACCTGAGGTTCGACCTCATTGGCGTCCAAGGGGGCTCGCGTGGGACGGCCAAAATTATACGAGTTGGTGGTGGTCGGGTAGTACGTAGTGTAGACAGGCCCGGGAGTCGTTTGGGTAGGACCGTAGGGGTCATTTGGCTGGTATGAGCCGCAGATAAGTGACTGTGCCCCCGACAAGATCTGGAGCCAAATTTGTTCGACGTCGTTCTCAGCAAGGCCTGATTCGAGGATGCAGCTCTGGCAGTCAAGCCAGGCGGCGAAGTCGGTTCCGATGCAGTTGCATTGAACAGATGCCTCATGGTAAGCATCCGAAATGACTGAAGTGATTGGGCCAATCCGGACGGGGTCAATGCGGCAGTTCTCATGTCTGACGATGACTTCAACACAAGGGGGAAGGTCGTCAAGAACATGGTCTTGAGGAATCTGCACTGGAGTGGCTGGCAGCACGGGGCAAATGCCGAGCTCATGATCGCACTCAGCCGAAGCAGAGTCAGACGCAGAGGTGATGGACACCAAAGCCGCAGCAGCAGCGAAAAGGGTGGCAGTGTTGTACTTCATAGTGAATACGTCTGACGGTAGAAGCTATGAGTGTGTGATGGATATGATGTTGTGGCTCCAAAATAAAGAGAAACTGTATCAAAACAAGAGAGCAAAGCGAGCAATACTGGGATGGATGAAGAAGCCGAGAGATGAAGGAGAGTAAGTTGGAATCGGGGGAGAGGAGAAGATATAGTCAGTACTGGTTCTCTCTTTCCAGTTCTGAGAATATCGCTTAGCGACTGCTCTTCCCTCTTGGAGCGAGGCAGTTTGGCAGCTGCATCCTTCCAAAGTTTGGTAGGTAGATTGTAATTAAGGGAGTTGCTAGTCGAGGTAGGAAGCAGCCGTCAATGGCTCATGCTTGGCCCGTGTAAGCTCCTGCTCAAGGAAGAGTTTGTCCTTTATGCCCGTATTGACATTACCTTAGTATTGATTGATATGAATCTTCTGTGCATCTATAAAGTAGGTATATAAACAGTCATGCATCCATTATGCCGTCAAATAGTTGGTTCGTAAATCCTGATGAAAGACAAAGCAAAAAAGAAATCCCCATCTGCACCTCCTGTGCGCAACACATGTCCCCATCATACGTCATTATAAGATGCTACCCAAGACAAGAAAGAGGCTTCCTGTAATGCCGCCCAGAGCAAGCCAATTGTTGCGAGGAGTGGATCCGGCAGCTGCGTTCTTGTTTGGAGCCTCCGGTTCTGGTTGTTGCTTCTGCAGAGAATTGGTCTCCGAGGCCGAGGAAGTGAAGCAGCTCGCAGTGCCGCACTTGTACCCGCTGGGACAGCATCCAGCCACCGATCCCGCGTCCTTTCCGCAGAGAAACCAGCCGCTTGCACACTCGTCCGATGCAGTTGGAGTGGGAACGTCGTTTGCCGGGACAACGACGGTGACGCCATGAGAGATGATAGTTGAAGATGGCGCCGGGCAGGAGGACGTCTGGCAATCGCGGTCGGTACGGCAGCAACCGCCTCCGTGAGTGGCGAGGCAGCCGTAGAAGCCAGTTGGACAGCCAGTCTGGGTCTCGCCCGGTGGACTTGTAGTCCTGTGAGAAGTTGAGGTGGTCGAGGAGGAAGAGGATGAGGCGTCCGTGGGCCTCCATGGCGGTGCTCCTGTTGCGCTCCCAGTGCCTGAGCCTATGGCAGTTATTGTCAGTTTCTGTGTGGCTGAAGAAGGGATTGAGGTCTTAGTGACAATTGGGAGTCGCTTTCACGGCTGATGCTTACCTGAAGAGGCAGTTGTGGATGTCTGGCTGGTGGTGGTTTGAGGCGGTGGTGTTGTCGAAGACGGAAGACCAGTGGCTGAAGCACTTGGAACGCCTGTACGTGTCTCGTCAGCTTTACACTCCTGATAGATCAACCTGATTAGGTATTCTTCACTCACATCCAATCCCCTCGCAGACATATCCCGCGATACAACAGCCGCCGCCAAGATCAGCTGGGCAGCTCACGGCATCTCCTGGACAGTTGCCGACACTTCCTCCGCATGTGGTCCCATTAGGGCAACAGGCAACCTGGTCAGCATCTGAATCCGACACATCGGTGCAGTATGTTCCGTCCGGACAGCACTTGTTAGGTGCGCCAATGTCTGAACAGCTCTCCATCCCTGAGGGGCATCCTGCTCGGTTCTGGAGAATCGCTAGCACATCTGCAGCGCGACGCAGAAGACTCTCTTCTGAATCGTGGAAGTGATTCGAGAATGCAGGACGGTAGCGTTTTGTAGAGTTGCTGGAGGCATCTTCATCGTCGTAGCCGTCGAGCCAGAGGTTCGTCGCCTCGATGGGAGCCAATCGTTGGAGGGGTTCGAAAGCGAGGTGGTCAGGAAACAGCTTTTCGTTTGGGTTCGGCAGCTGTTTCTTGATCGCAGTGGCTAGTGGTTGGTCTGCCGCCACTTCAGATACCAGAGCGAGGAGGGCTGCTGGCAGGAGAAGCATCTTGTGGAAGGTCATTGCCGTGGCGGTCAGCGCCGTTGAGGATCTCGACAGCTCGCGGCGCCAATTGTAGGATGCAAAGAATGTCAATATGTCGCAGCTGATAACAAGGCCAAAAAGAATATGTACGAAGAGCTGAGATTTTCCCCTAGTTGCCCCCCAAAACAAGCTAGCAATGCATGCAAGTCACCTCGCCCATGGATTCGCGATGCTAGCAGAAGCACCTGAGTTTCAATACAAACAAGCTGGTGGCTGGGGTAACCGGCCTAGCTTGGGTGGGCCACCGCAGCTAAACCGCATACGAGATACATAGTAAGTCAGCCCGCCTATTAATAGTTACAACGTGATGAAAACAGGATTGACTGTATTACTCTGTAATAAAATACGGGTGAATAAAATTCATGAAATGGATCTGTGAATGTAATGCACATGTTCTTGCTGGGAGCGGTGCCTTTCTTTACCGTCATGATAATTGGCTGCGGGGATGCATGGCTCCCTTCCATATTCGTACATAATCTTACACCTCGACGGAATTGCTACATACAAGTACATATCTGTCATAAACCATCATTATGCTTGCTAGAATATTCTGTTAAAAAAGAGCATCTTTCTCGTCTCGATTTTCACTCTTCTCGGCACCCGACGCCGTTTCCGTTGAAGTCTCCTCCTTCTCGCTTTTCGCAGCTGTCGACTTGACAATAGTTGGGGCCCTCACAAAGGCATGGCATAGCAAGCCAGCAGCAACACTGACGTTCAAGCTATCCACGCAGCTGTTTTGAACAAAGTACGGCACCGATAGCTCGTAATCGGCCGCCACCTTGATTGGCTTGGATAGGCCATGACCTTCATTTCCCAGAACCAATATCGTGGGATGGCTCGCCAGCGGCTGTTCCGACTCCACAGTAGCTGTTGAGATGAACTTGTCTCCGTGCCTTTGAGCCAGTTTGGGATCTGGCGGGGCAACAGCGGCATATGTCTTCCATCCAGATTTTCGCGATTCTTCTATGAAGCTGACAGGCGAGTCAACGCTGAAGATGGTAATCTCTTCTACAGCACCGGCCGCGGATTTGAGCACAACCGGAGTGAGTGTCGATGAGCTGCGATTTGTGATGCCCACTGCATCAACGCCGAGATAGCTCGCCGTTCGAAGGATGCCTCCTAGGTTGCCTGGATCCAGAATTTCATTGAGCAATAGAACAAAGGGCTTTGGTGCGTTGTTGTTTTTCCGCGGGATAAATGTATCATGACCGTTGATGTCTTCTTCCTCTTTTGACTGGTGATCCAACTCGACATGAAAGCCCAACTTCCCCAGCGTTTCTTCGAGCCTCCCAAGAGACTTCACGGGTAGTCGAGGTAGGGGCGACGTTTCTAGAACGAACCCATTGTGTGGTCGACCCATGCTCATCTTGTCCATTAATCTCTGATCCTCATTTGGGATAATGGTAATCGGAACCCCTCGTCTCTCCGCCAATCTCGTGATGATGGCGTTATCCTTTGAGTCTTTTCGATTCTCGCCTCCGTAGATGAAGAGTTTGTATAGCTTCCGTCGTCCTTGTTCTAGTGCTGCTTTGACAACAGACTTGCCGTAGAGGAACTGCGACGCGGCGGTTGTATACTTGATATTCATGGCCATCATCTGATTCCTCCTCTCGCGAGGCTGCGGCATTTCCACATCCCCATCGGCGTCATCTCTGCGATCAAAAGTCTCTCTGCGATCAAAAGTCTCTCTGCGATCAAAGGGCTCTCTGCGATCAAAGGGCTCTCTGCGATCAACAGGCGCTCTGCGATCAAATGGGCGAGGGCGATCAGATGAGCGCCCAACTGAACGCCTATCAGAGCGCCTGTCAGAATAGGGAGGCCTTTCCGAGCGCTCTGACCCATATCGGGGAGATTCCGTCCTGCGCCGAGGGCTGGTTTCTAGTCTCTGGTATGGCAGCGGACGTACAGGCTCTTGTACGAGGGCGGCGGCCTGATCTTTGAATGCTCCATGTTTAAGCTGGTACACCAGACTCTTCTTCCCATAGTCAGACTCCGGATTGAGGAAGCGCTTGCGTCTAGTCTCTTTGCCAGACTCCTCGTCCTCTTCCTCGGCCGCCTTCCGACCAAGTTTCTTGCGTAGCTTTTGCTGTTGCCGAGGAGATGCAGCGCCGTCGAGTGCCCTTCTAGTCAATCCATCGCTTCTGCCCCTACTTGAGGAATCTCGATCTCTGTATTGATCTCCGAATTGGACTCTCTCAGATCGTCGCACTCCTCTGTGGATGGCAGAGAGAGTCGCAGGCCGACTTATCTGTAATGGATAAGCGCCAGTTTTATGCACGCAATTGAATAGCTGGCGAGATAAGCCATTAGCTCTCAGCTGCCCAAGAGATATCATTCTCGGTGTTGAAGAGCAGTTGGGTGATGCTCATTCTAAACACCAAGTCTTATACCAGCTCTGCAAGTCGAGCTTTGACTTTGATGCACCTCTATGTCCCGATTTATTTTTTTCTGCCGAGCACCGCGGGGCGATTACAGGGGTCTCCCAAAGGCGGTGAACTCTAATACCCCTGCAACGCCCTACGCTAAGCCTATTCTAGCAGTATTTTCAACGCGTGAAAGTATATGTCTTAGGTCAGATAAATGGGGCCGCGTCCAAATGTCTACAGGTGAATTCGAGTTCAGATTGCGCCCAGTTCGATATTCCACGGATATTTGCAATCCTCAGCTCTATGGCACTGGTTCTGGATTTTCCGGCTTTTACTGATGCATTCCGATAGCGCTGGACGCTTTGAATTGAAGAGGTGAAGCTCCCACAGTTTGCTTTGCGGGACGGTTTATCGCGAGCTGTCGCATCTCTCCCTGCTACTGCAGAAGAGCTTGGACTAACACGAAGATGCAGATGGACGAGATTAACATCTTTGACGGCATGGTCGAACCGAGCGATGAGAAGACCGACGATGAATTCCCCCCTTTCGACCTCCCACTTCAGGATGTGAGCGACCTTGCCTCGTTAAAGGTAGCCATGGATGAAGAGGAAGGGATGGCCGATGACAAGATCGAGGAGGGCGAGATCACTGTGCAAGATAGCCTGGAACCGACACCAGAAGCCACGCCCCAAATTGACACCGACATCGATATGCTGGAGGATGAGATGCTGCAGCCTGCACCGGCCGTGCAATTCGAAGTGGCCATCCCGGAGCTCTCTGTCGAGAAACAGAGCGAATACTCGACGGTATATAGCAGTGTTGTCGAGCAGATCGCCGGTGTTTCTGATTTTACCCAAGATCCGCTCCAGTACGATGTCGAATTCACTGACGGCAGAGTTGATTCGGTACGTGTTACACAACTTTTGCACATTCACACGCGCGCTCCTCTTCCTCCTGCTCTTCCTCCACCCACCACATGAGCACGTCAGCTACATCGCATTGTGTCTTTCTTTCTCACCACACAGGCATACTCTTTTCTTGTTTGTTTCTTCCACTAATTAACACGATCCAAGCTCGATATTGCCGATATCCTCGAGTGCATAAATGGCGAAGAAGCTCTGCACCAATACCAAAACTCAGTCGATATGACCGCCGCCGATCGCAAGCGTAAATACGCCCCCGATGAGGAATGGGATCCCGAATTAAATGTTGCCGTCTTTGATGCTGGAGGCCTCGATGACGAAGAAGAAGATGAAGACATAATATCCACTCACAGGCGCCCATCTCGCCCACTTCGCGTGTTGCGCTCTCGGGAGGCAAGTAGCCGTCCGAGCCATGCTGGTGACTCCATAAACTCAGAGGGCGAAGATGAAGACGGCTTGACAGACACCGATCGGCCAAGGCGAAACCTCCGAAAGCGAAGATCCACACAACTGAGGCTCACCAACATGTCGTTCAATACCAGCCATCTCGATCAAGATATGGACGAACTGGCGCTGGATTCTCGCCAGTCCTCGGAAGACGAAGACGCATTTATGCCCGTTGTGTCCGACCTCGCATTGAAGAAGGGCCGTCCTAACAGAGCCGTGCAACGATCCCGCCGATTGAAAAAGCAAAAAGAAAATAAGGCCAAATTGTCTCGCAGAGGTTCGGGGGGCTCTGATATCGAGTTTGAACAACCTCGACGGTCTGCAAGAGCCACCAGAAACCAGATGAGTATGCAAGACGATGCCTTCATGGACGACGATTCATTCTACGTGGTGGAGGAAAAGGCATCTATACCAAAGATTATTTCCGTCAGAGAAGTTTTCCAACCAATCTCTGCCGACTCTGACTTTGGATCCGTACATATGCAGTCATGCCATACCTGTGGCGGTTCAAAGCAGCGCGGCCAGCTGCTTTATTGTCAAGGGTGTTGCTTAACTTATCACAAGAACTGCATTGGGTATCGAAGCAATCGAGAGCACATGGCCACCAAAATTGGAGAAGACGACTTTGTGCTTCAATGTAGATTCTGTCTCAATACCCATGCAAAGAAAGATAGCAGTGCACCAAGACATAGCGCCTGCCAAGAGTGCAAGAAAGACGGCCGATCCTGCGCTGCCTTTTCTCGAAAGAAGACTGCCCGACAGGAAGAAAAATTGCGTGAGGAGAATGGCGGTGTCGACCCCGTCACCCCAGTGTCACCTGAATTCATCAACAACGCCGACAATGTTCTCTTCCGTTGTACCACCTGTCATCGTGGATGGCACCAGGAGCACCTACCATCCATGGGTAATGACTCCATTGGAACAGACGTCAAATCCGAGCGCCTCAAAGATTACTCAGTCGACTGGCGGTGTAATGATTGCAGTTCTATCAGAAGCAAGATTCATCGGCTGGTGGCATGGCGACCTGTGGTGCAGCAAAATCCCCTCCCAGCTTACGGAGATATTAGTGAAGATGAAAGAGAATATCTCATCAAATGGCAAGACACCTCATTTGCTCACTGCTCTTGGGCATCCGGAGCTTGGGTGTTTGGTGTCAGTGCCGGCAATATGCGATCCTCTTTTGCAAAACGAGTACTTGAGCAGGATCTTCTAAAGCTCACCAGCGAAGAGGCAATTCCAGACGAATACACCACCCCCGACATTATTTTCAACGTCAAATTCGACGGCCCCGGCGCTCTGGGGAAAACAAAAGCAGAGGATCTTGCCAATATCTCTCGGGTCAAGAAAATATTGGTCAAGTTTCATGGCCTCGGGTATGATGACGTTGTGTGGGACTCCCCTCCTACTGCTGATAAACCTCGACTCTATAAGGCCTTTGTAGAAGCATACCGCGAATATATCGAAGGCAAACACTTTCAAAACGACTCTCAGAACAAGATGCGAGAACGCATCAAGCTGTACAAGAATACTAAATTTGCAGAAGTAGACACGCAACCTGCTGGCCTTACGAGAGGAAAGCTCATGGGCTATCAGATTGAGGGCCTCAATTGGCTCTTACAAAATTATCACCAAAGCCGAAGTGTCGTTTTAGCAGACGAAATGGGATTGGGTAAAACGGTTCAGGTCGTTGGTGTTGTGACCTCCCTAGTGCAGGATATGCCCAAAGTAAGTCAATCTCTGTGTAACTTTATTGCTGCTATCCAAACCCTTTCTAACTGCTCAAAAGTGCTGGCCTTTCCTTATCGTGGTTCCAAATGCTACTTGCGCCAACTGGCGTCGAGAATTTAAACAATGGGCACCGGGTGTCAGAGTTGTTGCTTATCATGGAGGCAGAGAGCCCCAGGAGCTCGCCTACAGATATGAACTATTTCCAGATGGCGCCGCGGACCTGAAAGCTCAAGTCGTTATCATGTCGTATGATTCGGCACAAGATCCACGGACGTCTTCTCTTTTCAAGTCCGTCAATTGGAAGGGATTGGTCGTTGACGAAGGCCAGCGGCTGAAGAATGATCAAAACATTCTCTACAATGCCCTGAAGTCCATGAAGATACCGTTTCGGCTATTGTTAACTGGTACGCCACTGCAAAACAACAAAAGGGAACTTTTCAACCTCTTGCAGTTTATAGATGAGAGGCAAAACGCGGAGAAGTTGGATGAGGAATATGCCGTTTTGGACAAAGACAATCTTCCTAAGCTACACGAGAAAATTCGGCCGTATTTTTTGCGAAGAACAAAGCTTGGTGTCCTCAAATTTCTTCCTCCCATGGCGCAGATTATTCTCCCCGTTACCATGACCGTTATTCAGGAGAAGCTATCAAAGAGCATCATGGCAAAAAATCCGCAGCTTATTCGGGCTGTGTTTGCCAATAGTAAAATGAACGCAAAAGACCGTGGCAGCCTGAACAACATCCTGATGCAACTGCGCAAATGCTTATGCCACCCCTTTATGTACTCTGAAGCAATTGAAGAGCGCCACCATGATCCCGTGGTTCTCCATCGCAACTTGGTAGAGGCATCTGCTAAGCTTCTGTTATTGGAAATCATGTTGCCCAAGTTGAAGGAACGAGGTCACCGTGTGCTCATATTCAGCCAGTTTCTGCAGCAGCTTGACATTATCGAAGATTTTCTCAATGGAGTGGGTTACGGATACCGTCGTCTAGATGGATCGATATCCAGTTTGGAGAAGCAACGACGCATTGACGCCTTCAACGAGCCCGGTTCCGAGCTTTTTGCCTTTCTATTATCAACAAGGGCTGGTGGTGTTGGCATCAATCTTGCGACCGCAGACACTGTCATAATCATGGACCCCGATTTCAACCCCCACCAAGATATTCAGGCGCTGTCTCGTGCCCACCGTATTGGCCAAAAGAATAAAGTTTTATGCTTTCAGCTCATGACCAAGGACTCAGTAGAGGAACGAATCATGGAAATTGGTCGCAAGAAAATGGCTCTGGATCACGCACTCATTGAAAGCATGGACGACGAGGAGCTTGAAGGTGCCGATTTAGAATCGATCTTGAAGCACGGTGCCCAAGCCTTGTTTGACGAAGGTTACGAGAAAACAGCAATTCACTATGATTCTGCGTCTGTCGATAAGCTCTTGGATCGCTCCCAGATGGAGCAGACTGCGGCAAATGAAGACAACTCTGCCGAAAGCCAGTTTACTTATGCCCGGGTATGGGCGAATGACAAGCTTGGATTTGAGGAAAATAAGGAACTTGGAGAAGATCTGGCCCCAGAGCCCATCAATTCTAGTGTCTGGGACCAGATCCTTGCTCAAAGAGAGGAGGAAGCCCGGCGAGAAGAGGAGGCTAATAAAGAAGTCCTTGGACGTGGTGCAAGACGTCGCATGGTATGTTGAACTGCCCTTGGTATGAGATTTTGGTCGAAGGGAACCAAGTGCTAATAATTTCGTTCGTAGGCTGTCAACTACGGGGCAAAGGGCACAGATATTGTTGCCGTGGTTGGTGATGTCGCTGCCGAGTCTTCCGATTCTTCTTCTGACGACTTTGACGGCGCCAACATGCCGGAATCTGACGATGACAAAACCGACGATGACATGAACCCGTCGACAAATGGTAAGAAATTCTGATATCTGTTCACACGGAAATAAACCTCCATTCTAGCGAAAATTGATAAAAGACTGTAAAACTGACAAAGAGTCTTAGCCGTGTCAGAAGCCGAGATTTTATCGATGCAAGACGGCGGAGCCAAACCGCGGCAAAGCATTGCCTTCCCCAAAGAACAACAATCTGATTCAAAGCGAAGACAAAACCTTCCGCCTCCGAGTGCATCACAGCCGGCGTGGACTGCAGACGTCCCCCGTAAGAGAGGCAGACCTCGAAAATCATTGCCCATCCCCGACGCCAGGGCTGTAAACACTAATGACAGCTCTCAAACAAAACCACGAGCAGCGCAACAACCAACTACCCCTGCATTGGTCTATAGGAAAGGCTTTGACACGGTTAGACGCCAGCAAACCTTCCAACATTACCAGCAATACATCCAGAATGGCGGCCGACCACCGCCTGCAGCCATTCCGCAACCGCAACCTTATCCCGCCGTACCCGCCCAAGCACCACCAACCGGGTTCGAGTATCTGGCTCTTCTCAACACTGAAGCACAGGTCCGCGTAGCGCTGGACGTGGTTCACCGTGCTGAAAGACCAGCATCAATGAAGCAACGACACATGGCCGCTCTGTACCACAGGTTAGGCCAAGTGCACATGCAAAACGGGACTCGGCAGAGTTGATTTTTTTTTTTTTCATCGCCCCCCCTTTTGGTCCTCCCTATCAACAGTAGACCAAGGAACAGAATATGATTTGATGACTTTTTTTTGGCGCTCTTGAAAACAACAATGAGAGGACTTTTACAATAAATACATAGCTTTTTAAACATATAGATAGAAAGAGACAATTGCTTAGCTTTGTCACAGGATCGGCGGCCACGCAATAATTAGAGACAAGGAAAAAAAATGGAAAAAATCACAATGAAATTCATCAAACGGCTGATACTGTTATTTTGCACGGCAAGCGTAGCAAATGCCAGCAGATGCGGTGAATTCCCTGCAACCAGCCGAGCGACGACTCGAAGTTCAACAGGGGTAAGAGACAAACGGACTACCCGCACGGCTTCGACCATATGTCTTGGGCCGGTAAGGCAGCAACTTGATGTGAGACAGTCTCCTTCAACTATTGACATTGAACTCGATTTGCTTCCTCTCTTCAAACGTTCACCTTCTTCCTTACACTGCTCTCCCGCTTTATATCTACTTGACCTTTGTTTAGTATATCCCGGATTGTTTATACTAGTTACCTTTACGGTGGATCCAATTTGCTGCCGTTTGTGGTTCATTTCCCGAGTGATGGATCGATCTATTGGATTGAACTCGAGGCCGGGAAGTATATCCTGCGTGCCGTGGTCTCCGGAAACGCCAGCAATCACGCCTCATCTCCGGGATTGCTCTGCTGAAGCTGTCATGGAAAGGCAGATGGGGCTGAATCACCGTCAGCATCACTCTTTCAGTGGCTATTTCATCCAAGGATTTGGTCAAAGCGGTAGAGATGAAGTTGGACAGCAACTGGTGGCCTATCCTACTATCCCACATCAGCAGCAGCACCAGGTGAGCTTCAGTACGGCCGGAGCAGCAGCAGCAGTTCCATCACGAGGGCTTTCTTCGAACAATTGGCGGGGTTTTTGTCCGGACGGAAACGTGTCACCTCCGTCGATGAAGATGAATGCAGCTCATGGCCCAGTGGGAATGAGTCAAGTCGAGAGAAGAGGAATTGTACCACAAGCACCTGCGGCCGGGGCTGTGAGCGATGGGTATGCGTACTATTTGAATCGGGGGAACGGCGAGTTGACGAGACTTGTGCCGGCTGATATGCTGCCTGCATTGAATGAGATCCCGCCGAGGGAGCCTGAGCGGCGAGGAATGGTTGTTTTGCCGCCGCTGAGAGGCGTTCCGCCGAAGGGAATGGCGGATATGAGCCAGACCGTCACAGTCAAAGTAAGCAAACTTTTTTATTTTGTGCACAAGAGAGAAAAGAGAACGAGACGCCGTCAATAGGTGAGAAGAGAGAGGAGAGAAAGCTGAAGCTCCTAGGCGTGCCAAATCCATGGGCCTCGACATCCCTCGGATCTCGTCCAGGTGAGTTGCGGATCATTCTCTCCCATTCTTCCTCAACATCATTTATTGTCTGAAAGTATTCCTTATTTGTTCTTCTTCTACCTGTTTGAGAAGCTCATGTGGAAATCTTTTTAGAACCAAATCGACCGTATCGTCGCCACTAGCCCGTCGATCCCGAAGAAGAACAAAGTCTACTGCGATATGTGGATCCACGAGGGAAGATGTGCCTTCACCCAGACGGGATGCAAGTTTAAGCACGAGATGCCCCTGGATGAGGCCTCGCAAAAGGCCCTCGGCCTCTTCCAAGGTCTCCCTGCTTGGTATAAGAAGCAGCAAGAGGAGTTGAACCTTTGGAAGTCTCGTGACACTTCTGACGCGGAAACTTCGCCTACGGATTCTTCTTCTCACAATGAGTTTGCTTGGCAGAATCCCAACTCCTCTCTGGGTAAAACGGTGCCGGACAAGGGCAAGCTTGGTAAGTTACAAGGGAGTCCCTTATAGCACTGGTATAGCTTTGGATGCTAACTTTAGATATTATATAGACATATGCCACTCATCTCAAGCAACGAAAAGCCGCGTCGCCCAATTCGTTTGGGGTCCGATCGGGCCGCCTAACAAGCAGGTGGCGGACAAGGACCCTTGGGGCAAGGATTTTGGAAACAAAATGTGTGATGGTGAGACTGCGTCAAGCTTTTCTTCCGAGGGCCGCAGGGTTAGATGAGGAGGAGCAAGTGTACGAGGCTCTGTCAGTCATTGACTCTGGAGGTGTTGGTCGGATAATACCACAAGAAGGTGATAGGATCCCAAAGCGCTTAGGTACCGGGTATATGTTGGAAATCTGTCAATGGTATTTCAAGGTTTATTAGAATCAGTGTTAGAGCATAATTAGAGAGCAGATGTATGGAATAAAGCTCGGGATGCCGCCATGTAAGTGGTCACAGTGGAGGATAGCATCAGTTGACGCGGTTAAAGGATCGGTTTATTAGCATCAAAACTCAACTTTCGCCTTGATGCCTTGTGAATGGCGTTGTATTAGTGGCTAAATATTCGAAGCATAGAGGACATAAAACCTCTTCATCTGGTAGGCGGACGGAATACTTGATAGTGAACATGGTAGGTATAGTAGCGATGGTAGGTATATAAGATAGAGTGGATAAGTAGGTATAGCATACGAAAACGATTAAACACTATCAGAGAAATAGCCATCTCAAAGTGCTAAAGAAAATATGACCTGACGTCTTCTCCGTTCAGCTACGTGATTGTTTAATATAGACGGATGTAGCTGGCTTCATCCGCAATCGCCAAATCGAATGGTGCTGGTCCAAAGGCCCAATGACGGAGCTATTGACACGGTCTATTTCTCATGCGGCAGTCAAAACATATCTGTACAACAGTCTTTTCGACTATACGATGGCTGTTCGACGGCGGAGTACTCAGAGTGACGCATATTCTTCCCAACACTTACAAATAGTTTCGTCAACGGCCACAGACTATTTCGTCAATCACAGGCGGAACATTCCAGCTTACGGTGAGATTGCCAACATGTTCATTAAATAAACCCTCTGCCAGTTCTTGGGCAACACGTCTTACTGGGGGGATGGGTGGCTCCGATCGAACCGCTTACATGTGGTGGGAGGAGGCAGTTATCGACCAATCTCATGGGCTCAAACTCGCCTGCATCACACAACTTGGTAGGGAGATCTCATTCTCGAGGCACAACGGGAATAAGACATACATGTAGTTAAATCCACCTGGAGCTCCCTCGGGCGACATATTTGTTTTTGACTTTGGAGCCTGTTTGATCTGTCCTAGTGTATCCTAAAGGATATTATGACGGGTGACGGGTTCCATTCTTTAGAGTCTTCCTGTCAAGCGACACTCAGTTCGTTCTGTTTAAGGTATTACAAGACTCATTCCATTCTGTTTTAGGTATTACAAGTCTTTGCTAGGCCTATGATTGAGCTGGTAAGAACTTTATAAGGTTGATCTTACATGCTCGCTTCGATCGCATAAGTTGAGTTACTTAGCGAGGGGATACGTTGTGAGATCAGTATCAGCATTAGCTGCTGACTAGCATCAACCTTGAAATCGCAAAGATTACTCTATCAATCTAACCCATATGAGGTACCATGATGACTACATTTATTGTCTTCTTATAGGTCCTATGTGACGGGAAGCAAACTGTATAAGAATGCCACCTACCTTCTGGTAGAGATGCCGGACTTTGCAATCCTGCTGTACTTTAGGACCACTATTCCAATTCTTCTACAATGAGTTCTACATCCGAGTCGGCTTCTACACCCGCTCTAGCCAGCTTACCACCTATACGTCGTGTTATAACTACACACGATCAAGACGGTAACGCAATTATCAGCGAAGAGATACCCCAAACCCTCGAGGGAGTAGGGGTTTCCGGCACAGTCATCTATCTAGGCTACGCCCTGAACCAATTCCCAGCTGCACTGAACAATGACCAGGATCTAAAAGAATACAAGGATCGACTCCCACACAACGTGGGCATTAGCATTCCTCACGGAACTGTGCTCCGTATGAGTGACTTCTTACCTGGACAGTCCGTGCCGCAGCACAGGTCGAAAACCATAGATCTCGGCGTGATTATAGAGGGAGAAGTGGAATTGATTATGGGTAGTGGTGAAAGCACTGTGTTGAAGCGAGGAGATATTATTGTTCAACGAGGTACGATCCATGGATGGAAGAATAACACGACTGAGACTGCTCGAGGATTCTTTGTGTTGGTGGATGCGGATTTGCCGACGGTGAATGGCACACAGTTGAAGGAAGAAGTACCAATAGAGGAACTGAAAACCGAGTAATCGGGGTATATATCATATATCTGTCACTTTCACTAAAAGCCCCGTTGAGCGACTTGGTAGCCCAACACTTCCCTCATTAGGTATTATAAAAAACAATGTCATATCTTATTTCATTAATATTCCATTGCACGTTTCCATGTCCCCCCAACGCCATAATTACAGTCCAATAAAGCATACTCAAGTAAATTCTCTTGGTTTCTGGCTTGAGCCCAGATTAAGAGGCTCGTCTTCATAGCTATCCCTGGCGCCAAGAGTGCTACGCTTCCACGATGTGGTACTTTGGAGGCCAATCTGCGACTCTGATGGGGCCTCGTATCCCGGAGGGGGATCGTGGGGATACGCTGGCGCAGCGGTAACGGTTGCTGAGTAGCTGGTGTTTCGCCATGGCTCCGGGTGCTGCTGCTGGTAGCTGTGGTTGAGGCCCTCAAAGCCAGAGGGACCTTGCTGACGGCGAGGCATCTGACGCTTGGCTCCCCAGATGATGTATCCCAGGGTGCACATCACCAAGAAGAAGACGATACCGAGGACGATGAGAGCGTATTTGCGATCCAGAGCAAAACCGAACCCACTATAAAGATGAAAAGTAAGCAAACAGCGAGGTATGAGGAGAAGATAGGAGCTTACATGTAGCCGTTGGCTGCACCAAGAATCATGACGATTCTTCCATTCCAGAGATGAACCTTGCCGAATGTAGTGGGCTGCTTCGTCTTTCGCCATTTGAGATGATGTAGAATGCCGGCGGCCAATTGAACGAATAAGAGGAGGATAGTAATGAAACCAAGGACTTGGTGTAGGGAGTGGAACCCGCGGGACTAGGAAGTTAGGCCACTGTTAGTCACAATCCGTGGACTTCGAGGGGAGGGCGTATACATACCCGTTGATAGTTGAAGCTCGTCAGGATTCCAAAGGCAAAGCCCGCGAGGACAAGACAAAGAGCAAACGTCTGGTTAAACTTGTGAAACTTGGCCAACTTCTCCATTCTAATGAGTATTGTGCCAATGGGAATCAGAAGCATGAAGCTAAAAACCATGAAGGCGGCGTGCGCAGCAGCCTTCCAATCAAAATTGCCCGTAGAACGGCTGTTCAGCGTCGTGCCTTCAGCTACGGAGTCCTTTGTGAGGACAGGCAAATCAGCTCGGCCCTGCGTTCTCTTCATGTCGATGGTAAAGGTGCCGTGCTCGCTGTGCATCTTGAGGTTCGCATCCACTTCGTCGTCGCTGAAGCTTTCTTTGCCTCCCAGAGCGTAAATAGCCTGTTGGTTTGGAGACGACACATCGATGTAGCCCTTTGAAGTGCCGCCGGCTGGCCAGCTTCGGCAGTGCTCGTGGCAGACGGCATTGAAGGTCATGAAGCCATCTTGAACGCCGGTGCCGTCGAGGACGTCAAACTTGAGGTCGGGATAGTATTTGGGCTCGTAGTTGCCGTATGCTAGACGTGGGGAGAAGGTGACGTTGTCGTGATTATTCTTGCTGCGATAGAGGATGAGGAACAGGGCGCCAGGCATGTCGTCGCTACCGAGGCCGATGGCGCCCCAGGAGCGATCTGTAGAGACGCGCAGGCTGAAGTAGATGTCTGTGTTGCCGTTGTCGGGGACGGTGAAGGCGAAGGCGAGGGAGCCATCGGGAGAAATAAAGGTCGACTGGCCGGTGGGGTTGTTGGTATCATCAGCGAGGGCCGACGCTGCGAAGGTTGCTGTGCGACAAGAGACGAGAAGCTGTTAGCAACTTGATCTGAATGAATCCGAATTGATTCGGGGGAATGATAGTGATATATCATCAAAGGGGAAACACTCACCAGCTGTCGCCAGCGCGGCGCGCCAGAGATTTCTAAAGAGCATTTCGATGTTTGTTGCCAGCAGCGATGGAGACGGAGCTGCAACAGAAGCTCTCGAAGAATCGCTGGAAATACAATGTAGAGAAAGGATTCAGGCTGCAGTTAACGAATGGTTTGCAGCTCTACAGCGCTCCAGCCTTTGTCATTAATTGGTACAGTATCGCCACCAGTGCGATTGGGAGGGAAAGGATGTTGTTTTGGGGGAGTTTTGGAGGTGCTGGTATAAAGTAGCAGCTGGCTGCATGCAGATACCTCGATTCAGCTGCGTCGCACCACTGGGCTGAGGCTCAAGTACCTGAGCTGTACTTGCAGGTTGGTGCCGTGGTTGCACGAGCTGCAGGTACGTGACTCGTACTCTCTGTGTGCCGCTTCTTCTTTTCAGCCCAGGATCCCCGGTTTCGTTAGCCCGCGCGGCGTCGTATCGATTAATTTCACATGCATTGGCGGGTTTGCCTCAGCATTTGCACCGTCGCGAAGAATCGACACATGATGAGCAATGCTCATGTAAATCTTATATATCTCTTTGGTCTTTTTTTTTCTTATTTTATATATATATATAAGTCTTTGTTGTATTTGGACTTATATCTTCTTTTCCCTCTGTAACACAGACTGACGATACGCGTTCCTTGTTGATTTCGATCCAGCCCAGATTTCCTAGCCTGGATCTTCCGTCGCCGTTTAGCTTAAGCACAGACTTGCGGAGGTGGTTTTTTATTTTACGAGGGTTCGCAGCTCACGATTGGCTCCCTCACTGCTGCGCGATTCCTCAAAGGGCAATAGTCGTGGTTTTCATTTGCTTCTCCTGGCGTCACATGCAAGGAGGTGATGTGTGTTGGTGGAGTCGCGAGAAAGCCGCCCAGCCAATGCCGAGCAGCGGCTTTACAGCTTACGCGGAATTACAGACAGGCACAGAGCGCGATCTGATTGATTCAGTGACGTCTTACGTGTTGAAATAAGGAGATAATCGACAGAGGTATGTAATAAGTACATAGTATTTACCAAGTTGTGCTCATGCATGGCACAAGCCCAAAGCCTTGAAGATGAAGAAATCCACCAAACGCCAACTCCTCCAACAACGCAACCAAACGACGGCTAAAAGCTTCAATGCAGTGAAAAAAGTGATATCAAACATAGGGCAAAACAACAACATCGCAATTGTTATACAGTATATCCAGAAACACTGAATCAAATCCACAAAGGCCATGGTCATTCACATCTTCTCGTTGCACCACCGTTCAAACCGCTCCAGTCCATACGATACAATCATCGTAGCGTGGCAAAACTCATCCACATCCGATGCTTTGACGTGGGAAAACAAGTGTTCTCCCTCAACACAACGAATAGAGTTGACAATGTTCGATTGATAATGCTTCAACCAAGTGAAAGGCGTCGGCGCGTCCCATAGGCCTGCACCGCAAGAGAATATGATGCCGCCGGGGCAGGGTGCAAATCCTTGCTTCAGCGTCAAGTATACGGCCTCTGTGAGAGTCGCGGTTAAGTAGGTACGTCGAACAGACTCGGAAAATATCCATGCCTGCCATGTACACGAGGGAGAGCCGTCTGTCCGTAGCTGCGTATCGACTGGATTGGAATGTGGCTTGTTCACCAGGTCCTTATGGTTAGAAGCTACGCCAAGTCCGGCGCTCTGCCACAGCTGTCGAGCCCAAAGAGAAAGAGTGTCAATGTTCTTCTCGGCTTGAGCACGGGCGCGAATGTCGCCATCGAAGAGGCGGATGATTTTGTATATCAGAAGGGCCTGTGTCCTTGCGAGATGGCACGCGGGGTCGAGCATGACGACGCCAAAGTCGCCCACGTCGGTGGGATTCTGCTCGTTCACCAGGTTGTTGACGCGGGTCTCGATGATGCGAAGCACCATTTTCTCAGTCGCGGGAGTCTTGGAGTGATATGCCGAAAGAGAAGTGAATGCATCTTGAACGTTCTCCGGAAGATGGATCCTCCACAGCTGAGGATGGATAAAGGGACAGTGGCCTTCGGTAATCCATTGCTTCAGCCATACCTGAAGCTGGCCGATAAAGTACGTGAGAGCCTCATCGCTAAAGTAGATTTGTGACGGGATGGGGCCGGTCTTGTGGTCAATGGTCCATGACAAAGGGGACAGAAACCACGGATTCTGCAGAGCATCTGCCGGTATTGGAGCCACTGCGCGTGTGAGCTCGGTATTGGCGGCGTGGATCTGCTGCTGCTGCTCTAGTTCCTGACTCTCCCCAATCTGAGACGGCGGGGTGGGCAGCGGATTCCTGTCCGAGGGCGCTGGAACTACGGAAACGGCGCCGTCCTGCGAGAAGACGAGATCGTACGGGGGCGCGATACGAGGAGCGGGATAGCGACAGACGATCTGCTTGTCGGTGCAGCGGTGACAGGCGGGCGTCTGCTTGCTGCACTTGCGCTTCGCCTTTGTGCACGGGATGCAGGCCAATCGCTTCGGCGGGGCGGAATCCGTCATGACGGGCTTTTTTACGTTCCCTGGCGGTTGCGGATAGATGAGATGCGATGCGAGGGCCAGAAGCTCTTTATTCTATATTCTCCGGCGGGCGGGCAATTTGTCATTTCTGCTCAGCCCGTTCTGCGGCGGGTTTCCTTCCGCCGGGTGGAGCCGAGCTCCGGCCTGCAACGGGCTTTGATAGGTGAGGCCGGCGGCAACTTTTCCACCGCGGCACGGGGGCGGTTTTATAAGAAACGATGACTACGGAGTACAGCCCTCCCGATTCGCCTGATTCGACGTGAGAAATGCGAAACAGGCAATTGTGGATGACTGGCGCATGGAACTGGTTGATTAATAAAGCGCCTGCTTTCCAATACTCCGCTGCTTTGGTGGCGGACTTGGGAGAGAAGGATGGAGATGATGGAGAAAGAGAAAGGAGCAAATGCCGCTCGCGGTGTGAGGTAGCAGTGTGAATCGCGAAGATGCAACTCCGACGTTGGAATTAGAATTAGTATAAGAGGTGAATGGCGGACCAGACAATGGTGCTACTCCTACTTCATATCATCATCATCATCACCATCACCATTCATCAGTCTCAAACACTTTACAACTAAATCAGACCCAACCAAAACCTCTACTTTCGTCCGCAGCCATGTCTCTTCCATCCCTCAAGGAGTACCGCCGAAAGCCCTACGAGGCCACCTCCCCCTCACGACCCGAACTCAGCCAGGCTGGTAGAACCGTCGTTGTCACCGGAGGCAACAGCGGCATCGGATACGCCATCGCCCGCAACTTCGTCAAGGCTTCCGCCAAGCGAGTCATCATCTTGGGCCGCCGCCCCGACGTCGTAAAGTCTGCTGCCGATAGACTCATCCAAGAGGGAAAGGAATTCGGCTCCTCTTCATTGGTAGAGGGCAGAGTCTGCGACGTTGGAAGCCTCGAGGCCACCGAAGCTCTCTGGTCTAGTCTTGAGAAAGAGGGCATCGTTGTCGATGTCTTGGTTCTTAGTGCTGCGTCTGGTGGAAAAGTTTCCCCCATTCTCAAGAGTGATCTTGCTAGCGTTTGGGGCGATTTCGAGGCAAACGTGCGCTCTTTGCTGGACTTTACGCAGAGATTCTATAACCAGAAGGGCAAGGGTGCAGATTCGCGCAAGGTTCGTTTGAGCTCTCTCTCCTTGGGCAATTTGAAAAGTATCAAGACAAAATAATACTAATCGCTGTTACAGTTCTTGGTGAACATTTCTACCATCGCCGCCTACATGTGGGGTTCGATGGCCCCCGAGCGACCAACTTACGGCTTGACCAAGAACGCTGGTACTACCTTGATTCAGCAGATAGCCAAGGATACCGATGTGACCGACATGCAAATCGTGAGCTTCCACCCCGGCGGCGTTCTCACCGATATGGCTCGCGCTGCGGGTGCCAGCGAAGAAATGGGCATTCCCTTCGATGATGGTACGATTCCAAACCTCCATTCTTCTTAATAACCTGGGACGACATGAGCTAACTCTGCATTTATAGCGAACCTTCCGGGTCAAATGGCCGTCTGGGCGGCTAGCCGAGAGGCCGAGTTTCTGCACGGCCGATTCGTCTGGGCCAACTGGGATGTTGACGAGGTCAAGAGAGTCCTGGGAAAGCAGATTGCAGAAGAGCCCAACTTCTTGAAGGTCGGAATGGAGGGACTGTCTGAGAGTATGCCTAACCCCATGATTCCTCCCGAAATGCTCGAGAAGATTATGCAGTTTCAGCAGGATCTTCAGGCAAAGCTTCAGGCGCAGAAGTAAAGGGGATATGGCGGAGAGGGAATTACCCTATAATAGGGATTTTGTACAACATGCATTTCACTAAAGCTATCATTCTGGATAAAATACATTACAACAGTTTCATCATTATAAAATTACCTCCTCACCACTCAACTGTAGGGTAAACTGCCACCCACGTCTCTTCTGACGGCCATATGTATATCATCCACCACACTGTAGAGAATATTACTCTTGACTATCCTAAAGGTGTACATATTGAAACCGGGTGTGGGGGAAAGCTGTTTGTTTACTACTACAAACATTACGATTGATGATTATCCTCAGGAGATAGTGCAGTACTATATCCGCCCACTCACCAAGCGTCGGGTGGTCCATGCAACAATAACAACTGGACAACGGGAATACACTATCCCCTCTGTTGTTCATAAAGGGCATGGAATTGCATTGCGCATGGCGCCAAAGAATCGATTTCATCAAGCTTGGCAGATGCGCTATGTTGATCCTATCGTTTGAGTATCTGTTGGAACGGCGTCACCAAGCACTATTGTTTGGGACGCCTCCGGTCGGAACTTATTATTCTGCGTTGGACCAACATATGCCTGTTGGTCCGCGAATAAGCATAGTATTAACTAGGGAGTGATCAGGAACGCTGTCCCTGTTGATCAGAATTGGGTCTTAGTTTAGATTGTGTTGGTTGGACTAATTTTGACGACATCGGTTGTTGGTTTGATCAAAGGGAGAGGGGAGGTCCTGTAGCATCCTTACTACGGTCCATGGTATAGGTGCTATTTTACAATATTCTCAGATGATGTTGAAGCATAATACCAGGAAAAACAATAATTTCACCCTTAGATCGTCAAGCTACAAAAGTAGTCGGTAGGGAAGGGATATTCGAAATAGGGCTGCAGCATCCACATCTGGGGATACTAGCTGGCTAACACGAAAGAAAATACTAATATGGCCATAAAAAAATTCGAGTAAGTAACCCTTATGCTAAGCATACGCTCTTGTAAAGAATGCGTCGATCGTATGTGCTATACCTGAATTTCTGAACATGTGTTGCCAACAACATTCCGCACATACACCAGCCATTGGCAAAATTCTTGTGGTTCTGGTATGAGAATAGTAGTTTTCGACGCGAAAAACATGAAGGCATTCATTAAAGACGTCGATAGCAATCTAACGCGATTCGAAGGTCATTATCGGCCTAGGTTTGGCGTTTTAAGTAAGACTTATGCAGATATAAATCTGATGTTGACTGCCGCCCATATTTCCTCGGTAGCAAGCGTCACTCCCTCTTAGGTTGAGGCATTCTGTTGTATACTCATTTGTCCCTATAATCACTTTCGAGGATGAAGAGCTCCCCAAGTATCCGGTCTGCGGCCACCTTGGGCGCGGCCTTCCTCCTGCAGCTGACCAGTGCGGGAAAAGTGGAAGAATGCCCGGATCCCGCAGAAATTGTCATCCATGAGCCAGCAAAGCTCATTTGCTGCGGGTCTACTACTTCGACGACCTATACTAGGTAAGCTCCTACTCAAATCATGCTTGGATGTCCTGGCATCAAGAAGAAGTGACTGACAAACTGCATAGGATTACGACCGAGTGCTCGGGTGTTCCTGTTTACGTTACACCTGGAGTCCCCATCCCTGATGCAGAATGCGTGACTACCACTCAGCCATGGACTGGAACTGTGACAGAGACTGTTACGATTCATGCCACTGGAAGGGCTCCAGGTACGAAGATTGTGAAAATCCCGGGAGGAAGTGCAGATTGCGTTACAACTACTGTTGGCTGGTCTGGCACCGTGATCGAAACAGTTACCATTCCTCCTTATGGCAAGGGCCCAAGCACTATAATCGTCCAAACTCCTTGGGAGCATCCTGATTACGTTACAAAAACTGTTTCTTGGACTGGATATGTCACCGCTACTGAGACAGTCCACCCTCACCATGACAAGCCCGGTGAGATTATCATCAAGACTCCCTGCGAAAGCCCCGATTACATTACAAAGACTGTTGAATGGACTGGAAAAGTCACTACTACGGCGACAGTCCACCCTTACCATGACAAACCTGGTGAAATCATCATCAAGACCCCCTGCGAACACCCTGATTACATTACGAAAACGGTTCCTTGGACTGGGTACACCACCACGACTTCTACTGTTCATCCTTACAACGATAAGCCTGGTGAAATTATTATCAAGACTCCCTATGAACACCCCGGTTATATTACAAAAACAGTTCCTTGGACTGGACATGTCACCACGGCTACCACAGTTTATCCTCACCAAGGTAAACCTGGTGAAATCATTATCCAGACGCCTCAAGGCGAACGCCCCGTCTCTGCTACTAGGACTGTTGCTTGGACTGGAAGCACGACAGTCACCTCTACGGAGTATCCCAGAGGGACCGGCCCCGGAATACTCATTATCAAGACGCCACAACAGAAATATGTGACTCAGACAATCCCATATAGCGGAAGCGTTACGCAAACTATTACTATACCGCCCATTGGAACTAATCCTGGCATCATCCTCATTGAGACACCTACTATATTTGGCCATGGATCAACGACATTGTCAAGATCCGTTTCGATATCTGCAAGACCAACATCGTCTGGTCACGGTTCATCTCATGGAGTTACTACCTCGCATCACAGTATTTCATCTCATGGTGCTACTGTCTTGCATGGCAGTAGTTCGTCCCATGCGACAACCACGTCCCATTCTGCGTCATCTCCTGGCTCAACCACAACTCATGCAAGTTCATCATCGCATGGGTCAACGAGCTCTCACGGACCGACGAGTTCACACGGCTCCACAAACGCTCACAGCTCTATAAGTTCCCATGGCTCTACAGTACTCCACGAATCAACTTCAACTCATGGAACTTCATCTCACGCAACCGGATCGGCTCATGGGGCTTCTTTATCACGTAGCTCTACAAACTCCCACGTCCCCACATCATCTCATGGGTCAGCATCAACTCATGGGTCAACTTCAATTCATGGATCGACTTCTACTCATGGATCGACTTCAACTCATGGAACTTCAACTCACGAAACGTCAACTCAAGCAACTGGGTCAGCCCATGGAGCGTCGTCATCACACAGCTCCACATCCTCCCACAGCTCAGCCTCAACCCATGAGACTGCATCGCATGGATCAACATCAACCCATGGGTCAACTTCAACACATGAGACTGCATCTCACGGATCAACTTCAACTCAAGCGACTGGATCAGCTCATGGAGCGTCGTTTTCGCACAGCTCTACAAGCTCCCACAGCTCTACATCTTCCCACGGGTCAGCCTCAACGCATGGGTCAACTTCAGCACATGGGTCGACTTCAACTCACGGAGCATCAACTCAAACAACTGGATCAGCTCATGGAGCGTCTTTATCACACAGCTCTACAGGCTCTCACAGCTCTACCTCCTCCCACGGGTCAGCCTCAACCCATGCATCAACTTCAACCCATGAGACTGCATCTCATGGGGCCACATCATCGCATGGTACTTCATCGCACGGATCTACAAGCTCTCATAGCTCTACATCTTCCCATGGGTCAGCCTCAACACATGCATCAACCTCAACCCATGGGTCAACTTCAGCTCATGCAACTTCATCTGAGGCAACCGGATCAGCCCATGGATCGTCATTATCCCACACCTCTACAAGTTCCCATGGCTCATCATCTCATGAGTCAACCTCTACCCATGCACCGACTTCAACCCATGAAACTTCATCCCATGGCTCTACTACCTCACATGGAACAACCACGTCCCATGGTTCCACCTCGACTCATGTAACTGCATCTCATGAGACAACATCCCATGGCAGTTCATCATCGCATGGATCTACATCGTCTCACCCAACTCTATCGTCTCATGCGTCAACCGAATCTCATAGTAGTACATCATCGCATGAATCCACTTCCCACAGCACTGGTGCTTCATCTCATGCAACCGCATCTTCTCACGGTTCCACAAGCTCTCACGCAACTACATCTCATGAATCTACGTCCTCACATGTAACGGCCTCGTCGCATGGATCTATTTCAACACACGAGGCGAATACATCACATAGCACATCCCACGGATCTACCTCATCGCATGGAACTGCCACTTCCTCGCATGAAGGCACTTCTCATGGAACTAGTACAACACATGTATCCGGATCAGCCACAACCTCTCATGGAATCAGCTCTCACGAAACTAGCTCTCACGGATCCTCTACTTCTCATGAAGCTTCCACTTCTCACGGAGCCTCCACCTCCCATGGAACTTCTTCGCACAGTACTGCCACATCGCATGCATCATCTCAAGAGACAGCTAGCGCTCATGAAACCTCCACAACGCACTCGACCGCTTCGTCCCATACAACAGCTAGCTCTCACGGCTCAACTTCATCCCATGGAACAACGTCCCACGAAACTACCTCATCACATCCGACAGAAACATCCCACACAGTCAGTTCATCTCATACAGCCGCTTCGTCTCATGGCACATCCTCCTCGCATGAAGGAACAGCTTCTCACAGTGCTACTTCATCACATGCAACAAGCACGTCTCATGTAGAGTCTTCATCACACGAAGGGGCTGTTTCTCACAGTGCTACTTCATCACATGCAACAACTACCTCTCATGGGGCGTCTTCCTCCCATGAAGGGACGGTTTCTCACAGTGCTACTTCATCACATGCAACTACCACGTCTCATGCAGAGTCTTCATCGCATGAAGGAACAGCCTCTCACAGTGCTACTTCACATGCAACAACCACATCCCGTGGAGCATCTTCCTCCCATGAAGCAAGCCTCTCTCACGAAACGACTTCGTCACATGGAACGGCCACGTCTCATGAAACTACATCGCACAGCACTGCTTCGTCGCACGCAACTACTACATCTCATGGGACGTCTTCTTCGCATGAAGCAACCGCATCTCATGGAACAACCTCGTCACATGGAACTACATCTCACAGCACTACTTCGTCGCATGAAGCAGCTACAACTCATGGAGGTGCTGTATCGTCACATGACGCAGCTACAACTCATGGGGGCGTTGTTTCGTCACATGAAGCAGCTACAACTCACGGGGGAATTGGGGGAGTTGTATCGTCGGTTGCGGCGGCTATAACACGTGGAGGTGTCATCTTTTCATAAAGCTTCCTCAAGTGGAACAACTACCACACACTACACCGCTTCCTCCCATTCTACCATATCGTCTTGCTTAATAATGTCGTCTTACAGCACAACTACATCAAAGCCAACAACCACTCATAATCCTCTGGTTACTAATAGATACCTATTGGTATGTCTCTGAGGGATGCAACCTGCTGGCTTGAACCAATAATGCATTCTTATGGGAATTTTTTTTACAATCCAAAATCTTTTCTCAAAGTCAATCACAGCAGTAGAAGATTTGTCAAGATGTAGACTTCGTTGAAGATTGGTACTATCTCTCCCGTGCTGTTTAGAACCATTTCCCCCCCTTTTCAATAAAGCTGGGATTCACCATTACGCCAATTGGCCACCAGGGCTAATGCTGTGTAAGACGCTAGAAACATCAGAAAGCCGACGTGGAAGATGATTCATAGGCCTCCTTTTGGATGGAGTGGAATGGTTTTTAATGTTTATTCAACTCTTTGCGATTCCGTATTTGCACTTTTTATACTACATTACGCAGCTCATAAAAAAATATGCCCTTACTTCAACCTTAATAAGTTCGTTTCTTCGTGAAATCAAGCTTCTAGCTAATTGTAATATCGTAATCATACTACTTTTATCTATTTAATCTGCCCCAATGGCATGTACCCACTAAGCCAATCATTCCGAGTCCGAGTCTGTGGATCCTGAAGATTCTGACGACGCATCATCATCTGGAGAATCATCTGGTGTATCTTCAAATTCTGGACCTTCTTCGTCATATGTGTGATCAGCAGGGTGGATTAGCTCCTTATGACTATGACATTTCCAACATAGATCAAAGTCAGTACACTTGTTGCAGTGATAGGCGAAGCCGTAAATACTCTATATCACGAGATTAGTAAATCTGAAGCTTGTCACTCATAGAGTAGAAGGATGGCATAATGGTAAAACGACGACAGTGACGAGAAAAGGGTACTTACGCATCGACAATTGTCGCACGTTGCTGTCCGAAGGTTTCCCTTTTTGGACTTGTCTTCGTCAGACTCTTCCTTTGCAGACTTCTTTTCATCTTGGTCTTTCTCATCAGTGGAGACAAGGCCATTCTTCAGCAGCTCAATTACTTCCTCATCTGCACCGGAGAATCTAGCCAGCTTCAATGGTGTCCATTTTTGGCCCCCAACAGTGACTCGTACAGAACGATTGGCACCATTCTCGAGCAAAAGTTTCATCACCTTGATCTGCTCTTGAGGCTCTCCCGCGTGTTCCTGATCTAGCCAGTTGCTGGGACCACGAGCTGCCCAGCAAAGCGGCGTCCAGCCATCGATATCTGGCTCGTCGATTGCTTTCTTGTCTGGCAAAAGGGATATTATCTTTTCAACAACCTGGAGTCTTCCAGGCTGTGCTGCCCAGTGCAGTGCGGTTCGTCCAATGCCATCTCGTACAGTGATGTCACCCCCTGCCGCAAGGATTGCGTCAAAGTTGTCGATACCATGGAAAGCAGCAGCATGAATAGGATAGCGGCCCATAGGATCTATGGCCTTGACAAGTGCTCCCTTGTCTAAGAGAGTTTTGATGGTGACTGGGGTTGCAGCATAAGCCGCCGCATGGAGAGCAGTACCAGCGTAACCACCTTCCAACGTCACATCCGCTCCATGGTCAAGGAGATAGTCGACTACTTTGTCGATGATTCGATCTTCACCACTTGCGTACGGTAGGCACGCTGCCTGTAGTGGAGTTCCGGCGATTCCAAAATCGGTGACTTGATTCACATTGGCGCCGCTTTCGACAAAGAATTTCACAAGGTCCCATTTTGAGTATCGGCAAGCTTGATGGACAGGAGGGCCATCGCAAGGTGAGGCGAGGTGAATGTCAGCGCCGTGTTTGACGAGGTATTGGGCGCGCTCTAGAAGACCGTTGTAGGCCGCTATTGTGAGGGGAGTATCGCCCCTTTTTTTGTCCTGGATATTCATATTCGCTCCGGCATTAACCAAGAGTTTGAAGTTTTCCAGTGATACGTCAACTTTATGGAGAGCTGAGTATCCGTCATTGTCAACTTGGTTTACGTCAATCCTGGATGGAAACTCCAAAAGAACCGAGAGCGTGTCTGCCGCGGCAGCCAGGTGCAAAGCCGGCACACCCTGGTCCGATAAACGCTTAAGGTCAGCTCCACGGTCCGCTAGGATTCGAACAGTCTCTTTGGAGGCTTGTGATACGGCGCATGAAAGAGCTGTCCAACCCCTCTGATTCTCGTCGTCTCCATCATATGCCAATTCTATGTTGGCATTGTGGTCTAGAAGCAACTCTAAACTTTCGTTGTAGCTGAACCAAGCAGCATGCATGAGACTAGTAAACCCTGCGTTTCTGCTGCTGTCTGGATCGGCACCATTTTCGAGTAGTAGACGAACAATATCAGGCTCGGGAATAGCAAAGTACAGAGGAGTTAGATTGCTTGTCGACATCTCATTAACCTTGGCGCCTTTCTCCAGTAGGAGTTTGACGAGTGCTTCTTCCCTATCCAGCGCAGCAGAGTAGAGTGCTGACTGGTTATCTGTATTTAAAATGTTGACGTCGGCACCGTGATCAAGGAGTCGTTGGACGAAATCCATTCTCAAACCGCTTTTGCTGGCGTGGATCAAGACGGGCGTCCCGACAGAGTCCTTTGCGTTCACGTCGGCATTGTGTGAAATGAGGAAATCAAAAATTTCCATTTGATTCTCAGTGGATTCATAATCAGTAATCATCTGAATGAGGATTGGAGGCTGGATCAGTGGACTGTTAGGATCTGCGCCGCTGTCAACCAGCATTTGACATATTTTAAGATGGCCTTTGACCGCTGCATATCGCAGAGCGGTACCCCATGTAGAAGGGCCAGGAAGATTCGGGTTGGCCTTCTTATCAAGGAGGAGTTTGACGCATTTCTCGTAGCCGTCATCAACAGCTACTACAAGAGGCGACCACTTTTCTGGCGGATCTTCAGATTTGATGCCCATGTTAGGGTCAGCACCCAGCTCCAGCAACACTTCAACGACGTGATGATGACCCCATAAGCATCCGAAGTAGAGAGTCGTAAAGCCGTCTTCATCTGTGATTTCCATATCGATTTTCCCTTCTTCGACTAGAATTTTGGCAATCTCAGCATGACCTTGCCCAGCCACATGATGGATGGCAGTTCTGTCGTAAAGATGGCGAGATGTTATATCCGCATTGTGCTTAATAAGGGTACGGACAATCTCTGCATGGAAATTGCGAGCTGCTTGGGAGAGCGGCGTGGCCTTAGTGATAGGTGTCCAGTCAGCCTCCATATCGGGAGAATACCCCAAATCGAGTATGCGGTCGGCAAATCGATCGAGGCCTAGCCATGCCGCTCTGTGAATGAAAAGGGGAGGCCAGGTGGCAGTATCTGGGCTTGAATTGATCGCAATGATTCGATCAAGCATATCCAACATTATTTTCTCATCTCCGCAAGCTCCAGCGGCTTTGATAACATCTATGAGAGCTGCTTCTGGCATGTCAAGTCCCTTGATGAGTGTAAGGACTACGTCGTACTGGCCTTTTGAGGCGGCCTCAAGCACACCTCGGCGTTTGTCTGCCTCATCTCGTGGTTCAACCACGTCAAGCAAACCAAGGCCTGCGAAAATTGGAAACAACGTATCTAAACACGTTGTGCTCCTAGTGATTGGGTTTGAAAGCGCCCAGAAACCCTTTGCCCAGGTACTTGCTAAATCTGTAGGCGAGGAGTGAGAAAGAAGGCCCTTCAGCTCCGGTTTAGGAGAGCTGAGCATAAAGTGATGCGTCCAGGCTTGAAGAGCGTAAGAGCATAGATTTCCTCGATTCGCAAATGTAGGCGACTCGAAAGATGCGGCGTCTGTTACCTGAAAGGTGTTGCTGATATACTCTTGCACGGCTGGTTGAGAGAGATATTTAAGACAAAACTGCGCAATATCGAAATGGGCAGTTTTCTTAATCTCACCCCAGACAAACTGGGACTCGGCAGATGTATCGGCATCCAGGGCCATGAGGATATTTCTCAGCCGTGGATGCCAAATTTTGACTTCGTTATGTTGTATAACGACAATACCCGCAAGCCATAGCTTGACATTGGAGATGAGCTTGTCTACCACTGCTGAATCTGGAGACACCTGGCCCTCCTGATCGGATCCAAGATAGATAACCGTTGCGAGCTCCCAGACAGTAAGTTGTCGGACAGAGTATAGAAGCCATGTTAGGAGTCTTCGCATAACATCCGGTTCGGGTGCATTCTTAAGAACCCAAGCGAGTAGTTGTTCCAGATTTTTATCGTCATCAGCCACTGCGTCTGCGTCGAGAGTTAAGGATTGAAGCATGGTCTCAATGGAAATTTCACTGGGCCAATCTTGCCGTACTGCTGCTTGTTCCCAAATGATATGTTTGATGAGGGGGTCGTACTTGTCAATATATTGTAGTTGTTTCTCAATAATACTGGGTTCAAAATGAAGTTCTGGTCGTGCCGTGAGTAGCCGTGCCATATCATCCTTGGAGTCGGTCTCGGCGACGTTGATTAGGTCTTCCTTGGATGCGTCAAGATCAAGATTAACGCACCAAGGGCCCGCAAGCTCCTCCGAAAGAGCGCCAGGCTTGTGACTTGTGACGACAACTTTCCAAGAGTTCTCACTCGCCTGTGAGAGATAGGCAAAGTTGTCGAGGAATTGCTTCCGAGAACCCTTGGTACACTCGTCAAAGTGATTTATCACAAACATGACGTGTTCCACCTGCTCAGTAAACCTGAAACGTTCAAACCAGTAAATGAGATCTGCCTCTGTCCATCCATGCTCTTCATGGAAACGGGTGAAGGTCAATTTGATACGGTCTGCGACGCCGGGGTAGAAACATAAGATTTGGGCCAAGAATGTGGCGAGCATGTCTCTGAGAGAGTCACACCTGACATCGTATCGATCAAAAGAGAAATAGAGCACCATGGAAGTGGTACTCTTGAGAGCATGCTCTTCCATGATGTAGAAAAGCTGCTCAGCCGTCTCACGCACGTGCTTGGTGCCATGAACATAAAGCATTTGTGGACCGCGGTGTTGAAGCCAATCTTTGACATATTGGGAGTTTTCGATTGATGTACTGTCGCGTTTTCCACCTTGTAAGGGAAACACGGGAGAAGCTAGAGCTAGCAGCTCTCTCTCATATCGGAGCTGTTCCGCGCTCACTGGAGAACTCAAGGCTGGGCGGGTCTCATGTTAGTTACTGAGTTATGATGCTTAAGCACCTGCTAATGGAAGACCCAGAAGAAATCTCACCCTTCATCAGCCCTTGAAGACATTCAGTAATAGTAGATTCATCGCTGGGATCAGGTATTCTCTTCTCCATGGGCACCCCGAGTGTTGCGCTGTAAGAGTCGAATGCCTTAAAGTTATCGTTAGACAGTGCTGCTCCCGCTTGAAGATCTTGTTCGACTTTTGGTTGTATCATATCTTACCTTATTCATCTTTGACCAATATATGTCTTGATAATGAACGCTGACTGCCCGGGTGCGGAGAGTGATTTTCGACTCTATAAATAGGCCGTTGATTTCCATTACAGCTGCTGCAAATCCAGAAATAGCAGACGCTGAGGGCCGAACCTCTGCCACCCCAGAGTCAAAACCTCCAAAAAGAAAGCGAGATAGTCTATCTTCCATATCAAAGTGGTCGACGCTTCGATGAGGGGAGCTGTGAAAGACCTGTGTAGTTGTTAGAACACGGCACCTCCTCATACTCCACAGAGCCATCAAGCTTACCATGATGCGGCTCATTTCTGCAATGTCCATCCATGAGTCTGTGTCAAGAGCTGCCGTAACTAACGCCTAGAGAGTATTAATGTTAGTCTCAAGGGTCTTTGGCACCAGATGAAGCCTTGAAATCGAACATACATCTTTGACTATGAGCCCTCCGATATCATGCGCAACAAAAATAATCAGCCGTTTCTATAAGCACGTTTAGTTAGATCAATTGCAAGGCCCTATTCGATAATTTCCATTAGATCTACGAACTTGAGTTTCATGCCGCCTCCGAGCGGCCAGCGCTTTCAGTAACTTGAGAGCGCAGTTTCGGATAGCTTGACGGCTTCGTTTACCACAAAATAGCTGGAGCGGCTCGTACTCAAAACGAAGGATTCTCGAGGGCTCGAGTGACTGGGCATAGCTTGAGACCCATTCACTACTACCAGAGCCGGGCCCTGCCTGAGATTCGTTCTCCCATTCTCCATAAACTCCATGAATTACTACGAAGCTGAATTGGTAGTTGGTGGTTAGATATGAGACGCTCACTTAGAGGTGGTGTTTGAACACATACTCTGCAGCTACGGTGGCGGGATCCGGGCTCCCCTCGCTTTTCCAGGTAACATGGAGGGGTTCGGCATCTGGACCTGGATCTGGCTCCGGCTCCTCCTCTGCCTGAGGGCTTGTCTCAGTTTCTGGTTTATCAGCTTCATCAACCTCCGGGGTTGAAGATGGAGTCTTTTCTTGCGCGGTCTTGCTCTGAGTCCCATCTGCAGCGGATGATCCCGTTGTAGCTTCTTGTTCTACCTCTGGGACAGATCCTGGCTCTGGTGTACCGCCCCGCGGCGAGTCGGACGTGCTAGAAGAAGATGAAGAACCCGAGTCCGACATCTTGGAGTTTGGTACAGCCTATCAAGCGTGAGCGGCCAAGGCTATTGCGGATATGAACCTTCAGAGCATCGGTCTAAACGCAAGCTTGTGAACCCGAACAGGTAAATTTAGCTTAGAAGCAAATGCGCTCTTCTAGATAAACGCGAGCGGTTAGTATTCTCAGAGCTCTATTCCGCGCCCACTACAAAGCACCAGCGAATATGACGATGTCGACAGTAAATGAGAAAGAGTGTGAAGCAATTTAGCCAAGAGAATTTGCTAGAGGCACGTAAGGGCTGATCAAGCGTTAGAGAAATCCTATGGCCTGACCGCAAGCTCCCACGATGATGAACCCCTCCATGGACCACAACTGCCTGCGTATCAACGATTAACCCCAACAGGGCTGAAGACTCGAGCTGAATGGCAAAACCCACCTATGCAAGCAGCTTAGGTCCGCAAGTACCTTGGAGGTACCCTCCCGAAGATCTGACATGCATACGGAGGTCGCGCGCGCATCGGTTAGAAGGCGCTGATGATCTATCAGTTGCGCCAAGATTGACACTGCTTGACTTGTGCTCTCACTTTGGGGGCTGTGCGTCTAGTTTGCTGGGCAGAGCCTCATCGTTTCTACGCACTGTGCCATTCCCGGGCCGTTCCTTGAGAGCGAAGGAAGATTGGGGCGCTAGAGAAACAGGTCTGGACACCCTGATCCCTGCTTCTGACAGTAGCTCGAATCCCAAATGTGACACCATAAGAACCAATAGAGTCGATTCGAGCAGCGAATCCTTTCGATCAGCTCCCGTGGAGTTGTAAGCAGTTGAGCAGCAACTCTGAGAGTGGTTGGTAGTTGCGATAAACGCGCGAAGACGAGGCGGAAATTTGTTTGAGTAATTCATCAATCTGCTCCCGATCAGGAATATGTGTAACACAAGCGGGGATCAGAGCGAGGCTGGCGGATCACTGACCTCTCCGAATTACTCCCGCAACTCCCAATACTATTGTCGGAGGGTGGCAGCGGTGGAAGATGGTGGGATGATGTCGAGTCTAGGCGACGCTACTCACGACACTATTTCCACCACCTCGTGATGCAACGTGGAAACTTGCAGTGCCGACGGCGGCAACAAGATCTGCCTTGTGAGCCTAACCACCATTATGAAACGGAGGGGGATTGGCAACATTAGATCCGTTTTCTTTCAGGCTGATTATATCTTCATCTCTATCTCTACGTCGTGTTCTATAACGCCAAGGATCGACACGTCGCCTTACACAGAGAATTGCGCATTGATCAATTGAACCAGCCATGGATAACGACATCAACAACGATCCAATCCCGGATGATGAAATAGACAATGTCGAATTCGTTGATTCAGATCCGGACTCAGACCTTGAATACACATCTGTGAGCATTGGGTTAAACAAGACGGGCGAGCGCGGCAGCGGCTATCATACTCGCAATGACCCTTCCACTCCATATCAGCGACAAACGGTGACGGAGCGTCGAGGAATCATCGAAGTCCGTTGCAAGTCTCGAGACGTTATCCATGGGGTTCTGTCGGAAGAGACAGGAGAGAGTGCAACGCTTCTCGTCTATGACTTCTATCTCGACACAACTCGAAGGTCACGGCGAATTGTGTCCGCCTCACTGGAATTCGAGTTTGGGAACGCTGTTCCCGGAGTTCCGGCACCTCAAGTCCATGCTATTGCTCCTGCGGGTCGAGTGACTCTGCTGCCTACAACTCAAGAGGAGTCGGTCACTCATGGAGCCGAGGTGAACGCTGGTGTGAGTGAATTTGGCGCAAATGCTGGAGGAACCGTCAAATGGGAGAAGACTGTGAGCCGCACAACAAACGACGACGCCAGAGTGACGGGCCACATCTTCAGCGATGACTACGGCAAAGGCGTTGGTGCGAGCTGGGTTTTGCACGAGAATCCCACGATCAAGTCTGGCACGCCCAGTTTCTTACGTTGCGCCATTCTGCTCAACCGCGGATTTGACGACAACAAGTTCCAGTGCAAAGTGAGGATCAAGGTGGAGGCAGATTGGAAGTCCGAGATGGGTCGATTGTTTGGCTCAACACCACCAGATGACCCCGTCTTGTTTGACCCCGAGATGCCCCCCACCAACAAGCTAAGAAAATACGACACGGAAAACCTGGGATCCATCGATTTGGACGAGTTTACGGATATCATCTTCGACAAAAAACTGAAGAAGAAGGACGCGGCTTAAGGCGATCCGAGAAAAGGCGTCAATGATTACTATTCACTTATAAGCAGCAAGTAGTATCAGCTAAGATGTATTACGTACATACACAACATACACTATGTATTCCATATCTAGAGAGCTATTACTTGCTAGGGCTACTATTCCGTACTCCATACTCCGCAGTTGTGTCCACCATTAGAGGTAGCAATCAAGCTCCATCAAAACTTGCGTCACAATGAATCTTCCAACTATTTTTATCAACTAATTCGGCAAGAGTTTCCTACATAGGAACTGTCACACGAGAATCACGCTCTGTTCTGGACCTTGCTGCAGGGCGCAAAAGCTAGCACGGAGACGGTCTTACAAGGACTCTGCTATGACCAATCATCCAGTAACCAATTCCATGAAACTAGCTAAGAAACCGGGGGGAGGCTTTAGTCCCACGAGTCCGTATAAATTCGGTTTGTCCAAACTGTAAAGCAAGCTCGACCAAAGGAGCCCTGTCAACCGTGTCTAGTTGTGTTTCACGAAACTTGAGTCATAACAACTCAAGTTGGAAATTCACGCAAACACATATTTCCGCGAACTCCTCCTGGCTGCCTAGTTAGCTGGGCTGGCTAGTGCAACTTCCGGCATGTGGGAGTATAATGATGGACGGATCACCAGTCGAGGGAAACATGGATTGCGAGTACATTCAGTCTACTTACCTGCCCTGCATATGATCATGTGGAGCGGCCGCGGTCGCTTCGCCAGTCTCGCCTAGACATTGATATCCTGGTTGATTTGAGGCGAAAGAAGAGGGGCCCCCATTGGGGGCGGATGTTAATAATCGCGGCTGAAGATCAGACCGTGAATTGAAAGCAAACTCCCACCGTAATACTAGCTCCCTTGTGCATCCTAAGCTGCTATTCCATAGTTTCCGTTGTCAAAGTGCCTTGAGAACGTTTACCATGAGTCCCATGATTGACGACGAAGAAAGAGAAAATGAGTCTCTAGCAGTGGAAGAAGAAGTTGACAAGGCAGAGTCGAAAGCTGGCGATGAAACGAGCGAAGATGAATCCGACAGCGATGAAGAAGAGGGAGAGGTTACCAACCGGAATGGAAAGTCTGTCAAAGACCTTCTTGAAGACTTGCTAAAAGAAATAAAAGACGGAAGCAAGGATCTCACAAGCAGCAGCCAGTTGAAGTCCTTCAAAGCCAATGGCGGCGACGGCCACACCTTGGCGTCCAACACGGGAGATCCTCGCCAGCCGACAGCTTTACACATCATGGCCGCAATGGACAAGAAAGATTTACCAAAGCTGGACAGCAAGATGGAACCTCTGATCAAGTTCTTGGTGGAGCATGAAAACGATCTACTCAGATCGCAAGACCGATCAGGCCACACGCCTCTATTCCTGGCTATTGAAGCCAAAAAAGAGAAAATGGTCCAGTGGATGTGCGACTCTCACCCAAACATCAGTGCAATCTTGGCCATTTCCAGCAACGATAAAGATAAAATGAACTGCCTTCACATTGGTATCGATAAAAGGGTCAAGTTTTTGGACCTCCTCATCGACAGAGCGGAGCCGGAGACTCTGGCGGCCAAAGATGGAGATGGCAACACGGCGTTACACCTTGCCGTCGAGTATAAGAAATGTAAAAAAGAGCAGCTAGATATCATCCAGAAAATTATCGCCAAAAGCGACGCTGCCGTACAACGCAGTTCTGAAGACGGTGATTTCAACAACGACGGGCTATCACCATACCTTCATCACAAAGAGAGTGTCAGGAAGGCTTTAGCCAAGGAGAAAGAGAAAGAGAGGAAGAAAGCCAAGGAGGAGAAAGAGCGTGAAAAGAACAATGCCCGTCTTCGTGGCGAAGCCGCTGAAGCCGAAAACTCCACGCAAAACCGAGAGACTGCTCCGAGATCCCAAGGGCCAGGCGGGCCAGGAGCTCCCAGTGCGCAGGCTCCAGACCCCAGCGGACGCCCAGATAGACGGCCCAACATTCAGATTGACTCTTCTCGTACTAAATATGGAGGACGGACACAGCCCCCAGCGAACGTGAACTCGCCAGCTGTGGCGACAGCACCTTCACTAACGAATAGAGACGAGACTAAGAAGCTCGCCTTGCGTCCACCTGAGACAACTGTAGCAAAGCCAGCTGCTGATGCAAGATCAGTTACAGACAGCGGCCACAAATCTAAAATCGATGAAGCAACTCTTAAAGGTGTAGAGCGTCTTCTAAAGCTCCATTACCTCCGTTCGCGCAGCTACAATGCTGCCATGGAAATTTTATATGGGCGCAATACAACTTCAGGTAAGGGAGACAGCTCTTGAACTGGGCTACCGCAGCTGGCCAGTTGTGGGAATATGAAGCTAATCGCTCTTTGGTAAATAGACTATGAGTTGTATTTTGACTTGTCCGGACACGCAAACATCGCTCAGACTGGCTTTGAGAATTTGTTGTCAAAGCTCAAATTCGAGGATATTCTCCAATACGTTGCCATTCCGAGGCTTAATGTGGAAGTGAATATGAACGCAGCAAATAGCAAACGGTCTCGCGGCACCGGCCGTTCCCCGAAACAGGACGGTGACGGCCGACGAGACCTGTGTTACATATTTGATCGTTTGAGAAAGAAAGGAGTTAAGACAATTCTCAAAGTCATCATTGACGACTCAGTGTCGCCCGCTCACAGCGATGAAGCTATTGAAGACGCCTTGAAATTTATGGACGTGGAGATTTGGGATTGGAAAAGAATAGATTTGTGCTCCGAGGTCATATTCAGAGTGGCATCTAAAGCACGCGAAGTCAATTTATACTGGAGCGGCAATAATGCGGTGCTTAGGGGATGGAGCGAAGAGGGTGGACTAAAAAGACTTCGAGAACTGAAAACAGTTCATCTACATATTCAGCAGGTATGACCTCCTCTGCGATCTATAGCAAACGCGGGGTATTTACTGATCTTATTTCTCAGGGCCTTGAAACAAATAGCCGAACGAAACAAAACGTCGAAGATTTCTGTGATCGCATGAGGAAGCTATGCCCCGAAGTCGATGTCCATAAGGAGTGGCCAATTATACAAAGAGAACAAGTTGATGTCAACGCTCTCTTAGCCGGAGATCAAGCTGAGCATTCAACCAAACACGAATGGATTCAATGCATGAAGGAATTCCGACGCCTACTATTTGATGCTGAGCGCTACTACGACCGTGGAAAGGTCGAAGAGATTATCGAAGAACCCATCAAGATTGCTCTTATCGACGACGGAGTGGATGTCAAAGATTTGGAGTTCAGTTTCATCGGAGGACGAACTTTTTGCACGCGAGATGAAGAGCATAATCTTAACGATCCTTACTATGTGTCCAGCACAGGACATGGTACCATCATGGCAAAGCAAATCCACCTGTTGTGTCCTCGGGCGCAATTTTACGTCTTGAGACTGGAGGATCATGCTTCAGAAGAAGGTAATGTCCGGCAACTTACGGCTAAGAGTGCCGCTCAGGTATGTTTCTCTTATAGCAGATATCGCCTTTTTTCCACTGTCGTTTATAGAAGGTTTAACCATCGCATAGGCAATCATGGCAGCAGTGAGAAAAAAGGTACACATCATTTCCATGTCGTGGACCATCGACCCTCCCGAAGATGAAGAAGAGAGACGATTTCTCGACGCAGCCATTGTGGAAGCTGCCAATGCAGACATTCTCATGTTCTGTTCTGCTAGCGATAAAGGCGCCAAGCAGAACGCAACATATCCCTCAAAGGCCACGACCAAAATCTTCACCATTGGCGCTGCTACAGCCTCCGGCGCAGCAGATCCCTGGGTTGGTAACCTTGGCAACATCAATTTTACCTTCCCTGGTACCAAGGTCGAAATGGACGGCCCCCGATCCAGCACCGATACCTCGTCGAGAGAAGTTACAGGCTCATCTGTTGCGACCGCTTTGGCTGCGGGTCTTGCTGCCCTGGTTTTGTACTGTGTTCAAGTGCGATTGCTGTTGGCAACTGACCAGGACAAACAAAAGGCGCGTCGCGATTTTCAGCTTCTCAAGAAGCATGACCACATGATGAAGGCGCTTAAGGACATTGGTACGACGGAAGAAAGCAACCACAAGTTCATCGAGGTGTGGGAAGTATTTGGTAAGAAGGTGGAAGAGAAGGAGAGATATGATCAGGAGAGATGGCTTGATCTGATTGCTGAAGTGGGTACGATTCTGTGCAGAAAGATTGGCTAGATGAGGGTCATGAGCATTTCGCCCAGATACACGAGTAGAGCAAGAGAGCGACAAGGGCTATACCACTTAAACAGATATGATTTGATTACTTTAATTTTACTTTTTGCATCCAGTGCAACCTAGCAGATGTTCAGCTTTGATAGTTGCTAATTATAAGCATTGAAGTCGTCTCTAATTTTCGGCCCGCCAATAAGACGGCACTTACATTCCTCCGTCTTACTCGATCATCGACAATGCCAAATTACAGCCTTGCGAGATGCAGCTTGGAAATAAACTACGCGAGGGTTACCAGATTTGGAAGCCGTTCGAATATGAGCAACTGTCATTCGCCCGACGATTTGCGCCGGTCTGTGCCACCAGACACCCGCAAAGGAGCATCTGGAGATCCATCTGTTGCTATTGTTAGAGCGTGGCGGCGACGAACTTGGCTTCTTCCGGATAGCTCTGGTCGAGTTGAAGACTTACTATAGCTTTGAAGATCAATTACATGTTTAAGATCCTTGGATGTAGGATCAATTGATGGAGATGACTTTCAGCCGCAGGATCCATTTTGGTCCAATTCTGGAATTGTTTCTATAAACAGTTTCAATTGATTGAGGGTCCAAAGTTTTGTTGGCATAAGCAAAACCCTATACCAAAAGGGATGATGGTAAGAGATTTGGGATCTCGTTGATCTTCGCAAAGCTTTCTCAAGTGGGCAAATCAGAGCCGAGTTAAAGAGTTCTCAGGTCTGAAGAAATGAGTATAAAGGATGGCCACATCCTCACCAAGCTGTTTGAGCTCATCACTCTCAACACAATTCATCATTCAGCCACTCTACGATCACAAAACCTTTCTACCTTATCAGGTATTTTTATACAACCTCTTTCAACATGAAGTTCACCGCGATCATCGCCTTGGCTCTCGCCTCTGTCTCAGTCAGCGCATATCCCATTACTGGCGAGGCCGTCAACTGTCGCACTGGGCCTGGTACCAGCTATTCCATCAAAAAGACATACAAGAAAAGCCAAGATGTCTCCGTAACCTGCCAAACCTCAGGCACTAGCGTCAACGGCAACTCTATCTGGGACAAGACTTCGGATGGCTGCTATGTCGCCGACTACTACGTCAAGACGGGCTCTAGCAGCTACGTGACCAAGAAGTGCGATGCGCCAAAGCCTCCCAGCGGTGGTAGCAAGATTCCTGGCCCCATGACCAACGACTATCCGTACAAGAACCAGTGTGGACCGGAAGACAAGTGGGCGTACTTCAAGTGCCAGTGTACCAGTTTTGTCGCTTGGCGTATCAATGAGCGACTGGGCATCAAGTTCCACAACCAGTATAAGGGCACAAACTGGGGAAATGCAAACACTTGGGATGAGGCCGCCCGCCGAACTGGCGTTGTGGTCAACAACAAGCCCGTGCCTGGATGTATTGCTCAATCGAACGCAGGCAGAGCCGGACATGTCGCATGGGTGTCAAAAGTCTCTGGCGATAAGGTGACTATTGAGGAATATAACTGGGCGCACCCTGAAGGATATGGTACTCGAACCGTGCCTAAGAGCAGCTTCAACTACATTCATGTCAAGGTGTAATTCTTCAGTGGGTGCATTTCACGGTGTCATTATTTAGGCGAATCGTCTGTCGAATGCCGACTATGATATTAGAACGGGGTATCATCACGAGGACTTGTATTTAGAAACAGATTTACTATTATTCATTTCAATCTCATTTCACTATTAGAACAGTATCAAAGGGCACATTGTATTGTGTATATTAAGAGATGAAGATCTCATGAAGTTGATGTATCTTGAACTTCTATACTCAGCTAAATAGATACTCGTCATGGTGTCGCTTAATCCAAATTTCTAGCTTTTGATCACTTCAAATGTCGTCATTGATTTAGTGTTCGACATAGAAGAGCCAAAGTTACTAAAGGTGACCACTGTTATGTGTAAATATCTTCTTATAATAGAATTCTGGATTCTTTATGATCGGAAAAAAGAATACAAGATAGCATAGGTAATGACAGTTCAGCGCTTGTACACTCACAATACTTATTCTTGCCACGCGGCATCTCCCATTAAGCAATCAGAGTTTTCTGGCTGAAGGTAGCTCACCGGTAATACTACCGGATATTCTTGAATACTTCGATACATTTCGCGTTGTTAAACCTTAAATTCCCTTGTTGGTTTAACTTATCGTTTACTTTTTGTCTAAACTTTTCTCTCATATTATAAGACTTGCTCAGTCCCCCTCTCCCCTCCTTTCTTTTCCCCCTCTTCTGTCTCACAAACTTCTTATTTACAATTTTCCCTTTGAAGCCGCATGTTGCTCCCTTATTCGTCTTAGTATATCGTTCATACGTTCACTTCGGCTAGAACGACACTGATCACTCTACTACTTGCAAGTAGTTTCTATCAATGGAGAAACTTACAGATAAAATCTCCTCTATGGATGCTCTGTTGGAATCGGAATCGGACGAATCGGGGTCGGATTCTGAGAGTTTTGAACAGCCCTATGAATCGGCCCCAGATGCTCTTCTAAACAGACTGAACCGAGTTCGCACGATTTTGTGGGCTCTTCTTAGACAAATCGAAGGCTTGTCTAGCAAGATCGAAGAGGTAACCAAAAACAAAAGCGAAGGCGAAGGCGATAACGATTTAAAGCTAGAAACGCACTTCCGGTCTGAATATGCGACGCTTGAGATTGAGTTCGCAAAAAAGCAGCAAGATGAAGTACTAGTAGAGCGTCAGCTTGCTTGGAGAGAGAGAAATACCGGAATCATATCGCAATTAGAGCTGGAGAAACGCCTCAAGGCACTTAAGAAGCGTTATATCATCGCCGGAGATGATTTATGGCGCAGCTCGAACGAGAAGCTACACTTGGAGAACCCTACTGCAATTATTTCGACGCAACTCGATTCCGACCAATCAGCAGCCTCGAAGATTCCTGAACTCTTATTGCCGCTATACAGAAAGCCGGTTGCCCTCATTACTCGAAGAAATATTCGAAGAAAGCCCTCTAATTGGACTTCTGATGTCATCGAGTACTACTCAGCCAACTGGGAGGATCATGGGAAAACCGATAGATCCATTACATGGTGTCATGCTAATGGGTCGTGGTATTCTTCTTACAATCGGGAACCGGCGCGCATTGTTCCATTTCTTATAGCTGCGAACAAGTTGGAAGAACTCATTTTTGGCTCTGTAAGCGAGTCCGTGCAGCACCCTGCCAATGGATTACTTCTAGGAGGCGCAGTAAGGGATTATCTAGAAACTTACAAAATCGTTATTGTGCCTGTGGATAATTCGGAGACACCAATCAAACGATGGCGGATAGATCTTTTATTTCCGAGTCTGGGGGATTACCGGTGCGGGCTTGGTGAGAATTGGGACAAGACTCGTTTAAAAGATTTAGACGGCAAAGAGCTCTCCTTTTTGGGCGAAAGGCGCCCCTCTCCGAGATTTCTTTACTTTCATTTCATTATGGCCCTACTTCGCCTCAAGGACTGTGGCCCCGATGGCTGGCAGCAGATTTGGGCCCGTTACTACGAACAACGCCCCTTTCCACCAACTAATAATTACATGAGGAAGGCCATGATAAAGGCATTAGCGACATATTTTGAAGTTGCTGATATGAAAGTCGTCGAGAGCTGGGTCAGCGACCAAGGGTTTGATACACAGATACAAATTCAAGACGACCAGGAAAAAGAGTTGGCGAGACGTGTCCATCGGATTGTCGATACAGATGTTTATGACTTTCGAGACGATAGGATTGAAGAGTTGTCGGACAATTATGGGCAGGATACTGATGAAGAAGAATAAGCAGCTATATTGCTATTCAGAATAGCATGAAGAGCTACTATAGCCATAAATGTACTTGAGCACCTTAGACGAGGCAGTGAAAAAGCGTGACAACTCTTTCAGATGGAAGAACGTCGCTATACCTTTAGTAATAGATATTTACTGAATCATTGATCATCCATATTACGATATAAAGAAAGAGAATTGAAATACATCTCCATCATCATCCCAGAGCCATTTCCGCGGCGCTTAAATGAACCCAAGAACGTCAAGCTTCCTATTCTCCACCACAATCCACTCATGAGGTTCTCTTGGATAATCGCTCGTGTCTAACTTACCGTCACTGCTTGGGGGTCTGTACTTTTTGAGATTTTCAATAGCCCACACCATTTCCCTTGTGAGGGGAGGTGGGATCCTGCCTTGTCCAGTCAACGTTCCAAGGCCAGACCACTTGAAAAATCCCTGCAGCCACTCATGGGTTTCGCCGTCTTCCCATTTAATATCATGGAACTTGCGATGCTCTCTTGTCGTTAATTCTGCTCTATCATTCTCCCAGGCCTGTTGCTCTGGTATTGGCGGAAGTGGGATCGGGTTGCGATTTGCAAACAGGCGAGAGAGTGCAATGGCCTGATATTCAAAGCTCCGGAATGTCAACACGCGGGGCAGGCCAACAATGCCCAGATTTGGGAAATCCTGAAAGAATGTGTGCCAATAGCTCTTCACTAATCTTCCTGTCTTATCGTCCCACAGAGGCTGTCCGTTCTTTTTGGCATTCCAGAAGGGATAGGAGGACCTGTATCCAGTACAGTAAATGACGGTATCAATATCATCCAGATATGTGCCGTCATCAAAGAGAATTCTGCCGTCTGGCAAATATTCTGAAATAACAGGCTTCCATTCAATGCCTGCAGGCGGTGAATCTCCCTCCCACCATGTCTTTGATCTCTTCGACTGGTACACAGGAAGCTGAGCTGTGGAGATGAGCTCTCGGCTTAGATCTGTCCCTGATGCAGAGTTACCAATGACAAGGACTCTTTTGGATTTGTAGATACTGGGTGATCTGTATGACTTTGAGTGCACTATACGACCAGGATACTTTGCGATGTACTCCTCAAGTCCTTTGACACGGGGTATCTAAAAAGGTCAGTAAGAAACGGACTAAGTCTCTAGCAAAGGGGAAAACCTACGGTTGGAACAGAGTAGTGGCCGTTTGCCAAAATTACGGCATCAAATGTTTCTTCCCACCATATATCAGCTTTTTGGAGGGCATCATACTTTCTGAGAGTCAATTTCCATTGCGTAGAACCGTCATTCGACGGATGGTTGATCTTCAGAACATCCTCAACCGTGGTGTTGAGTACCAAGAAGGAATCCGTCTTGTGCAGTGCAAAGTAATTTTCTATGTATTGACGTGGAATATGATGCGGAGCAAAAGGGCCGTATGGAAAGCGAACATCCGAAAAAGACATAGCAATCTCCGGCACATTTGTTCTTGTAGAGCCTATGTCAGCTTACACCACACCAACAGGAACTAACTACCAGCAGAGAGACTTACGTCAGTGAATCGTAAATGGGCGTCGTAGAGAATCGTTCTTGCTGATTAGGACGAGTAACTGTTGGGAGGCTTTGAGGAATCTCCAGAGGAGGGTCTACCTCAGCCGGCAGCGCTCCAGGCCGCACCAAGACATTTGGTTGAACTGCGGGATCGTATATCCTAAAATTGGTGACATGGAATTGAGCATCTTGTCTATGCTTCATCAAGTAATTGATTGAGTAACTCTTACCATGTTCCTCCTGCACATTCTCTCCTCTCAAAAACACGTATAACATCAAATGCTTCTTCCGCTTTCAACGCCGCCGCCGTTACCGCTCCTAGATGCTGCATTAGTAATTGTCATCAAGCTCATGCTTAACTCCGTGGTTGACTACCTGCGGCCCCCGCGCCAATGACTGCAACAGACTTGATTTTATTTCCTCCGCCCATTCTGTTAGGAGTTTAGATGTCTGTAAATAGTTGGTATAATTTAGAGAAATTGCAGTGAGGGGGTTTGTTTGGAAACACAAAGATATGAGAATCATCCTATCATTGACAATCATGTAATAATCACGTGCATTCGGATGTCGTGATCGACTTGGGCGATGGCACGATGCAGCCGGTATATGTCAGCTTTCTTGTATTGTCAAATAGATGCATAAAACGCGTTATCGCGAAACTCCCTTGGAGGGTAGATGTCGCAACCCTATCAGTATTCGCGATTACTACGGAAGATGAAGATGAAGCAGAGTTACCCATTAAAAACCGACAGATGTCTCTTTTGAGATCATGGGCTAGATTCTTATCACCATCTTCGAACGGTACCCCCTTGAGGTAACTGAAACATTGCTCAATTCGGCCTGAATGTTGAACTGGCCATTAACAGCAAAGAGTGTCGTTGTTGTTCTACACGACTTTATGAAGTACATGTAATGACATGGTAGCAATTTTACAAACGTCAATCCCGCATCAAGAATTACGTCACATAATAACTTCATCGTCTGGGCTTCTTTTATCATCTATCCTATGAGATTCTCTCTTTTCGTAGGGAAGTTATATCAATATAATTTAAGTTATGAAGAGTAGATGTGGACATGGATGAGACATGTTGTGAAACATTGGCGCTACCCGAGCGCACGGCTTGGCAACCGGCGAGCAGAGCTTAAATGATCCCCGATTTATATACTATATATATAACCCAATGTTACTCGATGCCTCATAGCCAGTTAGGTTACGATGCGGATATACTAATGATGCAATGCAGGAACCCTGTTGCGAGGAGTGTAATTATAAATAAGGTGCAGATTTAATCTCACGCCAAGAGATGTAGCCGGCTACTCAAATTTATTCCTGCATCACACTATTCTGTTTTTACATACTAGATAAATACCGTTCTCATTCCCAATTCATTTCTGCATCCACGACTACCTACATGCATCTATGGCTCCTTACTTCACTCCGCCCGCCAATGGTATTTGGAAGCTGGATGATCTGCTGGCGGCCTGGCCACCCCTTTCTTTCCGTACAAGTTCTCGCGGTAAGTTCCGCCATCAACGGCATAACCATTCCAGAACAGTCCTCTCTCTTTCAAGACTGGAAGAAGCAGATCGATAACATCCTGGAATGTTTGGGGCATAAGAGCATAGGCAATGTTGAAGCCGTCCACATCGGCCTCTCTGACCCACCGCTCCATTTCATCAGCTACCTTTTCTGGTGTGCCAATAACAGTAGCTCCCAGACCGCCGACTTGGATATGCTTGGCCACGGCCCGCTTAGTCCATTTTGGAACTGAAGGGGAGGCTTTAGACCAAGCTTCCACGGCTGATCGGATGGCGTTGGACTCGACATGGCGGAGCTCTTGATCATCGTCATATTGCGCTAGATCAATGCCAGTCCAGCCACCAAACAGGGCCAAAGCACCGTCTTCGGAGCCGTACTGGATATAATCCGCATACTTGGCCTCAGCCTCCTCCTGGGTCCTTCCAATAATGGGGCAAAGCATGGCCAAGAACTTGATGGTGCTGGGGTCCCGATTGTACTCATCTCGCGCCGCGGTTCTGATATCCGCAATGTTCTTGGCTATGACAGAGGGACTGTGTCCAGCAACAAAAATTGCCTCTGCATTTTTAGCTGAGAATGCCTTGCCTGCTTTTGAAGTTCCGGCCTGCATGATAACGGGAGTCCGCTGAGGCGATGGCTGACAGACGTGCGGCCCTGGCACGGTAAAATATTTACCTTGGTGGTTGATGGGCCTGACGAGCGAGGGATCTGTGTAGATTCCCTTTTCGCTATCAAGCTTTACGGCATCATCTCTCCATGATGACTGCCTTGATTTGGATACGCCGTTAGCTGCTAGTTTCTCTGTGAAAAAATCATTGAGATTACCTACCATAGCTTGTAAATAGCATCAACATATTCATCAGCAATCGCATACCGCTCATCATGAGGCGGCTGCTCGGTGAGACCCAAGTTTCTTGCAGCTGAATCAAGGTAGCCAGTCACAATGTTCCAACCAACTCTGCCTCCAGAGAGATGATCGACTGTACTCAGGCGACGGGCAAGATGGTACGGCTGCTCATACGTCGTTGCAATAGTAACACCAAAGCCAATATTTTTGGTAGCTGCGGCCATTGCTGGAACTAAAACCAGAGGTTCATTCACAGGCAACTGGGCCCCAGATATGATGGCGGGATCCGGGTTACGGGGCCCTTTGTAAACATCGTAGGGACCCTGATAACGTTGAGTCTAAGTTTCTCGACATTCCACAGCCTAACTTACCAAAACATCAGCAATGAAAATGCCATGAAAATGAGCACTCTCTAGCAACTGAGCTAACTCAACCCAGTGGTGGATGCTGTTAAAGTTGGCTGATCGATCTTGAGGGTGTCTCCAAAGGCCAGGGGATTGATGGCCACTGCATGACTCAACAAAGGCATTGAGAATAAGCTTCTTCTTGGGGGTGCCATTGGTTTGGCCAACTGTAGACGCCATCTTGAGATGCCCAAATTCCGATAGATCGGATGCCTGGCAAGCTGCTTAGAAAGTTGCTGCAGACTGAACAAGGTCCGAACACGCGGGGTTGAGACTTGCATATGATATGACCAGTGTAGCACCACAGCATCCCAACCAGGTATTCTTTATATCATCAGATTTGGAATTTTCATTGGATGAATTGGTTCCTGCGCACTTTACCCTTGAGAAACGTCAAGTGTAGCTCGAATTGCGCAATTTCGATAGTGACATTCAAGAGAATGCAGCTATATACACTAAGAGACGACGTTGAACACTATTACAATCAATCCACTCAATGTCATCTGGAAATAAGCATGTGGAAATCGATTGACATCTCCGGTTTCGCGCTGTCAAATGCCAAAGATACGGGGTCGCGAATCACCTACCGTCTCGGTAGGTCGCCAGATGCAACTAAGGGTGAACATCCTGGCAACAAGCTCTCGCGTCATCGGAGCTAAATGATGCAACACAAAAACTACGCGCCCCAGCAGTCTAGGGCTGACTTTGGGGAAAGAAAATGAAAAGATATTGTTAAAAGGTTAATGAAGGTGTCTTTATAAATCGGAATATGAAGACCCTTTTGGAAACGATTTCTGAATCGGGGCTTTGATTGTGTGGATGACAAGTTCAAGATCTGTTGCAGCTGACTTACACCATGCTTCACTTTGAAAGAGCGGCGGATGGCGACGCCGTCAGCCCGCCTCTGCCACAGGCGGCAGGTTATGTCGTTGTGATTGCAATTGGGTTCCTAATTGCGTTCATCATGATATTTACAACACACTTGTTGAAGAAGACTGTTGGGGAAGACAACAAGACTACGGAAATGTTCATGACGGCCAATCGGTCTGTCGGTACAGGGTTGACAGCTTCGGCTGTCGTATCATCATGGCTCTGGAGTACTGCCATGTTGGGAAGCACCCTTGTAGGGTACAACTTCGGAGTTGCGGGACCATTTTGGTTTGCCGCTGGGTAAGATCCTTCAGTTCAAAAACATGTTGGTTGTTAGTGACAACTGACACGATGCCCTTATTAGCTGCTCACCCATGATTGTTTTCTTTGCTCTACTTGGTATTGCATGCAAACTGCGCGTACCTGAAGCTCATACGCTACTTGAAATTGTAAGAATACGATACGGTACAGCAGGACACATTGTGTGGATTGCACTATGCTTAATCAACAATATCATTGCGATTGCCAACATGCTTCTTGGGGCAAGTGCAGCTATTACAGCTCTGTAAGTGACTTTGCCAACACGAAGATTAACCTTCAAGTTAATAATGTGTAAAATTAGCACCGGAATGCATATTATTGCGGCAACCTTTTTGCTTCCTGTCGGCGTCATTCTTTACACCTTCGTCGGTGGCATCAAAGCAACTTTCTTGACAGATTATTTTCACACTTTTGTTATTACCGTCATCATATGTTTCTTCACGATCAAGACTTTTACCGTCCCAGAGATTGGATCTCCTGCTGGGCTCTTTGAGCTCATTGTCAAGGCTGGCCAAGATCATCCCGTACCTGGCAATGAAGGTGGTTCATACTTGACCATGACTAGCAAAAATGTGAGTTGTTTCCAATCTCATATTCTGCAATGCTGATATTCATACTGAATGGTTAAATAGGCTATTCTTTTCGGCATCATCCACATCTTGGCCAATTTTGGTCTTGTCATCATGGACACCGGCTTCTTCGCAAAAGCTTTCAGCGCTGCTCCTCAGGCTGTTGTTCCTGGATACATAGTTGGTGGCATTGCTTACTTCGCAATTCCCTGGTGCCTTGGCACTTTGATGAGCTTCTCAGCTCTTGGCTTGGAAAACACAGCGCGATTCCCGACATACCCTCGGAGAATGACTCCGGAAGAAGTCTCCAATGGACTGGTGATGCCTTATGCCGCGTTTGCGATTGCTGGAAAGGGAGGAGCTGTTGCCGTTCTGTTAGTCACTTTTATGGCCGTTACATCAACCATCAGCGCTCAAGTCATCTCTGTATCTTCCATCATCAGCTTTGACATCTATCGCCAATATTTCAACAAGGCCGCCACAGACAGGGATGCAATTCGATGGAGCCACATTGGAGTCGTATTCTTCGGATTGTTTTCCGCAGCTTTCTCAACTGCTCTTTTCTACGGAAACGTGAATCTCGGCTGGACATTGTACATGCTGGGCGTTTTGACATGTCCCGGAATCTTCCCAACTGTATTCACTATTCTCTGGAAGAGACAATCGTGGGCTGCCGCCATCATATCGCCACTACTGGGAATGGCTACTGGCATTGCTGTTTGGCTCGGCTCAGCACATGCTCTATACGGTGAAGTCACTGTGGCTTCGACTGGACAAAGCTTGCCCTGCGTTTACGGAACTGTAGCATCTGCGCTAAGCCCTGCACTCTATTCTATTGTCATCTCCCTCATCAAGCCCGCCAATTATGACTGGGCAGACTTCCGAAAAGAGCGATTGGCTTTCAGCAAGACAGACAGTGTTGATCCTCAAGTTACTACTGACTCCAAAACTCCCGCGGTCACGGTGTCAGACTACTCAGAAGATGCGGCCAAGTTTTCGAAATGGGGAAAAATTGCCGCTTTCTGGGCGGCTGCAACTTTCTTAGGTCATTGGGTTCTATGGTAAGTTGAGTGTATTTGACTTTTTATAGTAGCGGTATCTGACAAATTCTTCACTGGCAGGCCCCTTCCTATGTATGGTTCAAAATACATTTTCGAGAAAGGATTCTTCGTTGCCTGGATCGTTGTCGCTATTATATGGGTTTGGTGCACCATGCTTATTGCTGGATTTTATCCCATCATAGATGGCAGAAGACAGCTGCTCTTGGTGTATCGCGGATTGAGAGGAATAAAAACCGTGGATGATGATACCGAATGCGGGACAGAAACACCAAACAGTGGGATACTAGAGAACAAATAGATTATATACTTAGTAATTAAATAAGCTAAGAGGTTGTTCTCTCTTGCGCAGATATCAGGACGCATTGCTTTGGAATGTCTTTCGAGGAATTAATCTGGGCAATCGATATAGTCGCAATTTAACAGGATGAATGAGCATAAATCGTAATCAACTATTTCGCATAATAGTTGTTCTATCAATGGCCCCAGTATGTACCAAACTTCGAATGTCCCGAAACAACCTGAACAAACTCCTGCGCAATAAGAGAATCTGCAAAATATCAGCATACACTGGCCAATGGAATTCTTTTCAAAGAACTGTTATTACCCGTTTTGTTTGAAGGGTGAAGCTCATCGTACCTGCCTCTTGTGTTAGTTTATTGTCATCCCATACGAGCCAGGAAAATTACCAGAGATAGGAATCAAGTGAACCCGGGCCATCCACACAATTTGCACCGTTTACGTCGCAATGATGAAAGAACCCTTTCACATTGTGTGGCGGCTCCAAAAAGCTCTTCGGCTTATTGTAGATTTCGGTGATGAAGCTGTGTATGTCGAATACTGCCACCTTAGCGCCTGGCCAGCGGTTTTTTACGAGCAAATTGAACGGGACTCCATAGTCGATTATTGTGTTTGCCGACGTAGTGTATTCGAGCATCTTCTGGGCGTACTCCGTCTGGTTGTACAGCGTCTTGTTTGCCCAGAACTGGTTGTCTCCTGCGCCTCCATCAGACTGTGGTCGGTAAAGCCCTACAAGCTGCAGGGCGTTCAGATTGAGTAAAACGAAACGTCGACCACCAGTTGCGTATATTGCGTCAAAGGTAGACCAAAGACAGTTGATGTATGTGGTAATATTTGTTCCAGCTACTTGCGAGTCACTGAGGATGCCAGTATAACTCAAGTCGTTTGTGCCTATCCACAGCGCATAGACAGTGTTTGCTGCAGTTACACCACGGTATAAAGCTGTCTTGCGATCCTTCTTAAATGAGGGTATCTCATCCGTGATAATTGACGGGAAATTCGCATTGAGGAATCCCGCCCATCGTGCCACATTGTTGTTGTCACATGTAGCACCAGATATCGCATAATCGTAAAGAGTTGCACCAGTGCTGCTTCTAACATATTGAGGCCATGTCAAACCTCCGCTGGCAGTGACATTGGTCTCGGCTGGTAGTACTCCTGGTGGTGGTCCATGAGCTTGATGAGATCCATAATAATTAAGCCGGCCGTTGTCAGTATAGCTGTCTCCAAATGTGATGAGATATTTGAAGTCTGATTTGGGATGTAGGGATGCCGCATTCAGGGCTGTAACAAAGGTGGAAACTAATAAAATTGATCTCATCATTGTACTTTGGCTCCTTTGCAGGAAATTGTTATCAATTAAACCATGCGGTATAGAAAACCCGGAATAAGAATGAGGAAATGCAACGTAGTATATAATAATCAGCTTATACAGCGACACATGGACTCACAGTCTTGTCAAAAGGCCTTGTCAATGTAATGTATATAGCCTAATATCGCCATCGATGCTCGTCACCAAAGAATTGCAAATGTCATAACTTGTTCGGCATTTACACCCATCCCAGCCAATAACAACGTTGTCTGTGATACTCCGCATTGATGTGCATTTGACTGTCCAATTTTAGCAGGGATAATAATCCAACAAGCGGTAAAGATCCGGGGAAAGACGTCTCCTCTAGGCACCATAACTTGCCTATAGAAACACCACTCGAAATTCGTCAGTAAACATACAATCATTTTTCTCCCTCAAATGATGAGAGCTAACAAAGTAAATATCGAATATTGAGCATTAAGTTGAGGAAATATACGTTCCATGTCTGGAACGGCATCTTGATTCGCATGCCTTGCGATTTGGGCGATTTGAAAGTCCATTTTAGCCTGTAGGCTAAACGGAAGTAGGATGACCGGAGGACCGGATCTCTAAGGGATAAATGGGCTTCTAGTAATTCAGATTCATATCGGTGAAAAGGCTATGGATTACATCACTTGGAGTTGTAATATCTAATTGTGGACAAAGTCATCGCCATAAGCCGGCATGGCAATGCAGTGAATTTAGACAAACGTTCTTTCAGGTGCAACATATGGCTCTTCCCCACAACTGCATGTACATGATGTTGGATTAGCTGCAGCGACAAATTCACAAGCTACGATTCCAATTGAAGTCTGAAGAAGGCGATCAACACGACGTTAATACCGAGTATGTATACAAAGTCTGTCATTACTGAACTGAAGATGACGGAACACAGTTGCCTACATATTGTTTAGCCATCTCTTTAATCCTGCCACTTGGGTAGCCCAAATTGGCCTTCCTATTTTTACCAATTCTGTTCCATAGCCATCCAATAACTCGCGGGCATCATCAGCTGTTCGCTTCGATATATTTGCGCAATCATCAGCAGTGCCAAGCGTGCTATCGATCCATTGCTTTTTCCAGAGTTCCTTTGCTTCAATGGCTTGATTGCTGCAAGTATCAATCTTTTTCGCCACTAGGTAAAAAGACGAACGCTTTGCATGTGCCCTTTTTGGCTTAAACAAAGAAATTTCAGAGAATTTCGAAAATATGTGTAGCAGTTCAGCGGTATGGATCTCTTCGGGCTTATGCATAACAGCGACCAATGTCCCGCCGCTCTTAACGTGCTCCAAAGCGATGACAAGTTGTGCAAGCTGTAGACGCCGGGCTTCTCGATGCTCGCGCCATTCCTCGAGCTCTTGATTTCGTGTCACCTGACAACCACAGATTACCACGTCAAACGTTTCTTGTGCCAACAACTTTGTGACCGTGAACGTGGCTGCTGCTGGGTGGCTTTCCGGTATAGAGGCCAGACCCATATCTCCAGCTAGAGTGTTGATATCACAGAGATCCAGCCTCACATGTGGATGCCTGAATTGTACCGAATGACCTCCCTTGTTGAGAGGAAGGGTGACTGCTCGAAGTGTAGTATTAGGATAATATGCCATTATTGTTGCTGAAAATCCTCCTGGAGCCATTCCCATATCCAAGGCCGAAGGCTCGTCACTAGACTGCAATATACTGAATGCGCCCGTGCTGGAATCAAGCTGTTTGCCAATAGCAACTGTCATCGTATAAAAATTAAGCTCGTCGTCTCGTGATGGCTTATCTGCTCTTTGGCGTTGCTGCTGGAAGAAATGATCTCCCAAAGGATTCTCCCAACCCTATTCTATCATCAGCAATTCCCGAGATTTTGACGGCATGTGGAATCACTTGCCTGCTGTCGAATATCGCAAAGTGCACGGTAAGTTTTACTGCGCTCCAAAAGGTACTGATGGATCAACTGTTGAGGTCCATTCTCTGTTGATGTTGAATCTGCTCTCAGAGATTTGGCTGTATCAGTCGGTTCCAATTGCGTAGCATCCATTCTGAGCGTATTCATCGGTGATGTGATAAAGCTGGTAGAAACAGGAGTATACTGAGAGCGAAGAAAGTACTAGGTAACTAGGTACCTACCCATAGTCATGGCTGCCTAAGGCTCCGGAAGGATCACGTTCAACGTTGTTACACACACGCATATTTGTGTAACGACTAGTGTATGCCTATGCATTTTGTATTCTAGAGGGGTCGGTACATGTATCATCTCCCGTAAGCTGCGATCGGATGTTTCCAAGTGTAGATACAGGTACTCATTGTCTATTCTCGCATGAAACAAGTTTGCTTTAACATATGAATTTTCGCTTCAGGTGACGAGACAATTGGGCAAATCTGGCGATAACTTTGATATGAGAACTAATATTCCTTGTTGTGCGGAGGCTTCTATGTCTTTTCTCAATACAGTTGCAATTATTCAGGTGGTACCCGACCCAGGTGTGCCCGCGATGTCTACATGAAGTATTCGCGACTTAAAATTGCTGTCACATTGTAGTGAAAAATGCAACATAAGAAACATGGTGGTTTGTTGAAAGGGATCGTATTCCGAAATAGAGCGATTAATGGTTGCCGGCTTCAAGATGAGAAGAGCTTTTATGAACACCTCTTCCAACTACCATAGCTCTAGGTGTATGGAGTGCATACACTTATATATGTATTCGCATACCTTCGTATGGTGACTGGTCGAAGGCCGCTGTGAGGCAGGCGAGTTAGTTTAAAACGAAGCTGACGCTACGTCTGTGGAAGATATAGTTTTATTCTGACACATAGGAATTCAGTATGTTGCACAAAGAATGCTAGAGCCTGATGTCGACAACGCAGCGCTTGATGACTGTAATATGTCTATTTACCACATCGCCTGTTGCTTGAACGCCGAGGTAATACAGGTCTTACGTGCATGCAATAAAGCAGGTTTTGATGCCAAATGACTCCCAGCCAAGCTTGTCTAAAACTGCTCGCATGGCGACGATGTGGTCGACTTTTCTTCTATAGATATATAGTTGCTGACACTGCGATGCGATACGTGAGTGAAAAAAGAGCCTTGCATTTGACTACTATCGAAGCAAATTCTCAAGTATTATAGCAACTCTTGAAATATGCTTTGACATTATCGCAAGCCTGGACGGAGTGTGAAAATAAAAGTAATTACTCCTACTGGAGAATATTATATGACCGAAGGATAGAGTACATATGAGCTCTACGCCTCCAACTACAAGAAAGGAAGCGTTTCCCATATGGTATCCATTCCTACCTCGTGTGACTCTTGATAGTGAATTCATCTCATAGTCAAGTTTCCACTGATATTCTCATATATCCCACGGCGCGCTGTCAGCAACTGGTTGGTCATTATCTTCGTCAAAGATATCAAAACCCAAATGTCGGCTTGGGTCAAGAAATCGCACAGGCCCGCGCTGAGTGGACAGCCGATCTACAGTACGGAAGTCGTCCTCCGAAAGCCTCTTTAGATGGAGGTTTTGCTCCATGTGGCTAACCTGCACCGATTTCGGTACCACTGGAATTCCCTTTTGTACCGCCCAGGATAAGCAGACCTAAATATTCATCAGGCAATCAGTTCAGTATTCAGTGCAACATACTATGGGCATGTATGTACCTGTGCCGAAGATATTCTGTACCTAGCTGCAATTTCGTTGATCTGTGATGGCTGTCAGAGGCTTTTCTTCTATAAAACTATCTTTCTCACGGATACGTGCCTTCAAATCTGCAGTTGGGAATGGTTCGGTAGAACCCCGAACAACTTCGACCGGACGACCACCAAGCGGTTGGTGGGCCATGAGAAGAATGCCATGCTTGGATGAGAATTCGAATAGCTCTTGCTGCGGTAGGTACCTATCGACAACTGGAGGTTAGCAACAGCACTTGAAGAAAAAGGTAAAAATGGAAATTGAAGTTGCCTACGGGTGAATTTCAACCTGATTTACAGCGGGGATGATATTTGCAATGTCGAGGATTCGTTTCGTCTTGAGAACATTAAAATTCGAGAGGCCTGTCGTGGTAATTAGTATCATCAAATATTGGCAGGCGGCCCTATATGAACAAACCAATTGACCGGACGAGGCCGAGGTCGACCAGTCGTTCCATTGCCTGCCAAGTTTCTGGATATCGTTTGGAGAGGCTGTAATCTATCACGGGCTAACTAGCGTAAGATCCTTGCCTGTAGCATTTAGACATGTGTGATGACGCCTCACCTTTCCATTACCGCTCGGGTGTCTAATCGTTTTGTTTTGTTCCCCCGCCTTGTAAGCATGAGGGACTTGGTGGTATCAGCACTCAGCCGCTCTCCTTTGGCGATATTTGAGAGATTATAGCGTGTAACATACAATGCATCAAATATAAATCGACTGTCACATCCGATGTTAGCCACATATAACCTCTTTGTTGCTGAAAACATATGGATTACCATAATCTAACTGCAGGTCGCTCAAAGATAGTTCGAGAGCTTTTTGTACATCGGCAGGCTCATGCCATGTTTGTGCGCTGATATTGTTAAGCGAGAGAGAACTCGGCGGTACTAGAACACGAGGTAGCCTGGCACATACAGCTTAGAGGTTACAAATATCTCATGCCTAGGAATTCCACTTTCTTTAATAGCCTCTCCGATTTCTTTTTCGTTCCCATAAGCGCTGGCACCATCGATATGTCTATACCCTAATTGTAGAGCCATCTTTACGGCGTCTTTGACCTTGGAGTTGCCTTCATCGCCCTGAAATGTACCGAGCCCAATAGCAGGAACATTGTGGCCATTGTTCAGAGAAAAAACCTGGGGTAAATCCATGGCGGGAGCGGGGGAGAGTTGACTGCGTGATTTATGAGGCCGAAAGTTTGTTTTTGTCTACGTTAACCCTTGGACCGCGAACGCGGGAAATCTATGGTATGGTCAATGCGGCCTGATGGCGGGAGCACGATGAGGATGGTCAATGCGGCCCGATGATGGTAACACGATGAGGATTCTCTAATATTTGCTATATGATATGGTAAAAGGCCCCGGTTTCGTTTTAGAGCCTGGATCCCGGCGGAAGACCAGGGTGTTGGTAATGGAACCGAGGATGGGCGGCACATTGAGTGCTATTGGTCTGACGGGCATATCAGCTGCGAAGGAATCCAGTATTGTACGCCCTCTACTGCTTGTCAGGGTCGTATAAAGTTCTCAGCTCGCCCATTTAGTATATCTAGCCTGTAGATGATTATTTGTATCCACTGAATTTGACGAATATTTCCCAGGCGAAACTTTACAGTGAAGATGGCCAATACATTCGGTAGCTATGTTGCCGGTGGAAATCAGCAGACGGTAGATCCAAATGTGCTCTCTGGTGAGCCATATTAGCAAACCTTCACCTATTTGGGCGTCAAATTAACAGAAACGTCTGAATATTTACAGCATTACCAGACGCTGCGGAGGTGTTGGAAGTGGCATACCACCAAGAGTCTGCCTGGGCAAAGGCTTTTCGTCTTAATGTGCGCAACAATGATGGGAGCAACGAAGATTATTTCATGAAAGTTTGTATAATACTGTTCAACTCTTGGAATGTGCCTGGTGCACGACATTAAAATTGCTTACCATCCTAGGTCTCTGTTGACCACCATGGGAAACTGGCTCTGATGGGCGAGTTCGAATCTACATCGGCTATCCACAAGATCATACCCGAATTCTGCCCCAAGCCCATCGGATGGGGGACTTTTAAAAACGATACAAATTCCCATTTCTACATTTGCAAGTTCTACGATTTCATCGAAGGCGTACCCGAACCCAATTTTTTCTGCGAGCAGCTAGCCCGGTTGCATTCTAGCCACACATCACCAGAAGGCAAATTCGGATTCCACTGCACAACCTATAACGGTAACCTTCCACAGGATAATACCTGGTGCGATAGTTGGGAAGCGTTCTTTGCTAACGGTCTACGCCATGTTTTAAAGGTCCGTGAGGATCGGGCTGGACACAACCTTGAGCTTGATGAGCTTATGCCTGCACTCTTCGACAAAATCATACCCAGACTCTTGCGACCACTGGAAAGCGAGGGGCGGACGGTACGACCTTCGCTGGTTCATGGAGACTTATGGTACGGGAATACAGGTATTGTCGACGGAGATACAGAAGAGGGCATCGTTTATGACCCTGCCAGCTTTTGGGCGCACAACGAGTGTAGGTAATCTTGCACTCTTACTGACTCGTGTCCCCATGCTATCCCCTGCATCTAGTTAGGTTCGCTGATAACACAATGCTAGATGAGCTAGGAAACTGGCGCCCGGAGAGAAATAAGTTCACTCGTCGCTATTTCCAGGCCTATCATTCCCACATACCCAAAGCCGAACCAGAAGAAGACTATGACGACCGCAACGCTCTCTATTCTTTGTACGTGGACCACGCTGACGATTTTGACAACTTAACTTATTCTTTCGATCCAGGAGATTTAATTTGCACGCTGCAGCACTGTTTCCCAATCAAGAGTCATTTGTTCGCATGTGAGTTTCTGTCACGAGCATTTCTATTTACAATGGATCGTGCCTAACATTGCTATAGGGCGATAGACGAGATTCGAAGACTAGCCGAAGCGTACCCCGAAGGATATACCGGCGCAGCGGCATAGCAGAAGGAAAATTTCGAAAGCGGCCGACCAGCAACAAAAAGGTGTCACGCCAGGCAAGCCAAAGTTGTGTTTGGAAGAATGATATACACAGAGCCAACGTACTACCTCTTGAACTTCTAAACATTCAAGCTATCCAGAAGATTCTTGTACTCTTAGGTAGCCTAGAAACCAATGAAAAGGAAGGGCGGTTCGGTTAGCTCTTAAAGCATACATGCCTGCACAATCGATCAAGGTCACATTGGGGGGAATATGTGCTTACGGGCCGGCCCGTAGTCCCTAGGTTGAAACATCAATCATCGTCTGGAGACACTAAAAGCTACGTGCATCTCACCAATATGCACCCCATGGGCATACTCCGTGAGGCAATAAGCTGTTCCCACCAATAGTATACAACGGAGGCAAAGAGATTCTATTTCAGTTTAACTTATTTTCGAATTATATCTCTAAACTACCTTACCTATTATTAAGACGGATACTTGGGAATGGCTACATGATTGGCTGTTGTGTTATACGTACAATACATGTACTATTCAATTCCACGCTGATCAAGCAGTTCACTCTCTTGATGTCTGCACGGGCTTCCTTATTCCATCGAGTACTTTAGTGCCCGAAGCGCTAGCAACCTAACAAGCTAGATTTCTCCCTAGCCAACTTTGATGCGGAGAAGCCCCTTGCAAGCACTCCGCCGCTTGAACATTAGTCCCCTCTAGCCTAGGTATGGGATTGTTTATAAAAGTAATGAGAAATGAACACTCGTCTTGAGGCTATATCAGGCTGTACTTTGACTCTCCACTTGAGCTCATTCATGCCTTAACTGACTTCAACAATAGCAACTAGCTGTCTCTGCGCGAGTGTGAGCTAGGACTTGGTTGATGGATGATATACCCTTGTCCTGTTGGTTGTACCAGCCTTCATGCTAGGTTCAATGCTAGATTAGGTGCGGCCCGGTGGAATGGCCGAGTTGGGCGCTTGCAACTTACCTCTCATTGGGTGTCGTGAATGGCTGTATTTCAGCTGGCTAGGCAAACCCCCTCAGCTGGAGGTAATCCCCTTCTTCCTCAACCCGTCATATTCCAAGCTAAGGTGGGCTTCACGAAGCAGGGGAGCTGTGATCAAAATCTTTGAGCCAGACGGGAAGAGGCTATATCTGTTGATATTAACCCTTCGACTGTCACAACCTAAAAATATGCAACAATGTCGCGATTTCCAGCGGCAATAAAGACCTTACACGCCAGGGTCGCCCACACCAACACGGATGCATCTGAAGATGAAACCCAAGAGACCGACCCGCTGGGACTTACCACGCTCTACGATCCAGCGCCTAGAAATGCCATAGTCGATATAATATTCATCCATGGACTTGGAGGAAGCAGCAGGAAGACATGGTCGAATTCGAGCCGCCCGAGGTCCTTTTGGCCGAAAGATTGGCTGCCAGATGAGCGAGGATTTGAAGATGTACGGGTCCATTCTTTTGGCTATCGAGCAGACTGGGGCAAGAAGTGGCAGCAACAAAGCATCCTGAATATTCACGACTTTGCGGAGTCTCTAATAGGGAGCCTGAGAAACCACCCAAACATACGTCGGGATGATACGCGCATCATTCTCGTTGGTCACAGCATGGGCGGGTGTGTTGCAAAAGAAGCCTACATCATCGCACGACAACACCCATCATATAAAGACCTAGCAGGGCGAATATATGGAATCTTCTTCCTCGGTACCCCACATCACGGCTCAGATCTGGCAGGTATCCTGGAGAGCATGCTGATTGTTGCTTGGGGCAAAAAGCCTTTTGTAACGGACTTAAAATCTGGATCATCTGCGCTCGCCCTGATCAGAGATAGATTCCGCCATGTTGCAGCGGACTTGGCATTATGGACCTTTTATGAGACATTGCCTACAGCCTTGGGGCCTATAACCAGAATGGTGGTGGACAAAGACTCGGCAATTTTAGGCTTTGATAAAGAAAGGATCGAGGCGATGAATGCGGATCATCGCCATGTCTGCAAATTCACCAGTCAAGAAGATTCTAACTACAAGATGGTACGAAATGCCCTCCACACTGCTGTCGATGAGATTAAAGATAGATTCCTGGAGTCGACCCTATCACAACTTGATACAGCTGATAGTACGGAGATCGAATTAGATCTACGCTTAAAGTCTCTCCTTGGAGTATCCGATACATTGGAGGAAGATCTGACATTACAATCTGAGCTTAAGATGCCCGATTCTTGCGAATGGCTTACGAACAAGTCTTGTTTCATTTCTTGGAAGGAAGGCGATGGCCCGAGTATTCTCTGGCTGACTGGGAGGCCTGCAACCGGAAAATCCATCCTTTCCAGCCACGTTATTGATCACCTAAGGCCTCTACGCGTCTGCTGTAGCTATTTCTTCTTCAAGCACTCAACTACCAACAAATCCACATTGAGCGACTGCTTTAGGTCTCTCGCCTTTCAGATGGCAACTCAAGATAATCTGGTGAGGGAGAAGCTTATACAGCTTGAACATGAGGGAGTCGCCTGGGATAAGACAGATGACGCGACCATCTGGACAAAGCTTTTCGTCGATAGAATCTTCAAGTTACCATTCGAAAAGCAGCATTTCTGGGTAATCGATGGTCTTGATGAATGCGGCAATTTTAGTTCACTCTTCACCAAGAAGCTTTTGGCCAAACTGCCACGGAAGCGTGAACTTCGAGTTTTCGTTACCAGCCGCAATCTAGATACAGTTGAGCGTGGGCTAGCATCTCTTGGGCCCCTAGTGACTACCTATGCTTTATCAGATTCAGATACTCTGGAAGACATTCGGCTGTTTCTAGCCACAAAGCTCAGAGAATTGGACCGCTTGGAGACAGAGGATGATTTAGAGGCCATGTGCAACAAAATTCTCAGAAAATCTTCCGGTTCTTTCCTCTGGGCTCGCCTAGTCTTACAGGAATTCGAAAACGCTTGGACTGAGGAGGCCATGGAAGCCGTCTTGAAGGAAGTGCCTGGAGAGCTCTGCGACTTGTACAGTAGAATGGTACAGTCGATCGAGATGGACAAGAGCAAAGCAAGCCTTGCGAGGACTATATTGACATGGGTTGTCCTAGCACGCCGCCCTCTGGGTCTAGATGAACTGCGGTGCGCTGTAAAACTCGACCTCAACCAAACACTCCAAAATATGAGAAGAGCAATTCCTAGTTTATGTGGGCAACTTGTCTACGTCGATCCCACAGACAGGGCGCATATAATACACGAAACAGCGCGCGAGTTTCTCCTCGATCAGAGCATGTGCTCCGAACTTACTGTTTACAAGGAGCGCGGCCACACTCACATCGCGGGTATTCTCACACGATTTCTGTCCGGCGATTCCCTTAAAGCACTGCAAATGAATTCCCAACGCTCCGTGAAGATGAAAGGCTTCGCCAAATCTGCGTCCACAATACCTCTTGACTCATCTCTGCTTGACTATGCGTCAACATTCTTCTCAGAGCACATATATCGCTGTTCATCAGGAGATGATGTCTTGATGGAAGAAATATGCACTTTCCTCAATACCAATGTCCTCTCCTGGATCGAACATGTTGCGAAGGGCGGTGATATAAGCCACATCACACGAGCCGCAATGAACCTTCGCGGCTATCTAGGCCGTCGGGCGAAATACGTTCCCCCAACAGATTTATCAGTTAGCATTGTCGAAGGTTGGGTGACAGACCTCATTCGCGTAGCTGCAAAGTTTCAATCTCAGCTGCTCACGTCGCCGCGTTCAATCCACCGCCTAATACCCCCTCTATGCCCGTCAGAATCTATGATTTCCAGGACCTTTTCGAAAGATCTGCGATCGGCGGCGTTCGTTGTGAAAGGCCTTCCTGCTGGAACGTGGGATGACTGCTTGAGTCGCCTTGATTTCCAGAAGGGCCAAGCAACAGCAGTATGTCATGGAGATGGCTTTTTCGCCGTTGGGCTGTCAAACGGAAAGATTTTTCTCTACAATGCCGGATCTCTTCAGCTACATCTGACCATCACACACCCCGAAAGAGTCAAATTCCTCAAGTTCAGCCAAGATGACGAATACGTTATCTCTTGTGGCGCAAAATCAATGGTCCTATGGAGGCCAACAACAGGCGTTCAATTATATAAATTCCCCTTGCAATCGCCCCCTCTTGGAGTCATATTTTTAGGTCTTGACGAAATTCTTTGCGCATTCCAATCTGGTAGTCTCACAAGATGGTAATATACGTCTCAAACACTGTTGTTTAATTGTGATATGCACATGCTAACAAACGTTAGGAGCCTCGAGAAATTTCAGAGCGGTTCAATACCGGAGAACCTTGAAGATGACTATTCCCACACACAATACATTGTGCCTCAACAGTCTCCAACTTGCGTGGCCTTTTTGGTAACGAGCGACGCTATCTTACTTGCTGTTGGCTACCGCAAACACCCGGTACTAGTATGGAACACACTGGAGCAACAAGTATTAGGTCAATGCATCGTTGATGCAAACAATGGCATCGATGATATGGTATTCAATCCTAATCCAGACATCATTGCACTGATAGTATCATGTAATGATGGTAGATTATGCATTTTTGACTACTTGACGATGAAATTGACGTTCACCATGCCGAACGTGTATGCGCAAAGCGTCGCCTGCTCACCCGATGGCCATAGTTTAGTCACGGGTGGCAGTCATGGAATGATCGAAGTTTTCGACTTCGACCATGATTATGATGGCAACACCATCCTGATGCCTATTTACCGCATCGACGGGCTATATGACTCGGTCCGTGGCGTGGCCTTCAGCTTCAACGGACTGCGCTTCCTTGACGTCCACTCCCAACAGTGCCGTGTGTGGGAACCAACAGCCCTTGTCAGGAAGAACAATGAGTTAGAGAGTACCAGTGATGCAGCAACTCTCCCTGTAACAACAGTTGGCATGCTTAATGGCCCCGAAGAACCAGAAATCACAAGTCTCCTGGAGGTATCGAGGGATGGCCAGTGTGTCGTTGCAGGCAAGCGGCGAGGATATGTTTGTCTCTTCTCTACTACCGACGGAGCAGAGGCCTGCACGCTTTATCAACACGCGCGGGGAGTATCTGTCATAGCGGTTGCTCTTGGAGAAGAGAAGAATTTTGTTGTTTCAGCTGATGACTCTGGCCGTGTCTTAGTCGGCGAGCTACTGATGCCTTTGAGGGATATTGCAACAGGGTTCCAAGGACAAAAGCAACTAGCAGCTCGTATTATTCTTGACCGTCGATTCGGCGGCGCGGTAGTGAGGTTACTCATCAATGATGCAGCCGACCGGCTTCTTATTACTGGCCACAACTTTGATGAACTTTGGGAGTTGCCGTCAGGATTAGTTCACAAACCGATACAGCAACCATCTACGGACGACTATACCGCAACTTCTTGCGCTTCGGATTGTAATAAAGCAGCCAAATCTTCCGTCCGTACGGCTTTCCGGCATCCTGCAAATCCAGAGTGGTTCGTAATCATCACTGGTGATGTGGCGCGAGTCTTTCGCTGGACCAACTATGAAGAATTGACTTCTGCGGAGGGCATTCGCCTTCAACGGCCTACACCATCCTTGGAGCCCAGTTCACAGAGAGAGTCTCCACGATCACCGAAAGCTCAACGATTCGAACCTTTGCGACATAACTCCGATTGCACTTTTACAACGGCATCGTATCATGTCGCGTCTGAATACGTCGTCGAGCTTCTTAGAGCCTCAGCATCTGCACCGCCGCAAATCCATCTGTGGTCGGCCGCCACGTTTGATCCAAACTTACCAGGAACATCGGCCTTCCCGATCACAGTACCTAGTCTCGGTGCTGTACGTTCATCTGTGCGATCAGTGATCGGATTCTTAGGTCCATCTACGCTGGTTTTCGTAGATAATGACCTATGGATATGCAGTGCCGAATTGCAGCCCAAAGTTGCTAGTGGAATGGGGAATGTTAATAGCATTCGGCCATCATCATCCAATACAAACACCCGTCGTCATTTCTTTGCGTTGAGTGAATGGTGCGATACAGAGGGCGAACTGAAGTGTGCGCTGGCTGCGGTCTCGGGGGCAACTCCACACACCTACAGTCGGGAAGTTATATTTGCGAGCGATCATCGTGTTGTTATCATAAAGGGTGGATTTGAGTTCTCTGAGAAGATGGATGTAAGAAAGCATGAGCTGTTGTTGAAATGATCATAAGCACCTAGAAACATCATGTCTCCCATCATTTGAGTAAATCTTGCTAGGCTGGCCTACTTGAAGAAAGGGGCCGACAGGACTTAACGGATTTGTTCGTAAATTCTGACTACGGTACACTTTAGCATTTTTGCACATATGATCTTGTAAATTGAAATTGGCATTTATATCCGATACAATGAACTTAAGAAGTAGTGTTGAGTGAGACTTCAGCGCATGGCAATACTGCAAGATTTCGGCGATTAATATCGAGACGCTACTAATTAGCTTTTGTGAAAGAATTCTTAACCTATAAGTGTAAGCATCTTCTAGTAGCTATGATGGACACTTTATCTTCTTGTCGGTCAATCGAAGTTATAAAAAAAATGCCATTGTATCCAATGATCAAGATTCTACACCCCCAGTTATTAAATAATTGCGGCTTCGCTCCAGAGGCCGTATCACTCTACGCAGCATTTCTTGTCTCCATTTCTCTGGTGCCACACTCCTATTTCCTCCGAGACACCACGAGACGGCTTCAGCATAATCTGCGCCTGCCTCTTCATTGACTTGACACTGCCACTCTCGAGCCGCCAAAATATCATAGCCCGCCTTCTCTATATTGTTCTTCCCTGCTGGTAACCTTTTTCTCCATGGCTGGTCTTCTAGAATCCGGCAAAAACAAAGTTCCAAGAGCAGGATACCTAGATGATCAAGTGCCCCGGCAAAATGAAAACTGTTTTCGGATGTAGAAAGGGCATCCTGTTTGTTCATAAGTCTGAAGCTTTGACTTATATATGGCTGGTCGATTTCGACGAGAGTTGAATCGGAATTGCCTTTGGGGAAAATAAAATCGGCTCTTTTTGGAGATGGCGATAGCCACGGGGATTCCAGCAGCTGAAGATATGTAGAGGCGATGATTAGTGACAGCGTATATCTCTGTGAACGCGAGAATACTCGATGTATTTCGCCTTGGAGTATTTGGTCGAGGGTCACAGAAGGCATTACGTTAGCGCTGTTGTGAGGGATATTGTACACGTAGTAGCGACAATCCTGATCACTGACGTAGCCATAGCATAATCTTCCTAGCGGTTCGAATGAAGTGCAAATGTTCAATATCTCACCAGTCGTGCTGCGGGATGAAGAGGCGGTAACACAGGTGGGTGTAGCTGAAGGCGACCGGGAGCTATGCGTTGCAGACGTGAATGGCCACCAGTGATGCCTTCGTGATTTAACACTTGCATCTGCGTTGCCCTTCATCTGGAGCGCTGACCCATTCTGATAACTCTGCGCGCGGCTAGGCTGATGAATGGGAACCTTTTTTAGTGGTGTGATACTCTCCTCCGAAACCCTGATATTTTGAACTAACCAATTAGAAGCAATGAACCCTTTCAGAGTGATATCAAACTCCGCCTTTCCTGTTATCCGATGTTGGAGCAGCAGCTTTGCTCCATGTTGCTGACATTGGCAAGTCCAAGCAGAAGTCAGAGCTTGATAAGCACTCTTTGCCTTCTTCCAGAAGCTGCACATGGCTGTGTCAACTGCTTTTGTTTGTTGCTTTGACTTTCTATTCGTCGCTATGCGTAAATCTTCATCACTAGCTTTGAAAAGTCTTTCTAGCTTATCGTTATATTCCTGGAGTTCACCAAAGAGTCGTTTACGCATGGCTTCATTGTTGCAGAGCTTGAATTTGTAAACTTGATGTGAGAGCCCTTCTTTTGAGAAGAAAGCTTTGAGCTTCATTCGTTTACTTGATGTTAGTTGCTAATGGGGATAATTAATTCTCTGTTACAGATGTAAATATGGGTTTTCTTACCGAATTGGCAAGCAGTTTCTCAGCCCATTCTGAGTCAATGAGAAGCTCTCTATTTATGTCGTCCAATACCCGTCTCATACTCTTTATGTATTGCATATATAGCTCATAGGAGCCTTCAAGACGCTTCTCAAAGAGTTCCGCAATGGAACTATCTTGCCAACGATCGCCTCCTGGTGCGATGAGGAGTTCTGCAATCATATCCTCATCTGCTACAAGGGGAAGCAAAACCTGCTCCATAGTGACTTTAAACGATAGCTTATAGAAATTCAAATCCCTCTTCCAATTTGTGTATTCGTTTTTGATGGTGAGAAAAAGGCCAACCCGCTCCGCAATGTCGTGATATGCCTCGAGGGCGTTAATGGCTATGGGAAAAGCGCCAAGAACAATCCCGGCGATTTGAAATCCTGACATTGCGAAAATTTAAGATATTCAATGTCTTGGGGAAAAGAAAAAGCTAGGTATGCGCGATTAATGGCGACGACTTTACTTACGAGAATCAGGCTGAGCTTGCAAGTCGGTTACATTATATGTAATTCTCTTGACCAATCGCACATCACAATAAATGTCTCCATGTGTCCTCCAAGCGGGGTAGTGGCCACCATCAGACATCCAGTTATCTATATAAGGGCAAATTACTTGTTTATTGTTTATTCTTCATTTAACACAAAGTATAGCCGTTCCATATTCTTTCAGTTGTTTCGTAATAATGGCAACCTCGATGCATTTTCAGACAATTTCGGCCACGAGCCAGAGTGTACGACACAATTTCCTCTCATTGATATCACTCGTAGAGGAGAAAAATAAACACGGATCTTTCGATTTACAATCGTCGGTAATTTCTGACTATTCAGACAGATTCTCTCTATGGGCTGGCAATATGGGCGCAATGCATAGTCCACATTCTCCATCATCACCCGATCAACAACTCCTTGAGGCCGCGGACATCTTAGAACAAATGAAGCAACAGCTAGGTGACATAATAGAGGCTATCGGTGATTGTTAGTAGTTGTTCATATACACGATGTTCTTTTCTGACACACAATAGTAACCAAAATAATTTTACATGGCCATCCGAAGAGCGATACTCTACTTGATCTAGATATCTGCTCTGATCTAGCCTCAATTCTTGGACTCGATTCGATCGACGAGAGTGACGAGTTTTCTTCGGATGAAATTACTGTGGCTCTGCGGATAATTTCTGAATCTATCAACTCCCTCTTCCGGTTATATATGCTGGTCAGAAAGTCAGCATCTTGCAAGCGTTTCAAAAAAGCAATTCCAATCTCCGACCCAGCTTTCCCAGATGCCATTGGTATTGATTATGTTAAGCGAAAGCATGTCAAGCTTCTTAATAGCAGGCTTCTATCAAGATTAGGCAACGCCATTGCTAAAAGAAGGCAACTTCTTAAATATTATGGGGAACGCAAATCTCGGTCTTCAGTCGACGAATCTGATCATAGCACTACAACTATGGAACAACTATCACATGAAGCTATTACATCTGCTCCCTCTCTAGATTTTCCATTGGGAGATATTACCGAGGATGATTATGACATATCTTCGTCAAACGCCTCAATAATGGCAGATTCTACGTCTAATCCCGCCCTCCCTCATCTGGCTGCTATAGCTAGGACTCAAGAGGCTTTTGAATGCCCAATATGTTTTACTCTACAATCTTTTAATGGGGAAAAATCGTGGCAGTGAGTACTTTGTGCTATGTTCATAATACTTGGTTCCCAATCCTGTCTGACGATATTCAACCCAGAGTTCACGCATTTGGTGATCTCAAGGCTTATGTATGTACGTTAGGTGGAGCAGAGTGCGATGCGGAACTTTTTGAGGATCGTGATACGTGGTTTGAGCATGAGTTGCAGAAACACAGATGTGAATACATATGCACTCTTTGCAGCCATGGACCCTTTTCGTTCGAACGCATAGCGGCACACATTCAGAACATTCATGGACGTTTCTCGGATCGTCAGTTGCAGATGCTTCGAGAGGGAGGGAGACAGAACTCCATTCAGTTCAACACTGAGGACTGCCCATTCTGTGATGAATGGAAAGAAGCACTTTCATCAAAAACAAGCCCGATTGGTAAAGAGGTTGATCCGACGCAAGATATCTCCATCACTCAAACTCAATTCAAGAAGCACGTCGCCATACATCAAGAACAGCTTGCAACTCTCGCTCTCCAAAGAGCTACTGGTAATACAGAGATGTCAGGTTCGAAAGTTGACAATACATCAACTTCAGTAGTAATACCCAAGTCACCACTTAAGATGAAAGAAGATCCGGTTGACAAAATTATTGATGAAGTAGATGGTATCTCACTATCTCATACTAATAGATCTACTATGGATGCGCTTAACAATGCCATCAGTGCTGCAACAAATGTCGATGAGATAGGTATCGCGGAGCAACCAATCCCAGGTTTAGTATCGAAATATGACGGTAAGGCCAAGTTGAACATTCCCTGTCATTGAAGTCAGCCAAAGTGGAGTTCAGCGCTAATTCTCGTATCAGAAGGACCTCAAAAAACTGCGAAAAATGTTGAATATCGACCACTCGATCGATCTCAAAGGACAAAGTCGTATAGAGGCGGCAGCATAATGAGAACTTGGAAATGTGTACGTATCCCATTTTGGCCAATACTTTGGTTAAAAACTAACGTTATACAGTGCAGGTGCGGCATGGGCGGCTTGATAAAGGATGCGACTCCTCAATGCACAGAACATGACTGTCAGCACCCACGCTGCAGCAATTGTTCCGTGTATGAAGATAGCATGGGACCTAGTCGCCCCTTCAAATAGTATAGGACTCACATACCTGAATTTACATAGCTATACTGGGTACTCCGTAGTAGAATACGAATGATTAGGCCAACATCTCTGTGACGCTTAGTAATTTATATATTGGTCTGTATAGTCTTGATAGTGTCTTGCAAGACTTCAACCAACAAAAATGCCTTTATGTCATTACAAAATGATTACAGACTCCACCTTGATATATTGTATCTCGCGGTTATAGATAGTACCTACCTATTGATGGGACTTACAAATCTCGTGATTCAACCAATATCCGTCACGTCCCTCTGACCCTCTTTTCCAATAGTCTCAGCTTCCACTATTCAACCATCATTATTTACCTGTATCTTCCCCCTGAATAGAAATTGACAGCAATCCCACCAGAATGAGTCCGCGTTACTTGATATTGATGTCCTTCCTGTTTGCATGTGAGCACCTACCATATGCTAAGTGGGTTCCGCGCACTAAAATGGGGGCTGCAGTAGCGCTGTATTCTCTTCGGAAGATTTTAGGCACTAAAAAGGCGTGCTGCGCTTGCATCTAGCTTTGCCACTGCATTTCGCCCCCAAAACACAGCATCGCATCTGAGGGCCCTAGAACTACTGTTTTGTTGTATAAAAAAAGAGACTCTGACGGAGTCTATCGAATCTCACGGATTATAATGCCAAAAATATAAGCAAACAAGAAAAAAATGGCAGAACAGCCAGTGTTCGAACTCCGACGCTGCCGCAACGTCCCCGCCAATGCCGTACAGCCCATCTACACCGGGCAAGGCCCATGGCTACTCAAGTTAACCACTCGACTGTTCCGCCAGATGTTAAGAGAGGGATTGAAATTCTTTATTTATCAAGGATATCGTCGACATAGGCTGAGGTTGAATACAATAGAATGAAAGAAGTTTGCGGTTTTGGCTGGGAGATGGCGTTGTTCTTATAGCTCAGAAAGGCCTACGGGAGATGCTACAGGGATGCGACCCCACTGAGGGAGGATCCGCCCGCTAAGCGTCAGCGACCCACGTCCATGGCGGCTTTTCTGCTGGATCGTGAGAACAGACCAAGCGATTGTAGCTCCAGACTAAGAACAGCACGGTCAATTGATGCGAGGGGGTGCATTTGGCGGATTCGAGATTCAGGTGGAGATGACGCCTCGAGTATTTGCAAGCTTGGCAAGGCACAACCAAGCGCATAATTAAATTTCGCGAAATGAACACCAAGTATCTCACTGTATTCGTTCTCATAAAGGCATTGTCAATACTTCATTCATTCCAAATTCATGTCAGCGACAAAGACAGCAATCAATACAAAAAATGAGCGAATAATAGCAGGCCGTATACTAACGGCAAACAGTCTGCGATTTATCTCAATCTTGCACAACGTGGGTTTGCTGGACATCCACAATTGTCTTTTCCTTTCCCGCCGATAGCTCAGTGGCGGAATTTTCTTCATTGATTTGAGCTGGAGACTCTGGCTCAGGAAGCTCGCCACTGATATGGCCATTGCAAGGTTTCTCCTCTGAACACTTGTCCACTCTGAATTCTGTTTTATCATTTTTCGATGGGAAATCATCAGAGCACGGCCACTCTGTATCCACTTTATCCTTAGGTTCGTAAACACGCCGGAATAGCTGAGCTGCTGGCAATGCTTTGAACAGCCTCATTTTCTTTTCGGCTTTCCCGCCCGGCTTTTTCTCAGTGTAAAGACGAAGAAATTGATGCAAAAGGATGTTTATGATGAAGAGAGTGACAAAGACCACGCAGAGGACAATTATGCCAACCAGAGAAAAGGTTTGGAAGTTAGGGCTTGAGAGAACGAAATCACCCGCACCATCGAGAGGATCACCATTATCGTCTTGCATAATGTTGCTCAGTCCACTCCCAGCTTGATACGTCGTGGTATCCAAGAGGACATTCCGTGTCAATACAAAACTGCCCAGAATCAAACGCTTCAGATCGTCGGCGATGCTTGAAACTTCTGCGTTTATAGCGCCGTTGGGGCTTGTACTTGCAGATTTAAGTGCCGAAAAACCAGCTCCGTTGCCCAAGTTTACCATCACTGGGACATTCAAAGCGCTTTCTAAGACATTGAGCAGAGCCGGTTTAATCTTCATGCCTTTTAACCCTCTAAGGCCATAGATGTTGGTGACGTTTTGGGAACCGTAGGTCCAGCTGTCGTGTTGCCAGCAGGAGAGGGCTGGTCTTGATCGCTTTATCCAAAAGGCTGCGTCGTAAGGGACTGAAATATTCTCCGTCCGAACTTCGGTTTCATACCACGGATCACCTCCCTGTTTAATGCTCGCTCTGTGGGCTGACCAAGCCACGATAGCAAAGGAAATATTTCCAGTCTGGATAGACTGATTGAGTGCGTTTGGATGAAATGCGAACGTCGCTTTTGGAGCATCTTGAAGGGCATATGGATTGATGGGGACCGCTACCCCTTGGCTGTCATCATCCCACAAGCGATATACGTCCATATTTGCGTTCGAGAGGTTTGAAATCCATCCATACTCGGTTGTACAAGAGCCCGTAGCATTTAATGCAAGGTCGGAACCGTGTTGGAGGCCGATATCGATCCCAGTGAGCGAGTAGGTGTACGAGTATTGATAGATGTTCTCACCACCCACTTGGCCAAGAAGGACTGGCTGTCCTATCTTCACACTGTCTGCCAGTGTACCGAGGGCAGCATCCACACTACCGAGGGCACGTAGGTTTGCTGGAGAGAGTACCCCGAACCTTTCAAGTACAGCGGCCTCATCTTGATTTGAACTAGGATAGTAGACGACACTCGGTCGTGCAGGTGCAACAGTACCGACTTGCATCAACGAGGGTCCAACGATTCCCAGTGACAAGCTGCCACCGTAGATGATGAACGCCAGGGTGCAGAATATGAAACCGTAAACGAAATCTGATTGGGATCCAAAATAATGCAATGCATATTTCGCCAGTTCTTTAAAAGCGAACCAAGAATCGTTGGAATTATAAAGGGTTACTAGAGCAAGATGTCGCCGCCGAGTCGTTGCTCCAGGAAGTACTATAGCAATGAAGCAGATGAAGTCCCAGAGTTGCACAAAAACCAAGGTCAGAATGACAGAGATGCCGGCTGTTAGGATTGTTCCGCCATAGGTGGTGAATGTTATGGCCCAAATGGCACCATCTTTGGTCGGTACGAAGAAGGAGCGGTGAAGCACATAGGAATCGTCTACCAGTGATATGTCAACCATTATGAGTTGATTGATTAGAACATTAGGTGAGGTGATTCTTGTTCGGAATTTCACATTATAGGAATCTCATGTTACTGATATTGGAAACTTAAATATAGTCCTATCCTGCATGGCAGGATGAGTTGCGAAAACTAACAGTGGACACTGGAATAGCCCAGCTACTTCTCGGAAGAGGGGCTCGACCACACCTCCATTTTAATGAAACGACCAGTCTTGCATAGTTCAGCTCTTGCAAATTCTATCTACTGCATCCATCCTTCCACTTGGCTCAATGTGACTGGTTGGTCTTTGGAGCCTCATGCGTGCTGCCACGTCTTAGGCAGGACGCTTGCCAAATGGGGCCTCAATCTACAGAGGGGAAGTAGACGAGCCTCTAAGATTGGATAGAAAAGCGCCGATTCGGCTGTGACAGACAAGGTTGCATCCATTTGAGATATGAAGAATCACGTATTGTTCAAAACGCGTACGAGTAGTACCAGCTTTCGCCGCAATTCTTACAATCAAAACATTACTGAGTTCCCCGTCTCATATTCATTTCCGAATAGTCCGGGATAAGTCTTTGTCTCATTTTCTTTTTCTAATCCTCTGTCATGAGAATGTGGCTGCCATTGTGATCGACGGTTTGCTAGGAGCTGTCACCTAGGGTGTTCGTTAAGTGACATATGATACACAGGCAGTATGGGTGCTTCTTTGCCGAATTCCGCGGATGTGTACCAGACAACGAATTGATAGGCTATAAGTTTATGAGGCGAAGATAACTGTGAGGCTTTATCATGAATAGATATTGAATGATACCTTGTTGCATCTCGCTGCCTAAAGCCACATCTGTACCCAAGGAGAAAACGAGTGAGAGAAGGTGTCACATTCAAGCCATATCGTCAAGAGGGACATGCTTTGGAATCACCGAGCTCTCCAATCAGACATGCGCACGAACATGTTTGTGTCAGTTCGGTTGTGAATTGCGACTCACCAAATATGACTGCTCATACGGATTGCGGACTGCACTTACACGCCTCATTATTTCCGCTTCGTCTATCCCCTGGCATGTCTTGTGGGTCTCTCAATGCGGCTGAAAAGGTCTGCCCGCATACGATGATGCAAGGAGTACCGAATAACCTTAGCCCACGATGATCCGCCAAGAAAACCATCACCGAACCCTAATCTGATAGGTAGATGGAAACCTGAAGCACCGTTGTTGATTTAACCTATTTGAGACTCACCGTCGCTAGCTGCATGGCCCCCAGTGTGATTGAACAACAACTAACAATGCCGTATTCAGGTCCGTGTCTCTGCAGGAGCCTACCCATTATTGAGGCTCTTCGTACCGGAGACTAAGTAAGCTTTAGACAGCGATTTACATGTAAGTTCGCGGAGGATAAATAATGATGTCTCACTTCAATGGCCCCCAACTTGTAGACGATCAAATCACCCTCCTCATTCATCTCTGTCTGTGTTATCTCCGGCAGATCACACCCCCCAATTGATGCAATGCACAAACAACACCTCTTTTCACTCTTTGGCCTTTACGCCGCTTCTGTGACTCTCGCACAGTCGCCACAGTCGCTCTTGTCGGTCTTACAACAAAATGGGTTCTCAGAATTTGCTCAACGACTTCAAGCAAGCGAGCCTGTGCTTGCCAATCCTGGCATTATTGTATATGCCCCAAGCAATAGTGCTTTTGGCAGCAGTATCAGTATCAATGTTACTTTCAATGCTACTGTCTCCCGCCGTCAAGCTGGTGCAGCTTCCGGCCTTGAGAGTTCGCTCTACTTTTCAAATACTATCAAAAATGAGTATATTGATCCTTCTGCTGGCGGTCAAAACAATACTTCTGCAAGGCGATTCCGAAAGCGGGCAACCTCTCTAGGAACTGTCCTCGAGACGTTATATCAAGACCCATCAGTGCGCCTTGGCCCCGGGAATAACCAAACACTCGTTGAGAGGGGCGTTCCTTCTGCGTCGCTTCCATTCGTGTTTTCAGGCTCAGGGAAATACTCCAAAGTTACAGGTCCCGACATTCCCTTCGACGGCGGCGTTGTTCGTCCCATTGATGCGCTTCTTAGCCTACCAGGGAACTTGTCATCGACTCTTCAGACATTAGGCGAGGCCAAATTCGCTGCAGCTTTGCAACAAGCAGGCTTGGTTGAAGCTCTTGAAAACACAGGGTCCATTACTGTCCTGGCACCAAGCAATGATGTGTTCACTCTTTCTAGCACACTTACACAGGCCCAACTTGGGCAGGTGCTGAAGGAGCATATCATTGTCAGCCCATCATTCCCTCTGTACTCACCTTGGCTTGTGGATGGACTGACTGTCCGCACTCTTGGTGGTTCCAATATCTCTGTTGTAATCAAAGACGATGTTGCCTATTTGAATGGTGCCCGAATTCTGGGAGGAGATTCTCTCATTCAAAACGGCGTTGTCCACACTATTGATAAGGCATGTTGCATCTATTATGACCATCTTCGAGAGTATGAATGCTAATGACTTTTAACCATAGCTTCTGAGTGGAAATATCCCCACTATTCCTACCAGTACTGCGATGATTACAAGACCACTGCCGTGGGAAGCTCTAACTCTCACATTTATTGGCACAGTTGTTGCCCGACATCTTCTCTTTTGAGCTACGTAAAATTGAGCTAAGGTTGAAATCACACACGGAGCCCTCATTCAGCGCATGCGGTTAACATGGGAATTACGGGCCGTAAGATTACAACTATAGGAAGCTTTGTTTACTTCATGAAGTATATCCTCTAATAGATTGAGTTTAACGGTTTGTGGACTATGCGAATTCATCTCATGACTCCCGAAATCGTGTAATTTATCGCACTATTTCCCATCTATGTTCGTCGCCCGAGTCTCTATTCCCAATAGCTACCGATTTCTCGTATATCTTCTATCAGAGCAGGGGGATTATCCAACCCAGGGAAATGCCCACCGAAGTCATGATCTATTTGGCCCTGTCAGTACATTTGAGGATACAGGTATCTTGAGTATAGGTTTTGTACTTCGGTAAAGGACCAAGTTGCCCACGCTCTCAGCTAATGCGCGTGGCCAATAATGGACATTGTATTTGAAGGCACTGAAGAGCATGGGAGCATCTGTGCGGGCCCTCGTGTAATTGTATCGAAATCCAGTTTGCCCGAGAGGATTCTGAAAGTAGATATACCCGGATGTCAATATTGATTTAGTCAGATAATAAAGGGATATAATGCGAAGAATCTCATTGTGAGTCAACACGGATGGGCTAGTGCCCGCCTTGGGATCCGACCCTGAAATAATTAGCTGCGGTTTCATCAAAGGTGAATACGCACTAAAACCCATACATTCAATATACTTCTCTCCAATCCACACAAGCTGGCCCATCGGATTATCGTATAGCACAAGGCCTATGTCATTAGGCTAACACTGAGTCAGTGTTTAGGACTTATCGCGGCAGTATGATGCAGCTTACCTTTGAACCTTCCTCAATAAAGTACCCGCTCCCCGTAGCTGACCAGTCAACATATCTCTGCTCTTCGAATTGCTCAAGAGGTGTATTTAGCGTAATATGTTGTGCCTCAAGCTGTTCTGGGGTTAAGGGTAGAAAGGGCAACATAGCAAAGTGTCCAGCTCTTGCTGAGGTATTGAACCCATCAAATTGACCCCACGCTACACCTGTGCCCCAATCGGTACCATGAACTGCATAAGTCTTATACCCTAAGACTTTTGTCATCAAAGTATTGAAGACACGTGCGGAATCATCCACTGTCCAGTTAGCTCCTGGAGCGGATGAAAAGGCGAAGCCTGGTAGTGATGGTACAATCACATTAAATGAAACATGTTTCCCAGTAGATGCTTTTGCCTTTTGTGTGAGCATCTTTATCAGGGGAATAAATTCGAGAAATGACCCTGGCCAACCATGGTAGAGAATTAGTGGGATCGCATCAGGTTCATTTGACTTTTCATGTATGAAATGCACATCAAGATTCTCTATTTTTGCCGTGAAATGATGATATCTTGGAACAGCATGTTATTAAAATAGCCATAATAAACGGTATCATGTTTCATAAACTTTACCTGTTCAGTGATTCTTCTTCTTTGAACCAATCGAAGTCGACGAGCCACTGGTTCCTGAAGGCTTTCAGGGTCTCTAGACTAATGCCAGCTTCATTCCCTGGATATTGAGAGATTGCATCTGGCAGCTCTGTATCTCGTATGCGCTCTAACATGCGAGGAACACCATCGGAGAGGCTAATAGTAAAAGGCCGCACGTCGTACGAACCATGATTGCCACTGGCGACGGATGATGCAGCAGTCAATGTGCATAAAAATAAAAAGGGAAAGCTAATCGATTTCATGTTGGAGGCAAGGAAGAGTTGTAGTAACTTTTAGGGACGTATAAAGAACTTGGCCTTGACAAAGGAACTGTGGAAATAGCAATTTTCTTCTTGAATACAATTTCTCTAGGTGTATATATATGCATAATAGTTTCTACCTATAGAATGCAATATAGGCCCTTCAGATCCATCACCTTACGTCTCGGAATTAAAGTCTTGCGTTTACATCCGACCCATTGGAGATAGAGCATTATAAATGCGAAACCCTCAGCTAAACGGCTTACATGGGGCTGCATTCTATGATGTTTATATGCTGATTATGAGATATACAGCGGGTTTTGCGGTAATAACTTGCCACTAGCGGCAATATGCGGCAATATACATTCCGTGAAATTCGTCACTTTTTGGGACACTCGGCTTTATTCAGCATTATTGATGTTTAATCTCCTTGTTGAAAAGAATATCTGAATACTGACGTTTATAAGACGAAAATAATAACACGCATTATCGTTGCTGCGATCAGGGCACGTCTACCGTTCTGTGCTATGCTGGTTGCCTTCGAGGCCAAATCTCGGTATTAAATAGTACGGAATACCCTAACACTTGCCCTTTATCATTCTTAATGAGATAAAACAAGTCTTCGATTATAAAAATACTATTCAAATGTATGTTTAACTCTTACGGAAACACTATTTGACTACCAATAAAAAAGTCTGTAGATCTTGCCAAGCTTAGCATGTTGCCTCGTTAAAGTTATAAATGAGGCACGGTCAAAACCCAAGATGGAGAGTCGTATGCCGCTGCAGGTAATGCGCGTAGAGAAATAAAGGCTTCCAAAACAAGATAAACCCGTGCGATAACATAAAGAGTCCCTCCAATGCAGCATAAGACGTAAATAAGAATGTGACTCCTTTTACGTTCAGCGCCTTCCAGTATGCCGTACCAAAACCACCACACTGAGCCAGAGAGGTGACCCATGAGGTTGAAGAAAGACCACAAAAGTCCACTGAACACAATATAGACACCGGACATTCTCCAGAACCAAGACTCAACATTGGTGGGAAATTGTTCGTTCCAACCAGCCACGTGAACGGCGCCGTACACCGTACTGGAGCTCCACAAGATAATACCCATTAGATGGCCCTGCATATGACGTAGTAGATCATCTCCCGGCCAGTTTCTAGGACGTTCAACCACAAGCTCTTCTGATGGGCACCACCAACTCTTATTTGAACTCGCTTTGACATGTTCACTTGGCTTGTGGCCTCTTGGGTGCTGACTAACTTTGTCCGGCATTTCAGGATACAATCGATGAGCCTCCCTGTATCTTAGTTCATCTTGATCACAAGGGGGAATGTCGAGCCGTTCTCTAATGGCAGGGTATTGTTCAATGGCTTTGCATGCCAGCTTCCACCTCTCAATCCGCATTTCTGATGGAATTGTCTTGTGGACAGTTTTGCTGGCAACTTCTTCCTGGTGGAATGTATGTGCTGATAGTTCAAGCCCTTTGCGCATAGTGATACGACCATTTACTGGGAACGCGTCGTCTGAGGGCTCCGATTCATCTGTAAGTTGGATATCCTCTTCAGAACCTTGTTGATCGCTTCTTGGTGTGACTTTCGTCCCGAGTGCTCGCGCGTCCAAGCTTTCTTGTGACCCTGGAAGACCAGGGGTGTATAAGACTCCACTCATTTCTGTCTTGACACCAAAGTCACGCAAGACGTCTCTATTGACCTTGTGTTCTGCGCTGACTTGGCTAGACATGTACATGAAAGCACATATTGGTCGAGTCCATTCCCCTCTAAGTATTGTTGGTTCCTTGATCCATCTTGGCTTATACCACCAGAGAGCATAATTGATCAGCGCACAGACGACATGGCCTATAGTATTCGTTTCGAGCGGTGTCAACGGAAGGCCAACTGCGACTCGCACGGCAGCCTGCACTACCATCCAGCTGACCTGGAAACAGCAGATGAGTTTCCCTGACCCGTCCGTCTTGCTTTTATCCTTGATATCCTCCAGCGAAATGTCAGGTAGCAAGCCACATTTGGCAAGCAGCTGGATTCCTCGAGGGGTTACATGAAGGCGTCGTTGAGGGATAAAACGTGGGCCGTGCATTTCGGGGGTATCCATATCAAATACGAATCCACCCATGCCTGCGTAGAACCCATGGACCATCGTCCATTGTGGATTTCGACCGTTGTTGTTCTTCTGTCGGAGATGATTAGCAACTAACATCACAATAGCCCAAGGTTTCTACAACCTCCTGGATAAATTTTGTCAATGTTCGAGCAGAAATAAACTGGCGCCAAGCCGCCCAGATTACAAGCTCAGGCCCAAATATCCCTAGAACACTCCATTTCAAGTATCTATACGTGTATTCGATATCCGTTTCGCCATACGGTGGAAGGTCTAAATAGATAGCTGACCAAACGCATAGACTAAGGGTGAGGAGACATGAGAATAGTAGCGAAAGCGTTCCGCGACCGTCTGGATTTGGCACATAACCAACAAACGTGGTGTTTATAAATTCAGGACGTTGTATTTCCATGGGAATTGCTAATGCGCTCAACGCAAGCTTGGAAAAAGGTAACAGAACTTGGGGATATTCTTCGTAGCGATTGAACGCTCATTCTTGAGAACCGGCAAAAACATCTCGTAGGCAAGATCCAAGGAGCGGAGTTGACTTTGATGATTTGAAGCATCTTGCAAAGGGGCCGATCCTTCAGAGGCTTTGGTTGACCTCTAACCAACCACATATTATTACTGTGTGGCTGCGGGAGAACGGCTGCTCCCTCGCTTAGTTTCAAGGTTATTTCAGGATGGGTTTCAGAAGGTACACGCACACGTTGATTGGAGCAGATTTTGGGGGCTGAAGTTTGCTAGCTGCCATAGGAGCCTTTAGCGCTTTGCTGACTTAACACTGAGGGGATGGGCGGCTAATGGAAAGTTGTCTGCTGATAGTTCACTCACGCCGACAATCCTTCATTTTTCTCTTCCCAACCAGCTGCACTGCAGTCACCAGTCTCTTTTCGCGAACAATGTCTCTCCGGCGAGGGACATTAGAATCCGTCTCTCAACTAAGTATGGAAACGAACCCCCTTATGAAACAGAACAAGGCAGACCATCTCTTGTTAAGAGTGCCGAAGTTGTTGTATTTCCACGAAATACCTAAGTGGCAACAAGACAACGAATTTCTTCTATCAGGCTATAGGTAAGCTAATTACATAGCTCCTTATAACATGAATAGCTCTAATTCTCACTATAGGCCTACGTCTGGCTCTACCTGGGTTTCCTACACCGGCATACTCTATCTACACAACCAAACGATCAATATTTATTCCCATTTAGCTGGGTGCATCGTATTCTGTATTCTGCCATTCTACTTCTACTGGAATTCTTATCAGTTTCAGGCGAACGCACAAGTCGATGATATAGTGGTAATATCCATTTACTGTCTTGGAGTTGCCGTCTGCTTCGCATTCTCAGCGACGTGAGTAGAGTTCTTCAGGCCCTCTATTCATGTTGTTGCTAACCACTTTTCAAGATTTCACATCTTATGGAATCATAGCTATGCTCTCACTTCATTCTGGAATAAATTAGATTATCTCGGTATTCTTGTTTTGATGTGGGGTGCAGGTATTCCGACGATTTACTACGGCTTCTTCTGCAATCAAAATTTACAATGGTTTTATTGGATGACTGTAAGTTGGTCCACAATGTTTATCTATTATATGGGCTAAGCTTTCCTAGACGAGCGGCACTGCACTAGGTTGTGCAATAGTTACATTACACCCAAGCTTCATCTCTCCGCAGTTTAGACATTGGCGCGCATGCTTTTATGGTGGATTTGGGCTGAGCTCCATTATATTCGTTGTTCATGGTCTCATTCTCCACGGATGGGAACTTCAAAAGGCACACATGTCTTTGAATTGGATGGGTTGGATGGCCACGTCTAATCTTACGGGCGCAATCATTTATGCAGCCAGGGTAAGGTTATCTTTGGGCTACTGTTTGGAACTCATACTAACTTTACATAGGTCCCGGAGAGATGGGTTCCACACAAATTTGACATCTTCGGTGCCAGCCACCAAATTCTTCATGTTGCAGTCATGATTGCTGCTGTTATACATTTCTATGGCTTACTGAATGCCTTCTCGATCATTCGTTCCAAAGTCGACACATGTGGCAACTGACAGCACTCAAATATAGGGGGGGGAATGGGCGCAATACGAGTAAATGATCTATTATTTACAGATAGACATCTTTTATTAATTACACAAAGGCGGGAAGAACCACTTTATGGGAATTTCGTGATTGCCTCTTAATCTCCGCAAGTAAAGCTGTAGTGAAACAGTAGAGTGGACTCAGTGGAGCCACCATATCATGTCAAACCACTGTTTTGTAAGGATATTGTTCAACAGACAGGCGTTCAAATTAACTTTCTATGGCGGTTTAAAGATCTATGTTTATCCTTGACGATTAACAAGCAGATAGGCTACGCTGGAGTATCAATATTACACATGGTCTTGGTCTGTCCCAGTGCCACGGCATAATCGAAGCTGGCAGTGCACGGACGGCCATGCTTCAGCTTGGTGAACATGTATTCAACAACGATCAACCTGTGGTAGCATTTACGATGGGTTTAGTTAGCCCGTTATTCGTTTGTGAGCTAGACATCAACATGTTAACATAGCAAGGCTCAATAAAAATTTCGACATCTCTGGTTCGTACCAAAGAGCCTACCTTGAGTATGGAAATTTTTACGAGGTACCATCTTCTTATTTATCTGAAACTAAATCAGATCTTTTGGATAATATGACATGTACACTCGGAAGTCCGTGCTCTAGCATATGGCGTTGCAGTAGCCCTGCAGTAAGGAGTCAAGATCTTAGATCAATGGAGCGGTGGGCAGGTCTGATACATGAATATACAGGGGTAAGCAGCAAAGCCCACCCATCTCCACAGCAAACACCGTATTTCCATCTAAAGCGCCACGCGTCTATCAGTCCAAATTTTCCCACTTGATTCGCTTAGTAGTACTGTAAAAGTAGAGTACCAGGCCTGAAGTTTGCTTTTCGACACCGTAGGCTACAATTTTATGCCACACTTTTAGCCGAAAGGCTCACATACAATTGATCAACATTTTTATATCCAGAAATCTTCACGTATTTGCATAGTGAAGCTGTATCATCGCCACGAACAGCTGGAGATTTATTACCACGACATTCATATTTGAATAAACCTTTGTCACTTAGGATTAAGCCCACAGAAACCAATCTTCGTGGCATTTCTTTACTTTTAACCAACAAAACTCTCTCTTTTTTTTAGAGAGCTTTGGTTTCGGTTATGTTTGTCCGCGATTAACACGTAAATATAGCAACGGCCTAGTTTTGACCGACTTTTCCCGTTAGACGTATTCCAGAAGCCTGTATGATGACAAGACATTAAAGTAAGATAGGTTACGTACTCGTACCTTTAAATGGTTTACGGCTATGCCGGCAGCTTCGGCCATAAGGCAATAAAGCCGAAGCAGCCGGATCAGATAAACTCGGTACTTTTTTTCTACTCCGTGTCCGTTGTAGCGATAGGCAAACTAGGATTATATTATGATTGTATTGGTAATGATATGAGTGAGAGTTAAGTCACAAGCATACCCTAGCTATCAGAAAGTGGACCTGTGTCTTCAACATTGACTGGCTCCTTTGATGTTGAAGGCCCAGGTATCTTGTTTGGGTTAGGAAAAGAGTTGTAATGTCTCAATCACTTGGCAAGGGCTCAATTCACTACGTAATAAAAGCGCGTGGGATTTTTCGTCTAGGAGCATGAAATGTGAGTTCGGGTTCATGCGACTATAGTCCTAACCACTCAAATTAATGAAATGGCGTATTGCGTATTCATGAAGAGAGCCAATTGCTGAAGTCTATCAGCGCTCGATATCCAATCATGCTGACAATTGGTCCAAGTGGTGTGACCAGTGCGTATCCAGAACTCGGTCTGAGCGTCAGCAACACTAGTACCGCTTTTTTTACCCTTATTAGAAAGGGAAACCCTAAGCTTATGTCTGGCCGAACCACAAAAGGAATCCTCTTGCCTTTTCGAGGCTGGTAATACAGGTCTAACCGACGGAAACGCTAAACTCTAAGAGAGTTAATTTAAACAAACTATATCCTTTTCGTTCATGCGGTTTATAGAGAATCTCCATCGTCTTGTGGCAACCAACTGCTGAGAGCCTAATCCATGTATCTTTCTATTTGAGCTTCCTTATTGAGAAGATGAGATTTTAACTAGTTACAGGGGGATATAATCCAAAAATGTTCTGTCTACCACGTAACACTTTCCGCATTCGAAAGTACGAGCCAAGAAACAATCTGATGGCGTGTAAGGTGTAGTATATATATTATGAGCATATCCTTTCCCTTCTGAGCTGATTTGACATTATGAGCCATCCAGTTATACATGCCTATTCTGTCTAATTAAGCGTGATTAGCAAAGATTCCAAAATGGTTACCAACACCTATTCAAAGGCCAATTTCCTCCAGTTGCTGGGCCTATTCAGTTCTGGCGTCCTCGGACAGAACTTGAATAAGCCGGTTTTGTTCACTGATGGATTATCCCCTCATGTTGACAGCGTGTTTTTCCAACACTTGACGCCAACTCAGAGTACATGGGACCAATGGGGCTGGGGATGGATTCCACAGGCTTGCTTGTCAGTTGTCCAAGGGACTCAATTCAGTCCCTACGACATTGAAGTCTACAATGTTCACTACACCGATTGCGCTAGTGCAGTCGTGATGTGCCGACACAACCAGGCTCAGATGTCGATCATTAACATGATTGGTAAGGTAACCTATCTGATTGTGTATGGTTAAAATCGCTAACCTATTCGTGTCTTTCAGATGCTTTCGGCCGTGTACCAATTCATGACCGCCAGTGGACGCAGCACATTCTTGCTCTCCCAGCAAGCTCCTGCAGTGCCGGTACCGGTGGTGCGGTGACGACATTCTACGGCCCCTGTTATATTCCCTCGGTGTTTGTCCATGAGTTGACTCACACATTGGATGCCTATGTCAACGACCAGACAGGGTCAACTGGCTCTGTTCATGTGTACAGCACAACATCTTCATACCTGAACTCCGTCAACCAGGATTCCTGCGTCCCCGACGGTTACGCAAACACCTGTAACTCTTCCAATATTCCTGTTCTCTCTCCGTTTTGCGGATACTAACAACTCCCAGCTCCCCAAGAAGACTACGCCCAAACATCCGTGCTTGCTCTCTACGAAAAGGTCAACCCCGGAGGCCTCGATCCTATCGGAAACTGGCGTTGTTTGGTCAACGCCAAGAATAACCTCGACAGCATCATTGGTCAAGAATTAACTCCCGGTGGCAGCTGCACCCACCGTTGGGCTGATTCAGCAATTGTCTGTATGGGCCCTGCCGCGGGTTGCGCCTCATCCAAGAGAGGCTTTTCTACCAGAAGGGGCGCGAGGGTTGCAGGCCCGAAGCCAGAACCCGCCAACAAGAAGGGCGACCCATTGGTTAGCAACCTCACGCCTGATCTGGCCAGTGTGGCTAATGCGAAGATTGATGACTTTTCGCATTTGGTCAGCAACCACACTGCTAGCATCGAGGCAACGATCAGGATCAATGCCTGGAACAAGGCGGCAGGCAAGGCAACAGTTCCAGTTCCAAAGGCCTAAACCCAGTGTTTGTGCTGGTATTGATACAGATCCTTTGACTAAGTTCTTCAAGGATAGCAAAGTTAGCTACTGTATATATAGTTACTTTACATAATAACTAATCATTTAAATAAAGGCATAGCTGCTTCTATATGACAAGCCAAAATACAGTGGAGCTATCGATGATTCTCTTACTGAGACGAAATTAAGGTATAATGCTAACAAGAAGTCTCTTTATTCCGTTTCTGTAGGCATGGAAACACTTTGAGGGAGATTTCGGGATATTATGCTAATTTAGAGTACCCAATATTTTTATTATGAACGAAATCCCAAAAGCACCCAGCCTGAATAAGGGACCTTCATGGATGAAGTGCGTCAACCCTTTTCAATGGACTGCATTGTCCAGCTGGTCTACGTAATCCTGAATTGTGACTTGTTCTGGGTCATCCGTCATGAACGCATGTTCAATATAGTCATTAGCTATGTAAATTGTTAGCCCCATCTGCTGTTTCAAATAGCAACACACATATGCAGTATATGAAAAGATTAGGTATACCATAAGCTTTCAAATCGTTCCAAGCATCAACGATCGTTTCCAACTGCCGCTTCTCCAGCAGCATGGGCGGAATAGACTGCTTTTCATCGTCAAACAAGTCGTAGAGGGTCTGAAGGTCAGTATTCATTTTGGCCCATGCCCCTTGAAGCGCTTCAAGCGTCTCAATAGCAGGTTTCATAACGTTGACAAGGCCTGTTAACTGGGTCTATAGACGAAAGCTTCCAGATTAGTTCATTTCATCAAAATCTGTAGGATTCAGCTATAAGCTGCTACACACTTACCCCCATAGATGATATATCCCCTTGCAAATGGTAAGCCGTTTGTAATTTTTCTTTGTTTGCATCCAAAAGTTTCTGAATTCCTTCCATTGCCGCCTTCAGTCGGTCGATGTCAGCCGAGCCCTTGAATATTACCACCGCAGAAACAATAGCCCCAACATACGGGCTATTGCACGGCAAAGATTTATTTCTATATTAGCAGGACTCAAAATCACACAATACAGGTTAATCATGCTCTTACACATAAACATAAAAGAGGGACTTTTCCATCTTTTGGAAATCTGCGAATGCGTGTTAACTTAGTATCGGTATGTTTCTCTGTGAGGAGAGAAACTCACCTCTGTCAATTTGTGTTCGTAGATCCTCAATCTCTTTCAACTCTTTGTTGATTTCGCTTGTTAAATGTTCAACATCATTGCCCTCCTTTTCCAGAAGTGCCTGTAGGGTTTTCCCATCTTCCCCAAGTGTATTCTCGTAGCCCTTGCAGTTATCGTGGAACGTACTCAGGGCAGCCAGGGCCTCTTTGATATGATCCTGTATATCCTGAATCTTTTTCTGTTCCTCTTCAATCGTTCCTTTGATAGCATTGGCTAGATCATCAAGCTTTTTCTGGTCGGGATCAGGCTTACTTTGCTCGTCATTGTACTTCCCAACCCATTCTAACATGCCTTGGTAATACGAGCTGCTCGATGTTCCGCCAGCCATGGTAGCGTATGTCTTGATCTGTCCTGAGAGATCAACAAGTTTGTCCCAAGTGACTTCTTTGAATTGTGTACAATCCTTGGATATCTTTATAGTAGAATATTTTTGTTAGTAAACCCATTTTGCTTTTAGAGGAAAGCTGTCATTAAAATACCTCAGTATAGGTTTCGAGTAGATTATCTATCTCATCCCAAACTTGATCGGTTATTTCCTTCGTGGTAGTAAGTCCCAAAGTTTTGATATAGGCGTCGCGGTTAGTTGGGAGCAATTTGCCCGTCCAAAGAAATCTACTGAATGCCACCATCTTGTCATGATTCAGAATGAACGTCTTGTCATCATCAGCAGCAGCATGGACCTTGATGGTCAATTGCTGCACTTTATTGTTGATGAACATGCCTTTGGGGAACCAGACCTGTGGGTCGTCAATCGGCTTTGATGGGTCGAAGTCAGCCATGATTAATGGCAGAAGAGGTTGATGTGTTGTATATATTGCCACGGGAAATCCCAAATGAAGAATCTATCCTGTGCGGATGATGTGAAGAATGATTGAAAGGCAGAAAAAGTAGAGATAAGACGTTATTGGCTTTATATATTTGGAAATCTTCTTTGGTTATTGTAAGCTTTCGGCACTTTTACATCGTCGATTATGTTGAGATATTATTAGGGGCATTTGGTGAGACTGTTCAACGTTGCTCACTTTCACTTTCCCCTCTCTGTTTCATCTTGTTTGTCAGTCAATTATCATTCCGATGGGATAAGATCATACATGTATGCTTCAACCCTCTTCATACGGCGTACCGCGCGCAGCAAATAGTAGGACATACGTCACACATGTAACGACAAACACGACCTGGTGAAACTGCACTCATGTGCAGGCACTATTGCTGATTGAACTGTACTTTCATCATCTCAGTTCTACCAAAACAGGGTTTTGCAATATTTAGTATATTGAAGATAGCTAGAAGTTGTTATTGTTGAAATGAAGATATATAAGCCTCAACAGTCCTCTGGCTTCTGGCCTTTTTGCAATTTCAACAGTTATAATCGTCCTCCACTAATTCAGCTAACTCTAACACGTGCAACGTCTTCCCTAGAGTTTCCGAGAAATAAAAATAGACCCATATAAGAAGTCTGATATTAAATAAAGACAAGCTAAGCGGTGCGCGAGATATCAAAACGTCATGGATGTCTTTTTATCCCTACTTTTGCGTTGGCTATCGTTTATATCGATGAGCGGTGTAGGTATATACATACTATGAGTCTATGACTGTTTTTCCGAAGATAGTGCAATCTCAAGTTGTCTTCTCTTACACTGGAAGGAAATCATGAACCAGTTGTCCATCTAGTTTCCTATGTCTACTCAAAGATGTCAATATACTAGGCACTTACTTGTGTAAATATACCCAAAGCTTACGTGTCACGCAACTCATGTTGCTGTAAGAGTGTCTTTCTGGGTAACTGCGGGAATTACGGTGCCTTATCGTTTATATTAGAAAATGATTCGTGGACATGACGTTAGACTAGACGTCATCCAAACGAGTAGTTACGAAACGTTCGCATGCATCCCTCGAACGAGACAAGCGGCATGATATATGTGCTACAAGGCTCATCTTCAGAGGCCGAAATCTTTATCTCTTGAAATGTTGGGGAATGCTGTGAATTCTCAGACGGTTTACGTATATCAAGGCAGGTTGGTCCCAATATGCAGAGTGCAGCCCGAGCTTTATCTTCACCTTCGTTCCATCTGCATCCTTAATAACATGGCAAATATTAGGCTTCAACCGAACAACCCCACCGACTGGCAGAAGTATGCCAGCTCGGAGGCCGTGACCGCAATTCCTCTACGATATGGGGACAACGTAAACAATCGTTCGGTGAGAAGATGCCTACACTAACTAATGAGATGTTTTTGAGATGTAGAGTCTAATATGCTAACAGAAACTGGCAATCCACCGGGGCGTCCTTCTGGACGCATCAGCTGTCCTTGATCCTGAAATGCATAATCTGAACGTCTATACCGATGTTCTTGCTTTCATGACCGAGGATATCACCCTCAATCCCGCCAAATACGGCACCGTAAATATTGTAGCCAGGGTTTTGACCGCGGCCAAGCCGGTCACTTTACGTGTCCCTTCAGGCGATGCGGCCACCAGTGCTATCTCTATTTATGCTCGTGTGTTGGACCAGCCTATATCAGTCTGTATGGGTGATTCCAAACCGGTAGCGCTGGATCTCGGCGCGGATACCGACAATGTTGGGGTAGCTGTAGCCTTCGATAGCGGCGAGATGGTCGTCGAATATCTCAAGAAGTATCCTTACGATAGCCATCCTGAGCTACAGGCCAGTCTCGAGACCGAGCTACGGATTGCTTTGATTCAATTTTGGATCAACAGCTCAATTGCCATCTCTATCTGCTCTTATGTGGCGGTCATCACAGCGGGTCAGAAATCCTACACGATGCTCAACACACAAGCCGTGGCCCTGGGCCAGCAACTTGCAGGCCGAGTTATGGCGGGCCAAAATATGACCTATGCCCCTGTGTTAGTTTTAGACACATACAAGGACACCATGCAACTGGCGCTGACGGCTGCCTCCGCATTCGAGACTCAGTACGATCGCTTTCAGGATAAAGCAACGTCTCTGAAAGAGCAGATTGAGGCGTGGAAGACAATGCTTGCCAAAGCTACTGAGAGCCAAACCATGCAAGGCAAACTGCGTGACTCGGCATATCAAAAGTACCAGGATGCTGCTAAAGCAGCCGACAGCTGCGACCAACAGTTCAGGTTTGAGAATGACGCTGTACAGAATGCCGGGGTACACTTTCAGGATGGCATAGAGAAATGGAAGTTCGAGCAGAAGCTTAAAGCAATAAAAGAAATCATCACGGCTGTCATTAGTAAGTATCTTGCCGTGATTCAGGCCTGCCTAGACGAGGCTAATTTGACATCTGCTTAGCATTTGCTGTTGGCATTGGCGAAATGTGCGTTGGTAATCCGGCTGGAGCCAGCGGAGCAGAGAAAGCTGTTGAGGCTGCTGTGGAAGCGGAAAAAATTGCCAATCAAGTCGCAGCAAAAGTAACTTCAGGCACATTCAAGAAGCTAAAAGATGTTGTCAAGGCACTGGGCAAGTTATATCCATCAGTATCTCAAATGGTCAAGGCAATCAAAGCTCTCGAATCCAATCCTTCTGTCGATGTTCCCTCCATCGCTGAGATCTCGGGCACGACAAAGGGGGATGCGGACTCCAGTGCTATTGCTACCATGGCAGCCTGGGACATTTGGATTCTTGAATCAGATGACCAGATGGCATTCGCAATTACGGCTGGAATTGAAGGCGCAACTGCATACCAGCTTGCTCTGCGGAAGCACGCAATCAACGGAAAGCAGCTGGTCCAAATCCAGGCTGAAGCTGTTAAAGCTGGGTATGAGTATGTTCAGGCTCAAATGGAACTCATTCGTTGCACAAAACAGGTGAAAGATCTCCAGAGCTTGATTGACAGCTATACAGGACAAGAGGACGTCTACTTCAAAGCCGAGGTTCAACTCTATGATCGTCTATTGGCTCTCAAAACGGGTGTGGTGAATGAGCTACAAAATATGGTTTGGGCATATCGATACTGGGCTCTTTCAGAGAGCAAACTTGTTCTTGACGCCACGAAATCCATTGAAGATTACGACAGCGATCTTTATCAGATCGCCCGCGATATGGAGACAATAGATGAGCAATATCCCAGCGATTTCCAAGGTAAGCTACTACTGCTGCTTTCTATCTTTTTACAGGACTAGCTGACCGGTACAAAAAAGGCTTCACGTACTATGAGGAAAGTGACAAGGTATATATGCTCACTCACAGCGCTGTCACGAAGGAAGTAATAGCTGACAATACTGGTAGCTCCCATTTAACTTTGGAGAATTGCTGGTCAAAGGCCTTACAGGCGAAACATACACTGGTAGCTTTACTCTAGCCCCCAACAAATCTTTGGCTGGGGTTTTCTTCGGGGGTTCTCACTACCGGCTGAGCGGCTTAGATCCAACTCTCAGAGGAGCACTTCCAAAGAAGAAAGCCGTCAAAGACGGCGTGGTAATTGTCCACTTGCAAATTACCACATCTGGAATATACGAAGATATACGAGATGGTCAGGTATTTCGCTTTGCAAGCCTTCCCCAGTCTCGCCAGTGTTCCTACGAGCTGAACGAAAACGGAGAAAGAGGAAAGACATGGGATAATCCCATATTTGAGACTAAATATCACGCCGAGCCCACTCCATTTACGCAATGGAAGATCAAACTTCTGAACCCTGAAGACGTTGACTTGAGTGGATTGGTAGGAGTTGATCTGAAATGGGAAGGACATGTTCGATTTGTACCGAGTCAATTCTTAGGAGGAAAGTTGAAGGAGTAAGACAGCATAGCTAACATAGTATCTTTCGGAAGAGATGTAGTAAATTGCAGTATGCCATTGACAGTCTCTGCGTGTGTGCTGCCAACAAGAGATTAAACTGAAAAAATAAACCAGGGTACTGACTATGAGAGCTAAGATCCGTGAAGCTTACACCACATACAGTATCAACCAAAGCGCAAGTAGCCTCAGCCTGAAATTGTTCCTTTCTCTTATAGAGATTCATAAAGACTACACTAAGTTGTAGTCGAGCAACTGATGGTTCAGAGTAGGCGTCGCTGCAATACGAGCAGATTCACGGTGCTGGAGCTGCCGTGAAGGTTGAGCTATCCCATATATTTGTCTAGGAAATCCTTAACTATATAGTAGAAAGCTAGATTAGCATTTGGCAATCAGCAGTTCCCTAGTCAACAATGGCCTTCTCATACCTTCGGTCGCCAAATCGCTCCACATCTCCAAGAGCTTATTCTTCTGTAGATCCAGAAGAGGCCCTGGTCCAGGTTTTGTATGTTCCGCCACATAGGTAGACAATGCAGTGAGATCATTCCAGATATCGACAGTGGCTCCTACAGAAATCTCCTATCAATATCACTCGTTTTCTGACTCAAAGTGTGAATTGGAGGGAATGCCGTACCGACAGCGTGCTGCAAGTTATTCATTGAGCCGCCCGAGTCGTCTTGCATATTTTGCTTGTCTATTATGTCCTGTTCAACTTATTCGTCAGCAATGGCATAAAGGCACGAGAGAATCATATGCGGCTCTACAGATTGACTGGGCTGAAGGCTCACCTGGAGAATTCCCAACGCATTGCAGTCATCATCAAAGTCCTCCAAGTCACGTTCGCCCTCATGGCATGCGCGAAGTCGCTCGATGGTATCTTGACTGGACAAATCAGCGCCAATCTTTTTGACCAGGATTTGCGCCTCAGTAACGTTTCCAATAGCGTCTCTCAGGCTGTTGGTTACGTCGGTGGCTATATCTGATAAGGATGCGAGTTTATCTATGCGTTCTTTCATTTTCGCCTGAACTTCCTCGCGGAGGCTGTCGTTGTCTGATTCATGGCCGTAGAGTCTCTCAAGAGCATCAAATATCTTGTCTAGATGAACATGAGACATATATCGGGATCAGATTAATTGGAGGGAGATTGGAAGATGGGCTTTCTTTACCATAGTCCATTTGAGCTGCAGCTGCGATTTCCAGAATGTGTCTGCATACGTCTCCCACGGAACGATATCCACTCTGATTCATAGATTTAAATTCCGTGCATTTCAACATCTGCGGGGCAGTATTTTTTACTTACTTCCAAAACCATAGATTGGTTGGTAATCTGCTGCGTTGTTATTTGGAATGACTGGCGACAACTGAGAATGGGTGTATACCTTGTAAAAGTCATCCATGATAGGGATAAGTACATCAGAGTACAGCTGTTAGCTTTAGCTTCAAGTCTTACTGACAGAACAGTACGATTTGAGCAATACCTCTTGCATTCCCTTGTCTGTAAACCCAGCCACATAGCGAAGTTTTTGGTCATCATATGGCAATCTTAGCGTTGCCTGCGTCGCCTGTTGGAGCTTTGAGAAGTTCGGCCCATGACAGACAAAGTTTGAGTTGTTGTTCACCAACAAGCCTCTCGGGCTAAGGAAGGACTCGTCGAAGGACATTGTCAAAATATATAATTGTTTAAGGTTTTTTCTTGTCTTGGGTGGGCAATGCATTCTACGTTGATGAACGAAAAGCGCAGTGTAGCTTTATATATAGCTGTGTTCTTGCCTACAATAGAGCGCAAATGTGATGAGATCATGGCGGTAACATTGGTGTAAGACGATTTATGCAAACAGATGCCGGTTGACGTGTGATACCCAACCTGTCTCAACTTTCGGCAGTTTGGTTACACCCAATATTACGCGGCGTTTTATTGGAGAATTTGTGGTGATGGGATATTCTGTCTAACTTCACTAGCATCATGATGTTTGACTCCCAAGCTTTATTGCTGATATTTTACGAAAGATCGTTTTCATAGCAAGAATCCTTGATGACATAAGACAATTACTAGAATAGTATTATATGCGAAGTCGACAGAAAAGGAAAAAGCTCAAGCGCTGGAGCAGTCGTTTCTTTTGCTTTCACTTGCAGTATGCCATAGCTTCATAGAGTGTAAAAAGAACGTCTCTTCTCAACAAGCGACTGACAGCTCAATCGGCGTTTCGTGATTGGTTGATAACCACCACGTGACCTGCCCGGTTAGCTCAATCGGTAGAGCGTGAGACTCTTAAGAGTTACACATTCTGAATGCAATCTCAAGGTTGCGGGTTCGACCCCCGCATTGGGCTTTTCCTATATAACAACGCGGTTGAGATTCAGTCGCTCTCTTTTTTTGCTTTTCTTTTTTTTGGTCAGTTTAATAAGTAAGGCTCATGAAAGCTCATGTTACTTCACCGTTTTGTAGTCGGAGGGGATGGTTTGTGACAAGTAACATTGGATCCTTGCATGCATATTTGCTTGCTACACAGCTGCCTATTTCAACCAAGCGGACAAACAAAGTTCTTCATACCCCAGCACCGTGCCTCTGACGACATTCTGAGCGTCCTTTACTGTTTATTAATAGATTCCTCTCCAATCATTCGTCTACTGTAGAGGCGGAAGAGGCGGAAGACAATAAGTCGTGAAATTTTGCTTCTAGATAGATCATCCGGCATCATTCTTGCAACATCATTGAACAATGGTGAGTTTTTGAGATGGTCATCTATGCCCCCATAGAATCACTCGTTGGTCGCAGTATGGATTGTTGCCGTTAGGTAACAATGGCAGGGGTAAATGCCTTCTTTGTACAACAGAACCCTTTTTCATCTGGCTGGCTGGCTGGCTGGAGCCGTCGTTCAAGCTCAATTCCAAAGGCGCATGACAATGTGAGCTTTCTCCAGCCCATCTAATCGGGCAAGACAAAGTTTCCCGATTTGACCTGTGGGGGTCATTCTAAGCATGGATGTTCCTCAAACATAGTCTTCTTGTCGGCAGCTAGAGGCGCTTCTTTGCGGTGAGCTGTTTGTCGAGAATAGCGTTGAAAGTTGCCCATTGGCATTGTCCAGCCTATAAGATTCTGAAACAAGCTGTGTGTACATGTAATCGACCAACGGAGTTGTACGTAACAACAGCTGATCGGCCATCAATTTTGACATGATGACATTTCATATCCTTTTCAATGCCTAAACAGCGCCGTCCCAGCTGTTTACCCCACCGCTTTAGTTCGTAGATGTAAATTTACACGAATCACAACAAGATCGTCCCTTGCTGCTTTCGCGATGATTCGATCCTCAATGCTGCTCCAGGTCATTCGGGCCGGCTCTGAGTACCGCCGGTACCCCAGATTATATATCTTCCACCAACCACAGCTGTTGAACCTGCATTTGAGCATTTTCGGAGGGCTTCCCGATTCGCTGCCCAGAAGTTGGGGAAAGCCAAAGCTTCGGAAAAGCGTCAGGATGGTAGCAGTTGTTGTAACATGACGGATAATTTTGCGGATCTTGCCCCGGACTTTGGATCAAGGTTATCTTGTTTACCATGTCATTTAAATTCCCAGTCCTCTCCGCATGCTCAATTCAGTGGGTTCAGGATTGCCTCAGTTTGTTCAGAGTATCTGCATTGATCCTTCTGCTACGAAGCCAGTGCCACCATGGTTCGAGCAATTCAATTGCTGACATGGCTCGCGGGAGTCGCGTCCGTAGTCAATGCGGCTGCCATTGACATTGCCCCAGAATCGTAGGTTCTTTTCTTCTCGTGTCTAGACACACAATTGGTTCAATCGATGCTCACAAAATCACCAGACTTGTTGATCGCGGTCTCTCTTTGTCTTTAGATGCTAGCCTCACTTTCGGCCAGTGCCATCCTGTCATTCGACACCAGGATTTCTGGATGGAAACTATCAAGCACACGGGCATCTCTCCATTTCTGAACGATTCCTCGTATTCCGTCTACCGCAACGTGAAAGACTTTGGTGCAAAGGGCGACGGCAAAACAGATGATACCGCTGCGATCCAAGCGGCTATTGACGGTACGATTCCCAGTATTCTTGAAGATATCTCGTTCTAACGCTTGATACAATCAGCCGGAGGACGCTGCCTATGGGGTTGCGGTCCAGGAGATCCTCCTGCAAAGACGCTCAAACCTGCTCTCATCTACTTCCCCTCCGGTACTTACAAGATCTCACAAACCCTCAACAGCTACATCTACACCCAGCTTGTTGGCAACCCATTGGATAGGCCTGTTCTCAAGGCCTCCAAGGATTTCTCTGGTCGATATCTGTTAGATACCTTCCCTTCTCCGACCACTTCGCCATTTCCCACTACCATTAACCTCTACTACCACGTTCGAAACTTCGTTTTCGATACTACAAGTGTAGATGTCAAGTCATCCGTGGCTTGTGTCAACTGGCCGTCTGCCCAGGCTGTGACTCTGAGCTTCAACCACATGAAGATGGCCGAGAACAGTCTGCACCAGGGTGTCGTTTTCAACGGAACCACTGGTGGCGGCGGCGGCTCTGCTACTTTTATGGGCGACCTGGAGTTTACCGGAGGTAACATTGGAGTGAGTATTCCTGTGCTATAAACTGAATACAGATGAGCAACGGCTGATCTAGGTGATGCATATAGATTCGACTGAACAACCAGCAGTACGCTATGCGCGCTCTGACTTTTAACAATGTCAAAACCGGAATCCAGGTTGATCACATCTTTACACTGTCTCTTCAGGGTGTCAAGTTTAACAACGTCAACACCGGCGTTAACTTCACTGCCCCACCAAACAACTCTGTAGGATCTGTCATTCTGATCGACTCAGAAGCCATTTCCACCGACAAGGTCGTTGTATCACAGCACACAAAGAATGCCGATGGCTCCCTGATAATCGAGAACCTCAAGATCAGCCGTGTCAACCATGTCGTCGCTGATACTCAAGGAGCCTCTCTTCTTTCTGGATCAACTCGATCCACCACAGTGAAATCCTATATCCAAGGAACAGTTTACAAGGATCAGACTACCGGCAAATACCTCGAAAGCAGTGGCTCTCTATCACGACCCCAAGCCTTGGTCGACTCCAGTGGTGCCTACTGGACCAAGTCGCGACCTCAGTATGAGCAGTACAGCTCTGGCTGCTTTTCGAGCGTCCGAGACTTTGGTGCTACCGGTGACGGCAAGACAGATGCTACCAAAGCCATCAATGCTGCTCTCAAGGCCAATGCCAACCGAAGGATCACTTATTTCCCTGCCGGAAACTACCGAGTTAGTGGCACTATTCACGTTCCTGTTGGATCCAGAATTGTCGGCGAGGTGTGGTCTACTATTAGCGGTGAGTGATCATTCCCGGTATAACCATATTCCCATAGTTTCAATGCTAATCAATCCATCATTTATATAGCATATGGAAAGACATTTGAAGATGAGAAGAACCCTCAAGTTGTCTTCAAGATGGGCGATACCGGCTCTCGCGGCATCATCGAGGTGAGCGACATCGCCTTTGACGTTGCTGATGTCCTCCCCGGCGCCATTCTCGTAGAAAACAACGCTTCGGGATTTAAGCCCGGCGATGTTGGTCTGTGGGATTCGCACTTCCGTGCTGGTGGAACAATCGGCTCTGAGGTTGAGACCAAGTGCCGCTCTTATCCTCAATCGCCCATCGAGCAGTGCAAAGCTGCATTCTTGTTCATGCATCTGAAGTCCAACAGTCAGACCTACTTGGAGAGCGTCTGGGGCTGGTCCGTCAACCGTGATCTGGACGGATTGAGCGGTGCCACGAACGGAACCAGTCAGTCTGTTGCCGTCGGTCGAGGTCTTCTCGTCGAATCCAAGCGCGGAACATGGCTTGTTGGCACTGCATTTGAGCACTTTGTGCTGTATCAGTATCAGTTTGTTGGTGCTGAAAACGTGCAAGCTTTGATGGCGCAAACGGAGACTGTATACTGGCAGCCTGCACCTGTGGCTCCTCAACCTTGGACGTGAGTATTTCCATAATTGTTTATTCTTGCATTTGTCTTAGATGTTAACTTGTTTCCTAGGCCTGATGCCCGATACTCCGACCCCGATTACTCCAACTGCGATGGAAGCTCGCTTCAGTGTTTCATGGGTTGGTCTCTTCGTGTTGTCGGTGGCAGCGATTTGACCTTCTACGGATTGGGATTCTGGCAGGTAAGACTACATCTGCTCACTTACATCCTCATACCTCCTGTTCGATCTCAATGCTAACAACATCACACAGTTCTTCAACGGTCTTAATGGTGTTTCGGGCCCGTATGCTCAAGATAACATTGTCTCTATTGAGGGCCAGCCCAAGAGGTTGAAGATATACAACCTTGGCACACACTTGGTGAAGAACATGGTCACTGTAAATGGCAATGCTGCTGCTCTCAGCGCCGATAACAAGGGCGGATGGGGTGGCCTTATTGCTGCTTACCTTCCCTTTGCGTAATACCTAGTATAGATGCCATCACTAGATGAAATACATTAATGACCATCTTTCCCAAAGACTACATGTAATTTCACCAATGCTTACAGTACGGGAGATGTCGATAGTGGTGCTCTGCTTAACGCCATCATTACTTATAGGTACGTTGTACCATAGCCCACATTCATGAGTCATAGAAACAGCGATGTAAGCTAAAAGGCTCTTAATTATCACCCCCAAGCTCATTAACTCATTTTATATCCATACTATGGCAATTTCATGAAGACATCCAGCATCTTTGGGTAATTCGGTGTGCCCAAGCCCGTGATTGGATCCCAGCCTTCCGCTGCCTCAAATGCCACAGAATCGCATATCGACGTATTTCCCTTTGTCACATCATTAAACATCTGTGGATTTTTATAAATGACTGGATTCACAAATCCCAGAGTCGATTTTCCTGCTTTGAGCCTCTCCTCGTTGATGCGATTGATCGAAGCTGCCACTATCGGCGTAGACACGCTGGTTCCACCTTGAGCTACAATCTCTTTCTCGGCGCCGAAGACGTTGAGGACATTCCATCCCAAGGCGCTGACATCGGGAAAGCCACGGCCCTAGTCGTTACAACGGTCGCGATAGAGGTCCTGATAGCTGTACAAGTAAGCCTGGACAACCTCGTCTTGATAGGCAGGGACGGGGATTATATCGTGGGGTTCGAGGCGGCTACATTTCTCCCAGTGACGATGGCTATGAATATCTCGCCGCTTGTGGGTGACATACGTCGTCAGAGATGCAGCACAAACAACAGCCACCGAAATCAACCCAAGGTTGCAAATGACGAGGGCGCCATGATGTCTTAGCTAGCTAGACGCAGATACAGGTTAAATCTGACTCTCAATAAGATCGTTTGTTTAGAATGATTTCAATCCTCTTTTTGACTCTCACAAGATATTGAACCCAATAAATACCGTGATGATATGAGCAATGACGGCCTCGATTATCTCAGAACTTTATGAATAACTGTAAGTAGAAGCATGCGAAGTGGAATTTTACTCAGACATGACTAAAAGTTCAACAATTAAAGTGCCTCTTTGAGTCTTCACATATCTGACTTAAGCCTACATGAGCTTTCCTCTCCAAGGCATTAAATCCCAAATATCGGGGTCGGTTACAGAGAGAAACAGTGGATGACGTGGATTGTAGCGACCCTGGCCGGCTGGATACGAGGCACACACATATAATACCAAACAGAGATTCCAAGGGCGTATAATACCTAACAAATACTTCACATACATATAATACCAAGAAGACACTTCACATACATGTATTGTCTAACAGAAACTTCACCTACATACAATGATAAGCAGAGTGCTCAATTACATGTAATGCCTAATAGAGTCTTCTCATGCACAAAGTCAAGGCGAACTCACTCTTTTCTCTCTATACGAGAATTCGATAATGCACCCTCTGCAAGGCACAGATGGTCTACATGATGACCTATATAATTGCCTAAATAGCCATCTTATTAACCATTCAACTAACTCGCTGAAAAATTGGTGAACTCAGCCATAGGCTGACGACGCAATTGAGATCAACGTGAAAGAATAATATGACAAGTAAATATTGCTGATGAGTTGATGATTGAGACAGGGGTAGAGAGAATTGCAGGCACCAAGAGTGCTGTCAGGTATTATATCATGTATTTTAAAAAGCAGCGAAGAAAATCTCTTCTTGACCGCGATACCAAACCCGCCTGAGCCTACCGAAAAATAGGTAAATATATGAACTAGTATTTCAGGGCGTTTAATGAAAGAAAAGATAGCAGGCCTTTCGAATTGCAAGCTTCATATGTATTTACTATATTGATGACTACCTACATCAATGTGAAACTAAACTAACTCTGTATGATTGAATTTACCCTGAGTCTAATAAGAATCTACATATATTACACGACGTATTCAATACGTAAATTACAAATCATAGAATAACATCCAAACAAGAAAAACATGACTAAATCCTCTGCATAACGCGGTTTGACAACTCCTAGGCTATACCCACAGTACCAGCCTGTAGTAGAGACATCAGTCTTGAAAACATGAGACGGAATCGGCTGCCATCGGGTGTTTGCTATCAAATATCAGCAAGTTGCATGAATGAGGGTTGTCCTCGGCTGCCCGTACCCCTCACTCAGTACCTACACATGCAGAAATTAGTAGGCGAATAGGAATTTATCCTGATTCCGTGATATGTAATTATTTAATCTAGCCTTCTTGCTCTTCGTGTGGATGCGCGCATGATATTTGTAATTGCAAACAGGTGATCTGCGACTTGGATGCTGCTCCGGAATCGGCCAGAAAGTAAACTGTCAGATGGCTGCAGAATCTTAAACACCAGGAGGAAAAGTGAAAAAAAAAAGAAAGAAAGAAAGAAAGAAAGAAAAAAGAAAAAGAAAACATAAGAGGAGTAGAAAGCATAAGAAAGCCTTCTCAGCAAACAGTCACAGGCATTTTTTCTCATCTATATTTTGTCTGTAAAATATTATTCGTTTTTGTAGAGTCGTACCTGGGCCGATCGTGTAAGTGAATTCCGCGGAATTGCACACCACACACATAAACCACTAGTAGCCATGCAGCTTCTCTCCGGGACTCCCGAGGAACATGCATCATGAGGTCTTTCAGGGCGCCAACTTGCTAGGCAATGTGTCTCCACCTTAGCTGCATCTGTGGCCGACTAATATGGGCAGCTCTCGGCACTCGTTTGAACTACGAAGCGAGGGATGCCCGAGGCCACTTTTTTTCATTGTGACCCAAAAGTTTGACGATCTCCCGGATCCACATTGGCGATTGAGTACTGGAGAGAACCACTTTGAGCTCCATCATGTGACGATCATGCCATGAAGCTATGAAACTCTTGAGAGCTGCATATTGAATCACCAAAACCAACTGTCTTAGGCATAGTGCGTATGAGGTATCATGTTTATCATTAACGAAAGTCTAGAGCTGGGTGTAAAACAAAGGTATCAAAAACGACCGAATCTATCCATCATTACTTCATGTCCGTGCAATCCCCATCCCATTCTCAACTTCATTAATATGGGGATCCATTCTCCACTTCAATCATTCTCTCCATTTTGGTTCGTGTTGGTATCTCTCTATTGGTAAAACGCGGTGACTGTTTCAGTTGCGCAAGATGCTAGTGCGGTGCACAAACAATGGCTGGCATTCTCAGAATGACATGTGCTGCAGATGAACGGCGCAAGCGCGGAGAGCGGAGACTTGCTGGGCTGTTCTCTTAGTTCATCTGCTAGATGCGCTGTCGTTGTTTAGACAGAGTTGTCGGAGGGGCGGCCAGCAGAGATCTCCTTGTTGTGGGGAGCAGCAGCGGGAGTAGCATACTCGGCACGGAGAAGGATGCCCTCAACAATGGTGTTGCACAGAAGGAAGAAGCTGTAGATGTAGCGGTTAGTGGAATGCTCGTTTAGAAGAAGGGACATAGTGAGATGCTTACAATCCGATGAAGTTGAAGGCGTCAATGGCCTTCTTGCGGGAGCAGTGGCCCTCACCAGGCTTGCCGAAGCCGCACTTGCCGCTGCTCCAGTCCTGAGAGGAGAAGATGAAGGAAGTGAGCCAGAGGTAGGAGAAGACCAGGTTCATGGGAGCCAGGTATCCACGGTATCTGCCAATGAGAGGCAGGACAGCACCAACGAGCCAGAAGCCCAAGGTGATAGTAGCCTAGATGCGAAGGTTAGCTTACAAGAGCTTGGAGATGGTATAAGTCTAAGTGGGTAGACATACAATGACTTCCTGGTAGACGATGTTGACACCGCGGTAGTCGTACTTGTGAAGGAACCAAGAGACAAGACCAGTGACGATGGTCGAAGAGATGAGGATCATCAAGTGGTTGGCGAAGGCGATGTATCGCAGGGTAGCGTGCTCCAAGTTGCCGAACATTTTGGCGGAAATTATTTGCAAGTTGCTTCTAAAGGGTATTAATTGGTGTTGTGAGAGTGATGATCCTTCAAGGAGCTCAAGGTGGCGGTGTTGTCGGGGTATATATGTTAATGTATGAGGGTATATGGATGTCAATTAATGAAGCTGTTGATCCAAGCTATTTGCTTGTTGTAGAGGATGTTGAAGCTGATGCTGAGTGATCCGAATAACCTCCAGATACGCGGAGCGCACGACCTTCTTTATACCAATCTCCATCGCTGTCTCCCCGCGATGTCTCTTGCCGAACGAATCCGTTCATCGGATTGATGTCATCTGATGATTCGCCTTAGACTGAGAAAGAAAAATATCACGACAATGAGGCTGCGACGTCATAGCATGCCACTTCTCACAATGCCGACGATTAGACATTGCTCGGGCATTGGGCCATCTGCCGGCGCTCCGGGAGCTCCGGCAGTTCTGCACCCACCTGACTAACGGCTGCACAGCTTGATTCTTTGGGCTCTTAAGACTTTTTCTGGGTCTCTTGTTTAGCCGCATTGCTGCATTGGGCTGCCAAGAGCTTTGGGTCACATCAGGCAATGTCCAATGAGTTGTTGTGTATTAACCGAGGGCATGAGGATGCCTTCAACCGCTCGCCGATTTTGTCGGGCCAAAATTTGCAGAAGAGGAATAAACGCGAAGGCGAGCAGGGTCTGAAGCTAGCTGCATGGAAACACCTGCAGATTCCATTGGCTCGGCACATTTCGGAATTGTGACGATGCCCTCCAATGGCGAGCTGTAACTCACCAGAGCTTTGCACAGTCAGCAAGACATAGGAATCCGAACTTGTTGCCCAGCTATTGCTGCATGTTAACATAGAAACTTTGCCCGGAACTAACGATATCGTATCTGTCTTAGTATAACACATCTCTATCCTGTGAGAAGCAACTATCCACTAGTATTCCGGTTTGCTCTCTTTTTTGGGTATCGCCAAGACGCGTTGAGATGCTGCCCGGTTCAGATGAGCAAGTTTTTGAGTCGCAGAATTGCGATACATCGTGAATCCGTAGATCGGCGATGACTTGCCGGGCGGGAATGGCCTCGTTCGATAATTTTTCTAGGTCGAGGTGGATGACACTCACGGCGGGCGGCGGCTCGGTGTTGGTCGGGATGTGCCGTCAATTATTTTCTCACCTCCGAGCCATCAGCTAACCCAGCTAACGCAGCGACGTCATGCTAATCAACGCAAAACCAGTGAGAAAAATTATTTGCGTACCTGGCCGGAAATAATGGGCTATTAGTCTGCAGCTTATTGCCCATTGCAACTTCAGCATCTGGTTTGCATCGTGTGTTGCTCTCATATGCTCACACTTCTCGTTATCTCTCGACAGAGGTCATCACGACAATTTCTTTGGCCATTCCTCTATTTTCTTGTGCTAATTGACATTCGCGCCATTTTTTTCTTGGTGTCAAATATCGCGATTATGAATAGGATGCTGTTCTAGGCTTTGGCTGAATGTGTCATTCTGCCTTTTTTCCGTATGTAAGTTCGGCGGTTCGCGATAGCTTGTGGCAACGGTTGTCGGCTACGGCACGGGTAGCCATCAAATCACATCACAGCGCGCTTTGCCTCATCAGCCTCTCGTCTAAGGTAATGCTTCAATAGCTTTGGACCGACGAGTCATTTGGCAAACAGGTTTTTGTCCTTGAAGGGTTACATCTCAGCTTTCACCAATCGTCTTACATACTGGTACCGGTGGTGGGGGAAGACGTCCGGAGCTGCCGATTCCATATTCCAGAATTTTCATTCCGGTTCACCAAAGTACAAACAAACGATGGCCGCAATCACTTACTTATACAGCCCATGAGCCGATTGTGTACATTCGTTCTATTCCAATTGCGAGTTTTTGCGTTCAATGACTCTTATATTTCTTTTTCGCGTTGTACTTCGGGACGAATGCTGCTGGACGAAATCATCGCCAAATCATTGCAAGAGCGTAGTAGCGTCTGGGGTCCAAACACACACATACGCTTGAGGTATAGGTCGAATGGATAATAGAGATAACATTCTCAGTTTGCTTTCATTGTTTGACAATATTGAAACAATGAAATGAGGTGAGAGACTTAGACGCAGATATTCAGGAACGAGTGTCCTTTTAAGCATAAAATGGGTGGCTGTGCCACAAAGTCAAACCATTGCCACCGACATCACAACGTATGCTCTCATCGGGTTCACACTCCAAGAGGATACGATTACTATCTGACTGACGCAGCATTTTAAGTCCGCGTATTTACTTGCCACGATCGCAGAGGGCGTATAACGTCATATGACGCCCGATGCAATGACAGGCTACCAAAAGTAAGGACTTCCAGCACGTTGCAATTACCATTACAGTATTCTGCAGGCCATACATCTTTATTTTCATGCTCTCACGGTATCAGCGGAGAGCACAGATAAGATTCGCTATAATCGTCCAATGCTCGGGATTTTAGCAACAGTGTACCTAGATGAATTATAATAAAAATATGAATCCAATCATATTCCTTACTGTATAATAGTCTAAGCGCGGCCGCTTTCCTTGCCTCTCACCACATCAAGCGGTAGAGATTGTACCCATGATAGGAGTCAACAACATGTGCTGAAATTCGGCTCCGCGGCTCAGCTGCTTATGTTGTATTTCTGAAGATAGTAGTGTCTCTTCCTATTCGACGGCTCTGTTCTGAAACCTATTCTGAAGGGATGGACTGCCATGCTCCACGGGCGGCCCCATGGTTCCGGTCCGCGGCGGAGATAGTAACTCCGACTGGATCACCTCAAACGGCGGCATCAATCTCAACATTGAGTGCCAAATTGACGAAATCCGCAATCTGACTCCTACTCCTTCGCATGAGAATCTCGCCAATCCACCCCTGATGCTACCTATAGAGATATCTCCGTATGATCAGTCACAGAGACATTCGTTGAATCGGCATCGTTCACAAAGTCCGATGATTTCGTAGGAGATTCGCCGTCCTGATACGTGGTATCAAGGCTAGTAGTTGCAAGTATGCAATGACACCCAGTACGGAATCTACATGCGTCACTGAAACACAAGCAAGGGAAGTCGTTATATCTCGATCAGAATCTGATGATGTTACTGGCGCGCGGCTAATACTCCGCTATTGGTGGATGCTCCCTATTTCCATACGAATTCATGTAGAAAGGCACTGCCAAACGTACAGCAGGACAATTGATAGCTCCACAACAAGAAAGGAGAGCGGAGAGCGGAGAGCGGAGTATAGGTTAGAGGAATACGAAGCACGGAGCATATCTTAGAGGAATGCGGAGTATGCACGGGGCTTCTATGTATCCTTTACATACCTCATTGATAGGAGAATCCGTGGGCCAACGAACGAGGTCGCGAAAGATTCCCCTTTTGAGCCAAGGCATTGGTAGCTGCTGATCTCACGCTCCACTCCAATTGGACGCCCCGCCTATTGAACTTGGATTGACAATACGCAGTCACGCATCTTGGCATATTGTCCGGTAGCAAACACTTCAATTAGTGTATTTAGCCAATACAATATAGAATTATAGCTAAAGAGACATATACAGTGGTTTGTTAGCTTTACTGATGTTGTACAATCTCCCTAGGAAATTCGAAAACTTCTCTCACAGATTATAAGCTTCCCAATTGACCTATTCAACCAAAGCCAGTACATTAACGATGGAGACGCATTCATGCATGCATCACTCCCTTCTTTAAACGGATCTTCGATCATATCCGATACTTCCGCTTAATAAACATTTGTCGATCTCAGGAGAAGCATTACGGTAAAGGCTCTCAATATCGTTTCATATTGTGTTAGGCCACTGCTATCAAAGACTTATCTATATAAACTATGCAGCACAGACATATTTTTGTTGCTTAGATCCTCCAGCAACAAGAGCAGCAGTACCATACAGAGATATACTTCTGTTGGTTGAGTTATCACGTGGAGCTGTGTGAACACTCTCCTTGGTCAAGCCCACTTTCTGTTTGCTGCTGTCTGCAGCTTGTTTTCCCCTTTCATAGATCAGCATAGCAGAACACAGAGAGTTTTGCACCTTCAGCTTGTCATCTTGTCAACTTCCAAAAACCAGCCCTTGGAGCAACTTTCAAATGGCTGTGACTGATTTCAAGGTCATCATTGTTGGCGGCGGTAAGCAGATTAAGCTGCAATCTATTGTGCTGTGTTCAAGTTTATAGACTGACTCTTTCAAATAGGTCCAGTAGGACTGACAGCCGCGCACGCTCTGCACAAAGCAGGCATAGATTTCACCGTTCTCGAGCGCAGCAATGAAATTGCTATGGATGTTGGTGCTAGCATCGCTCTGGGATCTGCCACTTTGCGAGTCCTTCATCAGCTTGGCTTGCTGGATCAACTGTGGGACCTCGGCGGAGAGATAGGATCTCTCCTAAAAAAATTCACCATAGATGGCTACAAGTTCAAGAGCGGCGACTTTTTGCATGGTATGAAGAAAAGGTCAGTCATCTATCACAAGATATCATCATTATAAGTATTGAAATACATTCTAACGCAATACCTTCAGCCACGGCCTCCGCCCTGTTGCTTTCCATCGAGCAGAGCTTGTTCAGTCTCTTTACGATCAACTTCCCGAGGAAGTCAAACCCAATATTTTGACAAGGAAGAAGGTTTCGGACATCCAATCGGGAGAGAAAAAAGCCAAAGTTGTCTGCGACGATGGAAGCATATATGAAGGAGACTTGGTCCTTGGCGCCGATGGCGTGCATAGCCAAACTCGCAAGATTATGAGAAAACTCGCTCTGGAAGCAGACCCCAATGTCAATTGGGACCCTGAAGCACCTTTTACGGCGACTTATAGATGCATGTGGGCGAGTTTTAAGAGACCAACAGCCGTGGGAGACGCAGCTGAAACTCAGCACAAGGATTCTTCTATCATGTATTTGGTGGGCAAGGAGCGTGGCTGGATATTCCTTTATGAAAAGCTACCACAGCCCACCAAAGAGCGCACGTCATATACCTCTGAAGATGTTGAAGCAATGGGCAACCGATTTGCCGAGTATCCCATTTGGGACAACCTCAAAGTGAAGGATGTGTTCCCCGATCGGATGACGGGCGGCATGTCGGATCTCCAAGAAGGCATCTGCAGCAACTGGGGTTGGGGTCGTATCGTGCTTGCGGGAGATGCCATCCATAAAGTGTGTCCTAATGCCGGCCTGGGTTATCAAACTGGAGTCCAAGATGTGGTATCGCTGGTCAACAATTTGAGACAGTTGGTCGTTTCTTCGGAGCCCTCAATGGGCCTCAGTGTCTCTACCCTGGAAGCCTTGTACAAGAGCTACCAAAGTCAACGATGGGACCCTCTGTCTCATGATGCATTTATATCTGGGCAAGTTACACGCATACATGCCTGGGCTAATGTGTGGTACTATTTGTTGGGTCGCATCGTGCTGGTACCACACTTCATGGATAATCTCATGAATGACTGGGTGCAAGCACCGGCCACGAGCAAAGCGCTAGCTTTCAACTTTTTAGATGCCGAAGAACCATTTGAAGGACAAGTTCCCTGGGTGCACCCCCTAAAGAATATCTATTAATTGGCATGATTTCATGCGGTATTGCGAAGAGTGGCGGGGTGAGGGAGGATTAAAGGGTGTATCTTCATTTCTGTAGCGATGGTATGTCGCTCGCGAGTGTTGGCACTTGCCACATACCTACATATGTATACCTAGATGGAATTTATAGATCGATATTCCAATTTAATATGCAACTATTCATTGAAGTTCTGAGCTATCATGAACAAGCGGATATCGCCACGCTTAATAATGAAGCTGCTGCACTGATGGCTCCCTTTGGCCAAGGCGAATAAATTTTTCAATTGACATTGAAGAGTTGTCAATTGTCAGCCCTGTGTAGATGTGGCTCAGTGAAACCGAGGTTAAGACGTAAGACCTGGCTACATGTAGTTAAGCCACTCGGACAAACTGACTCGGAATCAACTCACACCAAAGGGTGGATTTAATTCCGAAACATGTCCGTCATCAAATTGCAGAGAGATGATGCTGCCACGGCATTTCACCACCGCTGCATTGGTCCTTATATTGTCAACACTAAAAAAATCATCGTCGTGGGACGATCCTCACACTCTTTGGGAAATGATTCTGCGTGTCTTATTTTGCTCTTCAGAAAGCATCAAGTTTGTTCTACTTAAACCGCCATAACGTGTTGTCCGGGTATTATAGATTTAGTAACGACCGTTAATAAGCATGACGTCTTCCTATGTCACTCCTAAGGATAAAGCACTTTTATTTGAAGCACCTATTCAAGGACCAAGGAAGGGAAAAGGCACTCTGAGAAAATTTGGCTAAACTGGTCAAGAAAGCGAGCAGTTTTAATGAGTATTGTAGTTGTAAATTCAAGTATGGGAGCGTAGTCCAAACTGAAGCTCTTTGTGGATGCGGCGTTGCTGAGTTTTCCAAAATTTCGTTTCTTTCATCTTATTACTTGTCTTCCATGCCTGCAGGCTCTTAGGTTATGCGAATCACAGCTCGCTCTTCATGACTGATGAGTAGAATGTTATGAGGAGATATTCCCTAGATATCTTTCACACTAGGCGAGGCCTAATCCAGCACGTGTCGGACTTTCCTGTCAGAACTCCACATGACGAAAGGCATCTCGGTTTCTCTACCTAGCCAATTTCAGGCAGTTGGTGGGTCGTTTTCCAAACCCTGGTGTGACTTTCGTCATTTAGATCTCTTTCCTCGGAAATAATCCTATGGTGAAACTGAGGAGGCTGAGGAAATAGATGGGGATTTAGGAAACTGGGGAGATAGAGATTAGGGTAAGGATGGAGAGTATGGAAAGATCTCTGTACTTTATTCAGTACGCCTGTGCCAAGTCCACCACGCCCGGCTTATAAGCATGCAAGAAGACATGGATTCAGCATCGTACAGCCTACTTCATCAACTTTATGGCGTAGTAAGTCATTACCAATCATACTAGAAACTCTAGATGAATCCTTCAGCCATGATGTTTGAGTTTGGCTTAAGTACACGTGTCCAATTATCGCCAATGTCTCGCTCATCAGCACATGGTAAAATACAATAGTTCCAAAGATCTGTCAACAGTGTCATACGCATCTTTGGCTGACCAAGATGTACGCGCGCGCTTTCAGGAACAATGGCAACGTTTCGAGTTCTCAGCCTGCACCAAGCGGTATAGCATTTATGCCGACCCGGGAAAATTACTGCATTGCGGCCATCCTCAGCACAAGGAGATTAATTATCTGCACGTTTATTCAGCGGGCGGGCTTTACGCTACAGAGCTTCTTCCCGATGCCCTGCTTCTACTGCAGTCTGTAGGTATTTGGAAGAGCTCTAGTCCCAAGCCTCTCGTCTGATGGTGTCATTAATAATGAGTCGTGGCCAATCATAGCCGCGTCGACTAATCATAAAAGGCCCTGAAATAGTCCCAAATACTAATCAAAAGTTGCCTCTGATTGGTAATTTCTGCAAAAAGCCGCGGCTCAGCTTCGTTGGCGCCAGATTTTTAGCTGTGGAATGCTTCCAAAAGTGGGACTCCCTTGCTTCTACGGACTTATGCGGCCAATCATCTCAGAGGTTACATCATCAGGGCAAATAGTTTCTAGGAGGTTGCGGTGTTTCGGTGTTTGGGATAAGACCGCAGAGAGCGGTTGCGCCGTTATCGTTCTCGTTCAACACCACGCAGCCGCGGCGCATGGGTGTCGCCGAAGAGAAGGAAGATTCTTGTAACGATTAGAAATGCGAAATCCATGAGAAGTTTTGTAATGGTAAAAAATGGAATATTCGGAGTCTGTAGAAACTGCTGTAGTAGAATGGAGATATAAGGATGGCACCGGCCAGTGTTGTAGAGCTTCCTATCTCTATCTTCAGACTCAATTCAGCAATCAACACAAAGCTACAAACAACTCAGTAATATACTGAAAATCAACTACTTTATCAATTTCACTTTCAACAAAAATCTACTATAACCCAACATCATAATGGCTGGCGATCTCGTTCTTGTAAGTCCGCCCATGCAGCAGCTTCCTCCATCGAGCCATCTCCTACTAACACTGTTATCCGCCTTTCAGCTCACCGGTGCCACTGGCATGATTGGCTTCAAGACCCTTGTCGAAGTTGTCAAAGCTGGCTACAAGGTCCGCGTCGCCGTCCGAAACCAAGCTGGTTATGATCGTATTACCGGCCTCAAGCCTCTTGCCCCTTATGTCTCACAGCTAGAGAGCATCATTGTGCCCGAAATCACTATTCCCGGTGCTTATGATGAGGCTGTCAAGGGTGTGAAATATGTCGTTCACATCGCTTCTCCCCTGGCTCTTCCGGTTGAGGGCGAGGAGGCCTACCAGACCCAGATCATCACTCCTGCCATCCAGGGCACAGTTGGTATCCTTGAGTCTGCGAACAAGGTGTCAGGCATCGAGAAGATTGTCATCACAGCCTCTGTCTTGTCTGTCGCCTCCATTGTCGCCATGGCTACAGGAACCAAGGTCAATGAGGAAACTCGCGCCACTAGCACCGAGGGCCCCTTTGCCTCCAGCCTTTTCGCCTATGAAGCCTCCAAGGCCCTTGCTTTCCAGGCCACCGAGAAGTTCATCGCCGAAAAGAAGCCCGCCTTCGACGTCGTCAACATCCTCCCCGTCTTCGTCGTTGGTCGCGATGACACCGTCACTGATGTTTCCAACATCGCCAAGGGCACTAATGGCTTGTTGATGGGCCCTCTCCTTGGCCATGCTCGCGACCAGCCGCTCCTTGGCGTTGCTGTCCACGTCGACGATGTTGCCAAGATGCACGTTCTTGCTTTGAAGCCTTCTCTCAAGGGCAACCACGACTTCCTTGCCTGCGCACAGCCAAATGAGGTGGTCGACTGGGCAGACTCCTTTGAGATTGTCAAGAAGCGCTTCCCCGAGGCTTACGCTAACGGAGCTTTCAAGTTCGAGTCTATTCCTCGACCTGTTTCAGTCCCGACGTATGTCGACTCAACAAAGGCCGAGAAGGCTCTGGGCTTCAAGTTCAAGTCATTTGAGGAGTTGACTGTCTCCGTTGTGGAGCACTATCTCGAGCTCATTGGCAGCAAGTAAACGTCTATCACACGATGCAACTATCAGATCATCATGAAGGGGATATAGATGGAATATTTTTGTGCAGCATATTTGATCAATCTAATATGCTTAGATTAGATTAGCGATGAATTTAATTGATCTTATTTACAATGAGTTATTTGTACCATGTAGACGGCGTGCTAGTTACTTCAGTGTGGCAAGAAAGAAGATGTAAGCAGTATACAGTCAGTCTCATGTACTACCGGAATGAGACACTCAGGACGACAATTGTAAGTAACATTGCGCTAGTCGACGTTCCCATCATTGCTATCCAACAGTAAATACAAAATCGTAAAACGCTTGCTTATGTACAGTATCATGATTCGGCTATATACATTCCCAGATGCCTTTTATGGCTCCCTTTTCCATTGTTTCATACTCTCCTGTCGTCCCTTATAAACACGCCACACGGAATAAACGCTTCAGGAAACAAGTGGCTTAACAAAAGCAGCTGCTGTATCCGCGTCCTCGGCATACGTCAAATGAGGCAGCAGGATGAAATCTCCGCCCTGGCAAATGTTGTCTCCGTCATGGCAGACAACGAGAACCTTTGAAGCGTCGTAGTTGGCAACAGGTCTACCATCGTATGGGTCACCAAAGAGTACCACGGCACTGACTTTCGCCATTGTCGCAGCATCTAGGTTGCTTGCTGCGTTGTGTACGACCATGCTACCTTGAGAGTAGCCACCGAGCACAAGCTTGGTGTTGGGGCAGCTGCTGATGACGGATTTAATCTGGTTGGCCCTATTGTTGCGAGAATATTGTTAGCAAACATCCTGGATTGAGATCATTGAAGGGTGGAAATTGTTAAGCAATGTGCCACTCACATGTCAATTCCTGGCTGCACCGAGCCCGACAAAAAGCCCTGAACGCTTGCAGGATACGGAACTCCCTTGACGCCGACTTTTTTGTTTGGGAGTGCGGTTTCGAGCGAATTAAAGAACCAAGGCCCAACAAGGACTCCGACGTTTCCAGGATCGCAAGTACCGCGAGCGAACAAGACAGTCACATCGCCACAGGCATCGTTTTCTGTGTTGGAGATGTCAAAGAGGTCGGCAGCAACATCTTCAGCATCTCCGATCAGATCACAGGCAGCTGAGACGGTATCACCAATAGGCATAATCTCTGCCAGCTCAGTGAGAAACTCATTGATTGTAGGCCAGTCTCGCCGAGTAGAGGACTGGAGGACGGGCTTGGGGTATGCAAAGGCATTGCCTGCCAAGAGGGCTGTGAAAAGGGCAAGGGACCGCATCTTGTACGCCGGTAAAGAAGAGATGATACAACGTTAGGAGGATAGAATTCACTCTTTCCTAAGGCGCCAGAGGATGATTGAGGCGAAATGGAGCCGTCCGAGTATCACTTTATATACTTCTCCTCCCCACCCAGGATGAATGCTCCCATATGAAGCACATGCTTTCTCCACGATGTATAAACTCATTTCCGAGCACATGTACATACAAGCGCAACAATAGATCTGATAGCCCCAAGCTCAAGCTCGATTGACGAGTAGAAACTCAGAGTCTCTCACCCTCTTCGGGTCATGCAGCCTCGATAGCGCAAGGAGAACCTTCCAGATCTGGGATGGAGGTCCTTTTTTGCACAATGCGGCGCTTCGCTGCTCCGCCAGTAAGACGGCACCAATGCGGGACCGGAGACGATGCGTGACTATGTGGACGGGGAATTAAATCTGGGGTTGACAAGAGCTACGTTGTCGTACGATTTGTCAGTTCGGGGGATCATGAAGCTACGCAAACGGTGAGAGATCAGTTAGCCCTAACTTCATATGCACCTCGAGATAATTCTTTGACAATACTACCACGGCATCAAAGTCAAACCCAACAACAACTATGTGAACATTTTAAGCTACCCTGACAGCTCGGGAACGAGACGATCTCTACTTTACCCTTGCATATTTTGTTTGTTCTGTGCGTCTTACATGCGAGGATCCAAGATCGACGCCCGTTTGGCTTTGCAAGGGTTGGTTGGCACACAGACGCAGACACTTGACATCTCCGAGCGGCCTATCGCAAAGCAGCATCGCGTTCCCCTCATTGTCCCCAAAACAAGTGCAAAGTCTCTCGGTATCACAAGCCAAATTATAAAAAGGCATTGGAGGAGAAGCCGACAGCTTTGCGCCTAGACGGCACTTGCGAGCCGTCAACACCCACAGAGGTGGCTGTGACAACGGCCCAGTCGGGAATATACGAAATATCCCGCCTTGGCTTTCTCTGGGCAAAGAGTAAAACGGGCTTAGAAGAGTCTCGAGTTTGCGGGCTCGACGGAGAGTTGCACGGCCTCATTGTGGCTCCTCGTCTTCATTCATGCAGCTTCAAACAGGCAGCACTCATACCGAGAACTTTTCAGCATCGCTACAGAGACGAGAGGGGACTAGACACTCAAGGAAAACAAACCGCTTTCTCATGCATCCCGCATTTCTTCTTCCCCAGGCTCCGCTAATACCCCGCAAACCAGACGGGTCATCCCAAGAGACAAACATCCGCTTGATACCCAGATGGGAAACGGCCCGGCAGATCGGCCACTGAGAAAGTCATGAGACTCGTGGGGTTTATTCTTGTGATGCGCCCTGACTGGCGGCTAAAGCATTCGCTTCGTTATGCTCACCGATTCATCGAAACCATCTCGGTACCTGACAATCCTTTGAGCGACTCAAGATGATTCATGGCATGTGATTTGCGCTTTTTTGATCCTTTATTTGCTTAGAGGAGCGAATGAGAGGCTTTGGAGTCTCCGGAAGCGATGCATATTGTCTCCTCTCTTACGGTTTCCTTATTTTGAACATGGACTCTCCAGCCGCAATCGGTCTTTGTGCCCTATTTGGCAAGCCGTGCTACTTGGCCGCGTCATAAGTCCCAATTAAGCCACTTGTTAATACAGTAAAGATCGAATAGTATTGCTTCGGGACGGAGAAAAATACTATGCGCTTTTAATTGGTACGCTTCAAAATGATACGCTCTTGTCATTAGAGTGACAGGTTGTGGGCCAAAAGTCAAGGTCCTTTCCAAGGGCAGTGAACTCGGCGGGGAGGTCTATATACAATGCTATATTATGAGTGTATACTTTTTCTGTATTGTGTACGTAGAACATCATTCATCATTCGCATAATCATCGTCAATCTTTTTTTTTTTTTTTTTTTCCCCAGAAATTCCCATTTTTAACATGATTCGGGTCCAAAGCCACGGACAACCAAGATGTCTCCTACAAGCCGTCCTCGTTGAGTAAAACATGGGTAAAGTAATTAATTTTCGACAAAATGGACCAAACCAGACCGTTTTCCCCCTCTATTTATCGAGACGTATAGTCTTCTTCGGCTTAGTTATCAAAATGCTTGTAACTGGAGCGCGCATCTGTCGCAAGCGTAGTCGTCGATAACTCCACGAGAAAAGTCGGTCGTTGCGTTTCTCCTCGGGAAGCAGTGCCTCCAACCCTGGATAATCTGGCATCGTTACTCTGCTCGTCGCCAGAGGATAGTATCTTGGGGAACATGCGCTGGAGAATCAGGCGAACGGTCGGTAAGCAAGTGCAGATGATGCCAATGTTGACCTCCATTGTCGACCACCAAGCGACATTCCATTGATCCCAGGTTGGATTGATGAGTTCGGCGAAGAATATGACCGATTTGAGGCGGAGAAGCGATATAATGCTCACACTAAAGGCGAATCAGTTACCCTGCTCAAAACAGTTTCCGGGATGCACGTCGAAGCCGACGCAGAAATGACCTACAAAGTTCCTAGAATGAACATGACAACGACGCCAATCTTCTTCTTCCAGTGGAGATTCAGCCGTTTGATCTGTATCAAGGGCAGTATGATCATCCACACGTCTACCGCCAAACCTAATCCTGCATTTGCCCAAGCGAATGCGTTCAAGTCGAAACATCTTCCCTTGGGAGGGTAATCGTAGTATTGTGCCCAGTAATAATCGAGCGGTACGCATTGAGTCATGGCGGTAATGACAAAAACAACTCCAAACACGACATTGAAAATGGCTGTTCCGATCAACAGACGCCGAATGTTCGGCCCTGGGAAGACGTAGAGGTAGAAGAGCGATAAACTGAGCTTGACCAGGGACATTTGAACGAGATAGAAGACCTCCCCGATGAAGAAGAACTTTGCAAAGAGGGGAAGCTCGGGCGCTGGTAAAGTCCAAATGTCTTTTCCTATGCCATGGCCGACGAGACCGACCTGGTTAATAATGATTGCAGGGACAGAAATGACGATGGCGGCAAAGATGACCCAATCATCTGGTCCGATCTGTCCATTGTCGCTAAGATACCGTTTGAATAATAAGCGGATAATAACGAGAAGAATGGTGACAACACCAGAGGCGATATTCATTGAAGTGTACTGTCCCGATTCGTCTCTGTAAGGCCGGCCACAGGCTGTTTGCGTGAGATTCATTGTCTCTACAATTCACAATACACGTTAGTATCACATCGCCATCCAAGTTTGTATCACGTACTCAAGGCTTCCGACATCATGCAATGCGCCCTGACGCATATTGTTCCGGCGTCAAAATACTCTTCATCGTCACACATGCATGGCAGGTCGCCGAAAGTACATGATGTGGTGTTGATAAGCGTTGTCAAACAGTTCAGCTAGAATCGCCGAAATCAGTCAGTTTCCTTAACACGATTCGATCCTTGTCCTTCTTCTTGTGTCACCTACAGCGCAAGATGGGATCTGTGGGATTAACTTGTCGAAGTCCTCCGGTGACATCGCTTCATGACCGCTCAAGAATCTGGGTTCTTTTTGAACTCCATGGCTGTAGACGAATGGCACTGCCATCAAAAGCCTCAACAAATTCCCTGTCTTCATTTTCGATTCCGAGCCGTAATGTGATAGTTTTGCGTCGAGGGTGCGGCTTGACCAGACCTTTTAGTCCTTCCGGTTTGAACATCGAGTGAACATATTGCTTCCAACCGTTATTGTCTCATTCTGAACAACTTTCCCCCTAAAAGAAAATTTAAAAAGAAATAAAATTTGGAAGACGGGCTTCCGTAGAGCGATAAAGAGTGTATCAAGGTGTGAGAAACCCTGAATCCCTACGACAAGGCCTCGGCGGACCACCCAGTTTAAACTAGCATCGAGAAATCCGGGATGGGATATGAGTACTCCGTACAGCGCAGGGATGCGCAAGCTCTTGCCTATGTCCAGACTGCCGATAGAAACAGATTTGCCCGTAATTGTACAAAGCAACAAACAAACCGAATCCCACCTGCTGTACTCGCCAGGATCAACGACATGGGCACCCCCCTGACTGGAGACCAGACATCCCAGTTGCCCGTGCGCGCCAAGGCGTGTAAGACAAACGCTGTGCCTTGACAAGCTCAGGCCTACTTTAAAACTGGCACTCGAACCAGTTGCGGTGTTGGTGTAGAAGCAAACGCCGTGCCCTGCATGTCAAGCCGAGCGAGTTTCCAGAGACGAGGCACTTTGTACATTCTCTCAAGTGGGGGGCTACCGACCGCATCGGAGGCGGAATGTTAGAGTTGACAGATAAGGTGATCTAGAGTCGCAGATGGTGTCATTCAGAGGTCGAGCCGCATGGAATGTTCCGTAAGAGAGAAGTCCAACCCAACAGCACTTATTGCATCAGTCTCAAGCCTGCCATTCTCATATACACCGAAGCAAGCATTCGCTATAAGAAGCATTTGTAATTTTCAGACGTCTCCATAGCTCTCGTATACAATACTAGGTAAGGTAGGTACATGGAGTAATACCGACTCGGCCGGGTAAGCGATGTAACTCTAATTCCAGTCCGCATTTAGCTCCCGATCTCCTACATTGATGTCAAACCAAACCAGAGGGATTCCGATAGTTTTAGTGCCTTCATTCTCAGAAGATCATCAAATGCGTATACAGCACTAGCATTTCACTACTGCAAAGCCGTTATTGTTTGCTGTCCCAGCTCCATACCGCATCAGTTCTCTCAATGATATCTTACATGTGTGTGGGGGTCAAGTCAAAAGCAGTAATGCGTGTGAACCAAATCGAGCAGAAGCAGACATGCCCGTAGCAACTCAATGCAGGCTGGATTATTCGCCTCCGATGATACCCTGCATGTCCATTTCCATGTCCATGTATACGGAGTAATACATGTAGATGTTGCTTCGACTCACCTCCGCTTACGAATTCTTCTGTCACATCATCATCATGAGATTCGCCGCCAAGATCGCGATCGTCTCGACACACCCAGCGCACTGATCAACAAGTCCAGCCAACACGTGGGAGCCACCAGAGCAGAAGCACATGCAACACACGGTCCCTTGTCTCGCCACATGAGCTGCCGCCAAGGGAATCACGAAAAGCTGCGTTTGGCCAATGAAACACGGTTGGAAGCAACTGCAACGCCAGCGCAGGGGCCGCGAGATAAACATGTGCATACATGGGGAGAATACGACCGCCATTCTAGAGGAGTATAGTGTGGTGGATATGTGCGGATTGTCTGTTTCTGTACGTTGATCATTTCACGATCCCTCTTTTTTGTTTGCAAACCCCTTGACAGCGATCCTCTCGGGCCGAGGTTTCCGTATTGACTATGGGTAGAATCTGCTTCGTAATTTGGATGATTAGCATGGTGAACGCTGTAAGGTAGTTTTCGTCGCCGTGATACAGCATTCTCCGTGCTTAATCTGCCGAATGCTCCATATCAACACCACGTGGTGTTGCTGATCCACGACTTCAGCTGAAATAAACCAAGACAAGAATTCGATTTGACATTACATCTTCATTCTATGCCTAGATTCTGGCCAGAAATGCAATAAGCTGCAGCCATGCGGGCTCTAGACCGAGATCGCGGCTCGTCTTACATGCATCGTCCTCATGTCACAGCTGCACCGCATGCATCTTCAGCTTCGTCCATGAAAACCCCATTTCTCAGAAGGGAAAGAAAATCCGTTTATATGTAAATCATGAAATCTCACGGACATCCCGTCACTAATCTCAATCCATCAAAAGTCAAAAAGCTGAAATTCCACCGAAACATCCACGCCCCGTCCACACAACTTCCAAACAAAAAGTGCCGTGCATCTGCCAAAGCCCCCTGCGTTTGCAACCTTTCCAAGACATTTCGCCATTTATCTCTCATCCATGCTTTTTACCCATCTCGGCTTATCCTCCCTCTATGAGAAATTCCCCGTCTCCACTTGAGCCCGTCATATCCTATTTTGCCCTGCCCTTCATCCTGCCGCTCCTGGACAACGCAGTCAGCAGGAAGACCATCCGCGGCAGAAGCTATTACTTATTGCGTAAATGGGGCCGCTTACGGCGTACAAAATGCCGAGAGAGAACTGCCCAGTGCTGCAGTTCTAGATGCTGAGACTTACTAACATACATATACGAAGTACGAGCATGTATCGATATATAGGAACTATTCGAACCATCGCCTCTTAGGAAGATCGAAGAGTCGTACATTTAGGCAAACGTATATGCAAGTTACAGGCTTTATCAGATACAAAAAAAACTACGGCTAGGAAATGAAATGAAAACAAGGGCCACCCGCTGTCACTCTTGTCCCGTCAAACCACGTTACACACACGCGGCTATGTTGCACTTCCATGTAAATCTGCAATGCAACGCCATACACTGCAGAACATCACTACATCTCATCAACATGCATGTATCCAGCCATTGAATATCGATCCATAAATACTCCAGGGCTGTTAATAACCCAAGTCCTTGTACCAGCGATGATGAGATCAAATGGCCAAATACACACACATTCATGCAAAGGCGGCACACCTCGGTGAGACATACAGCTTCGTCATAAAACATTAACATTACAATCTCGCCTTTCGCCGCCATTTCTTTGAGGGCGAACAGTTCCCTATAATAAGCACGCCTGATACTAACATGCATCGCACTCTCACGCCTTTTCCTTCTTCCTCACAAGCCCTGCGCCCAGCACATTGACCGTAGGAGCGGCCACGTCGCCACCATCATGAACATCATCCCCTTGCTCTTTCTTAGGTTTTTTCCTGACCAGCCCACCGCTCAGCACATTGACACCGCTGCCATTAGCCGTCTCGTCCTGTGATGCCTCCGTCACCGTGTCTGCCCTTTTCCTCTTAACAAGCCCAGACAGGTTATTGACCGGTGCAACTCCTAGGTCTGGCTTGTCTCCAGCAGCCGCGGCAAGCTCCCGTGTCCCTGTAACGTCAAATCCCCACCGGCTTCCCAGGCCAACTTCGCTTAGCCAGCGACGCGTGCTCCCTGTAGCTTTTTCCAAGGTCGCAAAGTCCAGGCGCAGAAGAAGCTCGTGAATTCGCTTATAGTCGGCTTCATCCACGATCCTCTCGCCTCGACCTTGGGGCGGCCAGTGATAATACGCAGTCGATACGGGCTGGTCTAAAAGGTAGTTGCGCTGCTTGGTCTTGATACGTGGCTGGCGAGGCTTGATGGGGCCTCGGAGCTTGCTCTTGGTCTTTGCCGACTTTTTCTTCTTGGACTTTTTGTCTTCATTGTCAGAATCACGTTTTGGTTTAGTTGGAGTGGTGTCACTCTGATCTGCCTTGAGCGGGAAGAGTCTCCTAGGCGTGGTTGTCGGTGTGATATTGGACACCATTCTCTGCTTCCTGGGCGTCTCGGGAGCGACACCCAACGCACTGGTCACGACTGAGGCACTAGATACCGATACAGTGTCACTACCATCTGGCTTTGGCTCGTCCTCCAAGTCATCAAACACGACCCACATGAACCCCGTCATCCTACCGCTCGAACACTCTTGTCGGAAGGCCATCATTTCCCAAAACATGTCAAGAGTCTTGACTGATTTCCAGCTCCCCGTAGTCTTCATCGCCTTGGTCTTTATAATCTCGTCATCCAGCTCGTCGCGAAATCGTGATTTAGGGTCGTCCGGGAACCGGGGGATGAGGCATCGTGGTGGCACCCAGTCAAACTCTCGATAGTAATGCGATATGCGCTCAAGTGGGTGGCTCAACGACCAGCTAGATGCAGCACCGGCACGGCGGGGAATGAACGCACGAGTCTCGTAGGCATCAAGGCCAGGAACAAGCAAATGTCCCTTGGCGTTTCGCCATGTTGAAAGATTACCAGTGGGAGGAGACTCGACAATGGGGTCAAGCACCCGGCACCACCACTTGACGAGGCCACGGTCGTCCAAAACGTGCTTTCCGGGGTACTCGATGCTTCCGGGGAACAGATATTGGTCTTGCGCGCGTGCAAAGAGGCTGACTACGAACTGCACGTCTTTGCGCCTCCGTCTGTCGACCAAGTAGCGTATGAAGGTCGCGCAGACTTCTCGAATAGGGCTGGGGGCACCCTTTGGCAGCTTTAATTTGTCCAGAAACCCAGTAGAGTCAGCCTTGGATACAAACAAGGTGGTGGATCGAGCCGTGGTGTATATGAAGATCTCGATGCCGAGTACGAGGACTCGCTTCCGCTGTGTCGGTTGCTCTGCTGCGTTTTCACTCTCTGGAGCACTCGCTAACGTGTCTGGAACGTCAATTGAAACGCTGAGGAAGTGTTTCTCGCAGTATGTTCGCTCGGGTCGTTCGCCAGGAGGTGCAGAGTAGAGCGCGTCAACCTTGGTGGGAGGTGTCGAAACATGATGGATGCCGAATTTGTAGCCTCTGGGAAGCACGGCAGCAAGGCGGCCGCGTAGGCTAGTATCCTGAGAGTCTGCAGACGCCATCTAGAATCAAATCAGACGGATACCGTCGCTCAACAGGCTCGAGATTTGTAAGGAGGAAGAGGGAGAGGGGAGTAAGCCGCAAAGCAAAGCAAAAGACATTGGATGGACCAAGGTTTGGCGCCTCCCTTGAACCCTTGGAAGTCGCGACGAGCTCGGTGCGCGCAGAGTGAATGCAGTAGCTCCGCCTGGGCTGCTGTTACAGCTGAGTTAGCGCATTGGGTCCACTGAAGCCTGGGGCCACATGCCGTAAATGGAGACCCAGCGGACGGTAATGGCGAACAATAGGGCTGATTTCGTACATGAAGCTAAACGGTGGCGGAACCGATCAATCAGGAACCAGCTGCGTCGATCACATATGCGAAATCAGGGCAGTAAATCGAATAGTTGACAATGCGACACATATGTGTTTATATAGGTTTCCTCTATTTTTTTGTTCTTTTGTTTACGCTTGTTTGTTTGACCAAGAATATGAGTGAGGGCAATATAACGTTGAAATTCATTTTACCAACAAGATCAAGTGTTACCCATCCCCTATAAGCCGCTACAAGTACAATTTGTACACTTAATTATTCTCACCTAGATGAACAGTTACTAGCCTCAAAAACCTAGAATGGAATTTTCAAGATTATTGAAGGGACTCGGCTTGATTGCAATTGAATTTGATCCAACAGCACAAACATCTAGGGTAAGGTGCATGCTAGGTACTGGCAGCTTTGATGACGCTCGCCATCACTTAATCGATAGACAACGATAAGATAAGAGACAAAATGCCACCAAACACGTGACCTTGGAAAATGCTCCAGGTTCGTCGATAGAGGCCTTCAACACCATGAGCAGCATCGCAAACCACAATTGAATCCACAACCATGGCTCTCCAGTCCTGTCGCCCGAGCCTGGCCCGCTGCCGGCATGCCGCTCGTGCCTTCTCCCCCTGCGTGCGCGCATACGCGACCGAATCCGCGCCGTCAACGCCAGAGACGTTCAAGGTCCCCGCCACAACACCCAGCACAAACACGAAGCCGCGATGGAGCCAGACGCCCGAGGGCATGAAGGCGCCGCTGCAGCTAGACTTTGCGAAGAGCGCCAAGAACAAGATCTGGGCAGTGAACAACGACCCCACGCGGCTAGACGAGGTGTATAACCGCTTGCTAGGGCCCGGGGGCAGCAAGATGTTGCCAGAGGAGCTCAAGTGGCTGGCCGTGACGCATAAGAGCTTCGACCAGGGGAGGAGAGGGTTCAATGACCGATTGGCATTGCTAGGTGCGTTGGCGCATCATTCTGCGGCACATACTGTATCATGATGAGCTAACTCTGGTGCTGTATTGCAGGACGGTTGACGATGGTAATGGAAGCAACAAAGGAGATTGTGAGCAAGGAGCCCCTCGCCGGCTCAATACTCCCCGACCAATTCGACAGAACGCCATTGGAGGATGATCAACTACTGTCGGTGGACAACCTCAACGTCATGGGACCCCGAGACATGATTGGCAAGGACAAGCTCTACCAGCTGGCTAACAACGTGGGGCTGCTGGACGTGGTACGGTGGAAGCCTCGATTGGTATGTGCCCATTCTTTTCTCAGACTTATGATATGGTATCGCGTTGAAAGGGAATGGAGGAGCTAACTCGGTGACAGCCCCGACGACTTGAGGCCTCTGGTGTGGAAGTTGTGCTGAACTCGGCACTTATGGCCATCGTTGGCGCAATCACGCTGCAGCACGGATCAGCCGTGGCAGCCCAGGTGGTGAGGGAGAGAATATTGGCACAGGTGCCCAAGGACGACTAAAAGATATAGACCAGGGCGGAGAGGGGGGAACATGTATGACCAAAAAAAAATTGGACGGCGGCGGCGGCGTTGTGTAATCATACCTTGTACTATTTATGAGGAGACGAAGCTAAACGTGTTTTGAATCTAGAGGCATGAAATGAAAGGACCTGGCTTGGCTTGGTTTATCGTCATGGCGAAAGCATGTAACATATCAAAATCTGCGCTTCTTTGGACTTGAAACCTGGGTAGTGAGGTGTATATAAAATCTTTCATCTTCTATTCACGGTTCGTGGCTGCTAGATCTTGTATTCAAAAGAAAAAGAAATCGTTCGGGGTATCTCATCCTGAGCGTCTGCACACTCATTTTGCCTAGCTACACATCTGTAATCTCTCACTTCAAATACATCTCATCCCAACAAGGGCCTCTCCTCTGCCAAGGCATCCTCGTCCTCATCAACAGACTGGCTGGTAAAGCCATTCTTGACCAGTCTCTCGCGAAACAGCCACCCCACAACAGTTCCCGCACCAGGCCCAGCAATGGCCGAGACTGCAATCATGCTCAGCGGCACCCTCCATCCCGCCTCGACAAAGACCCAATACAGGACGGTCCAAGCAATAAACTGAATGTCGATTTCGATGAAACTAACCGTCAACTTGGTCATCTTCTTGCGGTCGTCGCCCTGAGCAAGGTTCCAGATGACAAAGACGTGCGCAGCGATGGACAGCACAATGGGCAAAGCGTAGACAAGAGCCACACACTGCCAGTGAGACTCGTGGTGGATACTGGTCGGGCTGACACGGCGGATGCTCTCGACAAGGTGACGCACGCCCTGGCGGATGATAGAGACGTAGAGGGGGAAGAAGAGCCAGACGCCAATGGTAGCCGGAGAGTTGAAGACCAGCATGAGAATCGAGGGCAAGAAATAGCCAGCAGCAACGGCAATAGGGATCGCCACGGCCTCGGAGTCTGGCAGCGTGCGGCCCTCCTCACTGATATCTTCAAGTTCAGCCGCAGCCACAGTCGAGTCTTCACCACCGGTTCCCTGGCTGTGCTTCTCCGCGAGCACCAGCGCCTTGGCCCGGTGCAGAAACGCCGGCACAATCACCAACTGCCAGACCATGGCGCCTCCCAGCAAGTTGAACAACAGCCACCACAGCGTGGGCTTCGCAATCAGCGAATTAGGCTTATTGCAGCGCCTGGCCGACTCCACGGTGCATACAGTCGCCAGCGCGCCAACATACGACAGAATCACGGCCATGACGGCCTTGGACCGCAGCGAGTCCAGCGCGCACTGGAAGAAGCTGACGAGGAAGCAGCTCGGCGTGCCGATGAGCGGGATGTGGCTGAGGCCGGGGATGCGGGCGCGGGAGTGGCATTGCGACCACAGCAAAGCGATATCGACATCGGAATGGGCAAAGAGAGCGACAAAGGTGCCGACGGAGAGGATGATGGGGATGACGAGGAGCGACTTGAAGGACGCGAATTGGATGGGCGGCGCAAGCCACCTGGACGAACTGAAGCTGTGTGAAGGCATGTTTCTCCTTTCTCCCTTTCCTCTTTTCTTTTACAGTGACTCTGTATCTGCAAGCCAGAGAAAACGGAGTGAAGAAGAGAAGATTACAGCGCCGGCATGGTTCCTGGCGAAGAAAGAAAAAGTGAAGAAAAGAACAAGGATGAGGTCGGTCGTGAGATGAGAGGGAGGCTAGAGTGAGACATGCACTAACAGGTGCTAACACGAACGGGAAGCTGCCTGAGAGCTGAAAGCTCGTAAGAGTTGAGTTCTAGCAGCTAAATGGCGAGACTCAGCGTAGCATTGCTGGCTGATAGCGGTAGTTGGTGCTGTGGCGCAGCGCTTGGGGGGACCAGTGGCACCACACCTACCAATTTGATGGGCACGTGGGGGAGAGATCTGATGACCGGGTCTGTTGATGCATGGCGTGGAATCGGAATAGCATTTATTAGTTCGTTAGTTTTGGGCTGAAGCTGAGTTAGTAGATGATGCAGTAGGTGAATATGTGCTACCTAAGATGGGTTGCTTTGCATCAGGTACGGCGTCTTGCATATTAGCCTCACTCATTCATGCTCTCAATCCGCAGCAGTGTCAGTGATTCTCTGGAAGTAACAATCGCGTGTTCAATTCGGCGTCCAGATATTGTAACCAAGAGGCTTGCAGCAAAAAATGGTTGAAACATGATGTCATAAAGAACATCTACTACTTTAGTAACATCCAATGCCTCATACATCTATCCGGGACTATCAGCGGTCCCCAGGTGTATGTTCATGTTCTCTCTTCCCCTCTGTATGTGGGGATCGACATTTGTATGTGTGTGCCCCTCATCCTCAGCCGTAAATGTAAATAATAAATATCGATTCATAACAACTCCAAATATTTCCACCAGACACAATCGTGTAAAAACAACACACAATAATCCAAAATATCCTTCCACTCCCGAATCACAAATACAAAAATGGCCGCCCCTCCTCCCCCAACCGTCTACGATCCCGCCTCCCCCTCCGAATCCGCCCCTCCGCTCCCCTCCGCTCCGTCCTCCGTCCTCGGCCCCTCTTCCGTCCTCCAGCCGCCGCTCTCCCGCCGCGGCTCCGGCCCAGGCATCGTCCTCGTCCTCCCGAGCCCCAGCACCATCCCGCCCCTCAGCCCCGACGCAGAAAAGCCGCTCGACCCGGAACCGCTGCTCAAATGGGCTGAGGAGGGCTTCGCCGTTGTCGCCATCACGCTTCCCGAGCCTGAGATGGAACTCACTGGCGATGACGCTTCCGCCTCCGATGTCGTAAACTTGATCCGGGACGCTGTGGATGCGCTCCGGAAACATGAGAGCGTCGACACCAAAGACAAATTCGCCCTCGTCATCTATGAGGAAGCTGTTGTTAGCGAGCTGCTCCTCGACGCGGACCGCCTGCAGCAACATGGAATCGCCGGCATCGTCACCTTTTCTCACGCCGCTCCTGAAATCACCACGTCAATCCCGCTGCTCGCTCACACCAGCACGGCCAAGATCAACGGCAGCGATGTGCAAAAGTCCAATGTGACGGTGCACTCTTATCCCGAAACAACGCCTCACTTCATCTTCCCCTCGGCCGCGGCTTACAACAACGCTGCTGCTACCCTGTCTCACACACGCAGCCTAGTCTTTTTACGAAAACACCTTGGCGGCCCGGATTTTGATCTCGAAGCTATCTGGGAGGAGCACTGCTATTGGGAATTCGAGGCGCGAAGCGTTGCCAAAACCATGGCCACCATGGTGGTGAGTTTCATCCCATCTCCAATAACCTCGGTGTCTGTTATCAATCTCTTACCCATGGGTGTAGGCGGAGCCATATGTCAACCATATCCCCACGGTGAGTTTTTTTTCCATCAAAATAATACACGAATACAGCTGCAAGTAGGGATAACTAACCTCTACTTCCTTATGACGTGCGTAGATGACAGGAGGTATCGGCCGCGAGAAACTAACCGCCTTTTACCGTGACCACTTCATCTTCTGGTAACTAAAATCCACACTGATCACACCATCAAACAACCCATTTCTAACACCTCTGAACTCCAGTAACCCCCCAGACACCCATCTCAAGACCGTCTCCCGCACCATCGGCCCAGACCGAATCATCGGTAAGATCCCCCCATCTCTCTAATCACACAGGCTAAACAAACACGCAAAACCAAATAGACGAGTTCATCTTTTGCTGCACCCACACACGACAAATCCCCTTCCTCGTCCCCGGCGTCCCCGTGACGAACAAGCCCCTTGCCATCCCCATGGTCGGCGTCATCAACATCCGTGGCGACAGGCTCTATCACGAGCACATCTGGTGGGATCAAGGAACAGTGCTGCGCCAGCTGGATATTCTACCGACACATTTGCCGTATGAGGGCAGTCTCGTCAAGCTCCCTGTCGCGGGTGTCGAGACTGCGAGATTGCTGCTGGATGAGCGAGATGGGATAAGCAATGAGATGATTGAAGAGGCCGCTGTAACCGCTAATAACAGCAGAGATGAGAATGAAAGTGGAAAGTAACAAAACTTCAATTGATATCGTTTATCTAAATGCAGCGCCCTCTTCTTGTACAAAAGCCGCCGTGTTCAAATGCTAATTCCCCCTTTTCTCGTATTTCATCCACCACAATGAATCAAGTGACATACAATACTGTAGTCACAATGCACAAATCACCTTCCCTGGCTCCTCCTCAGCCTCCCCTTACTCATCGGAGGTGCCTTGTTTACCTCGGGAATCTGATACCCCCTTTCCCTCTCCAGCCTGTGCCTCTCCCAGAAATCGCTCGCCTCTGTGCTCAGCCCACCCTTTCCATCTCGATCCTCCCCTTGCCCCTGCCGCCGTTTCCCTCTCCTCGCCATGTATTTCATCATCTTCCTAGCTACAGGCCTCCCAAGCACCGCATACAACCAGCGCATCATCCAGCCATACTGCCTGCCGATCCACTTGAAGAAGCGTCGCGCAGTAGTGCTCCAGGCAACGATGAGCGTCCCAACGATCAGGGCAACACTCGCCGGGATACCAATAATACCAATCGTCCGCAGAGGCAGATTGTCTCCTCCTCCCCACTCGCGCGTATTCATGCCAAAGATGCCTGTAAAGAACTGCAACGGCAGGAATATGACTGTGAAAGTAGTGAAGATCAGGACGCTTCGGCTTTGTGCGCTGGCGAGATCCGCATGTAGCCTGCTTAACCGGACTTCGTCGACTTGTGCCTGGCGTTGCACCATCTGAAGCAGCTTATCGTACTCATCTCGCGTGTTCTTCACTCGGCGTACCATTTCCTCCGTGATATGGATATATTCTGCTAGCCGCTTCAGCGCCTCAGCGAGGAATCCTCTTCCGTGGACTGTGTGCGCTCGCATCTCGGGACGGTTGTAAATGGTGTGCATCGATGAAATCACTTTGGACTGTCTCTCGAAAAGACCGAGCAGCGTCGCAAGTTCGTCTTCAATATCCCGAAGCTCCAGCAGTGCTGACGTGTTATCTCTATTCTCTTGTTCGGCCCGTCGTCCCTCCTCTTTATGACGCTCCCGAATTGAGCGAGCTTTATTCTCAACCGGTTCGTAATCAAAGGCCTTGTCACGGAATCCCTCCGAACGGAACTCTTTCAGTGATGTTGTAAGCTTCTCGGTCTAGCATCCATATTAGTGACATGTTCGTTGTACCCTTGGGGGTACAATAGCTTGACTCACCAAGACGCTTATAGCTTCTTCGAATATTCGGAAAACTTCCAAATCAGGATGAGAAGCTCGATCTAGAAGCACGCTCACCGCATGCAGAGCCGCCAAGGCTGCGAGATCTAGGGAGTTGTCGCATAGGCGAGTCAGATCTACATTGACATCGTTGAAGATGCTGTCTCGAAGGTCTGCTTGCTGATACAGCGGTCCCTCGATGGGATCACTCTCTCGTTTGGGGAAGAATGAGAGCAAGGTGTCTGTAAACATTCAGCTTAGGATCATACCGATCAGGAAACAACATAGACTCACGAGTAGAGATAGTCCAGACCCATAGCTGATCTATCATCAACACATTTCCATTCAGCACGTCCTTTTCAGTCTCCTCTTCGCCATTCTCCTCAGCCTGTTTGTTTAGCTTCTCCCGCCAACTGGCTGTGCGACTTCCGCTCCCGCTACCACTACCACCACTTCCGCTTCCGCTTTTATTGCTGCTTTCTCCGGATCCCACATTGCTGCCAGAAGTCTCGCTATACAGTCCCCGATACTCTGCTACATCGTAGTACCTTTCTTTAGTCAACTTGTACAGCATTTGGTCATCGTCTCGCGATCGGGTATCCCTTATCGATGGATATCCAAACTGGTCCAGCGTTCGCCGGCAATTGATTGGCGGATCGTGTCCCAGAAACTCCCATATGACCTGCAACTCCAAGGAATCCGACTTGGCTACAGATTCGGGAATGGGTCGGGCCCTCCCGTGAGCCAGGCGCTTAGCAATCAGTTCACGCCGGCGGATGAGTCTCTTGTACGAGTCAAAGTGAAGGTACGGAAGAAACAGACAGACATACATCTGATCATCTTCGCCAGGCGGGGAAAGAGAGCGACTCGGTACCGAATGACCACGTGGAGACACTAATTATTCACAGAGATCAGGAATTGAAGATTCAAAGAACAGCAGTAGAGACCACTTACAAGTTCGAGGCGCCGTAAAGTAGCATCCCGGCTTTGCGTAATGCGCATAATGCTGCGAGTGCCTACCACGTGTATGCCTCCTGACCCAAAAGTCATGATTCGACAGGGCAGAAAAGTCTCGCTGGTAGGAGACTTGCAACGTTTGGAGAACAGCCTAATTGAAGTATTTAATGTCAGCGATATAGTCTCCTATCTAGGGGGAGATTATCACAAAGTGAAGGAGTCGCAACTTACAGTTACCCATGTAGGGTTATTAAACGGTAAATGAATCCAGACAAACTTGCGAGCCTTGACCATTGGCTTCATAAAAGGAGTTTGGGGAGCATCGTCGTCCACAACGGCGTTTTCACTTGCTCTATGCCCCTTATCCTTTGCCAGCTTTCGAATTTCAAGAACACTCTCAGGCAGCTTCGGAGACGCATCAATGTCATCATCATCACTATCCTTCTCCTCTCCCATGAGAACTCTATCGAATGTGCTGCGGCTCCTCTGAGAGAAAGGTGGAAAATCGCGATATCGAGGAGGAGACGCACCACCCATGTCGCTGTCAAGGCTCATCGAGCGGCTGAATGAGTTTCTCCCTACTCTGCCTCTCAAAGGCGGTGATAGGCGATCAATAGCGAGTTCCTGGTCCAAGCTAGCACGCATGAGAGGAGAAGGCTTGCGAAAAGGTGTTGAGTGCCGAGGAGGGAGCGAATTAGGTCGAGAGGGAGGCGTCAAGGGTCCAACACCAGGCTGAGACACCAATGCCATCGGTGCGGATTCTGTGCTCATCCTCGGCCTTGTTCTAGGGGAGTCAACCGGGAGAATAAGAGGCGATGGTGGGATTGACAACACAGCAGGTGGCGCCGAAGTCCGGTGAAGCGGCGGAGGGTGTTCATGCTCAAGCTCATGCTCATGTTCATGTTCGGTCTGGTTGATCCCAAGAGCATTCTTCACAGTCATCGGATCGGGTGGAAACGTCACAGGCTCCGGCGGTCCTTCCATGTCGACCAGGCCCGTCCTCCCCCTCATAGCCAGAAACCTCCCCTCTTCGGGGGGTATTTCCACCTCATTCAGCCTCTCGCTGAGACATACTTCCGGACCTTTACTCATAAAATCTCTCAGCGGCAACCTCGTAGACCAAGCCCTCACAGTGCCATCCTCCATGCCCGCCTCGTCGAAGAATCCATGGACCTCTACCGTAACCTTTTGCTCCAAATTGAGCATCCATTTCCCTCCTCTTGCGTCCTCTCTAGCGTTGGAATCCGCCTGTTCAATATTTGCCGCCAGCTGTCGTAGGAACAGTCGTAGAGTGTGCATGTTGTGTCTCCCAAACGAAGCAATGTTGGCATGATCGCTCTGCAGAGGAAATATGCGTTCCTGCCGCATCCCGAGAATAGCAGACTTGATGGACGTAAGAGGCGCGGTAAAGTAGATGTTCCCCGAGTTAGCAGACAGGCGGGAGTCGATTGTTTCGTAGAACGTCCACACGCGGATGTCATCCGAAACAACCTTGAAGTCTTCGTCCACATGTAGTAGAAGATGGTTTCCCATACGAAGGTCGTCTGTCAACGATACTGGTAGAGGGACAGATAGTTGAAGTAGGTTCTGGATGCTCGACGCCAGAGTAGGCATGGCAAAGTAGCTGGATCCCTGGTGCGGTGTTCCTATCGGTCCAAACGACGGCATCATTAGTATCATTCATCTGAGATCAACATCGACAACTCAGCCGTCATATAGTTCGACTCACCGAAAAAGGCAACCCCATAACACTCGCGCAAGATGCTCTCATATCTCGAATCCCTACTGGCCTTCACCAACGCCATCTTCACCACCAACCCTCCAATACTGTGGCCAATAAACAGCAGAGGCCTCTCTTGCTGCCTCTCCCGGGTCCTTAACGCCCTCAACTCATCTAACAGCGCAACCGCCAGCGAGTTGAGAGTCGTCCCTTCGCTAACCTCAGGATGCTCATACAGCAGGATCCGCGCCCTGTTGGCCTCTCTCCGAATGCCCTGCCTCACCCACGACGGGTTCTGGTTCTGACGCTCCGCCTCACGAACCTCAGCATCTCGCATCGACGGTGCGCCAAAATACCGCCCCATGAGGCCATCGCGGTTCCAGCTGCGCAGCGGATGAGCGGCTGGACACGGAACCGTGACGATGTCGACACTCGTCTCATCGTGTGTTAGTCGGCCTTCCGGGTCAAACGTGAACCGCAGCCCGTCCTGTCCATCACGCTGCTTCTCGATAAATTGTCCTCCATCTCCAGGCTTCAAATCAGTCTCGTCGGTGTCGGTAAAAGTGCTTGGCGGCCTCGTTCTGCCAGATCTGGTCCGAGTAGGAGAGGGAAAGGGCACTTCCAAGGCAAGACTGGGGGTGGCCCGCTGTATTGTCGGGCGGCCACCGCCTAGAGCCATAGCTGTCCCCCGCTGTATTTTACAGCGCTCTCACTAAAGTCCGTGATAGCGTCGTTCAGCCCAAGCAAATATTGTGAAAGCAAAAGCTCATTAACTCAGCATCATGAATGCTCGCTGTTTACAAGATATACCCTTTATATAGCAAGTAAAGAATGGATACACAAAAGCAAATGTGACTTGGAAGAAGAAAATCAAAGTCAAATTCCATCACGATCAGCTCGCCAGCATTTCTCTCAATCCCCACAGCCCAAATCACACTCTCAACTTACAAAGACTCAACATCACCTGCTCCCCTTGAGAATACGCAACAACCCGCCATCTGCCGGCATCAGGCCCCTACCGACGCAAGGCAGATACCGATCAATACGAAGCCAGAAGCTCCCCACAGCCTAGCACACAGCATAGCATCCGAGACCCCGAGGGCCAGAGACTACGTGCATTAACTCGCCCTAGCATCGCAACCCCAGATCACGACCGTCCCCCTCGTATCTCACACCAAAAAAATCTCGCCCGCAAGCTACACTCAAAATCAAGAACTGAGACCTGCCCCGCTCAACTCGCCTCACTGCGCGGTTAACAAAAAATTAATAAATAAATAGATAGTTTAATAACGGCGGAAAATTCAATTTTTGTTTTGCTCGTGACAGAGGCCTCCCCACGCCGTGGAATGGATGGGAGCCATTGATCCATCGCTAGATCTTTCAGGGGGCCCCTTCAGCAGGCTTGCAGGGCTTACAAGAACTTACAGGTGACCCCCCCTTTCGGCTCGATATTCTGGCCATGAGACTTGCGCCACCGTGACCTGCGGCACATGGGCCTTTTTGAAGCTTCAAAGCAACATGAAGCTTCAGAGCAACATGCCGTGTAGGGAGTAGCTTGGATCGAAAATGCAAGACTGCAAGATCCACACGGAGCTTTTAAGCTCATCAGCTATGTGGAAAGTCATTTACAAAAGTCTGAACAAAGACAGCACATGATTACAAACTGCCATCTCTAGGCTCGGCATTCGTCATCTAGCTCCAGGATGAACTCCAGCTTATAGGACATTCTGAGCGGCCGAAGCACATGCAACAACCTCACCAGCGGTGCCATCTTTTCGTGGATTAAATCATCCATAGATGCTTTATGAGCTTCTTACTTTGGGATCCGCACTCCATCATCGATCTCATGGATAACATCGGCACTATTTACGGCGGCAACAGTAATATACACACAGTCCAGCCCTTATATAACAATTACAGATCTTCCAAATCGTGAATCGCAAAACGCAAAGAGAATCAACAAGCTCCCAAAACGCCAGCCCGTACAAGGGGGGTATCAACTCGATGTAACTAATTAAGCGACCTGTAAAGCATCTAATCTAATTTTCTCCTTTTAAAAAACATCCACCCCTTTGCTTTGACTACAAGTCATCAAGAGTCGTGCAGTGAAGTATCGCATCCGAGTAAAGCCGATTTACCACCATACAACTCTGACCAGGCCGTATGACGACTAGACCGTTCGGCCCGAGTTTGAAGACCTGGTCGTTTCCCATCTTGACGCTAATCTTGCCTGAGGCTACCGAACATGTGCGCACCTTGGTCGCTTCGATGGGCCAGTGATGCGTGTGTCCTGGTTTCAAAATGAGAACATTGAAGCTAAGACCTGGCGCTACCGTGATAGGATGTTGATTAGACATGTAGGCGTTAGAAAAGCCAACATCTGGAGTAGTCAGTTAGTTTGAGGTGCTCTCGATATAGGAATAGTAGCTATGGCAAAGATTGAACTCACTGGTATTCGTCGTCTCATCCTTCATAGTACCGGGGGCAATCTCCCAGTCCTCCATCTCTTCCATCTCAGCCACCTCAACAGCTGATGGGTGCCTCTTCTTCTCGGAATCTTGAATGGGGTATTGCTCAGGAGGTTTAATCGACGAAGACAACCTGCTGCTTTGTCTCATCACCTGTGGCAGGGGAACATGATCATCGACCTTGGTACCTGCACCGTCGGTCATCTCCTCGTCATCCAATACTACTGCCTTATCACCCTGTTCCACTGCTGTTTGATGGTTTTGCTGGGGCACCGCCCCCTCTGTCTTGCCTTCAAGATCCTGATCCTGGCTGGCCCATTCGCATTCGTTTTTAGTTCGGTAGCAGCAAAATTGATACTGGCACGCAATGCACGTCACCGACTTACTGAATACAGCCTTCGCTTCGGCTGGTAGGTCCGGCGGCAAACCCACACAGGGAGTGCTCAGTCGTGACAATCCTTTCCATCTGTCACAGGGATTCATCTCCTCCGCCTTACCCACAAGATATGCAAGAGTACAGGCATATTGGAGGGGATCAAGTGTCTTATTATGATGATGCTCCCACCATAAACCCGGTAAATTACGAACTTGCTTGTATTTGGATAATGCCAATACGTCCAGCCGAGCAGGGACTTGCTGGCTAGGTGAGAGGCTCCTATGCAAGTACCGAAGAACATCGGTCATGGGCGGCGGCTCCAAGGACTGTATAGGAGGTGGTATTGAAGGAGGCGATGGTTCTGCCTGCACTATCGGCGGCGGCGACACAAAGGACGTGGCCTGAACAGGCAAAGGGACTGGTGTAGTTTTAGGCCGCTTCGCCAGTCTCTCTTCCATGGTTTCGTTGCTTGAGTCGCCGCGCAAGGAGCGTTTCGACGTGTCTGGCGGAGCGCTTCCTCCGACGCTCACTCTGCTCGTTGACAAGCTCCTCTTACTGAGCAGGCTGAGCAGCTTCTTCGTGTTCTCTGTGTAGTCTGGAACCGCAGGCGGTGGCGCTCCCGGTGACAGGGGGTTGAGAGACACGATGATACCAGGAGAACTGCCCTCTTCGTTCACGTAGTCGCCAACCTTGGAGAATGTGCCATCGCCATTGTCATTAAACAAGGAGCGGCTATGCTTCCCGTGAAAGTGTGATGACAGAGCCCTCATATTTTGGGAAAGAACCCTGCAATCCCGTACGGGGCATATAAAGGGCTTTTTACCGCCGTTCTCGCTGTTTTCGCCATCGTCATATCGTTCCTTGCCGGGTGGAATTGGTGCGTTGCTCGTGCTCTGTTCGGTTCCGTCATCCTCTAGTAGCAACTAAGTCAGCTCGGCACCAAACAAAGACAAGCGTCGTATGCAACATGGTGTAATTACCTATATAAGTATAATAAGATGCATTGTCTGCGTTGGTCTGGAGGCCGGTTCGGGGCCCCTCGCCGTCCCCAGTATCCATGGCATCTCCTGGGTCGGAAGGCACAGGAGACGCAGACATAGACGCAGACGCATATGTGGATGCAGATGCAGAGGAGGAAGCCGTGCTAGGCCTCGACTCTCGCCTTCTCGGGTTAACATTCGCGGGTCGATTCAACTCCGTCATCTGCTGCAGCAGAGCCTCTTCTGGTAAGCGCTTCAGGCTAGCCATTGCATCTGTCTCTGTTTTCAATTGGGTTTGAGGTGATGCCTCGGATATCTCTGCCGATTCACGCCTTGTTGATGCTTTTGGCAAATCCCCATGCGTCTGGGGACGTCGTTCTTGGGTAGGACCTGTACCAGGGTAAAGGTTAGCAGCAACCAACAGCAACAAAGAAACAACACAGGTAGGGAGGGGGGACGGCCAAGTGAATTGACAGCTGTAGCAAATTCGGTTCACTTTGAGCTGACCATTGGCTCAGTTCGTCCCATCCCTTTTCTCCCTGCCCTGTGCGCCCAGCAGAAGCAAACGCAAAAGGCAAACAACGCAAACACCGCTGCTTACCTTGATCTTCCACCTTTGTCTGCTTCTTCTCCCAGTCCTTTTGCGCTTGCATTATATTCTTGTTCGCCGCCATTGTATTTGGTTTCGCCGCCAACCCAGGTGCTGCAGTCGTCGTCGTCGTCGTCGTCGAAGTTGGCATGCGCATAGGCACGGGTATGGGCACAGGCGTCTCAATCGGCGGCGCGCTTTGATAGCTCGCAGCTGGTGGGAGGATGTCGCTGACAACCATTGGAATCGGCACATCGTTTTCCTGGCCCGTCTGGCTCTTCATCCGATCCCCCACCGGCGGTGACGACGACGATAACCCTCCAAAGGTGCTCCTCCTCCAAGGAGCCCGTCCAGTCCGTTTCATCTTATGTCCTGGATTGCCGCCCTCGGTAGTGGAAGCCATGATTGCGTGCGCGCGGGATCAGAGCCGCCGATTGCGCTCTGTAGTCTAGATATCGTCGGCAAGGGATTTCAGGTTGATTCGGCACGCATCGACTGGAGTCACGACCACGATACACGAGTACGGACGTGTCACCACACGGCCTCGATCGTCAAAGTTGAAGCTCGAGCTGCCCAAGCTCCAGGCATGACGCGCAGACAAGCTGCTGCGGCCACGTTTGTTGTATGTATAGGGAATTCGAAGTCGTATCGTGATCGAACGGTATTCAAGGCAACCAAGCAACTCAACTCCTATCCCAGCCTTTCGTAGCCACGGGCTCCTTCGCGCTAGGCCGCGATCAAGCGTGAAGTTTGGGAAAAAGTGCACCTATGCACACTCGCAGACTTACAGCGAATTACAGTGGAGCTTCAGTGACGTGCAGTGGGCGAGGGGCACAACCACAAGGCTGTAGCTTCTACTGTAAGACTCAGGAACAGGCGCCAGGCGCGAGTGCGGCTTTCCGCACTGCTCTGCATTAGGTAACGCCTTTGAGCGCGACCTGCTTCACTTTGTTCATACAGCAGAAACCGTCTACCATGTGATTCGTGAGATGAACTTGCCCACTGCCACACGGTACACTTTCAAGTCTTTAGAGGATGATATCGGGGATGTTTGAAGTAAGCGTCAGTACACTATCACAATATTCGGCTTTGATTCGTCTCATCCAAGCTTCTTCATTCAATGCAATGAAGCTAACAGGAGGGTGCAACTTCAAATTGCTCTAGAAAGCTGCCAATAAGATTGATGCAAAAACCGTTTACCCATTCCCAAGCAGGCATTGGCAAAGATATACCCATCTGACTTCTAATTCAAATCAGTCCGTTCATTCGTTTCTACTATACACTTGGATAAATACAAAATCCCACACAGCTCCAACCTCTCTACCCATTTATTTGGCCTTCTTTCCAGCCTTCTTCGCGGCCTTCTTCGCAGCCTTTTTGCTAATCGCCTTCATCACCTTACCTCCCCCACCGCTCTCCGCCCTCTTCTTCTCCGCCTCCTTCTGCCCAGCAATCTCCCTCTCCCTCCTCCACCGTCTATGTCTAAACCACTGCTTGCGCGTCCTAAACGCCTTCGTCTTCAGACCTGTCGTCTTCACCAGCCGACCAATACGCCAGTTGTCCTCGCGATAGCTGTAATCCGATCTCAGCCTCAGCAGTCTGTCGGGCTCTCCAGCCTCCACTCGTGTGACCTCAAAGGGAATCCCCGACGGCGAAACCTCAGCCTTGGCCGCCTCGGTCCGTATCGTGTGCACCGTCTTGTTGAGCTTGCGCTTTCGCTCGGCGTGCAGCGGGTAGGGCAGGGTGTCTTCCTTGTTGAAGACGACGCCAATGTACTTTCGGTCGGGGTGCTTCGCGGGATCACGGTAGTACTTGACGTAGCCAGTCGCCATGGCGTGGATGGTGTGATCGCGGCCCATGATGCAGTTCTCGCCTGGCCACCAATGTGTTCCGCGCTGCTTGTAGAGAATATTGCCGGGAATGACGAATTGATCTATGTTCAGACACACACTGAGTTAGCAAGACTCGTATCTCAACCATTGGAACCTCCAATTGCAGTGTCAAACATACCTCCAGTCCGCTTAGCACCCAACTTGTTAGGAATTCCCCTCTTGCTCTTCTTCTTGTAGGCTCCCTGCGCCTTCACCGAAGCATTTCTTCGACCTTCAACCAAGGCATTGGCCAATTGAGCCCCCAGAGGAGCAACAGCGCTGTTGACAAGACTTGGCCTGGAAATGCCAGCCACAGCAGCCAATATCGGCCGCTGCATCATGAAGAATCGCATGGCCATGCGACGTTCCCCTCTTGTCGTGGGGGGGATTTTTTTCTGGCCTGCGAGGGGTTTGATGTCAAAATGCTTCAATGCACCTTTGCATGATCCTAGCCCAAAAGTTGCCAAATTTGGGAGGGTTTGACGCTTAGTCATCTCGAGCGACTCTTATCGATAAGAATTTGTAGTGGCCAGCTTAACATCCCGAGCTTGCTCTCCAGTCGCAAGATTGTCATCACACGACTTCGTTACTTGTCTCGAACTTGATCTTATTTTCCCATAGTTGCGAATAAAGCCCGTCACAATGCGCCTTCTAATAGCCCTCCTATCCTTCTTCGCCCTCGCCAATGCCCAATTTGGCTTCTTCGACCAAATGTTTGGCGGCGGCGGCGGCGGCGGCCATCACCAGGAAAAGCGCCAGCAGAACAACCCCAGTGACGCTCGCCACTACCAACACCAATACACACATTGTAAGTGCATCTTTCATGCCTCTATCTATCTCCTCCTCTTCTACATCCAAAACAACATACAGGGAAGTACAGAGCCAGAGCTGACATGAAGTTGCGACAAGCTGCCTGTGACAACTACCTCTGTCCCGACACCCTCGCCTGCGTCCACTTCCCTCACCACTGCCCCTGCGCATGGGACGCCAACGACGACAAGTTCGAGCTTGCAGAGGGAATGCGCACGTGCGTTTCAAAAGGCGGATTCAAGCAGGGAGAGACCGCACGCAAGATTGAACTGGCGCGCAAGGGTTTGCTTTGAGTGACGGCGGCGGCGGCGGGACGGTTTTGTCCTTGGGAAGCACAAAAGATGCGATGCGACACAACACGACACGACATGATAACACTTGACACAAGATTCTGGACATATTGTGGAAATTAGGAGATGGGTCAGCTTATAGAATGATAAAAATGGAAATTTGCAACTTGTTGAAAAGAGCTGCCTTCAAAAGCGCTAACTCTAAGCTCACCTCTGTCAGTCCTAAAGACATGCAATGCCTGTTCCAACAACTACAAGTCGTAGATGCCCAAAGGCTCAAGATAGCAACCACTTGCCCAAGCTTCCCCAAACCACCCATCATGCTATTTCATGCAAGAGACTCATTGTCGTCTTGCGTACGTTTCTCGTTCATTCACATATCCACTGCAAACGCCTCATATTCGTATCCATAGAACTCCACCCAAGGTCTTGTTGCGTATTCCGAAAAGACTGGCCAACAAGAAAAAAAGAAAGAAAAAGCCTCCATTCCATGCCCATATGCAGCGGTGCACCGAGATGTAATAACAACAATAAGAAGAAGTAGAAACCGAAACGGCTTGCGTGGTAAAGCCCTTCTCTTTCAACTACGCTGACCCATTGACAAGATTTGTAGGCAAGGGGGGAACAGGCGGGACTCCATTCTCTTGCTCATCGTTGTCATCATCCTCATCGTCCTCGTCTTCATCATCTGGAATCGCCTCCGGATGCCCCAGAACATGCGCTACGTTCTTCATCTCATAGTGCTTCTTCCGCATCTCCTCGAACTTGCGGTGCTTCTCCCTTTCTTCGGGGGAGAGCCCCACAATCTCCTCTTCGGCGGAGGGGGTGACGCTCTCCTTGTCCACATGGACCGTCTTTTCGGAGGAGCTGCGCGACGCCGGCGCCGGTCTCTCCGGGATTTCTTCCTCTGGTTCGCCCAGCGATAGGCCCGGAATGTCGTCTTCAGCGCCAGCACGTTGATTCTTGCGACCAGAAGGAGCACCGTCCAGGCCAGCCGGTGCCTCTTCTTCGTCGTCGGAGGGGTCTTCTGTCGGGTCGTAGTGTTTCGCATAGGGAGTCTTTGGTTCGGTAATTTTCATAGTCGAGGTGCGCTCCTGCTCCGTCAGGTACAGATTGGCCTCATCCCACTTGAGACGCTGGGCCGAATCAGACGGGTCGGTGATGCTGTTGGAGGAGTGGCGGCGGGAGCCCGCTCCGGAGGACGATCGTCGGTGTCCGGCGTTGATTTGGGTGTTTGCGAGGGTAACCTCTTTTCGAGACTCGTCGGGGGAGTGTGGGGTGTTGAAGGAAGGGTTTTTGAGGATGCCTGCAACGTCTAGAGTCAGCGATAGAACGAATAATAAGATAAAATTCAACAAAATCGAGACTCACCTCTGGGTCGTTTGGCATCCGGGCCCGGAGGGCTGTGAGAGGGCGGCGAATGCTCGACTGAAGTCATCTTGGCGTCTTTTTTCCGCCTCGGCGTGACTATCTGGGTAAGATTCGAGGCTGCAATAGCGCGGGCTGAGGCTCTCGTGGGAAGGCAACCGTGGTCGTAGCTTGCAGGTGATGGAGGTCGTGTGAGTGCGAGTAGAAGCTAAAGGCAGAAGCAGAATCACGTTGCCAGCGACAAGAGAGAAATAGTTTTTTGTTTATGCATAAGCTAGGATGTGCTCTGTCGAGGTGGGGAGAAGGCAGCCCAAGCTTGTGAAGCGGGGGATACAAACCTGAAGTGCTGTGGCAGCTCAGCAGATTTAGTGGCTGCTAGACACTGCCAGACACTGCCAGATGACGCAGTGGTGGCATGTCGCCACGCCCCATTTCCAAGATTGGTTGATCACAAGCCAGTGGAACTATCAGCAGCTCAACTTCTGGTTTTTTTTTTTCTTCTGACTGGCACCCGACCATGGCAAGACGATGATCCTCTCCTGCTTCTGCAGCCTTGTCAGGTTATTGCAGAATACGAACAAGCATGTAGTATTTGCCTAGCGGCTGGAAGGAGAATTTGCTCCCACCATCATCCTACGATCTACAACACCACGACGCCCGGCTTGGTTTGGCCTCATTGTCTCCCCATCCATTCATCCCATCTTCTTCATGCAATGGTATATAATCGGGAATAATATTACTGTCTTTAATTTCCACAGGCATCCCTTGCCCTGGCCATGTATTACACATATATGCCATACTAATTGCACTGCCAAGTTCGCAAACCAACCGCCATGCTAAACTTCATTGCTTCGTTCCCGAGGTAATCGACCAGCCCACCATGCGGATATTGTCCAAACCAAAATACCAAAAAAGACACAAACATGACAAAGAAAATGGGAATCTCAACTATGCTCCGCAAAAAACAAAAAAGTCTCAAAAGAGAGGGGATATAGGCCGGTGTGAGGGGGATAAACATATCCTACTTGTTATGAGGATGTTATTACAGATGGACGCTTCCTCGCCTCAAGTATTAAACAGAAAAAAAATGGAATAAAGGTAGGGCATGGTCTTGTAAATCGTGCAACGCATATGTAGTCCGAAAACGACCATCGTGTTGATAAACAGGGTGAAAGAGATTCAAAACAGCACTCGAATGGATGCCGTCGCTCGTTACAACAAATTTCCGACAATCGTCAGGCATACTTTGTAACATGTGGGCCATCTCATACTTGAGGGCGACCGACAACAAAAACACCAACGCCGTCTTTTGATCATGCTAGATTTTGTTTTTGGGAACCAGGTTGAGCACTGCAACGACCAAATTGTACCCAGTGCGGTAGCACACGCTTTTATCCTTTTCCGAGCTCCAAATATCAACACAGCTTCGCAGTGTGTCGAGAATGATCTGCCGGGGAGGAATGGCGCATCCCATGGCAGCAGCGCCAGTTAGAGGTGCATCTGCGCGGAGGACATGGATGTAGGTTGTCAAGGTTGCGGAGAAGAAGTCGAGCACGAAAGCTCGTCCGACCAAATCCAGGCGCAGGTGCGGTTCGCCAGCCCACATCTCACGGTAGTGTACCAGCAGCGCGAGGCAGCACTCCAAAGACGACCAGTACGACTCGGGAAACATGACGGGCCCTTCTGGGTGCAAGGCAAAGGGGCGATGCAGAACCATGAGGCACCGTCGCAAAAAGATGTCGACCGTCGTGCGTTGCAGCTGTCCGGTACAGACCCGCTGGGCGTGGCTCATGAGCTCTCGTAGCTGCGCGTTGTAGCGCAGCACGTCGGGGTAGGAGATTTGTTCCTTGTTGGAATTGATCTGCGCCATGACGGCCAGCACGGTTGGCAGCGACTGGTACAGCACCATCTGCAGGCTGTCCGGCGGACCCCAATCGGGGATCTTCTCCAAGGTACCAAGTTCATCCGGCCGTGTAAGGGGCGGCATTCCGGTGCACATGGCCACCTTGACATCAAGATAGAGGATTGTGAGCCACAGCTTTCGCCGGGAATCTTTTTCCTCCTGGTTGCGCCCCTCATCTTCTAGACTTGACGGGTCCTGAGGAAGGCCATAGATGAAGGCCGTGCGAACAAGCAGTCCGAGCAGAGACCAGCATGAATCCACGGACCAGCAAGTGGGATTGCAGACTTGCTTGGCCACAACCATGAGGGCCAGTGTTTTCAGGGCCAATAAAGTTGGTCGGAAAGAAAACGGCGTCTGCATAAGGCACGCCTCAGCAGCCATCATAAGCTCCGTGGCAACAGGAGGCTCCCCTTCCGGAGAGGCAAAGCTGCCCAGGCCCATGACCATGAGGAACTGCGCTAGCCAACAGAGATCCGAAGCGTTGGGATCCATCCAGTATCGTTCAATCTCACGCCTAAAGATGTGAATGTCCACGATTGGATTTACCACGTCGAGCAGCTCGAGATACCGCTGAAGGTACTTCTCGTGGTTTGCCCTCTCACTCGCCAACAACCGAGTGACGGCATCGCGGGTGTAGTACTTGCTTGCCCCAGGAGTACCAAAGGGAAAATTGCCTGGTAGTGTGAAGTTGGCCAAGCAGGCATTTGTAGCCACATCCTCAAGGGCGGCAGCCAGCGGTGCTGATTCTAAAGTTGTCAAAGTGCCAATCTATTCTCGGCAGTCAGCAACATGCACACAGCATACATGTACTGTAGAAGTCAACATACCTTGGTCATGAGGTCTCGCCAATGGCTGGATCCTCGTACTTTGTGTTGGACCTGCCAAGTAGCAAGAACCGTCGTTGTCTCCTCGCTGTTGCTGGATGGGGCTGTGGGACAAGGGAATTTTCCGCCGTTGGGGCCCTTGTTGTAGCTGTAATAGCACTCTCTCCCGTTACCGCTCGACTTGCAGCGACCGCACGGCAACTCCTTGTCGCACTTTACCTTGAGGCGGTGGCAGCGCAGACAGCTCAGGCAATTGCGCTTGCGCTTGCGGACAACGCGCAGCTGATTTGCTGCCGCGGCCCCAGTAGCGGCACCTTCAATCGGCATGCCATTAGCATCAACGGCGTGAGGCTCAGGGCTCTCAGTCGATGCAGTGGGAGAGATTAAGCCATTCTGTCCTGGGATGCCCTGCGCAGGATCGCCGTTGACGGGAGGAGATGATGCCAGAGCCGTTGCAGCCCTGGCTTGACGTGATGAGTTTGGGGAGGCAGAAGTGGCGCCGTTGGCAGCGGCAGCCACAGCACCGGGAACAGCGACACCGTTGACATCGAAGCTACAGCGCACGCCAGCCTGGATGCATCGTGAGCAGGAAGGCTTGAGCAGATCGCAGCGCCGTTTGAAATGGCGACAGCGGTCACACGTCTTGACCTCGCGCATATGGGGCATGCTATTATTTCACACCAAGTAAGAGCAGTCAATGGGTGGTTCTCAGTCCTGGCCGGTACAATAAAGCGACGATGAATGTCTCGCTTTCGAAGGACGGGTACTGGCACCGAGATTGCGAAACAATGAGCGGGGGGACAGACGAAGAATGTGTGTTTCCCACGGGTGACAGACGGGAGGGCGTGCGTTGCGCTTTGTCTAAGATGTTGGATCGGAGGATTGTTGGAGACGTGTTTTGGATTGCTTGTGCTGGCCCAGTGTCGAGAAAGCCGTGCTGCTGCAGGCGAGATGGAAACCACCAGGCTGAAACCAGGCTATTTCAAGAATATGTTCAGCCGCGCAGAGCAGACGCTGGCCCCCAGCTTAGACGCAGCCTCGGGGACACACACAGCGTAGCTGAGAGCACAGAACACACAGACACGTTGGTCAACCAGATCAAAAGTCGGGTCGAGAGGGGGAAGCACGTTAGCGAGGCGTTGGTTGTCCCGCTTGCGTTCCCGCCTGGATGGTTGCTTTGCTGTGGTCTTTTTGCAAGCGCAGCGTCAATGTTCCTGCGCGTGAGATCAATGATCGATTAACATATGCACTCAATTGATGGTTGAGAGTGGCAATGAGGGAAAAGAGATGAGGAGTCGGCGGTAAGCGGCCAAACAAGCGAGGCGACCTTGTTAAATGCGAGAAGGATTAAGGACCTGGCAAAGTCGGCCGCAGATATCGCCGGCTCTGGACCGAGCTAGGAGCCGTTTTTTTCTCTCTTAGCAGTGCTGTGCTGCGCTGCTGCTGCTAGCACGAGGTGCCTGCTGAGCAAGCAAGCTAGGCGCCACACGCAGCTCAAATTTACTGGATTTGGAGGGCGTCTGCTGCGCTAGGCCGCTAATTTTTAGCGCCGCAGCGTCCTGTCCTTCTCTATGTAGGGCGGCTGCGGGGGGGCGGATGCAATGGTGCCGGAAGCTGGACGTAATATTGGTTGAGCTGAGCCTTCAATATTGTGTTAGAGGAGCACGTCCAGGCACCCGACAAACAGACGCTCGTCCAGAGATTTCATCGTCGTCACTTGTTCATAGTCCATCGACATCTCGTCTCGTCTCTCGTTTCAAGCTCAAAAATGGCAGCAGGTCCATGGACATTCCATCGCGTCTGTGGAGCGAGGTGGTGGAGATGCGGCCGGGCCTACTGTATTAACCAGGCTTGCCTGGGCTGACCAACATGCGGAAAACGGATTAATTAGGAGGGTCGCCATCACCTCTAAATGGCCAGTCGTTAGCATGCAACTGCCAGACTAGGATCCGGCCGACCAGGGGGATCGCTTTGGGGCCAAGGCCTGGCTAGATGAGGCCAAGCCGGCGCTGGTGCTGGTGCTGGAGCCAGTGCTGGAACCAGTGCTGGAACTCTCGCTGCTTGGTCCGGAGAAAGAAGCTTTGGGATAACCAGGCGCTAGGGTGTGGCAGCTAGGTAAGTCGCAGAAGCCAGAAGCGCAGCGAGCATCCATGTTTAGCTCTCGATGTGACCTGTCAAGGGTCCAGGCCGTTGCATGGCTACGCCGGGCCTAGCTTTGGCGCAGACTAGCATCGGCAAGTGAATCGAGGCGCGTCGATAAGATGTAGCACTGCCGCTGGCCTCTGTATTTTGCTTATTTTTCACGTTTTCCTTTTTGCTTGTCGCTGTCTTATCGAATGGGAGCCAGCAAGCTTCGGGATGGCGGAGAAGAGTTTGATGTCTGGTCGCTGAAGCGAGGTGGATAAGGTGCGGAAGCTCTAGCCAAGTCGAGGCCGGTCGCCTGTGCTCTCTTGATTGTACCAGGCTGTTCAAACGAAACAAGATGGCTAGGACGTTCGGATGCCAGGGAGCAAGGACCTGTATCTGTACCTGTACTTGTACGAGTACCGTCGAAAATTGTTGTTGGCCTGGGATTGAAGCGGGTGTCAGTGCCGCTAGGAACGGCAGCTTTTTGGCTAAACAGACAGCATCATCCTTCGTGCTCCGCGCAGAACGCCTTCCTCTTCTTGACCAAGAACATGGAGCGGCATACCTGTAAGGCTGAAGCAACCGATGACACTTGCAATCCCCTCGGTTCGTCCTTGTACATACATACAGCTACACGCACTGTACGGTGCATGTGGTAGGTGGGCGGATGATCCGGGAAGACGCTGGAATGCACTGCAACGCCGGGTTTCACGTATCGAGAGGCCCGGCCATGGTCCGAAAACGTGGTGGCTGCAGGCCCTAGTCGCGGTGAATCGATCTGTCCCTGCTCCAGAGGCTGTCCAAACGCCAGTTGCCACTCAATAGCCCGTCACGGGGAGCATCGTCCAGATCTCGCTTCCCAGCCAGTCTTTGCTAACGTGGTAGCAGTGCGACGGTGTCTCGTGCGAGACCAATATCCAATATCCACGAAAAACGGCTGCCTTGCTGCTTACCTTGGGTCTCCGTTAGCAGCCCGTGCTGGTGGATATGATTCATTCATGCTGTGCTACTTACTGTACGAGTGTGAGTCTGAATGCCGTAAGTACATGAAATTGATGTGCGAAGCACGCATACAAGCGCATGTATGTACGAGTACTCCTACTGGAGCGACCAGGTGGGTGACAGGGGATGGAGAGGCGACAAAGTCGAGGGGAAGGAACCGTATCTCCACGGGGCCTCAGGCCAAAATACCAAGATACACGCTCCTGCCTCTTCTTTTCGCAGTCCCAGCATGTACACTTGCCTGCCTACAGCATGTACTTCGTACTTAAGCGCATGCAACTCCTTCTTGGCTGCATCAAGCAGGAAGTGATATCACAAAACACTACATGATTCCCATGCACTCGTGCTCCGTATCACAGCCCCGAATCCCGTCATACATGGCATATGCCGTACGTGGACCAGCGAGCTCTCAAGTGCCGGAGCCGTTAAAAGAGCGAAAGTACGAGTATGTATTCGTACCTGTACAGACCTCTGCCTAAGAGTATAAGCGCAACAGACTAGAAAAGCGAAAAGCCTCCTCTTTTGCTCGCCTTTTTGCCCTTTATGTTTTACCGAGACGATTCAAGGCAGCAAGTATGGCCGAGATGATGGCATCCACACGGGGGAACAATTATCCCAAAATTGAACCCGTCTGGCCCGCTGCGGTGTGTAACGGCGCCCCCTGTCCATTGGAGTGCTTTTGACTGACGATCACACAAATGAGACACACAGCCCCATAAAGACAGTGACAGAGACTGAGAGAGTACCCAAAAGATTCCGAGAAACTGCGACGCACTCTTGAATCCAACTCGCATTCAAGTATCAACCTCATCCCATCTGCTGCATGTAAGTATTCAGGCCCATGATATTCGCCAGTCTCTCGCGCAACTACGGGATATGAACACTTGTATCCGAGCGTCGTCCGGGCTCCATGCACCGGAAGAAAGCTCCGAAGAACCAGAGCATGAAAAATCCCCTTTGGCTTTGTGATACGATACAGTACCTCTACGGAGATAGAGGAGAGTCATGACCCTGCTGGCTTCAGATGAGTCTCCACCGCAACAACGTGGGGATGCCTCGGGCTAGTGCAAGTCAAACATTCGCCTTTTTGGCCACTCCAGACGAGTACAGGCGCATTTACAGGTCCATACGGACGGAGTTCACTCCGTACTGATTCCGTACGCTCGGTGCTGCTACTCGCAGGTAGCATCAATGGTTGAGAAAACGAGGCGTACGCGTACATACGAGCAAAACACTGGCTCATCTCATCCACGAAGCGCTACTAACCTAGTACATGTGGTTGAACTGCACTACAACCTCGAGCCGTGATAAGCCTAAGCCTATAAGCACTGCGCCCTCTGCTACGTCCCGTGTGCCAGTACTCGTACCTAGCTGGGCACATGGTAACATGATCGTATCTCCAGGTCACGATACGATTACTTATTCTCTCGGCCCGGCCACTATATATTCGCCTTGTTTATGCGGCTAAATGCTTCTTCCCAGCCTTTCAACACATCGTCACTGATGTATCAATCATTCATGCTGCTTCATGCAATTCCGAAGTGCAAAAGTCGAGAGCATCTTCCAAATATCATGAAAATTGACAGCGTTTAAAAAACATAAACTCCCTGTCGATTACTAACTAGGTAGGTCTTAACGAAATGCTTGATGTTAGATACGGAGTACGAGCAGATGCAACTCTACAATATACTCGCACATATTTCCAGACACAGAAGACGATAACGGAGTGGGCGGAGTGACCCTCCGTGGATAGCGCATGAATCAAATCACATACCCATGTCCATCGCCAGCCAGGAAAGCACGCAACCCTGCATTGTACACACTGTGTACAAGACTTCGCTTTGGCAAACCTGAGACATCTTTCTTTGGGCCGCATTAGAGTAATGCCTTGAAAAGAGGTACGAGTACAGCTCGTCATCTCACTAATATCGTGGCAGTCCACTTGCAATTCTCGTCGCCGCATCGCCCTGCCTTCGAATGCACGCACGGCTAGCACAAACAGGGCTATATGAATCGATTTACAGGTGCCAACAAAGCAAAGCTCTGGCCATGTAAGGAGCACCGTTGTCGTATCCGAAAGCATGGAGTACGAGTAGCATACAGATATGAACCTTGTAGAAGGCCATCGCGTCTATCCTGGGGCTTACATGTGCTAGAACTCCGAAAGACCCGCTCCACGTGTTCTCTCTGATGAAGCAGGCATCGATTGAAATTGAGGCCCTGGTCGGGTATTGTATTGAGCGCAGATGCCGCTGATATCTGACAGGTGACAGGTGAGATTGGGGCAGCCTCCTAAACCTGTGATGCTGGATGAGTGAGCGCCATGGTTTAGTGGACGAGTACAGTGCTGTACGAAGTGCAGCTTCAAACATGCAGCAAAGAGGAGTGGCTCAAGGCACCGGGGTTCAAGAGAGCGCACGAGGAGGATCTTGTATCGCCAGTCACCGTCAGGGGCTGTTAGCGGTATGCTCTGTCAGGGGTAGGATGGCGCGGGTAAGACGCCTGGACGGCAAGCATATTCGCATCTTATTTCCTGCTGACGTCCGTACGTCCTTGTACATGCGAAGCACTTCGTTTCTTGAGCGTAGTATTCCGTGTTAGTTGGCGTCTGCCCGCATGCAAGACATGTTTTGCGGACGTGGTTCCGTGGTTGTTGCGCCGAAACTTGCCATCCTCTATCGCGGTTCTATGGCTCGACCAGCTTTTGCAAAGCATTCTGACTTTGGGAACCGAGAAGATACCAAGACAAGTTATCTTTCGGGCCAATTCATACGTACTGTGTAATATTCTCGACAAATTACAAAATGGTTAGATATTCGAGTACGAGGCCCTATAGATGGACCCTATGGAACATGCAAAAAGGATCGAGGTGTCGTAGCATCGTTCAATATGTACCGGAGTGTTGGTTGCCACTTCTCCGCGGCTTCCCCTACACATGCCTAACTTTCAGTACCTATAATTCATTCTGATTTGACCTAATTATAAAGCAAAACAGAGGATTCTTCGCTTTGAAGATCAAACTGCGGCGACGTTGCGATAAAGCCAAAGCAATTGAGTCCATTACGGGACTTGAATCTCGATCGCCCCCAAAAGCGAGGCTTGGCATCGACGATATTTGAGCTTTTGAGCATGTCGACAGAGGATCTGATGGGGAAGCAATACGTTAATTTGACTGTCAAATGGAGAAGATAATCAAAAAGGCGGAGAGTGGAATCCGCCGCTGAGATAATATGGCGGCGGAGACAATCTTCACTCGCAACTTATGATCACATGTAGACTGTCATTGTGTGTTAGTAAAGCGTGAGCCGTCCCTTTGCTCGAATATTCCAGCGCGGCGGTCGACCCCATAACCGAGCTAATTATGATGCTAAAGCTAAACTTCCGCAAATCCTAACCAGGGCAAAGATCGACCCTGGCTTTTCCTTGTTATAGGTGCTGTTCAGCACAGATGGAAATTACCGGCTCCACAACATTTGATGATTTCATAGGGCGGTGGCGTGTCTCCTCGGTAGTTGATTGAACGAAAGTTGCCGACTAGTGAACAGGCGGAGGCGTACGGCTTTCGTACTCTTGCTATTGTATGAGTCGTAGTGCTGACTTCTCTCACAGGTTCTCCCTGACAGAAAAAGTGAGGCTCTTTGCTCAGCTGTAAGTCTCTAGGGTAAGGCAAATGACTGATGCTATAAAGAATTGAAAAGCTTTGGTTGAAAGTTTCCCCGCATGCCAATGCCCCGGAGCAACTGGTCCCTTGTCTGCCAGAACATCTAAGACCGTGTGGAGTAATTCAGATCCGAATGTGCGGGATTTGGCTGTGATGAATCATTATATACAAGACCTTGGGCCGCATTCCAGGCGATGAATATATAGCATCGTGCGTCGCCATGTGTCTTCAACTCCCTGCCTCTTCGGGGCTGCTGCCAGCCATGGCGGAAGTTGAGCTCCGACTCAGCAGCTTATTTGATCTGTGTGCTGCAAAGTATTCGGACGCACTGCTCCGTGGCACCAGGCACCGACAAGGGAGGGTTACATCAGTGTGATGCGGTGGTTCTCCAAGTGCTGTCCCCAACCATCACCGTAAAGTACTAAGAGTTGACGCTAGAAGCTCCAGAAAGCCCAACCACCTTTGTTTCTCTCGTGCCTGTCCGCCCAAGGGTTTCGACTCTTAAGCTCATCAAGATGTCATCTAGCAAAGGCAGTGTTCAAACCGGCCTAGCTTGAACCAGCAGATATCCCCAAAAGAGACGCGCAGATTGCGCCTTTGAGACGGCAGCCCGATGGCCATTCGCCCAACATCGTACTGCTAGCAGTGGAGCCGGTACGTCCCCACCTTTGCGCGATCCCGATCGAGATGGATTGGGGTTTGATGACTTCATCGAAGTCATAGCCAGGAATCGTTGAATCTGGCATCTGGGCACGGATCGAGGCCTCAGTGCCTTGCTGTGGTACCCTGTCTGCCCTCCCTCGCCTTGTCTTGGACGTCTCACCCGTTTCCCCCCTTCTTTGGCCAAAGCTGGCTGTAGAAATAGCCGAGTGGCGATGCTTCTGTGTGAGAAATAGAAGTCATTGTCCTCGTATCAACACACACGCGTTCTCGAGTTACCTGTGTGGTTAAACTAATATGAAATTCCTTTTGAAAGAAGTTCCATGTGCCTGACACGTCCCGCCCTGTCATTCACTCTTGCAACTCATCACCGTGGTGCTGCTAAGTGGCTCCCGACAAACTCCACCCAGCTCTCGCCCAGCGTTATTATATCAGCCGCTTGTTCGTTTGTCCCACACGATGGCACCTAAGAGAAAGAAGGCCGACGCTTCTGCAGTCGAGACCCCCGCAGCAAAGGTCAGACGTAGCTCCAGAAGAGTCAATGGGCCTCCCGGGCAGCAACAGGATGGCTCTCGGCAAGGGGGGAAAAAGGAGGACCCCCTGGGCCCGGCGGGAAGTCCAAATGGTTCAATCCGTTCACGGGAAGCGTTTGAGCGCACCATGAGAGAGCTCGGAGAGATGGGTCTGAAGCTTCAAAGCGCAGTAAAAATCCAGCGGCTAGCTGTGGAAACTTCCGATTTGTCCAAGTGTGACCCCGAAAGGGTTCGAGAAGAGGCCTTCAAGCTCAGGCCGGCGTCAATGAGACAGGCAAAAGCCGAGCAGAAGGTCGAAGAAAAGACTCCGGAGAAATCCATCGTTGATACTGACTTGCAGTCGGCTGATGCAGCTGAAGAAAAAGCAGATTCCGACGTTGTTGAAAGGACTGCGAGGAGACCGCCGCCTGTGAATAGTGACGTGCTGCCACTACCATGGAAAGGCCGTTTGGGTTATGTGAGTGCCGATATAGACATACTTACCTGTATCCTTAACTTTTCAAAGGGTCTTGATTGCAGAACATCAAGAGTTCACAAGTCACAGTCAACACCAAAGCTAATGCGACGGCGCATAGGCTTGTCTTAACACATACCTCAGATCTGCTAGCACTCCTGTCTTTTCGTCCCGAACTTGCCGTATAGCTTCGATTATTGATCATAGGTATCCCCTCCAAGACCCAACAAAGCCCGAACATGCCACCAAAAACCGACCCGACAAAACTCAGACTCCAGATGCCCAGCGCGGATTAGACTTTGTCCGGGAGCTCGGTCTTGCAAACGCTAGAGACATTGTCAAGATGCTACGATGGAACGAAAAGTATGGCATCAAATTCATGCGACTTAGTAGCGAAATGTTCCCCTTTGCAAGCCACGAAGAGTACGGTTACAAGCTCGCCCCATTCGCCGCCGATGTGTTGGCTGAGGCTGGCAAGGTAGCTGCTGAGCTAGGTCATCGCCTCACGACACACCCGGGCCAGTACACGCAAATTGCCAGTCCGAGGAAAGAAGTCGTCGCTGCGGCCTTCAGGGATCTCGAGTATCACGATGAGATGCTGTCATTGTTGAAACTTCCCGAGCAGCTTGACCGGGACGCCGTCATGATTCTACACATGGGCGGTACATATGGCGACAAGGCAGCGACTCTGGATCGCTTTCGCGAAAATTATGCCAAGTTGCCAGATGGAGTGAAGAGAAGGCTAGTTCTGGAGAATGACGACGTCTCATGGAGTGTCCATGACCTACTACCCATCTGTGAGGAACTCAACATTCCTCTGGTGCTGGATTATCACCATCACAACATCATTTTCGATCCCAGCCTTCGCGAGGGCACATTGGATATCATGAGCCTATATGATCGTATCGCAAAAACCTGGACCAGGAAAAACATCAAGCAGAAGATGCATTACAGCGAGCCAACCGCAGAGGCTATTACGCCACGGGATCGGCGTAAGCATTCAGCGCGCGTTAAGACGCTTCCACCTTGTGCAACAGACATGGACTTGATGATTGAGGCGAAAGACAAGGAGCAGGCAGTATTCGAACTCATGAGGACATATAAACTTCCGGGATGGAACCGATTCAACGACGTCGTTCCCTACGAGCGAGACGATGAGCCTAAGAAAGAAACGAAAAGAACCAAGAAGGAGAAGCAGAACGATACGACTGGCGAGACTGAAGAAGGAGATTCTACAAATACCATCAGCCCAGAAGAGTATGGAATGGGAGGACAGCAGAACCGGGTATATTGGCCACCAGGAATGGAGGAATGGCTGCGACCCAAGAAAAGAGAGATCAACAAGAAGACCAAAGCTGAAGATGAAGCGTGAAAGGATGTCCCTACCAATATATGAGAAGAGGGAACGATGAAACCGCAGAGAGAAATAGCGAATATTATAGACGAATTAAGTATTAGGTAGCTGAGAACATGGATGGAGTTGTTAGGCAAAAATTGAAATAACTTTAGGATTCAAAGGATCTCTTCATTGCTGCTTGTAAGAAATGAAACGCTCGTTGATGATACTCGGCCGATTGTTGGGCAAGTACCCCGTGCGAATAAAAATTTTCAAAGCACACATCATCGTAGCGCGCACTGTAATAAAATACCTGCACTTAGGAAGGCACCTCCTTGAAGGCTCTACTTTCACCCAAACACAACTGAAATCTCCTGATTCTTGCAGAGCGTGCGTTACGACTTGTTGTATTGTATTATATTGCGCACTTGGGTAGATTCTCGTCATGTCTACTGAAGATTTTGGTTCCAAAACACAGGCGTTCCTTGAGTGGTTCAAGGCGCTTCCTGGGTCGACGTTTTCTGAACATATTGAGATCACGGATCTTCGAGCAAGAAATGCAGGCCGCGGCATAGGTATGTGAGAAAATCGTGTTCATGTGCGGCGTGGGATGGCTAACGATATCGTGGTAGTGGCTCTGGAGGATATCCCAGCTGATACAATCCTGTTTACCGTGCCAAGAAATGGGATAATAAACATGGAGACGTCCGAGCTCAAGGAGAAGCTCCCAGACGTCTTCCTTCATCCAGATGGGGTCATGGAGGTGGATGACAAAGCGCAGCAGGACCCATGGAGCTCTCTAATTCTTGTCATGATGTTTGAGTATTTCAAGGGAGACGAGTCCAAATGGAAGCCGTACATGGACGTCCTTCCTGCATCTTTCGAGACACCCATGTTTTGGACCGAAGCGGAGCTTAATGAGCTTCAGGCGAGCGCTACGCGGACAAAAGTTGGCAAGACTGACGCTGAGAAAATGTTTCATGCCAAGATCTTGCCAGTCCTCCGTGCAAATCACGAAATTTTTCCATCCAGCCAGTCTTACAGTGACGAAGACCTTGTCAAGCTGGCTCACCGTATGGGAAGCACTATAATGTCCTACGCATTCGATTTCCAGAATGAGGATGAGGAAGACGAAGAAGACGAAGAAGAATGGGTTGAAGATCGCGAGCCCAAGTCCACAATGGGTATGGTGCCGATGGCTGATATTCTCAATGCTGACGCTGAGTATAATGTGCGACCCTATCCATCACAATTATGCTTCTAAGCGCCTTGCTGTTGGCTGATTCATAAAAATTAGGCACACGTCAACTATGGAGATGACGCTCTTACTGTGACAGCATTACGAACTATCAAGGCCGGCGAAGAAATCTTGAACTACTATGGTCCTCATCCCAACTCGGAGCTTCTCCGCCGTTACGGATACGTAACCCCGAAGCACTCTCGTTATGACGTTGTTGAGCTTCCATGGAAATTGGTTGAGGAGTCTTTAGCGGCAAGCCTGGGCTTGTCAGAAGAACAGTTGGCCAGTGCGGTGAGTTCTTCTATGCCCATCCCATCATTCATCACGACTGGGGCTGATAATAGATAAGCGAGAGCACTTGGACATGGATGAAATCGAGGATACGTTTGTTTTGGACCGAGAATCAAATGAGCCTAACCCGGACGGCACGTTTACTGGATCGGCTAGGTTTAGCGAGATACCAGAGGATCTTCGGGAGCAGCTTAAATTGCTTCTTAAAGCTATTCGCAAAGCAGATCCATCAAGCGTTGTCGACAAGCGGAAACGGGACGAGATTCAACATACCGTACTTTTCAAGGCGCTTGATGCTCTGGAGTCGCAGTATCCAACAACTGTTCAAGATGATGAACGGATTCTTTCTGGTAGCGGCATTAGCGAGCGGCACAGAGCCGCTGTTACCGTGAGGCTAGGGGAAAAACGATTGATCCAAGAGGCTAAACTCTACTTGTCGGGCATTACTTCAGATGCCACTCCGGAGGAGACGCCGGCATCAAATAAGAGGGCCAGACGGGATTGAAACGACACATCGATTTCGGTAGTTGGCCCCTCACAACCAGGGCTACTCAGCCTTTATGCGTAGGATAACGCTATTGCCGGAACCGACCGGGTTGATGTTAGGATCTTGGGCGAAAAAAGGCAAACGGAAAAAAGAAATATATCACATGCGTGCGTGACAAGGCGGCCCGCTCAAGATGTTTACAAGAGCCTCATTCGGATCCACATTCGATGCGCGAACCACCGTCTGTCCGACCCAGCCTTCCTAGCAAGGCAGCTAAAAAAAAGGCAACCGTCCATGATTGATTGTGCCAGAAAAAATCCCTTATATCTCTCCATCTCTGTCTCCATGAATCCGAGAACGTAATCATTTCATCCGGGCGTCTTACTCCCATCTACTGTGAAGGTCGAGATCTCTTGGTCCTCATCACTCTGCCCTCGCCTCTAATCAATATTACATGCTTCGGCTTGATACCTTGATCGTGATTATTGTAATCAATTCTATCAGTAATTGATCTCCGCTGCATTGACGGCTCATGCTGTTTGCTGAAGAGAGTATGGAAACACAGGGTAAGTCGAAAGTGTATCACCGAATTTGGACTCTTCGACTAACACCTATAAAGGAGCTTGGCTGTGCCATTCATTCACCGCTTTATCGGCATGTCATAATGCCTATATCAAGCATTGAGATGACTGTCGAGTCGTACAATGGAACATATACATGAATGCCACTGCGTTTGTTTGGGGTAGCCGTTGAGATTGCGCATCTGAACGAGAAATCCACGTCGTCGCAAGAATAGCGTGGGACACAGCAATCAACATAATTTTGGCATTGATGTCGTGCCTCTTCAGCGCCTTGGCGTCTTAGGCTCCGTCAAACCCATCAATGTTGATATTATGGGCCCCTGCCTGTGAATCGTTTGACATCTTCACCGATAGACTGACATATGAGAAAAGAGCTCTCGGGAGCGGACAGTGCTCTACCCGATACTTGCCATGGCTATGCATAACGCGAAGAGCTACATAGTGACAAAGTTCAGTTTTGTGTGACCCTCCATTGTTGGGGACCGCAGATCTGCTGTCTTATAACTGGCCATTCGGGTGCTGAAACCCCGACGACGAATGGCGAGTCTACAACCGTTTTGTTTTCTCCCGACAGACTTTTTCTCTACTCTTCTCCCCCTCCTCTTTTTGCACGGAAAACAGACAACTTGCCTCTCGTTTTGGCTAGTACAAAAGTGTTACTCTGACTGGGATACGGCGTCTTGCAGCATCCGTTGATAATGCGGCGATTGTTTCGAAATGGACAGTATACGGCTCTCGCACTGCATACTCGTATCATCTCCCCCGAGGCCCCCACACTTGGGAGTTGAGACCGGGATGCACATCGTGCATGGTGGTGTTTTATGATACAATCAGACAACCGCGGCTATTTACTCCCCGAGGGGGCCGTAATTAAGAACCCGCGCAGCCTCGTCATCACCACACAGCACACAGCGCCGCGAGCAGTGATAGGCTCAAGGTTACGAGCCCAAGAGGCCCATAACCCTAGTCCCAAAGCTCGTTATTTATTGGTCCACGACTGTGAATGGTGGTGTTCAGGTTTTGTCTGAGATATTTTCAAGCTTAGATCGGCCTGGGGAACCAACAATGGCCTGCCTCCACCAAGAGGATCTCTCAAAGCCCGTGGCGACCACCTGTTGGTGGCGTGGGTGTACAGACAAGCTCGAATATCCGGACTATGGCCTTATGATTACAAAACGAGCAGAAAACACGCCTTGCATCTTGTACCGGCCTATCACACGGGTTGCCAGTATCTCGGAGAGCTTGTGACCAGGGTAGGTAAAAGCGGCGCTGGGCCCAAAGCCAGCACTCCAGGAGTCGTGGGACACTTGAAGGAGCCCAACAAACTCCTTCAAGTGTGGAGGGAAAAGAGCGACGACGAAGACGATGAGGCTCAGTGGACGTCGGACCCAATGGAACCGAACTTTGCTCTCACCGGTTCTGTTCACGAGACACTACTACTCATGTATGTCGACGTCAAGCTTTTCCTGAGGGTTCCTCGCAAAATTTTTGAGCCGCAAGTCCGCTGGTGGACAGCGCGGAACACCATCTTTCCTGGCCCGACCTCTCTGCTAGTGGCCAACTTCCCTCATCGTGCTGTAACGTTGGATACGTAGCATCTCGGCCTAACTTGACCGGTAATTACACACTTGATACCTGGCCTTGGGCAGCGACACCTATGGAGTCTGTCGGAGGGTTGAGGGGAAGTGATGGGCAGCGGAGTTGATAATATGTAGCCCCGAGACTGCACGTATATCATCTTTACAAGCACGTTGTATTGTTGACCTGTCACCCTCTCTGAATCACCAGTCTCGAATACACAGCCATTCAGGGCATACATCGGTGAAGAGAGTGGCTGTCATGTCTGGACATGTGAGTTTTTCCAATATTCGGCCCGGCGTGCCTGGCATAATACTTGAAGCTATCTTATCGGAGGATCCAAGCGAGAAGTACAAGGTACTGATTTTGCCATCTTATACCATAGGGCAGAAGCTCACATAAGCATGCGGGGGATGGCAGGCATTCGACCAACAACCTCCATCCCGATCCCAGAAGCTTCCTCTTTGTGATCAACGAGCTGAAGGTGACAAAGGACGACAATTATACCGAGGGTGATGGCTGGTACAATCGCATACCGCGAAGCAACTCTTGCGGATATGAAGGAGAGACGCCCGGAAGGGTTATGAGGTATCATAATGGGAGAGTGACAGCAGCTTCTGGATATGAGTGGCACCGAGACGACTTCAACGAACCTGCGTGGCCTGCTGGCGGTGTTCTGATGTATACTTCGGACGGAATACCTATGTATACCGAAGATGGAACGCCACACTACGTTGCCGTTTACAAGCAGCTCTCTGTCTTCTCATGCGGCCCCTTTCTCCCGATCGTTGTCGTCAACGGAGACCCATTAACCGCAGACCCATCATCCCCCGAGTCGCTTTCTCGAACGCCTCTACAATTCCACCATCCTCGTGACCAAGAAGGAATATCACACGCAGTACATCCGGAAAGTACCATGCAGTATGGTCTTGGAGAGCGCAAGTACGTGGCCGGGGCAAACCCTAGCTGGATGCCCGGCCTGGTGCCGGCGATTTACAGCAACCCTTATCATCCGGGCCCGTCGAACGGTCTTGCGGGAGAGCTTCCCATTATCCTTGGTCTGATGGCATTTAGCGAATCTAAAGATGTGGAAGGAGCAGTGGATCGGACTTTTCTGGGAGATGGTGTGCACCGTGGCAAATGGCGTGATGGGCAATGGCATCGCACGGAGCCTCCTCGGGGATGTAAGTTATAACCTTTTTGGATTCTGTGCCTTTCCCCCCCCCCCCTTGGGCAGTTCCTCCCTTTCCCATTGTCTTTCTGCCTATGAATTTGCTATTCAAGTATAAAAATTTGGGTATTAATCATGACATAGATGCGCGTTCCGCGGAAGATGACCCGCGAGGCTTCCTCATTACGGTGCTGTTCGACCCCGAGAACCCAGATTATTCCAATGAAGCCTCTCTCTGGTCAATGGAATGGAACGAAGTGATTGTTCGAGAAAGTCGACGATAAACGGTCATGACGTGGCACATGCTCTGGCTTCTGTCCCTATGCATTTCTATCTCTTCTGCTTTGCGTTGTTCTTTCGTTATGCAGGGGGTGTAGGCTGTGGTGTTCGATTTTCTTCCCATTATGTTACTGCTTTATCTGCCGCACTCGATGTTTTGCTCTTTTCTACTCTTTGAACACGTTGAATGATTTTCGTCGTTGAAGTCTGTTGATGTACGACACTTGATACGTTATCTACTCCACGGAGGGGGACTCCGTGGAGCTTGATCGCTCCCCTCTTTTTTGGGAGTGCATACCGCACTGCTTCTTCTTATCTGTTTTGTCTTGTTCCTCTCTGTTGGCCCTTTATTCTGTTCTGAAATGAGTCTTCTTCTTTTTGTACCTTGGATGACTATGCGAATATTAAGGCAGTTTCAATTCATTTCATCTTATTCATCCAGCTGATTTTACGGTGATGACAACATTATAGCTCTATGTTTAAATAACCCCCTCCCCAACCTCATTTTCACATGGCTCCCCCTAGTGGAAGTCATGCAATGCGTTCCCTTGTTGCCCCCATTTCAGCCTCTCAATTCGCTATAATTCGAAAGCTCCACATGACTACCTATTTACGGCGTTTTCGCTGTTTCTCCCACCCCCTTTCCAAGTATTTCGATGCTGGTTTGCAAAACGAACGGCCAGCCGCTTAAATTAATATACCTCTCTGCTATCCCACCTATGATTATATAGCACGTCAACTCGCGGCAAAGGCTCAAGCTACATCGGGCAGTCGAACAGCAATATCGCCAGATTGTGTGATATATCGGACCCATGGAAGAGAAGGATATTGAAGCTAGAAAAAAGTTATTTAGCATACCGTATTACATCGGGAAAATGTCAAAGAACCATTCATGGCTTACCTTGGGCTCTGTAATCTTGAGGTATCGAACTTGAATTCCACTCGTCGTAAAGTAAGGAATCTCAAACTTGACTTGGATAGGTCGTTTGGCGCCCTTGCCACCGATTCCACCCATACTACCTCCAAAGCCACCCGTCATGCCACCGCCGTGCTCGTCATCTCCTCTGACGCTAGGAAGGCCAAGTTCGGCGCGCATGAGGAATTCCTTGTTGCCGCCAAACTGCTTAATCTTCCAGACAATGGCGCTCTGCTCAGGGGCGTAGTGTACAGAGCCGACGTTGGTTCTGAATCGGGGGGAGTCGGCATCGTCGGGGACAGGGACAATGATTTCGACGTTGTTGGCCGTGCTTCGTCGCTTGAACTGGGCTCTGGCCTTGAGCATGTATTCGATACGAGAGCCGGAGTGGGATTCGACGAGACACTCGACCCAGATTAGGGGCTTGACTTGGGTGTTGAGGCGGTACGACATGAGCTCGAACTCGCCATCGGGAGGAATGAAGGAGATTGTCCGGTCGTTTTCGAAGCGTGAGAGTCGCACGCACTGGTGGAACTTGACATCCTCCATCTCAATAGCTTTGCCTCGCGTCGAGCGGCCTGTCGTCTCAAACATGACCTTGTCATTGAGTCCCAATCTCAGCTCGGGCATACCACTGAGGTAACATTTCATCTTAATGGCACCGAGAATCTCACTCCGCAACACATTTCCGTTGGCGCTGACGAGGAGGTTCAAGCTTTCGACAACATCGAGGAAGACTTCGTTCTTGCGGTAACGGATACCTTCGGATCGCCAAGACACGGCGTTGGTCACGGCGATTGGCGGGCGGGCCTGGATCTCGAGCTTGTGTGATTCTTGAGTAATGTACTCTTGTAGGATCTTGGACTCGGTGGTCTGGGGGTAGCCAAAGTCCATCATTTCGTCGAGAAGCTCGTAAATGACGACAAAGTTGTCGCGGATGGATTCCTCCTCCAAAGCCTTGAAGTACTCGGTGAAGACCTCGACGACCTTGTGCAGGAAGAGCAGGATTCCGGCGGCATTGGTGTTGCGCTTCGTCAGCGCCAGGAGATATAGGTTGTTGTGGCGGATGTATAAGTACTGTCGCGCGCGTTAGCCATTTTCTCCCCGTTCGACTCTTGGGTCGCATGGAGCTTCATGTAGATGCTGCCTGGGAGCTACGGACATTGATTCCCTCGTGGGAGAAGCATGGCGGAACGGCTGACGACTCTTCTTCGGCTTCTGACAGGAGAACAGGGAACTTTTCGACGGCGGACATGGGAATGTCACCCCTATAGTTTCGGGCGAGGAGGGTCTAGGAGAGGCCACGTTAGATTGACTTGGTGATCCATCAGATGCACCTTATTTCAAGAGACTCCGTACCTTGCCCTTGAGATCGAGAAAGAAGATTGCAGATGCCATGGTGATGATCTATATATAGAAGACGACGGTCTTGGCCAGGAGAGATGGCGGGGAGGAGGGGCAGCTAGAGAGACGGATTCAGGGATTGGCGCAGCGGCCAGGGAGGGACGAGGACGAGAGAAGATGCGAGCATACACGAACAAAATCTGGAGATCCGGGAGGTTCAAAGAAGGGGCATGATACGATGGCGCGACCTGGAAAGCTGGATCGCGACGTAGCTTCAACTTAGGCTGCTACGAATCGGACAACTGGTTGCTCACCGTCTGCGATGCGATAGGCCCAGCAGTGCAGGGACCAACTACGGGCCGGCAAAACTATGGCTGTAAGAGAGCGGTCACGTGCGAGGGATCTCTGTTCCTGAGCTGCTCCACTACGGGCCCGAAAAAAAAAACCAATATCCAAGATGCAGAGGAGCTTTTCCCTCTTCTTCTTTTTCCTTTCCTCTTCAACGCGCCCATTAGACAGTGCAACTCATCTTTTTACCTGCGACCGCGTGGCTTTCTGTCATGACAGCTGCAGAGCCGTGGATGAGTTAGCGATTTGGCGGTGCGGAGAGGAAGGAAACTTGTTTCATTTGGTTCATTAAGAGCTGCCCGCGTGTGTTTTCTGCTTTGGCAGGATTTGATTGCTTGGGCGGCGTCAGAGGAACCACACATTCATCAACTTCGGACTTTGTTTGCTTGTGCTAGAGAGAGGCGAATCATGATGCCGGTCGTTCATGTGATAGCGTCTGGGCAAATCCAGCCAGCTCCTTCGCTACTGTATCTATGCTCTCATTTGCATGTGCTCTCTCATTTGCATGTGCCTGTGGCAGACATGGGATATGCAGACATGGGATAAGCACACACAGAGAGAGTGACGGATGGCAAAAGCTATCCGCGCCCGGCTTCTGCTTGTGCGCGCGAGCTTTCTAGCCTCAACCAATAATGGCTTCCCTGTAGCGCATTGCGCGGAAGACGGCAGCTCAGGCCCAGATCCCGGAAAGCAACCACCAGCCGACCAGGACACGATAGACCTCCAGTACAGTACGAGTACACGACCTACAGTGCGTTTTGCCTGATGAAACGGGGCGACGTAAAAGGCGTCATGTGATGGTTGTGAACCAGCAGTTGTGCCGAGTGGCAGCACTACTCGGAGCATTTCTGCGAATAGGTGCTTTACTGTCTGAGACAAGACGTTGCCGTTGTTGGGGAAGACGTCAAGGTGCCTGTGCTAGTACCCAATGCACTGCCTGATGATGTGAGGTTGAGAAACACAATCTGGGGTGCATCGGAATGTATGGTTTATAGAGGAGCAAGGAGCAAAGCTTCAATGTCCCTGTCAAAGAAAGACAGAGACATCACTGTACAGCAAGCAAGCAGACCATGGCACACCGAGAGAGAGGCTTGTCCGGGGTCCCCGCATTTGGAATCAGGTTTCGGGGTAATTGATGAAGCCTGCCAAGCTGCTCAGGGCAATGAGGGTGCCCGTCTTACAAGCCTCTCGCTACAAGTACTGTGCCTGTTCTCACGACCACATGCGTGGCTTGGTTAAGCTCTGTTGGGAACGTGGCTGATATGACCAGGTGGACCTGAAGGCTCCAAAAGGTTGCCAGCCAGCCTCGCCATCGCTATCGCACAGCAACGATTTGGAGATGCAGGGCAAGGTCTGGGCTATTGACGTGCGCAGCTCTGCCTCCCCACACGGCGCATGTTTTTTTGATGAGAATTCTCGTGGCCATGTGAGCAGTAAACCCTCCTCTGGAAACCGTTAGTGGCCCCAACTTACCCCTAAAACCCCCCACTGGAAGAATGTGGACATTCCAATCGCGACAAGGGCACGGCATGCTACACAGCGAAGAGCGGTGGGATTTGCTCGGCCGGGAGGGGGCAAAAGCACATGAAATAAGTCTGTCCAGTGTCGGTGGGGAAGCGAAAAGTTGGGGCTCAGAGCAGAAAGAGGAGCGTCACATTGCATGTGATAACAGCTTTGCAACGCTCAGGCACGTGCTTGTAGCCCGTCTCCCCAAGGCCGTTTTTGGGTTTGATTCTAATTTAGCAACAAGTGACGGCACCAGCAGTTTTTGGTCCATTGCTGGATTTGGCATGTTCTCGAGGGGGGAGGAGATGCGGCCGCGCGCCCTCTCGTCTCGTCTGGTCTCGTCTCTCTGGGCTATTCCAGCGAGATCGTGGCAGTGACGATGATGATGGGATGCCAAGCGGTTCATCACAGGCGGCCTTGATTTGTCTGCGTATCATTGCTGGATGTTGATGTGCTCGGCAAGGATGGCACAGGCCTACTGGTTATTAATGGCTGAATGCTGTGCTTTTGCCAGAATTGTCAACCACTTGCAAGCTCCCCGTCAGTCAGCGTGCAGTCGCAGTGTCTTGCCTCCATGTGGATGCTCCACCCGCGACGAGCTGGAGAGGGCACCAGTCAAGCGTCGAGACGAGGGTGAGATTTGTGTAGCGGCATCGCCGTCTCGAAATCTGCAGCAGCGCGGTCAATGGAACATTCGCCGCCTCTTCTGCCCTCCACCTTTGCTTGATGGGCCATTGGTATTACAGGTGAGGTAGGAGGTACTTAAACTAGCAGGTAGTCCAAGGTTCGTCGGAGCACATGCGCGTACCGGTACACGATGCGCCCACCTGCTGCTCCATAATCCCCATTCAGGGCTCCATTAATAGCACCAACCATGAGCGCATTGAAACCCTGCGGACCCTGCAGAATTCCCAGCGCCTGACCTAAGGACCCTCGGCACCGTGTACAGGTACTTGGTCTCCAATCGCATTAGCTGCTGTCAATACGTAAAAAAGTCACCACACCACGCCGTCACAGAGTCCCCAACAAACGGTAGTATCGAGTGTGTCGCAGAGGCCAATTCATTCGTAGGTGCGAGATGGTGTGGGAGAAACCCGTCATCCATTGCTGGATTAGGATAGGATGGGAGAGGAACGCGGCCAAAAAAGATTTTGAGGCATCCATGATTGTTAGCTGCTAGCTGTAGAATCACGATACTGCTTTGCTTTGGTCTGACTCGGCGCTTGCACAAGGGCAGTGTCCCAAGTGGATTTCCGTCTTTTTATCTCGAATTTTTTACCCTCTTGTTTCCAATTTTTGTTTGAAATCGTCCAGGCAGCCCTTGACGGCCATTGATATGCCCGTCGGCGGGCTTATGCTCTGTGCGCACTTGATGTAATTGCCGTCCTGTCCTGTCGTCTTATCGCCATTGTCATCACTGTCCATCCACGTGCCCAGACCACCCTGCTCTTCTCCCCTTCTCTGTCCCAAGACCCAAGAAGAAGGGCTTAGCATGTATCAGAGCGCATTCTCCCCCATCTGAAGCTATTCTCGCTGCCTGCCTGTGCTGTACCCGTTTCCACCATCACATTTTTTTCTTTTCTTTCTTCTTTTTCTTCTTTCCCCGTCTTGTACCGCCCCAATACCAGCCGATTGAAAGCCCGCTGCCCCGGCGTTTATTCCCGCCACAACCCCTGCCGCAGCGCCAGCCAGCCACTGGAGTGCTTGCGTGCTTATCAGCCGTTTTCCCATATGTGCATATCATATATGCGCCTGGGCCGCAATCACATGCCATGCATCGCCAGACGCTCGCCAACAGTCCAGCTTCGGCCCCCCTCGGACCATCACCAGCACTTGCACCAGCACTTGCACCACCATTACCGCCGCGACCTCGCCTGCCGCCCATCAACTCGATCCAGTCCATTCCCTCGATAAATTCCATCCATAACCATTCGGCCAACCCCATTCCGGGCTTCAGCAGCGTCGACTCGCGGCCGTCGAATGCGCCATTGCCATTGACGCTACAGCGGCCTCTGCCATTACCGCCATCACCATCTCCCCCAAACTACTCGCAGTCCATGCACAGCCATCACCAGTTCCCCAGCCCGTCCGACAACGACAGGCTTCCCCCGCTGGTGCACCATGACGGCGACAGCAGAACATTGCCGTCGCTGAGCAGCATCACCGGCGACGTTGCCATGCGCGCCGACGACCAGCATCGCCCTCCGCAGCATCTCCACAACCTCCCCAATCCGCCGCCGCTGCACCAGAACCAGAACCATTGGCCGTCGTCCTTTAATGGTTCATTGAACTCGTACCGACAACCACCGCCTTTTCACGCGCCCGATAGTCCAGCGACAATTATGGACATGGACGGCGCGGCAAGCGTTGCCAGTGCGGCCTCGCCGTCGCCGGATCGCATCTATGACGGAACACCAACCCCGAGCAGCCTCACCCTCGACGACCCAGACGTGCGGCTTGCGGCTGAGGCTCTGGGAGATTTACGCGCAGGTAAGTAACCATGCCATTATCAATATTGAAATGCCCAATTGTTATGTCAATGTTTGATGCCAACTATCCTCTTGTACAGATTTCGTATCATCGCCTCCCGCCGACTCCTCTTCGCTGCCGCCCATGAGCCCGCCCATTGCCCCCTTTCAGCTTCAACAGACAAAACCAAAGTCACCAAAGCCTGAGCCGCTTTTGTCTCTACTTACAACCGCTCATCCTCTCGTCGCCTCGACAATTGGCGGCGCTAGTTCCGCATACGGTGGAGCCAAGAATTTCTCTCCGCGATTCAAATCGGGCGCCGAGTATGTCGAGGGCTACCTGACGCCCATCGCCAACACAGTCAACTCCGTGGGTAGAGTCACGGGCGTTGAAGGCGGTGTTCGATGGTTCCTCGGCGCCGGTCGCCGGCATCCGGCACCCACATCAGACCCCGACTCGAACGGTTCCAACAAGAGACGGAGGACAGGAGAGAACAGCAGCACCAGCAGCGATGCGAATGGATCACCGGACAACGGTCTTGATGATTCGTCGTCGGTCATGTCAAAGACTCCTCGCCGCCTATCGACTGCCAGTACGGTGGACACGCTGCCAGCTTACGACGACCAGCGTTCGCCCGCATACTCAGAAACTGCGCCCGCAACGCACAAGCCGCCAGGTAGCCAGCCGTGGCAGACCCGATTGATGATGTCCACGTCGGGACTGAGCGTTGCCATGAGCGCCGAGAGTTTGCGTAGCCTCAAATACTGTTTACGCTGGCTTCGATGGACCAACGATCACATGAACCGGGCCATTCTAAACTTGAAGCACGCATTGGAGGAATATGAAAAGGCAGAGAGGAAGGAGCGGTCAGAGGGAGGGCCATCCACCGATAGCCCCAGCGATGCTGAGGCCATGGATGTCGACGGCGCGGAAAGGAGTCAAGAGAAGCCGAACCCCTCACGAAGCGAACTCGCCGCGCGAATCAACAGCCTCAAGGGTGATATCCTCAAATCTCTTCAAGACGTTATCAACAACGTGTCCAAGTATGCGGGCGGTGCCCTTCCCGAGAACGCGAGGGTCCTTGTTCGCCGCCACCTGACCAGTCTCCCCCAGCGATTCCGCCTCGCAACCATGTCTGAAAGGCAGTCAGGAGACCCTAACAGAGATGGCGATTCGGCGATGCGTGAGGGTGCGCAAAAGGTGTTGGTGCTGGCTAAGGAGGGCCTTGACATGGTGACGCAGGTGACGGGCGTCTTGGATGGAACCATTGTGAGCGCCGAACAGTGGTGTGAGAGAATGGGAAAGAAGCGAAACCCTGACGGAGAAGAGAGAGAAGAGGCCGCTTCATCGAGTCAGCAAATTGAGTTTGGCAGCGATGAGAAGTCAGGCTAATGCTGTGGCTGGAAAAAGATAATCAGAAGAAAAAGAAGAAAGGCAGGGGAAGAGAATTACCCATCACGGCGAGGCTGAATGGGAGATACCACGGGGGCAAGCAAAAGCAACATTTACGAAATTCATCAACTGAGAGCTTCTAATCGGCTCAAAGGCAAGGATATATCCAACAAAGTGCAACAGATTGCAAAAGGTGCGATAGGGTGACAACAGGACTTGATCTAGTCTTCTGGTTATGGGCTTTTGATGAGTCAAGCTTACAGACGACTACTTTTGCAAGGCTGGGTTGGAATGGTTTCCTGAAAACCTGACCATTTTATTTATTTTATTTTTTCCCGCGATTACCAACACATATTCTTTCGCTCATACGGGTTTTCATTTATCGTCTAAGGAAGGGGGGAGACTTCAATCTATCGAGATTGAAGTCTCAATGTGTAATCTACGATTTTTCTGGCAAGAGGCCGGCCTACAGGGACCATTCCTTTTGTTTTTTTCTGAGCGCTGACTGTACTCTTTTTTTTTTTTTTTTTTTTTTTTTTTCACTATTTCACTCTTGTGTGTTATTTTATTCTATTTCTTTTCGAAGCTCTCTGAAACATGAGTGCTTCAGTTTATGAGCGGTTTTATTTTGTTTTATTTCTGCTTTTCTGCTTTTCTTTTTATGTAACTTAGTTGTTTCAAGGGCTTGAAAAGAGAGAAAATGCCGGTGTGTGGTTTGTGCGGCTTTTGGGAATGCGGAATGTGGGATGCAATATTACTTGCGAGACAGCAATCGAATTTCATAATGGTCGTATTCGTCGTCTGTTTGTAACATGGTGTGCCTTTGTTCGATGGCAGAATGTTTGTTGCCTTGTGATTGTAAACTGCATATATGGAAAGTTGGACTTGTCATGATGCTGCCACTATAGTTTCTCGAAGATGAGGCTGCCCTGGATTGAATAGGGGGGGGGGGGGGATACGATGTAAGGAATCGATTTCGAATCGTTGACAGATGTTGTGGTGTTGTGTTGAGCTGGGTAGTCTATCATTTGGTGAATCTATAGTGTGCCTTTGGCATACATCTATAGGCGACAGTGCTCTGGCAAGATAGGTAGTCATATAAATTGGGGGTTTTTTGACTCACAGTAGCCGAAGTTGAGATAACATGTAACTATTCGTAAAATTGGACACAATCAAGAAATACATCATCAGCATATTTCGTGTGTAAGTGGCGACACAGGATCAAATCGTTTAGGCTTTGCTATCATTTCTTTGGGCAGATCTAAACAGCATTGGTAAATTGAAGGCATTCTATATCCTTTGTACTCATTTTCGCAAGCTGTCAGTCAGAGAGGTCTCTCTCAATGCCAGATACCTAGAGTCTTCAATTCTATATTACTGATTGAAACCTTCTTGCTGCCGTCTCTACAACTCGGACCGGTGGCAAGATAGGAGCCGAGCCCTTTCCATTGATCACCAATCCATCTCACGAGATGATGAGAAACGAAGCTGCTTACAGAGCAGAAAGAGAGAAAAAAACGCATTGATGATTACTTCAAGCCAAAGCCAAAGGCATCATCTTCAACTCATCTGAGCTGCTGCTTCTTGCCATCCGGAGAATAATATCTTAAGTCCTTCCATGGTACGTACCTGCACTGGTCAGCCCTGCGGGACATTCCGCCGCTCTCCAGGTACAAGACCCACGTACCCTGCGGCATCATCCGAGCTGTAGCTGACTCATCTCAGTTGTGCACCGTCGCCTTTGTCGCCTTTCTCTGCTTTTGCGCATTGAATTGGACAACTATTATGGGGAAGCTGGTATTAGATAATCCTAAGATTCGGAACATGATCCGTCGAGCTTCCCAAGGTTCATTCTGTGACGCGCTTCCAACGTCAAACAAGCCGCGGCACGGGGAGTTTTGACTACGAGAGTTTGCCGCGCGCTGGACCAATGATGAGCGTCAAGGCGGACGGACAACATGCCGAAAGAAGCCTGGAGAGGCTGTTTGCATTGAATTTGAAGGCAAAAAATGAGGGGCAGCTTCAATGATTGTGGGCGATCCTTTGGCCATGTGGAGAGCTCGAGACCGAAGAGGTGGCATTGAGATGAGATGAGAAAAAAGGGATATATAAAGAGTGTTGCCGTTGTTCATGGCTGGTTGAGAAGAAGCAAGACGCAAGCACTCGACATTCAGACTACAGCTCCAAGCCTCGGCATCTCAGCACAGCTACAAAGCAACCAATTCACAACAACCTACATCTACATCAACAATTCACAACTCAGACACAATGGCTCCCAAGAAGGTCCTCGTTGTTCTTACCTCCCACGACAAGATTGACGCCATTGACCGATCCTCTGGCTGGTACTTGGTATGTCTCTCGACTTTCAATTGGCAACTTCTAGCTCTGACCACATTAAACACAGCCCGAGTTCGCCCACCCTTACCACGTCCTCTCCGGCAAGAACGTCGAGATCACCGTCGTCTCTCCCAAGGGCGGCGTCGCCCCTCTCGATCCCGCCTCCATCGAGCTCACCAAGGAGGACCCCATCTCCGTCGGCTTCCTCAACAACAACAAGTCCCTGTGGGAGAACACCCTGCCCCTGAAGCAGTTCGCCGGCCGCTCTGGCGACTTTGACGCAATCTTCTACCCCGGCGGCCACGGCCCCATGTTCGACCTCGTCGACGACGCCGACTCCATCGCCCTGATTGAGGAGTTTTACAACGCCGGCAAGGTCGTCTCCGCCGTCTGCCACGGCACCATCGCCCTGGTCAACGCAAAGGTCAACGGCGAGCCCCTCCTCAAGGGCAAGGAGGTCACCGGCTTCACAAACGCCGAGGAGGACGCCGTCCAGCTGACCAGCGCCATGCCCTTCCTCGTCGAGGACCGCGTCAATGCCGTCGGCGGAAAGTTTGTCCAGACGGCCGTCTTTGGCAACAAGGTTGTTGTGGATGGAAACCTCATCACGGGCCAGAACCCGACTTCAGCTTCGGACCTTGGTGAGGCTCTTGCCAAGGCTATTGGTGCTTAAGTGGGCATCTTTGGGGTCTTTGTGTTCTTTGTCGCCTAGGTAGCTCGAAATAGAGTAGCAAATTGTTAAATATCCATGCCACTTCTAAACTTGGCTTGTCTCACCCCCCTGCATCATCGCGTCTATCATATCCAATGAGTGAATTGTCGAGTCAGTCGCCTTAAAAAGGAGGAACATGTCCAATGACTCGCTTACAAGATGAGAACTACCGATGAATCGTAGTTCGTGAGCAACATGTAAATTGGTTCATCTTATGAGCAACCTGACGGCCGAATTGAAGGTGCCGAGATGCAGAGATGCAAATCCCACTAAACCGCGGCTACCCAGGCATTGATGACGTACCGAGGAGCACTGCAGCGAACTCCATTAGAGCCCGGCCGCTGTAATCTATGCTGTAGGAGCTCAACACTAGCTGCTACAGTGGGGTCTCCAAAGTGTGTTGCTGATTCAGTGCAGATATGCGCTTGCGGTGCCTATGAAAGAGGACCTATTCATTTTATGGCAGACGCACAATAGTGCTTGATATGGAATTCCAAAAATAAAATAGAACCATATTATACTATTATTAAATATTTACCACATTTTGATTCAGTATTCCACAACCTTAGGGATGTAGATGCATGTATTTGGCTGCCGGATTTTGGCTTATCTAATCCGTTCGCTCTCCCCCACAATTCGCTGGTGGTCAGAAGTTACTCGCAGTTCATCCATCCTCAGCCTCACGTCAACCCGCACGCGAACCGCTTTCCAGCCCGCTAGCTACCCAACCTCGACCGTGTTCGCAGCCTCGCATCGCCCAGAAGACGGCCAATATGGCGAGCGAAACGCCCAAACTGCTGTGGAATACCGAAAATGTCAAGGATGTTGCCGAGTCGGTGGGCATTGGCTCCATGAGCGACGAGGCTCTCAAGGCTCTCACGCAGGATGTCGAATACCGTATTGGCCAGGTCATTATCGAAGCTCTGCGTCTCATGCGCGCTGCACGACGAACGACGATGACGGTCAATGATGTCTCTCTGGCCCTCAAGGTTTTGGATGCCGAGCCCTTGTATGGCTACGACTCCACGCGGCCTCTTCGATATGGCGAGGCAAGCTTGGGACCTGGCCAACCGTTGTTCTACATCGAGGATGAAGAGGTGGACTTCGAGAAATTGATCAATGCACCGCTGCCTAGAGTGCCGCGAGACATGAACTTTACTGGTGAGCATCCATCTTACGTGCGATGGATACACAGCTCTGGACAGCTCTGCTAACAGCTTACCGTAGCGCACTGGCTCGCCATTGAGGGCGTTCAGCCTTCTATCCCCCAGAACCCGACCTCGGCCGAGTTGCGACCACAAGACTTGTTGCCCAAGGGACCAGGCGCTAACCCTGCGCTGTCTGCCCTTGCTGGAAATGATGCTGCCTCCGGCCAGCCCTCTGTTAAGCACATTGTGAGCAAGGAGCTCATCCTTTACTTCGACAAGATCCAGGCTGCTATTCTCGACGATAACCCAGATGAGGAGGTCATTCGACTGCGTCAGGCAGCGCTTGGGTCTGTCAGGGACGACCCCGGCCTGCACCAATTGGTTCCTTACTTTATCAACTTCATCATGGACAGGGTCACACATCAGCTAGACGACACATTCACCTTGAAGCAGATGATGGAACTGACCAACGCTTTGATCGAGAACAAGAGCTTATTTCTGGATCCGTATGCCAGTTCTCTCTCTGCACCCGTGCTGACGTGCCTGATGGCTAGAAAACTGGGCACTGAGGAGGGTCAGGATTCTCTCAAGGAGCAATATGATCTTCGACAACTAGCAGCCTCGCTACTTGGCCGCATTGCGCGCAAATACTCAGCTTCAAACTCTTTGCTACGACCAAAACTTACAAGGACATGTCTAAAATACTTCCTGGACCCCACGAAGCCTCCCGCCGTTTTGTATGGTGCCATCCACGGCCTGCTTGAGGCTGGAGGAATGGAGGCAATCCGAGTCTTGGTGTTGCGAAACCTCAAGAGTTTCGACTCTGGAATTCTCCAGCCCTTGAAAGAAAAGTCGGAGGGCTCGATCGAGTATGAGATGCTCGTTCAGGGGCTGGTACAGGCTGTAGCCTCTCTCGCGCAGAAGACGGACACTACGGATGCTGCCGAGGCGCAGATGAACGGGGTAAATGGCAACGCCCCCGCTTCGGAACTTTCTGACCTAAATGACTTCATTGGTCCCATTGTTGGCGAGAAGATTGCTTCTACTCGCAATCACCAGCTGATCAAGACCATTCTCGATGCCCGGTTTTTGGAATAAGGAGTACTAGTTAAAGAAAACAGCTACAGCTGACGCAGCATATGAGAAGGCGCACGGCGTTTCGGATTGGTTGATATCCAGGAGATGAGCTCACGCCCTGTCATCGACACGGCATTCAGGTTGTTTGTAAACTTTTAAATAAAATATTTTTGGACAATTAATCAAATAAGGCCCTTTGATGGCCATTTATTTTACATACACCGCCCGCCGCTTGTCCGGTGTTGATTTTTTCCCCTCATTTCTTCCAAACCATCCATTGATGCTCCCTTTACAAGCCAAAAGCCAGGTAGCCACCGCCGATGAAGCTCGATATCCACAGAGCAGCCTCTCCCCTCTTAATCTGAGACTTAGCAAAGCCAATACCCAAGTCGTAGACCAGGTGCTTGATGCCGTTAATAAAGTGGAAGGTGAAGGGGAAAGCCAGAGCGAATTTGATGGCGCCCTTGACGACGAAGGGCAAGGCAGCGAAGCCGGAAGCCAGCGCGGCGCTCTCGACGTGGAGGCCGAGGAGAGGGGAGGCGAGGTATGCGGTGAAGTAGACGTAGGCGGCGCCGGAGAGCACGCAGCCGGTGATACGGGTCCAGGCGGAGGCGCCGAACCAGGTCTGCTCCATCTTGTAGATGCCCAGGTTGGGAGAGACGGGGCGGTTCAGGCGCTGGTTGACGAGGACTTGCTGGCCTTCCTCCTGGGAGAGCTTCTGGGTCTGTATGGGTCTGCGGAAGAGACGAGAGAGAGGTCTATGTTAGCAAGCTGTTTCCTCCTTCCTCTTGTTTCCTCGGTTTGTTCTTTCGTGGAGGGGCAAGTTGGATTTGGGCGCGCGGCTTACCGGGCTTGGGAGGTTGACATGGCAGAGGCGAGGACCATGCGGGGGATGTTCTGTCTGAAGAAGACATTGGGCTTCGCTGCGCCTATGAAAGCAGTTCGATGTCAGAGAGCGTCCGTGGTGAGGCTATTCGCAGATTGCATGTGAAGAGCCAAAAGCAAAGCTGCCGAGGAGGGGAAAAAGAAGAGCAACGTACTGCGCACGGCAGCGAGGCCGAGACGGTGGGCGACCATGCTGGGCGAGATGACTTGGATGAAAGAGGAGATTCAAAATCGGAGCGGCGATTTTCAATTGTTGTTTCGACGTTCCCCCAGACAAAGAAGAAGCCGCTCGCTGGTTGCTGTCGTCGGGTTGCGGGTTTGGGCGAGCTTGTTCGGAACGGAACTGCGTCGGTTCCTCGGTTTAGGTGCGCCAATCAGGGAGCCGCAATTCATCATCTCCAGAGCAAGAAACTCACGTGAGAAGCAACTCTCGCTCCAGATCCAGCCGGCATCACGTGCTAAGCGCAAATGCTGACTCATCCTTTTTTTTTTTTCCTCGTGGCCCTTCTTAGGAAATTTCCCTCTCGTGGGATTTTCTTCTCTTTTTTCTCTCTTTTCTTCTCCAGATAGTCACGAATGTCCGCCGCGCGGTGTCTACTATGGACATCGATTCCGGCAAGGCCTTTTTGGCTTGAGGACGTTTGGAGAGGAATTCTTGAATGGATCCTTCGTTAATCTCGGCATTTGGTTGTCTTCCGTACCGGTGCCGTTTCATTCTGAGATCTACATTTCCCTTTGCTGAAAACCACTTTGTGTGACTGTGACTGTACTGTACTGTGTAGCATCATTACTGTAGAACAGCTACTACAATGGAAGCCATTCAGGCTACAAATGTGTCGCTTCGAGGCTCTTTGATCCCGATGCTTTGGATCTGAATTTGTTGCTCTGCGACAAAACTGAATGTGGCGCATAGCTCAGCAAGCTCATTCTGCCGTGGAGCTACCCTGGTGCTACTTGTTGACAAGTGCCCAGGAGAGATGAGAAACACTCTAAGCTGCGTTAATGTTCCTTTGAAGCCACTTGCTGCCTAATGTTGCATGCATTTTACGATCAATGTGATCAATTCAATGTTCACAAACGCAATAACCCAAGACTGTTCGATTTGTGGATCACACTTCGTGGATCACATCTTACGGTAGGTATAACACAAGCAATGGAGTTCAAACTAATTCAAAGACTACAGCAATCACATTTATGAACGTAGACTTTTATTCACTAATGATATTGATTGGAAGCAAATTGCTCAAATAGCTTGATCCGATCCAACTGATCTAGTTTGTACATCCGAACTATGTGCAAGGCAAGATAGTAACCGCTTTAATTGTAACCGAGCAGCTTCTTGAGCTCTTCCTTGAGGCTCTCAATCGGTCGGCCAGTTCCGGGCTCTTGCTTGTACGTGAAATCCGCGTCGTAGCGATTCTCTTCATCAAACAGTGCAACAGTCCCCAGCATGGTGTATGCCTGAGTGAACAACCGAGTCTTTAAACCCTTCTTAGTGTCTTCATCCCAGAGCCTAAATCCTTCTTTCTTAAACTCTTCAATATCGACATCGACCACCTTCCATTCTTCCCCAGATGAAATTTCATTAATGATGGAAATAAATTCGTTTGTGCTGACGGCATAATCTGCAACGTAGGCGACGCGATTGCGATACTTGTCCGGGGTTTGAAGAACAGTAACAACGGTCTCGGCGCATAGTTGCAAGCGACTGATGGACACCTTTTGGTTACCCGATCCGAAGCGAGTGATGGTCTTCTGCTTCTTGTCAATCCAAAAGAATCCACCCTCAATGCCCCAGTCAAACCACCCTCCGGGGATGATGGCCGTCCAGGAGAGGATGCAACCAGGCGCCGATGTGAGCTCTTCAAGCTCCTTTTGAGCCTTCCGCTTAGACTCAAAGATCCCGACTTCCTCAGCGTGAGCTGAGAAAGAATCAGTACTGAATTCAGGCGTAATCAGACGACGCACGCCAGCAGCCAGAGCGGCTCGCACGATAATGCTTTGGTGCTCAGCTGCAGCAGGATTGAATGCTTCGACAAGAGCATCTTGGCCCTTAAGGGCCTCGGTAAGTGTCTCAAGATCATCATACGAGGCCTTCTTGACGGTGACTCCTTCGGGATAGGTAGCGGTGCTCTCTGGCCTTGCAATGATTGTCACGACGAAGCCAGCAGAAAGCAAAGCTGGAACCGATGTTTTGCCAACATTTCCAGTGGCCTGATGAGTTTAGTTGTGTATCGATTACAGTATTTTAGTGAAGATAATGGAAAACTTACTCCAAGAACCGCGACGTTCTTGATTGAAGACATCTTTTCTACCAAGGGTTGAATTGTAGACTCAATAGCTCAAATACTCTTTATTTCTGATGGTGTGTAAGTAAGTGGCTTCAATCAAGAGAAGAGGGAGATACATCTGGCTTTTATAGACATCCAGTCGACAAAATTCCAACTCATCTACAACTCGCGTTCCAATGGCCAAGTACATCCATATGGACGAACAGTGATGCCTCTCATACTGAAGCGCAACTTCTGATTGGATGGCACTATCATCGGAAATCTCAAAACGGATTTACAAAACTGGCGCTAATGCATCGGCCGAACCCTGCTCATGATTTATAATTTGCCTAGTTCCGTGAGCTGGCCCAAGGTTAAACGTCCGGCCCCACGGCAGCAACGTCTCGGGAGTCTTATTATAGCTTACATGCCCCATTAACAGAATCTCTCTTCCGTACATGTATCTTTGAGGTCATAACATTACAGCTATCCGCGGAAAATTGACTTGAATGCTACAGTACGATTGTGTCTGAATTGATAGCTTCGAGACCATGCAGGCATCGGCTTCTACATCGGATTACACGACTCTACATATTCCGCCGCAATTTCCAGTCTTCGGCAGAGCGGCTGGGGTTTGCCATCAATGCAAAAGAGCCAAGACCCGCTGCGACAGAGCTCTTCCTGCCTGTAATCGATGCAAACTGTATGTATTCTTCGTGTCTCGGCACAGTGTCCCTATGGGCCGGCTTTCCAAACTCATGATCGTTTAGAAAAAAGACTCGGTGTGTCTACGGGCGGCAAATATCCACCAACAACTCCGCTGGCGGACTTTGCTCCGGAGAAGGAGAAGATGTCATGCCATCTAAAGCTACTCAGGCATGCTGTCTCGCTAAAGTACCCCTTGATATGTGCTACAAGCTCGTTGGGATGATATCAGTGGCCCTTCTTAGTGGCGTTGATGATGCTGAGCAAGAGGCATCACTTCTCCGTATGACACTCAAGTCAGGAGGATTGACCGCCACGCCCATTGCTCAAACTTACAAGGATACGATTCATAGTTGGTTTCCGATTATGACGGATGATCAAATCGATCAACTTGCGGAATATTATGCCTGGGGACAATGTCGTGGCATTGACGGAATGCTTCTTTTATCCATGGCACTGATATCTCAGCCACCTTGTGAAAGTTGTGACCTCACTATGCACAGTAATTTATACAAAGCAGTAAAGCAATCATTTCTGCTTCTGCAAACCACTACAAAGTCATATTTAAAGGTTCTCCAGATCGGGCTTTTACTCTCACTGTTCGAATACGGCCATGGCCTTGATCGAGAGTCTGAATTGACAATTGCTGGCTGTGCAGTCATTTGCAAATTAAACAATATGGATTCTGTTGCCCAGAGTAAAGATGAAACAGGAACAGGCATAGATGCCACCTGCCGGAAAGCAGTCATTATTATGGACTGGTATGTGCTATAGAGACATGTCCATCTCCGAATGAAAGCCTATGACTGATCTATGGAAAATAGTCTGGTAAAATTACCGAAATACTCGAAGGGGGAACAAACGTCGAGCGATAGCGGCTCAAATTTAGTAACGGTAGATGCACAGCTAGATGGTAAAAAGATCAAGGAAAGCTGTGGCTCGTCGTCCAACTTTGAGATGCTCTTCCAAGTTGCAGGGATCGTCCGAGAGGCAACACAGTATATCAAGGATGAGAAAACATCCAAGCCTTCTCCAAATTCGTATCTCGCAGTAGAATCACGGCTTCGAAACCTTTGCTATGCTCTAATTCAAGCCGCAGGCCCCAATTCTCTCGTGTTTTGCGACAGCATTGCGCTCGCACTTAGGTACGTTACCACGAAATGGATTCCAGACAATTCGATGAAGCTGACCATTTATATCTAGCTTCCTATTTGAACTCAATGCATTTCATTTGACAAAATCCGAACAATCCGTAAGCGTGGAGGATAGACTCGCCATAGAGTCATCCCGTCGAATGGCGGTTGATATCTGCAAGTCCATGAATGAGATAGTGCCAAGGAAAGGAGTCAAAGGTCTTTCTCTCATCGGGCTTTCAACCACATGTCGAGCAGCTCAGTTGCTGGCTAAGAATACACCAAGCTTGTGTGGAGAGGGAATGTTTACGATCCCGGATCTTGAAGCTCTGGATCGCGCACAACATGAATTTACGCAGAGATGGCGAGTGGGAGGTAAGCTTGAGACAGATCTCTACATACAATACGCTCGTTTCTTCAAACATTACTAATTATGCTATATAGCAACATACAAAAAATCAGCAGTCTAGCAGAACAGATTGCTTGTGAAAACTTCCTTACCAACAACTATTATAATGTTCATAGATCTTCTTTTTGGCATCATTTTTACACCACGGACAACGGCAATTGGCGCTCAACGTACATTTATTGAACTTTCAAAATTTCCAATCAATTAAAACGATTAATAGTCTCATACAAACTCTTGCATACGAGTTAACAATGAATGAACTGATCACTTTAATACACTCTTATGCCGGGAACCTGAGTGGGCCATGTAACTTCCCATCAAGCCCTAGAGTATCTCGAATCGTACTCGCACACGAAGCCAGCCAGTCTTTGATCTTTTCCCAAATCTTATTGAGCCCTGTTGTCAGCCACGAGACAACTGTGTTCAACCAACCAAAGATGGACCCCCAGGGAATGAAGTAAACGGCTGCCGCTACACCTGGCGCAACCAGCATTGCAGTCCCTGCTGAGAGGGCAGTCATGGAAGCTGCTGCCGCTGTGCTAATCGCATATCCAATAAACTTGTACTGAACAAATATCCCTTCCGCGGACATCTTAACCAACCCAGTTGAAGCAAGCTTACCGGCACTGGCAAGAATGCCAACAATCGCGGAAATCGGGGCTCGGAAGTCGTCCCACCAACTTCCTTCCATTTTCACTCTGTCCATCTTTTCAATGTGTGCGCGAAGCTTGTTTCGATCAAATTCAGAGATGGCAGAAGATTTTTCAGATAGTTGCCCTAATTGACCGATATGAGAGCCGAGGTTGAACACGACACCGGGTCCAAGCCAGAGTTTGGCTTCATGATACATTCCTTCCCAAGATCGAACGGCCTGTCCGTGGAATTTTGAATAGCCATCGACGTGAAGATATTCGTTAGGGTTGTCATTGGTGGCACACCGATATACCTTCAAGTCCATGATGCTGTACCCAATGTCGAAATACAGATGGCTGATGAACCCACTTGTAATGATCACAAGGTTGTCATATTGTCCGTATTTCTCGACGGCAGCGATCACTGCGCTGAGCCTAATGTCGTCTGTCGCTCTGATATCAAAATCTAGGCGTTATAGACTGTTAGCTATGGATGAGGCCGCATATTTGTCAATTGTTATGAGAGCACTACTTTTCACCCGCTGGAAAACCCTATCTTGCTTCTTCTGGTTTATCTTATTTGTCAAACCTTCGATGGCACCATGGCGACAAACAATAATCATAAATGTGTTGGGATCAAATTCTAGTTGCTTGACATAGTTGAGCAATAATTCGATTTCTTGACTCAGGCTCGAGCCGTTCCGTGGCCTGTATTCCTCGAGTGCAGATAATTGTGTCATGATGGACTAATTGCAAGAAAAATTTGTCTATGAGAATCCAGCAAGAAAATGAGATAAATTTCAACGCTCTTTCGTATATGAAAGATTTACAAGCGCCCTTCCATTAAAGTGTATATGTAAAAATACACATGGAGAAGTCAGAAAGAAGATGCGGAGGGGGAATTTATACGAATCAACTTCAGCTGCGAGGGTAAACATGTCTTAAATTCATCCCTTGCGGAGCTGTTGTTTATGGTCATACGGCATAATGTTGACGTCAGTACCCGGATCGTCAGTCGAATCAAACGACACGAAATTAACCGGTGAAGGAAAGCCAAGTCAGCATAACTTTAAATGTATTGAAAATAAATATCCGTTTCACCACAGCTATATATGTAGACCAGTAGCCGTCTGACAACAAACAAACTTTGTTTGGTGAAGTTGGGCGGCCCACGAAGGGAGTGGACGCTAGAGACAAATGTGTCGGTGAGAGTGTCTTATCCTGACATTAATGCAAGGGAGGAACTGCTATCCGATGAAGCAATGAGCTATTACATTTAAGCGGGAGGCAGCTGAACACGTTTTTGTTTCGAAACATATGGGCTGATTGATGAGAAAGGCTATCGGATGAATCGGGCTTTTTCTTTGGATTGACCTCAACCCACCAGCGAATACAGTAAGACTTAGTCAATATGATTATTTACGATTATTCAAAAGCAAAATGTAAACATTTGAAAAAAAAAAAGGAATAGATGAGAAAAGGGCCTGAGATTAAAGGTACAATGTAGTCTGTAAAAGTTCAGACCTAAGACACAGGTTTCACATCTTGCAGCGAAGATATTTCATTATTCGCCAAAGAGTGTAGATCGCCGCCGGGTTTCATATAGTTGATCTATCTATTAACTAAAATTAGAAGAAGAATCCTTGCAAGGGAAGTAAAACCGTATATCAACCCGTTCCTGGAAAATTGGAGCAAAAACAGTCCGTGTGATCATATTATCCGAACCTAGCACACCACTCGAATCTCAATAGTGCATGTATACTTCCTCATTAGAGTCTGGGTCTGAGCATGCATTGCTTTTAAACAGTAGCAGCTTGAAATTTGTCTTCTACATTCATAGCCGTAGACATTAGACACTTCACTTTGACTTCACATAGGAATTATTCTACCAGTCACGCTGTCTCGAGGTCTCGGAATTGTTGAATCATTACTTAGATAGACCTATGTATGAACCCAAGAGTTGGCTATCCTATGGCTCTCTCTACAGGCTGTTCGTTGCAGTTATCACACCGTATCTGAACTACCTATTCAATTAAATCATGATTGTCGTTGATCCATGTTCATTTTGAACCTAAGCTCATGAAGTATTCCAACATCCTGGGGTAATCTGGAGTACCCAAACCTGTTACCGGATCCCATCCCTTGGCGGCCAAAAAGCCAGGCGTATTACAGCCAGATGAGTTACCAACTGTGACATCGTTTAGGACGCTGGGATTAGCATACAAGGCTGGGGTTACAAAACCGAGGGTTGGCATGCCCGCCTTCAATCGCTCAGTGTTGATTCGAGTAAGAATACCGGCGACAATTGGGGCGGCGGCTGATGTACCGCCACCGATGAAGACGTCGTTGAAATCAACCGTGATGACACGATAACCAACTGCTGAGACATCAGGGAATCCGCGGCCTCCACGGTTGAAGACGCCGCCACCTGCACCAATGTTCTTGCCCTCCGAGGTGTTGTAGAACTTGTACGGCGTTGGATTTTCATCAAAGTACTTGTCCACGGCGCTCTTTTGCCAGTCAGGGGTAGGATAAATGTTCGAGAATCCACCGCTGGAGAACAAATCGCTGGTAGCAATCTCATTACCCTCTTTACCGTCGCTATGACCTGGAGCCAGCTGGGTTGAGCCAACGGCCAGCACGTATGGGCAATTTGTGAGTGTCAACGGGTTAAAAATGGTAAAGTTACCGTTCGCATCTTCGATACACTCGCCGCCATTACCAGCAACGCCAAAATCGCCTGTTGCTCCGACTATCGTCACTCCTTGTAGGCTGAGTTTCATCCATTCACTGCACTGGCGTCGGTCATAGTTTACGCTTCGTTGTTGTTCTTCTGGGCTGTAAGAGATGGAAATGACGTTTGTAGGTTTGAACAGACCGCACATCCTCTCCCCCTGAAAACCATTCGGGTCTGGGTAGACTGGGTCGTACTCGGGGCTATCACCCGTAATGTTGAAAGCAGTGCGGTTGCAATAACTGCCATCAAGAGCATCGAGGAAGGTGTTGAAATAACCTTGGGTCAAGTTTACTTGATAATTGAGGTCGTCGACGTTGTAAATATGGATATTTTGGGGGTACACAATCGGGTAGGCGCAGGTTATATCCAGCATGGCTTCGAGGTCGCCTGTAACGTGGGGGGTATCCTGATCGCTGAATCTCTGAGCACCATCAATTGCAGTAAATAGAGGCGTAGTGTTGGTAGGAATATGTCTAAAGTAGACGTCAGTTGTTTTCTCCCATGTCTCAAAATGTCGAAGTAGCTTACGTTGCGAATTTCGCAAAGAAGATGCTCAATCCGGTTTGGTTGTACGGCTGCCGCTCGTAGATGCCCAGTTCATTACCCTCGACAGCATCATCAAAGATAGGTATGTTGTACATGTTACGGATACAACGGGGTGTGATGTAGTCGTTGCAGTTGCTTGTGACATCTTGGCCACCTAACGGAGCCGCGGGGATCACATCATCCTTCTTAGTATTGACCTCCCGACGAACCCACCGCCTCTCAACATCACCGGCAATCTGTAGCCTTGTAATGGCTGGGGTAATGTAGTCAACATGGTCCAAAAGATCAGCCGGGATCGAGTATTCGTCCGTCCCAACTTGACGAATACCAGTCTTCTGGTTCTCATATATGTCGTAGGTTGCATTAAGGAGTTTCTCAAGCTCCCCTACAGTAGCATGAAATTGTACCCATTGACGATTGTCTGATCGATACACGCGGTCCAACTCGATGCCCTCTGCTTCGAGCCAACTGTGGACCGCATCCACGCTGTCATCGTGGGGTGCAAACAGCTCGTTCACCTCATCTCGGGTCATATGCTGACCATAATTGGGCGAGTCAGGGTTAGACCTTAAGGAGAATCAGCCATGTAATATTCCGTAGGTTAAATCATCACGTACCTTGCCATGAGCAGCTGGTGACCAAGATCGAGATTCCGCTGGGTCAGGCCAATGCTTACAGGCAGAAGGCCATTGCGATTGATACCGCCTATCTTGACCCATTCACCCGTAGACTCTACTGAACGCTCGTGGATGACATGTTCAGCTAACGAAGTCCCAACAAATACCACTGCTGCAGAGCAGAAAAGTGTCCAAGACGTGCGTGGCGAACGCATGTTTTCGTTAATATTTTGAAAAATGTTTTGAACGGTATAGAACAACAATTGAAGAAACACACCGACTAAAGTACCAAGATATATAAGAAATCAATTGACCCAGATATTGGACCATTCATTTAGCACACATGTAGCCATAGTAGCAATCACCTAGCACTGCCTCCTCTAGTTCTGGATAGACCAGGGCTCCCCAGCATTAAGACTCTCGTATCGGGCGGTATGATATGTAAACATGAAACATGAAACAATCATCGTGCATACAATATGGATCCAGTCTACACACTGTGTGAGGTGTTGAATCAAACCCTGTGAGAACAAGGGCTCTCTAAGAAGTTATCTCTCATAGAAATACTCGAACCGGCACCCCGCATAACGTTCCGGAATTCCGAGTCTTGCCGCCGGTTATCAACGGAACCAATGATTTCAAGTATTCACAATAGGCTCGAGACCCCGGGATAATCACTCTAACTCTACGTGTCATGGTGTCTAACTGTAAGCATCATACCTTGCTATAGACGCAAATAAGGCGGTCAACTTGGTTGCTGGTCCCGTCTTTGGACGTCTAAATGGAACACCAGAGTAAACTCTCACAACACGTTGATAATACCAACAACAAGTGAGAGCAGATCGCTTACACGTCATTTGCTGATTCTCATCCTATAGAAGATGCCATATTTTCTCTCAAATAGATAGGAAGCATGCTTTGCATTTCATATTTCTTATTGGGCGAAGTCTAGTAGTGTGTATTATTTAATTTGTATGCCCTAGAATCAAATGTTCAGGGGCAAGCAGGCTATGCTGCAAGCTTCATGTTGACAACTGACAGACACGGTCTTAATTCATACCGTGCGGCATGTTTCCCCCCAATCAAAGAAGAGCCTGTTTATCTTTTGATATTAGCCGCTATACACCACTAGGAAGTTGTTCGTATCCGAATTGAGAAGGTAAGGGAACTTTTGAGGAATATCTCTTGATTTCATAAGAGAAAAGAATGACCAAAATTGAGACAGGATGGTATATAATATGCATTGGTTGGATACTCTGAAAGTTCTTGGTACACAACTCTGAATTCAACAACAGTCAACTAAACTTACAATGAAGAGACCAGCTACTTTTACTGCTGTGGCAGTTTTGCTCAGTGTAGCTGTAGCTCGTGTGGTACCATCAAGCCATGTACGACATGAGGTGCGTGACGGGCTCTTGAACTCTCATTGGACAAAGAAGAATCGCATTGAAGGAGCTACCACAGTCCCAGTGCGAGTCGGCCTGACTCAAAGCAACCTCGATATTGGCGAAGCTTTGTTGATGAATATATCTCATCCCAACTCAGAGCACTATGGAAAACATCTCTCAGCGTCTGAAGTGGACGAAATGTTTGCGCCGTCGAAGAAGAGAATAGACGCTGTTACTGAGTGGCTCAAATCGGCTTTAAGTGACAGAGTTATCAATCTATCTCGAAGTCGTCAATGGCTGTAACTCAATGCCACGGTTGCAGAACTTCAGGGCCTCCTTCATACCGATTATCATGAGTATACGAGCAAAATATCAGGCAGGGCTGCTCTTGGCTGCCAAGAATATCACATTCCATTACAACTTCGGGATGACATCGACTTCATCACACCAGGTGTTATGATGCTCGAAGTTCGGAAGCGGGACGAGAACTCCGTTCGCAGTTTTGGTCCGATGGTGCCTAAACTGACACCTAAAACGACTATGCGGCCGGAACAACCCGGTAACCTTTCGAACTGTTCCTCCATGGTCACCCCAGAGTGTGTTCGCGCAATGTATAACGTAGCAGATAAACCCAAGGGGCATCCAAATAATTCAATCGGCATCTACTCAACCCAAGGGCAGCAGTACAGTCCGGACAGCCTCAGCATTTTCCTCAAGCTTTTTGCACCTGAGATCCCACAAGGCACACAGCCGGAGTTTCAAGGCGTCGATGGGGCGCCTTCACCCACTCCGCTACCGTATGACGCTGCAGAGGAGGCCGATCTTGACTTTCAAGCGGCCTACCCCCTTGCTTACCCAGCCAAGGTGGTTAATTACCTAGTTGATGATTTCTATTATGAGGCTGGCGGCGGTGGTGTTAGCGGCCTCTTCAACACCTTCCTCGATGCTCTCGATAAATCATACTGTACATACTCTGCGTACGGTGAGACGGGCGATCTTCCAGGTGTTGACCCAACTTATCCGGACACGAGTGAAGGTGGTTATGACCAGCCGGAACAGTGTGGTGCCTACACTCCAACCAATGTTATCTCAATCTCTTACGGTGAAGATGGTGGGAGCCTGCCGATGAACTACCAGCGACGTCAGTGTAATGAGTGGATGAAGTTGGGCTTACAGGGTGTTACTGTCATCGTAGCTTCAGGAGACGGAGGTGTGGGTGGCTTTGGCGGCTCTCAATGCTCTGATGGACCCTTCGTCACGATACAACCGGCAGACTGTCCTTATGTTACTGCTGTTGGAGCGACGAATCTCACAACTAGCAGTATTCATGGTAACGTGAAGTTCTCAGAGAAGGCGGCGGGTTTCAGTGGAGGCGGCTTCTCTAACATCTTTGGGACACCATCTTACCAAGCCAAGACCGTCAACTCATACTTTAGCAAACACCCACCACCCTACGACTATTATAACATCACGCTCAATGCTACACACACGACGGGACGGTATAACCGTGGTGGTCGTGGATATCCCGATGTTTCAGCTATAGGAGTGAACTTTGCTACTTGGGTTGGAGTTAATGATGGTATCACGCTCGCAGCAGGGACGTCTGCATCCGCCCCTGTGTTTGCAGGCCTTATTACACGCATCAATTCGTTCCGCTTGAATGCGGGCAAGAATCCTGTTGGATTTATCAACCCGGTGTTATATCAACACCCTGAAGCATTTAACGACATCACGAGTGGCCACAATTCAGGTTGTAGTACTGATGGATTTAGTGCTGTCGAGGGTTGGGATCCGATAACCGGCATGGGAACGCCCAACTACCCTAAGCTGAAGGAAGTTTTCTTGAATATGCCGTAGAAAATCTAGCCTACTTTGGGTACCTTTCAGCTCGTCACCTTCGAACACGGTGTAGGGTAAAGTAACACCAAGAATAGTAGAAGTAAAGAGCTGTTAGAACAAAATAGAAAAGGTCATCGATATAAGCGATTTAATATGCTAAAAAGTGAACATACTCGTTCTTCATAACTTGCTGGAAATAGCCTTGTTTAGTATAACTGCCTGCACTACTCAAGGTCAATATTATCCGCTTTTGAGAGGTAGCATTTATAAAAATAGCAATACATCTTAATGATGAATACTGGGTCCGATGGGCATGTCGTCTTTATCTTTTTACAGCTCTGGGATCAAAGCGTCAATATGCTTAATTTGTTCCAGCCAAGATGTAATGGAACAGACTTCGATTTCTCTGCAGGTTTACATCGTCCCAGGAAAAAAAAAGGAAGCTGTGTATGTCACGGTAGTAATATCGATCTATCAGTGCCAAACGCACGATGGATGTAACAGTTGGGTAGCATTTATCCCAAAATATGGGGACTACTGTAAGTTACAATACAAGAATCAGAACCACTGAGGACAGTTAGTGCATGTTTCAAAGCAAGCATGTTACAAAAGTTCTTCCCAGATCGCAGGGTTTAGACATGAAAGCTTCTGCTATTCGATGTAAATTTCAAGCCTTACCGAGTTGCCCTGGTCTATTCGACAATCTGGGGTGGTTGATAATTTGTCTCTGTCACGTCACATGCCGTATTACTATGTCATGGTCCACTTTGCTGCTCTCTTACAACTTCTTTTTCTCGCAAAGAAAAATTGACAAATAATCAATCTCTAAATCACCGAAGGAAAATATTGAAGCTTTGCTCAAGAGGATACAGGAAGCAGCATCGTAGTACACTGGCACGCTTTTCTATGTATCGACTTTATTCGGCAGGCAACTGGCGTGCATCGGGAGTTAGCATCGGCAATTCGTTTCGTTCTCGCTTAGCCCTCGAAAGAGGAGCCTGATTGGGCCTTTTGAAGCCGTATTACTTTAGTCAACTCTGTTGTCAAATCTTGAAGCAATTAATTCTTCCAATTAGATCTTTCAAGCCAACCTTCAAACTCCGCCCTAAATACTGGTGTACGGCACAACATTCCATCCGCTACAACGTATTTAGCAACTGGGATAAATGGACAAATATACCCGCTGCCGAGGTACCTAGGTAGTAAGCTTACTGCAGCATAGGGGTATGCATGTTCGTGTTCGTGAGAGTGAGTGAACGAAATAGGAAGGCAGATCTAGCTAAGCAGTCGGGTTAGAACCGAATATTGAGTCCTGTTAGTCAGATGAGTAAAACAGTTATAACAAAAATATTGAGTCGCGGAGTTATTGAAAAGAGAGAAAGTTGGTTTGTTTAGTGTAAACTAGGGAATTTTTCATCATGAGCGGTTCTGTAAGATGTTTTGTACCGTTAGGAAAGGTTGGCTATTGAAGATCGATGGACCATAAGCTATTAGGTTACGTACTACTTGTATGCTTAAAGATCCCGCCGGTCGCTTTCCGCGAGCGCGGGACGACGCATCAGCCAGGAAAGATTTCCATATATGGAAAGAGACTGGGAATCGGCTGATACCCGATACCCCTTGGAAAGAGGCCCAACAATTTGTAAGAACGTTGTAAACATATGCGGTCTTATACCGCAAAAAACAAGCCCACCAATAATACCGTCTTAACTCAGTCGGCCCGGGTCGTCGGGCCAATGCCGATCCCTCCATTATGTGTTTGTTGATGCTAAGTAATTCGTACAACCTTTCTAGGATACGCATACTAAGTTCAAAATGTAAGCGACAAATAATATAGGAACCACTTCTTTCAAGAATATCTAATAATTTAGGAGATTCTAATTGCTGAAATCTAGTAGAGAAGTTATTATGATAATTGCTACTTGGTCAAAGCGGAGAGCAGACGTGCTATATACTGCAGAGACATGTTTCGCGGAGAGCTGCTACTCCCCGATCATACGTACCCGTAGATGAAAACTGGAGTGGATAGCCGGATTTAAAAAAGAACAAGCCCCCCTAGGTATCGGAAGTCGGTGAGCCAACTAATGGAAGTGTCATTGGTGATGTGGTCAGCTATAGAAGTGGTCAGCCGTGGAGGTGGTCAGCCATAACAGAGTCCCCGGTAGTGGTTCGATGCAAGGTACCTACATGGATTAACTCTAGCCAATGAAGCGAGTTATGAAGAAGGCTGAGTGGTTCCTGAGATGATCTGGTTAGGAGTGTATCACGGATTGCAAAACTTATAAATACTCGTCTAAATCCCCTCGATCATTGAACTTTTGGAAGATATCTAAATCAAGCCTCTAAACAACAATCTTCAACTCTCAATAAATTAAACAACTCACAAACCAACCGACAATATGAAGGTCTACGCCGCTCTTCTCGCTCTCACTGCCGCTCTGGCCAGCGCTTGCAACACCTGCAACGTATGTCTCACATAGTTCCTTTTCTATCACTTACTACTTGTTATCTGTTATTGACAATTACGAAGGACTGCCCTGGTGACCAAGTTTGCAACCACTTTGGAGGATTCGGAGTTGATCCCACTACTTTCTGCGTTGAGCCCAGCGACCCGAGCTGCAACGACCCCCGTGGCAACTGCGATACCGCTACCTGCGATTAATGTCTCTCTTGATGGAATGGGATTAAATTTAATCTGGTATTCATAAATTAATCATAATTCATGATTCATGAGCATGTAAATATGGGTTTATATGAATAAAAGACGAATTCAACGTTAAGATGCATAGTGGTTGCTCATAGAGGAGTGATAGGTTATGATTCCGTGTCCCTTACACATAATGCAGTTAAAAAGAGTCGTGTTGTTTCTATTTGTTGAAAAAGCGATCGCTGAATGACTAACTGTGAACTATCGAGGTAGTTACAGGATTGGAATACGAAGACAAGCAAGAAAAGATCCAAAACGCCACATGCTTCGCATATCAGGATATTTTCCTCCCTATCACTTCGTTCCACTTCTTAAACTTGGACTTGCTAAGCATACCGTCGTGTCCTTCGCCCTCTTCGCCCCATGCGTCCTTTGTTTCAGCTATACCCTTGGCAATCCAGCTGCCCTGCGCCATAAACTGATTCCATATCAAAGCTGAATCTTTATAAGGGGCCATCTCTTCCTTTAGGTTGAGAATTCGATGCGCAATGTCCTGTGCTTCAACTTCTAAGTCATGGAACTTTGCTGGAGCAATGGCATACAAGAGTCGTGACTTGATCATTCGACAGACTGCGTATGTTCCTCGTAAAGCTAGACGCGTTAGACACCAGGGGCCTAACTTCCTATAGTCAAAGTCGCTAGGAAAGACCAGAACTCCATATTCATCTTCGCGAAAGCCGCCGCTGGTTTGGATTATGGGGCGCTTCTTTATCAGACTTAGCCATATCACGAGGTTTTTACGCTTTGCTAAGAGGCGCTCTGTGATATCGTCAATGTCTTTCTGTGAAGGCGGGCATGGTGAAAGCAATAACTCTGTTGTTCTTTTGAACAATCTCGGCATCTCAATGAGGCCACCCCATAGAGCGAGGGCAAACTCCTTGTCGTTGGTAAGAGTCACGTCTTCACTAACAGCCTCTCGAATGACGGCTTGCCACCGGGATTCTTCCAGAAAGCAAGGTGTATTATTCAAGAATGCTGACATCACCTGGGGGGGAAAAAAAGGAATTAGTTTACTAATCAGGTGTTTTCCTTGAGAATTTGAATCTCCTTACCGTTGGTCCGATATGCGCTAGGAATAAAGCCTTTTCGAATTCTGTATTGAACATATGGGCGCCTCGAGCCTCTACTAGCCGAGCTGCGCCGCCAACGTGGTGCATCCAAGAATCTTCCCTTTCATCTCCATTGAGAGCCTGGGGAAAAGGAACAGCTAGTCAGCTCAACACTGGTCATGATGAGACTCTCATTGCTCTACAAGTGACACGAACCTCGAATATGCTCAATAGCTGTGTGGCACATAGCGTCTCCGGTTTTGCCCACTCGCGCTCATCGAGCAAGGCATGTTGTAGCGCTTTAAGTGCCTTTTGATAGTGCATCAGCGCCTTCAAATCGCCTTTGGGCGATCTATCCTCCTCTCGCTGGGATAGATACTGAAGTTTTGCAATGACACAGTCGGTTGCATGGCGGAGCAGCGATACGTGCCCGTATCGGCTGGGGATAAATGACAAGAGCCTCTGACTTGAGACTTGCGCTGCGATGATACGATCTTTGGGCTGTGTTGGCTCGTATAAGTAGTGAGAAAGGGTGCCGACACCGAGGCGGAGGCCGGTTAGTGGCATGAGATTAAGAAGAACGGAGAATTGCTTGGGCATCATCGGGTCTTGGAAGGCAAAAGGCATGGAAAGAGATGGAGGCTGGTAAAATCGCTGCAACTGATCCGAGGCATCGTTAAGAACCTCGGAATCGTCAAGCAACTGCTTGGGTCCCACAAACATGGGATACTGCCTCATGTTGTGTTTGCCATAGTCTCCCCTCTGTCTCCGGGCCATGGCGGTGTCTTTCATTGCCTGCTGCCGGATGCGCCGCCGGACCTGCGCATCAGTGGCGAGATTTGGTCCATCGTAGTTGACGAAGGAGAATGACTTGGCCGAGGCCTTCTGCGGCATCCTGTCTGTTTGTCTGTTCTGTCTGGTTGCGGCTTCAAGTCCCTTGATGGCTGAAAAGCGGATACTGACTGAAGCGTGAGTGGGTTGATCAAGGATCAGTAGCTCAGATGTGCTTCTTCACACGAATCAGCAGCTTTTAGGGCAATGTTGCAATTCGTACGCAAGGTTCATTGTTGGCTGGAAATGGGCGGAAGCGCGCTCAAAGGGATTGACTGATGGCTTGATTACTATTCACAATTTCAAATCGAGTCTAGGCCATCGACAAACCTCCGACATATGCACAAATGCGCCACATTAGGAATAACCATAGTCTTAGTGTAATGCAAAAGCCAAGCTATTCTGCGTGTATATCATTTATTGGGTTTGTTACAATGGACATCAATGTTAAGCATGTGTAAGTCGGGAGTCTCTATGCAGCAATGGGACGGGCGGTAAGGCTAGAGCGGAATGTGGGTTTGAACCGGAAACACATCTTGTATAAAATGCTATCAATTCTGTTTCCTCCATGAATGTACAGTACAAGCAATACAGTAATATGCTGGATAGTTTACACGGTAGAATCCTGTAGTCTGCAATACAGCTTACACAGTCTCTGCTTTGCTGGCCTAAGCGGATAATACGTGTTGCCAGACTCATCCTCAGCCATCACATCCATGCTATTAATCTCGCTCACGAGGTCCGTATGGAATGGCTCTGGAGGATGGCTCCAGACGTGGGTGACCGCGTCGGATACGCATTCAATTTGGATCGCTCGAAACCCCTTTGTTGCTGCAGTGCGCATTAGGTAGTGCGCCAGCGATTTCATGATGCCCTTGCCCTCATATTCCTGCCGCGTGCTCGTCGCAGCCCGAAATAATACTTGACCTGGGCCAGTGGCTTTCCATGAACTGTCTTGTTGATCGGCTGCATCCAAGGCACCCATAGCAGGTCCAAAGCCAGGGAGAGCTGCCATCATATCCATCAGCCTTTCTGGGTTCAGCGGATCGAAGCTGTCGTATGCCATAGCGACTGACACAAGAGGGAAATCCATCTGGTCAAGCAGCTTAGTCACGGTGGCAGCCTCATCATCAAAGTCCCAGTAGAGTTTTCCTGAAGTGGTGGCCGACTCTGGTCGTTTGAACTCATATTCTTTGTCAAACACTCCCAACGAGTGACCGGATTCAATTTGATGCTGTATCAAATACGCCATGCTTTGGTAGACTTTGTAGGTGCGCCGCGTCAGATCTTCTGGACACGAGGCTGTCCATACTGTTGTCTGATAGACGTTGCTAAGAGCTACAATGGCTTGGGCCCAGTTACAATGTTTTAGCTCGAGCGGCCGAATCTCATAACGAGGCGAGAGATTTGGTACTGATGCCATGAGGACGTTATAATTTCCCGTTGTCAGACAACTCTAGATTAAGAAGATAAATAGTACTAAAAATGAGATTACACTTGTTGATTAATGATATAAATGAAATAAATATGGCCTAGATATATGATGATGGATTGCCGGATACCCGATGAACGGCTATTCGCCATGCAGTCTGTATACATATGTACCTTGCGAGGAGTCGAGACACTTACTTTACAGCACTTATAAACTGGAAATGCAATAACCCCTGTTCAACTGTGCAGATTTACCATTTTGTAACCGTCTATATCAATTCCGCCCGGTTACATTTTGACGAATTCACTCTCGTCTCGCTGCCGGATCTTTCCGTAGCTACATGTACCCATGCAAGATAGATTGCCACCCCACAAACGATGCATCGTAGACATCAAGATTTGCCTTCTAGTAGCACAACAGAATATTCCAGCGGCCTCTCAGTTTTCGAGCTAGCCCCCGCACTCCGGTTGACGAGAATGATTATATTCATCATTCCTTTTCTAGCTTGGCTTATAAGAAAGGAAAGGTCGAGAATCCCCGACCTCGGCTTGCTCGGTTGTCGCCCCCATCGCTTAGTCATACGGAACTAGTAATAGCTTCCCTCATATCGCCTTCTGGGGTTCGCGATAAGTCACAGCAATCCACTCTCCCACTCCATAAAGTGATTGGATGGAGCTTCATCATCTCGCATCAGCAAAATCTGCGGCATCTCGGGACCGTCACTGAACTGGTGTCATCGCCGTGACTCCTCATGGACATTCAGGAATCGTCAAAACCAAGCCGTCACCTAGATAGAGAGAGGAAACGAGCCGCGCGCGCGTATGTTTGATGCTGACCCGAGGACATTAAGGTTGTGTCTGACTCTGTCTGTGTAGGTGCGATGGCTGTCGCCGCCAGAAGGAAAGATGTGATGGAGGCGTGCCCTGTCGGAGATGCTTCCGGCTAGGTCGCCAGTGCGATTTCTCAGGCAGGGCCGCAACTGAAGCGGATTCGCAGGCTGGCTCAGGAATGCGTCCTCCAAGGTAGAGCTTTCTCATGAAATGATGCGGGAGAAATCAAGACGGAAGTGTTCTAACAGTTAAAAGGCCTCGCGCGCCTGATCATAGCTCCGCTGAACAAGCAAAGAGGCTCGAATATCTGGAGAGAATCGTCAAGGGTTACGTCGGAAGTAGGGATGCTTTAGATCTCGAAACCCTCAAGGGGTTAGCTCAAGCCGCAGAGAAACGTCGGAACTCCCCTCGGCCAGCAGACACCTCCTCCCAGAGCTCTGAATTTGAGGGCGTGGATGATAAGTTTGAGATACGGCCCCTCCACGGCAATGTCACACGTACGAGCTCGGTCTTGTCTATCTTACCGGCAAGTTGGATGCTAACCTTGGCTGTTAGATTATTCTGGAGAGTTTTCGCATTGGAACTTTTCAATGCGGATCAAGAAATGGATCGATCAGAGTGTTCCCAGCGACGCTTTAAATGTGAATGCTGACACCTGCTGATATCTTGCATTCAAGCTGACCAAGTTCTGTAGCATTCATCCAAATCACCAACAACCTTTAAGGAGTACTATCGCGCTGAAGAGCTACAGTCACATTCAGATGCAATAGGTGCATTAGCACTTTTACCGCCGAGACCTATTGCCGACTTTCTCGTTTATTCCTTCTTCAAACATGCACAGACCAACTATTTCTTCGTTGAACAGAACTGGCTCAAAGCCAAGCTTGATCTTGCTTACGAAAATTCGGCAGCATTCTCTAGGCGGGACGTGGGGTCAGTGTGCATCCTCTTTGCCATTCTTGCCATTGGAACGCAATTCGCCTATCTCGAATCGTTGGTTGATGGTGCCGAGAATCCCACGGAAAAGGGACCCGATGCATTTACCGAAGACTCCGTTGGGATACTATTCTATCAGCAGGCATGCCGACTGCTTCCAGATGTAATCACGGCCTCATCGCTGGAGAGTGTCCAAGCCTGTTTGTTACTCGGTATATATACACTTCCGGTCGATGCATCTGGACTGGCATACATTTATCTCAATCTGGCCCTGAAGCTTGCGATACAGAACGGCATGCATAGAAAATACCCTGTCGAAAGTCGAGATGCAGACGTTGTTGAAACCAGGAATCGGGTTTGGTGGAGTGTATACACCATCGAAAAGTACGCTTTGCTTAATGACATCCTTTTTGCGCCGAGAAATGGGGAGATATGTCCAATAAGCTAACCAAAAATCACCAGGCGTGTTGGAACTTTTCATGGCAGACCGACATCTATATCCAGTACTGATGTGGATGCTGACTTTCCTGTTCATCGTCCTGATCTATGGTCCTCGACCTCGCAAACCGATACTGCACACATCTTGGCAACTTTGGAGCTGAACCAGCAGTTCAGTAAAATGTCTCGTGAAATGTGAGACCTTTCAAGATGACTTAGAATTAAACCAGATGGCTAATTGGTATTCTCTAGAGCAATCTTGAGATCGGTGCCTAAACATGAAGTACCGGAAGGGCTGAAAAGGCTCGCACAACTTCACCGTGAACTCAAGACGTGGTGGGATGCTCTGCCAAGTGACATCTTTTGCAAAGAATTCACATCCCAGTCGAAAATTTCTCGCAAGCATATGCATCTACAGTTGGAATATTGCCTCGTTCGCATGTACGTTGGTCGCGTCTTCATCTTCCCCGAGGCAGTGTTGAGGGATGGCAGCAGCCCGTCCACGTCTGTGAACGCTCCCTCGAATGCGTCTTTGAGCAAGAAAAGCACTCGTTCAACTCTGTTGGCGGACTGCATCGAAGCCGCCCTGTCAGTTATAGACACGTGTCGCTGCCTGCGAAATACGATTGGCCTTGCCCGAGCCTCTTACACCGAGTTCAGCTCTTGTCGGGCAGCTCTCCTCGTCATTACTACACAATGTCTTTCCCAGAAGACATACATGTTTAGACAGGCTTTACGAGATGGCCTGTCGATGCTTAAGGAGATGTCAACTGGCAGCCAATCTACGCAATCCGAAGTCTCGTTGATTGAGGCTTTTGAACAAGCCATCGCCAACATGAATACGCAGGAGCAGACTACCAGCACTGCTGTGCCCGAGTCCCAATACGCAAAGTTCAAAAGATGGGAGCAGATGTGGAAGAGCGATGCGCCTTTACCAGAAACAGGAGATGGAAGCGCTCAAAAGAAACAAGAGCCAATGGCACCCCCGGCGTCAGAGCCACCGAAGCAAACAGGAGAACCACAGAAAGAAGATACCACGATGATGCCGTCCAGTACTCCCTTTTTCGGCGTCGATGGGCATTTTGCATCATTTCCGCAAAATCTGGATGATTTTTCGGCCTTCTTTGGGAATGAGTTTGGATCGAATATTGACTCTGGACACGGCTGAAAGATGTGCAGGGTCAAGAAAAGGGTTGACCCTGAAGATCGGTAAGGATCACACTCTATTATAAAGGGTTTGTCCGAATTCTTCCAGTGGACAGATGATACCATCGGTTCCACTTGTGGTGCCAAACTTAGGACCAAAAGCTGAGCCAAGGAGAGCACTACAAGCACTGCCTTTTGGTTCAATCAGAGGTTGTCAATCTGCTCCAGGCTGGCTCCATGGTACATTACAAAAACCCGTATCCGCACAAGGCTATGCAACAATGAGAGAGGAGGCCCGCCGGTTTCTCCTTGGGGGCCAGCAAAACTCCGATATTGTGTTTATTTTAAGCATCTTTCAGCGCAAGTCAGGACAGGTCGGGGAGAGTCGGTCGATCCATATGGAGTGTCATGGTTTATGAGATGCTTCCGAGATCTCTCACCAGCGATTTATTTATATCCAAACGAAATTGAGAAGGCAAGATGCCATCGTCTTTCACCAACGGGAACTTAACGGAGCCCGCCAGAACCTAATATACAATTATATAATTTGTCACGTCAATGTGCTTGCAGAAGTGACATCATGCAGGGATACAATCGAAAAAAAGACTCTTGATCTAAGATTAGCTCCTGGGAAGGGGGGCCCCGGCGTGTTTGTTAAAAACAGGTCAATGCGTGACCATCGCCTGGTGTGACAACCTTGCAAAGTCGGATCATCGCTGCCGGTTTGAAGAGGCAAAGCCTCGTATTTGGCAATCCATCATTTTGTTTTCTTTTGGCGTCTCCCGTGGCAGTTGCTTGTTTAGGACATCGCTATGCACACGCTTCTTCTTCGCCAATCGTGAAACCCTGCAACAAACCAGTCCAGCGCCGTCTGTGCAGGATGTTTGAAGGGTACAAATGCCCTGAACAAGGCGCCTAAAGAGCGTCTCATTGGCGCCTCAGCCGTGTCGCGGCGATGCTGTGCTTGGAATCTCCATACCAGAACGATCAGCTACTGCTGAAGCTACTCCAAAAACGTACGCCAGCGCGGGGTGAAACCAGGCACGCACAGCCTTCTATTGGCCTGACGATTTCGTTTCATTTCCCAGGGCTGCGGGGAATGCAAGTCTGAAACCTCCGTTGCACAGCCCTCTTGGCCGTGCGGAATGGCGATGCGGTTAATCTGTTTACTGGTAACAGACATGCGGACCTTGGCGGATCAGCGCGCGCGGACTAACAGTAGCCAATTGAGGGTGAGATATATACGAGTCCATGGCTCCAGGTGATGGCTCAAGGGATGTGATGTGATTTGTAGCTTCAAGTTTTTTCTGGCATCTTTCTCTCAATCAATACTTCTCGAAAACAAGCAGAGATAGTATCGAGATGACGCGTGACACAATGGCGACCACACTTAGACGCTCAATTGAGCAATTAGATGGCATCACCAAACTCCTCACGACGCGCTGCACAGATACCCAAGAGAGCAACACATGCGAGAAGCCTACCTCGCACACGCAGATTGTGGTTGGAGTCGTCATTGCAACAGGGTGAGGCCTCCATCCTCATGAAGCCTCAAGTGGCATTTTTTTCAATCCCAATGGCAAGCTTACTGACTCTTTTTTTTTCGCCGTGCTCTAGTCTCCTGATCTTGGGGTCGGCACTATTAGTTCTAGTTTGGTTGACTCTTAGACGGAGGCAGATTGACAAACTCGAAGAGGCGACCGATCCATTCGAACTGGCCGCCTATGGCCTCGAGCAGACGCCAGTCCAGAAACAGAGGCGGCGCGATCGCTTTAAGGCGATGCTGGGGAGAAGATGAAAGAGAATTTATCGCAACACGAGTTCTGGCAGTTATTCCACCTCTTGGGCCTTCCGCACAGAAACACAGAATGAAACAGCGAGGCAAAGAATCGGATACGAAGCTGAGAAACGAGACCTTGATGGTGTCGCTAGAAAAAGCGCTACTTATATCCACGATAATATGGCGCTGAGCAAACGAGTGTGCTTAATTCACTATCCACGCTCGGCGAGCCATTGCTGCGAACCAGCTCAACAAGCCGACGACGCGCGCACATGTTTTTTTGCAAGTCGGCATTTTGATCTACATCTTTGGAAGCAAAATATTGGAGGAAAACTGGAAAGGCGTACTGGAGTTTTGCCGTTGCGGGTTTACGTACGGGTCCACCGTTGCGATTAGGACTGGACGGATCGTCAGATCTAGCCAGGGTGGTTTATTTTTCTTCGCTTGCGCAGAGCAGACACGGGATGGCTGCCATTTATATTCTACACACGGATACCTTGGTTGTTATTAGCGCTATTTTACTAATTCAATCTGTTTTCACATAAAATTGGCAGATACGGCTCGATATCGTCATCAAGAAGAAAATGCGCATGTTTAACATTATATTCGCTAGGGCCGTGAGGTCATTGCCAGATGGCAAATACCATTTCGCTCTCTAAGGACTATGAGGTTCTCTTGAGCAACAGGTGTGACTGATCATTATTTGTATGTCTCAGCGCCAGAGAAGGCGAGTTCTCTCTTGAAATCAATCGCTAGGAATTGCCGAGAACTGCGATGATTGCGATTTCAGTATCAACAGAGTCGATCGGCGTTGGCGACCTGCGTGGCTAATCGAAGCATCTGTGAAACATGTCAACTTTTTTTTTAGCCGGCGCATTATTGAAGATACCTAATGTTAACAGAGAACGGCTGCTTTTCCATCACTATTCTTATCTTTGAATATAACATCGATCGATGCCACAGCAGTGGTTGCTAGGCTCCACTCAAGATTTCGCCAATGCGATGCATCCCTTCTACACCCAACTCATGTCGCCTTCATCCTTATCGTACGAGCTGCTCAGCATTGGATGATGAATATTTTATCTCATATAATTCAACCTTCTCCATTCCCCTAATCCGCCGATTCCGATATCGTCTTTTCCCTTCTACAATCTCGGCTTTGGACACCCGGAAGTTGGTTGTTCACGTGGGGCCGGCACGGGACCGGAACCGGGCCGGTCGTCTCTCTCCTCCAATATGCTTCTCTCCTGCTCTATCTCTAGTGTGGATTCCCCGCATCCGCCACTCTGTCAACCGGGAATCGCAGTTCCGGGGTATCAGGAATTTAACTATAAGAGCCTATCTTCCAAACCTTCTTTTTTTCCTTCTCTAAAAGTATCACCAACTCATACATACTCCAGCGAACCTGAAGATCATCACATCAAGTTCTCTCTACAATGTCTTCTGTTCGTGAAGTGAAAGTGGCCACTGAGGTCCCTGGACCTCAGTCCAAGGCTGAGGCCGAGAAGCTGGGCTCATTCTTTGATAACCGAGCTTTTTACTTTGTTGCTGATTACGACAAGAGCGAGGGCAACTAGTATGATTATTCTTGCCATGCATCTAGAGAGAACATTGAGGCTAACTTATACGTGAAGCATTGTCGATGTTGACGGCAACCAGTATCTTGATGTGTATGTTTGAGATGTCTCATGAAGTACATGCTCATATCATGGCTAACAGCTTCAATCAGCTACTCTCAGATTGCCTCCATTCCTGTTGGCTACAACAACCCAACTCTCACCAAGGCCGCTCAGTCCCGTGAGATGATTTCTGCCCTGGTCAACCGTCCTGCTCTGGGCAACTTCCCCTCCAGCCACTGGCACGACTCACTTAAGAACGGCCTTCTCAAGGTCGCCCCTGAGGGATGCGACAAGATCTTCACTGCTCAGTCCGGCTCTGAGGCCAACGAGCTTGCCTTCAAGGCAGCTTTCATGCTGTACCGCCGCAAGCAGCGTGGTGAGGGTGTCGAATGGTCCGACCACGAAGTCAGCTCGTGCCTCAACAACGCAAAGCCCGGTTCCCCCGAACTCGCCATTCTCAGCTTTGCCAACTCGTTCCACGGACGAGGATTCGGTAGTTTGTCTGCCACCCGATCAAAGGCTGTTCACAAGCTCGACATTCCTTCATTCAACTGGCCTCAGGCGCCCTTCCCTGCCCTGAAGTATCCCCTTGACAAGTTCGCCACTGAGAACGCCGCCGAGGAAAAGCGATGCCTCGATAAGGTCGAGGAGCTCATCACCACATGGTTCGTTTAAGCCACTATCAGTGAAGATGTTCCAATTTTCCATTGACACATTCTCACATAGGCAATTCCCCGTCGCTGGTCTGATCGTTGAGCCCATCCAGAGTGAGGGTGGTGACAACCACGCCTCCCCTGCTTTCTTCCAGGGCCTTCGTGACATCACCCAGAAGCACAACGTCACCATGATTGTTGACGAGGTCCAGACTGGTACGTCGATCTCATCTGCATACGCCCCAAATACGATGTCGCTAATGCATCATGCACAGGATTCGGCGCCACCGGCAAATTCTGGGGCCACCAGCACTGGAACCTGACTTCTCCTCCCGATATCGTTACCTTCTCCAAGAAGGCCCAGACTGCCGGTTACTACTTTGGTAACCCCAGATTGGTTCCTGACAAGGCTTACCGCCAGTTCAACACGTTAGTTGTGCCCGATTTTGATGTGAATGCAGATTTATAGTACTGAATATGCGCTAACACTAAAAATTAGTTGGATCGGTGACCCAGCCCGTGTTCTCATGAGCAAGGCCGTTGTCGAGGAGATTCTTGCCCGCGACCTCGTCAGCCAAACTGCTCGCGTTGGTGTCGCTCTTTACAGCGAACTCGAGCGCCTCGCTACCAAGTACCCCCAGCTTGTCAGGAACCTGCGCGGCAAGGGACAAGGGTAAGTTTTTATAATGAATCAATTGGCATAAAGTATGCCTGCTAATGATACTTTTCTAGAACATACATTGCTTTCGACACAACCGACCCGGCTAGCCTCGTCAAGAAGATGAAGAGCCTGGGCGTCAACATTGGCACATGCGGCACCCAGACGGTGCGACTCCGTCCCATGCTCATCTTTGAGGAAGCTCACAGTAAGTTCATCTAATCAACAAGATACTTTTATCGATCCTATTCACTAACGTTTCTGCAGTTCCTTTCTTGATTTCCGCATTGGACAAGGCTCTTGGATCCGCATAGATTGAAAAGTTGAAAACATTTTGGGAAGCATAGGGGCGTTGTTTAATTAAGAGAAAGCGATATTTCATTTTAGTTGGGCTTTGTAGTATATGGAAAGGATTGGTTGGCATCATAGTTTGGCCTTGAAAATAGGGTTGCAAAAAAGAATAATTTTACGATTTACATGTTTCATCGGCATCTTCCACATTACAGTATCGAGTGTATCTGACGGTGACATCCAATAATTGGGAAGCTTTTGACGATAAGAGAGACCAAGTAAAAAGTTCTCCTACCCATCTCATGACCAACGACAGCCTCCATCCTCCAGCGAGTCAGCAAAGATAACAAAACAAAAACCCCTGTGCCGAAGATTCTAACTGTGCCGCCGTGTGGGGGAGATTTGCCACCACGTAATGGTTTGATCATGCGCATACAAATTCGCGCACTAGACCCCAGATCGCAATCATCTTGCCCGTTTATATTAGCTGAGTCCGTTTATATTAGCTGAACAAAACTCGACAAGTTCCGTCACCGTCTCTCCCTCCGGTGTCCGGCCCGGACGCTTGGACGCCCTTGACGCCGAAATCTTTTTAGGTCCCGAGTCAGATGTCAGTTGTCATCCCCGCAATCCTCTTGGGCCGAGAAGCATCGATTTTCAGGGCATCTCCGGTTCGTTGCCGGTTCACTTCAGATATCCGGTTCCGGAAGGCCGATGATCTTTTTTGCCCGAGGATAACCAGCGACAAATACAAGTCTTGACAGAACAACGCATTCTAGCCTTATTGACATAATATCGGAAGAGATGAAACACAGCAGCAGCTTTGTTTGATTCAGCATGCATCATTTCCGCAAATTCACGTTCTACCGCAGCTGCGGACGGCAATATATGCAGTGCCGTTCATCTGCATCTCATCCTATCCCATGAGGGAAAGAAAGAGTGAAAAGATAAATTATTTATTTGCTCTACACACTTCGCTTACCCATTGACTCAAACGGAAGAATTACACTCAAAATAACAAGTAACCCAAACAACGCCGCGCAAACAAACAAGGGAGCCGTCGTCTCTACGTTTGCATAGCTTCCAACCAAAACTCCCAGAATGCCGCCGACTCTGTTGAGAACAACACAGATGCCATACCCTGTGGCGCGATGGGCAGAGGGTAAAATCTCGGGAGTGTATGCATAAATGGTGCCATAGTAAATATTGCTACAAAGAGTAAAATGTTAGCCTTTACTCAACAATGCTAAAGGGAAGAGTAGGTGTCAGGAGAAAACTCACGATGCCGCTGAAATGGCAGCTGAAACGCCAACATTCTGCGCTTCATTCTTGACCTGCGTATAGCCAAACTGGAGCACCATTGTCACCAGGGCTCCAATGGCGAGAGTGCCTCTACGGCCCAGGAATTTCGTCTCGACCAGGACAGCAGCTATGACTGGGCCGACGAGCCCTGCAACCTGGTTGATGGCATAGTCTCTCCACGTAAGATAAGTCGAGCTCTCGCCAAAATCGGCACCACGAGACGCGAGATAAAATGGCAAAAAGACGCTATACAGGGGAGACACCATCCCAATGACGAACCAGTTGGCAATGATGACAGTGGTGGACCAAGCAAGTTGTCGCGTCTGGAAAAGACCCTTAAAGTGCATCTTGAGCCGAGTAGCAGACCAGGCCGATTCCTGAGTATGTAGAACGATACCCTCCGCCTGCAGCTGTTCCAGCGTCAGGCTATGCGATTTTCCGGCCTTGAGAGAAATGCCGTTGAGAGTCTTGATAACCTCTTCGTCACGGTTCTGGGCAATGAGCCATCGCGGCGTCTGCACCATGCGCACAAGGGCAAAGCGGGCAATGGCCATGATTAGGACAAGGCCACCACAGGTGAAATGAAGGTATCTCCAGCCCATGTTATCGGCTCGACTGCATGTTTCGGGCGTGGCATCGGGAGCGCAACTGAAGTTGCCCATGAAGGCCCAGGCAAGGAGGCCGGTGATGGTATATCCAACTGCCCACCAGACGGCCATGAACGTGACGAGCCAAGCATGGCTGGTAGGGAGGAATTCGAGGAAGTTCGTTGCATCGAGGATGTAGTTGCCGCCAGCACCTGCAGAATAGAGGGCCACACTGATTTATAGATCACGGTCAGTCATTAGTTACAGATCATCTAACATACGGAGGCTTGGGAGGAAACTCACAGGGCAGAAAAGGAGATGTAAGACGGCATGGCACCAGCAATCAGGACAAAGACGGCGCACGACATGAGACTTGTGTTAAACGCCAGCTTCCGACCGATGATGTCGGCAGTGAAACCCCAAAGACCAGCGCCAACTAGGAGTCCAATCTGCGAAGCCAGGGGAATGCCGGAAACGTGGGCACTGGGGTTTCCATACTCCTGCTGTACGGCAGGATTTGCAATGGACTGGCAAACAACAAGAAGCTGCGCGAGAGGAGCGTTTCCCACATGTCAGTTTACAATATGATATCTTCTCGGAAACAAGATAGCACGATGGGAACTGCATACCGAATCAACTGTATATCCGAAACCATTGAGCCAGAATAGGTTCCATTGGAAGCTGGTCATGCCGATTTCATCGATTGCCTGGTTGACAAGCGCCATCTTCCTGGCCAAGACAGGATCAAATTGCTTAACGTCAAAGACTTCGCTGACGGAAGTAGAAGAAGCTTCGTCTTGGTCATCCTGGGACTTGACAACAACCGCAGACTTTTCATTGTTGTTGCTGTCGTTGTTGCCATTATCGTTGGAATTGTTGTTGTTGCTGTTGTCGTTAGATGTTGAGCTCGCCCCATCATACGGCGATCCCTTCTCACTCAACTCCTGCGATCTGGTTGGTTCAGAGTTCATGGTTGCGGGTACACAATAAAACGATGAAGACGGATATGAAGCCGGAAGAATAGTAATCTCGCATTTCGAAACAAGCTCATCGTCGGTTGTATATATAACATTGAACCCCCGACTCCCCCCCAAACGTCGGCCTTTCTGCTCCTCCCCTTGTAACGCTGCCTCCAGATAGAATCTATAATAGCTACAGCAGAAACGTTGCGCACGTCGATCTAAAGATGTGCGATGCGCTCTTGGAAAAATCACGTCTTCGACATGGAAATGGTATCATATCCCAGCTGTTGCATAGACAAAGCGCTGCAACCGCGAATAGCGTCGCACATAATAACCTCCAAGGCGCAAAAAGTTGCTGCCAATCTATTTCCCGACTCGCCGTGGGATTCCGTTGTATGGTGATGGCGTTTGCGACATTATAATGGTACCATTGCCCTGGTCTGGGTTAGGCCAGATGACAAGTGACGAATGCGTATCTTTGATTCCATATCGCGATGCTACTTACAGGTTACTTCCCCGCGTCATGCATGGCGTTAGCACGACATACATATATCGCATCCCAAGATCGGAGGGCGCTGCAGATTAGAAATGCTGGGATTCATGCACGATTCCGCGGGGTTTGTCGAGACGCATTTGGACATAAATGCTTGATCTTAGATAGGGCGAAGTGTCGTCATTGCGAGTTGACATGGCGATAGATTGGTGGCTGCGAGCTTGCAGCACATCTCCGGATAAGCAGACAGTATGAAGTAGAGCTTCACTTCGGCATGTTGAGCCGATTGGGTCGTCACGATTGAATTCTGGACGATCACAAATCAATATTCTCGTCAAATCCTTTAAATATGCCCTTGTTCCTTGTTCTTTGATAAGAACCAAAAGTTGAGATCCAGGAACAAAGGACAAGCCAGGATAGAAGAGAAAAAGAGCATCAACACCACTCACAATGGCCACCGTCTCCACCACAATCACACCCGCCGTATTGGCTTACAAGCCTCCTCATCCTGCACTCAAGGAATTTGAGCCAGCTCGCGATCGCGCATTTTTCGCAGACCCGGCAAAGGCATCACTGTTGGGCCTGGCGACGGCCGTCGAAGAAGTCACCCCGATTATTGGGACGGAACTCAAAGGCGTCCAGCTGAGCAAACTTACCGACCAGCAAAAGGATGAGCTTGCGCTGCTTGTAGCCGAGGTGTGTGCAAAACGAAGAGCTTCCGTGAGGAAGAATGGCGGCACCAACGTCGTAAAGGAGGAAAGACATAACTGATAGATTCGTGTTAGCGAGGCGTTGTATTCTTCCGTGACCAAGATATTACCCTCGACCAGCAGCATGCGCTTGCATCATACTACGGTATTGTGAGTATCATTCGGATAGATGTGCTCTCACATATGGCATCTAACACGAACTGCAATGATATTAGCAAGATAGAGACCCCAACCAGCAAGATCCCAGACATGTAACCATCATTGGCCGAGGCGGGTATGTGCTTGAATCCAGTCTGTTAACCCATCCGTCCATTCGATAACTCACCATCTTTCTGCAGAAACTCCCGAGCCCATGGCAACTACACAGCGGAATGGCATGGAGATCACTCATTCGAGGTGAACCCGCCTTCCTATACGCTGCTGCGCCTGGTCAAGACTCCCCCAAGCGGTGGAGACACAATCTTCACCAGCCAAGTCGGCTTGTTTGACAAATTAAGTCCCGCTTTCCAGAAGGCTATTGAAGGCCTCCACGCCATCCACTCTTCAGATGTATGCTTAACCATCCCTGTCATCGTAAACAACTGTCAGAAATCGAACTAACGTGGTCCAACAGAGAGCGTACCTGGCTTCCATCAACGGCGGAGGAACACCACACAGAGCTCCCATCGCCACTTCCCATCCTCTGGTCCGAACTCATCCAGTGACCCGCCTCAAGAGTCTCTTTTACAACCCATCCTTCATCGAGCGCATCCAGGAGCTCAACGCCCAGGAGTCTCACCACATCCTCGCTTTCCTTCGCGAGCACCTCTCCAACGCAGATGACTTGACGGCGCGGTGGAAATGGACTCCTGGCGCGGTCGCATTCTGGGACAACAGAATTATCGCCCACAGGGCTGTTCCAGGCGGCTACGACACGGAACTGAGAGAAGGCAAGCGAACGGCCGTGTTCGGCGAGCGACCATTCTACGACCCCGAGAACAGCGAGACTTTGTCGGAGAGGGCTGAGCGACTTGCGAAGGAGAAGGGCGTCAACGGAAACGGAGTCGTGAATGGAAATGGCCTCGAAGACAAGACAAAGGACTTGGTGTTGAACAATTAGAAAAATGTAGATGAGATGAACATGTAGAAACTATCCATGTCCATGTGTAACTTTGTTGACTTGCCTCGGCGTGTGATAAACGCTGTGTCTCAAGGATGGACCATTGTCGCAATAATTGGCTTTGGAGGCGATGACCATATCATTCTTAGCTTGTTGGGGAGAAGCATAGGTAGCAATTATAGATTGTAATCTGCGTGTCTTCATAATGCGGTTTCGAACACTATCAAAGCAATGGCAGCCTGCTATAGTGATAATGTACAGATGTCATTGTGCTCGCCTGCTCGTTATTCTTGAAAGATGGAAGATAGAAGACGGAACCTGAGAGATAAGGATAAGGAGTAGCCTCCTTTCAAACAGCTTTAGAAGGAGTACATAATTCGAAGTCACTAACCGTTGGTGGTCACGTTTCGGAACCGACACTGGAAATGTCATCTGCACAACATAGCCGCACATTGCCGTTATATCGACGAACAAAACAATGGACTGCGCTCTCTATTAGATGCAATAAAGTCTTAGACTGCTAGTGTAATTATCTTAAACTAAACACAGAGGAGGAATAGTCAGCAAATCCAGAAACTTCGTCAAAGCCAACAGTTATATGGTCAATATGCCTAGACAACTTACGCCTCTCCTTCTCCTATCAAACTCCTAAGTGCTAGTGCTATAAGGAGCAATTCACTGATCCCACATCATTCTCTAGCTTGCAGTGACTCTAGCCAAAAGAATTATAGAAAAAATGCACACACAAAAAGGGGGACCAAATAAACCAGAGGCTACTGATCTGTGTACACTCGACCACAACAGCTGCCAGCACTTGTAAATCACTCCCGCTCTCTTCTGGCCTTCCCCCTAATCACTCCCCCAATCACTCTCTGCCACACTGTCAGAAAATTTCTCCCCCGTCTTGGCAACTCCATCCTCTTCACCTTCCTTCTTTCGAGAGATCGTTTCCCCCCTTCATCAACTATCACGCTCTCTTTCATCTGATATTGATTTGAAGACGTCTTCATCAATCATTCATCATTAAACCAATCTTCTTCTTCCCAGAAAGCATCTGCATAAAGGTATGTTGGAGTTTCCTCCTCGCTTTCCTTCTTCTTCCCCTCCTTCCTTCTCTTCATCATCATCAGCATCATCATCTTCCTCTTCAATTCCCAAGTCTCCCCAAACTAAATCATCTCTCAATCAGCATTATCATCTCCATCATGAGTGATATCAATCCCAACACCAAAAAATTCTACATTGCCATCGCCTGTAGCATCATTGGGCTCTTTCTCCTCCTCATCGTCCCATGCGTCGTTGCAATGTGCGTTGTTCGCTACCGCGAGAAACGCCAGGAACGCCGCGATGCCCTCGCTCGCGAGCTTGAAGAAGGCCAGGGCGACGACGCTGCGGCTCCTGTCCCTGAGCATCCTATCCTCGGCTACCGTGTCGACGAGATTGGCGAAGCCTCTGGTTAGAAACAAGGCACCGATCCCGACAACACGCCCCTCTATCAAGAAGCAACTCTCCACCACCACGCCGATGGTCACGTCGAAGTTCGCAAGCCCGAGCCCACCAAGGGCAAAGGCATCGCTTCTCCTCAGGCCAGACCCATCGGTCGCTTTCAGGAGGACCTCCCCGAGGCCTCTGAGCAGCAGCTCCAGACTAAGCAAGACGACGCCCTCGCAGAGTCTCAGGGCTCTCAAGACACTATCGTCCCCAAGAAGAAGAGGTTCGACCTCGACGAGTGAGAGAGTAGCCCAGCTTGCCTCTGACAACGCTGCGGCGAAAATCACCTCGACGGAATCTGATGAATGATGTATTACGATGGATGAATTTGGCTTTTTAACAGGGTTTACGGAAATGGAATGGGCGGAATATTGATTTTACCAAAGGGCATAACGTCATGGAAAGGGGCTTTTTCTTTTAATTCATAGGGTGTCAGATTCATCATCGTCGTCGAGATTGTTCTTTGAACAAAATAAATGCACCCATAGTTCACTGCATGCTTGATTCTATCCTTTGATGTGATTGTTTGTCGCCATCTGATTGTAAACAATGGAGCGCCATGTGTCTTTTGTTTTTGATGGCTTTATGGCGAAGATGCTTTGCCGCGTTCCTTTGTTTCTCCTCTCGCCAAGCCAACAGCATCCTGGCATCAGTTGCTTTTAAAAACTCACAGGACGAGCTCCATTTCCAAAAATAATCATCAATATTTCGGTTTGCTATCTTCCTTTGTTCTGAACCAATGCTATTCCAGCACCAGATATATCATCCCATCCCATAAATCCCCCTGCCTCCACCACTCCACCCCAAACCTTCCAAGCCCACAACCTCTCGAACCGAAGCCAAAAACATCATCAACTGGAAATCAAAACCAATTTCCCAGTCCAAAATGTTCGTCGGCGGCTTCTTCATACGCTCAACTACTCCTCTCTCCAACCTCTTCACCCTCCCCTCCATCTTCTCTCGCTCTCCTCCTCCCTCTTTCATCCGCTCCTCTCTCGCCGTAACAGCCGACTACCTTCGCGACGCGCTCGCCATCTTCCAGCTCTTCTGGCCTCTTTTCTTCATCATGTTCTGCATTAGCCTCTTTGCCTGCTTCGTTCAGCAATATATCTTCTCCATGCTCGCCTTTGTTTGTCGCGCACTTGCCAACGGCATGCGGAGGATTTATTCACCTCTCTTCGACTTGGCTAGGCCAGCCATTGATCGAGTGGTCCAGCTATTGCCAACAAACTTGAATCCGCTCAAAAAGAGCAAGAAAAAGACTGGCGGTAGACCACGATCTGGTTCCGATAAGAGTGGTCCTCGCTAGCACTACTATCTGGTACGTGGTCCTAAATGCGGACATTCTCCTCGGTCATTCTCCTCGGCCATCGCTCCTCGGCCATCGCTCCTCGGTCATCTCCCTCGGTCATTCTCTTCTTTCTCCGACGACGTTCTGCTAATCACTTTACTTCGACAGAATATTCAGCTACCAGGCATTACGACGCGAAATAGACACGCCTGCATCATGCACAGTTTTACATGGATCACGATCCGAGAGCCCTCAGCTGCTCGAGCCTCAAGCATCCACGAGTTCCCGCTACATAGCATCGCACAAGTACAGCAAAGAAACAAATCTCAGCCTCAACGAGCTTGATGAGGTAGATTAGAGCATAGAGATATCTCAACTATGTACCGAAAAGAGTTTTATATACACTTGTGCAAGTCCCCTCCATGTTGTACATAATCACGCCTTGTGATTGGGGTTGTCCAATGTCATACTTGACAAGTCCGAAACTTGTCCTACCTATATGCATCGTGCCGTTGAGCTGCAGAGATGTGTCCAAAGATATAAAAATAGAAATAAAATAAATAAACAAGCGTGGGAGTGGTTCCATTTCAATCGTACAAGAAATCGTGTCGACATTCACCTATACTCGACACGAGAAAAGAAGCATGATTAATTTTGTGGCAATTCGTGCCCGTTGCAGAGAGGAGACCAACTCTATGTCGACCCAAAACGCCCCTGATAAAAGCATATAGAGGAGAAGGAGGTAATAAAAAAACGAGAGGGAAAAAAGAAGAAGGAAAAAGAAGAGAAGGAAAAAAAGCCTTTCCGATGTCGAGGTCCGCCGACTCTGGTCCATCCAAATTTGCTCCCTTCAGTCAACCATACACCATGCATTCCGGCTAATACTCAGCTCTCATCCGCACAAATATTTCCTTTCTTCATCTGTTCTCACCTGTATCTTTTCCACGTTCATCTTCTGTGGCTGGGTTCGTAGTATGTATCTCTTCCGGAGCAACGAGCTTCTAGCCCATATTGCCCATATTGAGATTGCCCATGGTATATCCATCAAACATGGAGGCTGAGAGTTGTTCTCCGCTACTCGGCAAGAATTCCCCAAACATTTCCCAATTGACTGTAGAGACATCGAGATATCCCCCAAGGAATTGGTTGAATCCTGTCAGCGGCTGCTGCTGAGGTGTCACCGTCGTCGCGGGAGATGTCACGGATCCCTGGCCAGATGACCTGGATTCAGGCGATGGCACCAACTCCCTGAGTCGATTGATAAAGGGTGGAGTATCAATTCGCTGGCCATTCTGGCCATAGGCAAGCTCCCGAGCCCGCCAAGCTTTGAGCACAAATTGAGCTTGGACGACGTGGGGTTTGATAGTCATGTCGGAGAATTCGTGATGGTCACCATAAATTCTGCGCATTACCTCCCAGGCGCGGTCCGACAGACTTCCCACCGGGCGGTCGTGGAGCAACCCTGTGAAGACTGCAAATGCATCAAGCTGAAAGTGAAAACGCATGAACCACTGAAATCCGGCGGCGACCATTTGCTCGTGTGCCTCTGTCTTGTGCTCCATCATCATCAGAAGAACCTTGAAGAAGTTATCCTTGGGACCGAATATCTCGGTCCCCCACTCTGGTTGCTCTTGTATTGGAACAAGCATTTCCTTCAACCTACGGGTGAGCATTGGTCGAATAGCAAGCGCTGCGACGTGGACATTGCCCGCCCTTATGTCGATCATTTTATTCTCAATTTCCAGCAGTCTCTCTTCCAGCGCCTCTGCTTTTTGTCGAAACTTCTCAAAAATGGCTTTTGTGTTATTTTCCGATTCTGGACCGTCATCAAGCGTCTGGCCCATCATGGCAGCCTCAAAGGCACGGGATTCGTTGGATCCATCGGTTTCCAATTTGAATCGGAATATTTCTGAAATGACAATGCTGAAAGCCATTTCTGTAGGGCCGTCGCGCTCCACGACCGGCTCCGTCGAGCCGGGGAAAAGATCCGCATCGTTCAAATTCAGAGGCTTCTTGGTGTCCCAACCAAGATTCGACCAAGATTGGCTTAAACCAGACATCATGGCACATTTGGCATCGAGCATCATAATCTGCCACCAAATGCGTCTGCGCATCTCCGTTTCGAAGGGGATTAAGTTGAGCTGTGAGCCATCTCGATGGTAGCCCATTTTCTGGGCTATACGCATAATGACTCCACTGATGACCCATTGAGCATGTCTATCGTAGCGTCCTTCTAGAGAAAGCTGACGGTTCGTTAATAACGGCGTATTGCGATGAGAAGCTCAAGTGAAGGAATTGATGAGGGAAGAGTGACGGGAAGTTTGCTGTCTCAAGTCAGACTTACTAGATAGAGAACAACGGCCTGCAGTGTGGTCATGTTATAATTTTTGAGAAAGCTATATTTGATTAAGGACGCTTTGGTGCCGGTATTGAACTTCTGGATGGCAACATCGCGAGACATGCCAATTGTTTGTATGCACTCGGCAGCCGACATGGAAACAGTTGCCATGGCGAAGATGGAAAAAAGAAGGGCTTGGTTATGTAGCGGTATAGCAGCCATGTTACTCGCTGCTTCTATGATCAGGCCCTGCAGGCTCGGTATGTGGAGGATTTTGAAAAGCGGATTGACACGATCACAATAGAGCTGCCAAAGACGGAAAACATGGATTGGGTCGGGTTGCAGGTCTTCAACATTCGTGTTGAACACGTCGGCGGAAAGAACGAGATCTGCGTTATTGTCTGGAGTGAGCTCATCTGAGCCGAGGAGACTGGATTCTTCTGGGTCATCCGTCTCTACGATGTCCCGCATTTTCTGTAGCTGTTTGTATGCTTCATGTCAGCATCCGTCGCAGAGTTGAATCAATAAATGCAATTGAAAGTCAGGGTCTCCATGATCCAAGTTTCGAGTTCAGATCGTGGTTCAGATCGGCCATTGCCCATCCCATGGCTTCCACTAACCTCGTCGTAGACACTAGCCCAAATGTAGCTATCCATGAATCGAACGTTGCCATCTTCCTTGACCATGATGGAGCCTGGATTCCGAGACTGAGTAGAATCGACGCTGGCCGGCGTGGCAACGATGGCTTCGGAGGTTGGCAAGTTTGAGTTGGACGGTGTGGCTGGCAGCGGTGGCAGCGGGCGCTGAGCAGGAGGAGCAGAAGGCGCAGGGGCAGGGCCAGGAATTGGCACAGATCCGCTTGCATACTGCTTGAGCAGCTCCTCACATCGAGCAAGGCGTTCCTGGAGATCTTGATTCGGGCGCCGGCGTTTGCGGGCTGGCGCCGGCGTACTGGGCGTGCAGGTGACATTGGCCTGGGGCAATGTAAGTTTCTTGCAAACAAATGATCAGGCAGCGAGCTGGAAGGTTTCGTTTCCCTTTCCTTTCCGTCGCGAACATGGTCCCGGCGACTGGGAGCCTTGAGTTCGGGAGGTGAGAAGCAGAACGGGAGACGGCACATTTTCATGAGACCTGGAAGCTACCGGACCTAGTCAGGGAGAAATGGATCGCGCACCTTGATGCAGTTGGAGCATGGTGAATTCCTGTCGCATTTGATTTTGCGATGCTGGCACAGGACACAAGCCAGTATCCTGGGATGCTTGTGAGCCCCGGGTGAAGCGTTTGACGACATGTCCAAGGTTGCGCCGGTGATTTCACATGTCACCAGCGGGGAGAACGTGGGGTGTATTGTCGGGTCCAAGCCAAACCCCGAAATCTGATGATGAGAGCGGTAAAAGAAACAGAACCCACGAGACAAGCAAAGCGAAAAAAAAATCAAATACTGCTAGAGAATGCAAAAGTGCAATGTAAGATTCAAGTGCGCCAGGCACGAAAAAAGTGAAGAGAAAAAAGAAGTGCGAGATTCTAATAGCGCGTGAACAAAATCTTAAAAGCCGGCCGAATAGAAGAAATGATATTGCCTGACACAGCTACGTCTGGCGAGACAGGGGCAAGAGGCTGTGTGCAGCTGGTCGGAAGCACGGAGTCGCAGTAATTGACGAAGAATGAAAGTAGACGGCGGGCAGTCCTCTAAGAGAATCAGAGGTTATGGGGGGCGGAAGAACACCTAGGCCCTGGTGCTTAACAAAGTACCGGAGAGTTCTTAGGTGTCCGGACAAGCCAGGGAGCCGGAAAACGGACGAAATGGCTATTCTAGATACGCGTATTGCAAAGGGCAGCGGTGGAGATGACGTTGGGACCGAGAAATGAAGTGCCAGGCTGTGATGTGATCCCGTGCGCTGCCGGATGCAAGGCAAAATGCCGTAGGTTAGAAGTGGTATTCAATGGCACAAACAAGCAGACGTCAGTGGTATGTCCGGCCAGGAATACGGACGGCGGAGACGGCGGCGGCGACGGGAAGATGTTCAGCTTCTTATTGAATGTCTTCCGCAGCCGTGGGCCCTTTCCGCAGCCCTTACTAACCAGACCCTCTCTCCCGTTGGCCTCTTTCCGCTACCTGCTAAGGTATTCCGCAGCGCTGGAACGGCGTCAATTGCGGAGGAGAAAGGTTGTTTGCTTAGATATAAGATGGTGAAGCAGCGCAGGGCTGGACGAAAGTTGTCAAAAGGCCGTGGAAATGTCGTCCGTATGTCCGTTATTCCGTTCGTGTGTTGCGCCCGACGTCAGGGCCTAGCGGTTTCTCGCGCCAGGTACCAGACAATTTATAATACAGCGGTAGATTATACCGAGCTGAAGGGAAGGAAGCGGCAGTGTGCGTGTGATCGCGTGCGTGAGTTGGTTCACGTTGCGCCTTGTGTATTCGTACCTAGCTGCAGGGCAGGGCGTGATGTAAGCATCCAGTGGCTCGTTGGCCTTGCAGCAGTCAGGATCACTGATGGCAATCCTTTCAGCTCCAGAAACAAAAATCAAGGTTCGCGTACTCGGCTATCGCTGCCGCGGTCCCTAGAACGGAGGCAGCGGAGAGAAAATTCCAAACAAACTTGAAGCTCGAGGCTAGTTGGTCAGCGGCGAACTTGGCAGCGGGGACGTCAGAACCAGCGCGATGGCAGAAGAATCGAAGCCTTACGGCCAGGGCAAAAAGAATGGAAGAAGAAGAAGAAAATAAGAGAGAAGCTGAGAGATGAAAATCGAGATAAAAAAGAAAGAAAAGAAATAAAAAAAATATCAAACACAGTGAGGTACTACGGATGGTTTAGTACCTAGGGAAGGAAGCGGGATTGAGTTTCTTGTTTCTTCCTCCTTCCTTCTCAGCGCCTTTGCTCGCTTTCGTTCCGCCGGACAGACAGCAGGTACGAGGCTGCTATATACATATACTCGCGTATACTTGAAGCTTCCAGAGACGAATTGGCTCCTATTACGCCCTACTACGCTCTACGCCAGGTACCCAGTACCTCCTGATCGCGTACCTTTGGTCGCTACTCCGTACGACCAGTCGTCTAATTTTCAGTACCTTTTAGCAACTCCAGGTGGAGCTATTTTTGTGGTGCAAGGGTGACTCGACCAAACTTCTTCCAGGTCTTTCTTCTCCTGGCAAAGCACAACATTCAACTCCAAGGGCGGCAAAGAGTCAGCAACAAAGTCTAAATCCTGTCTTCGTCATGCTCATTTCTCCTGGCGGCGCTTTCTGACGTATCGCCCTCACTTCACCCGAGAAATTATCAGCGAGCTTCGAAAAGTCCCGAAGCCAGGCAGGGGGACACAGGATTGGCGAAACCCAAGACGTGGCAGTGCGCAGCGGCTGAAGGCTAGGCTACAACACTGATGACTCAGGCGTGATTTAAACGGCATCCATTTCCAGGAGCCATACGGTTTACAGCACAGTTGATGCGGCCGTGCTAGTGTTAGACGGGCAACGACGTTTGATATTGGCCAAGGCCGCGTATGGATGGAGCTCTGTGTCTTGTGTCTTGGGCGCCACGATTCGACGGCATTACGCGGAATACGTGGCTTATTTCCAATTGCAGAGGATGGATGGCCTCCAAAGGGGAAGGCTTTCATTTCCAACAAGGCCTCCAATGTCCTATTGAGGAATGCTTGGCCGCCGTCCTTGTTTGTGCCTGTGCTCATTTCGTTTACGGGCATGATGATTGCAAAATCCATCGTCGGAATCTTCAGGAGCCGGATCGGATCCGAATCCCCCCAAAAGACTGCGATTAGGCCCGGTGTAAGGTCGCAGCCTCGCCCTCCGGCATCGTGGGTCTGGCGTGTGACCAAGTAAGTGACTCTTTGTTCGTTTTCTCCGTTTACAGAATTTGCAGAATTTGCGCAATTGGGGAACAAGGTCCGAGATCAGCACGGGATGACTCTGTGATGCTTTGGCGCCAGTCGACGGATGGAGGCGATTCCGATTGGCCTCTTTAGTCCTCGTCTCTTCGTTTTGCTCGGCTTGATTTCGCATTGGCAGCTAATCGGCCGAGCCCTCTTCTGCGACCCCCCTCCTCCATGGCCCTCCATGGACGCCTCTCAGAAAAAGGCGTCGCGCCGGCGCTCCTCCAGGAAGCCACGCCAATGACCACGCCCACGATACTGTACAGTACCAATTCACAGACCCATAAGGTTAGAGCTGCTTGTGGGCGCGCGGCTGCTTGTCCTGCATCGTCTCGTCCCGGGGTTCGGGTCCTTGCCGTCGTCCGAAAGGTCGGATAAACCCACACGAATCCGCTTCGCAAGTCCGCACCCCGGCTCCCAGGGCCTGCGGAGGGCTGGAACAATCACCAGACTTGGCTAATGCGTTAGTTTTTGCACAACCTCCAGCTCATCCGAACCAGACATGGCGCACGGAGTTGGCGTCCATTCGACCTGGTGCTGCTGCTACAAGCACCTCTGGCACCACTAATACATCATGTGCAGCCCTATGTACGTGACATGCCACGAAGAGTTGCTCGATTTGGACTTCTGGCGGCGCGCAAACGCCCGGAACCAAAAGCTGCCGCATCACAGGCTAGACTGGTGGCCGAGCACATGCCAATATTACTGGCAGTATTACGGAGGTACTGGCTTGGCTGAATATATCTGACAGCAATACGAGTACCTCGATGACGTCTGTGACAGCTCGAGAGAGATTGCGGCAGCGGCCCCGATAGGAACACTACAGCCGAAATTAGATGGCCCTTTTTTTAGTTCTGCAAGTGCCAGGCATGATGCAAACAATACGGCTCGAGTCTTCTGGAACATTCAGACGGCACTCTGATCCGTTTCGGAATCTCGATAGTGATTCAACTCCATCGCTTACCTATTATTCCCTACTTGGGCATCGCGGCGGAGTTTCAAAATGTGCGTCTACACTTAAACGCAAGCGCACTTCAACCGCTTAGGCGATGCGTATATTGAATCTGGACTTACGATGCAATATTGGTGCCTGTTAGGCACAACCAAATCCATTACGGTAGCTTTGGATACCTGACAGGCAACACTATTCATTACGCCTAGTGAGGTTTCAGATTCCGCTTCGAATCTCCTCTCGAAAATTGATGAACGGTATATCAGGCTTTAATTCTGTAGCCTATCCGTTTCCCAGGCACCCTGAAGATCGAAACAGATGACCCACAGAAAATCAACCTCTTGTCACGGCGAGTGCAGGTACAAGGATCTTAACCAGGATCTAGAAAACCATACCAGGCAACTTCTACTCTTACAAGGCCTCGATGTCCTCAGTTTAAGCTTAACAAGCCATTGCGGTTCATCCCCTATTACTGTGTCCAAGCCTCCAGTGGCTTCAGTGGCAAGTAATAACTTAGCTACATGCTACTTACATGCACTTGACAACCAACGTTGGTTTGACTAACCGCCGCATACGGGTGGCTTGTACCGCCCCTTTGCACCAACCCGCCAAGCCTAACCCAAGACCTCCAAAGCCACCTCGTGCCTTTCTGGTCCCAGCCCTTTTGGCTGCAGCTGAAGCCGAAAAGGATGGAGAAGGAAGAAGAAGAAGAAGAACAGGTGGCATTTCGGAAGCTCGTCTCTTCTGTGAAACCCCACTCCCAGTGAACCAGTCGTTGCATCCTCACAAATAAGCTTCATTCAGCCTCAGCCTCAATCGTAGCCAAAACCAAGCTAACAGCACAATGTGAAGCAGGCAGCTCGCTCGCTCTTTATTTCTCGCTCTCTCTGCATCCCCCCGCTATAATCATGATTTATTCGACCAAAGGCGAAGAATCTAAAGTGAACTCCTAGTGACTTCTATATACCCCCGAGCCCGTATATCGAGCGTATCTGCCATAGCCCATGGCGACCACAACATCGCGAGCCTGGACATTCTCCCGGCGTGGCTCCCCTTTAGATGTGCTTTCTCTCACAGAATCCCGACCCATACCAGCTTTTCCCCCCGAACCTGCTCTCCCCGAGGAATGGATTCTTGTCAAGGTGGCCTTTGCAGGCCTTAACGTCGGCGCCATCTTCCAAATGACTCTTATCCCTGCTTTTCTGCGCAACGAGACATGTATCCCAGAAATGGATCTATCTGGCATCGTCCAGGACGTCTGGCATCCTCACGCCAAGGTAAACGATGGCGATGAGCCCAGTAATGCTACTGAAGATGCTAGCCCTGTAAGTCCTGATGGCGCTGAGAGCAACACTCAGACTCGCTTCCGCAAAGGTGACAAAGTTATGGCCATGCTACCGGCCAGTCACGCCCTCCCAACGGGCACCGGTGCCCTGGCCGAATATGTCGCCATCCCGGCCCGCTTTGCCGTCCACAAGCCGACCTCGGCCCCCTTCGCGGACGCGGCCGGCTGCCTCCTCACCGGCATGACGGCTCACCAGCAGATTGTCGAGTCCGACATCAAGCCCGGCGACCGTGTCCTTGTTAACGCTGCCAGCGGTGGCATCGGCACTCTGGTCGTCCAGATGGCTCGCCAGGTCGTCGGGTCCGAAGGCTTCATCGTCGGCATCTGCAGCGGCCGAAATACTCGGCTAGTCGAAAGCCTCGGGGCCGACGAGACCATCGACTACACTCAGTACAACGACCTCCCGGCTTACCTCGCATCTCGGTTCCGCTCACATCCCTTCAATGCTATCATTGACACGCTGGGCCACCAATCTCTCTACGTGCACTCCCCCGCCTACCTCGTTCCCACGGGCACGTACTCCTCCGTCGGGATCAAGCCCCCTGACTTCTCGGTCCCGAACTTCCTGCGCGCTGTCGTACAGATGAAGCTCAACGAATGGTGGCCCGTCAGCCGCTGGCTCGGCGGCATAGGCCGTCTCTGGCGGGGCGTCTCGATGATGGAGCCTACGCTCGAGGACCGCCAGCGCATCGCCGACATGCTGGGCGGGGGCCAGATCCGCGTCGTCAGAGACAGCGTCTGGAGCTTCGAGCATGTCAAGGAGGCATACGCTAAGCTAGGAGGCCTGCATGCGAGCGGCAAGGTTTTGGTGCGAGTGGATGAGACGGTGGGAGACAATGAGTGCTAATCTAAGACAATGTCTTGTGTTCTTCGTGTTCGTGTTCGTGTGTGAGTTTGATAGGCTCTTGGGGGTTTCACTCCAATGCGAGGGAGGATTCTAGATCTCGCATGCTCGCAAAGATGCTTCACCGCTCCTGTTTTTTATACGCTAAATTTGGAATCTGATACTCAATTCTCATCGTAATCATAACCGTAAATCAATATTCTACTAGAGCTAGCTACCAATTTAATCATGTTGTCATATCTCATGTAGTATCAACCACCCTCACAAATAGAAACCCGAAACCGCTATGCCAAAAGTACCAACCATCCTCTCTATACCAACATCATTTAATGGCAAAAGAAATCTGTCCTCTTTTTTCTTCCGTTCCTCCTAGGGGGTTTCTCATCATCCCCTCTCTCTCCTCGTATCAACCTCTTCAAGCGTATTCTCCCCCTCTTCCACCAACGGCGTAAATCCCGGCGGCCGATAATCGTCATGGCTCACCCTAAGTGACCTTCTCTGCCCCAATTCATGAAAGCTCCTCCCAGAAACCGCGCCCACTGGCTGAGGACTCTGGCTTCTGTCGTGATCTGCCAGTAACGTGACGCCTTCCTCCCTCTGATCACTTGGCAGCCTCATCTCTTCCAGCTCAATGCCTGCCGTGTTTCCAGCTTCTACATCAGCGCCTCCGTCCATGGCGTATTTCTTTAGAATTTCTTTCGAGTTGGCGTCCTTTTCTATACGCTGCATCAAGTCTTGGTCTGTTGGGAAGTATACCCGACGGACTGCTTGCACGGCCAATTCCATGATGATAGGGGTGACTAGTCCAAGGACAAGTGATGTCCACCAGGATAGCCGTGGACCGAAATTATGTATGAATTCGTCTCTCACTATGATTGGACCGATGGTTCTTTGGTATATGGCGGATAGAATCAGGTTCCATAGGAACCATCCTGTGATTTCTATGGCGAGGCCAATCAGCGGGATCAGAGTCTTGCTGTGAAACTCCAAAAGCCTATAAGAGGTATGCAGATTAGTATCAAGATCCATGAAGAGATTCACGCATTAAGGGTGAGAGAGCGTATACTACTTACAGCAGCTTTGTGTTGATGAAAATAACGCCAACGCTGAAGCATATCGTCCCCATCGCATAGAGCCCGTTATCTTCTGTAAAAAGAATACTTTGAAACGCCTCCAACATAAAATAGAACGTAACGACACTTTCAGCAACAGCCATGGCCATCCAGCCAATATACTGCAGCAAGTTGAATCCTTTTCTCTGCTGCCCAAAGGTATACAGCTCCGGCACGGACAGCAGCGTCGCCGGTTGCAAGTCCCTATCAAAAATCCCAAGCAAAATGACCGGCAGTGAAGTAAATGCGCCGTTAAACAGCGTGAGACTCCACGACTCATAGAGCGAGGTGCCCGTAAAGCCATTGAAACGTTGAAACTGCGCTTGTATAAGGAAAAAGAAAGTCTCCTTCCAAAACGTAGCCAAGACATACTTGCCCGTCCGGATGTAGTTCCATCGCCCATGCACAAACAGCAATTTCTGAAGGAATCGAAACTGGGCAATCGAATAATCTGCTATCCTCGCTGCTTGCAGGCCTTCACGGCCAGATATGCCAATGCCCACGTGCGAGGCTTGAATCATGCCAATGTCGTTGGCACCGTCGCCAATCGCCAGAGTCATGCTCTTGGGGACAAACTTCCTTATGGATTTGACCAGGTTAGCTTTCTGCGAGGGAGATGCTCGGCAGCAGATGACCGAGTCGATTCGTACAACCAGGTCGTAAAACAAGGCGGCAAGCTCATCATCGGCATCAATCACGGCCAAGGTCTGTCCATCCACAACCACAACCGAGTGAGGCACCATCCCTCGCGCAACCTCAGTGAGCGTTGTCATCAGGGCTTCCTGCAATTTTCCCTTGGAGGAATCCAAGATGTAAATCTCCGAAAACGGCTTGCACACTCGTGCTGAATGCCCGATATTAATGGCAGTTTCTCTCTTGTCGCCTGTGAGCATCCACACTTTGATGTTTGCACGCCTCAACTTATCAATTGTTTCCGGAACTCCCTCTTGGAGCTTGTCTTCTATGGCCGTGGCGCCAGCAAGCTCGAACCCTTCTTCGATTTTCTCTCCAGCTATTTCGATGCGCTCCTGACGGTCCACCAAGCTCGTTTCCGCTTCCCTGTATGAAGCTTTCCACTGCGCATAGGTATCCTCGTCGATATATCGATATGAATACAATAGCGTCCGCAGTCCCTCGACAGCAAAGTCATCCACATGCTGGAAGCACTTTTCGAAAATCGTCGCCTCATCCGCAGCTACCAATTCGTCTATTCTTTCGTCATCATCTCCCGCATAGTCCCTATAGTCCCACGATGGCATACGACCCAAGCTTTGCCTAGGACTCCGCAGCACGTCAGTCGAAGGCCGAGGAGTCACAATCTCCTCTGTATTTCGCCTATGAAGCCACGAAGCCATTTCTTCAGCTTGAGAGAGCCGGTTGAGATCTGTGGAGCGCCTTGCGATATTGCTTCTCAGCCCTTCAAGTCCAGCGGTTGATTTGCTTCGTGCCACGCCAAAGCTATTGCGCGTCGAGTTCTTTCTGCTGATCTGACTACTCATACGTTTGATTGCCTTATCCTGCTCGAATGTCTTTCTGACGCTCGCTCTTCGATTGACGTCTTTGGCCTTCTGAGCAGCCACTTGGTTAAGCCTGAGACGCGCCATGATGACATTGTCTGCGCCTTTACAAAAGACGCAGATCCGATTGTCTGGCATTCTAACGATGATAGACATCCGCTTCCTTTTGCTGCTAAACTCAATCACGTCAAGTACTTGGTAAGTTTCTGTCTGTAGGGCACCATCGGCGCCTTCCATTTGCAGCTTGATAGACTGAGCCGGTCGGTCAATGAGAATATAACCCAGATCCCGCGCCGCCTCAACAAGGGCCAGCTCATCGGGAGATGCTGCCTGATACTCGATTTCTCCGCTTTCGTTGGTTTCGGGCAAGCAGGTGTGACAAAGGGCTATGCATAGCAAAAACTGTTTGGCCTTCTGAGAAAAGGGGGTATTTGGTCGACGACGAATATAATCAAGTAGTTCTTCAGTCTTCATGTCCACGGGAGCATTAGCCGACATGGGTTGCTTCCCCTTTGCTCTGGCGCTCTCCCCTTGGATATCCATGTCGTGAAGGCAGACAACGCCCGCAACGCTCAACTTCCGAAAACGCATCAGGTTCTCCGTCAACGTCCCCGTTTTATCCGAAAACACGTAGCTAACCTGACCAAGGTTCTCCAAAATGGTCGTTGTGTTGGCCACCATGGGAGTGTCCGTGATTGGGTCGTACATGTCCACGTCCTGCAGCAAGAAGAGCTGTCCAATCTTGACAATCTCCAAACTGATATATAGAGATAGAGGAATCAACGTGTTGAACATGATGAGAAATCCGAAGAAGATTTGTTTAAATGGCACACTTGCATCATAGACACCACTCTCGACAAGATAGAAAGACTTGTCCTCTGTTCCGCTTTTCCATATGTTATATCCGATAGTAAACCCGATTGCCAGAGAGAGAACGATTGTGATTTGGAAAAGGACCATTTTGTTAATTGTGGACTGCATGGCTGGCTTTTTGGCGTGGACGTTTTTATTCGCGTTCATTCGAATCTTGCATTCTTCACCCGAATTGACCACGAGCCCAATTGCCATTGTAGTGTTTCGCAATATTGATCCTCGGTAGATGACATTGTTCATGGATAGAGGTACAGTTTCACCACCATCAACAGTGACTCTTCCCACAAAGTTGTATAAGTCGAGATTGGGATCCTCAGATACAACGGTTGCCTGAGTCGACCGAAGCCCTTCAACTGTGCCGCATCTCTCTGCTAGGAGAGGGCAAGCTTGCTTGGCTTTGAGGTTGGTTTCGCCGTCCAGTGCCATCGTCTCGATATATGCAACACCATTTGGTCCCGTGGCGTGAAGCATGACTATATCTGCAGGCACTGATTCGTCGCGGCGGAGACGCACAACATCTCCAACTTGGACATGCTGCCACTGAATATTCATCCAGTCGTTTGTCTCGTCCAACCTAGCGAGAGCTCCCTCTTCAATGTCTTGTAGAATGACATCTTCATCATCTGCCCCAAGTCTTTTCTTATTCCCCCTCCGTCTCCTCCTCATCGTATTTCGCCATCCCGACATTTTTGGCCTCTCTCTCCCCTCCCTCACGCCGTGTGTCAAAACCCAGGTCATGCTTCGATTTTCTGACTTATCGAGCTGGTATCGTCTGTAGTCATCGTAACCTTCCTTAGCCATACTAAAAGCCACGAAACCAATGAGGGGAGCAATGGTTGTATATCTCCCAACGGTGCTGAGACCAGGTATCACCTGAAGAATACCCATGATGAGGAGATAAAAGTTTCCGAGCTTACTAAACTGAAAAACAAGCTGCTTCGGAACAAAATCGTAGACTGTGTAGCGACTGGAGCGAATGAAATTGCTTATATAGGGTTTGTTGCTGCGTTCGTCAATCAGGCCGCCGGGATCAACGTCCGTAGGGTTGAGGGGGATATGGCGTCCATCTTTCGAGGGTAAAAGCGGCTTGCGACGAAGAATAGTCTCCCAGAATAACTTTTGGATGCCAGCTGCAGCATGGTCTTTCCATTCAGAGCTAAGCATCCAATGCCTCTTCTTCGCCTTGGTGGCCTTTTTTCGCCCAAATTCCTTGATACCACTGGATGGGGATGGTTTGACGGACGTCACTTCGGTGGACAAAAGCCCATCTCTCGGGGAAGTTTCATGGGCCATCTTCCCTTCAGATGGGCCGCGGATTGAATGAAAATGCTCGCTGAAACGTGGTCTCGTTGTCGGCTCTGCTGATACTCTCCTCGACGTCTGCGACGGAGTGCTTAGTTCAATGGGGTCTGTTTGGGAGCGCCTGGGACCAGCCACTCTCGGCGCATTGCTCTCAGATGTCAGTAAATCACCAGAGACAGTCGCATCTTGAACTATCTCCTGAACTAGAGCCTCTTGCTCGGCGTCGTCTGCGTGGCTGGGCTCGTCCGGCAAAAGCGGCTGGTGCCGAGGAAGAGGCATCGCGATGACGTCTAGTGCTGATGGCTGTCAAAGCATTGATACAGAAATAGAACCTCAAGATGGAAATAACGAGCGCGCCATGTCAAAAGAAATATCAAAAAAAAATCAAAACACTAGATTTATGAATGCGGTCGCAACAATTGAAACTACCGCGATAGATGAAAGATGCTAGAATTGCAGATGCAGATTCAAATGGGCACACATGCACACCCATGGAACGACCTCAAACTTGGCAGGACGTCACGTTTGATGCCCAGAGGCTTGTCCTCCATCCATTCCCAATCCTTGGTGCCCCGGACATGCATGGCACAGCGGCGCTTCAAACCATCTGCAGGTATCCCCTGCCCTCTGATTCGGCCTCTGAAACGAGCCATGGTTTATATGACGCACCAGGATTACGAGGCCCAACGAGGCTTTGCTTCACACACAGCCTCTGAGCTTCTTCCTTAGCCTGATCTGCCCATCTCCAACGCCCCACTGCAAAACTGCCCGAGAGTAACTAGACGTTGCGCCATCTCGTCCGTTTAAACCAGATGCCCTGTGCTAATCAAACTTTAAAAGACCTGATCGATATATTTGATGCCACCTCTTAAAACGATTGGATATCAGCAGAATATCTCCAGTTTAGCTAACCTCATGTCAAGTGCCGACGGGTACGTTAACCACTTGCCACTTAAATTCCTAGACACGGAGTTGTTCAATTACATCTCATCCATTTGACCTTTGCGTAGTTTTTCTCTGTAGAATTGGTACGATTGAAGTAGTATTCACCGATACTACCTGTCAATCCTGCACACGCATTGACCCTCAGCCACTGATCCTCAACCCCCATCCATCGGGCAGTATTTCCGCTCGATGGCGACAGAGTACGAGGCTTGGTGCTTGAGTAACGCACGAGACCCAGTGATATTACGAGGTACAAGATATCAAGGCTGTGTATAGGTATCTGTACGCCACTTGCAACAGCTATTAATAGCATTTTCGTGAAGCTGGTGAGGCAGTGAGTGGCTGTAAGGTAGTGCCCATTATTCTACAATCTATAAGACAAAATCAAAGTGGCAACTTCACCAATAGCATATACTCGAGGTCTAAACACACAAAGGCCAGCACGGAAGGTTGAACATCTAAAAAGTACTATTGCAAGGCTCACAGTTGGCAGACATGAGATGCCATATCCCTAGTAACTCTACAAGTTACTCAATAGTTGAAAGCGCGATGCTTGCTCCATCGCCATCGCCCTCCACATCGAGGAGATGCTTACCTCCTCGCTTCCCAAACATACCACACTCCCACACACCGCTATACTTTTAAACAAGTCTCCCACCTCTTACACCATATATCCCTTTGACCTCTCGGCTTTTCCATTAAAAAATCCAAGATAAACAAAACAAAAAAAATGGACTGGGTCACCGCCTCCTGGGCTGCAAACCAATTGAAGGCATCAAAACGCAAAAAGATAACTCCCCTAACTAATGATATGCGCCAAAAGAAAATTAAGCTCCTTAGGATGCGAAAAAGCTGTGCATTCGCCCGAGCAATTACGCTTCGGGCGGCCAAAAGAGGAAGTGGAGGACAGTAAATAGTGAAGAAAAGAAAATAGAAGCAGATAATGGAGTAGATGGATGAGATACATCCACCAACTAGAGTCACCAAGCAAAGATATAAATGCGCGGGCGGTAGATAAAAAAAAATATGGCTGAGCAAAATCACCACGCGCAGAAATAACTCGTACGATCGCTGTACCGGACATGCATGACCGATGTAAAGAATGATACCGTCATGCAGATTCGTCATGGCCGCATTGTGTGATGGCAGGTGGGTAGGTCAAGCCAAACGTATTATACCGCCGGTGGCAGCTAACAAAAAAAAAGATGGGCAAACAGAATTTGTGTGGCGAGATGAGCTCCAAGATGTCTTACAGAAAAGATATCATGAAGTTTCCCATGGTATAGATTACCGAATAACGCCCTTCCGCAATAATGATGATTCCAAGCAAGACCAAAAGGCAATGAAGGGCTAAAAGCAGAGCGCAGCTAGATTAGAAATGTCACCAAAATCACTCTTCCAATTACCGATGCATCGTCTCAGGCGATAGACTAGTCGGATCAACGGCGTCAAAGTGAACTAGTTGGTCCATGTCGATATCTCCCTGTGAGTGCTGAACATAGCTCCCGGGCGAGTGCTCATGCAATGGCATATTAATGGAGTGTTTGGAATACATCTCGTTCAAGCTAACGCCATCATCCGAGACAGCGCATGAGCCATCCTGGCCCATGTACATTTCGGAGGAGCCAGGGCGGCCCATCATGGACATGGGAGGGGATTGCTCGACAATTGAAGGCTCAGTGGGACCATTGAAGGGAAGGGGAGAGATGGCTGTAGGCATGTTGGCTTCAGCAGTGACCATGGGCGACAAAAAAGCGGCACCATAGGGGGTGCTGTAATTTGATGGAGCCAATGGGCCATTCTCTTGACCCGGAGGGAAAAAGCCAGGGCTCGGCGGGAACTCGGATGGCGAAGCAGTCGTGGCTGACATTGGGTATTGTCGCATGTCCAAACCAAAGCCTGCTTGCGTGTCAATCCTCAAATTATGGGCCACATTGGGTTGCTGTGGCACTGGAGCATAAATGTTTGGATTGTGCTGAGCAGCCATATCACCGGGAGGCTGAATATAGAAGGAGGGCATAGGCTGATTCTGGAACATGGCAAAATCAATTGGCCCAGGAACAGAGCGACTACGCTGTCGCTTGTGGCCCTGAGGCCGCATATTAGCAGCAGAGTGCATTTGGGCCATCCCCCATTGTTGCTGAGCCATGGCCATCGGTGGTGCACCAAAACTGGGCTGCGATGAGGGTCGAGCTGTGGGAGATACCGGGGCCGAGGCCGAGATTGCATGAGGGTCTGCATATGCGTGAACCTGTCGAATGCTGTGGGGGTTGTGGCGGTTCATGAAAGATTCCAAAGAAACAAGCTTGGCCAGCTGGTTGGCCAGCACCTTGGGGTTGCCACCCAGATGATGGAGCAAGCACTGAGAGGCCTGTTGATCCTCGGTGAAGTCACTCACGTAGTCAAAGCCCGTAGTCGACGAGGTTGCATCCATCATGAAGTAAGGTGGCTGGTTGAGCTCAATAAAGATGCCCGCCAGTTTGTTCATGTCGTTGTCTGCATTCTCCAGCCAAATGTTCTTGATATGGGAGAAGGGGTATTCGATCTTGTACCCAGCTTGCTCGTTATTAATGTAGTAGGTCATGGTACACTTGTCCGGCGAGTAGAAGATGATGAGGTCCATAGTGTTTTGTCCAACTCGCGTCCATTTGCCAATGCTCAGGGAGCGACAAGTGAGATGGTGAATCACTGGAAATCAGTCAGTATGTTGAGCGCCAAGAAAGGAAGGGAAATTCCATGGCAGACGTACAAACTTTGCCCTGCGCGCTCTGGTCACCACCAAAGAGCATGTTGCCGCCGCCAAAAGGAAGCAGGCCAGTGCGACCCATATAGCTGCCAGCAAACCCTTTACCGGATTCCATGGCCTGCATAGCAAGATATTGCCTCATCGACTCGGGAATTGAATCAATGTCTTCGCCGGTTTCGAGGCTCTTCTTGGCCAGCATCTTGATCTTAGCTCGCCTATAGACATGTCAGCCCCTGAATCCCCATCCGATTGCCACGCAGTCATAAATACCTGTTCTGGAACCAAATCTGAACAGAGCGCTCCGTCATGTTAATCTCCTCGGCTATTCTGTCACGAACACTAGCCGTAGGAGTCGGGTTTTTGTTGAATTCCATTTCGAGAGTCGTCAATTGGTCCTGTGTGGCCCTTTGTCTCTTTTGGTTCTTTTGCTGCTGCGTAAGAGTGCTTTTGCGCGGTGGGCGCCGGGAGGCATTGGCCTGGCCATTGGCGCTGGTAGGGGAAGGAAGGGGCCTGGAGGCAGATCCAGGAGTGCCATCCGAGGAGTGTTGAATGGCAGATCCAGTTGGGCTAGGCGCAGTTGGTGTGACCACTGTTGCCGTCAAAGCCAGCGGCTGCTCAATCTCCGTAGCCATGGCGATTGAGTACGCGTCAAGTTCGTCTTATCGCTCGTGGCCGGTGGTCGATGGCGTGTTGGAGCTGTTTGCTTTGGACAGATGATTGCACGAGACGTAGCAACGCGGTTGCCAAACCCTCTCGATGGAATCAGGGCTGAGGAGCGTTGGGGGTTCAAAGGATTGAATGAGGTGAGAAAAGCGGCGACGCAATGGGCGCTCGAGGGGATCGTATACAAGTATGGTTGATCTGGTGTTGATGCTACAGGTAGGCAAGGACAGGGAGTATAACCAAAAAGAAAACGGCGTCGAGTTCCAGAAAGAAAGAATGTGGTCTGGGACCCTTGCAAGGAACAAAGGCGATGGTTGAATGGAAATAGCGGAGTCTACCCAGCAACGATTGACAGGCCTTGGATATGAAGCCGAAAGAATGGAATGGTCCCGGAAAGAGTGACGGGAACCGAAATGGCCGAAGATTAAGAGAGTGACGTGAAGAAAGAAAACACACGAGAGAAAGGGAAAAAAAGGAGGAGACAATGGCCGCGAGGATGGTGATGGGGAAGACGGAGGAGAGAAAACGGGGGACAGGAGGCAGAGGGAAGAAAAAGGCGAGCGGCGGTGGGTTGGGGAGGGGGGGTCCCCTGGCGGCCTGGGGGCACAACTGGGCGCTGCCAGTGGCTAACGCTGCTGCCAGTGGGTGGGCGAGGGATCGCAGCCGCATTGCTAGTGCCTGTAGCCTCTGTGTACAGGGCCTCCGCTGCCTCTGCCCACGAGTTCCACGGCCGGCAAACAGACCACTGCACAGCACAGGGCGGGCTTGCTTGACCACCCCCGATGAGTCCAGGCGCAGATGCAGCTGCAGGTACGAGTAGGTATGGGTACCGGCGCAGGTACAGACAGTCGACGTGTTGGATACATGGACATCACCTATCTTGCGCGTGGCCAGGAGCGGTTTCGCGTCGTCGGGGAGGGACTGGCGACGGCGTGCGACGGACAACAGGTACCGCACAGGTACCGCACGGGTAGGCTGGCCTGGACTGGAACCAGACCAGGCACAGGCTCCAGACAGGCACAGGCTCAGGAACAGGAACAGCCCAGGCACTCAACTGGCTGGCTAGCCACAGTCCCCTCTACTCCCTCCATACTGTCCCGAACCCTGCGCGGCCCTGCATTCGCCGGTTAACCCAGCTGGTCAGAGCTTTTGCCTGCTCTAGACAGCCGTTGGCGCCAGGGTCGTTGAGGAGGGGTACCGGCTGGGGACAAGAGCTTCGGAGCCGGCCAACGGCGTCATCGACGTAGCGCCCAGGTACTTGCTGTCCCGTTCCTCCCATGGCCCCATCAGGCCAATCCAACCCTGTCAACCTGCCTGTCAACCCTGGCTGGCCGCTAGCTGCAGCACTCGCACAATCCGGCCGCAGAATCGGTGCTCAAAGAAGCCTCTGGGCCAGCGCTATTCTACAAGCGCCTGAGAGCACAGTGCGAGAGCTGTCCAGCCAGAGATCCAATGGTTGTGTGGTCTGGTGTTGCTGGGTTGTCGGGTTAGCAGGTCGCGGGCTCGCGCTCGAAAAGGACTCGGAGGCGAGAGCTGCAGGTACAGACGCTCGCTTGCTTCGGCACTCCGTACTAAGGTACATACGAGCACTCGTACCGCATTGGATGCTGCAAGGTACCAGGCATCGTACCGTACCGTATTGATGGACTGATTCAGCCTGGCCTCGTCCAAAGCCTGCAAGCACTTCAGCAATGCTCAATTCAGGTACCAGATGTGCTACTGCTTGGCATGAGCGCTTACTGCAGTGCTGTACGATGGAGTGCCTTAGTGTCAATGTGTGCAGGTCGGGACAAATGAACGCTCAGGTCTGGTTGCTTCATGTACGTGTATGTACTGCGGGAGTTGAGCACTAACCCAAAGCGACCTGAGAGAGGGTTGCAGCGCTGCGAGTCTGCTAAGCTTCATGTACTCCGTCTGGTACCTTTGGTGTTCTAATCGCACAATCTGCTACGTACACGTGCTTCTCACCCTTCTTCACCCACGAGGATGAAACTGCTCCGCTCGCCGTCATCAGCCTAGACTGGTCTCCATCGGAGCGACAGATCATCACGTTGTGCCATCTTATCGGCTGTTGAATATAGGCAAGTCTCGTTATTTCCTCTTTTTCCACCTCAGCTCAGCTCGTGGGCGACTGTGTCCACTGTGCTCCGTACAAGTTCGTCTTGATGCATGCATGGTTTGGCTGAGCGGGCGCCGGTTGATGCTCCATGATTCGCGGAGCAGCGCCAAAAGGTCCCATCATTCACCTCAAGCTACCTACCTATCTGCTCTAGGTATGTACTAACCCGCGGAGTGCATACGATACGAATATGCACACAGATAGGGACCTAGACCATAGCTTCGATATAACAGCAGCCGAAAGGGTCCCTAGCCGACTCCTCCATTCGGTCGAGCCATGGCGAATACAGACAGATACGAAGTGAGGCAACTGAGTACTGATATTTGTAGCTCCAAAAACGGCCCTTGGAAGCTCGGCACAGCTCGACGCCACCAACTGGCCGCTGTCTGGCGCCCATCAGTCGATATATGGGGAGCATCCAGTGGGCGAGTATGCGCGACTTACTCGCACGTTGTGCCCCAAGTCGATCTGGTGTTCCACTGGCCGGCCTCCATGTCATGTCCCCTTTCCCTCTCTTCCCCTTTTGTCGCCGGCAACGCCAAACTCTCACGCAACTGGCGCGTTGTTCCAAGGGCGAGCATGCGTGCCTTCGGCGAGACAATGCGCCGTCATTGTTGATTACAACGCCGGGGTGGCTTACTCTGCAGTCATTTCTCTAAACAGCGTCTGTGGCCGCGATTTCTCCCGGACTTGTGTCCGTTTTCTAAGCTGAACAAAGAGAGAGAAAAAACAAAAAGAATGAGCATCAAGATCAACCAGCGCTACTGCTTCTGCTCAACTAGGTCGCAGCTCTAGGCGGTCTAGCAGCCAGAGATCGTCACCTTTGAGCCTCGCTTGACCCAATGGCCCCCACAGATTGGACACCGACCGACTCGGAGCTCAACATCAGAGCATCTTCCAGCCGGGATAACCCAAGGCCACGATGCTGCACCTGTAGAAGCGGTCCCGTGTCTTGCCGTGGTACGGAGTAGCATTGGGCTCGCACCACCAGCAAAGTGGCTCATCCAAACCAACAAGTGTGTCGTACAAGACACAAGCACGCACAGACTTGGACTTCCGCGGCACTTGTCCAAGCAACTGACAGGAATTTGGCGTCGCTCTTCCGGGACAAGTCCCAATATGTCAATGGCAGCTCTCCTCCTATGGTTCGTTCTTGGACTTACAGAGAAGGACTCTTAGCTCTTGGCAGACCTGCCATCTGTTCAATCTACATAGGACCCTTCTTCCATGACCTACAGCCACATACTTGCTATTAGCAGCCTCGGCAGCTCAAACTAGACACGATTCACAACGGACGAGACATGGATCTCAGCTTCTGCCCGGTTTATACTACACTACCCGTAGTGCTACTCGCAAGTGCAAACGCCTACGAGTAGCGGCTCTGCTAGTTGCTCCGTACGAGGAGGAACCTTTCATACTTATTCAGACGTCCGCAGATGCAGTCTTCGAATTAGCTCCAACCCCATACTAGTACCGCACTTAGCGACCCTAAAGCATGCATTGCATGGCGCTACTCGTACGTCTGCGCGAGAGTTTGTCGCTGTCGCGCCCGCCACGGCTCGATTCGACGCATCCAATGGATGTTTTCGACCGACCCGACAGTGGGGGTGACATCATGGAGGCTAATGGTGAACGGCGAAAGGTCCTTTACGTGCCGTCTCTTCTTTGTTGCTATGTTGTACAGGCAGTAGTAGTTCTTACGGAGAACTACCACTGCTAGTGCTGCAACGGCATGCCAACTTGATGCCATCCACGGTACGTTTACAGATCCGGCGATTCAAACCTCAATGGTGTTAGTGCGGCTGCAAGTTCAGCATGGTGGTGAAAGATCAACTGGGAGGCCAATTGAGAAGAGCCGATATGCTACCTACCACCGAAGAAGAGAACAGCCAAAATGGGAGACCAGCCCGTGTTCCTGCAGAAGGGTGTGATGCGGTTTTGGAGCGGGTCGCGTCTGGACAAGCCTGTACAGTGCGCCCCTTAACAGCATGCCTCTAGGACCGTACCAACCAGCTCTGACGACATCAGGCGAGGAACCGGCAATTGGGGAAAATTCTCAAACACAAAACTCCCCTTTTCGACTCACGTCCGCCTCGCTTCCCTTCTGCCGCCGATGATCACGGCAGGTCGGCCTCTGCGAATGGCAGTCAGAATGCCTGCCAAGCCTGGAGTACGAGTAGTATCAAGGCGGAGCATCAAAGTTCATCATCTTCTTACTGCCGCCAGTCTGCTGGTCTGAGTGCAAGAAGATCGTCGGAGTGGCATCCTGCAAGGTCAAGACCCTACAAGTACGAGTACTCCTTGAGAACAATCTGCATGCACGGAGCAATGCTACTTGTTAGTGGTTGTCATCAGTGGCACCATTTCCCCGAGCCAGTGTGAGAGATGATGAAACTGACGGCATCGCCGCAGAGAAGGGTCACCCTGTCGCTAAGAATCCCAATTGCAGAGATATTCAGGGTAGTCAGTTGATCATACGCGATCGATACGATACGAGTACACGTGGTGGCAACTTCTATGGATATGCTCCCCGTGAAGTAAAGCATGCATACATTTCGCACGCTTCGGGAGAACCAAAAAAACGGTAGCATCGCCTTCGAATACGATGGACTTGTCTTGGGCGCACAGTACGGGACAGACGATGTGCAAACACAGTGTAACATGCCCCAACCGTCTCGGAGAAGCTCAAAGAAGCTCCACAGCCTCCTTACCCCTGACTAGGACAGACCAGGATTCTGGGACCCTGCTGCTTGGCGTCACGGCCAACCAGTAGTCGGGAGGCGCTCCGCCCAACCGCCACAGGCTACCCGCTTGGACCTGTGCTAAACCCAAAGGATGATAGGGAGAGATCGTAGCATCGAGCAGACCGGACATGCTCATGCACATGCACATGCAAGCGGAACCGCAGGTGCTTCTTAACAGGAGGAGCTCCATACTCGTCCTCCCGGTTTCGATCCTATCCCATTTTGAGGACCTTTTACCTCCGATCGATCATTCACAAGCACGGCTTTCTATCTTCTCCACACAACCCCAGCGGCATCCCTTCCTGTGCAACAATCGTCTTGTAGCCTTTTGGGCTCCAAGAGTGAAACCTTGCCGACGGCTCGATTTGCCACATGTCTCTAGCTGTATCCTAGGATGAGACCAGTAAACAGACGCCACCTTGATCCCGGCTTCCTCGTTCTTTTACAGAATTTCAATCCTCCCAGTTTGTTGTCTAGTCTCACCCGACCAAACCGAGGACCCAAGTGGACAGGGCCATCTCAGCTTTCTTAGTTCTGACCAACCTCACAACCACTGTGGGGTCCAACCAGTATGAGATAAGTACATACGGATGGTTGCTTGCTGGTTTTTCGAACAGCTTCTAGTCAGCTATGTCTTTGTGTCAGAAGCCGGTGGATATGCTCCGATTCCCCTGCGCAAACCTCACAACTCGTTTAGCCGACGGCCAAGACACTCTACGAGTATGCCTGCTAGATGCAGTGGTGATGAGACTAGTCGTGTCGCAGGATGCTTGACTTTTCTTGCCACCTCTGGGTCTCCATGGCGTAGGCGAGGGCAAAGATGCAAAGATATTCACCCGACGCGCCCGCGGCTGAAGTTGAAGACTGACTACTAGGCCCAGGAGCAGCACTGCCTAGCCATTGTGCTGCAAAAAGACGTCAAAGGGCATTTGCATTGGATTACTTACAACCAGATTTGACATCTATTAATATCATTTTCCCGGCTTGACTCGAGCCTTTAGCAAACTGGATCCCGCCAATAGGACTTACTTGATTGAGCTTGAGAGCATTCGGATTAGAACATCAGCACTTGGTGGTGGAGTTCAACTGGACTCTCCCCGCCAAAGAAAGAACTTTACAGTGATAGTGGTACAGCAGTTTACACTGACTCGAGTGTACGAAAATAGTTCCATGCTCCATATGGAGCTTCGGGTCGGGCCTGACCTCAACAGATTTCGAGAGCCGCATATTGCAGAGCAGCATACTGTATGTTACTTTCACAGAACTCATATACGACCGCTCAGTCGTGTGATGTTTCATGCTGCCCTGATTCTCGCCTAGTTTCCTCTTTCTATTTATCCTCTCCCTTTTCGTCACCCCTGTCCGGAGATATCTTTGTATGCAGCATCGCCCATAAGCATGTTGCGTGTCTCACTTCAAGAAGGCCATGACAACTAGGCTGGGGAAGCGGGCCTGTTTGGAAAGCATGCTTGTAAGCTGCAGTGCCTCCCTCCACGTATCTGCAGGGAAATCTAGCATGGTGCTACGGGCGTTTAATACGCATAACCTGACCTCAAGCTCATGCCTAGTCGTCGTCTCCGAAGTCTTGTCGGATCATGGAGCCTTGACTCATGAGCTGAAAGGCATCATCAGCCCATCAAACTACGACTTTGTTTCTGCAATTAGCTTCCCGAGTTCCGATTTGAGTCCCGGGCCCTCCCTTGAATCGACCACTGTTTTGGAACACCAGCGAAGGCATATCCTATGGGCACGGAGCAGACCACAGTGGATGCAGGACGGGGAGGGCAGTTGAGCTAACTGCATACGAGTATAAGAAAACTTCCTACCGTGCCCTATATGCACGGCGTCGGCATGTCTCACATTGTCATGCTTTGGCATGATGCATGACGGCTGTCCCTTGCAGCTGGCCACGGATACCATGCTGAGTACTACTGCTAGCTGCATTGCATACTATCACTATTTTGTGCAAGAAGCCTTTTTAAAAGAATCACCACAGAGCGAGATCCGATATCAGGGCAGCGCGAGACATAGAAGGCCCTGGCACATGTCAGGAAGCTATTGCCTAATGAAAACTCGATGTACATGCACATCAATGTAGGAATGCCACGAAGCGCCACTGTCAGTTCAAGGAGAAAGCTAGGATGAGATTGTGGATCAAGAGACTTGGTTATGGCTTGCGTGCGACAGACAAGAAAAGAACAACGACTTCAAAGCTCTCGCATTACCTCCTCCACGGCTCTGGCTGCCAGTCGCTTTCTCTGCGCCTCGCTCATGCCCTCTCCCATCTCTCTAGCTGCCTGAAGCTTCCTCATCATCTTCTCTACCTTGGCCACATCCTCGTCGTCAAGGTCACGGTCCAACGCCTCGCCATCGTTGGTATCAGCGGCGGGGCCTGCTTTGACGTCTGCCGCCTTGGACACATCCGTCTCGGCTTGTTTTGAGAGAGCATTGTCAGCATCCCCAGTTTCGAGACGGCTTGTTTCCCAAATTGCCATACGCAACCCTTCAAAATCAGAACGGTCGACACCAAAGTCTAAGCTCTCTGGATCAAAATCCTCTGCGTCGTCAGATTTATCAGAGCGCGCCTCGTCGAAATCAGAGAGCGGGTCTTCGTTTAACTGGTCCCAGTCATTTGATTCAAGGGCTTCCTTGACCCGAGAGATTCCCGTCTTTTCTGTAAATGCGTCTGCAGTCAGCAAGTTGTCGCACCAGTGGTGATACTGTATCGGGCAGGCCAACAATAGTAAGGGTGATGTGGAAATATTCTTGAGCCACCATACCTCCAAACTCATTTTTATCCTTTTGCCCGCTTTTCAGCTGTACAAACTCCAGGCCAGCTTCCGCACATAGCTCGTCCCATTCATCGGCGTCGTCGCCCTCACCGATGCCAACGGCCAGCCTGACCCCATCCCATTCCCAGCCGCCAAGGCCTTTCTGAACGACACTGCCAACGTGTCGAATAAGACTGGGCGTGTCGTTGTCCCCAGTTAAAGATGCGGGCTTGGCATTAGGTATTGCAAAGACTAGGACGAGGCCGCCTAGGACTGCGAGGACCTCGCGGGCTTCTTCGGATAGGAAAGATGAAGCCCATTCTGACGGAGAGGCGATGAGATCTATCCACATCGGGACAGAGGCTGTGTAGTATGACGTTTTGAGCTCAAGGTCATGAGTTGTGCCCGCCAGTGACGTTGATGCGGCTTCTGGTGATGATCCGGTAAGATCTGATAAGGTATGGTTAGTTGAAGAAACAAGCAGCGTAGCATGTTGGATGTGAGATTGATGAGATTGTAAGCCCAGTGGATAAACGCCCAAAAGGTTTGATATGAGTGACGGTAGCACATGAATAGGAAAATCCATCCTAACTCTTACTTGTATTTCATATATACAAGTTGATATGGCAAATACGCCACAAAAGACGCATCTCATGCAGGTATGCTAATGACAAGGATGAAAAGAGAGCCTTACCTTTGATGACACGACTCAGATGCTGCTCTGAGCCCTCCAGGCTGACGGCCAGAATCCTCCTCGGATTGGAAATGTCCATATTGACGAGACGTTTGGCCACCCTCTCCACGTCCTCGCAAAGCAATCCTAGGCAAAATCTGCAAGAAAATGACGTGCTCTCTCACACGTACTCTCCGTTATAGGGCGATATAATAAAAGACTATCGAGAGAATTGAGATTAGGAAGGTGCCGGAGCTGTGTTACATGAGATTGTGTAGAGTAAAGGAGAAGAAATATATAAAGTTGAGATGTAGAAAGTTGGTGCTGCCTTATTGACGGACCGCTTAGTGATGGCTTGTCAGCCACGTTTAAGCAGAATTACAGCGGGGGCGAATTATTGGTTAGAGGGGCAAAGCGCTGTGGGGTCCAAATAGCTAAATTCCAAGTTACATTGATAAGTAGAATGAATATCATAGAAGCTGTCAAAGTGCATCATGGAAGATATTGAGTTGAAATTGCAACTATGTAGAGAAAACAAATGAAAAGATAAATCCATATCCTGCCTAGTATATGCAATGACCTGTAAGGAATAGACAAACAAAGGATTGTACATAGGAATAGCTCAACATCCGCTGTACCTATAAAACATCATCAATGCTACCCTGTAACTCCAGAAACTCCTCCAAAAAACAAAATCTTTTTAAAGTGCTGAGGGAAGAAAGGAGCGCATTTATCCAATAGAAATGCGCATCTCCAGCCCATCTAGGTTCGAGTCATCAACCTTCGTCTTCAAGCCATTTACCGTCTTCCAAACTTGAAGCGTCGGGGCGCGCTTCCGCTGTCACCACCCCATCCAAACGATCTGTTGACCACGCCCATGGCTTCCACACCAGCCTGCACCATACCGGCAAAGCCACCAGCTTGGTCAGCCGGCTGGTCAGCTCTCTCCACGTCTCCCTGGTCGAGGTGGCCCTGTCTACGTTCCAAGACGGCCTTCTGGATAGCTCTCGCCCACATTTGGTACCACTGAGCCTCGCTCATGGAAGCAAAGCGACGTTCCACGCAGCCAGTGCCATCCGGCTCATCGCGGCTCAGGGACCATTCAGCGTATACTGTCTCCCAACGCTTGGTGCGGAAGAATAGATACGGCCAGGCAAAGAGGAACATGAGGGTGAGCATAAACATGACCTCGATCCATTTGGTGAGACGCATCTGGTTCACGCGGCAGGCATTGTAAATTTCCACGCGCGAGTTCCGCACTGGGAAAGTAATGCTGGTGTGGCCACGATAATTGGTATCATGAACCAGGCGTTCCAGCTGCTTCTTCAGATAATCCCAGTCCCATCCGGTAACACGACGCTCAAAGGCCATGTTCTTGAGGCCGGCACGGCTGGCACAGAAGCGGTGGCACCATTCCTCGACGGTAGGCTCGCCGCTTTCGATAATGCCACCGCTGCCGCCGAAGCCAGCTGCACGAGTTGGGAAGACGGTGCCACGGCGAACCTTTTCTAGGTTGCCGACGGCGTGGAGCTTCCGCCAGGCCCCGTTTGTAGGGTCCTGGATGTTGTGGTAGAGCAAGTGTGTGAGCTCAATCTCAATGTCAAAATCAACTACGGTGACCTGCTCCGTCTTGTCATCAGACTTGCGGCGAGTCTCTGTGTGTGTGCCGCGGATCTGAGCAAACGGTCGAGGAGGCAGCTGGGACAGATGGACGAGAGCATCGTTAAGATACTTGGGATCCGAGTCGAGGCGGGAATCCAGGTAATAGACGGTGTCTGAGCGAGGGTCACGCTTGAAGGGCTCGAGGTTCAGAATGCTGGCTGCAGGGCCAGCAGGGGCCAGAGGGTCGATGAAAGGGACGGCATCGTTCTCATGCTCGTCATATAGGGGAGGTAGATCGTCGGTGGCGAGCTCGGTAGGGTCATCGTCAAAGTATGTCTGGCGATGGTTGCCGAGATTGGCAGCGGAAAAAGTGCTGGCCGTTGGGTTGAGAGAGATGGAGCCGGCGGATTCGGCCAAGGGCGTTGTAGGCCCGGCAGCCGGAGACGGAGGCGGGAGGAAGTCTGGCTTGCCCATGATTGCGGGTGTCTGAGTGTAGATTGTAGGAGGGCGGACAAAGGTCGTAAAAAAGATGAGACCCAAGAAATGAGAGAATAGAAAGAAATGAGAAGAAAAGGACGAGCGTCAAAGAAGCGAAGAGGGTGGGAATCGATAAGCAAAAAAGAAGCTTAACCGGTGAGAGGCAGGCAGGTACGTAAGCCTTGGGTAGCGGTCCCGGCTGCTTCTTTTTCCCACTTGTCGTTGTGCGCTTTGACTCTCTCCAACTCTCTCCAAACTCTGTAATCAATTGATTGGCTTTCCCCGGATTTCAAACCGTCCGCCGAAAAAGCCTTTCAAGTTCCGCGTATTTCGAATATCGGCAAAACAAGAACAAAACAATAGAGCACGAGACGAGAACGAGAAAGGCGAAACGGGGAACGTGGCACAAACACCGGCTTTATCTATCTCTAGGCTGCAAGCTGGGCAGACACCAAAGTCACAAGTCACCAGGCCCAACGGCGGACCAAGCGTCGGTGCCCTGTGAGATGCAGGAGGTGCGTCCAGTCCAAAAGCTATGCCGTGCTAAACAACCCGCTAGAGCGCAACAATGCAATTGCGGCTGAATGGCACTAGAGCTTTCACGAGCTTACGTCTTGCTCCGTAACGCCGGCCGTTGATTCTTCAGCACTGCCTCCACTTGTTCGTGGCATGATTCCGGAAACGGAAATGGCCGGGTTTTGCCATCGTGGGCTCGTCCGCGGCATTTCAACCTTGTTCGAGACGAGACGAGACGACGAGACGAGTCTGGAGAGATGAGACGAAACTTGGAGCATGGCATGGGGCTACCAAATAAGATATGGATGGTCCCTTGGAACAAGCACTACAGGAGCTCAAGAGCTGCTATATAGATCCATGCTATACGCCCATCTCTGAACATTTCTACTGCGGCTACTGCTACTGTCGCTGCTAACGACACTCGGTGGCAACGCAAACAAGCACACATGCCCCGTGCACCAAAATGTTACTACTCCGTACAGACTACTAGACTCCAGAGTAGTTGATTTAGACTGACGACTGGATCGGACTAATCATACGACTACACAAGAAACCTTCAACTTGGCTTCGATGGATTAAGATTGATTGTTTGTTTCGGGCTCTGACCGGGCTGCTGTTGCTAACCCCGTCTCAACTTACCCCACCATCATCACTACCCTCCTGTTGTCGGTCTGCACAATCATTATCGCTTCAACACAGCCCGCTACAGCATATCAGTATGGGACTCAATCGCCTCCCAAGCTCCATCATTTTGGCGCGCGGGTATCCTCCTACCCAACAGCCAAGACTGAGTGAAAAGATTGCTACAAGCAGGTAGTATGGCGGCACTGCAAATACTCCATCCACCGAGATATCTCAGTAGCTATCTAGATCTCAACGATTCAGCTAATCAAGGTTATCTATATTTCGTATGGAGCGTACTGCCCTTGAATGTCAGACAATATAGATTCTCTCAATATGTCGTCGGGGGTGCCAACCATACTCCTAGCCGCCATCTAGGCTGGCAAGATTCTGCATAAGACTATACAGTCAATCCGAAATCATGAGCGGACGATACGATATCTCCTCTCCGTATTCGAGTCGCTTATAGAAATCCTCGAAACTCTCAAATTCGTTGACGATACTGACGAAGGCCCAATGATATCTATGCTCAAGCTCCCAGTGCTAAACCACCACAAATATGTCAGGAATTTTACGCCGTCATTATAACACAAAACAGAGAAAGATGTGACCCTTATGATGAGGTTGAGAAATATGAGCAATATAACACTTGATGACATTAATTTATATAAGTACTATTGACCTAATTGAGATCCTTTTAGTTTTAGTTTCCCTTCTTTTATATTCAGTTGTGACCCTCTTCCCACTTCTTCTTTGCGGCTTTTACTAATATATCCATATCGCCACTGGTCTCACACATACTCCTAAATGTTCCGTCTTTTTTGTTGATCAATTCCCATGGGTGATCAAATTCAACCACTTCACCCTTGTCTAGCACCAATACTTTATCATAATCCACGATAGTCTGGAGACGATGTGCAATTGTAATGACAGTTCCAGTAAGTTCTCGGATGGTTTCTTGAATCTTTGAGTCTGTGTTGTAATCGATAGATGCTGTCGCCTCATCCATGACCATGACAGTCGGCTTCTTCAGCATTGCTCGTGCCAGACACAGAAGCTGTCGTTGACCTTGAGAGAGGTTGGAGCCGGACTCGGAAACGGGGGAATGCAAGTCAAGGAAGATGTTCTTGTTAGTCGCAATTGACGGCGTCCGGGTACCAGATGAGCCCCCTGCGCTCTCTCCTTCAGCGGAGCCCTGAACAGTAGGGGTTGCAGGGGTGGTCGTCTCGTCATGGCCAATTAACTGGACACGTCTCAAAGCCTCAAACACCTCTTCGTCCGTATACTGATCAAAGGGATCAAGATTTGTTCGAATGGTACCCATGAAGAGTGTGGGGTCTTGAGGCACAATGGTAATGTTCTCTCGGAGATCCTGGAGTCCAATCTTGCTGATATCGATGCCATCGATCGTAATGGATCCCGAGTCAGCTTCAAGAGCACGGAAAATGGCCAGCGTCAACGAACTCTTGCCTGCGCCAGTTCGGCCCACGATGCCAACCTTTTCCTTGGGGCTAATCTTGAGCGAGATGCCTCTGAGAACCGGATCCAAGTCGGCGCGATATCGAGTAGTGTAGTTGACAAACTCGACACCACCCTCCGCAGGCCAGTCCTTTGGCGGCCGGTTATCTTCGATAATCGGTTCCGCCTCCTGTTCAACATCTAAGTATTCCTTGACACGTTCCATAGAGTTCATGTTTTGCTCGTTCATGCCATACTGACGGACAAGCCACAAAACGTTTTCAGTAAAGTTCATCGCATAGCTCAATGAGATACCAGCCGCACCTGCATCAATCTTGCCCAGGTTGACAATAATGAAGACACCTGCGAAGAAAGATACGAAGTTGCCGAGCAAATCGGCTCGGAATGCGAGCCATCTGTTGCAAGCCCACAGATAGATGAACGGCCGGCTCTGAGTGTTGATTTTGGTCAAGTTGTCGCGGATGAAACGTCGTTCATCGCCGTAAGCTCTGATAGTTGTCATACCGCTAAGAGTCTCGCCAAATTGCTGGAAGAGCGGGCTACGCTGGACAGACTCCAGACGCTTAAGATCGCGAGATGCGCGTAGGTAGAAGGCGGCGACAACATAGAATAGAATAGCAATGAAGAAGGCGGCAATGAGGAAACCAGGAGTGATGAATGAAATCAACACAATGGTCACGACGAGAGAGAGGGCGCAGACCATTACACCAATCGCTGTGGGTGCAATCTCTTGATCCACAGCCTCGAGATCCTTACTAAAGCGGTTCATCAGCTGGCCCAGAGGAGTTACGTCGAAGAACTTGAATTTGGCTCGGGTCACAGATTGAATGAGACGATCGTGAATTCGCCTGGATGCAGTCAAGGAACCAACAAAGATCCATACGTCTCGGATCAGAGCGGTCAGGGCACCGAACACGCCGATGAGGGCAAGTCCAGTGAGGTAATATGGGACATTGACTTGTGGTACCGCAGTCGGGCCAAGAGTGATCTGATCATCCAGTACGCGCAAACCTGGTTCTGTCGAGGAACGCATACCACCCAAGCTGGCAATAGAAGCCCAGGAGCCCTTAGATAGAGTTCCAGCACCGTAGGCATGTGGCATGGAGCTTAGCGAAACGTTGATATTCTCCTCCTCAATGTACTGGTTAGCCCACTCCCTAACCCAGATGTTCGTGGCAACGGTCGAGAGCTGTTGCATGCCAAAGACCATAAAAGCAACAAGCCAGAACCACCAAGGTCCCATAGAAGAGAGATAAATGCGCAAAACAGACCATTTGACGGATCCAGTCGCCTTTGTCTCTTCAGGAGGACCCTTGGGCGGTTCCTTTTTATCCTTCTTGGAGTCGTCTGTGGAGCCTGCGGCGTCACCGTTACTGTTAACCATGGTCTCCTCATCGCCGACGCTTGATGGTACACGAGATGGGATACGAGATGCAGTATGAGAAGCAGGTCGAGAGCGCTGAATTTCCTCGCCGAGCTTGCCGGAGGCGATGACCTCTTGTGAAGGCCCTTGGGCAACAACCCGTCCGTTCTCTAGTAAGACGACGAAGTCGGATGACGGAACACAAAGCTGTATGTTGTGGGTAACAAGAACGCAGGTGCGGCCCTTCATCAATGGGCCATTGATGCAGTTGGTAAAGATCCATTGAGCCGTGTGCGAATCCACAGCACTAAGACAGTCGTCCAAGAGGATATGCGCCGAGTTTGAATATAGAGCACGAGCCAAGGAGATTCGCTGCTTCTGACCACCGGATAGAGTGATACCTTTCTCACCAACCAACGTTTGGTCTCCATGATCGAGAATTTCGAGATCACGCTCGAGAGCACAAGCGACAATGACGTCCTTGTATCTTTGCTCATCATACGGCGCGGCAAAAATGATGTTATCCTTGATATTAGCGTTGACCAACCAGGCGGCCTGGGCGACATAAGCGATTGTATCGGCAAGACCAGTCTCGGGGTTGGGGCGGACGTCCTCTCGGCTGCGACCGCCAGGGCAGAATACCCTGCCTTCTACAAGTGTCATCTCACCAAGAAGACCCATGAGCATAGAAGTCTTGCCAGATCCAGTTGGGCCGGCGATGATGTTGAGCTTGCCGATCTGAAAGTCAATGTCTAGGTCAAGCAGTCGGAATGCCCTGGAACCATCTTCGGCCACGCTGTTTTTGGCACCCCAGATCAAAGTAGCATCCCTGAAGCCAATGCGTTTCTTGCCATCTTCGTCTACATTGTCCAATCCAAGTTGTTCATACTTTTCGGTCTCCTCTTCCAAAAGATACTCCTCAACTCGATCGATGGAGACCTTTGCTTCCTGGACGTGAGCGAACATGTCGCCGAGGAGATCAAGGGGAACGCGAAGAAGCATGAAAAGGGAAATGGCTGTGAAGGCAACAGAGGGATACAGGGGCTTCTTCTCAATCAGGGTGTACACCAGGAAAGAGAAGAAGGTGATGAGAATGGGAACCGAGTTCCAGATGGCAACCGCGCAAGCCCATAGAAGGAATCGAGAGCGAAGAGCCTTGAGCTCGGCTTCACGCTTCTCATCCACAATCTTGCCGAAGCGACGCTCCCAGGCAAAGTATTTAATGATGCGGATGTTTTGGAGAATCTCGTTGGTCACATTTATGCGCTTGTCGGTAGCAGCCATGATGTTCTTGGAAGTGATGTTGAAACCACGAGCCAGCATGTAGTTTACGGGCAGGAGGATGAACATGACAATGAGACCGGGAATGGCGCTGAGACCCATAACCTGCCAAAGCAAATAAACGGATACGATCAGCTGGGTGGGGGCTGAAGCGCACAAGAAATGCAGGTAGGCGGTGATTTCGGCAATCTTGAAGCTGTCAACCGACATGAGGTTGATGATGGTTCCCAGGTTGGCCTGTTCATCATCTCCTCCCTTCTCTGCGATGGCCTTGACGGAATCGGAGGTATTAGCGGCTTCGGTGTCGTCTGAGCTGGAAGCGTTCTTCTGCTTCTTGCCACCAAAACCAAGAGCGCGCTTGACTTTACTGACAACGCCTTTGCTTCCCTCGTCGTCGTTATCCTTGTCGGCTTTAGCATTGTCACCGAGCAGAACCTTGTCTTTGCCGGCGGCAGCTTTTCGGCGCAGTGCCTTTGCGTAAATATCACCCACAATAATAGCACGGACGCGAATACAGATCTTGCGGCCAATCCAAAGGGCCATTCCATCGCAGTACGAGCGGATCGTATCAAGTACTGGGAGGCCAATTACGAGGAGCCAGAGAACGTTGACAGGCGCCTCGTCGGGACGTTCCACATACTGGAGGATAGCTTTGAGCAGCAGGGTGGGGGCAAAAGTGAAAAGACCGGCGACGGCCGCCATTGCACATTGCATGAACAGCAGACTGCGGAAATACTTGAGCAAGTGCCACGAAAGGGCAGTGGTCTTCTTCATCAGCCTGTAATCGGCGATAATGGCCGTGGACTTGTCCTTGGGGAGGAGATTCCAAACATCTTCAAGCTCCATGGGCTTCTTCCAACCTTGCCAGACAATAGCATCGACCCACGAAAAGGTGGCAATAGAAAAGAGACTGGCAAGAGGTTCGCGCGAGGGCTCGATGCCATCCTCCCACTCCAACTTGACAGTCTTGTTGCCCTTTCGCGTGGAGACAGCAATGCCGAATAGCAAAGAGTTGAGGGCAAAGTCAACGACGACGAGAATCTGAGAGAGCCGGGAGTGAGGGTAGAGAATCGCCGAGCGGAAGATGAAGATGGAGAAGAGCCATTTGCAGCCGTAAATGGTGGCGGTGTGGTTCCAGATATAGGGGATTCGCCATTTGGAGGTACCCAGCGCAACTCGCAGTGTTGCGAGGATCAAAGTATATATCCAAGTGGTAAGACCAGCAGCGGCAACCAGGTGGGTGTCGGGGCCAAAAGCACCGGTGACGAGAGCATATGCATTGATCGCAACCAGGCCAATGAGAGCAAGCTCTTCGACGAATTGCGAGAAGCGCTGAGCAGTTGGGGTGTCGGCTTGGACTATCGAGCCCCTTGAAGTCACCTTGGCCAGAGCTAAGCGGCCGCCGTTGATCTCGAGATCGTCATCATCGCTGCTGTCTTCGGATTCTTCGTCGGGGGGGATGGCTGTGTGGTCGGGAACGGCATCGTGGGCAGAGATGGAGCTATAGCCCTTGGATTTGGCACTGCGGATACGATCGATGTTGGACCAAGCGAGGCGCAAGAAAGAAATAGCAATTACTATTAACGGGAAGAGGACAGCAAGGTAACTGTAGGTTTGTCCATTAGCTAAACTGTACCTTGCGTAGGTATCAAGTGGCAAAGCAGATTGCGAGCGCGCAGCAGCAGCGCAAATCAAAAACTTACTCTCTGCGAAAGCAGCCGCTGAAGTCATCAATGTTCCATAGCGGATCTGAGCATTGAGCAAAGCCCATGGCTGGTTCCGGGTGGGGAGCAAGAGCTGCCCGTGAAGCAATAAGAAAAGTATAGGAAGCAAAATATGTATGTGGTGGTTCAGAAAGCAGAAACTAGAAGGGGAATGAAGGGTTAAAGGAAAGAACACGGACGAGCCTCGGTGGTCTCGCCTCGGTTCCTGGCGTGTGAGCTCTCGTTCCTGCTGCCTCTCTATACACTCATAGCGTTAGCGAATGTACAGGCTTGAGAAGAAAAGACATTCGGCGGACAGGAGAGGAAGAGAAAAGAGGAAGAAAGAGGCGACTGGACGATGATGGGATGTACAGGAACTGGGCGGTCGCATTGGCTGGAAGGCGACGGCGGGGTGGAGCTGCCAGGTAGCGCTAGCTGCAGTACAGGTACCGCCGGTGGATAAGACATGAGCGCGGACGCACGCACAGGTATGCCGCTCCGTACAGTTAAGGTACTTGTACAAGTCAGAGCACACTAATACACAAGCCAAGTATTATATGCTAAGGTCCGGATATGTTATCAGTGGGGAAAAGAGGCGAACAGGGTACGGAGGGAGTAGCTTTGCGCGCGATGCGGTGGGGAAGAAATACGCAGGGAGGGACTTTTTTTTTTCTTTTTCTTTTTTCTCCTCTTAACTTGACCAAGATTCTTTCTTTCCGGCGTAGCGGTTGGAGTTGAACGGGGAATTTTGCATATGGCGGCCCTCACCTAAGGTACAAGTACGTGCTAGCATGCGGAGTACATGCAGCTTTGCGCGTGCGGTGCTTTGACAAGGTATTTCCGGGGTACCTCTGATATCGATGCATCAAATATCCAGTACTCCCTACAGACGTCAAGATGAACGGTTGAGCAACACACCAAGCTCGCACAAGCATGCGGGCAAGGGCACTATTGATATTCTGGCCGCCCCCAACTCTTTTGCAATTCAACCGGCGGCTAGCCTGATGAGACAGATGGTGGAAGCGCGGTGGCACGATGATCAACCTCAGGGTCGAAAAGAGGACTGCGTTGGGATCAAGAGTCACACGGCGGGAGCTGCATTAGTGCATGCGCTGAAGCTGCTTTTGCACACCAGCACATGATGATGATATAAGGTGATTACGGCTCTGGGCTAGTGCCCCTCGAACGAACTGAGAGATGGGAGAGCAGATCTGGGATTGTCGTGAAAGGCACAAGAGACTGATTCGGGGCGACTGAGAGACCGGCTTATCCTGCCGCTAGACCCTCAGGCAGGGTTGCATTCCGTCTCGTATGCCTGGCAATTAACTCTTCGTAACCACTTGAGAGTTGAGGCCGGCACGAACCTTGAGACTGTCATTGATCTGAACTTTGCTTTACATGCATGATGACCACAGGCTGTACATGCGAGATACATGAGCCTTGGTCAGAGTTGCAGCTGCTAGGGCAGTGGTGCCAGAGCTTAAAAAATGCAGCAAAAGTACCCTCGAGTACCGGGTATCCAATCCAATCCGATGGCCAGCCTCCAGTATGATGAATCTCACAAATCACCAGCTCTCAGCCCGATCATGACCTGCAGCCATCTCCTGCGTTCTCAGCACAGATTTGCACTTGGTAGCGTCGACTCATTCGCTGAGTCACCAGAGACGACGCGATGCACTTGGCTTTGCAAACGTTCCCTGCCCTCCATCCTCCAGCCTCTGCTCGGTAGCACATGCTTGCGCCCTCCGCATACATCAGAATGTGTTGTTGATTCATCCATCGTCCAGCATCCATCAGACGGCACAGGGCACTGTCATTCTACTTATTCTGCTGTCATCATGCATTTGCCATTTCTTGAATCACTCATCACTCATTACTGACGGCGAATTTCTTCTTTTTTTCCATCTTCGCCTTCTGCTTTTACTCATCCAGGCTAACAAAGCCATCCACTTGGTCAACTCCACTACCGCCCCTCCCCGACCTTCCCCTTAGGTGTACAGAATCCTCCACAGCATCTGTCCCGCTCCATGGCCTCTCTTTTCAATGACTGACTCACCGCTATGGCGGAGCCTGGCAGCCTCCTTATTGCTGTCCATACTCTACTCGTGCATGTGGTGGCACCAAGCCAGCCCGGGATACTGAAGGAGACGCTACTAGTTGCGCTGCTTCCGGACCACCAATATCAAGCATTACCAACTAGCCACGCTCTTCACAGCTTCTTTTCCAAACCGCCGTCCTCTGCCAGGCAAACCACGATAGCGGCACTGGAGCTACTGCACTACGACATGTCCGGCCCTGCAGCGAGCTCCGACATTGCCTGCATGGCGCATCCCGGCACGCACGCCATCCCGGACCCTCCACGCAGCGCTGATTTGCTACCCGTTTCGTATTTGCCGTACTCGTGCACCTTCACAACGCGTTGCGGAAGGGAGGGAGGTCCAAGCTCCCACGGAGCCATCATCCGAACCCTTTGGCTTGATTCATCCTCGTCTATCCATCTGATCTCGCCTAAAAAAGCTATGTAATACTATTTCGGCTATCTTGTAGCGAAACCACGGCATGTCTAATCGGCTCACTCCCCTGCATGGCTTAGTATTAAATCATGGAGAGATGATCCAAGGCGCCTGTAGTTGATAGCTTCGGTATACTATTACTTGTTATTCCATCAACTAACATTACAGCTTCGCCTTGTTAGTGCTAAGCAGGGTTTTATTTGTTCCTTTTGGCTCGCCATAACCAACGGTAACTAATTATCTCTGATTGGTTATTCCATAATCGATGCCGCCTTTACTATGGAGCATCATGAAATTGGATAGTCATCATCATCATGGTTGCGGTCAGTGACTCAAACAAACAACTCGCCGGCTAAGTTCCCCGCAAAACCCCCGTGGATGCTACTTAGTGCCACTGGCAAGTGTGCGTCATGAGACTTGAATAATATCGCCGGCGAGGCTTGGTTCACTTACAGCGGAGGGCGGCAAGGCCGTAGTAATCCAAGCTGCATGTCTCAGTCGAGATTTGGCGGAAGAAGGATCAAAATTACACCACGGCGCTACTGGCACTTATACGACGTCTATACATAACATCTTCCATTGCAAAATGCATGTGCTAAGGGTACATAACCACCATATCTAGCAATACCTTTGGCACTGACATCACTTCTCACGCCGACAATATCTAGCTGAAGACGAACGGATTTGGTATCGTTTCATCGCGCAATTCCGCTGGCTGGATCTGGATGCTTCCTTGCACATGTAGTATAACAGCTGGCCCGTGAGAAGCCCTCACCGTCTTTCTGGCGCTGACAAATCGTCTACCCTGAGCCGAACTGACTATACTGAGACACGGCTTCTCATCATACTGACTGTACTGAATGCTATTCTCCATTATTTGTACAAACGTGCTCCCACAAAAGATATGAAACATGATTTTCGTGGACAGCAGCCGTTGTGGAGCCATATTTTAAAACTTGTACGCTGCAATCTTGCATCTCCCGAAGTATTGGTGTAGACGGTACACAGCACAATAAGAGAAGTGATTAAATGCATAAACCCAGCAGGCTCGTGATACCTTCGCTGTCTGTTTGTGTATCAATGGCGTGCCTGCCATTCTCTTAAGACTACCTAGTAAATTAACCCGGACCAATCGCTGCTAAATTACGCAAATCCAAGACAATGGTCCTACATGCTGTATCACGGTTCACAAAATCTAAAATTTTCCTCCGAGTACCCGTACATCGTACAAGAATCTATTAACACCCTGGTCCTGTCAGGACGTGTCCGGTCCGTGCCTCCGAAAGCGGAACCTATTTCCTGGAATTGAACTCATCCATTGATGAGACCTGTTCCACGGGATGCTTGCTCAAACTTTCGTACAGCTGCAGGTAACTACCAATCAAGAAAGCCCACGAGCCCCTAAGAATAGCAGCCAAAAGTCAGTAAAAACCATATCCTTTTAATAGATCTTAAAAGCATCACATCAGACGCGACTTACCAGAATGTAGCCAGTCCAGCTTCAAACTGCGCCCCAGTATTGTTGAATGCCATTCCCAGGGCACCGCAGAGCGTGAACCCAAACGCTCCCACGAGATTCCAAAATGCAATGTGCCAGCCTAGAAGGTGAGGTGCGGGCTTCCACCATTTCTGCTGTGTTTCTAGCATGTACAACGTGCTGCTGACAATGAAGCCACTGCCGCCAACGACCTGAGGGATCCAGTACGCGGCATTGAGTCGCCATTGGGGCGTGAGATGATTGTTAATACCCGGCAACGCGGTAAAACCAGACACACCAAAGACAGTAGCGCCAAAGAGCTGCGCACAACCGGCGAGAAATCCCAGCTCGTGGATATAATGTGTACGTAGGTCGTGCCACCCAGGGAACCATTGCCAATGCTTCTCATCATTATCACTGCTGGAATCCGGTTGAGCTTCAATCGAAGTGGTAGCCGAGGGCTTGCCCACAAAGTTGCGTCGGTTTTGGTGATGGTGATGGCAATGATGGCGGCTTGCGACCACCCGAAGCCTCGGCTTGCCGCTCCTCCCATTGTCAACCAATTGCTCGACGGCCCAACCGAAACAGCCTGATCTGTTGGCGTTTATGGCCTCGAATATGAGAAGAATGGAACCGAATTCGAAAAAGACGATGGCACCGATGAAGGCGGTTATGCCACCGGCCCAGTAGACTTCGCCGTCGAACTCGGTAGAGGGAGCCACGAGCGGAAGCCAGACGAAGAAACTCTGTCCAATGTATTAGATCACCAAGCTCAAACTCCCAAGGCTGCCTGCCCCAGTGCATTCTACACATACATTTAGAACCCAGACCATGCTTCCCCATGTGAAGATGAAGGCCACTAGCCACGAAATGTCCCAAATGGGGTAGTAGGTGAAGGTCTTGATCACCGTTTTCAAAATCTCCCGGGGATGCGTCGTGCATCTTGGTGTCAAGAAAGGCGCCTCCTCTCCTGGAAGCGGTTTTTGAACGAGCAAGGGATGCCGACCCTTTCGATTGTCTCGAGACCGCCATAGAAACTTGACATTCTTGGCGGGGACGTTCGAATCGGCGGCTTGTTTTGTCTGTTCGTGCCTGGTTTCCGCATCATCGCCGCTCTCATGTGGTTCCGCTATCTCGTCAGGCGTCGGCTTCGAAGCCAGTGCCGAGTGATCGAAATGAGCTCTTGTTGGATTGAGAAAGCCAAAAGGCCCCTCGGCGTGCTGCAATGTTAGTCTATCGTCATTGTGGAATGGCTCTCGCGAGAAAAAACGTTTGTTCCGCCGAGCTGGCATTTTCTATGGCGCGCTGGTCGCGAGCTCTCGAATTGAGTGTTGTCGAGTGTCTTATGGCTATCGCTGCTCTCTAGATGTGTGAGGCTATCGACAACCTATGCCAAACAGTCCATTGAGGAGTATGAAGAGTATGAGTGCGCGGCTGGTGCCATTCGGAATGCAACGAAGTCGAATTGGGCGATGAAGAGCCGATGACGACAATAACGACAACACGTTTTATCCTGGCATGACATGGTTCAAGAGTTAGCCGATTCTTAGCTTCAGCTCCCAAGTGCCGCTCCCGTGTTAGTGCTGCGCACGGGCATTACGTAAAGCGGATGGGAGCTTTTGCTTCCCCGCGATACCCCAAAATCGACTAGGAAACCGGGCGTCGAACAGCGATTAACTGTAAATTCTGAGATCCATTGCGAGCTTACTCTAGTACAGCTTATACGAGTAGACGAGTAGTAAATGTATGTGTACGTAAGGTACTACTCATCTATGTACAAACCATTGTGCTTGGTAGCTTGGTGTTGCTAGCATACTTGTTTCGCGGGCTCACTCGTTTATAAGGTATTGCCCCAGACACAACGAAGGTATTCTGGGAATATTTAATCCATAGACATGTAGTTATAAACACGACGCCCCTATATCTCTCTCACAATGCTAGCTCCCAGTTGCCTGCAAAAAAAACAATCGTACAGTTCCATTTTATATTTTGTTTCATACTCCTTATCCCCTATTGATATTCCCCTGTTGGTACATTACTACAATTTCCATGCCTGTCAAGGGTTTACCAAGACTGTAGAAATCAAAGCGATTTTATTAGAGAATCAAAGCTCCCCCGCTTCCCATATGATTCCAATTAGCCCATAATCATGCCCTTCATTCCGGCAAGATCACCCTCCTTGGCAGCAATTTCGAAGTAGCCGTAGATGATACTGATAAAAGTTAGCTTCAACTCAATTTTGTATAAAATTGAAGGAGGGATATAAACTTACGTGACAGCGAGCAGAGTACCGGTACCAGAGCCAAGAGCCCCCATAAGGTCGCTCAGGACGGACAGAGCACCAATGCAGGCACCACCAAAGGCAGCGGCGGTAGGAATGATGCGCTTGAGCTCCTTGTACATGCTCTGATCACGGTGTCCAGCCATGACGAGACCCTGGTCCTTGAGCTGCTTGGCAACATCACGGGGGCTGGAGCCGGAAACCTCAATCCAGGTCTTGGAGAAGAGAGCACAGGCACCGAGCATATAGATGATGTAGACGGCGGTGTGGATGGGGTCGAGGAGAGCATCCTTGAAGTTGAGAGGAGGAGACATGTAGTAGACAAGGCCGGAGACAGCGTGGAGCTGAGAAGTACCATCCTTGGCCTCCCACACACCAAAGAGACGAACCAGGAGGTTCTCGGAGAAGCGAGAGTAGAGCATCTGGCTGATCAGGAAGACGTTGGAGGACAGGGCGGACTGCAGCATGATGGGCATGTTGGAGGTGTAGAACAAGCGAACGGGGTATGAGCCTCGGGCACCACGCTGGCGGTTAGACTTGACGGGAATCTCGACGCGGAAGCCCTGGAGGTAGATGATGGCAACAAAGACCAGGATGGTGGCGAGGAGGTTCATGATGTTGGGGAGGTTCTGTCTGTAGAAAGCCTCCTGGAGAGCGCGCTGCTTGTTGGGCCAGGTCATCAGGAGGTGGAAGAGAGCGATGACGGCACCCTCAAACTCGGGGCCACGGCCAGTGTTGATGGTGGTGGGCGAGAAAGCCTTCCACATGATGGACTCGCAGATGTTGGTGGCAATGAACAGAGAGATACCACTGCCAAGGCCGTAACCCTTCTGCAGAAGCTCATCGAGCAGAATGACAATCATACCAGCAACGACCAGCTGGAGAATGAGCAGGAAGACAATGCCAGCACCGAGGTCGGAGGGAGTGCCGTAGAGACCGGTGAAAACGTAGACGGTGGCGGTACCGGCAGACAGGATGAAGGCAAAGAGCTTCTGGGCAGTCTGGTAGAGTTCGCGATCCGACTTGAGGTCGAGGTTGACGTCAATGAGGTGGGTACCAGCGAGGAGCTGGAAGACCATGCCAGAGGAGATGATGGGAGTGATACCCAATTCCATCAGAGTACCTCGATTACTCGCCATCACCATTCGCAGCCAGTATAGAGGGTCCGAATTGTCGGAAGAGACAATGCCGTACAGAGGCATTTGGCTCATGACCAGGAAGATGAGGAGCGTCAATGCCGTCCACATCAGCTTCTGGTTGAAGGGAATCTTGGTCTCCGGCTGCTGAACCTCGGGGAGGAACGGCACGAACGGCTTGACCAGATCGAGAAAACGTACTGCAGAAGCATTGCCATGTTAGCAGCGTGCGATTGAGCGTCAATTGCGCGTTTCCGGTCGTCTTCGAGCGTGTGCGCGCGCGACACAAGACTGGACAGCGGCTTGGTGGGGGAATTGCAACTCACGAGAACTCATGGCGGCGACTGAGGGGGGGAAAACCAGAGAAGGAAAACTAATTCATCCAAGGAAAAGAAGGAAGGAGGAAAAAGTCGAGCCTTGGATGAGCTCGGGGGTAGAAGAAAAGGTGAATCGATGAGAGAAGTGGTGAAGGGAGCTAGGGAAAGGTTGCGATCTGGCTTCAAGCCCCGAAATGTTGATGTGTCCCGAAACTAGATGGGGGCGCACGTGACTCGCCGTCGATAAAGAAGCGTGGCCTCGACAAACCAACAAGGGTCTGGTCTGGTCTTTTTTCCACCCCAGCACTCAAATAAGCCAACCAATTCAAGCCACTTGTAGGTAAAATTTCTGGGTACAGGGAGCTTGAAGTGGGGGGGTTTGGATGACTGTTCCAGTTCGAAATTCTTCTATTGATTTTCTGGTGCTCGCAAACAGCTGCGGCCCAGCTCGAAGAGGAAGCTTCCACTGCATTGCGTCTTAAAAGACACATTGCAGGATTCTGGTTCTGACAGTGCCAGCGCAACGAAGCCCGATTTGGCTCGTTGTCGAATGCTCGGCCGGGGAGCAGGGCTGTTGCGCCATGTACTGTCTATGTCTATGTCTATGATGGCCGCTCGCAAAGTTCCAGCCGAACCGTTGCTGGTGGTTCTAGGCTCTACAGGCACGGGCAAATCCGAGGTTGGACTGCCATTGCCCCGACTACAGACGACCTTGGTTCAATTTTTCTAACAGTGTGATACAGCTAGCCGTAGAACTGGCAACGCGGTTTAAAGGCGAGATCATCAATTCTGATGCTATGCAGCTTTACAATGGCCTGCCCATCATAACGAACAAGATTAGCCAAGAGGAGCGACACGGCATTCCACACCATCTTTTGGGCCATATTCCACTAGATGACGCTCCTTGGGACGTAGAGGATTTCAAATCTGAGGCCACAAAGGTTATACGCGAAATCCGCGGCCGTGGAAACCTACCCATTCTCGTTGGAGGGACTCAATACTATGTTGACCCGCTTCTTTTTAAAGATGTAATCCTTGATGACGTGCAGATAGACCCCTCCCTATCGTTTCCAATCTTGGAGCAGCCTACAGATGTGTTACTGGAAGAGCTGAAGAAGGTTGATCCGATTATGGCGGAGAGGTGGCATCCGAATGATAGACGCAAGATTCAGCGATCACTCGAAATCTACCTGCATACAGGTAAACCTGCATCAGAATTATATGCAGAGCAAGAGAAGCGCAAAGCTGCAGTTGCTCAAGAACCAGGGGCAAGTCAGCCTTGGGAAAAGCTGCTCTTCTGGGTCTATTCAGAACGAGATGTCCTTACTGCACGGCTGGACAGTCGAGTAGACAAGATGCTCAGTACCGGACTCTTGGACGAGGTTCAAGAGCTGTTTGATATGAAAAAGAGCAAGGCTGCTGAGGGCCAAATCTTGAACATGACAAAGGGCATATGGCAGTCCATTGGTTACAAGCAGTTTGAACCATACATGGTTGCGAGAGAAGAGGGCAAGGATGAGGCTGACCTCGAAAAACTCAAATCCAACGCTCTGGAAGAGATGAAAGCGGCAACACGCCGGTATGCAAACTACCAAACCCGATGGATCAGACTGAAGCAGATCCCACGCCTCAAGGAGCAAGGCCCCGAGGCATTTGGCAGCTTATACTTGGTGGACAGCACCGATGTCTCAAAGTTTAAAGCCAATGTTATAGAGCCTGCTGCCGAGATTACGTCCAAGTTCCTCTCTGGGGAATCGAGGCCGGTACCCACTGAGTTGTCGGAACTGGCCCGAGAGGTGCTTACACGAGTGGGTGAGCCCCCGCCAAAGGACATTCCATACAAAAGAACGTGCGAGATATGCCAAACAGTCTGCGTGACGGAGCAGGCTTGGCAACGGCACATTAAGAGCGCTGGACACAAACGGGTCATGAAAAAGAAGAAGAGACTGGCGCTTGTACCGATAGACAAGACTCCAGACAACGCATCCGATAGTGAAGCATCTTCGGATCCTGATGTAACCTCAATATTCGCCACTTAACACCTCATTCTGTTGGATATTACCTCGACAAAGATGGCCAATGGTTGAACTGCATATCGAATGATGTGCTATAATAATATCAAGAGGTGTGCAAGAAAGAGTTTCGAGGAATGCTCAATATGCAGAAACAGACAATCCGCATATACCCGCAACGAAGTTCTGTAACCAACGACACTCTTTGGTTGCAATGGTGGGTTTCGGATCACACCCTGACAAGCATGATTCCTGCAGGGCACAACCACGCATTGACATCTACTGCAACCTTTATGTAGTACAACATGTCGACAACTCATGCATGGGAAACTCGTTTATTCTTGGCAATGAGAAGTGTCTCTGAATTCTGGCTAAATGCTCCGAGACTGTACGCGAAATAACCGTGCCTGATATCTCTCCCATGCTACGAATGGGCAGCTTGTTATCTACCGAGTCCTCTAGGATCACGAATCTCAAGGTCCGCTAACATACGTTGGCACTGAAGAAATGGAGGACAAATTTCATGAGAAAACGCGAATGTTTCATTCTGATTCATATCATTGCCGTATATCCAAAACTCGCTGAATCCAAATCCCAGCTTCATTGCTCAGGGGTCCACCCAAATGACAATATGCAATTGTCGATGTTGCTAAATTCCACGAAAGACGCCTCCTCACACCACAGGATCTAATGCCTGAAGATGCTGTAAACCCCAAAAGGGAGATAGTAGTTTGATAAAAATGACAAAATGCAAGATGAAAATCCCATAGCCTCGCCATGAGTCATAGTGATGTGAAAATGCCCAAGCCCTGCGCCTCAAAACTCCAGACCAAGTGTGGTCAACGAAAACGAGAGAAAGAAACGTGTGCCGTTTCACGGGAACAGGCTCTAGCCTTGTTGATCCCGTGTGCCTGTGCTTACGTTTCTGACAAGATGGACTGCCCTTTGTGGTGATGCTTGCGAATACAAGTCATCATCGCCGAGCAGTCATCGCCGATGGATATCAATGGGGGATGTAAAACAAAAGAAAACGAAACAAGAAGACAGAAAGAGTCCTTATGTGAAGCCAATGCATGGTCCTCTTTATAATGCCTGCTTCTCAATCGTTGGTGCCTTGACGCTTGGTCCGCTGCGGGAGACCCAGGTCTGAGCCTCTCGCACGACGCCCTTGAAGAATGTGAGGATACCGCTGGACTCGCCTGCAGCGCCTTTAGAAGTGGTATCGTTGAGGGCGTCGAGGTAGATTGTTCGTCGGGCCATGGCTGATGAGTGTGTGTGTATGTGTTTGTATGTGGTTTGTTTCTTGTCTCGTGCAAGTGCCGGTCAACGATGAACAGCAGTCGATATATAGATGCTTGGTAGTATATATGTGTATATGTATATGACAGAGTCAAGTCAGGAAAAGAGAACTAGAGAGATACACGAATGGTATTTATACAAGAAAAAGAGAAACACAAGACATTCCACCCAACAAGCGGGCACGCCTCATTCTTTTATACCCAGACCAACCCAGCTTTCCCATCCACACACAATGCGGGCGCAAAAGCCACACAGACGCCCACGCCCACATCGGCCATTCAACTTCCAGCTCGTCTATTGTCGCCCCAGAAGTCCTGCATTGTCCTCTCGCCTCTAGCTCTAGGGCCGCTGCCGGAACGCACGCTGCATGCTGCATCCAGGCAAAAACCAACATACCCCAGTCCCGTTATCATCATAGTCTGTCTGCAGAACCTCGCTTTTTTTGGCTTCCCTTCCAGGCGGGCCGGCCAATCGCCGACCCTTGTCTCGCCTCGCTGTGCCAACAAACTCCGCCCGCGCGCCAATCCATGTATCAATCAATATTGGTAAGGTCCGGCAGTGAGTGACATGTATCATTTCTCTCTCTCTCTCTCTCTTTTTCTGCCTTGTTCGACTGCGGTATGTAACTAATTACCCCCAGTCCCAAGGTCATGCACAAGACAAGTTAAAAGAGACAAGACAAGGCCCTTGGACGTCATCTGATGCAGCGCCATGGGAATGCTGGGATGGAGACCTTGCAAAGTTATTCGTAATACCAACTAGGTAGCCTAGGTAATGAGTATCCTACTTTCGTCTGATGTTGCGAAACCTCGATTGTACAAAGGTAATCTTCAGCCAATGCGACCTTGCCACTCGCTTCCTTTGCCTGCTCCATTAGGCAAACCCGCGTCCATCCAAAATCCCACGAAATCTCGTGTGCTCAAAGAGAGGGGCCCGCCGGAAATGCACGCCATAAGATGCATTACTACGTTGCGGCCTTCCTCCGTACTGTAGTGCATACCTACCAAGTAGTACTCAAGGACCCCAAGGCCCTGCACGGACGAGAGGGATCGAAAAAGCAACGCAACGCACTGACATGTGAACTACTGTACCTTACCCAGATGCCTTAGTGCCTTCTGCGTATAAGATTCTAGTTCAAAAACAACAACCTAACATAGACCAGACGGTAATCAATACTAATGTACGAGGGAAAGGTTACCGTTACCTAGCCGCTTTCTTCCCCGCACTCTCGCTACGACATACGAGTATATGCCTCTTTGAGATTGGAGAGATTGGGAAAACCCTTGCTGCTTTGCTTTGCTGAGATGCTGTACGATACGAGTAATCATCCCTTCTCACCATCATCATCATCTGGGGGGGTTTCATTCTTTCGCATGCGAGGGCTGTATCGTACTACTATTATTAGTGCTGCTACACCGAAGCTGTGTGTGCCTGTCCAACAAACGCCTGCATGTCGCCTCGACGAGATGGATGGATCCTGCGGAGCTGCTCATAGGAGGATTGGAGGAGAGATGCCTTCGACCGAGTATCTGGCCTGTCAAGCGGATCTATCTGCAACCGGTCCGCATCAGCGCGTTGTGGATGCAACCCGTACCCAGCCAACCAGGCCCCTGGACCCTTGGATATATCTCCTAGTCAAATGAGTCTTTTTTTCCCTTTCTAATCTGCTACTGTCTGCTACTGCTGCTACATGCCATGGCCGTAATGTACGAGTAAAGAAACCTAGAGCCAACATGCATATTTTTAATGGGCCATGAGCCTGTGCCGTAAGGCAGAATGCCATGGTTACACCGCATTGTGCGTCCGTTTCTCCCTATTGGCCTGCTGATCCTCTTTCCATCCACTCTCCTCAGAGCGTCCTCGTGTGGAGCTGGCTGCTCTCTTCTCGCAGACCTTTAAGTTGCCGATCAAACTCCTTGTTCGCCCATTCCCAGTAACCTGTCCACGCGCCCGCTGCCGCTGCATTGCTGGTCGCGGCTCCGGCGTTTCCAGTCATCGCCTTCATCTTGTCTCCCAGGAGGAGCGTCACTCTCAATATGCTCTTGTTGGTTTCCTCCTGCTTCTCGACATCTTGCTTGACGGCATTGTCCTTGAGCTTGATGGAGAGGACTCCACGGTAGGCTTCGGCAATCGAGTCCAGACGGCGTGCCGTCTCATCGGGGTCGATGACAATGAGTTTGGTAACCATCAGGTTGCAAAGCTGACGGATATCGTTGTCATCTTTGAGACCAGCGATAACTCGGTCGTAAAAGTCAATGTTGTTGATCCGCGTGAAAGCCGTCTCCATCAGTGCATAAAGGGTCTCGTATGCGCTCTGTATCCAACCTAGTGTCAGCGATATGCAAAACTTGCGTGCAATGATGTAATCTACTTGCCTTGCGGACTTCCAGACCGTCGTCGACCTTGTGCTTGAAGGGGCCTAGCATGACCTCCCGGATAAGCTCCTTCTTGATTACTGACTCACTGAGCACGAAGGGCAGTAGTTCGCCCAGGTGAGGCAGAATAAGATCTGGCTTGTTGTGAGCCGCCGAGTTCAGCGTCGTCATCGCCAGGCGTCGAATTTCCATGTCCGAGTCTTGCAGCATTGTCAAGAGCATTTCAATGAGGACATTTCTGAGCATTGCGTCAAACGTCTCATCGCTTTCTGGGAGCGTATACCTGATAGCCTGAACTGCCATGCCTCGAATGCCTGATGATTCATCCTTCAAGAGCGTCTAATGTAACATTAGCAACTTACGAACCCCCACTCGTAAACTATGCTAGACTTACCTGGAGTTTGGGCATAAATGTTGCAGGATCCAGTGTGGCCAGGCGGCCGACACACTCGGCGCAGATAATCTTGTTGTCAGCATTCAGCGATGCTCCAATAAGCTGATCCCAGATGGCTTTGGCATAAGTCTGGAGATCGGTGGACTGTGACGAAATTGACTGTAGAATCTCTTTGATAGACTGGATAAGTAAGTATTGCGTGTTGCCCCCACCTTCCATTGTCTTGAGAATGACTGGGAGATACTCCGGCACGTTTCCAGATCCAGCTCGACCGAGTGCAATGGCAGCGGCCAGCGACACCTTGTCTGGTTCCGCATGGAATTGTTCCAAGAACAACTGAGGCTGAAGAGGTGACTTGGCCCCAAGCCTCATGCCCGACTCTCCCAAAACAGCGAGAGCGAGGCTTACACCAGCGTCGTCTCCGCGCTGCGTACTGCCGTGAAGCTCCGTGACGAAGCTATCAAGAGAAACGCCTGCCGAGGTACCGCCCGTCACGAGCAGAGTGCCAATCACCTTGCCCACGACAATCGGGTCTCCCTGAACGCTCACGTCTTTCAAAAGGCCTTGCATAAGGGGTTCGCCAGCGCCACTCTCACCAACTCGACTAATCAGGTCGAGAAGCTGGTCGAGGACAATGTTGGCAAAGTGGGATTTCAGCAGCTGGCAGAGCGCACCAATCATTTCGTCGTTGATAATCAAGTTCGCATGTCCTTGTACCATGTTGCCGAGAATGATTAAAGTTGGGCCAAGGAGATGTGTATCGCTGTTCTTAATCGTGGGTAGCAACGCCGATACTATTCCCTGGATAGTAGCTGGTTCTAGCTTGCCCTGAGTAGCTTTTGAGAGAACAAGATGCTTGAGGGCCTGAATGCTGGAGCCTCTCAGAGATCGGTTTGCCTTTCGCAGCTGAGCCGAGAGCTCGAGGGCGACATCTTGGACCCACGCTTGCTCCAGTTGGTCAGGCGATACAGCAAATGCAGCGACGTTGTCAACAGCGCGCACTGCAGCAAGACGAGTCGTCTCATTTCTCAGTCGCTCTTGAATAATATTCAAGGCGAGTGTGCGCTTTTCAGCCGATAGAAGGCCGGATGCCTCTGAGCCAGATGTCCTAGAAATAAGAATTCCTAGAGCATGGATAGCACGCTGTCGAACCTCTGCGTCAGCATCATTGGCAGAGCCACGGTCAACGATGACTTCGTAGAGCTTGTCCAGGTCATCCTTGAACTTCGATCCACCGTTTCGTGATCGAGGGGGAGTAATTGCCTTGACCAGCTCTTCTGAGGTACGAATGGCCTCGCTTGAGATTTTGTAGAAGCGGTCATGAACGGCAGACGCCACTCCAGCAACAACCTTGCTAAGATATGGTTGCAATACAGATGATGAGTGTGTTTTGGCGATATCGCTGATAAGTTTCAATGAAGCGACGCGCAAGGTGCTTGGAGTTGCCGAGGCAGAACCTCCCGCTGCCGCAAGAGAAGACGAGATTGAACTCGTGCCAGTGGTCTTGACTGCTTCGATGATGGGACCGATGATTTCTGGGAAGAATTCAACGAGGCCACCGTGCTGAACGGACACTAAGTCGTCCAGCATACTAATGATGGCTTGCTTTGTTGGGACCGTCTTTCCTCTCAATTGCTTCGTTGCGGCTTTGACAATCGTGGGCGTAAGCTTGGAGAGGTCTGCTCGTGGGCCCTGGGAGGGGATTTTCTCAGCAGCAAGTGATGTGATGCCGGTGCCCGCCATGAATTTGGCAGCGCTCGATCCCCCGGCGCTGCTTTGTCTTCTCCTCTTGCGACTGAGAGGCATCTGGGAGACAATTTCAGGCTCATACTCATCACGGGTCAGATCCACCGTGTGAAGACCTTCACCAGTCTTACGAATGAGCAACGACAAGGCAGAGATAATTTCTAGACGAACGTTTTCTTCTCTCTCCTCGATACGCTTCACAAGGTTAGGAGCCGCCTGGTTGTATAATACGCCGTTATCCAGAAGATCGCCACTGCCACGGGTGGAGATGAGGGTGTATATGGCCTTTGCAGCACAGCGGCGAACCTTCCAGCTTGCGTCGTCGTCGTCATCCTCGAATCCGTCGTCGTCTTCGAATTCATCGTCCTGGTCTTCCTCTTCTTCCTCATCGACATCCATCTCCTCGTCGTCATCGACGGCATAATTGGGGTCATATTTCAGATATCGCAAGCAAGCAGCGAGGGAGGCATCCGTAAAGGGCCGCATTTCCTGTGGGCAGGAAGCCAAGAATGCCTCAAGTGCAACTAGGGCAGTCTCGCGGATCTCATTGAACTCTGGTCCCAAGTCATCGCCATCGCTAATCTTTTCTAGGTGCTCTTCGAGTTCCGTCTCGGACAGGGCATCCAGAATAAAAGACATTGTCTTTTGAAGATGTACGCCGAATCTAGGGGGGATTGAGCGGGCCATGCTGCCCATTATGGAAATGTAGAGGCGACGTGTGACGGGGGGGATGCTAGACTCGGACAGGCCAGCAGTGATGCGATTGATGACATCTTCCAGGTGTGCATCGGATAAATAGACGGCGAGCATAGATATGGCGACAACAGCCCTCTTCTTTACCACAGATGTAGCCTTATCGCCTTGCAATAACTGCAAGACAACCTCTTGCATTGCCTCAACTTCAACCTGCTGCAGCAAAGGGCCGAAACATCGGACAACTTCTACCAGAACATCGACTGCCTCAGCGTTCACGCCATTCTCATCCTGCAGTAGCCCTGTAGGTACCGTAGGGAGATTGATTCGGGCTGCCGATGGAACTCGTGTTAGGGGTCCAGGACCAATAAGCCGTGGGATCAGAACACGGCTGACGGCGTTGTATGCCTCCTGAACACCAGGGGTACTCGGAATGCCTGGGATCGGTCGAGGAAGCGCGGTGATGACGGCTCGAAGCGCCAGAGCAGGCACAGCGGTGTCGACGGAGTTTTTGAGCTTCAGTGACGACAGCTTGTCGATCATCGGGGCAATGATGGGGGTCGGGACTTTGCCAACAAGCGGCCCAAGGCTACAAGTCGGTGGAACGGGCGTTAGCCACTTCACGATTGTAATGACAGGTGTATGGCTTAAAGTTTAAACATACCACTTGATGGCTAGGTTCTGCACCTCTCCGTTCTGATCGTCCAACGTCTTGATGATGCCATCGACGGTTCTTGCAGCGATGTTATAGTCGTGCTGCAGGAAGTCATCTCGGGCAGTCGTAAGCAGTTGCAGCAAGTCGTTGAGGGACATGAAGCGAAAGTCGGGGTCAGCATCGCCTAGCTTTTGCACATGGCCTATGACGGCCTGTGGCGTGGCGGCGTTGGCGGTGTTGGTAGCCATGGTGATGCTCCTCGTCTTTGTAGGCGGAGAGATGCCGGATCAGCGCATCTACCAGGAGCTCACAGGCGGTTGATGCTGGAGTCTCGGGGGCTGAAGCAGCCTTGACAGAAGTCGGAGGTCGGAGGTTTACAGGTCAGAGATCAGAGACCAGACCAGAGGCTAGGTAGATTCAAGGTCGTGATGTTTGAGTTGGTGGTGGGGTCAAGCTCCAGGCAGGCGGGGGAGCCCGTAGGTGACAAAGACGCCTGTAGACGTCAAGAGCGAGCGCCGGTCCCCACTAGAGCTACCCGTTAGTAACACAGACACAACAAAGGCAGAGCCGTATCTCGCGGCATAGGTTCATACCTTGGTAAGTACTTTACAAAGAGATGGAGAGCAATCGGGAAATTATCCAATTAGCCAGCTTCTGCTTTGATGCTGCTCAGGATTGCAACTCCTTTGATCCAGCTTGTTGCCATGGCTGCCAACTGATCGCTGCATGTTGTGTTATCTGATAGTATGTGCAGGCAACCAGATGATGAAGGCAAGCTGAGTCATCAAGCTAGGACCAAGTGAATGCAGCACGGCGAATGAATGTTGTCAATGTTTGTATGTTTACGCTGTTTCAGAGCCTGATTTACCTAGTATGGAAGACACTGCGAATGAAAGCAACAACAGGAAAAGTGGAAGAAGAGGAGGAAAAGAAAAGAAAGAGGTCAAGTCTATACAATAACATATGTCATACTCGAAATACCAGATGCATTCTTTTGGAACAATTCACCTGACAGACTCTATCCAATTGACATAATTTCTCCGTTCTTGACGCTCAACTTAATCAGCACACATAGGCTTCTTCCGCCTCTTCTACGCCATTCAGGTTAACCCACATACGTCAACTCCATGCATGACCACCCCCATGGGGTCAAGTGATGTATCAATTTTTAACATCTTTGAAAAATCCGGGGTCCATTTGTCATTTCTGCTGAGAAAAGGCATACGTATGATCTGCCCACTGCCTGGAACTTGCCGTGGGCTCGCCTCACGGAGACGCTCGGAGAAGACTACGCCCAAGATACACGTGCCGCCTGAAGCTATTCTAACTTCGATATATTGGTCAGCAAAATTATCTAATGAGGCGTCAAACGGGTTAGTTTATCCTGTTGTAGCTGCTCCGAGGCCACTCCGGAACCTTTCTATCCAACCCAGCTCGTTTGCGGGGATCCGGAGCAAGATGAGAACAGGGCCAAATCAAAGTCTCAGGGTCTGTCGGTGGTGGGGCCGGGAAGTACCGTCTCGCCCCGGTGGAGTCGCGTATCTCGCTTACTCCGTACAATAGCCAATATTGGGTGGATTTCTAACCTTCTTTCCGTCAGGGTCTTTCCGTCAGGCGTTGGAGTGCTACGTGATGCAGAGCATCTGACACATGGTAGATATGCTTCTTTCTAAGGCTCGGATTTCAGTGGGAGAGGTGGAACTGGGGTACGTAACCGAACCCGAGGTAGACGGCAATCCTCTTCTCATGGTGGAAGAGAATATCTATATAAGGCCACGATGATGGAGAGATGTTGACCTTCTCAATCACAACAATCATCTCATCAGCAAGCATCATCAATCCAAAGAACAAAACATCAATCCAAAAAAATCATCTCAAGTTTCAACTCCAATTTCAATATTCAACTTTTGAAAAAACATAAAATCATCTTCACTCCAATTTCAACATTCAACTTTTGAAGAAACATCAAACAACTTCTACACATCACTCACATACCACAACCACCAAAACACAAAATGTCTCAACACAGCTTGACAGAGTACAAGGTCATTGACCCCAGCAATGGCAAACATCTCAAGACATTTCCTACTGCAACCGACGAACAGATTTCTGCTGCCCTCGACAAGGCGCACAATGCCTACACCAAAGTCTGGAAATCCACCCCGGTACAGGAGCGGACTAAGATTCTCCGCAAAGTGGCCGATTTGATCCGCCAGAACAAGAAGGAAATGGTCGAAATTGCCGTTACAGAAATGGGCAAGGCGATTGCACAAATGGAGGGGGAGGTCGACTACATTGCCGAAATCCTCGAGTATTACGCTGAGAATGCCGAAGGGTTTTTGAAACCTGTTCCCGTCCCTGGCGTTCCTGGTGCTGAGGTTGTCTCAGAGTCTGTTGGTGTGATACTGGCTATTGAGCCATGGAACTTTCCCTTCTATCAAGTCATCCGTGTCGTGGCTCCTCAGCTGGGTGCTGGTAATGCAGCCCTTGTCAAGCCAGCCAACTGTGTGGCAGAGTCCGCCCTCTACCTGGAGAAGCTCTTCCTCCAGGCTGGAACCCCTGCTGGTGTGTTCCAGGTCATCCTCGCCACTATCCCTCAAATCGAGACCCTCATCGATGATTTCCGTGTTAGAGGAGTGACTTTGACGGGTAGTGAAAGGGCTGGAAAGGCCGTTGCGGAACGAGCTGGTCGCAACCTAAAGAAGGTCGTTCTAGAACTCGGTGGTTCAGACCCTTTTATCGTCCTCGAGGACGCGGACCTCGACGAGGCCGTCCAGATCGCATTCGATGGCAGAATGGATAACATGGGCCAAGTCTGCGTAGCTCTGAAGCGTCATATCATCGTTGGCCGTGAGCGAGGCGAGAAGTTCAAGGAGGCTTTCGTCAAGCTTATCAAGAACATGAAGATTGGTGACCCTAGGGACAGGTCTACCTCTGTCGGACCCCTCTTTGCTGAAGCCGGCGTGGTCAACATTCTGCGCCAAATCGAGGAGGCAAAAGCTGCCGGTGCGAAGGTTGTGGTTGGTGGAAAGAGGATCGACCGTCCTGGTGCCTATGTTGAGCCCACGCTTATTACAGATATCTCGAGAGAGAATCCGCTCTTCCTTCAAGAGACGTTTGGACCTGTAGCCTCTTTGTACATTGTCGACACCGAAGAGGAGGCTATCGAGCTGGCCAATGCAACCCCATATGGTTTAGGCGGCGCTGTTGCCTCTACCAACATTGAGCACGCCAAGAAAGTTGCTGCGCAAATTGAGACTGGCATGGTATTCATCAACTCCCACATGAACGCTACCGCCGCTACTCCATTCGGAGGTGTCAAGAACTCGGGCTTTGGCAGAGAACTCGCAGATCTTGGATTCAACGAGTTTGTCAACAAGAAGATGGTTCGTGTGCATGAGAAGTATTTGTAAGTTTAAGCAGAGGCACCGAGTGTACTTGTATGATGGGATGTGAGTTGGATTTGTGGTGCTATGCGATAGACGACAGTATGTAGATTAGATTGAGCAAATAAGCAGTGGTTCCCTTAGAAATGTCTTGTTAGATTCTTCATCATGTGAATACTCTCAATTGTGAATATTCTGCAGTTTATAATGTGTCATAAGCTATACATACAGTCTATAGGTAATACTGCATATGAGCTCAACTATCATGACGGAGAATGCAATTCCATCTTCGAGACCAGCACATTCACGCGCCCAAAGGTAAATTATATTAGAACGAATGATCATTCCAACAAATCCCTTATCAAGCGAATAATTATTTCTCATTCAATCAATAATAGCTTGTCTCAGTTGAATATTTGATACCTTTTAAAATGGGCGCCATTGCCTGGAAGGCCGTGTTTACAGAGTGGCCCCACAATAAGCGAAGGGTCATGTCCGTACCTAAGCTTGTACTTCCTCCAGACCCATGCTTTCCTGAAGCATCAACACTCAGCTCCCAACACCTTATATCCGTGATATCTTCTCATTCCGCATACTACATCATGGTACGTGAGACTCCATACTACGGCATATATCCCCTGGGTACCCAAGGCAACAGCCTAACTGACGCGCACAATGTCTCTCTGCCAGAACAAAGACTCATGCTTCACCCAAGTGCACATGCACCGCTCTGGCGACGCTGATCTCTTCGAGGACTTTTGCAAGGACAAACTCCCCGATGACGAGATCTACGTCCCGCCTCAGCATCGTCCCATCAACCCGGAGGACGAGGACGATGTCGTTCCTGATCAACACGCAGCCTTTGGAATCCAGCGCGCGACGCAGCGTGTCAAGGAGCCCGCGTGGAAGGATCTGGGCCTGTCGGATCTGATGAGAAAGGGCCCCGGGCGAGAGAGCAGGGCTGCTGGGCCCAGCAAAGCGCCAAAAGGACTGCCGCGGTAAATGGATTTGACCGGTGGAATTATGAGAAATACGCGGGTTGCGAAGCTCTATCAAGGCTAGGGATTGGCATGGCGTTACGGTAGCTTAACATCAACTTTGACTATTGGGCATTCAATGATAAATGATTTTCATCAAATGTTTCTTCTACATTGTTGATATGTAAACATCAAATTTGCCTACAGCGTGAAATAGCCCTGAACCGGCATATCCATCAAACGGACGATTGCTGACTTGAACCCTCAACTCCAATAACTCCGTCCCATGTAGCCTTCTTACAACTCCATCTTCCCAATCTTTGGATTGTATATCAAGCACCAAATCAAGTCTTTGCCAAGAAAGCTTCCCTCTCCACCACTTCGCTTCTAAACTTGACCAGGAACACAGTCTTTCCAGGCCACATTTCCCCCTCTCCAACCGTATGCGCTGTTACCCTGGCAGGAAAGTCTGCACCATCACATACACCTTCTATAACTCCGGCGACAAAGGCCGCGCAGTTCAGCTGGCTCATCTCGCGGGGCACGCTAATGTATTGGTTGACCAGCGGCTCGTTGTCGATAATCATGTATTCGTCGGGTTTCTCCGCATCCGTTGACTTCTCTAGCCTGTCTGCCTGTCTGCCAAAGAGGTGCTGCCATACGTTCTGCTTAATGAAGTGGAGAAGACCAACAATGTGCTGGGGTCGCAGTTGCGTGCGCACAGGTTCGCGGTAGAGGAGGAGGTCGAGAAGCTTGATGCCGATAGAGTGGCCCTGAACGTTGAGTCTGGAGCATTGGATAGCATCTGTCAGTCCCAGTCGCCAAGTCTTGCAAGATTCGAAGTTCGGAGTAGGGGCAGAGGGACGAAGAGAGGGAAGGGAGCGGGCGGGTAGTCGTACCTGTGTTCTAGCTCTTGGATGCCCTTTACGCGCTTTTGCGCATATGCCACCATCTCGGAGAAGAGAAAAGCAAAGCTGGCCTGGCTGAGCTCCGACGTCTTGGTGCGATTGATGGGGCGGTGGTAGATGGTCTTGCCATTGCTGGGCACGCGCAGGCCCGACTCCTTGCCGGAGGAGGCGCCTGATGGTAGTGACGACATGGCGATTACCGGACGAAATAGCGGCGCATTGCCGTCGGGCCTTTGCGAGAATAAGGCGCTTGGGGAAGAGAGCAAGATGCGGCGGCGATGTTGGTTCTGAGGCTAGATTCGCTGTATGGACGATGCAAGGCCAAGTTCCAACCCACGGAGCTCCAGACGTGGGGTTGGCTGACTGGGAAGGAGGTACGTACAGGTACTTGCCTTGGGTGGACGTACCTGCCTACCAGGTGCCTTCTCTGCCTCCCTTACATCAACAACATTATAAAGTAGCTTCTTTTTTACAACTACACTTGATTCATCCTATTTTCAGCAGAATTGCATTATTATTGCGGTCAAAACAACACCTCATAAAGAACTATCAAAAGTGGCCTATGCAAGAAAAATGCCGGCGAATGACTCTAACACAGAACCCATCACAGCAACCGAAATACCCGTGACGTGAAATGAAGCACCGAAATATGAAATATGACACGAGACCCATGAATTACGAAAACAATTGTTGCCACGCCTTCTTCTTACTTGGCTATGCTCTCTAAGCGCGCTCAGTCAAGCTCACTGCACAGTTGAGACTTTGGAATTCGCCTCCTTCTGTCGCATCGTCGCTTCGACCCATTCTGATACTTCATCTAATGCTCGGCGCGGAACCTTTTTGCGCTTGAGCAGGAATCCCTGGATTTCGGCAGGGGAGAAAACCCCCTCTGGGATCCGGCGTCCAAATTCTTCCGAGATCGTCTTCATCTCCTCTGCTGTGATTCCCTCCAGCTCTTCGGTATCGTCTTTCGCCACTGGTTGTTCGTTCGACTTGTCTGCCTGCCCCTCCGCAATGGCTGTCTTGCTTGTCTCGTTATGACGAGATGCCTCGTACATCCGATGGAATAATTCTCCAGCTTGAACGCTACTAGCATTGCTGAATTTCACCTGGACGTCGACTCTGCCGGGACGAATCAAGGCCTCGTCTAGAGCCTCGGGCTTATTGGTTGTCATGATCAAAACGCGGCCTTCGTGAGATGCAACGCCATCGATAGCGTTGAGGAGACCAGACAAAGATATGCCATCCACAGCTACAGGGTTCTTCTTGCCGGCATCCCTCTTTCTGGAAGCTCTCTTCTTTGGTTTTACTTCAACCTCGCTCTCCGATTCACCGTCGCTAGTATCAGACGTACTCTTGTGCTTCTTTTTCTTGTCTTTCTTGCCCTTTTCTTCACTCTTCTTGTCCTCCGTCTTGTCATCAGTCTCAGAGCTAAGATCTCGCTTTAGCCCTGCGGTATCAATGTCCTCCAGAAGAACAATGCATCTTCTTGGCAGTTTGGTGAACAATGTCGCTAGATCTTCTTCGTTTACGCCAGCGTCCTGCAGGCTAATCACATAAATGTCGATGCCAAACACGCCCGCCAGCGCAAAGGAGAAGCTTGTCTTTCCGGTACCTGGTGGCCCATGAAAAAGATATCCCCGCCTCAGCGGAATACCTCGAGATGCATACCACCGCGGCGTCCAGGGGTGCAGGTATTCGTTGACGTCGGCCAGAATATCATGCTTTTCGCCAGAGTCGAGCACAACTGTTGACATGGGTCTAACGGGCCGTCGTGCTACTTGCTGCCACATGTTATGGTCCCTTCGTTGCTCCTTGACTCTGGGACGATAGATAGTCGTCTTTTGGCGCGTGTCATTATAATAAAGAGCTTTGGCATCCGAGAGCAACTCTTTGATTGGATCTGCACGAGAGTCAATAGGCTTGAAACTGGCAAGTCGAGAATAATATGGTTTAATTTCTTACCGATGGAACGACCAAAGCAAGAAACTTTAATCTCTTCTAGGTCTTTCATTGGGCCTCCCCACGAATGAGTGTTGACAAACGATTCCTTTTTCCGGTGAACTCGAAAATACGTCCCCTTGTGCCAAAATGCTGTCGAACCCATAGCAGGAACAAACCTGGGACTCTATTGGCAAGATTCAAATATTTTCAATCAGTTTACATTCTTGCTAAGACAAAATAGCGAGATGAGAGTGAAACCAAATACTTACCGATCTGGCTGCTTGGTTGGCGAAATTCAGGTACATCCTATTGCCACCACCAACTTCGCCACCATCTGTCCAGAACAAGGCATCTTCCAGCTCTTCTTCTTCTTCCCAGGCGCTCTTCCAGACGGTCTGGGCCATGAGGTATTGGTTGTTTCTGATGCTGGGGTGGTGAGATAACCACTTCATCAGATGCAAATATATGTGGTCATCCTCGGAAATGTACATGGCGCACATGAGATAATCGTCAATAAATCTCTGGGTGTAGTCGTGAATCTGCGACCCGATCTTTAATGCGCCCCATATGAATCCCAAAATGGCCAGCACCATGGACGGATCCAAGCCAAATTGCGTGCCTAGGAGCTTATAAAAGAAGACGACGAGTTGCGCTAGAGGCGATACATGGCCAGTGGTTGTGAGAATGGTGTCCATCATGCCACCGGCAGAGAATGGAATGTTCGGACTGCTGCCCTCGCCCGCTCCATCTTCTGGTCTGATGGTAGTAGGGAAAGATGACGCATTGAATGCTGATACATTGGCGGTGGGAGTGCCAAAGATGGGTGGCAGACTCATCCTACCAAATGAGTTGACAATGGATACAAACGTCATAGTCAGTGTGAACCAATGTGAAAGAGAGACTGATGTTCAACGGACGGCGAGACGCTGACTATTTAACTAGGTGCCGCGTCTGCAACGACAAACGAAAGGCACGCTAGATGAGAACAAAGGAAAGGAAAGCTCCGTAGCGGCAAATTTCTTTCAGATTCACCGCGCCCCAATACGCGTCGTTATGTGTCATACGGGAGGAGGAAGAGTCACAAAATCTACCGTGATGATGAGATGCTCACGGCAGCTGGGGCAAGGGTAGCGGAGCTATTTAAGGATGTCACAGCTGTTGTTCCTTGGTACACTAACAAACAATACTTGGGCCTGGCCTACTTGAAAAAGAGAAACATGGCGGGCAACTTTTCGACGCAGTTGGCAACAGACAAGCGGCTGTATCCATGCCGCCGCTCGACCTACGATTCATGTACGGTAGGGCAGCTTTCGGGCCCAACGCCACGCAGCAATGTTAGATCGGACGCATGATATATGTGATCGCGTTATCCCGTATTAGACGCCCACCGATGGGCGTCACTGTTGGGACCAAATACGACGGCGGCGTTGCCATGCATATCCATCAATGCCTGACCTGACGTTGGGGGCCCTTTTCGTTGTTTCTCCCCTTTCTGCTTTGACTTATTTAAGACCAAAGAGAAGGATCGAAGATCAATAGATGAAGGGTTCACAGCATTCGTCTACGTCAACATTCTGCCTGTTGGTGGCGAATAGAGTATGAGCGATCTTAGAACGACCAGCTGAGATGGGGAGTGGGTGTGTATGAGACCCCCGGCTTGGAAAGGCATATTATGTTCACTAGGCCTCCAAAGACTCAAATAAGCCCTACGCCTACGGGCCTTATATTATGCGACATAGCGGCGGTTCGTCTGCGTCCGAGTGGGTGCATAGCCGCCTCCAACAGACGCGAGGCGCTACGGGACCGTAGTCCCGCGCGTCGTCATCATTGCCTCTCTTTAGTCGAATCCTACCTGAACCAAAAGTTCACTACTAGAGGGCAAAATCTTCAGCGCGGCATCCTTTATTAGTCCCTTTGCTCGAACCAACAGCGGATAGTGGCCCAAGTCGGTTAGGGGGCCAGGGGTTTTTTCACGACCTGCCCAAGTACGATTCACACGTTGGGCCTCGTTGCTCTTGCAGCAAAGTCAGTGTCAGCGCTACTTGAAACAATTATCATGGCATATGCGGCTCTCAATCAAAGACGACGTCTCTGCTGGAACTTTTAGTCAGAGTCATGCCAGCTTGCCTGCTCACCCAATGTAAGCGGCAGCTGTGCTTGCTTCGGTATCGCCCAACGCAGCACGAGACCCTCTGCAGCCCGTGCGACAATGCTCAGTCAGGTCGGGATTGCGAAAAAGCTGGCATTGAATCCAACCGTTTTTGTACGACTATACGTATCAATATCAGGTCGGGTTGTAATGCCGCGCGTGCGCAATGCGGCGTCTCTTGATAGGAGCTTCTCTCTACGTCGTTTAGCAATGAGCTGAACCTAACACATGCGTACATACAACATACATATTGATTGTGCCTAAGCTGTGCGGCTCAGGTGCGGATCCCCCGCCCAGCGAGCACGAGGATGGAACCGGGTGTGTGGTGTGTGCAATAATGCTGACTCTGTCTGTTGGGTCGTTGCCTACTATTTATATGTTTTTTGTCAAGCGGATTGTTCACATCAACCAACAAGACATATCTCGCACACGTGTATGAGTAATGTACAGGACGTGGGAGATCCGGGAAGTCGGTTCGGCGAATCAACTTACATCGGGCTCGCTCAAACGTCCTACTTGACACATGACAATACCTGGTACCAATGACATCTCGCACGCATCATATCCCGGCCTTGTCGACACTCTGGATGCGTAGCACTAGCGCTAGGTGTTAACATGCACGTATGTAAGTCGGTATGCAGCGTCCAAATCCTCATCTTCTGAGCTAAGCATGCTTTGCTTGTTGGCCCTAATTCAGACCCCCGGGCCCCTTCCAGACCGCCTTGGCTAATGAACGAATCATGCCCAATCACTCGTGCGAGTGTGTGTATGTGCCCTGTAACACGGGATGGTCTCATTGCTGTATCCATCTATTATGCAGTCATGTGTAATACTGCTGCTACTAATGTATGATAGGCCGAGGAGCTAGCTGCCAACAACAGTCTTCGCCTTCAACAGACGGTGACAACAAAATAATGCAGCAGGTCATGGCTAACCGACATCTCCTCGTCTAACCCAATTAATCTATTCCTTCCAACCAATGTTTGTTGCTGGTCTCACCGAAAATAAAACAAAGACAAGAGCTCTCTCTGGTTCGTTTATGCCTGAGCCTCTACCGTCTCCTCCTCGAGATTGGCCCCTGCTAGCTTCTCCGCCAACACGCTTGTCTCAGCGTCTACTTGCTGCTCCTTCTCCAAAATGTCCTTGTCGTTGGCCGTGTACTTGAATCCCGTGACACTCAAATCTGTGCCGCCCGTGAGATACTCCTCTGATTCGCCGATGGCCTTTCCAGCAGCCGCCCATCGCGTCAGTTTCTGCTCTCGCTTCTGTTTGCAGAGGTCGTTAAGGGCCGGCCAGTACGTCTCATGATCATACTCAAAGTCCAGGTCGCCGTTCCAATCGGAGCTCCACAGCTGCTCCGCCGGGACGTACTGCTTCATGTCCTCGTTGAACTTTAATTTCTCCCGTGTCACGGGGTCAATGAAGGGGGTGATGATTTTGAAGAATCCCTGAACCAGCCAAGGTACTGTTGAACAAGAAGTCGTGTTAGTTGGATGTCTTTTGTCATTCTCGTATTTCGGTTTTTACGCCAAGGTAAACTCGGTTTAATAAACGATTGAGAGGAGGGGGAGTAAGAAGAGTGGGCACACAAAACTTACCATTGATGATGAGTGCCTTGCCCAGCCTCTCGGGGTAGTGATTCTGCAGGATGTGCAACACCTCTCTGGCCGTTGACACGGGCACACTGGTGTTCTGTCTCTGTTTGCTGGGCTTGAAGTTGATCATCAAGCTCAGCATCTCGACGCCGGGGGGCATCATGTCCACGACCCTCTCCACCATGTAAAACAGGTGGTGAATCTGCCTCGGGCTGCTGTCCGTGTTCTGCCGGCCCGGGTTGAGATACTGACACGGCCTTCCCTGGCGATCGAAGCCCATGATGATCTGCTTGCCCGTCTCCTGCTCAGGCGAAATGTAGTCCGGCGTGAACTCGTCAATGCCGTACTCGCGCCTCCACGCCAGCGTCGACAGCAACCGCTTGGCCGCGTCGTCGACGGACCATTTGGTCGCCCGCAGGTAACGCAGCAGGCAGTCCCGCGTCAGCCAGGCGAGCTCGCGGTCCGTCAGAGGGCCCGACTTGTCCTTTTCCTTGTCGCACTTGATCTCTGTGAAGGCCTTGGCCTTTTCCAGCAGCGCCTCGTACTTGGTCTGCTGCTCTGGAGTGAGTTCCGGGCGAGGCACGGGCTTGCTGTCTGGCGTGGGCGCCGCGATGGGCGTCTTGAGAGGCGCCTCTGAGGTTGCTGCTGCAGCCATTGTGTTTCTGTTTTGTGTGACGGATGATGAATTGTCGTGTTGGTGTGTTGCAAAGAAAACAGTTTGCTTTGCGCACAACAGCTGCAAGTCGGTGAAAGGAAGTTTGACTGAGATGAAAGGCTGATGAATGAAATGCTTATCGCCAATCACAGACACACGCTGACGCCCCCTTTTTTAGTGACCTGCTCCCAAAGAAGGATTTCTCGTCCCTTCACTCACGCAAAGATGAGAAAAAGAAGCAATGAGTATTATATCTTTTCTCTTCTCTATTCTTCTCTTCACCAATTAAACAATAGCAACTTAAGATGAAAAGAAAACAATGGAAAACCTCAAGAGGAAAGGGGAACATCCCAAAGAATTATTTATCGCGACTAGACCGATATGCTAAAAATCTGGCCCCCGGAATCCCGACCGCCCCGGCTATTAATTTCCACTGAATAAGATTGCCGTCTGTGGTCTCTCTTTTTTCCTTTTTCCGACCTTTCTTTCTTTCTTTGTATTTCCCCCTGCATCCTCCGAATGTCTCGGCGTGCACCGCTTCCGGGCCACGCCACTCACGCCTTTTGGCTTGCCTTCTTTTTCGTATTCGTTTCTGTTGGTTGCTGACTGTACACTTGGACATCATAAATATTCATAATCACGTATTTTCACACATCTATTCACATCATAGCTCACTATCATTTTTTTATTTTACCTAGTCCTTGAATTGTATTCAAGACACGATTTATCATTATGAGTAGTTTTTCGTATTGCATTCCTACAGAGTCCTTCGTACGACGTGGTTGATCGGAATATTCGTCTCACTCATCTACAACCTTAAATCTTACCCTCGTCCTCTCTGCTGTACAGCTGTGTTACTGCGAGGCAGAATCCTCTCCGAGACTCCAGTGATCATGTCTGATATCTGCCTTGACGAATTTCCATGTCTTAATCAACGACCAAAAATCCTCCGAGGTAGTACAAGTATGAATCCCAAAGCCAAGCATTCAGTCATTTCTCCGACGTATCACCAAATACAAGCACTTCGCTCCTGGAAGTCAACAGAGCCATATCAAAGAAAACCCATGATCTGCTCTTGTTATTTATTATTTATAAGATCAAACCAAACAAAACCCTCGTTCTACCTCTACACCGTGTCCTCAAACTTGGAAAACCCAACTAGATCCCATCAATCCACCCGTATTGTCTGTTCTGTCCTTCCGGAACGCTCTAGTCGCTAGAAATTATGCAGACTTTCTATAAAAATTTCATAACCTTCATCGGAATCTCGCTGATTTTTTCTGCGCCTTTGAACCAAAAAGAAAACTTGGACCCCGTTCTCTTGCCGCAATTCCCTTTCCCTTTCGTATCGTTTCAAGCGCCTCCGTCTTGGGTTGTGCCAAATGCCAGTCTCTTTTATACCACTAAAACCTGCCCAGCGCCGCCGTATGTGCTTCCCTTCGACATACGATACATTACATAGATGAAAAGGGGAATCCTAATTAGTACCCTGCCCTGCTTCTGCTAGGACTCCTGTGTGGTTTTCGTGATGCTCTTTCTAGAATTAGCTTCTGGCTCGTCGCCGCGTCGTAGCCACAGACTTGTGTTAGATAATGTAGTCTAATACCTCTCGAGTCAGTAAAGCTGCATGGGAGCATTTTTGAAAGTACACGGATGACCACTTACTTATCCTCTGCCAACTCCTTCTGCCGCACGTCTTCAAATCCTTGCTGGCATTGCATCCACGCAGCCGCCCGCTCTTTTGGTCTAATCTTCTTTACCCAAAGTCGGAAATCTCCGGTGACAGGCCGGTGATCGCTCACCCTCACTTCATGCCGTCTATAGTCTAGTTGCTGTACTCTGCCGCGTCCTCGAAATAAGAGACGGTCACACCATGCGGGGCTTCTCCGCTTCTCGCTGGTATCATACGTGTCGGTTCCTACATCGTACTTGTATGTTGGTGCAAACGTGATTGGGAGTTCTTCGAATGCTCGTAGCCGTAGAGCTGGATTCCGGCGGCGCGCAACAAGCAACTGGTCACGCTCAAGGAGCTTGGCTAGATTGTTTTGCTCTACAGCCTTGACCACGGTATCTCGCGACATGGTATCGATACGGTAGTTGAGGTCACCGTTGAGAATGCAAAGCTCGTGGTCAAGAACCATGGAGCCATCTCCACCGCCGCTGAAAGTATCGATTCGAATCTCAGTGTCTCTTTCCACGGGGAATAGGTTGGCCTCGAGTATTGCCGCCGCATCATTGTGGCGTGAGCTGGCCTGTGTTTGGCCAGCGGCCAAGTGGCAGTTGATAAAACATAGAGATGTGTCGTCCACCTGGAAACGAACCGCAACTGCGCCCTTGTTTCCATGCAACCCTCCCATACCTCTCTTTACTTCGGCGCCGCTTAGATGCGTAATCCTGTCTCTCAGCGATGACTTGACAAAGACACAGGTAAACAGTCCCACCATGGGTGCAGTGTGGAGAAGGTGGTATAGATGATCTGCCGGCATGTAATCGTCCAACGTTTTGAGTAGAAAGTCGCGCCAGTCACGGTATTGATGGCTCATTCGTTCCTGGTCCGTCCCCTCCTTCTTCTTTGACTTGAGAAGTCGCTTTGCTGTCGCTTTCTTGTCCTCCAAGTCTACGAGCTCTTGGAACCCAAAGACCAAGATGTCGGGAGAGCCGCTAGATTGCAAAAGGTCCTGGAAAAAAGTGGCATCGCCATCAGAGTACCGGAGACTATGAGGGGTGGAAGCTCCAGCATTCCACGTAAATATCAGCGCTTTTATCTCGTCGAAATCGCAGTATGTCGTGTCCTTGGACTTCATCTCGTCTTCAAGCCAGTCATCCTGCAGCATACCGTCCCACACCTTGATCCGACTATCAGCACCCAGTGAGACAACTTGCAGCTGATCTAACTGATATGCACTGGCGAAATCCACCTTCATCTTCAAAACGGTACTGTCATGCGCCTGCCATTCCTTCAATACGACCCACGGCGTCTGAGCAACGTCGTAGACGCACACCTTGCCAGTGTTGTATCCTGCCCACATGTACTGGCCAACTCCAGCCAGCGTATTGATTTTCCACGTGCTGATATTGACAATCGTTTTGCAAGAATAGTCGGATGTGGAGAAGATGCTGATTTTCCCGTCAACGTGTCCCAAAAAGACTTTGCCAGGGAAACCCTTCATCAACGTTCCGGAAGTAATATCTCCAGCACCCTCCACTGTGATTGGCCTTGCCAGGACCTGGAATGCAGTGCGGTTATCTCGAGTGGGAGCAAATATCCGCAGCTGCTTGCCGGTCGCTTGCCAGAGCTCATCCCCAACCACCATCGAGAAAGTTTCGCCTTTAGGCACCTTGTAAGTTTGGTGCGGGTGGTTGTTCAAGTTTGGTTCTCCATCGCTGTCTGGGCCCCAGACGTGGAAATTGCCGCCTTCATCCACAGTCCACATCTCATTCAAGTGTCGATATATCTTGGTGACTTCTGACTTTCCATGAATACCCGCTTTGCAAATCAGTATGCGTTGTGTCGGGATCTCAACCTCCATAATCTCTCCCAGATTAGTGCCAATCCACACCTTGGAACCTTCTTGGTCAGGGTCTGCACTAGGCTTGAACGACACAGCAGTGGCCTTGACGCCCTCCGTGTGCGCCAGGCTGACGATCTGCTCTCCATCTAGCAGACTCCAAACACGAGTCAAGGGGCCAGTAGTACAGACATACTGGCCACAGACATCGAAAAGACGAGGGTCATACTTTGGCTGGATCTCGTAACAGCCCTTCTTGATAAATGGAGGCCGGCGGTTGGTACTCGAGCTGTCGGGATATGCTGTGATTTGAGCTGGAGGATCGGATTTTGGTACGACTCCTCCAACCGCCCCTTCATTTGCAACAGGCGTCGGAAAGTGTTTTACTACAGCAGCTGCAGCAGGCGCCGGAGAGGGGCGAGCATCCGAAGCATGATCGGCCGCCCCTAATTCCATCATTGTCATGGACCTCCCATGCGCCTTTAGTGATAGTTGTTGGGCGCTCGGATTGGAGACGACTCGGTTTGCATTAGAAGCTGGAGGCTGTGATACAGCAACAGCAGCTGTAGCAACCGGCGCATTGTTTGGCCCGGATGGCCGCGGCGGTTTAGGGGGCGCCTTCATTCCATTGTTCGCTACTGGCTGTGGGGGGATATCTGTGGTCTGAGGTCGTGCTGGCAAAGCAGGGCGAGCGCTGCCCGTTATCTGAGGAGTGATGGGGGCCCTGGCAAGGCCATTAGGCTCTCCTTCGCGTGCTGGCTTCCGCACAGACAAGGAAGGGCGAATTGTTGGCTGGGTCGGCTGGGTTGGCTGTTCAAATGCTCCTGCAATCTGCTTTGTCCTACTCGGCGCATCATTCTGCTGCGGTAGCTTTGGTCGCACGGGCAACTCGGGGGGGTTCTCTTCCACCTTTTCAGGGATTCTCGCCTCGCCAAAAGGAGAGGATTCCTGAGATCGACTAGGTCTTTTCGTAGCCGGTCTCCCTCTCGTCTCAACACCCGTAGCTGCCCTCATCAATGTTCTCTCTGATCGCGAAGCAGGGGGGGGCGGCGGCGCGGGTTTGAATTCCTTCTCTCGCTTTAGCTCAGCCGATCGCCTAGGAGGCGGTGGTGATGGAGCTTTCGAAATCCCTTGCTTTGGCGATCGGGGTGTTGCGGTGCCACTGATACCACCATTGCCGGTAGGAGTAAGCGGTCGACTTGGTATTCTGAGGGGCGTAGGGGATCGGCTCGACGTCGCAGAGGATATGGTAACCGGATCTAAGAATGGTGACTGCTCCCCCGGAGCAATATTCAGCGCGCCTCCTTTGGGGGGTGACAGAGGAGGCTGAACTGTAACTGCAGGCGGGTGAAGGGGCACTGGCGGTTTCGTCGCGACAGGCGGTGGCCGTGTAGAGAGGGGAGGCGGTGGGATCGGTGCCCCTCTATCTCGGTTTGCAGGGGAAGCCGTTACAAAGGCTCGGTCCTTCAGGATCGATGGCTTGGCGGGAGTAATTGGGGAAATAGGCGTGGGCGTCGCGTCTTGAGATGCCTTGAGGTTTCTTAACCTATCCGGCTTTGGCCCCGGCGAGACGTTCCGCGATTGAGGGGTGGGAGCAGGAGCGGAAGCGGACTGGGGTTGAGGTTGCGGCGGGCCGGCTTTGTTCATATTCTCAAACCGGGCGAGGAGGGAGGAGACGGGCCTCTGGAAGGAAGAGCAAAACGTTAGTATCTTAATCCATACCTGCTGCTGAGATAACTCACAATGGAAGTGCCATCAGGCCCGCTGCCTTCTGTCTGTTCTATACTGGGGGAAGACATGATTTCTGGTCGGTGGGGTCCTGGGCAAGATCACCCATTACACCCACGGCTTGGACTCCTACAAGATCATACGCGCACCAAGAGATGGGGCAAGTGTGTCGTAGAGCACACGGACAGACGGTTGGAGAATAAGCAGAAGAAAACCGTATAACGCGGTCGTGTGATAGGTGGAAATCGTGCGGCCTTAAGGGGGGAGGATTATCGAGGGGCAGAGCAGAGGATCGCGGTGACGAGTTGGAATTCGAGTGTTCGGACGGTATGAGCGCTGGAGGCTCTAGAGCATTCTGGCACGGCCGGATAGCTTGCGAAACAGGTGAAGCATCAACCGACTGGCTTCAAAGCGAACGGAACAGAGAAAGGGGGGATCTCCTGCAACTCTCGTGGGAAAAAGCTTCCAAGTTTGTCGAGGTGCTTGCGTGTCTTTAGATGGTGCGGATGATCTATGTCATATCCAGAAAAAGGCTGGGCCCATTAATTAGCACTGTAAATTAGATCTCGGTAAGGATGCCCCTGCACAGTGTGAGCCGGCTATCCACCACGGGCGTCTGAGCGCTAAAATTGTCGCTGAAAGCCAGTGGACAGCCAGTGCGCAGCGGCTCTTGGCCAATTGCACTTACAATACCCGGTGCATCGCCGCCTGCTAAGCTTTTTGATCCGACGACTTGGCTTTGTCCTAGCACATCAACTCGGAACTTGCATCTTACCGACTCCACCGCTGCGATATTTGACAAGCTCCTGAAATCACCGCATTCCTAGAAATTGTACCGACCGTCACGATGAACACTGTAGGTGCCTCTCGCTTTAGCTCTAGCACTGGGATAAGACAGCTTTTTGCTTACTCTCGTTGTTCAGGTTAAATCTTTCTGGTACTAGCCCGCCTGTCCTACATGTCACTGCTCACGAACACAGCCATTTGCTAACCAGACATGCCATGTTCTTCTGCGCAGGCTTGGATGGGGCTCCCTTTGCGTCGGTAGGCAGATACACTTACACTGTTCTCCTTTTGCTGAATCCCTCAGCTGATATGTCATGGGCAGCTGGTGGCGGTGCATACTATTTCGCCAAACAACAAATCCGGGCTGATCGCCAAGCCAAGCTCGAGGCGCACCACAAGAAAATAGCGGCCAACAAGGCCCTGGAATATGAAGCGGCTGTGGCCTCTGGCAGTGCTGTAACGAGCAACGGTGGCCCTGCAAGGACTGACAATGCCGGTTCGCCGAGCACGGAAGCCAGCAACGATCCCGCGGCCACGAGGCATGCGCCAGCGACAGAGTCTGAGCGTGTAGCCGAGAAAAGCAAATACGAGAGCGATACGCCGTATCGAGCTCGTAAAGGGGACAGATTCAGCTAAAGAGACGAAGAACAAAGAAGAAAAGAGGAGCCTCGTTTGATTGGGGTTTATGCTGGGCATCCATGCTGGGCTTGTATATTAACTTCCATGGTGTAAAATAATGCCCTTATTAGCAGGGTTGTATATAGTATTCGCGCCGCGCACTGACGCAAATCCATTCTCCAAGCCTGGCTCAATGAAACAAAGAATGTTGGCAATTGACAAAGAAAGCTGTAAGTTCAATTAGCATGTGACGGGATAAACCACGCGGCAAGCATCTAGAACCAGGGTGCAGTTGTTTCTCTATCATCCTTTGATCCGAGTGAGATTTTTTTTTCTCTGTTGGTACATCTTCTTTAGCTTCTCTGTATGCGATAGTCTCAAATTTTGCGAATTCGTTTTGCTTATATAGTAACAATATGGATTACAATCACATCTTTTCAATTAACCCGTCGACACTCGCCCTGCTTCTTTCATTCCATACAAGCTCATGTCGTTGGCCCAAAGCTTTCGCGAGCTTCGGAACAAGCTCTTGCAAGCTACAAGGTACCTCCGTGGTTTTCCCGGCATCTGCGACAAACTTCCAGCCTCGAGCAACTTCAAGCTCCTTCGTTAACCTTCTTTATATCTGAGCTCTGGGAAAATCAACGGCTTTCTTGCACCCTCGTCTGGGCCGCCTTTTCGCCCGCCATGGCTTCTCCAGAGCTGGCCATCACCAAGGCGACGCTGTCAGCGACTCTCTTTCGCGCCGATCCCATCTCGCTGAACCGCGCCGCGGTCGACGACTTCTTCTCGCTGCTAGACAACGCCATCGTCCAGTGCTCCCGCCAGAACGTTCAGGTTTGACACATTGCTCGCAAGCATTTTGTCCCGTCCGCGCACAGATCACTAAACTCCCCTGGGTTAGAAATGTAAGGCTTGGATAGTCGAGAATATTGTGCCTTCCTCCGCGCGCTGCACAGCCTTGGGCAAGTTCTGGGCCGTCTTGTCCAAGAATTTGGCCGTAGAGAATGACGGGAAGCGCCCCAGCACCAAGAGACGGAGGCTGCATCTCCTTTATATTGCCAATGACGTCCTTTTCCATGAAGTTGTGCGCCAAAACAACCGAAAGCTTGGAGAGACGTGGGCTGGAGTCCTACCAGCAATGATTGGGAATGCGGCGGCTTTCGACAACTGCCCCAAGCACAAGTCTAAACTGAGTGAGCTGATCAAGCTGTGGGAAGACAAGTCCTATTTCTCCCCCGAGGTGATTGCCCAGCTTCGCACGGCTCTGACCAATGGCTCTGCCGAGATAACTGCTGTAAACCTCGAGCTCTCGGAGAGCTCACTGAAGCTCGCAAAGGATGCGCCATACATTCTGCCCTCCTTCCATGGAGATGCTTCCGTTCCCTGGTATGATCTTCCGGCTGGAACATGGTTACCTCACATCACCCCAAACTCTTCTAGGCCTATGATCCCCGACCAGGTCCGCCCCATTCAGTTGGCAGCAGGGCCTGCTGAGAAGGGAGTTGTGGATGCTGTCAAGACGCTGCTGAAGGATGCAGATTACATTTACTCCAAGGATAGCGACCCGGGCGACGACCTCAACACGGGATACAGTGAAATGGGCGAGCGCATCATCATAGACGAAATCACAGGCGAGGTTATTGGAGGAGAGAGCTACTACGGCTGGTCTCGCCAATTCTGCGAGCGTATGAGGGAGAGGCTAAACAAGTCAAAGAAAGCCTCCGCAGAGCGTTCGCGATCAGCATCAAAGTCGCGGCCAAAATCAAGATCCAGAAGCCTCTCCCAGGACCGATCCCGAAGCTCCTCTCCGCCTTCGTTCAAACGCCCCAGGCTTTCGTCGCGTTCCAGGAGTCGCAGCCGACAACGAGGTCGATCGTATAGCCATAGCCGCAGCCGCAGTCGTAGCTACAGCCGGAGTCGCAGCCCTAGCCGCCCCCGTGGTCGCAGTCGTGATCAGAGCCACGATCATGATGGTCGAAGTCGAAGCCCAGGTGGGAGGTACGGCAACAACGAGCGGCCTGACTCGAGGTTTCGCTCGTACGATGATCGGCCTCCTCAACCTACCTCTGTACCACCACATATGCCATTTCCTCCTCCTCCTCCTAACTCTATGGGATTCCCATTCCCGATTCCACCCCCTCCGCCTCCCCCCCTGGGAGGATTTCCACAGCCGTGGACCCCTGGTACGGTACCTCCTCTACCGTTCAGTGCTCCCCAAGACGGCTGGGTGCCTCCTCCTCCTCCCCCCAATGTGGTGGCTCACCTCATGAATATGAACCAGTTCCCCGCAGGATCTGTACCCCAGCCGCCGCAGCCTCCTCAACCGCCTCTGCATAACAACCATTATGGACGCGGAAACGGCGGGTATAGGGGTCGTGGAAGAGGTGGGTACGGCCGTGGTGGCTATCGAGGGCAGTATTAACTGCTCATCGTATTTTCAAGATACCAATTTATAATGCAGGGCGTTTAGGTCAATGTGATGACAGGAGGGCTTGTCTAGGGTTTTGTAACGATTTTCTTTCTTAGACTCAGATTTACGTGATGAACATGGCTCGTAAGCCTCACGAATAGTGTATGTGTATTGCTAGATATTTACCCTTTCAATTAAATCTAATAGAAGCTATCATGATGATGCTACTTAATGACAGGCACTTACCAGGTACCGAGTGAGAAACGTACAACTTTTACGTCAACAGTCTAGAAAATAAAAAGTTCAATACAATACAATGAAAAAGAACAAAGCAAATAGTCTATTCGAGTCAAGTACACACAAAAGCACACACAATTCCCCCACAACTACCAACCAAAACCCAACTCACACCCCCCATCAGCAAGAGAGACAAGAAGAAGAAACAAAGAAAACCCCCAAGCTCTCCCGTCTTGTCCTCCCTCTTGAACATGGAAAAAAAATACAACCGCTATTCTACCAACACAATGCCCTAGCTCCAACAATGTCTGGCAATCTATAGCCTAAACACTTTTTTTTCTCCTCTGCTTCCATGTTCAGGGGGCACATTGCAACAATCCCCATTCTGCGTTTTTAGCATCCCCTGCTGAACAAATGAAATAAAAGGGATAATAAAGGACGAGAAAAGGAGTAAAAAAAAATAATGATTATTGGATCGACCCCCCGTCGTACATGAATCCTGCTCAATATCGGTGTTTTGCAAGTCTGCCTATGCAGATGAACATGAGAAAAGGACGAGGAAAAAAAAGAGAAGAATCATCAACATTACTTGAGTCACCAAGCCCCTCCGCAGCCCCATTCAAGCAGTCAGTCCCCTTATAGCCCGAGCCCCGACGTTTGATCTGCCATCCAAAAAAACCCTCCCTGAAAACTACTGGGCAGCTCATAATCCCCCGGCACCTACAATAACAGTACTTCCACTGAGTCTATATTGCAAGACTCTCGGTTGCCAATAATAGACATTAGCGGGAATGGAGGGCCATGGGACGGGCAGAATCAAGAAGACGAAGCGAAGCAATTGGTCTTCAGCCTGTTAGGAGGAAAGGCTCGTTTGTCAAACCGAGACTATCTACTTCGGTTGGACCCTACGGAGCTTTGTCGCTCATGAGCGTTTGGGCGACCGGAAGCATCTTGAAGCTTGAGCGAATCAAGGCGTTTTTGGTTGTCTTCGGCAGCGGGATCGACCTCGTCGACTCGCGGGAGGTTACCTCCTTGAGCCCTGCCAGGCGCCTCAGCGTGACCCAGGCCCAGTGATGCCCTCCGCTCGTCAGCCTGCTGAGATAGAGCGGCCCACTTCCGCTCCCGCAGCGCTTCTCGAGCTGCTGCACTGTTCTGCTGCTCCGTGTAGTCGTGGGAGCAATCGTCGAAGAGTTGGGGGTTGATCTCCATGAAAAGCTTCATAGCATTGTAAACCATGCCGTGGATTGTTCTACTCACAAGTTAGTTCATACGGTGCCACATTTTCCAACCCAAGAAGCGTCGTCAACGTACCTATTCCAGTGACCCTTAGAGTTTTCGTAGAGAGGAGCAAACATGATGGGAAGAATGATTTCCACGTTGTCGCTTACAAGGTTGCAGAAGTATTCGTTGTTCCAGAAGTACAACGCACGCTCGGCGACTTGGAAATGAGGGCTGGCCACTGACTTGGCAAGCTGGTGGAACAGAGGCTCTTGGACCTTGGCGAATTCGGCCGGATCCATCACTTCGAAGATGTCTTCAACCTCATTCAAGAACATTACCTCCTTTGTGCTGTTAACCTTTGGCCAGTAGCGTAGCAGCCCAAGAACGACCTATGTGGAGCCTTTTGTCAGTATACTAGCAACGTGGTCGGTAAGATTGGTGAAGAGGGCCTCCTTACATCTTCGGTGAGAGATGCATCTTTCTCCAGAAACTGGACAATACAATAAGCGAGCTGAGGGTGGTACATGCTCAAGCTCTTGGGCTTGTGCAGGGGGAGCAAGACGCGGGTTAAGAAGATTTTGTGCTCCTCCTTCAGAGGCAGGGCGAATCCGTTAATAATGGAGCCCAAAATCTCTAGGAGCTCGGCAATGCCGTTGAACCTCTCGGTTTCGTAGGTGAACTGGAAGAAGACGTTGTTGATTGATCGTCGAATAAACGATCGAAGGTTGAGGAACTTGCCGTAGATGCGATGCAGGGTCGTCTTCAAGAAGTCTCGCTCTCGGGGGTCCTCAGAGTCAAAGAGATCCAGCAGCTGGAGCACAAAGCTGTGGTCAATGTGGGCCTTGGCAATGTTGGTGTTGAAATCCTGGCTTTCAATGAAACGCAAGAAGAATTCGTAAACGACCTGGATGTGCGGCCAAGCAACCTCCAGAACGGGCTCGTCCTCCTCCGGATCGAAAGCCTCGCCCTGGGGGTTCAATGGGGGTGGGATTGGTCTGAATAGATTCTTGCTGAACATTTCGACGACTCTGGGATACATGGGCTCGGTGATGACCTGCCTGTTGTTGGCAACGTAATCCAATAGTTCGTGAAGAGCTAGTCGCTTGATCTCCTTGGCTTTCATGTCACCACTAGCGTCGTTAAAGTCAAAGATGACATTGCACTGATCAATCTTTTGCATGAACAGCTCCTGGCGCCTGTTAGGCGGTACTTCGTGGAAGCCGGGAAGCTTCTCCAGCTCGCGGTGGGCGGAAATGTCAAATCGCGATGAGTGCTGTCGCTTTGGTGTCCGCAAGCCTTCTGGGATAGCATCTCGGTTATCCATGCGATTGATCATGAGAGACTTCTGACCCGGTTTCGGGGGGGCTAGTTCATGGGGCATCGTCTCGGTAGCTCCAGGAGGAGGGATGTGCTAGAAGGGGGGGAGAAGAGCAATCAGCGTCAAAGATCGTGAGCGGCTCGTGGGCTTGAGCGAAACTTACACCTGGGGTCGGGCTGATGACGACAGTTGGAGGTCCTCTGCCGCCCGCATTGGCACCGTTGGGGTTGGCAGCGCCGCCCATGGGACCAAAGCGGTCAGCGAGGCCTTGTTGAGGAGCACCAGAAAGGCCAGATGGCTGGCCAGCACCGTGATCGCCTCCATGGCCAGCATTCTGCGGCAGCGGCTTGTTGCGTAAGTCGTTGAGGGTCGATGTCGAGGACGATGGGGTCAATACCGGGGACTGGTTGGAGTCTCGAGACGAGGGGGACGAAGTTCCATCCTTGGAATCCTTATTCTTCTTGGAGGACTTTGTGGCATCTTTGCCTCGCGAGAGCTGGTTGGACGACTTGGCATCAGCGACTGCCAGCTAGCTGGACAAAGGGGAGCGACGCCGACGGACAGCACCTAGAGCGCGCAGCGGGTATCAAGGGAGGGGGGACTCACTACTCTCTGGCTGAATCGCTTCATCTTGGCTTGCAACACTGCTCAGGAATAACTATATCGAAGACCGGAAGCCGTCCAGCCAACTCCGTAGCCGCAGTGGGGTAGCAAGGCAACACACAGTCGGGATGCGGAGCGGAGGTGAGGCGAGCCTAGGCGAAGGGGGGCAACGCCAGCTATGCCGGGGGTAAACGGCGTCGTCGGGCCACGAAGGCGCGTGTTTGCAGAGGCGATGGCAGAGGTGATGACCTGATTGCGTCGACGTCTGTGTAGGAGGCGGCTTCGACCTGGGAGGGACAGAGAGGGCTCGTTTGGACGCAGGAACGCGGGTCTCAGGGAGCTGGTCGGAGACAGCAAGAGGGCAGGGGTCGATCCGGTGCGATGGATGGCAGTCCGCCCAGAACAGAGTAGCAGGATTGGATTGGATTGGACTGGGCCGGAGGGTGTTGGGGGCGGCTTCAGGGTGACCAATTGTCGTCTGGTCGCGCAGAGTCGACGTCGAGAAGGCGATGGGCTGGTCTTTGGCCTTTGATCCGCCTGTCGCCCGAGAGAGATCGCGAGATAGAGATGAAAGAGAGGTCGAGAGGCAGAGGTAGAGAGCGTCAGCGGCGGGCTGGATGCTGGCAGCACGCTCAGATCAGATCAGAGGAGCTAACAACAAGCAGCTTGGAGGTTTAGCCGTCAGAGAGGCGTTGACGCGGGGGAGTTGCTGTTGCTGAAGAGTCGAGACGTGGAACCTGAACCTGCCTGTACGGCTGTACCTGTGCCTAGCCGGCGCTCAGGCGATCACTGCTGCTGGCAGTACTGCCGGGTACCTGTCCAACGATCCGGTTGTAGGGGCTGGGCTGTAGCCTGTAGGGGCTGTAGGGGCCGTAGGGGCGAGTTGTTCGCTAAACACTGGCACTAAGTCCGATTCCCCCGTAGCGGCTCAATTGCTCCAGCTACACAATGACTGAATCAATTGATCGCGACGGGAAACAAACGAGAGAATGGACGGCGACCAGCTCGCTCAATGGGCACGACACCTTTTGTGATTTGATCCCACCAAAGGACTGTCGTCTCCAATGACCCAGGCATTCAGTGCCAGTGTTGTCCAAGCTCCTCGACAGGCCTTCATACTGTGCGGCACGTCTTAGGGCACTGTCCAGGCGCTGCAGTGGTCAGGATGGACAGTGCCGCTGGCCAATCGGAAGTGCAGAAGCTCGAGTCTCAAACACCGCCCCAACAAGCGCGTGATGCGTAAATTACGTACCTCCTTACCTGGGGCCTCATTTAGCGTCTGGAGCGACACGGTGCGCGGTGCCCCTGGCCTGTACTGTATGCCACCCCATTCCAGCTCCAGTTGTTTGATTCAGACTGTTTCGCTAGCTGGAGCTTTTTCAGCAGCTGTTGCAGGGGTCTTGTTTGGCATCAAATCTGCCGCCATTGATCCATCCATACGAGTATGAATGAAAGCTAAAAGGTATTAAAGCTTCACAGAAAAATCCTGCGCCATGGACACGCCTCGTCAAGAGGACGTGGGAATCGGCAGCTCAGGAAGCATAGCGAGGAACCCGGCTCAAGACCGCCGCGAGGATGGCGCTCCTCGATATGCCATACCACCAAGGGAGCTCACTGCGGTCGAGATCCCGGCAGTTGTTGAAGATGTTGACCGAGCAGTCAAGGCATTTGGCAGGGTTCCTTCTCTACGACATGTAAGTGCTATGCCGTGGCTCATATGCAACAGGTTGTGTCTTGTCGATTTGCTCATAAATGATTTGCTACGTATAGGTTCTGGATCCTCTAAGGAACTCAATACCACTGTATATAAATCCAGAGGAACCTTTTTGTCCGCCCATCATGTCACATAACGCCAGGTCTCATAATGTCGTGCTCAAGGTCACAGTTCCCAAACGAACTGGGAGGAAGCGCAAACGTGGGACGGACGAGCCCTGGCAAGGTGACGTAGAGCTTCAAGGCGCCGATGCCTCATCCTCAGAAAACGTCCGTTCCATAGCACGCCTCGATGATCCAAGGCTTCTGAGACGCAAACTGGAGGACAATGTCGACAAATACCACGTCGAGGCTGTCGGATTGATCAAGCATACTCATCGCTTCAGGGGCTTGGCAGATTTTTACTGGGACATGGACAAATCGTCATTCGCGCAAAGATTTGTCGACCAAGTGTTGCCTGGAGATGGTATGTAATTCCCTTCACCCATGCCACCTGACGATATACTAACGACGACCATAGTCGAGAAGCTCAAGCAGTTCAAGTTTACACCCGGCATCGACCAAGGCTCGAATGTGGATATCATACCGCCGCCCATCTTCACCCACATGAGTCTGCCATTCAACTACTTTTATTCACAGAACCCGTATGTCCGCTTAACAGAAGATGGCGGAACCGTCAACACAACAGCGGTCAAGCAAGTTGGCCACTTCATAGGAACAGAAGATGCCGCCCCTATCGGGCCCCAAATCCCCCCCGACATGACTGATCCGCGTATGGTGGAGGTTATCGCTCAGCTGGAAGAAGCGTTTGAAGACCGTCCAGTCTGGACCCGTCGGTCACTGTTGAACCACCTTGCCGGCAAGCTTCGAAATTGGAACGAGCTGAAAAAGTACCTCAACTATGCAGCTTATCAGTTCAAGGGCGGGCCTTGGAGAGATGGAGTAGTTCCGTACGGGATCGACCCCAGGACTGACCCCAAGTATCGCATATACCAAACACTCATGTTCAAGCTTCCTAAGCAGAAGCGAGCCCGGAAAGACCAAACGTGGCAGTCCTTACGCAGAGTCCAGATGGGCCGAACAAAGGAGTTTGTCCAAGAGTTATCGGCCAGCCACATGTTCGACGGAGAGACATACCACACCGATGGCAAGGTGTGGCAGGTGTGTGATATTACAGATCCATTGCTCCGGGAACTGCTAGATAATGCAGAAGTGCGTTCGACGTGGGATGTTAGTAGTGGATGGTATCACGGAGGCTTGTGGGCAAAGGTCAAGGCCATTATGAAGACGAAGCTTGTGGCGATCCAGTTTGGTCGGCAGTTGACCAAGGAAGATTTCGCCCCAACGCTGCAGTGCGGAGATCAGACGCCCATTCGATCTACCTCGGCCACTTTTCATCTTCCTCTACCTAATCTAAACCTAACAACTGAGGAGCTTACGCAACTGCGAGGTCGAGAGCCGTCCAAGAAGAAGAGCCAGGTCTACAATGTGAGAGTTCGCCCTCGCGCTAAAATAGACGTCGATGCTATGGAAGAACAGTCTGTTGTTACATCCCACGATGCAGATGCAGATGCAGACCTCGAGGCAGACGCAGAAGCGGAGGCAGCAAGCATACTGGGCAGAATGGAACAGAGCGAGGACTCTGAGGCTGGCAGCGATGATGATGACGACGAAGACGAGGATGACGACGAGAACGAGAACGGCTCCGAAGAGGAAGATAGAATGGAGCACACTGGCTTTGGAGGAGATGAGGACGACTACGGCGAGCTGGATGACGAATAGTAGTGGATTTGTAGCAGATAAGAAACCACTAGATATCATCATCCAAGCCTACACGATATTAAGCTTCAGACAGATAGTTGCACTCAAATGCGCCTCCCAAACTAGTGTGCAGACAGAAAGTCCATAGTTTGTGGTCTGATAGTTTTGATGGATGCGCTGCAAACGCAAATCAACAGCCGTGATTCACTGTGCACCTGCCCTTCAGCGGCTTTGATCCCTATCTGAGGCCACACCTTGTGCCTTAGGCTGCCTATGCTTTTATCTCACTTCTATCTCATGCAAACCTAATGCCACTATTTATTGCTCTTTCACCCCCAATCCTCCGTTTTCTCCCTTTCCATTTTGCATCAATCCTCTTCTATCCCACTCACGAGACGATAATTGACCTTTGAGTCTCACCTATCCCTATTCTACAAACTTTGAATTCCTCCAACAGCACAATGGATTCTTCTCATCCGTTTTCCGGCGGGCCTTGGTTCTGCAAACACTGCCAGAAGCCGTTCTCTGTTTGGGAACACTTGGTAGAACACAAGAAGGCCAAGCGGAACGAAAACAAAGAGGACCACATTCATTGCAAGTTCTGTGGTCGAGATTTCCATACCCTGGAAGGAGAGATGAAACACATGCAGGTGGTGAGTCAATCGGCACATGCCTTCACTCTTCTAAACACACGAACACAGAATCTTTGCTAACCTCAAAAACAGGAGCATCCCCTTGAGCAGAATATTGACTGTCCTGGCTGCGGCCAGGGTCCTTTCAAACGCTTAGGCTCTCTCATGAGTCACATCGAAAGAGGGTTTTGCACACGCATCGACAGTGACCTCCTCGATGAGCTCAGAGAAGAGAAGCTCGAGTTTCCACGACGCTTGGAGCAGCTGACTAAAGAGTCAATCATGGGAAATTACATGAAGTATATGCCATCGCCCAATGCAGAGACCTCAATCTCGGGCTGGCACGTTGAAAAGGAGACTCCTTCGTTCAAGATGGTCCCAGAAGAGTTCCCGGATTTGTCTACTACGGCAGTTGATCCCACGCAATCTCCCTCTGTCACCACGGCAATCGAATCAGAGCCTAGCAAAGTCAATCGTACTGATAAGAAGACTACCCAGGATCAACTTAAGCTTCCTTTTAGATTAGCCAACAAAAAAGAGATAGCACCAATCTCCAGCAGCGAAAAGAAGGCCCAAGGTTTAGGACGACTTCCTCTTCGATTACTCTCCGACATCAACCGTGGCAACAATGTCGAAGCGTCGAGCTCCGTTCAGCGACCTCAACCAGTCTTCAAATCGGGTGTGAACACTGTCGTCGCTGGCATGGATCCTGATGATCCAAATAACCCGTCATTCAATGTAGCCCGCTACCGGTGCCCAATCACTGAGAAATGGAACTGCCCAAAAATACCGTGCAGGTAAGAATATTACTTCAATTTGTGGATTAGCCCATGTGCAGACGTTGACATTGTGTAGAAAAGTGTTCAAGACAGCCAAGGCACTTATTGGCCACCTTCGATCGCCAGCTCATGGAAACAAGACGTATAGATGCCCGTGCTGCCTCAAGATGTTCAAGACTTTGGCAGGCATAACTTCGCACGCGGAGACTAGAGGCTCCAAGTGCCGCATTCAAGACACTGTTCACTACGAGATTTTCATGGGCCAGCTGACGGCAGGCATTGTTGATATTGAAAGAACTCGATATCAAGACGGAAGCATCATCTTCAAGACTTCGGAGCAGGTGAAGCAGAGACTTCGTGGAGAGGTCAAGGAGAATAAGACCAAGGATCCGATCATTACCAACCCAGAGAAGGTTTATTGGTAGAGGTAGCCACCGCTCCTTGCGCCATGATGCTGACTTTTGTTTTTTGGAGGGTTGATGAATTACTATCCCCTATTCTAGCTCGTAGTTTTAAGATTCAGGTAAGATAAGATCGGAGGCCGACGAAAGGAACGTAAGATCATAGCTAGCAGTCACCGCCGAGGATGGCATTTAGCAAGACTAGGAAATAACAATTTGCTTTCAAGATGATTAAAAGAAACGTGAAGCATTGAGTCGTTGCTTGTAGATAGAAGCAATGGAGTTGTGTTGAATTCATACCATAGTCAAATAGTATAGGGTAGGTAGTATAGCGGCTACGGGGCCCTGACTGTTCTAGAAACTGGACAAAGCTGTTTCAGGCTGAGGCCCGGCGACTCGGGAAATGTCCCGAAATCAACTGCGCCCCTGGATGACCTAAGCTCTACTAACCAGGTGTACGAATCCCTCCAAACGATACAGGCTTGATTGCTCAGCGCCAGCTGTCAGATTGATTAGACAAAAGAGCAATCTCAAATGTGCGAGTCGACCCGTCGCAGCCAATCTCGATTGCCGAGCCGAGTGGTTCCTTATTCGTTGCGAGACTGACTTTTGGAACAAAGAGAGAGGTCGATCCGATCCCACCCGCGCTGAAGACCAAGATCACGGCGTAACGACCAGACGACGAACGAGGGGAGGCAGAAGCAGAAGCACCAGCAAGGAAGGGGTCGGGCTGCGGCTGTTTTAATGGAAGACGAGTCGTCCAGCGACAATCCCAGCATGGCGTTCCGTTGGGCGCGCCGGTTCGAGCGCGCGTGTTGCACGACGGCCAAATACTTTCCCTTGGCGTTTGTCTACGGGTTGACGTCGTGGGCGTGCTGGGTGGTGGTGAGCATTGGAAGCGAGAGCGACGGTTCCCACTGGAGAGGTAGGTAAAAGAGAGAAAGAGAAAGAGAGAGGCATGGCGACGGTGTATCTGGCAGGAATGGCTGGCTGACAAAAGTCTGGCGCGCGCGCACATATACAGGCTCGACATCCTCATTCTTTGGCGTCCTGCTCTATCTACTACTCAACTGGTCCTACACGACGGCCGTCTTTACGGATCCCGGATCGACGACGAATGACGATGGCTACGGTCTTCTCCCGACGAGCGGCGGCGGCCAGAGCCGCATAGCGACATCCTTCACAGTCAAGAGCGATGGGGGGGTTCGATTCTGCAAGAAATGCCAGGCCCGCAAGCCGGACCGCACGCACCACTGCTCGACGTGCCGCCGATGCGTGCTCAAGATGGACCACCACTGCCCTTGGCTGGCGTCATGCCTGGGGCTGCGCAACTACAAGCCCTTTATCCTGTTCCTGGTCTACACCACCATCTTTTCCTTTTACGCCTTTGCCGTCAGCGGCTCGTGGTTCTGGACGGAAGTTATGGACGACTCCAAATATCTCGACACGCTGCTGCCCATCAACTTTATCATGTTGGCGGTCATGAGCGGCATTATTGGGCTTGTTGTCGGAGCCTTCACGTCGTGGCATATCATGTTGGCGTGCAGGAATCAGACAACGATTGAGTGTCTTGAGAAGACGAGATACCTGTCAACGGTCAAGAAGACGCTGCATCAGGCCCAAAACCTCGCCAATGGCTTCCCACAGGCGAGGCAGTTTGTCGACTTTCACGCGAGCGCGCTACCTGGCATCACCACTAGGGAGGAGGGTGAGGAGCGGCGCATACAGGAGCCAACGCCCAGGGTGCAAATGTCATATGAAGAATTGGAACGACACCAGAGCCGCAAGCGCTATGAGGAGTACCTCGACGAGCAGGACTCGGAGAAGCTGCCCAACGCCTTTGACCTTGGCTGGAAGCGAAACCTGCTGCATCTCCTGGGACCCAGCCCCTGGCTGTGGTTCTTGCCCATCTGCAACACGACCGGAGACGGCTGGAGCTGGGAGGCCAACCCGAAATGGATCTCAGAGCGCGAGAGGCTGAGGAGTGAACGAGAGGAGCAGCGCCAGAGAGAGGTGAACGCGGGCTGGGGATACGGAGGAGACATTCCGTCGTCGACCGCGGACGTCACGGGTAACTACCACGGCCGCGGACCTCTGAACGGGGTCAACGGTGGCGCGAGAAGAGCTCCGAGCAAGGCGGATCGCATTCTGGGTAGAGACCCGAACATGTACGCCGACAGCTCGCAAGACGTGCCCATGCGAAGGCTAAGCCCGCGTGGCCGCGCGGCGCCACCGGAAGATGATTTGCTGGAGACGGATGAGGAGGAACAAGGCAAGTTCAGCCCCGGCAACGGCTCCCAGACGGCCGCCAGCCGGCTCGAAGCTGAACGGGTCGCCATGAGCGTAGTGACCAATACACGCTCTTGGGGTCGCGGCGGCGCGAGCGGAATGCTGCGCCATGGGAGTCAGCAAAGCAACAACAGCAGCCGAATGGAGAGCCCGAGCTCCGAAGTGAATGACGATGGCGTCGATTAATTGAATGACGGATACATTTCGTCGTCGTCCCCTTTCCGTCCCCGATTTTATTCGATTTTATTCGTTTCGTTTTTTGTTTTCTTCTTTCGACATGGCGGTTTGCCCATTTTTTCTTCTTCCTTCCAATGTGGCGAGTAATCTATTTGAAAGCTTTAATCTTGTTCTATATTACTCTGTCTTATTACACTTTACACTACAGCGGATTTGGAACAATCGGTAAATGAAAAGGGGGGGTTAAGGGAGGAGGAGAAGGTTAAGACGGCGAGGATCCTACTTCTTTTTGTTTTTCTCCCGTCCGGAAAGAATGGGATTTTGTTTAGACAAGAGTGAACCACGCATCCACGGCTGAGATTGAGATAACCAAGGGGGAAAAAGGGGGGGGCAAGTTCTCTATTCACGCCACTGAGACGAACTCCCTTTTTTGATGAGAGGAAACGGATGGTTTTAGTGTCTGACGCATATATATGAACTGAGCGGCAATGCTTAATACTATGTAGCTGCTTTTCTTTTGCTATTTAGAGACGGGGGGAGATTGAGGAGGCCTCTAGAGAAAGCAAAGAGCCTTAATGTCTGTTTTTACCATTGGATGGTGTCTTAGTTCCAAAGTGGCTCTTAATTTGTGCTTAGTGCTTTGTTGGAACACCGACTGTTGCTTCAGTTAAAGAATGCTGACGTCTGTTAACCTACTAGAAAGTCTTGGCCGGCTTGATTATCCGGAACAGCAAGAGATGGAAATGCTTCGTCATTGGCATATTATACGGGTATACCGGTATTACTTCGTGTTCACGTCTTTTGCATTCACGCCCCCCTTTTGACACCGTCGCGTTCGCGGACACTATTTCGGCTCCGACACGCCGACGTTGAAAGCCACTTGAGAGGACACCAATTCACTACCCAGCAGAGAATGGGAAAGCAGATAGGCAGATAGGCAGCAAAGAGAGAGAAATATAGCTCATTGCGGGGAGATAGAGAGGGGGCGTGTGTTTGGCGTGCTGGTTTCCCATTAGAGGCAATTCGTTCGAAGGCCGATTCGAAGAAAACGCGGCAAACTAAAGCAAAAATGCCGTTATTACATGGATGTTCCATGTCTGTTTGACTCTCCCCCTAACTGAATAATAGTACGATACGAGTATACACGCGTTGCCCATTGTATTTAGTTCGATGGGTTGCAACAGGGACCATCCAGGTAAAGCGAGGGCCAAGAAGCGTGAGAAAGCCGGTATCCGTTAAACACGCGTTTTCGAAGAAAAGCAATGGAAGGCCAAGAAAGCTGAAAATTGAATGTTTCCCCCACACCCCCTGAGTTTCATCATCATGGCCGAATCTCTTTTGCCCGAACGAAATCTCGTCTTGAATTCCCCCGTTGTTTCCGCTCGGGGTTTTTTGTCACACGCCTCCCCTGCTGCTTCTTCTTCTTATTCCCCCTTGTCAACGGCTTTTGTGTCTTTTCATTGAAAGGTATTACCTATTGTTACTGTATCTGGCAATTGTACATATGAATGAGGTCATGTCCCTCCGAACGGGGCTCAGCCTTAAGGGGGCCAAATTATGTTCCCTATTTTTTTGCTTTTTGCTTCTGTGAAAGCGACTAGGGGTGTGATTGTGATGACAAGTTACGAGACGAAGACGGCCACACTTCGTATGCACAAGTGCGTTTTTGCTCGTTTTGCTCGTCAAATACGAAGTTCCATACGATGGTTAATTAAGCAACGAGCTGAGCTGAGAAAAGAAAAGTGAGGCTTTGGGCTTGGCGTGTTTTACCGCTACGGGGCAAATGCAAACCCTTGTAGCTCAGCGCATTTGCAGCTCAAGATTCATGCCAGCGCGACAACGACGTTTGATTGATTGATTCACTTTTTTTTTTCTTTTTACGGGATTGGCATGGTTTGATTTGGTTTGACAAGTTGGCAGCTGCCTAAGGGCAAAGGCTAAAACAAGGGCACAGCTTGGAAGTACTGCTGGACAAAAGGTACTTGTTCGGTGTCGAAGCTGCTTGTACCTTTTGCTTTACCTTGTCCGTTGTCTCCTTTCCCTTTTTACGCACACCCTCTCTCTCTCGGTCTCTTACTGTGTATATGCTTCGGATACTCAGCATAAGTTTTTTGGTCAGGCCGAAACGTAGTCTTTTATTATTATTACTATTTTTTTAATGCTTCTCATTTATTTCTCTCGTTTTGTTTTATTTTGTCTTATGTCTTCACATGCTTTGTACTTTCATTCTTACGAGTAATTCCTCGGAACAGACGCAATGCACTGTAGATCCCCCTCACATCAAAATCTCAAAATCCGAAAAATCGAAACAGCCAAACTTTCCCCCGCTCCCACTCCGGCGCCGTTTAGCACTTCTTCTAGTCATCAATCTAAACTGCCTCGAGTAATACTTTTCAAACAGTGGCTATTCTTTATCTCTCTCTTCTTTTTTTTCCAGTCATCTTTTTTACTTTACCCTCTCCAGCTCATCCCCATATAGTCAATCAGTAGTATGAGTATGTAGAGTAGAGAAGAAAAAACGGCTTGCCATCTCTTTTTCCCCCGGCACTACGAGTACACAAACATCTCGGCCGGCGCCAGTGAAAACTAACCAGCCAGCCACGGGACCCAACCAAGGAATTGGAGAAAATGCCACGACAAGGCGGACCGCGACACTGTTTAATGCAGGACACAACACACAGAGAGAGGGAAGGGAAAACGGTCCGGGCTAAACAAATTGGCTTTTGTCTGCTTCCCTTTCCCGCGACGCCCTTTTTCTCCCCCTCCCTCGGCGTATTACAGAAGTGCGACGGAGGCTACTCCGGAAGCTTTAGTCCAGAAAATCCTTTTGTGTTTTCGATTGCGAGGACTTGACATCACCTATTCATGCGCGCCTTGCTTGGTTGCTTTCATGCAAAAAGGCAGTACGAGTACATACTAAGTGCTTACATGTCACGTCTCGTCCAGGCAGCATAAACGTCTCGTCCAGGCAGCATAAACGTCTCGTCCAGGCAGCATAAACGTCTCGTTCTCAACCCCCCCCCACCCTTGCCGGGAATCTCGCCTCGGATCTTTTTTTTTTGTTTTGTTTTCTGTTACATTTGACGTTGGTCATGCACGTCAAAAAAGGTTACTTTCCACGATCATCTTTCAGCTGCAGTGTCTGAAACAAGGCCCGAGATGTCAACGAAAATCTTAATCTCCAAGAAGCAAAAACCAAAAGAAATACAAACTTACCTAGGTACTACCTTGATAGAGCGTGATGAAAGAACAGGCAACGTCACGTTTAACCTGCTAATTCACCTCTGGGGATAGATAGCCTCCAAAGTACACCTCATTCCCCACCTCTTGCAAAACTCACTTATATTCAAACTCTCCGCTAGAGCCGTACAGCTCTGTTTCGGAACAGCTCCCCTTAGCCCAACGAGGCAATAACCGAATGAACCGGTCTCAAAGTAGTAGCAGTGCTAGCAACTGGTAGCTGTACGAGTAGCTGTTAGCCATTCCCCGAGGTACCTTTTCCCTTTTCCCTTTTTCCTCTTCTCTCCCTTGCAACGATTATGTAGTGATGATGTATCCATGTATTCTTTTTTTTCTCTCAACACACACCCCCCTTCTCCATTCTCCTTTATTCTCTCTCTCGTTCTCTCTGCCTAGCCCTCTTTCATCCCACTCAAATTATTAATAAAACAAAACAAAAGTCACATCGAGTAACTGCCGATCTTTTCCCATTTTCTTCCTTCCCCCAGGTTCATCCCAAGATTTCAGATTAGCTAATCCGCCTTGGCTGCCACATGAAACGTGCATCTGCCCATCAAAGTATCCAGTCATCGCACATTCCAAAAGTCCGCTCGTGCTAATCTAATCCTCCCACTGCAAATCGCAATCCTCCGTTTTTTGCCTATCAATCCGCAGAGACAATCTTGTAGGATGCTGCAGATTGATTATCCGTCACGAGGGACATTGCAGTACTTGGACCAGACGTCATGGTTCCATCCTGATGGCAAAATAAACACGTAGACGAGAGGCGAAACATGTTTATGCCAAAAATACCAACTCCAAAAGATCCCCCCTTGTTACATTCTAGAAACCACCAAGGAACACAACGACACTGCCAAAACACGCACAGCCTCTATGTACCACAAAAAAAAGCAAAAAATAGAATAACATAACATAATAAAAAGATGAAAAAGAAAGCACAAACCTCTCTTCTCGTCTCATCTCACGCATTAAATCCTGCAATGCAATGGTGCAATTCCACCCCCAAGCCTCCTTTTCCCTTCAGCCCTCTGGCCAAGGGAGCCTAGACAACTAGAGCACAAGCCACCTCTTGTCATGACACCAGCTGCACGCCATTCGCAGCACAGCTCGCGCCTCCTTTGCCTTATGGGCTCCTCTTTCGCATTATTAATGTTAGCACCGAGTCTCTCTTGAGTCTGAGTAATTGGTTTTACATAGTAGTACATGCACAGCAGACTGGTTGTTGAATTTAGGTGCCAGCCACGTATGTACTAAAGGCTTTCGGTTTTCCAGTAATAACGTGAATCCCTAAGGTAGGAAATGATATGCAGCACCACCTCAAGCAAACACTCGAACTCAAAATCATTCGATCGCTAAGCTCCTTAATCACATCATGCTCTATTCTCCATAATTGACGAGAATTTCGCCTTCTGAAAGAGCAACACGTATGACTATCCCGAGGGGGGCAACTTGTCGTCGTTTCACCTAGGCTCATTGTCTTACTGTGATTACGCGGGCTCAAATTTACTGTCTAGAGTGGGCATGATCATCTATTGCACCGTGAGCCGCTGAGCTGAGTATGATACAGAATACCTACATGTAATAGAACACAAAAATCCACTTAAGCTGGTACTTTAGCAGTGGCCCAAGGTAACAGGTAATTAAAAGTATCCGCATAAATGGTCATCATCATAAAAATAGAGGAAACAGCAAAGTGTCACCATACAATACGATACATGCACAAGCATCAACAACAAGTTTGCGATATGAAGCAGGTCCACAAATTCCCTATACGGAGTATATCATATGCTATTCGTATTCATCTCTCAAATGCGCCTTGATCCGCCGTTTCATGCAATTGCAGCAACAACGCACGTGCTGCTGCTCCGTCCCAAAATAAACAACCTAGCTCAAACATGTCGCCAAGCAAACAGTCATGAAATGCCCTCATAATCATCCTCTCTTGTCCAACCAAATCCGCCCCCTGTCCTGTTCCGTCTTGTACTCTCACCCCTTTGCCCATGCATCACCAGACCGACCTTCCCGATGTGCCAAGAAAATAAACAACAGATTTCGCAACGCCGACGCTAAAAAGCAGAAACACAAGACAGTAATGCATCATCATTGATGAACAGATCCATTTTCACACCTAATCCCTGACGCTCTCTCCACATGTATCATCTGTTTGTACAAGCCCATATTGTTTCTCTCCTGACCAGTAATGTGACTCTCATCTTATATGGAGACATGAAAAAGAAAAGAAAAAGAAACACAGACTCAAGGAGAAAGAAAGGGGGAAAACCACCAGTACAGGGTGCCAATACACAATTTATCGCAGACGCATAAAATGAAAAGAAAGAATAAAAAAAGAAAACTGTAAAAAAAAAAGCCAGTGTCATTTGCCTTTGCCCATCCCGTCTATGTTATGCCTTTCATGTGTGTCCTTCCTTATGCAATGCTTTGCTTGTTAAATACCAGATAATGGTGTGGTATATGCATTCCCTTGGACACTGTAGTCCCTGCATCCCATCATAAAACCAAGAAAAGAGAAAAAAGAGAAAGGGGACGAAAAGAGAAATACAGGTTGTACTCGTGCCCACACGTCGATAGTGGGGGGGTATTTGGTTTCGCTTTTGGTTCCGTGCGCCATACTGAGAATGAAGAAAGGGAAAACCAAAAATAATAAATAATAATAAAAAAGTAACGACAAGGAAGCGCCTGGCCTTGCATAAAATGTAAGTCGTTCAAAGATGCGGCTGTTTAAAGGAACAAGTTCATAAAACAAGCATCAGCCAGGTAGGGCCAGCCGTGGTCTGATGGGAATGGAAAGAAGCGGAAAAATCGTGTCCCAGCAATCTCACCATGCAGAGTGCGCCAGCACAAAGGTGAGTGTTGATTTTGTGCGAGGGACAGATGGAAGCGGAGATGTTTGTTTTTCTTAACAGGCCCTTGAAAGGCATGTCAAAAAGTAGCTTGTTGTCGTCAAAAGCTATCGTATGTGCCGTATAACAATTATGTCGGCGAATATGGTGGAGGCAACTCAGTTGCTCTCAAAGCTGCGCTTCTCTATACTGCTTTTCTCTATAGTGCTCCGGGGGCTTGAGTTGCTGTTTCGCCCAAGTATGTTCAGGAGATTGAGCTTGCTGCCTCCATCTGGAGCGGCACGGGGGACGTCGATAAATTTCTTTTCAATATCGTTAACTTCAATTTTGCAGAAGAGGCGGGAGAATAAGTATTGCTCTCCAGCGTGGTTGAGAAGAGGTAGTGTGCGATATCCGCGCTTGAGATTGGTAAGCTTGGCAGTGTAGCTGGCCATCGCGGGCTTCTCCTTGGTGCTGTTGCTGTGGTTTTCGCCGTCGCTAGCTAGCCTGACGGACCAACGAACAAAGATCAGCTCTGGGTGTTTGGTCGTAACCTTGAAGCGGAACTGGCCGTTGCTAAACATAGGGTTGAAACCATTCTCACGAATTACTTCCGTGTGGCGTAGCAGAGGCGAGTCAGGCTCATGGCTCAGCTCGAAATCCTTGTCCTTCTTGTTGCGCTTGTCGTTTGCGTGAAAGACGTCGACGTCGACGTAAAAATCCATCGATTTGTTTGCAGCCAGGTTGGCAGGCCGCATCAGCTGTTGGGCAGAGATAACGTCAATGCTAAAGGACACAACAGACCGCTCCTTTTTGCCCTGGGCAAGAGCTTCGTTGACGGCTTCGTCGTATGGAAGAACTTGAATGTCGCGAAGCTCTTGGGGTTTCAGAACATATCCAGATGAATCTGTGCCGCCCTCAAACATGGCTCGGTTAACTTGCATGCCCATGTCAAAGGTTTGCCAGTTCAAGGCGGCCATCTGAACACCGCGGCGCCAGTACGAAAGCGGGTCGAAGTTGCTAGAGTTCAATCGTGAGCCGTCTGGGTACACGCGCATAAGATATCGCATGTTGTGAAGGTTCAGCTGCATCTTCTCCTCCTTGGTCCGAGAATTCTTGGCAAAGCTGGTCTCCATAAAGGAGAAGATGTGGTTGAACTTCTTAGCCGCTGGGGCATCGAAGCCGGAGAATTTCAGGCCGGCACAGTACACTCCTAGCTTGCCCAGTACTGGGACAATGTTGTTGGATCCCTTGAATGAGCCAAGGTCGCTTCCACTGTCTGAGTCGCTATTGCTTGCCTGGCGCACTTGCACCTCGCCTTCGGCGATGGTGTTCACCCGGCCTTTGCCGCTAAGCTTGCGAGCAGAATTGCTTGGAATAAGCATGGGGCTTTGGGGAAGCGATTGAGACGTGGAAACGCTGCTGCCATCGCTGGATGGCCTTCCGAATGCGGCACTGAGGCTGCTTCCGCGTTTCCTGGTACTCAAGATGTCGCCGCTCATGGGTTCTTCCTTGACCATCCGCGGTTGCTTGACCTTGATAAGAATGCGCTCCATCAACTCCGAAGGGGAAGGCAGCTTGGACGCGTCTGGGTCTAATGGCTCCGTAACAAGTCGCTCACCAAAGGTATCCGTGATGATCTTGGCCATAATAGCTTGCTGTTCAGGGTTGCAGTGGACCTCCAGGGAAATCCAGAGTGGAAACTTGGACTTGACAAAGGCATATTTACTGATGGTGACCATGACCTCCTCGAAGCTAATGGCGCTAGTGAGCGTGCGACCGTGGACCACCAAGGGGTTGCCGTCGGCACCATCCCAGCAGTCGACCTCGACGCAGCGGCAGCCTCTCACAAGAGCAGCGATGTATCCTTCGATGCTAGATTGGCCTGCGACTTGCCTTCCAAGGAGGTAAGTGTTGTGTGAGCTGGAGATGAAGTATTCGTTCATGGGTCGATCAAGTGTGAATTCTTGCTGTTCATCGATAGTTGGGAGATTTTGCCGAGAGCTCAGAAACCCAATGAATGCGGTCTCCGACATGTAGCTGAGTTCTTCAGGCTTGACTTCAGTACCTGCATCGTCGTTTCTGTGCTTGCGGATATAGTATCTAAAGATACTCTCCCAGGCGGCTCGGTTCGTCACGTCCTCCTTTTGAACGTGTTCAAGGAAGCCGAGGAATTCGTTCAAGGTGAGTCCATCTTCAGGCTTCGCTGCTACACTCTGCATGAGTTGGTGAACATCCTGTCTCTGCCTCATGAGGCGGACGAATTCAAGAAATTCGGAGAAGTTGAGCTTCTCAATCCGCCGAGCATCAGCGAGTCGGAAATTGGACTGGACGGTCGCCTGAGAGCTGTAGATGTGTAAGTTCTGGCACACTCGCTTAACGCCATTGATATCAAGCTCTTCCTGGTCTTCGGAATTGTGCTTTTGCATCTCCGATTGCCAGTACTGGGCAATTGCCCTCTCGTTGAAAGTCATCAAGGAAGTCATGACCTCCTGGCGGTGCTTGAGCATGTCAAATAAGAATGTGGTCCAAATCTTGTAAATTTCGACATTGTCTGCGATGAGGTGAAGGAACTTTTTCTTGGACTTGTCCGGAACGACATATGAAATGGAGAAGAGCTTCTGGCGTTCGTCAACATCTGTAATACCAAGGTCACGAGCGTACTGCTGAATATCTGACTCGGTCCGAATCTCCTTGATCTCATCGACATGGAGGAACTTGTGGGGCCGAGCGCGATCCCACAGAAGCTTATTTGTGTCTTGGTCATAGCTAAGTAGCACGACTTTGGAGCGGTTCTTCTTGGAGATCTTTTTGAGCAAAGTTCCCTGTTGTAGCTGCAGTGGAATTACAGGGCCAACCATTGTGTTTGAGCCGCTGTTGATAGAGCAAGTCGTGCTGTTAGTCGGTGACCCCCGGGTGCCACCAAGGTAGGGCAACGAGATGTAGGAGCCTCGATCATCGTCCATCTCAGACTCGGAATCGGTGTTGATGATGCCATGTTCGGGAGCTGTCGCATTGCTATCACTACGCATTCGCAGATAGCAGGGACCGACGCTGGTTTCGCGGCTCGAGGGAGCGGCTGAGGATTGGCGCCTTCTGTTGGAGAGCCTCGATGCTCGGCTAGATAGGCGTCGTATGATATTCCTAGAAGCAGCGGGGACGGGGTTGGCTGTGTTGTATAGAGTCGTGGCTGCTGACGTGGTGGTGGAAATAGTATTTGCCAAGGGGGTGTTGTTGCTGCTGAAGGTAGCCTCGGAGGTAGTGCTTGGACTTCCAGTCCAGCTCTGCCCGAGTGAGTTGAGGCTGGTTTTTCGGGAGATGGGTTCGCCAACAAGGATGGATTCGGGGAGCTGAAACGCTGGGGGGACTGAGTCCTCATACTGAGGTCGCATAGACTCCGGCGAGGCCTGGATGGAGGAATTGGAGGTGAGAATGGTAGGTTCTGGAGACATGATTGGTGAGCCATGCTGGGAATTGGAGGCTCTGGAAGACGCGCTGACTGCGGACTGGGGAGCCATGGCGTGACGTTGCGCGTTGAAGTTTGTCTGAACGTGACCAGGGCTTGGACGCTGGGGATTGTTGGATTGTGAGGGCATGGTGTTGCTGGGGCCCAATGCTAGAGGCATAGAAGAGTGAATTGAGTCTGTGTTGCTGCTAGTCATATTCAAGTTGTATGTAAGTGAAGAGCAGGCTCATTGCAGAGGCAAGCCTCGAGGTTTCGGTAGGCGGATTGACCCTTATAAGTCTCGAGCTGTATGCATATTGTAGTATCAAATCTGGGGTGAACGGGATGCGGGGGGCGCGAGTGGTCGAACTACTAAGAGTCGATCCGCAGGGGCTGCGGATGGAGCTGGTCCCCAGGCAGGCTTGCCAGGGGTTCAAGGAGGGAGTATGGGAAATGTACAAGTGAAGTTGTAGCTCGAGGGCAACGGTGTAGGCGAATTGGCGTCCTACACGCACAGGTCCCGCGGTTGGAGTTGCTGCAGACGCTCGTTCGGTGGGCCGTCAAGGGTGGCTTGATCGCTCAAAATCGCTGCTAGGGAATGATGATCAGAGACCCGGTCGAGAAATGCCAGGCCCGCGACAGGTGGTGAGGTGGCAGAAGCGTAGCCGTATGCAGGTGGCTCCTTTAGGGTATATGGCCCCAAACCAAATGTCTTAGAGACGCTGCACGAAGGACGGGCTCAGCGCGCGAAGCTGCGAGGCAACTGTATGATGCGACACAGCCTGCCGGTTCTTGAGGGGGGCAAGTCGGCTATTCTTGCTGGATGTAGGCCGAAAAGTGGGCGACGCTCGATGACGATTGTTGCTTGGATATTGGTGAGGAGGTCGTTGGAGTAATGCAGAGCAGAGCCGCCGACAGGTAGCGAGGACGAGGAGGAGAACGAGGAGGAGTTAAATAGGAAGCGAGCTCTGGAGTGACAAGCTGCGAAAAAAAAAGAGGCCTGTTTGTAACAGAGCCGCAAAGAGGCAGATCGAGGACCGGATGTAACACTCGGTGGCAAAGGCGTCCTGGAGGGTTTCGTGCGATGTCCGGGTGAATGATGACCCAATCGAGAGACGTAACGATGGGTTTGTCTGTACACAATGGCTTGAGGAGGAGAGTTCAAGTAGAACGCTTGTAATATCTGGTCGCAAGATGAGGAAGCGTCGAGTATGGAGGTTGAACACAGGAAGTGGAAGCGGCTTGGGTAAAAAATGCTGCTGGACTGTGACTCTTGGTGGGGGTGTACAGGTAGCTTTGGCAGTACCTTAGTATAGAAGCCTGCGAGGGTGTGGCCGGGCTGGGGGCGTGTACATTACTGCTGCTGGGAGCTAGCTAGCACGGTTTTTTTTTTCTAGTCTCTCTTTTTTTTTTTCTTTTACTTTCAACTTTCCTTACCCCCTCCCCCCTTAGGCGCTGCTACTGGGTACCTCTGCTAACATCCATCAGAAGGTCGGGAAATTTGCAGCAGTACAAGCTCTAATTTTCGAAGCCGCGGCGGCATGGCCCTTGGCTGCTTGTGCCAACCAAGCATCAGTGCTTGAGACAGGAGAGACAAGGATTGCAGTGACGGCGCAGTCAATCCGATGCCAGAGTCCGTCTATCACGTCAAGTAAAGACGTCAGAGGGTCAAAGTGAGGCGGCAATGACCCTTGCAATGCAATTTCCAGTGCTGAAGCCAGTGGGAGCTCGCCCTTTGACCTCTAGATGTGACCATCTCACTTGTCCATGCGAGTTTGTACTTGTATACTCGTATGAGCCAAAGACCCCAAAGGGGGCCAAAATATGTATACTAGTCCACTAAAAACCGACGGGTTACAAAGTCTTGGTATGCCACAGACCAATGGATTGACCTGGAAAATATGAAAGTTTGCACAGGGAGAGCCAAGAGTTTGTTTGAAGCGACCTGCTTGAGGTAGTATCACGAATCGAAAGGCCAGAGGGAAGGATGGGGAAGACGGGAAGAGACAAGCCAGAACACACACAAGAGAATGGAACAAAAAAAACATAATTAAGAACCTTGGAAAATAAAATAATAAAACAAATAATAATAATAAAACAGCCATCCATCTGTTATGCCTTTCTAGTATCTAGCTCCCCAAGGGGCGTCGTTTTAACACTACTACTGTCCGGCAAGCAAGGGGGAGGCGAAAAGATACAAGTCTGCTCTGTTTCTGCCAAGAGATTAGGCCAGAATCAAAGCATGAGCATGTCCAGGGCCAGCCAGTTATGACGCGGATGTGTCGGGGAGGGGGTGCCTATAGAGCCTGTAGAGGTCCGCGCCATACGAGCCAGAGGTAGCAGAGGTACCTCGCTCAGAGCAAGTACCTCAAGTACCAGCCGTCTCTGGGTACCTCGCCATGTGTTCCAGCCCTTCTGGCCGTCAATTTCTCAATTGCGGAATTGTGGTCAACTTTTTTTTTCTTACCCACCCCGCGCTTTGGCATGGGGGTTTATGCACTAAGCTGCTGCTACTGCCTCGAGCAGCATTGCATCCCTCTAGAGACATTGGTAACTCCGTAGGCTCGCAGCTTTTACAGCGCTGCTCTATTCCCGCCGTTACTAATCATGTTTGAGCCTGTGCTGGAATTTTCCGTACATGGCAAAGGGGGATAAAAAAAGAAAAACAGGGCAGCGCATTATCAAATCAAAACGCAGCTGCTCCTTGTGGCAGAACCTGCCGGGATGCCGGTGGCGATAGGCGGCCAATGTGTTGTAATAAGAAACCATCTGGAATAAGCCCGGACTCAGAGTTGGGCACTCAGGCATACAGCATCCATGGGAATTGGAGAAATCCGCATCTCTCCTGATCATCATGCCGCTGCCAAAAAGTACCGTCCTTTGTCGGTGGCATTCAGTCTCGATGACGATCGCCGGCTGTTAGTCGGATCCTTAATAATGGATGGGCTTGGGCGAACGAATCACATACTGCACTTGTTCCAGCAATTCTGGAGTGAGTACATCAAGACGTCAGATGCACAGCGGCCAGGCGACTCATGTAGCCTGCTAGTGTGCTGTTACACGTATCATTGCGTGCGCTATCTAGTCTATGTCTATCAAGTGAGAGAATGCATCGACATTTTCGTCTGTCTATCCTAGTTTCACCTCGACTGCAGTGTGCTCGCAGGTGAGGCATGTCAGCCAAATGTGCTAGGTCTAGTCTCTCAACTACGAATGTACCTAGCTTAGGCTTGTTCAACCCTATTAGACGGCGTCCGTGCAACATGTCAACTCTTGAGCCTCTAACTCGTCACATCCACTTGGACTCGGACCCCAAATTTGTTCCTCATGATGGTGATCCTCGGCTGTGCTTCAACAAAACTTCATCGCCGTGATGCTTCATTGGCTCAATGCTGCTCTTTTGCCGGCGCAGCTGATCACTGTTTCGTGCTGCCACGTCAGGACAACCAGCGATGGCCGGAAGACGGAGGTGTTGGGTTTAAGACGCCCCCAAGCCGGTCAAGCTGCGCTGCACACCGGATCACGAACTGAGACCACGGACGCTCATTATTTCACCATCCATGGTCCTGTATCCGTTGCTCGAGACACAAAAAAGTTCAGGCTCAGGCTCCAGGACGGCTGCGATGTCGGGCATTTCCGGGGGGCCTTGCTCTATCGGCTTCGCGAAGCTTGGGCTTGTACTACGTGGAGGGCACAAACCAAACAAACGGCTGTGATTTTAAGGTGCTGATCCCTCTCATTGCGTAGTGATCACGTTGCGCACGTTAGGGCGAATGATAACGGCGCAACAGTCTCTTCCCCCTTCCATTCTGTCTTTCCGTAAGCGCCATTGTGTTCCTTACCCCCCGTGAAGATGAAACGACACAGTCGGCCAACGAGACAGCAGAGATCGGCGAGATGAGCAGCTTAGCCCTTGGGGCTTTTGCTGTTGGCCTGCGGGAACCCTTCTGCACGAAGCCCACGAGGACCGTTTCGGGGAAAATGTGAGAAGAGGAAGAGAAAATTAGAGCGGTAGAGGAGGGGCATGAGTTCGTTCTGATGTTGCAGCTACGACCGTTAGGGCCTTGGTGCAACGAGTAGTGCCAGTTTGAGGCTGCGGATACGAAGCAGCTGGGCTAGGCACCGTAATCCAAACACCACGACGCGGCAAGTCCTCTGCTGCTTTGGGCAAATGGCAGAGGCCAACAGGACAGGGCCGGACGACTCCATTCTGCTTGATCAAGTGATACTGGGCAGGCTTCACTGCCAAGACCGTTCTATGAGCCGAAAGGCCGCCTGGGCTTCCCCGCCATCCAAGCCCTAGCCCCGAACGGAACGCTTTCATCAGCATCTCGGCCAGTCGGAGATGCCATGTTGGCGGATGGGCCTCCGCAAGTACGGTACGAATATTATGTGCGTGATGCATTTGCCTCGACGTCGTACTGGAGTCGTTGGGCTAGCTGCGTGTCTAGTGCGAGCCGTGTGTCGAACCCCGTCGCTCAACAAGTGGATGATGATTATCTTTGGGCTACGGTGCTCGATAACCTCTGTCTCACCTTGTTGGCTACCCAATACCACCTACCTTGACTTTACTTTACCTTACCTTACCCTTCCACGACTCTGCGTCTGACACTTACACTGACAGACACTGACAACGACATGCCGTTACACAAGGCCACGCTGCAGATGAGATTGCCCGCACGTCCCGTCGACGCTAGCAGAGAAGGGACTTGTATGTATGCGTACAGTAGCAGACGCCCAAGCAAGGCTTCGTATTTGAGCATCTAATATGGACGGAGCAACAAGCGGCACGCCTTTCTGACGGGGCAGCCCAGCCGCTGACTCTGGCCGCCAGCGGCTTGACGGGTAAATTGGCATCGAGAGAGAATCCCACGAACACGCGGCCTCCTCCTCGCCGTCTTGCACGATACATGATACATGATGCAGTACATGATACATGAAATAGCGCCAGCTGAGCTGTATCCCTCACCTGCCTGCAGAAGGACGAGGCTTGGAGGCATGGATCAGTGGCCACAGGCACCTCTTCCGGGAACGCATGCAGCTGAGATGTGAATCGGGCGCACCCAAGTAGCATCATCGTATTGGTACAAGTGTAGGAGACAAGATACTTCCCATGTTGGCATATCGACTAAGGGACGGCATGAGGCGCAAGCACGAGTATGCATACGTACGACCTGCATTGGCATTCGGTGCTAGTGTAAGGGTAATTGCACAGGCATCGGATGCCAAATAGGAAGCTGTGCTTTAATTCTTCGACACACGCATTCTTCGGTGACTGACATTGGATCATGAGCGCAGCCTTGGTTACACGATGAGCTGTGCGGTGCCGGTCCCGGAGGCGGTTTCAAAGTGTCTTACTGTCTGCCTTCTCGCACGGGAGGTAAGGCGTCAACTTACGGGAGACGATGAGATCATCGTTTGCTTATTTTTTTTCCCTTTCACATTTTCATCATTTCAATTTAAACCCACAGGGCAAGGAAGAAAAAAAAAAATTGCAAAGAGGAGTCCAACCCTCGCTCAGTCTCCGGCGGTCTGGTGTTGGGGGTGTCGTTAAATGGTCCCGCATGGCAAGATTTAAGGTAGGATAGGCGGGTGCTACCTTCTGAGAGCTCCCGTCAAGAGCTCTCTTATCCTCTCGGTCGGGTACCTGTACAACCACACCCATATCGTTTGACGCATGCGGTGCAAGTCTGGTACGTACTGTACTGTTACTCGTATCGCATGCCTTATTCCGTAACATTTGAACGGAAACCATAAACAAAATGGCGTCACTCTCTCCATCAAATGCTTTTTTCCTCATCCCCGCCGGTACATGTACACGTCCGTAGGCGCTGCATTGGCAGGTTGCCAGGTACGTGGCCGGTACAAACGAAGCGCTGCACTGCCTGGCCGCACAACTCCAAACGGACCAGTCCAGACGAGAAGCAGCCGTACCCAAGCTCACCTCTTTGCACCCATGGCCTGTCTCTGCAGCCTTGTGAAAGGCCATGCTGCTCATTCATTGCCCAGACGTAGCAATCCTGCAGAGACGTTGGCGAATCGCATCCATGCTGCTGAGCGGTCAAGAGCGTCACCTGAGCCGTCCAGATAGGGCTTGTGGTTGACCATGCCAGCCGCAATCAGCAACGGCCGGCTCGCTCACTGAGTCACCGAAAAAAATTCAACGGGGGACGGAATACGGTTCTATTTGCGGAAGCCATGCCTAGGTACAGTAGTGCTGCTACTAGGCCATTCATTACGTTGGCATTGGTTCTTTGTTGAAAGGGAACACGAAAGAAAAAAAAAACTTCTTTTCCCCATTGGATGGCTTTCCCCTGCAAGACTGCAGCGACTAATTCAAGCAACGACCAAGTATCCAGAAGGTACCACTGCTCTGCACGACAGATCAGATACAGGCAAAGTACCGGCCAACCGGGGGGCTCACTTGCCCTGCCCTTCTTGCCAAACAGCCGCTTAGACCATGACCTGCCTTTTCTCTCCTACAACAGGCAAGCATCGTGGGATTTGTCGCAGCGCTTCGGGCGGACGAGGCCTCAGACACCCATGCACGCCCAACTGCGGGGTCTGGCGTCTATCCTCATAAGAGTCATCGAGGCAAGACAATCGCCTTTAATTTCACCGACTTTTAAACACCGGCACATCGCGTCATGAGGCCATGATGATCGGGTTCTGGGTTCTGGGTTCACCAGCTTGGCGGCGCGACAGGACAGAGTGCCCGGTCGGACGAGACACAAACCTCCGAAAGTCACGTAATTCGCCATCCAGACAGCGCCTATCAGATGCGGTGAACGGCGAGCGCACGTTTTCCCTCTGAGATGCCCAGGTTGCCAGGTCTGGGCTGCACAGCGGAATAGCCAATCAGTGATATCGCCAGCCCCAGAGACAAGGCGTCTAAAGGCACAGGACACAAAAGGCACAACCCGACTAGCTGGGCCATGGGCTGCCGCCTCTAGGGTTCTGTTTCATGCTGCAATCCGGAGGCAGCATGACGTCTCTACCCTGAATCTGCCCAATCGGCTGCTAATGCGCAGCCTTTACTAGCCCAACTGGGGATCTGCTTGAGTTGGAGACGACTGTCACGCCGAAACAGATGGAGCAGTGCTCCAGGGCCTGTTCTCGAATCATTCTTCGCCTCGGGCGCTGTAAGGGAATGTTTTCCCCTGACCCTGGACTGCCGAGCCGTTATTGCTGCTACATGCCATCACTTGAAGCAGCTCATCGGGTACTGATGCCCTCGACAACGGCCCAGGGGGAGTATTCCGGGATCACAAAGTTGGCCTCGCTGGCAATGCTATTGGTGCTTGGGCATGAACTGTGACGTAAAGTGACTGGCACCACCGTTTTCGGGTCCGGAACCCACGAGTCACCCAGCACATACTTGTATCGTATTGGTACAATTTGCGTGGGAGAGAATACTCTGCGGCATGGCAAACGCTCAATCTTACCCGCCGCTAGCAATACTTTTCTGGCATCCTCTCTCCAAGTTTTCTCTTGTCAGGCTCCAATGGAATATTCTGGTTAAAGCTCCTCTTGTTCCCGGAACCTAGTTTGCCGTGTGATCCTTAGTGCATATGAGCCCGTCAGACCTTGGCGGCCATATAAACAGCCATTTGGAGAAATCCAACCCCCCCTGGTCTTCGATATTGTTAATCACAACTACCAAAAGTCAATGTTTTCAAACGGAGAGTGAAAGAGAGAGAAGAAGTCCTTTCACTCGGTAGAGGTAGACGAGGTGGGCAATCCAACGAAAAAGGCTAGAGTTCAGGGGGGCTAACTACTCGCATCTCCAACCTTTGATCAAGGGATGCCATGCATGCAGCCAAACAGGGCAGAAGGGCACGCTTCGCATGTTAATGCCAAAACAAATTTATCACCACATTCATGTTCACTGTCTCCTGTTACTCTTTTACTTTTCCCCTCGTGCGCAAGGCCGACATTCCCGAGTTACTCTACTGGCCCCTCTTATTCCCTTCCTGCCGCCCTCCTTTTGCCGTCTTGGCCTTCGAGCTGATCGTATTGGCACGAAGTGCCTAGCGGTTTAAGTTCAGAAAGCAGCCGCCAAGAGGTTGCAACGAGAACGACAGCAAATCAACATGTGCTCTCAGCTTCGACTTGGCTCGGCTGCATCGGATATATCTCAATTGAGTCTAGATCAGCAGGGTCAGGGAGCCGGAGAAGCAAGGGAGTGAACTCCTCTCAGTCTTGAGTTGCACAAATTGGTCGCTCTTGTTGGCCGCAAACACAAGTCATCAGTTTTTGAGAACACTGTAATGATCTCAACGTCTTATGGTTCTCAGGACAAAGGTTTTACTCAACACTTTCCCTATTCCGTGACAGGATTGAAAGACTCAGCTGGTATTATGCAAGCGGAACTGGTCATTCCCCGCCCAACTCAAGCTGCACACACATACACAGACACACACACATATATACATGAGAGACAAGGGGGAAGAAAGCATACAAAACGGCACCAAGTGAAGAACACTTTTCCGAGGATACCAATCGAATCATGCCATCAGGGTGTGACATCCACAAGACCACCCTAGTCAGCGTGGATAAATCACACAAGTAATGCTTCTGGTGCCATCAGCCGCTCCGTCAAGAAACGCGAACTCCTTCCACGAACCTCTTGATTTCCAACACAGTTGGCTTGTCGATAGCTGAGGCAAAAGATCCATGGATTCAGCCTCACGTTAGCAACATCAAACTGCCTAGCGGCATAATCCCATCCCCTGCCACGTCTGATGCAGAGCATCCTCACCGTTGCAACACACCTCCTGCATTATACACTGAATCCTACCCGCCTTCAAAATGCACAAGCCTGCATGCCACCAAACCTGGGCTTCAATTAAATGCTAAATCATGCATCTCCATCCCCGGCGACATACGGTGCAATGAGCGAAGACCGAAGCTCCGCCTGAAGGCCTGTCATTTCCCATGCACTTCAAGCTCTGTGCATATACGGGACGATGACCAGTCGAGCTGTTGTTTGCGCGCAAAGGAGCCAGCTGGACGGGAGTAACTACGCATTGCTACCAACACCATCATTGCCCGAGAGAGAGCGCTCATAGAGCTACAACCCGGGTCACTACCCCTTGCCCACAACACATCGCCTGTACGTGCTCTATAAGAATGATTTCTGATGGCCAAGCAGTCATCTTGGACGTCATCGAGCTAGCATACACGGGGCTGCAGGATCGCATGTCCGCTGCTGCAATGGCGTTTACCAGTCGCGATCAATATATGCTGAGTAATGGCAACGGGGTCGGCCTGCGGTCCCTGACGTGACGGGATGGATGCTGCGTGAGCTGGTGCAGCGATGCGGTTGGGTCGCTTAGTACTCAACGAAGAAGCCTCATCCATTTGGGCGGGATTGATGCGGGGGAGGCTTGAGTCTTGTCCTTGCCGAGGACAATCACCCGCGTCGGATCGTCTTCAATCATACCTTATCTGCCGATAAGAGCTGGTGTTTGTGTTGCTACAACCCTGGCCTGCTTGCAAGGATCATTACGCGATTCGAGAGCGTGGAGTTGCCGTCGCTGGCGGCACTCGCGGGAACGAAGTGGTGTGGGTTCATGTAGGTCTCATGTCCTCAGGAGACTGCTGTCGTGGCTCACTCTCGGTGGCCTTGCTCTACCGATTGTCGTTGCTACGGGGGTTTTCGGGAACCGACTCGGCCTCAATTGCACCCATCGGTACAGCTGCCCAGCAGAGAAGATGATCCGCGATGTTACAACAGACGTCTGTTCGTCCGGTCTGGGAGTTCAGCTTGATCAACGGACTCAAAGCACCACCACTCGCTATGGGCCACTTGGCCCAAGGGTGTGTTGTAGTGCGTGTACCAGTGCGTGGGCATTCGTATATTTGTTCAACGACCAGGGTCTTGCGACCACCACCGACGACCATCTGTCACAATGCGTGTTGGAAGGCAACTTGCATTTACGCAGGTGTGCTTTCTGTTTATTTGAGTAGTACTTGTTACACCAAGTAATATATTGTCAGTTTTGGCGCGATGTTGCCTGCGCCGGCCTAGCAGAAAGCCGGTCACGAGTCTCGTCTTGCAGATGGAAATAATGCATTAGGCTCAAGACTAGTTGTGCTTCCCTTGCAGCATCATGCACCCATCGACCAACTCTTGCAGAAGAGCTGCAAAAGTCGTCAAAAAAGGGAAATTGGAGGTCTCTCTGGTTGCTCTTCTCACGATCGCACCCAATTCTTCTGGTGACCCGGCCACAAGTATGTCAGCCCGTATAAGGCTACCCCATGAGGAAATTCCACTTCTCGCAGCAACCAATATCTACAATTCTGCAAATCGATCAAGATAAAAGAAAAAAGAAATTGAGAATGAAAAGAGGAAGGGAACGCCAGCCACACTCAACGCAACCGGAAGGGACATCTGTGAATCGGCCCCTATTATTGCTTATGCAGATCTGAAAGGACGTACGCATAGGCTTTCGGGCTCTTATCCGTTGGCGACCCCATCCTCCGCCCCATCATTGCAGGCCGACTATCGTTTTGGCAAGGGGTGTCCCATGGCTTTCCGCTACCTTTATGGCCTCTCCTTGCGCAGGCATGCTGCAGAAATGGCGACTATTGGGTGCAAACTTAGAAAGATAAGGCGACCACGAGCACAACCACCTCAGGGTTGGAGCAGAGCAAGGTGATACAACAGCTGGGCACGAGTTTGCTCTGTCTTGGGGGCAGAGCGCGCGCTACGGACAGGGGATCCGGGACTCATGGAAAGGCCGTCTTGTTTCCAGTTGCATCGCCAGTAACAGAAGTTCCATCTGGTCGGGTTCCCAGGTAGTTGGTACAGCAAACTTACACTCTGCCAACCAAACTCCCATTTTCCGACGAATATACGGGACGAGTCATGCCGAGTACAGCCGGCAGAGGGTGGGATGCAGCAACCTACCACTTCTACCAGCTCTAGCAATCATCAAGTACCTACCTTGCGCATATACTTGCGCCTTTGTACATACCAATGCGGATGCAAAATAAAGAAGGCATCGCTGGGTCGATTTGCCAAGGGGTGTGTGGTGTGTGAATTATGATGGTGCGAGCCATAATGAGAGCATAGTGACGCCTCTGATGTCGGGCAACATACGGATTTATTGACCAGCTTGGCTGATATGCAGGGAATGTGCTGCTGAATGACGAATTGGCTGTGCTAAGGACGCACGAACGGCTGCCACGACAGCACCCGAGGAATCAAATCTTGGTACGGGGTGTTCATGAATGTACTGTGGGGGACACGCACTTCTGCCAGGTCAAAGTCAGTTGATGAAGGTGAACCCCTCTGAATCCTACTGGTACAAGCTGCTTGCATTTGGAGGCCGCGTCTGGTCCGCCGTCTGGTTGGCAGGGACATTTTTGTCTTGTTGGTCTTCTCCACACGGCCAGCATTAGGACGAGCATCATGCAGCCCAGCCATGCATGGGCTCGCACGCACACCACACAATCTCCGCACGCCACTGCCGCTTCGTGTCACCATTGCAGCCAGTCACGGCCATCCACTCCGCTCGGCGAGAGCCCTGGAGTGGGAGGGGGGAGGCCACGGATTGCCTCTTCCCTTCTCCTCTCCGGGCTCTACTGGCGATCAAAGCAAGACCGCGGGGAAGAAGGGGGACAGCGGCAAGAAGGTGGCTGATGGAGGGTATCCCGGCCAGCTGGAGAGTGGTTTCTAGAATTTTTCTCTTTCGCAATTGGCAGCTGGGGTGGGTGGGCTACCCGAGTCTGCGCCTTGGCTAATGCCTTGCCTCTTCCCATCAGTCGCCATGACATCTCCATTTCCATCTACTGTTATGCTGCACGCAGCCAAGCACTAGAGAGGAACGGTTTGGAGGATGCGCTACCCGTCCCCATGTGGTCTTGGGTGCCTGGCAAAGAGGATCCTCGTTCTCCGGTAGGGCATGGCCTGGCATGGCAGGCATGGCATGGGCGATGGGAATGAGGCATGTGTATGACCAGATGCGTAAGGCCTTGCGCACTGAGCTATTTTTTCCCTTTGGGCAGGCCGAGGGGATGAATGTGACGATGCTATTTTGGCTCCATTTTTTGCTTCTACCAGCATCTGGGAAGCTCAGGAGTGCGCGCCATTGCTTAGCAGCACCACCACGGCCGCGACCATCACGATCCTGGCGCCCTAACCGCGTTTCTGGGGCGCTGCATCTCGATCTTCTGACCAGATAATATGCAGTGAGAATAAGCAGGTGAGCGCACCAAGAACCTCTGGGTTTGGCTCGTCTGCTGCCTCTCATCCTCCTGTTTGTCCGGCTGCCGGATGTGGCAACCTGTTGGCAGGCAGCGTTTCGCCGTTGCAGGGCTGAGGGTGGCTTAACCTGCTTTCAGCTCAAAGCATGTACCAACGGCGCTTGGTATTTCCCCCCGTCGTCTCACAAATCATCTTTTTCCTCTACAAGTCGAATTCGTCCCGTCGCATTGTCGACAACAAACCTGCCGTCAGCCCAGTGGCCAGCGGCCAACCAACGCCCATAAGCCTACATAGCTACGCTTTGACTGATGCACGGCCGGGCCGTCTCGACAAGCAGCAGCGGCAGCAGCAACAGCTTCCTATTATACGAGTACATGATGCTATTGGCGCGTCATACCCTCCATTTCCAGGCTGTGGACTGTGTTTGAGTGTGAGGCTGACCTGCAAGCTGCTGCCCTTTACTGCTGCAAGAGCGCTCCGTGGCTGGCTGGCTGGCTCGTTGCATGCATGAGGACTGTTTCGTTTGGCTGCTGTTTGTTCATCACGCAAGCCTATTCTCTGGCGGAGCACTCCGTGCAGAACGCTATTGGTATGTCTCACAGCAACACAGGAGACGAAGGGGGAGACGAAGGCGAGGAGAAGGGGACTGCTACGATGAATGCAGCTGCCCAGGGAGCACAGAATAATCCAAAATTTCAAATAATGGACTGCCACCTATGGCACCATCAACACTTATCACGCGACCTGGTTCTCACGGGGGTCGCACAGCGATTACAAAACGACTCAGCTGGCATAATGAAGAAGACTAGCGCTTTGAAACGAGGCAATGTTTGAGACCCTGGAGAGTCTGGGCTCTGGCATCTGCTTGTACCGATTGTTGCTGGTACCATGGCCTCGATGCCCTTCTTTGTACCTTGTACCCCTAGAATGCTGATAGGAGCACACCGATTCTCCCTCAACACCAGCTACTGTACCGCCCAGCAGGGGAGAGAGACCCTGGCGATGCAAGCTGGGAATACGGGGCCCTCGTCTCCCGGCAATCGCCAGGCATCTTGGTCCAGGTTGACAGGGCAGTTCATCCACGAAACAGGTTGTGCTGCTTCTTATTGGGCCTACGGGCTCTCCGGACGAGGTACTGGAGGAAATTGTCTGATATTGTTTGCAGCTGCAGAGGGAGTTTGGAATGAAAACATTGGCTACAAATTCTACCCCTCAGCAATCGGCGAAACACGGCATCTGGATCACAGCGGTTCGTCCGCGATTCTCGACCCAGCGGACCCTTTCTTGTGGATTCAAGGACCTAATACGTGCAGGTACTTTGGCAGAGAAAAATACCTACATGTACGAGATGTATCGCCTCTCAGCCTTGTGCTTGGCTGCCCATGCTGCTGGGGCAGACAGGGGTTTCGGTGAGGGCGGCATGTCTTTCAGAGTCACGGTCACCGCGACGAATGGGCTACCGCTGGAAAAGACCCACGCCATCTATACACTGATGCTTCTTGTTTGTGCTTGTGCTCGTACGCGCTGGAACCCCCGTCTGTAGCCGCGGACGCATCCAAATGAGCAGATACGGCGTCACAGTGCAGAACGGGGTCTTTTCTACGTACTCACAGTTGTACGTGACGCGGATTCGATGCAGTGCGGTGCGGTGCGGTGCGGTGCATCGTACCAGCAGCTGCACGCCGGTTCCCAAAGGGCAACTCGTGCCGAACCATGATCACGGCGCGCAGCAAACCGAGGGCTGAAGGATCGCTCCTGTATGTCCCAAGAGGCACCAAGGCCCGCGGACGCACTTTGGGCATCGATAGTGGCAAACGGCGCCAATACTACAACGCAAGTACTGTTGGGATGGGCGGCTGAAAGGTGTCGACCACGGCACGGTCCTTCTGCTTCCTTTTGGCCATCTCTTCGTCAATGGCCCTGTCTCCGCCACCACGTTTTTTACTCACAAGCAGCGACTCGTCATTTCTCACTCCCCTTCAGCAATGCTACGTAAGGTCATGACTGAACTAAGTCTGCAGCTACTGCCCGCTTGCGGGATGCAGAGCCAATTCAGGTCATTGAAATGTGCTGCTGGGCGACCGCAACTGGCCTCTGACGACTCATGCTGTATTCCCAGGGGGGAGGGGAGGGGGTTCCTTGTCCCTTTTTGCCGGCCTGGTTGATAGCGAGGCGAACACTGAGCTAACATGCCTACCGAGGTAGATTATCTGTTCCCCTGTCTGCATATTGAGCGGCAGAAGGGCCTATCTATATACACAACAAGGGTCTCTGTGCTAGATAAGCGCGGAGTATCAAGACATATACGGAGTACAATGAGTCCGTTCAAACACAGGCTATGCCAGCACAGAACTCAGCACGGACAATGACGCAAACGATCCCTAGAATGGGCTGCCACCTCCTGCCAGCACGCAGAGCGGGTTGCTGCACGGGGTTAAGCGATGCTGTAACTGAAGAGCGAGCTGCAGGCTTCCTCTTGGCCGGTTTCAGGGTTCATCCATTGAGTTGCCCGCTGCCAACGGGCACATGCCGCTGCGCAAGGCGTCATGCGGCTGCGGAAAGGCTTCACCGAAGAGAGCTGCGGGTCCCAGGAGCGGCTCGCGTACGAGTAGCGACGCTGATCTCAGTCTCCACAGAGCCCTTTGATGGTTACGGCTGTCGGCGGGACAGCTGAGTTGTCAGAAATCTGCCGCTGGGTGGTGAAAGGCGGTCGAAGCGTCCATCAGGCCTACCAACACACAAACACGGCGTGAACGGATTGCTTCGCAATCTGACTGCATGTGCATGCGTCGGCCGTGCGATGCAGACGAGAGCTGACGTGCCGATGCTTACGCGTATGTATACATTCTATAGCAGTCGTTTGCGATACAAGCAGACGAGAGCTGATAGAAATGCCCCCCATCGCCCTGCTGATACTGCCTGTTTACTCGTCCGTATCGGTCCTCCAGGATGGGATGTCGAACGATTAGGTGAGCATTGGCAGCGATCGACAGCGTGACTGTTCCCTTTGCATGCGATGAGCAGTACGAATGAGCAAAACATGCTCAAAAAAAGAACAAAAGAAAGGAAGCGGAATCCGGTGCTTCCAGCAACGCTGGATCAGGAGCAGAACGCCCGCAACATGAGCTGTCGCACACAGGAGCACTTGTCTGAGTCTGCAAAAGATGGTCCGATTCCAAATTGCCCATGCAATGCACGAACTGCGGCTGTATGCGATGAGTACGACGCAAACGCTGTCATGTAAGGATACGGAGCACCGTACGAGTACGAGTACTCTGCTGGTGTAACGGTGTCATCTTGGTCGGAGCTGGCTCCGAGCTGGCCATCATTGCCTCTGAAATCTGATGATTTTGGATGCGAATACTTTGTGTGAGATGCAGTGTACCAAGGTGGTGGTCGCAGTCGCACTGTTGCTTGGTAGCTTCGTCTCCAACTAAGTACCACTCCGTACTTAGTGGCCTCGTCTCGTCCCGTCCCGTGTGCCACAGAGGGGAAAAGTTGACGGCCGACCCCACTCGGTGGTTGAAACACGGACAGAGTTTCCAAAGTATTTACGGAGTACTATCCCGTGCGTCCTGCCAACTCCTGCTGCTTCTAAGTATGGAACGTCATGCCAGGAGGAGCCATAATCTGCTGATGGCGCTGCGGGCATCGATGGGATCCGGCTTTCTGGTTGGATCACGATCGAGGCTGGGTTGGATCATACATAATTGACCGAAAGGAGAGACATTCCCCTAGCCCGCAAATGATAAAGGCCCTCTCCGGCAGTAGTGAATATGCAGGGCAAGCCTCTCGTGTTGGGGCTGCGGCAGCTTCGGCAGCCTCACTATTCTGATCCAGGCATGGATAGACATCATCGAAAGTTGGTCCTCTCCCCCTGGTCGCTGACTACTTTTCCAATAGCTCGGGTCCCGAGTCCCTGCTGATCCCACGGCTCAAAATTCTTGACCCCCCTTCCGTTGTTCAACCTGTCCTCCTCCTTTCCAGCCCGGCCGGCAAGGGTGCTGCTGCTGGCTTTATGATGGTGGTGGGCTGTACAAGCAGATGGCATGAGCTACAACCAAGTACTTGGTAGCTCTACATGATACGGTTGAGACGGGGGAGGCGTGTGCATTAAGACGGACTATTGCCTAATGCGCGCGCGCTCGTGTACGCAGAATGACTCCAAAGCAGACACGGGCGCAAAGCAAAAAGCAGTGCCGCGTCCCCCCCAGCCCCAGCCCAATTTGTGGGCTTCCCTAGGGGGCCGGAAGGTTGAAAATCTGGGGAAATGGCATGCCCTCCATGCGTACCCAGCAAACCCCTGACCTGTTTCCTGGGTCCCCGGCAAGCAGGACTTGTGTGTTGTGCCTGGCTAGGCCTCCAACTCTGCCATCTCAGCTTGGATGAATCGCGGGTTGTTGGGGATACGAGGTAAGTTTTGGCATAGCCCGTCGGCGGCTTATCCCGTCTGGCACCAGGAACCAGCAATCTCGAAAGTAGATCAGAAACAAACTATAAAAGGCAAGGGCTGTATGGTTTGAGCGAGGTGAGCGCAGTCTAGACTCAAGCGAGGCTAGTTTTACCTGTTCTCGTCCAGATGCTGGCTGAGAAGAGCGGTGGATATGCTCGTGATAGGTCATAGTAAGGCTGGAGATGCTCACATCTCATGTCCCAACGCATCAGCCAAGACCTTCATATATTAGGCAGAGGATCAGCCGTACCAGTAAAAATAGCAATCCGGGGCCCGGATGTATTACTCCTGAGACAAGCTGCTTATGGTGCCTAATTAGCCCCCGAACGAGGTGTTCTCAACCTGGACTAAAGGGAACTCGTCCGGAGGATTCCCGTAGGAGTTTTGACTTTTTTGCCCTTTTGCTTCTCTTGGGTAGTGCTAGTACTAATTGATCCATGAAGCGGCAGCTGGAAGGCTGACGTGTCTTTGCAAGGCTGATGGACTATGCGCTACTGCACGAGCAGGAGACCGGGGAGATTGTTGGTGTTGTTATTTGTTGTCTTCGGCTCCCTTTTTTTGGAGCAAAAAGTTGGTGTTAGTGCCACTGCGCTCCGTCGAATCCGTCCGCGGGCAGGAAGATCACGATGATCAACATGGGTCCTTTTTGGTCTCTATCGACGGTACAGCTCATTAGTAGCCCATCCTTTTCGTATCTAGTGTCACGGACGTGGCGGATGCAGATTATCGGCAAGGGGGGAGTGTTTATGCCTGGCGAACATGGGGGAGAGGGAGATAAACAGCAGCAGCTGAGCTGACAGTCCCAGCATAATGGCCGAATGACTCGGAACAGGCGTGAGCGAGAAGGCCGATATGAGTCAGGGGGCTTTTGCTTGTGCCGGATGCGAGGGGAGAGAGATGGAAGATGGGATTTTTTATTTTTAATTTCTTCTTTATTCTTCTTTTGGAACCCTTGTGAAGGCACGGGAGTGCGGTGGCGATGAACGGATGCATGGAGTTGCATTTTTTATGTAGGCGGTTACTTACTTGTTTGGGCGGAAGGGGGGGCAGTAAGTATAATCTCTGGGAGCGGTGAGCCATCGGACAAGTTTGCTTGGATAATACTCCGTGATGACTTGGTTCGCCTTGTTTTTTGCCTTGCAGGAAATTGCATGAGATGCCTAATACTAACTGGTACATACTAGTCGATATCATTTAATTAAAATGTTCAATTGTTATTTTTGGAATAAGAGTGAAACAGTTGGGGATGTAGATAGATGCTAAGTTGGATACGATTCTAGATTGCAGATGGAAAAGTCAATTAGACAATTACACCCCCCCAAAATTAAAACTACCACCACCTAAGGTAGGTTACTCTGCAGGTATAGACTACTTGATGGAAACAAGTAGAACAAGTCGAAATTAATTAAAAGACAGATGAGATAGAAAGAAAAAAGAAAAAGTTCTTCTGCCGTTTCCACACATCCTTCGCCTCTGCAGGAACGAGTCATGAAAAAGGCAGAAACTATCGAACGATGGAAATTGCGATTTAAATTAACCTGCATGCCGAACCAACGGATGTTGCCATCGGTACATGTTTTTTTTTGCTTTTTTTCAGTTGCCTTACACGCCCTGAAAAGGCTGACTTCCGATCTATCTAGAATAGTTCTAGACTATTAATATAATAAATACCCTTGTTGGCGAAATTTTCCTCGGGTTGAGCTGTACCGATCTTACGGGAGAAAAGAAGAAAAGAAAATTGGTGAAAAAACGCCACAAAGACCGAAAAGAGAAATATGTCAAATGAACATAGTTTTGATAAGAAGAAAAGGGGGTGGAAACAGAAACAAAGCATCTAGAAGTTCTCGTCAGACTTTTGTGAGAACAATAGATAGATTTAGTAGAGCATATAGTATCCTAACTAACAACTTTAGTTAAAAGGAAAAATCCACCAAAAAAAGAAACGCTGGACGAACGGGGAATCGAACCCCGGACCTTTCCCATGCGGTTAAGCAGCTCGAAGGTTGCTTGATGCTAAGGGAAAATTATACCACTAAACCATCCGCCCATGCTGTGCGTTGTTTCCATCGTGATGGCAAGAGACTCAAGAAGCCATCGCGAGAACCAGGGGGGCTGTGATTGTCATGTAACAACGCCGTGGGAGAGATCCAGAACACCCATATCACTCAGAGCACCATATAGACAGCAATTTCATCATCGTATTTCATTCATGTATGACCTCTAAAAGAACGGGCCTCTTGTCACCTGGCCAGTGGTTCCTTGGCTTTAATCTCTCTAATCGTATCCCTTGTTCTTGCATTGTCTTCGAAGCTGGCATGTATCAGATCAATCACCTCGTCCACCGTAAAGTACAAGCTCAGCTCGCTGTCACACCACAGAAACTTGACTTCGTTGAGATTGCTCTGTAGAACCTCGCCAAGGTACTTGAGGCGCAACCAGCTAGGCGCATACTGAGCCGTTGTAGGCATTTCGTCCGGTGCTGGTGCTGTGCCAGATAGTTTGCTGGGCATGAATAAATCATCCAGTTCTGTTGCCAAGGCGATAAGCTGGGCAATGCTGTAAGCTTCATCCTGTCCAATGGACGACATTTCCAACACATCTGAAATAAGCCGTGAAGCAAGCGAGTCCGCAAGAGATCCAACTGCCTGCGACCAGACGGATCTTCTCAGGATGGGATCCCACGTTGCGGCTACACTTCGAATTCGCGCTGTTCCGGCTTCGATGGAAGACTCCTTATCGTCTTGCTGCACCAAACTCTGTGAACCTCCAAGGAGGTCCTGCAGGATTGTCTTTTGGAGACTCATTTCGTTAGAGTAGCTGCGGTTGGCAAAGCTTTTCAGCGTCCTGACATCATTGTCGATGCGGAGCATGCTTCGCGCACGAGGTGTCAGGTCCTCACGTTGTTTCCAAGCCAACGAAAAGTCAGATAGCTTCTCTGACAGGTACATGGCGTCGTTATATAGAAACCTATGGGCCATGTTAGTCTGAGTTCAAGCTTGGGACTTATTGGGCTGTCAAACTTACATGTTGCCTCCAGCGTCAGAAGAGTAGTATTGAGGTGAAATGGCTCGAAACAGTGCCAAGACAAATGTAGGCAAGCTGAAGAGGCCAGGTGCTGTTGCGGTTAATAGACTGTATTCGTCCCCGTCCTTCGTCAACGCTGCTCCGTCTTCAAGAATGGAGAATATCAGTTCGAGAACAGGTTCAGGCATCGATGAGATGCTGTACGTCTCTTTAAAGACCAACTCTCTTGTCTCTTCTTTGGCTTTGCTCGGTTTTGTCTTGGGGGCCGGAGCAGGGACAGCATGGGCCGCTGGTTCAGGGGCGTCACCATCATCGCCCCAACCCCAGGCATCGGCACCATCATCTTCATCTGGTGCTCCAGTGGCGTCTTTTGCTTCTTCTGTCTGGTTCGTAGTATCATTTGCATCGTCATTGTCTCCCCAGCCCCAGGCGTCAGCACCATCATCCTCTTTCGGTCCTGGCTTTTCCTTTGGTTCGTCGGTTGCATCCTTGTTGTTTGCTTCATCATTATCATCCCATCCCCAGGCATTCGCAGCATCATCGTCGTTGTCTTTGCCGTGGCTTTCCTTTTGGTCAATATCCATCTCATCCTCATCCCCTGCCTTGTCATCGTCCCATGCCTCTCCCCAGGCTTCGCCCCAGTCATTCGTGTCTGCAACGGCTCCCGCGCCAGTTCTAGAGAGTTCGTTGCCCTCAGCTATGGAAACCATTTGCCTCTCAATCTTTTCTACTCGTTTTGACTGCCCAATCCCGCTTGTCAGATTGATTCGCACGCTATCGAGCGCCGTCTCTCTGCTCTTCTCCAGCCATATTGTGGGCGCCTTGCTGGCCCAGTCTTGTATTTGCCCAAGACCAGTGTACCCACCGTGCTGCAGCGTTTCACAAAATGTCTTCGTTTTTGAAACAAGGACCTGGAATTTATCCAGGTCTTTGAGTCCTGTGGGGACAGCAGGATTCAGCCACTCCCTAATAAGTTTGGATATAATATCACCCATCATGACATTAGCCAGTGGTTGCAACAGATCGGCTGGTAATTTGTGAGCGACAAATGTCAGAATCTGTTCGAGGTCTGATAAGAGGGCTTCGGCTGAGCCGTCAGCAGAGCCGGCAAGCTCAAGCACATCTCCTTCCACTTTGATTCCTGGGATATTTGATCTCGTAGCATCCATGCGTGGTGATACCACGGCAGCGTCCAAATTATGCCACAGCTGCTCCATCCTCTCGTCAACTTCCTTGTAGGCTTTCAAGCCAATCACAGCATCTTCCAAGATCATTTTCTCATCTTGTCGTGTATTGTAGATTGCAATTCTTCCCAACTCTGCATCAACTTGTATCAGAGTTTTCCAGACGTGGTCGAATACTTGGTGTATATCGGACTTTAGCTCAAATGCCCTCAGGTCCAGGAGCTTCATTACTCGGGTGGTCTTGCTGACACCCACTTCGTCGAGCGCCGTCCATGATTCTTTATCAAAGTCAGCCAAGGTAAGTAATGAATAAACAGGAAAACGCACTCTCAAGTAGTCTTAGGGAATCGAGAACACGCCTTTCTCTGCTTGCCTGCTCGACTTCGATGAGGATTTGATTGACATGTTGGATCTTCCTCAAGACGATGTGCATCTGCTGGCTGTATTGAACCTCTCGATTGAGGAATTCGGCTTTTTCTTCCGCATCCAGGATGGCTTCGCCAGTCACGTCCGGGGCCTCGGATTGACGGATGATGTCATTGGCAATGGTCTTGGATCGGATGATGTCCTCCTGCAGAACCTTTGAGTTTTGAACCCATGAGCTGATGTCGTCCTTTGTCTCTTCATTTATGGTATGGATTTCGGCCTAGGTGTGGTAGCGTTAACATGTGCAGCTTTATAGAGGCAACGTCTAGGGATGACTGGGGTACCTCGATAGCCACCTTGGCCTCGCCCAGAGCTCTGATTGTAGGGTCCAAATCAGTTTCTGAGACGGATGGCAGTGCGGCAATGTTGTCAGGGAAGCTCCCTTCCAAGGCAAACGATAGGATGGCATTGCTAAGCTGTTGAGGCTCCGTTGTGGTTGCCATGCTGGTTGCCTTCGGCGGCCTCTGATGGCAGCCGTTCTGATATACCCGGTCAAGGAATGGTTGGGACAAGGCTCAGAAATTCCCATCAATGGTAAGAAAAGGATCCGCTCGCATCGCAGGACATGGCATTCGTGCGATGGTGGTGAGGGCGCGTCGGTTTGCGCAAATCAGAAGGCCGTGATCTTGTCTTTCGGTGTTGCTGTCATTTGAGCTCTCCAGGCCTGCCACCTTGATTGGCCTGGCCGCGGTACGTACCTTGGCGTTGGTGCACTTCAGCTGGCATGTGGTGCGCCACACAGGCTGAGGCTGGGCCTACGGCGCCTATCCCGGTTTGGGTCGGGCAACGCGCCTAACGGCGGTTAAACCCCTCACTGTGTGGCGCAGCGCTCGGCGTGTTACTTCACATGCTCTTCTACCCCACCAACGGCTGCTTGATGCATGAATGGAACAAACCATCCGGTACGTACATTGCCATCCAATACCTCCCAGTCTACCTTAGTATTGTTCTTTTGCATCGGCGACCACTAAGGTAGACAGGGATCGAGCATTTAAATCCCATTGCCGTCAGCCTTCCGTCTTCGGTCCTGTCTCTTCAGGCAAGAGACATTCCATAAGCAATCCCTCCCCCTCCTCTTGGATAAGCAGAGGGAAGGCCTCTTTTCTTTCTCTTTTCTCTCCTTCTTCTCTTCTCACCTCCTGTTGGCTTGCCAGCGGGGTAGATTGAACAGGCAGCTTAACAAACGCTGTTCAGACAATTCTATCGTCACCGGGCAGAGCGCAGTTTGTTCTGTCTCTCGATATTTAGGCGTCGTTGTGTTTGTGTTTGGTGAGTTCTGGGTTGCTGAAAACATCCCCCCAAGCCATTCTGCCCCTCTACCCCTTGTCCCCTCTCAAAATACCCCCCAGACACCTTACAGCCTGCTCTCTCTATCTTTTGTTATCCCCCCTTGTCAAACACCTGAGTTGGGGGTCATCATTCGGCCTCTACGCAAGATTGCAGCTAGATTCTGTTAGATGCTGTCAGCCAGGCTTGCAAACAGGATCCTGCCGCTCATTGTCGCCATCTTGAGTGCTGGTTTGTACTACCTATTCATCAGCAATCATGGCCAATCTGCCCATGAATTCCTGGAAGGCTGCCTGCTGAGGTTGGTCTTCTCTATACTCCTCTCTAAGTGGCCCATGCGGACAAGCCGTTCGCTTACATTGCCCCCCTCCTCAAAAAATGAATCCAAATTCCTCCAATGTGCTTCCTCTCCAGCACACCAATCTGGTAACAAGTGACTAGATTCTGGCTGTCTCATTATTATCTCTTCTTACTCACGGGTTTTACACCATCTTGCTACTTTATCAAAGCTTTATCAAGTGTCTAGCCGCTTTTTTCTCAGCTGTACTGACTGACTGCTGCTTAGGTCTGGTTGGAAGGGGCACCCTTTCTCGAAAGACTTCAGGATGCCTTCACAGAAACTAAAGCCCAGTTTCCGCAAGGTTCAAACCTTCAAGACCGATTACGCGCCCTGCACAATCACTCAATATGTCTCCGAACGGAGTGGCATGCAGGTCGTTGTGGCTGATCGCAAGGGACCAAAGATCAATGGCTACTTCACCCTCGCCACTGAAATTTTCGACGATTCCGGAGCCCCTCATACCCTTGAGCATCTAATCTTCATGGGCTCCAAAAATTATCAGTGGAAGGGTCTTCTGGACAAGCTATCTTCCCGCGCATATTCTAGCACGAATGCCTGGACTGCCACCGATCACACAGCCTACACCCTTGAGACAGCTGGTTGGGATGGCTTCGCTCAGATCCTCCCCGTCTACCTGGAGCATGTGATTCTACCTACGATTACCGATGATGGTATTGTCACCGAGGTTTGGCACATCGATGGAGAGGGTAATGATGCAGGTGTTGTATACTCGGAAATGCAGGCTGTTGAGAATCGCAGCACCGAAGTCATGGATCTGAAAGCCCGCCGACTTCTATACCCAGAAAACGTCGGTTTCCGGTACGAAACAGGCGGCATGACGGAAGCCTTGCGAGTTCTCACACCTGAGCGCATTCGTCAATTCCACCGAGACATGTACCAGCCGCGCAACTTGTGCGTAGTCATTGTTGGCGAAGCGGATCACGAGAATCTTCTGGAAATCCTAGATACCTTTGAAGAAAGTATCAAAGATGATATTCCTGCTCTTGATACTCCATTCAAGAGGCCTTGGGTAGACTCAGCTCAGCCGCCTGTCCTCAAAGAGAGCATTGTCACGACGGCAGAGTTCCCAGAAGAGGACGAGTCCGTTGGTGAAATTCTCATTGGTTTTTTCGGTCCTCATTGTACCGATGTCCTTGCTACGTCGGCTCTCAACATTCTTCTTACATATCTTTGTGGCTCATCTGTCTCTGTGTTGGAAAATACGCTTGTTGAAAAGGAGGAACTTGCAAGCTCTGTATCATACTGGTGGGAATCAAGACCGAACTCGCTCATTTGGTTGCAACCTACTGGTGTGGCAACGGAAAAGCTTGCCTTTGTGGAGAACCGTCTATTTGAAGTCTTGAAGGACGTTGTGTCAAAGCCTTTGGATATGGAGTACATGAGAGAGTGCATCCGAAGAGAGAAGCGACAGGTCAAGTATCATGCCGAGACATCGGAATCTTTCTACTCTACTAACATCATAACCGACTACCTCTTTGGAAAGCGTGATGGCTCAACGCTTAAAGATCTGGAAACGTTGGCAGAGTATGATGTTCTTGAAAAATGGTCGGATGAGGAATGGCGAGCTTTCATGAAGGAGTGGATGTCTGATGCTCACCACATCTCCATATTGGGCAAGCCATCTTTGGAATTGGCCACCAAGATCAAGAGCGATCATGAAGCTCGCATCACCAAGCGCAAGGAAGAACTTGGAGCAGATGGACTGCAAAAGCTCGCACAAAGACTCGAAGAGGCCAAAAGCAAAAATGATGCGCCAATCCCACCTGAAGTCATTGATCGCTGGGCTGTTCCCGGCACAGAGTCGATTCACTTCATAGAATCTGATACTGCTCGCTCCGGTAATGCCAAGTCTGTTGGCCTGGGCCCCGGTCGTGCGCAAGAGCTTATCAATGCTGCTTCGGATGGCAAGCTACCGCTTTTCATCCAGTTTGAGGATGTACCTACGAACTTTGTTCACATCACTGTTCACGTTGGCACAGCTCAAGTCCCTGTTCACCTCAAGCCACTCATGGCAATTTTCAGCGATAATTTCTTCAACACCCATATCGTGCGAGATGGGCAGCAGATCAACTTTGAGCAGGTCGTCATGGAGCTGGAGAGAGACAGCGTTGGCTACGACATCGGAAGCTCCCGGCAGCTTGGTGACACAGAAGGATATATGATTCAATTCCAGGCGGAGCCCGACAAGTATGATGCAGCCGTGAACTGGCTTCGTACCATGATGTTCGATTCCATCTTTGACCCTGTCCGGATCAAGGCTGCTGTTATGAAGGCCTTGGCTGACATCCCAGAGTCGAAACGTGACGGGCGCAGCATGGCCGCTGAGGTGGACACAGCTATTCACATGGAAAAGTCTACTCTTACCGTTGCCAGACGTGTTGTTGTCAAGGCAGTCTATCTCAAGCGTCTTAAGAAGCTTTTGAAGAAGAATCCCGACCAGGTTGTGGAGTGGTTCAATGAAATTCGCAACTCTCTTTTCACATTTGAGAATATGAGAGTCCTAGTCACGGCAGATTTACAAAAGCTCCCTAACCCCATCGCCACTTGGGATGCGCTCTCAACAGCGCTGAAGTCGCACAATGGGTCTATGGCTCCTATTCCAAAGCCATCGAGTCTTTTGAACGCCGAAGGAAAAGCTCCCGGTTCTGTGGGTGCCACCATTATCCCCATGACAGCTCTGGACAGCTCTTTCTCCGTCAGCACTGCCCCTGGCCTCTCTTCGTTTGCAGATCCCAAGCTACCTGCCATTATGGTAGCAGTCGGATACCTCGAGACCGTTGAGGGACCGCTGTGGAACGCCGTTCGTGGTGCCGGATATGCCTACGGAACTTTCTTCACGCGCAATGTTGAGAGCGGAGTCATATCCTTTAAGGTGTACCGCTCTCCGGACGCGTCCAAGGCCATCATTGCTTCACGGGATGCTATTCAGAAGATTGCCAATGGCGACGTGCCAATTGACAAGCACCTCCTCGAAGGTACCATCAGCCAAATTGTGGTGGGCTTCGCAGATGAGCAGTCCACTATGCCTAGTGCTGCCCAGCAGAATTTCGTCCAGAGCGTTTTCAAGGAGTTGCCCAAGGATTGGAGCAAGGTTATCCTGAAGCGCGTGAGAGAAGTGACTGAGGATGAGATTCGCCAAGCGCTCAAGGATTTCATCATGCCCTGCTTTGCGCCGGGTACGAGCAACGTAGTGATTACGTGCGCCAAACTTATGCAAGAGGTATTATTCAATTCACTTCAGGTTCTAACTTATCGTATGTATGAGGCATGCTGACCATTGTTTGCTTAGGGTATTGAGACTGCGTTCAAGGGAATGGGCTACAAGGTTCAGACTCATGAGCTAAGCCACTTCCACGATGACTATGGTTTGGGTGCTGGCGAGGACGAAGACGATGATGAGGATGAGGACGACGATGAAGAAGATGATGATGAATTTGACGATGAAGAGGGGAGCGAAGAGGATGAGGATGAGGATGATGACTAGATATCTGGTTTAGATGGACGCAATGTCTAGAGGATAGGTTTGTATAGGACAACATAGGCAACTAAATCATTTGACAGGATAGTAAGAAGACACATTCGTGAGAACGATGACGCGGATTTTACCAAGATTGAGTGTGCTGTATTGTTCATTGTGAATATCTACTTTAGCACATATTCCGTCATTTTCTATAATGTTTTACAACTCGTCGCGGCCACTGGCTTTGACGACACCCTCGTCCTCCTTCTCGCTAACAGCCTGCTCGCCCTTCCAATCCAGGGCCTTGAGGCGCTCCGAGAGATGAGGGTGGGAGAAGTGATAGCTCGCATACATCCAGTCAGCGTCCATGGAGCTGAGGTTCTGAATGTGCAGCTTGATCAGTGACGTAGCCAGCTCAGTGCGCATACCCAGGTCGTTGGCGAACTTGTCAGCCTGGAACTCAAAGGTGCGGGAGACGATGTGCAGGAGGAACTGGATGACGGTGTCCATTGGCGAGAGGGCATCGGAGAAGAGGAGGAAGCCGATGATGATGGGGTGCTCGTTGTGGAAGCCAAATGAAGAATACAGGGAGCGGTTGTTGATGAAGACAGAGAAGAGGCTAAAGACGTAGAGGAGATGGGCCTAGAGGCTGTGTTAGCGATGCTATTCGGTGAAATTGGGAAGAAAGTTGTGAAGCATTCGTACCTGAGAGATTCCAAAGAGGCTTGTGGTGTGGCCGAGCTTCCAGTGACCGAGCTCATGAGCCAGAATAGCGAGAACCTCTTCCGGCTCGGACTTTTCCAAGAGAGTATCGTAGATGACAATGTGCTTCTTCCATGGGAGACCGTAAAAGAATGCGTTGGAGTGAGCGCTGCGCTTGCTACCATCGATGACGTACAGCTCGTGCAGGGGAAACTTGAACTTGGCTGCTAATTCATTAACCTTTGTCTTGAGCTCGCCATCCTCGAGAGGAGAGAGCTTGTTGAACAGGGGCTGGATGAAGGTGGGATACAGAGTAGTCATCAGAAGCTGCAAACTGGCAGTAAAGACCCAAGTGTAAAAGACGAATTGCGAGCCAGTCTTTTGGATGATCTTGAGGAAACCAGCAATGACAGGGGGCATGAGGACGGCAGTGAGCAGATTCGTCTTGACGAGGTCAGAGATGAACAAGCCAGGCGTCTGCTTATTGAAGCCGAATTTCTCTTCCAGGACAAAAGTGCTGTATATACGGGTAGGCATGCTCAGCGCCTGTGACAGGAGCATAAAGCTAAAGACAAAGACAATCGAGTGCGAGATTTCACCAGTGAAGCGCGCCGGCGCATACTTGAGCAGCAGGTCGCCGGTCCAGGACCATAACTTGGGCATTACATCGAAGTGGACAAAGGCGAAGTTGACAATCTGGCCCCAGAGGCCGCTGACGACGGAGAATTGAGCTTTGGCGCGGCCATAGGCTTGCGACTTGTCAAAGGTTTCCTGGTTGACTTCTTTGGCGAGGACGGCGGGGGGTTTGGGCAGCTGGAGGATACGGTATTGGCGGTAGTTGAGCAGAGATTCGAAGACGTACTGGCCGACGGAGAAGCCCAAGATGAGCCTCTTCCATGGGAACAGCGGGCGATCGAGGAATTGCGACAGGCGCTGCGGTGGGGGAAAGCAGAAGATGTTAGCTTAAGGTGTTTATACATTGTGGGACATGGAAAATAGAACACAAGTGAATGTAGCTAAGAGATGCGGCAATTGAGGCCAATGGAGTTGCTTAGACATACCTGTAGAAAGTCCATGATGGCTGTATTTCGATGTCAGTCAGGACATCAACAGCTGGACCTTTTTTGCAGTGGTTTGAAGATGGACGAATCCTTTGATCAACGTTGTCTGGGGGGAGGCCAGGGTGTCAGGTACCCGTTGCGATGCGTGTCTGCTGAGCTAATGCATTCCACGACGGCTCGGAAGCTACCCGGCAAGCCTGCGTCAAGGGAAGGTGCTTTTTTTTTCGACAGCAAAGAACTACAGACTGATAGATACCTAAACTTGCTAGGATATACAGTATTAGCCTAAAGGAATTTGATTAGGTATTTACTTGATTACACTGTAATTCAAGATACTCTACTCATTGGTTGCCTATTTGCTTGTTATTCAATGCCGTCATATCCATAGAATCATCATTTGATCGTCATGTCCCATCCAACTTCAGCTTCAACTTTAGCGTAGTCCAGGGCACCGCTAATTGTTACATGGCCCGGTACCTCAACATGCTGGGTACCTAGCAGGTACCGTGGCTGCGTGTGCCATCAGCAGCTGTCAGCAGCCAGTACTTGCCCAGTACCTGATCATGACTCCGCACGCTACCTCGGCGCCCTGTTAGGGCATTGCTACATGAATTACGAGAGACCCTCCCCTATTTACTAAGTCGTGTGTCCAAGTATTACTACTGCCACAGAGAGCAGCTGAAGCACGCGACCCAATGAGAGAGCCTTGATGGTACCTTGTATTTTGTTTCACCATTGCATACACGTAGGTACATTAAACACGGCTCAGCACTGAGGCCAGAAAGAGGAAGCAAAAGGTTCGCTGGAAAAGAGGCGATAGAATTGATAATGCCGATGAATATAGCTTAGTACACAGTTAAACAAACAAATACATTGGATGGATATTAGGTATCCCGCTCTGCCGTAGAGTCGTTGGGGGCCAGATAGGGGCCACAGTTCTACAGAAAGCATTACTGCTTAGGTATAGTAATTGCCTCTTGAGCTTGAACTTGAGCCCTCTGAGCTAGAGCCCTTTGATGTTTGACAATCTCAAAAAAGAGCGGCCCACGCTCATCTCGTGGCACATTGGCAAAGTCTGGCCTCGTCACCCCGCGAGGGAGGAACTTGTCTAGGCAAATATTTAGCAGGTCGGGAAGCCATGGCTCGTTCTTCAATGGCTCCAGTATATATGGAAGCAGCTGAACTGGTGGCACATTGCCGAGCTTAAACTCCCTCTGGATATCCTCTGTCGTTGCGCCTGTAGTCAATACCCGAATAGCTGTTTCCTAATGTCCATTCGTAGTTGGCTGAGGTGGGCGTTCCGGGCCATACGGCACGGGGGGACTCTGTTCGTTTGGCTGAGGCTCCTCTTCGGTATCGTCGTCGAACTCACTAAGTCCTTCCTCTTCGCCCTCTTCTTCAGAGTATTCGCTGTCTTCACCCTCGCCCTCTGCGCCCCCGCGAGTCTCCGGGAAACACGCCTCGACCGCACTGGCTGCGGCGGGTGGAACTTTTCGCCCCTGTTGCTGCATCTGTTGGATGATGCTCATGAGCTTTTCGTTCTTCTTATCCGCGGCCTCGATTTTCCTCTTCCAATCTTGCCGCTCTTCCGCCATGTGGATAATGTTGGCTGTAGTCGCTTCCTTTTGTCTCTTCAGCGCCTCATTCTCCTTCTCCAACCGTTTGCCCTTTTTCGACATGTCCTCCATTTCTTTTCGAAATGAGAGAAAAAGGTCGTTGCTATTATTCAGCGTGTCCTCTACCTATAATTGGAACGTCAGCGTGGAGAACCTAGTGGATTAGTGTACGCTGTATCATATACCTGCTTGAATTTGTCCACATATACATTGAGCTGATTCCTCAGTTCCGTCTCCGTCTTTGTGAACGCATGGACCTGGGCTTGCAAGTGGCGCGCTTTGGTTGACTCGGCCTCGGCGTTCTTCTTCTCCCTATCATGACGGGACAGATGATACTGAACCTCGAGTTCCTTAGTCCTCATAAGAGAATGGAAATGAAGTTCTCGTAGCTCATACTGCTCGATGAATGATTTGAACCGGACCCGGAACCTGGCATTGTCCCTCGTCAGTAAGCCAGGCTACGCTAAATAAAACTTTCCAAATGTGAAGCGGGGCGGGAGAAGCTTACAGTTCGTCCATTTCCATGTCCACCACTTGTTTCTTCGGGGTATCCTTTTCCTCCTGGTACCCCTCTAACTTTGACAACAAGCTTGCGAATTTCTCGTCCCAGGCAGTATTATTCCGCTTCTGCGTACTCTGGAGTTCTTTGTTCTCATTCTGGGACCCAGTGTCAGTGCGCCACGTTACGCCCAAGACTCGAAAACTTATTTTGGTGGGCTGACCTTCATCTTGTTATTGTCCCTCTGCAGTTCTCGACATAGCTTTTCTAGTTTCTCCTTCAATCCCACCGTCTTGCTAAGTTCCGTACGACTGGCATCTCGCTCTTTCTGAAGGGCGTCTCCGCGTTTCTTGTTCTTCTGATTTTCCCTCTCTAAACGTCGCATATCGGCTAGGAGTTCGCTGGAGCGCTTCATGAGGTGCTCAATCTTCTGCATGTCGTCCATCTTGGAAACTTGCTGCAGAAGATCTCGATTGGCGCGCTTGACCTCTCTCTCTGTTTTACGTATATGAGCGTTAATCCACCTCGGGGGTTTTAGACGACCTTGATGGTCCAAGCGGTCTCGGGATGATTATTCCTGCCATCGCGATGGATTTTGCACGCACCTATTTCCATCTCTTGGTCTTTCTCTCCAGCGGCATCTTGCTCCAACTGCGATATACGGGCCTGCAGCAGGCGCGACGCTTCGGTTGAATCCATTCCTCTCTTGCCCTTGGCTTTTTTGTTCGCAACGGGTGATGAATGAACATGTGAGTCGTGGCCATTCGCCAGGGCTGCCTCCACATGGGTTGCCGGCATGGCTCGAGAGCTTCGTCAAGGTGGAGAGTTTCGACGAGATACGAGTCGCATCAAGGGCCAAATCACATCGGTAGAGAGCCGTGGGCACGCGGGGCGCTCGTACGGCGACAGGTTCCTCCCTGCTCCTTTATATCGCTAAAATCAATCGATATCGGGCTCTAAATCGCGGCTAGCCTGCTGACGTTGGTGGGCAACGGCTTCGACGGAAACCCAAGCGGAATTGCCGTCAAAATCGAACGCCGGCTGGGGCTGTTGGCCGGGCTACTGGATGATAAACGATGCTGATGCTTACGAAATGCCTATGAATCGCGAATTGAGGTCTGGACCGGGTGTGATAAGCCGTCGTTGCGATCCTGACGTGCTTGGACTTGCCCCCAGCCGTCGATGAAAAGCATGTGTAGATTGGAGGCGTGACCAGGTGGATGGTAATTCGTAGAATTCTAATAGTGCGATGATGCGGCTGGTTGTAATTTGTTAGTGCTCAATGGATTAGGTCAGCATCCAATATGGTGGGGTTGCTAGCGGACCAGCAACCGTGTGGCCGGAAGCCTTGGGGGCCTTGCCGAAGGCGAATACATCACTGGCAGAACTGACTAATCGCCTATGACCTTGAAATTTCTACCGACGAGATCCGCAGATCAGAGATGACTCTACTTAGTGGCATCACCATCAGCATCTCGTCTTAGCTGCGGTTGTTTTTGCTTTTACTTGTATGGTTGCGCCTTGGACCCTGTACACTTCTGCTTCGATGTATAACTAGAATCTTTTCTTTCTTTTTCCCTCCGTTATAAACATCCACCATGTTGCGCAACGCAGCCAACACGGCTCGCAAGACCGTGACGGATCTCGCCTTGTATCCGAAGCCTGGCTCCAAGCTCCATGGATTCACTCTCGTCCGAGCAAAGCACGTTCCAGAGCTGGAACTGACGGCACTGCAACTGCAGCACGACAAGACCGGCGCCGACTACCTGCACATTGCGCGTGATGACACCAACAATGTCTTCTCCATTGGCTTCAAGACGAACCCTCCCGATGACACCGGTGTCCCACACATCCTGGAGCATACCACGCTCTGCGGCAGCGACAAGTAAGGATGTCTTTTGGCAGCCAGCGGGAAACAATGGCTGACAATGTCCCAGATATCCAATCCGCGACCCTTTCTTCAAGATGCTACCTCGTACCTTGTCCAATTTCATGAATGCCATGACAGCTTCAGACCATACCTTTTATCCGTTCGCAACCACCAACGAGCAGGATTTCAAGAACTTAATGTCCGTGTACCTCGATGCAACACTCCACCCATTGTTGAAGCAATCCGATTTCCAACAGGAGGGTTGGCGAATTGGACCTGAGAATCCATCAGCTGAAACCGCCGATGGCAAGAAGCTTGTCTTCAAGGGGGTTGTGTATAATGAGATGAAGGGACAGATGTCGGACGCAGGATACCTTTACTACATTCGATTTCACGATCATATCTTCCCCGATATCAATAATTCCGGTGGCGACCCTCAGAAGATTACCGACTTAACGTATGAGCAGCTGAAGAATTTCCATGCGGAAAACTATCACCCAAGCAATGCGAAGCTGTTTACCTATGGAGATATGCCTCTAGCGGATCATCTACGAGAAGTTGATGCCAGACTCCAGGCCTTTGAGAAGATTGCCAAAGACAAGGTTATTCATCTACCAATTGAGCTGAACGGCCCTAAGGAAGTTACTCTCCATGGTCCACTGGATCCATTGGTTGCTCCGGATCGACAATACAAAACTTCGGTATCTTGGATCACCGGCGATACGACTGATGTGGTGGAGTCCTTCTCCGTCTCATTGCTCTCCACGCTCTTGATGGACGGCTATGGGTCGCCGTTGTACCGGGGCTTGATAGAGGCCGGCATGGGCGCCGACTGGAGCCCTAACGCAGGCTATGATAGCTATGCGAAACGCGGTATCTTCTCAATTGGCCTTACTGGTGTCCAGGAATCCGATGTGCCCAAGGTCAAGGGCAAGATTCAAGAGATTCTGCGGGAAGCGAGGGACAAAGGCTTTGATCAGGGCAAGATTGACGGCACACTTCACCAGCTCGAGCTTTCCCTTAAGCATAAGACGTCCAATTTCGGTTATTCCATGCTCAACAGACTGAAGCCAAAGTGGTTCAACGGCAGCGATCCCTTTGACTCTTTAGCCTGGAACGACACTATTGCTACTTTCCAAGCCAAGATGGCAGAGGGCGGATACCTGGAAGGCCTGATGGACAAATACCTGCTCAATGACAACACCTTGACTTTTACGATGGCGCCATCAGCGAGTTTTGGTGACGACCTGATTGCCGAGGAGCAGGCGCGACTATCTTCCAAGATCCAAGATGCCGTAAACAAGGCCGGAGATGAGGAGAGTGCTCGCCTGCAATTCGAGAAGCAGGAGCAGGATCTGTTGGTGGAGCAGAACAAGACTAACACCGAAGACCTGAGCTGTCTACCTACCGTCTATGTCAAGGACATACCAAGATCAACGGAGCCGACGATAGTGCGAGATGAAATTGCGGACAGTATTCCGATCCAATGGCGAGAGGCGCCAACGAATGGTCTCACCTATTTCCGGGCTATAAATACCTTGGAGCATTTGCCGGATGATCTCCGAGAACTCATTCCTCTATTCACGGATAGCATCATGCGTCTAGGCACCAAAGATATGACGATGGAGCAGCTCGAGGATCTCATTAAGCTCAAGACGGGCGGTGTTTCTGTTGGCTATCACTCCACACCTTCGCCGACAGACTTTACTCAGTCTAGCGAAGGCATCATTTTCACTGGCATGGCACTGGACAGGAACGTACCCGTCATGTACGACCTTCTACGCAAGTTGGTCCAGGAGACCGACTTTGATAGCCCGGAGGCCTCCTTACGCATTCGACAGCTGCTGCAAGCTTCAGCCGATGGAGTTGTCAATGACATCGCTTCATCTGGACATCGGTTTGCAATGGGCCACGCCGAGTCGAGTCTGACCCGCAGCGCTTGGCTACGGCAGCAGGTGGGCGGCTTGTCACAGGTTAAACTGGTCACCTCGTTGACCGGAAGGCCGGAATCCGATCAGCTGGAAGATGTCATTAGCAAACTCAAGAAGATTCAGACTTTTGCTCTGACCAGCGGTAAGATGCGCACTGCTCTTACATGTGGCACGGAGAATGTGCAAGAGAACCTGAACTCCTTGAAGACCTTTACGGGGGCGTTGTCTCGAGAGGTGTCGGGGCTGGCACAAAGTAGCCCATCACCCCTTCCCAGAGACAGCAAGGCTTTCTTCCCTCTGCCATATCAAGTCTACTACGGAGGCCTCTCCGTCGCCACAACATCCTACACCTCGCCCGAAGGCGCGCCGCTGCAGATTCTTGCACAGCTGTTGACGCATAAGCACCTTCACCATGAAATTCGAGAAAAGGGTGGTGCCTATGGCGGCGGAGCTTACTCGAAGGCCTTGGACGGCCTGTTTGGATTCTACTCCTACCGTGATCCTAACCCACAAAACACACTGGGCATCATGCGCAATGCAGGACGGTGGGCTGTGGAGAAGGAATGGAGCGATCGAGACCTTGAAGAGGCCAAAATCTCAGTCTTCCAGGGGGTTGACGCTCCGAAGTCGGTAAACCAGGAGGGCATGGCAAGATTCTTGTCCGGAATCACGGATGAGATGAAGCAGAGGAAGAGAGAGCAGCTATTAGACGTCACAAAGGAGCAAGTTAGGGACGTGGCGCAAAAGTTCCTCGTCGACGCTATTGAGAGAGGAGAGGAGCGGACAACGTTCCTAGGAGAAAAGCAGGGCTGGGTGGATGGCTCATGGACGGTCCACGAGATGAACGTAAACGGCGCTGAAGAGTAAGGGGCTATGCATGCATCAGCACACTAGAGGTTCTGGACACACAATGGGAAAAGGGCGTCAATAGGCGGGTTATGGCTAGGTACGTTGTGATGATATGGATGTATTTACGACACAAGATGTACATTATGTTATAGAAAGATTTTCTCCTCTCGAGGGCTCATTTTTCAGGTTGAGGCTTTTTTGTCAGCATGGACGACGCGTTCAGATACGATACATCTTCTTGCCGAGCTGGGTCGACCGACTCAATTCATCCATGGCATGGAGATCACAGAGCAACGCAAGAGCAAAACCACGCAATATCACAGACCCCGCGAGCTTGTGTCTGCCACCTTACTTTCGGGCCGGTGCTGAGGTGCGCAAGCATCAAGCATTGGAGCTTTTGAAAGAGGGGGTCAGAGTAGCAGGACGCGGAGTGACGTGATGAGTTCGTTCTATCAGAGCCAGAGCCCCTGAGCTTTGGGTTCCTGGACTAAAGAGCTGAGCACATTTTGTGAGATGTATGCCAGGCAAGGCTAGAATGAGGGGAGGGTCGTTTTTGTTTTTGACACAATGACAGGTTGAGGTTGAATTGCAGCCTGGATGTAAGCGAAGGAGGCTGTGTCGAGTGAGTACTTTGCTGTGTGATACAAACTTGCCGGGACTGAGATGTTTTTTATTCTCTCCCTCCTACGAGCTTGTTCGTGTGCTTCCGTCATAGCACTTGGACTGCGGAACGTAATAAGACTGGGTCGAGGATGGAGAGGATGGCGAAGCGAGGGCTTGATAAACTGGGGAAGACTTGGAGGGAAAACAGGCCTTGAAGAGTGGAGAAGGCAGGCAATTAGAGTTACATAGCAAAAGGCCATGAAGCCAAACTAAGAAACTGAGGCTAGGACCAACTCTCGACGGTGGGTGGAAGAAAGGAGAGAGAGAGAGAGCTACGAGTATATGAAGTGAGATGTTACACTACCGGGCGTCTAACTGCAGTTAGGAGAATGTGTGTACATGTCTCGGAACTCTAGGCATCCTGATTCTTGGCTCTGCATGGCAATCACCGATATTAGTAGTACCAATCTACTATTCCGGGAATAGCATTACGTGAACCTGCATATGGTGCCTGGAGCTATTAGACATGACAAGCAGCTTGAGCAAAACACAGGAACAAGAGCAAACCAGCGGTGACCAGAAGCTGTGAGTTCCCTTGCATGAAAGCATCACTACCTCACTTTCAGCGGGGATTTTCAAAGCAAAGCGAACCAATCGGCCACAGGCAGTTGGCAATGTTTTATCATTTATGCTGTGCCTTTTTACATATTCCACTCCTGCGGTGTGGCGGCGGCATGGTAAAAGGCTCGTGCAGCCAGTCAACGGCTGTCAATGGCGCCTGACTGAGGGAGGGCTTCCGATGACGGAAAGCCTCCTTTCGCCGGATCTGTAGAAGGGTCGCGTGAGAGGGGAAAATGGATAAAAGAAAATTGATGAGGCTTTTTTATTTGTCTGGATTGTTTTGTTTTTGTTCTGTTTTGTTAAAGGAGGGAGACCACCAGAAAGAAAAAGACTCAGCTTATGGGCTTGTGGACGGGATGGATGTGTATTGAGAGAGATTTGATGGAGCTGGGACTAGATGCACAGCAGAGCAGAGCCACTTTCCGGAGGCAGCCCAAGGCACAACAAAACTTCTGACAAGTACGTACATGCAAAGGCAGCGGCATTTAATTTTAGGTGCTGTAGGATGCACGAAATAAACAGCTTGTGCTACTGTGCTGTAAATGACGGAGGAGTACTGATGTACTCATGCATGTTGCATCACTGCCCTTTTGGAGGTATGCGCTGCAAAGTCTAACATGCAGCAGTAGTGGATGTGTATCGACAGGGGGAAGCTTGTAGGCGATCAGTGACCGCCAGGGGGTGACGCTGTACCTATCGGGGACAAGGCTCGGAATCGATAATTTGAACCAGACTCTTCCATCTGCGTCTAGTGTCTTTATTGACGCTATTCAGTATGAATCCAGAGTAGTATTGGGTAATATGTGATCACGAATAGAATAGAGGTTACTTCATCTGCTTAGTATCACTACCTTTGGTATTAGTAGATGCCATCCCGTACCTCTTTGTCTCCCTACCTCGAATTAACTCCGTGATAACTCGTCAAAAAGCCAGCCTCTTATTCGCCCATTGGGCCTTGCAGCTACCGCTCCAGTTTTCCGTCTCCCGCCCCCCGCTACCACTAAAATGCCATCTAAAGGCAAAATTTTGTCCAAATTGTGGGCAGCCGCTCCCGGTACCTTGTAACGCAGGTACGTACCGCAACATGCCGCACTCGCCGTCCATTTTTGATTTTTTTTCTCGTTAAGCACAAAACAGGATAAAACCTAGCTCGACCCCTCGTCACCAACACAACTTTTCAACCGCATCCTCCTTTTTTCTTCTTCGCACTTGTGCGCTTTGCTACCAACACGTTCCCGCTGCTTCGTCACTGCTCTCGTTGCTCTAGGCTCAATTTCTAGGTATGTGGTCATTTTTATTTTTTCTTTCCGGTGCGCCTTTTCAGCTCCGTGTCCTCATTGGCGCATCCTCCTTTGCACGGATTTTCCCGTGACGAGGCGAATGTCACCGCCACAACGCACACGATGACTCCTATCTTGAGTTTGTGCGAGGCTCGCCGACTGCGGAATTTCCTGGCTTTTGCTTTGCGCAGGATGGTTGCCTGGTCACCAGTTGAATGATATAAATTAAGCTTATTCTTTGTTATGTTGCGAGCTACTGAGCTAACAAGCTTCTTTTTTTCCCGCCACTTTAGAGCTTCCTCCAGACCTCTTCGATACCGTCTTGGTGCCTTTGCTCTACAAAGGCACTCACCTCCCTCATCACGGCTCCTCAGGCCGTGATTGACAAAGATTTCTGCGCGCGCAAGATCCCGCACATCATCAACACCATCCCCCCGCCCGCCGCTTGGACACTCTAAGCACCTCGACGATTTTTTGCTTTTCGACGTGCCGCCTCGTCACCAGCCACCATCCCCGTCGTTAAACGACACCCATCAGCTGCCGCATAGGAGGAGTTCTGCGGTTCTTCCTCTCGCTGAGGAAGAGTCGTCGAGGAGGCCTCGCCAGATCACTGAGGGAACAGTCTGCTATTGCTTTCGACCACCCTAACAAACCGCTTGCCTATTTAGCTGCACAGATTCCCGTTCCTTAGAAAACAACTTCGGACCTCTTTCGAACTACTTTTCTTTTCCTTCACAGAAGACATCCCCCCCGCAAACTCTTGGGATATGGTTATGGCAACAGCTGTCCTCGACAATTACGTCCAAAATGTCATCCATAATCATGTTGTGAAGAAGAAACCCCAATATTTGGGCGCTCTTCAGAACAATGTTGCTGTCGATCCGAAGCAATTGATCGGTGAGGCCTTCCACCAGCGTGTGGGGGCCGTTGACCATGAGCTCTGCGACCCCGGTGAAGAAGATACCTTCTTCGTAGCAGACCTTGGTGAGGTTTACCGCCAGCATCTCCGCTGGAAGAAGAACCTGCCCCGCATCAAGCCCTTCTATGCCGTCAAGTGTAACCCTGACCCCAGGGTCCTCCAGCTTCTTGCTGCGCTCGGCACGGGCTTTGATTGCGCTTCCAAGGGCGAGATTGAACAGGTCCTGGGCCTTGGTACCAGCCCAGACCACATCATCTATGCCCAACCCTGCAAGACCAACTCCTATGTCCGCTATGTCAAGTCGGTTGGTGTCAAGCAGATGACCTTTGACAATGCTGATGAGCTCCACAAGATCGCCAAGCTGTTCCCCGGCGCCGAGCTCTTCCTTCGCATTATGACCGATGACACCTCGAGCTTGTGCCGTCTCAGCATGAAGTTCGGTGCCCCCATGGACACTACTGAGAGCCTCCTTGCCCTGGCCCAAGAACTAGGCCTCAACGTCGTCGGCGTGAGCTTCCATGTGGGATCTGGCGCTTCCGATCCCACAGCCTTCTACAAGGCCGTTACCGACGCCCACACCGTCTTCCAGCAGGCTCGCACCTACGGATTCCACTTGCGTGTCCTCGACGTCGGCGGTGGCTTCACCGGAGAGACCTTTGAGAAGATGGCTGGCGTCCTTGATGCTGCTCTGACCGAGTATTTCCCCTCTGGATGTGGCATTGATATCATTGCCGAGCCTGGCCGTTTCTACGTTGCCACCGCTTTCACCATTGCGTGCAACATCATTGCTCGTCGCACCGTTGATGATCCTTCGGTCGAAGCTACCAGCTACATGGCTTACATCAACGACGGTGTCTACGGCAACTTTTCGAGCATCATGTTTGACCACCAGCACCCTGTTGCCAAGATCCTCCATAGCGGTGGTCAGACCCTCTTCGACACGTACGCTGCCGAGCCCTGCTCACCTGGCGATGGCGTCGAGTACTCCATCTGGGGCCCTACTTGTGATGGCATCGACCAGATCAGCCAGAGCACTCACTTCCAGCGCATCCTCAATGTTGGCGACTGGCTCTATTTTGAGAACATGGGAGCCTACACCAAGTGCTCTGCCACCCAGTTTAATGGATTCTCCAACTCGCACGACACCATCTATGTCTGCAGCGAGCCTGGTGCCAAGGCTCTCTTGGACCTCTAAATAGCGTGGCCTCACATCGAATGATTTTACATACATTCATTTGCCAGGATCATTCGTTTACAAAAAGGGGGAAGAGATGGGCGGGAGCGGTTTACTTTCTGGCTATTGGTCTTTGATGGTTCTCCAAGTGGCCTCCTAATAGGGGAAAACTGCAGAGAACCAAGTACCAGGCTTGTTAGACCACATTTATGATGTGGTTTTACTATATTCAACAATTATTTATAAAAGAGTCGATAGACAGTCAAGAAAAAAGATACCTCAATAGAGCGTATCAAAAGTTTTTATATCGCATAAATGTGTCTCCCTATCATCTTTGTGTATGTATCTTTGTGTGTCTTTGCTAAACATTTAAAGTGGTCCATAAAGCACACTTGATGGATGACCACACTCCCATATGAGATGCCAATGTACGTTTAAGCATCTTTTAATGCCGTTAGTCGTGAGCACTAGACATATAATTAGCTGACGCTATCCCATGTGATGTTGAAACACCGCTTCACAATCCCTTTGCAGAAAATATATATACGATGCTTCTTGTTTTCTCTATGAACTTTTTGTCAAAGGACAACGACAGAAACAAGGAAAACTCAAGGTTACAAAGATGAAAGTAAAGGTTTTGCTTGCGTGTTATTAGCATTGATGTATACCCGTCTTCATACCAAAACAAAAAAAAAAAATTCTTCAACGTGAGCAAGTGTTAACCGTCTTAACGCCCCCTGAGCAAATCTTCAAATCATTCATAACCGTTATACTTTTCGCAATTATAGATTTAATGCTTATCGGCGGAAAATACCGACCATGTTTGCATCGGAACAGACAAACCATACCAAAAATTTACGAGCCTCGGAAAAGGAATTGCATATCTTCGGGGCTCAAAGTATCCATCGCTTTATCATCGGCATTGACAGTAGAGTGGATCATACTCGTCTTCTTCTCTTGGATCAACACCATTCGGCTTTCGACAGAGTCTTCGATACAAAGACGCGTGATGACGCAAGGTCGTTGCTGTCCAATACGATGACAGCGATCAGCAGACTGCCACTCAGCAGCCGGGTTCCACCAACTGGCAATGAAATATTAGCCCAAGCTGATATCAAACGTAGTTAAGAAGGGGTTATACTTACGGGTCTACGATAAACACTCGTGACGCCTCAGTGAGGTTGAGTGCAACACCACCAGCCTTGAGTGAAACAAGAAAACATTCTACATCGATGTTGTTCATAAAGTGCTCGATTGAGGCTTGCCGCTGAGCAGGAGTCATGCTGCCGTCAAGCATGACGGTTGTGATTCCGGCTCTCCGAAGTCGCCATTCGATGAGTTGCAACATTGTGGTGAACTGTGAAAAAATAATGGACTTGTGCGTAGCGTTGTCAGATCGCAGCTTGTGAAGTTCATGAACAAGAAGCTCGATTTTAGAGGAAGACGTCCAGTTTTCCATCTTGATACGGTTGATGATTGAGGACTTCTTGACCAATACTTCATCCTGCTCGATTTCGGGTTGCTCAAGGTCGATAACCAGTGCAATGTGACACCTTGGGCAATCCGGCTCATCTGTCGACTTGATATAGCTAGACACACACGCTCTGCAAAAGTCATGCTTGCAACGGCTTTTGATAGTATCCTCTGCTGGTTCGTCACAGATACAGCAGACCAAAACATTTTGGCCACCATCTGCATTCTTCTTCAATATCAAATCAGGGTGGTCGGCGACTTGCCTCATTTGCATGATTAAGCCAAAGATGTTGGCATAGTTGTTCAAGAGAACACCCTGCGCAACATAAGTGTCAAATCTGCGCTGTCCGTTGGTCATAATGCTATTGGCAAAGTCATTCTCTTCTTCTCCGAAAAATTGGCGGTCGACATGGACTTCTTTGACAGGAAGTTCCATGGAATTGGTGTGGTCCTTCTTGAGTCGCCGAAGCATGATACGATCCGTCATCAAACGAAGTTTCTTAAATGCCTCTCTACCAGGACCCAAGTTACCGAATTTCTGAATGGGATTAAGAAGCTCCTGGTTGAAAACAGACACGTGCTGCATGCCCGCATGTCCACAGTCGGAACAGCGACTGTTTTCGTCCATTGACCACTCGAGCGTTGAGCAAGGGCATTGTTTGCAGAGATAGGATGCAAATGGCGTGATGTTAAGGAATCTCACCAAGGAGAAGAGCTCTCCAATTCGATTTTGCAGTGGTGTGCCGCTCAAGCACCAGCGATATACTGTCTTCAAAGCGAAGCACGCTTTGGCGGTCATTGTGGTTCTCGTTTTGATACAATGTGCTTCATCTAGGATGGCGCGGTGGAAAGTGATGGCGTGAATGACACTCTTTTCCTTGTATATGCCGTCTTTCCGTTTGAAACCCTTTTCTTGCTTGCGATACATCGACTCCAAGCTGTTGTAGGACATCATAATGACATCGAACTTCTTGAGCTCTTTCACAGTGATATTTTTTGCTTTCTGATTAGTTCCGTGAAACACAAAAGTCTTCAGTGTTCCATCTGTGTAGGATTTGATTTCTGATTGCCACTGCATGAGAGCGACGGGAGGAACAAGGACCAAAGTGGGCTGCTTAGCTGGGTAGTCAGACATGATGAGGGAGACGGCTTGGATCGTCTTGCCCAGTCCCATTTCATCACCCAAAAGACCACCCTTCCACTTTGTGGTCTCCATGGCCTTCATCCAAGCAACGCCCTCAAGCTGAAACGGTTTTAACAGCCTTGAGATACTCGCTGGCTGGTCAATTTTGCCAGCTTTCATCACAGGCATATTTTCTAGGTCTTTCCACATGGTGGATAGCTCAGGGTGGTGCTTCTCAAGACGGTCTCGTTCTTTGGCAACACGGCTTTTGTTTTTAGCCCTTCTAAATGCCCGTCGCCTAGATGCAATTGATCGCAATTCGCTGGCCGGCGGTTGGCGAACAGCAGAGCTCTCACTATCACTAGTAGCTGCAGAGCTGATGCCGGATGATAGACCGGATGAGAAGTCAGACGGGAGCGCAGACATTCCGGATTCCGAATCGGCTATGGCGGCTGTGGGAGCATCTGCCAAATTGGTAGATGTTCGAGTGGCCGCGGCGCGCTTGGTTTGAACCCTTGCAGGCTTCTTCTTCCTCTGAACCGCCAAAGGCTCATCATCTGTTGATGCTGCGATCTCATCTTCAATATCCTCATCAATGTCCTCATCAACATCCTCATCAACATCCTCCTCAACGTCATCTTCAACATCCTCTTCACCTTCATCTTCAGTCTCTTCGCCGAGTGAAAGGGCCTCGCCATTCGATTGATCATCTTCCAGTGCAAGACCAGCAGCAATTTCAGCGTCCATATCTACGTCAGCTTCAGACAGACCGTCAGAGTCTGGAATAGTTTTGCTCTTCTTGCTCGGTCGCTTGTGAGTTGGAGTAGGCCCCGAGAGAGATCTTGGCCGTTTCCCCGACGCCTCAGTTGAGAAAGACGATTGTGCATCAGTTGCCTCAGTGCGACGTGACCTCAGACTTTCCATATCGAATTCATTTTGCAGGCGTCGAGCAACCTTAGCATCACGAGTAAATGCTCCAAAGTCATCGTCCTCTTCATCCGAGTCCTGGACCTCTGTTACTTTCTTACTTTTGGCGGTTGCGGTTAAGGAATATTTGCTGCGCCGTAATGCTCGCTCATCTCCACCGGGTCCCTGAAGCCTGCTTCTAGCAGGGATTTGTACTTCGAAGGCTGACGAAGTCTTTCCATTAGGTATGGTGGCTGCTTCAGCAGGGCTTGGGAGTTTACTAGTTCCAGGCGTTGAGTAACCACTTTCAGAAGTTTGTCCAAATGGTGTAGGGACTGAAGAAATGGATTCCGAAGTCATAGTATCGTCATCTTGCGCAAGAGCTGCAATGAGACGTGATCTACCCCGAAGAGTCCTGGCTGGTGTGATCTCTTGTGACTGCAGTTCATCTGCGGCAGAGGACCCTCTGAGATTTCTTGCGGATCTAGTGCGAGTAAGACGTTCAGGCGCACTGGCAGGACCATTTCCAGTTTCTGCAAATTTGTCAGTAATGAGGAGTTAATTGTGATGATATATGGATGTGTAATCATACCGGAAGACTTCGGGACAGGGGTGGCAGATGCCTTCAAGGATGGACGACCACGAGGCATTGTAACTGTTCACCAATACGGGTGACGATGAAAGTGACTTGTAAACAACGGGGAAACGACAAAAAGATTTTGTTTGCAGTGAGTCTGCAAAGAAAGGGATGGCTTCAATGGAACGAAGGAAGTTGTTGGGTTGCAGATCAGAAGGGGCTTCACCCGCCTAATAAGTAAGCACAAGTTACAGGTTAAGCGCTGTAGGGAGGCTTCAAAACGACTGTCGGAGGACGAGCAACTGGTGTCTCGTCTGTGTCTTTGCATCCAACAGTAGATGAAGAAGCCAGCCTGGTCGCTTGAATCTGATGAAGTGGGAGAAGGGGAAAAAAGAACGGGCAGAGGTTACTGGATGAAAAAGTCGGTAGGAACTTGCCTCATCGACCGTGACTACCTAACCTAGTGGCCATGCCAATTCACAGTGTCTACTTTGGCAAGAGGACGCGCATAGCCACTTTACGCGAAAGCACGTGCGATGATAAGGGGAGACAGAACGGACAGATCGGCACTGTAAGGACACTGTAGAGCTAGCGGAGATGTGGCGTAGACTCCCTACTTTGCAGTGAACTTTGACAGTGTCGATCCCTAAATGAGTTTGCTGAGGACATCACGTGACACCGTGTTATCTCCGCGACAGTGGCGACACGCCTCTTGCCATTTGCACTGGGTGAAAGAACGCCCGAAACAATCTCTTAGAGAGACATGAAAAGATTTCTCTTCGCCACTCTCCAGAAGTCAGTTAGACATAAAACACAATAGATTTTGCATAGATTTACCGCAAAGAAATTCCGGACGAGAAGAGATCTAGAGACTTGCCTGGCCGCCCGCGGACTCATCATGTTCGTATTCCATACTCGAGCCCAACACTGCGCAGCGATAATGGCTGACCAATCTCTGTGCTCAGGGTTCGTTCACGCCGGTATGACGAAAATCAGAATGGGCGACCAAGTCGTAACATTACTGGGCCGTGAGTTCAGCGAAATTGTGATTGATCATGTCGATTTAAGCTGACATTGTTCATCTAGTCAATCTGCCTTGACCGATTTCCTTGCGGTATGGTTCGATGCGTGCTCTTGTTTGTAGTCTGATATTTCTGACACAATTCTCAGTCGCATAATATCTCGGCTGCTCAAATTAGAATTGATGCGGACCGTCGAAGACAACAGGCCGGTGAAGACGAGCCAGCTCAAGACGACGAAGCATCCGAAACCGTCGAAACCGTCGAAACAGTAACAGTAACAGTAGAGGCAAGCTCCTCCTCACGGACGACTAGAGGCCGTAATGGCGCAGCAGAACAAAAAGCCAAAGCTTTAGACAAGATCAAAGCTAGCAAAGCGTTTAAGAAGCGCAAGAAGAGAGCTGGAGATGACGATGATGACGAAGACGACATAGCCAAGGCCATCTTTGACGAGAGGCGGGCGCCGCTTCCCGGCCAAATGGAGAACTGCGAAATATGCGGGAAGCGCTTCACTGTAACTCCCTATTCCGTGGCAGGACCCGAAGGGGGCCTTCTCTGCGCTCCCTGTGGGCGCGAGGTGGCCAAGCAACGAGAGGGCCAACCTAAAAAGAAACCCCGGAAGCAGACAGGCGGTGTTGGGTCACGACGAACCATCCAGAGTCGAATGCTTGACGGACAAGTCGGAACGAAAAGCCTTGCTACTCTGTGCGTACAAACGCTGGCTAAGAACGTAGACTTGGCGGAAAGCTTGGGTGACTTGCCAGAGCATCTCATCGACAAGATTGCTCGAATGTTTTCCAAGCGGCGTTTACTAAAACCGGATACCTTACCTTTGTTTATGCAGCCATCTACCGAGGTTTTGCACATCTACGATGGAGCAAAGCTGGGTCACCAGGAATTCATCAACATCTTCCAGGTGGCCTCCAATTTGAAGAAATTCAAGGCGCGGTGCGCAGTCCAGTTCAAAGATGAGGTTATGGATTACTTGCTCTCGAGGGACATTCTTCTCGAAAGCTTCTACCTTCATGGTGCCAATCTGCTAAGCGAGGATAAATGGCACGAATTCCTCGCTTCCAAAGGCAAACCATTGAAGGAACTGCAAGTCTATTATACTGATAAGCATTTTGGAGACGAAACTCTAAGATTCTTGAAGGAGCATTGCCCCGAGTTGACTCGTCTCAAGGTCTGCCATAACCAAAAGGTGACAGATGCAGGAGTAATCGCCATTGGAAATCTTTCTACCCTGAGGCACCTCAGTCTGGAACTCCAGCAGGATCTTTCATCAGACGCTCTCAAGACTTGTATCGCTCAGATTGGGAAGGACCTCAGAACGTTGTCCTTGAAAATTGTACCCGATGCTGACGATGGTGTTCTCGAAGCTATTCATAATAATTGCCGTTCGCTAGTCAAGCTTCGCATCACGGAAAGCGAAACCATGACAGACGAGGGCTTCGCTCGACTCTTTACTGACTGGGAGAACCTGGGGCTGGATTTCGTGGACTTGCAAAAGTGCCGACAGCTGGATGCTGCTCATCCGCGAGAGAATCCTAACAACATCGGGCTCTGTAGCGAAGGATTCAAAGCGCTGATGAATCACTCTGGGCACACATTGAGGCATGTCAATGTGCATGCTTGCCGACACATTTCTCGCCAAGCTTTTGAAGAAGTCTTTGACGGAACGAAACAGTATCCGGAATTGCGACTTCTTGAGATTAGCTTCTGCGAAGAAGTCACAGACTTCATCCTTGGGTCCATATTCCGAACCTGCCCGAACATCAAAGAGGTAAATGTTTTTGGTTGTATGAAGGTCAAGGAAGTCAGAGTGCCGCGGGGTGTCATACTGGTTGGCGTACCCAATGCTCAGGGAATGATAACCGAGGGGACTGATTAAGTGCCATTTCTTTTTTTCCTATGTGAGCTTCACGCCGGGCAGAATGGGCTCTAATGTTGGCATGAAGCCACTGCCTATGACTTTTACGTTACTTCTTAGAGGATTCAAACTGTTTCCCCCTCGTAGTCGGCACTATATCCTGGAGTTTTAAGGCACGTACAGTAAACGGATATAATAGAATCATTCAGTTAATGAATGTGTCAGTTCAACATTGTTCCTTACAATTGTGCTTATATACGATCAATGCTTTGTACACTTCCCCTGTTGTTATGTGCTGGGAATCCATACACCCTAGCCTGTTGAAACATGCCGATGAGGAAACATAAACTGGTTCTGTCCATTTCACCTCCCAATTTTCTTTTCCTAAAATTCAAGAGCCCGTATAACGCCGTGTAAAACATAAATTCTTATCATGTGGATTTTATTATGCCTGTCCACCGGTGACATAGGCCTGGTCCTCTTGGCTCCACTTGTTGATCCTGTCAATAGTCTCTTGATCATAGCCGGTCGAGTTGCCATCATCACGCTTGAACTGCAGAGGTGAGGGAGCACAGGCAGAGACTTTGCGGAGGTAGTTGGAATGAGCGGTAATGTCGAGTCCAGAGGTACCAGCGTTGCAATCCACGTTGGCGATACCAGTGCAAACCTCAATTTGAGCCACGGTGTAGTCAATGTTTGAGCCGTCACCAGCAGAGAGCCAGAACTCGGGAGAGACGTGGCGGTAGTCGAAGATGATTGGGGGGAGACGGGGGACAGGGTCGTCAAAGTGAGTAACGCGGAACTCGGAACCAGGCTGGCTGGTCACGAAGTTGGCATAGACGTCGTTGCCAACACGAGGAGATCCGAATGTGTAGACGTCAATTGCGAAGCCCTGAGTACGGAGGACCGAGGCGGCAAGAGTAGCGACGGCACCACCGAGAGAATGTCCCGTGGAGACGATTTCGAAGGAAGGGTTGGCGGCACGGGCTTGGGTGAGAGCGTCTGTGGCAGCACTAGCGACCTCGTTCCAAGCGTCGTTGAAGCCATCGTGAACTTCACAGCCATCGGCGAGTGAGCAGTCTGTGAAACCAAAGACAACATCTGTGATGAAGTTGCGGAGGTTGTTGCTTCCACGGAAGGAGAGGATGATTTGCTGGTGTGTGCTGTCAACAGCAACGAAGCCTCCGATGCCAGTGACGGAACCGCTATATGATCATGGTTAATTTGGTTCTTTTGTATGGATAGGTAAGTAGGTGTTACTCACGTGAAGGAGTTGACGACAGTTCCCGCAACATCAGGGCAACCGTCATCAGCGCATGTGACGGCCTGACCAGCTGCTGTCTCGGAGTTGCAGTATGCAGCTCCAGCATACTGGACGATGAAGCCAAAGTTGTTGAGCTCTTGCTGTGTAGCAGTGAAGCTTGTATCGCTCTGTCGAGCTCTGAGCAGCCGAGTGTAGTCCTTGATGGACGGCACCGGACTGCTAGCTACAACAGCTGCAAGAGAGAGAAGCTGCCAGCACTTCATTGTAATGGTTTTATGATGTTCGAATACGGGAGATGAGAATGGACGGCGGGGTGTTGTCTTTGAGCTTCAGCAATCAATGCTTGACTCGAAGAAGAACAGTGAAAATAACACAAGCACAATGTCAAATTGTCTTATACTATTATAAACAAAACAACTATTTCATGCTGGAGCGGCTGGATGTTTATATACAGTTTACGCACATCGGATTTCCTGATATTGACATGTGAGACAACACACAGACTCGGACAACCCGAGCACCCCTGATACTACCAGGCAGCAGACGGATACACCTTTGCGCCGGACAATTTGTGAAGCAAGCGTCTCACATTGCGACAGAGCCTCTCTCGAGACAAAACTCCATAATAATTTTTTTTTAGGTCGACGCATGAATCCGCATCGTCTCCGTTGTTCCATCACCCCGCAACTTCATGCGTGAGAGTTTCTAGTGCCTAGTTTCTGACCGGTGTCCGAGTGGCTTAGATGCCTTTGCATTTCTAAAAGGCAAACCGGCACCGGAGACAAAACCCGAAATAGAAAGCTTCTTTTACAAAATAGACGATGCGATGGAAACTGTCCGAATGGCGAGCCGATGTCTAGATTTTCTCGGCGGGACTTCCAAAGGAGGAATGGGGAAGGGCGCTGATTGGGAAAGCCGGAAGGGCAATCGTAAAAGACGATTGGTGGTTTTCCGATAATCGTAGTATCTACGAATGAGAAGATCGGAAGAGACGGTTCCAAAGGCGGCTGTTGTGATGAACGGCGTGACTTACATAACGGAACGGGCGCGTGGGGGATGTGCTCAAGGATTCGGGATCTACATCAAGATGCTACTGACAAGGGAGGTGGGATTTAGAGGTAGTTAGCCGTACGGAGTAGTAGTTAGGGTACTTTCCAGATACGGTCTTTGCGACGGTTTCAGGTCCTTTTGAGAATTGCAAATGATGAGACGAAACGGGAAGAGGTGTAAGAAGAACGTAGTACTTTGGACCCTGCCAAGCCGGCTTCCCGCTGATATCGATGAGTCGAGATGACGGAAATCGTATAGAGCGTTAATTACTATGGCATTATCGGAGCAACAAATAAGATAGATGTACTATTATATTATACAGCAGAGCTTTGAAGTAGAATATTGTTATAAGTCAGAGGTGCTGACACAACAGTTTCCGCATAGGTAAGCTTGTCCATCACCTCATCGACAGCCTCTTAGCCGCAATGCTATGACAAATGCCCTTGTTTCTTTACGGAAGCACTTATGCTACACTGATATTAATGGCTCGAACGGCACTTGTGATGGATCTTTTGCTATATTGTTGCGGGGAGAAGCTCACCTTGTAAAGGCCGGCTTGACGCTTTGGAAGACCGAATCGGATATTCCTTGCCGTAGCATCCACGTTGCGAATAACACGGCGCCTTACAAATGGGGTATATGGAGATTCACTCTCTACCAGGTATGATTACGATGTTGCAATGAGGTCGGATAGCAGGTATGTTGTATCGTTTTTCTTATTTTGCTTGCTGGTTCTCCTTCTGTCTCTGTGTCTGTCCTTACCTCTGTCTCTGCCTCTTCAATGGCCTCCTCCTCCGCCCTCTTCTCACGAGTCACGATAGTGCCTCCATGTCGGCGGTCGAGAATCCCACGTGGCTTACTCATGGATCTTAAGAACCAGACGCACAAAAGGCTATGCTATAACTGTAGGAACATGCCCACAGTCTACGAGCGATTAATAGGCGCCTGACCTCGGACAACATCTCCAAATGGCAGCTCGCAAACAGGCGTTGGTACCCGCAGTGGCTCCCCGTCAGACGCTTAGAAAGGCAACTTTGAATATCGATGGTGAAAATGCCCTGTTACTTCTTTTTCTGGATGTTGTTGCCTTCAGCCGCAAAAAAAAAAGAGAATGGATTATGACGACAGATTAGCAAATTAATATACCATGCATTCAGCTGCAGAATCCGGACGCAATCCTGCCGTTGATTAACAACTACCCATGAACCAACACAAACAACATGAACTCTTGACATCGGCAATCGGACCGCTTTCATCACTGAGGGGCCATATCAAGCGCCTACTGTACTTACACGAGTCGCACGAATTCCACCTATAATTGACCTGGTTTGTATCTGGGGACCCTTAATTAGATCCCCAAGGCTGTGCCCACGTTGCTTTTTTCTCTATTCTAGACTTTGCAGGGTATTTTTGGCCAGTGGAATACGATTCGAGGCATTACCTCATAGGGACTCCTGGATTAATCCTTATCACGGCTGCCCATGTCCGGCATTCAATGCCGTGCTTGTTGGTTGGACATGCTCGTTTCATCCAATTGCCGCTGTCCTCCTGTCGACTGCATTTTGATGTTTTCTACAAAGAACAGAACAGAGGAACAAGTAGGGATCTGATGATGCTACAATCCTTTACCGATTTCAATACTATTCAAATGCCATGCCAATATTCAGCAGCCACCTCTGCTGGGGGCATCACGCGCATGTCCGCCACTGTTACATCTGGGCATCTGGCGCGTGCAGACCCCTCTCGACTTGTCAACTCCAACTTCTGACTCCAACCGAAGAAAGCGACCGATTTCATGGCCATGCAGGACGCTAATAGCAATTCATCCTCGATTTGGACAACAGAACTCTAGACGAGTTGCACGAACCGAGGGTCACCCGCCTTCATCTCCTGGTGTGCCCTGATTTTCCTTGTGATTGCCCCGAGATGCGTTCGAGAAACCTGGGGAGCATTTGACCTCAATATCGGCGTCCACACCATCACCTTTGTGCTGCTTCTCGGATTGTTTGTGTCCGTTCGCCAAGGCCCACGCCATTGACATGTTTCCCCAGACTCTTTTCTTTTCGGGCTCCTAGCTTCAACCCCCCCTGCACATACAAGCTTTCCCATTGCCATTGTTGTAGCGATAGCGGAAACCACCCCGCCAGTTATGTACAAATACGCAATGGGCAGCAGAAAAAAAGAAGCGCCGCTCCACCAGCCACGGCCTTTTCGAGACATTCCACCGAAGCCAATGCTTGATTGATGCCTGAACGAGCAGAGCCTGAAAGACCACTTGGTGACGTCCGATTTGGGCTGGGCGGTCAATCGTGCATCTGCGAGCTGAAGGGCGGTGACGTGGGATCGTCGTCTGACTTCATGTCTGTCTTTTCTTGGTGATATCTGCTGGCTGCCCATGGGCATTACGTGGTGTGTGCAAGTGCAACCACCACTCAGCTCTTGGCTGGAGTAAAAAAGGGAAGAAGGGAAGAATGGCCCTTGCTCCTCATTGGTTTTATTGGTTCTAGACCTCTTCAGCTGGGCCTGTTTTCCCTTGTCCGAGCGTTCTGCAGGTTCTCGCTCGCATTGATGCTAGGTAGCATGCTGGTCTTTTGGGGCAAAACAATGCACGATAACTGCTGCCCAAGAAGAGCCATGGGTGGGATTGAGGAACACAGAAGAGGCAATAGATTACGAAAAACTCGGAGAAAAAATAGGTGACATGCCAGAGCCATGGGCCTTGGCCTTGAGACCTGGCAGCAAGAGGGGTGTCATGGATGTCTCATCGTGGACACGAGGTCGCGAGTGCTGTGTTCATGCATGCTTTCCCTCCCTTGAGCCGTAGAATTCGCCTTGATGGGGAAACGATTGACGGTAAATACTCGACGGTTTCTCCATAACTCGTCCCTGTCAATTGGAATTCTCTTGATCCTTGTTTGTGAAATGCCATGCTCTTGAGCACGCGAGACCACACGAGACCGCTCCAAGAGTCTGTATCTACTACCACCTAGCTATTAGGTACGTTGTAACGTCTGTTGTTCACCTGTGCCCTAGGCAGCAGGAACCATGACCTCGTTTTCCGACAGTGTCAGAGTGTCCACCGCTGTGACCTGTATTCTATCCAGCCTCGTTGGGCTGGGACAAGCTGGACCCAGTGCTGCGTCGGCAAATGCGCAGATAGCAGCAGCCGCGGCCGCTCAAGGCTGGGTTCCAGATGGTTACTATGTGCCGCCGTATTATCCTGCGCCATATGGTGGATGGGTGGACGAATGGCGACAGAGCTATACCAAGGCGAAAGCTTTGGTCGACTCTATGACTCTGGCAGAGAAGACGAATATCACTGCAGGGACAGGAATTTATATGGGTGAGTGGAAAACCTTTTGATTTAAAAAGGAAATTTCACCGGCTGTGTTATACTTAATAATTGCCCGGACATAAAATTATGTTACAATGCTGACTGGCTTGATATAGGGTGAGTTGGTTTTTTATATCCCAAGATGTTCGAAACACACCAAGAGCCTTTTGAAGTGGTGAATAAGGGCTCTTATGACTAATTTCATCTCTAAACTGATATGATGTTGAGATGGACATGAACTTTCAAGCATAAAGCTAATTTTATTAAAGGCGATGTGCCGGAAACACAGGCTCTGCACTTCGAGTCGGTATCCCCCAACTGTGTCTTAATGACAGCCCGGCGGGTGTCCGACATGCGGATAACGTCACAGCTTTCCCTGATGGAATCACAGTTGGCGCAACCTTTGACAAAACGCTCATGTACCAGCGTGGCGTGGCCATCGGGAAGGAGAATCGCGGCAAGGGTGTCAATGTTTGGCTAGGACCAACGGTTGGACCGATAGGACGCAAGCCAAAGGGTGGCCGCAACTGGGAGGGCTTTGGTGCTGATCCTGCACTCCAAGCTGTGGGCGCAAGAGAGACGATTAAGGGCGTTCAGGAGCAAGGAGTCATTGCGACTATCAAGCATTTTATTGGGAATGAACAGGAGATGTACCGCATGTACAATCCTTTCCAATATGCCTACAGTTCAAATCTTGGTGAGTTTTTCCGGCCATATTGCGTATAATTGGCAGTATTAAGTTCCTAACGGGTTGCGTGAGTTGAAAAGATGATAGGACGATGCACGAAGTCTATGCCTGGCCATTCGCCGAAGGTATTCATGCGGGCGTCGGCTCTGTCATGATGGCATATAACGCTGTAGGTGAATCCAAATCGAGTAGTTTGAAAGAGTCTGAAGCTAATTAATTCATATTTTTACCATAGGTGAACGGAACCGCATGTACTCAGCATCCTTATCTTATGAATGCGCTCCTCAAGGATGAAATGGGCTTCCAGGGTTTCATCATGACTGATTGGCTGGCTCATATGTCAGGTGTCGCCTCTGCTATTGCTGGGTTGGACATGGACATGCCTGGAGACGTTCAGATTCCATTCTTTGGCAATTCATACTGGATGTATGAGCTCAGTCGGTCCGCTCTCAACGGATCAGTTCCTATGGATCGTATCAACGACGCAGCTACACGCATTTTGGCCGCATGGTATAAGATGGGCCAGGATCAGGGATTCCCGGCGACCAACTTTGACACCAATTCCGGTGCTGCAGTTAATCAATTGTATCCTGCTGCATGGCCATTTTCGCCATCAGGGGTCACAAACGAGTTTGTTCAAGTTCAGGCCGACCACGACGTGGTTGCTCGCCAGATTTCTCAGGATGCTATTACCTTGTTGAAGAATGACGGCGGCATTCTTCCACTATCACCTTCACAGCACATTAAAGTCTTTGGAACCGACGCCCAGAAGAATCCGGATGGAATCAATTCATGCACAGATCGCAACTGCAACAAGGGCACCCTCGGACAAGGCTGGGGTTCAGGAACTGTTGATTACCCATATTTGGATGATCCCATTACAGCTCTCACCGCAGCGGCCAGCAACGTCACCTTTTACAATACCGACAGCTTTCCCTCCGTCGGCCAAGTATCAGCTAGTGATGTTGCTATTGTATTTATCAGCTCCGACGCCGGCGAGAACACTTACACTGTTGAAGGCAACCATGGCGATCGTGATGCTTCCGGTTTATACGCATGGCACAATGGCGATCAGCTCGTTCAAGATGCCGCCAGCAAATTCAGCAACGTCATTGTGGTGATACACACCGTCGGCCCCCTGATTCTTGAGAACTGGATCGATCTACCATCCGTCAAGGCCGTTCTCATTGCGCATCTGCCTGGTCAGGAAGCTGGAACCTCGCTTACAAACGTCCTCTATGGACACTCTTCACCATGCGGTCATTTGCCTTATTCAATCACAAAACAGGAAGCTGATTTCCCAAGCAGCGTCACGACGCTCATCAATTCCGAGTTCCTGAACCAGCCGCAGGACACATACACTGAAGGTTTGTATATCGACTACCGCTGGCTCAACAAGAATAACACCAAGCCTCGATACGCCTTTGGCCACGGCCTGAGCTACACAAACTTTACATTTACAGCAGCGTCGATCAAAAAGATCACTCAGCTAAGCTCATATCCTCCCACTCGCTCTGCTAAGAGCGGCATCCCCAACTTTTCGCAAGCCATTCCATCTCCCAACGAAGCCGTCGCCCCCTCCGGTTTCAACTCAATCCCCCGCTACATCTACTCCTGGCTTTCGCAAGGCGACGCCAACGGTGCCGTCTCAGACGGGAAATCGAGCAAATATGCATACCCCGACGGCTATTCCACTTCCCAGAAGCCCGGTCCTCGTTCCGGCGGCGGCGAGGGAGGCAACCCTGCGCTCTGGGACATTGCTTATAACCTCACGGTGACGGTGCAGAACACGGGAGACGAGTTTGCTGGCAAGGCCTCTGTGCAGGCGTATCTGCAGTTCCCGGATAATATCGGCTATGATACGCCGATTATCCAGCTCCGCGACTTTGAGAAGACGGAGGAGCTGGCACCGGGGGAGACGACGACGGTGACATTGACGCTTACACGCAAGGATGTTAGTGTGTGGGATGTGGTGGCACAGGACTGGAAAGTGCCTGCTGTTGATGGAGGATATAAGGTATGGATTGGAGATGCCAGTGATTCCTTGAGTATAGTATGCCATGCAGATACGCTCAAGTGCGAGACTGGTGTTACCGGACCAGTGTAGATGTAGATGTTTAGTTGATATATCTGAAGAATTGATCACTTTTGTTTTTCTGTCATTGTCACCTCGTTCTGTTGATTCTCAAACTTTTGTCTTTTTGAGTCTCTGGTGCGCCCAGTAATAGTACAATACAATACATCTCTATCTCTAGTAGATGCTCCCTTTTATACAACCTCCCATCATACACTCATATCGTTTTCCCACATCATATATTCCCAATTCCAATTCCCTTAATCAACCAAGTACAGTCCCTCCCCGCTCACCACGCAACGTGTCTCCGTCCCTTGAGCTTCCTCCGCTGCAAGATCCTTCGCCCAGTCTTACTCCTCGTCCTCTTCAACCACCCATGTCTCCGCTTCTGCACCAGCCTCGTGTGGCCGTTCATGGTATTTCGGGGCCCGAAGCGCAGCTGCAGCCCTTGCAAGGCGGGATGCGAGGACACTGCCCCCGTGGGCACGAGATCTGCTGCGGATTCTGGTGAGGTTGCTGCTGCTTGTGGTGATGGCGCTGTGAAGGAGTTGTTGGGGCGGAAAGTGGAGGTCAATGTAGGACGGAGAGGAGAGAGGCATGTGTATGTCCTGGCAAGAAGAGCTTGTTAGTTGAAACGCTTCGACAATTGAAGGTTAGTGGGGGTATGTGTACCGTTGCGAGAGGGCGGAAATGCGCGGGGCAAGGAGTGGCCGCGCGAGGCGGATGATGGAGTTCATTTTGGAAGATTTCAGCGAACTCGAAAGGGGAGGGTGTCGAGTGCTGTCTGGAGTGAATTGGTGGGGGATTGGTTGGATGTTGCGATGATTGATTTCGAGGTTTGAGTGGTTGAGATGGCGTTGAAATTTTGGAGGCTTCGGATTGGCGGGCGGTCGGCGGGTGGTGGGTACGTACTGTGTGTGCAGTTGATAGCGCCTTTTTGATGAGAGAAGATAGGATTGAAGAGGTTCTTGTATGATGAGGATTATTTCCTATAGATTTGGGATAAAAAATGTTTAAATTGAATTTTCATATGTAAATTGCTTTTTTAAAAAAGAAGAGAGAACGAAGAGAGGGTAAAGCAATTCCACTATATCTATCTCTATGACCTACCAATCCTCAACACCATAGCCTCTAATACACAGCGAATAAAACACCAATAATCACAACACATACTCCAGCTCTCGATATTCCAAACCCTCCGCCATGTCCACTCTCTCACTCGCCTCCCAGCCCATCACCATCTTCACCTCTCCAAAGTAATTCGCTTCTCCCTCCTGTCTGAACCCCAGCTTCTTAAACAGCGCCCTGCTTCCCGTATTCTCCTGCTTAATCTTGGCCATCAATCCAACAAGCTGCACCTTCTCCACGTCCAGCTTCTCGCCTTGCGCATATTCCTTCAGTATTTCCGGTAGGTTTCTCCGTATATATGACAATATTGATCGCACTGCGGCTTCTCCCACGCCTTTCCCGCGGTGCTGCGTATTTGCTATCATGACGTCTACTTCGCCTGTCAACCGTATCGTGCTCTTCTCTCGTGGCTCGACAACCTCTTCATCATCGTCCTCGTCAGCTGGATAAAGAAAAAAGTTGATGTCTCCTTTCATTTTGTCGGGTGAATCGTCGGCTTGAGCCTTGATTTGTCGTGCTTCATCGTTCTCATTGTTTGCCGCCCCGCTTAATGGCTCGCAGACAATAAAGGTCAGTTTATCATGAGATGTCCGCCATGACTCCTGATTTTCATATTCTTCTTCCAATGTCATAGGCTCTGAAGCAGTGGCCTCTTGGATTGCCTATATTCACCTTATAAGCAAATCATCAGGGTATTGGAAGTGGTGTCTCGTACTGGGTCTTTCATCCACTCATGGTAAGTGAGCACATGGTGGGCTTCATATGGCACCAACAAGGCTTTGCTTGTTGAAATCGCTGATCCCCTGTCAGCTAAAAGAAGAAAATTCCAAGGATTGAAGTTTCCCATACATATTGTCTGATTGATTTTCATTTTGAGCAGGCTAGTTCTCTCTGGATATACCTGTATGTCGAGGAGTTGTAGGAGGGAAAAAATTGTTTGAAGGAGATAGCGCACCGGGCATGACTAACAGTGAGGGCGTGTTACTCAATCTCAGCAGCTTGATTTCAAGTGAAATATCACCACACATAGTAATGCTTTAATCTTTTCAAAAGCTGAAGAACATGTTAATTAATCGGCCTCGAGTTTCATCTCTTTAGTTGTAATTTTTATACAAATACTTAGTGCTAAGCGGCGACCTGTATTGATCCGACCCATCGCATTTCATCTAATATCGTACATATCCTACAACGCCATGCATTGCTATACTAAACGCGCCCACAACTCCATGTTTGTTCATGACTGGTGTGCGCCAACCTTGGCTGCATGTGTCTCGGCTAACAGCTTGGCGACCGCCTCCTCGCCCATTCGCGCCTCCATCGCCAACAGTTCAGCCATCTGGTTCATCTTGTTTCTGGTCTTGTCCAGCAATGCTACCCTCAAATGCTCTGTCAGCTCGTCATCCGAGAGATCTGCACTGGGTGTTGGTGGGAAAATCGTGTCCCATTTACTCATCCGAGGCGCTGGCTCTGCTGGCGTGGATTCGGTACCGTAATCAGCATCCTTCCCCTTGACAGCAAACTCAACGGTGCGCCTATCAGGCCTAACTCCCAAAGCATCCAACAATTCTGATGCTTTGGTTGGCATGATGGGTTGAAGCAGGATACCAGCAATGCGCAATGCTTCCGCACTGTTATAGATGACCCAGTTCAGCAGGATGCGAGATTCTGTGTCTTGAAGCTTGACCAAATCCCAAGGCTTGGTATCTGAAACGTAACGATTTGTCTGATGCCATCGGTCAATATTTGGTGCATATCTGTTGGGTATATCTGCATGACGAATTATAATCATACCTCTCGCAGCAATTCGAAAATCTCGCGTATCGCGGCGCTCGTATCGTAGTCATCCATTTCTTTAGCAAAGGCCACTGGTTTCTCAGCCAGGTGACCTTCTAGGCTAAAGTACATCGCATCGGCATCGTTTGCGCCATGCTTATCAGCCCAGACGTTCAAATCTCCATTGCGATATGCAGTCACGGCTTCGAGAGTCGACCACCTGACCGACGCCTTTGGCTTTGCGATTCTGTAAAAGAGATTGCCAATGTTCGCCTGCAGCTCTTTGACGTAGACAGTACCAATCAGCTGGTTGGAGTAACTCATGTCCTTGTGGAGACTGGCGTTTCGCATGAGGAAATATCGTAGGGGATCAATACCCCATCGTTGGATGGCGAAGATGGGGTTGACAACGTTGCCCAGTGACTTTGACATCTTACGATTAGACATGGTCCAATGGTTGTGACAGAGGAAACCTTGCGAAACAGGTAAGCCTAGGGCAAGGAGCAAGGCAGGCCAGTAGATTGTGTGAAAACGCAGAATATCCTTTCCAATAACCTGCAAGTTGGCTGGCCAGAGTCCCATGTCTTCCTTTGCCGAGTGCCACTTGCTTCCGTACCCTGCTTTGGTAAGGTAATTGATAAGAGCGTCAACCCAGACATAGATGGTCTGACTCTTATCCTCGGGGTCTGCTACGCCCCAGTTGAGCCTGGAGGCGGGCCTGGTAACGGATAAATCTTCAAGATGGTTTTCTATCCAGTCTCTTGCCTCTGCCATGCGATGAGCTGGCTTGATCCACCCGGGGTTCTCATCATATATCTTCAACAAAGCATCTTTGTATTTCGTCAAGGGGAAGAACCAGGTTTCTTCCTTGATCCACTCTACCTCATTATCCGTCTCGGTGCTCACCATGATCTTCTTTCCGGTTTGGGGCGCAATGCTGGGTCTAACCAAGTCCTCGGGATAGAAGCACTCGTCGCTTACACAATACCATCCTTCGTGAGAACCTTTATACAGCCCCAAGCTTTCAGGCGTCGCATGCTTGAGATGTAGCCAGATCTGGGCTACCACGTCCTTGTGGTCCTGGTCAGTTGTCCGGATGAAGAAATCGTTTGAGATGTTTGCCATAGCCGCCAGTTCTCGAAATTTGTTTGAATTGACATCACAAAACTCTTTCGGCTCCATTCCATTCTTAGTAGCGGCTCTCTGAATTTTCATTCCGTGCTCATCCGTTCCGGTACACATAAAAGCTTCCTTGCCTTTAATTTGCTGCCAGCGCTTGATGACATCTGTGACTACCATAGTATAAAGATGGCCAATGTGAGGAGCTTTTTGATAGACAAGTTAGCTATACCATTGACAAATCAGCTAATCACTTTACTTGATATTTACCAGCATTGACATAAAAGATTGGAGTTGTGATATAATACGGCTTCTCGCTTGAAGGCCCCGCAGAGCTTTGAGAGCTGTTCCAGCGTTGCACAGCAGCGAGATTTGTTCGGCAGCCGGAGCAGATCCAGCCAGACGGCGAGGCCAGCCGCGGCTGAGCTCGCCGCAGCCCGGAAATGGCCCGCGGTCTTAGTGAGAGCATGGTTGCGACGAGCCTTGATCTAGAGCAAGATCTGAAGATAATGGTTTGGAGGAATTGCATGATACAGTGTTGCCAGTGCGAATTGAGTGCAACGATAACTGTGTGATAAGGCGGGGCAGCCTGCACGTCATAAGAAAATGTCCTAGCTGCCTGACAGTTCGCGTTCTTCTGATCAACACAGCCAAGAGCAGCATCGGCAGTACATCTAGAAAGAGCGCTGATGCTGCTGAAGTCAAGAACATCATGCCTCTACCAGATGCGGATACAGAAGTCAGGGCTTCTAGCGAAGGTATGTCTCAACGTTGGCATCATCGTGCCTGGCTCCTCATACTGACTTGACATGAAATAGCTGCCGAAAACTTTGTCAACAACTATTACCAGGCAATAAACAGCAAAGCCAAGCTTGAAACATTCTATATCAACTCATCAACTCGCTACTCGATCCCGGCCGACATCTCCATCAACGGCTCTGTTGTCCCCACACCGGCGGAGTATTCTAAGCTCCTCGAATCCCAAGGCGAGAATGTGCTTTACGAGATAGAATCACTCGATACGCACATCATCAACCCGTCATTCCAATACGGAGCTCCTGATACCGTCTACGAAAGCGAAAAGAACGAGAAGAGTGGGCGACGTATGAGCATTGTGGTCACGACGATGGGCAAGGTCCGGTTCGGCAAGGGACGCGAGGCACCACAGAAAATGTTCAACGAGACCTTTGTGCTGGTGCCCAACTGGGACGCCATGGCGAGGAATCCGGCTCGAGGTCTTAAGAGATGGCTCATCATGTCGCAAAACTTCCGCGCTCTGTGATTCGGGCCTAATGAGGCATTCCATATACAGGCAACTGCGGCCATGACGGCAGATTGGAATGCAGGAAACACGACAGCACCAAATCCACGATACCCATACGAAAAAGAATTGTTATTCAGCAAATAGTCATAGGATGGTCTCAAGGCATTGTTTCAAGCGGTACTCGTTCATCTGAGCGCTGTGCGTGCGGCTGACCAAACCTATTGTAAGTTCGCGTCGATACACGAGCCAGGGAACGAGTACTGCTTGAACAATGCCTTGATGCCGGTGAAGCAGGGTTCATATTTGATAGGGCACTTGATTGCCATTGAGATTGATATGAATGATTACAGGATGGAGGATAGGACACTGAGCGACGAGCCTAGCGGGATACACACGGCTTCTGGCTGGTAGGAAACGCGGGAAAATCAATACATTTCGAATTCAAGCACATAGCAATACAGTACAGCTTCCAAGACAAACTCATGCATGCTTCTTTTTGCGGTCAGATGTACCAATATAACAGTGGTGTTATACAGTAGCAAATAGCTCTATTGGGTCTGCGAAACGGGACAATCAAAACAGACGCTGGGGGGTTCAATTCAAGCAGACGACTGTACTGTAGAGTACTGCATCAATCAGTAATTACATCAATTCCAATAGACAATATCAGTGGTGACCAATAAATGCAAAGTTGAGCGCCTCACGCATCCGATTGTTCTCGCCATTGTTCTCGCGACGCCGCGCCAATAGCCGCCCCAAGCCCCATCGCGGGGGAACGCTGTTGGTGGCAGACTCGAATATTTGCAGCTTCTCGCTGCAGCCCCAAAAAGCCCCGCCATTCACACCTCCAGCATCCAACATGCCGCCTAAGGCAAAGGCCACTGCAAAGGCTGCCAATCCTGAACCCAAACGTGAATATGAACAGCCTCTCTTTCGTCCTGTAGGAAGCTAGGTAGCTAACGCATATATTCTCCCGCTGCTGCAGCTGCGCCAGAAGCTCCTCCTGAGACGGTTGGCGAACGGTCCAAGCAGCGGTACTACCAGACAAACCCCGTCGAGAAGCGATTCGAAGAGGTCGGTTTTCCGGGCCTGACAGCAGCCGAAAAGAAGACGTACACGCACACGAACCTGATCCTCCCTGTCGCGAACCGCCTTGTGTCACTGTCCAACAAGACAGACCGCGAGTACTGGAAGCACGTCGCCAAGGAAGGCCTTCCCTGTCGACGCCTCAAGAACAGCTACCACTGGGGCCAGGACAAGCACGGCCGCGACATCGGCACTTACAGATTTGAAGAGCTCAAGAAGCGGTCTTTAAGTCAAGCTAAGCTGACTGCGCTTGACGTCTTGCACCGGCAGTTTCTGACCAAGAGAGACGCTGCTCGCAGTAACGGCACTGAGCTCCCCCAGGAAGATATCGACCAGGAAAAGGAACGACGGAAAGAAATGGCGGCATTGAAGAGGGAGCTGTACGGCGAGATTCCCGGACCGCTGGCCAATGATCCGGAGTGGGATGATGTTGCTCCTATCCCGCAGACTGAGCCTGAGGATGCTCTGGCCAGGATCGCCTATCCAGATGAATATGCCGAGGGTATGATGAGAGCATCTCGAATACTATGACGAAGCAAGAGCTGCTTGACTAACCTGTTTTTTACAACAGCTGTCTCTTACCTTCGCGCCGTCATGGCCGCAGAGGAATACTCCCCTCGCTCTCTCCGCCTCACCGAGCGCATCATCGGCATGAACCCAGCCCACTACACCGTCTGGCTCTACCGCTTCAAAATCGTCGCCACCCTCAACCTCCCCGTTCTGGACGAGATCGAATGGCTCAACGGCGTCGCCATGGACAATCTCAAGAACTACCAGATCTGGCACCACCGCCAGCTCCTCCTTGACCACCACTACACGGCCATCTCCTCCGACCCCGAGGCATGCAAGCAGTTTGCAAAGTCCGAGACGGACTTCATCTCCAAGATCCTCGCCGAAGACACCAAGAACTACCACGTCTGGTCTTACCGCCAGTATCTCGTCACCAAGCTCAACTACTGGAGCCCCTTTGAGCTCGCCACCACGCAGAGCATGATTGAGGATGATTTGCGCAACAACTCTGCCTGGTCCCATCGCTTTTTCGTCGTCTTCTCCGATCCTTCCGTCTCGACCAAGGGTAGCGCCCCTACGGAACATGATCCCAAGGTCCCTGCCGAGATCATCGATAGGGAGGTTGCCTACGCAAAGGAAAAGATTGAGCTTGCGCCCCAGAACCAGTCTGCGTGGCATTACCTGCGCGGCGTCCTTGTAAAAGGCGGACGTGGACTCGATACTGTGGGCGAGTTTGCCTCGCAGTTCGTTTCCAACCTGGGCGGCGACGACGAGGACGTCAAGAGCTCTCATGCTCTGGACCTCATGTCCGAAGTCTACCACAAGCAGGGCGATATTGAAAAGGCCAAGCTGTGTCTGCAGAGACTGTCGGAGAAGTGGGATCCTGTGCGAGAGGGATACTGGAAGTACCGATTGTCAGAGTTGAAATAAAGTAGAAATAGCATAGCAGACGCCTGACTTGAAATTTGAGTACATGTATCAGTATCAGTCTCCTTGCAAATATAGTGATACTTCTTATCAGAGAAAAATGCCAGAATGCCATGTTTGTCATATCTATTTTATATCTACGTGTTTTATTAGCAATGATATTTCAAGGCCATCATGTCATAACGCGAAAATGGTTTCCTTAAACGCCAAGCAAGCGACCAATGCTCATGCGTAGAAAAAAAGATCCGCAGTGAAATCACTCCCCCCCTTTTCGCTCAGAATGTCCCAACCCGCATATGCCTTGTCGCCATGATAACCCAACGCCAGACTCAGTAACTCGTCTCTCCCTAGCGCCAGAGACACACCTGTTCATCTGCAGCTCACAGCCCGTCGGTCAGCTACTCGCTCTCAACTCGCCAGAATTTCCATCCTTCTCTCTCGCCGCCGTCGCCGTGGACGCCGACAAGCTGCTCAACGCCCTCGGTTCCCTGGGCATTGAGGAACAGGTCCACGTCAATCTCCATGCCGCCTTCTTCATCTTCGTCGAGGCCGTTCTTCAGGACAGCCGGCCAAAGGACACCCACGCCATCACCGCCAAGGGTAGTGCTAAATTTCTGGTAGCCTTCAGCTTCAAAGCGGGTGTCCAGAGTATCAAGCTTCTCCTTGGATACATCTGGTTTCAGCAGGGTGATGGAACAGCCGCCGCCTCCAGCGCCGGTGAGCTTGGTCCATCCGATTCCCTCATGGTCGACCAATTCACGCACCCTCTCCAACCTAGGGTGAGAAACACCTAGCGAGTTCAAAAGACCGTGGTTGATTGTCATCAACTCGCCAACCTTCCTTAGGCTCTCCCCATCCTTAGGATCAAAGCTCTTCTCCTCAATGAGTTCGGAAGCTGCGTCAGTGACGTTGTGCATGGCGTCTAGAATTGTGCCAACAAGCTTAGGATGTGTCTTGTTCAGCTTTCCAACTTTGGCTACTTCGTGCGCTGTAGATTTGGCCTGCTTCGTATCCACGAGGAGCAGAGGCAGCTCGGGGAAGTTCCACAGTGGGCGAACCGACGGAGGCTTGCTGTAATCTGTTCGCTGAAATACTACAGCCTTGCCCTGGGAGGCTACAGTATTGTCGACTCCTGAAGGGTTTCCGTGAATGCACATCTCTGATACAAAGGCCCAGCGGTTGATGCGCTCGATCTGGATGCGAGCCTCGTCGGAAGGCTGATCTGGATGAGGACCGGAAAGTGTCCGTAGCTGAAGAAGAAGAGAGGCGGCTAGGCAGACAGAGATAGAAGCACTGCTGCCAAGACCAGCCGAAATAGGAATTGTAGACCGCAGAGTGTAGAGGGATCCTGGGAAGCGCGGTGATCCCAGAGAAAGGAAGAGGTAGAGGAATGCGGTGGCAGAGCTTCGGTGGACTTTTCGAATCTCTTCTGATCGGTCTGGGGAGACCTCGTCAATGTGTGGCTGCAGAGCGGCCAGTAGATCGTTGTCAAGCTCCGTGACCAAGGAGTAGTATGACTTTTTCTTGTCGGGGTGGTGGAAGGCCGCCCAGGGGAGATTATCAATATCCCAAGTATGAGTTAGGTCGATGTCGGGGAAGCGAAGCGAAACGGTATGTTTGGATTTCGACAGCGTTGTGACATGGAGATAGGATCGTAGAGAAATGGCAGCAGCGATGGCAGCCTACACAGCAACAAAGGAGACCAGTTAGCCATTGATGAACCACATCTCAGTCACAAGAGATACGCACCCTTCCATAGACAACTGAATGTTCTCCAAAGACAATCACCTTGCCCGGCGCAGACACCATGAAGGCGGGCGCCATGGGAGCAGATGGCCGGCGCAGCGACATGGCGCGGTGATGCCCAGCCGACAGTCCATTGCCATTGACGGACGGCGTCACGCCATTGCTGGGGCTCGGGGGAGTGTCTGTACCGTCAGACATCTGAGCTTCCTCGATGATCTTAGGCGAATCGTCTGTTGGTTGTGGCTGTCGATGCGTCTCGAGTTGTGACCTGGCAGCCCACCCACGGCACGAGGGGCAGAGGAGGGATGTCGAAAGGCTGGCAGGGACAGGGGTAGCGACTAACAAGACAGATTGGCGAGTCTTGTTGTTTTTGTATTCGGTCGCGTAGAGAAGAGGTCGTAGGAGGATATAAAGGGCGCGTGAGAAGTTGCCAGCTGCCAACAACTCGAGGGTTTCGTGGTTGGGGCAAAGGAGGTGGGCGATGGAGGGTACAGTAGATTTGTACAAGTCTGCTCGTGAGATGGAGGCTAGAGTACCAGTACCTGATGGGAAGCCCAAGCCTTACCAAAAGGGTCAATGCGAAAAAGGGTCCCCGCAGAGCGATTGTGTACTTAGTGGGTTCTTTGATCTCCAACTGCCCCAAATCTCATCAATGGGCCTCTTTTTGTTGCCCGACTTGTAATTAGTTTCGGAGCAAGGAGAGACTGGAGAGAACGCTTGTACTTGTACCACCAACAACGATACCTATAGATGCAGTATCTACCTACTAACACAACTTCCAATAGCTAATCTCTACAATAGTAATATAATTGGAAGAAGAAATATTGAGCGCGAAATTCAGTACAAGCAATACATGGGGGTACTTGTTGTCTTACACCAAAGGACACACACACACACACAAACAAAACACAGACACGAATGCGCGGGCCAAGTCACGACTACGAGGTCGATGCCACGATGCGCAAACGGCCAGCCTGCATTAGCCGGAAGCCACTAACCAGAAGGTACCATCCAGCTCGCTTTGTGCATGCTGGTACATGCCCCCAGATGACGGGCGGTGCGTAATATTCAGACGCCAATTGGAAGAAATTTGGTCAATGGCGGGCTTCCATTCGCCGGACCAATTGGCTGGCTGATCTCGATAGTGGGTGGGGGTCGGTGCTGTATGCCGCTGCGTATTCGTATTGACAGATTGCAGCAGGATTTCAGCATCTCACCGGCCTTTGTCTCTTTGTGCAACCCAAACTTGCCAAACCAAGTTATAGCTGATACGAACTTGCATCTTTGGTGTGGAACAAATATCGTCTCACTGCATGTATGGAGTACCTATTACTGCAGCACTTTCAGGACTTCCTCATTTAGAAAGTACACCAACCTGCAAGCTCTGTAATGTCTTATTACCCAAGATATACCGATCTTGCACTATCACTATGATCGATGTTGACGCCGGAATCCATCCATCCATCTCGAATGCATGCCGCCCCCAACCTGATGCTTTGAGGCCCAAAAGGCTTCACATCTCCGCGTCTGTGGCTGTCTGAAATTTCTCTGCCCTCCAATGCCGTATCAAAGGCTAAATAGGCTGTATTAATGGAATCCATCCAGCGCATCGATCGGGCCGTGTCAGCGCGGCTAAGGCGGACTTCAATGTTGATCAATAGTTTGCATCTCTGCAGCCTCCGACGATAATGATAGGCACCTCCTCATGACCCAATCAATACCTTCAGTATAGTCTAACTAGTAGAACTTAGACATCTCATAATGAGATTTAAGATGATTTCTTGAACTGCTGTGCATGGGTCATAGTGACTACTATACTCACGTCTCATAGGTAAGATTGAGTCTAGCTAGGGATTGCTAGAAGCAGCGTATAATACCCTTTCAACTCTTGTTTGTTCTTGACAACATGTTGCACATCGTTCCACTGTCTCTTATCATGATGTTGCATCAGTAACAACTTGAAAGCTCACAGATGATTCTGAGACACTTTTACATAGACAGTGACTTATTCGTAAAAGACCTTACATTGTAACCTACCTCAGACAAATCACAGCGTGTGGGATTCGAGAGCTTCTTCGTCTATCATCCACCCAACGTACCAACGGATCGATAGTCATCCCATTGTCCGACTTATATCTCGCGGCTATCAATCCAGCTGAACATGGGTACATAAATAAGCACTTTAATTACGCCTTCTTTTCTCCTTCATTCCTGAGACAAAGGCTTGTGCCCAAGCTACCACAGCGCTGGTATGAGCTTGTCAGTCCAAAGGAAAAGCATTCAGTCTTCGAAGCATCCCAATATAGCCATTCTAGTAATACTCAAACATTTCAGCTCCCCCGACAAATTATTCATAGAACCCGAAGTCCTCATCAAATCCCGGTTTCTCTCACAAGTCCCTGCCAAGGCCGCCATCTCCAACCATTCCATTTCCATAAACGCCACAACCAAAAGTCTAAAACCCAAATGCCAAAACATCGAATCAAGTCTCCCCATCTAGCCGATCCAATGCCACCGCCCAGTCTGTCACTGCCCTGCTCTTCTCTGGGCTGGGACCTGCGATGCGCGGGGTGATGACGACACTGCAGCCTCAAAACATGGCTCAGATTGCGCCCAGTTAATGGGGATTTGCCGGTTCAGTTGATGGGGATTTGCCGGTTCTGTGCGACGCGCAATCGTCCCTCGGATCACGTTCACATGTGGGCTGTTCGTCATGGGCTTGCTTTAGGGTGTAGATAATTGGGGATTTTGTTATAAGTAAACTACTTGTACCTGCTTCCTCCCGTAATTTAGTAGCCATCACGTCCCGTCTTCGACAAGGGGGCTCTAGGTAACCACCAGCACACGCAAACGATACGATATACCGAGAACACATGTGCAATTAAACCTGCAGCTCCGCGGACAGCATTCATCACCGCGGACAACAATCGTCACTGCAAATCTGCCTAGTTGAGAGAATTCCAAGTGTAAAAGCATCTACAGCCGCCTTGCTGCGTGGTTCCAGAATCCAGATAGTCAACAATCAAACACAAGACAAACCTGCCTATCCAATTACTTTGCCTCACTTGAACTACGTTTACAATCGTTCACCAAACGGACTGCCATCATGCCTGTCACTGAGTTTGCCATCATCAAGCTGAGGCCCAATTTCGACCCCCTCGAGTTTCTCGAAACACTCATGGAGTGTCAAGAGATTCAGGACAATTGGATTCGCCGCAATCAGCCAGGCAATCTGGCGCCTGGCATGAACCTGAGCAGCATGTACACAGATGCCACAGACCAATCAACGCTTCTGATCACGGCGCCGTGGGATTCACCCGAGGCGCACGGAGAATGGATACAGAGTCTCGATAACAGGACGGCCAATGGCAACTTAACCGAGTTCAGTGCCCCTGGGTGCGACTCCGTCATACTCTTTCACATGGACCCAGCGGGAGCGAGGCCACAGATGCGGGAAGCCTTTCAGCACAAGGATACCAACGACGTATTCGACGTCTGTCGCTTAACATTCAACAACGATCAGCGGGAGGCAATACAAACCAAATATCAAGCACTGGAAAACGAGCTGCGAAAGGAGGGTCTGGAGAAGAGCATATGGGCGGGCTGGAGGATTGAAAAGGCAGCTGGTGAGGAAGACAAGGAAGATTTGATTGTATTCTGGACTGGCGATGTTCCGAAGAAACGACTGGAAGGATTGGCGAGCCTCGCCCTCAAGAAAGATCATCGCCGCTTCAGGCACGTCGTGTAAATAGGCATTCACCGAGTAACCGCGGAGGCCTCCCTTCTTCACAGGTAGCCTAGCCGGCACAAAAAGACATCGGGCTCACCAGATTGTGGTGTGCGATTGTTGCTTTTTTTGTGTCTCAAATCGTTATTTTTTTTGAGCTCTATTGCGAGCGTGCGTTCTGAGCACATGAAATGCAAGGTATCCCGAGACGCCCAGTTGTGCATGTAAACCCTTCCCACGCCCAAAGCCACCCCTATTTTACCACCAATTCATTTCCTTAGTTCTTCTTGGGGACCTCTGCGATTTGCAGGTCTGTAGTAGCAAAGGTCAGCTTCCATCATTCTCGTCTCGACGCCACGGTAGCAGATTGGGAATCGAGGAATGTGTCCTGTCAAGGGTCGGGGTGCATACTGGGAGGCAGGCTCTGCTTGAGCTTCTCGGCCTTGTCATTGTCCTTCAGCACCAGGGTGTAGAGGTTCTTCTGGCATCGGACCTTGAACTTGATGTTGTGGGCCTTCTTGTTCTTCTTGATCCGCGCGGCTGTAGACAAGTTAGTCGATACAATTCCTTCTTCCCATCTCTCGTTCTCTCTCCCAATTCTCGTCGAGATTTCCTCTTCGAAAGGGGAGGTTGGATGTCGGATAGCTGCGTTGAATACGTACAGGAAGCGTCCTTCCGACGGCAGATCTCGATGAACTGGAGAGACGAAAATGTCAGCACGCAGAGATTCTACTTGATTTCTTTCTGATATGGTGATTCCTTACCTTCTTGATGTCAGCGACTTCCTTGGGCATTTTGGCGGTATTTGATCGGCTCTGTGAGACGGGTTTGGGACGACAGAGTACGAAATTTACGATTCGAGATATGGTGGATTTTTGGCAACAAATTATTTTTGTGCGCTCCCGCTTCGCGGGGCGGGTCGCACGGACCAACAGACGCACTAGCCACATTTAAATGTGGCTGGTGGCTGTGGCGTCGAGCGTGCGTGTTGCCATACACGTCTACTATAAGTGGCTTTGCTTTGATAGAACGAATTGAGTTGAGAACACATTTCATCGGTGCATACAAAAGATTGACTCATTCATCATTATTTTTTTCATAGGAAATACAGTTTTGATATCCTCATATTCAGCGGATTCATCAAGCGCCCAGTTTCTGATCTCAACACATACCTCGTCTTCAAGATGTCCAGTACTGCACTAGACGGTGCGCTGAAGTCCAAGGTAAGCTACGTTACGTATATAACACTCAACTCAGTCTTGATCGTCTAACATTACCATAGAATGTGCTTCTCGGTAATACATATTCCTTAACTATCAATTCAGATTACATGAGTTCTAACAGAAGCCATAAAAGCCTTCGGAGGTGTCGTAGTCGCAGCGGCAGCTTGGTCCATCTTCGGTGGCGACTTGTTTCCTGCACAGGAGGATCCCAAAGGCGACCCAGAAACATGGACCAGAGAAGAGATGCGAAGATGGCTACACGCGGTAAGTTGTGCATCTGCATCTAGAGAGAAGGGTATTCATCCCGATTGCGCTCGCTGACTCGGCCGTTGCTTTATAGAGAAAGCTACATCCACATAGAAAAGATACCCGGGAGGAGCTGCTTGCTAGGGTGTTGGCGAACATGAGGCATCCACGGACGTGAAGCATAGAGTTTTCTCTAATACCCTTGTCCTTGTTTGATCCTTTTATGATATTTGTCTTCATATTATAGTGATGGCGGCCTTGAGATGAACTGCTTTATCGTTGTTGTAGCTTTAATTTATAACAATTAGCCAAACTGCCCAGGCTTACTCCAAAAGGCGAACATACGACTCCCAGATAACCAAACTGACTTGATCGAACCGAGCATGTAATTTATCAGCAATTTGACTGACAATTGTAAATTGTGCATAAATGCCAACATGACTTTTAGTTATGTTTCACGGCCTTATAGAGAGCCAACAGTGCTACTTAGAGATAGAGCTTCTCCGAAACATATGCACATAATCTTCCTCTTCTAATATTGCTAGACATTGAAACATGACCACCATGCAATAAAGCATCCCACTCCTCCATCCCCTCCAACATGCTCATAACCATCCGTCAACTCCCATTACGCCGCCTTTCAAATGCCAAGTCATTACTGCCACCTAAACTCGCTCAACCTAGCGAACTTTTCATCCAGCTGCCTTCTGGCCGCCGACGTGATACCCCTCTCCGGATTCGCCATCTGTTCGCTATAGCAGAGCTCGATCAAAGTCTTGAGCTCGTCATACGAGAAGCTGTTCAGATCAATCGCCAGTGTTCCCATCCCGTGTCTATCCTTGTACTCCCTTGCTTTCTCAACAATAGCCTCTGGGCCCCTCTCAAACAGTTGAAAGTAGCTTGTTGCTTTGGCCAGGTCGACTCCGTCCTCGACATTTTTGAGATTCTGCTGGAGAACGAGGATGTTTAATTGCATGCGATGGCATCCTTTGTCGTTCATGGGGGAGGCCAAGGAAGCATTCTGAACTAAAAATGTGTTGATGAGAATGCCAACTCCGGTTCTTATAAAGATGACTTCTTTGTCTCTCAAGAATTCAACAATGGTTTCATCCAAAAGAACAAGCTCTTGATTGAGACTGATAATCTGAGGATCAGGCTCGTTCACATCCTGCTCCAGAATGTACGGCGCTGAGTCTGGCGAGAGAGTGTTGCGCAACGAGTAGATGACCCGGCAGCGTACTTCCATGTGTAAGGTTAGCAGAGCCGTAGCAGCCAGTTCCTCAAAGGAAGACACAATGGTGTCAAACGTTCTATCAGACGGGCTTTTGTTAGCGGATACACTAATGCAGAGTTGTAAAACCCTCGATAGTAACTTACTGAGCACTCTCTACCGTAAGAGGAAGCTGTACTGGACTTTGCCCTGAAGTCTTACTTGGGTCGTTCAATGTCCACCGTTGACCTGACTGGCGTGGGAGGTGCTGCCGTGAAGTATCCGTCTCTTGCGATGTTATGTGCCTCAAGCTCTGAATCTTCGCGGCCAGCCATCTCATGCTGGTGTATAAAAGGCAGAGCGATGAAATCGTATCTCGATCTTGGATGACGTCGTTTGCCTCTAGTCGCTGGCCATTCGTCTTCTGTATGAGAAGCTGAATTTCTTTCCTCATCAATCCGCTATCCAACTCATCGGCAGCCCAAAGCTGCTTTGCTATGTCGTTGACCTCGCTAGATTGTACTGAAAAGCGTGCCGATGCGCGCAAGTTGCTTGAATCAGCAGGCTGATCGTGCCTCTTCGTCACCAGGTTTTGAAACCAGCTGAAGCATCGATCATAGTATCGCATCATTTGGGTCACAATGAGAGAGCTCAAAGCCTGGTCTGGGGGAATTGTCCCAAGCATTCGGCAAAATGCCGTGACTACCTGGAAGAATGCGGTGGCACCCTTGAATATAGGCCGTTGGGAGCATTGGTTCCAGTCGGGGTCTTGTAAGAACGAGTCAGATTCTCCAAAGACGGTGTCGCACAGCTTCCCAAGAGTCTCATCCAGCTGCGGCTGGAATACATTGACCAAGAAATTGTCAAGGAATGTGGTTAGAGTGCTTGTGGCAAGATCGGAGCCGGGAGGAACAATGGTTTTCAGCCGTTGTAGGAAGATTAGAGTTGGTGGTAAGAGAAGACTCATGTTGAAAACGCTCGGCTCGACCAACGATTTGTAAGAGCCTGGTGCCCCCCGACTTGCACCGTAAGCACTCCGCCTTGATCCGATATCATCGGTTGTTGACTTGTTCCTCTTATTCTCGGAGCCATGCTTCCGCGAGCCACCCGTCAAGCCAGGGACAGTAGCTTGAATGATGGTCTCCAGCGCATCAAACTCTGCAGCCACTTCAATAGACTTGGTATCTGCTTCGGAAAATTTGAACAGGTGCTCTCGCATGCCGTCTTTGCCGCCAACACCCGCTCCTGGCGTAGGAGAGTCGAATTGGTAAACGTCGGCATCTGTCGTTACGTAGTTGTGCAAAAGAGAGCGGATCTCGTTCTGGTAAAGGTGCCATAGCTCCTTGAAACTACCGAGCAGGGCAATATTATTGCCGGAACCCTCGCGGCGGATGAGAGCCTTGATGGACTCGTGGAAGACACGCTGGCCTTCTCCGATGGCCTCAAACTTGCCATATAGTGTCCAAAGGAGGTCATAAATAACGTCTGCGCGCATCTGGATCTCCCTGGCGCTATATATTTGCACCCCGTCCAGCTTTCCGACGGCAGCGCGGAACGAAGTTGGGTGCCGCTGCTCAACCTCATTAATAGTTTCATTAACGACGATGAAAAGTTCAACAGGCAACCTCTGCTTCAAAGTCTCTACAGCATTCTGTAGTCTGCCTAGCTTGTTCAATGCTTCTACCAAGAGAGTCACGTAGTAGAATGTGTCCGCCTCTGGGTTCTTCATTGGGTCTTCCAGCACCGGCCTCTCGAAATCAATCGAGTCTAATATTAAGTAGAATGGTGTGGTTGGAGGGTTTGCGTCATTGTGATTGCTTTCGTTGACTCCGCCTCGGTTCTTAGCCAAACTTGACCACCGTTGTTGGCAGTACGGCGACTTTAGATAGAGGTGTTCGTGTAGCTCTTCCACCAGAATATCCATCAGGACAGTTTCTTGGTTAGCAAGGTAGCTTCGCAGATCGCTGAGCGCCCCGATATTATCCAGCTCTGGCTTTCTCAGTTTTCGCAGTGCAGTTTGCAGCACGTCGACCGCTGTCAGGAACCGTTTCTCGGATATACGGGCTTCCAGTTGGTCAGGAACGGCTCGAAGGTCGTCCAGCTCGTTCAACGTTTGTAATAATTCGTCATACTCTTTCGACTCCTCGGAGAGAATCTTCAAGGTTGGATCTGTCGCGCATAGACTGGCCTTGGATAGTGCCAGCGACTCCTTGAGAGCACGGACTCGCTTCTGCGAGACCTGAATGCTACTCTGGATCTTGTGAAATGTACCGATGGAGCTGTTGAACCCCTGATGGTGCTCGTGGACAATGTTTTTCAGCGAGTCCTGGAGATATGTATGCGTCGTCTGGAATTTGCGATAGTCGTGCGCGCGACCAACCGAGCTGTTATCTAGGAGCTGGAGCGCGAGCTGGACAGGCACGCAATCCTCGCGGCACATGGACGGCCACTCGCTCTTGATGTGATCCAGCACCTGAGCTATCTGTCTCTCGGCGCTTGTCTCCTGGACGCGCGGTCGCGAGGGCATATTTCGGAGGCTCTGGTTTGACACCTGGGCATTGTATCTCTCGCCTCTGTAGTTGCTATCGCCGTACGGATCGTAGTCATCGGTCGACCGCCCGAAGTTGCCGTATCCGTCGCCATTGCGCATCGAGCTGCCGTAGCTGTTGGACATGATGCCGTCGAGTAGTGTCACCAGACGGGGTCACAAGCGAGCATCGTCGTCGGTGTTGGAGAGAGAGGAACTGCCGGGGTCGGGGCTTGTATCCCTGCAGCTTTTGCTTGTCGAAATTCCGCGGGGAAAGGGGGCGAAGCAAATACAATTTGAAGATATCAAGATGTCGCTTTTAGGCCATTCTCGGTGTTGGCTGGGAGTTGACCCTGAAGGTTGGCTTGGGGTGCAGCAGACAGCACGCACAGACCACTCCAGCAGCCCAATGGCCATGAACCCCGCCAAACCTTGAGCTGCAGGTACGTTGAGAGCAAAAGGCTAAGGCTCAACGCTACTGATGTTAGCACTGGTAAGCCTCACAGTGATAAAAGTCAATGGCAAAGCAACGAATTCATCTATAGAAGAGAAGTGATTACGAGCTGCTATATGATAAACAACCAGTTGATGGATGCTCTATATTGCAAGCATTTGTTTATACTGCATTGTAGAAGGAAAATAGTCCATTAACAAGCCTCTTATTGTGAGTTTGTTCCATAGTGTCGTCCTACCGAAAACCGCAAAATATGTATGTATATCGATCCTTGCAACGTACAATCCAACTTCTCGGTCTTGAATACAGATCATGCCTAGATGATCTGGAAAATATCAATAAAAATTAAAGGCAAACATGTTTACCCAAGCAACTATTCAACTAAGCCGTTCTGTTCCCAGTTCCATAGAGTCTCTTGTCTACCGCGAGCAATGTTTTGGCAAGATTGCTTACACCGTCTGCAATCACTTGTGGTCGCTCCCAAAGCAATAGTCCCTGCTTCCCCTGAACTCGGCCAGTCCAAGCTACCTCATAGTGCTGCCTGGCCCAGCTGGGGCATACGTAGGGATTGACCGATGGTGGTGAAACGCCATTCCGAGCTGAGCTTGATCCATTCTGAACCGCGGCGTCATCATCCAGGAACACTGTGATGGAAGCTTTGGGCTTCCTTGAAGATTTTGGCTCCGTATTGTCTCTTGCTGAGTGATGATTGTCTGCCAATAGCCTCAGCGTCCCTTCCGGGCCTGGAAGCCAAGTCAACTTGGTCATTGTGACGAGTTCTAATGAAGTAAACTCCTTCTCGGACCCTAATATCCTGACTATGGCCAGGAAAAAGACTAAAAGCCCGGTCGGAGAATCGCAAAGTGCGTATGCTAGCGTATTTGGATCGTATGCACCTGTTCCAAACGACTCTCGCGTGGCAAAATCCGTAGTGGATATCTTGGCTCTTTCTCGATTGTTCTTCTGAAGAGCCGCAACGTCTTCCTTTGTATAACCCAAAATGGGCGTTTGCAGAGTCTTTGCCAAAGTCAACTTTAGCCATTCGACTGGTGCTTTCAATGCTGTTGGTGCTTTCAATGGCGGCGATACCAAATGGACACCAAGGCAAGAATCCAAATGGTTGGCAGCCAGATGTGTGAGAATTTTCCAGTCGATTCCACCTTGAGGAGTAATTGATGATCCAGAATTAGTCGCGAGGTAATGCCTGTATCCTAGTCGCCTCATGAGGATATCAAGCATCTCGGATGTTCTGGAGACGACCTGGACATTTTTGGGCAGAGAATCGCTGAAGCCCAGCCCGGGGAGCGATGGCATAACAAGGTGAAAGGGTTGGTTGGTGTTCGCATCGTTAGGATCCGTAAAGGTATCGATGATGTGGCGGAAAGATAAATTGGTAAATGGAAACGGCGGGATCAAGAGCAAAGGCACGGCATTTGGATGCTGCGAGCGCGCGTGGATGAAATGCAGCCTCGTAGGCCCTTCTGTGCCAGATGCTTGGAAGCTGATTCTGAACTGCGGGACCGAGGCATTGATTTCCTTTTCATGCTCTCTCCAAACGAAGTGCTCAAGCCTGGCATTTTGTTAGTCATTGGAGTTTTGATTGATGAGAGGTCGTGGGCGCTGACTTACCAATAGTCGATGAGCGGTTCCAGCGCTGGTTTCGGATCCCACCACGCCCTCGAGTTCGCGTCGGGAACTTCGCGAGGAAGCCGAGCTAGCTCGAGCTTCTGCCGCGTAAAATCAAGGTACTTGCTCGAGGCCTTTGCACGTCAAAATGTGATTAGCCGCGACGCTTCATTCAGCTTGGAGAATTAAGATGATGTACGCTATTCTGGGGTCATACGTGAATCTTGTACTCTTTGATGTCTTCATCCACCGAAGCGGCGGCGGCGCTTGCTACCTCGGCAGGCTGAGCCATGATGTAAACGGGTCTTGAAATACACACGATACCTTCAGCGCGCCGTAAGCTCGTCAAGACGGGTCCAGTGTTAGTTGAGGGTAGCGCTCATTGCATCGGCGGCATGCGCTGGGACGCAAACGCTATGGCCGAGCCCAGAGGGTCGCGAAACGGTTGTGAAAGGGGAAAGATAAGAAACAAGTCACATTCGGATGAAAAAGTAACGTTGGGAGCAACAACAGCTCAAGGCTGGGCCGAGCTGGATTCATCGTGCAGTCCATCCGAAGCGGCGGCTAGTGGCTAGCGTGCCTCTTATTCGCAATTTACGGGGAGCCCAGCAGCTCACTAACAGCGTCATGTCTCGCTTCCAACCGTCGTGGGGCTGGACCGTGTGTGTTGCGGCGCTTCTGGGAGGTACTCAAGGTACTGCTACTCGTAATGTGTCAGTGGCGGTGCGGATGAGCTGAGCTTTGACAGCTCCGTATCATTCGCGTCATCGCTGGTGCTGTTGAGGCGTCTGAATCGGCACCAAGTCGCTTCAGGTTGTTCCATACCTACCTAGGTGGCATCACGTCGCATAAGCATCAATCACAGCGCTGCTTTGAAGCATAAGCCAGAGCCATCAATTCGTTAATAGTTTAGTTCCTTCAAGTCCTAGCGCCCCCAAACGTTAAAATACCAGTATCAAATGTACGATCAATCACAGCTGCTGACATTACTCGGCCGACTGATTCTGCCCATAGCATATCCTCAGGAATGCTTGCTAATACAGCCATGGCGGATGCACAGCCCAATATCCAGTCCAGCCGTCAAATCTTGGTGCCCATCGTCAGTGCCTTCTGCACAAATTACCGTCGGAAATGGCAGCTGTACCCATTACCCTCGGAGTCTCTGTGATCTTCCATCCTCATCGCAAGGCTTCTAAGGTAGCCACGTCAATTTGTCTGATTGGCCCATCAAGGGCTTTAATAAATGAAGAGGAAGAAGCCTGCTGTACTCTGTTCCTTGTCACCAATGATTGCCAGCACCGCACAGGGATGTGCCCACCAGGCATCCAGACTTCCAGGGGGGGATGATTGGACCAATGCTGGCAGGGCAGAATGATGTTTGCTGAGCACGCCAACTGGGAAAGAGACTCGCAAAGTCATAGTCAAACATATGATCTATATCTCGGTAGGCTACTGTACAAGCACATCACACTCTTGATAGTTGTTGGCTCGTCTCACGCATCGTAATTCCGGAGGGTAACACACATGGAGAACGAAGATGTATTACCATCATGATCCACCCCTGTTCGGTGCAGAATTTGAAGGTGCCGACGCGCCGCGAAGATTTATTTGGCCGATACGTGACACAATATTGCTTCCGACAGCATCCACAGCCCCTCTGGGTGAGGTCAGAGTGGGGCCTGCCGGCGCCGTCTCCTGGACACGGAAGAGCTTGATGGCCGTGCCATTCCAGATACCCATGGTACCCTTTGCAATCTGCATTTCACTGGCAAAGATGACGCCCCAGAGCAGGGACTCGTACCATCCGAGTGCCAGCTGGGACCATTCAAATAAGTGGACTCGTACGGCAGATGGCTCGAGGCCGACAAATTCAATCTTTTGAATTCGACGCAGCGTGTCAGCTGTAGCGTCTCGGGCCGATGCTTGTCGTGGAAGAACGCTCGATACTTGCTGAATGATGGTCAGGATGGTATGTAGAGGTAATTCCGGCAACCAGCTATCGATCCACGAGGCTGTCGGTTCAAAACTGCCACCAAATGCCTGGTTGGTGGTCGAATATGCGCCAAGACTTGTTGAGCTGTTCTGCCGGGAGAAGGACTGGATATTAGCCGGCATCTTTCCCCGGGCTTTCTCGGACATTCCTCGTAGCTGTACAGGCACTGCATCTTCAACGTTGGTTACTGATGATGCCTGCGACGGGTTTTCGCTGGCAGTCGACGCGGCTGGTGTCGGCTGAGGCTCCTCGTCGCTATCTTCGTCGTCATCATCGTCTCCGACGGCAAAAGCGCTGTCCTCGGGGACTTCCTCCAGCGATTGGGTTCGAGACAGAGCGTTTGATGGGCTTCGTATGCTGTCGGCAGAGCTTCGTCGAGATCCGTCGTCGAAAAGCCCAGTGTGAACCGCGGCCCCAGCATCCTTTCTTCTTCTATTGATCTTCTCAATCTCCTCTTGTCCACTTTCCAAGGTGAATGTTCTGAGCGCCTCAACACGCTTCTTGTTCTTGATTATGGCCAGTATTAGCTCCGGATTCTGGCGGTATTTGTTTTCAAGAATGGAATTGATTGAATCCAGCAGAGAGTGTAAGAGAACATGGTTAGTTTCATTGGCAAGGAGAAATGATGGCGATGCCATCAGCGAGAACAGATGCATGAGCTGGGAGCCACTGGAAGCACTCAGTCCTTCAATGTGTGGAGCTATGTTGTTGATGATTGCTAGAAGCGCCGGGTAAACTGGAGCGAAATTGCCCTGACTTGTAGTAATCAAGGTATAAATTGAGTGTAAAAGGAAATCAGCATATGTGCCCCTGAATGCGTTGATTCTGATGCTCGCAGGGAGGCTTTCTTGGCCTTCGAAAATCTTGTTCAAGTGAGAACCAAAACTCGCTTCAACGCTCAATGTCTGTAAAAGAAACGCGCACATGCGCACAACACCCTGTTTAGATGGCTCATTCCTGTATTCCAGAGCGTAGAATAGTGCTAGGACAACAAAATCGTGTGCCCGATCGGTATCAATGATGAAGGACCGAAATCGCTTATTGCATTGAATCAGTTCCCAGAATAGCATCAATACCTCTGGAGCAAGGTTAGAAGAAGATTGAGAGCCAGGGATATATGAGCTCTTCTCTTGAAGCGGCTGATTGAGAATTCGCGTCATTCCATCAACTATAAACTGGAAGTCTTGAGGGCGATGTATTCGACCGAGGAAATGACGGAAGTAATTCTTGTGGGAGCCCGAAGACGCATCTTCGGGTATGGGGTATATGAGCATGGCTAATAAGAAGTGTATAGAGTAAGTCACAAGAACCTGCTTAGTGTCTCTGAACACTAAAGAGTTGTAAGGTACGCGCCAGCTCGCTGGATTATATTTCAACGTCTAGAGAAAATGTTAGTCGGCTAAAAGGCCTTGTCTAGAAGAGGCTTTGGGTACTCACAGTGTTTAGAAGGGAACAAAGAACCGAGAGCACCACCTGCTTATCGGGAGACGTGCAGAGGTAGGTTAGAGTCCGCACTCCCCTCTGTGGCAGCACTCCCGGGGTTGTGTACATGCTCTGGCCAGCAAGAGTCATGAGGAGCCTTAGAATTTCACATCGGTTGCTTTCAAATTCTTTGGTCGTGGCCACGGCTGTATTGCATCCAACCCCGCTCTGCCATATGGCATACGTAACCTTAGATTGCCCATTTGGCTGGCGAGGGAGAGTGAAATCTGAGAAGAATAGGAGATCGACCAAGGTGTCTATCAGCTCCTCCGCCAGAGGCCTCAGATCCTCATGCGTCTCAGCTGCGGACTGCACCGGCTCTTTCCCTTCCTGAGCTTCATCAAACAGCACCTCATTTTTGGCAGTTCGGCCCTTTACCTGTCGGGGAGCCCACAGGAACTTTTCTTCCCAAGGTCCTAAGCTCTCTTTCTCATACAAGTATGGCAGTACTCGGGTAAGAACCCTGATACAGTTCAGAATGTCTCGTTCGGGAGCTTGTTCGGGATCTGGAAAGGATGGATGGTGTCGTAGAGTAAAGGCTCGCGTTGTCAGGGTTTGAATCAAGGTCTCGATATTTTCTAGGGCATTGTCACGGGTTCGGCGTATATCGTTGGGCGAGAAAAGACTAAAAACATCTTCGGACGATTCAGGAAGCTCCCAAAACTAAAGACCCCATCAGCATCCCCGCGGCCATGGGAGATCAAAGGCATGACGAACCGAAGTCCAGTAAGGATCATGCGCCGCAATGTTGCGCTCCTCTGATAATCTGAAGATGCCCTGCTTAAATCCTATCTTGGAGTCGCTGGCCCCCATATCTGCCGCACAAGGCCTCGAGCCCTGCTGACTGTTTTAGAATGACGTACCAACAGAATGGAGCTTCTGGAGATCCACGATGAAGCTGTCGCAGGGGAGTTCGTCATCAGCGCCATTCACTGCAGGGCTGATCACGTGTGGCGCATGCAAGCGGCAGTTGCTTGTCCCGCCGTATTGCCGACCGCAAACACCCTCGTATCGATAAGAAAAAGTTCAATGATGAAAGGTGAACTTCCCTTGCAGCACCTTGTACTTTAACTCATGATGAAGTATTGAGATTCGACAAGGGTAACTTCATTTCCCTCTGCCTGACACTAAAAATACGAGTACATGCCGTTCTCATAAGAACATGTTGTCTCACAGTTTGAGATGATTCAACCATTCCTCCGTGCCAGGCCACTGGCCCATACGACTGCCCTGTGGGCCATTCGTCGACAGCTTCCTCTCACCAACCTCGGTCTTAGAAGCTTCACGGTCACCCGGGTGCTTGACGGTAAGCCGGCAGGGAAAGCGCGAGAAAAGCGTAAACGGAAGATAAACGCAAAACTGCGAGAGGCTGCTACTGCCAAAACGAAGAAAAAGAAGCTGCCAAGGAAGCTGCCAAAGGATAAAAAGCCCAGCCCTGCAGAGCCTGGAGAGTCTGCGTTGGATGAAGGAGAATCCCAGGATGCAGCGGTGCCACCAACTGCAGGACTATGGACTACCCTGAAATCCCGGCTTCAATCTTCAACTTCGAAAAGACGAGTGAAAGCTACCGATGAACTTAAGAATGAGCAAGAAGATGTGGATGTAATGGCTCGCTATGCGGCGGCACCGATGGCTCCAGGTGACGTACCTCCCGAGAAGACCTCTTTAGCTGGGAGACTTGCAAAGGGCAGAAAAGCAAAGGACCTACCAAGACTAGATGTGAAGACGATAAGACCTCAGCATCTCAACCTATGTCCGGTTGAAGAGGATGCTTTGCTACCAGTACCGCAGCTCAGTCATAATCTCGACCGTGTGCTGTTTAACCCAGGAGTCTATCATATGCAGGATGGCCGATCCCGGGTCTTTAATTTCGATCCTTATCTTGCTTCCATCATGCCAGTCAAAGAATTTGACTTTGATGCGCTGAGGAGCTATGTTACCTCATCCAAGGATGTCAAGTTGAGACAGCTCAGCGCCGCGCATGGGATGAAGTATTGCGGCTCAACGTCGAGCATGACTTCGATTCTCTCACATTTTCACTTTCTGCTCTCTGCCTGGAGGAAGCCTAATTTTGCATTCTTGTCACGATCAATAGAGCCCGAGTCCTATAATTTTACTGCCATTAGCCGTGGACCTTCTGCCGCCTTTGCACACTATAATGATGGCACCTATGCGTTTGATTCAGACAAAGAATACGACACTGAAAATATTCTGAGCTTATTGGGCAAGTCAATGGAAAAGCTCCTTACATTGCCGAAAGATGAATTCGAAAAATATAGGCTATCGCGGTCTCATCAGTTGTCAGAAGAGGAGAGAAATGCACAGGACTCATTTCATTACACGACTTTGGGCGATTTTATGATGCGATCTCAATTGGACGCCTACGATCCTCGACTTCCTGGTTCTGGAATGTTTGACTTGAAAACTAGGGCGGTAGTCGCCGTCAGGATGGATGTTCGAGGTTACGAGAAAGGTGCCGGCTATGAAATTCAGAAGCGATTTGGCCAGTGGGAATCTTTTGAGCGAGAATACTACGACATGATCAGAACTGTTTTTCTCAAATATTCTCTGCAGGTGAGAATGGGCCGTATGGATGGCATCTTCGTCGCATATCATAACACACAGCGGATATTTGGCTTCCAGTACATCAGTTTGGAGGAAATGGATGTGGCTCTTCACGGAACATCTGATCGCCGACTGGGTGATCAGGAATTCAAAACAAGTGTCGCTCTTTTGAACGAGGTTATGAACAAGGCAACACAACGTTACCCTGGGCGAACATTGCGATTGCATGTCGAGACACGGGACACAAAAGTCCCTCTCACTTATTTCTTTGTGGAGCCGGTGACCGAGGAGGAAATGAAGACGACTCAGGAAGCTGGCAAATCATCAGTCGAGGAGCTAGAGCGCGAGTTTCAGATTCTCAGCGAAACTGAAAGCGAAGAAAACTCAAACGAAGCCGAGAGTATTGAGCAACCCGAATCACAGCCATCTAATGGAAAAGAAGAGCAAATTTCCGATGAGCTTTCCTACCAGGACCCACCAAATGAAGCTGCCTGGAACGTCATGATGGCAAAGGTTGACGCAACCGTGGAAGATGAATCTCTTGGCATAGGTTCTGTGAGAGAGGCTGTTCAGGAGGCTCTCGAACAGAGCGGAATTCTAAACGGCAAAACAGAACTAGAAATTGAGCAATATCTGGATGCTATGGTAATGTCTCTCACAGCGCACTCCTCCAAGATCAAAGAATTGAGGGACAGATCAGACGACCCAAGAGATGTTACAGAGTCAGCTCTCAGGCGCACCACAGATGATAATCTCAGTGCGGAGGAAGAGTCAGCAGCAGACGAAGAGCAAGTCACGGAGCCTAAATTTGACAAAGATGACTCAGAGATGCGGGATGCTTCATTGACCGACTTGATCCTTAAGGCCACCGAGGGAATCGATAATAGGGCAGGCAACTTAAAGACGTTTCAACGCATGTTCGCTGATCTGGCTATAAACTCTGAGCAAACAGGCCCAGAAACCAGCGAGATGACAGAAAAGCTACCCGCTGAAGATGATCTTTTGGATGAAGATGAATTTGCCGAAGAGGATGAAGACGAGAATGAAGCTGTTGAGACCCCGGGAGGAGCTGGGCAACCTGACCGTGAATTATTGGGCATGATTGTTACAGTTCGCAACCTCGTCAACGGCGAACAGGTTGACCGACCGACGAATATCAAGAAGGAGGACGATTTTGACTGGACGGTTGAATACAACATTACTGAACTGCGAGATAAAAGGGCGCGGAAAATCTACGCAGGGATGAAGCAGCGGCGGAAGAGGGTATTTGCACCATCGCCTTCGGATAGGTGGGATTGGTACAAGATGTTCCAGGGGAAGTTACCGGAGTTGGCCAAAAAGGGAGAGCAATTCAGAGAAATGCGTTCGCAGCAAGAAGCTGGCGGTCCAGTGCATGTTGCTTGGGAACGACAAGGTCTGTCTCACGAAGCCTTTAAACCCGCCGGAGAAGATGTCAAGAAAGACGCATGATGGATCACGAAATAACGATGTGGCTGTGAGACAGCAGAAAGCTGCTCTCGTGTACAATATGGATTTTGCATAATACTGTCAAACAGCTGTCTGGTCTAATTTGGCCCGGGAACTGAGATGACGGCTGTATCATCATTTGGATATTTACGGAAGGAGGAAAAAGGAGGAGTAATGGACCAATGTTTGTTTATATGTACAATATAGTGATGAAGACATGTATGATTTGGCGATAACTCTTGGGTATGGTTGCTCTGGTCTATTCTGCAGCGAACAGTTCTTGGACATGATGCCTCGGACATGTTGATTCTCAACGAGCAGCGGCATTTCTCACTTGGCATTTCTCACTCGAGGCTTGGCTGCGTTAAAACGAACGTCGAAGCCATCAAACCAAGGACGCCAAGCAAAAGATCGCTCATTACGAGAAAGGCGCGAACGCAGCGCTTACTTATATGGGCATAACTTGAACGGCCCGGGATCGTCGGCGCTACAAACAAGGAAGCCAAGTTGGATTTCACATGGTAGAAGCTGCTCGGCCGACAATCAAAGCTGTGCAACCCCTCACCCATGAACTTGGTACTAATGTGCGGCTTTCTACGTTGGGGACCGAGAGTGATGAAACAAAATGAAGCCCGAGCATTTTAGGCGCAGAAAAGGGCACGGCCAGGTGATTGTTACAGGGTTTGGGCTTGGCTGACAATGACTGCGCTGAAGTGGCATTTTTGTCTTGGCTCGTGATTCATGTGAAGACAAAGGTTGGAGTCATTTGACAATGGTCTTTGTCTTACACGGTGTACCTGAAGCAATACGGTGGTATTAGAATCTCTACCACGCACTTACACGGGATTCTTCAATTTATAAGTATAGGTAAATACAAGTACAATTCGCACAATCTTGATTTACCAGCACCTTTTAATTGCCGCATCCTCTCAATGACATAATGGGAACCGAGCTTCAAATGTTCCATACATACATGCATGCATCGTATTGGATCTTCTTGTCAGTCGCATCGCATAAGCTTTCCCCAAACAATCAGCCGCCAATAACCTCCCCCGCCTCCTGATCTGCCGAGCCGCACACCATTTCCTCTAATTAACTGGTCTCTGCCGATGCATGTGTAGGAGCCCGCCTCTGATTGGATCTCCATCTCGGGGCCTCGCCATTAGACGGCCCTCAGGGGAGGCCGTTGAGGGATTCTTACTGGACGATGCCTCGGTCCTGCATTCGTTCAGCGTGGCATTGGAGATGGAGCGAGACAGAGTCCGGAAGGTCATCCGCCCTGGAGTGCGTTCTTGACTTGGCACAGGGCCGGTTCCTTGTGAGCTGAGTGTTGCCTTGTGAAGGGCCCAAAAGTTCGTATAGTCGAGCGGAGAGGATTTGCAACGGTTTGGATTGCAGTTCGTAGATGGGTGGGCACTAACATCATGTAGGCAGGTGGACATGGCCATCGTCTATTTATATATAGCTATGATGGAAGACATTATTCGGTTCCTGGTTCCTGATCCTTGCGGACAAACCGGGCATCTGAAGGCAGCTCAAGCCAGCATTTGTTATCAGCTATGCGTCCCAGCTTGACGCTCTCCCTGCTGGCTCTGGGCTCTGTTGCTCAGGCCGCGGTTTCTCTTGAGGATAGCAGCCTCCCTCGTCGAGACATCGAGAACTTTGAGAGGGCTATTGAAGCAAGAAGCTTGGCCGATGATATATGGAACGATATCAAGAATGCTGCGACGTGCACTGCTTGCCAGGTCAGAGAACACTATTCACAACTAGCCGCACATGTAACTGTATACTGACACGGCTACAGGGCATTCTCGTCCTTCTCAAGGGCATCGCTGTATTTGGAGATGGAGCGTTCGTTAGCGTAGCTACGGAACTCTGCAAGCTTGCAAAGGTACATACCTAGATGACGACGATGGTCTGGTCTTCATCTAGCCACGGCTAACAAAGGTCTTCAGGTTGAAGACGATGATGTGTGCGAGGGCACCGTGGGATTAGAGGGCCCTATCATCGCGGATGCTATTCGAAACATGGATCTCGGGTCCGACACATCAAAACTCTTCTGCGGATCGTTCCTTGGCCTCTGCCCTGAGCCCTCTGTGCCTCAGTGGAAGATTCCCTTTCCCTCTCCGAAGCCACAGACTGGCCGCCCTGCGCCGAGTGGGAAGACGCCTCTCAAGGTGGTTCAGTACTCGGATATTCACATTGACCCTCTTTATGTGTCTGGCTCAAGCTCGAATTGCACCAAGCCCATCTGCTGCAGGTGAGTCGATTTGAACAAACAAGAGTTACGGCGAAGTCAAACAGTAAAGACACTGACGATATTGTTACTATAAAGACCTTATACCGCCGCTGATGAGCCTGGCAAGTCAACATCACCTGCTGGACCAAATGGAGACCACAAGTGCGACACTCCTGTCGGCTTAGAAATCAGCATGTATCAGGCCATCAAGAATATCGTTCCGGATGCTGCCTTGACGCTCTTCACGGGCGATATTGTTGACCATGCAATCTGGAACACCTCACAACCTTACAACCAGAAGCAAAGTCAGTGCTCACTTTTCTTGAAATATTGCGTATGACCATTGCATAGTTGGCTAACATATTTCCACTTACAGTTTCCGACGCATACACTTACATGAGCCAGTATCTGGGTATCGTTTACGGCACCGCTGGTAATCATGAATCTAATCCCACAAATGCTTTCCCTCCTAGGTCCATCAGCAACTCATCACAATGGGTATACGATGCCCTATCTGATCAATGGACGCGCTGGGTGGGAGCCTCAGCGGAATCCGAGATTGAGAGTATCGGCGCATACTCTACCAAGTATCCTAATGGCAACCTAAGAGTCATCTCTCTCAACACTAACTTTTACTACCGCATGAACTTTTGGCTATATCAGGAGGACATTGAGCAGGACCCCGATGGTCAAATCCAATGGCTCGTGAATGAACTCGACGCTGCGGAAAAGGCAGGAGAGAGGGTTTACATCATTGGACACATGCCCCTCGGTGAAGGCGATGCTTTTCACGCAGGGTCAAACTACCTCGATCAAGTCGTGAACCGCTACTCGTCGACCATTGCCGCCATGTTCTTCGGCCACACACACGTCGACCACTTTGAGGTCAGCTACTCCGACTACAACAGCCGGGATGCTTCACATGCTGTCATGGCCTCTTACATCTGCCCCTCGCTGACGCCTACTTCTGGCATGCCCTCGTTCCGAGTATATGATGTCGACCCAGAGACATTTGCAGTGCTCGACACCACGACCTACATTGCTGACATGACCAACGCGGATTTCCAAACGACTGGCCCCGTGTGGACGAAGCTTTACTCCGCCAAGGAGACATACGGCTCCAAGCTGAACCCCCCCGTCACTGACGCAAGTGTCGAGCTGACTCCCGCGTTTTGGCACAACGTAACGGCTTTGTTTGAGTCCAACTCGGACGTGTTCAACGAGTACATCTCGCTCAAGAGCCGTGGCTGGAACGTCGCCTCGTGCACTGGAGACTGCAAGACGCAAGAGCTCTGCCAGCTTCGAGCTGGTCGTAGCGAGAACAACTGCGTGGTTCCTTCAATTGGCCTTCACCTCAGCAAGAGATCGGATGAGCTGCATGATCACTCGCATCACCGATCTCACGACCATCAGGAATGCGGTATGTCGGCAGGTATGAAGACGCTGGGTTCTTTGGCTGTGAGGAAGGATTTGTTGGATGAGTTGGAGACTCGGGCCAACGAGTTGAAAGCCAAGGCTTGAGGCATGGGAGAAGGCTGTATTTTATTGTTGATAGAGCGTAATGAAGACGTCTTTAATCCCAATTGCGCCAGATTATTGATTTCCGGCTGAGGTATTATGTCATGCTGGAAGATATAAAAGCGAGATCTGTCCGAGCATCAGCGAATTCGGAATTGTATCATGAAGTGAAGCCGGAGTCTACTAATGGAGGCCGCCGGCGCAGGCAAGTATGGAGTACTGGTGTTTGTGCTGCCTTTTCAAGCAATCTTCCAAGGTACTTGTACAGTTCATATGACTAGAGATAACGATGAGGATCTTTTTCAGCTTCATTTCCCGGAAGTCACAGGGATCAACAATGTATTGCAGTAGAAACAAAGATCTTAGATGATGGAACCGATGCGCGTCTGCTGTGGCTTTGTTGATATTACGTTCATGCTCCAAGTCATGCACATGTACCTCTACTCGATGCTACCACTTGACACACCAACTGTCTCGCAGCTGTAAATGTACAGGTACTGTCCGTGTGTTCTACATGTACCTACGGCATCCCTGACACTCGATTCACTATGGTGCTCTATTTCAGCATCCCCCAACTTTCGTATTCTTGATGTCTCAGCTCTCAATTGTCACTCTTCTGCCTCGCAGTAAAAGACGCATCTGTCCATAAATGTTTGTCCGCATCGCGCTCGCATGCTCGGACTGCGGCCACGGCTCAAGGCGCGGCCTTCCCTGCTGGATCTGATTCGCGAGGGCAGCATCAAGGGCTCCAGCGACACCGAATCCAGCAGCGACGAAAGCGACAGCGACAGCCCCAGCGACAGAGACAGCGCCCGATCCCCTGGACCTGACCTGCAGTCCCCTGTGGGCGCTGCCAGAAGCACTCCAGCCGCTGGCACGGCCTCGAATACAGGCCCCGGAGGCGCTGAGCCCGCCACAGGCACCAACAACAACGCCGCTTCGGGGGCCAGTTTTGTTAGTGGCGGGACTGGCAGCGCTACATCATTGCCTCCACCCCCGAGCCCTGTCCTTTCAGCAACTGCTATCAAGCTCCCTCTGTTGCGAAACTCTCCACCTCCAACTCCATCTCCTTCATCTCCCGACTCTTCTCCTACCGCTGCCGATCGAGAGCTCGACGACGCTCCTCCTCTCCAATCGCTCACGATGCCTTCTGTATGCGCCCTCCCAAACTCCCCCGCACGTCTCCCAGCTCCGTCACTCGGGCATCGGCGCGGGAGCAGACAACCGCAGCCGAAGCCGTTGACGAGCTGGAAACGACGACGAGGCTGATGCCCCGCTACGTCAATCACCCAGGAAGCTGACTTGTATGGCGCCACAGAAAACCACAGAACAAGATGGCGATGCTATTCACTATGGTAAGGACGTGATGATGAGAGATGAGCCCTTGATTTAGGGCAAGACTGAGCAGAGTTACTGACAATGTTGCGCAGGCAAGATCTACTCCATCTCAGGGTCGGTTGCCTTGATACACCCGGATCCCCATCATATAAATGGCTTTGTAGCTAACCCAACTGCAGTCCCGTCATTGTCGCCGAAGACATGATCGGTGTTGCCATGTACGAGTTGGTGAGTAACATAACAATGATCAGCCACAGCCACGACTGATTAGCTAATTGTTGGCATCCAGGTCAAAGTCGGTCACGACAACCTCGTCGGTGAGGTCATTCGAATCAGCGGCGACCAAGCTACCATTCAGGTCTACGAGGAAACTGGTATGACGACACCCCCTCTCACTCTCACCTCCGCTCTCCGAGACCGATACGAAATACGTTTAGATCCGATACTGACCAAACTCCCCTAGCCGGTGTCAAGGTCGGTGACCCTGTTGCTCGAACAGGCAAGCCTTTGTCCGTCGAGCTGGGCCCTGGCCTGCTCAACAGCATCTACGACGGTATCCAGCGACCCCTAGCCAGCATCTCCAAGATCTCAAAATCCATCTATATCCCTCGAGGTGTTGCTGTTCCAGCGCTCGACCGAGAAAAGAAGTGGGAGTTTACTCCTCAGCTCAAGGTTGGCGATCACATTTCCGGCGGCGATGTCTGGGGAACTGTGTTTGAGAACTCCTTCCTGGCAGTTCACAAGCTTCTGTTCTCTCCCCGAGCCCGAGGTGTCATCACCAAGATTGCCCCCAAGGGCGAGTACACCGTGGTTGATAAGATTCTCGAGGTCGAGTTTGATGGCAAGAAGACGGAGTATCCCATGATGCAGACCTGGCCTGTTCGAGTCCCCCGCCCGACGTCTGAGCGTTTGACGGCCGATCAGCCTTTCGTTGTCGGCCAGCGAGTTCTTGATGCTCTCTTCCCCAGTGTCCAGGGCGGTACCGTTGCCATCCCTGGTGCTTTCGGCTGTGGCAAGACTGTCATTAGTCAGTCCGTCTCCAAGTTCTCCAACAGCGACATCATCGTCTACGTTGGATGCGGCGAGCGTGGAAACGAAATGGCTGAAGTCTTGAAGGACTTCCCCGAGCTCACCATTGAGGTTGACGGCCGCAAGGAGCCCATCATGAAGCGAACCTGTCTTATTGCCAACACCTCCAACATGCCCGTCGCTGCTCGTGAAGCCTCCATCTACACCGGTATCACAGTTGCCGAATACTTCCGTGACCAGGGTCTCAACGTGGCCATGATGGCTGATTCATCGTCTCGATGGGCCGAGGCCCTTCGTGAAATCTCTGGTCGTTTGGGAGAAATGCCTGCTGATCAGGGTTTCCCTGCCTATCTGGGTGCCAAGCTCGCATCCTTTTACGAGCGAGCTGGCCGAGCGCAGACTCTGGGATCGCCCGAGCGAAGCGGCAGTGTCAGCATTGTCGGTGCCGTCAGCCCCCCCGGTGGTGACTTTTCCGATCCCGTTACCACTTCTACCCTCAACATTGTCCAGGTCTTTTGGGGTTTGGACAAGAAGCTTGCTCAGCGAAAGCACTTCCCTTCAATCAACACCAGCGTCTCATACAGCAAGTACAACACCGCTTTGGACAAGTGGTACGAGCAGAACAACCCCGACTTCCCCAGACTGCGTGACCGCGTCAAGCAGTTGATTTCCGACTCCGATGAACTGGACCAGGTCGTCCAGCTGGTTGGCAAGAGTGCCTTGTCTGATACCGACAAGATCACGCTTGACCTTGCTGTTTTGATCAAGGAAGATTTCCTGCAGCAGAACGGTTACTCCGACTACGACCAGTTCTGCCCGCTCTGGAAGACGGAGTGGATGATGAAGCTCATGGTTGGATTCTACGACGAGGCACAAAAGGCCATTGCTCAAGGCCAAAGCTGGGCAAAGGTCCGCGAGTCAACAAGCGACCTGCAAACCAAGCTGCGTCAACTGAAGTTTGAGGTCCCCAGCGAGGGTGAAGACGTGATTGTCAAGAAGGTACGTTATGATAATTTCTACATATGGCAAGGGTAATGTCCATGGCTAACACACATATTCTCTACAGTACGAGGCTATTCAGCAGGAGATGCTGGACAAGTTTGCCTCGGTTGCCGACGAGTAAAAAGGCACTGCTGTTTTTTCTTTCTTCCAATTGTTTGTAGATGTGGTTGCGCGCATGTATATGTACGTTGCAGTGCTGGGACCTTGGAGCAATGTGGTAACTCAGGAATGAGGATGGTAGAAGACGGCCAAGAGACTTTGAGACGCCGCTTAATATTGTACCAGCTCAATGTCAATATTACTTTTCGTTTAATTCAAGCACCGTTTTGCCCTATTAACTTCGTTAAAATGCTCATCAGCATAGGGAAATGCTAGCAGCGTCCCAACTCTGTTCTCCAGCACCCCAGCCAATGCATGAGCTTCATGGGCCAGAACAGAATCTAGAGGGAGGCCTTTTATTTCCTCACTTACAAAATAGACATAGTACCTAAGCGGTTCTTTAAGTATCTGCTACTATCAGTACTTTCTGCTATGACTGATATTCCAACTTATTTAGCAGTATCTGCTTCTATAGCTATATGTTTCTAGTATATGCTACTATTAGTAGCTATTATTTCTAGTATCTGCTACTATTGCTACATGTTTCTAGTATCTGCTACTATAGCTATATTTTTCTATACGTAGGTAGTTTCTGGTATTACCGTTTACCCATCTATCACTTCTATAGTAAAATATTTGTGACATTTTGGGGTGATGGCCAGCGTTTCCCACCAATAAATGAATCAGCTGTGACCTCTTCACGGATACAGTGCGACTGATATGTAAAGTTTAGCGACAGCACTGTGCGAAAATCGTACATCAAGCCATCAGCTCATTGGACGAATATCAACTCATATCGTACTGGTTGAGAGTGACTGGCCTGAACAATAGAGCATAAGATATCATTTAATACTCCCTTTTCCTTCCTTGAAATAATGTCCGAAGACCTCCGTGATGAGGTAGAAGCTCTCAACTCTATTTACGGTGAGGGCTGTCTCGTCCCCTCCGAAGACCAAGATGAGAGCCCGGCACCCTCATCTACAACGTATATACTGCAGTTACCCGGCGATGAAGCCTCGTCATTGAGACTACAGTTTCCAGATACATATCCAGCTGAGCCGCCGGCGGTGTTAGGCACGCAGCACAGTTCCGGGGGGAGAAAGGGCGCTGGCGCAAGGGACCTGGGTGTGTTTAGGGAAGCCCTAGGGACGGTATTCCAGCCAGGAAGCGTGTGTCTGTTCGATGCAGTGGAGGAATTCGTGAGACTGATGGAGGAGGAGAGAGAAAAGGAGAAGTTGCTTCAGCAGCAAGAAGGGGACGACGTAGAGGATGGCGAAGGAGCGAATGCAGACCGGGGAGAGCGCGCAGTGGACGCCGAACAGACGGATTTCGCAGCCATGACGCCTCCTCCATGGACTCTATCAGAAGTCGTAGTAGAGAACAAATCGACGTTTGTGGCCCACGTCGCAAAAGTCACGTCACCAGCAGAAGCGAAGCTCTTTCTACAACACCTGCTGTGGTCTGATCGGCGCATCCGCTCGGCGACGCACAACATCACGGCGTGGAGGATACGCGGGCCAGGAGGCACGAGCTATTCCGACTGCGACGACGACGGCGAAGATGCTGCTGGTGGGAGGCTGTTGCATTTGCTGCAGTTGATGGAGGTTTGGGATGCGATGGTTGTGGTTACGAGGTGGTATGGGGGCGTGAAGCTTGGGCCGAGGAGGTTTGCTTTGATTAATAGCGTGGCGAGGGATGGGCTTGTGAGGGCTGGGTTGGGGGATGGGGGTGGGAAGGAGAAGGATAAGAAGAAGGGGAAATGATGGTGATGAGAGAGGAGAGAAGGAAAGAAAGAGGAGGGATGTTCATATACATTATTTTACTTATATATAACAGAATAGAAGAGCATGTTACACACTCCTGTAGCTCTCCACAGCCCTCATGGGATGCTTCTAAGGAATCAAGGCAGACATATCATCCGATTATCATGCTTGCTTAACACGCGAGAATAATACAGGCAAATGTTTGGAATTCTTTCTTTTTTATTTTGCGAATTACTCTCTCATAATGCGTCATGTTTTCATTGCCATCGTCATCCCGATAATCCTGATCCAATATAACGGATAGCCAGCTTTTGCGTAGAAGTAGTAGAAGTAGAAGAAGAATATAGCTAAAAGCAAAAGCTCAAGGCAAGAAAAAAACATCAAGGACAAACAGGCATGCTCCCATACAAACTCTATAAAAATCTTAATCTTGCGGTACCATCTTTGATGTTCTTTCATCCAAATCATTCCAAACTATTGTCGTAAGATGTACCAAAAATCTCTGCGGCTGCTCATGGCCGTGCTCTCATTGTTGTTTTTAAAGAACCTCCTCGATCCGAACTTTATGTGTCTTTGGTTGAGTTCGTCGTGCACTCGCTTGGTGCCGGGGTTTATATAAGATAAAAATAAAAGGAAAATAACCAAGGCCGCTCATGAGCCTGCTCTATGCGGTGGCAGTTTCCTTGTTGTTTCGGGGCTGGGGAGCCACCAGTGACTTTTCCCACTCATCCATCAGGTTGTTGGCCGTCCTCTTGAGGTTGCTCGGGGATAGATGATGAACAACGCTAGGAAATAGGTCCTCAAGCGTCGGAGAAAGAAGTGATGCATCGGCTTTCCTCGCCCTAAAAAGATCGCAGGTTTGAGTATCAGTCACTCCACTCATGCACAGACAGCTTCATGAAACAAGACATAATCCTTACGGCTTGGTATCTTCTTCATCTTCCTTCTCGGGAATGTCATCAATGCCACTGCTATTAATGGTAGAACCACTCCAGCGGGCAGACTTGGTGGAGACGGGGGAATCCCAGTTGGACCAGTCAGTATCGTCAACAGAGTCGAAACCAAGCGGTGTCCAGGAGAATTTGTTGTTCCCTTTCCCAGTCCCGTTCTTTGGCTTCAGCTCGGGGGTTCTGTTAGCTTGGGATGTGGTCGACGCGGCCGTACTGGAACCTTCATTACTGCTGGTCCTAGTGTGGGTGGTGGCATGGTTCGGCTTACTCGTATCTTGCTCACGAGCATTGGCGATGGAGGTCGACATTGGTCTCTGCGGCTGGCCGGTCACTGGTTCATCTCCGACGGTAATCTGGCGAATGTCCTCTACGAAGGCGCGGAATCCTAGCTTAAAGTCTTCGACAACAGATGCGACGCCGACGACAGACGCCATGCTTTGCTGCTGGGACCGGGGTTGCCAGGATGATCGCTTTGCTAGGGTCGGGTCGGTGAGTTGGGCCATTCTCTGTTCCACCGGTGGGAGGACGATTGGATCTGCTTGTGTAACTTCATTGAGGGAGAATACGCTCTCTGTCCGTACGGGAGATAGGAGGGATAGAGTGCGGGCATGTCCGCCACGGATAACCTTGCGGCGGGCTTGAGCAGGCGTGGTTTGGCCCTGGAGAATGTGCTTCCGACGATCCAATTCGACGCTGCGCCGTGATGCCACCAAAGCATCATCATCGATGCTAGCCTGTGAGATTCCAAAGGGATCGGTTCTGTGGCTGTTGCTTCGTTTGCGGTATACTTCTTCCGATGCCCATTGCTTCTTTAGCCGTGCCAATTCCGTCTCGGCCTGTGCAAGTTCTTCCTTGAGCTCCAAGACTCTCCGCTCCTGCGCCGCAATTGCGATTATGAATTCGTTTGCATTCGACGGAGAGGTAGCAACGGAAGCAGGAGTCTCCAATGGCGTTTGAGGAACCGACGAGACCATGGCTGACGCGGACAAGATCGCCGGCGAGTCGGCCAGCCTGGGGCCGTCAAACGACATGGCAACGGGAAGGGTAAGCGAGAGGCGGTTCTTGTGCCGCGAGACGGAAGGGGATGCACGTGAACGGCCTCGAGTGAAGGAGTCGCTCCGGGGAAGAGGCGGTGGAGGCATTGCTTGAGAGTCGTCAAAGGTGGACGAGGTACTAGACGCACTGTGCGATCGTGAGATTCCAGGGGAAGAGGAGGTGGAAGAAGCGAAGGTGGCGGTCCTGGCGATGCTGCTGGTATCGGTCACAGGGCTTCCCGCCGCCGACGAGCGAAGACGGATCTCGTGCTGCTGCGAGGCCATATCCAGGTATTTCGGCAGATTGATGCGGGCTCGTAAAGACAGGACGATTACAGGTGATAGAGAGTGGCTGCCGTCAACAGGACGACGTTTTTCAGAATGCAAATGAGTGGCTGGAGCCCTGAGGCGCCGAAAGTGAACGGAAACAACTGCTACTCGAACAAGGAGCGCTCTTTGGTGGTCCTGGCTTAGCAGCTCGTAGTCATCGAGGAGAGGGCGAGCACTGCTGTCGACGATGCAAATTCCAAAGTGCAGGCCGCTCATGGGACAGCCGATGCTGATAAGGAGAAGGAAAATCGGACGCTCCCGCTCTCATAATAGCACCGGCTGCGGAGCCCTGGCCAGGCTTGTGCAGTCCTTGGGGCAGATGCGACGACTCCGTTTCGTTTCAGCGCAGGGCGGTTATTGGACAGAGGGAGCGCGGCCGGGGTCGCCTTACCCAGAAGTTGCCCGGGGACACGACAGGGGGCGACGAGCCTTTTGTCAACAGAGGCGAATGTTCTGGAGCTAGGCTGGCGTGCTTGTGGTTCTAGTCCCGGTACCAGCAAATGAGGCGGTGGGCGATGTTATATGCAGATGGGGATGGAGATGCAGATGCAGCCCGACGAGAACTGAGCAACAACAACAAACAGCCCGGCAAAAAAGGTTTGGATGGAGGCCCGAAAGAGGGGGCGGGCTTCGTTTTCCCTTTCCCTTGCTGTTTTGTTGACGCTGAGATCCGCTTGTCCCCTCCTTCGCTTCAAGAGGGGGAACAGAGAATGTCAATTTTTGTCTCAAATCGAAACCAACCACTCAGTGTACAGCACTCGTGGGTAAGTGGGCGCGAGTGAGTGGTGTGTGTGGTGGTGTGCTGGCAGCGAGTGAGTGAGTGATGCCTGAAGCAGCAGAGTTGAGTTTGTATGTGCTATTATTGATGATGTTGAGCTTCGTCGTACCGGTGATGATACCAATAACAGGCGAGGTTGTACAGACGAAAAAAGTTGTAAAACAGCTTAGCACAAGGCAGTCAGATGTATATGTATCAACCGTGACCTCCGTTTCAACGACCATGACGCAGTTATAACCACTTGTTGCTCGTACGAGGTCAGACATGCGTTTGCCTCTTGGGCTCCCTTGCGGAGGCAGTCAACTGACTTGCACGCTGGAACCCGAAGCCGCCAAACCCGCCCAAACAGCTGCGCATCTCCAGTGGATCGCTTTGGTCGCTCTTCAGGGGCTCGGCGGAGAGCGAGTGGGGGTGCAGCTACGTACATCCTACACTGGGTGCTTGTACCACTACGTGCTAGTCTGGCTAGCGGGCAATATCTCACAATTATGCTCACTGAGCTTGTTGGGGGCTGGCGGCTTACAGCTTTCAATGCCTCATTGATTTCGAAGCTTCCATGCGCTCGATGACAGTAGCTGATTGCTGGGGCACAACAAACATCCATGGATCCATGGAAGTAGCGGTACCAGCGATCGCGTACCGGTTCTTCGGCTAGCGCTGGTCGTTGCCGCCTGGCGCTGCAGATGTGGTACGTGCTGTTGGCGCTGTACTCAGTACTCGTACAAGCACTCGGCCTCTTACGAGTACCGACATCCTGCCTGCGCCGCCCAGCGGCCGCATATTTGTTGGTACTTTGGCCTTGTTCCTACTGTGCTCGCCAAACTGACCTCAAATTTCCGCGCAATATCTCGACACCTGGACAAGCGGCGCGGCCGTGTTTCGCATGCCTTTCCTTGCGTGTCCTGCAATAATCATGCCCTTCTGCTAAGCTGATAAGTTGACTTTGTGACTTGTATCTTTCCCGGTCAACAAACTTTCTGCTATTCTCCACCATCCGCTCTCCGGAGGGCTGCAGCCCGTTGCACGTGCAGCCTGTTCATGTGACTTCCCGTGAATCTCGCGTCGCGTGCCCAGAGATCCATGTCAAGCTTTTGGCTGTGTTTTTGATGTGAGTGGAGATTTCACACCCATTTCCGCCAGCCCGGCTGCTCATGTCCTATCGCGCTGCCACAAGCGCTTCTTTCAATCTGCAGGGCATGATCACAGGGCATCTCCCTTCACTGAGCTAGGGCGTATAAGCTTCGAAGCTGATGAATCTTGTCTCACAGCCTTGCCGATCCAGCCTCGCCATCTCGTGAGAAGACCGAACGAGGAACTACCAGGGGTACTGGGCCACTGCTCAGATCGTGGGCACCATAGTAGCTGAGATCTGAGCAGTTAGGCGACTCTCCTACTTTGGGTTGTCTGTCTATATATCCGTGTTGTGAAATGTCGTGCAGTCACATGAAGCCGAAATGCCCTTTCCCTTTTCTCACGTCTGCGATTTGTTGGAGACATCTTACGCACTAGCAAAAGCTCGCAAGTCTAGCACCTCGGCTCTCGTTGCATGGTGTTCGCAACATCGCAACCTTATCGATGCACCAGACACCAATCTTGCAGCTCTACTATCCACTTTACTCCCTGAAAAGAGGACGGATAGGGTGTATTGTTTACAAGAAAACAGCCTTGAGCGCGTCATCGGACGCGGTTTGATGCTTGGTTCGTCTCGTCTCAAAGAACTCTCGGTTTATAAAAAGTCGGGTCTTGGATCAGATCTTGCCGATTGTGTAGAGCGGATTTTGACTGTCACTGTAAGCTATGCTCCTACCGCTGTAAGGAGAGTGGCATTGACTCGTCTCTAGCCAAACCCAACTCTTCCAGAGAGACTTCAAGTCACTGTTGAAGAAATTGACGAGGCTTTGCATTCCATTGCAGCCCAAGTAAGATGGAGCTCGCCATCTATACGAGTTCCAGAGGCCACCATTGCCAAATCGTCGGCTCGAAGTGGCTTAGAGGCTGTCTATAGACGACTAACTGCGAGAGAAGCGAAATGGGTAACACGGTTGGTTCTCAAGGATTTTCAACCACTAGTGTTTGATGCATATGAAGTCTATCGCTTGTGTGATCCTCTACTGCCATCAATTTTGAAAATCCGGGAAGATTTTACGATTGCTATCGAGACCATGCAGCAGCTGAAGAGAGAAATGCGCTCTCTACACCCTAATAATCTATACATTGAGCGGGAGCGACTATCGTCAATCAAGCCACAATTAGCAGTCAAAGTTGGGAGGCAACAGTGGTTCAAAGCTCGCAGCATAAAACACTGCATCAGCATGTGCAAGGGTGGTGTAATGAGCGTCGAAGCAAAAGTGGATGGGGAATACTGCCAAATCCACGTTGATGTTAGCAAGGGCAGACGGGGCATCCAAATCTTTGCCAAGAGTGGAAAAGACAGCACCGAAGACAGAGAGCGATTAATCGGGTAATTATTCTTGAAAGAAATGTCTTGTTTAATCGAAAAAGCTAATGGTTGAGAAAGGATCATCATTGATTCATTGGGAATAGGAAAGGCTGGATGCGATATCAAAACCGAGTGCATACTAGAAGGGGAATTGGCTGTTTACAGCGAATCGGTAAGGCGCCACCTATAATGAGAGTGTGACCCTGTATTGGCTGACTTTTACATATAGCAAAAGAAAATCCTACCCTTTCATCATATTCGAAAACATGTCGCTCGTCGCGGTCGATTCATGAATACAGGCCAGGACTCACCGTAAGCAAGCCCCTGCCTGCGATTGCGATGATCAGATATAGCATCCTAACTTGACAAGTCCGAGGCCTCATGAACACTTAATGATAGTGTATTATGATATTTTGCTTCTCGACGGTCAATCTTTATTAAATGTTCGGCACTCAGAAAGATTCAAGCTACTCGAAAAACTAGTTCGCTGTGATAGGGGACAAGCTGAGCTCATACAAAGGCAAATCATCAACACTAGTCATCCCATGGCAGCTCTGACGCTGCGAAATGCATTCGCCAAAGTCATTACAGAGAGGGGCGAGGGACTGGTATTAAAATCAGACCAGCCTTATTTCAACTTTAAGAGTAATGGAACACCGTTTACAAATCACTGCATTAAGTTCAAGAAGGACTATATTGGTCACTTCGGAGAGGTCGGCGATTTCGCTGTGGTTGGTGCTGGATTTAATGCCGCTAAAGCGAGGTCATACAATATTGAAAACCTCAAGTGGACTCATTTCTATGTTGGCTGCATTGACAACAGAGAAGAAGTCAAACGATGGAAGGCCAAGCCGGAGTTTACTGTTGTCAACGTTGTTGAGCTCAATGAGGCCATGCTTAAGACATTCATATTGTACACGAATCCAAAGCCGGTACCAGTTGCAGAAAACGTTGAAACTAAACTGAAGGCTGCTGCCGGGGCCCAGCCCACGCCGATGACTGTGGCATTTACGAATCCTCCCGTTTTCGACATGAGATGCTTCAGCTTTGACAAAGCAGGCGACACAAACTGGTGGAGCTTACGGTTCCCGTCTGTTGCAAAGATTCATTTCGACCGAGATTTTTCTGATGTACTCTCATTTACTGAGCTCCAAGAAACTGCAGAGCGCGCAATATCAGCGCCTAGCTTGGAAGATAGCCAGGAAAATCTTGCATGGATCGCAAAATTAGAGCAAGCCGATCCAAGAGGAGTGGCTGTTGACGCCGCTACGCAGTTGACCGCAACAACGATGCCAACGCCATCGCCGAGACGAGCCTCTCATAATTCTTCAGGCTCTCTGCCTCTGGTTAAACATGTTACTGGAAGCTTTTTAGAACGATCCCTTGAATTACTGGGTGCCTCAGTTTCCGAGCCCCACAGACTTGCTGCAACACAGCCATCCCCCACAGCGCATCTATCAAAGGCAATCCCCAACCTTGATCACAAAAGGAAGCGCATTACCTTTGCATCAGCCTTGTTCTCTCCACCAAAGAAACGCCGTCAGTCTCCTAGAGATGAGGAGTCTGAGCCAATATTTCTAGATCGCAAACCCGTATCTGAATCCCCCATACGACGTCCACTGGGAGAGATAGATGGAAACTCTACACAGAAACCCCAGAAATCAGAGTTCCCTTCAGCTATCTGCCAATCGGACAACGAAGATTTGAACGCCTCTCCTCACCCTAAGCAGCCTCAGGCAAAAGAGACGGATACTGTCAGGCAAGAACAGGCTACAGTTCAGCCGGCGCAGTTGTCATCTTCTCTTTTGCCATTAAATGATAGCGCCATTGTCATACCTGATAGTGAAGACGAGGATGAGACTGACAGTGATGCCGCTACCCAACCACTAACCCCGACTCGTAGTAGCCATGAAAAGCACGGTCGCGATGTTGAACAGAAACAGAGACCTTCAAAGCAATGCCCTGAAGCGACTGAGGCCATTTGTCAGTATGCTGGTCTTGATTGCCAGCTAGTTAATCGACTTGTTCTGCTACCGTCCTACTTTCAAGATATCGATGGGGCTGAACCGTTGTTTCGAGAACACGGATTATCAAACATTGTCCGAGATGCCGAAGCTTGGATCAGAAACGATACAATCGATATGTCTCAGCAACCAGACAGCCAGACGGGTCGTAACAAGATTCTGTTTGTTGATACGGTAGAGAAAGAACAAGAGACGAAGACGCTGCTGTCTAAACTGGAGAGCATCCGTGAAAATGTTCCAGAAGAGAAACGGGAATGGATAAGCGTTTTTGATTGGAGGGTGCTGAATCATCTCGCCATTTATGAGGACGCAGAAACTACGAAGAAATATTACGATGGATTTCATGATCCGTGGCGGCGTTGGTATTCGGGTTTGATTTGAGGCAAGCGTAAATGTGAACATGATGGATATATCATCTTTATATAACTCTTAATTAGATAACAGGCCTCACGGCTTCTTTTCATCATCGTACAAAGTACCGTAGCTGGCCTTTAATCTCATAAAGAGATGCTCATTCGCCGTCATCACCTTCCTCTCAGCATATGGGTTCTCATTCGGCGCGCTCTCATCCGGAATAAAGTTCCTCACTCTTTCACTGGGCACAGGCTCCAACGCCACCGATCCCGCAGGATGACAGAAGAAGGCAATCGAGTAACGCGGTCCCGCGCTAGTCTCGCCCTCTACCTTGCTTGCTGCATTATCAGATGGGAAGACCACCCTGTGGACAGTGCTTCTGAACAGTCCGTTGGTCCAGTAAGAAAGCAGGTCTCCAATGTTGATCAGAATAGGGGGGCTGGGGTCGTTCTCTGAGCCGGGAGGGCAGACTGGGACAGGGGCCCAAGAGCCGTCTTTCTTTTGCAATTCCAGTCCTGCCTGACCTTTCAGCCGGAAGAGCAGCGTGACGGAGCCGTAGTCAGAGTGTGCGCCGGCGCGGATGTCGTCGCTGGAGGCAGAGGTCTGGTCAGGTGGCGGGTAGCGGAGGAGCCGCAGGATGGAGCTGGATTCGCCGTTGGTGCTGTGTGCTGAGGAGAAGAAATCGCCAACCTAATAGGCGTTAGTAATGAGGTTAGACGATCCAATGAGTTCGTTTGTGGGTGACAACATCAAAAGGCGAGAGTGACTTACGTCTAGGCCAATTCCGAGCAGGTGGAGGAGCTTCTTGCAGAGTTTGTGGCATGAGTCTGCAAATGCGCTGATCTGAGGCTCGTCGGCGGCGATGGTGGGTGGGAGAGGCTGCTGGGCCTTCCCATCGATGAATTCGCCAAAGTTAAAGGCCCTTTACCCAGTGAGTTTGTGTTGTTTACTTGAGAAGATCCGTGAATTACGCTTACTCTTTGAAGTCTCCGACCTAGTAGGAAGCGACGAGATACCGTTAGCCCGGCACCTATTAGAAGTGTAGAGCTTAAGAAGAGGTTATTACCTTTTGGGTTTTGGGGTCCAGAGTCTCCGAGTGCATGCCAGACCAGCCGCGGTTATTTGTCTGAATAGTGCATGCCTGTTTCTCTGCGAGGGGAGCATCAAACAGCTTGCGAGACTACATACGGTACCAACGTCAGGTCATGAATGAAGAAAAGAAATGGGTGATTCAGAAGAGTATTACCAGTGCAAAGGCTCCGTCAATGCTGCTAGCAGAGATATCGGCTCCGAGATTTCTTATGTAAATGAAGCCATGCTCCTGAGCAGCGTCGACCAGCTGCTTGGCGACGACATCCTGGTCACCGGAGATGTCGATGATGGGAATATTGGCAGTAGCAGCAGCCATGGCGTTTTCCTTTGGCTTTCCCTTGGAATGTAAAATTGGATGCTGTAGTTGCAGAAAGGGAATTGATGGAGAAGAGTCAATCAGCGATATCGTCTTACGACTATTAACTACTAAGTGCCCTTATCTGGGACGGCACATAGCGTCAAAGTATTACAGCTAATAGTCCCTTGACGTTCCGGGATCGCTGCGATAGCTGGATTGGGACACCCCGCTATGCGCTTGGAACAGGGCTGTGAGTTATTGTGGCGGGGTCGACGGAAGCTTGGAGCTTCCCGCTAGTTGGAGGGGAGCTTGTATGTAATACTATGTAATAGCTCCTGTGTGGTAAGTGTAACTAAGATGGACTGTAGTAGTCGAGGTTGATCTCTACTAGATATTAAACGACGACCTAAGCAAACATCAATATATCCATTGTGGTGGTTGTGCTGAAGATTCAAACCTGAGCAGCCGAGGTAGCCCCAGATCATGAGATGAGAGACTGTCAAAATGCAGCCCACTTTGCTGTGCTGTGCTGTGCTGTGCCCACCAGCCACCCGCACATATGTACGAGTTGACAGAACACACATGCTAAGCCACACTCTGGCCCTGTTGGGCGCCACACCGCTGGACCATCCAGTCTAGGGGAAACTGTTTTAGAACCCCCCAAACCCCAAAGAGCATCAATTGGATGCAAAGCAAACCAAAGCCAAACCTCCCTCTGCCGTGTGCGCTTGCTTACCTTTGCATCTCCACCGTGCAGCGACCGCACTGTACCTGTCCTGTCCACTACCTGTACCTTATTGACTCGCTTCAGATCCCTCGCCAGCTGCTGCTTACCCGCGCAGGGCTGAACTGAACCTCTCCATCGAACTTCCTCTTGGGTGCGGCTGCTGGGGACGTTTGTCTGTTTGCAAGTTGTTTGTCTTGCCACGGGAAAGCGAGCCTTGCCCAAGCGTTTGCCGCAGCCTTTCGTACACGGCGTCTGCGTGCTGTCTTGTGTCTTCCAACGAGCCTGTCTTGTTTCATTTTTTTCTTCTTCTCTTTCCAACTCTCGGTGCGCACTGGCAAAGACGAGCTTTCTTTCCTTCGATTTCGTATCCCGGCCAACCCAGAAGACCTTCCTCGTCGACCAAGCCGATCCATCCTCCCAATTCCGCCTGCATCGTCGACTTCTCGCTCTCTTCCCTGTCTCTCTTCGTCTGACAGCCGCGGGTTTTCAGCCTCGTCTTGAAACACCCCATTCCACCCCCGCCGTTCCGAGTCGCATAGCGAAGCCGATAGTCATATACCTGTTTGATTCGAGGAGGCTTGCTCGAGATGCCTTGTGAGTCCCTTCTTCATCTCTGCACAGCCGGCTCTGAGCTCGGCGAAGCAAATGTGTCGTCTGCGCGTGACTCTTGTTGCGCTACATTGTCATGGGCCATGGGTCTTGGTCCGGCCACTCTTCGGGTCGTCGCCATGGGCCTATATGAGATGCTATAGCAGCAGATGATGCCTATTTTGCTATTCGATGCTGCTTGCCGCCCAATTGGCAAGTTGGTGGCCTTTTCAAGAGCAGTGCTTCAACGCTTCCTTCGGGACGTTGTTGCATTGGGAGCCTCATGCCCATGCCCATGCATTTTCGCTACTGATAAACATGTGGCATAATCACACAAGCTAATTCGTGCCATAGTCCTTGTGGAGGATTCCTGGATCAATGCCCAGGCTAAGTACGCTTGCATTCTCTATACGAGCCCGAACAAAGTATGCTAACTGCCCGCTGATCAGCACCTATGACATTACCGAGCTCGAAGATTGCGCCATTGCCGTCGATGCTTCTTATTACCTGAGTCTTCTCCTGGACAACCAACCTTCCCACGAGCCCCTGCTCACTGCGCTCGGCGGGTTGACCGGCTTTCAGAGTAATATTCGGCAAAATCTAGATCTTTGGGACAAGCATCGAATTACCCCCTTCTTCATCTTCGACGGCCAATCCATCATAGGACAGGATGAAATTGCTCTTAAGCGGGGCAGAGCTGCGAACCAGAAGACGGATGAAGCATGGGAGTTGTACTCGCAGACCGAGGCCGAGCAAGCCGTGACTGCGTTTGGAGCTAACCCAGGTATGTCCATCCTACCCCGGACAAGATTCTCATGTTTGTCTGTATCAGGGATAGATTCGCTAATCACACTACGAAAAGGTGCCTATCAGCTTCAGAATCTTTACCCTCTTTTACAAGCCATCTTGAAAGAGAGGGGGCTGCACTTTTTGGTGCCTCCTTTCAACGCTTGTGGTCAGGTTCGCTTCCCCTCGTCCCCTTTGTACCGCATGATCATGTCTGACGATAAGAAAGCTGGCCTACTTTGAGATGATCGACACAGATCAATGCGCTGGTGTCATGGGCCCCCAAGAACTGCTTCTCTACCCTGTTCAGGACTCTGTCATTCGAAACATGGACTGGGACGCTGGAACAGTGACCGCCATCTCAAAGAAGAGGGTCATGCGTACCCTCGGAGTTGGCGAGCCCATGTTTGTCGACGCCATGCTCATGACGGGAACCTCGTTCCTCCCTCCGTTTCCCCCATTGCAAGACACGGCCATGTATCCGAATCCGTACACCATTATGGATGCTGTAAACATCCTGCGGACTTCTGAGAAGACTGTGGCTAATGCCTGCGCATCGTTCAACGATATTTTGCAGGCTCATGATCCCAACTGGTTGGACAAGTACCGCAAAGCCAGAATGGCGGCCCAACATTTCATCTACATTTCCGAGAGTGGCGAAATCAAAGTCAACGATTATGAGCGGCTCACTAAAGACAGCCACGAATATCTTGGCCTTCGGATGCCCCCAGAATTGCTTCACTATCTCAACACTGGACTGATTGGGCCTCGTATCCTGAACGCTATAGCACACGGACAGATTATCATTCTGCCAACTTTAGACGGTACTGCTTCGGATGAATACAAGCAACTTGTTACCAATCAAATCCTCCCAATCAAAGAACAGGCGCTCAGTCTCGTTATACCCCGAGTCCACCGAGCAATCGCGCACAAGGACATCACCCTAAAGGTTTGGTTCGACCCGAAGTACAGGCACACTATGAATCACAACTCTATGCGACCGCTACCTTCGACATTGGTGGACACCTGGGACGTTAAAGAGCAAGACCTCCGCCGTTTCTTCCCTGCAGACTTTGCTGGTCCGGTGTATCTGGAAGTGCTTGCACTCGCGAACCAGGACTTTGTTGACAAGACTTTTCCCAAGGAAAAACCTATCAAAGGCATCGACAGCGCTAACATGGTGGCATCCGTCGTCATCTGGCGCTTCCTCCATCTCAGGGGATACGTTGATGATTCGCACAAGCTGACCAAGTGGGGAAATGCTTTGGCGACCACTCTTATTGCTATCAGAGACACTATGGAGGATAGAGTGCCCTTTGTGGAGGAGTCTGCTCTGTTGGCGTTTGAACTGTTGCGACTCGGACTGTTGAGCGGCAAGTACCGCGAAGGTGCGCCCGGCATGCCTCGAAAAGGAACAAACGAGGACAAATCATGTGTCATCCTCATTAGCCAATGTGCTTCATTGCTTAAGCTGCGGCATCAAGCGTTTGGTTACACCGGAGCATTGAACAAGAGTCTATTGGGATTCCGGGCACTGTCCACGACGGTACGCGAGGCCGACCGTGACTTGATTGAAGCGATTGTTGCATCCATGTTCTTGTATGGACAGTGTAACAGGGACAGGACTGATCAGCTAGAAATCAGTCAAAAGTACGAGCGATCCTCCCTCTAAATATTTCGTTCCTAGTAGCTGACATTAGACAGGTTACCCTTTTGGCAAGAACCAGATATCGGACTTGGTATCGCGGCTCTGACCTTCTTTGACGAAGATGAAGCCGGATCCGACAAGGAGGCACGAGCCGCTCGGCTGGAAGCATTCCAGCAGACTTTTATCCCGCTAGCGGAGGCATTCCCAGAAGATTTGCGAACTGCCATTGACTTTATCAGTGCCCTCAACCAGGGCGTGCAGACGCTAAACGATGCCTCTCTCCCAGCAAATGAGAAGTCTGCCTGGTCAAAAGCTCAAGATTACATCAACGCCCGGCCATTTTAATACGACAGATACGTTAGATGCTTAATATCACAGAAGCAGCCAACAAACCTAGCAAGAAAAAAATTATTAAAAAAGGGAATCCGCACTATTATGGATAGCTTCTTTAGATACCACCCTGCACTGCGTTAACATTTCCATGGCATTCCACAAACAGTTACACCATAGAGTTAAAAGGTATTCTCTGGAGGACTCGGTGGGACAAGGGACCGATTAATGCATTTTGACTCGCGCAGTTCACTCAGGTCTCGATTGGGGGGGTTTGTGTAAAAGAATTTTTGGGGAGGGCCGGCAATCAAAAGTTATTTTACTCATGGTCGATTGGTATGATATGTTCTATGTGGGTCGGAGCAGAGGGAAAAGACGCAGCTGTCGGGGGGGATTGGAACGTCTCCAGCAGGCGAAAGCCTTGGGAAGCGAGGATGTGCAAACAGGCTTAAATAGCAAGTTGAAGGTGTTTGCGTGTTCAGGTGGCTTTTCGTGGTATCTATGTGACCCTGAGGTGTGTTTATAAGAAAGGGGAAAGGGATTCGATATGTCATCTTTTTCTCAGGGGCGGAAATGTGCCATGTTGAATTGCGTTTTTGACAGCCCTGGACATTTGACTTGAGGTAAAGCTGCCCCCGGACTTTGGTCCCAAGATGACGGAAGTGTCGGTTTCCTGCAGCGTTTTGGCAGTCGGGATTGGGCAAGGGGGTGGTTTTGTTAACGGGGTGTGCCACGGATGTTTCAGCTTTGGCCTTCCGAGAAGGACCCTGGATGAGATGAGATCTGGATTTCAGATGCTGGGCCAGCCAAAGAGGCTTGACGTGAGTTTGTGGAAGAGAGATAGAGGGAGTGAGCTCATTGACCAAGGGGGGTGATAAGATGGAGAAGGTTGTATGTTGAATAAGTAGATGAAATGTAAAATATGGACACCAAAGATGACATCTTTCATAGCGGAGCCTTATCCTGATATGTAGATGATAATATCGAATACTTCATACATGCTCACGAGTAATTTTGATAGAAATAGACGAATTAATGGAATGAAGTTTATATAGAGAAAGGTAAAAAAGTGTATGTATTAAATAAAAAGTTTGACTCGAATTATTCCCCTTCTTTTCATCGTTTTCTACTTTGTGAATTTCATAATCTCTTTCCCAACATGAATTCCTCCCTTATGACACCGTAATAGCAATGGGGCCGGCAACGGTAATGTCGTCGGTGAGAGCACCCGTCAGAGGACCGGCGCTGGAGAGCGACAGGTAGGTGATACCGGCAACTCCCTCGGGGATCTTGCAGCCATCGGTCTGAGAAAAGGGAGTAAACATGGTGCCGCCGGGAGTGACACCACCAGACGTGAAAGCACAGAACTTGGCGCCGCTAGCAGCGTCAGACTGGAGCTTCAAGACAGAGTTGGTAGTAGTCTTGTCGCTGGGGTTGGCCAGCTTGAGAGTAGGGAAGGCAGTAAGCTTAAGGTTGGAACCCTCAGGGCAGGACTGGATGAAGGGAGCGGCGAGAGAGAAGACAGCCTTGGGGCCGAGAGGAGCATCAAAGGCCTGGGGAACAGCCGTCTGGCCGCCAAAGACGCGGATGGAGCTCTGGTGGCGGGCCTCGATGGTGAGGATGGAACCAGCAACACCGAGGATGGCGGGGGATGCCAGCAGGGGAGCGGCACCGAGGTAGGCTGAGATGCCGACGTTCTCGAGAATGGCTGCAGTCTGGACCATGGCTGCGGCACTGGTGAAGCCAAAGTTGTAAGTGCAACGCTGGACGGGCTGGATACCGTTCTGTGCGAGCGAAGACTGGAGGATGATGACGTGCTCGGACTCGGTGAAGCCAATGCCCTGGAGGTCCTTGATCTGCTCATCGCTGAGGCCGAGAGCAGTAAAGTCGGACGCGGGGAACTTGGCAAAGCCCTCACGATAGAAGGACTCTTCAAGGTTCTCAAGGGTCAGAGCACTGAGGGGGAGCGTGTTAGTCGACTTGTTCAATTCAATCACGCCGTCAAGTATAAGAGGAGCTTACAATTGAAGAATATCAAAGTCATTGAGACCCAGAGCTTGGGCGGCAGCATTCTGCCTCTTGGCGACGGTGTGATACTCCAGTTGCCGCTCAGTCAACTTGGGCATTGAGGGGAGTGCGGCAGCAGTAGCAGCCAGGAAGGAAATGACAGCAGCTTTGAAGGAAGGCATCTTGAATATTTTCTTTTGCTCGTCTCTTTCAGTGATTTCTTTCGTTTGATTTCGTCAGGTGTTTAATCAAAGTGGTCCAGCCGGGCAGTTGTGCGTCAAAAAAATGAGATTGGACAAGCCGAATGTAGAAAAGATGCGAATGAATGGAAAGTGGTATAGTTAAGGATCGAGTCAAAGTGAATAGAATAGAATAAACGAAGGGTATACCAGCAAAAGCAGGCCAGCGGCTTTTTGACAACCCACGGAAAAAAGAAAGTGAATGAGAGACGGATCGGAGCGAAACGATGGAGATCAAGAGAGGAAAGAAACGAAGTATCCAAAGAGCGCGTCGACAATCTTATATCCCAGAGCCAGCTGGGTGAATGAAGTTTGGTGGTCAGCTAAGGGACTGCCTAGTCGGTATAAGTCACGATAATAAACCCCAAGGGGCCACCGCAACGTGGGACAAACAGCCATGGCGGCTCCATGAGGATCCGTTTCCTCGCTTCAGTCTGTCCAGAAACCCCAAATGGACGGATCCGAGCCTCAAGCGCTGCACCGTTGGATACCCCTGGACACCCAGGTCGCAGAAAAAACGGCCGGAAGCTGCCAGATGCGAAGCTCGTCCCAGCTTCCCCCAGCTTATCCGGGCAGGGTCCCAGCTCTTTTAGCTCGCCCCCGTCCGTAGTCCGAAACGAATCTGATACACGCGCAAAAGCAGCGCTCCGGAGCCAATCTCTTCCGCCTGGAGGGGGGCCATTGCAGCCAGGACGTTTTAACTTTAATTATTTCTTCTTTTGCTGCCCTGCGAGCTAAAAGAAACGGGTTGCATCTGGTCCTTGTTAGCGTGTGCGTCATGACCACGGGAGGGACGCTCATTGTCGCACGATGCAGAAGCGCCTACTCGTGCTGGAGGCCGTGCGCGCGTCTTTGCTATCGTGAGTTGATGCTAGTCAAGGACTCCGTGTACAGTAAGATATATAGCAATTGAAATTAGCATGTCTGTGGTTTGCATTTGCAGAAGCTCTGATGATGATTTAGTCAAGTTGAGGAGGAGTAGTACCTCAGTAGTAGAGTAGTATAACACGTGCTTCCAATTGAAGCAAGGGAAGGTACGGGAAACGGAGCATCTCTTCGGAGTTATTCGCAGTTGATCAGATAAGACTTACATCCAAATTCTTAATTTTGCGATTAATCAAATCACCACCTTCTAGTACCTTACATACCCAGTATCAAGGTGAGGCATGGGTCTGTAATCAAATACTTCCAGACTCGCCTGTAGCAGCAGCATGACTAGGTCACCCAGCACGAGCCCCCCTGCTTCTGTCTCACGGAGACTCAGATAGCCTTCACGACACTAACCGTTTCCTCTCATTAGAGCAAGTTACCCAAGAAAATGTTTCAACTGTCTCGGAAACCCCCCAAGCCGGACAATCCTTCAACAGCCGTCACAGGTGACACGTGCGTCCGTCACACATCAGTTCTTTACTGTTCAGACGGAGAAACCAGTGTCTGCTCGAGCCGCCAATCAGGTGGCAGACAAGCCTTGCTATTCTAAGAGAGCTGAAGATTCGTGCCATGCCTACGTCAGAAGCCAAAATTGCAATAGATGCAGATTCAAATACATAAGAGAGCAGCTACCTACTCGTACCTAACCCGGTGATTCAGCACCCCTGCGAGCGACGGTGGTATAATTTGTCATGGAGAGGTGTAGAGCATCCACCTTGTATCTCTCTATCCTTGCTACCGAACACTCTTTCAGTATTGGCTAATATCAAAATCTTCCTGCAGTGCCTAAGAGCAGTTCAACATGTTGCTCCTCATGTTTTATGTACCATTGATGTATGAGAATCGGTATGTTGAATGTATCTATCCAACTTGTGGGCCAGATACATGTACTCACTCCCTTTATCTACCCAGCACTTCTAGTATCTGCTTCTAACCGCCTTCTTTTAGTATTTGGTATTAAGTAGCTAACGGGTACCTAGTATAGTGCCAGGTAGTAATAGATGGCTTTCCATACATCATGTACCATGGGTGTAAGTTTGGCACATGAGATGCTGGATAATACCTAGACATTGCAAGAAATACAAACCCATATATTGCGCCAAAAGCCAGAACAACAAAGTTTTCAAGATAACACATCAAACTTTTCAAGCCCAGTATATAAAGTTAGGCATAGACCCGAACATCCTAATCTTCGATCCAGCAGGCACCGACATAAAGAGGACTATTTAGAGCCATCTCATCTTCCTCAGATTGTTGTATAAATCCAATTTCCAGCCCCTTCCAGCACACTTTTTGGAGTATACCCCTTTTGTTCCTCTTCCGAGCGCAGCGAAGAAAATCGATACACGACAGAATGAGGCTACGCAGCTGGAGACCGTCATGGGATTATATCCCCGCAGAGATTCGCATCATAATCTTAGAAAAACTCGCAAAACAGAAACATCCCGGCTGGGCTTCACTTGCGTCTGTGTGCAGAGAATGGCAGTGCGTTCTAGAAAAGTTCAATTTCCACAAGATATCACTGCAAGTGTCTTGTCTCGATGATTTATCACTGCAAGTGTCTTGTCTCGACGGTTTCGCCCTCCTTTCGCCACAAACGAGAAAGCTTGTTCATCACATTTATTTCTGTGTAGAGTTACCAGGATATTCGTACAAATGTTGCTCCCAACACCGCTCGCCTCTAATTAACGTCAGCCCTCTCGTCACCGATGCGATATTGAGACTGTTCTCTATCCTTAGCACTTGGGAGCCAGCGGGTAACTTGGCACTGGAGCTTAACGTATATTCTCCCAGCGACTGCAAACATTGGTTCAAGAACATTCATTTGTCCTCGGACAACGTTGATCGCGAAGGGGACGCAACACCAACAGCTGGGACTGGAACTCTGGGTACTGGTACTGACCGGAAACATGGCTGGTTTTGGGGCCAACAACTCGAACCCCCTCAGAGACACGCAATTCAACGACTCTTTAAGCCTATCCGTCTAAAGTTACCAAAATCATCGCCACAAGTTAAGGCAGTCACGCGCCTCATTATCCGTCGACAACTTCGGCGTTGCATTTCCGTAAAGTCATTCGACTGTATGTTCCGCAAACTCAATCATCTAGAGCAAATATCTTATGAGCCATGGAAGCCGTGTGACAATTGGCACACAGATGAGAAAAAAGGTATACACTCACCGTTGTAACAGCAATTACAAAGTTTCCTCATCTTAGCCATACCACTAATCCTGAGAGACAGCTTACGGTTTTGAAATGAGATGTCTTCCAGATACCGTCAACAGCTTGGTAATATTTGAGGATTCCTATAGATTCTATGATCAATTTCGTCTCTGGCCGCTCCAATCAATCCAACCGGCTGGTCATAGTAAAGAAATTGACGCGGGTTTCGTATCCAAAAGTCTCAAATTACAACACCTCTCCATCTCCTTCATGATCAACGCCGAATCTTTGTTTCAGAAATGCCAATCGGACTGGACCTGGCCGCGTTTGCAATCTCTGGCGCTTACATCAAAACTCCTGCAGCACGAGCACCGGGCCCCAATCACAAATTTGCTGTGCCGAGCTGGGGTTCTTGCGCAGCAGATGCCCATGATACACACCTTTGTCCTTTGGAACTGCGAAAAGGCACACGCCTGTGCATTTATATACCGCGTAGAAAAAGGCACTGCCTCAGTCACTTGGCGCGGAACGTGGAACTTCAAGTTGCGACCTCACGTGGTAGAGGCATGGCAAGTCGTTGCCTCAAAGCGGCGTATGCACCGTTCTGAACTTCAACTAAAGCAGGATGATATCAAAGCGGCGATAAATTGCCCCGGCGACGCAATCTATCATCTCAAACTTCCCTGCCAAGTTATTGAGCCTGCGTCTCTTTGGCAGATCAGGAGGGAAGGACACACCATATGGTGGTAGTCCAATATACCCTCGTCGTCATCAACATCATCAGCAGCAGTAGCAGTAGCGGTAATCTGCCTCGCCATAGAGTATCTCTACTCCCCTCTAGACTCTCCTCTAGAAGCTGCTGCCATTGCTACTTGCTCCAATATCTGCTATTATCGCTGCTTTCTTCCAGTATCTGTCGTCAAGTTGGAGACCTAAAACGGAATGAAACAGACATCTCCCTATATAGGCATCATTTCGATCAGAATAGGTACATTGAATCAACTTATTACTTACTTTTACTTGCTTCAGCAAAAGAAATCTTTCCCCTGCCTAGTCATCAATGCTGCGTCACGTTGCCAAGTCCAGAGCGAAGCATACAGCTCAACGTAGTACTAGGTAGTAATATATTACATCGCAACTTAGTAATGCTCATTTCTTCATCTCATGCTTTCCACTCGCGACACATATCAATCATATCTCATTCTGCTCCACCTCCTACTCAATGCGCTTCCATTACATCAATGCCTTTTTTCTTTTTTGCCATTACATGAGATGCATCGCCTTTGTAACCATTAAGTGGCTGCCGCATAAGTGTTCCTCACTGGTTCACTTTACCGTGTGCCAGATAATAAATAAGTATATACCACACATCACTGCTATAGCAAGTATCTCCTCGGCAGCGGCGAGACATCTCCAGCTATCAATCTGCCAATCGCATCACCACCTCCACTCCCCTTTTCAGCTTCATCCAATTTACAACGCATAGGGGTTGAGGGACCGGATGGTTAGGCAACTATATGATTCCATCATGTTAGCAAAACTGATACTCTACAGGCTTCTATGTTGAAAGGAAACTTACGGCGGGCTCTTGGTAAGGTCCGTCTTCAGGATGATTGGCACCCGAGTCATCTCAGTCACATCCTGGATGTAATCTCCACCCTCTTCGCGTAGAGAAAACAGTTTGAGATACTTCTCCTTGTTCGTCAGTCGAGTCTCAACAGCCTCTGCGACAGGAACCTTGGAGTCGGATCGAGTGCGGTGCAGAGTTCCGGCGTTGGATGCAGATCGTGCTGGTGATCCTGGCACACTCTGCGTAGGTCGCTCAGCCAGGGATGCTCCTGCCATGGCTTCAGTCACATCTGAAGTATCGTCCTCGTCATCATCAAACAGGGCATCAACGTCATCAGTAGAGATTGTGCCGGTGACGGTCTGCTTGCGAGCAGCCTCCTCGCGCTCCTTCTTCACGCGCTCTGCCTCTTCCGCCTGTCGAGCAGCGGCCAGAGCGTTTGACATTCTCATAGAGGCCGCGGCCTTGGGCCGTTCATCCTCGGGCACGTATGCAGAGCTGGGGACGCCCTTCTCCCAGTAGAGTTCCAGAACACGCTTCTCCTTTCTGAACTCTGCCTTCTTAAGGGGCAGCTGATCGCAGTGCACGCGCTTCTCGAAGCCCCACTCGGGAATCAGCACGTCGAAAGCCGATTCGTACACGCAGAGGACGATGCCCTCTGCAATGAGATCGCCGTTGACTTCCTGTCGCTTCTTATCCATGGTGCGGCATGACTCAATGTGAACGCTCTGCTCTTGTGCGTTCTGTGCTGAATCCTTCTTGGTGTTGCAAGCTTCAACAGTCTTGACAAGATTCTCCATATCGTCAGAAAACTCAATCTTACCCTCAGAAAGGACCGCCTCCAGCTGTCGATGAACGATAAGGTCGGCGTAGCGGCGAGTAGGGTTGGTAAAGTGGGTGTAGAGTGGCAGATTGAGGGTGTAGTGAGGCCACACGATCTTGGCAGTCTTGCCAGCAATGAAATACTTGGCACGCTGCATCGACTTGAGAAGAACCGTCTCCATTCCCTTGCGCAGATCGGAATCGTCAACCTTGAAGAGGCTGTTCTGGAGTGCCCCGCTTCCAGAGGCGTCGATGTCGTATCCCAGAGCTGTCATGCGCTCGACAAACGTCTGCAGACGTCGTGGGTTGGGGGCGGCCTGGCGACGCAGCAAAGCCTTGTCGGGCAAGCCCTCTGCCAGGCGCTGGGCCACATAACTGTTTGCCTTGTGCATAAGCTCTTCGACAAGCTCCAGAGCCTCGGTAGAGTCAAAGATGTTGTGTTGCACTTGAGGGTTCTCATCGTCGAGCTGCTGCAATAATCGGAGAGGGGCGATGGGCTCGCTACCAGCACCCAAGCGGGCCTCCCGGAATTTTTGAGCTACAGCTTGCAGAATCTGAATGGTGTTGATCGGAACGGCAGTGTTGTCGAATGTAGAAGCGTCAGTCAGGGCCTTGTCAATATCACTCAGCGACACCTTGCCGGTAGATTTGATGATACTCTTGCCGACCCAGGCATCACCTTCAGCAACGGCGCCGTTGACGGGGTTCACGGTGAATACAACACTGAAGGCAAGACGTTCCTCGCCCGGTACTAGAGAGCAAAGCTCTCCAGACAGCTTAGGGGGGAGCATTGCGCAGAAACGATTAATGAGATGGACTGCGGTACCACGCTTCTTGGCCTCTCGGTCCACGAGAGAGTTTGGCTTGACAAAGTGTGTGACATCAGGAACGTGGATACCAATATCAATCTTGCCATCGGGGCGAGAAGTGACGTGCACCGCATTTCCGAGCTCAGCGGTACCGTTGAAATCAATGGTAAAGACCTTTTCCTCTCTGTAGTCGCGGCGCGAGGCAATGGCTGCTTCATCCTCTTGAGCGAGCGACCAATCCTGGAGGCCGACGCTGCGCAAAACAGCATCAGAGAACTCATCGGATGAGAAGTTGTTGTCGCGAAGCAGTGCATCGGTCTCCACCTTAAGGTCACCCATACGACCTAGCTGCTCTACAAGTGTGCCAAAGGGATGAAGAGACGTAATGGGCCATCTCTTGATGCATGCAACAAAAATGCGATCAGCATAATCCTGGTGTTTCTCGACAAAGTCTCGAGGAGCCTGCTCTGTGGGGATGGCAATCAGGGGGACACGCTTGTCAGTAGGCTTGAACCAAACAATCTTGGGCTTGTCCTGCTGGCGGCCATCGTTTCCACGAGAGTTGCCACCTTCTCGAGCCGCTCTCTCGGCTTCCTGCTTCTCCTTGGTAGCCTGGCTACTGGGTCGAAGAAGGCCCAAAGTACCCGAGAACATCTGGCCGGCAACACGCTCAATGACGGCAACGACATGACCGGCGTACAGTGGCTTTTGTTCATCATTGATCTCTTCTTCTTCAACAAGGAGAAGGCTCTGTCCCTCGACTTCGACGTCATCATTTTTCTTTTGAGTGGGTCGCTGTCGAAGACTGCCACGACGGCGGATTGCTCCGTCAGGGGGGTTGCTATCATCATTTTGTCCAGAAGCTTGGCTGCCCTGGTTGGTGGAGCCGGAGCGGGTATCAGTAATGTCTTTGCGCTTCTTCTTTTCTTCCTTCTCTCGCTTTTGGCCCCAAACCTCGTCGACATCCAAGAGCTCGATGGCAACCAAGTCACCCTCAAGGGCACGGTTGCGATCCTTGCTACCACAGATGAAAATGTCGGCATCTAAGAGGCCATCCAGCGTAGTTACGTAAGCATCACTGCGATTCTTCTTGTTGACTCGGAGAATACCAGAAACAAGCTGGCCATCTCCAAGCAAGGCGGGAAGGGTAGCTTGAGGCAGATAGGGGGTAAAGAGAGTCTTTCGCTGTTGCTGCTGTTGCTGACCAGCAAGCTGTCCGGCGTGCTGAGAGCCCTGAAGGCCCTGGAATTGCTGTGTGTTCATCTGGGCAGCTTGCAAAGCCTGAAGCTGGCTGATCTGCATGGGGTTGAGCTGTTGGCCGTACATTTGAGGCATCATCATCTGACCAGCAAGCGGAAGGACCGGAGCTTGGCCGGGATTGAACTGAAAGCCTCCCATAGCTGAGATGGACTGGTTGACTGAGCCGCGGGGTCGGTGGCCGGGTTGGAACCCCTGGTTTTGGGCAGCGTTGGCGGGTTGATCCTGGCTTTGGCCTTGGTTGCGCCAGTTGCCCTCATAGTTTCGGGATCCCGTACGGGCGTGGCCGGGGCCACGGCGCTGGAATTCACCGCCACTATCAGTGCCAGTGTTGAAGGAGCTGCTGCGCAGACCGCCGCGTCCGTTGACGGCCATGCTCTGGCTGCGGCCGTGTCCGCCGCGGCCTCCACGTGTAGCTCCCTGGGCTGCGGGGACGTCGAGGCTGGACTGAGCGACGGGTTGGTTCTCCTCCTCCGGCTTGTCAGATGCTGGAGCGCCGGCAGCGGGGAACTGGAATCCGGATGTAGTTCGCTTCTGCTGTGCGAGCTCAGCAGCCTTCTTGGCATCGGCCAGGGCCAGGGAGTGTCGTCGTTGATGGCCGCCACCGGCACCGCCACCACGGCCACCTCTGGAACCAGCGTTCTCACGACCGTGGCTCCCTGGTGCCTCGAAGTTTCCAAAAGTAGACCCGGAAGCTCCTGAGGATGGCGCAGGCGGCGGGCCCATGCCCATATTGGGTAGAGCCGACTGATTACGGCGATGTGAGAGTGGCTGGGTCGGGGGACCCAGCGAAACATTTTGTTGTGGGATCTGGTTAGGGAACTGGAAAGCATTGCCCATGGGTTGCAAAGGATTGAATGGAGCGCCGGGGCCGATGGTTTGGCCCGGGGGCATCATGCCCATGTTGACATATTGCTGATGGGTGGCTTGGATCTGCTGCTGCTGTTGTTGCAGGAGCTCAATCTGCTGCTGGATTGCAAGTTGTTCCACTGCGACACGAACGCTTTAGCACTCAATTTCCCAGATTCGACGCCTTGGATATTTGCGTTGTGGATGCAGGGGTTGTGGATTGGCAACGCGGTTGCCCCGCGCCTAGAGCTGGCGGGCGACAAGGGCAGCCACAAGAGGGAAAAAAAGTTGTCCTCGAGGCCAAATAAAGAGGGAAGATGAGAAAAAGAAAAAGACGGATGGCTTACTTCCTGGGTTGGCAAACATGCTCATAAGCGGCGTGAGCTCAGACGGGCTCCTGCGGTGCGCAATGTGCAGTCTGCGTCCAGCCGGCCCATGAACGCCGCCAGTGGCATGCTGGGCAGCTTGTTGCTGCGACGGCTGCTGCTGCTGGTCCATGGCGCAGACAAAGGGCAGCGGAAAGGTGCACGTCGGGTGCGGGCTGGTGGTGAGCGATGCTGGAGGAGGGGGTTGGCGATGGAATTGCCGTGGGCGAAAGCTTTGGGGAGTGGTTGTTTTGGTCGGGATCGTGGAAGTTCGGCTCTAAGAGACAGTGGCAGGCCCCCGTGGACAGGACAGATTTTGCCAAAGGAGGGTCGATGCAGTGATTTCAAGCGAGCTCGGCAGAGCCAAGGAGCGTTGGAAAGGAAGGAGTCGGGCTGACGGTGCAATGCAGATGGGAAAATGAGAAGAGAAGGTGAGGATGGATGCGGATGGGAAGTCCAGCTCCTTGCGAGAGGCTGTGAGGGAGGAAGATGGAGAGAGGATGGACGGCTCTCTGCTCTGGGGAGATACAGGTAGAGCTACCGCCGGGGGCGAAAATATGGGGGTGCAGTGACGCTCTTGATTCCCACTCGCTAGCAGCTCTTTGGCGCACGCCACCTCTGGCGAAACAGCTTCAACTGGCCCCCTTGAGAGGATTCGAAGACGCTGTACGGAGTATCAATGGATGCTAGAGACATTCTCAGCACGTGCTGCAAGCATTCCACGGCATCCACTGCAGAACCTAAAGCGATGACACCTTTCAGGGCTGGGCTCAATTAGACGTTGGGACGGATAATGCTGGGTGTACTGGCCCTACGTAACGAGTACAGTGCCGTATGTGCACCGGATGATGGACGTGAGGATGGATTCGACAGCGCCGGTGCGGTAGGGGAGCAATTAGCGGCGGGAGCGCGGTTCGCGTCTACTATTCAATGCCAATTGCCGTACTACTTGGATCATCATCGCTGTCCTATGTCCCTCAAAGCTGTGTCTATTCTGTAGAAAGTAGATTACATGGTAGAGTACCTGGCTATCAATGGATGGTGAGTACATGTACGAGTATGTATTGACAGCTTCAGACCAGATGGATATCGCAGGGATGGGAGTCAGTCCCTTCGCACGGATACGAGACCGCTACCAGGTTGCCAGGTACAGCAGCCATCGGCGTCAACAAGCCGGATGTTGGCCAGGACAGGCACAGGCACATACGAGTCCAGGCTGATATCAAAAACCGGTGCGCTTCCGCCTTCGTTTCGCGCTCATCACAACTCAACCTCGAACCCCTGCTTGGGGCTGCTGGCGCCGCAGCCGTAGCGCTTCTGTCCCGCTATTCTAACCCATCACGTCGTCACACGACACCGCGGAAAACCTGCGATATCATGATCAACGGCTGTCCCGGGCCATCTTTGGCTGTTGCATTCTTTGCAGCGCCAGACAGCTCGTCTGCACATGTATCGCATGCTCTAGACTGAGACAGCAGCATTAGCCGTGCCCTTTTCGCTTCTTTGCAGCTGCTGAGGAGTTACAGGCACAGCTACTATCTGCGCCGTACAAGCATTGGATGGATGGAGCAGCAAGCTCTGATACCCGCCCCTGAAGTCAACTAAACCACTCTTGCCCACCCTCATCAATACGAGCCCCAAATGCTAATGATATCGTGTCCACCCGGTCAGGCCCTACTAGTAACAGCAATAGTACTGCCGTATGAGTCTAGTACGCGTAGAAGAGGCATGAACAAGACTTTCAATTGAACCCATTCACCTACGGCGTGTGGACAATAATAGATGGGGGTCCATATACGGCACAGGCAGAAGCTTCTCACTCATCGTGCTGACAGCCAAGCCATTTGCCGTGCCACAATTCTCTTCAAGGTGGCTATACTCTAGTAATAACTGCTCTGTACGGAGTAGAAGCGATAAATATTATCTGAGCCGGGACAGAGAGTATGGGGTAGCATGGATCAAAAAGCACAGAGTTCAGATACCCTGGCGCCACCATACCAGGGTCAGTTGCATGACCAAATCGAGTGGTTTACAGATAGCCCAGACATGGGCTCTACAGCGCTTTGCACCAACGCACAGAACAATTGGCCATTGAACTCTTTATCAAGAAGCAGCGCGCAACGTGTTAGCAGCTGGGCTCCTTTATTTGTCTTTCTAACATGTACGAAGAGACCAAATCGTGTCTAGCGCGCCCTTGTTCTGTTGCTGGGGCAAAAGGAGCAGGCCGTCTTTTCTCCCACCGGAAACTAAGACAAGCTTCCCCCGTAACAGTTGCAACCTACTTCGCAGGTACCATTTACGCTTTGTCAAAAAAAGATACACCAGGAAAAGGGAGTCGAATAGGACAGGGCCACGTCAGCGGTGACATGAACGGACAACTGTAAGTGCCTGGGTTAAGGAACAAGACATGAGACAGAGAGAGAGAGATAGGACCCTTTGTCGCCTATGTAAGGGACCTCAGCAGCCAATGCCAGGCACCTGCCCAGTATGATATCACCGAATCTGCGTTGAATGTCTGGAGAAAGCCAACCGAAGCATCCATGCCTGGCGAATGCGTCCTAGTTAGACGAAATGAGACGAAGCGTCAAATCGTAGATCCCGGCCCTTGTTAGCACCTTAGCCCAAAGGCCTCTCTCTAACTAACCTTAGCTCATACGCTTTCTCTGTAGGCATGGATGTACTCAGTACACTTTGCCAACGTGTGCCTGGCTTACTGAGACAGGTAGCCTTCGGGGTTTTGTTTTGGCGATTCCGGCGCGTCATCAACTCTGGCTCCAGCCAACCAGGGCAGGCAGTACGTACTTTTGGCCCTGGACGCCTTTCCAACTTTCCGAGTAAAAGATACAAGGTTCACTTTTTGATAACAAACATTTCAGTCAGAGTTCACTTCCTTGCATACACTCGTCGGGCGATTTTCACTTTGGCGTTGGCCTTTTTCTTCTCCACGGAGAGCGATTGAGCCATTCCTCCCCATTTCCTTCCCTCTTTTATTTATTTCTGTAATCGATATTTCCCCAGCCAGCAATTGCAAATGCCATCGCGATAACGACTGATTATCTCACCACCTGCCTCGAGAACATGACCAATTCTCCCTCTTCAAGAAAGAGCCAATTGCTGTCGAGCCCTGAAAGTGGCCTTATCTCGAGATTTCTCTTAGACGGCCGAAATAATGAGCTGAACCACCAAAATGCTCTGGCCGCCGCTCAGGCAGAGCACCAACGCGTGCGGGAAGCGGCTATCCGAGTTTATGAGCTCCACGAGCTTCGAGAAGAGCATCAACGACTTCTAGAGTTGGAGCGCAAGGAGCAAGAAAGATTAAGAGCGGAGGCGGCAATAGTCGAAGAAGAGAGAAGGCTTCGAGAACTCAAGGCCAAGACGGTGCCTAAACTTCCTCCCGAACCGGTGCCAGAACCGCCCAAGAAGGTAGAACCGGTGCCAGTCCAACAGCCGGCTGCTGCGAAGCCTCAAGAACCTATCAAGCAGAACCTTTTCCAGACGAAGCAACAGCCGGCGCCAGCTGCCACCACCCCCCAGGTGAATGGCTTTCTGGGAGCGCAAACTAAACCGGCCACGAGCAATCTTTTTGCATCACCCACCACCGCGCCAAAAGTTGAGAATCGCTTGACACCAACACAACTGACGACTCCTGCTGCCCAACCGCCCGCCGCACAGATTCCGATGGCTCGCCCTCCGGCGCAGAAAAATGCGCTAGCAGACCGATATGTCGAAATTCACAAAGAGCTGAAGAAGCTGCGACAGGTGCTGCAGGCCGAAGCAAAGGTGCCTGGGTCTCCTCTGAAGGGCAAGATGGGAACCTATCGAAGAGAAATTCGAGTCTCCATCGGACAGCTTACAGCGGGTAAAGGAGCCAACGCACAACCTGTGAGTCGAGATTTCCCGAGTTCACGAATTCGCCCAGGATACTAACATGAAATACAGATTGCCAAAATCACAATGGCACTGACAGATGCACTGACCGGTAAAGTGCCTAGCGCTCCTATTGAAGTGAGCCGGTTTACCGTGAATCAGAGAGAGCCGGCTGCAGGCGCTGCAAACAACGACGCGACCCTGCCTTCTCTCTTCATCTACTTATTGAACATTTGCGCCAAGGGCATCATTAGTCAGTTCATCAATGAGTGCAGTGCAAACCCCAAAGCGGCAGATCCAATCGGCGTCTTCACAGCCCATATATTTTCTCAGAAGGAATTTCTTTGGCGCGGTGAATCTCTGATTGACATACTCATGGCCAAGTTCCGAGTCGTGTGCCCGGTCTTGTTCGGCTTGAAAGGAAGCGATAAAACCGAGAGGGGGAGACAGGCCATAGGATGGAAAAAAGATGGTCCTGGGTACATTACAGAGCAGACTCACAACGATAGGATGACTGGTCTGGGTACCGGTTTCGCATCGATTTCCCTTCGCGATTTTAGCAAGACGTCCAAGGCGAATCCATATACACCGGTCAATTACTGGAAGGCGCTGGCCGGCATTGTCAACACGGCTCCCAATGAGACTTCGAACACACAATACGTGGTCTTGAGAGCCATGATTGAAGGTCACGAGCAGCGGTTTCTGACTTTTTACGGCAGCGCCGCCATTGCTGCGTTGCGTCTCGCGTTGGTCGACTTCCCCAGGAAAGCGCCAGCGCATGCAGCCGCAGCGCAATCATTACGAGCCATGGTAGAGCTTCTTCGCACTGAAGGGCTTGTCTTGAGCTGAAGCATTCGTTCTCATTTTCTCTTTTATTTTCCTGCTCTTTTCTACTCCTCAACTAAAGCCGTCTCTTTTCACACCTAAAGGTTCAAGAGAAGGAGGATATGATGTATCCGGTTGATACATTGAAGCAAAGGCGTTTGGGAGGCAAACTGGCATGCCGGCGCATGTAATATATACACATATATATGATAGACCCCTGAGGTCCCTTATTTACGCTGCATAGGAGGCACTATCGGGACATTGGAAATGCCTTTTTAAGCTATGGGTATTATAGAAGAAACCCAGTCGCTTTATTCTCACTCTATCCTGCATCATCTTGCGCCGTAGACGTTAAACACACGCTGTATACCTAGTAGGCTTGCATGACTGCATCAGCCGATACGTCGGCATAAATCATTCCGCCAAAACTCCGAGTCCCAAATATTCATTCGCCCATTAGACCTCTTCCTTTTATCTCTCCACAAAGACCAATTCATTTCCCAAGCATGAAACATAGAAAAGACAAGAAGAGAAAGACTCCTTCTACTACAAGATCAACAGAAGAACCAGCAGAAGAATCAAGACAAAAATCAAGATCGTAATACAACAGCTGCTCAGCCGGTCCTCGTTCTTGCGCATCACATACCCCAGCTTGGCCATGCCAGTCTGCAGCCGGTTACCTACCCTATCCGCCAAATCGTCCACCACCTCGAGCATCTCGTTCTGCTCTTCTAACTCTCTCCCCATGTCGTCTGCCTGGCGGCGCAAGTTGCCAACCGTGTGAAACACCCCATCCAGATGTCTATCCTGCTCTTGCATCATCTCCACTTGCTGCTGCTGCTCAAACTCCTGGTACGCATCGCCCCCATCGCCCTCGCCTATTTGAAAGGAGCTCGGGTCAGGCAAATCGCTATTTCCGCCGCCTTTGCCGCCGGCGATGTTCTTGTTGAGCTCCTCGCGCATGTCCTGGATCTCGGCGCCAACCTCCTGGACAAGGCGCTTCCGGCGTGAGGCTTCATGGTCGGAGACGCCGAACTGGGAAGGGTTGGACTCGATGGCTTGGACGGAGGCGACGAGGTCTGCTAGGTCTTCGGCGAGAGAGGAGAGTGCGGATTCGAGTTCGGTGCGGGCGGATATGAGCTCGGGGGAGGTGGATGATGAGGCGAGGGAGCGGATGCGAAGGTATGACGCGAAGAGGGGCCGGATGGATGAGATTTGGCTGAGGACATCTCTATAAAGGGCATCAGGTCAGAAAAGCAATTGGTATAAACGTTTAGAGGAGGTGGCGTACTGCTGGACCTGGAGGAAAGGGTCCTCCTCGTTCGTTGAGGACATCATCCTGATAGCGGTTCAAGATGCATGAGCTCGAGATTGAGTGCGCCGAACAGGAACAGAGCAACGGTCGATACGGTGTATTAAAAGCTCAAGAGAAAGCAGAAGCGCAAGAAGAAAGTTAACAGAACAGATCGCCTTAATTAACTCCGCCTGATTGCTGGAAGATTATGCAGAGCTCGGGATTTGAAGGATGACGTTGCATCCAATCTTGCGACAGCGAAACAAGGTGTGGCTAAGGTGAGCCGAGGGTGGCGGTACGTACCTTTTCGGTGAGACGCCAATGGGCAGTGGCCCAGCACCAATGAGACGGACCTGAAAATCTTATGTCTCTTACACCAACCGGGGAACGATTGAGTCTAACGCAGCATATCACGACTTTATGACCGATTAAGAATTTATTCGAGAAAAAGGATAGAGTTCTTTCTACCCTGATATTTGCTTGGGCATCTCCTGGCTGGACGATTTGTCAATCTCTCTCATAAAAAAGCCGACGTCCTAGGTTGAATTTTTTTTTTTTAACCATTCATTTTCAACACCTAACATCCTAACATCAACACATCCCTTTCGCCGTACTAGTGGCGAGAGACATATTATAATTAAGAAGAAGCGACTTTTGGAGTTATTATTACATCAGATTCTACTTGCTCTCCGTCTGCATCCAAGATCATACAGGGTAAGCCCAGTGTGGTTCATTAAAAGCAACCACCATGATACCAACTCGGCCGCTGCCATGCAGCGAAGAATTTTCGACGCCAGAGGAGTATATTGAGGCTCTGTTGGAATTCGCCCGGAATACAGATGTGTTCCAGATTCTCTGCGGAGGCGTTCATATTCTCGACTTCTTCACCTCGGATCCGGGCATCTTTCACTCAGCACTGCCAGACGAATGGAAAGGATTTCTATTGTCATATGATATCATGAAGACACTGGATCTCTTTTTAAGAGATGATTTGGATGCCCTCAGCTTTGAACCTGGACAGGAGCCACCAGAAAGCTTGATTGACTATGTTAAAGCATTGAGGAGACTCTCTCTAAGGAGAGATTTTACTCCACGACAGCAGAAACTGCCGGTTCTACCAAAATCAGTCTCTGTGGGAATGAAGCCTAAGAAAATTCACGAGGTTGTCAATTTCGCAGACTACGTTGACGCCCTCTCGGATGATATTTCGCAACAGACTGGCAGCGAGATATCCCACTTCGTGGACTTTGGTAGTGGCCAGAATTATCTTGGTCGGGCTCTCGCCTGCGAGCCTTATAACCGCCACGTTGTAGCTGTGGAGGGCAGAGATCACAACGTCACAGCAGCCAAGGTGTACGATCTGACATCCAAGCTGGCGATTCGACCCAAGATGAAGAGGAATAAGAAGATGTGGAACAAAGCATTGGAAACTCTCAGCCCCGAGGAGCAAAAGAACCAAGAAGCAGTGCAGGCAGCTATCAAGCAGGTTGAAGGGACGGAGGAATTTGAGTTTCAACCCATGAACATTCACGAAGCGGAATATGTGGCTGAAGAAGGGAAAGGCGGTGTTCAATACATCTCGGGAAGACTGGACAGCGGTGACCTCTCAGAGGTTATAGAGGGTATCGAGCACAGAAAGCTCAAGGATGGATCTGAGGAAGACCTCAATCTCATGGCCGTCTCTATCCATTCTTGTGGCAATCTGTCCCACTACGGCATTCGATCTCTCATCATGAATCCCGATATACGAGCTGTTGCGATTGTCGGCTGCTGCTACAACCTCCTGACTGAGAAATTGGGTCCTCCGAGCTACAAACAGCCTTATCTACGACCTAGCCTTCAAGCTCTCAACGGCCGGATCGTGCGCGAATCTGAAAAGAGAGATCCGCAGGGCTTCCCCATGAGCCAGCAGTTCTCGTCTTACCAGAGTGATGGCATTCGTCTCAACATCACGGCTCGTATGATGGCCTGTCAAGCGCCCCAGAACTGGACACGAGTAGAAAGCGAGGGCTTCTTCACTAGACACTTCTTCCGTGCTGTTCTGCAGCGTATATTCCTAGACCGTGGCGTGGTCACCCGCGTGTGGCACGACGACTCTGTCAAAGAAGACCAAAACGAAGAGCAGGCAAGCCCCTTCAACATGAGCACAAACCCCGTGGTCATCGGATCACTCCGCAAAAGCTGCTACGGATCGTTCAAGGCCTACGTGCGGGGAGCCGTGGAGAAGCTGACGACGAGCACGGAATACAAGCAGTATGCAGGCGTGATGAACGAGAAGATGGCGGACATATCCGATGCCGAAATCGAACAGTACGAGGCCATGTATGAGCCGCGGAAGAAGGAGCTGTGCGTGATTTGGTCGCTGATGGCCCTGAGCGCGGCGGTGGTGGAATCGCTCATCGTGGCAGACCGGTGGACGTTCCTAAAGGAGCACGACGACGTCGTCAAGCATGCCTGGGTGGAGACGGTGTTTGACTATGGCGAGAGCCCACGGAATCTGGTGGTTGTTGGAGTGAAGAAGGATGGTGTTTAATCAGGGTTCAGGGACGGACCGGGCGGTTAGCTTATGTTTGCGGCGGGAACGGGAGACGGCTCGTTTGTGATGGCATCATGAACTGATGGAGATATCTTGAGTGGCGTGTTTGTCTTGGTGTTTGTCAAATTGGGGGAGTTGTATTGCATCTGCCGAGGAGAGCAAGAGATGCCCTCTCGGTAGTCTATGCCGTCGGGCGCTTTTGGAATCAGTCGTCGTTAATCTATCGATTTCGAGGCATTAATTACTAGAGAGTTGCAAAGTTCCCCTCCACATCTTTAGTATACTAGGTATGATAGGTAATTATTAGCCTCCATCCATACCAGCGGCCGTGGAGGCAGCTGCGCTACATGGTGATAAGACAAGTCATTTTTACTTTTCAGAAATGACGACTTAAACAATTCAAACGAATATCGTATTAAAGAGAATACCGCGCAATATGGCTCTCATAACGAGATTGCGAGATGTTCCGAAGAGCTCGGTTACCGCTTTGGTAAAGTTGATATGATGTGTGGAGTGGACAAAGAGTCTGGGCCAATGGAAGTGAGACAAGGATGGGCGACAAGACCCCGAAAATCATCTCATCTACCTCACGATTACAGCAGAGCAGATAACCGCCTACACAAGATACCTACAACAGAACCGAGGCGGGGGACAATTGGCGAGATTCCACTATAGTGGCGCCTCATCACTAATACACTGCCATGAAATTGACGTGATGTTTGTGGAAACGGCCGTTGAATAAAGAATAATGAAGAAAAAATCGACAGGTCAGCCTACCACGCAGGGCTGACATCAGCCCCTCTGCCACAAGAAGAGGCAGACACCAGAAGAAATTAGGAGGCAACGAGCAAACTAAAGGTCCTTTTGCTAGAAAAAGCTTGCTTGCTTCAGCCCCGAGGTGACGGTGGTGGCGCGCCCCGTGGACCGTCCAGAAGTGGCCCAGGTCGAATGAAAGCCGCGAGCCTGGCTGGCGGAGCTGGCAGTGGATAGAATGATGGCTTGATGAATATATATCACCACACCAACTCGTCAGCCTTAACGCGGAGGCAGCAGGATCAACAATTGTACATTGGCAGTTAGCAGCGACTACAACCTCGCCGCCGGTGATTGGGTGAATCGAGGCAAGCATGGATCGTGGGAAAAGGCTGAAACGCCGACCCGTGGTCACGATGGCCTTTGACGGCGTAGGCGTAGGCTAAGTGTGTTCTTGTGTCTTGTTTATGACACGGCGCTGCTGCGTTGGCGGAAATCTTGGCCGCCAGTTAGCATCGAGCTGATGGCTTCCTTGGACCTGAACCGTGCCACCCATCATCCGCATAGCCATCACATCACCATACTCCAATCACCGCGGCCGTCACCTGCGTCATGGCAGCGACTGACAAACGGGCCCTGTCACGCAGCTAGACGCCTTCGCCTCTCCCTGCTTTTTGCCAAAACTTGTCCCTTCTTGAGCTTGTCTTGGGGGGTTCCTTTGCGGCCGCTGCTTGGTGCCAAAATACCTCCGCACTAGGATTAGGGCTTGACCCGTTCTTCCGCTTGCAGGTTAGAGGCAAAGAAAGAGGAGAAGCGAGACAGAGACAGAGAGAGAGGTTGGAGAGGACGGTTGCCAGCGCATTGTACATACAGAAGCTTGCCTGTACTGGAAGAGGTTGCAGTAGGTGGTTTGCCAAGTTGGTGCTTCGTCCACCCCATGGATCCATGGATGTCATTCCATTTACCTGGGTAGTACAGCCCAACCGCAGCGCCAGGCAAGCAGTCGCCGTAGTACAGCTCATGTAACGGCATCGCCAGAGCCTCGGGAAACCCCAGGTTTTTGTCAAGCACCTTGCCGGGCTTCCAACGGCTCCCCGCTCCGCTCCCTGCACGAATGCTCGAATGGGCTGTCGCGATTAAGGCGTTCCAGGGTCCTCCCTATTTTGTGTGTGGGGGGACCTTGCCTGTTCCCTGCTCGTGGCGTCTAACCCCCGTGGATCAATGATGGTCGAATGTGTCTAGCAGTCAGTCAGAGACTCAGAGGACAATTGCGTTGCCATCCATCTGCTGTGCTTTGTGGCATGATTATGATGATTCCCCGTCGATGGCTACTTTATTCCTGTTACTGAATGCCAAGGTCCTGTGCCGCTTTAGCACCGAGTACCTGCACTAAACTGGCAGCGCCTCTTTGAGTCCAACAGGGCCGAGCACTGCACCGTATCTGCTAATTACGCCATTGCAATTAATACCCCGACGTTCTCGATTCCAATCCATCGAATGCTTCCAATCGCTCGGAACGGGGGACCTTGCCGCAGCCCACGCCTTCGCACACCGTCGGTTGCTATTTTACCACCCAATCCCTACGGCTCTAGGTTCACTTAGGCACGTTTTCATATATATAGACGCAGCAGGTCCCTCGTTTTTTCTTTTGACCGACGTCTTGTCTTGTCTCGTCTTCCCTATCGTAACATTACCCACTCAGTAAGACTGGCCCAGCGTTATCAGTGCAAGCTCCATTGTCCCTCCGCCAAACGTAAACCTGCCTTATCACTTATCAGCGCCCTCTCCCCCGATTTACGGCGCTCCGACTGACTGACTCGCCTCGACTCTATTTCCTTTATCGCGACAGACTTTATCTGCAGTTCTTTTTCTCTTTTTTTTCTTACCCTCGGCTACTTGATCTTCTCCTCTCTTCTCTGTCTTGTTCTCGGTACTGCCAAACATCTTGTGCTCTTGCGCAACCGCATCGCGTTCGCTCTCTGGGACTTGCACCAGCAGGGAACCCCCCCTGCTGTCTTGTCCCAGGATTACGTCGGCTGTGACTTGCTGCCATATCGGAACTGGAGAGCCGAACGTCGATAACGACAGTTATTGCGCCATCTCGACAATTGCGGCGCCCACGAGACACACGACAGCTATATTTCTTCATATAGCTTCTCTTGGGGTCCCATTTCTCTACTGTACATCGGTGACTGTCTACTTTTTCGTTGTTGGCGGAGGAGCTCAAAATCACAATGAACGCTCAAGTCTCATTCCTTGTAAGTCGACACTAGCATGTCATGCTGACCCCCTCTTGCACAACATCTCTTGATTGCATCTTGTTCCTTTTTCCTTGCTTCCCATGACAGTTGCGATCGTTATTCTTTCTACATTGCAATTATAAGGTCCAATTGATACTGACCATGCTTCGCTTTGTAGGAAGGCACTTACACCCTCATCCACATCCCCCTCGACCTCTACCCAACTCTCCTGCAACCTCTCCTGCGCATTCTCCTACCACAAACCCAGAGCCTCAACTTCACTCGCGACTCGAGAGAATACGAGCTTGAAGGCCTCACAACAGACTACCAACATGGCTTCCTCAACATTAGCATCACTCCAATCGAGTGCTCCGTCGTCTGTCACAGCTCATGGGCCAAGAACGTCTTTGAGCCTGCCCTCAACGCTCTGCCGAAACCCCTAAAAAACACCGTCAAACTCTACAAAGACACATACATGATCCTCGCCGTAACAAGTGCTGGCTTGGATCCCGGCGGCCGTGTCATGGAGCTCAGCTCACCGCTGGCCTTTGCGAACATTCCCATCTTCTTCATCACAACGTATTATTCCGACTTTATCCTTGTCCCCACCAAGGAGAAGCAAAAAGTCGTGCAGGCCCTGTTAGCCAAGGGATTCGAGCTCTCAGAGAACCAGTCCAACTTTGTCAACCCGTCCATGTACGCCCCCAACAGCTCAGACACCGACCTGTCTCAGAAACCACCCAGCACCCCACCCCCTTCCAACGATGACGAGCTTCAAGCACGGACCTTTAAGCTCCTCTTGAAGCACGACGTAAAAGCCCGCGTTGAGCCGGACCTAGAGCTCGTCCAGTGCTCCGGCCGCGAAATATCGCCCCTCACCAACGCTTACGGCCATCGGCCGTCCATGAGCCGCAAGAGCTCGACAGACTACCGTCGCTCTTGGATAAGCCATGTTGACACAAAACTCTATACGTGCATCGTATCTGCGCTCGTCTCGCAGCCTAGATTCTTGTCTCTCACCCTTGCCCAGGATGATCCCCCGTCTCTACTACTTGACAAAGCCCTGCTGCCAAATTTTGACGACTCATTAGTCGGTGACACCGAGGGCGTCCTGATCCCCATCTTCCTCGATCTGGGCGGCCTGTCATCCGAGTCCACCGGTATTGTTTGCGGCGTTGCAGGGCGACTAGTCAAGGGCACAGACATGGCCGAGAGTTCAGAGCTGTCCTATCTCTCCACTTCTCGTGCCGGCACTGTCATCTTATCAAGAGTGCAATCAATACGAGCATTGGAGATTTTGAATCCATTACTCACCAAAGGGTCATGAGACCATACACTCTTGCATATGTATACCTAAGTATTTGTTATTCTTGACCATCTCCTTGGTTTCCCATCTTGTCATCCCCCCTCTTGAGGCGGGACAACGAGAAACCTAAAACGGTGAACACGTTAAGTTTTCTTTTGTTTCATTAGACGTATGTTAATATGAGAGTATGAGGGAGATTGAGAAAAAGAGGGATAAGGTTCTGGCTAAAATCTCAAGAGTGTGAGTGGCTTAGGTTGTCGGTTGGTCGGCTGGTGTCTTTGGGCGTTGAATTTGTACAGAGCTGCGTGTGCCATTGTGAGATACCAACTTGATTTTTGCTCCTTTGCTCTATAGGGCTGATACGGGATATACATTCACTACTCTCGCGAGCTGATGGAATTCAAATATATAATTTCAATGTTGTAACTGTATTTTGTCCCATCCACTTCTCTCGCGAGCTGATGGGATTCGAATACATAATTTCAATGTTGTAGCTATATAAAGCTTTACCTTATTCGAGTCGTTTCCCAATACTATTCACCGTGAGGTGTTCCGACCTTTGCAAAGCACTGCTTCCTTGAACTCCTACTCTTATGCTATTTAATTACAATCCTTGCAGCTACAATCTTCTAAGATGCTTCGGCATCCGTAATAGATATCTCAATTTGCCAGCCTGCTTATTAGATCCTATTTGTCCGCCGTTTTATGATATCCATCAATTGTCGGTGTCTTCGTGGTATAACTACGTACTTAAATACTAAAAATATAAAAAGGGTCGCAACAAAAGCGATTGCGACGCCAGCCAGAGGAATCGCCCACTTGGGAATTCCATGACTCGTCGTGTCCGGTGTGATACTTTCGTTTGTCGCTAGCGGGAACTCTTTGAGAGGGAATTTCAGGGGAGGGAGCTTGGGTCCGGGCGGAAGAGTCACGAAGTGATCCTTTGGTTGCGTTGTATTGAAGCAGGGGATCTTATAGGGGACATCTTTGGGTCTGACGTAGGTGATGTCGGCACATGTGTAGAGGGTGACGTTGTCAGAAAAAGAGCCATGGTCGCTCCTGTATGAGAGCTGTATCGTGGCTTTAGTGCCTGCTTTGACGTACATTGGAGCGTCAGGGAGGTTGATGCAGGTGACGCCGGCGTCGACCTCGTCGATCCATACGTATTTCATCATGGGTTTGAAGTCATCCAGCGTGTTGGGATCTGTTGATCGTTTGACGTTAATCAAAGAACAAGATACATGATGTTTGGAAACATTTACATACGTGAAGTGTATGAAACACCTAACTTGACCCTCCAAGCCTTTGCTTGCGTGAAGATAAGTACATGTCCTTTATCTATCGTGGGTCAGGACACATCATGACTGTGAAATAATCTCTCTCATTATATCATGGAGTCAATGGAACGTACGGAGGGTAAAGTTTGTTCTGCTATCCGGATCTTCGACAGATCCACAAGGAGCAATATCCTCATAGGCATCTTCCCACACTCTTGGTGGAGGCCATCCAAAGGACGCCGGGCCACTCAGTGCCATTTCTGCAGATGCCATACCAACAAAGGCCAATATGGCTATCGACAGCAAAATAAAACGAGACATGTTGAGTATGATAACGTCTGGGTTATAGTCTTTGAGTTGTCTTTGGATACTTAGTAGATAGATGGAGAGATTAAACGGAGTTGAGCGTCATTAGGAAACGCCTCCACGAGGAAGAGGGGATATCCTCTACCCTTATAGTCATTAGACTCAGGCCACTGCATTAACGCATCGTACCTCTCTCTTTACAACGATCACTTGATGTAGCCGTAGATAAAGTTCGGTACCTTATATTTCAACTCTATTTCTAAGCCTCAACTCTCGTCTCGACGGTCCGAATAGCGTCTAGCATAAGGTACACAAACTCTCTTTTCAGGGGCGCATCTTCCTCGGACAAGTAGAGGAGTACATCATTGTATGTATCAACAGATGAGACCCCAAATATTTGACTCTCACCTCAAAGACTCGTTCTCTCAAGGCTAAAGGGGAGGCAGACGTAGCAGAAGCCTTTCCTATCATCTAGACGGTTGGCAGATATTCCCAGGCTCAAATACGCAGCTTTGGATGCGTTCCCAGGTAACTATACCAGAAGATGCTTTCAATATGACTTAATAGAGCTATCAAGTAGTACTTTATCGACGTGTACTTTATCAAATTTAAAGTGTAAAAGATGTCTTTGTAGCATGTGAGCAATTCTCTTTATAGCCCCTCCTTCTATAGGTACTACTCTAGGGCGAGGCCAAACCAGGGGTCGTATCGACCAGCCACCAACGATACAGCAAAAGTATATACACGAGAGTACATCTTTGTCGGCGTAATATCATTCTTATCACGAGTTACTTCGATATACTTTTGGTATTTTGGGAGGCCTGAGCGACTCAAGTTGGCTTGCATAGCGCATCATACCACTCCATTCTAGGTAGCTTTACTCCGTACAACTACCTATTTGGTAGCGATCATGCGATCATATTAGATCTGGTAGATGGATATTCTTAGTGATGTAGTTGTATACTGAGTCTTGTCAATAGTCCAAGGACGCAATCGAATGCCCCTCGCCAGTAAGGAAGGTATCATTATTTCCACGTTCGACGATCCCAAGTAGGGAAACACCGTAGAGATTACTAATGCTTCTCCAGACTGCTCGACTTAACGAGAGTTTCATTCTCGCCGTTGTATGAGCAAAGTGGTATGAATGCGAAAATATGATATATAAATCTCATTAGCAAACATCAAAAAGCTATCCAGTTATTGTCCATGTATCGTAAGTAGCCCCCAAACAAAGGAAAGAAGAGAAAAGATTTGCCAGCCCTAAAAAAAGTCACATCTATCTCAACGCCATATCACCAAAAGCTCGATCCAGTTGAGCGCCTTCATCGCTAGAGATATCCCCACTACCACCTTGGTCGCTTTGTCCCAGCGAAGTCGGCGGACTCGGCTCCAAATGAGGAGCTGGTCCGCTTCTTTCGGGCTCCAGCAGCCGTGCATCACTATCCAGCCATCCCGGTGCCAGTCGTCTCTTCTCAGCAAGCTCTCTCTCTCTTATACGCTCCTCCAGCTCCCGTAGGTCCCTTTCCGCATCCTCCTGCATTTTCGAAATGTGTGCCTGCAGCGCCCGGCAAGACGCAATGATGTCGTCGGGATGGGCAGCATGGCCGGAATTTGAGACCACGTATTTTGGCTTTGGCTGTGAAGAAGGGTCGTCTGACGCATTGGGGATGCCCAATGGTGAGGGGGGAATGTTGGAAGGCATCGTCTTGTAGTTGTAGGAGAGTGTAGTGGCAGTGGGAAGAGAGACGAAGGGCGATACGGTTAGAGGGACCTGTTCAAGCAGGTGATGTGCCCCTATGGCTTTTATATCAACGTCTATATTGCGGTGAATTAGGCAGCACTGGACTGACTCACGGTTGCTGTGCATATTCCGTTGCGAGGAAGAAGGAAGCGGACGTAGCCAAGGCGAGATGCCGCCTCGAAAGCTGAGGGGTCGCGAAGGTTCTTATAATGCTAGTGGTTACAATGAGGCTGCAGAGGATCAAAGTTTTTCCTGGAAAATCAAAGAGCAGGGCAGATAATTCGAGAGACTCCAGGCTCTTGGTGTTGATGATTGGTATGGCGGGTCGGGTATCTCAGCTGGAACGAAGCATTGCAAGTCCAGAGTCTAAAGTCGGCGGTCTCGCTGCAGCGCTGAGCGGGCGTGTCATCACTAGCCCCACGTCGCCATACCAGGCTTCCTAGCCTAGAGGCGGTATCGATAAGGCAGCAAGATGCAGCTACCCCACGATCTCGACTCTTTTTCCGCCTTGCACATCCCAAGCTCAGCTCAAAAGCTATCACAAGTCCAAGTCAATCATGCTGCCGACAACAATTCGATCGCCGCCCGCAGAGGCAGACTACACGCCCCTGGCAGAGTATCAATCACAGACGCCGGAATCCTTCACCGACGGAAAGCCAATTCTACACTACCATCTCGCTGGCGCAAAGGCGACAATCCCACGATCACAATGCGGCAGCCTGGCCGTCTTTCCTCAGGATACTGCTGCGGCACCAAACGACTCAAGTGATGGAGAAGCTGCAGAGGAGCTAGCGGAGCAAACTGTCGATGTTTTTGCGACTTCAGAGTGCGTGCTTCATCCTTGATTGTCCGAGTATTCGTGGTTATTGACCTGCAGCCAGAAACTTCATCATCTTCAGCCACCAAGCCGAAGCCGGCGTCTCGATCCCTTACCCTTCCATCTCTATTCACGCTCTCAAAACGGTGGACAGCTCGCAAGCTGTCTGGATGCAGCTTGACCTCGCCGACGGCGGCAGCGATGACACCGACTTCCAAACTGTCGAGCTTACCATCATCCCACCAACCTCCTCCGAAGCCAATTCGGCACAACAGCTGTACGACGCCATGGCCAATTGCTCTGATCTACATCCCGATCCTGAAAATGAGGAAGACGATGAGAATGAATATGACCGTATCGTCTTCGAGGGAAACGCTGGCCATGAGGCCATTGAGGGGTTCACTGGCGTTCTCCGAGGCGTCTCAGATGGTGGGCTGCCACCTCCTATGCCCGGTAGCGGTGGTTGGATTACAGCGGATAATGTCCACGAGTACTTTGACGCGGATGGCAACTGGATAGGTGGTGAGCAGGAGGATGAAGAAGAGCCTGAGGAGCTCGGAGAAGGAGCTGGTAGAACCCGCCCACGAGACGAGCTCGAGAAGGAAGATGATGTCAACGGACACGATTCAGCTGAGGACCCGGAGAGCAAGCGGCCAAGAGTAGACAATGGTGACAGCGCGTAAGCTGCGATTATTGCAAGTAGACTGGATACTGGAGAAAGATGGTATGGCGTTTAGGTCAGAAACAAGGGGTTGGTTGTGTAGGTCCCCTGTTCATTTTCTTTTTCTCAATATATGCAGGATGAAAAGCTAGTGAGTATCACACATCAAATTGTTGATTTATTACAAAGGAAAACTAAAGATTAGATTTAAAGGTGCCATAGGCCGCTACCAACTAATATACATATTATATCTACCCAAAAACTCCTTGTCCCTTATTATTCAACATAGAAACCAAAAAGATTTGTTGCGCACAATTACATTAGTATCCCTCACCATCGTGTCTTCCAAACAGTGGTAAAGAAAAGTCAAATATTACAATCTTCAACATCACTCGTTTACGCCCTCACGCGTTTCTTCTTCGCATCTCTTTCTGGCGAGCTGAGCAAAAACCCGTCCTTGTCATAGAGCCCCAAGCTTTCTATACTCGTTCGACGCAGATCCAGTTGCGGGTCCGCCTCAATAAGCTCCTCCACGGGGCTAATTTTCTGCTTCAGCATCTTCGGCGAGATACCCTCAATGATTTCGACACTAGGCTTATGATAACTGAGGTTGAGACTCTGCGTCTGCCGCTGCATCTGCATCTGCGGCTCAGAATCAAGCGCCTCGTCCAAGATGCAGGACAACCGCAGTCCGAGTCCTTGGAAATCTTTGCCGTAATGGCAAGTTTCTGAGCGGCGGTGCCGTGCTCCCCGTGTGCTGTATCGGGAGGTGACCATGGACTTTGTGTTTCCGACGTTGAGATAGTGTTTGCTGCCGATGTTTGCGGTGCTGAAGCGGATTGACCGCGATTTCGCCAGCGCACCGCTGCCGCTACTGCTAAGTGAGGCTGGGAGAGTAGGCGAATCGCCTTCTTCACCAATTGCTGAAGCCAAAGACGCTACGCTGTATGTACTCAACACGCTGTTCATACGACGCAGCTCAGCGATGGTGCTGCTCAGTCTAGGGCCGTGGATGGATCGATGAGAAGGCGAGGCCGTCAATGTACCCGCTTGGTGGTCAGTAATGAAGTTTTCCAAAGTGTAAGTAGAGCTCGCAGTGGACGCTTGTCGCATCAAACCTCCTCGTGGCGCAGGCGAAAGAATCGTGACGATGCTGCCATCTGGGCCTGTGATGCTAGGCGGAGGCAGCGGCAAGGATCGCTGAGACGGTGCTGTGGCCATCAGGAGGGACATAATCTCTCGCTCGTCGTATGGCGATGACGACGATGACATTTCGGAGAACTTTGATCTTCCCGTTGGTGTCGTGGGACTAGATGACGCCGAGTCGCTGCTGTTAATCCAGTCAACTCTGGCCGTCTCATTCTCAGGCACCTCGGTCACATCAGAATCGACAGACATCGAAACGAAGCTAATTTCCGATGGAGCCTGAGGTAGATACGGAATCTGTGAAAAATCGGATCCGTTGGCACCAGCACTTGTTTCATATTCTGTCGATTGTGGTTCGAGTAGCAGGGGAGACATCAAGCCCCCGTAGCCCATATCAGGCGGTGACATCGCTGAGAGAGGCCTCAATGGCGGCGGGCACGAAGGCTCGCCCGCTATGAATCTTGTCAATAACGGTGAGCTGAGCGTCTTTACCCCTCTCTGTAACTCGACATTTGCAGGGCGTTGCCGTGCCTGCCAGCTTGGCCACCTCTTAGGCCCCCCCTTTTCCACAAAGGGGTCATCCACCTGTCTTTGCCTGGGTCTCTCTTCTTCTGGCTCGTTTGTGCTGTAAAGAGTGGAAAGCGAACTCGATTTGTCGCTGTCAAAGGACATACGGCGCTCAGGGCTTCTCTGTGAGGGGCGTTGCTGTGGTGGTGGCATCGAGCGATGCTGTACTTGCGGGGGAGGCAATTGCGGATATGGCAGATGGTTGAATTGCATCTGTGCGGTCTGCATCTGAGGAATCATCATCATCGCTATGTGAGGGTTCTGTCTCTGTTGATTGTTTCGTGGAGGACTGTGCCTTTGCAGACTTTGTGATTGATCAGTTGTGTTTCGAGGTCTGTCAGAGCTTCCAGTCGGCTCTATCCGCCGCTCCTGCTGCTGCTCTCGTCGAGCGCCTCTGGCCTTGCTGGGGCTTGAACAACCCCCCGGAAGTTTGAGTTCTTGTGTCGCTGCCGCGATCAGACTATTCGCAGCACTGCCAACACTGCTGGTGGAGTTATTGCCGCTGATTTTCTGAGATGGGCCTCTCTTAGGCGGACTTCCAGACACGCGAAGGCTACCGCTCGATCTCTCAGATGCTGTGGTGCGCTGGCTGTTATGGCTGTGAATCGTCTTTGTAGGTGATCCATTTACACCAGATGATCTGGATCCCTTAATTGGAGATTGTGATTTCTTCTCAGAGAGCCTCCGCTCGGTCGATCGCAAGATGCCCTTGAGATCCGAGTCCGTTACTGAAGGCCGTACGTGGGCTGGTTGAGGAACAGATATTCTCGGTGGCCCAGCTCCTGTTGGTACGCCATTAGGATGCATTGACGTGTTTAACATTGGAGCCATTCTCGGCTCAGTCTGGCTGCGTGGCAACCATCTCGGCTGAGGATGATGCAGAGGCACTTCAGCTTGCATTTCCACTTCCTCGGGAACCACGTCAACGTTGGGAAGTGTTGGCGCCATGGTAAATCGGCCATCTCCCCCAAACCAGGAGTCTCGCGCGTTCCTCTTGTTCTTCGCCATCCTGGGTCCGTGCATATCGTCCTCGTCCACCCAACTCCTCGATCTCTTCCTGCCCCTCGAAACGGTTCTTCGCCTCTCAGGCAAAGGAAGACTCTCATGTGTCGGTAACGGAGGCGGTTCATCAGGTGGCCCAACGAAAGAAAACCGGCTGGAAATTCGACTAGATAGCTTGCAGAATGATTCAGACCCCAGAAGCCGTCGCTTGGTCAATCGCGAAGACGACGGCGGTAACCCGTAGTTTTGAGCCGCAAATGAATAAACCATCTGCGGCCCAGGACCACGACTCTTCTTCACCCACCAGACAAGAAGCAATCCAACCGTTGTGAAAAGCAAGATACCACCGCAAAGAGCAATGGCAAGCAGCCATCCCAACCCTATGGGATGATCAACATGCTCGGGATCCCGCCGGACCAGGCGCGTCGCGTAGCTCATGTTTGCTGCTCAGTTAGTCTCATTCGACGACTTCCACCTCAGTTCATCACACGGCAGAATCGTAGGCGAACTGGGATACTGACCAGAAGCGCACGCGTGTAAGAGCCAAGAAGCAGAAGGATTCAAAAAGAACAGGAGCAATTGCTTTTCGGGCCCTTGGCCTTTTGTCGTTGTTTCTGGGAGAATAACATCGTTTGCAATGCAGAGGGCCATTGCTTGAAGTTTGATTGTTGCTGCATCTCAGGAATGCGTTGCCTGGCCCGATCCATTCCACTCAGACCACCATACGCCTGACCCTCTACTGTAAAAACTGAGAATTTGAGACTTGACAACAAGTCAAGCATGCAGTGTTCCGTGTATAAATAAACACCTAGTGATGCCAAAAATATGATAAATAAAACGGCTCTGCCACTATTCATAGCTGTGCCTATTGTGATACTCTCCTTATCTCACAAGGGAGGGTTGTCTCTGTCTCTTTATTCTCTATTATACCGTGCCAGTCGCGCGCGATGTGGGAGAACCAAGGCCTAAGAAAAAGAAAACAAATCAAAGCCTCACATAAATTGAATAAATAAAATTAAATCTCACTTAATTGATTGTCACGTAATACATCTGCCTGCGCAGCTCTCGTTAAATCTTTTGATGCCAAAGACTGGATAAATATCTTTTTTTACCCTATGAACAAAGCCAGCAGCCAAATGTTGATTCAATCATGCCACACTAAGCCCCTAACTATCTGGATCCTGTCCAGATTCACAAGAAAATCTTTCAAAAATGACGAAAAAGGAGGACATCAGCCTAGTCTATCTTTCTCACAGATTTAGAGCTGTCCCTGGCCGTAGACGTGGTTGTGGCCGTGGCCGTGACCGTGACCGTGAGCGCTACGTCGGTGCTTGGCAGGACGAGCACCAGTCGCGGTAACAGTCACAGTGGTCGAGGGCTGGGGCTCCTCAGTAACGGTAACGTAGGCCTGCTTCCAAAGGATTTCGCTGACAACATGGCCAACAGTGATGTACTGAGTGCTGATGACAGCACCCTCGGCAGCTGGAGCACCTGTGGCAGATGGGTTGCCAGACTCAACAGCAGCAATCTGGAAGCCATATGAACTATCCGTGGCCGCCTCCTTGAAGACCTGGCCGGGAAGAGGAGAGCCCTTCACAGGCGCGGTCACACCAGGCTGGTAGGGCAAGGTAGGAGCAGCACCGCCCTTGGTAGGAGTAGCACTGGGCTTGCTGTGACCGCCGTGGCTGCTAGAGGCAGGGCCAGTTCCACCAACCACATCACCTCCGGGGAGCTGGTTGAAAGGACCGTTACCAGCTTCTCTACGCAGGTTCGCGGGCATGTCCTCCAGGGTGCACTGTTCAGCTACACTCTGGTCAACGATGTTGAAAAGGGGGCAATCCTGAATAAGACCAGAGGGGTTTGTGCACGTGTTAACGGCCTGCTGCAAGAAGTCTTCCTCCCAACCCATGATGAAGTCACCGTGGAGTCCGTAACCTAGCAGCATGTCAGATATTGTCATTTCTTAAATGGTTTGCGTATTAAACTTACCAGTCACATCTCCGTTGGACATGACGAATTGGCCATCACGACCAGCATAGGCATTGGTGTTCCAGATAATCTCAAACAGCATGCTAGGAAGACGCTCAGGGTAGCCTTCAGGGCAGTTACCGGTCATGACAAGGTCAGGGAAAGCAACGTGGTCCTTGTGGTTGGCGCTATCAGTTGCGTCACCTCCCTTCCAGCAAGATGGGAACATGATCTCAAAACGGATACCGTCCGCGCAGTTGGCATCGAGGTACGCCTTATCGGGCATGAAGTGGCGATACAGGGTGCCCTCGGGAGCCTTGGCATAGTTGAGGCAGTTGAAGCCAATGGCACGCTGAGCCAAGATCTCCTGGGTAGTTTGACCCAGAGAAGCCCAGAGAGATTTTGCGGGATCTGGCTGAGTTGGGTCACCAGCAGTGTAGGTGCGGCGGCTAGTGTCGCCAGCGACCATGCGGAAATTGGTAGGGAAAGCCTTGATGTTGTCTCCATAGAGAAGATAGTATCTGGTACCTTTTATTAGCTGGGCTGTCCGGAAGATGGCGGTTTTTGGATATGCAATGAGGCCACTTACGCAAGCATACCACCAACTTGGGGGACCAGCTCGAATTGCTTAGTATTGGCATCTTGGAAGTACAAGGCTGGGTGCCAGTAGGCAGATTTATCTTGTGTCACACGGCATGATGTACAGTTGCCGTTGAGGAGTTCGGGGGTACCAGAGGTTTCGGAAAAGCCTTGAAGAGCATGTCAGTGGCAACATCTTATAGATGAATCTGAATTGGGGCCAGGAGTTAGAGACTGTGTAAGCCGAGGACCATTGATCGAAGGAGATAGTGACATATCTCACAGCAATCGGTCCCCTTAAAGGCATAACAAATCCAATAGCCCTGAAAGAAACCGGTACTCACCTGACGATCCGTGAATAGCGTGCATGTGAGGCGAATCCACACCCGGGTAAACGACCGGGTCCATTCGTGCGAGACCAACACGTCCCTGGCACTCCATACGCCAGAAGGCATCGGCAACGGCGACCAGCCCCGCGGTGACGGCGACTACAGACTTGAGCATTCTGATAGATGATTATCCAACCTCAAGGTGTTGCTCCAGGCAAGACTGATATCAAGAGTTGGTAAGGAGTGGACGACGCAACGAGGCTATCTAAACTGAGTGTTAGCGGTTTGCGGGCCGCAGTCAATTGTAATGAAAGACAAGAATTGAAAAGAGTGAATTGGCGAGAATGAGAGGAGTGAAGAGTGAGAGATAAAAGAGCGAAATCAGATATGATAGAGAGGAGAGGCATGGCAGAATGCGGTGAGAGCCTGCAATAAGAAAGAGGAAGGCGGTCCGAAAGTCTGCGGCTCAGGAGGAAGGCGCGACAGCATCACCAGTCGAATAAACTTGGCAGGAAGCAGATCAGATGTATCCTCAACCGCAAGGCCCGTCACTAACGGAGATTTTTCCTCGTACATCTGCAACTTCACAGAATGACGCAAAAGGCACTTGGTGTAATCGGCCAATTTCCCTCGTCAAGTAGCAGCTGCGCCGAAGAGCCAATCGCTTCATTGTGACCCGTTGCGTTTGCGGGTTCCCTGCAGGTCGAGGTAGGCCAGATCTGTATGCGCTGCTGGGTATGTCTTCTCGGAAGGGCTGTACATGATGCCAAATGAAACTGTCAAACTGCAATAATAGGCTTACCAAAGTATCGTCGTTGTCGTCAAACCTCCCCAAAAGAGAAAACGGGTCGAAGGTGATGCACAAACTTGTGAAAGACTTTATCTCTCCTGCTATTTTCCCAACCTCGCGAAACTGCTCCTAAACTAAGGATTCCAGAGGAGAGTCTTTCGGTCGTTTGACTCAGCACGTGTCCAACCACCAAAAAGAATTCCTCACAGCACGTCAGTCGCGGTGTACCAAGTACCGAAGTTTCCGCTTTGCGACACAGTCGAAACGGTCCGATGGGAATCGATACAGTCGGTGGCCAAGTTGTCCGAGTTGAAATCACAGCTTATCGATGCGCAAGGGTTGTGAGTTCAAAGAGTGCAGAGAAAGATCGGATAAGAGCGATATCCAAAGAAAGTCAGAATAATCGAGTCCCAGAGTATGGGAGGAATGTGTATAGACAATTGAAAGAAGGAATGTACGTTGGTCGGCCGAAAGGAATGGTAAAGAACGTGGGAATGCAGAGCAAAACACACGACAAAGCGTAAAGAGAAAGGAGCAGCGCGAAATGAGGGATGAGAGTGGTAGTAGTAGTATACGGGTTATTAAGGGCGATCTTGCTATCGACAAGGGATGGGGACTCCAGGTCCTCGCGCCAATACCGATGTTCGGGGAGTTTGGTAGGGAAAGAGAGTCAAGGACAGGCCCTAGGGATCGATGAAGAGAATGGGAGAGATGGCGGATGAGACCAACAACAAGCGGCACGGCGCACCGACTGCCTCTACCGCTACACTACGACTCCGACTACCATCGCGACCAAGGTTTTGAGAAGTGCAATAGCCGGCTATCAGGCATCTCTCGTTGGCCATGCACCGGGGGGAACACTAAAAGCAGATTACGGAGGATCAAGGGTCGACAGTGTACCCCAACAATGGACCAGTCAGGCCTCGTTCTGGGTAGCCCGACTTTCCAAACGCGGCAAATTCGAATGGCCACGGTCACTAGCAGGGGTTTCGATGAGGAGCATCTTTGCGATGAGAGGGGCGTTGAAACTTCGCTTGCCGCGAGGTATTTGCCTAGGTTTGCTTGGGATGAGATGATGTAATGACTCTCTCTGCGACTGATTGGCCAAAGAGTCTAAGAAATTTAGAGACATGGAGTTGAACAGGGATACTTATGGTGCCCCTGGGGAGGTTTTTTTGTCCGACCCGCGTGATGATACCACTTCAGGGACCATTACTCCGTCGACTGGGATATCATGAACAAAGCTTTCAGCCGACATCAATGCAATGCTTAGCCCCCTACTGCTCGCTAGGGAGGCTGTAGATGGAGAAGAAGATGGACTCAAGTTCTACCTCCTGAATCCAACTTATGCACATGACCGCTGAGGTGTGAGTTTGGACCCTGCATCAGGAACAAGGCTTGCGGCTGAGAAACAGACGACACTAGATTTCAGCCATCCGAACGCCAGCCGCTGCTCATCATCTATAGCGCCCCTGTGGTGCGGCCGCCTGCGCCTGTAGTTAATTACACTTCTTATTCCAACCACGAAACAGCTTGGAACTTTGCACAGCTTCTGGCGCCTATGACGATGCCGGTGGAGCCTCAGGCCATGCGATGTAAATAGGCTGGGGGGGCCAAGCATGTCGCTTCCCGTTCATCTCAATTTTGCATCGCAGAACCAGGAGAGCACAGCAGTCGGTCAAGCCGTAGACTCGTGGGACCGCAGAGGGCCAGGCATGCCCTGTACTCGACGGCAAACGAAATGCTGTGGTTCATGAGTTATTCGCACGACATGGGCCATCGAAAGACCGAGTATCGTGCAGCAGGATGGTCTTCCTTTATTCGAGGCCGTCGTAGCGCCTGTTTGCTACTTTTTCTTGCCACGGGATGACGGCGCACTCGCATAAGGCCATGGATTTTCAGGGGCGCCAAGATGGAGGGGCCACCACAAATATGCATTGCATTGCATTAGGGAGACCCTGCGGTCATTTGAAACGGTTTCATCAGCAATGCCGACCAATCAGATATCAGAATCTGCCCCAAAGCAGCAGCCCCTGCTTCTTGTGCCTGGCGGGAAGACGAAGCCAACGCAGAAATGAAGAAAGAAGCGATGTTGGCTCCCAAATCTGTCCAAGTCTGTTTGCTGCTCCATAATGGCAAATAAGATACAAGGTTCGCTCTGAGGCGTAATCCTCTGGGCTCTTACGCGGGAAATCAGCTAGGCTCGGTGCAGCTGCCTCCTGGCTTGTCTGTTTGAGCCTCCCTCTCAACAAGGATTCAGAATGAGGGGTTATGACTTTTGTTTGTTCTAGAAGGCCCTGCCACTATAACGGCCCCGTGGAGTACGGAATATCGCACATGCCTTTTCTACTCGCTTGCGAGACAGTAAGCGAGGCAAGTCCGAATGCACCCTGATCGTCTTGCCGTATTGCCAGAATCATCTCATCTCGCTGGGCTTCCGGTACAAGCATCCAGGTGATGTGAAGCTATCGCCGAGACTTGGCACCATTCAGCCGCCTGTAAAAGTTCTGCCCTTGTATTTGGCGAGATACAATGCACGAGTTCTTTCGGAAAGAGCGAGCTATTAACGAGTACGAGTATGCTCTCTCAGGAGAGCCGGAATATGAACCGGCGACCTTTACGATGTTGATCTAAGGTGTCTGTAGCCCGCCAAGATCACTAGCATCCAGCTGAAGCGTTTAGTTTTGACAGCTTCTGATCCGATGACGAAATCAACGAGAGCCCAATGTTTTGGTTTGCCAGGAATCGATATCCGTATTCCGATCAATGTGATTTACTAGCCTAACGAAGAAAACGATCGGCAAGTGATTCACAATCCCAGACACGTTATTCGCCAGGGGCATTTATGGTGTTCAGTACGAGTACTCGTACGAAGTACTGCTCTATACAGCTTGTGCGTGCGAGTAATAGCGTTCTGCATACTGTATGTAAATATGCTCACATGTAAGTCGTGAAGTTTCATATCTAATGTTCAACAGAACGTAATTCTTTGAAAGATGCACACGGACATTCTGGGTACTCGCACAATCACATGAAAAGGGGAGTTTTGGCAAACGGTCGTGTCGAAGTTCGGGTGATCTTGGCAGAATATTGAGGCTATATAGTGTAAATTAAGCCGATGAGGTAGCATCAAACAACGTATCCGACGTGGTGTAGTGGCTAGCATACCGCGCTTTCACTTGAAAGTCCCGCGGCGATCCGGGTTCGACTCCCGGCGCCGGAATTCATTTTTGATTTTTTGCCTTTCTGTCACTCGCCTACCCTACATCTTTCTGTTTTGTTCCGATTTTTTGATAGTATACGCAAGTCGAAATAGTGCAAATGTTTGATTGATTGATGTTTGACTGTTCAAATCCCTTTTGTTTCTTTTCCGCTGTATTGTGACGAATTGCGACGCGATATATGAGCTATGGGCGAGGATGGTACAAGAGTAGCTGCGATAGTAAAACAGCGTGGGACCACTACAAAGTACAGATAGCACATCAAGTGCGAGTGACCAATCAACTTTCTGTCTCAGGATTGAGAAGCATTGGGAAAGTTATTTGGCACATTGATCAGAGCACAGAATATAGGATTCTCAAACGTAACCGCATACTCACTTAATGCGAAACATAGAGAGCATTTGCCGTCATGAATGAGGTCATGTGACCCGGAGCTGCAGACAGATTCGCGCAGCTGCCAATGATACCAACCGGAACCCCTGCTTTTTATAGTCGGCGGTTCGCGCAATCTAAGGATCCCCTCTATGGGGCCAAGCGGGAGCGATAGCCTCAGCCTTCATCGCGACAACGGACCGGCTATGATTGACATCTCACGATAGCCAGCAACACCTTTTTCACCATGGATGACCTGTCAGGGCTCGATTGGTCTGCGGACGCATCGGCCAACAAGCCGAAACCGATGGCTGTCAACCCTTCATATCCTCCCTTTCGATCGTCGCCGTCTCCCTTTGGCACGGGACAGAGCACGCCTCTGTCTGCTCAGAAGTCAAGCAGCCCGGCGCCCAAGGCGGCTCCTGCAAAAGCCGCGCAAGATAGCTTCAGTAACCTAAGCTTTGGTCTGCCAAAGGCCACACAAAACCTGTCACTAGCTGAGAGACAGGCGCAGCTTGAGATCGAGAAGCGCAAGAAGGAAGAAGAGAGACGGAAGCTGGCAGAGGCGCAATTTGGAAATGGCCAGCAATGGGACTCCCTAGGGTCTCGAGGCTTCACGCCAAGCCCGGCACCCAAACAACAGCCTGCACCCGTCAAGAGCGCAGCAAATGATGACGATGATCTATTCGCGGCTTTCAACAGAGACACCAAGGTAGACAATGCGAGCCATTACCCCCCACCTCCGCCAGACAGAAGCAAGCTGGACTTGGCCGACCCCTCAGCATGGGGATCAACGGCGCCGGCCTCTGGCAGCGGCGGCGCTGCTTTCGAGCCAGAGGATGATGATCCTTTTGGATTGCACGAGGTGAAGCCTGCTGCCTCAACTGGAGGTGGCCGGGGCGCCGCCACCAGCGCAGACGACTTTGATTTCTTGGGAGATCTCGGACGACCAGTGGACGAGATTCGAAAGGAGCAACAGGCCAAACAAGAAGCCATACGAAGCGAGCCAGGGAAGCCGATTGAAGATGACTCCAGCTCCTCGGACGATGACGAACCTATAGAGCGAAACGTTGAGCGGGTGCCTAGGGTGAACAAGGACCCCTTCGACAAAGCTGTTGCGCAACTTGTCGATTATGGATTTACACCCGAGCAGGCCAGGAGGGGGCTTGTGGAGAGCGGAACGGGTTTCAATGCGCAGGCAGCTGCCAACTGGCTCCTGGACGAGGCTCATAGGAAGTCCAAGGAGGCATCACAAGGTCGGAGTTCCCAGGGTAGAAGCTCTGCCGCCACAGGAAGCCAAAATCAGCGTAACGACAGCCGGTCTCCTGCCAGAGGAGAAACTGATTTCGCAAAGACAGCTGCTGCCATGGGAAACACCCTGTTCAAGTCTGCCAACACCCTGTGGAAGACAGGACAAAAGAAGATGCAGCAAGCAATTACAGAACTCCAGCAAGACGTAGGATCAGACCCAACCCAGCCAAAATGGATGCGAGATGCTCAGCAGGCGCGGGGTCAGCCGAGGCCTCAAAGAGCTGAACCCGATGTCACAGACGAGGCCCTGATGCTCGAGTCTGGCGGTAGGCCGCAGCAACCCAGGAGCAGCAGCAACAGCCGCCATGCCGTAGATCCAAGAGCTGGTCCCCCAGGCCCTCAAATTTCGCGAACATCATCACCCGCCCTGTCCTCAGGAACACAGAGTCGGAGTAGTCCTGCCCCACGATGGCAGCAGCAGACAGCGCCGCCACCAATGATTCCAGATGCAAGATCAAGGCTCAACAGGCTAACAGCAGATGATGATGACAGCTTCTCCAGCTACGTAAGTGCCAGCAGGAGAAAGAAGGCCAGCCCAGCACCAGAACCGCCAAAGAAGACCGAGCCCGAGCCCGATCTGTTGTTTGGTTCGCAAGCATCGAGACCATCACAGCGAACTCCCTCTCCGGCAACCCAGAGACCAACGCCTGCTGCTCCAAGTCGGCCTCAGCCTGCACAGGCGCCCGCACCTCCGCGCAAAGTTACACCTAGACCTACTAGACAGATCCCTCCCATTAGCCCCGATGCATTGCAGGCGTCAACATCGCATAGACTACAGGGAACCACGCATTTCAAGCGTGGCGATTATGCCGCGGCCCATTCATCTTACTCATCGTCTCTATCCTCTGTTCCTTCTACGCACCCCCTGATGATCGTCTTGCTTACAAACCGTGCTCTTACGGCCCTGAAGACTGGAGAACCTAAACAGGCAGTGACTGATGCAGACGAGGCATTGAAGATTATCGGGCCTGGGAATGGCCAGGGAGAGACTGTGGCTGTGAGAAATGAATCTGGACAGGACGAGAGCCGTGATATGAAAGAGCTCTACGGCAAAGCGCTGAGCAGGAAAGCAGAGGCCTTGGAGCAGATGGAGAAGTGGGCAGAGGCCGGCGCTGTATGGAAGCAATGCGTCGAAGGCGGTGTTGGCGGACCTACCGCTGTCAAGGGCCGCCAGCGATGTCAGGACGCCCTCGCTCCTAAGCCCAAAGCTGCGCCGAGACCTGTGGTCAAGCCTCGACCCCAGCCAGCTGCCAGCCGTGCACCGCAGAAGGACTCAGAAGCGGTTACCAGGCTACGTGAGGCTAACCAAGCCGCCGCTAAGGAGGACGATGTGAAATTTGCCCTTGCGGATAAGGTCGATGCCAAAGTATCTGCCTGGAGAGATGGCAAGAGAGAGAATCTGCGGGCTCTACTGGCCAGTATGGACCAAGTGCTCTGGGAAAGTAGTGGGTGGAAGAAGGTTGGGCTGCACGAGCTGGTAATGGCGAACAAGGTCAAGATTACGTACATGAAGGCCATTGCAAAGACTCATCCTGACAAGGTAAGAGATCACTTGAGCTTTAAGTTAATGAACCCGAGAAACATGCTTACTGGATTGTTAGCTTCCACAAGACGCGAGTACCGAGGTTAGACTTATTGCTGGATTGGTGTTTAGCACTCTGAACGAGAGTTGGGACAAGTTTAAAGCGGACAATGGGCTATGAGGTGGCATATTTGACAGCGTTCTTTGGTAAAGAGGAGAGCAGCGGTAAAGATGGCGCAGCGGCAGTTTCCTACTGGTTGATGACGACGACAACGATGTTGATGATGGATACAGATGCACAGTGATTTTCAGTGTTTACCCAATTGTTTCTCTTCTCCTTGGATTATCTTCGCCATACGCCATGCTAGCCCCCAATCATACATACACATGTTTATATAACAAATACATTAGAAGTCGCAACCCTATCCGTTGAGATGAAGCCCATCCAGACCACATCGTGTATACCCATCTCTGCTTCTATCTTACTCGCTTTGTATTTTTTCAGTTTTTCGATAGGAGATAAAAATCTTGAAAACGGCCTGCTCTTACAATCCCAACATGCGCCGAACACCGTCGCGGACCGTCTTCTCGTACTCATCCCGACGCTCGCGCCACATCTTGGCGGCCTCGACGTTGGCGGGGCTCTCGTCGTTGGGCTCAGCTAGCATGCTCATAACAGAGATGAGGATCTTTTCGACGGACTGGATGGGGGACCAGCGCTCGGAGGCGTGCTCGTAGTGGTTGGGGTCGTCGCCGGGAGGGTGGAGGATGGAGATGCAGACGAGGCCGCTGGGGTAGACTGGTTACACAATTCGTTAGTCTCTTCTTCAACAAGTCTCTTTAAAAAATGTTCGTTTTTATTGTTCCTCTCAACGTGTTGAAAAAGCCGTTGTGGGAATACATATATATGCCTTGGATGGGGGTATAAAAGGGCAACATACCGTTCGGATGCCACATGTCGGCGAGAAACTTCATCGTCGGCGGCGCCAGCGGATAGTCCTTGGGAAACTTGAGCTCCGCAGGAAATACGCCGCCCTCAAAGGGAGTTCCCTCGGGCCCCTGGATGAGGCATTCCCAGTGCAGCAGGTCGTCCTCGGAGACGGGGCCGGCGGTGATGCCTTCGGGCGGGTTGTTTGTAAGGGCGCGGTATTCTTGGAGGAGGCGGCGGTGGGCGGTGGATTGGGCCATGGTGGGCGGATGACCCCGCGTTTTGGGAGAGAGAGAATGAAGAAGAAGAGGGAAGAGGAAATGTCGTTCTTTTGGTGGTTTTGGGAATTGTTTGGATGTTGAGAGTTGGAGGTTTTGGGTAACAAGCGGCGGAATCGGAGCCGCGGCTTAGGTGGAACTTGGAGCGGGCGTGGCGTTGGCGTGGCGGGGTTTCGGGGCGTTAAGATCTTGAGAACTTGTGGCGTCGTTTTTGTCGTATGCGCCACAGTTGGGTTTTGAGTACTACAAGAATGTACGTACAGACACCGACGTGCCGCTGTGTGACAATTGCATTCCTATGGCTAAATGAAATGGTGTATTGACAAATAAATGACTTGCAGCTTGTGTTTCATATTATAGAATGGCATTATGGTATAGAAATGTCGGCTAAATGTTTGTCGCCAATGAGGCTAAGAAGCTGAACCCCGATTTCTTTCAGGCATTTATTACTCGATATGAAATACATTACCTGCTCTTTTATGCAGAGAGCGGAATATTTCGTGGACGAATGATCCTGTATTTGGCAGAAATAAGGGGATGATGGGCAGAAAGTGAGTGCTGTCCCTTGAAAACGGCATCTCGTGTATGCAATACATAGTACAGTATGGGGAAATTAATACTACCTTCCAGCTGCCTTCTATATGCGGGCTGCATGTTTCAATGTTTGTCTCATGCGGCGATACGAAGCGGCTGAGAAGAGTATGACATGTACGCCTTTTCAGCTGAAGCCGTGCATTTACTTGTACTATAAGAGACCTCATCTTCGCCCCCGAATCCTTTGGGAGACACATCTTCCGTCTTCAATTTTCACAAGTGATAATCCAAGTCAAATATTAAGCTTGAGGTCATGAGATTCTTTGCTTCTGTATTCATTCTCCTTGTGGGAGCTACTGCTGCTTCCCCCGTAAAGGATCGCCAGAATGACCTAGATTGCTACGACATCTGCTTTAGCGGACCTCTGCCATGTCCTTCTAATAGAGTATGTGCAATGTGAACAAGACTCATGTTGTCTAATTCTTAGCTACTAACGAGATTGTGGGCACAGGTTTCCAAGGAAATAGTGAGCTTCCTCCTAACATCACCTTTCATTCCATGGTAATAGTGCTAATACTCCTGGCTATAAAGGATGGCTGCTGGACTTGCTGCCTTGTGTGAAATACAACAATTTTATTCGAAGCTGGCATATGTAATACCATCAAAACTTCTTCAGTATAGGTACTCAGTTACATCAAGTCATACATCAAGCCATATTGCCATCCCTAGTTACATCTCCTCTCCAAGTTACTCGTTTCCATCATAAAAAGCTCAGTGAATCGTCTCAGTTCCATAGCACAGCCCATTCCACTCAATCCCTCTGCATCCCCTCGTTACATCACACAGCAGTCATGGCCTCTAGCCCTTATCACCGGTTCATTGAATGCAATCGCCTTCATGGCCTCTTCAGGCCAATACATAAATTCCGTCAAAGTTCCTCCACATTTCTCAAACGTCTTCGCCATCGTCTTCAGGAGTTCGTCGTCCTTGCCATCGAGAGCACGCAACGAAACAAGCAATCTTTTATCTCCTTGGAAGGCGGCCAGGTCCTCACGGGGTTCTTTGGTGTTATACAACGCCCTAATCATGGCGCTGCCGCTGGTTTCAGCCTCCTTCTCGAGCTCTTCGAAATACTGCAGAAATCGTATTGTGATCCATATATAGTTGAGACTGGAGAGAGGTCGAAGCCCACCGCAGAGGTCGCCGTGGATGTCGTTCCAGAGCATGCTCAGAACCATTTCGGCCATGAATTCGCTGTCTCGGATTTCTTCATTATTGCGTGACTTGATTGGTGCCTTGCAGGTGTTCCGGAGCCAGGAGAGCTGAGTAGAAGCGCAATCCGGTAAGCGGAGCGTCATCCGAGAGAGCAATGTCTGCCTGTCATTCATCAAGGTTTCGAAAATTGGATCAAGAGCCATTACGAAGAGCTCATCCATACCAGCGACATGAGCTCGTTTGACTAATTCCGTTTTCTCCAACGTCCAAGGACACGATGCTGAGTTGCGAAAGCGTCTCGTTTGGCTGAGCCGAATCATCCCCAGAGCCGACCACGGCTCAATATCGCAGTCCGGGATGCGTGATGGATCCCAATCTGCCTCTTGATAGAGAAGCAGAGTCGACTTCTGCCTGAAAAGGCGAAGAACAACTAGGCTCAAAAACTCGCGGGCGCTAGTAATCCTGGATGTTGCTCGTCGATTTGCCCGGTCCTGGAGGAATTCCTTGCGAGTCACCATCTTGTGAACATGGGCTTGAAAATTTTCGACAAATTTATCCTTGGGGCGCACTCCTCCATAGTAGAAGCTTTGGGAAAACATATCGTCCAACCGATTGTACACAGATATAGGTTGTTCGAGGTATCCCTTTTGCACCAGCATGTTGTGCAGATGAAGGACCAGCATCGGTTCTCGCATTCTATCCCACAGAACCATGATGCTTCGATAAGTGAGCTCGATTGCTTCCGCCAGGCCGGCGCCGCAGAGAAAAGGAGAGTAATCCCACACGCCGTTGAAACCTGTCGCCGAGAACCGAGAGGGCAGTACGGCCCCTAGCTGTTGGAAGAGTAGACATCTTCCCAAAGCGGCGTTGAATTCAATGCCGAGTTTCTCAAGAACCACAATGCAGTCCATCGTGTGCTCGAAAGCTTTGTTAGTTGTTTTGAAGCGCTGGTACGTCGATTTGAGATTCTTAGTGTCCAGGAAGAAACCATGGCTCGATGATGTCGGGTCCCCTTGACCAAGAAATATCTTCAAATCACGCCGCGGATGAAAGCCTTTTGCAGGATCGATGATGATATGGCCCTCTACACCGCTGATTGTCCACCCGCGAGAAATGGTCCAGGCATCCATAATGCACTGAAGGTAGAAGACGAGGTGAGAGGGGATCTTGTGGCTAAAGGGAGTGCCGGGCTTCTGCATCGCAAGCGTCGTCACCTCTGCAGCGAAGTCGATCAAGCCAAACATCCGGTGATGAGATTTCAAGGGGCCAGCGTTGGACCAGTCCACTTGATCCAATACATAGTCTTCTCCCTTGGCATCCTTGCCAAACAGAGCAGCACACGCGGTGACATTGACAAGATCGTACAGCCAGTTGATTGTATAACTGCGTCTCCACTTGAGTCTCTGCTCCTTGGTAGCATCTTTTAAGTTGAGCAGAGGATGCCACTTATCAAGCTGAGCAAGCATCCGCTTCGTCGGCTTTCCGCTTCGTGTCTTTTGATAATCCGTGATGAAGTCGACGAGATCTTCGTATGCATGGATAAGGAAGAGCTCTTTGATATCTAGCGATACTTCAGTTGTTTTGGCCGAGTCTTCCCCTTGGTCTTCCCCTTTATGGGGCTCGATGGTAAGGCGAAACTCCTTTTCCGCTTTCTTGACGTCCCCTTGCGTGAGGGTGTGCATGACCATCTCAAACGATTCGTAACCTGGAAAGTCGACAAAAATCGTAGATTCGGATTGCTTGACCATTCCCACAGCGATTTTGGCAGTAGTAGCTGCTACTGCAGTATTCAGGTTCTTGTAGGCTACTCTCTGCCAAAAATCCTGCAGGAATGATCGAAGCTGAATCCAATCTCTCGTCAGCGCAAGAACCGCCATGACATACTCTGTCATTTCATTGTCTTCAATGATGCGGTAGCTTTCTAGCGGCACATCATCAAAGGGTTCGTTGGTAGCTCTTGAAGATTTTCTCCGTGTCTTCTTTCCATTTACTTTCCTTCGTTTGCCTTTGCCAGCCCGTTTTCGTCGTTTCTGCTGGGGAGACGCGACACTGCTGCTTTCTTTGTCAGACTCTTCATGGTTAGCACCGTCACTCTCTGGATCGCTGTCTAGATTTAGGACTGAAAATTTGTTGGCAGTGGTAAAGATGCTGGGGCCAGCTTCCTCTTCGTCGTTCTTCGCTTGCTCCTCCTGATCATGTGATGATAGCCACGCTTCACCACCCAGGATATTGAACGCCGTGGTGAGAGTATCGATGAAATACTTGTGCGTCACGTTATTTCTTTCGAGCTCTTCGTCGGGGTGTAAGGATGCAAGCTGCTGAAACTGAGAGTGGTAGATGGACCGCAACTCGATCACAGACTGGAACAAACTAAATGTCATAGATGGTATTTCGACACCGTGTTTCGCAATAATCTCCGCCATGGAGACGAGATCCGCGACGGGGACTTGACCTGTGAAGTTTTCCAGTAGCGTCTCATCCTCGGCGGCATCTTGGGACCGAATGATGCCGTTTGAAGTCTTGACGAGCCAGTACAACAAGAGTCTGGTGTCTTGCTTGTACAAGACATAGGAGTTATTGAACTGCATGGTCGATGATGGATAGCCAATATCTGCAGAAAAGCCGATTCAAAAGCCCGTAAACCTGGAATATCGATGCATAGAGATGAAGACTGATCCTGACGCGTCTTTTCCTCTCCTCGCGCGTTGCAGCTGGCAAAAGCCGAGGCTCACAATAAACACAAACGGCCTTACTTCAACTTCAACCCCCTATCACGTGGCGACAAACGTTGTCACAGCTGCCAGCTGGCACAACTGTCAAGCTGAACCTGTCACTCTCAGCCAAGAGACACAGGGCACTGTAGCATCAGCTTGAGTGTTGCTAGGGGGAACCAGTCACCAATGTAATGGGGTGTAACCGTTTCCAAGTCTCCCATGACTGGAGTATCTCAGTAGAAGAGCTATCAATGTCTGCCAAAGCGTATCTAGCTGCTATCTAGTACTCAAAAATAAAAAGAAAACGAAAAAAAGTCATCACAGGCCTCCCTTGGCCTTCAAATCCTCATGAATCTTCTTTTGTCTGTCCCATGCCTTCTTGAGCGTCTTGAGCTGGCTCTTGGGCACCTCATTGCCATCCTTCAGCTTGGTGGGAAGTCCCTGCTCATCCCAGGCGCTGTAACGCTCATCTTTTTTGAATAGCTCCTGTGGAGGAACCTTTGCCTTTTCTCGGGCCTCTTGGTCTGCCTTTTCCTTGGCAAGTCTTGCCTCTTCCTTCTTCCTTGCCTTCTCGGCCTCCCGTGCAATCTTCTCTTCGCGAGCAGCGATAAGTTCCGCGGCGGGTACGAACTTGATAAGTGATGGCTGGTTATCAGGCCGGTCATCGAGATAAACGCCGAGGTTGGTAAGGTCTTGGTCGCGAATCCGGTCTGTGATTTGTAAAATCGCCCTCTTGGTTTGCGGATCGTAAGAAGAGATAGTGCGACGGAGTTCGTCACGGATTTGAGACACTACCCTCAAGTAAGGCAGCGATAATCTCTCTATATCACGAGAGCCTCCCTGAGCGATGGCTTGGAAGTCCGCCGTGGGATCTCTTGAGAGAAGCGTACCAACGACCTCGTTGGACAGCGAGAGAGCGCCGATATCTGACTTGACCTTCTCAAGCACTTCAGCGTAGGGCTTGACGGCAGTTTCAGGATCCGTGTTTTCAGAAATCACAGAGGCCCAGCCAAGACCTTCATATGGAGGCTGAGCGTTGGCGTCAAGGCCAAAGATGCCAACCAACTTTGTAATATAGCGAGCAATAGCTTCGACTTCAGCGAGATCTGTGTCCTTGTTATCCTTGAGATAACTGTTAGTGGTGTTAACCAACTTCAAGATGACCAGCATCGCTCGCGGGGTATCAATTGAGTTTGCGAGCGCCGCCTCGACGTCCTTCTTGGCCTGTTCCAGCTCAGCAAGGAGACCGGTGGCAGGCTTGTCTGAGTTAATGCTGAGTGACTTTACGCCGCTCTCGATGCCTGCCTCAGCCAACCATGACTTTGTGTTTGTGAAGAAATTCTGTGTCAAGTATGGTTAGTCAGGGGATAAATTCGACTACTGTTGAGCGACGGTCTGTACTTACGCTGATCGTTGACTCCCAGTTATCAGCCTGGGCTCTCATGTCTGGTGAGATTTCGACGCCATCATTCCATTTGCCCATCAAGAACACGATGCGCATGCTTCGTGGTGTGTAGCTGGTTGCCAATGCGTCTTGGATCGTCTGGAAATTCTTCAAGGATTTGGACATTTTCGACCCCGAAATGGAGAGATGCCCCATGTGAAGGAAATACTTGACCCAAGTATGCTCACCCTTGCCATGTTCGCAGAAGTAAGCTTCACTCTGGGCCAGCTCGTTGTCGTGATGAGGGAAGGCAAGGTCAATGCCACCAGAGTGAATATCCATCTGGGAGCCCAGGATATCAGATGCCATGACTGAGCACTCAATGTGCCAGCCAGGTCTGCCATCACCCCAAGGGCTAGGCCAGAACGGCTCTCCAGCCTTTGATTTTTTCCAGAGGGCAAAATCACCAGCACCTTTCTTGCCGCCTAGATTCTTCGACAAAGACCCCTCACCCTCTTCTTGCAGAGCTTTGTCGTTTTTGCTCTCAGGTCGCAGTCGTGCATAAGAATTGCCTGCCTTTTCAAAAGCGCCAATATCGAAATAGACAGATCCTTCGGACTCATATGCGAACCCCTTGTTCACAATCTGCTCCACAAACTTGACAATCTGGGGAACATACTCGGTCACCCTTGTGATGTGGTCCGGTCTGAGAACGTTCAAAGCGTCCATATCGGCCATGAACAGATCTTCCATCTTCTTGGTCAAGTCTGTGAACATGGTCTGGTCCCGTGTATCAACGGATTCCTTATAGAGAGAGTCGAGGTAAGGGAGGAAGATTTCGTCGGCTCCGGGGAATATCGAACCGTTCTTGAGAGCTTCCGCTGCAGCATCCATGTTGCTGATGTGCATCTTGACTTTGGCCTCGGCATCTCCTGGCTTTCCCTCTCCAGTCAGGGTTCCCCCGGTGAGGATCTTGGCATATGCAGCGTCTCGTTGAGCAATATAGTTTGTCTCGTCCAGATCGATTCCATTTTCCACCAGCAATGGCAGGCTGCTGGCCGCATACGCTTTAAAGGCCGCACGTGTCAGCTTTGCGAGCTCTTCTTTGGAGTAGTTTTTGCCCTTTTCGATTTCGAGTAATCGCTGTCTTCTCGCCTTGATGATGATCTAACAGAGTGTTAGGCTTTAGCCAATCCAATCTCGACCTGAAAACTCTCCATACCTTGTCATCGATGTCCGTAATGTTCATAACAAAGTTGAGCTTGAAGCCAAAGAAGTGGTGTAGAATGCGCCGGATGATATCAGTCGAGACATAGTTGCGCGCATGTCCCAGATGACTCAAGTCGTAGACGGTCGGACCGCAGGCGTACCAGGACACCTCTCCAGATCTAATGGGAACGAAGGGCACCGGCGCACCGGGCTTCAATGAGTTATGGAGCTTGAGAGACTCCATGGCAGCGATCGAGTATCTTCGATAGAAGTAGACGTGGTTTTTTGCAGGGTCGCAGAAACGGAGGCGGGGTTGAGCTCGAGGTCGGGCGACGAGGCGCAGGAGATTCATATATATATAGTGCCCACAGCTAGGGTAGAAGAGGACACAAAGGATGAGAGGGCATCACCGAGGCAATCAGGTGAGTCAGAGCACGAATGCGACACGAAGCTTTGAACACAATAGTGACTCTTGCAGTCTCACCACACCCTTGCAGAAATGCCCCTCCTTAGCGTCGCGGAATGGAAGCATGAGATCTCCCGCTAAATTTTTTTTTTAGCGTGCTCGATGCCCTGAGCCCATGGCGGCACCTCTTAGTTCAATGTTGGACCGAAGTCTGTACAATACAAAAGCTTTCCAAGGTTGCCTTATTGTTTCAAAATCTTTTGAGGGCAAAAAACTGTATTTAAAGCCAAAAAAAAAAAAAAAAAAGGCCCTGGCAGTATTAATCAAGCTTCGCTGAATTGACCAAACTTCTCTAGGTGGATTAGTCCATCCATCCTTTTCTCGACGTTGCATGTAAGGAGCTGCATAGAGTTTAATAGTGTTGCAAACTAATAGATGCAGGCAGGAAACCTTCGGCCCCTGTCTACTTATTATTATTCCATCCATATTCCATCCATATTCCCATGCGGTCTTTTAGAGAGGCTGTCTGTATTTACAGAAGATCTGGTACTTATGAATATGTCAATAAGATGTGGCAGCCGGTTCAATAAAAGGCTATACCTGGCCCAACTGCCTGAATCAAACTTCGGGTGAATGCTCAAACCCATGCTTTGCCTACTATGGCAGGAGCACATAGAGTGCCTCGACCTACATAAATGCTCGAGACCATAATCACGCAAAAGGCCCATGCAAATTTCCAATCCAGAATATCCGAACCATTGCACCTTTCCAATGGAATCCCATCAATCAATGAATCATGATCGCCAGGGTATTGAGCCGGCGTGCCCCTCCCTGGAATTCAAGCCCCTACCGGCAGTTTGCATCTAAGCTTGCCTGGAAGAAAAGGCGGGGCACGGCGCCGTTCCGCTGCGGAAAGCAGCGTCCATCACCGTAGCAGTAGCTTGTGTCTAACTGTACCTGGGGAAATATTTTTTTTTCTTTGCGATACGGATAACAAGTCCAAGTAGACTTCGTTTCTACCACCACACTCCGCCATCTTCTCGACGACATTCAATCGAATTGCAAAGAAGCCAATTCGCAAATGACTAAACCGTCAACATTTCTGGTGCCCGGCGACAAGACGTCTGCCGGGACGCTCGCCATTATCAGCTTATCGCGCGACAACTTCCTGCCGCTGACGCTGGAGAAATCAACGGGTGCAGTCGACGGTTACCTCGAGGGTGCAACATTAAATACCCGCTTTGGATCATATCCTCACTCAACATTACTCGATGTGCCATGGGGCTCCCAGGTCCGCGCGTCGAATGTCGATACGGGCTCTCGAGGCAAGAAGCGGAGACGAGATGCTACCGACGAAGATACACCGATAGCCAGTGGAGATGACGACGATGATTCCACGGCCGCCAACGCGCCAGTAAAGAAGGCTGTTACAGCACCGAGCGGCTTCATCTATGTCTTGCGTCCTACTCCCGAGCTCTGGACTACTAGTCTACCCCACAGAACACAAGTTGTATATACACCAGACTACAGCTATATCCTCCACAGGATACGAGCCAGACCTGGAACCAGAATTATCGAGGCTGGAGCTGGCAGCGGAAGCTTTACTCACGCATCCGTGAGAGCGGTTTACAACGGATACCCACGAGATGCGGACGATGTAAAGGGGAAAGTTTTCAGCTTCGAATTCAACGAATCGCGCTATGAGAAGATGCAGGTCGAAATTGGACACCACGGGCTGGACGACCTCGTTAAGCTCACACATCGTGATGTATATAATGACGGGTTCAACGTTAACGGTGAGTCGCCCAATGCGACAGCTGTCTTTTTGGATCTGCCAGCTCCCTGGGAGGCTTTGCATCACCTTTCAAGGCGAAAACTCCAGAAGGGGGGTGAAGAAGCTGAGGAAGATAGCAATTGGGTATCGCCATTAGATCCCAAGCAGAGCGTCCACATTTGCACATTTTCGCCTTGCATAGAACAAGTTACTCGAACAGTCACGGAGCTGAGAACCCTGGGTTGGGTTGATGTGGACATGGTGGAGATTTCAAATCAGAAGATCAACATATCAAGAGAAAAGGTTGGAGTAAACTACCCGACTGAGAAAGGATACAACTCCTCTCCCGCAGATGTTTTAGAGGCTGTTACGAAGCTCAAAAGCCTTGCCGAGAGGAATAAGGATACTCAGAGAGTTCAGGCGCTACAGACAGGAGCCGAGGGACCTGACAGCGAAATGGATCTAGACTCCACTCCTAACCGCGAAAACCAGCCTTCAAATTCCAATGGAGCCGTTGACGATATGGAGAAGCCTTGGATGCAGGGACGACTCGTTCACAGACCGGAAAGCGAACTCAAAACTCACACTTCCTACCTAGTGTTTGCTATTCTACCATGTGAATGGGACGAGGAGGCCGAGGCTGCAGCCATGGCTAAATGGCCATGTGGAAACGAGAAGAAGACGATTGGAAACTTGGACAAGCAGGCCCGCAAGGAAGAGAAGAGAAAGATGCTGGAAGGGAAATCCAAGAAGCAAAAGAAGGGGAGTGATACCCAGACAAAGCAGGTTGTGGTGTCAGCTGTGGCGACACCAACGACGGATACGGCGTAATTCCTTAACAAATTCATCAAAACAGTAGAATAAATAGAACTGTAGTGTTTTGCAGTATATTAATATGTCCATTTAAATTGTACATCTCATACTTGTCATTCCGTCTCGAGGCACGGAATTTCATCGGTAATAACACACCTCTACCCTGTCAGGTACCAGACTTCACCGAGAGCTGCACCGGAGAGCGGATAAACAATTGGCCACCGCAGGCAGACCTTCCAACCTAAACACCAGCCAGCCCGCCATCATAGCCAGGGTCTTGTAAAGGTCAATTTTCAAGCTATTCGTCCATAGCTCCAGATTACGACATTCTTTTACTCTCCAGCACACCGCCACAATGACTTCCACCATTGGCATTCCGATCAAGCTCCTCAATGAGGCACAGGTTCGTATTTCCAATGCCGCCAAAGATTGCTTTCGACACTGGTCCTCGAAGTGAATGGGAGAGCTCACATGTAGTTTAGGGTCATATCATCACCCTCGAAATCACGTCGGGCCAAACATACCGCGGAAAGCTACTCGAAGGTACAACTCCCCTCCCAATGGCTCAATATGCGAACCCCTTCGCGCGCAAAATCGAAAACTAACATACTCGTTTTGCTAGCCGAGGACAACATGAACGTCCAGCTCAAGGACATCACCGTCACCGCTCGCGACGGCCGCGTCTCCCACCTCGACCAGGTCTACATCCGAGGATCTCACGTGCGCTTCTTCATCGTCCCCGACATGCTTCGCAACGCGCCCATGTTCCGCAGCCGCAACGTACGGGGTAGGGGTGTTGGTCTGGCGAGAGGTCGTGCGACGGTCAGCCGTGCCCGTGCCAGCGGTGGTCGTGGTCGGTAAAGAGGCGTCTCTCTATTGTGCGAGACAGGGGGGAAGTTATTGTGCGTCGTGATGAGGGGGAAACATGGGCTTGGCGTTTAGGATTTATGGGTTTTCCGTGCTTTTCTATACGAGAGGGAGAGAGAAAAAAGACTATGGCAATACAAGGTAATGTTGTGCTGAGAGCGACAGAAGATACCATGGCAAAGTGGGCAGTCGGAATGGCAGTCTGAAGTTACGTAGGATAGGCGCGGCTGAGCGAGGCTCAAAGTCATTGAGCTTCGTTTCTAGAGCAAATCATCTAGATATACATGTGTCATAGGGCTCAATTGCCTTTCCATACTCGTACAAAATCTATTCCTGTCCATATTCGTACACAATGTCAATGTTCTATTTTAGCCGTGCCAGCGCGTCTTCCGCCTTGGCCACCAATTCACTAGCTTGCTCCAACTCCTTGATTCTCTGGGTCGACAGCTTATTTTGTTGAACCCCGTCGAGGACCTCTCCGGCACTCTCTTCCGCAGCTCTGATGGCTTTGCGACCTTCTTCCCGAACCTCGCCCTCCCAAAACTCACGAGCAGTCTCCCATTTCTTTTGCATTCGGCCAAGGCTGTACACAACGCCGAGAGCTGCCACGGCACCGGCCTCGAATATCGTTGATGAAAATGACGATACATATAGTAGTGCTGCTAGACACGACGTGACGGACGATGTGGCTAAGGATTGGACAACTAATTGTTGAGCCAGTGACTGAAGGGCAGGAACTGTCTCGTTCTGAATGTAGCGTCGCGTAAACGCAATGTGTCCTGGCCACTTGGGAAGACGTAATCGAGGGACAACGGGAATCACCGGCTCGTTTTTGGCAGAGCCAGCTGACGGACCCTCAGAAAGAGCCTCACGAGAGGATGTAGGCTGCGAATACTGTCCAGCTCTGCCTTGAAGTTGGGCAATCTGTCCAGTGAGATACACCAGCTCCTGCTCCGAGGTAGGCAAGAACCGTTGGCTCAAGATCTCGTTTGTCAGCATCGCAACATCATCCACGCGCCAAAACAGCTTCCACCATCCCAACTTCCTCCAACGGCGTCCTGAGAAAGCCAAATCAAGCTGCTCTTGCAGCTCGGCGTGCGCGTTCTGGGCCCATTTCGAAAGACCCTCGTTCATAGCACGCATTTCAGGGCTGATCATTGAGTGAGACAACTCGCGCGACAATTTCCTGCTCGTAGACTCAGTCTCAATCGCCGAGAGGGCGCCTTGTAAAACTGATGCAATGAGCTTTCGAACTGCTGGTTTAGTAGCTTCATCGTCAGCGGCTTTGAGGCCGGCCTTGAGCCATGCAACCAACAGGCCTAGGTTGCTTGCAGACCAGCGCTGCTCGTACGACATGGCATTCTGGGGGCCCTGGCGGAATAGCTTGATAGCCTCTTCCGCCAACGAGGTGTCGATCACTGTGAAATTGGCTCCCAGTTGTTCCTTCGAGAACCCCTTTAGGTTGACAGCGGCAGTGATTGTATCGGCACAATCAAGTATCGGCAACCCAGAAATTGCAACAGCCCCAGTAAGTCCATCGGCCACCAAGAGTGCTTGGTGAACAGGCGTTATCATAGGAGTAGCATGCTCATCGGCAGAATCCAAATCAACAGCCGGGACGAGGACAGACTCCTCAAGCGATTCAACGGTAGCTAGGCCTGATCCGTTGACAGGCACATCCGCGTCCATCAGAAGAAGCTCTAGATTGAGTCCATTTAGTTCAGCAGAAGAAACCTCCAACACATCCGGTAAGTTGTGCTTGGATGATTCCAAGCGAGTAGCCTGCCCTTGACTGGGCCCGACTCGGATGATCAACGGCCTGCTGGTGTCATGCTCGTCGAGCCTCTTCTCCCATTCCTGCTCATCAACCAATGGATCCACGATGAGTGCTTTTAGAACCTTTCGTGCGGCGTCTCTTCCTTCCGAGCCGTTGGCAATGCCTAGAATCGCAACTCTAATCGCTTCCCGGCCTGGCGCCTGGCGCAATCCCTGGAGCGCCAATTGCAGCCTCGAGATATTGACCAGCTCCGGAATTTTTCTTTGGAGCTCTAGAAGGGTCTTCTCTAGTTCATTGCGAGCATTTGATGAGGCGAGCACCGCAGCTGATGACGTCGATTGCCATCTTTGAGACTTGAGGCCTGGCCTTGATCGAGTCTTGACTGCTCGAGATGCCGGAGAGAGCGAGCAGAATGGACACACTGATGAAAGGACGGGGGGCTTCGGCGCCGTCAGCAGACGGAGATGCCCGTTTCGCGACACTAGAGATCGTTTGGATGCCATCGCCGCAGCGATGTTCCAGAAGGGTTTGGGAGACTGAAGCTCATGAGCTCAGTGAAGCAATCTGAGCTTGATTCGGAAAAGTTGCGGCAAAATTCGGAATGAGCTACTAGGTACTTGATCAGAAGCGGGGCCCCAAGCGCTCTCCAAGCAGCTTCAATGCTTCCAACTACAAATCTCCAACTACAAATCTCCAACATGTGAACTCCTACGATCTTTACCTTAGGTAACATATGGGCAATGCCATCACGGTACATTATCTCTGCTAATATCGACAATTCCACTATGGTAAATGGAACAGAGGTTGTGGTGGCATCAGTGGAAATGTTCTATATGAATCGGACAATCCGCATTCCCATGCCGTATTGTACTAACCTCTGGCTTCACCATCTAGCTCGACTTGCAGCGGCTTTAAAAGCCACCATGACGAATTGAATGCTCCCCTATTACGACGCCTTCAGCCCTGAGGCTTAGCCAAACCCCATAAAGCAGCCCTGCATTGCTTCAAGCGGAAATTGATTCAGCGCCGCCGCTGCTTTTGAAGCAAATACGGGACACCAATCGGCGATGTGGACCACCGATGACCGACGGAGATGCTCCACTGAGAGCGGCATGTTGTCAGATGAGTGCCGATATGCTTGACGGGGGAATCATGAAGAGTGATGCTCACAATATTTGTAGCGTTGGATGCTTATCAGTATTTTAATACACGATACTTACCAATCAACTTTTGCAATGCCCGATTAAGCCGTATCCGCAGACTGGCTAGTTGTCGCTAACTGTAGTGGTAAGAGTGATGTTCAGGTACGCGGAAGATGCTAAAGACCGCGATTCTGACCATGCAGGACTAGAAGCAAGATCGCGGCACTTATTACCAGCCCCGTGCGGGTTCATCTTCCTAATTCGTTTCGTACGCGTAATTCTAGAACTATGCTTACGAGGACGCAGCTGGAAACAGAGATTGTTGATGGATTTAGATCTCTGGTCCTGGTTTGTGGCTGGGCAAGCTTAAAACGCTACCTTGACTACTCTTACACTTGGAGGATATAAGATAGACTTGCTCTCCTAAAGACAAGGCTGGAAGACAGAATACAAGCAACTTTATTTGACAATTTTCTTTCTTTTGTTTCGCAATTCTTAATTTAACCAATTTTCAATTCTTACATCTGCTAATTTTCTTTGACTACCATGAGCGCAAACGCAGCAACTTGTAAGTTACTGAATCTCCCCCATCCAAGTCCGACTTGACTAACACAGCGACACCAGCCCACGGTTATATCGATCCAAACTTCCCAAATCCCAATGGCAAACATGATGTACCCGTCATCATATATGGCTACACACCATCCTTCTCCCTCGCCGTATTCGCGGCCGTCTGGTTTTCGCTCATGCTGGTGATCCACCTAGCCCAGACAATCCGCTACAGAAGCTGGTGGTTCTTCCCCTTTTCCGTCGGCCTTTTCTTCGAAATCGTTGGCTACGTCGCACGCTCTCTCTCGGCGAAGAAGGACCCCTACAACTTGATCTTCTTCATCCTCAACTATTTCTTCATCGTCACCGCGCCCGTCTTCCTCGCCGCGGGGATATACACGATTCTGTCAGCCCTCATCTCTCGACTGGGGTCCAAATATTCCTCTCTCTCGTCCAAGGTCATCATGTGGTTCTTTGTTCTGTCCGACGTCATATCGACAATTACACAGGTGGCTGGAGCCGCTCTCATCGGCAGCCAAGAGTCAAGGCACAAAGATCCGACATTTGCCAACAACATTCTCTTGGGCGGTCTGGCTTACCAAGTCTTCTCCATCGGTGTATTCATTGTAGTGGCGGGACGTTTCTTGTGGCGTGCCAGACGAGCTCTTCGTCGGCGCGATCTTGATACCTTTGCTCTCGTCTTCGCGGCTGTGACGATTTTGGTGTATCTGCGAACAGTCTTTCGACTTGCAGAGACGGCTCAGGGACTGAACGGATCCATACAGTCGAATGAGACTTACTTTGCTTGTTTGGAATTTGCGCCAGTAGCGGCGGCGGTGCTCCTCTTTGCTGGATGGAACCCTGGACGATGCCTGGGTAGCACGGTCAGAGGAAATAAGGTGACTGACGGATCAGCACGCAACAGTTGGGATAAAGCTTAAATTTGGGGGATAGTTCCAGTTTCAACAATGTTGGCTTGATTACTTTTCGGATTGCTGACTCTGGGGCTGTAGAAGTGTCATGGCTTATACACCCACCTGTATCATCGCTGGCGATATACATTTATTATTTGGTGAAGCCTTAGATAGGCATCTCAAGGCAGATTAACTTGGAGTATAAATAGAATCGTAGGGCTTATTAGACTAGATGCGTTCCATTTTGCCAGAATATCTTATAAATCGATATATGTACTTGTCAGCCGCATGCATGTGATATGATGTTGCCCAATAGATTCCTATAAGCTCACCAGGCTGGGCGTCTCTCGATAGCGGGGTCCTGCCACCCCCACCAGAGCTCATACCAGCTGGACACCCGCCATCTCAACTCTATTCCATTCCAGGTTCGCATATTCACTGCTATTCCAACATCTTGCTCTGCTTCATTCACATTCTATCTCAAATGCCTCCAATACCACAAGGCGCGAAGCCTCTCCCCAGGATCATAACCTACTACCAAACCCACCATGACTCCGCCGGCAAATTCATCTCTCCCCTCCCACTCCTCACCCAGCCCGGCATCTCATTAACGCATCTCATCCTCGCCGCCATCCACCTCAACGAGGACCCAAACCACATCACCCTCAACGACCACCCCCCTCACCATCCACGCTTCGAAACCCTCTGGGCCGAACTCCGCATCCTCCAAGCCTCCGGCGTCAAAGTCCTGGGCATGCTCGGCGGAGCCGCCAAAGGCTCATACACACGCCTCGATGGCTCTGACGCGCAATTCGAAAGATACTATCTTCCCTTGCGAGATATGATCCGTGCGCGTGGACTCGACGGTCTAGACCTCGACGTCGAAGAGGAAATGTCTTTGGGCGGCGTCGTCAAGCTCATTGATCGCCTAAGAAGCGACTTTGGCAAAGGCTTCCTCATCACGCTCGCGCCCGTCGCCGCTGCTCTCCTGGACCATAGGAGTAACCTTAGCGGCTTCGACTACGAGGCCTTGGAAGTCATGCGCGGCCATGAAATCTCATGGTACAATGCTCAATTCTACTGTGGCTGGGGTGATATGAGCAACCCCATCATGTACGAAATGATCATACGAAAAGGCTGGCCCATCGAAAAGGTTGTTATTGGGCTTGTTACAAACCCAGCCAATGGCAGTGGGTTTGTCATGTGGGAGTTTCTCTCTGCCGTCCTGAATTTGCTCCGAGGCCGTCATGAGCGGTTCGGCGGCGTTATGGGATGGGAGTACTTCAATAGTCTTCCGGGTGGGCATGAGAGGCCATGGGAATGGGCGAGACAGATGACTTCTGTTCTGAGGCAGGAAGACTTTTTACCAAGTATTCAACCCCCACCGATTAACGTGGCAACCAAGCCTGTGCTAGAGGTAGAGGCTGATCCTGATACCCCCAACGGCAAGCCTGTTCAAGTTCCTACAGCTTTCGAGTACTATTCAGATGGCTCAGATGCGTGAGGAGAAGGGGATAGAAACGATCAACGTCACATACCTCATATGAATAGAGCAAATGGGGCATACATACATGCATACATAAATCCATGTATGTATATGATGGAACATACAGACAAGTGGTAAACACTTGCTTACAATTACATTGCGGCCAAATAGGCGGATGCTTAGATGAACAGAGTCGATGAACAAAATGAGTTTGTATTAGGGCAACATACATACATCTATAGTATTGAGCAACTAGTGTAAAGATGACCCTTCGTCCTCCTCAACCATTTCGATAGATAATGACAACAGGTTAAGCCATAGTGCCTTGTTGACACATAAGAGATGTTGAAAACTACCAAAAGACCACAACAAGCGGGAGTTGCTGGTTAGGCGCAGGCCATCCAAGGGCTACACTGAGCCTCGATGGTAAAGTTGTTGTACACCGGATAGCTGCCCTGGACGGCAGAGATAATGGGGTTGAAGAAGTCCGAGTTGAAGCGGGCGGTTTCGCATGCCGAGCATGGGCCACTGAGGAAGCCATCATACTTGGTGTCGTATGACAGGTAGCCGACAACTTTGCGGGTGGACAAGTCTGTGGCTCTGATGGTGAAAGCTTCTGGCATGACGACCCAGCTGGGCGCGGTAACATTGGTTCCGTTGATCCCAGGGATGACGGGATTCTGGTTGAACCACAAACTCTTGAGGCCAACGTCACGGAGGGCCTTGATGAGAAGGAGCGTCATGTGAGTGTCATCGTCGACCTTTACTCCCGCACATTCAACATTGATGGTGTAGCCTTGTCCCTTGATAGGACCGCCAACACAGTTGCCAGTAGTTTGATCCCAGACAAAATTGTTGATGAAAGCTCCCCAAGTGTTTTGCCAATTAATGAAGCGAGGACTGAGAGTGGAATAGATAGCAAGCTGACCAGTATGTGGAGTGGAAGTTGGCACGGGCTGACCACCATTGCTCGGAGTAGGGACAGGTGTTTTGGGTGGCGCCTGAGAGAAGAAGGTAGTAGAAGGTGCTGCCGATGACGTGGTCAGCGTAGAAGTCTGGGAGCCCATATCCGCAGGGCGAGGAGGCGGATGGTTGTCGCGATTGCAAACAAAGGCACTCCAGCAAATGGCATCGTGGTTGACGGTTTTGTTGAGAGCAGCACTGACAGGACGACCACGGTAAGCCCAGCAGTTGAGAATTTGACCACTCTCTTTGGTAGTGACGGCACTTCCAGCTTTGAAGCCGTCTGGAGTGCCATCTTCAATATACGCCGTCCAGACATCACCATTAGGCATTGTGGCAGTTGCACCTGCGGGAACCCATGGATACCAACCCTCTTTGAAGGGGATTTCAACAGCCATGTCGGGAGCATCAGGATACTTGTACGCGGAACTGGGCCAGTTGATGTCCTGGTACCAGTTCATCTGGCGAGAAGTGGACCATCCCGGCTCATTAGGGTTGTCTCCAATTCCACAGTCACAGAGAATGAGATCCTCATTGCGGAATTGCTGGGCCTGAACAGCTTTGAAGAGGCCGATGGTACCGACAAGGCCGGCAGCGAGCTTGAAGATGGCCATTATCAAGCAAATTGTCAGAACAGGTGAATGACAGTGGAAACGAAGAACGGTTGAAGAGAATCAAGCTGGAGTGGCTGGAACCGTAGAAGCTTTGCTGGATATGTCACAGAAATGAGTGAAGGATTTGGAAAGAAAGTAGAGGTTTGGGATAAGTGAGAAGCTTTGAAGAAGAGACAATATGGCCATAGACCAGCAACAATCTATTTCACCGCCATAATGCGTCATGTTGGGACTGTGTTGAGGAAGCATCACCGGCCATTGAGGCAAGAGATGTGTCGGGTGAGGGAAGAAAGAGTATCTCGAGGCGACAAAGTGTGCAGGTGACATCGGATGTGAACGTGCCGGCGTGGTTTTGAGCAGGCAGAGGCGTCTTGATGCTTTCCAAACCTAGAATTTCTTGTGCTGGAGGCGGTCAAAGATGTTGCTTCACGAGGAAGGCGGCAACCAACTTGAGGCAAGCTCACCGCCCATGGGGGATCTCAACAACATCACAAAGGAAGCAACTGGGACGTGTAGCGGCTACTCCAGGGAATTGTCTCTTAATGGATTTGATCATGATATCATCGTCAGTTTGTGACTGTGAGCCCGAGTCTGGTGAGGTGTACGAGCAAAATAGACTGAGACACTGATGGAAAACGCTATCACTCTATATTTGCAGTGAAATGGGCATCTGGTATTCAGCATCAAAATTCGGCGATAGATTTAAATCGCGTTTCTGAACGACATGGACAGTTAATGCACATTAATAACGTGTCTCGCGGAGGTGTTCTGATTTACGGTGGAAAATTATCGTGAGAATTAGCTGGCCTCGAATCATCTGATAGTCGCCGACTTTGAGCAAAAACCGAAATGGTGTAGGATAATAGGCATTTAGATGATTATAGTGAAAATGTTGTCAACTAGATTAAACTGCCATCTTAAATCCGCATGTATCTGGGCGCTTTAACGGACTGTGTTATGACAGGTGGTATGCGGCGTAGCTATAGATAGACGCATGAAAAATTGAGGGCGGCCTCCTGGAAGAAAAATGTTTGGACGAGTTTCAATCTCATAACATGAGGCAACACAAAAGCGAGCCGGCCGAGTACGAGTACGAAACACAAACATCGTCTCGTCTCTATTTTTATGGCTCTGTGGCTGCCATAATCAGCTGTTTCGATGCCGCGCGCCTGTCACTAGCCGCGATGTCCCTTTGGCGCTGTAAAGTTTGCGACCTTGGGTAACATGCCAAGATCTTACCCGCTGCAGCAAAAATACGAACAGTGTGTCTTACCGACCCTTCACCGCAACGTCGAGAAAGGCTTCGCTGTCTATTTGTACGGTCTGCAGGGAGGCTTAGCTGAGAGCGGTTGCGCGATAGCGTTTCATTATCTCGAGGTGTGCTCATGATTATCGAACGGATTTTGCCCCGGTCTGCACCGTCAGCAGCATTGATTGGCCAAAAGCCTCCGTCAGGGGTCCGGCACTTTGGGGCGAATCAGTCCAGAAGCGCCAGGAGCCCCGGCATGTTTCTCGTTTCAGATTCGGATGGCGAACCAAAGTGAAGCTCTCCCTGTATGATGGCCTGGGCAAACATTGGGGCAAACTCCAGAGCCCAACCAAACTGTTCAGGGGCTGTGCAGGAAACCGAGGGGCACCTTTTCTTAATGCGTCGACTTGGTCCTTACGTGATTTGATGGCAAGCATCTATATAAGCTGTCCCGTCTGTAAAGTGCCTTGATTTTTTATCATACAGTACTTAGACACCGTCGACAGGCAGATATTTAAAGACAACAAACGACTGGCATCGCAGCCATCATCCCTGCAAAATTCCTCACCTTTTACCGAATCCAACATATCACCACCACCACACACAAACAGTCATGGCGCAAAGACTTGTTGCTTGCTACCAATGGATCAAAGCTGCTGGTGGGAAAAGCAGCTTGTACAACAAAATCAGCAACAGGAGCACGCCATATAAGAAGATTGTTGGAGAGCCGGCTTTAGCCCAACATCAAGACCTGTTCAACGACAATGTCCCACTGCTTGACTGATGCCTGAAGCACGCCTCAATGGTTAGTCGTTCATAACATGCCGCAATTTGGATGAAGGAAATTAATCATCCAAAAAATACAGATGAAATGTCGATAGGCTACTACGACATTATGAGAACTACGACTTATACACGGATTATCACGGATATTTTGGCTTGGGCGTTTTTTTGTTATACAGGGATAGGGGCACCATGAGTGGGCTAGGCTAGGGAATACAGTTGACACTGCTGGACGGACACTTCAACTTGGAGAATTAAACGGCGTTCTTTTTTTTGGGCATATGAATGGATATAACGCTTGAGATTCACGTTATGGGTTCAAAAGAGCAATTTCTCTTTTGTCAAATTGCATAGATGTTTACGGAATATAGCCAAAGGGCGATATGATTCAGTCACAAAACGCTGGGGCTTTTAGGCACTTCGGTGCACTCGAGCCCCACTACAGCGATGCATTCCCACAAGATAGCTCACGATTTGAGCTCCATGCTTATCACAGCCCAAAACTTCCCTCCAACAACCTGCTTCTGTCACAAAACCCGCTTCCGTCTGCCATGTCTCGCGCTCGCATCCCCTTCAATTGGCGTCCGCCATTTCGGTCACGCCCTCCTGCGCTCCACCTGCGCTCCTCCATCCGGCCCCAGTCCACCGAAGCGAGCGGCATATCGCGTCTAGATCGCCTGACGTCCAGGCTCCCAAAGCGACTCCAAAAATACACAAACGGCCTCCGCAATGCCCCTGTTTCGCATGTCGTTTCGTTCATGATTCTACATGAGTTGACGGCGATTGTGCCTCTGTTTGGGCTCTTTGCCCTGTTCCACTACACCACTTACGTGCCCATCTCGTACATGACTGAGCACTTTGGCGAGTATGTGCAAGGAGGGGTATACAGGTTTGAAAAGTATTTTAAGCGAAAAGGCTGGTTTGGCTTTGGGCAGGAGGACAGCAGCACATCTCCACAGCTTACGTCTGGGACCACGAGCCAAGACGCACACGTGGAGGACGCTATACAGCGATGGGAAAAGGGAGAGCAAAAGTACAAGATCCTTGTCGAGGTTGCCCTAGCCTACGCAATAACGAAGGCCCTCCTGCCTGTCCGAATCATCGGCAGCGTTTGGGCTACGCCATGGTTCGCAAACATACTCGTTAGAATAAGGTCCTCACTGGCACGAAGGCCGTAAACGAACACGAAGAAACAAAAGTTCAACAATTCCTTTTTTTTATTTTTTACTCTGTTGCAACCTATTCAACGGTACAGTGACTGTAAAGCGTTACAGCTGCTTCAGAGCTCTGTCATATTGTCATGAAAGACAGTTTACTCCTTCTCGTAGATCCAGTCGAACTGGGAAGCCTTGTAGGAAACGGCCTCACCGTCCTTGAACCAGAGGGCAATCTCCTTCTTGGCGTTCTCGACGGAGTCGGAGCCGTGGCAGACGTTGCGGCCGACATCGATGGCGTAGTCGCCACGGATGGTGCCAGGGGCGGAGGCAAGAGGGTTGGTGGCACCGAGGATGGCTGCGTGAATGGATTAGTGGATTGTCACAGGGTAAGAAATCGAGACAACATACTACGGCCGGTCTTGACAGCATCACGACCCTCCCAGACCATGGCGCAGATGGGGCCAGAGTTCATGTCTATTGAGGAAAAGTCAGTTCGGAGTCTGCTTTATTCGGTGTTGGCTGGATCCTTACAGCTGATGAGGCCATCGAAGAAGCCCTTGCCCTTGAGGTCGGCGTCTAATGACAGTCAGTCAATAACAGTGCTCCTGAGTGGCATTTGGTTGGGAAGACGAACAGTGGGCCTCGAGGTGCTCCTTTCCGGGCTGGGTGAGCTTGATAGCAACGAGCTTGAAGCTATTCTCTGGTCAATTTCTGTCGATCGCATGGAGGGGTTCGATCGTAATTTCTTACCCACGGCTCTCGAAGCGGCTGATGATGGGGCCGATCAGGCCACGCTGTAGTAAAAAGTTAGAACAGAAGACCTTGGCAACGAGAGGAGCAGATCGAGTGCAGCTTACCTGGACACCATCAGGCTTGATGGCAATGAAGCTATCGAGTGGGTTAGATTCCCGCAAAACTTTTGTCGATGGAGGGGTAGATGGCGGGGTGATTCTCACGTCTGCTCGGTGGAAGCCATGGCGATTGTTTTTGGAGTGGAAGGAGGGGTATAGGATACTGGTTGGACTGGCGAGATGTGCTGAAGTGAACAAGATTGTTGGACTTGAGGAGGAGAGGAAGAAAAGAGAAGATAAAAGGCGGCGAGAAGTAGTAGCGGGACGAAGAAAATTGGTGGGGGGAGGGTTACCGTTGTCCACCTCAGTAGCGGGTTGTGTCGCTGTTGTTCCCTTGGCTGCGGGATCTCCTGAGTGGACTTTGGGCCTGAAGCGGGGTCCTCGTGGTGGGGTTCAGGCATGGTGATTTGCTGGTGGTTTCGGGAGTAAAAAAAGCAAAAAAAAGAACAGTTGGCAGTTGTACAGTGCGATGGGATTGAAATGAATTCTCCTCGACAATATACCTATACGAGAGGTACTTTTAGAAGGACCGTATTAGATAGCGGCTTGTGATGGTTGACGACATAAAAGGTAGACCTGTGGGGGGTGAGAGAATTCAAGTACGTACAGTCAAACAGACAAGATCTGGACTAATAATTTGTTCGTAGGCTCAAGGCAGGCCAAATGCAAATCGACAATGGTGGTTAATACAATTCGTCACTCTCGGAACCACCAAAGAAACCAGAAGCCTCGCTCATTCTCAGATCCCGATGTACAGTGTCAATCCAGCTCTTGGCTTGTGCTGGATAAAAGGGTACGATATGAATCTAACACGTCTGCTATATCGCATTGTTGAATACAGTGCATCTAAAGAGGCAGACCCCTCCAACAATGGCGGTCGGGCCTGGGAGCGGAACGTGTCTAATTTTAGGCCTATGCCCGATTGAGAGCTGTCGAGGAGGTCAAAACGGACAGCTTAACCTCGACTCCACGTTTCCCAATCCTAACGGTGTCAGATACACCTCTGGAAGGGATTCTATCACCAGCATCACCGCATAGCCTCAGCTGACTGTCTGGATGAGGCTGTGTATTACTGATCTGTCCGAGAACTAATGTGGCTTGTGATTGCCTGCATTTGAACGACATCTTTTGTACCACGCCCTTGATTTGTTTACCTACCCAACCTCGCCCTCGTCATGAGGTCGACGATGGGGCTGTCCTGGAAGTGGACAGCACTCCTCAGCCTTCTGAGTGCATTATTATGCCTAATTGGGCCAGCCTGTATGATGAATGATCAATTTCTGTTTAGAAACTTCTTTTGCTGATGATGAAGCGTTCAGTGGCTGTCAAGGAACACGACTTCAAAAAGTGCGCCCAGGCTGGGTTCTGCAAACGAAACCGTGACTATGCGGATAAGGCCGCTTCTCAGAGCTCGACGTGGATCTCTCCCTATGAAGTCGCCCTCGATTCCCCTTCTCTGAAAGACGGTCAGATCCAGGCTGTCATCCTCAAAACGATCAATGCCGCGGGCGAAAAGGTCCGACTACCTATTACAATCTCGTTCCTCCAATCGGGTGTTGCCCGTGTCACCATTGACGAGGAGAGACGTCAGAACAAGGATATTGAGCTGAGGCACGGCAGCGTCGCAAGAAAAGAGCGCTACAATGAGGCCGCCAAATGGTCCATTGTTGGCGGTCTGGAGCCGGATCTGAAGGCCGAAATTGTCCACCAGGATGACTCTCAGATCAATGTCCAGTACGGCCCCGAAGGCAAATTTGAGGCTGTCATCAAGCTGTCGCCCTTTGCAATTGATTTCCGGAGAGATGGTTCTTCTCACATCAAGTTCAACGAACGTGGCCTGTTCAACTTCGAGCACTGGAGACCAAAGGTCGAAAGGGCCGAGGGAGAGGAGAACCCTGAAGAAGAAAGCACTTGGTGGGATGAAACTTTTGGTGGAAGTACAGATACCAAGCCTCGCGGCCCTGAAAGTGTGGCCCTCGACATTTCGTTCCATGGATACGAGCATGTCTATGGTATTCCCGAACACACTGGACCTCTCTCTCTGAAGCAGACCCGAGGTGGCGACGGCAACTACGACGAGCCGTATCGCATGTATAATGCCGATGTCTTTGAGTACATTCTCGATAGCCCCATGACTCTCTACGGATCAATTCCCTTCATGCAAGCTCACCGAAAAGATTCCTCCGTCGGTCTCTTGTGGCTCAATGCTGCCGATACTTGGGTTGATATCATTAAGACCAAGGGCAACAGCAACCCTCTCAGTCTGAATGCCCAAGCCCCCAGCAGTACCCAAACTCACTGGATCTCTGAGGCCGGTATTTTTGACGTCTTTGTCTTTTTGGGCCCGACTCCTCAAGACATCTCCAAGAAGTATGGCGAGCTTACCGGAACTACCGCTATGCCTCAAGAGTTTGCTCTCGGATACCACCAGTGCCGATGGAACTATATTTCTGAAGACGATGTCAAGGACGTGGACCGCAGATTCGACAAGTGGCAGATTCCCTACGATGTCATCTGGCTGGATATTGAGTACACTGATGAGATCAAGTACTTCACCTTTGATCCTCATTCGTTCACTGACCCCATTAGCATTGGTAAGCAGCTGGACAGCCATGGCAGAAAACTTGTGGTTATTATCGACCCCCACATCAAGAGAGTTGACAACTATCCGATCAATGAGCAACTCCAATCTTTGGACCTTGCTGTTCACGATAAGGACGGTAAAATCTATGAGGGCGACTGCTGGCCCGGTCTCTCAAACTGGATTGACTGCTTCAACCCCAAGGCTCGCGAATGGTGGAAAACTCTCTACAAGTACGAGAACTTCAATGGTACGATGGAGAACACCTTCATTTGGAACGATATGAATGAGCCCTCAGTCTTCCACGGCCCTGAGACCACCATGCCCAAGGACAACCTTCACTTTGATGACTGGGAGCACCGAGATGTCCACAATCTGAACGGAATGACCTATCACCACTCTACCTTTGAAGCTCTTAAGAGCCGTAAGAAGGGCGAGTTCCGACGCCCCTTTGTGCTTACTCGAGCTTTCTTCTCTGGCTCTCAGCGCTTCGGCGCCATGTGGACGGGTGACAATCTGGCGGACTGGGGCCACCTCCAGACCTCTATTACCATGCTTATTAACCAAGGCATCTCTGGATTTCCATTTTCTGGTGCTGATGTCGCTGGTTTCTTTGGAGATCCCGAAAGTGAATTGATTACCCGTTGGTACCAGACGGCTGCGTTCTACCCATTCTTCCGAGCCCACGCTCACATCGACACTCGTCGCCGTGAGCCATACCTGTTGGGTGATCCATACACTGCTATTGCGACTGCAGCGCTGCGACTCCGATACTCACTCCTTCCCTCATGGTATACTACTTTCTTCTACGCAAATCGCGATGGCAGTCCTATTCTCCGCCCAATGTTTTGGACGCATCCTTCCTCAGAGGGAGGTCTGGCAATTGATGACCAATTCTTCCTGGGATCTACTGGTTTGCTCGTCAAGCCGATTGCAGAGAAAGAAAAGTACTCAGCCGACATCTGGATCCCCGACGATGAGGTTTACTATGATTACTTTACGTACAAGACGGTGAAGACGGAACAGGGCAAGCACGTCACTCTTGACGCTCCGATTGACCGCATCCCAATGTTGATCCGAGGAGGTCACATCATCACGCGCCGTGATATCCCCCGTCGCTCAAGCGCTCTCATGCGTTTTGACGACTACACTCTAGTGATCTCCGTCTCCAAGAATAACGAGGCCGAGGGAGAGCTGTACGTTGATGACGGCGATAGCTACGATTACCTGGACGGTCAATACATCTATCGGAAATTCACCCTTACGCCCAATGTCCTCTCTTCGACTGATGCTGAGGGACGCGACACAAAGAAGATCAAGCCCGGCAAGTGGCTCAAGGCTATGCGAGATGTCCATGTGCAAAAGATCATTGTTGTCGGCGGCACTCCCGATGTGTGGAATCGAAAGGAGGTGCAAGTCCAATCAGAAGGACGCACCTGGTCTGCCAATGTGGACTACCACGCTGCCGATGGAGCTTATTATGCAGTTATCAACCGCGTTGGTGTTCGTGTTGGAGAAAACTGGAGCATCAAGCTCGATTAAATGCTTGAGGTTCGGAGTAACAAGATAGAAAGGGATGTTTACTGGGGACAAAATGTGAAGGTGTTTTTTGTTGGTGGGAGGATATCTAGATGTTTAAGCCAGCTATTGCGTGTCGTATGTAGATGAAATGAAAAAGAGAGCGTTGAGCGCTGTCATATGTAAAATTGTTCACTAACGACTTCTTGATGGGTATCTCCCAGCAGGTGTTGTGTAGATGATGAGGTGCTTCTGTACCTTAGATCCAATATATTAGGGCCGGGTTAATCAACTCGGGTCGTACAGAGATCATACGAGCACCCAGTCATTGGCAGCTGTCTCACAGACTATTGCAACGGCCGGATAAGCTTAATTCTTGAGCTCGCGGGGATTAATATACTGCAGCTTGACGCCCCAAAGTTACAATGTGCTCGTCATAGAAGCCAGAGCCCTGCATGAGGTGGGCAGTCATCAAGGTGTCCAGAGTACATGTCAGACGTACCGGCCGCCTTTCGGAATTTGCGATAGTCCGCTACCGCATGGACTTTCCACCATTCATTCACCAACCTGCCACAGAATTACTTCCACCATCGAACAACAAGATTCCCGTCTCAAAGACTCCATGGTACGTTCTGGCATCTTCTCGCTGATAGCTTCAGGCCAGGTCACTGAATGGCAATAGCTTCAAGAGGGGTCCTTTGCCCAACTCCTATTCCCATTAGCGCCAGCCCAGTCTCAGATGGCAAGCCACGTTCGCTATTCCGTGCGGCGCGTCTTTAGCTCAAAAGGGCCAAAACAGCAAAGCTCGAGGAAACGGTGAGCCTCCGCAGCGCTCCTCCGGATACACGGCAAGCTCCCAGACCTGATTCGATCCACCAGCTGTGGCTCTGGTCGATGAGCCCCGCTCAAGATCCCTGAAGCGACCCTTTCGCTGCTGAAGATGCTTTGGGCGTTTCACCCAGAAGCTGGTCCAAGCCAAGCTTTCTCCAGCGAGCAAGCTTTCTCAGCCACTATACATGCAGCGACCGACATGGTCTTGGGGCTAATCGGCACTCGTTTCCCGGCTGGCCAACCACTATCGTCACTCAGACCCAGGGGTGGGTTATATTGGTTTACAGTGAAACTTGGATCACAATTCACGCAAAGCTGGAAGCACCCTGCCACGCCGTCTACATGCAGTACTGCAGCTTGATCACGCTTACGAGGCCCCTAGCTCGTCAGTCGCGAGACAGATGCAGCAGATAACATCATCTCACCGACTATGGGACACACCAAAGCTTATGAGAGAGCTTCATGGAGGGGTTCTCACAACCCCGCATCAAGACACGCGTCTTAGACGAAACGATTGGCTTCAATGATACTGTCGATTTTTTTCTTATTCTATCTGACTGTATTTACCATCGGTCTCCGTACTGGTTGTTGAGCTGCTCCTCGGCCTGCTCCTGGGCGTGGCGCTTAGCACGCTCACGGTCGATGAAGTCGAGGCCCTTGGTCTCAACCTCGCGGTCGACGAAGAAGCCGATGGCACCGGCGAGGATCTCCTTGGCCTGGGCGTGCTCGTCAGGGTGGCCTAAGCAGTTGATGTTAGAACATGAAATGCGATATGAAGTCAACAGAGGACAATGCTGCTCACCGTTCTGGGCAACGTGGTCCTCGTAGGCCTTGGCAGCCTCATAAGCGGCAGCACCGCCGATGAGCTCGTGAGACCACTTGGCTTCGTGAGGTCGCTGGGTGACCTCCTCGTAGGCCTGAGCCTGATCAGAGTTATCTGCAATACCAGTTAGACAAACGTCGTCACACGAGTGGCTGCGGGACTCATCATACCGTCGAACCAACCCATTGTGAATAAGAAGAAGATGTGTGATTGTGGATTTTGTGAAGAGAGTGCTTGATTCAAGGAGAGAAGAAGAAATTGGATTCAATGGGGAGGGACGGGACTATTTATAAGCTTACAGCTGCCACATTGCGCAAGATGGGGTCAGTCAGAGGCCTCACACCTCTCTGGACACTCCATGATCTACGTGATGACCCCTTGCCCCTTAGCCACACAGACAATTATGCACCCGAGGCTACTGCGTTGTTATTTTGGCAAGTTTCAATGGCGTAGCAGCGTGGATCAAGGGGTGTTGGTGTCCTCCATACGTGGACACACCACACTGTCCAGCTTCCGCTCATCTGATGATCTGGACTCACAACAGCTCCAGAGCTACGATAACGCGATTGGTGGCCCTCAGCACATACGTAGTGTGGCAAATGGGGTCTCAGGGTCTCCACGGCCAGGAGAGCAACTGGAGGGACACCCTGGGCCAGCTGGACAAATGCCTGCATCCCGACTTGAATCGTGGAGAGGAGCTCGGCACCTTTGTGGCTCAGCCCATTGTTCGCGGGCCACCCGTCTTGTTCCCCTGATTTCAGCGCGGCAAACGTCATATCCTATCAACGTGGCGCATGGGAGACGGAGTTGAGGGGCAGAGGCGCCATCGTTTCTCACCCTACGGATTCATTACGAGTCTTGGTTCCATTGACATCCATTGGCATAGCCTCCCCTTGTTGGGAATGTGTGTTGAAATCCCTGGACAGCTGAGAGTCAAATGACTTCTCGCATACGAACAACGGGCATACACGACCTTGATGAGGCCGGAATGGTTTCTCATTGAGTGGTCGGAGCTATGCTTGCTCAAGCTCCCTGGCAGGCCTTCCCGGAACCCCGCCATTCCGCCTCCCCACCTGCATCCTGTTCCGCGGGAACCTGGTCGATGAAGGACTGCCCCTCCAAAACGCGAGAAATATCCGCCCAAATGGCAGACGAGAAGTCCAGGCTCAAGTAATGCTGGATGTCTGTATTGGGCTATAAGCACAACAGATTCAATCTCGAGTTGTCTTTCATCGCTCTATTCTTTTGGGAGACACAACTAATGCTTTAGAAAACTCCCACACTTCACTACGTTTCCACCACTTTCCGGCGACTTATTCATGTGATGCTACATTTCCATCCCGCCTTTTGGAATAGTTACCATGTGCCTCAGCCCATGAATGCTTACGGACCAGTAGACTGATGAGTCTCCAGTCCAATATATGCAACCCCCACCGACAGTACCCCGTACTCTTACAAGTACTATACTGTTTGCATTATAGAAGAAGAAAAAAAGATAATCTATGGTTCTTCCCGGGTAAGTTCCTGGATCTGGATTGAGACAAGCCTCGACGCTAGGATGCTCCAACTTGCTAGCATTGCTGAACTATCAATCTTTAATATTAGGCAGTAGTATAAATCAAAGCGGTGAGGGCATTGCCTGCCTCCTTTGGGTAATGATTCGCTTGATAACGCGGTTATTTGAGACTATTCGTGCATTACACATATATCGTTGTATTGCTCGATTTGAGTATTTCACGCGATTATCCCAGCAATGAGGGGTCTAGGGGTCCCTCTGGTAGAGGCCGTATGTCTACTGCAGGTACGTACCTCCGAGATTGTCCGGCGCCGACTAAAGCCGGCCGGAGTCCCGCCGACACCATCCACACAAAGAAGTGGAAGGAAAAAAATATGGATATTGGACAGAAAAAGAAGGAGGAGAAAAAAATCTCCAAAAAAGAAAAACAACTGGACGAACGGGGAATCGAACCCCGGACCTTTCCCATGCGGTTAAGCAGCTCGAAGGTTGCTTGATGCTAAGGGAAAATTATACCACTAAACCATCCGCCCATTTGCGTTGTTGAAAGTAACGGCCGTAGAATGCTACATACACTGTTCACACGAATGTGACTGCATCATGCCTGTAGACAGATATTACAAGACTTGAATTATTTCTGAGCTGACTATACGGATCATAATGTTACACTCTATGGGAGGTGGGATTAGTCTAAGTTTACGTTCTTTACTCCATACTGACTGTGTCTTCATCGCACAGTTTCACTAAACATCCAAGTCATAGGTTCTGACATGCCGGCGTTGTACGCAAACATGGCGTCTGATACCTGTGAAGCAAGAACGTAAAGGTCGACTAGTTAGCAACATGTTATAACAGAGGGCAGAAGAGTCAAGATTTCGAGAGAGTCTTACCAAGAAATCCCAATCTGGGCTCTGTGGCCGTATTCCCACATCCAATTCATCCCTGGGATCCGCTGCTTCGTCCTGGCTTTGACCGGCTTTTTCTTCTAATATCGCGAGGCACTCTTCTACCGAGTCTTCGGCAGCCTTGAGGAACCGCGGAGGAATTTCTGCGGGATCAAGACCCTTCATTAGGCCTTCTATGTGAGCGACTATGATGCAGTTGACCATGTAGCCTTTGACATTCGTCTCGCCGACTTTGATGGAGCGGAGGCACCATTCTCTGGATTCTTGGATGACGGAGAGGAGGTCTGCTCGGAAGGGCGAAGGGACGAGGCCTCGCTCCTCTCTGAGTTGGTTGTCGAGTTCGGCGGCGACGAGTAAGCTGGCTTGCAGTGAGGCGACCCTATAGAAACCTGGCCCAGAGCAGGCGAGGCGCGAGAGGAGGTCGTCCTGGGGTAAGCTGGGGACGGGTTGGCGTATTTGAGGACCCATGATTGACGAAGTAGGGTAGACAGCGGACCAAGTCTTGAGAACGGCCTCGACGGCGAGTTTGCGGGATAGGGCGTATTTTGGTTGGCGTAGGGCTGGAATGAGATAGGGCGTGTGGAGGGCTGATATGTGTCGTTGCATGATGAAGTCGACGAAGCGCAAGTCCAGCGGAGAAGGACCGCTCGGTCTTCCAGATTGGGTTTTGAATCCTCCAAGAGTCCGACAGAGAGTCTTGTAAGCTGACCGTAGTTCGGCATCCAGTTCGATTGTTCTCTCATATGTCCCACAGGAGGAGAGGTCATTGATGAACCCGACCACCATTAGTCGAACAGCAAATGTCTTTCGAAGAGCTACCGCAATGGACATGCCTGTGTATTCATTTTCGGGTTTCTCGACTGAGCCCTCGATCATGAGCTGCTCGTCGTCAAAGTTGCCGGGAGTCTCCGTGTCAAAGTCTTCCATGCGAATGAGCGGAGGGCCACCTGACGTCAGGCTCATTCTCAGGAGCATCTCAAGAATAGTGTTCCACAGTCTTCTGTGCATTTCATTGGCAAAGAGCGATCGCTTTGGCAGATGACGCGGATCTCGATGCAGACCCATGTGTATAGCTCTCCTGACAACGTCGCCTGCTGTCACCCAGACTGAGTCGCCGGAGACACCAACAGCTTCCCGAGCTAGCAGCAGCAGTATCTGAGTTTGTATAAACTGAATGCCTAGCCGGGCTTTGAACTCGGGTTCTGCTGCCCATGTCATCGCTTCGTACACCCAGCGGATAGCTGGGGTGCGCATGGACAGATCATCATCATAAGACATTGCGCCAATGGCTAATATGAGCTTGAGTTGAACGATGAAAGCTATGTCAGGATAGGCTCCGGGTTCCCATAATTCTTCGTAGTCCCTCCTGAAGGATGGGAGATGCAGAATCCTGTATACGTTCTCCGTTGTCTTCAGATAGCAATCAATGAGCTTGTCGCAAACTTGCTTTTCAGGTAGCTCTTTTGTTGGTATGGTCGGCCAGGCAGGAGTCCTTTTGGCTTTAATGACCCTCGCCAGGGCCTTACACTTGAGTAACAGGGGGTAGACATTGGACTTGCTCTCTAGAAGATGAATCTCATTCATGACAAACATGCCTTTGAACTAAAACTAAGGTGAGTGATGTTCAGGGTTTAAACAAGGCTAGGTGAAATGCTTTGCCTACCGTCTGGAAGATGTTGATCCAATGGCTCTGACCAAAGAACCGCGTCTTATGCGTGACGCTCCGTATGAGTCCGGCATTGGTCGAATCTGACGGGTTGTCACGGTGAAAATGAACGGCTCCTCCAGTAATGTGAGATGCGTTGGCAAGAAAATCCGAGTCGGGAACAGCATCCACAGACTGAATCAGAGACCCTGACGCACCTTCAGATCGATCTAGATCGAAGAAACTAGTCCTGTTCTCATCGGAAGCGCTCAGGCTGAGTGTTAAACCATCTTGACTTCCAGAGGCCAGAGGGCTGATGACGTTTCTTGAAGCTGCATTTGAACCGTGACTTCGTATTGCCAACGCGTCATTGGGGTTGGAATCCAGACGAGACTGTGCTTGAGGACGCGATTCAAGAGAGAAAACGCCGATTTGGCTGTGTCCAGGTGATTGTCCGGCTGCAAGAGGTTGCTCCACCAGGTGGTGATTCTCATAGACGCAGGTCTCCGTTTTAGACCGGATACAGTTGCCACAGGGCCGTTGCCTGTTACACCTGAGCTTGCGCTTTCTACAGAGCGCACATGATCTGTAGTTTTATTTTATCCCCTAGTTAGATGAGATGTCGTGAGATTAAAGCTGAGGTGCATACTTGCATCGCAGGTCTCCGTCGTCGTCGCTCTACCTCGACGACCAGAGTTTTCGGTCTATGGTCCATTGGCTGGTCGTCGTCTCGGAGTAACTCTAGATTTGGTAATCGGTATTTTCGATAAGACTTGAGTTGCAGTGCAGGTAAAGGAAGTTGAGGGATTGAGGGACTGGCTCATTACCTCACGGACTCGGGAAATTCCCAGATGGGGATTGAAGTCCGAGTCGGACCGGATTTTGATTTTTACCAGCCCGCGAAATTGTTCGGACATATGACTCAGCTATTTCCTGATTTGGCAGAACCCCGACTTACACGCAATCCCTCGACAGAAGCTGTTGGATAGACTGAAAGTTTTCAGCTCGATGTCAAAATTCCATCTCCGAGATGTGGATTAAGGAGCCTGATAGTACGGCGTTTTTCGGGGACCGAGTAATTCCTTCAGTCTTGAACCGCTATTTCTTTTATTATAAGAGACGAGCGTTTCCTGGTTATCAATCGCATCTCCGTCCACCATGATCAAGCCGCATTCACTCTTCCCAAGCACGATCTGTTCAGATCCAAATAAGGAGACTTTAAATCGTACAACATTTCACCATGTCATCATCACTGTCAGACGAGAAAACGACACCTTTCCCAGAGGAGCAAGCGGACCTTGGCCAGCAAACCTTGCCCTTGTCCAAGGACGAACTAGAGCCCGCGCCTGATGGTGGACTCAGAGCATGGCTCGTCGCTCTTGGGGCTGCCTCCATCTTTTTCTGCTGTATGGGCTTTTCCAATTCTTTCGGCACATTTACGCAGTACTACCTGACTCACCAACTGAGTGATCGATCTCCCGATGATGTGGCCTGGATTGGTTCCCTATCTGCATTTCTGCAGTTCTTTGTAGGAATGATTGGAGGTCCCATGTTTGATCGTTATGGTTCAAAGGTATGTATAATATCCATCCTGCTTTAATGAAAAGGAAAACAGCTCTCACTTCGGAGATTTCTTATAACTAATCGTGTATTAGGTTATCCACCCGGCAGCTGTCATTTATATCTTCGCCGTCATGATGTTGAGTCTATGTAAGACGTACTGGCAAATTATGCTCGTGCAAGGCGTCCTAATGGGCGGCACTATGGGATTCCTGCAGTTTCCAGCCATGGGCAGCTTGTCGCAGTATTTCGATAAGAAGAGAGCTGCTGCTTTCGGTGTGGCGATATCTGGCTCCTCTGTCGGCGGCATCATTATGCCTATTGCCGTGTCCAAGATGCTCAACAGCTCCTCCCTGGGCTTTGGATGGACAGTGAGGATTATAGGATTCCTCATGATACCATTCATTGCATTTTCTATTGCAGTCATCAGAGCTCGTCTGCCACCAAGCGCTGCATCGTTCCTTATCCCTTCAGCGTTCCTCGAAGCAAGGTACAATTTCATCGTCATCTCCACCTTTTTCGTGTTCATCGGCATGTTTATGCCTATCATCTTCCTTCCAACATATGCCGTGTCACGAGGCATGGGCGCAACACTTGCTGGTTACTTGCCCGCCATCCTCAACGCTGCATCCACGTTTGGCCGTATTATCCCGGGAGTGCTGGCGGATAAATACGGGAGGCTGAATGTGTATGCCTTTGGGTCATTCATCACCAGCATCGTCATTTTCTGTATGACAGCGACAAAGAACAACGCGGGAATCATTGCATATGCTGCAGTTTTTGGCTTTACTTCTGGGACAATTATATCCGGGGCAACAGTGTCCATCACAGGATGTGCCAAGGACCCACGCAATATCGGTACTTATACCGGCATGGGTTTGGCATTGGGTGCCATTGGTGCATTGATTGGGCCTCCCATCGATGGTGCCTTTGTGAAACATTATGTTGGATTCTTTGAAGCAGCCATGTTTAGCGGCGCCATGTGCCTCTTTGGTGGCATTGTCGTTCTTATGGCTAAACTTGCGTCCCCTGAAGGATTTTTCAGCAGATCGTGAGCCGGTTATATAGCATTTGCTAAGCGTATGAGATTTAGAAAGGAATTCGGGGTGAGAATAAGATTGGAAGGTATATCTCAGCTCACTGGTATTTGGGAAATAGAAATAATAATAGAGGCTCGGCGTTTGTTTAGGAAGACAGATATTATAGTTGCTTCGACTTTCCCCTTTTCAGTAAATATACACAAATTCGTCATTCTCGCGGTCTGTGAGGTCCAAGAAGGCGTTTTGCCCAATGTGATCCTCTCTCTCGCCGGCTCCCTCATCATCCTGAAGCAACCCATTCTCGTCATGCCGGGCTGTGCGGTAGTGGTTTTGCATAGATCGATCGATGATGACTGCCTCCTTTCCATTGCGCACGCGTGCTTTAGCTTGCAACTTATTGAGGAGAATGAGATTGGCCCACTGGATTAATATTACTCCAACCAAGGCTGAGAACACACCAAGGCATGAACGCAGACCGGGTTTATATGCAGGCGCATCTCTGTCATTGAATAGGATAGGGCCGATAATGTTGCCGACAGAGCTAGCCGCGTTGTACACACTCATGATGATTGACTTTTTCGTTGTTCCAGCAGTATTTCCTACGATCCAGGAGACGATGAGAGGGTTACCTGCAAAGATGAAAGCCAGAAGATAGTATCCAGCAAGTAGTGCTCCCTGGCTTGAATCTCCTCGTGGAACACAGTAGAGAATAACCAGTCCGGCCACAACTGGCAGCATAAAGACAGCTAATATGGCCCCCTTTATCTTTGCTTTTTGAGCCAAAAAGCTTGCGAGAAGGATAAGAATGGTTTGGAGGGCTCCAAACGGCATGTTGAGTAAGCTGGCCTTGTATTTGTCAAAGCCAAGTCCATTGATGATCAGAGGGCCAAAGGTGTTGGTAACGCTTGCCCCTATATTGAGCAACAACGTGATTCCGAACCAGAGATAAGTCTTGGGCTCCAGAGCAGCCTCGATAACGTGTTTCCACTTGAACTCTCGGTTACCGGTGCCTGTCTGGTTGGCGCGAAGCCGCTCGATTGCCTTTGGTTTCTCTTCTTCGGTCAAAAATCTTGCAGAGAGAATGTCGTTGTCCAGTTTCCAGTAAACAAAAGGGACAGAGATAACCGTGAGAAGGCCAACGAAGAGAAAGATGCTGAGTAGATACCGCATTAACTAAGTCTCCCAAGCTCTAGTGTAGGCGACGAGTACTTACATTTGCCACTCCCTCAAGACTTTGGATTGAATCCGTCCTAGACCATACGAAACGGCGGCAGCAAAAATCGTAGCGGCGCCGTTGGTTCCATACCACGCAGCAACACGGATCGGCTGCTCAGCTCGTCGATACCAGTGGCTTGTGATGACGCTGAATAAAGGCAAGCAACCACCCTCGAACAAGCCAAGGAAGAAACGGGCTGCCATTAATCCCGAAAAGGTGTTGCATGCCGCCATTGATGTTTGAGCAATACCCCATCCGAGACAAAGGATAGGCATCAAGATACGGTGAGGTACCTTGACGATGAGGAAAGACGAAAATGGCTGGCATATCAACTGGGCGATTGGGCCGATAGACCCAATGAGAGAGTATTGTCCGCCACTGAGGTGCGTGTCTTCTTTGAGCCCATATGTCGCGCCAAATCCCAGCACGGATTTGTCCTTTGCTCGTTAGATGTTATCCTACACGTATTGCCAACATGATCTCATGAAGTCAATCTTACAAGAATCTGAAGGAAATAAACCCAAACCAGGATGACCAATATGACCCTATCAGTCTTTCGCAGAATCCGACGGTTCTCTTCCTCGGACACTTCAATCTTTTGGTCGCCGATGATGGCCAGAGCGCGATCAGCTCCTTTCTTACTGGACTGGCCATCTCGTCGAGAAGGGCCTGGGAGATGGCTGTGTTCTGCGTGCTGCACTTCTGTTGGTCGCTTATCGTCGGGGGAATCCATCGTGGTCGCCGTCGATGTCGTCGATAAGGATGATAGTAACTCTACTTATTGCAAGGAAAAGACGCGCAACAGGACATGGATGAAAAGGAAAGAAAGCACCAAACCGGCTTGCACGCGGTAAACAAAAAAAACTACCAAAGCTCTGTGATGGTCTTGTCTAACCAGCGTTGATCAAGGGAGGCTCACGCGGAACCTTTTATATGGTTATCGGTTTATCTGCCTCTGCCGTCGGTAGTTCAGGCACTTCCAGGCCAGCCATCCGCTAAAGATTGCCCAAACGGTTCAGCGCGGGGGGCATTTTGCTGCACCCCGCATTCTAGACTCTAACGAGGGGGTCCGCTAGAGGACCTCCAGTAGTTTAATATTTGAGTGCTAAGATTACTGGTAAAATCAGATCAAATACGGTTCAACCTTATAGGTTTAGATCCATATGCCCATGTAGTAATGAGATATCTTTTCTATAACTGATGCTTACACGGCAAACGTTTCTTCTCCCATTCAAGTAGCGGTAATGTTACTGCGTGCATGTAAGGGAGCTTCATCATTGTCCCGACGGCGAGACAGCTATCGCAGCGGATCTAGAGATGAGCCGGATTTACGCGCCCGTTTGGAAATGATAAACTACTAAAAGTTCCAATGCTACGCTGGAAGCTCTGCTTATGACGTGTGCAGCGTCTTATTGAATTGCCGAGAGCCTAAATCAACGTGACAAGGGCTATGACTCGTCAGGAATGCGGAGGAGGCATCCAAAAACCCCAAGGCCAAAGAGGGGATTACGAGGAAGCAATTGATTGGATGCCTAAGTACCTGGACAAGACAGCAAAATAGATGTGCACAATGATGAGTTACTCTGACCGTGTCGAAATATATATTTATTTCAATGAGAGACTTCACTACTAAAATTGGCATAGTATCTACTTCATATTTGCATTCAGCGTTGAGATGTATTACTTCAATGGTACCGGATCGTCTAACGGAATCCCCTACCGGATAGACTTGAGCTGTATCTTCATGCTGATAAGATCCCGATATTGAGTATACACCTAGTGCCGAAGTATACATATGTAGAGATAATACCCATCATCTTTCCGGAGGATTGGATGGGAATGTGAGTCTTAAGCCCTGACATATCCGTGTCTTTGCGCACGTAGAGGGACATCTTTTATAAATACACATCCGCAGAAAGTATTTAGTAGTTTCGTGTGTCACCACTAATATCTGTCCACAAAACAAGTATCTCGGTGAAGAAGCTCATTATATACATGTATATATGCTTAAAAGACGTGGGTGTTTCTTTAATCGCGTCTATTATTAGATGCATATCGGCGTGTTGTCCAGCATAATCGTTACTATAAATCTGTACATACAGTCTTTAATGAAATATGGTTCAAACAGAAATATGAACAACTTTTACCTAATATTATTAAGCATGGCTATAGACAGCGCTGCGAACAACTTTGAACTATGATCCTAGCAGCATGACATCAAAGATCGACTTTCATCATAGACCCTTGCTGTTGAGATTAGGAGATAATATCAGGAGATGCCTACAGGGTGCTAGAATGTCCACGTCTGGACACTAGAAAAACAATCTTCATTGGAGCACACGTCTCATTTTGTATTTTCGATTGCCATGAAGGTTAATACAGCTTTTCGAGCAACGACGGCTCTCGAGGTCTTAACCTGGCTCGTCGTGGCCATGCTTAAAACTAAACTTTCCAAGGGTGTACACTAATTACTGGGCCTATTCGGCTGCTGTTATTAAGACGTTCCATGCTCCATTCTAGTTTCTTTTAATAGAAAAGCCATGGCGACCGCTACCATGAGTCAAAATTCTAGTCTACGTTTTGGGTCCGTTTTTCTGAAGCAAGGATCTACTGAGTTGGTGCAGGTGGACGCGCACTCACCACTGACTCAATTGCAGTGACAAAAAAGGGGTAGGAAAGTTTAACATGGCCCCGAGGCTGCCGAGCCATTTAATATCCACCTAATGGATATCTCTACATAGGATATTATGGGGTAAAAAAAAAGAAAAGTTCCGTCTGATTCAGTCACTGCTGGGTAAAAGGGGAGGAAACTCAAAGGACAGCAAAGTAGCAATTGTAGATGGGCTTGTAAGCTTTACGTACCCAGCATGTTATATGCAAGTGCTCGTTTAACTGGGGAATCAGAGATCGATGTTCCATTCTTTTGGCCGTGCGGGCGTGCTGGGCGCATGCAATCAATCTTGATGGTAAGCAATCTCGATTTGTAGCGGGCCTTGCGGGCTGTGGAGCGCAAACCGCGAAGCTTGTCTTTGCCACTAGCTACCTCGTATCAAAATGGAGGTTGGCGGTCGGATTAATAGTAATGGCTGTCATAAAATAAAATCGAACAGATGATCTGTCTGAGAAGGGTGTTTGGTTCTTTTGGCTTGAAAGAAGAGCCGTAAAGGCATTGATAAGCTGATCGTCTTCGATATCATCATCTTATTTGCCGGCTAGATATTGTCCGCGGAAGCGCCATAAGAATGATACCGATTGCTAGCGTGCTAGCTTATCTTTGTGCGGCCAGCCGTCATGGCCCCTGCAGACAATTAACTCGCAACGGACAACTCATGGGAATCGCGCCGATGGCTCTTGGCATCGGGGTCCGATGCTGTGCCTGCGTACGTATGCGTGTCTCCCACAGTCTGCGGGCCCGGACCGGGACTGGGTAGCGGTGGGACACGCGGGGCCGGCAGCACAGTGAGAAGACGGCGCTGAATCGGACAGTGACAAGGTCCGAGCTGAGGTTTGCATAGGCAGAGCCAAGCCGGGGAGGCTCAACATTGACGCAGCGGCTGCAGGCGCCTGCAAGGTATCCCGTACGGAGCTGCAACTTAATCAAGGCGGAAGCGGCGGGTAACGTGTGCGGTCCTGGCTCGCGGTATGTCGTCTACTGCGGTGAAGGTGACGGAGGCCATGCAGGCTGCCGATCATTCGCAGAGAGGGTCAAAGCTCCGTACGCCCAGGCATGAGACCATCGTCGTTATCAGCCAATTGTTTGTTGCCAGGCGGACACCTGCAGGACTCTGGCACGATATACTCGTACTCGTACCCCCCTTGATGATGCCGCTATCGAAGCATGACCCTCGCATCTCTTCCCCAAGCACAAGCAAGCCGAGTCAGCCAAGAGGCCAAGCTCTGGGAAATCGGTGAATGCGACTCGCCGCCTCGGCACGCTGAGACGTGCTCCAAGTGTCCCGCATGCTGGCTCCACCGCGATCGTCAGCAACCCTGTCAGGCTCGATGGTTATAAAAAGCTTGAGGGGGAAAATCAAGGAAATCGCACAGCAGCTGGTGGGCCTATGGATCCACGTAGGCCTCGGTGGTTCTGGGGAGCTTTAGCAGGCTGTGTCTTGCAACTTGTTTTCGTCTGACGGGGTGGGAAAAACGAGGTTCTGGTCAGATGGATATCAATGATTGAAGAATTCCATGATGGATGGAGCAACTTCCAGCGTCTTCTGTCGGATCGCTTGCAGTGACATGTGGCAGCAGGGCGGCTAAGCTGGAAGAGGCACTCCGGAGGCTCCCTGTGCCTAGTGGTGTGGCGCTAACCGAGGCGCTATCGCCTCAATGTGTGTTCATGTTTGCCGCCATGCGGGTAGAAAATGGAGCGAAAAGATTTCACAGGTTGCAGTGGGTGAGAAAAGAGGGCAGAAGCAGAAATTGTGGCTGCAGAGATGCCCTGAAGGCGCTGCATCGTCGGCGAAAAGCGCACCGTTGGGCGCCACAGAGGGTTAGCCATGGACAAAACGGGCATTCATGGCGCTGTCTGTCCCTGGCAGGTTTCCCGGAATATGCTCGCCTCGCCGGGAAGATTTTTTCTAGCCACATTAGTGGTTCCGCCTGGTGCTATCAATATCAGTGATGTGACTACATGTCCACTACTAGTAGCCCATAGTTTGAGGCTATACTGGGACTCCGTAATGCTGGGCTAACACAACCTGGAATAGCCAGCAACCAGTTTTGCCATCAAATCATGAGGAGGTTAAAAAAAAAAACTCGCTCAAGGAATGGAAACATCGTCTCCTCTTTTCCCCCTTGCGTCTACTCTGTTTTTAAGCCTGGATCCCCGCCCTGAGCTGGACAGAACCTTGTCTCTCGTTAAATTTCTTGGCTGCCCAGATCTTTGCTTCTAAGCAAACGGCATCGTTTCGTCACTCGCTCCACACGCCGTCACTTACGCCAGCAAACACCACGCCGATCACCTCGGACCCTGTGCTTCTGACATCGACTTTATTGTATTAGGGCCAGCTTTGGCTTGTGGAGAGCCTCCCGTTGGATCCGATGTCTGGATGCCATTGATCCTTACTAGATCTAGCACATCTGTTTCCCCCTCGCTGCATCTGTGTCTCTGGTGCTCTTATATACTATACCACGGCCAACGGTTTCTCATTTTCCCCATTTTATCCACCGACCTTTTTTTGAGCTTGAGCCAACTACATACATACGCTTCCGACTGCGGGACAGTTCGATAATTCAAAATCACCATGGCTGGAGAGCCATTTCCTCCGGTCCCTCCCCTTCCTGCTGCCCCTGCCGCCTCCCATCAGTATCGTGGTTCTTCAGAGATGAATCGGATAAAAGAACACGACGGTGAGGCGTATGACGGCAAGTTTGACGACCAATACGACGAAAAGTATGATGAAAAGTATGAGGCTCCGACACTCGACACCTTCAACACCTTAAATACGCTGGCTCCTACTCATGATGATGGCAATGGTGCTGTGACACCGATGAGCCAGCGTGCTGAGGCAAATCGCCTTAACGATGATCTTGAGCTTCTCCGCGCTGAGCGCATGGTCTCAAACCAGGAACATGACAACGCCTCCAAGTCACGGACAAGAAATCGGCATCACAACCCCGAGCCTGAGGATGCTTTTAACCAGGCCCCCACAGAAGCCGCGCCGGAGAAGAAGAAAAACAGAGACGCTGCCCTCTATAAACTATGGCTCTTCATTAGCAAATTTCCTCGCTTCTTCCGGTACATCATTTACCTTATCCCTGGTGCTGCCTTGTTACTAGCCCCTGTCCTGCTCGGTACGTTCAAGTTCAATGGAACTGAGCACGCCGTGGGCGGCACAGGAGGCGTGTACATCATGTGGTTCGGCATTTGGCTTGAAATCGTGTGGTGCTCACTTTGGGTGACTCGGATGATTACGAATCTTATTCCGCCTCTATTCCATAGTGTTGCTCGAATGGTCGGATCGACCAATGCCCACAAGTGGCGGGACATTGGACAGCGTCTTGAGCTGCACACAGCCATGTTTCTATGGTGGCTCGCCATTCTCATCTCCTTCAAGCCCACGATGGACGGACATCGCGCCCCCGTCCCAGATGGCGATTCTGGAAACGTTCACATGCACTGGATCAGCGTCGTCAACAAAGTCATCATTGCTCTCTTCGTCCTGGCCGCGCTCAACTTTGTGGAAAAGATTCTTATCCAGTGGATTGCCCAAAGCTTTCACCAGCGGACGTACGCCACTAGAATCGAGAACAACAAGGCTGATATCCGCCAACTCGTCTGCCTTTTTGAATACGCAAAGTCCAAGCTCGAAAGCACTGATGCCTTTTGGAAGGGCAACGTCGGCAATCCCTCTAGCAGCGGCTTGCAGACGCCCATGAAAGCTTTCCACAACAATGCACGTCATGTGCTGGGCAAAGTTGGACACGCTGCTGGCAGAGTCGGCAACGATCTTCTGGGTCGAAAAGGCGCTGACAATAATCACCCTCGCAGGATAGTAGCTGAGCTGCTACGCAACACTGGTTCGGCGCACACTCTTGCCCGCCTGATCTACCGTAGCGTAGTTCGTGAGGGCCGCGAGACTGTTCATCTGGAAGACCTGCAGGCTGGCTTTGAAACAGTAGAGGAAGCAGAAGCGGCTTTCAGCATGTTCGACAAAGATCTCAACGGTGATATTTCTATGGATGAGTTTGAGGCTGTCTGCAACGAAATTCACCTCGAAAAGAAAGCCATCGCAGCATCACTCAAGGATCTCGACTCCGTCATCCAAAAGCTTGACAAAGTTTTTCTGTTTGTCATCGTCGTCATTGCCATCATCGTCTTCGTCGCTATCCTGTCCGACTCGACGGCCGCTGGCCTTGCGTCTGCAGGCTCCTCGATTCTCGGTCTGGCATGGATGCTGCAGGCGACAGCCCAAGAATTCCTCCAGTCCATCATCTTCGTCTTCATCAAACATCCATTTGACGTGGGCGACCGAGTCACCATCTACGGCAACACCGGAGCCACACTGACAGGTGATGACTATTATGTCACTGAAATCTCCCTGCTTTATACCGAGTTCAAAAAGATGCAGGGTCATATTGTCCAAGCCCCGAACTCGCTGCTCAATACCGTCTTCATCCTCAATCAGCGACGATCCAACGGACTTTCGGACGTCATCCCACTCGAGATGCGATTTGGGACGCCGGCTCACTTGATCGACGACCTCAAAGCCAGGATGCTGGAATTTGTAAAGGACAACAAGCGGGATTACCAGCCAAGCATCATCACCGAAATGACTGGTTTCAAAGAAGTACGATCGTGCACTATGAACATGGTCTTCTTCCACAAGAGCAGCTTCCAAAACGAACTTCTTCGACTGAACCGCCACAACAAATTTGTCACGGAGCTCATGTACCAGATGGTCCAGGTGGGCATCGAGGCACCCCTTCGAGTCGACCCTGGTGGAAGCCGGGAGCATCCCATGTACTGGGCCAATATGCCTGCGCCGCCTGCATATGGTAGCAGCAACAGCGACACTCAGTCCCAAGGCCGGCCTCGCGCTACCTCGAGCATTCACAGTGTGCCGAATCAAGAACCCATCACTGGAGGGTTCCAAGATGTGTTTGAGAAGCGACGAGAACATGTCCACATGCAGAGGATGGCTTCTATCCGAGAGAAGGAGAGGGGACTGCAGGAGGAGGAGGACGCAGTGGCTCAAGCGGCTACTACATCAGCACTGGCCCCAGCCATGTCAGTCGACTCTCAAAACCAATCGCGGTCTCGCTTCTTTGGGCGGGCACGGAGCGGAACTAGGAGCATCAACAGTCACAAGGACATGGTCTAACCCTGTGGTGCACTCTATTTTATGATATTGACGGCCGGCTTCTATTTCTGCCTTGTCCTTTGTTTTTCATTTTCTTTTTCAACGACTCTAGAGCATAGATTGAATGGTTTGCTGGGGCCAAACCTTGAACGTTGTCATTAGGTTTATTCTGGTTGAAGCGATTTTCTTACTTTCCTTTATCACTCCAGCAAGCTTAGCATTGCGTTTTTCTTTTACGGCGGACAACCGGATGAACAGATTGTCTCTGGACAAATATTATTGGTGGCGCAAAATGATGATTTGAATGGATAAAGCAGTGCTCACTGGCTGAGACAGGTGATTGGAAGCAGCGAAATACGTTGCATCCATATAATGACTAATATGTTATGGATGAATTAGAGAACAGAATGTAGAAACTACACGTGTAGATTAGATGTATAAATCAGCCACGAGCACTTGCTAGAACAATTGAATAGCCAGACATGATATCTTATTTCTGGCATTGATGAACTCTCTTAGAAATTTGAATTCTCGTGAAGAGGCTTGAGGGAATCTTCAACTTCTAGATGAGTGTAACTGTCCTCTCTGGTGTCAATATGGCCGGCCAGACGCTCTTGAACCACTCCTCCCTCTTTGCCTGTGCATTGTGTGTAATCGTCAACAAACCTATCCTCTCAAAGGTATCAGGCTGGCCCTTGATTTCTGTCAATACCAGAAAAGCATCTGCATCGATTCCCCTTTCGCCAGTTTTCGCCTTTCGTACTCCCCCACCTCGCCCTTCAAAACGATGGACATATAGCAAATGGCATGGAGCCAGCTTACACGATCCTTTGCCAATGCACGAGAAGAAGCCATATCGGGCCGCGTCATCAATCAATGCATCAGCAAAAAAACCAAGACTTGCGCCCATCACATCCAGCCGGGGCTCCGTGAACTCGCAAGGCACCCAGCCTTCTGCTGGCAACGGAAATGTTTCATTCGTATATAGAGTATAATCTGCGCGGGGGAAGCCAGCCTTACCTTTCCTACCAGCGGGCGTGGTACATCCTCGACAGCGAATACGCCAGAATGTGCGTCCCAGAGTTGCCTTGAGGCGGATGAAGCCAGAGGTCACTTGGCCAAAGTCATCTTGCCCGGCGACCACACATTCTGCAGCTTCGATTCTTCCCTCGAAAGATTTTGAGAATCTTGTTGCTGGGGCGATGAAGCCCAGTCCGGATGGTGAATCGATGCTTGCCCATGACCAAGATGGCGCTCTCCAGTCTTCGCCTCTTGGTCGATGCTTTGAGAGTGGTGCTCTTACATACCAGAGTAAACCCTCCATCAAGGTACTGCGCCATATGCCCGCCAAATACCCATCTCCCATGTTTTCAGCAAGAATCCTGGCCGTCGCGGAAAGCGCAGGAAGTTTGTCGGATCCCTTGGTCAGATTGAGCTTTGCATATGTTTCAACGACTTCCATCCAATTGCGATACAAAAGATTGGTGAAGTCCTGACCGACAAGACCACCACCATTCTCGTCTGGCTTCAAACTCGCCGGCCCCTTGAGACTCGCAACGTTCAACCCTCTCGGGGCGGGCGAAAAATGTGGTGCAATTTGGCCGGAGCCGCATTCGCATTGAAGTGTTTCCTGGCATCCGACTTGAAACTCGGATTTATTGCAGTAGAGAAGGCGGCGAGAGAGCATTCGTTCTTGGTAGACCCATGCGCGACTGAAGAGAGGGAAGTGCTTGAAAAAGGATGCCTCCATATTTTTGGTACTCTTTCCTGCACCGTTGCAATCTCTGATGCCGACATATACATCCGGTTGTCCCAGCTCTTTTATGACGATGCAGTGATCCGGTCTCGTCTTGGAGAAACATCCGCCAAATGAGCCGGGGGATGCGGATGCAGCTATGGTGATGTAGCTATTCCGGTATATGTTGCCCATTTTGGTAGATTCTACTTCCCAGTCACTGCGAGAATCCTGAATAATGCAAAGGGAATCGATCCATAGATATTCAATGCAGAGTTTTCGGCATATAATAACGGCATCTTGAAACGTCTTGGGCAGTTTTGTCCATGGAATCAAGTCGTAATAATCGTTGATGGTAGATGACAATGTTTTTGTATGGATCAGCGTCGGATCGCCCCAGCAGTGAGAAAGGCAGGCATATGTTCCAATCTTGCCTTCAGTTGTCACTAATTTTATCCCAACATCAGTGCTGGAGTTGCTGATTTCGGTCACATGGAGGAGTCTTTTGGGAAGCGCGACGTTTCGCCCAGAGTTGCAGCTCGAGTGACCATCTTCACATTGTTTTATAAGTTTGGTTGCTCTATCGAAAGACGTGGAAGAAGATGTGTCTCCAGTTAGCAGGTTTGATGGAGGCATGCCGAAGACTCTCATCTTTGCCCCTAGGTATCCAGAGGTTAGCAGTGAAGAGAATCCATAGGGGTTCTTCATCTGAACCAACGTCTAAATTTGACTAACCTCTGGGATAAAAGAATTGAATATATCGAGAACTCTCATTTTGGGCAGTGACCTCTAATGTAAATTGTGCTCCAGTCCATCTAAGTTGAGTATTGTCTGGGCTGAATTCCGGGTAGGCTTCGAACATTCCCGATAAGAGAAGACTCAGAAATTTGCACCCTCTGCACCCACGGCCTGCCGAAAGAGTGACATGGTCGAACTGGAAAGGAGCTGTGTTGATTGAGGGTGCTTTGCGATGCCTATAGGGAAGGTTAGTCGAAAGACTTTACTGATTGTGGGCTACTTGCTTGTCGTCTGAAGGTTTTGGGCAATTGAAGGTGCAGTTGGATGTGGCTGATGCAAAATAATCTACACCTATTTGATCTGCTTTCGCATGATTTGCTGTATTAATAACATCTTGGATAGAGACTGCGACGTATTCCATTTTGGCAAAGAAATAGGTGGAATAAGTAAGATGTGTCAACCTGGAAGGGGGAAGAGGAGGTTCGAGTACCCCGCGGATTGCAGCAAGTGCCTCCCGTTTTGATGCTGACGGGAGTTTCAGGTTGGAGGTGACATTTTGTTCTTTTACATGAGAGTGGCCATCCGGAGCCTTGATTTGTAGCAAGAGTTTTTTTTTTTAATAAAAAAAATCGTAACTACCTACTTACCTATTTAAGTAAATATTCAGATATATGTACACAAGGTTCTATCTAAATGGCATGCAGTGTATCCTTTGTCCGTTAGAGGTATCAATTAGTCTTTCTTTCTAGAGCAAATCGCAGCGATATTATCGACCGATATACTGAGAATCTTCATTGTCTGTTCATTTACAACTACCTTCCTAGAATAATACAGAGTGAGATGCGGCATAAATGATATTAGAGCTCCGCCAAACCAAAGGATTTCTAGAAGATGATTTGGGGCTGTGGTGGTGATGACAACGACAAGGGCAAAGCGAGGTGCTGCGGACCCATGCGAAAAGGCTTCCAGGTTGTACTCATATACGAAGCATTGTTGATATATGACCAATGACAGAGACAGACGAATCAAAGAAGCTTCCCATAGAACAAAGCCCTGGTGAAAGAAGCTGTCCGAGAATGGACTAGAGGCCGAAGTGTGCCTAACAAGGCGTCCATTGGATGCAGTTGCAATTCCAATAGCGATGGATGGATTCCATGTTAGCAGCCCCCCCGCCTGGACCCTTCGAGAGCCCCAGCCGCAGTGGCTTGGATGCATGTTAGCAGAGCGGGATCAGCTTCAGCTCGGCCCTTCATTTGCTGCATTTGCAAGCTGTCAGCTCTTTGTTTATTTTTATCTTTTTTAATCTACCGGCAGCGAACAGCTTGGCCGCTCTCGTTCTGGTCCCTGCTGCTTGGATCCTTTGTTTGGACGCATTTCATCTTGCGAGCGACATTGAATGCCGGGCTACTCGGGCTCTTGTTCTTTCTGCGATCAAATACAGCGCTTCCCCATGCATAGCGTTGACGATTCTTGTTCTTCCGCGGTGATGCGACAAAGGAGCAGCTGAACGATCCGATCCGATCCGATACTACGCTTTTAGACACGCATTCAGGCCGAGACGTCTTGCATTCTAATTTATGATACGACTGGCGGAGGCAACTTCTGCGTTTGCTGCTTGTTTGGACTGAAGAGCAGAGCAGCGGCTTATCATGGCCACTCTCCCAACTGGCTGGGAGTGGGACTATGACGGCAGTCGATGGCTCTACCGATACAAGCCTACCGGTCATGTCCAGTACCATTTCCCTAATGCGGGCGACGAGTTCCCCGACTATATCGACGCCAGGTCTCCGGCGCCAGACCTCGCTCCCGAGGAGCGGCTCGAGTCGCAGCAACAAGTCAAACGACATGCCAGCGTCAGCGGGACCGGCCGCGCTGAGGATAGAGATGGATGGAGATCGCGAATGTCCGCAACGGCGCAACCCGTCAGTGCAGTCTGGGAGGACGATTTTGGGAGGGAGGACAGTCATGTGGAGGAGCCCGAGGAAGAGGAGGGAGTGTTTCAGCCCGAGAACTTCATGTTTCTGGGTCCAGGCGCATATACGGATGTAAGCCCGCTGAATGAAGAGGAGGAAGAGGCAGCGAGGAGGACAGTGGTGGGAGAGCTAAAGGCTGGACAATCGGCGGATACTAGAGGTGTCAGCCCCATGGTGAGCCAGAATACGACGCCAATGACACGGACGACCGAGACTGTGGCCAGTGGATCTACGACTGTCGTGGATCGACGAGCTGTTGAGCCACCACCCGTAATGCATCATGAGGAGCAAACAACATTGGTATCCCCGCAGGAGTATGTCATGGGAGGTGATATCGTGGGAGAGGCGAGTGCACCAATTGATGATGGAGGCTACCACTATGAGATGTACGAGCTTCCGGTTGAAACTGCTATCCCGATGCATCTCCAGTTTGATCCCGTGGGTTTCGTGGCCGAGATGCCGACGGAGCACACAGCATCCGCCCGTGTCGAGACACACCCCGACCCCATTGAACTGGCGGATAACTACGTTATGGCGCCGATTGAGACGGAACCACGGCCTGGCTATGTAGAGCTGCCGGTTGAGTTTACTCCTTTGGAGGATGGAGCTGTGAGACAAGAAACATTGACAGAGGAACAACAGTTGGAGCTGCGGCGACAGGAGGTGAGACGACAGCAAGAGGAGAGGCAGCGTGGGGTACAACAGAGACAAGAGGAGCGGAAGAGACGGGAAGAAGAAGAGTTGCAAAGGGAGCTGCAGCAGCAACAGCAGCAGCAGAGCGAAGTCCAGAGCCCATCTCAAGAACAAGGCAACGACGTCCCAAACCAGTTCAAGATTGCAAGGAAACCGACACTTCGAGAATCCAGCTCCGCTTACAATGCGTATGCCGACAGAGGCCAGACGCAGGAGGACTATCAAGCTTATGCGCCAGGCCAAGCTTTTCAGCAAACTGTTCAGCTCGCGAATGCACTTCCGGCACGGATAATGAGCCCAGCTCTGCAACGAGAGGCATCTCTCAACTTGAGCATGAGGCCGAGTGCCGAGTCCACGCCACCGGTGGACCGATTCCCCTCTGTTCTGAAGCCAGCTAGGAACTCAGTCGTTCAGCAACAGCAACAGCAGCCCCCGGCACCGACTCCGAATACCCCTGTGGTTCCACAGAAGCAAAATGATGCACAACTTCAAGATAACTCTGTTCCCGGAGTGGTCAAATACCCTTCCGTTCTTCGGCCTGCTCGGGGGAAGCCTGGACAGGCGCCAGAGGGACAGGACGCCACAAAAGGCCCGGAGCAAGGTTCTAATACAGATCTTTCTAATAGAGATGCTCGATCATCGGGATATAGACTCGTTGCACATGGACAACACCCGCCTTCTATGACACCCGCCCCCGTCCCGACTCCAGCTCCAGCTCCAGTCCCAACCCCGGCCCCAGTTGTCGCACAGCAAATTCCACCACGGAACCCCCCAGCTCCAGCTCAGCAATCTTTTGGCATTGCAACTGCTCAACCACCGGCTCCCATACAAAGGCCATACACGACGGAACCAGGACCATCGAAATCTAATCTACAGATTGCTCAACAATATGCTGCACCCCCTGTCCCACTCAAGGTCGCAGCGCAGCCTCCTTATCCAGTAGAATCAGTTACGATGCCGCAGCCGCCAATTGCTCGTACCGTCACAGCGCCATATCCGCTTGACGACGGTCCGCCGGTCGCGGCCCCGTATGGACCACTACAGAGCCAACAACCTATGAGACCTGCAAGTGCAATGCCTGTTCTTCAGCACCAGTCAGCGGGGTCTGCTCCAGGTCGGCCACAACAGATGCCTATCAGAACAGGCCCTCCGCCTCCCGGGTCTGTGATAGTACCGGCTGGAATGGCGCCGCGCTCGGCCACGGCTGGCCCGGCACAGTATCTTCAACAGCAACGTCGGCCATCTTATCCAGCAGAAGGTGATCCGCGACAGAATGCCGTTCCAGCACAAAACTCCCAGCCTCCCAGGCCGCAGAGTGTCGCTAATCCAGGGGTTTATGCTAATTTTGCGAGCCACCAATCACCAGCGCCCCAACCGCGGCCTGTCCAGCGCCGGGCAACTCAAGATGAGATTTTACCAGTGTCGCCCATACGATCTCGATCAGAGAGTTCTTCATCCGGTCTTCCTATGGAAACACCGTCTCCGCTAGAGTCTCGAAGAGGATCTGCGAATTCATCCGCCTACTTTGCCTCCACACCTGGCTCTCAGAGCTCATCCTCGGTACCCCCTTTGAATACAGCATTGGGGAGACCCCCCTCTCAAGAGCCACTGCAATCTCCAATTCATGGCGGTGCTCCGAATCCCAATGGGAAACAAGCATCCGCGTCTCCTGTTGGCTCTGGGCACGATAGGTCAAAGAGGCACTCGATGCCACAACAACAATTGGCAAATGTGATGCAGGGGAATTCACAGGGCATGGCATCTCCCCAGTCTCAGATGCAACCAAGCCCAGATCAAAGACAAGCTGGGGTGCAACGGTCCCAATCGCTACGTCAATCCAGACCGGGCGATGTGCCTATCCAAAATGCGCCGCAGTCTCCCACGAACATGGGGCCTTCTTCTTCTAGTCACCTCCTGACTAGTATTCAGGAGCATGACGAGACTCAGCATGCTGCAGCTGTAGCCCCGTTGAAGGTTAACCAGAGAAAGGTTCTTACCAAACCACCTCCTTTTGCGACACCTACGTCCCCATTAGATAAACGTGGACCTCAGCAGCAGTTTGTCCAAGGGGCTCCAGCCCCGGGGCCTCTACAGAATCAGGCACAGGTACCGCAGAATAACCAACGGCCGCAAATGGTGTCGCAGATGCCGCCAGGCAATGTACCGCCGCTTCGCCAGAATGTTATTCAAGGTCAAGGAATACCAGTACAGCAAAATGCTATCCAAGGTCAAGGAATGCCTCTGCAGCAAAATATCCAAGGCCAAGGACAAGGCCAAGGAATGCCATTGCAGCAGAATGCCATCCAGGGTCAGAGGATACCTTTACAACAGAATGTTATCCAAGGCCAGGGAATGTCACCGCCTCAGGCAGTGGCTCCTCCCGGGCAGCAGATGGCATATGGCCAAGCCCCTCAGATGCATATTGCGCCACTGTCGGCTCCTCCTTTGAACCAAGGGGGTCCGATGTTGCAATCAGGCCAAATCCAGACTCAGGTAATGCCTATGCAGGGATTACCAGCTGGTCAGCATGCACAGCCTCTTCCGCAGCAGTACCACCAGCAACAGATGTTTCCTCAGACTCTTCCTAATTCGCCTTCAGCGGCTCAGCCTGGTCCTCCTCCACCCTTGCAAACGCAACAGCAGACATCTCCTACTAGTCCCAAGGAGAACAGAAAATCATGGGGAAAGTGGTTCAAGAGTAGTGGATCCAAATCTGCTGCCCAGAGCCCGGTGGTTCAAAAGCCGCAGCATACTTTCCCCCCTGTACCCATCCCACAGCCAATGCCCGGTGCAAACCAGTCATTTCACATGCAAGCGGGAGGTCAGCAATATGCCATGGGCTTTCAAGGCGGACAACCAGCTCCAATGGCTCAGCAGCAAATGCAGTTCCAACAAGGTATGCCAGGAGGTTCTACAATGCATAGTCGTGATACATCAGATGCGGCATCAGTCTCTACGATATCGTCTGACCTGAAGTTTTTGCCATCAAATAACCAAGCGATTGGCCAAGCATCAGCCCATACCAATAACGATGGCTCGACGCAGCAATTTCCTAATGGCATGGCCCCTGCTCCGTTGTTCTCGGGACCGTCTACGCCGGTCAAACCGGTAGCGGCTTCACAAGATAATAAGTGGGCGGGCAAGTCTCCCATAGATTATTCCGGGGGTGGTTGGGGGGATGATGATGACGACGAGTATTGATGATATAGAGAGCATGAGACGTAAAGATTTGAGATGAGATGAGATCTATACCCATTTTCCTTTGTGGCATGGTGTTTTGCATGGGATTGCTCAAGTATAGTGTTAGTATTATGAATGATGTTTCTGTGGATAAGTCTAATATCATGATGTTGATTGACTGAGCGAAGATATAGAGCTGAGGTGTCACCATCTATAGGTCCATATTATCCATCTAAGTAGCTCTAACTACAATGACTTTCTAAGGGAATATTGTCACTGCTATGCACTATAATCGTTATTCTCTTCTAATATGTGTTACTATACGTGCTGCTATATTCCTCTAGTAGCTGGTATTATCGTCCACACCTGTAGCAAACTTGAGGTGCTGAATACCGCCACTACTCTCTCGAATTAGGCAACCATGCTAACAGAGCTGTAGCATTTAGGTAGTTCAGGGAACTCTCACTGAACTGCTATGCACGTGATAGCGCGTTATTGTGGCGTACCGGATAGACTCTCCCCCAAGGTACTCCCTTCTCTCTCTAATGCCCCGCCAGATCCTTCTTCACTGCACTCGAGCTTTGCTACTCAATCTTCTATATCAAGAGACAATGCCATCATAATGACCCGATCGCGGCCGCTCACGCGAGTTGAGCAACTGGTTCTGGAAGAAAACCCCGAATCGCAAGACAGCCAAGCCATCCTCGATGCTCTCAATGCAGAGTTCCGAGCCGCAACGGTACGTACCTCAGCTTGCCGGGGTCGTTTCGCGCGCTGACCAGCATTTTGACCAATTAGTATCACGAGCCCCTTGCATTGCAGCCACAGACCGGGATAGAGAGCGAAGGTGTTGTAGGAGGCGTCGAGGATGCTGATGCTGAGGCTGAGGCTGGAGACTTGGTCATTTCAAGCTCAAGGCAAGCTGTTCTTCGGCAAGATGGTTCCAAGGTTTGTGCAAGCCCCGTAGCACGTATTTATTCCTTATGCAGCGACCCTCTCGTATGACTGCTGCGTTTGTTGGAGACAAATCCAAACCACATAGCGAGAGAGACACGTGAAAGCTGACAAAACCCTGTCAAAAATTAAAGAAGCAGCGGCAAGTTACGCCACATGGATCTGTTGCCACTCCCCATGGCGATGTGAATAATCTCACAGGCACAATTCACAGAGTGGGACGCCAGGACCCCCGGACTCACCAACCAACGTCGCGACCAGGGTCCCGCGAACAAGACTTGGACGATGCTGTCATAGCCGCGAGCAGCCCGTTCGGCCGAAATGCACATTCTCCATCCCCTCCGCACAATCACGATACCTCCAACCAGAGCGACGAACCCCCTGCCGTGCCAATTGGCGCCGGTAGGCCACAAGCAAAAAGGATGGACACGTCACAGCAAACGCCTACGCAGCTCAATGTCGAACGGGACTATGGCCAATTCTACGGACCTCCGCGGTCGAGCCCACCGCCTGATACATTGCGCTCGCATGACGAGCGTGAGCGGACGCTGCAAGCTGACGACACCGGCGCTGTCAATTTTGGGAACCTGAGCCCTGGCGTGCGGCCTTCGTCTCAAGTTTCGGAAGATGCAGGGTTCGAGAATACTCGTGGCGAATGGAGGGTGCCAGACCTGACTTCACAACAGCGGTCAAGCCATGGCTACACTCCCTTGAAGCCCGGCCCTCTGCTGCCAGAGACGCCGATGCCACCGAAGAATCCTTTTGCTGTTCAGCACAACGCAAACGCCGGCGTCCCTTTTGCAGGAACACAACTCTTTGAGCAGACTCCTGTGGTGACTTCTGCTATCAAACTCCACAGCCCTACATCCTCTCGGCCTTCACCAAACATACTACCCGATGCGATTTCTTTGAACATAATCGAGACATCTCCTCTGAGGAACCGAGACAATGTGTCCTCACCAACCGTTGTGCATACATCGAGCCCTAGTCGACCAAATAATATCACTACAAACACAAAAAAGCTTAGGGTGTCTCCAATCCAAGAAGAAGCCTTGGATGGTGATCAAGATGCTCAAGATGACATGATCCCGGAATCACCGACCGCACAGCCGCTGAGGCCCTACGGGAATCGACAACCCCAAGCTCATTATGAGCCAATGAAAAAATCACAAGAACGCAAAGCAGTAGTGGAGGTCCCGCAGGCCATTGACAGTGACTCAGACGATGCCAGTAAAAGAGCGAGGCATAAGAAAAGGATGGAGAAGATAAGACGCCAGGCTGCAGAGGAGATGGAGAGGGTGAGGGTGCAGATACCTTCACGGAGAGATTTAAGCGAAAATCGGAATCGAAAAAGAAGAAAGCTGTCCTCGGGTGGTGAGGAAGAGGTGCTTTCTACTAAAAACGCAAGCTCAGGCCAAACGGAGCTTGCTAATACTGGCAATGAACTACATAGTTCTCGCAAAGCTTCAAGTTTACCTGAACAGAGTCTATCAGCCGGATCCACCAAAGCAACACCAAGGGATGCAATAGTGGGCGATGGCAGCAAAAGAGTTGCAGCTGTTCGACCTGGCAAGAGCAAAGAGGCAGCCTCTGAGGAGATGATCCCTGCTACTAGCCCTGTGAGATCTTTATCAGCAGGAGCTCAGCGTGATCCTCCAGTGGCCTCTGAACCCGAGCTGCCTCCGCTAATCGAGAATGAAGTGAGAGAAAAGGAGGCCCATAACGAATTACATACTTCATCATTGCCTCCACCTCGTCGACATGCGCAAAGAATCTACGGTAGACAAGCACAGAGCCGTCGTCGGCAAAGAATTGTTACTTCTTCAGAACCTAACGAGAGAGCATCAGCCGAGCCTGATCCTGAAGCTCAGAAAGGGGCTGAGATTCCTAGCGATGCACCCGCTATACCTACCAGATCAGCCGTGACTCGCAGATTGGCTAAACAGGGCGAGCCATTGCAGACAAGCAACGCAGAATCAGAGCCACCGAAGTCATCCCCTCCAAGCTTGCGTTCCGCAGCAACAGTAGCAACATCACTTCGGAATCAAATGCGCGAGCGATCCCCTCTCACACCCGTGCACCGTCGTGCGGTAGATCGGGGGGCTCATACGTCGTCGAGCTTAACAGCCTTGTCAACGCCAGTGATCTCTGAGAAAAATACGCCAGATACACAAGCCTCCCCGGTATTTGATCAACCAAAGTCCACTGACAGCGTACCTTCTCCGGTCCAGGGCCGAAAGACGCGGGCTCGAAATCCGGAACGGGAATCAAGTGAGAAGACTCCGCAGCAAGCTGTCAAGCCGACGAAAACGAGCATGCGATCTGCGCGTTTGGAGCCTAGTTCTACCGATGAACTACAACAATCACCGTCAAGCAGTGCTGTTGAATTAGGTATTTCCTCACTGCGATCCAGTAGAGTATTTAAACAAAGCATTGGTTCTACGTTTCGCGGACGAAGACTGTTTGAAGGCATGGTATTTGCAATATCAATGTCGCCTGACAAGGGGAATCAAAAGACGAGAGCAAACCTGGAGACAAAGATTAAGCAGGCCGGTGGTCTCATCTTGGAAACTGGCTTTGAAGAGTTATTTGAGCCTTCTACTGTCATGAGCACCTACGATGTGCCAGTCGCTGAGGATGGACAGGCTCTCAGTCTATCTAAACCAAGTCTAAGCTACGGTTTCACCGCACTGATAGCAGACAGTCACTCGCGAAAAGTCAAGTACATGCAGGCATTAGCTTTGGGATTACCTTGTCTTGCATATCAGTGGGTCATGACTTGCCTTAACAAGGGAGCTCTGATTGATTGGGAGCCTTATCTTCTTGCAGCTGGGTCATCGACCGTCTTAGGGAATGCCGTGAGATCCAGGTGCTTACGCCGATACGATGCAGGAGATGCTAGACTCGTAGAGATAGTTGAGCAACGGCCGCAGCTACTTGCAGGTGAAAAACTCCTTGCCATTGTGGATGAATCAAAGACACGGAATGAGGGGAAGAAGAAGAAGAGCGACGCCGAGAAGAAGCCGTACATGTTTCTTGCCCAGGCACTAGGACCGTCTATCTCATGGGTTTCAACGATACAGCAGGCTCGCGAACTGCTAGAGGCACATGATAAGGCGGGCAAACCGTATACCTGGTTATACATGGATGAGTCTATCGGCACCGTTGAATCGGTACTCACGATATCCGAGCCTACGGGGAAGAAACGGCGGAGATCCCATGGACCACTAGCGACGAGGAATGTTCGTGTTCTGTGCGATGAGCTTATGATTCAGAGCCTCATTCTTGGCCGGATGGCGGAGGAAGACGAGATGGAATACGCAGGGGAGAAGAACTGAGAATCATCGAATGATTTGGCGTCTTGGAATCTCTGGAGAGAATTTTTGACTAACGGCTGGAGCTTCAAATCTAGCACATAGAGTGCGTTTCACGGTGGTATTAGAAGCCATGCATTGTTTTAAAAAGTATGGCTGTTTGGATTTATGGCGTTGGATTGCTGAAAAGGCTGGATTTGAACTCAAGAGTTCATCTGGAAATTGTTTACTTCTGCACCTGTTGGATGAATCAACTTGCTCAAGGAGTAGATCGATGCTCAAAATGTTTGGCTACAATTGCCAATATCCAAGTTACTGAATTCATATCATTTACACCTAATACGATGAGTCATTTCATTAAATATTCTGTCACATATATCATCCACAAATCCTCTACAAATATTCTATAATTAGCCAGTCGTTTACTGATTATGGAGTACGAAGCTCGACTATGCTTATTTTTAGCTTAGCAGTTAAAATCCGCTTCCCTTGTGGTATAATTGACGATCGGCGACCATTCGACGCAAGTCAGATTTCGTCAAAACTCCGCCCCCTGCGGCTCAAAACTGCGGTGTTTCATGCAGCCAGCAAGGCAGCAATGGCATTAGTTAACGTAATGTGGCAGTTACGTATTTCACCTCATTGTATAAGTGTATAGTTGGGGATTATACTGCGTAGAATATCTCGTTTGCCTGTGTCTCCTGTATTGTAAAAGCTTTTTTTCAGCAGCCATCAACACACATCGTTCCAGCTAGGAAACTATAGAAAAGCCATCATGGCAGATTCAATCCCAACATCCACTCTCTGCGATGTCTGCACCGGCATCTTCGCCGGAAGATGGGGCCCTCAGCTGCGCGGCTGGAAGAGGGCCATCAAGAGGCCAAACGCTCCACCCGATCCGTTCAACCCGGAGCCAGCATTCGGAACGGCGTACGATCACGGCATGGAGCCGTACGTGCACCGCAACGGCGCCCCGCCGACGCTCTCGTATCCGCACCACTCGGTTGAGGATCTGCGCAAGTCGGGGGCGTCGTGTGCGCTGTGCCAGACGGTGGTGTTGTCCCTTGATGCTCTTCATCCGCGGAATAACATTAGCATGGACTATATGGAGGGGCGGAAGCCATATGGTGTGGCCGCCTGGGCAAAGGAGGAGATTGCAAAGGCCAAGGGCTATGTCTTTATATACACTGAGAAGAACAAGACAAGCAAGCTCATCTTCAGGTATCATGTCTATGCGGATTGGGCAGCGAATAGGAACATGGATGTGAATCCGATAGTAGGAGAGCGCGAGGGCAATGTGAAGGATATTTCCCTAGACATTCATGGTAAGTTCAAATCCTAGCAAAGAAGATAAGATGAGAGAGGATAATGGCTTTCGCCTCTCTAGTAGTAGTGACTTTGAGCTGACGAGAACTTAGACCTGTCCAAGGAGGACAACAAACACTATATTGATTGGATGGACCAAGGAAGCACCATAGAACGAGTTCACCGGTTTCTCAATGAGACGAGCGACTTTGCCAAGGATCTGCCAAAGAGCCTTGTGCGAGAGCTCCCGACTCGCCTTCTCTATCTGACTGCCGGGACGCCTGAGCCGACGGTGCGACTAATCGATGGAGCCAACGTTTCGCTCGACGTCAACACCCCTTATATCGCCCTTTCTCATAGCTGGGGCAATACTATGCCCATTCAACTGATCGCATCGAGGCTGGCCGAGTTTACCAGTGGGGTTGCGTTTAGTGACCTACCCGCAACGTTTCGTGATGCCGCGGCTTTGACTCTTGAGCTTGGTGTCTCATATCTCTGGATCGACTCCCTTTGCATCGTCCAGGATTCTGCCTCCGACTGGCTCCACGAGGCACAGCGTATGGCTTCCGTATACGCCTTCTCTCACCTCACCATTGCTGCATCAGCCTCCAAAAATCCTACCACGGGTCTGTCACCAAGCCCTCGCCCTCGAACCGTCATCGTCCGCCCGACGTGGACCGGATTCATCCAGGAATGGGGGCTGCAGCCCGGGCAGACGCTCCGAATTACCAACCCGTGGTACGAAGAATTTGACAACACCATTGTCTCTTCCCCCCTAAACCGTCGTGGGTGGACTTATCAAGAATATGCGCTGTCCCCACGCGTGCTGCATTGCACGGATGGTGAATGGTGGTGGAACAGTATCAGCGATGGAATCTACCGCGAGACATCTACCAATCCAACGAGATTCTTCACCGGCCCTGGCAGCATCACCTGGCCGGATAAATTGTCCTTTTTCAACATAGACAAGCGCCGCGGAACCCATACACCGGATATTTGGTTCTGGGATTATCTGGCTTCTCAGTATAATCAACGAGCCCTGACGAAAAGAAAAGACAAGCTGGTGGCATTTGGAGCAGTGGCTCAGCTCTTCGGTCAGATCAATGGCCTGCCCGTGGACAAGCTTGGTGAATATGTCGCCGGCGCATGGCGAAGTTATCTGCCTTTCGGCCTGCATTGGAGCACAGGGGAGAACGCAGAGCGTCATGTGAGCCAGCCAGGTTCCGAAGACGAGGAGTACGTGATTCCATCGTGGTCATGGGCCTCTATAGATGGACTGGTACGTTTCCACGATGGCAAGTCGCTGAAGGAGACGCGAGAGGAGCAAACCGAAGGCATGCCGCGACTGGTGGACGTAAATGTAGTAACAGAAGGAGGGCCATTCGGCCCAGTCAAAAGCGGCTACATCATACTCCACGGCCCAATCTTTCGAATCCGCGTGGCCAAAAAGCCAAGGGACCACAAAGAGAACGGGTTCTATCGCGAGTTTAGGGTCTTGCGGAGCGACGATACGGAAGCGTGGAAGCATGACGGGCAAGCTTTCTCTCTCGACACGTGGAAAGGAAGGCTAGACGAATGGGTGGATGACCGGGAGATGTATCTGATGATAGGATATTTTGAAAAGGACGATGGATATGGCTCTGGATTTGCCATTTTGTTGGATCTTGTCGGGAATGCAACAAACGAGAAAGGTGTGTTCCGCCGGATTGGATCGACTCGGTTTTACTTCGATGGTCTCACAAAGCTTATAAGTGATGTGAGGCAAGATGGCAACGAAGCTCTAAGAGACGGGGAATTCGTTGACTTTGACCCCAAGACTGGGTTTTATACGTATAAAATCGTCTAAGAATAGGCAGCCTGAGGATTGAAATCGTTCATCGGGCCTAAGTGTTCAAGTGTAAGCAGACATGGAGTGCAGCCCTTGCGAGGAGCCAGAGCTGAATAGGAGTAACGTCCTGGCTCCCGATGCATCTGATTAGATCTGCTAAGCACAGCCACGATGGCGGCGCCAGTGCTCTGGAAACGATTCTTGAGACTAGGATAGTAGTGACATCGTGGTGCACGGGAAGTCGTCGGTGGAGAAGGCTCTAGTATAGCGTGCCTGTCAACATTAATTTGGCAAGAACAAAACCTCCGACAAGGGCTATTTGTTCCGCTCGCATATTATATCTGAAATGGAAAAGAAATAGGGTCTAATAGCTGTCTAACAGCAACTTGGTATTAGCGTGGGATTTGCCCAGCTTTGCCATCAGTCTCAAAGATCCGCGCTGGTGCTTCGAAGGATTCGTTCGAATCGACGCTATCTCGGCAATCGAGAGGCTGAGCAGAGCAGATCGGCGCAGGGGGAATAAGCACGATATCAGACTTGCAGCGCAAATCGCAAGCAGGAAATCGACGACAAGCAGCTAATCGGCTTGTTTCATCGCTGCAGCGTCGAACAAACCAATTGAATCAGTTTGTTTCGACCGCTAATGCTGTTGCTGTTTGTTAGTTGCAGCAAAGCCAAGAAAAGTGTAGCATAGTTGATGACCAATCCATCCTAGACCAGCTTCCAAGGCTCCTTGATAAAGAAAGGCCTATACTTGATCAACGTCAATCGTGACTATTGCAAAATGATAGAAATAAAGCAGTTGAACAACTTCTCAGAAGAACGGTGCCGCTGAGAACCGCAACGCCACTCCCGTCCGTCCATGCTTTATATGATCCCCACGATATCAATGTACTCTCCCCTTTTGGCTTGGGCTCATCTTGGCGAACCAGTCAAAGAATCAGGTACCAAGTTTAGATACTGCTTTGTCATCTGTTACGATGTGCTCGCAATTGCGGTCACGGGTATCGTCACGCAGGGAGCATGCTTTGAGTTCCTTCAGTAATCAGAGATTCGGATAAATAGTAATCGTTCTGATCGTCGCTCCCATGTCAAGTAACTTCAACGTCATCAGGGAAGAAACGGCACCCAGCCTTCCGCCGCTAACATGCTTTCCCGGACTTCGAGACAAACACTACAAGCAACAAGAGCACGTGCTCATTCGATTCGACGGGCCACAGATTGCAAAACTTCGTGTGGGAGCTAAGCGGACTTCGGACGTCAATAAGAGCCGACAAACGGGTAAGTGAAGTAAACGACCAAGGGTATCAATTTCCGGACAATCCGGGAGAGCTGAGAATTTTGAGTTGGAGAAGCTTAGTGAGACCCATTGCTGCCCACAATATTAGAATTTTATGTGTAAGAGGTTCTTAATATCAGAACTTCAGGTACCTGCAGTCCTTGGTTCGACTTCAAGATCTCTTGCGTCGCCTGAGATACCCAATGGTTGATATTCCGTGCTCGTGGTTCCCCTCGATGGCCACGCGGTGCCCAGAACGCCTTATGCATTTGCACGAGGAAAAACCCCCGGTTTCCAATTAATTGACTTTGCCAGACTATACTCACCGAATAAGACGGCACGACCTTTGGTCTTGGCAAAAGCTTTTGTGGCGCCAGAAAGTCAGAATCCACCTCTTAACTCGGCTGCCACAGACGCGCGGAGGTAGCAAGAAGACAAAACAAATCGGCAGTTAAAGCTTCGACACAGTGCGTTTGCGAGCAAAGGCTGTTTCCTGTGTTAGTATAAATCTTGTAAGCCACTTGCAGCACCGTTCGTGGAGGCTGTCGACGATCCTTTTGCCTCTCTTGAGTGGGATCCGGATCGAAAAGCCGATTATAGCCCAGTCGTGGAGGGAAGGTTTATGATGTGAGCACCGGTCTTCTCTCGTTCTCGTTTCCTGACACACACAAGTCACGCGACACCATCAACACCATCTACACAGCAACCGCTGCCCTCCCCAGTAGACGATCCATATTGATACTGTGCCACCCACCCATGCCGAATGTGACGGACCAGTCAAGACCGAGATGTGGAGCAGAGGCACGCGACAGCTGCTGAAAGATGGGACCAGACCGGGTTCGAGCTGGAACCTCCGTGGGATGAGATAACAACCCATTGGCCCATTGTGGCCTAGCAATATCTGGCTGCAGACTTCAACTCGCCAGAGCGGCATGAAGTTGCCGATGTTTTCGACGTGATCCGCAGGAGAACTTTGAATGGTGGTTAATACGAGTACCAAGCAAACGGGTACTGTTACCGAGTAGGCGAAGGATGTTTTCGTGTGTTAGTCCGCTGCTGAAAAAGACCGTCCCTTGTCCTCCATCACTCTATACTATGGGTCCCGGATATCAGGCAGGTGTTGGAGCATGGAGAAGAGGGTCTCGGCGTCTTTCTATGAGCGCCATTCCGAAAGATTAGGACATTTTTTTTCCTATCCGGGTTTCGGATGGGCGCTAAGGCCCCGAACCTTTTGCCATTGAAGAAGTACTGCCCTTCTTGTTTGCAGTATCGTATATTCGTAAGTCCTGGGCGTAAGTAAACGGGTACATCGGGAAGGAGAATTTTGTCTTTCCAGGGGCTAGATGCTGACAGCATGGCAAGATAATTCTGAAGATGCTCTCGGGAACTTTGCCAAGTTAGAGTTGGGAATGCAAAGGCCGCAAGCAAGGTACGAGGTAGCAAGGGGGTGTGGCCAAAAACCCAATACCCATCACGCCTAGATGATACCATTAGCCCAACATCCATGACGCTGCATCACCTCGGCGGCTTCATTGGTAGCCTGAATATGGCCCTCCCTTCACACAAGGCCCTCCCTCCGTGCTTATCCCTGTGTGGCTTCGGGGCCGAGGTTTGTATGTCTCCGTATGTGAATTGGTCCAGGTACTTGCGACGAAATGTGTGGCCATTGTACGCCACGCTCCGCTGGTGATTACGAGATAGTAGAACCAAGGGCATGGGAGAGTTGCCGACGCTGGTACCCAAAAGAAGTCCGTTCCCCGTGGCGCTGTTCCGTGATGTCCTGCTGCTCGTGTACCTGTACGTGCCTGCGTTGCTCCATAATCCACTGGTCGCGCATTCCATCATAGCTCGAGTGCCTGGTTCATATTTATCGCCTCCGGTCCTCTGCTTAGCAAGGCTGCTGGACCTCTTTGTGTCTTCTTACCTCGTCCTTCTTAAACTCCTCTCCCCTTATGTCCTTTGATTGATTGATTCTCGTTGTCATCATCATCTGGCGTTTTTCTTTCATCTTGGAAGTCGCCTTTGAAGAGCTGGTAACTCTTTCAATGATCCTTTCCTGTCAGTTAAATGTATTTACCACAAGCCGACAATAATTTTAATATCTGTGCTCTTTTCACCATGGCTGTCGGTGCGTTCCTGGAGCCATTCGTGGTCGTGTCGCTTCTCTTTGGCGGTGCCTGGTTCAACAGGAACAAAGATTATGACTTTTGGAAGGGGACACAAGGCTGGGCTGGCGGAAGTACCAGTCACAAACGACGAGATGACTTTGGAAAGAGGCGAACGTCGACAGATAGCGGCAGCCCTACTTGGAGCTCTGGGTCGTCGTCGCCCACCCTCTCATCTGAGGACGAGTCGCCTTGGTCTCTCACATCCCGGCGGCGAAACATTCGATTTTTCGGATTCAAGAAGACTGTTACAACCCCGAACACTCTCGTCTTCAAGGATCGACTTCTGAGTCGAGTACTCCAAAAGTTTCCCTTCCTTGTTGAAGCGTGGTACTGGGCTCTCATCTATTGGGTAAGTCGAACCGCTGATATCTGTCGCTGCATCGCACTTTCCCGTGATCCGTGATCCGTAAGACTAATCTCTCTTCGCTGTTTCGATAGGTATACCAACTGGGCCGAGCGTTTACTGCGGTCACCATTGTCGAGGGAACTGTCCATGTCGCGCGAAAGCATGCCCTTAAGCTGGTTCATCTAGAACAACGCCTCGGTATCTTCTGGGAAGTGGCCTTTCAACAGTGGTTTTTGGAGCGCCCTGTTCTGCTGCATTGGATAAACAGAGTCTACTCCTTTATTCATATTCCTGGAACAATCTTCTTCTTGGTAGCCTTGTTCTACCTCACTACTTCTCAAAAGCGTCGGGGAACGAGCGGCAGAGCCCGACACGATATCATATCTGCTGGACCTGCTTTATATGAAGCTAGGCGTCGAACAATGGCCATGTGCAATCTCATTGCATTTGTCGTCTTCACTTTGTGGCCTTGCATGCCACCTCGGCTGTTGAGCGATCCTAACTATAACGGACCTGACGCTACGGAGGCGAAGAGCTTCGGATTTGTCGACAGTGTTCACAGCAACGCGGGCGAGAGCAGCGTTTGGACAACGAACCGATTCTGCAATCAGTATGGTAAGCGTCTGACGATATCCCCGTTCGTCTCTTGTCAGTGACAGTGAACTAACCTCGTTACTCTGATAGCTGCCATGCCGTCTTTGCACTTTGGCTACTCTCTCCTTGTTGGCTTGACAGTTGCCACTCTGCCCGTCAATGGAGTTCGACCCAACTCCTGGAGGCGTGTGGCTATCGGTGTTCTGGGCCTGTCCTACCCAGCACTCATCTTCACAGCCATTGTTGCAACCGCCAACCACTTCATCTTGGATGCTGTTGCCGGAGCGATGGTTTGCGGCATTGCTTGGAACGCAAATGGTCTTCTGTTGAACCTGTGTGTTATCGAGGACTATTTCCTGTGGGTTGTTCGGATTCACAAGCCCGTCAACTACACCGACCCTGAGACTGCGGTTGAGCCGGAATATCACTCGATGCTCCTATCAGAAGACGTGTAGAAGGCGCAATGTTGTTTCTTCGAAGAGATTTTGGGGTTTTGGGGTTTGACGTTGGTTATCGGTGAGGTTGGGCAAGATACACGTGATTTTCTCGGCTGTGTAACGCTTGATGATTGAATTTTTTGATAAAGCGGGTAAACGAATATCGGCGTACGGTGTACCTATGAGGAAGGAAGGCACGGCAAGTTATGAAAAGGGCATCAAGGCATCGACGGCCGCCGGTTTGGTGGTCGTTGAGGTTATGGAGGCATGAGATACATATGTTTGTATTCATTTCAGGGGCGGACGAAGTATTAATAATGTTAAATATTAAACTCCATGGAAAGAAATACTAAGCGCGGTGATTTAAGGACTCCGACATAATATGGAGTTCGGATGCCCGCAAATGGGCAGTAGTTGAGGCTCATGTCGCCCTGGTGAGCAGGCAGTGGCTCCGTTCTTCGGGTAGACGTCCCGTAATAGAGAAATAGTCCCCAGACATGAAGAAAATAGGCTCGCCATTCAAGATGAGCTTAGTGTGCCGGGAATGGGCGGGAATGGGCGGGAATGTGCGGGTATGGGAGGATTGTCTGCTTCTGTATGGAGTATGCTGATCATGTCTCGATTCGCTCTATTTCTCTATTTCTTGCATACCCTTGACCTTGAGAGATGATACGTCACAGAGACCTTATAATAACAATATGAATTAGAAAATAAGAAGCAGCGAAAGGAGAAGAAAGGAGAAGAAGCAGACAAAGGGAAATGACAACCAACTGGCCAATCTTACCGGAGAAGAATATGATGATGTGGTTCCGCGTATGACAATACGTAGGCATTGTCTAAATAAGGCCAAGAGAAGTCCGATTTTGCATTTAGTCTGGTAACACAATGGCCGCCTCACCTGGCCACTGCTGTGCAAACGCCACAACGAGTACCGCTACCGATGCCCCCGAGCAAAAGCCGCTGCGACCTCCGGTAGCTGTACCCAGGCATCAGCCCCTCTGCGGGTGACCTTATGGTGGCGGGGCACATGCGCTGCGCGTCTCTCGGGATCGTCATTCAGCTGCTCACATGCAACTCAATTCCGCAAACGACTTTTAGTTTTTGGAGATGCATCCTTTAACACTGCTGCAGGCCTCCGTTTCTTAAGCATCTCTCCAGAGCATCCCGTCGTATATTCTGTCTGTTTTCTTGTTTTCTTTTTTTTCTTTTATCCTCCCCACGGCCTTGTACAGACGGCGAGCGAATAGGCCGCTTGAGGTTCTGCTGTCGCAAAGCTAGCGGTTACGTCAACGACGATCACGATATATCGACCAAGAAAACACTCGCATCATGACGTCTGGCCAGGGTTCTCAGGGTAGCTCTGCCCGACCATCCTCACCGACCGGGAGCCTCTACGCCATGAGCGATGATGAAGAGGGTGGTTACGAGACCATCACTCACACGGAATCCGGGAGAGGAGTGAAGCTGCTGTTTTCGAAGAGCAAGGTGCGATGATGCGCTCGGCTGCGATGCTTTTTACAATAACTAACATTTGGCTAGGTCTACGTCCATCCGACACCATCCGCAAAAGACAACATCTGTGGCTATATAGCTCTCCTACAGCAGAAGGGACCGAGGCGTGATCGCCCCTCTACGTCATCTTCGACAAATAGTATCGCATCGTCGGATCTTCTTCTTGCTTGGGTTCCCGAATCATCGCTCGGTGACTCGGCGAGCATCTATGTCAAAGTGGACCTCTCCGATGCCGACTCTCCTCCAAAACAGTCATACCTTGTCCCTCCGCCTCCTACCGTGACCTCCCACGGCAGCTCCGTTGGCGGCTACGCATTTGCCATCCCCGTCAGCGCTATATATTCTCTGATGGTCCGACCACCGAGCCTGGGTTGGTGGTATGGCTCTATCATCATAAACTCTCGCGGAGGCGACAGCTTTCCCGCCCTGTTCTTTCATGATGACGAGTGCCAAAGCACCATTCTTCAGAAGAAGAAGCTGGCTCGGGACAACTTCGATCCTTTTGGCGAGAGCGGCCAGATGTTTTGGGGTGCAGATGAAGTCCTGCGATGGCTGAGGAGATATATCAAGATTGAGAGGTCCGGGGCGGAGCCTAACATTTATCTCATTGAGCCGAGTAAAGAAGATTTGGAAAGCTTTGGCGCTAAAATGGCAACGACAAAAGCACAAGGAAAGGCCAAGGCCGGGAGCTCAAGCAACAAAGATGCTCAGATGGATCCCTTTATCAAATTTGTCAAGGAGACAGGCTGGAGCCTCATGGAGCAGTTCAGCAAAGTAACCACTTTGACCAGGAGAGCGGCGCATGACTTGTCAGAGAATCCAAACCTGCCCCCTCAAATGCGAAGGTTGCTCAAAAACCCTGAGGTCCAAACACTCCAAGATGAGTTTGACAGCGCAAGGATATATCTTGCCAGGTGGGCGATGGGTATGGCAGAGCAGAGTGAGCGTGATCATCGACAGAGAATCTGGACTGTTCGAGATGTTATGGAGCTTGAAGATACCGATGTCGGAGAATTTGAACTTCTTGATGGATCAAACTCTATGTCGTTTGAAGACAGAAAACAGCCTCTCTCGATAGAGGAGTGGGATGCATTTTTCGACCCTGAGACTGGGCGACTATCCATCTCTGTTGATGAAGTCAAAGAGCGCATCTTTCACGGCGGACTAGACGCCGATGACGGAGTCAGGAAAGAAGCTTGGCTCTTTTTGTTGGGCGTGTACGAGTGGTACAGCACGCTTGATGAAAGAAAGGCTACTATCGCCTCCTTGAGAGACCAGTACTACAAGCTCAAGCAATCTTGGTGGGATCGACTAGAGGGAGAGGGAGGAGAGGGAGAGGACGGCGAATGGTGGCGTGAACAACGCGGGCGTATCGGTAAGCAACAGCTTCGACCAGCAGTATTGTTACTACCATGCTAACGATTGCATTACAGAGAAGGATGTCCATCGAACTGATCGAAACGTCGCCATCTTCCATGGAGAAGATACTCCTCATCCGGATCCAAACTCACCGTTTGCTGAAGTTGGCACCAATGTTCACCTAGAGCAGATGAAGGAGATGCTTCTGACATACAACGAGTACAACAAGGAGCTCGGCTATGTCCAAGGCATGTCGGATCTCTTGGCACCAATCTATGCCGTGGTCCAAGATGATGCGGTGGCCTTTTGGGCGTTTCAGATGTTCATGGATCGCATGGAACGCAATTTCTTGCGAGATCAGTCAGGTATGAGAGGCCAGCTGCTGGCCTTGGACCAACTTGTTCACTTCATGGACCCTAAGCTCTGGGATCATCTGCAAAAGACTGACAGCACCAACTTCTTCTTTTTCTTCCGCATGATACTGGTGTGGTACAAGCGAGAATTTGAGTGGCTAGACGTGCTTAAGCTTTGGGAGTGCCTGTGGACGGATTATTACACCTCAAGCTTCCACCTCTTCATTGCCTTGGCTATCCTAGAAAAGCACAGGGATGTTATCATGACACATCTGCAAGCGTTTGATGAGGTTCTTAAATATGGTGAGCTGCTAAAATCTCTACCCTCGTTATATAACAAATTTGCTGACATCTTATCTAGTGAACGAGCTGTCTGGTACTATTGACCTCGAATCAACGCTGATTCGCGCTGAGGTTCTTTTCCGCCGATTCCAGCGACTAGTTGAGGCAGTCGACAAGAAACACAACTTCCCGCCTCCAAGAACAGAAAGCCCAAGTCAATCAAACACCAACGCAGCTAAACAACCTCCCTCAAAGGCCAAGGCTAATACGGCGCCGTCAAGGCAAGAAAGGGTGATAACCCCCGAGCTGCGAAAGCTACTTAGCAAAAAAATCGATTTCTTGGAGAAGAAGCCCAAGGCGGCTGTGAAGACCGATGGACCGGCTGATTCGAAATGAGAAGACGATGTTATTTCTACGAAGATGGTCATGTTTGCTTGCCCATTCGTTTCATTTTTTAATGTTTCATCATTGGATATGCATTTTTCTATCTGTTGTCTGTTTCTCATCCTTGAGGTCATGGAGAATCCTCAGAAGTAGGGCGTTATTGTTTTGTTTTGCTGGTACTTGGCGTACACGCAGCGATGAATTGAAATATTTTTATTGACATGAAGCCGGAGACCTTCAATTTCCTTTGATACAAGTGATTTGCAACTCACTTTCTTTAGGCACTTTCTATCTACTCTCTATATTTGCTCAAGTCTTCTTCAGTGACAGTTCCGATGACCGCACCCAAATTACGTTCAACCTCCTCATCACTCTGCAAGCCCTTGTCGAAAAGGGCCTTCATGCGAGCCGCAGAGGGCCACTTGGTGGATTCCCCAAAAAGGGCCATTCCAGCAGCAAAATCGACCTGGCTCGGCATCCCCCAGCGAGAATCCACAACACGCTTCGTCTCAATCAGGAGCTGTGCGTCGAAACTTGCGATTCGACGAGCAAACTTGTCGACAAAGTCCTCGAACTCGGCGTCTGGAATGGCGCGGTTGATCCATCCGTATAATTCCGCCGTGGGAGCATCATAGTCGTCTGAGCTGAGGAGAATTTCTAGTGCTCTTGCGCGGCCGACTCTTCGGGGAAGTAACTCGAAGGCTCCGCCGCCGGGGATGATGCCCGCCCCGACTTCTGGCTGGCAAAAGACTGCCTTCTCGCGGCTGGCGAAGCGCAAGTCACAAGCAGAAGAAAAGTCGGCCCCGAACCCGCGCGCGTAGCCCCTGATTGCCGCGATGCTTAGTACAGGAAGGCTGGCGATACGGACGGCGAGATTAGCCCATGTGGCGACGAAGCCTGTGCCTGGACCTTGAGGTTCTTCAGCGACTCGTAGGATGTCGGCGTGGGCGATGAAGAAGTCTGGGCTGGAGGAGTCGAAGACGATGACGCGGACGGACTTGTCGGACTCTAGGTCGTCTATGAGCTTCTTGAGGGCGACGTGGCCTTCTGGACCGAAGAGGTTGAGGGTGCCGTTGTTGAAGGTTGCGCGCCAGTAGGCCGGGGTGATTTTGTTGACGATGATGGCTTCGGTGGAGGACATGGCTGAGATTTTCTTTCTAGGTTTCTTTTCTAGTTTTGCTAGTTTAAACTTGAGTTCTCACTGATGAGTCTATGTGGATGGTTTAACGACTGAGGTTCTCTTGCTCCTTTTATAAGAGCTTCAAAGGGGATTGTTTCCATCATATCGACACTGATTATTCTAACAAGAGCATCTCTTTTCCCACTGTCTCCGCTCAATGTTGAGTTCCTTTGCTTAAGACGACTAAACATCTAAACTGAAGCAAACTCCCTCAGAATATCAAAATGTGAGAGTTTCTCTACCAACACCTTTATCCATGCCGAGGCTGGAATCTGGCTCGATTAGGAAAGTGCATGGATGGGCACGATAGTCGACGAACAAAGTTACCCACTAACAAAACCCATCAACAAAGGGTTCACGCTTAATAAACCACATCGATTCGTAGGGCAAAAGCTCTTCTGAATTACAAATTCGGGTCAGAAATCTATCCGCAGCGTTACGTACAAAACCCGATACACACATGTCGCGAGGGAAAGACTCGGGAATATCTCAAGGAAATAGGCATTAATAGGCATTATACATTGCGAGCTTTGGCTGAAATCGACAAAAAGCACGCAACTCATGACTAGCTACATGAAAGAAAAGAATATACACCACACACTCCTAGACCGAGACGTTATACATAATATTAAAGAGACAAAGCACATCCTTCCTCCCTTCATCTATATCCCCGTGGACCGCTGGGCAGCCCTTTTCTTCGTACTCCATTCGCAGCTCCTCCTCCTCCTCCTCCTGCGTAGGGGCCGCCGTCACTCGACCAAGGAGCGTTTGCTCCAACAAATGGCTGACCACCACCACCACCACTTCCTCTGGAATTATCGTAAGATCCTCCTGGCGCAAACCTGTCCTCATAACTGCCCTGAGATTGGTGGCCCGCTGAGCCTCCGCCCGGAGGTGGTTGGAACGGCCCATTACCGTTGCTAGAGGACGGGCTCGTGGTACGGGTTCCCCAAAGTCGCTGTTTCAAACGATCCTGCGCCGATCCAGCGGGAGCCGGCCCAGGCCCAGAATAGCTCCCTGCACGAGGTGCCTGCCCTCCCCTCCCGAGCAGCTCGTCCCTCGAAGACGGTCCGGGCTGTGTCGTCGCCGGTCGTCCAGCCCGCAAGCTCTGCGGAATTTGCGGCTGCGGTGGCTGCGCAGGACCATTGTCCCATAGACTGCTGAGCCCGCCAGCGCCGGGCTGCTGAGGCCCTCCGAGCCCACCGTAGCGCGAGCCGACCTGCGACTGGGCGTATACGGCCTGGGTCATCTGCGGCGGCGGTGCCTTTGGGTCAGGGGGCAGCCAGTTCGGAAACGGCCGGCCCTTTTCGGTGTAGTAGTTGCGCAGGACGCGGCAGACGTGGGTGTCGTCTTCGGTGTCGCCATCGGCCTCGCTGGAAAGGAGGGTAGACCGGAGGTTTGAGATTTGGGACGAGGTTTTGGTGACGAGGTTGGAGTACCAGGAACTCATGGCGACGGTGGCATGTAGCTCGCGTGATGCTGTGGGAACAAAAGGCGTGGTATCGTATTCGGCAGAGGCTCACTCAAAGCGTAGTGGCGTGAGAGAGAGCTGTTCAAAAACAAGTTCGAAGAAGAGGAAACCCGAGCGATGTCGCCCAACTGTGTTCCTTTTATCGAGGAGCCGTCGTGCGGTGATTAATGTGGCTGGGCGTTGAGGCTCAAGCTCTGGCCATCTGGCGGTGATGCTTCACCTGCAGATCTCCTGTTGCGCAGTTCTTCTGTTGCGGCGGTGAGAAAGGCGAGAGGGTGCTTCTGCTTCGTGTTTTCGGTATGTCCGGCGTCTGCGAGAAGAAACAGAAATGACAGCAGCCAAGAGCAAGAGCAGAGCGCCGTTCGCCCGGAGCAAAGATGCCAAAACGTCCTGGGGAGAAGCCAAAGAACGGCCAAGTTTGAGGAGGGAAAGGAGCAAAGGAGGTTGGCGGCTAGACGTGGGGTTGAAGATCAATGGAATCAATGCCTGTAACTCGCTTCGTTTCCAGCGCTGCTGCTAGTGGGCGGTGCACCAGCTGCGAAGCTTTTTAGTGCCTTCTGTAGCCGTTTTAGGTGGTGGGGGCGTGCTAAAACGGGCTGCGGATGCGTGCATTGGCTCGTGGTGGGCGTCACCACGCATTCGGCGTTTTGCTCCCGTCCGTTCTGAAACTCTTCCGTGAAACAGCATTACAAGTCGATATATTGACCTCATACCGATGCATCCTATATATACACTTTGTATATAAATCTAACAAAACAAATCCTCATCTATACAGAAATGACCAAAAGACCCCCTTTTATTAACTGAATCCCGACGCCGTATGCCATGAAGTCCACGCTGGGACTAATAAGCTGATACAAACTCGAAAACCCATCCATTTTAGACACTTCGTGCAATGTCGTGCTCCTGATCTGACCGGCACGCAATTCGCTCTCCATTTGCCATGTTGCTGAATTATGAATAAATCTCTCCCCTGTCGAGGACCACTTTACCAAGCCAAGTCGTTGGTCAATGCCAGCTTCTCCTTCTCCTGCTGCTTGGGTCGCTTGCTCTTCACCTTGGTGACCTTGCCACGCTTGCGCTTGCTGCCGGCCTTTTCCGCCTCAGACTCGTCGCTGTCTTCCTCCTCCTCTTCCTCCTCGCTCTCGAGCCAGTCCTCAAGATCTTCGAGCTCGTCTTCGCTCTCGTCGAGGTCGGAGACGTATTCGATGGCAGCCTCGGCGTCCTCGTCTTCGCTTGCAGCCTCTCCATCAAGTTCCTCCTCATCATCAGACTCGATACCCTTGTCCATATCCTTGTCTCGTTCACCCTCGCCACCCTTCTCCATGGCATTCAGCACCTTCTTCCAGATATCCTCGCTAACGTTGAGAGGCTGGTCGCCGTAAGCGCCCTGCCTCAGACGCTCAAGCAGCTCTCTCTCGATAGTCCTCTCCAGCTTGGCAGCTGCCTCAGCCTTGCGCTCTCTCGTCGCCTCGCGGTGCCTGACTTTGGGGGCCAGCTTGGGAACCAGCTTCTCGCCCAGACGTTCGTCCTCGGCGGCAATCCTACGCATGCGGATCTGCACCTGCGTCAGGCGGGTAAGTCGCTGCTTGCACTTGTGGATCAAGAACTTGGGCCAGTAGATGAGCCTCTCGTCGATTTGTTCCAGAGCCTTGGTATAGTTATTTGACAACTTGATGCGCTCCCACATCTTGGAAGGCAGATGCGCTCGCTCGACAGTCTTCATGTAGAGGTATAGCGTATCCTTGGTCGGGTGTTGCCGAATGGTGGCATACCGCGAGTTGGCGAGAGGACATGACTGGCGATTGCACAGTCCAGTAACGTTATACTCATTGCGGCAGAAGTTTTGCTGCTTCTCCGTTCTGGTTATATGGGTTAGTGTCCATCTACACAATGTGCAATTGCATCCAAGATGACGGAAATCCTAAGGATGTGATGGTGATTGTTTGCTGGCCAGAACTTACTTTAACTTGAAGGCGCAAAACTGCTGGTTGATGATTTGCCACACAATCTCGTCAGACGCCATCTTGTCTGAATTCCTCACAAGAGGATCCTTTGCCCAAGTTGATGAGAAAGGACAAGAGGAAGAGAGAGAAGAGAAATTTAGCTTTTGATATGAAAGACTTGCCAATGCAGAAAAAAAAAGTTCCTGGCGGGGCGGATCTTTCTCCAGATTCCCATAATTTTTTTCCAAGCGTTGCAGCAAAAGCTCCTGACCGCCTTCCTAGTTGACACCCCTGCATCCCGGCTCCGGAACAACACTCGCCCCGGCGATCCGTGGCTGGTGCTACCGCTGACCTGCGTCACTCGCTGCATCAGCCGCCTTTCTCCATCATTATCGCCTCAACACCAACCAGAACGACTTCCGACGCTTTGACGACAGCCCGCGCCTCAGCTCTCCTTGATTGCCCGCCTCTCATCTTCTTCAGCGCTCCTTCGCAGATTCTTCGCATCTTCATTAGCTTCTCAACTCCCCCCTCCGCGGGGCTGCCGTCCACCTGTTCCGAGTCCAATCTCACCTCATTACGACGACTTGCCGCCCATAGTACACGATCCTCAAAAGAAACTCCTTCATCATGCCTACCGCCGGCCTTAAGACCATCATCGCCCTCTCCTTTGTCCTCGCCGTAGGATTTCTCCTCGTCATCCTCTCCTGCGCCCTGTACAAGGTCTACTACCCGCTCCTCGTCGTCGCCACCTACGTCCTCGCGCCGCTGCCGAACTGGATCTGCGGCCGATGCGCGAATCCGGATGACTTTGTCGAGAGCGGCGGTGCGGCGGTGCTCGACCTGGGAAGATTCTTCACCGGCTTCTTTGTTGTCATGGGCATTGGTATGTGCTGATATTCCCCGTGCCCCGTCCCCTTTGAAAGACCGTCAAGTGACAAAGGGGATATGCGATGAGATGGATACATAACTAACCGCTATATGTTGCTTCACAGCCCTCCCCGTTGTCCTCGCGCACTCCGATCTGATCCGAGTCGAAGCCATGATCATGTCCATTACCGGCGGCCTTCTGATCTACGGGACCATCATCAGCTTCGGCATGTTCTTCCAGGAGGAGCAGGAGTTTTAAAGAAAGAAGCGGGAGTTTTATGACCTCATGTATGAAAAAGCCGGGAGAGGGGTCCGCAAGAGGAAGGAGTTCTTTTTTTTATGCCTGCTGCGAAAACGAAGAATGATCCAGCCTACTTTTGCTTGAGACGGTGCTTATCGACCTGTATGAGACCCGGGTCCTGTTGTACCATTAATCTTTCTTTTGGGGGAAATTCGATACGAAGCATAAGCGGTCTTCAGGGTTACTGTCTGCGAATTCTGTTTTACCATGTCGTGTCTTGGATGATTAGATGCGCGCTTGAAATTGAAACAAGAAAAAAATACCAATGTTTCTGTTATTTATATATGAGTTGTGTTTTCCGTATATGCATGTAAGTGAGTTAAGCGTCGCTCGAGCGCCGTCAGATCTACTAATCTATGTAATGTTGAACCATGTCCCCAAGAAAATCCAAATCCAAATGTAAACACCCGCTATGCATACGTTGAAGTATCGTTGGCCTCCAAGGAATCCTATTCCAGAAGCCAAACCCATCCCCTCCAAACCGTCAGTACACCGTAAAAGTCAAAAGAACAAAAAGAAAACAAAGACGATTTTTATGCCACGTCTTTGAAAACGCCCAGCGGCCCACAGAGCTTCGTAAACATCTCCTCCGTCTCTCCTTCAGGCGTGCTGAGTATCGTCACAGCTCCACCGGCCCCGATGCGCCAGACCTCCCTCGGCTGCGTCTCACCCGGTCCCTCAGGGGGTGCCTTTTCGTCGTCCCAGCGAAACATTGTCCTAATAGTGACACTCCAGTCGCCGTGGCCGCGGGCGTCGAGGAACCCGACCACGCCAGAGTAGATGCTGCGCTCGGAGGGCTCAATGGTACGCAAGATCTCGCAGCTGCGCTTCTTGGGCGCGCCGGTCATGCTTCCGGGTGGCAGGGCGGCGGCGAGGACGTCCAGGCCGTTGGGGCCGTGGGGGGGAAGCTGTCCGTTGACGACGGTGATCATCTGGAAGACGCTCGAGTATTCCTCCACCTTGAGGAGATCCGGGACGGAGACGCTGCGGGCTCCGCAGACGCCGTACAGGTCATGCCGGACCAGGTCCACAATCATGAGGTTCTCCGCCTCTTCCTTGGGGATGTGGAGCAGCTTTTCGGCCTGTGCTAGTGTCGAGACGGCTTCGGATTTGCGGACTGTGCCTTTCATGGGACGCATGGAGCAGAGACCCTTTGCGTCGTGGGCCAGGAACCGCTCTGGCGAGCTGCTGAGGATGGTGGCCCCGGCGAGGCGGATGAAAGAGCCAAAGGGGGCTGGCTGACGGGCTCGGAGAGTTCGATAGATTTGCCAGGGGGTGCCGTGTCTGGATGCTTCATCGCTCGGCTCCGAAGCAGTTGCTCCATTCGTCGTGCCGTTGGTGGTTCCATTGGTCAATGGCTGTAGATGATGCGGCACATCATTTCCAGGAGGTCGAGTCATGGTCGTTTGTGCTGTGAGGCATAGCTCGTAGGACTGGCCTTCAGCAATGGCCTCTTGACACTGGCGGACATCGTCGTCATACTTGTCCGGCTTTGGCGTCTTGAATCGTAGTCTACCGGCCGGCTCTTGGATGCTCTTCAGTAACAGCTCATTAGGCTGTTTCTTCGCTGCGACGAGTTTGTACTCTTCAGTTCCGTAGCCCGGCTGTTTCCATGCCCGAGAACTCTGCAGCTTTGCCACGATCTCGTCGATCCACGGCTGAACATTCGAGTCTGGGGCCGTCAGAGCTTGGACATATGCTACTCCAGCTTGGTGATCGAGAACCAGACTCTTGGTGATCCAGGCATAACAAAGATCTGGCCTGCGGTGGCCTCTGTTTTTGGAAACAGACTCCGGGCTCAAGGTGCTCAGTCCCATTTCATAAGTGACAAAGCCCATGAAGCCACCCTTGAATGCTGGCTCCTGACCTCCTTCTTCAGCCACCTTTCGCTGCTCCCAATATTCGGCGATGACATTCCAAACATCGTAGGCGCCGTGCTCAGCGCTGCTGTCGATTTCTATCCTCTGACACACCTCCTCTTGGACCCCGGATCTAGGCTGGCGTAAGGTCACCCAGTTGTCTCCAACATGGTATTCGAAGCGCACAGCCCGATCAACCTCAAGGGCAATAATCGAGCTGCGTGCCAAGGGATCGCCGCTGATGGTGCTCGACGAGTCCAACATGATAGAATCGACACCTCCCACGCCCAGAAGCTCCGCAACGTCAGCGGCATCTACGCCGTCGGGGAGCTTGATCCGACTGCAAGAATAGATGGGTGCGGCTCTCGAGGCTGCCAGACCAGATTGCATATCCCGCCACCACTTCCTGCTTGCGAGCTGGCTCTCGGCGGCGATGCTCCGCTCAACAATCATAGATGGCGCCAGGCTGTCGGCAATGTTTTCCAAATCCATCGGCCTAATTTGTCGTCCCGTCGATTCGTTCCACTTCAGAGCCTGGCTGAACCAGTTCTTCAGCACCCCATGCGCCCCAGGATCCGTACACACAGACTCGGGATGGTACTGAACCCCCCAGAAGGGCAATCTAGAATGCCTCACTCCCATCAAGATCCTCTCGGGCTCGCTTCCACCCTCGCTCTCCTCCATCGTCCACGCCAATGGAACAAGCTCAGGCGCCACCTTTGGAGGCAACCACATGTCAGTCCCCCACGATTCCCGTGAGACCTGATCTTGTCCTACATCGGCACACAGGCTATGGTACAGAGTTGCCTTGAACTCCGGCACGCCCGCAAAGATGTCTCCCGACTGATGCTCAATTGGCCTCACCATGCCGTGCAATCCCCTCCTCAGCCTCCGAATCCCGCCACCAAAGTGCGCAACCAGGCTCTGAAAGCCTAGACAGATGCCCAGCACCGGAACAGCGTCACGCAACTCCCACAACAGACGGAAAGCCCCAACATCGGCCTCGCACAACGGCGACCCGGGCCCGGGCCCGCAAACCACGGCATCGAAACTCGGCAGCCGGTCCAGGAACTGCTCCGGCGTCCAGTCGGGACTTGGATCCGCATGCAACGTCTTCAGGTCCATGTGCAGCACGTGCACCAACACATCGTCGCCAAGTGCCTCCTTGAGCAGCGACACGATGTTGTTGGTGAAGGAGTCGTAAGCGTCTAGAAACAGAATTCGGCGACATTGGCGGTCTCGGGACTCCCGGTTTACCGCCGGCACTGGCGAAGACTGAAGCTCAAGGAGAGGCATGTTTGCAAATAGGAATTTGCCAGTCTCGAGCTTTGGCCCGTCAAATTGTCTCACATACGATTCATGAAAGTAAGACAGGATCAATGCAAATAAAATAGAATGAAACAGAGAAATGTTGAGGCGATAAGAAAAATCGGCAGCGCCTCCGAGAAAGGAATCGGAAATGCCGCGAAAAGCCGGGTCTTTTTTTTCCAAAGTCCCCAATCTTATCTTTTTTTCGGATACTAATCGAACTAGCAGGTGAAATTGCGCCGAAGGACTCGCGCAGAATGAGATGACATGTGCAATTGCAATTGGCTTATTTGCAGCGAGTGCCGGGATATGACTAACATGTGCAAGCCGGCCGTTTTGTAGCGAGGATCGGAGTTGAGCGAGGAAGACCCTGGAAGTGAAGAGAGAAATTGGAACACTGGAAGTGAAAGATTGAAAATTTTGGTAGAAGTTTTAGGTGGCTTACAGTAGTCTGTATGCCTAACAATGGCGGACTGTTGAGCCACCCAGCATTATTCTAGATGCCTGTGGCGTTCTTGAGAGGATAAAGGAAGCACTGGAGAAGTTAATGTTGTGTCTTAGCGTCAAATTGCAGATGAAAAAAGCTCGGCTTAAGAGTTTACAGCTCTTCAGCTTCAATTCCTCTGCAGAGCCAAGTAATGATGGAATGATGGACAACCCCTTTGGTACTGGCCATAATTACCTGCTTAATGCAAGAAACAAGAAATAAAAAAGAACCATGAGGGCATACAAAATTTTTATGCATTGATAATCGTAAAGCTGCTGCAATACCCATGTCACCTTCAGCGCCGTTCCAAGCCACCAACCACGTCGAATATTAACTCATGTCATTTCTACTATTGCTAGTATCATTACCTATACTATGCGAGGATACCAAAAATCGTCTACATATATATATGCAGCGGCTCTATTCATCGCTATCGTCATCGCTATCAATCGCTGTCTTTCACCGTCAGTATACATGGTCGTCGTGAATGCCACATCCTCCGCTCCTTCATGCCAATCGCCGCATCCTCTCTCGTCTGGGTGTTGTCCGACTGCGGCCGTTCCTTGGGCTTCTCACTGCCATCTTCCATAACCTGAATTTCCTCGACTGACGCCGTAAGCTCAAATTCTCCCCTGCAGAGCGCCGTCACTCCAATGACAAAGTCTGTGCTGGCGCCACCCTGGAGCTCCGGCAGAAGTTGCTGCAACGTGCCATTCCATACAAACTTGCGCGTATAGTCAAGCGCGATATTGACAGAACGGTGGCATAGAGCCGGCAGGAGTCTGACCAGCGAGCTCACTGGGCGGCTTGTTCTGTTCGTAACCCGCACCCGCACTTGTATAAATTCGTCCACGTATGCTGTGCTGATGCTGCTCTCGCTTTCGCTGGGGCGCTCCACCGAAATGTCTATGCCAACCTCCCCTACCTTGACAATGTCAATCATGCGGGTAGTCAGGCGAATATTGCGGAGCTCAACGGTGCCATTTCGCTTCGGCACGGCCGTTGTCCTCCAGGTTGCCTTCAAGCAGTCGAGGATCCTCTCTCTATACCAAAACGCCTCTCGGTTGGCTCGCTCCATCTCGGGCGAAATCTTGCTGGTGCTCACGACAAACTGCTTGTCTTTGGAAGGGTTAAGACTGGGAATCGAGGCGTGCGGGTCTTCTAAGTAGACCCGCTTCACAGGTATGATGATTCGGCTTGTCTTGCCCGGTAGAATGCCCTCTTCAACAGCCATGCCAGCTTCATTTTCAAGATGGACTGCCATTTGGCTAGGCCAGGCATTTCGCAGGTCCACGGATAACAGGCAATATTCGTCCGGCTTTATCGGTTTGGTGCCCCCCAGACGCTCCCATAAGGGTTGCGGGATCAAGCCATGCATTGGAAGCACATCTATCCTTGCCAGCTCGACGCTTGCGTTGACCGTAACCGTCAAGGGCACAGATATCTGCCGCGTGTAAAAGTCCTCTTTAACTTCTTCACGCGGAACTCCGAGATATGTGTAGTCGATTTGAATCGTTGCATGTGTCAGTCCAGGCTTGCCAAGGATCTCAAACTCAAACGTCGCTTCACCTCCGGGGGCGATGTTGCGGCTCGAGTTATTGTGTGGGAGTCGGAGAGCTTGTTTCTTTATTAATATCAGCTCATACTCATATAGTTCTGCCGGTGTAGCATCTCTGTTTGCAAGAGCTGTCTGCAGAGGCTCCTGGGTAGAGTCCTTAAAGGAGAAGAGCATAAAGTCAACAGGCGTAGTTGACTGGTTTTGTAACGTAACAGAAAAGATTTGCCTCTCGCCCTCCAAGATCATAACTGAAGATTGCGGAAGCGTCGTCGACTTGACAATCACAAGTGGTTGGGGTTGGGTAACGTTCAATTCGAGGCTAAACGGCTCCAGAGGCTGATCGTGATACTTGCCCGACATCATAGGGACAGACACTGATGCAATACCCTTGACCTTGATTTTGTCTTCTTGATAAGGCTTCCAATGCTTGGGGAAAACGGCAAATCTTCTTTCCCTGCAACCTTTCACCTTGATTATTGCCCCTGTCACTGTGATCGACCCGGACTCCTTGGCTACGCCTTGTAGTCGGACGGCTTGCGTTCGGTAGGGACCAATGATGGCGGTCTCCTTCATGGCTTCGAAGTCGACACCGTCGGTTTCTAAACGTATACTTTCGATATCCAACTCAACGTCATAGGTGTTTTGGATTGTTACTCTGAATTTGGCTGGTTCGCCAGCAACCAGATTTGCAGCTGTCTCATCCGGTTCTTTCAAGAACGGATTATAAATAAATGGGTTGACATCCTGCGACGTACGGGTGATCGTTGCTCCTGGCAAAACGCTGCGAGCGTGGGGGATTGGAATCCGGGTACTTGAAAGCGGTTCCAATTTGATCTCTCGAACAAGAAACTCGTCCCAAAATTCAGCCGTCAAGTGGGACATGCCCAGCCTCTTGACCAGGTTCGAGGTGCGAGAAATGTTGCTAACTAGGCGGATCTGCTCATCTCTATGAATCTTGGGAGAAGCATCTTCGCGGCGAGGGCCCGGGGCGACACCAGATCCAGCTGTGCGCATCAAATCACTAGAAAACTTGAGAACCCCGTTGAAGTCCGGCAAGGCTTCTGAAAAGTTGATGCATGCTCGTAAGATGTTGAGCTTGATATCGGGAAAGCCGAAAAATCTCGTCTTCATCTGACCACGGATGCGAGCAATCACGGCATCGTCCGAGTCGTCGAATCCTTCTCGCATGGACTGCCGCCGGGGCTTCGCCCTATCGAACCCAACAACCCCGTATGACTTGCAAAGGAGTTCGAGAAAGGCCTCTATGCCCTGCTCAATGTCTCCCTCGGCCAAATCCAGTGCCATCGCTCCGGTCGCGCCCTGCGCGTTGCCACCTGGTGTCAGCGCCACAAGGCCTGCAGCGGGATGAACCCCAGCATCCGCAGCCCCGCGTGTCCGAGCTTCGACGAGCCCTCCGATGAGGACCGAGACTAATTCGCGAGTTACCATGGCCTTCTTCCGATGATAGCCCAGTGGCCCCAGCACAGCTGCAATGCCACTTAGAATGGATATCCGATCAACGGTGGTAAGCATTTCCGTGGCCGTGGAAGGGAATGCCTTGAATAAAAGAGTTAAAATGTGCTGCCTCGAGGGTGTTATCAGTAGCCGGGGCGACGTTGTGAGATCCTTGTCCAATCCTTTCCCATTCACAATCATATCAAATGCCTTTTGGTTGAGTTTGCCGTCGCAGAAATGCATGGCCGATAGGATCTTGCTGAATCTAATAACGGTCTCCGCCAATGGCAAATGGGGAACATTTTCGGCTGATATTCTAGAATAGAGGCCTACAATCCGTTCCAAAAGCTCGGGAAGAAGATTCTGGAGATATCGAAGGTGCCTGGGTTGATCTTGGTCCGCATTTTCTGGCTCTGGCTTCAACGACGAGTGTTTATCTTGCGTGGGAAGACAAACTGTCGGAATTTGAAAGGTCAATCCTGACCAGCCGAGAAGCAACAGATTCATAAGAATCAGCTCCAATGCTTTTCCGTGCCAGATATGGTCGTTCAAAGATTTTGCAGCGGTGGCTCCCTCGCTCAGCTCCTTTAAAGAGTCGCCCCAACGACCAGCCTGAAGGTACATGGATCCTATCACAATGGCCGATCTGCCTTTTCCTTTGAGTCTCCACCGGTCGTTTGCTCCTCCAGGCCCGAACCCTTGCACAGAAACACGGTCGCGGCTCGCATCTTCAGCAAAATCGGGCTTTGGGTGAGTTTCGGGCGACTCCGGTCTCTGGCTCGAAGCACTCGAAAAATCGTCTGCGCTCAGGGGAGGGCTAGATAAGTTGCTCTTCAGGGGTGTAGACGGGCGGCCTGGTGTCGAGACGCTGGAGCTCCCCCCTGTGGGAGCCGGAGGCAGTGAGAGGCGCCCGCCAGATCGATCCAAGCCCGTAGCGGAGCTTGAGCGCTGGAGGTGCTGCGGTATGGCAAACTGAGAATTCCGCCTAGTAAAGCTGGTCGGCGAGGTAGCATCGGGGCCCCACGAGGTGGTACTCAGCTGTCTAGCGAGCGAATAACCCCCTGGAGACTCGATTGCCGTCATCGCCTCGTATGATTTCCCCAGTGTCGTCATCTCAGCCAGCAACAGCGATGATATGTCGCACATGACCGTCTTCATCGTGGTTCTCTTTGACTCCTCGGGAGGAGGGATCGCCGCCATGCCCTCGGGTATGGGCACTTCATGAGATGGGGAGACATAGTCAAAGATGAGCACCCGGTGGATGAGAGCTTTGGGGTAATTGTCTCGTAGCTCCTCAAGCTCCTGGTACAGAGCCCTTATATTCTTCTCCACTGGCGTAGGCCCCTTTCCATTCATAGAGGCTCTCTTGCTATATGTCACATCGCCTAGCTCCGTGCCGTCGGCGATTGCGATGACAGCCATTGGTTCTCGGAAGAGGTCGAAGGGCGAGAGGGCGAGGTGCGAGGGGGGAGGAACGTGGGCGATGAGGTCGTAGAGCATTGCGCCGTCGGGATACGCCAATGGCGAGAACATGTCTGGGGAAGCTTCACATCAGTTTGTCTAGTCCCGAGTAAATGTATAGTATAAGCAGTCTATACGGCATGGCCTTGTACATGCTTCTCTCCATCCCGTCTTCCCCATATCCCACCTCCCCTCTGCGGCCAGCCGTGTGTACATGCATGTACTTACTCCTGTTGGGTCGCCCATCGGCGCTGATATCCCTGAGCTGGACGACATGCTCGGCTTGCAGCCTCTCGGCAAAGCTCGCGAATCTGGCCGCCTTGATCTTGCCGAGGGGCAGCAGCAGCGCCTTCACCCTCGCGGGAGCAATGGGAAGCAAAGGGTCCAAGCTCATTCTAGCACCTAGAGCTGCTCAGCATCGTCCGGCGGTTGTCGTAGTCAGGGATACCATATGGCGGGTCGCAATGGAGAGGAATCGTCGGTGTCGGCGGTCAAGCTGATGTGATGCGCATATTCTTGGAGCGTATTAGCAGCAGCAGCAGTCGTCGGTCGCAAGTCGTCAGCCTTGTGCTCTGCTGTGACGTGTTTGGCGATGTTGGTCGTTTCGTGTCCTCCAAAGCCAAACAGCTTGTCGCACCGTCCCACCCGTGACCTCCCCTTCCTTCGTCGAGCCTGACGCGGTGGAGCTTTTTTAGAGGGGACCAACCCACGGACTGATATTTTTACGCCCCGAGCGAATCAGTCGGGCCAATCTGGGGATCTGCGAGCCTGCTTGGCGGGGAACTGCTGAGATTGTAGGGCTGCTGAAACTGAAACTTAGCGCGCCATCCATCATGGGCCACAGGTCGCTGCCAGTACTCCAAGGTCCCTAAAAGTCAATTCCCACATGGAGAGATGGTGATGGTGGCAACGAGACACACCAGACGCATTTGAAGACAACTTTGAATGATTTTTTCCAGGCATTCCGAGGGTGATGGAATCGCGAGTCATATAGAGCAAAATTCTGGCTTGGTAACTTAGTCATTTTATACTTGAGGTATACGACTCATTGGCAAACTCAGCCATTTTCCTGACTCGGTGCCGTTGGCTGTCCTCCTTTCTTCCTCTGGTCCAGCAATATTGATTGCCGAGGGGATTCCAATCATGGGACTATATAAACGACCTACATGACGCACTCTCACGGTCATAACAAATCAATCCTTTTAAAGTGCATCAAGGAAAAACCTCTTGACGTCTATATCCGATGACTTCTGTACTATTTACGGAACGTGTTGGATCCGATAATCACTCCTAACTTGGCCAGCATGTCCTCTATCATTACATGTACCCTCTCTTTATCTTCCCGCACCCTCACAATCAATCCTTTGAAAGGTGCATCAAGGAGAGCCTCCTTGACCCGTATATCCGATGACATCCGTGCCATCACGGAACCTGTTCGGCCTGATTATTACTCCTTACTTGGCCAGCAGGTCTCGTATCATTGCATATACCCTCTCTTCACCTTCCCGCACCCTGACAATGATAACAAATCAATCCTTATATAGTGCATCAAGGAGAAGCCCTCCCGACAACTATATCCGATGACTCTCATGCTATTACGGAACGTGTTCGACCCGATTATCACTCCTTACTTGGCCTCGAGCATTACATCGACCCTCTCTTCATCTTCCCGAACCCTCACGATCATAATAAATCGATCCTTATAACGTGCATCAAGGAGAAGCTTCTTGGCAACTGCATCGGATGACTTCCGTGCCATCACGGAACGTCTTCAACCCCGACTATCACTCCTCACTTGGCCGGCAGTTCTTCTATCATTACACCTACCCTCTCTTCATCTTCCCACACCTTCTCTACTACTAGTTCTCTTGTCCGTCCGTGGATGCCTAGTTTTCAGCCAGCCCAAACTTCATCACCTGCATGATACACCTCACCAACCCAACCCTCCAAGAGATTATGATACAGCCTCGCCGTAGACCAAGTTCAGAGTGATCCTCCGGTCTCGCTTACGTTGTCTTTGCTCATCCAGCGTTTGCCACATCATCATCACCCTCAGGAAAGACGCAAAAGTTCTGCAGCTAAAATAAGGCGCGCATATGGTGGCTGTACACACCTCCTTTTTCTAAATCCCTCTCTTTTACACAGCAACACTGAAACACGTAGACATGGATAGTAGGTTGAGAGAAGTCTTGTGAACAGCTGAAAGATGAAGGGAAATAATCAAATTCCCGCCGTTATCACCGCTGGCTGATCAGCGTGATCGATGACTGCCTAGGCGGCTATGTTCCTCCACGAATTTCCCCTATTTTCAACCACGAAATTTCGCTCAAGCGTCACTATTGAGCATTTACAAGTAAATTCATGCAATACAGTGTACAGTTGAGCCATTACTTCACGATGCAAAGATTCACAGGCAAGCATAAATCAAACAACTTCACCATTGCACGCCTATGCTGCACTCTGAGGCGCCTACAATAAGAAAGGGGAAGACGAAAAGAGAAGAGGTGATTTGTAATGACCTCGAGTGACTAGTAGGGACATCCTAAGCGGGAGCTCATGATCTCATTGATGGACAAGCCTAAAGTAGCCTCCACTTATTCATTACAAGGAGGGCGGGTGATTTACAGGCCACGGATTGAAGCTCATCCGAATCCGGATCTGCCAGTACGTGTATTCATGCATCCCTAACAATATACGATCCAACCTCCAGCGGGCAACTCAGTGAAGCTTTGTGGGAAATCAATGGCCCGTATATTTGATTCCCAGCTAATGTTTTTATCTTAAAATGGTGTAAAAAAAAGTGTTCGCTACTGTTTTGTATACAGTAGCGACGCTGATGCCAAGAATAGGGAAGGGTAAGGGTTTTTTCCAGAAACAGCGCCAAATTTCCTCCTAAACTTGAATCCAAAGAAGAAAAATTACCCTTGCTCGGCTTTTCGTCCTGCACCAGGTATTACTTTTAAAGAAAATTTCATCATCTCCTTCTCGTCGATATTTTTTCCAAATCATGTGTTGGTAGACGCAGTCGTAGATGGTCCCGTGGCCGGAGTCTGGCTCGCAGCCGGCGTTTGACTAGCACCACGATTCCTGTCGTCCCTGGCCTCCTCAGTTAGCTCGCTCTCAAAAATGTCCACGGCCAGGCTCGCTTCGACAAAGTCCTCCATTTCTTCCGTAACAGTCTTTAGCTTCTCCTTTACTGCGTTTGCCCCTTCGGTTCCCACAATGTGTCGCGACGGCGGGTTCTCGTGCCCGCCAATGGCCGTCAGGGCGTAAATTGTCTCGTTTACTAGCTTGTCGATTGACGATGGCGGCAGTTTGGGATAGCGGTAAAAAATCTCACCCACAGCTTCGCCCGGCTCCAGTGAGATGCTGTCCGGTGACGTAGCTGCATTGTCGGATTCCGGGTTTACCGGGACCGCCGTGTCGGGGTGCGAGTTGAGAACGGTAGTTAGCATCTCCCGAACGCTGGGCGCCTCGGCGAAGCTGCTGGCATAAGCGGGAATCTGCGGAGCAAATGCAATGCGATTTGTGAGAGACTGAATCTCCTTGTTTGGTTGGACAATGGTGACTTTGATGTTGAAGGGAGCGACCTCGTAGGCAAGGGAGTCGCAGAAGCCCTCGAGCGCCCACGTCGCCGCGGTGTACATGGACATGTGCGGCGTGCCAATGTGGCCGCCGGTGCTGGTGAGGACCATGATGTGGCCGGTATGCTGGGCCCGGAGCTGTGGCAAAGCGGCCTTGATGAAATTGACTTGCGAAAAGAACAAGGTCTCGAACTGGTCTCGTGCCAGGCTCTGGGTGGCGAGGTTGGTAGAGAGCTCCTCCACGGTCCCAACAACAGCTAGTGATGGCGGCCAAGGCCGGTGGTTAGCAACATGAACTTCGACATTAGCAGCAACATGATGGTTCGACGACGACGTCGTTCGACCATCCACGTAATCGAAAGATGTATCGGTTGATGTAGGAAGCAATATTTTGTCATACCTTCCGACCGACAGCACAAGAGAATATCAATCCTCCCGAAAACGTCGACGGCTTCGGCAACAGCGGCGCCGCACCCGCTCATGGTCCTCCCATCGCATCGAATACCGCGGATCCTGTCCTTCCATCCCTCCCGGTCTTTCCGCCCACTAGTGCACTCATTGATGAGCTCACGAAACTCGGCACTTCGCTCCTCGTGCTCTATCTCCAAAGGAGGGAAACAGGCCGCGACACAGTCGCCGTGAGAAAGCAACTGCCGGATCAGACGCACGGCCAATGGTGATAGCGATGCAGTGAGGAGCCACGTGCGAGGCGAGTTATGGGTCGCTGTTGGGCTCTCTTGGTCAGCCATTATTGATGCTTATAGACTGTCCCTTCGAAACCATTTTACGAAGGGAGCGAAGGTGATCGACAGGTGGGAATCGCATTCATTTGAGGGCAAAGTATTTAAAAGGTAGGGGGGGAAAAGGAGAGAGGAGAGGATTTGAGACAAGGAAGTGTCTTTGAAATAAGTGACTGAGTCCGGGTAAGGCAAGTCTTAGACTAGCGAGGGTGGTGAATGAAGAATTAAAAAAAAATTAATTTCTTCGGCGTTTAGGGGAAATAAAGCAAGTGACATCAGTTGAAAGGAAAATGAGTGCGCATTAGAAACCAAGAGGGATGAAATAACAAATCCGGGGGGCTGTCCCCCGAGTTGTTTGTCAAACAAAACGCCAGTTACGGCATCGCCACGGAAAGAGGGCGTCGTTTTGTATACTGCTCGGGCGTTCGCCACAAAAAAAAAGACAATGCGTGAGGTGCTGGGCAGGGTAATTTCGTGGGCATTTTGGTCGGTGCGAATACGTGTATAGAGCAAAGTAGGTACGTACGGAACACGGGATTTTGGCGCACAGGTGCGGTAGTGACGTCGGTTTGGCGGTTTGGGTTCAGCAGACTGTAGCGCTGCGACGCAGGCTTAGGCGGAGGTACAGGCCTGTTGCTACTGGACATGGTGCTGAGTTATAGGCGTCTTGTCCTTACTCGTACCATCTGCAGTGTCAGAAGCTCCAGTCTCTGAACAGCAAATAGGATCTGGAGCCGTGCCACCCAAGACGAGACGGGAAAAAAAATCGAGACGGGGAGAGATAAACGAAAGAAGACGAAGAAAAAAGGATGGTGTAAAGAAAGTTGTTAAAGAGAGTAAGAAAGAAAGAAGCACACACACAGACACACAAAAAAAGAGAGTGAGGCACTTTGCAAAGGACTGAGCCAAGGGGGGGAGCGCAGAAGCATATTAGTTATGTAGTGTCCAGCTGTGCTGTCTGGCTTGGTACTTGGGACATGGAATATTTGCTCTCTCCTGCAACTGAATCGTCAAGCAGGCTGCATCCTGCCCGGGTTGGTAGGAAAATGGGGAGCGGCGATAGTACATTCATAGGCAATAACGAAATGGATCAGCCATGACGGCCCCCAGGGCTCGCTTAGACATGACACCGGGCCCCCGAGCGGAAGAGTAGCCTGAATCCATCGCCATAGATAGCTTCTAGTGTTGGGCATTGTTCCACGGTTACGCCCCCACAGGACCCGAAGTTGGTGATAGAGCCGACACTTGACACCTCTTGTGGCCGATGCATAGGGCTGGCTCTGGCGCAGGTAAGCTTCTTTTCGCCTTACGAGACTCCAAGTCATGACACAGCAGCACCGCTAGTGGTGGGGGGAGGGGGGTTGATAGAACAATGACGGCGGTTGCTGTCGTCTGAGAACTGACTCGGAGGCAGCTGATGGTGGTGATTGTGGACGACTGCTAGAAGACAAAACACAACTGCCGAGTTTTGGTGTTGAGTTGTCATTGCAGGGGGGCCAAAGTCAAAGACGGAGCACCGCTCAAACGAAACGTCTAAGCCACTAGTCTGGGTCAGCTCCTGCTAGGGGAGCGGACCAGGTTGGTTGGATTTTTGTCAGCCTTGCATCGACAGTCCGGATGTGGTAATTATCATGGTGGAATCACGCGGTGCCTCCCGGGATTGGTTTTGCCACTCACGATAACTCCTGTTCCATGTTGCTGTGTAGGTACTATACAGTGCCCAGGGCTTCCGGTCCGGATACGGTGCTGCAAAAGTTTGATTTGATCGATTGCAATCGATATATGAATGAATCAGTTGCCTGAAGCTAATCACCGATCTGCTCCAGGTCCAGGTCCAGCGAGGGCCGGGTCCGGGTACAGGTCCAGCTCCCAGCTACTCTCGTACTGGTGCAATGCAACAATATGCACTCTATGCAGCTGCAGGTGCATCGAATCTCACCCTCCTAACTCCCAACTCTCTCCATTCCATAAGAGGTACATACCTGTTACAGCCATGGACTAGGTGGTACCTACAGTATCAGCTCAAGGCGTCTCTCCGGCCGCTTGCTGCAGTCCGAATTGCCCAGCCCTGCAGTTGCTCTATTTGTTCTCACTCGTCCAAAATGCCGTCTGCAGCCCGTGATTGGGCAAAATTGCTGTCAACCGGGGGATCAACCCTACTGAACTCGTAAATACAACTGGGCCCCCCCGCCCTTACCATGTTGCTGGGGACGCCGCTAAAGCGTTGCAGGCGTCACTAAAAATGTTCAGCTGACTGACTCGCACTCACTTCGGAGGCAAGATGCGCTTCTTTTGCTTCGCCTTGGACAAGCAATCTCTCGAGTCAAGAAGCTGACGATTCGTTATCATTTATGCAGTTTGCAGCGAATGAGGCAGGTTTCGCAGGGCTGCTAAGGCCCCAAGTGCGGCTTTTAGCGCATCGTGGCGACAAAATCGTGGCATCCTGCTCTTAGCCAACCATTAGTTGATCATGACCAGATGTGACTCTGTAGGGCCGGATCCGCGCGTTTCGCTTCCTTCGGCACGCCGCCCATGCCATGCTCGCACTAAACTCGGAACGCATACGAAAGAATGTGCATGGATGATTGGCTCCCCCAGACCCTCCCCAAGCAAGCCACGCCTCACATCAAATCATCAAAACGGGACAAAGAGCAACAGATTAAGAAATAAGCGTCTGATGACAATGCACTAACTGGGAAACCAAGACAACACAAGAATCATTCATATGCGCTACCTACATCCACCCGGCGTTCCATCTGTCCGTACAACCGAGCGACAGGCGCGCCACATTAAAACAGAGCATGAGAATTCTTCACGACTTGATCTCGACTTCCTCCCGAATGCTGTCCGCCTGGCCGGCCTCGGGCTCAGCATCGATCTTCTTGACCAGATCGGTGACGCCAAACAGCTCGTCCATTCTCTCCAGACTAAGACCCTTGGTCTCGGGAATGAAGAACCACACGAAGATGCCCATGATGAAGCAGAAGCTGCCAAACATGAAGAACATGCCCTAGTCGCGAGTCAGTACACCAGTGTTAGAGTTTTAAGATGAGGTCTCCCGCTTACATAGCCTGCCTTGCCCATAGTGTTCTGCATAGTTAGAACGGCTGTCGAGAGAGTCAGTAAATGCTGAATATTAATCCTAATCCTGATCCTCCAATCCTGCGCGCATATCTCTGGGATAATGGTGCGCCAATCGGGGATCAGGAACAAGGGGACGGGAGGCTGGACGGCTACTTACATCGAGCGCAAACAAAGTTGAAGAGCCATTGAGTGGCTGCGCCAATGGCCACGTTCATGGCACGCAGCCGAGCAGTGGGGATCTCGCTGACCAGAATCCAACAGACGGGACCCCAGCCAAATTGGAACGACCCAGCCCAGAGATAGATGCAAGTAATGGCAACATATCCAAAAGCGGTGACCTAGAAAGGGGGCGAAGACACGATTATCAGCCAACAATTCCGAAGAGTGGTATCGGAATCGGAAGCAGGAAGCCTTCGGATGCAGGATTGGGACTTACAGGCTGTCCGGCAACAGGGGGTTGGACCCTTCCATAGATGCCAACAATGTAGAGGAAGATGCCTTGAGCGGCAGCTGTCCACAACAGACTCCAGCGTCGGCCAAGCGAATCTGCCACAAAGACGAGGAAAACTGCGCAGGCAGCCGTCTTGACAACGCCGTATATTCCAGTGGCGAATAACGACGAGTCATTGCCAGTCATTCCGAGGTTAGCGAAGATTTGGGGAGCATAATAGTTCTGTGTCGTTCGCGATCAGCATGTTCCCTGCAATGCAACATCCCGCTCCATCGGTTCCCCAATAGGAACTACAGGGCTTCAAGGGTCAAGTCTTACGATGGCGTTGACACCAGTCATTTGCTGGAAGATCATGAGGAGGACGGAAATGATGGCACGCTTCCGGTTGCCAGGAATCGTCCACATTTCCCTGAGGAGTGTCTTGAAGGTGGCGTCTCCGGTCAGGCGCCTCTCATGTTCGAGCTGATCGGCCATCTCCTGGATCTCATTTTGGACGTACTCCGAGTCGGCGGGAAGACTACATGCACACACCCCCCAAAGTCAGACAGATATTCCTTGCAACACGGCTCAGAGTCTCAGTTTGCCTTACCCACGAAGCTTGATGAGAATCTGATTGGCCCGGTCCCAATCGTCTCTTCTGGCGCACCATCGAGGACTGAATCATGTGTTAGCTTCTCTGGAGTTGCTCTTGATGTCGATGCGATCCAGATAGGATAGACCGCCGGGGAGATTACGTACCTCTCAGGAGAAAGAAACATGCCACCCATCAAGAAGCTGCTCGGCAGTTAGAAAACGGCCTGGGTACGACTCATGTAGCTGACTTACACGGCAGGCAGAGCTTGCAAGGTCAAAGGGACAACGTAGATTGCAGGGGCTGGGACGTGCAACAAGCATCCGTAGTTAACCCTAAGAGTGGATGTTGTGTAAGATGATTATGTTCTAGAAGCCAATAATGGACTGGGCTGGGTTGGGGTTGTTTACGTACCAGAAAGCAAGCATGATGCCGAAGACGTTAAACAATTGATAAAAGGCTATACAGCAAGGCCAATATCAGTATGGGGTCCCTATTGTTTCCTGCCATAAGGCGGTGGCAGAAGGGGAGGGGGGTAGATGCCTGAGGCTGAGGCGAGAGCAGAGCTCAAGCTCCAAGCTTCTTGCTTCCTGCTTCTTGTATATTCTTACCTGTCAAACCACCTCGGATGGCACGAGGAGCGCACTCAGAGACATACAATGGAGTCAATGCAGACGCAGCTCCGATTCCAAGGCCAGCAATAAATCTACCAACATACATGACAGCAATCGTGCCTTTGGCGGCAGATGCAGCCTGGAAGATGATGCCGATGATGGTCAGGAATCCAGAGCCCATCAGGGCAGCTCGGCGGCCATATCGATCGGTGATCCAGCTGGTGAAGAAGCACGCGGCGAAACATCCTGCCTGCAGCGTCGAGACAATGTTCTGGTTCATGTTGGACTTTGCCGTGGCCGAGCTGTGGGCGTAGTTGAACCTCTCCTGAAAGTCGGGCATAGTCAGGATGCCACCGATGGAGCCCGTGTCCCAGCCGAACAGCATGCCGCCGAAGCAGGCTGAGAAGACGAGGGTGAAGACGCGCCATCCATAGATTTCGTCGGGATCGCTGCGCATAGCATCGTTGCGCACGATGGCGCGCAGGAACTTGGCGGTTACGCCCATGGTGGTGGCGTATTAGAGTCGACCTGGCTTATGCTGGTGTATGGAGCCGCCCCGGCAGTTGTCGGCAATGTTTGAGCGTGGAGTGACAGGCAACAAGCACTTCGTGATGAAAAGAAGTGCTCTACCCTATGCAAGACTCGAGGATCCGGTCTCGCCTTGGGGCAACGAATTAAATGGACGGCTCCTGAGTCAAGTCTAAGAGGCTTAATCAAGGAGACGGACAGAGCGACAAGGGAAGAGAGAACGGAGGTGGACGAGGTCCTGCGACGCTGATATGTACTATTTTCCTGAGACGACGACCCGCTTCTTGGGCTGTCGAGCAGGACCCTTGTCGCACCCAAGAGGAACATGCTCAAAGTGCAAATGCAAGCGAAAGGAGCGAGCTAGAGCGGCCCCCCCAAGATGCGCGGAACAATCAGACGAGTGAAACCACCGGGCTAAAATTCCCCAGACTTTGAAGCCAGCTGGCTGGGGGGAGTGGACACCTCGGAGCTCTTGGCTAACAAGCACCAGGTGGAGAGCAACGATGATCTGATGGTTGGTTCTACATCATACAGTACTGTACTTCATGGCATACGTATGTATGTATGTGGATGCAATACGGATTTCTGTGACAGGCGACGCTGAGATGCATGATATTAGCCGTAGAGGGTGGCTCAACTGCAAGCTGCATGGGGCTTCACAGCAGGCATGAGAAGTCAACAACGATCATCAGCAAATCGCCCTCTTGCACATGGACATCACAAAGAACCATTCGTCATTATTCGTGGCCTATACAGAGCTCTCATGTTTGCAGTGAACTACCTATTGTTCACAGCCTCTCCGGGGAAGCATGAGGAGACAGACTGTCACTCTTTTGGTTGGGGCGCCCTTTTGTCGGCCCTTTTTGCTTTCGCCCATGTTCCTTGTTCGGCTACCCAATGTACTGATCAACCGGTTCCAGCGAACCACTGGCAGAAGGCGCGTCTTTTTTTTCACCGTTGACAGTACGGGATGCCAGTAGATTTGCAATTTTAGCTGATAGTCTACGGAGTACGGCAAGTTGCGCGACGCAACACCACCGACGTCGCAGCGTCTCTACCAACAAAGAAGCCCTGGATTTCGTACATGGGCTACCAATCTTTAGCACATGTCCAGAGCTTTGAGGCCAGGTTTTGCCTTTCAGCTAAGGCGCTTCTTCACCCGCCGTGGAGCGCCGATTATCTTAGTGCACAGACACGGGCCGGGGTTATGGCTTCGGCTCTGCATTGAGGAAAATCTCCCCTGCGGAAGAATCGACTCCCACCAATGAACGGATGTCTTGCTGCCAAGAACGATGGATTTACATCTCGTGATGACGGGCAAAGGGCATCTCTGACCCAACACGGTCACGATTACTCTACAATTCAAATTCCAGTCTCCAGCGGTGCGATGGTCTTGCAAGGCATGGGGAAGTGGCATCCCCTCCCCCGGATTATCCCCCCCAGTCCGCCAACATCAAGGCGCGGGAGTTCGGCAGATACTGTTAAGAATCACACAAGTCACAGCCATGTTTCCCCGTTTCGTCCTCAAGCACTTAAGCATACAGGGGCCCCTTTCTTTTAACCGCTTGTGGGGCCGAGGAGGTGGGGTTCGTGGAGGCGGAACATTGAATCCATCTTTTGGGCTTCTTTTCTTTTTTCCCTCTGCTTTACTCCGCAGCGATATGTTATAGCACTATTTGCCTTCTCCAGATCTCTCCGCATTTCTGAGTTGTGGCGCCAAGCCATCGAGATGCGCTATTGTTAGCATCAGCTGGGTTTGGGGCCCTTTGTTTCGAGGATTTTTTTGCTGCTAGCTGGCCGCCACAGCCCTCTGGACAGGAGAGTCTCGGCCACGACATGGCGGTCCAACGAATCCTAGCTCTCAGGGCTCGTACAGGCATACGAGTAGGCATGTCAGACACAGAGCATCCATCTTTAGGTGTTGCAACCATGTGCCAGCCAACCAGGCACCCTGGTCAGCTAAACGACGACTCGTGGGGAAGGTTGACGGCTGCAGTCCTTCGCCTCGAATGCCTAATAGAGGCATGCCGTCAAGCGGGCTGCTCCCGGGTGGAGTCTACTTGAACTGCTGGGATTCATGGAAATTCATTCATCAATCGCTCCGTGCTTGACGGCTCCGATCTGCGCAGAAGCGTTATTACTCGCGTACGGCAGGTTACATGTACATTCATACCGTACACACGCGTACTTCACCTCACCTCTCCGTTGGTGGCTTGCGCTACAGGCTACGATTTGGTGGGATAAGGCTGCTGGTACAATATAGTACATGTGAGTTTATTTCTACGTCTATTTGCCATGCTCTCTTTAGGCAAAATCCCTTAGCCTCGTTGAATTGTGACCGACATCGTCTCCCCGCCATTAAAGAGTGGGAAGAGCGTTGGGTCAAAGAGATGATCGCAAACACATGCGGCAAGCTCATGCGGCAAGCTCGGTCGCCTACACTGTTACATCCCGCCATCTGCTGCCATCTCCAAGGCTAGCCAGTTGGGGATCGTGGGAGGACTCTTCCACCCATCTAGATAGCTCTCTTTGGGGACGCCAGTGCCCGCTGGTTTGGCATAGACTGCAGAAACGTACCACATCCCTTGGCCTTGGGGGATCTTGTGCTGCAAGGTCGGTATTGTTGTCCGACTCTCCATGAGGTTTGTGTTGGGATCAGCATTCACAAGCATGGCCTGTCGTTGGCCGTGTGGTTCTAGAGCCTTGATGCCAACAGCTCCTCTGTCCAGGGCCGCCGCAAAGGCACCATTGAGCCCCGTGTCCCAGCCAGCCGGTGTGTTGGTATCATAGTTGCCAATGATCTTGGGGCTTGTTCCCTCGCCCTTCGATTCATCGTATAGATCCAAGTATCTTCCGTTCTCGGAGTTGACGTTGCGGATGGCAAAGGCGCCATCCGCGGTCATGACCTCTCGACCAGCTTGGATGTGATGTACCCGCAGATGCCAGTTTGGCGTGCTTTCAACAGGGGGCACCAATAATGTCTTAATCTTGACATCGGCAAAAGGCTTCCAGACCGAAACGAGGATGGGCTGGCCGTCTCGCTCTTCAATAGCGGCATACTCGGACAGCCTCCTCGTCTTCCAATATTCGCCACCATCATCCGAAAGCCCCAGCTGCGACGCCAAGGCATATTGCTCCAAGGAGAAGAGTCCGGAGGGCACGGAGTATCCAAAGGCGCTGCTGTATGCGAACCCTCCATATTTGGCGTGGGTGGCCTTCATTGGATAACCGCATGCTTGACCCGAAGAGAGGAGCATACAATGTCCACCAAGGTAACTTTAACAGCGTTTAGAATTGCACGGTCAGCAGAACGTTTCCAGCCTTCCCATTGGTGGGTAAATGAGGCTGCTCTCACCTGGTAATGTGACCTGGATGCCGAATTGCCTTGATTTTGGGGATCTGGGGGCTGATTGGCTCCTCCTCTGATGTCCAGAATGGATGTTGCTCTGGAACGGCCAGACAGATGAAAGCTAAACATGACCAATACTGATCATTGTCCCGTACAGTTAGTACGATTACTCTCTGGATGATGCCGAGATAGGGGGTTGCATCAATGCTACTCACAGGACTTCCAGGGCTGTTGTAATTCTCGGTAATCTGCAAGTGTTTCACGTGAAATAAGGGTCAGCGATCTAGCATCGGAAACAATATGGAACCTGCATGAGTAGCCATCATGATCATCACACGTACATACATGCTCGGGTACGAAAACCCGAGAGACAGCGTCCCACTCGACGTCCAGATGTCACCCTGTGTCTGCCACCACCTGAAATTGCGGAGGACAATTCCCTTGACCATGCCCCACGTTAGGGGAGCCGGCAGCTCGACGTCTGCGTAGGCCAGGGCGCCCCAAAAGGCGACCATGGCGAAGCGGTAGACTAAACTACGGCCAAACGGGATGGCTCGGCCGAGCTCGTCATGATAGTGGACGAGGTCGAGGGCGGCGATCTCAGCGCGGTGCTTGAACTCCTTTGCACGAGACGGATCAGCCTTGGCGGCGAGTTTGGCGTAGAGGAGCTGAAGGAAGTGGATGGCGAAGCTGGAGGAATAATAATCCATTTCTACGGAATAACAAGAGGCGTGAGTATTGCGGGGAGTGACTTGAAGGAGAAGCAAAGTGGGAGAGGAGAAGACTAACGATGGATGCCCTCAGGACCGTCGTTGGACCAGCCGTCTCCTCGGTAGAAGGTATCGAGGTGCTTGATGTCGCTCTCGAGCCGTTCCTCTGAGTATTTGGCTCCGTTTTGCTTGAGTCCCAGGTTGGCGAAGACGCGGAACCAGAGCCAGTTAGTGTTGGGCATGCTGCAGGACTTGTCAGTAAGTGAAAGGGTATTTAGGGTATGATCTCTTGCAGGGACTGATCAGACTTTTTCTCGTTGATAGAGTTTCCAAGCCAATTCTCGACATTGACTCGCTCCTTTTCCGAAAGACCATTCCATAATTCTGGTGCGACGGCCAGCGCGAATCCTATACAAGATGACACAATCAGCTTCCGTCATTCTAAGCCATCGGCTTCAAATATGAACAATCATATGAATTACCAAAAGGGCACATCTCAACCATTCGCTGGTCATTGTCACGAGGGTATCCCCAATACTCGGGGCTTTCTGGGTCAGTGCCGGCCTTGATACCCTGAACCCACCAGTCTGTGCCGCGATACTGGCCACCCCCGGCCAGAAGACACGCCAGACCCCAGATAGGGCGGAAGAAACCTTCTACCTCGGACGCGGTCTGGTCGAATCTGACAGCCGTAGCTCCGGGGCACTTGACGCGGGCCTTTTGGGGTGAGAAGAAGGGCTCGAGGGGATCAAGCAGCGTCCGGAGAAGCTCTTGGACTGAGCCGCGATCTGTAATGGGGACCTGGGCAAAGGGATGCTTGTCATTGTAGCCGAGCGTGAGGGGAGCCATTTTGAGATTGTTGAACAAGTCTGCTACTAGATTGTGTTCCGCTCAATGTTGGATGTGGTTCAAACTGCCTTGACGCTGCGTATACGGAGGTTTGGCTTTATTTTATTTCACGCTACAAAGGTAAGCATCATGAGCTTTCTCCGGCAGACAAAAAGGCACTAAAAAGCTAATGCTTGGACAAAGTGGTGTGCAAGCCATGCAAGCTCTAGACTATTATTTTTTTTCGGTTTTGATTGAGCCGAGCTGCCTCTGGGTGATATCAGACTGCGACTGCGGCATCGCGAGTGAGGGGCAAGATGGGGTTTGTGTGGAGAATGGACAAGAGGAAGAGGAGAAGCCAAGCGAGAGCTACTCCGTACAGTACAAAGTATTGTCTCTTTGGAGGGATAACTTTTGTCAATTGATCCCGTCTTTGATGGTTGAATGAATGGTGGGGTAATTCTAGCGGGTGTATGACGTGTTTAGTTGTGTCTCCTTTCTTCCTGTCTCTCGCTATTTTGGGGTAAATTTGCATGTTTTAGATGAGCTGAAGAGGCCACGGCAGGACGGCAGACGGCAGTAAAGATGTGCATGCTCAACTTCGGTACATGAGGGTCTACAAGGCAGCTAGCAGTTCCTTGAACCCTGCATGACGGTCGATCATTGTTGATGGGGCTTGGAGTTTGCCGGCTAAATTCAAAGGATAATGTCTGCGTGTATGTGGACGGATGTATTTTGCAGAGTCACTTTGTATTGATGTTGGAGAAACGGAATACGGCAGATAGGACTTGATCCGAGCATAGGATTTGGTCTGGAAATGACTCGAGTAGGTGGGTGTAAAAATGGATGAGTAGGTGCTTAACTAGGAGCTCGAAAAAGATGGTTTTGGAGGTATCGAGGTGTGATAGCGTTCGCACCTAGTTGGAACTGTTTGTTGTAAGAGACAGTGGTTGCTTAACTATTGCTTGAGTTGGGAGCTTAGGAATGTGGCAGTGATTAGAGTGAATGCGTGGTAAAGATTACAATGGGCTTTATTGAGTACACTGCTGGCTATATTGGACATGGTTGTGAGGGTGTTGGCAGTAGACTCTAGAGATGCATTAGTATGCAGTTAAACAAGCAGTCAAAAAATAGACTCAAAGATACCTAAAGTACCTAATATATCATCAATATTGCCTACCTTATTCGTTAGGAAATTAAACCTCAATGAACCTTCCAAGACCAATGCTTCGCTTCAAGCCTTCCAAGTCTGATTACAAACATGCACGCACCCATAATATGCTACCCTAGAGCCAGATTTTGTTGTCGTGGGCTAAGAAAGTATCGCCTAGACATCTCTTAGAATGACTTAATATTAACTTCTTAAAATCAATTGCGTCCTGTTAAATAATTGAAGCAGGACCGAGTCACTCCGGATCAAATAAAACATGTACATTTAATGCCATGTTGACATCTTTAACCTCTACAAACCGTCTCAATATCGTCGGGGTGACAACTCGACTCGGCAGCCTTAGAACCTCATCATCCCAGCCCAAACCACACAATGTCGACGGCAGATTCAGCATCGGCTGATCCCGACACAAAACCAGAGCCCATCAAGACAGAACTCCCGTCTTCGTCACCACTCTCGTCGCTTGCATCTGATGATTTTGAGCCGCCATTCACGCCGGTGCGACCGCGGCGCAACGTCACAGCTCCCAAGCGCTTCGGAACACCATCCGACGACGACCCCAAACCGATCCCACAACAGCCAAAGAGGAGCACTCCAGCGAAAAAGAAAGCGAAGGCACCAAAAAAGGTTGAATGGGACGTTGAAGGTTTGCTAAAGTGCGAAGGGTCGCCTCTAGCCTCGGCCAATCTGAGAGTTTGTCCAGCCTCCCCCTTCTTGTCCAGATGCAGCTTCACCGGGGTTGCATCCTCTTGAGAAGTTGCAAGATAAAATAACGTCTAACTGAACAAACAGAGCATTCTATGTAATCCCATGGCATGGTCGGCTCTGGACCAAAATGATAAGGCGGAAATCCTGGCTCTCTTCCCCGACAAGGGCCACATCCTTGACGCTGGAACGGAAGACGCGCGACCCAACTTTGCGTCGTTGATGAACGACGACAGCTTTCGCTACGACTGCGCCGCGTACACGGAAAACATTGCGGAGGGCCGTCATGATCCGGAGTGGCTTGCGGAGGCGTGGAGTGCGCATGAGAGAAGGAAGGCGGGCGATTTCGACAAGTATCTGATGGATAAGCTGGAGGAGGAGTGGGGTGTTGAGATTCCCGAGGACATGAGGATTCGGAGAGATTTGCCTGAGGCTGAGAAGAAGACGAATGAGAGTGCTAATGGGAAGACAAATGGGAGTGCTAATGGAGATGCAAATGGGAGTGCCAATGGGAGTGCCAATGGGGATGCACCGCGAATGAAGATCTTGTCTAGGAAGACAGAGGTGCGCGATAGCATGGAGATTGATGAGCTTGCGCTCTAAAGTTCTGTGGGTGTTTATGGAGCGGATGACTGAGCGTTTACGATACGATACCAAAGGGACACAGAGTGCATAATTAACTAAATACCAAATCTTTGATCGAGTTAACCATCTGTTTGTATCAGGAATCTGATTCCTCAGCGATGGTTATAGACATGTTTGTGTTTTATTGCTGAGAATCTTATAACTCGATGCCTACTATTGACACGCCTGTGTTTTATCTGAACTTTTACAATCTCGCCAAATACTAATATCCTCATCGTCGGACATGTTGAAAATTCGACAACCATATGTCCCAGTTGATGCAAACCCATACCTCCATACATGCACACATACGCACAAGCATATAGTGCATGTCTTAAAAACGCCCATCACCTAATTCAGCTCATCACGGCCCAAGTCGCAAATACATGGCACTCAAGAAGCCTTTGCAAAATCAACAAGAAACTGGGCCAGTTTCTGCGCTCCCTCCAAAGTAATCGAGTTGTAGTTTGAGGCACGGATTCCGCGTACAGAACGATGTCCCTTGAGGCCGGTGAGGCCTAGAGCAGTGGATTGCTTCAAGAAGTCCTTTTCAGCAGCATCGATGTCGCCGCCCTTGGTCACCCTGAAGCAAATGTTCATTCTGGAACGCACAGACTTGTCGGGAACGACGCGGTATGCGTCGGGGTGGGAGTCCAGGGCGTTGTAGATGAGCTCGGCCTTTTGCTTGGAGAGCTTCTCTTGGCCGCTGACATTGTCGGGGAAGTTGGCCAGAGCCCTCTTCAGGACTTGACCGGCGATGTAGACACTTGAGGGGATAAAAGTTAGCATGTATAGATGAATTGTCTTGGCAGAGAAATGGCTTACTCGAAAATGCTGAGCGTGTTGTACAAGCTGTTATTCTGAGCAATGGTGTCGTATTGCAGGATGATGGGGGGGATAGGGAGACCCAGCTGTCTCATCGTTTGCGCCGAGGGCTGTTTAGTGATGGGAGCAATGAGGCTCTTCTTGATGATGACGACGGTGATGCCGGCAGATCCCAGGTTCTTCTGGGCACCGAAGAAGATGACGGAGAAGTTCTTGACGTCTACCTTTCGCGAGAGGATATTTGAGGACATGTCAGCCACGACAATGGGGCCTTTGCCGTCAGGACCGGGAGCCAGAATCTTGGGGAACCCGGCAAATTCCACTCCGTCGACTGTTTCGTTGTCGCAGTAGTAAACTAAAGCAGCATTCTTGGAAAGCTTCCAGGTGCTCTCATCGGGAATGATGCCAAACTTGCCGTTGTTGCTGAGTTTGGCATCAGCGACGATGTTGACTTTGTCTTGGCCAAAAAGTCTCGCCGCTTCAGCCGCCGCCTTGGACGACCAGCTGCCGGTGACGATGTAGTCCAACTTGAGATCATTGTTGACTGCGTCGTTCAAGAGCTGCTCGGAGTTGTTCTGTGAAGAGATCTCTGCCTGCTTGTTGGCGACCCATGTGCCTACCAGGTTGTACGCCGTGCTGGCGAACCCGCCCGTGCCGCCTCCCTGCATAAAGAGAATTTCATAGTCATCGGGGATGTCGAGGAATGTGGCCAAATCAGCCTTGGCCTCGTTGATGATGGTGTTGGCAATCTCGGAGCGATGCGAGTGTTCAGCAAGCCCGAGTCCAGTCTCGTTAAAGTTAACCAATGCTTGGGCGGCCTTCTCCAGTGTGTCTGTGGGAAGTAGAGCCGGGCCGGCACCGAAATATGTGATGTCCTCTCTGGCAGGCATTTTGGCTTTTGGATTGAGTTGTGATGAACAGAGAACGAAGTGTGAGTGAGTAAGTGGCTTATCGAGTGTAAACCTGGGTGATGTTCGGCGATATTTTATCTTGGACGTTTTTGGTTCTTATAAGCCGACGAAAAAATGCGGCCGTGGAGTGAGTCACGAGAAGAACAAGGGCAATAACAAGTTCAATGGCACCGACAACGATGCGAGTTGTGAAGAAATTGGACTGGATCCGAGTTCAAGTGAGGTGAGTCAAGCATGAGTTTACAAAATGTGTCGGAGGCCTGGGGATGAGATAGATCTTGCATCGATGCTGCCCGACTCCGCACTGGCCGCTCTCGGAGAAAAAGCACATGTTGCGTTTTTGCTGGTGTTTTATTATGCTTTTAGCAATAAGCTGGCGTCACAGTAATTAATTCTGTCTACTAACTACTAAGGCAAGTATGATGCTACGGTGCCATACTAGGTAGTCCAAGTAAGGTAGTACTGATGAATTGGGCTTGTTTTTTGGGGTCAATTGAAGTGAGTTTCGCTATTCATAGTTGAATTGACCATAGCAACTATATAATTTCACTCGACACATTGACTGCAAGCTGCAATGACAGCTGCTTTTGAGATCCAGGAACGGACTCTGATGCTGTTCGATTTCTTCTAGGTGGAGCGTACTAACATGGTCTCAAGAATTGCTGACTCACCCACCGACCACAGCTTGGTTGGCTGTGGCTGAAGAGTGCTCGCAGTGGGTGGCGTTCGAGTCTCCAGCCACAGCAAGGCGACGAAGCTTAGGTTGCCTGGATGCGTTTCCCTCATCAGCCATATCGCAGCACCAAACGGCATCTTTCCTTCGTCGCCGCGCCGTTACAACACAAAACTCGCTTCTTTCTCCCCTCCGAGACTTTCCCCGACCGCAGTGAATCACCATGTTCAGGAACAACTACGATAACGATTCCGTCACTTTGTATGTGCTCTGCCCGACTGGCTGGAGCCCCTCCAGCTGCCGTCGCCTCGTAGCTCCAAGCTCGCCATAGCTGACATGACAATCGTCTCTAGCTCGCCGCAAGGCCGCATCTTCCAGATCGAATATGCGGGCGAGGCCGTGAAGCAGGGATCAGTGGTGGTCGGAATTGCCAGCAAAACACACGTCGGCCTGTTTGCCGTCAAGGCAAGTTTGCATCTACCCCTCAGCATATACACCCAGAACCAAGGCTGACCCTGGCCCGCGTGGCAACAAACAGCGAAACGCAGAGGAACTGTCGTCGTACCAGAAGAAGCTTTTCGAGATTGACGAACACACCGCCATTGCCATCGCCGGCCTCACATCAGATGCCCGCGTCCTGTCCAACTTCATGAAGCAGCAGTCCCTGGGCCACCGCCTCACCTACGGCCGCCCGATCCCCATACACACACTGGTCGGCATGATTGGCGAAAAGGCACAGATCAACACCCAGGTCTACGGCAAGAGGCCGTACGGCATTGGGCTGCTGGTAGCTGGCGTCGACGAGAACGGGCCCCACCTGTTCGAGTTCCAGCCATCGGGTATGACGGAGGAGATGGTTGCGTTTGCTATTGGCGCGCGAAGCCAGATGGCCCGGACATATCTGGAGCGGAACATTGAGTCGTTTGCCGACTGCTCAAAGGAAGAACTGGTCAAGCACGGCTTGAGGGCGCTCAAGGAGAGCTTGGTACAGGACAAGGAGCTGACGGTCGAGAATACATCAGTGGGATTGGTGGGCCTGAAAGAGGGTCCCAACGGCCGATCAAGCATCGAGCCCTTTAAACTATACGACGGCTTCGAGGTCAAGTCGTGGATCGAGAGTGCCAGCGAGAGCCAAGGAGGCGAGGGAGAGGGAGAGGGAGATGCCGCCGCGGGCGAGGGAATGGAGGTTGACAGCTAGACGAGGAGGAGGGCACTGATGAACTAGAGGGGCTGCGGGAGAAGAGTTTAGATCATGTATCACTAGAGGCTGCCTGGGACAGCACAAATGGTCAAACTTGGCACGAATGAAGCAATAATAACAAAAAGAAAGAAAGATACCTAATCATGACATTACTCCCGTCCCATGACGTAATTGTAAACCTGTCTATGGATATATAACGTTATATCGTTTTGCTGAAGACCAAACCATTCTATACCATACATCAAATACCCCACATGCAATGATGACATTTTCCTGAAAGCTGTCCAAAGAAGCAAAAAAATAAACAAATAATAATTAAGCAAATGCAGGGCTTGCTTGTTTGCAGTCCTGAACCGTCCAAGCATTCCCTTTGCACGGTTTATCCTCTATATCCCTAACCTAACCCAAAATCTATTGTGTTCCCCATTCCAGCTTGAAAGTACCCTCGGAACCCTGGTAGTTCATCAGACCCAGGATGGCGTCCTCGGCGGTGTTTGCGGTGACGAGAATGTCCTTGTTGGGCAGCTTGACGAAGCCCTGCTCGACGGCCTTGTCGACCCACTGGATGATGCCGTCCCAGTAGCCGTTGATGTTGAGCATGCAGATGCCGCGCTTGTGGATGCCGAGCTGGTTCCAAGTGACGACCTCGAAGAGCTCCTCGACGGTGCCGTAGCCGCCGCTGAGGGCGATGAAGCCGCTGCCGGGCCCGCCGTTGAAGACCTCCTCGGCCATGAGCTTCTTGCGCGTGTGCATGTCCTTGACGACGGTGGTGCGGCCGTAGGTGGACTCGGTGGGCACGTATTGGTTGTTGGTGTTGATGGTCTGGTAGGTGTCGTTGCGCTCGTACTTGACGAGGGCCTCGGGGATGATGCCGTGGATGGCGTCGGGGCCCTTGAGTTCGCACAGGGTCTTTGCGACTTCGCCCATGAGGCCGACGGTGCCGCCTCCGTAGACTAGATGTTTGAAAAGAAAGTGTTAGCAGGGGTGTGTCTTGTTGTGTGGTCTTTTGAGAGGGAGGTGTTGTATAACTCACCAAGGTCAATATCGTTCTCGGCCATTACTCTGGCGAGCTCTCGGGCGGTTTCGACATGTTCAGGGTCGTTTCCTGCGCTTGAACCGCAGAATACGCAGATCTTGGTGCGAGGAGTGCCGTTGGCGTTGGCGGTGCCGTTGGAGGCGCCGTTCTGGCCGGTAACGGTGCTATCAGCAGTCATGGTGGGGGATCTCTAGATTTGTCGTTTCTGCGTGGCGGGGTCGAAATCGAGGCGCGAAAAGATGCGACAAAGCAGGATAAGAAGTAGAAGAAAGAAGAACGACGATGTCCCAATTTATAAAAGATTTATATATGTGTCTCCAAAGTCTTGAGTAGACGGGGATTGGGCAGATGCCTAAGGAGTGGTGGGTATGGCTTTGGGCGTTAAGAGCCAGACGGTCGAGTAAAGAGCGAGGCTATTGTAGAGAGCTTCAGTCCTGTTGGTTGCAAGAGCAGCGAACCAGAGTTCAATCTTCGTCGAAAAAGAAAAGAGAGAGAGAAGAAGAAGTTCGAAAACAAACGGTGGCGAACCCGGGGCTAGATATAACTGCTGCGAGTGACAACTGCGAATTACGCCAAAAGTTGAACGTTCCAGATCTGACGGCGCAAACGCTGCCACTAGTTTCGAAGCGCCCCCCCGGCAGCCATCGGCCACCGCCGGCCCCCATAATCGAGAGGGACTAGAGACTAGCGGTTTGGATATCCGATATTCCCAAACTTCGAGGCGTGGGAGTCATGCAGTTGCCGGGGACCAATGCGAATGTGGTAATTTTCAAAAATTGCCAAATTGGCTCGCCGCAGGCCGAGATCGCCCAATTGGCGTTTGTTTCGGGCGGTGGGACAGGCCTTTGACAGTCGACCCCTTGGGAACTTTAGTTTTGGTGTTTTCGTGGCTCACTTTTGTACGACCACAATTGAGGACTTCATTTGTTGGGTTTCGCAGGGAGCTGGGCAGAGGAGGTCAGCAGGACAGGGCCGGTGAGAAACAGCAGATTCTGAGCTGGCGAGGGAGAGTGGGTTTTTGCTTAGTTGGACGCCGTTGGTTTTTTTGTCTTGTGCTGGTTTGTATTTGAGGCTCGATATCTGCATACCGCCACTACGAGTACTACATACTCATGTATCACTGACCTGATTGCCATGTACATGTATTCTAATCCTGCTCCATCGTAGACAATTAGGATCTACCGTCTGAGCAACACTGAAACAATGCCGCATTGGCATGTCCGATTCTCGCTAATCACCGGAGATCTTTGCTCAGGGCTTCTAGATGCCAAGATGCGTCACCTGGCCGTTTTGCTTGGTGACGGCCCAGTGGATCAGGGGCAGCGTGTCACTGCAAAACACGGCTCACAGTTTGTCGTCGATCGGCCTTCAGTATAATCCCGCCTTGACTCGCTCCAGCCATGAGGCTCTTTTTAATCTTGTCTTCTTCTGTTCGTCCTCTTCCACAGCTCTCTCTCGTGCCACGGAGCCTGCCGCTGATTCGCCGACCCGGGTGGATGGGGCCCACGGCGCCGATTTACTCCGGCCGCCGCCGCCTGCCGCTGCTCAAGTATCTTTTTGCGCTGCGCAGAGTGTGATGGGTACACGAGCTCGACCTAGGCCCAACACGGAACTGGACCTCTCAAGGCTGCGTGCTTGCGAAAGGCCACATGCATCTTGCACAATTTTGAAGCTCTCGCAACGACACTCGCCTTTCTGCTTCCAGGGCCACCAGCTGCTCCCCGGACTCACCATCACAAGGCGAAAAAGGCGTCTGACGGGTCTGTGTCCCACGCGACGCCCGACAGTCTGCGCAATGCCCGAAACAGCGGCGCAACGGCCTGCGGGCCAGGCGGCACGGCGCCAGCAAGACCAAGGCAGTGTAAGTCAAGATTGCCGGCTATGTTGTGTCTTGGATGTGAGCTGACGGGTTGCGTGCAGGGCATCAGCATGAACAAAATCATCATGGGTGTCGTCTTCTACCTCGGCGTCAATGTCTTCCTCAGCTTCTACATGGCCAAGGACCAGACCGGCGTGGCCACCACCAATCCCGAGACCGGCGAATCCATCATCGTCCCCGGCAACCTAGGGACCATCCCGCCGTACCAGCTTCGCCCGCGACACCTCGGTGAGGGCGCTACTTACAGGCACATCCCCAAGACCATTGCCCCCATCTGGCCGCAGGACAGTCATCTGGACATTGTAGTTGCTATCTCGCCCTCGTTTAACCCGATCCCTCTGGCCAATGTTCAGCCGGAGTACATCGTGCTCGACGAGAAGAGGTTTCACATGAACAACAAGACGGACAAGCGGTCAGTCGATACTACCTTTACCGTGCCGGAAGCCGTGCAGAACAATGGCACTCTTTGGGGCCACTTCTATATTGGCCTTGCTGGTAGCGTTCTGGATCCTTATCTGCCCAGCTATGACCCGGGCCGAGCATACCATGTTGTCCATCCTCTTACCCAGTATCTGCCCAAGAAAAAGGTAGTCAAGACAAGAAATCTGCTTGAGGACCTTCCTTCTCCGGTGGAGGAGCCAGAAGAAGTTGACACGTCGGGCCCCATCATTTCAAACTACTACCACCAGAATGCCAGTTTCTCCCTGGTGCCTGGCCTGGGAGTCAAGGACTTGGACACTATTCACCCTGCCCTCAAGACGTTCCTCCGCCTTGAGGCAACCGGCGCCCGCGATGGCACGGGCCAAAACGGCTGGTATTGTAAGTCATACTGTCATGGCACATTTGTAATGCGAATTGGCGAGCTAATCCATCATTTCTCTTAGATCCAACTCTCTTTGTCAACACGTTCTGGCAGTTGAAGACCCACATGACGCTCCTTAATGACACAGTCAAGGAGCTGCCGCTTCACATCGACCTCAACAACATGCCCGGCTGGCAATTCTATGCCATGGCCGCTGTCGAGCAAAACTCGAAGGAGAACGCTCGCCAGGCTGCCCTCGGCAACCCAATTCCTGGCGGCGGCGATGGATCGGAGATCGAAATGATCAAGGAAATCTTTATCGACACCAACCCCATCCTGCTCGGCATCACTGCTTTTGCCAGCATTGCTCACATGATTTTGGAGACGCTTGCATTTGGATCTGACATTGCCCACTACCGCAAGAAGAAGGACAACGTTGGCATTTCGGTCCGCTCCATCTTAGCCAATGTGTTTATGCAGACAGTCATCTTCCTGTATCTGCTAGACAACTCGCAAAACACGAGCTGGATGATTCTCGGCACCCAGGTTGTCGGCATCGTCATTGAATTCTGGAAAATCACCACCGTCGTCAACGTTCGTTTCCAAGAGACGGCTCCAGGCTCGCTTTTGCCGTACTGGTTCGTCTTCGAAGACAAGCACAAGCTTACCGAGACCGAGGAGAAGACCAAGGAGTACGATGAAATCGCTTTCAAGTACATGTACATCCTGGCAGTGCCTCTGCTGATTGCCTACGGCATCTACTCTCTATTCTACGATACTCACAAGTCGTGGTACTCATTTGTCATCACCACTCTTGTCGGATCTGTCTACACCTACGGCTTCCTTATGATGGTTCCCTCCCTGTACATCAACTACCGACTCAAGAGCGTGGCGCACATGCCCGCCAAGGCCATGATGTACAAGTTCCTCAACACTTTTATCGACGACCTGTTCGCCTTCACCATCAAGATGCCCATCTTGCATCGACTGGCGACGTTCCGAGATGACGTCATCTTTTTCATCTACCTGTACCAGCGATGGGCCTACAGAATCGACCATACCCGTGTCAACGAGTTTGGCCAGGGAGGTGACGATGATGAACCTGTTGATAAGAAGGATGAGAAGGACAAGGCTGCCATCAAGGATGCGGCTGAGGAGCAGAGCGAGGCTAAGGCAACCGGCGCTGATGCCGGAAAGGCGACTAAGAGAAAGTAAGCCGTGCTCTAATGCCACCTACCTGTATGCTGTATCGATTACATGTAGTTTGGGATTTAGGATCATAGCAAGTAAATAGACTACGCGAGCTAATTGATAATCATGTAAAACAAAGAGATATAAATAGCATAGCTCCTCTCTCCGCAATAAAGAACCCTGATCGCCAGGTACGAGCACTAACAAAGCAAGCGCCGAGCCGTCAAAAGTAACTTCGCGATGAGGCCTCACGTCTGGGACGCCCTCATGTGTTAGTGGCCCCCTTGGCTATTGTTTCAGGATGGATTACAAAGAGGTGGGAGGGGTGAAAAGCTTCAGGTTGGCCGGTCGTTGTTCTCGCTAACCCGGGCTGACGCACCAGGCTAAAGCACCACTGAGCTCCCGTGATGAATCCTTCAGCCCTATGGACAGCAAATATCAAGATTCTATAGGACCACGAGCCCCTAATTTCGTTCTTTTGGTGGTGGGTGGTGTCATTAGATGTGCATAAGTGCAATGTAGGACATTTGGATGCCGAAGCGAAAAGACAAAGAAAAAAAAGGGACCATGAGCGGGCTGCACATGGGGGAGGCGTCACAGCGAGTTCAACCCCTGTAATCATGGCGTCTTCCCAAGTAGCCGGCGCCCCTTCCAGCGCATTTCCCCCCACCGACGGCCTCCAACCAGAGGCCGCGATAGCGCAGCAAGCCACATAGCGGGCAGCATTTGGATCTCTCTCTAAAGCGCTCAGGTTGGCCATCTCCAACTCCATCCGTCATCTTCCATTCGCCTTTGTCTTCGTCACTCTCGTTGCTCATCTTGCCTCCCTTTTTCTTCTACTGCTCTTCTGCTTTCCCTTGGCAGCGTCTGCGTCGTTCGTCCTGATTCGTTATCCCTATCTTATCCCTTTCTGCCACAGCCTCCAGCGGCCCACCGTTTTGCAGCACAGCCTCGCCTTTCTCTTTGCTTGTGTCTAACCGTCTGGGGTTCACGACCGAATGCCGGCCACAGCCACAACGTTCTGCTGAAGATTCCCACGGCGGCCCGTATATCCATAACCTTACTTTGATAGTAATAAACGGCTTCTTCGACTCAAGCGCGCTACGTCATTTGGAGAGCTTCACCCAACCCGTGGAGCTTCCCCCCATGCGACGCGCCCGTCGACGGGTGCTCTTCGAGGCCCCTTGACGAGTGCCGTTGATCCATCTTGGCTGATCCATCCATCCGTTCGTTGCTCAATACATAAGCAGTGTCACCCCGTGATTGTGCGTCGTCCTCTGGCTATCAGATATCACCACGCCCCTAGCCCACCTGCTCAAGTTGCAAGGCGGGGTTCGCATGCCAAGAGAGATTCATCATCCTTCGTCTCCCTCCTCACCAGAGCAATGGGCGTCCTCGATTCGGTTGGGACACTGCTGGCAGAAATTGCGAATCTCATTGCCGACAGCCAGCGCATCCTGAGCCTCTCCGACAAACGGCATTGGGGGCAGGACGAGCGTGAGCAGGAGCGTGCGCTGGACTCGGTGCTGGACGAGGCCAGGAAGGACTTTCAAGAGCTCGGGCCGCTGGTCAACGGGCGCTCGCAATATGAGCATGACCGCAGACGTGAGAGAGAGCCTCGATGGGACAGAATGTCTGCTCAGTTACTAACATGATTTGTTGCCGTTAGATGATTCAATGGAGGAGTTGCGGGCGATTCGGGCCAAGTTCCAGGCATTGACGGATAAGCTAAAAGACTGGAGTCGATCCGGCGGTCCTATCGATCCGACCTGGGTGCGCGAGACATATTCACTAAAACGAGAGCTACATCGAGCTCAATGTCGGGCGGCAATGCGAGTATTCACATCGGCGCGGGAGGCTTCACAGCGGTGTCTGGGTGCGTTCATTGTACAACGGAAGCAGCGTGCCCCTACTCGTGACGCCAAGGCCGGAATCAAGCCCGACGAAAACACATACCGGAGATATTTTGCGGATGAACTTTTGGCATGCAAGAACGTGGGAGCCTTTCAACGGTTTGGGGATCAAGATATTGCATTTGTCTGTGACTTTTGCGATGGTCATTTGGTTTGGGAGGACATAGAGCGCATGCCGACGGTGCGGTCGTCTACTCAAGCTGTGCCACCCGGCTCATCAGATAAACCGGTATCATTGTTGGCGAACGACTCGAATTGGCAAGCATTGGCTCTATCCAATTGTGGTCAACATCAAAAGCAGATCATCTTCGCCCCGGTGGCCATTGCGAACCACATTATACCGACACATGGAGACTGGGAGGCCAAACTACTATGTCCACTTTGCGAGGCGATTGGAGAGCAGCCGCAGGACGAAGATGACGACGAGGAGCCGTATCGTCCGGATGAAGAGTTTGACGACGTAAAGTCCTTGCAGGAGCACCTCGAGTGGCAGCATGGATCAAGCACGTTACCGACTACAACGACAGCCGACAATAATTGCTGTGTCATGTGAGCTATGGGAGTTGCGGGCCCTTTTTTATGCGAACAGAAAGGAGAAGAGGGAAGTGAGAGAGGCAATACCACGTCTTTGATGGGGGCTCAGCGAAGCATCTGAATTCGGAGTTTGTGGCGAACAAGGTTATGGCGTGGTTTTCTTTTTTTTCTTTTTTTTAATAACGACAGCTGAACCAAGTCTGTAGAGCAGCGTTGCCTCAGATGCAGAAACAAGTTCAAGGGAGGATAAGAAAAAGTTTCGGGACACTTGTGGTGCATAGAAGCATTAAGTCACATAACTGTATATAGAATATAATGGATATCCATCAACGCCACGCTCCGCTCTTTGTGCATTGACAACTCGATGTTTCCCTCCCACCACCCCTTTGTTTGCCCATGGTTTCTTTCCTACCCCCTGTGTTTTCCTTTTCGTCCTTCTCCCCATCCCCTCTCTCTTGACAGCCAATCCGAGTACGTCCCTTCTAAAAGAAGCGCCAGTAGATGAAGATCAGGATGAAGAAGCCCAGGCCGGCAAAGGGGCCATACTGCTTGAGCATAAGCTCCCAGTTGATGCGCACAGCAGCCCGACGATACTTTTTGCTATCATCCCTCAAACGACTGCTAATCTCGCCCATGCGCTCAAGATTATCACCACGGTAAAGCAAATCCTCGATATTCTTAGTCATAATCTTCGTGACGTCGCGCAGCTCATCATTAAGCTTATCGAGGTTCTGCGCAGCGCGGGCGTCGGCGTACGTAGTGCGCGTTTTGGCGATGAAGTTGTCAAACTCCATGAAGGCGTAAGGGCGGAGGGCCGGGTTGTGGATGGCCTGCGGGGTGTATGTGGTTGTGAACTCGCGGGAGAGGTCGGCGAGGTAGGTGAAGGCGAGCTTGCGCGGGTAGGAGCGCTCGCAGATGCAGAGGAAGACGACGTCGGAGTCGATGAGGTAGTGGATTGTGAAGAGGGTGGAGGACTCGATGCTGGCTTGGGACTCGGAGTTGCGGGTGAGTTTTCGCTGGACTTGGCGGAGTTGTTGCTTGACTTCGTTGAGGGCGGCGGAGTCGGACTGGGGAGGGGAGGGTTAGCTGGTTGGTTGATTGGGGTAGTGATTGGGAGAGGGAGGAGGTTTTGGGCGAACCTGAGACTCGTCGTCGACGGAAGCGCAAAGCATGAGGCCTGTGATGGTGGGTTAGTGACTTGATGATTGGTGGTTTTGGCTTTTGGATGCGGTTGACATACCATCCAGCCTTGAAATTTGTGTTGAGCGAATCATTTTGATGTGATTATTATGTGTATACGTATACGTTAAAAGAAGAAAAAGAAGAAGCAAAGTCTCGCGGACAAGGTGATTCGTATGGGCGCTGCCGAGGAAATACGTGTCAAGTAGACAGACACACACGACCCTCAGAGGGGGGAATTGGCCACCAAATAGCCACGCGGACGACTTGACACTTTAGCCGAAAAGATGAGTTGCCTAATGGCAGAGAATATCGAATTGGTGTTTGAGCCTCGAGAGGGAAGTGCAAGCTCGACTCCGACGTCTTATATATCGAGGAGTATGTTTGCGTTGTCGATAAGTGTCGATTCTGTCTGGGCGTGGAAGTTGTTGGGTGTGGCTGACGCTATGCAATTTGAGTGGCGCAACCTTTCATGTGCGCCTCAGTTGCTCTAGAGCGCATATCAATGTAATTCAATGTGGCCGTGCATTATGTACATCTTCTCATATAATGATGGAGCCATTGACTTTAAATTCTTGTAATAGAATTCTTTTTTTCTTTATTATTCTGTCTCTTTTTTTTTTGTTTTAATTTAGTTTTAATTTTATATCTCGTCTTCTTCATCGTCAAAGTCGTCCTCTCTACCCATCTCATATAGAATTCTGCCTCCCTCGCCCGCTCCAATATCCGTCTGCGCATCAAAGTACGGCAGCACAATCCCCTCCCTATCCTTACGCTGCTTCTCTGTAAGTCCCAAGTTAAAAGTACTCTCGGGCTGTTCATCTCCATCTCCTTGTTCGGCTTCAGGCTTCTTAAACATAGGATGGTCTGTGAGCAGGCAAAGCTTGCCCACCCTAGATTTTGCCGCCGCAGAACCGGGCATGAGGATGAACTTTTCATCAACAGCCCGTCCACTTCTCCTTCGCAGCTCCATGCTAATGACGACGCCCACCTGGTCCTCGGATTTACCCTTTTCTGCGAGGCCAATGAGGATGCCTTCGCGGTGTTCTTTCAGGCCCCACTCTGGCTCTACGACGCTTCTGTTGCGCGCCTTTTGACGTTCAGTTTCTTGCCGCAGGTTTGAGAGTGTCAATACAGCTGTGGCTAGGTGGCATAACAGCGTAAACGGGTGAGGTTCATATTCGTTGAATGACTTTGGTAGAATGACTGGTACATCGGTGTGATATACGCCCACGATGGACACTACCGGGGTGATGATGCTTGATAGGAAGACGGCCAAGGACTGAGTGGCTGCCGAAGAAAGAGAATTCAATGAGTCAATGAAGACGACGGCTCCTACATCAAATCTTTAGTTATGCATCTTCCATAGCCTAATTGAAGTCACTTACTTTGCGCAGTCTTATCTTTGAGGGCTGACGGCTGGAATGAGGGATACTGTGCTAAAAGTTCTCGGGCCACCGTATTTGAATCTTTTCCGGTAGCTTTGATGAGGACATCTGCATCTCGTGGCTTGCGGAGTGTGGAGAAGGACAAGAAGATGATTTTCGTCTTTGCCAGCTGGTCATGGGGGTCAGTCATCTACCGCATGTATAATGCAGAGAAGGTTGAAACAAATACCTTTGCTCTGGTCATGAGCTCTGAAATGACGGGGCGGGCGGGCTGTTCAAGGTTGTCGAGGAGGAGAGTGAGAGGGCTGGCAGCATCTCGAAAATTCAGAAGCCTTTGAAGCAGAAGCAAGCTGTGAGAGCGGCCATGGGAGTTTGCCGTAGGAGCCATGGCCTGTGATTGTTTGGTTGTCAGTCCAAAAATATTCTATAAAGGCGTCTGTCTATATGTAAAATTTGTCGGCTGGCTGCGGTATCCAAGTTGCCTATATGAATGAGGCTTGAAATATGAATGAAGATCAATGTTCATTTGACATATCAACGTCTGGATCCGCTAGGACGCTTTGACTTAGTGCAGAGTTGATGCCTGAGAGACCGCCACGGGCACTAACTGTAGTGAAAGCCTCCACTAAATTTTCAGTGCGCTCTCTCTCAACGTTCTATCTGGTCTCCATAATGCTGGATGGACGATATGGCTCTCATTATCTCAACACCAACATTGAAATTTTCCTTTCGCCCGCACATCACCAGCCTCGTCTAAGTCGTATGTATTGATGCAACACACTTTTGCCACTTTGGATTTCACAGCCACAGCCTTCCTCTTTACCAAGGAGCCTCAAAACCCATGCGCCGCCACAGCCTGCTATTACAGCACTTGACTCGCGCCGGCAGACGAGGTCCAGGCGTTGCTTTATCAATTCGAGCGCTCAAAAAGGCGCCGTCAAAGTCATGCTCATGTAACCATAGCCTGAGATCCTTTTCGGGCCGGACGTTCAAAGCCAATGAGCTTGAGCAGCTCAGCACTAGATTTGGTGCAGGTACCAACGATACGATATACGCACTTTCGACGGCCCAAGGCAAGGCAGGAATCGCCGTGATTCGCATCTCTGGCCCGGCATGTTTAGACGTAAGTGGGCAGAATTCCAAATTACAGGACGCCGTCCAGTATCCAATCATGACCTTTTGTTTTTATTTTTAGATATACAGAGCCCTATGCCCAACAAAGGCACTGCCAAAGCCTAGATACGCCTCTGTGCGATCGTTACTCGACCCAAAGCTTGCAGGACTTCAACGAAGTGTGCTGGATTCGGAGGCAGTAGTACTCTTCTTTCCCTCGCCCAAAACGGTAACTGGAGAAGATGTATTAGAGTTGCACATCCATGGTGGCACAGCTACGATCAAGGCTGTTCTAGCAGCCATCCCGCAGTGTCCGCCTGAGCATCGGATCCGCTACGCCGAGCCTGGGGAGTTCACTAAGAGAGCGTTCCTGAATGATCGTTTAGATCTCGCTCGTGTCGAATCCTTGGGCGACATTCTCTCTGCAGAGACAGAGCAGCAGCGGCGCGCAGCCGTCAGGGGAAACTCGGGAGTGTTGGCTCGCACCTATGAGAGCTGGAGGGAGGAGCTTCTCCTGGCCCGGGGAGAGATCGAGGCGTTGATCGACTTTTCAGAGGACCAACATTTTGACGAGTCGCCGACGGATTTACTAGACAACGTAGCGAGGCTGGTGGACAACATCCTCCGAGGCATTCAACTGCACGAACAGGGTGGCCAGAGGAGTGAGTTGCTGAGGAGCGGTATCCGAATCGCACTGCTTGGGCCGCCGAACGTGGGTAAGAGCTCGTTGATGAACTTGATTGTCGGCCGTGAAGCTTCGATTGTATCTGGTGAGGCTGGCACCACACGAGACATTGTAGAGGCCAGCCTCGACATTCGAGGATATCTGTGCTCCTTTGCGGACACGGCCGGATTCAGGTCGAGCGATGATCTAGGACCGTCGGGGCCCGTTGGGGCAGTAGAACTGGAAGGAATCCGTAGAGCAAGGCAAAAGGCACAAGAGTCAGATGTTGTCGTTGTTCTGGCATCTCTTGAAAGCGGGCCGTCCGGTCCGTTCATCCTCTACGACCAGGAAACGCTGGACATTGCCGCAGCGGCCGAAGCTCGCCTTATCGTGGTAAACAAGAGAGATACGGTCGAGCCCGCACAACTCCAAAGGATGCTGGATGAATTTCGCCAAAGATTAGGCGAAAAAGTCCCCAGGCTGGGATCGGCCCAAATAGCCGCCATCTCTTGCAAGGAGGCCAGCCTGAGCTCTGAGCTGGGCAAGGATCCAGGAGGAATCCACGCTCTGACAGAGGCCTTGGTAGGCACTTTCTCGCAAATGACAGAGATGCCTGTCGACTTGCAGGATCTGTTGGGGGTGACGGCACGCCAGGCACAGCTCCTGGCCCGATGCAGGGGCCATCTGGAGGAGTTTCTGGCGGAAGCGCGCCCGGAGGATGCGAGTGTCGAGGCGGACACGGTGCTTGCGGCGGAGTATTTGCGGTATGCGGCGGATTGCCTGGCGCGCATCACTGGCAAGGGGGAGGCTGGCGATGTGGAAGATGTGCTGGGCGTGGTTTTTGAAAAGTAAGTTGATGCATTCATTGCCAGTGATTTACTTTGCATTGCTAACATGCGTTTCTAGGTTTTGTGTGGGAAAGTAGAGACTCAAGGTTAGAGAGAAACTCTTGTACTATTATTCTACACTCTAGATAAAAAGGTTGGAAAAAGCAAGAAGTGAAGAGAAAGAAACGGCGCCGTAAAGCTTCAGAAGTCTACCCAAAAACAGAAGAAACAAATCGACCGAACCCATCCATGTATAGCTGGCTGCCATTTGCAGCATGATGTCTTGATCCCATATCCAACGCCGCGTGAAATGTCGTCAAACCAAAAAGGGGGTGAAGAAGGTGAAAATGAAGAAAAAGAGAGATCCCAAAGCCCAAAAATATCCTATGCCGATACAAATACAGAGGGGTAGAAAGAAAGGTGTTGTAATTTTTTTGTCTTGTTTTTTTCCAGTGAGGTGGTATTGCCGTGTGGTTTTTTTTGTCTATCCGTCTTCTCCATGCGCCTCTGCTGTGGCGAAACGAAAATGCCTGTGAAGGCACTGGATGCTTTCAAAAAAGAAAAAAGGAAAAACGAAAGTTGCAAGAAATAGCAGGAGAAGCCGTTTAGTATTCACGGGCATCGGGCCGGCGGCCGCTTGAGGAAGAGCTGGAGCCGGAGCTGGAACCAGAGCCGGGGCCGGTGTTGGGGCGGGAGACGATGTTGTAGCCGCTTCGAGCAGAGTCGACCATGGAGACGGAGACGTCGAAGGAGGAAGCAAAGGTGGCCATTGTGATGATGAGTTTTGGGTTGTTGTTTTGAAAGTGTGTAGGGTTTATTTTGGTGGGTGGTTGTAGATGTGGTTGATGTGGTTTGAGTAGATGAGATATAGATAGATGGTCTTGTGAAGAGTTGTGGTGAGAGTGGAAAGGCTGATGAGATATCCCAAGGATATATATAAGTGTGTATGTGAGAAGAGATGTAGTTGTTTAGTGTGTCTGTTCTGTTTGAGTGTTTGACTGCTGTCTGTCTGAGGAATAGTGGCATCTGGTCTCGGGATGAAGCAGCCACCTTATATATGCAAAGCCGCAACATCGAAACACCAAACAAGTTGCCCAAAACGAAACGACGTCTTCTGGTTCCCTGCATCGAGACCAGTTCCCAGGATTCCTTGGTAACCGGGTCCCTCCCACACGCCCCCCTGACCTTTTTTTCGAACGAAAGGTGAGATGACGGCTGCCCTGCCCTGTCGTTTATTTCTCTCGCTCACTATTAGTATTACACTTGCGCACTTGGAGAGGTACAGCCCAGTTCCCCGGCGCGTGCTCACAACCAGAACTTTACACTACACACCCCCCCTAGCCAAAACGGAATCCCGTCCCAGTCTAACTCTCTCTCTCTCTCTCTTGTCTTCCCTTTCATCCCATAGGGGGAGTTGTGGGTGGCAGGGTGGCTGACGGCCCTTTTTTTGGGGGCGTGGGCTTTGCCCGCTTTGATCAAGCCGTAGGGCTGAGGTTGCGCGTGAGTCAGCCCAATCGTAGAGGCTACCGATGTGCAACTAAGCACCGCATTTTTCCTGCACTGCACTGCACTGCACTGCAATCCTGACTGCATGCGGTTCGGTTGTCATGTATAGTGTCTACATCGTGTATGATGTATAGTGTGTACGACTCGTTCGGATCACCATCCACCGTCTTCTTTTGTGCGGGATGCAGCCTTCTTGGGCCTCGTGGCAATTCCTATGGGAGGGTTCCTGTCGGCGTCTCCATCCAATCTCATCGACGGACCGGGAGCCGGCTGCAGTAGAAGCACAGAAAAAAAAGATGGAGGCGTGCATGCAGATTTCTGGATCCAGGGCAAGAGGATTCATGTTGAATCATTTCACAGTTCCCCTAGGCATACATCATCGTATTGATTGTCCATTGAAAAGGCCCCGTGTATCGTATGGGAAGAAGCATCTCGAGCGATAGCCGGTACGAATCGCCCAATCGAGAGGCCGTCATTCCCTCTAATACAACATCAAACTGTATTTTGTCCTGTCATGGCTCAAACCCACCACCATCCTCTCCCACCCCCCGGTCCACCCCCCATTTTCTGGGCTCTCGTCTGATACAGTACTGTGTCTTTTTTCTCTCTTCTTTGCCGTTTTTGTCACAGCGAGGAAGGGAAGAGGCAAATGGCCTCGAGTGGGTGGAGAAAACTACCCGTGGCCTAAAACTTGTGCCAGGTTGCGCACTGATGCTCTAGACGTTCCGTCGGTAAAGGATCCCAGGCCATCATCTCATCTCAAAAGACCAGACCACAGGCAGATTACAGGTGGTACTAGCCAGGCTGATGCCGACCAAAAGGTCATGTCCTCTGCCCATGTAAGTGCACAGATTGGGGAGTTGCTTTCTATCGCAGCCCCCACGTGGCGCGTACCTTTTTCGCCTTGAAAGGATGCCGTATTCGTCCAACTGGGCAGTGCCAGGGGGGGGAGGTCCCTTGCTGATGGAGCCAGCCACTACGACGCAACCCTTGAGGTTTTGGTGGTGGATGGTGGGCAGTAGTTGGCGAAGGGAGAGACAAGGCCATGTCATCTCATCGTCGCTCTTGGGGTCTCGATGAGGGCATCAATGCCCAGTAGAGTTACATGATGCGCCCTTCTCCACGCATGCCATGCGAGCGAGGAATGTCACGTACTGGTCCCAGCAGATGCAAATAATGTACCAGCGGCAGGGCTAGCCTCATGTAGATGCTTCCATCCTGACTGGGTACTTGGATGTTTTACGCAAGGCAGAAAAAGACATGGCGATGATGGATGGGGATATCAGATTGAGGTTGAGGTTACAAGCGACACCATACAGTAATACGTGCAATCAAGTGAAGCATCAAGTAGATGTACACGCCTACCTGTACTCGGAAGTACATATCTTCGGCAAATATGACACGACACGGCACAGCATGGCATGGCATGGCATGGCATCATGTCAAAATAGCCATGGCACAGCATGGATCCCCTAGCAGAGCCAGAGTCCAGAGCCGCAGCCAGAGCTAATAGACACCTAGGACAAGACGATTTGATTCATCCAAGCGAATCCCTTGATCCTCTCGTCTCGTCTCTTTCAAATCTCTCTGCGGTCGCTTTCGTTCCCGGCTTCTGATACGGGGCCAGTCGCGGCAGACTATCGCTTGTCGACTCCAAAATAAGACGAGACGAAGCTTCTAAGCCCCCTCTCCGCCTAGGGTGCCGCCGCTGATCTATGATTCATTGCCGAGGACCTGGGAAGGGGAAAAGATGCCTCGCTTGCGGCCAAAAAAAGGAACAAATCCAAACGGCACTAATACGGACTGCCGCCAGCGCTTGGCGCTGTTGCATCCAATTGATCCATTTGATCCATGTGGACGGAATAGAGAGAGTACAGGTACCGGAATTACATGTTAGTGGACGGTGCAGTACATGTACATCAATGTAATGGATGGATGCTTGGCAACGAGTTGACAGGGCGCTGCTATTGACTTGCTATCGTATGTGACAAGTACCCGTCAAGTCGTCCAATCTCATTTGATTGATTCAACACATCAAGACAAAAACCGCATTGGAAATAAAAAAGAGCTCATGGGTTCCCACCTCCGTAAGCGCCGCGAAGCTCACCAAACAGCCCTCGGCCTCTCTCTTAGGGTAAGGTTTTTCTGGGGGGATAAAAATAGCGGCCCAATGGCAAGCGAGCCGCGCGGAGGGGGGCGGTACTTGATTTGCTGGCCTCGCTTCGGCAAGCTTGTGCTTACTGTGTCGTTAGTATGGAGGAGACCATCCATTGTAATGTAATTAGAAGTTTCCAGTGAAAGTGACGGGAGTTTGAAAGAGCATCTGCCCTCGTCTACAGGTACTCGCTTGCTTGGGGGAACGATTGATGATGATTCGCTTCACCAGCCTCACAAGGCGTCAGCACTTGACAGCCGGAAAAGGGGCCACGCGCACCGCCCATCTCACGGGGTTTCTTCGTTCGTTTTTCGCTCGGATTCACTGTTGCTGCCGCTGCCGCTGTTGTCGTTGCTATCACGGATGCTGTGGGCGCCGCCGCCGCATATCTCGCCCGCGGCTGTTTTGTTTGCACAATCGAGATGCCGCGCCTGGACGGACGCAACGTAATCGGGCTTGGCCCTGCGAAAGCCGGGCTGCACAGTAAGCACGAGGAAATTGCGCTTGATCCATTTTGCCTTGTTTGGAGCCTCTTCCAGGTTCCGTGATAACTGACAGGCAGAGCATAGCATCAATAGCAGTTGAGAGCATAACAGAGTACATAATAGCGTCCCCCACGATGGGCAGGGCAGAACAGGATGTATCGCCTGGCACAGTTCGCTTAGGCGAGGTACCTTGTCAGTTTAGGTTGTTTTAGCACTCGTGCTTGTCTGGTGTTCCTGGAACCTTCATATCAATCCATCCATGCTTCAAGGTTCAAGCTTTTAGCACCCGTCATCATCATCTTTGCAGGTATTACCGGACGGCGAAATTCGAATGTTGCCAAATTACCCTATCTACGGTATGGAGCTCCTTGTTGATCGTTGAACTCGAATTTGAGTTCTCCAAGAAGGCCGCATCGCAACTTTGACTCGATACGGAGCCCGGCAACCTACCAAGTATCAAGCGCGAGGCAGCTCGGCCTTGGCCTACAGCCGGCGACCTCGCCTGTCAGATCCCAAATGCACGCTCGCTGCGGATGAGCATGACTGCCGGATGACTGATTCATGAACCTCTTGCCTAGGCAGGAACATATTTACTAATTCACTTTATTTGATTTTGTATCGTCGAATCACCGGAAAAGCAGGTGCCTGGAGGGAACTCGAGCGATGCAACATTACACTCATTCCAGCCTCATGGGCACAGTATACTCCCATCCTTCCAAGTGGCAATGACGTCTGCATCGCAACAAAAAAAATACTCATACAGGCACGCCTCCGTCACAAGCATCTCCGGATCGCCTATTCATATTCAGCAGTTTATTAGCCTCTCACGGGCCGTCCAGTCATTTTTTGCGGGTGCCTGGCCGCCAAAGGAGCCGGCGTCCTATGGCGTCGTCCCGTCCTGACGGAGTCCGTGACGAAGGATCGAGCCGTACTTTTGTAGTCCCGCAAGCGTTCAACGAAACAAACCGGCGACCTAGAGTCGGTTTGTCGTCGTATCGCGTATTGCGCCCCCCGCCAAGGGCAGTAGGAGTTTACGAGTTTCGGATTGTGACAGATCCGGGCGAATACCCTCTCTCGTGTTCGGAGCTGTATTGTGCTCCATGATCCATTCAGAATGAGGAATATACTTCGCAGTATGTGCAGTCGTGCATACATCATGTAGGCACGTGTATGATATGCCATTGATGTTTCTGTCCTCGCCAATGCATCGAGAAAGCGAGTGTAACGCCATGGACAGCCTTACCGTCCCCTTACCGCCATTCCGCCAGATCTGGGTTCGCAGAAAGGGCTAGTCCGCATACATGCATGCCCATGGCTTGAAGCGAAATTCAGGCTGGTGTCAGAGTCAGCTTCTAGAAGATCAGATGGAAAGGCCATTCATGCAGCCTTGCATGTACTTTGCCGAGCACAGCCCTACGGGATTTGGGTGCGGCAGCACAGACAAAGACAAAAGAGGTTCGCCGGGAGCAGTGCCCGTTAGACGGCGATGACGATGGCCTCGTCACCAGTTTGTGCGTATGAGTGTGTGTGCTACTCGACTTACACAATGTGTGTGTGCAGTTGACCTGAGTACCCGTATATACCGAACTTGGTGTACGTATGTAGGATGGAGTGGGATCTGGTAGTGCGCTGTTTCATCCTTGCCGTCGTCTGTGTCCCAGCGTCAACTCACGCCAAAACGGCTGGCTACCCTGCACACGTAATTCACAGACAAGACAAATAAGGAATTGGATTCGAAATCATCATCATATGAGTAGATACAACTTGATAAACGACCCCCAAGGCCCCCCCAGGGCGGCGCAGCAACCCGGTGCCCGCTTCCTTGCCTCAGGCCTTGGTCACGCCCGGCAAGGGGCACAGCCGGGCTGTACAGTAAGAGCGTGCAGTTCCTGTTGGTGTATGTATGCGGCACTGTATTACTCCGTCTGGGCAATGACAAAGCACGTACAGGAGCAGACAGCACAGTTGGGGGGTGATGGATGGATTGCCGCCCGAGTCATTGCGGCTGATAACTCGTACGAGTAGCGGCGTTGATGTTGACGTTCTCGGAATGCAGTTCAAGGCTCCAGGCCCGGCTGGCCATTGTCAACATGAACCCAATACGACTTTGATTTCAATTGCAGGGCGCGGCACGGCTTCCGGCTGTGTTCCTGTTCCTGTTCCTTGCCTTGTCTTGCCTTGCCAGTGCCTTGCCTGTCCTGGGCATAGTTATGATATGTATCTTCCTCACCCGCGCTTATTATTATACATTGATCATACTGTACAGCTACTCGTACTGTACAGCTACTGCACATTTACATCAAATTCAATTACATGCCGCCTCCTGCGGGCGATCCCACGGCCCGGGGCAACGCAGCCGGACTTCCGCGACTTCGAGTTGTGACTCTTGTGAGTGCACGGGCCGATCCGCCAGAACCATTCAGCCGGATACTCTCGTGCAGTGCAGAGTTGCAGCAGGTTCGAAGGGCAGGCTCTTGCCATTGATCTTTTAGAGCCTTAACCCTATTTGCCGTCAACGTTGTATTAATCATCATCACAACTTTGCTGCGGCATCTGCGCTCTTTTTTTTCTCTTCACTCTCTTTCCTCTTCTTTTAATCCCCTCATGGCTCATTTCATTTACTCGCCGCTCTCGGCAACTTCCCTTTTCGACGCCTTTGCTCGTGTCCCATGATCATGATGCTCTCACGTCTTTGAACGCCAGGAGATTTGATACGCTCGAATGCTACTCACACCAGCACCCTGACATACACCTCTTTGCTGCTTGCAGCATCAGATTACGGCGCATATAATATCAACGTGCTCGCAGTTGCCAGCACGAAGTAGCGTCCTTTTGGCCCTTGGCTGTGATGAGCCCTGCAGGTGGGCTATGGGTCTTTTTATCCAAACGAGCACAGGCATCATCCTGACCTGACCACGCCCCAGGCCCAGGATTGACAGTTTCTCCCCCCCTGGCCATATCGTCCATGGCCCATGGGCTGTGTATGTATGTACAGTGTCGTGATGGTGCTAGTGCTCGCATGGGGAAATGCTACTTACTGGGTATGCGAGTGTTATAAGCCTGCAAGCAACCCCCCCGGCTGACTTACAACTAACCCTGACCATGACAGATCCCGGATTCAGCAAAGCGTCGAGGCCAACAACCACACGGCAGCGTTGTAGCGCAGTTGATCCCCACGTGGAAGAGAGAGGCTCATGTTGCAGCTTTGAATCCGCTTTGGACCCGTTGTCTTTAGGACTGTCATCCTGGGAAGGTGAGCGAATACTTGGTATTATACGCTCTCACCTGGGGCCGGAGACTATCTTACCCAAAGCTCCGGCCAAGGCCACGGACAGTCTGCTACGATTACCGTGCTTGCTTGTATACTGTCCCTGTGCTCGTACCGCTTCCTGCAAGGATCTTCACCAGAAGGGAGGGCACGGAAACAGCAGTCTACGGAACTTTCGGGCTACTTCCAGGCTGTCCTGCCCATCAAATCTGCTGATGGCCCTGTAATATTGGAAAATCAGCACATGGGGGCTGCTCAAGAAGGGGGGGTGGGAGGGAGCAGAGGGTGGTCTGGACCTCACTCTCGTCTTGAATTGTTCCGACTCGCCCGCGCAATTGTGATCTCGCCCATCACGTAAGCGCGAGATCTCTCTCGCAGTACCGGCGCTCAAGATGAGCCCGATATTGCGCTGGATTGCTAAGGATCGACGCGAGGTGCGAAAGGGGATGAATCTGCCCACTTGGATCATTTCCCGGCGGCATGCGGTAGGAAGGAAGGCGTCGGCAAACGAAAGGGGAGATGGAGATTCGCCCAGTACGGAGTTCGTGTCGATCCAGTCGAGTGTGAGATTCCTTCCCACACATCATCACATCGAACAGCCTATTTCTCCATCTTGCATGGCATGTATACACCACCACCAGCTGCAACCTACTCCACACTGCGCGACTTGCGCGGACCGAAGGCGTTATCTCTTCCCATGATTAGGAGGACAAAGGAAGGTCAGTTCAACAGATGCTACGATACTCCCATCGTCATGGGTACGGTAGCAGTGTCGCAATGAGAAGCACCGTCAATCTGGCTGCTGGAGCCGGACCGTTCTCTCCAGGAGCCCCATGACTCGTGCCATGCCGTACACTTTTTGTTTGGGGAACCGTATACATTGGTGAGACGACGATGGTTGCGGAATCTGCCGTGCCATTGAAAGGACACTCTGGCCATCTCTGCCCCAGCATGGCCAGCATCTTGGACATGGTCACGGGCCAGTTCAATTTTTCCTGGCTATCAAGGTACGCCGAACAATGCTACTACAGCTATGACTCCGTGATCGGTATCTCCTCCCATATCTCCTCCCAATGACACGGAGTCGGCTCTTCGGCTGTCATTGCCCTTTCTTTTTGTTGTCTGTGCTTTCTTCAAAACTTACCGAATGCTAGGACCACGAGGCCCGTGTGTCTCCCCTCCTTCTCCTCCACCCCCCTAGCACGGAATATTGCCAGAGGTCTGGGGCATCGGGGGGTTGTAAGACGCGTCTTTTTTTTACACTCTCTTTAGTTGTTGGCTTACAGGTACAATTGCCGAAAGGGTCAATACTCACAAAGAAAAAAGTCATAGACCACTCAATCCACCTTGAGACGATTAAGGGATATAATATAGTGGACCCATGTGATGCTCCTCGTGGAATCGTTTCAAAAGCCTCTTGGCATATGCCATGTCCTCGACAATCTGGCAAGAGTCTCACGCATAAGTGGTGCCGCCGCGCTCCCTACGTGGGATGATATCCTGCTAATTGCAATCACATTTCGGGGGGCGTTTACCGGCAAAGCATCCCAGCTGTGGAGAGCCACTAGTATCTGACTTTATTTCTTTGCTGCTCTGGGATAAGTGCCGCAATGAACAGGGGGGAGGGCTCTCTCTTTTTCGAAATTGGAATGATTCAATCGCCTTTTGCTTCAAAATGTGTCGTGCCCTTGCAGGCGTGAGAAAATGGGGCCATTTTAATCCCGGAAGGTGATCATTACTGACCCTTTTTGAGGAAAAAGAGAAACGGGGGCCCCCTTCGACAAACGACACGCCGTCGCATATTTGGAGGGGGGGTTTGATCAAGAAAAGACGTGAGCGTCCCTGAAATTACATACATGGCGGTGGGCGCTTGTATGAGCCGTATGAGATTTCCGCGAGAAGCTAAAAGAGCGATACTTGCGCTGCTGTGCCGTGTTTTGCTGCTCGGATGGGGAATAGACTGAGATGACATCTCGTATTCTACAGTATAATGATCGACGCCTTGCGTATTTGGGCTAGATGCGCATATGCTCACTTACAGAACAGAGTCGGATTGCATGTAAAAAGGCGATCCTAGTCGGAGCTAGCTTCGCCCAACTAACATGGGCTGCAAGGGTCCGATTTCAACTACAGCGACAGGCGGAAGCGTTCCGCAAAAGGCACTTCTGTTCGTTGAAGGATCAATCGAAATAGGAATGAACGAGGGGATCAAAAAGGACACGATGATTACTTTCGTTGGCGTTGATTTCAGGTTTTTTGATGGAGGAGGGGAGATGGGCTTCGAGAAGTGGGCCAAGCTCTCTGGAGCGGGCTGTAAGGCTACGGCAATTGGGTTAGGAGGATCGATCATCCTAAGCGGCCGTCGGATAGAGATGAAAGGAGTTTGATTACAATGCAGGCGAAGCTAATTCGCCGTCAATCGCTTGCCGATGGATAGGATCAACTAACTAGCAGCACAAAGACACGAGTTGCCACTATCCGTCTAGAGGCTTATTCTGCTCGTGGGGTGATACTCGACCAACTCCAGCGAGACGATATCAGTCAACAAAGCAGCGGATACGGAATTTCATAGCTTTATGTCCTGCATCCCAGCCTCCTCAAGCGATGCGAATCGATGAATATGTCGTGTCATGCAGTACGCTGTAAGAGTGAGAGTTGGGCAGCAATACATGGATTGGTCCAAGGCAGCAGTCTCCAAGGTGTCCAATGAGTCTGGTGGTTAAACTTTGTACGACAGTTCAATATGACTTACTCCTTTTCATACTATTCTTGCCCGTGAAAATGCTCTACAGACTCGGTATTGAATTCTCCTCGGACACCATCATGGAGTATCCGCGCATCATAGCCCCTGGCGCCGTCCATCGAAGCCGCACCGAGAATCAGCAGCCCGATGTGAACAAAGGTCTCGATAAGGCCAGCTTCGATCTGAAAAACAGCATCGTTAGGCTGCAATGTGACTTTGGCGGTGTGTATTCGGCATCTCGGTGGTATCTCTCCTTCTGTGGTTGATCATATGGCTGACTATTTTGATAATGTAGAAGGACTGACATACGGCACAGGATTCTTTGTCAATTTTCCTTGTACCACGTACGATGTCATCTTGACTGCCGCCCATAACCTCATCAATAATCAAAAAGTTACGGTCCAGGACTTGAAGGTCTTCTGTGCAAAGCCTGAAAAGAGCAGGAAGAACAATGGAGAAGGGGCTGAAAATGATGGAATAGAGCCTGAGCCAGTTGCTGGGTTCAAAATCTGTCCCCGGTATATCGAAATTCTCGAGGCTGAGTCCAATGCCGCTGATAAGGGGCCCAAAGCCTCGGAGAAAGGCTCTTATGACTATGGCATCATCTTGCTGGCGAAGGATAAGAGCAAAGAAAGCAATAGGCAGGGTCTGGGGTTGAATCTTGGGCTCAGCTCCCCTGTCAACTTGCAAGGCTCAAAAGTTGCCAACGTATGTGGTTACGGAGGAACTAGTTTAAGTTCCCCTCTGCAACACAGCTCCGGTTCTATCAAGACAAGTGGGAAACAGTGTGTCGAATATAAAGCACCGACGGAGCAAGGAATGAGCGGATCACCGGTCTGGATTCCTTACGGCGGACATCCAATGGTAGTGGGTATACAGTAAGTTGTGATGAGCCTCCAACTGAACTCTACAACTATACTTCGCATCAGCTGACCCCTTATTACTCTCCAGCAATATGAGGCCGAAAATAAAGACTGGTGGAAGCAGAGGCACAAAGATTACTGAAGAAGTCTTTCGTACCATATGCGCATGGTTAGGTATAGGCTTCTTTGGCAGGCGTCTCTGCGCCATTGGAAAGAAAAACAAGCCGCACAACACATATCTTTCTTTTTTCCAACACAGCGATTTCGCGAAGGTGTTTCTAGGATCGTCGGAAGAGGCAACGAATCAGGACAACGTGACGTTTGACATTATGCCGACGACTATCTTCCCGAAATGGACAGGGAGACAGGTGCTCTATGCGTTCAAATTTCATAGGCCGTCAGCTTGGAGTGATGAGAAAAAGTGTTGGGTTGAGTGGCAGCCGAAACAACAACGAGCTATACTGGTGGACACATTGAAAGACGTTAACCTTGTCAGATTGGATGAGAAAACGCTCAAAACTGGTAAAAAGCGACGTCTCGTGCTTATACCTACGCCGGGAGCTCAAGGAAGATTCCAGGAACTGAGGTTGTATGACGATGATCGGGACGAGGATGACATCGAGGATGGGATGACTGAATTTGCTGGTGTATCGTTTGGAGAATGGGGGGATAAGGGGGACATGGTTGGGGTAAGTATCAAGCATGAACGGAGAGATATGAAGCTAACACTGTTTCCAGAGCCGATTGTTTGTAATTGAGTAGGCGTGGGAGTTATATGAGCAAACTGATTTATGATTTTTCTGACATAGAATGTTACGACCCTCGCTGAGTTCATCTACTAGATCTACCTCTATATATTAAATCTATCTCTATTTTCTAAATCAACCTCTGTCTACTAGATCTATCTCTGTCCACTAGAGGTATATCTATCTACTAGTGTTATGTCTATATATTACACTATAGCGTCTGTGTGAGAATGCGAATATCTTGTGTATGATAAGTCATCAGTGTCTTGTAAGCATTTTTGCTATAGTAAAACTTCTCTACACTAATTCATCTATAGAATGAATGATAATTTATATAACAATACAGGCTTCCCCTTCTATATTTTATTTCAAGTTGCTTTCAATCAATTCGATGCAAGAAGCTTAATTTTTCTTATATGACGTACAGAAATACTTCTATATTCGCAACAACAACGCCCGAACAAAAAACAACCTCTATGCCTACACTATTAATCTCTCAGCTCTCCAAGTAGCCTTGGCAAGACGTTGCAAGTCATTATTGTTTATGACCACATCCATCTCACCTGAGTCTCTCCTAGGCGGGCGAAGAAACAGGGACCGAAAATTCAGCCATAGTGGGCCGCGAAACACCTCATAGGATGCTACTGGGATAGTGCCAGATGCATCAATGACTCTTCTGATAAGAACCTTCTGGACACGACGAGGACCTGCCCTCCACTGCTCGATGGTGATGTCTCCAGTGGATGTATTCACCTCGAATAGTAGGACGACCCTTACCTCGTGATTTGAGGCTCCAAACCACCAACTGGCCTTGTTTCTGAGCAGAGGCATCGAATTGGAAGGACCAAAATCGACAACAATCGTCGGCCAATCATGTAGGATTGAGGGCCGAAGAAGACGTGGCCGGCCGGCTAAATTGGCCTCTCCAGAAGAAAGGAGCTCTCCATTGAATCTCTCAAGGTAAGTTATGCTGTCCTCGTGGAGCCACTCCCCACTCAACCCCATTGCGCCGATTTTTCGAGCAATGGCAAGGTCGAGATGTCGACTGGCAGCATCATGACATGGATTTGGCATCGTTATGATGAGATCCTGAATTTGGCCAAGGTACAGGAAAAATCGGTATCTGCGACGTCTCTCTGCCCTTTCTGCACAGATACTTTCATATGTTTGACGACTGACGTTGTCGACAATAAGAACTTGGCTGGTTGTAGTCTCCAGCTTCTCAAAAAGATTGTCAAGAGTAGAAAATGTAGTCAGTGGGCACCTGTCGTCGACAGACGATATGGAGTTATTCGTGGCTGACATCTTTCCAAGTCTGCGTGATAATAACGGTAAGAAGAAGTTTGGCGCACAATGCTGTAATTGCTGAAATCGACTGTAAGACGAAGATTTTGTTTAAGAATAGCAATGAAAGGGAAGACAAGGAAGGGAAGTTGGGGGAATTATATAGGTGACAACAAAACCAGCCTATCGCTTCTCAAACCTTGAATATAGCCACCCCGAAGACACTTTCAGACAATGAACACTTCTCAATGCATAAAATCACACAATTGGAAAGAGGAGTTGATAAACTTCAGAAACTAAACTATGATAGCTACTTGGCCACACTTATATATCATGCAGCTATAGAAGTACCAAAGCTCTTGACCAAAGTATGTATGTGAATATTGCGCCTGCATTATCATTAACCTAAAGAAACTAACTTAGAAGCCATTCGAGAAAGGAAAAAAATTGTACAGAAAATTTCAGCGTAGGCAGTCCAACGATAGAAAAGAAAGGTGACTATACAAGAAGAAGAAAAGAAAAGAAAGAATGCTTTTCGACAAAAGAAAAGTATGACCAAAGAATGTCTCAAAGAAAGAATCCTCCCAACTCCCACCATAGCGCCTGAACTTTTGCCAACGAGTCCCACCTCGTTTGATTCCATTTACTCCCATAACTCCTCAGCACCTAACAAACACATAAATTTACCTATAAATTTAGTCGCTGCAGCTTCCCAAGCTGGCAATCGGTCCCATGAGGGTTTGCAGAAGCTGTGTGGCTGATTAGCACAATCATGGCGTATTTAGGCATCTGTTGCAACCCAACTTACCCATCGCTCGAGATCCTCTTCATTCTCGTTGAATTTTCTGCATCCCTCATCAAGGCGCTCTTTAGGTTTGAACTTATATTAGCTTTCGTGTGCTCGTTATTGGGCAGCTATGTTGTGGAACATGGGTCAGGTACTTACGGGTGGTGCAGTAGAGCCACTCAGTCAGTTCGTCATCGTCTTTTAGCTGTTGAAGAAAATCCGCGGCAGAGGAATCATTGCCAATCTGGCTGATTTGGAATCGAACAGCTATCAACACAGTTAGCATTCGATGCGCTGTGGCCATAGTAACAAGCGTGCTGAAAGCGAATGGCATACTTTGAGTAGGGTAATTGTTTTCGGTAAGGAATTCAATGCATTTGACGATCGTTTCCTTGAACTGAGTTCTGGGTTCACCACTGGCACAACCATCCGTGATGCAAGAAATGAGGATAGGTCTTTCTATCTTTCCCCCGGCCTCGATGACATCGTAAATCAGGGGCTTGAGAATCTTTTGTTCGAGTTGGGTGCCAATCCTGGTCTTGCCACCGAGCTTGGTTGCCTTCATAATCTCTTCGACTTGCTCGGCATTCAGCTTTGGGTCCATATCGCGTTTGTCGTTGATGAAGAGCAAGCCAGCTCCGAAGCCGTCGGGTACCAACAATGTAGAGATTCGGGCGACTCGTCGAACAAGGTCAATCTGGTCGGCTTGGCGTGTGCCATGCTTCATGGAACCACTGTCGTCTGTGTGGAGCAATGTGATCATTAGTAACTGTACATCTGATTGGTAACATGACTATGTTTAAACTCACCGCAATAAAAGACCGGCTGGTAAAGAGCAAGCTTCGTAATGTCCTGGATATCCTTGTCTTCTTTGAGCAAGTTGTCTGTCTTCCCTTGAAGCTCCACTGCTTTGTTCGCAATAGTTTTTAGGAGAGGGTCACCCTCTTCAAAGAAATGATCGAGTCCCGTGTCATTAATAAACTGCATCATGCTAGCCTGGAATTCTTCTGCCGTGGTGTGTTCTGAAATCTCTGATACAAGCGGAACAGGAGTAACATCATCTGTAACATCATTTGGAACATCATCTGTAGGTTTATCGAGAGCAACTGTTTTGTAATCCTGGGGTTGGAGCTGGGGCTGGGGCTGGGGCTGAGACTGGGACTGAGACTGGGGCTGGGGATCTCCGAAGCCGAGAGAATCAGTCATGTTTGAGTCGGTGAAGATCCTGGTTCTCAAAATCTCGGTCCGTTCGGGTGGGACATCTGCGGCGTTCGACACACTGGATCGCATGTTCTCAGGGACGCACTAAGAGAAGACTCAAGTCAATATTCACGAAACGTAAACTGAGGATTTGTCTCACTTACACCGAAGGACTGATTCATGTTACCCTGGATGCCAAAGATCGTCTTGACTGCACCTTTGAGGGTATGATTCATGAAACCAATGGACTTGAAGAAGTAGTTGATAATCTCGGTCACAATCTCATCCCTGTTCTTGGCAGGCAATGGATCTTGTTTGATGGCCTGGATCACTGCCGGGTCTTTGGTGGCCTCTGCGAACTCTTCAATGGTCACAGGGTTTGTTCCTTTCTTGACTCCTATGGTAGTAGATGCGCCCATGTCTGTCAGAAGCTTGATGGCACCGGGATCCCGGTGCTCAATGAGCTTCATGAGGGCAGTCGTGCCATCTATTGCTTGGACATCGGGATCTGCACCTTTATGCAAGAGATACTCGATGACTTCGCGACGCCGCTGCTGGGTGACGGAAGAGTGGCTGAAAGACGCATACCATAGGGCAGTTCGATTCTTGTCGTTGATATGATTAACATTTGCATTTTCGCCCAACAGGACTTTAACGACGTCGATATGGCCCTTTAAAGAAGCATAAGCGAGTGCGGTCCGACCCTTGCGATCGATTTCATCAATGTTAAAGTGGAGAGAGGCCGATTTGTAATGTTCAAGGGTATCTGTGGTAAGACTGCCCTGGGCAGCGGCATCGTGGAGAGTGATCATTGCTCTGCTCTCGAGAAAAGATTGATTGAAATTTTGAGTGAAATTTTGATTGGCTTTCGGAATGGTTTCCGGGGGAACGAATACTATAAATTGCAGGGGAGAAGATAGTGGAAGTGTTGGTTGCCCTGAACGTTTTTGTGACTGATCACAAGTTTATATAGGCGGCTAGCACCCGATGAGAGAAGATTTCGATGTAAAAGATCAGGCACAAGGCACCCTCAAAGAGCCTCATTTATTTACGGAGTATATATACAAAGTGACTTGTGCACAGCCTCGTTACTTGAGGAGTTACCGACCGTCTTCCGATATGTCATTTTCCTTGCATACATATGCATGCGACGAGAACGGATGTCATCTCTAGAATCCACTCGGTGAGTGTTCTGCATTCAAGTTCAGCCGCACAGATAAGTGAGTGTGTTTACCAACCAACATACATAAACGTCCATGCAATGCAACCTATAACTCAAGAAATCATAAGCCACATCATGTATTCGAATGCAATGTTGTGACACGTCGACACAGCCCCCGCCCGGCCGGTGAATGAAGCCGCCTAATAAGAAAGCATTTCCAGCATCATTGACGTACTTTCCAAGAAGTTCGCGGCCCTCATTGGAAGCCTCGTCGCACGCCTTCGGATAAAGAACAGCAAATCGAACGCATCAGGCTCGCCCACGTCAAGCGTGTGGCTTCTTTCCATGCCGCCCTCGAGGACATGAACCAATGCATTCGGGAGTTGATTTGCCAGGCAATGCCAGCTCACGGATCATCTGATGAAAAAAATCTTCTCTCGCCCAGGCTTGAGGAACAACTTGATAGACGAGACGTCATCGAGACTGGACCCGCGCTGAGGCTCAAAATTTCAGCCCAAAGGGTGACATCTGGTGTGGCCCAATGGGGAAGAGATTGCTTTGCGTGCAGCGGCTAATAATAATTCGGTATAAAAGCAGCTAGCCTGTGTCACAGGGATCTTTCTTATTAGAGTTGGGTTGGACGTCACTTCGTAACTTCATTCAATATCAAGGCACCGAAAACAAGCAGCGTCGGTCTCACCGGAGCATTACAGCAATGGGCGGGCTTCAGGACGTGACCCGCTTCCTCTTGGCGGCCGGAGGGTCTCCCTCTACCGACGGCAAATCAATTCATCTCTTCCATGAAGTCAAGAATTCCTTGTTTATGGAAACATGGACGGGTTCGGAGCTTACCGATAGGGTAGAAGTTGTGACTGGTGTTAGGAGTGACACATCTGCACCTCTTGTGAACTTGCACTACAAGGTACCTAAGGACCCTAAACCCTGACACACTTACACAGGAGAATTACTGATTATACGGCAAAAAATATAGAGAATCTTTGTTGTGGACCAATCACACGTCCTCAAATGCTTCACAGAGACCTCGAAAGCTGAGGATGAAGGTGATGATGAAGACGAAGAAGAAGAGGAAGACAGCCGCTGGGAGGACGAGGAGCTAGACGATTTGGACATCCGAGTTCACGACAAAAGCCAACTTGCCGTCGCCTGTGGTGAATTTACAATTGTGGTCTTCTACCAGAACCCCGATGGTACTATCGGTGCCATTGAAGATGATGGCAGCCATGATGGTTGGAAGATTGCTCAACTCCCAAACGCCGAAGCACTTCCTGGGACCCCCATGGCCAGCTTCCAAGCCAAAGATACCGTATACTTTGTCTATGTTGCAACGGACCGAACCTTCCGTTATCTGGAACATAGCAACAATGAGTGGAAAGGTATGTTGTGCTGCATCTATAATCTCAAGGCTCAACTCTCTGACTTTGGTATTAGACGCAGCATTTTCGAGTGCCAAGATAGACGGAACTACTGCCAAAATATCGCTTGCCGAAGACGAAAAAGCAGAAACTGACCCGAAACTCTTGATCTTTCGTCTCGCTGACAATAAGCTGTCCACGATCAAACCTGGAAGCACAGAAGCGAAAACCTGGGGCACAGTGGAAGACGGAGTGTATAAGCCAACGTCTGATCAGGAGAATGGCGACGAATCGCAATTGCCACGGAGAAGAATCCCGAATCCCTTTTACACGGAGGTCACCGAGAATGGCGACGAATTGCCACGGAGAAGAATCCGGAATCCCTTTCACACGGAGGTCACCGTCTCTGTATCTGGTCCTCCTCCACAGTCTCCTGCTACTGTCCCTGTCGCTGTCCCTGTCGCTGTCGCTGTCCCTTTTCCTGTTGCCCCTCCTGCTTGTTATGAAGACTTCGGCCAATTGAGCTTGAGTGAGCATGCTGTTGAATATCAACAGCCCCCTCCTTATGAATATCCCTATGGTCGTTTTGATGAGCGCTATTATAACCCCCATGATGAAACTCTCCTTCGGCAACCTGGTCAGCGACCTGATCCTTCCTGGCAACCGCCTTACCAGCGCCCTCAACGCGCTGGTGATCTGTACTATCGTGATTCATACCAGCGGAATCCTTACCATGGGGATCCTTATTATCAAGATGGTTACCCTCCGGATCGTTACCCGCAGGACTATTACCAGCGAGATCCTTATCAACGAAATCCTTACGAGCGGGGTCCCTACCAGCGTGACCCTAACCAGCCTCCTCCTCTGGAATTCTCGCGCTCACGGCAACAGGATCCGCTACAGGGGCTCTCACGTCAACAACAGGTTCCTCCTCAAGAGTCTTCACAACAACAACAGCAGCAACAGCGGCAACAGCAACTACAACCTCCTACACAGGAGGCCCTACGTCGGCAACAAGGTCCTGTGGAGGAGCCCCAACGTCGACAACAGGCTCCCGTGGAAGAGCCAGTGCGACCACAGGGGCGGGCTCCTCCCCCGCCCACCGTTGAGTCTGAAGAAGAAGATGATGACAACTCTTCTACCCGGCCTCAGCCTGAAACGGAACGCCGACGTGCTCCTCAACCTAATTTGGAAGAGATACAACAATCACAACAACGACAACAGCAGCAGCAACGGCAAGAGCGGCAACAACAGCAGCAACAGCAGCAGCAACAAGAACGTCATCCCATTTCGCCCTCTGTCAAGCCGGAAGATGACGACATGGAGGAAGCCACCCAGCAACGTCGTCCCCAGACACAAGGCCGGCGTGCTCATCAAGACTTTTTGGACGAGCCTACAGAACGACGACAGACCCCTCGCGGTCGAACTCCCGTGGACTCCCCGTTTGATGAAGATGAAGAAATATTCCTCCAACACTTCCGGCGTTATCGTCGAGAAGCAATGGAGCGTGATCGCCAAGACGAACTTCTTCGGCGTGCTCATCAAGAAGAACCTCGGCGTGCTCGCCAAGAAGAGCATCCGCGTGCCCGTCGCCCTCCTCCTCAACATCGTGGCTTTTATGAGCCTCACGGTCCCTATTTCGGTCATGGATATGAAAGTCATCATTCGTCCTATCGACACGCGCCTCGCTCCCGACCTGATCCTATAATTAAAGTCAAAACCTACCACTACATTACTTCGATGCGATGTCCAAGATGCTATCGCCGCTACAGGAGAGTGAACAGAGGACTGCCCTTTGGACGTAGCCATGAGTGGGTTAAGAAATGCCGTTGCTAAGAACTTCTAGCAACATACATCAGATTGACACAACAGATGGCAAGCATGGGATTCTTTCTTTTTCAAAACAACATCTGTTTAGTGCGTTCATCAGTATTGTCTAGTCTAGTCTAGTTCGTTGCTTTCAACTCCTTGCGAAAATACACTCGCTCATAACCATCCTCAGTCCTCCTCCCCGTCTCCGCATACCCAAGCTTAGCATACAGCCCAATGTTCTCATACATCTTGATATTCGTAAACAAAGCCATCGATCCAATACCTTTTTCTCTCGCAACATCTTCCGCAAAATCCATAAGAACTCGACCATACCCTCGTCCCTGGGCCGCAGGCTCAACAACCAAATTGTTAACCATGACCGCATCTGCTTCAACGTCTATACGCAGAACAATAGAACCAACAATTTTGGCGACTGTGTCATCAGAAGTAGATTCTAGGACATAAATATCGCGTGTGTTGAGCAACTCGTTGTAATCGGCCACCATAGGGGCGGGGGGTTTCCCTATGCGTTCGATGTATTTGGAGTAGCTGGCGTTGACTATGGCTTGTATAGAGGGCACATCTTCAGTCGTGGCTCTTCTGATGCTGAGGCCATTCTGTAGAGCTTTTTGAGAGAGCACAGCCATTGGTGGTGGGTTTAAATCACACAAGTTGTATTGTTGGTGGGAAAGTGATTCAATGTCTTAGTTGAAGTCAATTGATTGGATCGACATTATTCGCTGCACTACTCATACACGTCCTAAAACCGGCCCAAGCCTGACTCATACTTTACAACGTCCTCCCTACATGTACACAACAACATCACCAACTTTTTTTATTCACATATGTTCGATAATTGGAGTCCCTTCTTCTTGCTCGTTTCACCACACAATACAAGGCATGTCGTTGATTTGAGTCAGCACACAGGATCCAACGGTCCTGCGAACCGCTGTCAGAAGCACCAGCCAAAAGCATCCCGCGCGAACCACTGAGAGATGCGAACCCGCCGATAGCTTCGGCACACGACATTTCGCCAATCTCTCCCTGCCGAGTCATTGGGATACGTGTAGATGTAGAGCTGCAGAACAATATGCGTGCGCTTTACGGGGGTTGAAAAATTGATGCCTGAGCGTCACAGGTGCCACGTAGCCCAAGCAAAGCATGCCAATGGCATCCGCCGGATTTGCTGCCTCGTTTTCGGCCCAACCAGCCCAACCAGGGTTGCATCCATGCATCTGAACCAATCTCTTCTACTGCAGTACTCTATCTTGGCAAAGTCTGGGCTATCGTCTGGGCTATCGTCTGGGCTATCCTCTAAGGCATCAAACTCTAAAAAATTTCATCTTCACAGCTCATCCCTAATGGGCGCCGCCTCGTCCAACGGCGCCATGGCCATAATCTTCACCACCAAGCTCGTCCATCCAGTGAAATGCTGCGTGCGCTGGCCAGCGCCTGTCTCTGGGTTGTACTGCTCCCAAGCGAAGCCCGTCTCCTCCCAGCTCTTGAACACAGTGTCGACCAGATTCGTGCGCAGCTTGTTGTACAAGCCCCGAGCCTTACCTTGGAAGGGACCCTCCTGGGTAGCGATTCTCTGTGAATCAAGTTAGTTTCAAAATCTTGGGCTGCTGGTGCAAGTTGTCTATCGTGACACCAAATTTGTGAGACTTACGTGGAGTTGTGTCAAGGCCATGTAGTTAATGGGCATCCATACTGGGCTGCGCCAGTAGTTCTCTTCCGTTCCGTAGAGCGGGTCTTGCTTGCTCAAGCTGCGTAGACCATGAGGACTGAACAGGTGACTCTCATCGCCCACGAGGTCCAGAATCTTGCCCAACTTAGCATCGTCAGGCTTCATCAACCCGACCAAAAATGGGAACAGCGAGATGTATCCCTTGTGGCACACGAGAGCATGCTCCTCATATTCATCAATGGTGGCATCGCAGTAGCAGCCATCCTTCTCCGACCAGTGGAGGTCATCAAGGTTACGCTCAATGGCAAATAGATTCTTCTTGAGCTCGGCAATCTCATCCGCAATGCCCAACGCATCCGCAATGTTGATGAGTGACTTGGTCATGAAGCCCACCCACGACATGAGATCCACATGGAGCTCACCCGGGTGCGGCGGCTGCGGTCGAGGGTAATCATCCAGACCGCTGGTAAGACAATGCGTCTCGGACCGGCCCTTCCACCTATAAGCCTCCTTGGAGGAAAAGGCTTCTCGGTCATATGCCTTAATGTTACCCTTCTGTGTCTTGCGGAACCAATCGTATTGCCGTCGAAGAAGTGGATAAATCTTGCGCAGGAAATCGCCACCCAGCTCCAGATTATCCAGATGAGCATTATACAGGGTCTGCCCTTGAGATAGCGTCTCTTTCTCGGCAGGCGCGCTTCCGTTGGCACCACGAAGGCGCTCCATAAAGTCCTCAATGATCAAAAATAGGGTCGGCGGGTTGGCGTAGTGAGGGTATTGGACCTGGAATTCCGCTGGCACTTTGCTTCTGGCCTCTGGGCCGAGAATCTGCTCACGGGGGATCCATCCGTCGCTGTCCATGGTGTTATACCAGCTCTTGACAACCTCGAGCGTCAAGTCGATATCCCAGTCAGCAATTGGAATGAGATGGAATCCCTCGTCCCAAAAGAATCCGCGAGGGAAGAATGGTCGCGAAGGAACACTCGTAAACAGCTCGTATGGGCCTTCCAGTTGCTGAGCCTTGCGTGCTCGGGCTTCGGCCGTATCGTCCCAGAAGCCCTCATTCTCTTCCTCGTACTCATCCGCATAAGACCGGTCAATCAGTTGATGTCCCTGGAAATATCCAATGCCTCCAATCAGGTTTGAAAACATGCTCTTGCCAAACTTTTGGTACTTGTCAGTGTTGTATGGCTTTTTCAAATCAAAGACGCTTGAGAATCGCTGTGCAAAAGCCTCCGAAGTCTCTTTAATCTCTCGCGTGACATCTTGGCTCGTCAATTCCTTGCCAGCCGAGGCCGACGAGAAGATGACGTCGAATTCGAATGATCCTTCAAACACTTTCTGAATGAGGTGGACGTTACCACCACCAGCCTGGGGCTTGAGTCGGTAGATTTGCCATGGGGGAGGCAGAGTTTCGTCAGTGTATTGTTGTTGAACCTCTTGGATGGATTCCTGCAGCTGCTGGAACACTGCAGGTTTTGCCTGCCAGATATGTTCGCCAGGGAGGACGAGGCTTCGTACCACGGTCCTATCTCCTCGTCGTGAAGCGGATATTTCATGGTCAGATTCCGGATGGTTGCCGGATCCCTCAGTAATCACAACGGTGTAATCGCCCAAGGCACTGGAGCTTCCTTTCAAGGTGACATCGCCTTCGAATCCCAGTCCATCACCGTCCTCACCCTGGACCTCGAGATCTCCGAGACCTTCTTGGGCAATGTAGTAATGCACCAGATACTTGGTGTCGTCGGGTGTATCATCACGGACAGTTCCCTTGATTCTCGCAGCCCAGCTGCCACCATGGTTGCCTCCGGGAACCTTGATGAAGGAAGTGGTGATGTCAATGCCGTTGCCTTCGTCGTGGATCGTCTGAACGCCACCAGTCCGTGCATCGTACTCATCCCAACCATATCCATGAATGTCCTGGCCCTGCTCACAGGTGTAGCGGAACACTGCCATTAGATTAGCATCAGATTCATAAAAACAATCGCCATCTCACTCAATCCTCTCACATACACTGCTGAATATCCATGTACGTCTCAGCTCTCCCCCACATCAAGCCCGTCCACAGGCCCTGGGGCATCCTCGGCCTCACTCCGAAATAGAGATTTGGCTTGTAAGGACCCCATAGCAAGCTCTGGTTGTTCAGGCGGCCAATTTCGTTAATCAGGACGGTTTCGCTACCCGTAGCTGAGGCACCAACCGCCAGCGCGGCCGCAGTGGCCAGCAGTTGGGCAAACTTGGCCATTTGTGCCCTTTTCCTTCGTCTTTTTCTCTACAGAGCTCAGCTCTATGTAAAGATAATCACGAAGAGTCTCTCCTCATCCAATGGAGAGAAAAACGCCAAGTCAGGACTGGATGTCGATTAGAAACAGTTTCCAGGGTGCAATGAACACGGTGGTGCTGCTAGAGGTCACTGCAAGGCTGAGGAGCTACTCAAGCCAGGTGGCCAATCAAGCGGTCGATATACGCCACACAAGCCACACAAGCCACTCTCTAGTCTTTTTACCCCTGTCATTGTCTTCAGCCTTGACCCAAAAGTACAGCCCAAATTGATTCTAGAAACTTCAAGCTCCAACGTCATAGTCTGCTCGCTGCTGTGTATTATCCCAACTTATCAATTACCACAGTTTCGAAACATATTATTCCATCATGAACGACTCACGTCGCTCCAGGCGGCCCGACAGCCGTCAGATGTGGGATGATTCAGACCGTCGCGACAATAGAAACCCTCCCCGAGACCGCGAGCGCGAGCGCGGCTGGGACAATCGAGACCGAGAGAGAGATCGTGGCCGAGGAGGAGATCGCAGAGGCTACCGGTCGCGGTCTAGGGAACGCCGTGATAACCAGAGAGATCGCTCAATGTCACCGGATAAGCACCGACGAGATCGTGGGGGAGACAGAAATCGAGGTGGCCGAGACCGTCGCCCAGGACGAGATGGAGATAGGCGGGACAGCCCTCGTCGGCAGGACGATTGGGATGATCGCGATGACAAACGATGTAAGCACACAGACATGCAACATCCTCTTCAAGCTACTAGTACCTTCTTGCTAACATACATCGGCAAAAAGCAGCAAAACATCGTGACGACCGTCGCCGCTCACCATCTCCTTCCCTCTCCGCCCTGCCCACCCGCCCCCATCCAGAAAACACCTCCCGCAAATCCCAGCCCAACATCAAAGTCAAATCCGACAAGCGCAGCCCCTCACCCCACCGAGACCGCAGCAGCAGACGAGACGCATCTCCCTCGCCGGTGAGAATGGAGCAGGACGAGTACGACGACGACATCGAGGTCGAGGGCCAGGACGACGACGACGTGGCCGCCATGCAGGCAATGATGGGCTTCGGCGGCTTCGGTACGACAAAGGGGAAGAAAGTCGCGGGCAACAACGCCGGCGGCGTGCGCAAGGAGAAGAAGTCGGAGTATCGGCAGTACATGAATCGGCAGGGAGGATTCAACAGGCCTCTAAGCCCGTCGCGATAAAAGAGGCGTCTTCTCCTATATGGAAAAAGAGAGGGCGCTTTTGGAGGATGGAATATATCGGATTATCAAAGCTTTATTTTTTGTTTACTATTTTCTTATGTAACGATATCCATGATGGCATAGCACTTGGGGTCTTTTTTTACTGTCTGGTTTTCAATCTTCATTGTTTACTTTACTACAGAATGTTGTACCAAGAAAAGAAATAAATCGTATGATGTGTATTACTTGAGCAGACTTTCCCCCGTCTACGTGATAATGCTGTACATGCGACTACCGCTAATATGCTGCACTATAATGCATACAATTATTTCCTCAACATCAAGAAACCCAGAGCTTATCCACATCCGCAAAAGGGAATAATAACACAGAAGAATTAAGACCACACCAACAACCATACCCTCGAACGGACAGCCAAAATGCTGAAAGACAACAGCAGCATAACGTCTATATCCAACAAACCAAATTCGCCAGGTCTCTCTCTTCCAGATCAAAAAGAATCGAATCAAAAAAGGCGGATACGAAGGAGACGTCTTCTCTTTTTGCCTCTTGCGGCTGTTGCAGTTGTAAACATTAAGTGTGTATGTACTTGCTGGCAGGTATATATGTGTATATATATATGCTGATCCATGGTTCTTGTTTCATGGTGAATTTTTTTTCTTTCTTTCTTGGTTCTCTAGAAAATACATGGTGATGATGTTTGTGTGACAATTACTCCTGTATCTTCTCGGATTCCTCCGGCCTGCCGTCTTGGCCAGCGTTTTCTTCCTCCTTCGCATCTGCCTTTACTTCCGGTGTTGTCGGCGTTGTAGCCTCCTCCTCTTGCTTAGGCACGTCAAGTGTTGGCGTGGGCGGGATATCCTCTGATACCGATAAAATAGAAGACTCATCCTTAGCTCCGTCTGCTGTGCTGGAGGCCCTCTCTCTCCGTCTTCTTCTTGCTCTCCGTTCCTCCTCCGCCGTCTGCCTCCTCGCCTTTCTCATCGTCTCTCTCCTCTCGACATCCGCCTCGTCGTTTCCATTGCCTCCCTGCATATCTTGTAGTAGCGCCGCTGCTCGGTCAGCCAGATCATCTTCCTTATTGCCATCTCGCGAGGGAGGGGGCAGCGAAACGGGCGTTTGCGAATCTCCGTCTTCGTCAATTGTTGGCTCAGACTTGGAGAAGTTGGTCTCGATGTCTGGTATTTCGTCGAGATCGTTTATCTGCTGCCCAGAGGCCACACGGACCTGGTGGCGATCCTTCAAGCGGGCACGACGGCGACGGTCTCTCTGGTCCCGTGCCTGCGGTGCGGCTGCTCGAAGTCTCTCGAGCAGTGAGTCCATGGCGCCAGTGCTCGATGGCGATGCGGGTCCATTGTCTGCCAAGAGACTGGCCGCCTTCGTCTGCGCATGCTTGCGCTTCATGGAAGCTTCGTTGCGCTTCCTTGTCTCCTCCAACAAAACGTTCTTCTCGCGCGACTTCTTCCATTCCTGCAAAAAGCCGGCTAGCTTGGTGAAGAAGTCCCTACGAGAATTCTCGTCTGCGGGATCTTCTCCGTAGAACAGCATAATGTCCTTGTAAGTCTTCATCATCTCCTCCAAGTAGACTTGCATCTGCTCCGCCTTCCTTCTGGCCTCCTTCATCACTCTCTGAACGACTTGGCCGACGCGATCCTGAGGGTGGAACTTCTTGGGGTCGCTCAAGTTACCATTGTCCAGGGACATTTGCACATTCTTCACATTGGCAATGTAGTTCTTGGCATCGGCTTGAAGCTGTTCAATGTTAATCTTTTGTGCCGTTATGACACCAGTAATGTCGTCGGCGAAGCTCTCCCACTCAGGATACTGGTTTCGAACAATACGCTCCACAAGATCGGCCAGCGTCGATTCGTTCTTGTCATCCTTGACCATGCCCAGTCTAGCGAGCGAGCTGAGCTTGAAACCGCGCGCTTGCTTGTTGGCGTCGTTCATGTAGTTTCCAATGTCCAAGATGAGACCAAGGACATTCATAAGTGCGACCGAATCTCTCAATGACTCAGAGACAGCGACAACGTCCTGCATCTTCGCACTGATCTCGTCGTAATCCGATTCGAAACTCTGCGTGAGAGCAAGCGCCCTCATTCTGCTCTTCCAGTAATGATGAAGTTCAAATGCCGTATACAGATACATCTGATCCTGTCGCGTGAGTTCTTCGGGATCCTGTTCACGCGTTTGGTTCTTGGCGTCTGGCCCTGTCAAGTCAGTACTATAGGGTGCCATTTGCTTGGCGACGTTGTCGTTGATGTTGCACATGTCGTCCTTTGACAAGAAGTCCATGATACCCTGATTTGTGATGATGATGTCGTCGCAATGGATAATCATCTGCACAATCTTTTCAACCGAGTACTGAGAAAACTTGGCAAAAGCGATTTCTAGAAACACATGTTAGCTCAACATTACCAAAGGTGCAACGGGAGTCTCCAAACAATCAACATACCAAATGCTTTCCGAAGGTCGGACGATATAAGCTGTTTCTTATCATCTTTCTTGCCGCCAGATCCACCAATCTTCTTGATTTCTTTGGCCACGAAAAGCTTCTCGACTTCATCCAAAATTCCTCTGCGACTAAGCTCGTTGTACTTCTGTTCTCGTTCCTCGGCAGAGGGGGCGTGGGCTGCCCAGTGACTGGTCTCAGGGGTATCAACCTTCTCCCAGTGAAGAGCCTTGAGTTTCTTCTTGGGCCGCATCACTGGCAAGCCAACAGAAGGCGAAGCAGAGAAGGCGGGTGTCTGAGGCAAGTAGTGACCGGAGATAGCGCCAGGCATGCCAGGAGGCGGCGGTGGAGGCGGCGCCATACCTCCGACACCAGGCATGGGCGGCGGTGGAGGGGGAGGTGGTGGCATCCCCATACCGGGCATAGGGGGCGGAGGTGGAGGAGGTGGAGGAACCGGGAACGCGCCCGGCATCGGTGGAGGTGGAGGAGGAGGCGGAGGAGGCGGAACTCCGGGCAGTTGACCGGGCATCGGGGGAGGAGGCGGAGGCGGAGGCGGCGGGGGTCCTCCGGCAGCGGTGATCTCGACCTTGGGGGCCTCGCCTTCTGCCGGAGTAATGGGGGATGACGACTCCATGCTCGGGTGGGATGGGCCGGTAGTTGCGCCCTCGTCGGCTTCGGAATCGCTGCCCTCGTATTTCTTGACCTTGGAACCGATCTCGCCCATAAGCTGTGCCTGCTGCTTTGCGTCGACAACTGGTCGTCTCATCTCGATGATTCTCGGGCGCTCGATAACCACACCCTCCTCATCCATCTCGACATCATCTTCGTCAATAGCATGCTGCTCGAGCTTAGCCGGTCGCTTGGACGCTCTCCGACCACGATGGATGGTTCCGAGAACACTGTTAGTGAAGTCGCGAGGTGGCGTGCCGCCACCAGGGGGGGTGCCTGGTTCCCCGTTCTCATCCATGGCTTCTCTGAGGGCACGGAGGCGATCGGAGGGACCATCTGAGTCTCCCCAAATTCTGCCTTCCAGCTTATACTGGGTCTTTTGTCGCTCCAGCTGCTTCTGCAGACGCTCCATGAGGCGTTCGCGGTCAAGAATACCTTGCATCTGTGCTGAGCTGGCTTCTTTGCCGGGCTTGCCACTGCTGGCCTTAACAGCATTAGATGCTGCAATGTCCTGGGCATCTCGCAGCATCAGATACAGCTCTCTTGTCTCCAGCTCATAGCGCTGCGCTTCCTTGGCTCGGACGCTTTGAATGTTATTTAACTCGCCTTTGAGGCCGTCTGCCTGGCGCCTCTGAGCCTCAATGAACCGAGACTGTTCGTCTAGCTGCCTCTGCAATTTGGCCACGAGGCCATCGGCTCCGAGCTCCAACTTTGCCTTCATCTCATCTCGCTCCGCCATGGCGGCCTCGGCAATCTGTCGGGACTCCAACGCCTCATCGAGTGCCTGCCGAGCTTCAGAATCGGTATGCAGCTTGTCCAGCAGACTCTGAACCGTGAAGTTGAGACTTTGCTTGAGGTCCATATTGGGTAGGCGTCGGTCCATGGCCACATAGCTGAGCATCGAATCGACGAGCTGAAACATGCGTAGTCGCTCTTCACCATCGTTGGCTCGGATGAGCATGAGGTGCTGAAGCGCGGATACGAAATAGTCATGAGTCTTGGTTCCGTGTAGCTGCTGTTGGATCGTGTCTGCGATTTGAATCGGGTCGGTCAAGTCCTTGGCATCTCCCTCGATATTATCCTTCACACTGCTGTTCTCACGCTCGAGCATATCCTCATAATCAATGGCCTCGTTGGTGCGGAACCGATCAATCTGCTTGTCTAGTAGTTCGTACTGAAACCCCTCCATCTTGGTCAAGATCCTCTTGATGCCACAGGCGTGGAACTGGGCTCGAATGTGAACCCTCATCTGGAGGTCCTTTTCCGGTGCGTCGATGATCATGTTGACCAGAATCAGTGTGGCAACCGCGTATTCCATCAGTAGGTTCTCCATTCCGATGCCTCCCGTACGAAGCTCATCGCTAGCACCCACAAGACTGCCCATCTTTCCTCGCCCATCGACGGTGACTTCCACCAACCGCATCCAGGCGTCGAATCTCCCATTCTCGCCCACTTGAGTCTTGACTTCGTCCAGAGCCTGAATCACTTTCAAGTGTCCTTCGCCGTGAGTGCCCCAGGTGCAGAGGAAGGTCAAAATTTCGCTGACGAGCTTGCGCGTGGTAAGTCGAGATGAAATAAGACAACTGGCCAAGGCCAGGAGGACCTTTGACTGCATCAAAGCATCGTCGGCGCCGAATTTGTTGTTCATCAAGGCCTTAAGACACTTGACAATGTCGTATTCGCGATCCAAATTCTTCTCCGTCTGTGCAGAGATCGCCCCAGAAGCTGGCCCTCCGTTGGCGTTTTTCCTGTTGATCTTGAGCAGCAATGTTACCAGAGCCACTTGACCCTGACATTCGACGAATCGTTTCACCCAGCCAATCTGCTGTGTTCTCAAGTTGACTTCGAGAGACCCCATACCCTTGGCATCCAGCTTATCCTCCATGACCCTCCTGACATACCACTCGGGGGTTCCCTCCTCATCAGAATAGGTGGTTACGTCGGGTGTGGCATACTGATTGGCCCTGGCGGTCTGCTTTCGTTTCTGCTCTCCTTGCCATTCCGTCAGACGGTCCTGGTGCAGCAATGTCCACTTCTTCTCTGCGGGGTAGGCCGTCATCTGTCTCCTGGCTTGCTCGGGAAGGTTGTGCCATCCTCGCTTCTGCATGAGCTGCATAAACATCTGCTCGACAACGTAGTTATCATCAGGCTTGGGGAAGTAGAAACCATCGTGAGCGGTCGGGCCGTAGGCGCTCATCTTGGTTAGCCGGTGAGACTCGCGGGGCGAGTGAGGCTGGTGATGTGAGCTCAAGGGCGGCGAGGGCGCAAGCGTTGTGTGTGAGGAGCGGGCGGATGCCGGATTCAGGTAGCCCTGGCCGGAGCCGTAAGGGTTATTGAAGCTCTCGCCTGAGGACCGTCCATAGTGAGGGTTCTGGTAAGAGTCGTACCGCACGGGATACGAGCCGTTGGTCGCGGAGCTGGACGTGCTCCCGCGAGCCGGGCCGCCTCCAGGCACAGCTCCGACAGCAGGCCCGGGGCCCCATTGCTGGTACTGGGCCTGCTTGCCGGTGGTGGCCATGGTGATGTTGTTGATGGACATGTTGGACGAGGTGCCCGGGCGCGCCGAGGTGTGGGGGTGGGAGGAAGACATGGCGGACGGATCGATGGACGGATACTGGTGGTAGTCGAAGCCGCTGAGGTTGAGCTGATGAGGCACAGGCTCGCGGCGCTGCGGTACGTTGTCGGGCTTGGGGATGAACTCGTGAGCGGCTGGCGAGCGGGAGCCTGGCGGGACGTCGTAGGGGATGGACGTGATCACACCCGCCATCTGGTTAATGCCAGCATCAGGAGAACCGGGTTGGTCGATCGAAATCGACGACGACTCCCGCTTGTGGCGCGAGGAGCGCGAAGAAATTATGGACGCCGTTTCGAACTGATCTGACGAACTCTTGGGATCGATGTCGGTGTAGCGCTTGTCGGCGCGGTGCTTGCCTCTGGAGAAGAGGGATCTGCCGCCAGAAGACTGCCTTGACTTATCGGCAGCGGACGACATGATAATTGATCGTGGAGAGAAGTGGGTAGGCGAAACACGTAACGGCAGCGGAGTGCGAGCCCTGGACCGCTCGCATGATGGAGGCCTAATTTGCTAGCAAGATGGACAGGGCTGGGCCTGCAGTGGGGGGAGGGGGGAGAGGGGGTTTTCTGGCGGATATTTTTCTTTTCAGGTTCTTTTCTTTCTTTCTTCGTTTCTCTTGTTGTTCCTGTTGTCTCTTTCACGGGTTCTATTGCCTTTGTCGTCTCGCGTCTCCCGCGCTGGCTACTGCTGTTTCGCGGACGGTCTTTTCGCAAACGCTGCTGAAGATCCAAAGACGGACGAGGTTTTGGAGCAAGGCTGAGATACAGAAGACGGGGCCGCTGAAGGGCTCGAGAAAGTGGTTAGTGATAGGGGGCGGGGACCGTAGAAGGATGCACGCACACACACCAGACTACAACTGAGACCAGGGGTGGGTGGGATTGGATTGATTTCTGTGGTTTTTGTTCGGCGTGTAGTTTTATCGACGACGGCCAAATTCCGTACCGACTTTTACTGCGGGAGCAGCTGCTTTCAGCGTCGCCCTCTGTACTCGTATGCGCTTTGGATGCCGTTCTGGTACTGGCCTCGGAACACGACGAGCGAATGGATGCAGGTGAGTTCAAGAACGAAAAAGGGCCCCTGACCAAGTCGCATCACAGGGGAGGCCCAGGGTCGGCCACTTTTAGGCTCGGTCAGTGGCGAAGCCTCTGTAGCTCTTTTTGGCCGCCGCAGCGCTAGCAGCGGGACTGATGGGCTAGCTGGGATGCCCGACGGCGCTGAACATTCAACGGAGCGCACAGGCGTCGAGGCCATTGGGTGCCGTGCAGGCGCTGACTTCAGTTGATAGTGGCCCCTAAACCACTGGCGCCGTAGCCTTGAACGGGCCTAATTGGGTCTTGCGTGCATGTGGATCACTGGCATTTGGACAATCGAAGATGATCCACAATCGACGACAGGCGGGAAATGAGACAAGGGGGGGTTCTGTTCTGGTTGGCTTGAGGAAATGATGGCATTGTGCGATGGGTTGGGTTATTTTTGTTTTATTTTTTCCGCATCTCTTTTGTCAAGGTGCTGGCTCTTTACCAATGCGGCATATACTTGTACTGATGTACTTGATGATGCGCATGTGCCCAGGTCAGTCAGGATTATGTCATGCCGATGTGTCGCATCAACTGCAAAGCCTCCTTCGAAACAGCCGAGGTACCTCACTAGGAGGTACTAGAGGACTTCAAAGCCGCATATAGATTCAAATGCTTTAGTCATATGGCTGGTGCATTGATTCTTCTTATTCCTGCTAGAACCCCGTGCTTGCTCTGGCGGCAGTATGGATGAAACACCTCATAATGACGGACGCTACCGATAGATGACACGGTAGTACTCGTACCAAGCTTCCGATACTACCTGACAGCTCGGGAATAGGGAGTTGGCGTGCCAAATCTGTAACAATCTAATAAACGGCAGAGCAGATGGGCAATTAAAGATCACGCGTTGGGACCCCCCGTCAAGGCAGTGGGGAAGAAAAAGGCCGTGGTCCATGCCACATCTAGAAGCAGTCCCTGGAAGCTTCCAGCTAAAGTCCGATACCCTTTGTTCTTGAGCAAATGGCTGTGTGTCCGGAGTACAGAGTACTTGCAAGCTGCCCGAAGTTGTGATATCCGCGTCCTGGCATATGGGTCGTTGATCTCTCACATCTTGGTATCTCAGACCCAGGGTAGCATCCCTTGCGAGCCTGTACTCTTGGCGAAGGTACCAAGCAAGTATACTCCGTACAAGTATATCCCAAGAGTTCATTGATATCTGTGCTGTGAGACCCTTACCTTGCCGATAAGAAAAAGCGACGATATGCATTTACCCAAGGTGCCTGTCTGGATCTACCGTCAATACTGCCCGTATATACCACCTCCCAAATATGTAACTTAGTAATATCTACATAATCCCGATACCTCAAATGACTGTACATTCAGGCCATGGGTAACTGTACCTGTATATCACTCGCAATCCCGTCATCATCCATCGATTCAATAAATCCCCCGTTCCCCTTCCCTAAACCGCCTAGCCCCCAGCGGTGGCCCGGTCCTGCAAGTGCTCAACTGCTGGTCGCCGGGCTCTTTAGCGTCTCCGGGGTACGTACTTGCAGGCAGCCTGTCTGTACATGTCCCAAGTACCAAGTACCGAGTACTCAGAACTCCATGTCAAAGCCATCTTCTATTGCGTCTCAGCCATCGCCAACCCACAGTCGTCAGCTCGAATCTTAAAGAACTCCCCCTTATAAAGAGCATTCAGCTTGCTTTGCTCCATGGCTAGGTAGGGGTTGGCCCTGTCGCCCTATCGTCAGTATTGCTTCGACGAGCACGGCGGCCACCCGCAGCCGGCGACACATCATCGCATCACCTGTAACAAAAGGGAAGAAAAGAGACATACACCAAAGACAAAATGGGTGACGCACTAGCCGGTATCAAAGTAAGCATCACCCTCCCGAGAAACAAACCAAAAAAAGAAACAATCGAAGGATAGCTCGAAATCCCGACCTGAATGCGCCCGCGACTAACGCGCCGCGTGCCGCAAAACCACAGATACTCGTCATCCCCGCCGTCATCTCTCTCATCCTCTTCCTCCTCCTCACCTTCGTCGTCGTGCCCTGCTGGCGCCGCTACCGCGCCCGATACAGCCAATATCTGCCCATCGACGCAATATCCGAGCACACAACCTCCTGGCGCTACCGCATCACCAACCGCATCGTCCGCATCGCCAGCCTCCCCTTCCGATGGCGGCGAGATAGGGACATCGCCATGGCCGGCGGCATTCCGGATCGCGACCTCGAGGAGGGCGAGGAGCTGGAGGACATTGACGAGGACATTGCCCAGGTGCTCGATGCCCTGGCCCGGTCCAGGCGGCCGGACAATGAGAGACGCCTAAGCCGGGAGTAAGTCCCATTGGCGGCCATATGCATTTCGTTTTCGTTCTGTGCTCCGTGCCAGGCTGACTGTATATAAGGCTAGAGGAGGGATTTATAGACGACAGCAGCGATTCAGACTCGGATTAACACGAAAGCCTGCTGAAGAGATGGATAAAAGAGAAGCGCAAGGGAAACATGTCATTATAATACATCTAGAGATATCACGCCATCTTCTGGCAATCAAGGGGGCTGACCTGCTCCAAAGGCATAACCATAGGCCAAAAGGACCACACAATCAACAGGGCATTACTAGCGACTCATCCAATACGGCCTCGTACCGAGTGTGCTTCAAGAGTAAAGACATACGAGTAGCCTCACATACCATCCGCCTGACGTTGCCACACTGAGTACAAGTTGGCGCCAAACGCGATCGACGATTCAGCACGGTTGGATAATAGCCGCTTCCTTGTATTTCTATTAGATATGTATAACACCATCTATCGACTTTAATAAACAAGACCTGCTTATGCTCCCCCCCCAAACACTCCATACTCTAACAAAATGCTCGCTCGCTCTTCAATGCAGAAAATCAGATGCTGTCCTCTGGGTATCTAGTGGCCGGTCTAAAGCTCGAAAAGAGATGAATCATGGCGTGTCGCTGAAACCGGCTGTGCAATTTGAAAGACAAAACCAAAGAGAATGAAGATCCCTGAACGCCGCCGCCGTGCGCTTCGTCGCTATCCCAGACGTGAATAATGTACCGCCATCGGAATTGAAGAGTTTCTCAACCTTGAGAACCTTGAGAAGCCTTTAATTCCCCATCTTTCTCGACATTTTTAAGACGTGATCCCACTCATCTTGGGTGTAATGGGCCGTTCCTCCGCCACAACGCCTGCATGTATACATGACGTTTGAACCGTCGGTTACATATACCCCCCCTACAAATACCACGGGTCCATTGACTGGATTCCCCCCCAAATAAGCTCCTGTAGCTGCACGTACGGGTGAAGCGCCCACCGGGCTACCAGGCTGTGTTATGGGAGTTGCCACATTGGGGAAGCTGGATTGTATCGAGTCGTCCGAACGTGTTCCCGAACTCTCATCGCTATCTGCGAGACTCCTCCGTGGTCTGACAAAGGGGTTATCAAAATTGGGAGGGAGAGCCTGGATGATATCACCCATCATCTCTTCAGGGTTCTCGTCTAGAAGATGCTCGGCCGGGATTCCAAGAGTTGTTCCTGTTGGAGATCCCGGAGGAGTGAACTCTTCTTGGGCCCTAATGGTGAGTTGGTGGTGCGAAAATTCGGAGGAATCAGTCCTACGAACGCGAACGCGAACGCCTTCAACCGGCGAGAATGACGAGTAAGGATCATGAAGATCATTAAGCAAATATGTAGGCCGAGGGGGCGTTTCTTGCCTGATGGCGCGCCTGAGCATGATTTCCCTGCGTGTGGCTTCCAAGCGACTGAACCAGTTTTCCCTGCGCCCGGATTCAAGATCTTGCTGAGTCGTAGCACGGTTTCTCCCCAGACGCGTCCCGGATTCAAGATCTTGCTCAGTCGTAGCACGGTTTCTCCCCAGAAGCGTCCATGATGTAGCGATATGATCCCTTACGGATCGGCCGAAGTCCCTGATCCTCATTGCTGCGTTTTCCAATTGCTGGCTGGCGGAAACGATTGTGTGGTATTGTCCAGAGCGAGATTGGAGATGCATACCGGATATACAGTTTGTTGTATGATACAGATAAGAGATGGCTGTTTGGAATGAAAGTGTGGTCATGTTTGTATGAATGCGTTACTGGATGTCAAGTCGAGGAGTTTCGGGGTGGCAGATGCGGCGTGTTTGGCCAGTCTATGCATAGCAAGCTTCTCTCTTTCTCTTTCATGGATATAGCTGCCTCCTTGATGGCAATGTTGGCTGCCCAGTTTTATCACGGTAAGCTCGACTTTGTGTGTGTTGACACTTCAAGGGATTACTATGGATTGGCGGTTTCCTTCTTGATAGCGTTGGTGCTTGCCTTGAATGGCAGTTCCTCTCTTATCGTATGATCTTTGATTTGAAATAAAGTATAAAAGTTGTTTACTCAAGACAAGGTGACGTTTGCTATGCTCATCTGCTTGGTTTAGAAGGTTCAGGTAGGCGTCTAATATTCGAAGTGATAAAGGTGACCCTGAAAGCATATATTGTTCAAGTTTAGTAGCATTAGCCTCTTCATAGTTTTAAAAGAGTAGAGCCGTTAATTCCCTATTTCCACATGAATATAAAATATACATCAATCCAATTCATTTCGCAAATCCAGAATCGTAAAGTCGTCGCCCATATTCACTAAATAGGGTGAACGAGTCGATGCACTGGGCAATCCTAGGCAGGTCCAGCTACTGTACTGTAGCGCTCTTCCCCCCACTAACACCCGCCGAACCACAGCAACCGCAACTTCAATCGTGAACTTCAATCGTCCATTTTCACGCCGCAATCAACGACATCCCCCCCAAGATGAGATTCCACAGCGATTTGAAAAACATTCGCACATTTGCCAGTGAGCTCATCTTAACCACAGCAACCCCATCATCATCGTGAATGAATTGAGCTAACCAGCTTCACTCTCACACAGAGCTCACGGCCGCGTTCTCTGCCTTGGAGAAGCTGGTATGGCTACGCCTGAGCGATGACACGGCGCATTTCACCGTCGTGCCAGACACGGGATCACAAATCTGGTCGTAAGAAATCACCTTCATTGTTCCTTCTCTCCATTACTGAATGAAATACCAACCTGTTTCTGTCAAAAGAGCGCTACCGATGGACTTCCTCTTCGAAAACTGCACCATCCAGTCCGCCGAGCCAGGCAACACCATCAACCTCGAACTCTCCCTCCAGCCACTCCATCGCGCCCTCAAATCCGCCCAGAACAGCATCTCAGCTTCTCTTCGCCTCACCAAGAAGAAAGGCGTGCCTGTGCTATCCATGACCATCACCACTACCACCTCCAGGCCGTCCCACGGAAATGCACCTGCGCCCTCGAGACCATCTCACGACGATCCCTTTGGCGACGACGACGACTTTCCCTCAGCCCACCTCGAGACTTCTCTGCGGAGAGAGCACGAGAAGATTATTACCCAGGACATTCCCATCCGAGTTCTCCATCCAGACACCGTCGCCTCGACCGTCCAGCCCGTGCTCCAAGAGCCTGACGTGCACATTCAGCTGCCGCCGCTCCTCCAACTAAAGTCCATCTCGGACCGCTTCACCAAGCTCGCCCTTGCTTCCAATGGCTCCAACAAATCCCCCAGGCTCGAAATCAGCGCAAACATGCACGGAGGCTTGCGTGTGCGCATCGCCACTGAGACGGCGGATATCTCCAGCGCTTGGACGGACCTCGATAACCCGGAGCTAGATCCGGCCCAGCTCAGGGTCCCCATCGAGGATCACCCTAGTACGAAGTTTCGCGACCGTGGACCTGACTCTTGGGCTTCGATTTATGTGGACGGGAAGGATTGGAGCAGAGTCCTCAGTGCAGGTCGACTGGAGGGGAGGGTCATTGCATGCTTCTGCCACAATCATTCTTTGGTGTTGTACGTCTATATACCGCATTACGATGATGCGGGCGGGGATGATGCAGTCCTAACGGTAAGTTTTACTGTCTCCTATTTCATGCCTTTAAACATATGCTAACCCCCAACCTTAGTATCATGTCCAAGCATACACTGCATAAGGTAGCTGGTGAATGGCGACGCTATAAACAGGCGCAAAGGCATTTGGGTGATTTCACGGCGCATTTCAAAAGATAGGGGATCAAATGCTGTTTTTTTATTTTTGCTAGTCTCATCCAAGATATCCAAAAAATGTTGCGTAGTCATGTATATCTGCATCAGTCATCCTCTCATTCTCTCATGCCATCATTCCCTCCGTTCCAAAACTTCGTCTCAAGTAAAAACATAAACCCCAGCCAACAATTATTACAGTACCATGACGTCCAATCCTATAATACAATACTACCACCGGCTGTTGTTGATAAAGAAACAGATTCTGTGCTCAATGCAAGATGAAGAATGAAAGAAACACTGGACATTCTATAAGTTTGTTGTTTTCACTTGGCCATAACATCAACATAACGCCCAGCCTTCCTAGCTTTCTTCTGCCCTGGTTTGCGAGGTCCAGCGCTCAACAAGTCATCGATACTGCTAGCATTGCTCATGCTCGTAGTAGGTCTGCTAGAAGGCTTGCTATCGGTGCTTGCGCCAGACATGGACCGCAACATCGGCGGCGCGCTAAGACTCTCCTGCGACGGAGCTCTGTTGAGAACTGCCGGCGGAGCCAAAGTTCCAAAGCCAGATGACGGAGGAACGCTGGATCGGCCCTGCGCAGGAGGCGGCGTGAACTGCCTGAGCGGAGGGGTTCCGCTGACGGACCGGGGACTGCTGCTGGCCTTGGGAGGCGGGGGAGTGGCCGACTTTGCTTCGACCTGCTCGGCTCCGGGCTTCTTGTTGATCCATCGCTTGAGCTCGGGATCATATACGAAGCTGCTTGCTTCACCGAGCTTGGCCTTGATAGGTTTACCAGGGGAAGAGGACGAGGCCTCTCCAGGGCTTCCGGCTTCCTTTTTGCTACCTCCAAACCAGCTGGAGAAACCCCATCCTTTCTTGGCCTGCGCAGCTTCGGCGGCGCGTTTAGCTATCAACAGTTAGCAAAAATGGTTTCTCATAATCATCATAGAAGGATGGAATGGTGAGAAGACAAAGAAACTTACCATCTTCTTCTGCGGCCTTGCGGAACATCTCTTCATTCTCACGATCCTTTTCCGCCTTGGATTTCCCCTTAGACTGAGGGGCGGGAAAATCATCGTCATCGTCATCCATGAAGCTCTTCTTTTTAGGCTTGGGTTCATCATCGTCTTCTTGCGTAGATGGCCCAACTCCGGGATCGTACGACGGCGGCTCATACCCATAGGGCTGGAATGACGGAGGCTCATAGCCGCTTGATGGAGGTTCATAACTGTTTGATGGAGCTCCAGTTACGCCATCATTTTTGTCTTCAGGTTCCAATGAAGATATGTTTGTTGGAGGTTCATATCCATAGGAGATAGGCTGGTATCCTTGGGTAGAGGGACCTGTCGCTGATCCTTCAGAGAGCGGCTGGGATGAGGCTGATTCTTGATGTCCGTATGGCTGATATCCGGTGTACCCTTCATTTTTAAGGATAGGAGTCATTGGCTGGAAACCAACGCCTGATGATGCAAATCCATTGCTGTGAGGTGGAGAGCCAGCAAGAGAGGGGGAAACACCGTATGTGCTAGTATTGTACTCGTTCGAGTTCCGTCCACCCTGAGGGAATGACGCCGACACCGGTGGTGATTCGGCGCCATACGTAGGCTGAGAGGTGGCAGGAGCATATCGAGACAACGCTGACGATAGGGCTGATGTTGCGGCGGGAGCGCCAGCCCCGGGGTAGCTAGGGGAGCTGATGCCCAAAGTGTCAAAATTGGAAACGGATGGAGAGCGGCTCATTGATGGGGTTCCAATGCGGGCAAATGGACCGCTTTCCTCATTTGGCGTTCCGTTGGTGCCATCAGGTTCGTCCCCGGCAACAAACTTGTTGAATCTGTTCCACATGCTGTCTGACACCTTGTTCATGGTAGGCTTGGACATCCATGAGGAGGATTCTTCCTTTGGTGCCTGTTTCAAGCGTATCATGAAGTCGTCGACAGCCGCTTCCAGCAGCTGGTGGTGATAGGGCGACCTCTTTGTCTGAGAAGATATCGCCGTAAGAATGGCATCGCAATACTGAAGAGCCCTGTCCCGGAAGCCATATTCAGCCAATGTGATGGCGTGGTGAAGTTTATAGGCTGCCAGGTGAGGAGCGCCAGCGGCTGCTGAAGCGGCGCCTGAAAGAGAAAGGCCGTACTCGTAAACTTCGCTGAGTTGCAGAGCTTCCGTATCCTTGGCAATTTGGTGCGAGTTCTGGCGATGGTCTGATCCCAACAAGACAAAATCGACATTTGGATCATCGAAGCCACCATACACAGATATCTGCCTGCTGAACATGAAACAGATGTGAGCTGCTTCAGCTCTTCCGTAGCTAGACAGCAGCTTGCCCAAGGCATTCAGCCCGCGAATGTCATCGGCACTGCGATTGCTCAACACGAGAGTCAAAGTCTCCCTCCACTTGTCCAAACCTTCCATAGAGTCCTTGGCCGGCTGGGAAGATGATCCTGTCGAGACCAGCTGCAAGCCGGCACGGGCATGCACGGGAACTAGCTCATCGACACAATCGTCATAATTACCAGATAGGATTTTGTATAGAGCCGCAAGAGACTCATTATTCTGGCCGGGGTGGTTGACTTCCTTGCGGACAAACTCCTGCGCAACACGCTTGTACAGGTCGGGTGAGACTGTGTGGGAGATGAGCATGGCGTGCCCCCATAAACGCTTGTCGACCGCGGCCCAGACAGCAGTTTCACGGTCACCTTTGAGAAGGGAATGGCGAATTTGTTCCATGGTAGCAGAATCGGCGCCATCGGCCTGCATTGACGTCAATGAAGTGCCATTGATACTGATGGTTGGATCGGTCGGAAATAGAGCATCGTTTTCCGCAGTTGGCGTAATAGTCCCTGGGGAGAGAACATCTCGGACGGCCTTCTCCGCTGCAGGGTTGCCTTCCAGCACACCGTCATACTCGACAAATACGCGAAGTATCCTCCACAACAACAGGCGTTCAATGGCCCGTTTCGCCTCGTAAGAAAGCTGTGGGTGGAAGGACACGTCTGGCAATTCCTTTGCCAAGCTTTCGATTCCAGCACTTAGCCATGTAAGCACCTCCTTCTTCTTCGATTTGCCCTTTAGTGGGCCAGGGAACTTGGCCAGGCGGTCCTGCAAAGACTCAATGTCCTTGATATTCCGCACCCTGACTTCTCCTGGAGATCGCAACATGGATGGTGTCGTTTGGTTCATGACATATCTCGGAATGCTTTTGGGGAAAGAAGTAACTACTGTTCCGCCAACTCCCCAAGAAATAATAGGAACACCTTGCCATCTCTGGAGAGGGTCTTGTTCTCGTCCATCGGTGGGAGCAATCATGCTCATAGCCTGATATGTAGAGCGAGGCTGGGTGATGGGCGCATATGCAGTTTTGGTAGCTGGAGGAGACGCAGGCGAATGCGAAGATGAAGGTCGACGAGCGTGCTCTACAGGCTTCGGGCCATACTGGCCACCTCGAGTAGCCCCAGGAGATTGCGTCTGAGCTCGCGGGGGTGGAACAAATCCTGGTTGGGTTGAAGGTAAACCGCTAGGTATGTAACCAGAACCTGGCCTTTTAGGGGGTGATAAGGTAGCCTGAACTGAAGGAGTGGGCAAGGGCGGTGGCGAACGGGTCGCACTGAGAGATTGGTCGTCTTCCTCCTCAACCTCGCGGGTGGGAGGAAGAGAGGCAACACGGGTCAGTCTCGGTTCGTACGAGGAACTAGCTCGTCGCTCAGTGTGAACAACTTCTCCATTGACACCATGTGGCTTGTCACTGCTAATTTCGAAATGTGCCAATGGGCTAGAGGTCCGCGGAAGGTGAGGTAGGACTGCCTGAGGTGGTGTGGCCGAGACGGCGGGAGTATATGCAGCAGTTGGATGGGATGCAGGTGGTGCTGGAGAATACCGGCTGGCCGGTGGTGGCGCACTTTGGCTGGCAGTTCCCTGGGGAGGAGGAGCTGGGGAGTATCTAGATGCGTTGGCGGCCGGTGAAGGCAGAGGACCACTTGGCGATTGAAGGGGCGCATAAGGGCTGACTCGCTCAGGAGCCACAAGATTCACCTTGGCGACCGAACCTGGCGGAGCAGCAGGCGGAATCTGAGTTGCCATGGGAGGACTCAGGGGAGACGGCCCATGGGGGGAGGTTGCAAGCGCATATGGGTTGGGGGAAACAGCTCGGGTGCTCTGTCTAGAGATCGAACGCGGCCTGGGTGCAGTCGGCAAGTCCTCGAAGAAACCTGACGACTTGTGCCGCATAAGAGGCGATTTCTGAATACCGCCTGGAGGCGCCGTCTCAGTCGCGCTCATGCTGGCGCTTCGCGGTGGGGGTGGAGGCTGCAGTGAAGAATTGTTGTCCAGTTGTAACTGCTGCAGGCTGGCCCGTTTCCTAGGCTTCACGTGGGAGGTAACCAAATCTGATGGGAGATCATAAGGCGATGAATAGCCTCCCTTGGACTTGTCGGCAAAGCTCTGGGCTCTAGGCAAATCTGATGCCTGTTGCGCGGGAGGATGAGGAGGAGCTTGACCGTATTGCGGCGCAGCTTGGAATACCGGCACCTGGGGGGAAGGTACACCATAAAACGATGGCTGTGATGGCGTCGTAACAGGTGTGTAGGCAGAAGCGGCGGATGTCGACCGTTGCTGAGTAGGTGCGTATGTAGTAGGCGCAAAAGCAGGTGTTGACACCACGCTACTGGCTTGTGAGCTCAGCGGCGCGGTCTGAGTTGGCTGTGGTGCTTCATCAAGGTCATCCAAAAGGCCTTCATCATCGCTGCCCAAGAATGCAGCAGCATCCACCTCTTCTTTACCTTCTGCCGTCGTGTTTTCAATAAGGAAATCATCACCATCATCATCGCTGGCGAAGGCTTGTTCCCACTTTGACGAAAGATCCTGGTTTGAAGGAGCTCCTGTTTCGTTCGTGTTGCCATGCCCTTCGAGCGGATTCGGCTTCTCAATCTCATGACCACGCGGCGAGATAAGGTCTTCTTCATCCCACTCAGGCGTCTCCTCAAGCGTGGGTTGGTGAGAGAAGGGCTCTACGCTGGCAGCTGCCAAGACTTGCATCGTCGATTTCCGCTGCAACGACGGGATTTCATCTCCCTTGTTCGCAGCATCTTCTCCAGACTGGTTGATTTGGTTGAAGAAGTCGTCATCCTCGTTATCATCGTCAAAAGAGGGGGTATGGGCATTTTCGCCACTGGCTGCAGTATCAGGCTCGACGTGCGAATGAGGTATCAGTGGAACTCCCTCCTCGAATCGCGCTTCGGATTCTGCATCCTCCGACCATTGTATGTCTCCGCCAATGGATCTAGACGGCGCATGTCCGCGCTGTGAATCTTTTGCAGGCTCAGACGTTGAATCCAAGCCGGCCTGAGGTTGCGCTTCGGCTTGATACTCTTCTTCTTCAACGTGGACATCTCTCTCTGTCTCTTCCAGCACATCAAGAGCCTGATTCGATGGCAGGTGTACATCGTCGATACGCTCTGGGTCCTCTGCCATCAGAGGCACGACAGGAAAAGAATTCGTTCTGTCGGATGGGGACATGAATTTGAAGGGATCTGTGTCGGTCCTTGAGAGGGTCCACTCGGTTTCGTCGTTATCGCTAAAACTGACTTCGTGAGAGGTCCGAGCAAAGGACATGGAGCTTGAATGCTGCGCAGTACGGGTTGTGGTCGCAGCCGCATCTCCATTGGCATCTCCTTCTTTTTCTGCCACGGGCTCCAAAGGCTCTACGATGGTCTCAGCAGCTCCGTGCTGCGGCTCGGGGTCCTCCGAAGCTAGCCCAGCATCGCCCTCAACATCGCCACCAAGAGAATAGGCCTGGTCCTCGGTGTCGCGCCCGCCTTCATGATGATCCAATCCCACCGGCTCTTCTTCAGGTGTCAGGTCATGGCCTTGGGCCTCGGACAAGGGCTCCGCAGAGGCTGCTAGTATTGTGTGGTCGTCGTGGTCTGCTGGAACATCATGTATGCTATTTGGCATCAGTGCCGGATTCCATGATGAGGTGAGCGGCTCGCTGGCCATGATCAATTGAACGCCGGAAAAAACAGCTCCTCGCGAGCAAGGCGCGAATCGGAAGCTTCTACACAGGCCAAGGATTGTTAGCAAGCGAAGCGAAGAAGATGGAGACGCAAGCCTAGGTTCGGATATCGGAGCTGTCCAGAGTGCTCGCGAAGGCAAAGGCACAAGCAAAAGCAGCAGTAAGTACCTTGTACAGGAATGAATCGAGGAAAGAGATGGTGGACGGTTTAGACGGAGATCATGATCGGTAGCAAGGGCAACATATAAACCGCAGAACGGATATCAGATGGAGAAGACAAGGGCCAGTTGGCACGTAATGCTTGAGAGAATCAGGAGTAGAAGCCACTGAGCACGGGCGTACTGTGTACAGGTACTAACCTTTGCGCTAGCGGAAGCGTGGGAAAATACCTGACAGAGGTACTCGCGCGGGTGGTGCAATGTGTTCCTTGCCTCTCTTGGTACAGTAGTGGTCTACCAACGTCACATTCCCGCCGAGACAAATGGACGACGCGGTGGGCTGCCGGGGCTTAGCCGGCGCAACATCCCACCTTCGCCAGCGTCGCGAGGAATGTTTGCTTTAAATAAAGATCCCATGATACGCGGCTTTCCATTTACTGGTAGATGCTTCATGCTCTATTGGCTCTACTGTATTCCGTGCTTGCAGCAGGATTTTCCAGTGGCAGACACAAATATTGCTCCCAACAATCCATGCGTATTGACCCTGGGTCTGACAACATATTGTAACTGTACACCTCGGAGAACGGAACACCGTCTTACCCACAGGGCCGCTCTGATATCCTCAACCATATCTGGCCACCTGCCTGCTGAGGCCAGGTTTCACAATCGCCGCGTCCCCACGTTGTCAGCTTTTATCCTCGCCATGGCCATGTCTGCAAGCTAGGATTCAGCCGGGGAGTATCAGCATGGGCAGTTGCAAAGCCCGGCTCTCTGAGTCAAACTTTGCGAAGCCCCGCGATTCTCGGGTTGTGTTTTTAACCTGCACTCACTATACAACATCCCTGTGCCACGGGATCGATCCCCGCAGTAGCTCGAGATGCGATGGCCCTCATCAGGAAGGTCTTATTGGCAGCCGACTGACATGTGGTGATTCTCTGTCCATTCGGTGCTGCTATCGCAAACTGCATGCATGATGGCGCTGCTACGTCGTGTGTAAGTGTGCATATATTACACCGTAGCTCTGGCGGGGGAATCAGCAGCGGCACGGCCCAAACAAGGCCTGCGTTGACTCGGCTGCAGATGCTAGATAGGCTACTTAGAAATGACACGTACGCCGTAACCAAGATGTGTAGTCGGATTTCCTTGTTATTTGGCCAGCTCTTTGCCACTCCAAGTAAGTCACGGATGGCTCTTTGTTCTGGCTGCTAAGGCCTTGCAGCCATGAGAGGCAAGCTGTAGCAACAGGAGGGAGAGCTCAGAGGAGATGGAAATTGGTCGACATAAAGACTCAGGATCTCGCCTTGAAGCTATTTTGGATGAGTTGCTTCTGCTCTGCCTCATAAAAGTTGTACACGTTGACCGAATTCAACGCGGAGTTAATCTTGTAATCTGTACTTATTCCCACCTGATCCGAGCGTTGCTCAAGGATGCCTAAAGGCTAGACAAAGACATGTGATGGCGGCTTCGGGTTCTAGATGACGTGCGATACGGTATTGAAGCGGTTATCCATGCATAGCAATGCAGCTACTAGTACTAGATAGTGTTGTATTACATACTTTAATCAAATCAACATAAACTGTGCCAATCGTAGGTATAATTGCATCCAGACATGCTAAACATGAAACATCAACTTGTCTCGAGGTTCGCATCTATCAATTCCAACGGCTCTGCGAATGTCCGTCTGTTAGCGCACGTGTGGCGCTGCGTAGGCGCCCCACCCAGGCTCTGACGAAATCCCCTGGCTCCGGGGCTTTAGCGCGAGGCCGCCTTACGTATCCCTTCTGTTTGGTCCGATACAAACAACGACACGATAGCTTCAGGAACTCCTTGCTTTGACAGCAGAATCGCACATGGACAATCGCATATTTCTTTAAGAGTGCGCCAACCATCGATACAGTTATAAGGCCCTTTTGGGCGAGCACAGTGGCTATCCTTCCAACACACCGAATAATGCTGCCCACCGCATTTCTCCGCCTACCGCTGTAATCCACTCCGATCTGCCTTTTTCTCCCCTCCCCCTGCTCAGGCACGCAGCATGAGCACCCGACCGCGGTGGCAGCTCTCTCAAAACGCAACTCATCGCCGAGGCCCGGAATCAGCTTGATGCGGGATGCCTCCTTCACCCCCATACCAGTCGCCCGAGTCTCCGTCAAACGATTCCGACTCCGATCTCGATCTTGACATCCAAGAGCTCGACCCCATTTCAACAGAGCCAGCACGTGAAGTGCAACAGAACCATCCTGTAGAAGAACAGAGGGCTTCTAGAATAGCTCTAAGGAACTTGCGTATGGGTGGGCTGCGGCGCACAAAGCGAGATAGTGGATATGGAGACCTCGGTCGGAATCGCCAAGACTCAAACGAGCAAGAACAAGACTTAATAGAAGACCATGACGAGCACAGCTCTCGGCTCCATTGGTCTGAAGGAGGTGGGAATGGAGAGGACAATGCGCCATTACTGGGCGATCAGGGCTCGCAGAGCCGAAAACCACATACGTCCGGACGTCTAGGTTCCGGCATACGACTACTCAGCTTCTTCTCACGAAAGAAGCCCGATAACAGAGAAGCAGAAGAGCAAGCTGAGGATGACGACCCATTGTCTTCTCGAATGGTTGCCGTGGGCTCCATCCAGGCGTCTCGATTCCCGACCAATATCGTCTCCAATGCCAAGTATACGGCAATCACCTTCCTGCCGATAACACTCTATAACGAGTTCTCATTCTTCTTCAACATGTATTTTCTGCTGGTTGCGCTATCTCAAGTGATACCAGCCCTCCGAATCGGCTATTTGTCTACGTACATTGCCCCACTCGCCTTTGTTCTTTGCATCACCATGGGAAAGGAAGCCTACGACGATATCGATAGACGGCGAAGGGACAATGAAGCAAATTCCGAAGAATATCATGTACTACAGCTTACGGAACCTGGAAATTATGCAAAGAGTTCAAGACCGCGCAAACCACTAAAATCAGAGACAGTCGGGCGCAAGGGCCGAAAGGCGCAAGCCGGGCGTCATGACCTTACCGATATCCAAGAGGATGAAGATGGGGAACAACCCACTTCAGTTGTTCAGGAAATCAGCCGAAAGTCAAAGGATTTGCGCGTGGGTGACGTTCTCAAGCTTACCAAAGGCCAAAGAGTGCCAGCAGATGTCGTTATTCTACAGTGTCACTCAACGGAGGGAGCTACGGTCGACTCATCCGCTGAACCCGTCGAAGAAGAGGAAGAGGAGACGCTTCTCGCATTCGAAGAAGGGGAGTCTAGCTCCAGTGCCAAGGGCAAAGCGCCCGAGGCACCGGCATCCCAAGACGACGAAGCGAGCAAAGGTCCCTCTGGAGAAACATTCATCAGGACCGACCAATTGGACGGAGAGACGGATTGGAAACTGAGATTGGCATCTCCGCTTACTCAGGGTATTGCTCTGGAAGAATTTGTCCGCCTTCGCATCACAGCCGGCAAGCCAGACAAGAAGGTTAACGAATTTGTTGGAACGGTCGAGTTGATGGCTACTAGACAGGCGGCAACCAGCCAGCAAGTCATGTCGGACGGCGAAATGAGCAACGATGCCAGATCAGCAGCGTTGTCCATCGATAACACCGCTTGGGCCAATACTGTCATTGCCTCTCAGGGCACTACCTTTGCAGTCATACTGTATACCGGCCCGCAGACCCGATCCGCGCTTTCCACCTCTCCGTCTCGTTCAAAAACTGGCCTCTTGGAATATGAGATCAACTCCCTGACCAAGATCCTCTGTGCTCTCACATTGGCCCTATCCGTCATACTCGTCGCCCTTGAAGGCTTCGAAAAGAGTGGCGAAAACGCCTGGTACATCAAGATCATGCGATTCCTTGTCTTGTTTTCGACTATTGTGCCAATCAGCTTGCGAGTAAACTTAGATCTAGGCAAGAGCGCCTTTTCACGATTCATCCAACGAGATCCAGGCATTCCAGGGGCGGTTGTGCGTACAAGCACTATTCCAGAGGATCTAGGACGGATCGAGTACTTGCTGAGCGACAAAACTGGCACATTGACCCAAAATGACATGGAAATGAAGAAGATTCATGTCGGAACCGTTTCATACGCCAATGAAGCTATGGATGAAGTCACCTCCTATGTCCGCCAGGCCTTTTATGTCCAGCCCACCACCGACCCATCATCTCACGGCACACTCATTACTCCTTCTTCAGCCATGTCTAATACCGTTAACATAGGGGCCACTCGCACACGTCGAGAAATTGGGTCTCGTGTACGGGATGTTGTGCTTGCTCTTGCGCTCTGCCACAATGTGACACCGACATCAGAAATTGAAGACGGCAAGGAGGTAACCTCGTACCAAGCATCTTCCCCAGATGAGATTGCTATTGTGAGGTGGACTGAATCCGTGGGATTGAAGTTATCGTACCGTGACCGAAAAGGAATGGTTTTAGAATCCACTGAGACTGGAAAGCCTGTTGTTAAAGTACGGATCCTTGACGTCTTCCCATTTACATCGGAAGGCAAACGCATGGGAATCGTGGTCCAATTTCTCGACAACTTGCACGCCAACCCCGCTCTCGGCAACGGCGAAATCTGGTTTTACCAAAAGGGTGCAGACACTGTCATGAGCTCAATCGTGGCGGCAAACGACTGGCTCGATGAGGAGACGGCCAACATGGCGCGTGAGGGACTGCGAACTCTTGTCGTCGGACGGAAGAAGCTTTCTCATCAGCAGTATCAAGAGTTTGCCTCTCAATACCACGAAGCCTCGCTTTCCATTACGGGACGAGATGCTGGGATGCAGCGGGTTGTCTCACGCTACCTCGAGAGCGACCTGGAACTGCTGGGCGTGACGGGCGTGGAGGATAAGCTTCAGAAAGATGTCAAGCCTTCGCTGGAACTGCTGCGAAATGCCGGCATCAAAATTTGGATGCTGACGGGTGACAAGGTTGAGACGGCAAGATGTGTTGCCATCAGCTCCAAGCTGGTCGCGCGAGGCCAATACATTTACACCGTCGCAAAGCTCAACAGGAAGGACAATGCCCAGGAGCATCTGGACTTTTTGCGGAGCAAAACTGACGCCTGTCTGCTGATTGACGGAGAGAGCCTGGCGCTCTTTCTGACGCACTTCCGCATCGAATTCATCTCTATTGCTGTTCTCTTGCCTACAGTGGTAGCCTGCCGATGCTCGCCGACCCAGAAAGCCGAGGTTGCGAAGCTCATTCGTGAATATACAAAGAAGCGAGTGTGCTGCATTGGCGATGGTGGCAACGACGTTTCCATGATCCAGGCCGCTGATGTGGGAGTCGGAATTGTCGGCAAGGAGGGTCGCCAGGCCAGTTTGGCAGCAGACTTTTCGATTGAGCAGTTTTGTCACTTGGTCAAGTTATTGGTGTGGCATGGTCGAAACAGCTACAAGCGCAGTGCGAAGCTGGCTCAGTTTGTCATTCATCGTGGACTCATCATTGCCGTCTGTCAGACTATGTATAGTATAGCTCTGAAGTTTGAGCCTGAAGGCTTGTACAAGGTACGTGAAGCATGATGTTGCAAAAGCATATGTTTTTTTCCACTAACATGTGGCACAGAACTGGCTCATGGTTGGTTATGCCACCGTCTACACCGCGGCGCCGGTCCTATCTCTGGTGCTGGACAAGGACGTAGACGAAGACCTGGCGAACCTATACCCTGAGCTCTACAAGGAACTCACCTCTGGCCGGTCCCTGTCCTACCGCACATTCTTCGTCTGGGTCCTTGTGTCCATCTACCAGGGCGGCATGATCCAAGGCCTCTCGCAGATCCTGACCGAGGTGGACAGCAAGAGAATGGTGTCAGTCAGTTACACGGTGCTGGTGCTCAACGAGCTTCTCATGGTGGCGATTGAAATCACGACGTGGCATCCTCTGATGATTATAAGCATTGTGGGGACATTTATCTTTTACATTGGATCGATGCCTTTCCTGGGCGACTACTTTGACCTTTCATTTTTAATTACTTGGTAAGCATCTTTCCCCTCTTTCATGCATCCGGGTTGTTGCCACCCTTTCGGACTGAAGGCTAATACAATTTCTTTTTTTCTTAATAGGGGATTCGTCTGGCGTGTTTTGGCCATTGGATCTATCTCTCTAATTCCGCCGTATGCAGGAAAGCTAATAAGCAGGACGATGAAGCCACCGTCATATAGAAAGGTGCAGAATAGGTGATTTGAGCTATAGTTTTGCAGGTGTATAGAGGGTGCGGGATGGGGGGCGTATTGGCGAGGAGTTAGCGATTTTGTTATGTGTTGCATACTTAGAGTATTTGTGTGAAGATGTGAACCTCTTTATTATGATAAGTTGCTTGATAGTAGTGAATACCACGAATAGCGGTACTATACTCTTGCAAGCGGATGACAGAAAAATCGAGACCTAGAAGAATTCGAACACCCACTAGTTAAATCATACGCCTACAAGGGAAGTAGCTGCTATATCTACATTTGCCTAATAACTACTACTATATCTATATTTCCCTAGTAACTACTATTATATCTACATTTCCCTAGTAACTACTACTATATCTATATTTTTATAGTAGCTACTATTATATTTATATATATATATATATATATTAATAATTTCTGTTATACTTGTATCGTAAAATTCGTATGCTGGTTGAATACTAGTTGGTGTTCCCCTATAAAACCACTATTTAACAAGTGGATGAAGCGCCCACACTACTGAATGTATATACTTACATATTTACTTTGCAGTCTCGCCTTTTCTGACCTCCGCTTGTCTTGTTAATCTTCTTGTCCTTGCTTAGGGTTACTGAGGTATCCATAATTCCATACCTTCTTCGGGAGTCGACATGGTGCTGGTTGGCGCTGTCTCAGCTGAGAAGATGGACATGGCGTCCGGTGACAGAGCAAAACGGGATTCAATAAATGGTGGTGTTTAACAGATCTATATCTTGAGCTTTCTTTAGCTATTCTATATGTTCGTTTTGTTTTATTTTACATGTACACCTGGATTTTCTGCTAGAGCTTCAGGACGAGCCAGTCGTCTGCCAGCTTTGGGTATCTTCTCTGAAGTTGAGCTGCTACGCCGCCCACCGGTCCTTGAACCTGCTGGCCACCGAGCCATCTCTTGGGTCCAGCATAGTGGGTAATGAAGCCATCCGGACCCGAAACCATGAAGAGGTTTTTCCCAGCTCCGTGCCCGCATTTACAATCGTCTGAACCGGCAGGCGCCTCAAATTCAGATGTCAATTCTAACAATGCTGAGTCGTGTAGACGGCATCCGGAGCCTGTGATAGAACGGTTGGCCAAGAGACGTCGATCTTGTGCCCCTGAGATGGCGTTTTGAAGGTCAGCCTCACGGAACTGCGTCTGTTCCTCGTCAATGGCGACCTGTATTCGCAATCGTTGGCCATACGTCGTCTTCAAAGCCCTCAGCTGCTGCGCTATGGGACTAGGATCCTGCAACTGGGAATGCAATTCCACCGGCTCGCTGCTATTCGTAACCCAAAACTGCCACCACGAGGCCCGCTGCACCGGGCTGCTGACGCGCTGCAGCTCCTCCTTCTTGCGTATCGCCCAGAGGAGATTGACCTGCGCATCTGGGTTCTTCTCCAGCACTGCCGTGGCGACCTGCATAGCTGGGACGACGCCCGTGCCGCCGGCGAGGAAGACGACGTTGTCCATGGCGCCGAGCCTCGCCATGACGTCGAAGCCTACGTGCGGCCCTCTCAACCAGACATCGTGGCCGACGCCGAGACGGCTGAGGTAAGTCGACATTTCGCCGCCTCCTATGGCGCGCACGTAGAAGCGCAGAGATCCATCAGTCGGGTCCTCGGAACTTTGGGGAGGCAGAGGTGTGTAGTGGCGGGCGATTTGGACTTGGGGCTGCTTGAACTCGACGGACCAGAGGGGGTAGCGCCATGAGGATGTAGAGGGAATGAGATACGGGAGAGAAGGATTTGGAGTATGGGGTGAGATTGTGAAGATGAATGATGTCGGGGAAATGGCTTCTCGGGAGGTTATTGTGTAGGGGATGAAGGTTTCTGAGTTGAGGAGAGTTGGTTTAGAGGGCGAGGAGAAGTAGTAGACGGTGCCGCCGAGGATGGCCGTGGTGATGAAGATGGGGATTTTGCGTGATTTTTTAACGGGACGGGAGTGAGATTGCGATTGAGATGTGGTGGAATATTGGCGGAGGCATCGTGTAGATGGTGATGCTGTTCTCGTTGTTGTTGAAAAGGCGCTTATGAGAGACTGAGATGTTTTGAGATGAAAGTGGTCAAGTCTTGCCGCCCAGAGAACGGCTCTCCGGCTTGACATTGGAGGTAATTGTCAATTGAAAACGCCAATATTATAAATTTGAGATGTAATATATTCAATTGAATTTTGCTCAACTAACGAATTGTTTGCCGTACAGAGAAGCTTCATCAAGTAGTGAAAATCAGACAACGAAAAAAAGGTTGAAGGCGAGTCACGTGTTTAGCCTGCGTCTCGACTCTGTGCCTTCCATGTAAGTTAAATGACCGAATCCCATCAACCACCAATATAATTCACCGATATAATGCTTCCACTCCAATCCAACAAGATAAAATGCAAATCAAAATGAGAAACGCCGTTTCGCCATCCTAAACAAGCGCAATGCATACAAAATCTCAAAAGTCGCACAAAGGTCGTCATCAATGACAATCACGCAATCAGAATCTCCAGGCTGTTAGACTCGTACACGCCCGAGAACTCATCCGGGTTGGACACATCATCCCAATCAGCATCGCCAATCTCCTCCTTGGCCCTCTTCCACACGGACATCCAGTGGCCGCTCAGCTTGACCGTCGCCGAGCTGCCCAGCTGGCGCACCGGCACCGGGTGGCGGATGACAATCTCGGCGGTGCGGCTCTCGCCCGGGCCGAGCGTCACGAGGCTGTCGCTGGGAGGAGGCCAGGCGCGCTTGAGGGCGATGGTCGGGTAGGAGAGCGGCTTGGAAGAGGCGGTGCTGTTGTTGCTGCTGTTGTCGCTGTCGTTGCCGTCGGAGGCCGCGCCGCCGGGGACGATGGACAGGTTGCCCGTCTCGAGGATGAGGCCGTCAAAGGGCGACTGGTAGGCGGCGATGGTGACGAGGTGCGGGTTGTTGTTCTTGACGGTGGCGACGATGGTGGGCGGCGTGGTGCTGCCCTGGCTGATGGAGACGTTGAGGCCGGCGAGGGGGTCTGAGGAAGGCATCATGATTGATTGCGGTAGGTTCTCTTTGGAGATTCTTTCTTCTGATTCGTCTTTTCTTCCAGCTCTTCCTTATCGGTGACAAATGTCAATCAAGAAAAAAGGCAAGTGATTGATTGCGTCTGCTCTCTTTATCTTTATCTTTTGTAGCTCGCAGAGAACAAACTCCCGAATCGGTCCTTCGCGCTGGCAGAGGCCGAATCCGGCAGCTTATATACATCTCCAGACGGCACTATTCGCCCGGCCCTCGAAAACCCCTAAACGCCTTGCGGTCGATGCATGCAGTCATCAATCAACCTGATGCACGGGCAGTTCAGTGTGGGTCGGCACGAGGGTCCCCTTCGCTGCGCGGTAAGTGTAAGCCCGGGTTCTACTGTAGGTCGTAATGGGTGAGATTCCCTTCCGTGATGGATTCTGCCAAGCGGCAAATACGGGGTGTTTAGTTGGTGTAACTGATTCCGGGAGACGGTTGGCGGGAATGCCGAGGAGCAGGATAAGCTGGGGTAGTGCAGCGACTTGCGGGAGCCAATGGCCAATCAATCCAGTTGAAGGAATGGAATGCAACCGGAATGGCTGCATCTGCAGCTCCGAGTCTAATAATGTTGCACGTTGCGTTGAGGCATGTGAACATGTGAACCACCGATTCCGCCACGTTTTTGCCTTTCCTTTCCCGGCCACGTAATGTCAAAACTACAAAGTGGTCTGATGCTCTTTTTGCATTGGTATATATACTCGTACTAGTGATGTGTGTATATCTGAGTCTATTTGATACGGATGGATATGAACGTTATCACAGCCGCAGGATCCGTCGATGCGCATCGATCCCCCCGCGGAACTTGTCCTCCACAACTCGGCCCCCCATCACCGTCTCTCCCACAATGCCCTCCACATGCTTCGGCTCTACCCTCCCATACCAGATCCCATAACCTGCCAATGGGTGCTTCTCGCCCCCCGCGGTTGTATGTCCAAGCGGAATGTAGATGATCACGTTGCCCGCAAACTTGTGACCTCCGATATGGCTAATCAGGCCAACCCTGGCCACCTTGTCGTTGCTGCTCCCCTCTATCCTCTCCAGATTCCCATCCAGACTCCCGATCTGAACAGCTTCGCTCGCAACGTTGAACCCTTGCCTCTCGAGCTTCTCCTCAAATTCGTCCCTCAGCACGGGTCCCATGGCGCCGCACCGCATATCTCGTCCGCCGTGCCCGCATATCAGCACCAGGACATCCTTGACGTCCTGCACGCCGGGCAACAAGCCCTGAAAAGCCTCTTTTCGAGTCAGTCTGTCGCGATGCACAGGTGACAGCCCGGCGTGTGCTGGGTGTAGCTTCTCGGGTAATAGGAACCCCTTTGCGAGTGCCTTGACGCTGTCAAAGGATACTCGCGGCAGGAAAGGCACGTACTTGAAGCTGGGCAGCAAGTAGACCGACGTCGACTGGATCTCCTTCCGGGGCGGCACCGAGCTCGGAAAAGAGGAATTGATGACGGAGATGTGATGGAACGGCTTCACGTAGCAAAATCATATGACCCGTTAGCTATAGTTTCACTTCTCCATGTCTCAGTATTCCCACAAGGGGAGCTTCTTCTCGTGTCCCACTTACATCCGTATACTTTCCCCCTCTCCCAAACAGCTCCTTCAGATCCGCCGCAAGATTGTCGCCGCTATTCTCGTCCTCAATCTTGGACATCCAGTCGTCTTTACCCGTACACACGACGACGTGCTCGGCATACCCGGCCATGACGCCGTTCAGCGGATTCTCCCGGTCAATCTCCAGCCCGTCCGGCATGGCTGGCGTGTCGGCGCAACTGCATGTCGGCGACGGACAGGTCGAGACGGTGGGAAACGGCGGGGGAGGATGCGGGCGCGAGGATTTCGAGGTGAGGCCTCTTCGTCTTGATGGTATCGCTGGGGCAATGCTGTGTCGAACTCCGATTTTGGCCTTGGTGCTGAATTGGCGCGATAACCTCAGCGTCGTCGTCGGCCTCAACGGCATATAGACGTGGACATGGAGAGGCATGCGCAACGACATGCTGGCGACGGGAAAAGACAAAGACCAGCGCTCGACATGCTGCTTGATTCCGGAGAAAAGAGAGATCCAGATACAGATCTGCCGGATGCTATGCAGTGTAGTCAGTAATCCCGCCCAATTAGCAGCTCTCCATTATTAGCATGGATTGGATAAAAGGGAATTAAAAGGTCTCGGAGACCGAGAATGCGGGCTTTTGTTTTTTTTAGTTCCAAGGTTGAATCCCATGCTCCGGCTCAGCGTTCCCCATCTCCACTACGGAGCGGCCCCACGGCGCTAGGCTGGACCTTTTACAGGGAGCCCGAGAATATCCATGATCCATGACAGCATATTCAAAGGCATCGAAATCGGTAGGTGCTTGAATCCATGCCCATCGCATGTGATGCTGACTGTTGATGTCATCTAGTCACATGCAACTTGCTGCATCTGCTGTATAGCTTACCACAGTCACAATTCGGTACTTAGGAGGTCAGTATCAGCTACCAGGTAGATGTGCTGCTACTAATTGTATTGAGCATTCACGAGTTCACCAGCATAACAGGTAGGCATGAACATGCCCCCAAGATAGTTGATCCCTAATGTATGTATTAAACGAAAAAACAATATGCTGCCAATCGCTCCCCCTCTGTATCTGTACGGTCACCCTCTATCGAAAATTACCCAATGGCCCACATGTAAGTACACAAAGTGAATCGTCCTCCTCTATACATGTCCTTTCAATCTGAATATGTGTTTGCCCAAGCCCAATCCCTCGTCCTAGTTATCCAAAGCCCTAGTAAAACATACGAAAAAAAAAACACAAGTAAATACTTTACCGACTGCTACCTAAGTATGTCAAAAACCATGACAAGGTGCTCTCTTCTCCCCCTACATCAGCACCGTCCAAATTACGGCCCCCTTCGGTCACAGTATCCAGGAGCCTTGGGTTCCGAGTTGGCCCAGCTCATAACAGTCAGACTGGTGGTATAAGCCATGGCGATGAAGCCAAAGATACACAGTCCAATGTCGGACCACCTCCAAAGCTTGCTTCGCGCAACGGCCTTGTAGTGGAGCAGGGGCTATGGCAAAGCAAAGTCAGTAAACCATCTTGATACAATACATGCAAGAGAATAGTTCGAATGGAATGGAACTCACAGGATAGATGTAGACCAGCGGAATGCAGGCAAAGTTGCCCACCAGCGCAACAAACTTGTCGAGGTTGTCGGCACCGCCCCAGGCAATAGCTGCACACAGCATGACGACGAAGAAGCGGAAGATGTTCTTCTGCCACTTGATCCAGGGGTTGTACTTGCCGCTCCTAGTAAACAGCTCGGTTTCGACGATACGGATGGCGGGGAAGACCTGCAGCGGCGTCGACAGCAGGATGGCCATCGAGTAGAGGAGTTGCACCACATTGACCATGCGGTTGTCTTGCGGCAGGTTGAGGAGAACGACGGTCTGCGTCTTGGAGCCGTACGCGGCGTAGGAAATGGCACCCATGACTGTAAAGAGGACGGTAATGATGATCATAACGAGGAACATGACCTTGGGGAACTTTTCCGGCTGCTTCATCGATTCCTGGATGGGGATAATGAGACCAATGCCTTCAAAGGTAAAGATGGCCGTTCCAATGAAGAGCGTCCAGTCCCGCTGGTTAAACATGATGATGTCGGCAAGGCCTTCGGCGGCAAGAGTCAAAACGTCGTAGTAGAAAAGGTACGCAAGTCCAATCAGGATGAATGCGTCGGCGATCAGGGCCGTGAATCCAAGCTTGCCGATATCTCGCAACAGGGAAAAGGGCAAGAAGACAACCATCTGCATGAGAATCAACATGGGGATGCTGATCGATGTCCGGCAGTCTGTCACGGCCAAGATAAAGGCTTGCAAGTTTTCCGAGGTAAACACAATGTAGGCAGCGACGAATCCGACCTGGCTGAGGACGATGGAAGCCAGAATAACAGCTCGCATCCATTTTCCGTACAGAATACCACCCATGTCACCAAAAGAGCCCTCCACCTTGAGTCGCGTTGTGACCAAGAGAACGAAGCAGTAGTAACTTAGCAGGGCTACGCCGAGGAGAACGAGGTTGCTAAAGAGCATGCCACCGTTGAGGTAGGCACGCGGCAAGAACAAGACGCCGGTTCCAACAAAGGATTTGAGCAGCAACAGAGCAGCGTTCATCTGGCTGTTCTGGCCGCTGCCACCACGCACCTTTCTCCTGCGCTTCTTTTTCGAAGGACCCAACAGCGCGCTGTCTTCCATGGGCTCCTCGTCTTCTTCCTCACCATTATCTTCGCCAGATTGGAAGTATTCGTTGGGGCCGAGGACCTCGTCATCTTCTTCCAGCTCTTCACCAGCAAAATGGCCGTATATAGACAGGAATTCGAGAAAGCTTGAGGTGAACAGTGGTCGGTTGCTGCCAGGGGAATCAGCACCTCCGAAACCATCCTCATGGTGTCCAGAAGGGCTGATGACGTTTCTTCGAAGATGATTCCTTCGGAAACCACCCGGCACCTTGATGGAGTTGATGTCGAGGGTGTCGTTTTCAGGCTCGGGCCTAGAATGATCGAAACTCTTACTTCGCTGCATTCTCGTCCTGGCCTCTGCCTGCTCGGTCCACTTGTAGATCCCCCGTGTCACATCCCCACCTTGCAGACGCAGACTCGAAAACTCGTCCTCGTGCAGACCGGTAGTACCAAATCCGAAATCGGCCGTCTGCTTGCCCTTGCCAGTTTCTGATGACGCCTCTGACGTGGGGTTATCCATCTCACTGGGCTGCACCAGATGCCTCTTAATGATCTCCGGATCCTCATAGGGCACCGCGCTCTCCGCTCCAGGGCGGCCTCTCGAGTCAAAGGAGCCGTAGTTTGTCGGTGTGGCAGAGCGGCCAATGCCGGAGGGAGACAGCGGACGGACCGGCGGTGTGCTGACGCGGGCTGGAGGAGTGCCATGTCGCGGCGGCGTTTGGCCCAGGGAGTCGGACAAGGCCGCGGCCAGAGCAGATACACCAGGACCTTGGGCGAAGCTTGAGCCCTCGCCAAGCGCGCCGCCTTCAGGCTTTGCGAATCCGGGACGAGGCGAACCGCTTCTCATCATGGGCGATGAAGATCGCACCGGCTCGGCAAGTCGGGCAGTGACTTCTTCTCGGGGCAGAGATGATGAGAACGCCCGGCCAGGCGAGGATGACATTGCGACGGGATCGGGGGCTAACCCGCTTCTTGAAGGCGAAGACATTGTGATTGCGATACTGAGGTGGCGACCAGGCTTTTGCTAGCTAAAATAAAGTCGAGTCTCTTATCGCATATCGGTCTGCCGTAGAGGAAGATGCGTCGGTCTGGGAGTGCCAAAGAATGCGGCCCTGATCGCGAGGGAGACTCGGTGACAAACACAAAGCAAAACACGGCAAGATAAGGTTCGGCGGCGTGCAGAGTCAAGACTCGAAGGATAGGATGGTGATTCGAGGTCGCGCTGTACGCTGATGCAGATGCCGCTGGCGTTTGGAGATGCCCGAATTAGGAGATGAAGATGTTGGAAAGAGGAGATGCGGTTGAAGAAAACAGAGCTTGAGGCAAAATGCTGGTGTGAGAAAGGATGAAAGAAGTGCAAGCTATTGGCATTGATTGATTACTCCGTCAGTGGACGAGCTGCCTGCTGCCAAAAGGTCCTTGCACTAAATGACGGAGCAGCCACACTAGCCGCCTTGGCGAGCAGGAGACGTGGAGAGGTACCGGCGAGGTACAAGCGGCCAGGCAGCGGGCGGGCAAATGCGCCAGGTACAGCCTCGAGTACAGGTACGTGTACAGGCACGTGTACAGGCACAGGGCGCGGTAACGGCAGCGTCAAATTGCACCGCCCCCAGCGCTCACAGCGGCTACGGTCTGGTGACTGGTAGGGGCTCAGCGGCTTGAGCGGTGGGCCTTCAGCGGCGAGGGTCCGCTGTGACAACGCAAGATCGGCTCGATTTGCTGCTGGACGGAGGAGCGCCGCCTGAAGGGGCAGCTGAGGCAAAAGGCCTAAATCCCACTGGACAGTCAATATTCGCACCTGGAACAATCAAGCATTGGGAGTGAATTTTGTCCAATCCAACCAGCACGCAATCGTTCATCGAGCGAATCACCAGCATCAAGAGCCAATAGGCGGGGACCGGCCTGGAGGAGTCTCAGCTCAAAGGACCCTCGGCTCGACGATCCGTCAGTTGGCCGGTTATAAGAGGCCCGGAATTGGTGCAAGCTACAGGGTTCAGTTCGTGCTTGATAATTGTGCATGAAGCTTATCGTGAGCCCGGCTTGCGATGGTATGACTAACAACTTGGCAGATTTGAGACAACAACGGGCATTGTCCGGCTCACAATCGCAGAGGCTTGATTGCTCCGTCGGCTATCAAGGGCCAGTTCAAGAACGAATGTGCGGTCACGCTGCGAGCCCTGTGACTCCGTGTCGAATATGATGGAGATAGCACTGACACACGTATCATATTAGACTTATGTTGTACTTGCTTGGTACCAGACGAACAATATGACAGACATCTCCGTCTCCCGTCAGCGTTTGCCCCCCAAGAAATTCAATTCCCTGCCGGCTTCAGCCACCAGGACCCAAGACCACGCCTCCGGATAAGAGCGGGGAGGTGCTAATTGGACGGCGTTCGGTGCCCGAAGCCAGTATCATTTATCACGAGGCTGGAACACGCATTCCGCTGGCTGCTGACGGTGCTTGACTTGGTGATAACGGGCCATCCATCCATCGGGATCGAGCCAAATGGCTATACGAGTAGCTGTCTTCTCAGGTGCCGCAGCCTGCCCATGGGGTAGTTCAGACGTCTGGTCACGCCGAGACGCCTCAAAGCTGCGTCAACACCAATAGGCAGACGGGACGAGCCGATGGTCATGTTAACGACAAGTGCCGCACTAGATGAAGATGATCTCCGTACGATGGGCCTCTTAATGGGGTATTAAGTACTCTTCTTACATACTCGTACTTGGCGTCCCTTTCTGCGGCATTATAATGTTGCACTCCTGGTCACCAATAACGATCAATGTGAGCACAAGGAATATTCTTTGCACGACAATGCATTGCCTGGCTCGGAATGCCGTCATGGCGCGTGATAATAGAAGCGGGGCAGCCAGGATGATCGCCGCGCATATGCGTGACAGGCTCTGCTCTGCCTCTCTGTATGCGACGATAAGATGAGGCTGCTACTGTTCTATGGAAACTGAGTGATATTTGCAGAGTCATTGCTATGCATACATTGGGCTCGGATCCATACTGGGGAATGCGGTTGGTGTTGACGACATGCTGCAGCCCTGCCGTTGCATCGAGGACAGCCATGCTTGACTTATAACACTGGCAAGTAGCCGACAAAAAGCTCCCGACATCTGGCCTGCAAATCAAGTTCTATCGAGTCCCGCAAGAGCCGGCTGAAGATCGTCTTTTGCTTGCCCTAGAATGACGACCACCTCCATCCCACCATAGCGGAGCCAAAGGAGCTTACGATTCTCACCTGATCTCTGTGGTTTCCGAACGAGACACTTATACAGTATCAACGGTGAAGCTAGCCAGCCTAGCACTAAAGTCTAGCAGTAGTGCTTCGGCCAAGCTCAAGTTATCCGTCTTCGGCGCCAGGTCACCAAACGGACAGCAAACGATATGAGATTTGCCCAAAGAAGAATCAGTTCGCCCAAGTGACAAAGCCCTGATGCAATATCGTCCTTGCAAAGGGACAGACACCCATTATGTGACAAGACGTGCATATTCTCCATGCAACAGAACATCTTCAAACCTGATTTAGCGGCAGTTTTACATACGAAATCCCAGCACGATGGCGTCGATGGCTCTCCCATTTAGCTGCCCCGCCGCAGATCCCAGAACCCTTGGCATGACGCCGGCCTTTGCCTGATGTTAACGGTATTGGTCGCCGTTATAATTTTAGTTTATTGCCTGGAGATTGATATTGCCGTGATCGCCATCGTAGTTTTGCTCGGGCTGTTTTGATGACCTCTCCCAACAACCTTCACCAGAGGCGGTGGAGTACGTTCGATACATTTGCCTCTTTCTCTTCTCTTTCCGCCCCTATTGCCTCAAATTAAATGAGTTAAATGACACTTTATGCTGTGATCGGGTTTCACATGAGAGACTGATCAAGGTACGGAGTGCGAGGAGGGAGGCTCGGTGGAATTTGTCGCCAGTGGCCAGCACTTACAAGATCGTTACGCGACACAACAGCCTCACAGCGATTATCGTATCACCCATGCCTCATCAATCGTCGGAGAGAAAAGGATCCTTGGTAATGACCATGGAGCCTGCAAAGGTTGCTGGCGGCAGCAAATTAGGCACCGTGTCCGGTGTCTACATACCCGTCTATCTCAACATTCTGAGCATCCTCATGTTCCTTCGATTTGGCCACATCTTGGGACAAATTGGTTTCATTGGCATTCTAGGTGAGCAGCAAGTAAGAAACGGGAGATGTTATGGCGCTCAGTTCCAACCAGTCTTGTCACACCAGGTCTTCTTCTCTCCGCCTATTGTATCGATCTTCTCACTGTCCTATCGCTCTCCGCTATTGCATCTAATGGCGAAGTCAAGGGCGGAGGTGCTTATTACCTGATTTCCAGGTCACTTGGCCCGGAATTCGGCGGCTCAATCGGCATCTTGTTCTATCTGGCTCAGGCTCTCAATACTGCAATGAACGTTGTTGGTCTCATTGACTGCATCAGACTCAACATGGGGGATAGCTTCCCTCAGGGCTATTGGACTGGCTATGGGCTTCAGACGGCTGCCTTGATGTTATGCACAGCTCTTTGCCTACTTGGCTCTTCGACATTTGCAAAGGCCTCGAATGCGCTGCTTATTGTTCTTACCTTTGCTATCATCAGCATCCCCGTATCCGCCATTTTCAAGGCGCCATTCGAAGACCCAGCGGCCGGGATCAAGTTTACAGGCATTAGCGTCGATACACTTATTGGAAACTTTGTCCCTCGGGTCTCTGAGAGAAGTTATGAAGGCGTCAAGACTTTCCGGGATCTCTTTGGTGTTCTCTTTCCGTGAGTACCTCTTTGCCTCCAGTATCCGCTCATATCAGCTAATTCAGTCTATATAAAGCGCCACTTCCGGGATATTTGCTGGAGCTTCTATGTCTGGTGATTTACGAAATCCAAGCAAGGCTATTCCGAATGGAACACTATGGGCGACCCTTACAACATTCATTGTCTACTTCACCGTCATACTATCGATGGCTGCAGCCATCACTCACGAATCTTTTCTAGCCAACGATAATATCATTTCTCTGACAAGTTTATACGCCCCTATAATCTTGGCCGGCGAGTGTGCTGTTACCTTCTTTTCGGCTCTCATGGGTGTCATCGGCTCAGCCAAGTTATTTCAGGCGCTTGCCCGTGATCAGCTTCTCCCAGGGCTGTCACTCTTCGGGAAAGGAACTAGACATGGCGACGAGCCCATCTTTGCCATATTTTTAACTTACTCCATTGCTCAAATTGCCCTTTTCGCAGACTTGAATCAAATTGCTACACTCATTTCCATGGGTTATCAGGTCCGTACATTGAAACATCCAAGTCTTGATCCTACTCCTTATGACACTCAGTTGATAAGCTAACAAGTTCAACAGATGACATTCTTTGTCATGAACCTGGCTTGTTTTCTGTTGAAAATTGGATCTGCTCCCAATTTCAGGCCCAGTTTCCAGCTTTTCAGTGCACAAACTGCATTTGTTGGAAGCGTCCTATCTGCAGCCGCCATGTTCTTCATCGATGAGGCGTATGCTTCAACCGCAATCTGCGCTCTCATTCTAGTGTTTTTGCTGATTCATTACCTCTGCCCACCTAAGCACTGGGGCGATGTCTCTCAGAATCTCATCTACCACCAGGTTAGAAAATATCTATTAAGGCTAAAGCCCGAGCACATCAAGTTCTGGAGGCCACAAATCATTCTCCTCGTCAACAACCCGCGGCGACAGACCAGACTGATCCAGTTTTGCAATTCACTGAAGAAAGGTTCGCTATATATCTTGGGCCATGTTATCGTGACGGACGACTTCAATACCGGAGTCCATGAGGCGAAGCTACAACAAGCAGCTTGGACACGCTATATATCTGAATTTTCCAAGATTAAAGCATTTGTACAGCTGACAATGTCACCATCCATAAACTGGGGCATTCGAAATCTCATTCTGTCGTCTGGTCTAGGGGGCATGCGGCCCAACATTGCCATTATGGGATTTTACAACATGGACGACCTACGAAGATCTAGTCATCGACTAAGGGTGCCAGATATTCCAATGGCCCCCGCCTCCAAAATGAATCGCCCACCAAAATATCAGGGGAAAGCGACCTCAAGGCCTCGCGGTGATACATCGGCTCGCCTGCTGGAAGGGTTCTTGCCTACCGATGCAATTCGTACTGAGGATATGATGTCTCCGGCAGAATACATGACGGCATTGGAAGACTTGGCCCTTTTGTATCGGCTGAATGTAGCTGTTGCATACGGATTTGATGATCTGGAGACGCCCCGAAAGGACGAGTCCAGCACAAAGAAGTATATCGATCTGTGGCCCATCCAAATGTCTGCCGAGGTTTCAGCCCAGGGAAAGAATATGTTGACTTCTAATTTTGACACCTGTAGGTTTAACGAAGTTTTCTTCTCTCATAGTAATATCTCTCTTTGAGCTTTAGATATAACTAACTTTGTACAGACACTCTCATTCTACAACTGGGTCATATTCTCCGCAGCGTCCACACTTGGAAACGATCCTATACCATAAGAGTCATGGTTTTTGTCGAATACGAAAACGAAGTTGAAGAAGAGATGGCACGAGTCCGAGCACTTTTGGAGAAGTTGCGTATCGACGCTGAAGTACGAGTCTTTTGGCTAGCTTGCGGCCAGTTGGATATGTATGAGCGCATCATCAACGGCAGAAGCAGCAATCTCGACTGTGAGATTATCGTCGGTGATGCGTTAAGAGATGAGGAGTGGTGGAATGATTTGGAAGACTTCCGCGGGAAAACCGAAGCCATGTCATTGAGCCAAGAGTTTACACATATGGCACAGATTCTTACTTCAACCGCTGGAAGACCTGGAGTCTACAATCCACATGAAGAACAAGAGTCACGGCGGAGGCGCTCCAGTGTCATGAATCTTCCTGGTATACCCAAGCGGCCAAATATCGGCTCCCTTTCAAAGATGGGAATAAATATGGGAATGCATACTCATCACCTGAGCGAAGAAGTCTTTGAGGATTCGGATTTGGAATACGAAAGTGGCAGCGATACAGATACCATTAGCACGACAGGTTCTGTGATAGATCCACTGTCGCCAGAGATGTCATCTTCGAACCGTTCTCGGGTGCCACGAACACCTCCGAGGATGCGCGAAAACGGTGCCTTCGGTCAGCCGCCTAGGCCAGGATATCATGCTAACATCAATCTCCCAACCACTCAATCATATGGTACCATGTCAAGATCACATGCCTTTTCGCAAACTCAGGGTAGACACGATTCGGTCATCATTCCAGCATCCATGAGAATTCCCGTGGTTGATTTGGACGCCACGCCACGAGCAAACAATCGACAGAGGAGCAGCTTCAAAATCGAAATTAAAAGCATCGAGTCTTTTCCAAATCTAGATCAGTTAGCAATCCCTGAATCACGGCACAACACCTTCCCAACGACAAGCAGCCCTACAAAGACTTCCAGCGACCGATATTCGGGAGACGACGATACATCAACACCACGACCAGGTCTGTCACGACAGTCATCTGCAGCCCGATTTTCAAGCCGACCTGTACCAGAGATGAGAATCACCACGGAAGAGGGTGGCTCGAGGATTGGCTTCGCGACCACCAATTCCTCGAGCCCGGGAACCCCTAAAACAGACCGCCCGTCATTCTCTCGACAGTCTTCTCTAGGCAAGTTTTCCGCGCAGCCACTGGCTGAACCGAGAAGAAACTTTGGGGGAGGTGTGCGGGCGATTTCGTACACCGAGCAGCCGACGTATTATTCACGGGCAAGCACACAGCCTCGTTACCACTCTCGACGAGAATCCCAGTCTTCCAACTTTGGACAGGGAGACGTCAGCTTAAATATCCCCGAGCTTGTACAATCGCATAGACTTGATGCTGAAGCAAGTCAAGAAGATGGTGCTCCTTACTCGGCACAAGGCGGCGTTGCTTTGTCGTTCAACGACCTACCCAGTCGAGCGCAACACCTAATCCTCAACGAACTGATGCGACAGAATTCCAAACAAACGGCCGTTCTCATGACTACATTACCCATTCCGATTGAGGGAACGTATTTGGACAATGATAGAACGATTCAGTATCTTTCAGATGTTGAGTTGCTGTGTCATGATCTTCCGCCTACTCTTTTGGTGTTGAGCAATAACATGACGGTCACGGTGAGCTTGTAATGAAAAGGTCATGGGTATTTCATTCGAGGGATTGCACAACGGGAAAAATTGTACTAGCATTAGCAGGCGTTGAATTATTATTTTTAAAAGAAAATTTGTTCATTATCACAATCGTTCATAACGCATATATCTACAAATCGCTTCTCTCTGCCGGGTAGCTCACTCAACATATTAACGGCTTCTTGTCTATTCTTCGCACAGCAGTTCATACCCAAGACTATCAAAAATATAAGAGTTCATTTATTATATCATGAATAATTTGTTCAGGAATAAAATCTTAGATGTGTGTCAAGCGTTGTAAATGAACAAAGAAAAAAGACGGTGTTCAAGCTCATTGTTTAGACCAGCCGCATGATCTCCCGCCAAGATCAAACAACGACTTTATCTACAACCGCCTCAAATCTCCCCCCATAAGAATTTATTCTCTACTTAAGAAGAAAAAAAAGTAAAGAAGATGACACCGAAATCCCCTTGGAAATGCCGCATGCCACAAAGAAAAATCGCAAAGAGTCGTCTCGTACAGTAGAGAGGACGCAAGAATTCCGCATGGTCCATTTCCCCGACAGACCCCTAAAAAGGTACGCAGAAATCCCCAGCAAAGAACATTGCGAAAGAATGCTAGAGGCCTGGAGGACTGGCAAGGCGCAGCCACCGATTATGCGTAGCAGAAGAACGAGCAGGGATCTTGAGAGAAAGACGGAGTGTATGAACGGGATTCGACTGGAGGTGGAAAGAAGAGAGTATCAGAAGAATTACGAGAACCAGAGTTTGAGACAGCCGCCGATTATGCGTCGCAGAAGAACGAGTCGGGATTTTGAGAAGGAGAAGGAGTGTATGAACGAGATTCGACTGGAAGTGGAAAGAAGAGAGCATCAAGAGAATTACAAGAGTCAGAGTTTGAGACAGAGACGGGGGATTCAGCCGGAGCTGACGTTGGATACAAGCTGTGGTCAGACGGCAGAAGATGGCTTCAGATATAGAATCGTTCAAGAGCCTCAATATGTATCTCAGCAAACTCTTCTACCGAGAACGACTTACAACCCTCATTCCATGACGAAAGCTTCACATTCATTGCAAGATACATCTCATTCCTCGATATCATCCCCTACCAAGTATACTAGTCCATCAACACGAGCCTCTTCTGTACATCCTCAAAACCCAGCTTTACCTCTATTCACATGCCCCCTCTGCCGCTCGCAAACAAGAGACAACCACGGTGGCCTCTGCAACTCCTGCAAAGAAGAATTCACAATGTCAGCCAGCAGCAGTTTCTACGAAGATGACGAGAGTATCTTACATTCCTCTGCCTGCTTTCCCCAGCATCTTGCTTCAAAGTCACGTTGTTCATACTCCAGTTCAGTCTACTCGCAGGATACGAGCTCTACAGACGACAGGAAACCCACAGTATCTCCCATATTGCTAGATGTTGCCGATGATCCAACATTGTCTGTGCCGCTATGTTGGATGATAGGAGACGAAAATATTCCAGGATCCAATAAGAGTGGACCAGCAAGTTATCAGAATCAGAATAGAAGAGCATCAGTCGAAAAGGAACAATCGGATTTGTATGATCTCGATTGGGCAGATTATTACTTCGATAGATGAAAGCAACTTTGTTCTTAAGAATGGTACAAAGAGAGAGCCATCATAGTAATCGTTGCCCCTATATAACACGGCAGAGCACATACATAACATTAGGAGTTGTTTGACAAAGAAAGCGTGTTTAATATATATACCATATTCTATTTTCCCAATAAACTGCGTTTATATCTCGTGTCATTCCCAGTCGTCCGTCTAAAACTCTTCAAATCATCACGTCGTCTATATCCAAACCATCTCTACAATATCCTCTTAACAACCAACTCCCCTTTCCCCTCACCCTCTAATTCTATCAAACCGCCAGCCTCTATCCTCTTCTTCCACTTATTACTCTCGTATCGTGCCAATATCATCGTTAGCCGTAGTACAACGCCGTTGCTGGAAGAATGCTCCTCAGCGCTCTCAGCAAGAGGCGTAAACGTCCATCGACCAAATGCCCAGTTCAAGATGTACCGGCCACGAGGATGGGGCTCGGGCTGTGGTACGTCTGGGTCGGAATTCTTGGGGGTGGATGAAAGTGTAAGGACGGATTTGATGCGGTAGGCCTCGTCTTTCGGAGCTGACTTGAGAAAATTGAGCAGCTTATCCGTTGAGACGGCAGCGCCACTGTCGCTTTTGAGCTCGACTGAGAGTACTTCAACCTCGCTTTGGTGACTATGGCTGTGACCTTTATGACCATCGCTGTTCGTTTGGTGATCGTGATCGTGCTCTCCGCTGACTTCCACTTCTGTCAATTCCCTTGCCAGGCCTCCATCGATACCAAACACGACGCCAATGTCAACCAAACCCTTGTCACTCTTAACACGGGCCACATCGACGTCCAAGTCGCCCACTCTATCCAAGCATTCATCATATCGGTCCTCGCCCGCAGTCTCCCACTTGTTAAACACAATCAAGTCGGTATATCGTGCCTGAATTTTTGCCGTATAGCTCGTGTCCTCGTAGCCTTTCCAATTCTCGACGTCGATGACGCTGATGACTCCATCAAGCACATATTTGCCTGTATCTCTCGCAATCCGGTTGACTTCCAGCGCTAGAGTCGCCGGGAACGCAGATCCGCTCGTCTCGATGATGATGCGATCTGGTGCGACAGTCTTTTCGAGTTCTCCAAGCGCCGGACCCAGCTGGCCTACGAGATTGCAGCAAATGCATCCGTTGAGCAATTCTTGGACGCCGGAGATGGCTGAGCTGGAGGCCAGCTGGGAGTCTACCGCAAGGTCGCCAAATTCATTCTTTAGTAGGGCGAGTTTGTACGAGGGGTTCTGGGCGCGGAGTTGGGGGATGAGGTTGAGAATGAGGGTCGTCTTGCCAGAGCCCAGGAATCCGGTGACGATGGTAATCGGGATTGGGGCGATTTGTGAACCCATTGTTGAAGGAGATGTTTATCTTGTTTGTCTATATCAAATCAAACAAATGAAATCTTATAACAGACAAAGTTAAACAAAGAGAAACCCAGTATTCAATCACCAGTTTATTGTCATGGAAAAATATCGCGGCTTGTCAATCATCACATGGAAGAGGAAACGAATGATTTCCATTGCTTATCTTATCAGCGCCGTTGACGGACCCCCCAAAAGCCTTAGCAGCAGCGCTAAAGCCAGCCGCTATAATTCCCGAGTGCAGCAGGCTCAAGTCCTCTGTATCTCCTCCACTGTTGTCACTGATCTACAGTACACCCAGCCAAAGTCTCAAATCTTGACGTCACATTTCGCTGTAAGATCGAAAGTCTAAAGCGCCAGCCATGACATCGTTTAAAGAATCCAAGGTCGGCAAAGTCGCAATTGACGTTACGACTTCTGGCCTATATTTGATCTTTATTCTCTTTAATGTTCTCAGAGACCAATACGACAAAGTCAACTACATGATGAGCTCCCCCAAGAAGAACGACAATGGCAGCCCGGCGGCAGAACCGCCGACTTTCAAGGAGCAGCTCGACAAGGAGGCAATCGAAAGCCGGGTTCACCAGCACGAGGGCGAAGAACACTCGACAGTGAAGGATATTGTCGATAAGAGTGAGTTTTCTCTCTTTTTACTGTTCTCAGCACAAAGAGTTGAATGTGTAAATAGCCACATGATGATGGCTCCTCGATGTACATCTGACATCTAAAGCTAACATGCACGCGACAGTATCGCATGCCATTCCTGCTGTCGCCCCTCTCATCGGCGGATCAAATCCAGAGCACAAAGAGGAGGAACATAAAGAAGTGCCTCCGGGCCCTCCTACTCGACCAGAGCATGATACCCAGATTGAAGAGTTCGTGAGGGAGCAGTATCGAAGCAACGGCATCGAGAATCTGAGTGAGGGAAAGTCGTGATGGATTCATCCACGCTCTCAGTTCAGCAGACTTGCTTCATGTACCAATAGCCATCAAGCTTTTACTTTTTCTTGCTTTAATACAGTGAAACCTGCAGCTACTATGCAGGCTCTTTACAGATAATTTGAGACCATTTGCGTCATAGATGAAGCCTTCGTGCTACCAGACATTTCTGCCCTTCACTCGCACTCAAACCATCACGAGCACAATTCCCCAAAGAATCTCAAGGCACTACACGATGCGAGGCAGCCAATTTCCCAGCTGAACAAAACAAACATCCGAGGGAACTTCAAATCGTCCCAACAAAATGCATCTGTTTAGCAGCTGATAAATTGCACAGCCCCTCATTCAGCTCTTCAGCTCTTCAGCCGCGCTTTAGCACTACAGCAAGGGCGCATTACACGAACGCACACAAAAAGGAAAAATTCCCGAGCTTTTGAAAAAGCTGGCATGTCCCCCCTTCTTGGCGTCTACCGCCCACTGATTAAAAAAACGTAGCGGCAGACTTCCTATATCCAAGGGTTTTACTCTTCTGAGCGTTTCCCACGAGGGGAAAGGCAACGCAACACCGTGGGTTGCTACTATAGGTAGCTGGGTGAGGGTCGTGGCAGCTCAGTTGGCTTTTTGATAAAGAAAGAAAAGAAGAAAAAAATTCTAAAAAGATTGGCTGCCGATGGCTGCTTAAAAGGGTTGCGGCAGGGTGGGGCGGTGGGAAGCTGTGTGGATGACTCAGCAGCTTTTTTTGCAGTGGAGAGATTGATGGAAGTACCAAAGTATCCCGTCTGGAAGTGCTCACGTATTGGCATGCTCAGATATACAATGGAGTTGATATCGAGTTCAGAGTAAAAGAATTTTCAATGAAGAGGATATTGTATGGAATTGATCGTATTAGGCTTAATAAAGAGATCTATCGTAAAATACGCAGAGTAGTGTTATCATGTCATCATCAAAACGCCAACGTTCTAATCATCCTCATGGTGCTCTGAGGCCCTTCCCCAAGAGTTCACTTCCCACCTCAGAAACCAGTGGCTCCTTTGGGAAAGCCTTCTTCTTTGCTAATACTGTTCCCTCGGCATCCAAAGCTCGAAGGAGATCAGCCAGCTCTCCTTGAAGATTTGTAAAATAGACCAGGTGACCCAATGCAGAGAGCATACCCTGAAGAGCTTCCGCCGATGTCTCTTCCTGAGCAATTGCCTCTACGACAGACGCCGCAAGCTCGATTAGATCCTCATCAGGTAGACTTGGTTTGGCTTCCCCAAGCCTTGATTTGCGGTCCGTCAGGGCGATGTTGAATAAGAGAGACGATGCCGCCACGCGAGTATTGCTGTGGCCATCGTCGAGGAAGCTGGTTGATATTAATCGGGTAATTGGTGCCCGAAGGTGCTCGTTCCGCAGGATTTCATCTGGGAACAGGGGGGTAGAGAAGAAATTGCATGCCATCTGCAAAGTGACAAGACGCAGTGCGTATGGGCACTCGCTCTGCTCGTTGACAGTATTGAGGATGCTCACGACTGTCCTGTGTGATGTCTCTTCGGCAAAATACCCACTGACTCGAGGGTCCAAGAGAGCACACCGGAAGAGATCAACAATAGTAAACAGTGTGTCGATAGGCAGCTTGGTGACTGACTCCTGAAGGAAACTAGCCATGTGTCCCATATTTGGCAGCACAGCATCTAGAGCCTCGCCCTTGGTGCGGTCTTCGATGAATCTCTTCAGGTGCTCAACTTCAGGCCTGCTCGAAATCTCCGACCCCATCTTAGCCATCAGTTTCTGCATCGGCGGCACCTTTCCAAATAATACAGGCTTGGAATTGGGATTGGCAAATGTGGGAAGCCGTAGCTTCTCATGCGGGTGGCTGGGATGTGCCATCTGTACCAGCAGCTGGACATTCCCTCGGAGGGCGGCCTGGTCAGCACCAGACCATCTATTCTCCTGTGCTCCCTTGAGGAAAGTAACGAATGTGGGAGTTGCGCTGATCGAGTATTGACTGGCAACCAAGCTGGCCTGTGGCTGCGCAATGTCAATCTTGATCAAGGTTGCTTTGCCGGCAAATTCCTCGGCTAGCTGATCATACAAGGGATACAGCATCTTGCATGGTGCACAAGTCGCAGAAGTAAAGTAGACAACTGCGCAGGACGTCTTCGCCTGGTCCAGGAGGGCTGATAACTCCGACTGGCCGGTCACATTCTTGACAGATGAAGCCGCCTTGACGGGTGCATTGGGTTGGGAGCTCTGCTGTAGTCCCAAGATGGAGCCGTTTTGTCTACTGGCATTTACGCCTTGAGTAAGCTGAGGCATGAGCATACGCCCAAATGGCGAGTCAAGAACTGCCTGTGGCATCTGTGCGATGTGGCTTGGGATACCCTTGCCGAGGAGGAAGTTTGAGAATGCATCTGTAAAGTTATTGCAGTTGTGACGGAACAGATCGTATGCCTATTGCTGGGAGTAAGCAGCCGCTTATTCATATAAGTTGTAGCTGAACATGTCATCATACCTCTATCGTGAAAATCGATCGTATTGACTCCAGATAGTCTCCAATCACATCCATGGGGAGGTTTGTCTTGCCGAGGTGTAGCCTCTCCAGAGGCTGGCCAAGGTGCGAGGAGCCCGGCACGATAGAGATGATGCCTCCGTCGTAGACATATTCACGGCCCTGGAGCTCGATAGAGGTGTGATAGATGGCGTCGAGCTGGAATCCCAGGAGTCCCATGGACATTTGGCGGGCTAAGCCCTGAGACAAGTCGTATACAAGGAGGTGAACGTCCATCTTTGGCTGTATTTGATGCCTAAGCGAGCGTGATGATGAAGCGCCGAGTAAACAATAGTAGGCTGCAACTTCAAAATAGCGTATTTCGAAAGCTTCTGAATGGGATGGGATGAGTATCTCGTAACGGCGAGAAATGGCGATGAGTAAGGTTTAAAGCACAGGGTTGAGTTGCGCCGACGTCAGATATTTATTGGATATCAAGGCAGCAAATGGCGTACGAATCGACGAAGCTTCCAGCTACAGTACAGCCCAAGCAGCGGACTTTGGCACAGAAAACTCCGCTGTGTTAAATCCGAAATCTCTGGCAGATGCTGAATCGACGGCGACAAGTACGATGCGCAATAATAATTCACTGATTCCAACAGGATGAACGCTCGAGTTGGAATCAGCGTTTCTCAGATTTGCCTTGAATCTTCCATCATCTCCATCACATTCTCATCCTGCCACCTTGTAAAATGCCCTCGGCACTTACCCTGCAGCGCTCCGCTAAAACCCAGCGCTTCAGGTCTAAGGCGACCCACTGACGCATCATCCAGGGGGGGCGATGGCTTCGAGACGCTCGATTTCAGGGGCTGTGGAATGTGGCGAATGGCTCGTCAATCTTGGCCACGAATGCCCATGGCTCCTTTGACCCTGTAGCGTCGCCGCTTGTGGATGAGCAAAGTATCCCTCCATATAGAATGCCGTGATGAGGTACTTGGTGCCTTGCCTTGCTCCCCCTCCACACACACCCCCGGAAGAAGTTTGTTTGGCTGAGACTCCTTTTTTCCAATCCCAATCATTTCCACCTAAATTAATGAAACCTTGTGCCGTTGTTCGTCCCGCAATCCAACTGTTCTTCACTCACTCTTGTCTTTCCTTTTACCTTCCTTATTTAATGCGTTGCGGCGTCTCTCTTTGATCGCCCCGCGACCTGATGAGGAGAACTTCAGTGTCGCTGCCCACCAAGCACAAGCACGCCCACGACCCCCACGAAAAGACAGATCGATACTACCCGAGTCATCGAAACCAAGGCCTCTTCTCCAGCATGAAAGAAACCATGCTGTCGCAGTCGCAGAAGTCGCGGTGGCTCAAGACGGGCGCGCTGGTCCTGGTCTTGATGATCCTGTTCTACTGGCTGTCTCCCACCGGTGTCGAGGTCTACAACAAGAGCCCTCTGGGCGAAGGCTCTTCGAACAACAACAATGTTCCTGCTGCTAACGCTGCTCCCGCCGCCAACCATGGTGCTGCCGCTGCTGGCAACGGCGCTCCCAATAGCGGCCAGGCCCCCGTCGACTCTTCTTATGGCACCGACAAGTGCTCCAAGTCCTACTCCAAGGACAAGCCCATCGTTCAGTATGTCCTCATGATCGACGCCGGCAGCACTGGCTCGCGAATCCACGTCTACAAGTTCAACAACTGCGGTCCCATCCCCGAGCTCGAGAAGGAGGAGTTCAAGATGACTGAAAAGTCCGTCGGTGGCTTGAGCGCTTTCAAGAACGACCCCGTTGCTGCTGCCAAGAGTCTCGACGCCTTGATGGCCGTGGCTATGGAACACGTCCCCGATCAGCTCAAGAAATGCTCTCCCGTCGCTGTCAAGGCTACCGCCGGTCTGCGTCTGATTGGCAAGGAGCTCGCCGACGCCATCCTGGTCGAGGTTCGACGACACCTGGAGCAGGACTACCCCTTCCCGGTCGTGTCTGCTGAGCAAAACGGAGTTGCCATCATGGACGGCTCCGACGAGGGTGTGTATGCCTGGATCACCACCAACTACCTCCTCGGCAAGATTGGCGGCCCGGACAAGAGCGAGACTGCTGCTGTCTTTGATCTCGGTGGTGGCTCAACCCAGATTGTCTTCGAGCCTACCTTTAAGGGAGCTCCGGACGGAGGCATGCCTGAGAAGCTGGCCCCTGGCGATCACAAATACGAGCTTGACTTTGGCGGCCACAAATTCGACCTGTACCAGCACTCTCACCTTGGCTACGGCTTGATGTCTGCTCGCAAGGCTCTCCACTCCGCTTTGATTGATGAGTTGGTCAAGGTCAAGGGCGAAGACCAAACCTGGATGAACTCGCCCATTGTGCACCCCTGCATCGCCCCCGGCACCACCAAGGCCATCGACGTCGAGGTCAACGGCGGCGAGGCCCGCTCCTTCAACTTCACCGGACCTTCCCAGCCCTCCCCGGCCCAATGCCGCAACATTGCCGAGAAGATCTTGAAGAAGGACGCCGACTGCACTCTCGCCCCTTGCTCGTTCAACGGTGTTCACCAGCCCGCCCTGGCCAAGACCTTTGCCAAGGAGGACGTCTACATCTTCTCATACTTCTACGACCGCACTAAGCCCCTCGGCATGCCCGACTCCTTCACTCTCCGCGAGATGCACGATCTCACTCAAAAGGTCTGCGCTGGTAAGGAGGCCTGGGACGTCTTTTCCAGCGTCCCCGGTGCGCTGGAGGAGCTTGAGGACCGACCCGAGCACTGCCTGGATTTGAACTTTATGATGGCTTTGCTGCACACCGGATATGAGATGCCCATTGACCGCGAGGTCAAGGTTGCCAAGAAGATTAAGGGTAATGAGCTTGGCTGGTGTCTTGGAGCTAGGTAAGACTATGACCCTTTCTGATGATGCGGTGCTGGCGTGTATTTTTGCTAACGTTTTTCCTCTTTCTTAGTCTGCCGCTTTTGGCTCCTGGCTCGGGCTGGTCATGCAAGATCAAGGAGGTTTCATAAACGGCGTTTTTATGAATTAAACGGTTCATGATATTTAATTGTAATGTGCTTCTAGAATCGGTTATTTTACATCGTCAAGCATATTATTCCTTGTATGACATGTACGCTGTTGGGGAAGGGTATCTGGATTGGGCGTAACATATTTAATGTGGTGGTGATGCCATTGGAATCTGAGATTCTACCTATATTATGTATACTTGGGAAATTACTAAGGGTGCTTGTCTTTTTTCGTTTGGCGACAAGCTGGCTCGGGTTGAAAAGAATCAACATGGAGCAAAAATACAAGATTTTTTTCACAGAGGCGCTGTAACCATTTCCAAAACCTCTTCCATCACCTCCTCGGGACCTACATCTTCGAGCAGCGCTTCTACCGCCTCGAGTTGGCTCCCCCATTGCATACTTCTCTCCTTTTCAGGCTCGGTGATGCGTATACGGTGGAGATAGACTTTTCTCACGGCTAGCCCGATCAGAGCGGGCGTCACGAAATCAAGCTTATGTAAAGGGGCAAGACTTTTGACAAGCTGGTGGAGATGTTTGGTTGCCGCAGGCGTGATGCCACCTGCGACTGCTCGGTGCATTCGAAGGAAGGAGATAATGTTCATCTGGTATCGAAGGATATCGACGTCGATTTGGACTTCCTGGCTTAGCTTTGCGAGTTGGCTGATTTCCTAAGGGTTACCTGTAAATAACGATGCCAGAACTCAGGGGGTTGCGACCATGACTTACAATATCTGATATCAAGGCCGTCGATGGCGTCGTGTCATTTGACGCCTTCTTCACAACGCTCTCTGTGGATGCCGTCTCATCGTCATCCTTGTTGCGACTTTCAGCTTCATCCAAGTTGACATATCCATCTTCTGGGTTATGCCAATGCGCAACCGAGAAGAAATCATTGAGATGCGCCGTCACATGGGCTTCACCCCCACTTGCAGCTCCCAAGACAGGAATAAAGACAAACTGCTTCGGCGCCGCCTGCACCGATGTGCGAGTGAAGATGCGTCGCGTGCGCAGTAATTCAAGTGCCTGGATCTGGACGACTCGTGGGGCACGATCGAGGTTCTTCGCGATGACAAAGTGCGCGATCTGCGGAGAGAGGAAAGTACGGGGGCTGAGCGGTGTAGAGGATCGGTGGTTCGAAAGCGAGTTGAGCGCAAAGTATGAATCGTTTCGGGTGAACGGCGAGATGGCCGGCGAGGCGGAGTTGAGGGGAGTCTGCTGGGGCTGGAGAAGCAGAGCTGAGGCGAAATCCTCGAGTGTCGTGGACGGGTGGCAGTTGACGACGACGGATTTGAGACTGTATGTCTTGCTTGCTATCTGCACGTGTGTCAGTGTCAGCTACCGGAACAATGGGGAGACAAGGCTGTGCATGAAAAGTTGCATACCAGCTGAAGCTCTTGCACCAAGTCATCAATGGCTGCCGGCGGAGTGCTAATCAGGACGTGCTCTCGATTGACTAGACACAGCAGTACGGCCAGCTCCAAGTCGCTGAGGCTGTGAACCTTTTCCAGCAGATCGTCATCCGCCATGGCAAAGCGCCGGGAGCTCCGCCAGGGCCATCAGCGCGATTGCAGTGTGTAGAAGCACAGGATCAATGCCGATGTTGAGGAAGAGAAGCTTCCTCTTTCTTTGGTGACAAGCGATATGAGATGGATGCCAGGGAGTGTACATTGTACCTTGATGTAGCTTTGCTCCATGATAATAGCGTAGAGATACCTCGTCACGTGCAAGCATATGGATGACTTAATTATGGGCATCATCATGCGGAGGCTACAATTATGCATGGGGCTAAGCTGCAAACGGACTACCGCGGTTGCGACACCGATATCTGGGCGTCTAGGTACCTACTAATAGGTACCGTTGGGTGGGCGCTAAATCGCTGCCCGCCATCAACAATCCAAAGCAAAAGCCAGCCTCGTCATTGAAGCCTCAAAAGTATAGGCAGCCAGCATTTCAAGGTCTCGTGACGCTTGCGACGCTGATTTCTTCCATCACACATCCGAACACTCTTTTTTCGATATCCGCCATCACCTTTCCGCCACCAGAAGCTCCCGGAGAAGGCCTCTTCGCTCGCGGCGGCTGTGCTTTTGGCTCATATCTATCACGTCATTGGAGCCCCGAGTGTACGACGATAACTAGTCAAGATGTCTTCGCGCAACAAGAAGGTCCTTCTCAAGGTATGGAGGCTCCGCCGCTGATGCCGCGCTGCGTGAGAACGATGCTAAAGTTGCTTTCTTTGATAGGTCATCATCCTTGGAGATAGCGGTGTGGGCAAGACCAGTTTGATGAATCAATACGTAAGCCGTGATCCTGCCACGACTCCGATCTACCGCTGAGGCACACGACGGCTAATGGGCGAAATGATATTTGGGAATATTAGGTCAACAAGAAGTTCAGCGCAAGCTACAAGGCGACTATCGGCGCTGATTTCTTAACGCGAGAGGTCCTGGTGGACGACCGACAAGTCACCATGCAGGTATGAGGTGTTTGAGGATAGAGGCAAGGGTCATAGGTCCAAGGGATGCTAATGATCGGGACAGCTTTGGGACACAGCCGGACAAGAGCGATTCCAGTCTCTGGGCGTCGCATTCTACAGAGGAGCCGACTGCTGCGTTTTGGTGTACGATGTCAACAACTCCAAGAGCTTCGAGGCGCTGGACAGCTGGCGAGACGAGTTCCTGATTCAGGCCTCTCCGAGAGATCCCCCCAACTTCCCTTTTGTAAGTGTGATAGCTGCAACTGCTCTTCCGCTGAACGCTTTGGCTGATTATTCTACAGGTTGTTCTTGGAAACAAGATTGATGTGGAGGAGAGCAAACGAGTGGTAAGGAATGCCCTTTTGTTCACATCCACAAGGGGGCATGGGTAGCTGATGCAGACTAGATTTCGACCAAGCGAGCCATGACATTCTGCCAATCCAAGGGCGACATCCCATACTTTGAGACGAGTGCAAAGGAGGCCATCAACATTGACCAAGCATTTGAGGGTACGGGAAGACTATGTTATCGACAAGGAAGTAAAAGAAGACTATAGGCTAACAATTGACAGTTATTGCTCGAAATGCTTTGGCTCAAGAAGAGTCTGAGGAGTACAGCGGCGACTTTGACGACCCCATCAATATCCACATCGACAACGATCGCGACGGCTGTGCTTGCTAAGCGGAGAAAGGACGACAGATAATTGGATGATACGAGACTGGTCAGAGAATGAGCGTGAACAACCAGAAACAGCATACCCGGTGCTCGAGCTGCTGCATTTTCTTGTCTGGAAGTAGAGTATGGAACAACGAGGCCATGTTGGTGTTTGTGCGGACAGTAATATTTTCTCCCTTTTTTTATTTCTTTTTCTTTTTTTGTCTGGGTTGATTTTCTTGTTTTTTTCTTCTTTGGTTGATGGGATGGGAGACGCTTGCAATTGCTCAAGACGGTGGTGCGATCGCAAAGCCATAGCCTCGGCTCCGATTAGTGGCTATGGGAGAGAAGAGAGGGGGAAGAGGAGAGCTTTTGATACGGTCATCTCATACATCTACTTGTCAAGGGATTATGGGGCTATAGATTCTATGCGTAGCTGGGAGCAATCCCACGCTATGGGACTTGATTATACGTTCTGCCTCTTTAGCCATTGATCAATTGTGCCTGTATAGATGTAGATTCAATTACACGATGTTGCTGTGCCTGGCTCTATCTTCAATCGTACGCTGCCCCTAACCGCCTCCCTGTAGCAGCCAAAGGTCACCCACTAACCCGCTGCAGATACAGCGCTCTAGGCAGTAACCATCAGTGTCGGTGAGGCCCCACTCTGCACCTCGGCTTGCGGCTTACCCCAGAATCTCTCCGCGAATCGTGGCCCGACGGCGTTTGCTTGGCCTCGGCTCCGCATCATTGCTCGAGATAAATATCAGACGATTGCAGCGTCTTTGGTGATCTGACAGCTTCACGTTTTTTTGCGGAGAAGTTCTTGGACCCAACTTCTTTCCTTACATCCTTTATACATTTTCTTCTTTCTCTCTCTAGTGGACTAACTTGGTACATCATTCGCCATCATGTCGGCTCGAATCCCAGCTCTTGTAAGCTATTGAAAGCTCTCCTGCTTAATCTTTTTGGTTGCATTGGATTACAGTGGATGATACATGGACTAACGGTTCGCGATTGATCATGATAGGTTTCAGCACACGTCAGCGAGGCGGCGCGACAGAAGATTGACATTGTCGCCAAGTTTGTCGAGGAAGAATGCATCCCGTGAGCCCTCCGAACGAATCTCGACATCCCATACCATCTGTACCGACGAGCTAACAGATATTGACAGCGCCGATCCCGTACTTGAAGCCCAGGTTGGCGAGGGCGATAACCGCTGGGAGAACCACCCCTCCATCATCGAGGAGCTCAAGGACAAGGCACGCAAGCTGGGCTTGTGGAACATGTTCCTGCCCAAGGGCTTTTATGCCGAGTCTCCCGGCTGGACCAACCTCGAGTATGCCCTCATGGCAGAGTGGCTGGGCCGCTCGCGCAGCGCCTCGGAGGCGTGCAACTGCGCTGCTCCCGATACAGGCAACATGGAGGTCGTGGCCAAGTACGGCAATGCCGCGCAGAAGGAGGAGTGGTTGAAGCCCCTGATGGAGGGCAAGATTCGTTCAGCTTTCCTGATGACTGAGCCCGAGGTCGCGTCATCGGATGCCACCAACATTCAGCTCCAGATCACTCGCGACGGCGACCACTACGTCCTCAATGGCTCCAAGTGGTGGTCCAGCGGTGCCGGCGACCCTCGATGCAAGCTCTACATCGTCATGGGCAAGACTGATCCCAACAACAAGGATCCTTACAAGCAGCAGTCGGTCATCTTGGTCCCTGCTGGTCTGCCTGGCATCACCATCAAGAGAATGCTCAAGGTCTACGGTTACGACGATGCTCCCCACGGCCACGGCCACATCACCTTCAACAACGTGCATGTTCCGGCCAAGAACCTGGTGCTCGGCGAGGGCCGCGGATTCGAGATTATCCAGGGCCGACTGGGACCTGGACGTATTCACCACGCTATGCGCAGCATTGGTGCTGTAAGTTATTACTGCTACAGACAGATCAAGTCCCTTTACTAATCCATTGTTTCCATAGGCTGAGCAAGCTCTCGACTGGATGCTCACACGCGTCAACGACGAAAACAAGAAGCCTTTCGGCAAGCTCCTGCGCGAACACGGCGTCATCCTCGAATGGATTGCCAAGTCGCGCATTGAGATTGATGCAGCACGCCTCATCGTCCTCAACGCCGCCGTCAAGATGGACCAGGAGGGCCCCAAGAAGGCTCTCACGGAGATTGCCGAGGCCAAGGTCCTCATTCCCCAGACTGCTCTGAACGTCATTGACCGCGCCGTCCAGGCATACGGCGGTGCCGGTGTCTCTCAGGAGACTCCCCTAGCCAACATGTGGGCTGGCATCAGAACGCTCCGTCTGGCTGACGGCCCTGATGAGGTGCATCTGCAGCAGATGGGCCGCAACGAGAACAAGCGCGGCAAGGAGACGGCGGCCAAGCTCAAGTGGCAGAAGGCCAAGACGGCGGAGCTGTTGAAGAGGTATGGCGTTGAGCTTGCCGAGCCTGGCACCAAAATCAAGCACGCTGCCAAGTTGTAATGAAGAAAATGGCTGGTCTGTTTAGATTGTCTTGTTTTGATCTGTCATTGGTTTGTAAAATACGGGAACTAGGGTAATCTCGAGATGTTGCATTGCAAATAGCGTATATATATTACAACACACTTCACAAAAGAAAGAAGTCTAATGAGATACATTTTTGTTAAGGATCCTGCATCTCATCTTTCTTCTGACCTACAATCTTGTCAACTTTCTGCAAACAATCAATCTCCCACACACCATCTATATCAGCCACACTATCAGCTCTCTTGATCTTTATTCACATACCCATGACTCACAAACAATCAATCGCCCCTTGTTGAGCCCCGAAAACAAGTCTTTGTTTCTACCCATCTTCTTAAAACACTCCCCCAGTCTCATACCAAAATCCCATTCTAATGCCGGGTAAACTGAAGCTAAAGAGACTCTCCCCCCATCCGGTTGGCCAACAAGTGCCGTTGCCGACTCCACACCAGATTTCATGCATACCAAGGAAATCAAAAGGTGGCAAAACTCTGTTACCCAGCCAACGTCCGTCATTCGTTTACTTTTTTTTTGCACGCCGATTGCATGAATGAATTGGGTCGGACGTCATACTTTTTTCTTTTACCCCTTGTTTATGCTGTTAAACTAGCCGGAATAGCTAACGCTTGCATTTCTGGAACGTTTACAAAAAAGGCTGCTGCCCCCCTGCCTTTTTTCTTGTTCCTGCGGTGTGTGACATTCACGGTTGATTTGTTGCAACACAAACTCTCTTCTTAACTACACAACCAACCAACGACCTACTTGCACACCAGTTGCTGAACCTACACAGACAAATTACAATGTCGAGCAACAAGATCCTCGGTGACAGAGACGTTAATGCTGCTCTAGCCGATGGGCAGCCTCTCGGCAAGGACGTGAAGAGCATGGAGTACCATCGTCAGGTGTTCCAATCCAGAATGGCTCAGGATGGGTATGTCACCAACCCGTCTCTGCCTCTTCATTATTCCATCTTCGTCTTTTTTGCTAACATCTTCTTGTATGTACAGAGTCAAGCAATACGTCTCTCCCTCCGATACTATCATGAGCCCCTGCACAGCAAAGCTCTCTGCACTGCGCAGCAAGCAAGTCACCAAGTATGTCCGCCCCTCGAACCTTATCTCCAATGCCACAATCTCCATGAATGAAAATAAATTCAAAATACTGACAGAATCTGTGTGTGTTCAAGGGCCAAACCAAAGTCTCTCTTCGCCCAGGCGAGCTCTAAGAAACTCAACACCGACGAGAACTCCTTCGGCACAAGGCCTGCCCAGCTCGACAATCCTCTTGGTGCTAGAAGCGTAAAGACGACCGAGCGCACTTTGACCTCCCGACTTCGCTGATTTGAGGCCTTGTGTGTCCTTTCATATTCATTTTTAATATTGCTTCGTTTGGTCTGGGTTATTTCTTTTGTACATTAACGACTGCTTCCTTTTTTTAAACGCTCTCGTCATGATTAGAGACGGGGGGAAGCAACTAGGTTGGGCAAGACCCCGGACTAAGGGTTAGAGGCTATCGCGGGAAACTTGTGGGTTTTTAAGGGGCTTTGGCGTTTTCCGGATTACGTACGTATTGAGTACGTGCCCTATTGTGGTGATGCCGGAAAGGGTCGACATGAACATTTTCATCTTTTATTTTATGCTTTTAATTGCCATGACTGAAGAATACAGCTACTTAGTGGTAGCTGAGCAAAGACTTTCATGGAAGCAATTCATCAATTACGATAACGCTTGATCCCGATTAGGGAGAGAATGAAAAAAAGGGCTTTGTTGACTAAATGGTTTCTTTTTGTGCTATTGAACTATGCTTTCCACGCCGTCACGATATACACGACATCTTCATCCGCAACAGGATGCCCCAATCCTACCCTCTGAGGTATGTGTCTCGCGCTGGCGCCCCAAACAAGGGCGTACTTGAATGTGTCCTTTAGCGTGCGATGGATTCTGTCGCACACGTCCTCAATGGTGCTGTTACTCCGCACAATCAAAGCCTCGCTAAAGTCTGGTTCGGTGCCCTTTCGCTTGGTGTAAATGCGGATCAGCTTGAGCTCCTTCCAGCACCTGTCGATGACATCTTGGATGCCCAAGTCCAGCTCGCAGCTCATGACGACCGTGTGGTCTTCCCTGGCGAGCTTGTCGAGGAAGTCAAGAGAGACGCTGTCAATTTTGTTGTAGACGTACAGGCACTTGATGTACTTGCGATGGTCCTTCATGATGATGTCGATGAGGTCATCAACGGTGGCCTCTGAATCCCGGATGAGCACTTCGCAGTTGAGAATCTTGTAGTCGCGGAGGATGTTGAAGACCATCTTCTCGTCCAGCCTGTTTGGTGGAGATTGAAACGTAATCTTCATACCGCCTGCTGTTTTGACCTTGAGGTAGATGTTTCTTGATCTTTTGTCAGCTGGTGGAACGTAGCGTGCAAATCACATCTCTTTCTACTTACGGGGGCTCGCGATTCAACCTGATGCCAACAGCTTCCAATTCTGCCTCCAGCAGAGCTCTTTGCTCAGCTCGCTTCGTTGCGTCTAGGATCATGAGAATCAGGTCGCTCGTCTTGGCAGCCGAAATAACCTGTCGACCTCGTCCCTTGCCCTCGGAAGCACCTTCGATAATACCTGGCAGATCGAGTAGCTGAATTTCAGCACCACCGTATTCCAGCACTCCGGGAATGGCTGTGAGGGTTGTGAATGCATATGAGGCTACTTCGGATCTGGTCTTGGTGACTTTGGATAGAAACGTTGACTTTCCTACTGAAGGAAAGCCAACTAGAGATATTCGGGCATCGCCGCTTTTGCTCACGTCGAATCCAGAGCCACCACCACCACCGCCTCCAGGCCCTGGCTCTAGTAATTGCGCTCGGAGACGTGCGAGCTTTCTGGTCAAGTTAGGGGTGGTTTAGGCAGAAAGTCAGACTTGACTTGACTTACCCTTTCAAGAGACCCAAATGGTATTCTGACCTTTTGTCAGCCGTGGTCGATTAATGGGAATCATTCAAATACGTACCAGTCGCCTTGTTTTCTATGTTCATGGTTAGCTAGACTGTATGACAAACTTGATAAAAAGGGTATTGGTGTGTATTATATGGTAACCAAGCAGGTTGTAGGGAAGCGTTGTCCGTTTACACAAGCGATGAGATAGATACTCGAAAGGCCAACGGGGATGAGATTCGAATACATGCATTGCGATTACATGTATCAAATGGCCCATCCCAAACTCATAATGACTAGCCTGTCGAGTACATCAATCGTTTTCTTGAGAATACCATCTTCACGGCACACAACGCTTTCCGCAGGTGAAAGGAGATATGTATGCGTAATGCCGAATGGAATCGCAGCCACTTATACGGTAGCCTCATGAGGCCAAGGTGCGCTATAGGGGTTCTCGGGGTACTCAGGGGATGGCAAAGACACTGAAACTGTAACCAATATTCCATATATTTACTTACTCTGTGTTTTTCTCATCTCCTCCTCGATCCTGAACATGTCATCAGCCGTGGTCTCTCATAACGTAACCAGCTTTACTCACTCCTTGATCTTCTCTGTAATGTTCACCATGTTGACACCAGTTCTTTATAGACGGCAATACCGTCTTCTTATATATAACAGTAAAGGGAAAGAAAAAGGGGGTATCGGTCTACTTGAAGACGTATGGTCAAGCCCTTAGAAGAGCAGCTTTGAAGTTCTGACTTGAGATTTGAGATGGCGGGGCTCTGGCAATTGCAGCAAAAGGTTTAGGAGGGGCCTTTTAGCTTTTGAATTGGGATTGCACTAGCCTCACCGCCTGCCATTTTCGCCACTGTCCTTCTACGAGTACAGCCCTGCCGGCGCGTCGACCTGGACAAAATTGCTTGCATCAAGCTTCAACTTGTCATCGCAACAAAATCACCCTCCGTCCTTCATATTACCGAATCATGGCGGATCAACAAGAAGACGGTGTCGCAATGGCTCCGTTAGTCGATGAAGATACTCAGAACATGGCTGTTGCAACGACGAACAGCGAGGTCGCGGCTCCTACTGAGAAAAAGGTCGTCAAGAAGATCATCCGCAGGAAGAGGAGGCCAGCTAGGCCGCAAGTCGACCCGGATTTCTTTACCAACGAGCCTCCACCGCAGACGGGTACGACCTTTAACATTTGGTGAGTAATGAGGCATTGCGAACCCCCCAATTCTGTGGTAGAACGGCAGCTGATACCAGCCAGGTATAACAAATGGGCGGGTGGCGACCACGAGGCATACCAGCAGACGAAATCGAAGGGGCGCTGCAACATCGCTCGCGACAGCGGATACACGAAAGCGGACGGCGTTTCGGGAAGCTATTTCTGCCTGTTCTTTGCAAGAGGATTGTGTCCGCGAGGAGCAGACTGCATGTATCTACACCGACTCCCCGGCCCGTACGACCTCTCGGCACCGAATGTCGATTCCTTCGGTAGAGATAAATTCTCCGATTATAGAGATGATATGGGCGGTGTTGGAAGTTTTATGCGCCAGAACAGAACCATTTACATCGGCCGCATACACGTAACAGACGACATTGAGGAGATTGTGGCGCGACACTTTGCTGAATGGGGCCCGATTGAACGGAGTGAGTGCCATCACCAACTACAATTACACTGCCTTTGCTTTGGGCTTGACTGACCATTGTTCTCCAGTTCGCGTGTTGAATTCTCGGGGTGTTGCTTTTGTCACCTATGTCAACGAAGCAAATGCGGAATTCGCCAAGGAAGCCATGGCGCATCAGTACGTATTACCACATCTTCTCACATTTCAACATCCACTGACCAGCACTAGATCTCTTGATCACGACGAGGTACTGAACGTTAGATGGGCTACAGCCGACCCTAACCCCATGGCACGAGCTCGAGAAGCGCGACGAATCGAAGAACAAGCCGCCGAGGCTATCCGAAGGGCGCTGCCAGCGGAGTTCATCGCCGAAATCGAGGGCAAAGATCCAGAGGCCAGAAAAAGAAGAAAGCTAGAGAGCAGCTATGGATTGGAAGGCTACGAGGCCCCAGACGAAATCCACTTCGCACAAGGCCCTAACGCAGTCAATCCGGCTGGAAGACGAGGATACGAGGTGGAATATCAAGAACGGCCTCTGCTTGAAGATGGAACGGCTGGGGAGACAGAAACAGCAGCACAAGAAGAAGCAAATCAACAACAACCGGCGCAGAGCGCAGGTGTATTCTCCAGTAGCACTTTGGCAGCTCTGGGCAGAGCAAAGGTTGCAGTGGCATCGAAGCCAACGGCGCCTGCGTCTACGGGGCCTCTCGTGGGGTATGATAGCGACAGCGATGAGTAAATAGGGCGTTTTTGGTGATATTTGGCTTGGGATTCTATCTATAACTGTAGATTGGGTACAGGATTCGTGTCATGCACAGCATTCATAATGATACCATATTAATATTAAAGAGGAAAAAGAATACTAGAGTATCCTACTTAGCTGTTGAAGATTCTCGAGTAAAGCAGCTCATGTCGTCCAACCCATAGATCCATAACCGGTACGCTCTGCCCTGCCTCCTCAACAGACGTGTGCCATTCCCTCTCCACCACCACATTAATCAAGTCCTGTACATTTTCGCTCGCAAGCAACTTTTGTGCTTGATACGGCCCAAACATGTTTGCCCTCACGGCCGCTGAAATCAACGCCTTGACGTGGCTCAGCATGAAGACATACGCCGTCTGTCTAAGCGTCAGCCCCACGATGGCGCAAATCGCGCCGAACAGCGGACCAAGGTGCGCTGAGACGAGAGGAGCCTCGCCGCCTGCTTTGGTGCTCTCTCGACGAAGCAGCGCCGAGAAGTCCTTGAGGACGAGGGCGTCTGTGGCGCTGGAGGGGAGAATCGTCGTCTTGAATGAGCGCTCCCAGATGCTTAGTAGCGCTCGGCCCTGGGCGACGCTGGCTCGCCGGCCGACGGTGCAGATGACGGCGGCATCGAGCTGGTCGTCCAAAGATGCGAGATCGGCGGGCTGGCGATGCGCTGCTAGTACGAATGGTAGTGTTGTGGAGGCATAGGATGATAGTGAGAGGGGGAGGAAGGCCCCGAAGGAGGCGCGGGCATTATGTGCCGCGAAGGACTCCAGGCCGCTGCTGAAGGCGAATGATCCGATGGGAAGGGCGGAATCAGAGAGCAAGAGGAGGAAATGCGTTGATGAAGATGGTGATGCCGCTGGGGCAGGCCGGTCTGGTGTTGATATTTGCGTGAGTAAATCGATCAATAGACGATGGGCTCCTCTTTGACTTACACAGGATGGCAGGACTAGATCCGCCGAGAGCGCTCAGACGGGCTTTTGCCTCATGCAAGCGACTCTCAAGCTGCGCAATTTCATTTTGGATCTGTGTTTCATTCTGCGCTGTCATTTTGGCACATGTGTATGTAGAGTTTAAAAATTGAATTGCATTATCTCTCGTCATCCGTTCCGTATTAGACCGTGTGATATCGCGATTGATACGATACACGCCAACATTGTCCGGCAATAGTTACAAATAGGTATAAACATGAACAGATTGAAAAGCCAACAGAAAAAGACATACGAAAAAAAAAACAATGTCAATCCAAGCAGCAAGAGCTTCCAGCTTGCAGTACACTCGGTCCCGCTCATAATAAATCATGTTGATAACCACCCTCCATTTGCCGTAATAACACCAACGCTGATCTCTAAATAAAAAAACACGTATTATCGTAGATTGCTCAGACCAACGTCGCCTCTTCATGGCCGTACGTTTTCCTTGTCTGTTCCATCTCGTCGTTGGGCCCTCTTCTCGGCCATTCTCTTCTCAATCCGAGCTAGAGCAGCCGCTCGTCGCTCTGGTGGCAATGAGGCCTTGCTGTTGCCGGTCTTGGGTATATCCTTTATTCTATCCTGGCCTGCGTCACCGCCGCCGAGACGAGCAAAGCGGTCCTGCAAAAGGTCGATCTCGACGTCCGTATCGTCGATGGATGCCGCTTTCTTAGACTGAGCCACGGATTTCGTGAGCACGGGCATACTGGAAATTGCAATGTTGTCCTCTCCCGCGTCGCTCCCTGACCGGTTACGTTTTGACACGGTCTCTCTAGGTGTTCTTGACGCAGAGGGTGGCCATTTAGAGGCCTCAGCTGTGCCCTTTGACTTTGCCGTTGCTCGAGACTGGCCCGGTGTAGCATCGGTTTGATATTTGTCTCGTAAGTTTCGAGACTTGGCATTGACCCCTTCAAGATGTCGGGGTCTCTCAAGATCTGCCACATCGATGCTCCTGCGAGTACCATTTATTGCCACGGAGAGCCTCGGTAAAACTTCCTCATCCTCGGTGTCCCTTGCCAACTTGTTTTCCTCTGCTTTATGATTCCGGCCTGCATCTTTGGCCTTCAGTGCCTTGACCTCCTTTTTGAGGTCAGTAATCTTGGTTTGGGCACGTTCAAGTACGGCCTTGGTATCCGAATCATGGGCTTCTCTCTCTTTCTTGAACAAGTCGAATTCCTTCTTCAGTTGGCCAAGTTCATCGTCCTTCCTGGATGATTCTTCCCTTGCTTGTTTAAGTTGAGCTTTGAGCGCTCTCACCTTGACCGTATCGGTGATCTCATCGGGAGCTGAGTGATCTACAGACTTTCGTTGATCAGCAGCTTTTAGCTGAGCCTTGAGAGAGGACACTTGATCTCTTAGGGCGTCCAACTCCTTGAGTTGTGCGCGTGATCGTCGAAGTTCTCGCTGGGTTTCGACTAGAGTTCTTGCCGTATTCGGCGAAGTCGTTCCCTGTAGCCGTATGCGCTCTCTCTCTTCGTCGTCGTCCTCTTCTCGCCCTTGGTGCAGCTCTTCAAGCTGGCTTTCCAATTCCTGAACCCTATGTCGGTATTGGGCTGCGAGAGCTGTTTGCTTTGTGAGAGTTGCCAATAACTCTGTAGTTTCGTCGCTGGAGGCGCCTTTCTGTTTCGATACCATATGGCTTGCATTTTCTGCAATCATCTTTTCCATAGTGACCACCTTTTCTTGTTCCTCCTTGAGCCTCTGAGCCAGATGAATAGCCTCCAAGTCTTTCTCCTCCGCGTAAGATTTGAGATGTTTCTTGTATTTGAGGAGCTTCTCCATCTCCGCTCGTGCCTCTCGATGATACTTTTCGAACTCTTCTTTCCAATATTTGCCCGATTGGGAGTGTGGCTCGTTCAGGTCTACCGTGGTATCATGTGCGTAATAATCGCCATTTTCGTCAAGTTCATCTTCCTCCCATTCGTCCTCATCCGACTCGTCCTTGATAATACGGGGTTCGGCCACCTTGGAAACGTTTGTGGTGCTTTTGCGTCTCGCCTTGTCAAGCACGTCAGATAGACGGGTTCTTTTGCTGACTGCGGCCCCCTCATTATTCGGCGAAATGGTCTTCGTTGTCGCAAGGTCATGGTTGAATGACACGCGCTTTGGCCTCGAGGTCCCCGTACCAGGGGTCAGCAAGATGCCTTGCGGTTTCAATGGAGTATCTAACGTATTGTCCACCGGCATGGTTGTCGATTTTGCTGCTTTGGCCCTGTCCCGTAACACTCGGTGCGACTCTCGAATAGGAGTGCCGAAGAGAGCACTTTTGAACGATCTAGCAGCAAAAACAGGAGCGGGAGTGTCTGGCTGATCGAGAATTGCGGTGTCTAATCGTTAAAAAGAGATCATTAGGATATATCCAACACGATCATATTGCTATCATGGAAAACATTTTACATACCCCCGGTGTCAGCCGCGTCCGGCGCGTTGTCCCCGCGCCCCAGCATCCAGCCCAGCATGTTGGATAGAGTGGCTCAAACAATTGTAATCCTGATTAAAATCGGCACAAACTTGACGGTATTTTGTATCGGCGTATCTGCAATGAGCTTGCGGGTGAAGTACTTGGAGCGTTGCCGTGTTCGTAGGATCGGCGGTTGAGGGTTGCGATGGTGTGTTTGTTTACTTGCCCGTCGGTGTGTTGGCCAGTGACGAAATGCTTTTTTCCCTTATCAGCGCAAGCCGCGGCGGCGATAGAGTTCCAGGTAACTTAGTGGTTACCAGGACCCTGTAGTGAGCTAGTGAGTTCCCGCAATCTGGCAGTGGATCGATCGCCACCCAGCCGCTGTAGCCCAACTGGACAGGTCCTGGCTCAGCCCTGTACAGGCACAGAATTAGCGGCTCAGGCAGCTATTTGGCTCGTGCTGACCATTGATGGGATCGCTAGACGAACCAGGTGATGAAACTGCCCCGCCACCAGGTATGGATAGCTTCATCGAGGCGCTACTGGCTCTTGTCGACAACCCTCCTCCTTCATACCACACCAGCCTTACTATCCCTCGTCTCTAGCTGTATTCATTATGGCTTCTTCTGTGTAAAGCGTCACGGCTTTAGCTGTGGCTCTTACCTAGGTATCACGCGACCATGGCGTGGAAAACACCCAGGATACTGACGTCGCCGTCGACAAACTCCAAGGATGACTCAAGCTTTCCGGGCCTCAAGCCCCCCGGTCCGGATGCGACGACCAAGATTGAGTACGAAGAGCTCCAGAGGAACGAGATTTTTGCCTTAGAAGCTATTTATGGAGATGATTTCATCCAGCATACGGCGGCGCACAGCGCCTGGAAGGTATTGCGCCCCAGTTTCTCGAACTTGCTGTCGCATGCCGACTTACACATGCATTTAGAAGTCCGACCCGTCTTTCGACATACGAATAAAAGCTCCGAGTGATGAAGACTTTACTGTTACTGTTGGCTTTACAATTACGGCGACGTATCCAAAGACACCACCGCTTTTGACACTCAAGGGTCAGAACTACCTCCGAGAGGTCACCTTGTTCAAGATTCAGAAGTTTTTGGAAACGCAACCAAAGATTTTTGCCAAGGAAGCAGAAGAGATGGTCTACAAGATTGTTGAGGGTATTCAAGATATCCTTGAGGATGCTGCACAGGCAAAGGCGTCCGGTAAACAGCTGCCGTCGCTGGAAGAAGAGCGTGATAGTCATGAAGCTGCCTTGGCAAAGCTGGCGCTGGCGCAAAAGGAGAAGGAGAAGCGCCTCGAAGAAGAGGAGATGAAGGAGAAGGAGAAGGCTGCTGCTGAAGAATTACAACAAGAACTTCAGCGACAGAAGCAAAAGGCGAGAGAGTCAAAGTTCAGCCGACGCTCAAATGGCTTGAGCCCCCACCGGCCATCCTCATCCTCGATTTCGGATGGCGAGACGATTGAGTTTGATCAATTCTGCACCTTAACTGATCGCATGGGAAATACTTTGACGTTTAGATCTGTCACGGGCAAATCTGACCCTCGTAGCGGAGAGGCTTCCACCGTTTATACTGTGCGTCCAGTTCTCTCCAACGGCCAAGGGAACCAGTTATTGGCCTTGAAGGAGGCTGTCTTGCGTCCAAGTGGTAAAGATCAGAAAGAATTCAAGAAGCAACTGCAGTCTTTGGAATCTCGGCTACAGGATCTCAAGATTGGGAACAAGATTCACCACCGACATCTTGTCGACATTTTTGATTTCAAGGTCGAGAGTGGTGCAGCCGTTGATCGCACTGCGTCCAACACGTGGACGGTGAGAGTACTAAGTCCGTTGGCTGAGAGAGGCTCGCTGGAGGAATTGCTAGAATTAGCAGGCCATCTCGAGATAGCAAAAGTTCGATCTTGGACAAGAGATCTCTTGGATGCGCTGAACTTTCTCCACAACAAGAACATAGCGCATCAAGACATCCACCCGGGGAACATCCTTCTTTTTAGGGAATCTACTGGCGAAATCGTACCAAAGATATCTGATGCTTCATATCAGAGAGAGATTCATAATCTAACCTCTAAGAAGCAAGGCCCTATTGGGCTCACCACCGCAAAATCTGCGTACTGGCTGCCACCTGAGATTGCAGCGGCTACCAAGCCTCAATACACATCCAAGGCTGATATATGGGACTTTGGTATTGTTTTTGTACAGATGGTTTTTGGGTTGGATGTGCTTCGCAAGTATTCCTCTCCTAAAAATCTGATGGAATCGTTGATGCTCTCCCAACCCCTCCAAGAGCTAGTCAGCCGTTTCTTCAAAGACGATAGGCAGAAAAGGCCGAGAGCATTTGAACTTGGTGCTAGTGAGTTTCTTGCGACAGATGCTCCTGTCCTGTTTGAAGACAGTTCTGCCATGTTGTCCCACACCCCGTCCATCAGCTCTTTGCAAGCTCTTCCCGTAAGGCTCAGGCGAGATTCAATGAATAGATCAGCAGCCGTGTCTCGGTACACGGAAGACTTTGTGGAAGAGGGAAGACTTGGTAAGGGCGGGTTTGGTGAAGTTGTCAAGGCCAGGAAAAAGCTGGATGGGCAGATATATGCCATCAAAAAGATCACACAGCGCTCACAGACAAGCCTTACGGAAATTCTCAAGGAAGTCCGACTGCTCTCACAGCTTAGCCATCCTGCAGTCGTACGGTATTACAACACCTGGGTTGAAGAAATCCCTGATTCAACCGATACCGAGGGTGAAACGTCAACCGATGATTACACAGAGGATACCCGAGACACGGGCAACGAATCTGCTGGCATTGATATCCAGTTTGCTACAAGCACTGGTGGGCTCGATTTTATTTCGTCCAATGCTGGAGTCGAGTTTAACTATGACTCTGACGAAGACGAGGATGATGAGGACGACCATGATTCTTCTGATGAAGAAGAAGACGATGATCAAAGTTCTATTGTGGACTCCGTTGGTCATCGAGAAAAGCTTCATGAGAAGGATAGGCTAGCTGTCCTGCAGCGTCGCGCTCGGATGCACCGATCTTATCGAACTGTTCTCTACATCTCCATGGAGTACTGCGAGAAGCGAGTACGTATAAATGATTGATAAAACCCGCTCTTAAGCAGTCACTAACTCTAAATCTTAGACTTTGAGAGATCTTATCGCGCGCAAGCTGTATAAAAATACTCCAGAAGTGTGGCGACTATTCAGACAGATTCTGGAAGGCCTGGCGCACATCCATTCGTTGAGTATTGTTCACCGTGATCTCAAGCCGGAGAACATATTCATTGCAAGCAGTGCCGATGGCGTGGATAATGTCAAGATTGGCGACTTTGGTTTGGCAACCAGTGGCCAGTTCTCTGTGGATCGAGCCACTGCCAACGGCTATGAAGCAGATGACATGACGAGGAGTATTGGAACAGCCTATTACTCTGCCCCAGAAGTGAGATCTGCGTCCAATGGGATGTATAGCACTAAAGTCGACGTATGTCTCTATTCGTATCTCTCTATACGTGGAAACTGACGTACTTGCAGATGTATTCTCTCGGAATCATTTTCTTTGAAATGTGCTATCTGCCTATGATGGGCATGCAAAAAGCCGATGTCCTTGGGCAGCTTCGACGTCCAGTCCCTGTTCTCCCCTCAGATTTCCGCCCCCCTGAAAAGACTCAAACGGAAATTGTGCTCTCGCTGGTCAACCACAATCCCAAAGAGCGGCCATCCAGTGCTGATCTGCTCAAGAGTGGTAAACTGCCTGTCCAGATGGAGAGCGAGACCATCAGAAGGACTTTGGCCGGACTGGCGGACCCTAATTCGCCGTATTACCAGAAGATGTTGTCGACGCTGTTTGCACGGCCCGTGGAGGCGGCTAAGAATTTCGCGTGGGATATGAATGGCACCACGCCTAGTTCTGCCGAGCTTCTGAACCAAAGCATTGTCAAGAATGCGTTGGTAGCCATTTTTCGCCGCCACGGAGCCCTCGAAGCAACACGAACTTCGATATACCCTAAGACGGTGCACCAAGCTGACAACGCTGTCCGACTTCTTGACTCTAACGGTACCGTTCTCCAGCTTCCTTATGATCTTACGATGGGACATGCTCGAATGTTGGCAAAACACTCGCAAACTCCTCCTCTGCAGCGCACCTTTACGTTTGGTAGCGTGTTTAGGGATAAGCAAGATACGGGACAGCCTCAGATGTTTGGTGAGGTGGATTTTGACATCGTCACGATCGACACACTGGATCTGGCATTGAAAGAGGCCGAGGTCTTGAAGGTCCTGGATGAGATTCTTCATACATTTCCATCCTTGTCTGCATCACAGATGTGCTTCCACATCGGACACTCTGACATACTTCAACTCATTTTTGAGCATTGTGGTATTCCTACTTCTTCCAGAAGGGCAGCAGCAGATGTCTTGTCTCGGTTGAATATTCACAACCATACATGGCAGAAGATTAGGATGGAGCTTCGATCTCCTGCTGTGGGTATATCGGCCACTAGTATTGACGAACTTCAGCGTTTCGATTTCCGAGGTACGAATTCTACGCACAGCTAATAGAGTTGTATTACCGCTAACTATATGAAACAGATACACCAAACAAAGCGTTTGCAAAACTCAAGCTCGTTTTTGAAGGCAGCGATATGTACCAGCGGGCCGCGTCGACAATAGCGCATCTCAAGGAGGTGGTTGAGTATACCAAACGATTGGGCATCACTACTAAAATCTATATAAACCCTCTCAACAGTCTCAAGGAAAGCTTTTATATCGGTGGCATCCTGTTCTCTTGCATCTACGATAAGAAAGCCAAAGATGTGTTTGCCGCCGGTGGCCGGTATGATCACTTGATCAACGAGCAACGCCCCAAGATTGGAGGACAGTTTGAGAAACGCCATGCCGTCGGATTCAGTCTGGCTTGGGAAAGGTTGGCAAAAACGCCAAAATCAGGCGGCTATTCGTTCTTGAAGAAGAGCGAAGAAGACGTGAGCAGCATATTCAGCAGTAAACGTGTAAGTACCCATCAATGATGCGCCAATCTGAAGTGTCCGGCTAAGACCAAAGTTGTAGTGCGATATTCTGGTGGCAAGCTTTGACGCAGCAACCCTTCGATCCTCTGGTATTGAGGTATTGCGGCTACTCTGGTCACACGATATCAGTGCAGAACTTGCTAGAGACGCAAGGTCTCCAGAAGATCTCATGTCAAAACACCGGGATGAGAGCTATTGTTGGATCATCATCATCAAGCAAGATTCTATGCTGAAAATTAAAACTGTTGGAAAAAAGGATGTGCCGGATGTGGATATACCCATGGCACAGCTCCTTTCTTGGCTAAGACCTGAGATACGAGACCGAGACAGCAAAGCCGCAGCAAAGTTCCGCGGAACGCCCGAGCCTGCAACGCAAGGCGAGAAAGATCACGAGCAGGAAGTCAAGATTTTGGTTGCCCAAACCAAGAGCAAAAAGTTCAATCGACGTACAGTAGTGGAACAAGCACAGGTCACCGCAGCCTCGCTGATGAACTCGTTCCTCGAAGGCCCCATTTTGGCCATTGAAACCAGCGACCACCTAATGGAGCTTGTACAGAGTACAACCTTGTCGGACCCTGAAAGCTGGCGGAGGGCTGAACATGGCGTGGCAACGTCGGAGAAGAAGAACGTCCGTGAAATTCATGATCAACTCGACACTTGGAGGTACAAGTATGAAAAGAAGGGTGGCTCGAAGCATTCGTTCTTGTACAACTTCCGGTCAGGGACATGCATGTACTACGATTTATCTGGTTGAAAGACGTAGTTGAGCAAAGGGGGATCTGTGCATATAAGTCAAAGCGATGTATATTTTGACGTTGACCTGTAGGTAGCATTGGGCTATTTCCGTGATATATACGCAGTAGATGGACAGATGTTATTTATCCAGTTTTACTTTTATCCAAGAGTTGGGTATAGTTCATAATATTCACCTATAGTCTCTCAATGTGGTTCACTTGGTGCCTAACATAGAAGCCGTCGGGCCAAATGCATGAGCGCCACACAACATCCAGACGGCTGAATGAACCATTTCACTGGATGCCATTGGCCACCGATGAAGCGAGAATAAGCAATGATAAGGTGCGCTCAAACGAGCTGAATGGAATCTTATGGAAGCCACTAGTTTTCATTTCTTACCCCTACATTACAATGGAAGGTTCAGCTTCATGCTAGCAAAAATGAATTTTTTGCTTCCGGTGGCGGCTTGAGGATGACGGCGCAGATCTTGGAATTAGATCGATGGCTTGATAATTCCAGTTAGAGCACGCTTGTTAGGACTCGGGTTACTCCGTAGTGGGTGGCCACAGTCTTGCCTTGGTACCGAATCTTAGTGAGCACGTACATTAGAGTGGTTCTCTAATTGAGACCTGCAGCAGGGCTTTAATATGGAATGACTTGGTCTCGAAACAATGCATGAATTGGGTTCCATCGTATGTTATCATACTGTACCGTGCAGCTGAATGCCCATCCATTATTGGCAACTGGCTTCTTGTCTCTTCTGAGGGAATTCAATTCAATATTCAGCTCATGACGATGTCAAACTCCTTTCCCCCCTCGTCTCAGCCGATTCACGTGGCGGCTAATATGAGTACCGGCCTATTGCCCAGCTCGTACCTCCCAAGTAGCGCCGATTATCAGCGCCACGGGAGCAATACTTGGCAGTACCTGCCGATGATAGCAGCCCTCGGACTCGGAATGCACCCCTAAAGCCCAAGCGAAAGACCCCTGCAGGCGGGGGCGCCTGGGGGAGGGGCAGCAGCGCTTTTTGGCACTCTAGCTGGGACTAACAGGCGCCCTTAGAGGCCCTTGGAGGCTTCACCGCCCGGGACTTGCGGCAGTCAGTCGCAGCCACCTGATGCCGTCACATCTGTGGTGCCGTAGCCGGCCCGGCTGAGTTTCGGAAATTCCTCGACGAGCGCTTCTACTTCGCCAACCCTTTGCGGCCCGGGGATCTTTCTCTTACTTGCATCTTCCCTCTTTCTTTGATCTTTGTTCTCATACGCGCCTCTTTTCACGCCCCAGCGACTATCCTCGGACGATAGCATCGAGTCATCAGTGGTGCCCGTCCGCCTTACCCGTCCATCCGCCCCCTAGACTCTCCCGATTGCTGCCGACACTCGGCCAGAAGCCACTGCTCTGTGACTCGAGTTTGCAGAGCAAAGAGGACAACGACGACTCGGGGACTCCTCTTCTCCTTCATTCCCCCCTATAACAGTTCTACTCCTCCTACTAGCGTCATGGCTCAGAAGCGCCTCATGCAGGAGCTGCGGTCTCTCCAGAAGGAGAAGTGGGTAGAGATTACAGTAAGTTCACCCGAATCGACTAGACTCAGCAACGAGTCTCTTGCTCATCATATCTAGACGGACGAGACCAATCTCCTCAAGTGGAGGATTGGCCTCTGGGTTGTCAATCCTGATAGCGTTTGGCATGGAGCGTTCCTCAAGGTAAGCCAAGCCCGCCCGCTATGCTCTCTCTCACAGTCACTTTGCCTTGGCTAGAATCGATGAGAAACTGACAAGGTGCTTTAGGCCGAGATGAGATTTCCATCCGACTATCCCTATCAGCCACCGGCCTTCAAGTTCCTCACCCCCAACATCATCCACCCCAACGTGTATTCCGACGGAAACCTCTGCATTTCCATTCTCCACAAGCCTGGCGAGGACGAGCAGTCCGGCGAACTGGCGAGCGAGCGATGGAATGTTCTACACGGAGTCGAATCTGTTCTCAGATCCGTTCTTCTTCTCATGGACGACCCCGAGATTAATTCAGCAGCCAACGTCGATGCCAGCGTCCTGTACCGAGATAACCGTCCCGAGTATAACACTTTGGCCAAGGCTACGGTAGCCGCGACCAAGAAAAACATCCCGGAGGGTATGAAGATGCCCAGCATGGAGGAATTGACTCCAGTACCGGTCAAGCCGGTCGATGACGACGCGGACTTCTGGAATATGTCAGATGAGGAGGAAGACTTTGGAGGAAGCGATAGCGAAGAAGATATGGACGACTTCGATGACGAAGAGGAGGAAGAGGATGAGGATGACAAATGAGCATCCTCATCTGAACGCAACATGACCTTTGGAAAATGCGCTGTTTCCCCCGCGAAAGAGCAAATGGCCTGTTGGCTGGCTTGTCCCGGCACGCCAAAATCGACGGCATACTCTACCTAAAGAACTCAACTAGCGGACCGTTTTGATGGCGTTTGGCGGCTTCTTACCTACGTTTGCATGGAACGGACTGGGAGAGGTCCGGTGTCATGGCGTGGCATCTCTACTCTTGGACCACGGAAGGATTACATTTGATTTTTTGCGGTTTTCTTGTTTTACACTACTGCTTTTGCTTTGCGTTTGCCGGTTTGGGTCATTACATGCATTTCTCATATTAGCGGGTTTTTATCGTTTTTGTAGCTCGAGTCTGAGGGCAGCCAAGTTACATAGAAGGCAGAAGCGCATAGACGCGTTGATACACCAAGCACATATACATACACTTTTTTTAAGAAGATGAAAAGACTACGGTGTGTTCCTTTGCCCCGAATAAACTGCCTACCTAGGTTACGAAGGGCCCCAAAAAACAAATCTCATCAGCTGAAGCCGATGACATCCAACCCTGGAAACAAACAAATGGTAAATGTTCAGGCTAGACACCAAGAGTCTCAATAAACTCGACGCACATAAACATCAAGTGGCAATTTATATGCCTAGCTACCTTAGTAGGAAAGTGATATTGGCTGCCATATGCATACGTACGTATCTAGTATATATGATCCATCATTTGACCAAAAGAGCTCAGGGCTGCGTAATTCGTACGTGGCCCTGCTGCGGTAATGCTTTGCAGCGGTTCCAGGTATTGCCAGGTTACTTCCAGCAGCCCCTCCCTCAGTGCTCTGTCCAGGTACCTAACCAGCTAATTCAGACTAACATGCTGGCCGCATAGCCGCACCTCAGCTTATCTTATCGGCATGAACTCAGGTCCCTCCTTCACTGACGTTTTGCCCGCAACCGCCTTTCACCTCCCAAGGTGCTCATCCCATCAAACGGCCAGGGCTCGCACCAACAACTAACAGCTTGCGTCGCTTGCTGGCGACGCTCTCCCGCCTCTTTCATTGCTTAAATTGTCCCCTCGCTCATTTTTGCTTCTTTATGCTCGCAGACGCCACGCCCTGGTTTGCATCTTCGATAGCTCTGTTCCGTTTCTGGAGCTAGGGTCACCTGTCCTGTCCTGTCCTTCCTGTGCCTGTCAAACGAGGCGAGAGAGAGGGAGAGACAGGGCGTGAACCAGGCTCTGGCTGGTGTCCCGAAAACGCAAACTGCATTTTAATCTTTGTATTCTTACTGTTGCAGCCACAACAATCTTGCCATTGTTCCGAATAGAGCTACCAGTGGCCACCGTTCGCCATGGCTTCGATGGAGCCGTCCGAAGATGACATCTCGCAGGTCATTGACTTTGCGGGCCTCAACCCAGTCGATGACCGTAACTTGGTCATAAACGCCCTCAGAGTTCGTTTGCACTACACTTGAGCGTCAGATTACCGTGGTAGCTAATACGACACAGAATAATAATCGAAATGTCGAAACGGTCGTTATGCAATACTTTGACAACTCTGAGAGCGTATGCACGGCTCCTATACCCCAAGTCGCCTAGGATTCTACGACCGAGTAACAATGTACTGATCTGTATTGCTGTAGTTCCGACAAAAATATACTTCGCTATGGAACGAGTCCATGTTTTCAGCCGATAGAGACGGTGCAGCCGGTACCGATGGTGTCAGATGTATGAAGGGGGAGCTATCCACACCAATGGGGAGAGTACCATCTGGTAGCTAACATTCTGAGCAGCATTTCACATCGAATCATTAAACGGCAACGATATCATACAAGGAGTGACGCCTCCTCCGCCTGGCTACGGAGCTCCGTCAAGGCCTCCTTCGCGATCCAACGTCAGGTCCCCACTAGGTAGGATGGTCGACTGGGCCTCGGGGGACACAGCTGGTAGTGCTCTGCACTCCCCCGTACCTATGGAATAAACTATTCTGACACGGCTGATAGGAGGAAATACCATGCAATCCCAAGAGGACGAGGATATGCAAAGGGCGCTGCGCGAATCAGCACAAGAAGCGGGGCTATCGATCCCTCCACAAGAGTCAGGCGTCATAAGCCAGTCGACCTCAACGCCATACTTTGGCCCGGCGAACCGTACCGAATACGACCAGGACAACTGGGCCATGGTTCCTGTTGGGCCGCTCAAGACAAGGCTGGATAACGCCCCATCGCCAGCTCAGAGAAAGCGATCTCCCGAAACTCCAGCATTCTTGATCCAAGGATCTGGCTCAGCGAGACACCACACCTTGGGTGGCTTGCTCACGATTTTTAGTCAAATTCCCTTAGCGAGGAATGTTCTCCTACGGTGTGGCTCTCCTGCGGCATCCTACGGCTTTAATAACGAATGGTGGAATGGGCAGGAAATCCTACCTCCAGAGGCTTTACGTCAAATGCAGCCAGAAGAAGCGGGGTGGGGCTACGAGAATGCTGCGAGGCCAAACTTTGAAGAGGAAATTCATCGGCTCATGGCGTTTCTCGACTCAACAGAGAGGAGTCATGGAACTGTCAATACGCTTACGAATTTGATGCAAGATACAACAAGTGATATAGAGAAGCAATTCTATGCCCAACTCGGCGACACCAATGATGGGGAGTTGCTGGAGCCCCTGCATCAAGAAGCGATTCTGGCAAGCGTTGGCACTAGCGAGGACAGCGAGATTCAACATGCGAGATTTGGATTGCTTGAATTCGATCACTCAGGGCTTGAGTATGCACACATCAAGACTCTCTACGAAGCCCTTGATTATTTGATGTGGGGAGACCTATTATCGTGGCATGATGCCGACGACAGGTCTAGAATCGCCATGTTTAAGAAGATGGGCGAAGTTCTAACCATCAAAGTCGGAAACGATGGGCCACTTGACTCTTTTGAAATTCCGGAAGTGCTATATCCTGAACGATATCTGGAAAGCCGTAAGCAGGAGGCCAGACGGATAGCATCTGCTTTACTGGAAACCAAGAATGCACTCGATAGCGTAACAACTGAAGAGCGGCGTCTACAAGAATGGCAAGATGACTGGAACCAGCTGACGTTTAACAAGACGGACATGATCCGCAATGCTACAGAGCAGTGGAAGGCGTTTTCAGATTATCTTGAGAGCGCTGGTCGGTTTCAGGCGATGGAGGCTTCGGGGTTCGACACGAACAAGTATCCCAACTACCGGGACGCCCCATGTCAATTGACCGAAGTGCAGGCCAAACACTCTGAACAGGTGGACGAAGTACTTCTTTTGACCGAACGGATACTGAGTGATATGGAAGCAAAGACCGAAGGTGAGAAGATTTGTCAAATCACGACCAAGGGTATGGAGTGAACAAGCCGTGCTAATGAGCCATCTTAGATCTCCGCGTTCAGCTAGAACAGATTCAAGCCAAACAACGCTTCCTCGGCAAACTCTTGACTGTTCCAGACAAGCCAGGCCGGCCAAAGCCAATGACGTGCAAGAAGTATCTTCTCCGGGGCGTGGCTACTGATAGAGACATTGTTTACGTCTGCCAGCGCCTCTATCCGGAATCTGTTGAGTCAGAAGACCAGAAACCACCGGTCGATCAGTGGTGGCGGCTAGAGTACTCTCCCAACGAAGACCAACTGGTTAGATCTGAGGTACAGTAACATGCTACGCTTTCTTTTTGTGCTTTAATCAAAAGCAACGCTAACGCCTGTTCCCTTTTAATAGAAGGTAGAAGTTGAGCGAATCTTTAGAGACGTATGGCTCGAGACAAAGACGCCACTGCTCGTATATGCGACTGAAGAAGCAATCTCCACGCCCAGGGCCCCATTGTCAGATGCCCTGAATATGTTTGTTAGATCGGATAATAAGGCGTTCCGGCAAGAGCTTAAGCGGCCTGTGGCTGACAACGTTGAGGAAAGGAGGCATACTTCTGTCGACCCAATCTCACCTTCTAAGCGAAAGCATCGAGATAGCATGGACTCTATGGACACCAACCGAGCGTCTATCGGCAGCGAAGATAGAAGTCCGTTTGAAAATGCATTTGACGAGCAGGTGGAACAGGCAGAACTGGAGATGGCAGACATGTCGGGGGGCAAGTCGGAGTATGTCAGGGGCTCTGACGCTGAGGATAAATTCGGGCCTCTCGAAATCCCACCGACTACACTTAATCGTGATCCAGCTCAGATGACGATTGAATCTGCAACTCTTACGCCAGACACGCTAGCGGCAGACGAGAGCGAAGCACATAGGCCAACCCCTTCTGAAGACAGCCAAACAGACGACGTAGTGAACAAGATGGCCGAGGCTCAGGTGGCTAAGAGTCCGGAAATGCAAGAGCGAGTTCGGCCGCCGTCACTGATACAACCACCTTTGGGGAACGACACTGGGAGAGATCTAAATATGGACATGGAGATATCTGATATCCAGGAATAGATGTCTAGAAAAGGGGTCTTAGAAGGCATAATTACATGGGCACGTCTGATTTGCCCGCCAAATGAAAACGAAGACGGAAGAGAGGCAAGGAGGACAAGTTTGTCTTGAGGCTTTTGGGAAAGAATTGATGATTGGAGGAGGCTACGGACTGGTGTAGAGGTCGTTTGTATAGGGAGCTAATCGTGGACTGCCAATGCACCACTTTCAGTGGGCACGATAGCGCAAGATTTTTGAATGGCATTGTTGGACTTTTGGCGCTGAGATCCTCACTTTTAAGTGAGATTGGACTCAAAACTCGGTTACAGCGGCGAAGCAAAGGATTACTATTAGTAGCCAGTCTTGTTATTTAACGATTAACCTCTATCTTAAATTCATTCTGATACTATCCCCTAGAATATTAATCGTGCGGCTGTCCAATTCTAAGAGCTTGGTGTTGCAGTGCTTGATCTCGTGAGCACTCGCAAGTTGGGCATAGGCCAGTTTAGACATGGAAGCTTCTAGAAGCTTCCACGAGACGGACAATTTTGGCCGGCCACAAGCTTGCACACGCAATGATTCAAAATTGTACTTGAGGGTTGAAGGCTGTAACTCTACGGATATTGCTTGCCTTGGTGTTTCGGTTAGCTGCTTTAGTGCAATGTTTGTTGTTTCTCCTTTGCTATTCCGAGTTGCATCAAGGCTGTTACCGAGTACCAGTAGGGCATCAAGTGCTGCAACATGTAGGTATCTACACATTTGGGCCTGACGTAACGTACAGGGATCATGAAAGGTCCATGCACCCAGGGATTTCATGTACTTTAGCAGACGAATGGAGGATGCAGGGGCAGAAAGAGGATGATGTCCATTCAAATCCCTTTGACGGGTGGCTGGGATTGAGGCCTCATTGGATTTGATAGACAGCGCATCAGGGAGTTGGGTTTGATGGAGGTTGACGGGTCATTGCCAACTGGAGCTTAGTGCTGCCAGCGAGCTGTTTAGGGCCCATGTTTAGTGGGCGTGATTGATCCCTGCAGCGTGGGGCGAAGCGGGTGGTGCTCAAGGTTGATTTAGGTTCCAGGTTGACGTTTTTTGGCGGAGTGAGAATGAAGGTGTTGATGTGGGTGGATGGATGTTATGGATGGATAGATTCAGTGTGTACCTGGTGGGAGACAAGATGATAACATGAGGGGAATGGAACAAGAGAATAGGATCTGAGGTAGAAAGACGAATGAAAAGGGGAAAAGAAAAAGAAGCCCGGGAGCTTGTAAAGCGTATCATCTCATGGCATGACACAAAAAGAGAGCATCACCTGCCCATCCCCGGACCGCTTGCAAGAGGCGACCTGAGCAAGTCACCTGCTGCCAATAGATTCCCCTGTGCTTCGTAAGTATGTACCAGACCAGAGACAAAAAGGGGATCAATATATGCCATCTCTGCCTCTCTCTTCTTCCCTCTTGGACCCTTTTTCTTCTTCTCACTGTTTGGCTCCAGTATCTGGCATTAGCACCTGTTGTGTGCGTTGGCCTGCCGTAGGTTGATGCATCTGCAGCTGCAGCGTTTCCGCATCACATCACATTCATCTTACATGACAAACCCCCCTCTTTTTACTTGCTTTAATACGGTTATTGGCTCGACGGCTTTACAATTCAGACGTGTGCAGGCACTAAGACATATCGACTACTAGAGGTTGTCTTGCTGCAGACGTTATCGTACCAGCACGGCTTATATAGCACCAGACAGACCCCTCGTGCAGCTGGTCTACTTCTACCTATTAATCTCAACTATCACCACGGCTACTTATTCTTCACTTCTCCGACCGTTGTCCATTGGCTGCCTAGCATCAACTCAAACCAGCATTCAGGCCTTTGTCCGCCCTGGCTGTGCCGATCAAATCAACCGTTGTCGTCTGATACATGTTATGTACTTGATCCCCCCCAGCTCTCGTGCGTCATAGCCGGTAGCGGGAAGGGAAGCTTCTACAAGGTCCCAGCAAAAAAGGCCAGCCCCACAACCGGCTCACCTTTGTGCTGTGGTAACCTGACCAGGCCTGAATATTAGTAGCAGCGAGGCTTGCTCTCACGCTCACGCTCACTTCTCTCCCAGTTTCCCCTCCATACCAGAATTCCTTGACCGATCTTTCTTTTTCTTCTTTTCATCTTCCATACCTTTACCATTTCACACACACTCTCTACAATTCGACCCCCCCATTGCGATAGCATCATTTGTTGCCTGCTTCGCCTCTTTATCCAATTTACGATTCTCAGCACCAGCGTTACGTCTCGTGAGGCTCTCGTCTTACAGTCGATTAATCGCATCAAATACTGTGAATCTGCCGTGGCAGCAGCTGCCGCTGGCCCCCACCACTGCTAGAGAGCACGCACGCCCGACCAGTTCGTCATCATGGTCAAAGAGACCAAGCTCTACGATACCTTGGGTATCAAGCCCGAGGCATCGCAAGACGAGATTAAAAAAGGATACAGGTATGTAACCATCTATTTCGCTCATTGATTTCCTTTCTCTCGCGCCCAGCTTTTTACTCCCATCCTTTGTCGTCATACTTGGGTAAAGCTAGGCTGGCGGGTGGCAATTGGCCGCCGACGACCATTCGCATGCTACTCCCCACACAGCTTTGCCGCCCAACCAGCCAATTCGAAACCCACGCAAAAAAGTGAAAAGAAGAGAAGCTAACCACAATGCGTACAACAGAAAAGCTGCTTTGAAGTGGCACCCTGACAAGAACAAGGACAACCCCAACGCCTCGGAAAAGTTCAAAGAGTGTTCACAAGCCTACGAAATCCTGTCCGACCCGGAGAAGCGCAAGATCTACGACCAGTATGGCCTCGAGTTCCTGCTGCGGGGTGGTGCCCCTCCACCGGAGGGCGGTCCAGGGGCCAATCCATACGCGGGAGCAGGCGGCATGCCTGGAGGCTTCAGCGGCTTCGATTTCGGAGGCATGCCGGGAGGAGGCGGTGCCAGAACTTTCCATTTCAGCACAGGCGGCACCAAGGGGTACAACTTCATGAACCCTGAGGATCTGTTTGCAGAGTTTCAGCGCAGCGGAGGAATGCACGGCGGCGGCGGCGGCCACGACGATGATGACTTTAACTTCTTTTCTTCCTTCGGCGGTGCGGGCGGTCCGCGGTCAGGTCGGACAAGGACAAGATCCGGCTTCGCTGAGCCACCACAGAGGAATCGCGAGCCGACGCCCGAGATTACCACCGTTGAGCGGCCATTAGCTCTGACTCTAGAGGAGCTATACAATGGAACGACGAAGAAGATGAAGATTAAGCGCAAGACATTTGATGAATCAGGCAAGCGCGTGCAAACAGATCAGATCTTGGAGGTACCCATCAAGCCAGGGCTCAAGAAGGGTTCCAAAATCAAGTTTAATGGAGTTGGCGACCAGGTGGAGGGTGGTAGACAAGATTTGCACTTTATTGTCGAAGAGGTAAGTCAAGCGATTCCCTTACACACACCCCTCCCTACTATTTGACCGTCCTCTGAAGGCTAACCAATTGTTTGCAGAAAGAGCATCCCTTGTTCAAGCGAGAGGACAACGACATTGTGCACACCGTCACCTTGGACCTCAAGGAGGCTTTGACTGGATGGAAGCGGGTAGTCGCTACAATCGACGGCAAGCAGATCAGCATAGACAAGGGCGGCCCAACGCAACCCGGAAGCGAAGATCGGTACCCTGGATTGGGCATGCCCATGACAAAGAAACCCGGGCAACGAGGCGATTTCATTGTCCGCTACAGGGTCAACTTCCCGTCAACCTTGACGCCAGAGCAAAAGACGCAGCTAAAGGAAATTTTGTAAGATTGGAATTAGACAATCTACAGGCGCTTCCTTCCAGCAAGGCTTGAAACAATTAAAAAAAGAAAAAAGGGAAAAAGAAATTACCACACATAACGACAGAGGGCTTGGTATGCGGGACATGAACAGGACCTCAGAGAAACCAAGTCGCATGATCCTTTTGAGAAGGCTGGGAATGAATGTCCGCGCAGTCAGGCACAGTCCCGTCTGTCAAGCATACATGCCGCGGACGACGACAATGAGGAGCTGGCGTGTTTTCTTCTTCTTCTCTTTATGTTTTTTCTTTGGCCACCTTTGTAATGTCAAGAGGAATTGACAAGGAGTAGAGGCGTTTTAGGGATGAATTTCTGGCAGAGTTTCAGCACGCGGAGGATTTTTTTGTTGGCACGAGTAAGACGATAGCATCCAGGCCTTTGTGATTGAGGAATTGCGGGAGATTTATACATTATGTTTAAGTTGGTCGATGTAGCGACACAACACTCGATTGATAGCGGTTGAAAAGAATTGCATTGCTTTTAGCACCCATAATTGCGTCTTACCTAAAGGTAGTTTCTGTATACATGATTACTCTATAGTTACTAGCTGTTGTAAATTTAGGGGTCCTTTTGGCCATGTAGCCCTCGTAGATTAATTAATGCTTCTGAGTGCAAAACCTCGTTCATAACCGCCTTAATGATTTGGGCGATGAGCTGTTCAAAAGCTCTTACATACTGTGTCTCGGTCTCAGCCACCCGAGGCGCCGTCTCTGGTCGCGTTCCAAGACGTGGTCACGAGCAGCCAAATAGCATGACGAGAATTCCAGTTAGATAGGATTATTCGGTTATTCATTGGCTCAACTAGGCCGTTGCTGACATTGATATTAACATGAACATGATGCGCGTTTAATAACGCGAACAAAGTGACAATGTGAGCCTGGTTTATCCGTACGGAGCGACGAATCATTTTAGCATGGGGGAATTGGGGGGCTGCTAACATGGTTCAAGGAGGGGCGATGACGACACTGATGACCCGCGGAGGGGGAGGGGTAAAAAACGGGAAACGAAGCAAGGCTGGGATGGGATTTGATGGGAATAATTGGGGAGTGGTGATTGGGGAGAGGAGAAGGGCTAGGAGGACTAGACAAGGGGGGATTTCGATTGTTTTGGATCAATGTTGGAATGGGGGAGGAAACAGAATTATTAGGAGGAATATTGGTAGTAGGGGAGAATACTGAGTATAAGGTACTTATTACTGTAAATGGGCTGAGTTACTTGATTTGGCATGTGAAGGAAACCAAGTAATGATGATTCAATTGTGCGTCTGGCACTTTCTGGTGAGACGGGGCTGACTGCTGAAATCCATCTCGGCATCGCGCCAAGAAACAAGATTTGGCGGAGGGATATCCACTTGCTGCAATGTGTTTTGACATGTCTGGATGCCCTTTTTGACTCGGGGTTTCACATGAGGTAATTGTAACGGCCTTTCATGCGTACCTGTGCCTGTTTTCTAAGCGGCCTGCCATGTGGAGAGCTTAATTGGCCTGGCTTACTCGTACTTGGGTTGATCTTTCGTGCCTTATATACTTGAAGCCGTCTCCCGGATTCTCTCGTTATTTCCTTCCTCCTTTTCTTCTTCTTCATACATTCGACTAGTAAACGCTTCACTGTATTCTATTTCTCTTCTTCTTCCTTTCTTCTGCTTCTCTCTTCTCCTCTCCTGGATATAATACCCAACCATTTCATCAAGATGCCTGAAGTAAGCCAACTCTCTCCTTCAGATTCTACCAATTCCTCTCTCCGTACTTCTGCAGCAGCTAACCTCTTCCTCTCCAGATCAAAGCCATCCTCTTCGACTGCGACAACACCCTCGTCCTCTCCGAGGAGCTCGCCTTCGAAGCCTGCGCAGACCTCATCAACCAAATCTGCGCCGAGCGCAACGTCCACGTGAAATTCACCGGCGAGACCCTCATCCAGGAATTCGTCGGCCAAAACTTCCGCGGCATGCTCACGACGCTGCAGAAGACGCACGGCATAGACATTGCGCCCGACGACCTCGAAAAGTACGTGCTGGCCGAGGAGGACGCCGTCATCGCCAAGCTCAAGGCCGCGCTGAGGCCCTGCGTCGGCGTCGACGAGCAGCTCGAGAAGCTGGAGCAGAGCGGCAAGTACCAGCTGGCGGTGGTGTCGTCGTCGGCGCTCAGGAGGGTGCGCGCGAGCATTGAAAAGGTTGGGCAGGACAAGTACTTTCCTGGGGACGTGGTGTTTTCGGCGGCGACGTCGTTGGAGAAGCCGACGAGCAAGCCTGATCCTGCTATTTACTTGCATGCGCTCAAGGTGTTGGGCAAGGCTGCTGGTGAGAGTGTTGCGGTTGAGGACAGCAAGAGTGGTACGCTGAGTGCTACGAGGGCGGGCATCAAGACCATTGGGTATGTCGGTCCGTATGCTGATGATAAGAAGGAGGAGATGGAGGGCGTGTTGCGGAATGCGGGCGCCGTGGTGATTATGCGCGATTGGAGCGAGTTCCCGGCTGCTTTGGCCAAGATTGAGAAGGGCGAGGTTTAAAACTTGGCTTTGTTCTTTTCTTTTTGTTTATTCTTGCATGGGTTTGCCTTTTGAAAGGGCGTGGAATTTGGGTTCTTTTGCTTGTTGGCTTGGTTCATACAGGAGACTAAGACGGAGACACCAACATGGCTAGATATGATTAGATATGACGGAACGAATTGACGCTTCTTGAGACTATAAACTAATTCAAAGGCACATGGATATTTGCTTGATATATATCATGTATGTCATGTATTCCAATTACACGGATGTTCGCTATAAATCAACCCCCACGCTAATTCCTCCAGTCCATCAGAAAGCTGTTCACGCTCTGTAGTGTGCTTCTGCTCGGATTCGCCTCCGGATACACCGTCATGATCGCTCCGAGCCTCATCTTGACCAACGTCTTGGTAAACGCCACCTTGTCGTCAGGCACGCGGAAGCGGCCCTCGTCGTCGAAGAGATAGCATGAAAGTGCCAGGGCGACGCCTACGGAGAGATCCTTGCCCGAGTCGCAAGCTACGATGACCTGAAGCAGCTCAGCCTTACTTGCTACATCTGATTCTTTAGTTTGCTGGTGGTTCTGGAGGAAGCGGGTTGCGAAGGAGCATATTTCGGTGAGGGCTAGACGGAGGTTACGGCTGGCGGTTTTGTGTTTGCCGAGGCCGACGCGGAGGAGCGTTGGGGAGAGGAGCCATGTTTCTTTCGGGGTGGGAGTTTCTGTGAGGAGGATGAGGCATTCGTTTGACTGTTGCTGTTGTGATGGAGGGGTTGTTGGCGATGAGAGATCGAGTGGTGATATGGCGCGGACGGAGAGATGTGATGTGAGTTGCTTTCGAGGAAGGGTAGCTGGATTTGCGTCGCCGGAGGGAGCGGACTGGCGTTGTGCTTTGGCTTCTTCTACTAGCTTGATAATGAGGTCGGGGGCGTCGGCTTCTGAGGCGGAGAGAAAGGTAGATACGTTGGCCCAGAAGACGTCTGGGGTGAGGCCTAGAGCCCAGTTCTCGGTGTCGTCTCCTGCGCCTTGGATGTAGCCTCCTTCGTCGACCTCGCTACCGACGACTCGTCTACTGGCTGTACAGCAAATGACAGGTCGGTATTCCTGGAATATGACCCCTTGGTCTTGGTCTTGGTCTTCATCGTCGTCATCATCTGAGTCTGGGGGAGAAGGGAGAGAGGAGTCTTGTGTGATCCAGAGGGGACGAAGAGGTTTTGTGAGAGACTTTGGGAGAGTGAGGTTGAGTTCTTTGAGAGAAGATAGGAATGTGGGTATGAGAGCGGTGATTTGAGAGTGTGTGGATGCAGGGAGGTAAGGGGGAAGGAAGAGGTTGGAAGAAAGGGGGTTGTCTGGGAGGAGCGCCATGTTGAGAACGGTGCACCATATTGGGATGGTGGTTGAGAGGGCATCGGGCATGCCTGGATTTGAAGAGTTAGTATGATGTATGGCTTTGATAATGAGTGAGATAGGAGATTTCTCAGGGGGTGATGGGAGGACTTGCGTTTGCCGCGGCGAGTAGAGTCTACAATGATGATTCTATTAAAGTTGATGTCAGCATGAGATGTAAACCACAGCCACTTGAGGGTTGGAAAGAGAAAGCAAGCAACATACCCGTCATTCTCCTCAATCATGTCAATCAGATGCAGATTCAGCCTCCTAGTACTGAACTTCCACGCCCGCTCATGTCCATCCGTGCTCTTAAAGTACGCGCTGCCGTCTTTCCTGTCCGGCGGGATGTACCAGCTGCCACATCGTTCATTCGCCACTAGCGGCCTCTTTTGCCTCTTGCGCTTCTCTGGACCGAAAGTCAAACCAGACTCCGAAGGAGAAATATAGGTGGAAAATGAAGAGGCCACTTGGGCGACGAAGGCCGCGTCGGCGTGGATGGACTTGAGGCGGTTGTGAGGCGTGAGGGTGCTGCGGCGGAGTTGGGTGAGGAGGCTGGAGATGGAGGGCTGGTTGGAGAAGAGGTCGTCTGAAGACATTTTGTGTTTATCTATTTAATTGATTGAGTGGGATATAGGCAAAAAGAAGGTTGAATGAAAGAAAAGGATTGTGAGTTTGATATTGAGTTTTTGTATATAGTTTGCTGTGCTAGTGGTGGGTTCATGATTTTTTCTTAGCATCTTCACATGTGTGTGTACCCACATTGAGCTATGAATATGAAGTATACAATTAGCAGCGAAAAAGCACAGCAACATTTATATACAGCGAAAGAAATAAGTTTGTATCCTTTCAAGTATTTATTTAACTATTTTTTTTATAACTTTCATTTCATCTAGTCATTATTTTGGTTGCCATACAACTCATGTCTCTACACCAACTTCCACTGGCCATTCTCAACCACAATCTTAATCTCACGGCCCTCATCGATACTCCTTCGTCCAGCCTCCAGAATAGCTGTCGTCGCAATGGTGTTGTTCAGAGTAGGCAGACCCTTGGCATCCAGGTCAGCCGGTGTAGCCCTGCCCTCATTGACCGCGCGGCAGCCATCAACAAACTTCTCAATGGAAATGTAGCCATAGCCCGTCTGGCCGTTGAAGTTGCCGTCCTCGTCAGGAGCGTAGCGCATGTAGAACGGGTTGAACCACTGCAGCTGGCCTGCGCGGTCGTCGGCAACGTCGTAGCCTCGGTGGGCCTGGTCGACGCGGATCTCGCCCTCCTTGGCCAGGTAGTGGAAGTACTGGTTGGTGTGAATGCCGGCTCGCTGGGGCGCTGTCCACGAAGAGGTGTAGACGGCAATGGCGCGCTTGTTGGGCTCGTCCTTGCGCTCCCATGTGACCAGCAGGGAGATTGTGTCCTCGGTCTCGTCGACGCAGCCCAGGCTGGTGGCGACGCCCTTGGACGAGGTGGCCGAGACCTTGGTGGGCAGGTAGCCGCGCTGCTGGACCATGGAGTCGCAGATGTCGACGTGGTGGCTGTTGAGGTAGTAGGAGATGTCGGACTCCTTGCCGGCCCAGGACTTGAACGTCTCGAGCTGCGACTTGGGCTGCGACATGTATGAGTAAAAGTAGTTCCAGTCGCCCAGGGTCTGCGCCTTGAAGCGGGCATCTGAGTAGGCGGGGTCGAAGCGCTTGTGGTGCTCGATGAAGACGTAGACGCCCTTTTCGGCGGCCTTTTGGGCCAGCTCCAGGTGGTGCTCCAGCAGCTTCACGGCGGGCTTGGTGATGAGGACGTGGATGCCGCGCTCGATGGCGTACAGCGCAATGGGGAAGTGGGTGGGATCGGGGGTGAAGATGGTAATGGCATCGCCAGGCTTGAGTTGGTCAATGGCAGACTTGTAGGCGTCGGCGTCGACCTTGTCGTTGGCGGGGAATGAGTCGAATGAGGTGTCTAGGTTGTTGTAGACTTGGGTGATGTTCTTGTTGAGATGCTCTCCTACAACGCGGCGAGTTCACAGTCAGTCTCAATGTTGGCCTGGAATCATCTTCAATGAGCTTGTACGTACGAATAGCGGGAAACTTGGTGCCATTGACGCCAACCATGCCCAGCTGGCCGACTTTGCCTCGTCGTCGCAGGTCGAAGAGGGTGAGGCCAACAACGCCCACCTTCTTGTCGGATCCAGAGGCGCCACCGCCAACAAAGCCGGTGGTGTACTCGCCGGTACCGATCTAGATATTTACAGTCAGTCACTCAGTACAGAGACATGTTTTGTAACCAGTTTCCAGCCGGGACTCACCATCAACACATTGAGAGGGGTCGCCATTGTGAGTGAGTGTGTCTTCAAAATGTCTCGGTGAATGCGAAGGGCTGAGTATCTTTGTGAGATGGAGAGAACAGAGACACGCTGAGATGACGAGAAGGGTTATGAAGGCGAAATGAGAAGAGAAGAAGAATCTAGCATCGAGATTTTAAAGACTCGAAAAGAAAAAGATCATCTACAGCCTTGCCGAGTCGCGTTTCTCATGCCAGCTTCCGAGTTGGTGACATGCTTACGGAGGAATTGAGGGGCATTGGCGGGGCAGCAATTGGAGGGATAAATAAAGGCCGTGGAGCAGCATTCAGTTGCTCTTCGGACCCTCATTTTCGTGGGATTTGCTTAGTTCAAAATGTACGAATTAATTGACTACATTGTGTGACCTTGATGGATGCATATACATGATGCAGAGTAAGAGAAATAGCTTATTGTTGTCAGGGGTTTGTGCTTGTTTGAAGCATGATCCATGCTCGACTTATACAATTGAAGCATCTCCATCTGCTAAGTCTCGGGATTCACTACCCCGCGCTGCATTTACGACCCCGCAGTCTTGGAGAAAATGTCCAGGATACAGAGCATTGCATTGAGTTCAAGTCAGCACCCAATGCCCAAACATGTAGTCACGGGTATTCCTCATATCCCGCTGCCTGGACTACTTCACCTCTATCACTTTACTGCCAGTCAGCTGTCCGTGCTCCTAAAATCGGCCTGAATAAACCCGACGGACATGATTCAACATCTCCAAAAACAACAAAAAATTATATAGCCGTACTACCGACGGATGGATCAAACTAACCAAGTACAGGTACGGCGGAGCGGGTTTGGCTTCTCGCCTCTATTCCTGTGAATGGTGGGATATACCTAAAATTGAAATATCCACCAATCAGATGAAGCATTCACGCCCATGCCGCCATCTTCATTGTACATGTATCCTCTTCCCCAGCATCTCCATCGACTCAGACCGGAACAAGTTGCCTTATATATCCACTACCAAGAGCCGTTGCAATATTGACCCAATGCTGCCCGCTCACCACGGCTCCAGCTCACTAAATCTCACCCATTCCATCGCCGTCTTCGGATAGCAGCTCTTGAGTCGGGGTCAGTCGGCCGAGCTACAGCATGGAGATCGGAGCCCTTCGGTCCCTCCGAAACATGTGCCCATGAGTAGAGGAGAGTGTCATGTCTGTGGCTATAGACGGCTATAATTTGTGCCCGAACACGCAACTCGTGCTTGTATTGGTTTATAAAGATTGGATCCATCCTTTTAGGAATACAAATCCAATAATCTCCTTCTTGTCTCCTTGTCTCCTCCATAAACGTGTTTCTCCATCCTTTCCCCTCTCCGTGTTGTTCATCCTCTCCATTCTGTTTGCGTTCCTCCTTTGATACCCTCACCAAAGTCTCACTACACACATCCCAACCTCACAATGGCGGCTCCTGCTAAATCGTTGCCATGCGGCATCTACGCCCCTACCATGACCTTCTTTGACCCCGTCACCGAAGATCTCGACATCCCCACCATCAAGAAGCACGCCGAGCGACTCGCCAAGGCCGGCCTCGCTGGTCTCGTCATCATGGGCTCCAACGGTGAAGCCGTCCACTGCACAAGAGAAGAGAAGATTGCCGTCGTCAAGGCCTCAAGAGAAGCTCTCGACGCCGCCGGCTTCCAGTCCACCCCCGTCCTGTTTGGAGCCACCGAGGGCAGCGTCAGAGGCACCATTGAGCTGTGCAAGCTCGCAGCCGGAGCCGGAGCCGAAGCTGCTCTGATCCTGCCTCCGTCATACTACCGCGCCCAGACCGACGAGGAGTCCATCTACAACTACTTCATTGCCGTTGCCGACGAAAGCCCCATTCCCATCATCCTGTACAACTACCCCGGTGCTGTGTCCGGAATCGACATGGACAGCGACCTGCTCATCAAGCTGGCCCAGCACAAGAACATTGTCGGCACCAAGTTCACCTGTGGCAACACCGGAAAGCTCACACGCGTTGCTCTCGGCACCAACGCCAAGACTCCCTTCCAGGAGGGCTCAGGATACATGGCCTTTGGCGGCATGTGCGACTTCACTCTGCAGACGCTCGTCAGCGGTGGTAGCGGCATCATCGCCGGTGGTGCCAACGTCATGCCTAAGCTGTGTGTCAAGGTCTGGAACTCGTATGCCGAGGGCAACAAGGAGGAGGCCGAGAGGCTGCAAAAGATTCTCAGCCGTGGTGATTGGCCCTTGACAAAGGCTGCCATTGCCGGCACAAAGCAGGCGATTCAGAGCTTTTATGGATATGGAGGATACCCTCGTCGGCCGCTTAAGCGCTTGGAGCAGGCTCGCGTGACGGCCATTGAGGAGGGCATCAAGGAAGCAATGGAGGTCGAGAAGTCTCTGTAATTATTGGGATATGTATATATAGGTATGTAATAGAAGAAAAAAAGATAATTTTGATATAACTCGGTGTCAAGTGTATTTTGTATTCTATCACGATCTATGAAATAAGAACTGCTAGCGTTTATATGCACGTCGCCCAACTTTTATTTTTCACCAGCCACGCTTCGCTCAACCACCAAATCTACAATCTTCGCAATGGAAGAGCCGCCCATGATTTCAAAAACAGAAAGCGTAGCCCCAAACTCCCGTCCAAGCCAGTTCCTCAAATCAACAGACATGAGAGAATCAACACCATAGTGCGACAGCGTCTTGTTAGATTCGACATCATCAGATGAGATGGACATGGCACGCGCCAATCTGGCCGCCAGCGCACGAAGCACAATGTCGCCGCGCTCTGACGAATCCGAGGTCTGTTTGAAACGAACACCCGCTGCCGCTTCCCCGTTGCTATTTGCGCCGTTGGCGGCTGCAGCGCCAGAGTCGGCGACGAAGGAGAAAGGGGCAAACAGCGGCCGGTCCAGGAGCTGTGGAGGGGTGCGGCCTTTGATGAGGAGATCAGCGGGAGTATTCAGTCCCAGGAGGACTTGGCCATTGGCCTGAGCCACGGTCTGGGAGAGCGGAGAGTTTGGATCGCAGTACATGGTCAAGGCGGCGAGCAGCTCAGTGTCTTCGATCTGCTTCATATCCTCGAGGGATTGACGCTGTCGTTGATAAGCGCTGTTCTCAGCAACGATGCCGACGTTACGCATCCAGCCGATATCAAGAGAAAGCGCAGACTGGCCGTGTGCAAGACGGTATTTCACGAGAGCATCTTGGTATGTGCATCCTCCAGAGTAATTGGCACTGGCCATCTGGCCAATGACACCGGCAATGGAAGACAGCATGATGAAGAAATCCAGATCCTTAGGCAGGAAGCGGTGCAGATTCCAGGAAGTTTGAGCCTTAGAGCGCATGGTCAAGTTCCACTGCTCAAAAGTCATGCTGCTCTGGAAGACGGCATCTTGAAGTACCATGGCCGCGTTGATACAGCCTTTGATGGGTGGCATGGTACGGCAACACTCATCTAGCGCATCTGAAAGATCTGCTTCCGATGCTACGTCGCATTTAGGCGTCACAATCTTAACGCCCCGAGCTGTCAGTTCTTCTACCACTTCTTGGGCAGCCTTGGACGCAGCTCCTGATCGTGATGGGATAATGAGATTCTTTGCACCATTGTCAACCATCCACTTTGCGATGGCTCGGCCGAGGCCTCCGGATCCTCCAGCAATTATGTAGGACGCGTTTGCGTCAAACTTCCATGACTGCTGATCTTGGATGAATTTCTATTTGACAATTGTTAGTATGCTAAATGATTACTCATTTGTAAAGGGGCATCTACTTACCGGAACTACATCCTCAGCTTGCGGCTTGATGATGATACGGCCAGAGATTTCACTCTTCTGAAGTTCTTCGAAAGCTCCTTCAACTTCTGATGTATTGAAACATTGAAGCTGCGTGGGCTGAATGTGCCCTTGCTCCATGAGCTCTATCGATTTCTTCATGAGCGTACCAATCGTTCTCGGGTTCAAATCAAGTACATCAATGACAGAGAAGCTGGTGTTTCTGTCAAAGGTGCCAATAGAAAGAGTGCTATTGGCATCACGAGTATGGCGGCTGATATCAAGGAATCGTCCGCCAGCGGCCAGGCACTCGTAAGAAGCCTGGACAATGTCCTCGCCGGCAAGCTGGTTGAAAACAACATCCACGCCATACTCGCCAGTCAACTGCATCACAGCTTGAGTGAAATCAATGCTGGCACTGTCCAAAATGTGGTCTTCGGATAGACCCATGGTCTTAATGAGAGCCTCTCGCTCCAAGGGGGTTGAGAAGGTAGCAATGATTTCGGCACCTTGCATCTGGGCAATACGCACAGCAGCCTGTCCCACGACACTAGCAGCTTTGTGAATGATAACCTTTTCCTCTGCTTCTAAACGACCAACGTTGATCAAGGCATGATAGGCCGTCATGGATGGGACGAGCATGGATGTGGCTACCTCATACGACATCGCTTCTGGAATCTTATAGACGGCCTTTTCGTTTCCTCGGGGATACTGTCGCATGCACCCGGGCGCCACCATGCAGACACGATCGCCGATTTTGATAGAGGCATCACAGTCACGTCCAACACGAGTAACAAGACCAGCACATTCAGCTCCCAGTTGAAGGCCATGGTGGAAATCCTGACGGTCCATGACAGTTTGAAGATCTTTTTGGCTGAGACCCCAGGCTTTGGCATCTATCTCCACCTCATTCGGGCCCAAGTCAGCATCATGCTTTGCATCACGTACAAATCGTAGTGTGTCCAGAGCACCATGGGTTCCAATAGAGAGCTGTAGAGCAGGTCCGTCGTACCACGCTTTATGTTGTAGCTGGCGAGATGTCAAAGAAGCAAGTTTGTCGTTTCCGGATACATCCTCAATTGCCCTCCCGGTCATCAAAAGTCCGTCTCTCACAAGGTATTCGAGCTCCTTGGACGACGGAGATTCAAAGCTAGCACGGAACGTTTTTGCAATAAACTGTGCCGTCTTGAGAGAGTCCACCTTGCCTTCGATGGAAAGCGAAATGATATGGCTATCAGCCTGCTCGGCTCGAATAGCGCGGAAGAAGCCTTGCATTATACCGTAGCTGGCGTAATCTTCGCCGTCAATGGTGCTGGCAGTTGCCCAGAGAAGCTTAGTAGTGTTTCCCATAAGATACTGGAGACACTTGAAGCTTTCTTCACTGAGCTTAGAGAGCAGCGGTTGGTTGTGAACTTCAGCGATACAGACGACGACATCGTCTGGAGTTACGTCGCTAAGAGACTGGGAAAGCTCATCGAGTGAGAAAGCACAAATGCTCAAAGCCTTGGTGCCTTCGGGATCCAATTCTTTCTGCACAAGCTCAGCAAGCCGAGTTTGTCGGTAAGACTTTTGCTCATCCACAACAATAATGAGCTTTCCAGAATTGATCTCAGGGGCCAACTTGGGCTCTTCGACCGCAGTTGAGATGAGGATGCTCATAATATGGCACGAATCGCTCTTGAAATCCCGAAGAATCACATCGTTGCCTGAAAAGCCATTGTCTCGCAGGCACTTATCCCACAGATGCTCAGGGACTGCCGCAGAATGAGGTCTCCATTCCTCTCGAGCTACCCACCAGCCAGGTACCAGACCAGCCATGAAATTCGTGGCGATATCATCAGGGTTGATGACCTCGAGAAGGATGAGACGGCCTCCAGGCTTCAAAGCTCTACGGACGTTGCGAACAGTTGCCTCCAGATAAGGAGTTGCGTGGAGCACACTCGCGGCAACAACGATGTCGTAGGATCCGGTCTGGAAGCCTTGGTCCTCAATAGGCTTGTCCAGGTTAAACGTCTTAAAGGTCAGACGACCCTGGGCCTTGAGATGGGGCCATCTATCGCCTGCTCTCTCAAAGAACATTGGGGATATGTCGGTGTAAGTGTATTCAGCGAAACTGGAACCTCCAGTTCGCTCCTCACGCTGCTGCAGAAGAGACAGGACGTGGCCAGTCATACCACCAGTACCGGCACCCACTTCCAGAATTCGCTGTGCCGGAGTCTCGTGGGAGACTAGATCTAAGATTGTACCTAGACGACCGTCCTGGCACAGCTTCTGGAAGAGGTCAGCATAAAAGATCTCTGCTTGATCCGACTCGAAGACGACTTGAAGCGGGTCGATCTCTCCTGTGAGAATCTGAGGGAGCTTTCGTGCACAAGTTGTGTACAGCTTCCAAGCTGGTAACACCTCTTCGACCTCAATAAGCCGAGCTTCTAGGTCTTCATCGCTGATATTTTCCCCGAGAAGTCTATCCTCGGGAGTCATATTGCTAACATGATGCTCCATCCACTCAACGTGACGAGCCAGGGCGTCGGGAATCTTGGCACGATCCAGTCTCTGAAGTACGCGAACGGAAACGAGATCCAGAGCTGAGCAAATCTTGGCATGATTTCTCACCACGGTTGTTTCATCTCTCTCAGATGGATCTGCCTTGCATACAAGAGACAGCTGCTGTGGTTCAAGCAAGCTAATTTGAGGTTTCCACTCAGTGCTGTACAGCAATTTCTTGTCTTTCGACGCAGTTTCGTTCGAGACAGCTGCTGTGATGGCCTGCTCGATTGTACAGAGAACTGTACCATCGTCAGCAAGAGCAGCGAGAGTTCCACGTTCGCCATGCCCCTGAGCATCTTCAAAAGCCACAGCCGAAGTAGATGTCGAGATCCATCGGATGGAGCCGGTGGACGGGGTCTGCCATTTTGGAGAAGATGCAAACCAGGCATCCATCAGGCGAATTGGAACGTTGGCAGCAAACTGCTGACCAGAGCTGACACGCAACACATGGAAAGCCTGATCAAGCACAGCAGGGTGCACCAGGCTGTTGGTTTTGTATCTATCCTTGGATACGTCGACTGAGGCTACAGCAGTGGTCTTTGCATCCCATCGTGCATCTTGGACGAGCTGGAACCAGTCGCCGTATTGCAAACCAACATCTGCGGCGTCGCGGTACAAGACAGCAGAATCAACCGGCCAGACGCATGATTCTTCAGCTTGGCTGAACCGCTTTCGAATCTTGCTATCGCTCAGCTGCCTGCGCTCGGCACTTGTTGACTCATTGTAATCAACCTGAATGGTGGCGCTGAAACATTTGACCCAACTCTCACGAGTATATGAAAAAATGTCAATCTCGAACCCTAGAGAGCCGTCTTTGTTCAGGTTCTTTTGCAGATCTACTGAGCGGAGGTGAACTTGGGTTTCAGTCCTATCCTCCCACGTATCCTGCACAAGTATAGGACTAATGAAATCGGCCTGTTTGACCAGGAAGCCTGAGACTTCACGATCACTGGGGACCATCTGTTGGACAGCCTCAATGGCCATGACAAGCATACCAGCTGCGGGATAGAGCGCTGTGTCACTGATCTTGTGGTGACCAGCCCACGGAACGGCCTCGACACTCAGGAAGTTCCTCCAGCGAGGAGCAAGAGGGTTCCAGTCAGATGCACGGGCTCCGAGAAAATCACCGTTTACCTTGCCTCGAAGCCTGTAATCCCGACTGATTCGAGACTCGGCCCAGTACTTTTGGGATCTGTCAAACGGGTAGTCGGGAGTATCGACTAGGAAAGCAGGCTTCCTTGCCAGTTCTTTAGACTCGACACCCGACTCCTGATTGACGGCAGAGATGGAAACACTATGCCCCAAACAGAACAGCTGTCCCACAAGCTCCAGAGTCGTCTGAATAGGCGGGTGTGATCGCTGTAGAGCAGCATGGTAGCGTATTTGCTGCTTCTTGTTTCCAGTTTGGCGGATAGTATCTTGGGCCACACGTCGCAACGCCGGGTGGGATCCAATCTCAACCAGATCAGTGATGTTACTCAGCCCAATCTTGACCTTTGACGGCTCTTGGGTGAGTAGTTGCACGGCATCCGTGAAGCGAACTGGAGAAACCATGTTGTTGACCCAATATTGAGCCGCCTTCAGAGCAGCCGGGCGCACAATTTTGCCTGAAACGGATGACACCATGGGAATAGCGCTGGCAACTTTGAGACCCTGGCGAGAAGCAGCCTCTAGTGATCCCATCCTAGTAATGTACTCTTCGGCAATGGCTTCCATTGCTGGTGAATGGTAGGCGACTCCAGTTTTGAGCTTTTGAGCAAAGATTCCATCTTTATCAGCCTGTGCCTTGATGGCATCAATAGCCGTTTCAGGACCTGACAATGTGCAGTTGAGAGGGCTGTTGATGCAAGCTACACAAACAGAGCTAACTTCGTCACCAATCGCAGCGAGATATCCTGGGACTTTCGCCTCGGTCAAATTGATGGACATCATTGCGCCAGGGGATGAAGCATTGTTAGCCTTGAGCTTTCCTGCAAGTTGACCCCTGAAATAGGAAACTTTGCAGGCAGATTCCAATGACAACGCGCCAATGGCGTACGCAGCGGCAATCTCTCCTGAAGAGTGGCCGACTACAGCCTTGGGAGCAATGCCAAAACTAGCCAGCAATTCCAACAGGGCAATCTGAATTGCTGTGGACAAGGGCTGGCTGTACTGTGGCAGGTCGATATTCTTATTGGAACGCAGTTCATCTGTGATGAGAAGAAGTTTGTTAGCCATATTCCACCGTAAGTCTCAATCAGCTGAGAAATAGTTCTCTTACCGAAGATAGACCATGTACATCCAAGGCTCTCGTAGATTTTATCAATCCTCTGGAGGGTTTCTGCGAAAACGGGATATTTCACAAGGTCCCATCCCATGTCTGTGTATTGGGCTCCCTGTCCAGTAAACACAAACGCCAGTGTTGCATCTGCTGAGCTTCTCATGGGCTTCGCGGTATCAAGGCCCCTTGTGCCATCTTGGCCATTTCCAATAATGGAGAAGCTTCTCCAGAGCATATGTGTCCGGCGAGCAGCCAACGTGTAAGCCAGGCGATCGAGCTTGATACGATCACCTACGATTTTCTCATTGTAGAAGAGCTCGTAATCGTGTATGGAGCGTTTGGTAGCCTGCTCATCTGCAGCAGACCACACAAGCAGCTTTGGAAGACGTTCTGTTGTAGAAGATTGTGAAGATGCTTTGGTATTCGCAGTCTTCTCGGAGTCAACGGAGAGCTCAGAATCTGAAAAGTCTTCCAGAGGGCCATCGATGATCGGCGATGACGGCGATACCAATTTACCAACTACATTCTTAGGAACTGTAACTGTGCAGTGATTGCCGGGTAAATCTCTCTCGCGCAAGTAATGCAGCGCATCGTCGATTACGACGTGGGTGTTAGAGCCACCGAAGCCGAAAGAGTTGACGGAGGCTCTGCGCAGGCCTTGGCTAGGCCAGAAGACGCTCGCAGTTGGGATCTAAAATCCATGCCGAATTAGAATTCTTCAGTGCTTATGACATTATTACTAAGAGTCAGAACGTACCGAGATGTGCCAGAAGTCTGCGTCTATAGCAGGGTTGATCTTCTCAAAGAGTGCATTAGGGGGAATTACGCCCCTCTCCAAACTCACTAGAGAGCAAATGTCAGCTATCAAGTAGACAAAATATCTTGCATGAAACAAATGACAACTCACAAACGACTTTCAGTAAACCAGCTAAGCCACTGGCACCTTCAAGATGGCCAATGTTTGATTTGACGGAGCCACTGCCGGTGAGCCGTGTTAGCAAAACAGCATCCTTGAAATTCAAGCAGCTAACAAATGTCACAAACTGAAAGGGGGGAAGATTAATGACTTACATGTACAGCGGCTCTTCCTGAGACCGGTATTTTCGGAATACTCTCCCTATAGCCCTTGCTTCAATCGGATCTCCCACAGGAGTTCCCGTTCCTGTATTAAGCGTAAGCAGCGATCTCTATTTTGTTTGTCTTCGTTTCAAGGTCCAGCTTACCATGTGCCTCAACGTATCGCGTCTCGGTGAGCGGAAGATTGGCTTGCTTGTAGACATGCTCAATAAGCTGCTGTTGGGCGTTCTGACTCGGCTGCGTCAAAATCGGAGTGTATCCATCCTGATTTGAGCCCGTGGCACGGATAACAGCCCTGATCATGTCACCATCTCGGACGGCTGCAGCGATTGGCTTAAGAACGACGGCAATGATGCCTTCACCCCTGGCATATCCACTCGCGCGGTGGTCAAAGCTGTAGCAGCGACTGTCCGGCGACAGGAAATTCTGGCTCGACAGCAGATGGAAAATGGCAGGGTCCAGCAGCAAGTTGGCTCCGGTAACAAGGGCCTATCAATGCAGAAAAATACGACTTAGCCGTTTTGCCTTTTTCAAGAAATTTCTTCGTGTTCATGGAAGCTTCTTCCGAACATTCCATTGCAGGGGGGCGGGCATGAACAGGGATCGGAGGTTGGATTTGATTGATTGACTCACACATGATGCATCGCCGCTACGCAATGTCTTACACGCCATATCCACTGCTACCAAACTACTGGAACATGCCGTGTTGACGTGAACGCTCGGTCCACGCAGATCGAAATACCAACTGACACGGTTGGGGATCACGCAGGAGACTGTACCACCGGTAATAGCTGTTCGCTCTGCGTTATCAGGATCCATTGCTGTCAACCTCGCATAGTCTTCTAACATGGAGGCGTGGAAGACGGCAGTCTGTGATCCCTTTAGGCTTTCAGTAGGGAATCCGGCTGTGAGAGTCACCGTTAGTATAACATATCACGAACATGATGTAGGAAAAGGCAGTAGAATGGCCGAAATAAGGAAGTACAAAGGCAAAAGAACATCACAGCTGTCTACTACAGGATTCACTCTCAAGGATATTAGGGATTTGTGTCTCTTACCTTTCTCAAAAGCCCGATATGAAGCCTCCAGAGTCAACCTTTGCATCGGATCCATGGCCGCAGCCTCCTTCGCTGTTACCGAGAAGAAGGGTGCGTCGAAGCCAGCAATATCCTCTGTGATGAAGTGTGCTCCCTTGGGGAAGGGCTATACAATTGCCAAGTCAAGTCAGCGATATATCAGCGTGAGGCGTTGAAAGCCCCGAGAGAACATGCACCAGCTTCTTACCTTGACTGGTTTTGTGTCCAAGAATGATTGTGCATTCATGCGAGACTCAGGCCAGCTGGTCATCAGATTTCGTCGATTCTCCAAGACGCCCCAGAAGCTCAAGTCATCATTTACATCTTGTGGGAGTCTAAAGGAGTATCCGACGACGGCGATGTCGCCGTTTCCTTGGTCAGGAATTTGGGATGTGGTTTGTGCCATTGTAGTAACGATGTTGATGTAGGTATGTAGTAGTGATAGTGATAATAGAAGGGATTGCTTTATACCAAGTGGTAATGACAAAGAACAATATGTTGAGCAACGCTGTTTCGTCTTGTGGGAGTAAAGGAGGATAAGTGCCTGCAGCAGTATGGAATGCTTGCTTTGGAGAACTCAAGGCAGGACTGGATGCCCTTTTTCTACTTTGCGAGTCCGTCTTCTTCAAGAGAGCGTCCCATTTTTGTAAAACATCCCCAGGAGGCTAAGTACACGAAGCGATTCTCAGGGCCCTCCTATCCCACCGAGATATCGCAAGATTTGCTAGTATGGGATCAAGCGATAACCTGAAATAGCCCCTATCGGACCCAGCCGGCGCAAAGTAACTCCCGAACGACGCTGACAAGCTTGAAAAAGTCCTCCTTGGCAGAGAGGTACTTGCTGTTTTCGGGGAAGATGGAAGACGAGGGCCGGATGGGTCTCTCGGTTACAACCAGGGAGTTCGGAGTAGTCTGTTACTAGTATGTAAAACGGTCAGTCAGTCTATCTCTCGTTCGATCAATGGGGCTCGTTTACTCTCACTAGTTCATGTAAATTGTTGTTGTTATATATTGTTGGTGTTGGTTTAAGGTTCTGTGAGAAGATGTTGGCCGTTGACTTGCAGTAGTGTCCAAATGTTGGTTCTCTTGGAACTTCATGCAAAGTCTATAATTTTAGAACGCACAGACTGCTGTTTAGATCAGCTGTCATCAAATTCATGCAGATAAAGATGACAAGAATGGCCCAGTAAACCGGACAGTCTCGATCACATCGTACCGTCCCAGTATTAGGGGTCAACCTCTTGGGTGGCTGGCAAAACTAGACCGAGCGTCCCACAAAAAAGGACGATATGGACCTGACGGGGGCAATGACCGGCGATAGAATGTGAGACTGTGTCAATGAATTGGTAACGAATCAATACGCGGATTGCGGAGTACAGACCGAATATCCTTCCCAGATCGCCGAATGTGAGTGTAGTCGAAACACTACCACTATTCCACTACAAGTAAATATGCCGCATTGGCAGGTCTGATCCGAAAATAAGGACCATTCTGGCGATTAGATGGCCAGTCGACTAGAGAAAGACGTGGACCCATATGCTCATACAATCGATCAGTACGCTGGTCACCTGTTGGTTCATACGCCTACCCAAAGTTCCCTTTGGAATCATACCAAGTCGGTTTGAATTACTACCAACGTTTGGTTGTCCCTGACTAGCTCGATTTTAGCGAAAGAACCAATTGCTAACCCTTGAATTCTTTTCCAGTCTCCTGATTGAGCAACCGCGCGTCCCTGATATACGGAATTCAAATACCGAACCAATTTCACGGAATCCCGCCAGAGTGATATGTAACATCGGCGCTCCATATTTCGGCCCTGGCAGCCTACCGCCCCCCTTCCATACTCGTACTCTAGATTTGCATCTGCAAGTGTCTAGCGTCAAACTGTTAGTCTGACAATTGTGAAGATTGCCCGGGACTAAGGCAAGCGGGAGTGAAGATCCCATCAACCTCATTCCAATTCAAGGAAGTGACTTGGTACGTTTGCAATCACTTCGTACTGAGCGGACCGCGAGCGATTCGGTCCGCGGTTGAACAAGTCTGGCAACATCGGTGTGGAAGACTGTAGGGCCGGCTTGCAAGGTTACCCCGGGACGTTTAGACGTTTAGCTCAGGATTTCTCCCCACCGGTAGCACCGACCCGTCGACACGGGAATCAGGATTAGGTCCAAATTCTCAAGCTGCTGTTCTCTCGGTGATCAAAGCTTGGAGCGGCACTTGTCTGCCGAGTTCATGGAGAGCCTCGGGGAAATACGGAGTACCAATTGGAGAAAGTGCTCACTTGGGCACGGATGGACTCTTCGTTAACATGTAAAGCAAGAGAAAAGATGTAAGAAATTGTTAATTATTTGTCTGCTTAGCAAAATACGAATACAATGTCCTTTCCGGCGTATTCTCTTGCTAATATGCACATGAAATGCCGTGCTGACAATTACTCGTCCCAAGTCCTGCATGCTGATACCATCACGCGGTGTGCGGAAAAGGACATCATCACATATGCTCCGTCGCTTTCAAGTAATTCTTCCTGAGCGTAACGTGTCTTCATCCCAACTGTGCTCGCTCAATCGTTCGCTCAATGGCCCGAAGAGCCCCTGATAGTCCCTCAGCCGACTTCGCTCCGGGCACCTCATGCCCTAGCTGATGGAAAACCAGCTCCCGCTCGTCATTGCACAGTTGAAACAGCGACTGGTGCAGCTTCTCCGGATCCCCCATGCCGCTGCTGATCCAGAGGCCAGACAGGGGCGACAACGCTACTAAGCGGGCAAACGGCTCGTTGGAACCAATGATATGAGCGGTGGGGACGCGGATCACGGACCCGTCCACAGCAGGGTTGAGGCATCTCAGCGACGCCGGCTCTTGAGAAATGCCGGCGGGATCCAATGGCGGCGCGGCGCTTAAAAGGATACCGCATTGGAAGCCTGCGAAGCCCTGTCTAGCGTCTTCCGCGAGGAGCATTGCCGCGACGATACCGCCTTCTGAGAAGCCCATGACCCCCTGGAAAGGCCCGTTGTTGGCGATGAAATCCACCAGACCGAGAAGGAGTTCTTGCGATTGGGTCTGGCTAATGGGTTTGTCGAACCAACCAAAGAATTCATCAGCAACAGCTTCAGCCCCTGAGGCGCAGACACGTAGTTAGTCTTTAGCTCTTGCACTAGAAATGCAGAATAAGGGGGGAGAGACGCCGGGGAGATTGATAAGATGGACTTGTGTGTGTGCTTATCCCGAGTTTTTTTTTGGTATCCAGGGTAAGGAGTTGTAGATGGCCTCACCTTCGCTCGGCTCTGTTGACACAACACCATCTATAAAGACAAATTCATGGCTGCTGAGTTCTTCTCGGAGCCTCGCTGACAGTTCACATCTATCCGTTAACACGCGTACTCGTATATCAGCATCTTTGACCTAAGAATAGCCTCACCAGTCTGTAGCTCGAAAATCTAGCCAAAATACGTTAGCAGCCAGCAAAGGACCATGTCTGTTTAGAGGCGAAGATTCGACCAACATACCTGGCTGGAGGTTCCACGCCCGTGGAGACAAAGAAATCGCATGGTGTTGAATTGCTGAATGCCTAATTTTTGTCGTTACATGCAGGTATTAAATCCCAAGCGCAGAAAGTTACATCTCCATTGGCTTGTACGACATTCGGCCGTCTTAACATGGCTAAGCTATCATTCTGCCGCGCTTTTTTTGAGAGTGTGTTACACTGTTAGCGCGTTTGACGAGTCGTCTCGGCTGTCGGTCTTTTTCTGCGACCTTCTCCTGGAGCCTTCAAGTCAACATGGGTGTTATTAACCCCCTGGATTTCTCTTCGCAAGATGCTCCGCATACAGTCTCCAGTTTGAACATGGGCCGTACAGGCTCTCATATGAAGTCCCGCTTATTGAACGACACCGAGGATCCAGACGCCGACTTGGTCCTACTTATTAAGCTAAAGCGTTTACTTCTGTGCCCTGCCTCTGTGAGGACCGGGGTCAACAGAGGAGTGAGTTTTGCTAGAGGATGAAAACATACGAGTATTGCATACAACTATTGCCTCGTAATTCATGCGTACGCGTGTTGGTTTAGTTACTAAATGAAGTTGTTGGTCGTGTGCTGCATTTGCCAAGGTTCTTCATTAGCATGAAATCAAACATATAACAACAGCACCATAGCCAGCTCTATATCCGTACATCCGTATCCTAAAAAGAAGCTTCTTCCAACTCTCCCCTTACATCTCTCAGGGGCAGCATTTCAAAATTACCCGCAGATGACGGTTTGCATGTGAAGATCATTTCATCTTTTCACGCAACAACTTGTAATTCCATACGCTGCTGTCGCATTCTCGGAGAGTCTCTTCCTCGTCTGACAAGTTCTCCCCACTCTCTGGATATCCACCTAGCCAGCATTCTCAAACCATGGCTCTCGCTCTTCCGGCCGGTGCCGCGGAAATCATTATCCGTAAAAAGGCGCTATACTGCCGTCTCGCCGACAGCAATGAATGGGCCCTGGCTAGCAAGGTCATGTTACCCGACTTCACCTTTACGGCTGTCGATGAGGATGATAATATCGTCAACATCAATGATACCGACTATCATTGGACCTCATTGGAAGACTGGGTGGCATATTTCAGCAGAATATTCACTTCAATCCAAACGATGCATGTTGCTGGCTATCCAGAGCTAGAGCTGGTGGCTCCAGACGAAATCAAGGCCATATTCGGCGTAACTTATCTGGTCGGTACCAAGGAGGCCAGCAAAGGGATACATGGTACTGGTGGAGGACACTATTACGAGACGTGGAAGCTGAGGGATGGTGATTGGTTCCTACAGAAGACTAGATTTGTGAGGATGTATTGGAAAGAAACGACCCTGTAGCCGGCTGGTCTGCGTAATACGCACTTGTAGCCGTATCCGAGGATATCCTACTGGTGCCGTCGTGTTAGTCATAGCTGTTGGTGATAGATCCTGGTAGAAACAGAACCACTGCATGCAAGTATCGTACAGTAGCCCTGCATCAGGCCCCTCTATATACCCTGCATCTTTGACGATCATTTCTAGATAGAGCAGATAAAAGGAGCAAGAGATCCTGGAAATGCAGTTCCTAGGCTCCCTTGTTCCCTCATTACCTGGTTCTCTGGTTCCTACGTACAGTACCATGACCGAGGATTCAGATTCCCGCCATTTAAAATGGCCTTTTGTTCTCGCCCTGTGGGGATTCATGGCTCCATAACGGGGCCTAGACAGGACGCCGATGCTAAAAACGATCGACAGAGGCTTAGCGATAGAGTTGAAGCACGTAGCATTGAGCTAAACTTTGAAAGTCGACGTGAAACATGCTCAGAAGAAAAGAAAGCAACAAGAAGCCGGTCAATACCCTTGTGCTATCCCCATTATTGATAATGTTACGCTACGAGAGCACGGAGACCGCTCCGACGGGCTACGACTGGGACAGATCTTCACTACTAGTATGCCCGAGAACCCCTGTTCATTCTTGTGCAAGTGTGGATAAAATCCATCAAATATCTCATAAGAGACTGCTCATACAAACGGCCACTGCCATCTGATATCATGAGCAAGGAATGCTGTATACATGTGTTGAAAACAAAAGGTGAAACTCCAGAAGACTATTGAGGCTTCTGTTTCAACAACATGTATGCGCGTGCCAAGCACTGGGTTTTTTGGTAATAATCCGTAACGTTGTCCGATTCCGATGGGTCGGAATTAATTACATTCAATGACAGAAATTTGATGTCAATGCCGGAATAATCCCTCCCCCAGCATTTCCAAGGCGGGCATTTTGCCGGCCATGGCCCCCCTGGTTACAATTGCTGGAGCCTGCCGCAATCCCGCAAAAACAGGCATTATTTAATTTGAGCCAAGGTAGTTGTCGCTGTTAGAGGTTTTGACGTGTAATATTTTCGGATCAGGGATCACGCAACTCTTGCCTTTGTCTACCATCCATGATAGAATCACTGCTCTACGGAGGACTTTGTATGGATATGTACTCCGTACAGCACTTGCCTAATCTTTACTAGCTTGTGATAAAAATATGGTTGGTGACAAAGAACTGGCCAAGTTGGTGAAATCATGCGACTCTTGCATGAGTTGCCACACTACTCGTATTACCACTCTGAACAATCACTTCGTATCAACATTGGAAGACGACGAAAGAGACTTGGCACCGTGTAGTATCTGGGCAGCTTGATTCTTCTTTATCATTACTAAGAGACTATCTAGTATTTGTATTTCATCCATGTAGATAAGCTGAGTAGGTCGACCTTTGCCCGACCCAATCCATATATGTGGTTCTTGGCACCAGACTCCACCTCCATGGTGCTCTTACGAGTATATCCTAAAATAAAAGTCCAGGGGTAAACACACAAGCACACAACAACAACAACACAGACGAACACAAGGAGGAACCAACAGCTGGGAACTTTTGCTCGTCGTTGGCTCCGACTAATTGAGAACCGCTGCTGCAGTAGCATCCTCAGCATCAACACCTCTGAATTCGAAGAACTTGTTCCATTCAGGGTCCTCAATAAGATCCTGTGCCAATCTCTTCTCATAGAAGAAGGACATTTCTGGGCCCTCATCTGACTCTGGGTCATTGCTGCGGGGTGGGTAAACAATGATGACACCTTCAGTAATACGGTCTGTAAGGTGGCGATAGGTAATGGCCTTCGCAAAGCCAAAGTCAGTAGACGCCATGCTAGCATCACGGTGGTCGGTCTGAAGAATCGACATGGGTGGCAGGGAGTCGATTCGAATGTTGAGGCTTGTCTTGTCGCGAACAGTGGCCACCATGTTCAACGTCGTGTCAAGGGCCTCCTGAGTGACACTGTCCGTCATCTGGCGCACGTACTGGGCAATCTTGGACAGCGGCCACTCTGAAATGACCTCGGCTACTGTTGGCTGCTCGACAGGGGCGGTCGTGGACAGAGCTGCGAACATGACATTGCCCCGAATTCGCGGAGCAACCTTGGGACTGTGCCAACGCCTGCGCATGTCGATGGCCTCCGCCCAGAAGAGTTTTGACGCCGGATCTGGGTTGAAGATAGGGGCACGGACACGAGTTACCGTACGCCATATAAAAGCAGAGAAGGCATCATAGGTAGAGACCCATGATCCGTCTGTTGGCGTGGCCAGTTTCTTCAGTTCAGCCGCTTTGCTCTTGGGCAAGTGGAAGAGCAGAGACACTCCCTGAATGTGACCGGGATGGCGTTCAGGTGCCGGAGGTCCATCGACCTTCTGATCTTCCGGTGGCTCGGTCTTGACGAAGGGCGAGAGATCCTGGTTCTTGGGATCCCAAGCAGGGAACGGCGTCTTGTTTAAGGCCGCGTAACAGTTTTCCGCCAGTTGACGAGTATAGCCGGCCCAGCCCATGACATCGTTAGAGTAGTGATGGTGATGCATGTTGAAGACCAACCCGCCCCTGACAAAGTTCATCTTGAACGCAGCCACGACGGGGCTAGCGTCAGGGTGAGCTTCAGGCTTCTCGCCATAGGTCATTGGATCGACACTCCAGAGTTTGAGGTCACCAAGAGGCACCGCACTGAAGTTGGCCTTCTCGATATCATCGATAGACGGGTACTTGTCAGCATCTTCAGGGGCATCCAGCCACTGTACGAACAAACGGGTGGTGCTGTCCTTCTTGCTAACGTACGAGTGGCCACCACCGGGATCTTTTTCAATAGTGCCACATAGATGCCTTGCCTGACCGAGAGTTCTCGCAAGGCCTTCCTTCATGATTTCGACGGCTTGAGGCTTGGCCGCGTCGTCAATCTTGAAGAATAGTGCATAATTGTTGTAGGAGATGACTGAGAGGTAGTCCAGAGTAGAAACTTTGAATCTCTGCTCTTCAGGACCATTCTCCCATCCGAATGGACGAATGTTGAATACTTCTTGTTTAGGAGCCATGATCTCGGCTGATGGTGTGAAGAATGTGAGAAAAGAGAAAACTAAGCTATGGAATAGGGGGGAAGCTCAGTGTTGGAAAAACAGCGTTGTTTGGTTGGGTATAGAATTCTTGGCTTGCTCTCAATTTCCTTTCATTTCGAACTTCATTGCTTCCCCTTTAATGTCTTTAAATATGCCAGTCGTAGCATCAAGACTGAGTATCTTTACGGCGTGTTTTCTCCCCCCTCCTCGCGAGCAGCGCTATCATTTCAAGCGAAGACACTAACTTGGATTCGCTACATGCATTCAGGTCAGTTAATGCGACATATGAGCCAGGCCTTGAAACTAACGTAGTCGGAAATGATAGATTCCAAGATATCCCCGTTACCCCCAACCCCCTCTGCATTGTACCTGAAGGACGCCGTTGAATGCTACCGTGGAGACCAAGAAGCGGTATTCCTCCAACGAGATCCTTGTAGACTTCATAACCTGGCCAAAACCAGGAAACCCGATGGCAATTGCAGCTCCAGTGGAGAATTCAGGGGAAGAAATGCCGCTCGTACGAGCCCTACATACTGTACAGTGAGAGTGTAGCACCTTTTGTACTCGTACCTGTTTGCTACCAGGTGTGCCTGCATCTCCGCACATGTGCATACGGGGTACACTACCTATCAATCATAACGAAGTTTGTATATAGCTCGTCTAGGATTCACCGTGAGTACATGTACGTGTAATACACCACCAACGTGGGGGTTACATGAGTGGTACTGTAGTATCAATGTTCTCGGCGCTGTTGGACACATACACTCGGCTGTCGCACGGATTCAACACTATCGACATCTACGCTCCACACTGTTTAGCACGGTTCATCATCTGCGCGGAAGAGCAATGTGAGACAAAGCTCCAGGCCTAGGGGACTTCATCCCGTGCGCTAGCTTTGGTGATCCCGGTACCGTCGTCAATTGGAAGCGATGGGATTTTCATGCCGTGTCTTTCTAGTCAGGGTTTTGGCCTCTTAGCCCTCGCGGTCCGCGGTGAACGGCTTCCGAGCGGGCGGCATTAACCTAGAATGGCTGAAATGTGGATGATGCCGAGTCGCGACAATTTGAGCAAGGGTGGTCCATGTAAGAAGCCGGCCCTGCTTTGCTTTGCTTTCCTCCAGCCGAAGACGATCAGGGGATGGTACTTGACATTGGAGGACCGGCGAACGAGGATGATCTACGATTTTTTTTAGGAAATATTTTCTGACACATCACTGAGGAGAAACAGGTACGGAATGAAGCTAATGCAAATGGGTAAAGTAGTCCATGAAGAGTTTTCAGTAAGACCACCGGCAACACCGCAACTTGGGCCAACTGCAGTAGTTACTCATCCCAGCGGCTCAGTATTCTCGTCTGGAAATGTGCACACAGGTGCTAGTAAGCAGCATGGTGAACCTGGTCGTGTTCGTTTCGAATCCTGGGATGATACTAGATTACGCATTGGCCGTAATAGTACGAGCCTCAGCTCCCGTCTTCTGATTTGTGAAAGGGACTCGGCTAGATGCAAAGTTCCTTCTCCTGATGCTCAACTAGCCATCTTCATCCAACAACTTTATCTTGGACAAAGTCCCACCTTTTTGACGAGGAGAGGTTAAACAGACGAAGAGTGTTTGCAGACTGATCAGAGCGCAGCGCGCAGCAGTTAGTCTCAACTTGTATCGGGACGTCGTCCATCCAAAGACCAGCAGACATCTTATCCTTGGTTGACGGAAATCATTTGTACTTTTTGTTCCCAACACGCTGTCTTAACAAACTTGAACCCCATCTCATCATGGATCTCAACGGCCCCGCCATTCCGCCGCCTCCTGGCGAGACTTCGATACTGGACAACCCTCCGAATAACAATGGACTTGCCTTGGGCGTTCAGGTATTCACTTGCGTGGTTGCGACACTATGCTTTCTCCTTCGAATCTACGGTCGAGTCCTTTTGGCGAAGAAATTTCAGGCAGAAGAAAGTAAGTTTACTCGATTTCCGATTCATAGTGACAGTTCAATTATCATTGTCAACCGTCGTTCCGCGTACGCATTTACTGACTACGTCTTTGCACTATAGTGATGGCTATAGCAGCTTATGTTAGTGAACCATTATGTTACCTGTATAGAAAACGAGGAGTGTGTCGCGGCTAATCTTGAGTTTGATTATTGGATAGGGATGCTATTGGGGCGCTATGATTCCTACGTTCGAGATGCTCAAACATCCTGGCTATCTTGTTCACGCATGGAATGTCCGACTCAAAGATGTCATTCCAACTACCTACGTAAGCAGTCGCCTTTTGATATTCCCATCTCGTAACTCCAGAAAACTGACATGCAACGCACATCATGCAGTGGGTGTTTCTTTTCGGTGTCTTTTACTCCCTCGTCCTTCCGCTGCTCAAAGTAGCTATCATGGTCGAATGGGTTCGATTGTTTGTTCCCACCTCAAAAACCAAAAGCTTCTTCTTTTGGGGGGCCGTCGTGATTTCGATTGTCCAGATCGGAGCTGGTATCGCCATCATCATCGCTCTTAACCTTCAGTGTACTCCGCACGAGCGCATCTGGGACTTTACAGTACCCGGTACGTGCTGGAATCTGTATACGCTGCAAGTCATTTCCGCAAGTATTCAGCTTGGATCTGATGTCGCCATGTTCTGTCTGCCACAGCACACTATCTGGACCCTGCAGATGACGTGGCAGAAGAGACTTGGTGTTGCCGCCATCTTTGGTATGGGTGTACTGTGAGTAGAGCCTATCCCCTGTTGGAAATCGCACTTGGTGGATACGATTTCTTCACATTTGAGAAAGTCAAGCAGCTCACATTCTCGTGTTTTTTTCTAGGGCTATTGTTGCAGCATCTTTCCGACTCGATGTGACAGTGGTGCACGGTAACTCCCCCGACTCTATCTATACCCTCGGCCCGATCGTGTTTTGGGCCTCGGCCGAAATGACATGCGGTTTCTTCATTCTTTGCGTGCCTTGTATCCCCAAGATTATTCAAGAAGCTGGTATTATCCCCGCCATCAAGAAGGGAACGGGCATGCTGCACTCTGGCGGCAGATCCAACCAGGTTTCAAGCGGCTATGCTCGCGGCGGTGGCACCACCAAGACGTCCGTGTCCGCGAACAAGGATTACTATCAACTGGAGGAGGAGGGAATGAACATGAAGAACCTGTCAGAGTCGACAGAGCATTTGCACCATGGCTCACACGGCCCTGCCATCACTCGTACCACGCGTGTGACGGTGACCAACGACAGCCGCTCTGTCAGCGATTCTGATAGCAAGAACGATGGCTGGGGTAATTAGATGGACCATGACCGGATGCAACGATGAGGCTGCTTCGGACGGCCATGATACCCTTTCCAAAAGCTTTAAAATTTCTTGTGTACTACTATACTAACGGCCGAGGCGCTGGCACCACCGGTGGTGTGTTGCCGAAAACTTTTGGATTTCTCGTCTTCTCTTTCATCTCCTTTATCACTCAATAGTATCTAATATTCGATGCTAGTCCCAAAGAATGAGCAATCATCTCTGCGGGACTCGTATCGTTATTTCCTATATCAAATACTTCAAACTATATACGATAGAAGAATACACAGCTACAACGCTGGAACGTTGGCTTACGCCTACCTACTATCCTTTATGCTCATGTCATCACGGTGTATAGCCCAGAATTCTACTATGCTTTATGCCAGCGATCAACAAGAGAAGGGGTGCTCATGGCGAGATAATATCAATCGCTTGCCCATCAATTGTTGCCCATCGTATGCTCCATGTTGCAAACCCCCTGTTATCTTGGCACCAAGGGGTAGGATATAAGGAGTGGCGTCGCAAACAGCACCCGAATTGGTTACTAGCACCTGTGGTTCTAAAGAGCCTAATAGTCTAAATACCTACTATACCTGTTGATAACTACATGTACTCATTTGGTATAGGATGGTGGAAATGCTCACATCTATCCTCTGTGTCCGGCTATGACAACTACCGCTGTAGTGGCTGGGGTACAAAATATGCGCCGATACTCCTGACCTGAAGTGGTATCGCGATTAAGCGCTGTCAAAATCAAATGCCGAGTAAAACCTCCGTACGCGCCTGGGCAAAAGCCACAAAACAATGTGCCGAATAAATCCCCTGAGCTGTGTTGGAAACACAAAGGTCTAGAACATGAACCCTGAACCTGGATCGTGAAGGCGGAAGGTCAGGGGCTGGAGATATGTACCTTGACCGTGCACTGATATGCAAGCCACAAACGAGTACACCAGCCGAACCACTAGCCACAGTTCATCACCCACTGTAGCCGATCTGTCAGCACCAAATATTACGTGCTCCGTCGTAGGCTCATCTCGAAATCCGGCGTCCAAAGTGGCAAGGCGTAATGCAGCGTCCACCGCCTTTCTCCAGCTGCCTAATCTCTGCCAATGCCAATCATCATCACTCATTAGCTGGCTAAACTCTTACAATTCCCACTTCCCTAAACCCACTGCTGCAGGAGTGCTGTGCCAATTGCTGGCCCACGAGCTCGAGACGTCGTAACGATGACTGTAGAACCAAGCGGGCGTCAGGCCCCGGCCGAGTCGGTTGCACCGGCTTCGGAGCGCACGCCGTTGTTGGGATCCGGCGCGTCAGAGTCACGCACAGACGGCAGTGGATTGACGGGGGCGGCGGCGGCAGCGGCGGCGATTCTGAGACGGCATCAGCGTAATGAGAGTGAGAATGAGCGGCTGCTGGCCGGAAACGACGACGATGATGGCGACAATGACCAAGAGGAGGAGACAACGGTAGTGGCCGAGGAAGTGTCCTTTGCTAAGCTATGCCTCATCATGGGAACCGCCTATCTAGGCGTCTTCCTCGGGGCAATCGACTCGTCCATCATCGCCACGCTCTCGGCGCCCATCTCGAGTGAATTCCAGTCCCTCAGTCTGCTTTCATGGCTCGCAACTGCGTATCTCATCTCCAATGCGGCATGCCAGCCCATCTCAGGTCGTCTGACAGACATCTTTGGCCGAGGCCCGGGCTTAGTCGTTAGCAACTTGTTCTTTGCAGCTGGCAATCTCATCTGCGGGTTGGCGCAAAACTCGAGTGTCATGATTTTTGGCCGTGTTATCGCGGGTATCGGCGGGGGCGGCCTGATGAGCATCTCGACCTTTTTGGCGTCCGACTTGGTTCCATTGCGCAATCGTGGTGTTGTCCAAGGCATTGGAAACATATCCTACGGCTCAGGGGCCATGATGGGAGGCATCTTTGGTGGATTGATGAACGATCACACCAAAATGGGCTGGAGGCTGGCCTTCCTCATCCAAGTCCCTCCCGCGATTCTCTCCGCCATAGCCGTGGCTATCCTCGTCAGGGTGCCACCAAAGCAGTCCAACAAGTCTTACCTTGCACGAATCGACTTTGGCGGCGTCTTCTTCACGGTGTCCTTCCTAGTTCTCCTACTGCTCGGCGTCAATGCGGGCGGAAATCTCGTACCTTGGATCCATCCACTGCCTCTTACGACCATCCCACTCTCCATTGTGGCGTTTATTGGCTTCATCTGGTGGGAGAGCAGAGCGATGCAGCCCATCATCCCAGTCAGGCTCCTCCTCGACCGTACCTTATTGTCTGCCTGCTTGTGCAACTTTCTTGCTACCATGGTTACCTTGTCGGGCATCTTCTATGTTCCTTTATACCTCCAGGTTCGTGGTGACTCACCAACAGTTGCAGGCCTGAAATTGCTGCCTTCGCCTGTTGGTATCTCCATTTGCTCTGTTGGAGCGGGCTACATTATGAAGAAGACTGGTCGGTACATCCGGCTGGGCATTAGCAGCATGCTGATGGTCATTGCTGGAATCTTGTTCTTCGCGTCGCAGAACGAAACCAGCCCAGGATGGGTGACGATGGTGGCTTTCTTCCTGGTGGGCGGAGGTTATGGTGCCATGTTGACAACAACTCTGCTAGCATGCATTGCGGCGGTTGATCACTCACAACAGGCTGTCATCACATCAGCGACCTGTGCGTTCTGTTCCTCCCCATAGATCAAATGATGAAATGCTAACTTGGTATAGATCTTGCCCGAAGTCTGGGTGGTACGATTGGCATCACAGCCAGCTCAGCTGTCTATCAGAACGTGCTCAACGCTCGCTTGTGGCAGCGATTCGGTGATGAGCCGCATGCTGCCGATATCATTCAAAAGATTCGTGATGACCTGAACTTCTTGAAACACCTACCATCAGGATGGCATGATGGGGTGTTGAAGTCGTTCATGGAGGCGTTCAGAGGCGTCTGGTTAACCATGCTCACCTTGGCCATTGGTGCTCTCATTTGCGTATCGCTCATGAGGCAGCACACACTCCACGAAACTCTCTCTAGGCGATGAGTGCCATATTTGACAGCAAACAAGAATATACTTGCCAAGCGCCAGTAGATAGCCCTTTGGGGCTCTTTAGCGCTTGTCAGCTGTGATACTATGGAACCAGGATTCATTTAACAACTACTGCATTCGATAGAATTGGATATATGGTTTCGCAAACAGGCAGGCATTCACATATTGGGAGTAAGGAGCAACTTGAAGCAGCAATTTCCTCAGAACGCACATCCACGTGTATTTGAATGCTTCTGGGGTGAACATGTTATACCACCCTCTTTGTTCACTCGCAGAGCGCATATCTACGTGTATTTGGCTGAACATTTGGTACTACTGGCTTATTGCACAATGTTCACTCGTTCACTGACCCATTCTTGCCTTTGGCGAGCACGATATAGAAATAAACCGCTCGCTCTTGCCCTAGCTCTAAGAGATGTTATAGTAGTTCTCGAAACCAGAAAGAAAGAAGATTCTTGTTCATTTCATCTTAATCTTATTGTCATGTCGCATGAAATCTGGAATTACGCTGTCGGCAATCAGCTAACGCCGATCGAACAAAACGGCTTTAAACAGTACAAACGTATCGCCATTATTCTTCCCCTACTTCTAACGGGAAATGGCTCAGATTGGGAGACTCAGTTTGTTCAGGAGGAGATTCAGCAGGCGTTTAAGAAAGCCATAGAGACGTGGCCATTCCTTTGCTGCAGTGTTAGAACAGGAGTGGCTGAAAGAGGGAAGCTGACACTGGTGGGCAAGCCAGCCGAGTATATGGATGCGCAATCTGAGCAGCTTGATCCCCATGGTCGTCCCAGAATCGAGTATGGACTCGATGAAAAGCTTGCACAGCTGAAGTCAAATTCCTTGGGCGCTGGTTTCTTTCGCTCGGAGGCGGGATTGAGTCTCGCAACAGGGATGCCAATAGTGATGGTCAAGTTTTCTCTTCTGCGCGACTTCCTTGTGGTGGGATTTTCATTCTACGAAGCCGTCGTTGATGGAGAGTTTATTGGTCGCTTTTTTTCCCGGATGATTAACTTGACGTGGTCTTCCGAGGCCAACAGAGTCCGGTATCGCCTTTCCCCCCAGATGATTGACTATAGGTGGCCTCACGCGGCCGACGAAGTCCGGCATTGGTACCGGTGGACCTTTAATCCATCGACCGGGCCTAGCAACCGACATCTGTTTTCTTTTTACGACTGGCACGATCGTCGTCTAGTGCCACAGATCACGCCAAAGGATAGGCTGGTTTGTCGGCTTATTGAATTCAAAAAGGCCTTCGTGACGGATCTGATTGGACATATTCGACAAAAGATAGGCAGCTCTGTTCCTGGATACAAGGATGAATACTTTGTTGTTGCCATGCTGTGGGTTACAATTATCCAAGCGCGGTTTTTAAAACGTAGAATCGGGACTGAGGACACTGCGAGGCTCAACATCCTACTTCCCGGACAGCCGAACGCACTGCGAGGGGGGGAGCCTGATTTGGGTTACTTTGGCAGCTCGACGGTGCCCACTGTGGCCGAGCTCAGCGTTCCTCGTCTGCTCAACCCTGCCAATCAGCACAAACCCAATGATTTCCAGGGCGAGATCAGGCCTAAAGACAGCGTTCAATGGCTCGCTAATGCGGCGAGCGCAATTCACTGGGCAATCAACAAGGTGGATGTCAACTACGTGCGGCATCTCATGGCCTTCAAGGAGGGTGTGCGCCCCCACGAGGACTCGATGGCATACAACCGGGCCATCGACCGCCACAGGACCGGCATGGTATTCGAGGACTGGAGCGGCTACTCTAGCGACGAGGTGATCGGAACACCGTTCACGACAGGCCGGGCGGCGGCATTCCTACCATGCGCCGATGACAAGGAGGAGGGCAAGATTGTGTTGCTGCCGCAGCGGCGAGGCCCGGATGCCAGGGAAAACGAGATTGGCTGGGCGACGTGGGTTTGCTTGGACGTTGAAGAGATGCCTGTTGTGCTAGAGCTGCTGGATTTTCAGCACTGGATCATAGGGGAAGCTGCTGCGAATATGAATACGATGGGGAGCTCGTAAAAGGTTCTGGATACGGGGCTGAGGAGATTTTGACGTCGTTTAAGTACGAGACACTTACTGGGTTAGTACGGGCGTTGTATGGGCGTTGTATGGAGTATGGAGTACCCTTTTCTATGTATAGTCTACCTCAGGTAATGGCTTATTACTTTGGATGCTTACAGGTAGATATCAGGCATTGCCTACAAGTAGTAATATGTACGAAGCAAAAAGAGATGCCTGTTTTTGCATAATATACTGAATCTGCTCGGATAATGGAGCCGTATCAGGTCATGTCTGGAACAAGTGTCTCACTTCAGAGGTCATGGGCCAATGACGTAGCGGTTACAAAGCCCGATCAAATGCAAAACACCCAGCGATTGAAATAGCCCAGCGCTGTGCTGTAAACAATAGACTCTACAGTAGCAGGTACCGACTGCGGGACGCATTGCCGAGACCCGCCGGAGTAGAGCGGAGCCACAAGCTGCTTGAATTTTCGATGATGCTTACAGTATGGCCCCTTTGTTTCGTAATAGTAACGAGGTGGAATTAAGAGTGTAAGGGAAGAAAAGAAGGAAGAATAGATGCATAATTCCTAAAATGCCAAGTACCTATGCCTACTTCCAAATCATCGCCGTCATGAGCATCATCATCTACAGGAACCGAAAGCGAAAGTTTCCCAAAGTGCCTTGGCGGGTGGCGCAGCCCCAACCGCACGCGCCCCATCCACATCCCAAAGTAAGCCCGCGCGGCTGTGGCTGTGGCTCAGGCTCTCAGGCTCGAATCAAATCAACAGAACAGCAGTCCGGTTCAGCGCAAGTCTCCAGCCGGTTGCCATGCCGCAACGCGTGGCTCCCAGAAGCTGACCCAGCGCCAGGCCAGACTTGACCCTCCCCCTCCATCCTGCTTGCTATCGATCGCTCTTCTATTCGCCTGGTCGGTAAACAATGCAAGTATTTTCTCTTTCTTTCATAATCCTGCTCAGCTCCATTTAGAGCCTTGTTTATTATTGTTTCCCCCCTCCCCTTTCATACCCGTCGTTTCCGCTTCGTTATTTTTTTTGGTAAATAAATTCGAAATTACAAACGAGGTCCTGTTATTTAAAGTCCCGCCATTATCAGCTTACCGGCCCTACCTTACCCAACTCGATAGCCGCTGACGGACGGCCAACCGCCATCCCGCTCAGCCTCAGTCTTGCTAGCTTCAGGGCCAGGCTCTTCGACCTTTTTTCGCTTCGCAGATCTCCCGGGTTGCGGGCACAGAAAACAAAAGAAACGTCGCTTCTCTCTCCTCGTCTCACATACATCTCTCAGTGGTTATCCTTAGATTTTTTAACGCCTCTGTCGAACCATCATCGCCCGCCACTTGACATTACTCGCATAACCAACCCCTCTGTCGACGACGACTCTCGATCGCTGACGTCGGCATCATGGCGCTCTTCGAGATTGACCCCCAGCTTCTCCCGAACCTGAAGCTGGGCCTGCACTCGTTTCAGATCATTCTGGGCTTTTTGGCGTGGTGCTTGGAGATTGCCGTCTTCCGCGGTGATACTTCGAGGATTGTGGGCTTGAACGGATGGACCTTTGCAGTGGTGAGTTTGCGCACACAAGTTTCTGTCGTCACATGGCAAAAAAGGACTCGGTCGCTGACGTTTTGCCCCTCCCCTTTTTGCAGTGCTTCCTCTCCATTCCCGGATGGATCTATCTTATCATGACCCCTCGATTCGAGCGTACTCGTAGATTCGCCAACCCATACGTCATGATGGGTGTCGATGGCCTCTTCATCGTCCTGTGGCTTTCTGCCTTTTCCACCCAAGCAGCCTATAACAGCTCTGGCCAATGTGGCGGCAGCTGTGGCATCAGCAAGGCTATTGTTGCTGTCGGAGTGTTTGTTACGTATGTATATATTCATCCCTATGCCAACTATTGCGCCAGCAGGCTAACCCTTGCTTCTTATTACTACAGTCTCCTCTGGATTGGAACGGCCTTCCTCAGTGCCTACACCCTGCAGTACTACAACTTCCACGGCACTCTCCCCGGCTACGACAGCCGCAAGATTGGCGGTAGCGACAACATCGACCCTGACAAGGCTGCCTTTTCCATGGCACCTCACGACGAGGAGGCTTACGAGCGGGTCAACATGGACGACCATGATGCTCCAGGCTACGACGACCACCACACCACCATGAACAGCCGCTACGGTGACAACACTCCCTACAACGCCGACGACTTTGACGATCCCAACCGCTACGGCGCTCTTCCCCCTCGAAGCAACAGCGGCCCCCTTTTCGACAGCGAGACTGAGTACCACGGCAGCAACCTCGGCAGCAACCTCAGCACCGATTTCGGCACACACAAGACCCCCTCGCCCGGCCCCTACAGCGGCAGGCACTCAGATACCTATGCTGATGGCCCCGTGCAGTTCCCGTCCGCCGACTATGACCGGATAGAGCACTAAACAGGGGAAGATGTTGGGCAAGGGAGGAAAAGCACATTGGCAGGCACAAAGACAAGGATATATGACGACGGTAGCGGGCACTATCAATGACTTGGACACACACAAACCAAACTACATAAACTGGGAGGAGGGGGTCTCTGGTGGGCCTGGATGCTTATGCTTGCTTGGGGTAGATTATCTCTACGGCGTTGAGGGCATCTCGAATTTGTTTTTCCTCTTGTTTGGACATCTGCAACATGATGAAACGTTGATGAGATACCAGGGTGTATATAGAACGGCCGGAAACTGCACACGAAATGTAATTTGTAGGTTTTTTCAATTTTCAATCATTTTTCTGTTTGAATCTTCAAATTATCAAGGAAAATTACCGTAGCTAAGATTCCATTTCGGAAGAGATGAAGAAAAGTAAAGCCTTTTATCTTGATATTCAAATAACATTCTCCCAACGCCGTGATTTAAAATGCACCGTCTTGGTCTTTGCAGCCCATATACAAATATTTGCTGGAAATAAGAGAAAAAACAACAACTCAGTATGAATCACCCCACATCCGTCATCATGCCGACGCCTTCAGCTTCTTCAGGCGCTTCGCGATATCCGCGGCCGTCTGCTGCATGGGGTTGAGCTTAGGATCCCTCGCCATGGCCCTCGTGTCGTCCCCGTACTTGGCCACCAATTTCTCGAGCCACTCCGTCTCGCGCTCGCTCAAGTATCTTTTCTTAGGCGGCGCCGGGTTCTTCGCCTCCTCAATAAGCGACTTCACCACATCTGTCGTGCCGACACCATCGTCATTGATACCGCCCCATTCTTCGTGGTCGTCGCCGTTGTCTTCCTCGCCGGACGAATCGATTTCGTTGAGGGGGTCGTTGAGGGGGTTCGCCTTGCGGCCTAGAACGCGGATAATGTTGCCCTGAGCGTCGCGCTCGACTTTCGCCTCTGAAAGGACGCCTTTTTCGGCGGCTGCGATGGCAAAGGGGTCGGATCTTGAGGTTTTGGGGGCAGCAGTTTCTGAGGATGATGCGGAGGCGAGTTTCTTTTCAGTGCCGCCGGTGGGAGTTTTTAGTCGTGCGAGGAGACCTAGTCGGCGGTAGTTTTGCGCCAGCGTTTCCTTCTTGTCCCTACAATACAGATAAAAAAGTAATTAGTCAATTGAATCCTTCTTTTTGATCTGTTTCGCTTGAGAGAGACAAAGGGGAGCGGAAGCGTACCAGTTTTTCGCAATGACGGAGTTGCCGCGGGGATTGAGAATCTTTTTCGTGGTGTTTGACTGGCGGACGGGCGCGCGGCCGGAGCGGCGCTTCTTCTTCTGGAGTTCGCGACCCATTGCTGCAGTAGAATAGAAATCAGGTTTGGGTGGAGGATTTGGTGAGTGTTGTTGTTTTTTTGACGCTCGGCTTGGGTGATGGAGAGGTTGGATGGACGCCGCCCAAATTTTTTGGTATCGTGTCTTATCGATAAGGATGAATGGAGCTGCTATGCCGGATTGGAGTCGCGGGATTGCGCCAGATTATGAATGCGCCGTGCTTTCTTTCAGAGGACCAAGCTCACTATACGAGTTTTGATTCTGATTTAAAAAAGCGTTTTTATGTCTGTAAATGCTGTGGTGATTTCATGCGGGTATATTTATTGGATGCGCATGTAGCATCTAGTATGCGACATGAATGAAACTTTGACAAAGGCCGTTCTATACCTAGGTAGAGGAGGTATCATTGAATCGTCAAATATTACATGCTCGTTATTTACAATCTATTGGTCTTTTTCTTCTTCTTTTCTCATTCCTCTTCCTCAAGCCTCATCGGTTATTGAGGAGCAGGAGCCTTGATGGCCTCAATGATCTTGTTCTGGAACTTCTCGGGCTCGGTAGTGCTGGCCCAGCGGTCGATAACCTTGCCATCACGGCCGATCAAGAACTTCTCAAAGTTCCACTTGATTCTCTCAAGACCAAGCAGTCCAGGCTTCTCCTTCTTCAGCCACTGATACAGGGGGTGCGCATCGTTGCCGTTGACGTTGATCTTGGCCATGACAGGGAACGTCGTCTTCTGCTCCAGCGAGCAAAAGTTCTGGATCTCCTCGTTGCTGCCGGGCTCCTGGCCGCCGAACTGGTTGCAGGGGAAGCCGATGACGGTGAAGTCGTCGGGGTACTCCTTCTTGAGGGCCTGGTAGACGGACTCGAGGTTCTTGTACTGGTAGGTGAAGCCGCACTTGGACGCCGTGTTGACGACCAAGACGACCTTGCCCTTGTAGTTGGCCAGAGGGACTTCGGTGTCGGCGGCTGTAAGAAAAAAGGGCAACTCGTTAGCGGGAAAAGTTGTTCAACGGGCTTGTAAGCAGATCGATCGTAATCTGGCGCAATAGCGGGGCGGTAGCTATCGGCTCAGATGCGTGCGGGCGAAGGATGGGAATGGAGGGGCTTCAGAGGGGAAAATGTTCGAAGCTTACCGTCGAGCACCGTGAAGTCGAAGAAGTTGGTGGCAGAAGACATGGTGGAAGAGAGTCTTTTGTTGCGAGAAGCTGCGGGCTGAGACTGGACGCGATGTTGATGCAAGATCCAAGTCGAGGCTGCAGGTCGGGCCGCGCCAGAATATAAAGAGAAACTCCTCAAGTCAGTCCACTGGTGACGTCTTGCTGCTAGTGGCGCTCGGCGTATTGCTTCAAAACGGCCTGTGTCGCAGCTCCGGGGTTTCGGGCCCAGCGGTGTCCGCCTCAGCACGCGGGAAGTCAATTTGGAATTCGCAAAATGGGACATTTTCCGTGTCCCGCGGGATATCACAGAGCCAATCGTTTAATTTGAATTAAGGCGATGTTGTTATTGTTTGCCCTCAGCCTTGCGGAGGTCCGACGAATGCATATGCTGGAGCGAGGGCCATGAGTTCATCAACTAACAATTTCAGCCTCGGCATGGCCCCACGGTGGAGAGCTGAACAAAGGGTTTTTCAAGACGCAATCTCAAATACCTGCCGGATCGGAACACTGAGTTTGTCCGCTATTGAAGACTGATAACCCCGCACCCAGTGCTGGTGTGATTTGAACTTGATTTTTCGTTTTGGTTTATTAATCTAGCGAGTTCTAGGCATCGTTGCGGTGCAGACTTTCGGTGACTCGACTCGTGGCAAATCATCATGTCTGATACAATGGGCAGCCACCTGACGTAGCCTTCTGAATTGCCGGGAAGGCTAAAGAAAATTGAATGGAAATGGAGTTCCACAGGGTCCTCATTAGCGCTTTAGCCAGGCACACTCAAATCCGTATGACAGTGGCGATCAGCAATGGGCAATGAAGAGGCGTTTTTGTAGCACCACAAAGTAAGCTCAGGCCTGTGGGGGTGCGTTGCTTAGGCACAGTAAAAGAGTAGTACGAATATAGATTGCCAAGCATTGCTACTGAGTACCTAGTGTATGGATCTCCCTCTTATTTCGAAGATGCTAGTTTGACAGTGGTTAAGCTAGTGTTCTAATAGACAGAGTGCTGACCTTAAATACGGAATCGATGTTGCTTTTAGGATTAATCACATGCTATTACAACAACAGTTTTGTCCTTGAGCTGCATTGCGGGGATCCTACGAGCAGAGAGTGAATCAAACATCCCAATACATATTATTCACAAAGACAACATCTGAACCGGTAATTTATAGATGGCATAGTAGTGTACCTATCTGTTATAGCCCCCTGCTTCTATCTTTGGAGCTCTCACATCTACTCCGAGAAGTTTGAGGGTAGAGCTAGCTTACGTCATTGCTCCATGACTTCAAGACCCACCGCCCTGAGCAGCTCAAGCATTCAACATGAACGTTCCCCTTGCGTTTGCATCTGCATCCGTGCAAGTAGAATCCCGTAGCTAGCCATGGAGGAAAAGAGAAACATAGTCATTGTCGGTATGTGTCTCCTTATTCTTCTACTCCTCAATCCAGCCCTGCAATTGTCACTGCTGAGGCTGCACGTTACAACTAAAATAAACAAACGCCTCCAACGCCCATGCTCAATGGATCATTCCAACAATCCCGCACAGACGTTTAGCTAGTGAGGCTTGCAGCGCTAAATCGCTAACAAACCATCCAATGTTCTAGGAGGCGGCATCATCGGCTGTACAACCGCCTACTATCTGACCCGCCACCCAAAGTTCAACCCTGCTCTGCACACCATCACCCTTCTGGAAGCCGCTCCATCGGTGGCAACTGGTGCTTCGGGCAAGGCAGGCGGTCTTCTTGGGCTTTGGGCATACCCAGCGTCTCTTGTCCCGCTATCATACGGGCTTCATGCTGAGCTTGCCGCAGAACACGATGGGGCCAGCCGTTGGGGCTACCGTAAGCTGAAATGCGGCAGCATCGAGGCCGTGGTTACGAAAAAGAAGCTTGGCGAGCTCCAGAAATCTGCAGATGAGCATGGCAAAGAGTGGGAGAAGCTTCCGAAGCAGGATGAGGCTGCCATGGAGCTGCTCCAGGACGAGGAACTGCCCGCAGACCTGGACTGGATAGACAAAGAAGTGGTCAGGGGATGGGCCGAGATGGGGTCTCCGGGAGCTACTGAGACTGCTCAGGTTCATCCGTACCACTTTACAACTTCAATCGCAGAGCTGGCTCAGAAGGGGGGTGCTACCATTAGGACGAATACAAAGGTGACAAGACTCATCACCACAAAAACCAGCGTCGAGGGAGTCGAATTCCTGGACCGGACAACCGATGAAGCTGGCAAGATTACAGATGTAACCGATATCATCGTCGCAGCTGGTCCGTGGACTGGTCGAGTACTTCCCCGATCCAAGGTCGAAGGCTTGAGGGCACATAGTGTCGTGTATGATGTCGATGTTAGTGCGTATGCCGTGTTTACAGACATTGAACTACCACCAGACTTTATCCCCGAGCATCGGGCAAAGATGGGACAGAAGAGACAACACAAGGGTAGGGTAGATCCTGAGATCTACGCCCGACCCTTTGGTGAGGCTTATGCTTGTGGTATGTTATTTGAAGAGAATACTTCTGCCATAAGAGGAAAATGTGTTAATCGTCACTTCAGGCGAGCCAGACAGCGTCGTACCGCTGCCAGAAACGGCCGACCAGGTTCAATTCGACGAGGCCTACTGTGACGACATCATCTCTTATTTTGCAACAGTGAGTCCCGTACTAGCGGCTGCGCCTATCAAGGCCAAACAGGCCTGCTACTTGCCACGACACATTCGATTTGGACAAGAGAGCGGGCCTCTCATAGGGCCAACAGTGACTCCCGGCCTATGGGTTGCCGCCGGTCATACTTGCTGGGGGATCCAGAATGGTCCGGGAACCGGGAAGTTAATGTCTGAGTATATTTTTGACGGCCAAGCGAAAAGTGCCAACGTTGCCAATTTGGATCCACGAAAGTTCAAGGTCTGATGGAGTTGCGATTGCATATCAAATCATCCACATATTTATAGACCGTATTTTCAGATAGACAGCATCGTAGCAACGATGCAATGATTCGTGTTCAGTTATGACTTCATCGAAGTACTAGCGAATCCATCACTTTATTTGTATCACGATAAGACAAAGCAGAGGATTTTTGGTGCGATATCGTCATTGTCCGAGCGCTCACGACATTTTTAGGGAAATGTTATTCTGCAACCCAAATTCGTTATTCAATACCCCAGCGTTTGCGTGGAATTCAAGGGCCTATTTGCTACTATCACTAGATGTATTTTCTACTACAGGTATCACTACTTTCTGCTACTATCGCTACCCTCTGCTACTATCACTACTCTCCTCTAGTATCTGCTAGTATCCATATATTCTTCCAGTATCTACTACTATTACTATCTTTTTTTAGCATCTGGCATTATTATCTAGTACGTATAGCTTCCATATAGGACGTGGGATGCTGGATAACAAATTTGGGAGGCTGAATAACTGCTCCCCATTTTTATGTTTGCCAAAGGAATTTCTTACACATGGTTGGGGAGGTCTCGCTGGAATACGTGGGATGCGCAGTCCAAGGGCTATGGCTCTGACAGATCTGCCTTGTGCTATGCCTGTTGGCCAACGAAATCGCACAGCCTCGTGTACGTGTAATTACCAGCAACCCCCAATAACAGAGGCTCCCAGTCGGATTGGACATTGGTATTTATGAGACCCACACCCTCTATATGTATATACCTAGTACTTATCTATTGATGCCTAAGACCTTTCATTATTCTTTGGATTTTGGTCTTTGCCTCACATATCTCGCAAAAGGAATCATGTCTTTCGGTTTCGGAATAGGCGATTTCATCGCTGTGGGGGAGCTTTGCTGGAAGCTCTACTCGCAAGTCTACAAAGTTTCTAGGGATGCGCCCGAAGAGCTCCGTGGGCTCAACCAGGAGCTGGGAAATCTTCACAACACCATCCAGCTGCTAGTCGAAGAACTCAAGGACGAAGACTCAGTGTTGAAACGCTCTGGAGATGTTCGAATTAACCTTGTTAATCGCGTCATGTCGCAATCAGAAGAAACACTCAAAAAGATGCAGCAGCTATCCAAGCGTTATGCAGAGCTGCAAACGCCAGCTAAGGGGCAAGGAAAGCGACTCAATCCGCGCATTTACTGGGATCGATTAAAGTATTCACAGGAGCTTCATACCATCAATGATCTACGCGCCAAAGTAAGGGAGCTTTTTACCAGCTTCGAAAATTACCATGCACTAAATGATCATAGATAATGCTTCATAACTCTCAACTCGCCCTTACCTTGCAAGGTGCTCAAAAGTGAGTATCTCCTGACGAAAAAAAATCCAACTAAAGTGAGCTAACGGTCGGAAGTTCATCTTTGGAACGTATAGAGAAACAAAATACGCAGACCGACAAAAAGCTAGACGAGTTACGACAACTTCTCGTGTTTGATCACGCCCCGCGGGATCGGCCGATGCTTACAGCTCCGTTGGACACGAATGCTTTGATGGAGTTGACAGACGCATTTTTACAAAAAGCAGAATTTGACAATAGACCTTGGGCATCGATTGGCATCGATAGTTGGCTCCAAATAGGTCAATGGTGGCTCATGAAGGTGAAGTATAGAAAAGATTGCCAAAATGAATCATTGCTAATAACAGAGTAGGCGGAGTCACAACTGGGGATTACTCCAGGATCTAATGAATATAACGCTACATATGATCAAGGATATATAAATTTGTTGAAGGCATGTTGGATATTGACTGACATTATTGCCATACATCCCCAGCGGACTCATATGGGTGCATCGAATGACCGTCGCGCGTATCACATCCAGCGTCTTACTCAAGCAAGTGAAATGAAATGATACGTCTAAGTGGTTTTTTTTTACTAATTGAAGTTTATTAAGGGAGTAACATCTAAACTCAATACCCTTTCCAGAATTACCTTCCAGCTGAAGGATCTCTTGACATGCAATTTGGATATTTGGAATCTGCCCCCGTCTACGGCTCTCACCCCCCGTCGTCGCAACACAGGCGATCAGCTTGAGCTAAAATGGCAAACACGCAATGGAGAAATATTATTCCAAAAGTAAAGTTGCCAAAAATACTTGATGATCAACTGCTAAGCAAGGTTTCACAGATTTGCCGAGTATGAAGACGACGAGCGTGATCCGCCAGTCGAATGTATAGTGATCATCGTGATGCCGAGCGGGCAATTTATGAATGCGCTCTCGTTAAATTTGATTGTGCAAAACTCTATGGGTCAAGACATTTATAAGCGCCGATGTAGGTTTAGAGTCTTCTCTTTAAGCTGTTAGTAAAGCTGCATGTGCTTATGGCGTATCTTTGATAGCAACGTGCAATGACTTCTTGGTTGTGAATGATCTTCCAATACGGTTTTTCTCACAACAAGGTTAGTATTTACCAATTATCTTTTGAAGGTTTGGCATACTGATGCGCCAGAAATAGATAAGCGGCTCTTAGATTGCATTTTAACCTCTCTACTTTTCTTTCAACATTCCCCAGCTTCGCTTCCCATGGACACATCCATGATATACTCAGCCGCTCTTCTAGATACTTGTGCCGGTGTTGGAAAGCCTCTCCTTGACAATAACTTTCAATCCAGTACCTCAAATAAGGATATCAATACCTTAGTCCAATCTAGGCAAGAATTTCAAATTCAACCGACAACACATACATCTTCTATTTTTCAACAAATTGTTGATCGCATTGTTGAATACATCAGACGGTGCTCTGAGGGCTTTACAAAAGATTCGGATCGAATGTTTTGGATGCAAGCACACCACTGTGGCTGGATGTTGATCTACTGGCTCTGCGATACATTTGAAGCATTCTCAGAGCTTTTCGAAGCTATCGGACTTCGCTCCCCGGACTTTCATCCAGTGTCTGGAAAGTGCCTAATAATATCTTCATTATTGCAAGATGATACGGAATTCCCTCGAAAGTTCCTTGAACATATGAAATTAAAGCCAGATTGGGCCCTCAACAACATTGATATTTTACTAGTTGCAATACGCCAGGATAACACTACTTTGCTAAATACAACAGTTAGAAAACTTGCGGGAATAAAAACAATCGACTGGAATAAGGCATGGAAACTCGCATACACTCACTTCAAATGGGACGCGATGGATGTCCTATTGTCAGCACCGTATGGGAATCTGTATTTCCTCCGCGAAGCACTTTTTTGGCTGGTGGAAACTCATAGATGGGATAAATTACAGATCTTCTCAGACTTCCTTCAGCTACGTGTCAAAAACCTTATCAACATGGATCATCTAAATCCTATTTTATATGATCCGTTTCCCACCTATCCACATAAAAGGATTATGCATAGCTGCGCCGAGCTCATATACGATGGAAGCTCACATGACTTGGAGTTGTTTCTTGATATTATTCGACCATTCGGCGTCAGGCATTCGGTTTCTGGCCCAAGGGCTTTGTATTTGGCAACATTACAAAAGCATATTCAATTGGCAATATTACCGGCTTTAGCCTCTCGGAAGCTTTCCCCTTTGAAACTCCTATATGAGAAAGCTGAGATCTCATCTTCTGAGGATCATATCGGCAAATCGTTGTATAGTACCCTTGGGCTAGAACATATTTCACCATGGAATACACCTCCGTATCCCGGCTTTTGGTCTAAAGCCATATCGCCATTAGATTTGGCAATATATTTTAATTTGGATTTCGAAATTGTCGAATACCTTTGCGCAATCGGGCATCGTTTTCGTTTTACGACAGTTTGGACTGAAGGAGCCTTAAAAACCCTTCGTCTCACTGTCTCTATTGCAGATGCTCGAAAACAAAACTGTGAGATGAAAGGAATATTTTACCAATTATATTCTAGGAAAGGGGAACTCGAGGGGTTGGATGGACCCATTCCCGAGGAAAAATTATATGGACTAGTCGCCAAGACCTGGCTGACAACGGGGCGTATTATATTTGAGGGCGACTGTCGACACCTTTATAACATCACTGATGTGTCTTCTGGATTGACGTGGCAGGCAGTCCAAAACGAGCTCTATCCTGCCGAATTGAAGAGCGCTCCTATTCCAATGGCAACATCGTGGCCCACGCCTCTTTCAACACAGGAAAATTGGGATGATTGGCGATTGAAAGTGATTGATATCCTGGAAAAGACAGAGAAAAAACTTTGAGGCTTGGAAACTTTCAAAGGAGGAGGAGGCGAAGGAGGAGGCAGCCTTCATAGCTTCTGATGCAGAGGGCGTATCCACCGGATAGATGGGGTCGCGGATAACGGAGAAAAGGCTACAAGATGAGCGATTCAGTCGTACGAACTACTGGAGCTCCGGACTACCCTCCGTGTCGCAAAAAAAGTGAGCATTGATCGTATCACAGCCAAAGATACGCGTCGCTCATAGTGGTAGAACTTTAGTATGTATAAGGCGTATAGATACCTGTTGTAGCTCGCTGTTTCTACTGCACATGCATACGCTCCTTCTAGAAGGAAAGATGCGCACAATTCTACTTTATATTGGACGTAAGTGCTCATACGGGTCGCTCTTTACCATTCGAGTCATGTATTTGCAGCGGGCCGCCTGGATACAACCTACAACCTTGTAAGAAGAAGCCACCCAAACCGCATGGATCCTCTTCTTCTCTCCTCTTATAAGCTATTTGCTTCCATCAATTCCTTTCATCACATGATACTTCAAGCTTAATATGTTCAGCTGCTGTCAAACTTAAGTGCAAGCAAACAGGCGGAGTGCTGCCCCACGCGGACCGCTCTGCGGACCGGTCCACCATGCCCAGAAATGGAGGGGTCGGTATCAACCTAGTATAATCGCATCACCGGCTCTGCATCGTCTGCAAAGCCAAATTTAACATCAAGCGTCTCTGCCGAAGTCGTCTGCCGGATGAACCTCCAGGGATCTACGCGCGAGATCGCGTCCCGGGGGGAAGAGACGCGTCTGGCGGCCGATTGCCGTTGAAGATGGGCTCGCTAGGCCTCCCGGATGATCGCCGCCCAAGCGCCGGATAGCCGCGGCGTTTCGCCTCTCGCTGAGCTTGCGTTGAGCGGAATACCGCCGATTCTTTGTGATCTCGACCATGGTCAACTCCAATTTCGACTCTCAAGTCACGCTTGGTGAAAGGTAAGCGATAGCCGGCATTACTACTCCGTTTGGGAGATCGGTGCCGTCTGTTATCTCCAGCTTCATAAAGATGTAAGCTAATTTCTCTTAAGGCATCATAGAAGTTGAGTCATCATGCAGTGCCAGGTGTTGGCAAGACCGAGATTTGGATAGCAGAACACCCTCAGCACTGGGACAACGAACGATACGATATGTCGGGACTGTGATTTCCATCGGGCCTCTTGTCCCGAGCACGCTTCGGCGCCGATAGGCCGACACCACACCCTCTGCTGCATAATGAGAGCCGATGCAGAGCACTATTTCTGGCTGGAATGCCTGGCGCCCGCTTCGAGTTCAAGTCACTGGACAATCATCATGGGCACTACGGTTCAATCGGCAAACGGATTTTGAAAAGCAATGGAAGGCAGTCTAGTTGATGGCACAGTTGACAGAGAGTGTGAAATCCCGACAAACGACGAGAGATTCGGTTCCTCTATGCATCTCGGGGAGTTTCCCCTTCTTGAAGAGGATACGAATGGAGCGAGTCCTACTTGGAAAAGAGGGGGAAATGGCTTGTCTCTGCATTAAGGCAACTTGCCGAGGTTTGGCTTCAGCCGCCTTACGAGTGCAATCGGAATATTACGCTCTCGATGGCCTTTTTGCACATGGTCAGGCAGTTTGTCAGCCGTGACCACCGGATCGGCCACGGAGGAAGTCAGAATCTCTGAGTGTCAGAATCCCAGAGGACTATTGGAGAGCAGCTCGCGATGGGCTGTAACCGCAGTCTTGCTTGAAACCTGACTCGGATCAAGGGCTGAAGCGGACAATGAATGTGAGGCTTTCACTACCAAGACACGACGTGAAGATGGTGCAACGGGCATCGAACACCAAACCTCAAAACTGCCCGACCGCCCATGAAAGGAGAACTTGGAAGATCCCCCAGAGGCCATCAATCACTAAAGAGCCGCTACTGCTGTAAAGGAGCGTTGCACAATATTAGTGATCAGCCACTAGCAGAGGTACCGGGTACACTTTCTAGCGCCAATGGTACCTGCCGGGTGCGCTGAGTTGTTGGTCAGCCGCTGACTCGCCAATTGCATCACGCTGCAAAACTCAAAACCCGCGGGCCTGACAGGCTGCCCCGGTCAGGTTCTGTCAGGTTCCCCCGCTGCCAGCGTCGGGTACCGGTTACTTTTCGTGGGACCCGGAGTTGTGCAAGCTTTAAGTTATGCAGGCACGCTATCGCTATATGTGCAACCCCGCTCATCGTTTATTCAGCGTCTTTCTGCTGCATCTCAATCGAACATCGTGATCGATGGTTTTTTCGCATCCGTCGCACAGGCATGCGGTAGCACCATGTCCGAACAAGCAGCCGATGCTTCCAGCTGGGAGCGGTCCGATGCGCGAGCCCGGCCGGCGCCGACTGTCAACACCATCCGCCGTATCCGCCAGGCCTGCACGAATTGTCGGTGCGCGAACTCGCCTCTTTCTCCGTGTCTTTGCATCTGCAGCCGCCGGCACAGGTCGGGAACCGCCGCCTCAGCTGCCGAGCGGAGCTGGAGCTGGCTGACGTTTTCCGGCCTGGGGAGCTGTGAATGTGAATGTGAATGCCGTCAAAACCACTGTAGCTAACGTGTGCGATTCAAATCCTGCAGGCATCGCAAAACCAGATGTTCCGGCGAGCGGCCCCGATGCATGAACTGTCGCCGAGTCGATCGCGTCTGTCACTACGAGCCCTACTCCGCCACCAACCCTCCCAACGCAGCGCCCAGCAATGGCTCCGTCAAGGGTCGATCGCCGTCCGCTCCCACTACAACGTCAACCCTCTTCCCTCGCACCGGCGTCGTGGATGTGAGCATCACCGTCCTGAATCTGCATTCGCGTTCTGACCATCGATATAGCCCGAGCTGCTCAACAGGATCAATACCATCGAATCGCAACTGGCCCAGCTGCACAGCCAGGGCTTGATAGGCTTCCTGTGCGTCAACCTTGCGTCAATAGAGCCAAGAGAGAGTGCATCATTTGCTAATAGTATTCAAGAAATGGCGAAAATCGAAATGGACAGGTTACTTTCCCTGACCTGGCAGCATCCACCACCTACCAGGATCTCTCTCCAGAATTCACAGAACCATCGCCACCTCAGCAGCAATTCCAACCGTCCGTCCCCGAAACAACAGAGCAACCCGTGTCTGATATTGCAAATGCAATGTGCGTTTTATTTACTATCCCGCCTATACCAGTAATTATATAACGGAGCTTGCTAACTCCGCAGCAGGAGATTTACCACCGCGCCGCCTCCCCCTGTCATGGCTCACCTCATCGATACTTACTTTCTTCATGTTCATAATCAGCCTTACACATATTTCCATGAGCAAAGTTTTCGGGAGAGACTAAATTACGGCCTCGTACCAAAATGTTTACTCTTTGGCATTTTAGCGTCAGCCCTCAAATTCTCAGATTCCGACTACTTTGCAGGTTGTAGGCGCGAGGCCACCGAGGCATATGCTAGGGAGGCTTGGCTGGCTCTCCTCAATGACCACCTTACGGTTGAGAACAATCCTACTTTACAGGTCGCACAGGCTAGTAATATTCTTGGAGTTGTCGACTTCACATGTAAGTCATATTCTAAAAAAGGATGAAAAGTTAGTGTTTTCGTTAACCATGAATTTCCTTCAGGTGGTCGCACCAGCTCAGGGTGGCTCAAGATTGGTCTTGCCGTCCGCATTGCCCAAGACTTGCAGCTAATGAAAGAACCGAAGAACACATTGAGCCCGATTGAACAGGAAGAGCACCGCCGAGCTTTCTGGTCAATATATCTGCTCGACAAGCTGGTCTCAGTCGGCCAAAGTCGTCCACCAGCCATTTCTGAGGAGGACATACATGTCCAGTTACCAGTTGACGAAGAGACTTTCAGAAGGGGCGTCTGGAAGAAAACACCAACACTCCATCAGCTCATCAACTGGAAATCTGAGGGAGACTCAGCGGTCAACAGTACTTTTACTCAAACGATACTTGCCGCCACGGCTCTTGGACGATGCGTACGATATGTCCTGCACGGGCGCGAAATTGACGAGATGCCGCCATGGGATCCCAGGTCTGATTTCACATTACTAAATACCTTCTTGCTGCTCATCGACCATCACCTTCAAGTAGAAACCACCCCTATCCCTCAGATCGTGCAGCAGTATCGCAAACCCGACGGCACACTGGATTTCCAGTCTCTTGAACACGTTGTGTTTGCTCGTATCACTTTCCACACCGCCCACTGTCTCCTCAATCACCCATTCCTTCTCCGAATGAGGCTCCAGAAAGGCAACTGTAAAGTACCGCCAAAATTCTTGACCCGCTCTTTTGAAGTCGCCTGTGACCATGCGCGAGCAATATCTTCCGTTGTGGAGGACGCCATCACCTCTGGCTGCCACGTGCAATCCTCCTTTTACGCATATGCCTCAATTCTTGCCGGTGGCATTCTCTCCTTGGCTATCCATATCGACCAGGAAAAGGGACAAGTCACGGACCCAGAACTGTTGAGTCATTACCAAAAGGCTATCCACATACTAGAACGGGTGGGAAGAAGGTGGGACCACGCTTCGAAAATGGTGAGTCTTCGCGGCCTATTCTTATATGTGATTTTGTCAAATTATTAACATCCCACTTGCTACTTAAGCATCTTCAATTAATGCTATTCGACGCCAACTATCACTCTCTTTCTGCCCTTTTGGACCCGACAACCTCAGAGGTTGATCCAAAGCTGGAAGCTGCTCTATGGCTAATGGTCGATTACGTGGCCATGTCCGCGCTCAACGAAAATGCATTGACACCGCCCCCTCTATCCACTGATACGTTTCTAAGTCCGCTTGATTCTCAGATGAATATGGAGAATAGCGATGGCTTCACGGGCATGGCGCCCGATGCGAATTCCGATCCAAACGTTGCTTTCCTTGGTAATGGCAGCGTGCCTCTATGAAAAACGGCTTCTTGTTTTATTGCGATATATGACAAACGGTGAAAATGATGAATAGCCCTGTTTTGGATTCAGCAGTATGACTTATGCACATATCAATTTGGAAAATCGGCAACTAGGTAGTTTCGCATGTTTGGCGCACCTTGAGATGAGAATTATGCTATTTAATACACGATGGCGTCTATTGACGCTCACTCATTGCGATGTACCTCTTCTGCAACCCTCTCTTTACTGTGATGGAACACATTGTCAATCGTAGATGCCAAGCAAGTGTTTGCTGAGGGAATATGAAACAAAGACGTCTCCGCCACGCACTCTGCCTCATCATTATCAACAAGGTATATTATTCTTAGTATCTTTCTGGTCTACAGAATCTCTAGCTTACGACCTGCTTGTTTACAAACATTGACTGAACGTTGCAGAAGCTCTTGAGTCCGTTGAGTCCCCACTCGGCGCCGATACCACTCTCCTTGTGTCCACCAAAGGGCACAATGGGGGAGATTTCAAAGTGTGTGTTGATCCAGACAGTGCCGGCCTCCATTTCACGACCAATTCTAGCCGCCTTTTCAATGTCGTTGGACCAGATTGAGGCGCCGAGGCCCATGGTTGTGTTGTTGGCGCGGGCAATGACTTCTTCTTCGCTACTCCATGAGAGGAGAGGGACGATGGGACCTAAAGAGCAATATGAGTTAGCATGATTCACTACTTCTTTTTTGTAGCAGAGTATCCTTACCGAAAGGCTCCTCAACGACAATTCGAGAGTTCTCAGGAGGCCGGTCAATAACCGTAGGAGCAATGTAGAACCCGTTGGTCGGTGGCTCAATCTTGCCGCCGACGGCGACCTTCCACCCTTGCTTCTCGATGTCGTCGAAGAAGGTCTTGACGCGGTCGTACTGCATGGAGTTTTGGAGCGGGCCGTGGCTGACGCCGGCGTCGGCGCCGTTGCCGAGGGTGTAGGCCTTGATGTGCTTGACCATGGCGTCGCGGAATTCTTCGTAGATGGATTCGTGGACGTAGATGCGCTTGAGGTTGAGGCAGACTTGGCCGGAGTTGAGGAAGGCGTATAGGGCGACCTATTTGTTGTTAGTATTTGCATATCTGATTTGGAAGATGTGATGGATGGGGTCTTACCTTTTCAGCGACCTTGTCGACGTCCACGTCTGGGAAGACGATGGCCGGGTCGTTGCCACCACTATGAGGTGTCAGAAGGATTCACGTTATGTATGCCTAAGAAGGAAGTCTTACAGCTCGAGAGTCACTCTCTTCAGAGTCTTGGATGCACTCTGCATGACCAGCTTTCCGGTCTGTGTTGAGCCAGTAAAGCTGATCTTGTCGATGCCGGGGTGGCTTGTAAGCCACGGGCCAAGGTTGTCATCTCCACTGAGAGACTGGACAACACCAGGTGGGAAGAACTGCTGTGCCAGCTCAACGATCTTCAAGCCACAGTAGGGTGTGAAGGGTCTAATTGTAAAGTGTCAGATGGGAGTCCTTACAAGAAATAGTTCTTTCTGAGGGTAAAACTTACGATGGCTTGACGATGATGACATTTCCTGTGAGCAGAGCAGGGGCAATCTTTCCTGTTGCCAGCAGGAGAGGGAAGTTCCAGGGAACAATAGCAGCGACGACACCCAAGGGCATGTATCTTGTGATGACGGTGTGTCTCTCGTTGTCCTCGATGACATCTTCGGGGATCTTGATGTTGGCCATGCCCCTGATCCACTCGATAGCCGCATTGGTTTCGCCATCTGCTTGGGGGATCTAACAATGAATCAGTACAAAATGTTCAAACGATTATCATAAGTTTTTGAAAAGTTCCTTACAGGCTTTCCTTGTTCTGAAATCAACAGGTCGCGGAACTCGACTCTCTGCTTGTCAATGGCATCTGCAAATGCTAGCACGGCAGCTTTGCGCTCCTCGTAGGGGACCTTGGACCACTTCTTGAAGGCCTCCTTTGCGGCAGCAACAGCACTGTCAAGGTCTTCCTTGGTAGCTAAGGGAACCTCAGGCTTCGCTTTGAGAGTTGCTGGGTTGATACCATGGCGGGTGGTTACCGTGGGCGAGCTTTTGCCGTTGATGATCTGAACAAAGCCGCTCTGGAAGTCCAGGGGATTGGTGCTAGGCTCGGTAGCTGAGGGTGCCATTGTGAATATTGATAAAAGGTATTGAACGCTTGCTGTCAAGGAATAAGAATAGTAAAGAGAAAAGGAAAAGAGAAAATCTTGGAGAGGGGAATTCGGGCTGGACTCGAATACTCTGTTGGGTTACCAACAAGCCAATTTATGCAACACCAGCCAAAAAGCCCCCTTACATATATTGTGTCGTATCGTGCCAATCAACCGAATCTTGGCTGCCAATCCTCCTCCCCCGCAGAGGGCTAGAATGCGGTCCGTAACACAAAAGGCCGGCCACTGAATCAACCGTGGCTGTCCATCACACGGACGCATCATCTCCTCTTGCTCCTCCTCTTTTGCTTGCAAATTCACCACTAATCGCCGACGCAGAGCATTACAAAGACGTCTTTTCTCCGTATGCTTCCCAAACCGGAAACTATTAGCCCCTCACTCAGCCTCGATTTACCCCAGATCAAACGTTCCGCCTTACTGTACAAATGCTCGAGCGGACCGCAGGCCGAGCCATTGGTGATGCGGACCGAGACGTTCCTCAACCAATGAAGTCGGTTCCTCTCGCCGAAACGACTCGGATGTTTCTGTGGGGTAGCGGCAGCCCACTCGATGCAACACGAATTGAGAATCCCAAGCAGCTTTGTTCTAAGGTTTAGTGCGTGCGGGAGCTAAAAAGAGCTTTGGGGGGCTAGCAGATGCGACTTCACTCGATTTGTATAATAGGGAACAAGCTGGATCGCCACATACCGCATTAGGCAATTTTCTGAGAATGGGTGATGGGGCAGGGCTTCGCGTTTTCTTGTTTGGATCGATGAATTTTGCGTGGGAAATGTCCGATACTCCGCTTTGTGAGAGGTACGCGGTCCTGTTTACGGGGTAACGCGTCGATATCTCTTGGCTTCTATGGGATTTTGAGATTATGGAGTATGAGTAAGATTGAAGCACCGGTTAACGGAACGGATATCGCAATTAAGAGTTGACAAGATAGAAGGGAATTGAAGATGATGGATACGTGCTACGTATAATGAATTCACGGTAGAGCCAAGAAGATGACTGCAACAAGAAGGACATGGGGATTCAGCTCCCATGTATTATACCTTGGGTATTTCCTAATCTAGAGGCCGTTGCAACATCAATATCCAATGATTCATAATCCCCAAATCCAAAAATACGCCAGTATGAGCAGTGACTCTCGAGCCAGTACTCTATGATCATTTAACAAACAAAAAACTCATTAAACACGTCCAATCCCTCTCCAGGATTCTGTAGAAAGCCGTCTGCCCTGAACGGCTCAGCCACCAACCAGCATGTCGCCGCCTCCAAGTCCTTGAGCCAATCCTGGTCCACCATGAGATAATCTTCCGCCGTCTCGGGGGCCTCTTCCGAGCTGTCCTCCTTGTCCCATTCAATGGATTCTCTTGACAAATCAGCGCCTGCATAAATGTCATGCATAGACTGCATGAGCCTTCTGCTCTGCCGATAGCTGTTCTCGGTTGCACAGCCCTGAAGATGGCCCTTTAGCTCCAATAGATAAACGCTGGCGGTCGACACGGCGATATTCGCCGCCATGCTAGGAAGTAGACGATCCAAGCCGTGGTCGTAAATGTTTTTGGAGATTTCTTCTATCCGCTTTGCCGAGTGCTGCATGTAAATCTTGCACATCTCCTTCTCCATCGTGGACGCCGTTGGCTCGTTCAGCAACACCATGAAGCGCGAGCGGTAAAGACACAGCACCGCCGTGTTGTAAATCATATGCAGCACCGCACGGTCCATCGAAATGCTCGTGTTACCGTCCTTGCCAATGTCATTGCTCGAGATGGGGCGATACGAGACGCTCTCCGGCAAGCCGTCTCTCCACTCCAGCAGGTCTCGGATGTACGTGGTGAATTTCTGTTCGCCGTCTGGCGTCATCTTGCGGGCCTCGGAGAAGTTGGAAAAGTTGTCGTGAGGCGCCACGTACATGCTGCTCGATAAGAAGCTCATGGACCTGCATAGAGTCGCCTGCGCGACGCACATGCGTGCCAGCTCGGCGCGCTTCTTGCGGCTCTTGACGTAGACGCACATGGCTTCGAACTTGGCGTGGTCGTCGTCGCTACGGATCTGCTCTGGCTGGAAGTCGGCTTCTTCGAGCATTGATACGTGGAAATCGCCGTCTTTGATTCGTGGTAGTCGCTTCATGCCTAGGGAGAGCAGCCGGTCGCGGATGAAGCAGCACCACCAGACTCGACGGCGCAGCCTCTGCTTTCGCTTTGATAGGTTGGGTTTGTTTACTGAGGGCTCCAGATGCAGTCCGGCTGCGAAGGCGTGCGAAACGGCGGCATCAATCCAGAACCATGTCTTGCCGTGCTCATCAGAGGCATCTTGCCATGAAGTGATGAGCAGCAGCGACTGCGTGAGAACCATCTGATCCAGCTCGCAGTTATACTTATAGAGGAGCTATTCATCCGTGTTAATAATTGAACGGTGCATTCAAGTTACCAGGAACAAACTTACCCGAACTCGCTTCATAAACGCTGTGCGGGCCTGTTTCCGCGTCTGATATCCGCCATTTCTAAGATGCTCCAGCTCTACATGTGCTGTCCCAGCTGCAAGTACAGCCTGCAGCAATAGCAAGCTAACCTGGCCCGCTGACCCATCATGTGTCTCTATAGAGTGCAGGAAAGCATCCAGATCCAGTGTAGGAACATATGGGTGAATGTATTCAAAGAATGCGCGGAGGAGAGCGTTCTGTAGAGTGCTGTCGGGCAGATCCAAGGCGCCCTCGGAATGTAGATACTCCATGTCGTCTGGAGGCAGGCTGGTCAGGGGTCTGACATATTTTGGTAGATCAAAGGCATCAACATCATCCGACAATAAGCTCTGTGGAGATTTGTCTGAATCAATGTCTGCTTTTAAGAGCTCCAAGTCTTCCATGGAAATGGGTGCCTCCAAAGAGTCAATGGCAAACTCTTTGAGCAAGTCGCATGGGCCATCTTTCAATTCAAGCTCCTTTGAAGCACCCTGTTCGTTCGGGACCGCAGCAGGGACAGGCTTTCTTCTCCGTCTAAACCTCCATTGTTAATAAACATTGTTACTCTCCATCATCTACTTCATGTCTGACACATACCTTCTGGCACGTCGAGCATGTGTAACACACTGCTGTCCGTTCCACTGGCAGTTGCCGCACGGAGATCTTATCGTCACGTCGCATCTGACCTTTCTAGCCCGGCATGCCAGACAGGCCTTGCTAGCTCTTCGCACCGGCTGCTTGTTTGACAGATGCGGCTCCGGGCTAAGAGAGCTGCTGTCGGACATGGTGTCCAGGGCGGTGCTAAACTGTTCCAGGGGATCCATCTGTAAGGCTACTGCAAGGGGACTTACAACCGGTATTTCGGGTTAAGCACATATAGCCGAGGTCTGGTAGCTACGGGCACGCGGGCTTGGGATATATTTAAGCAACTCGCACTCGAGTGCTATCCGATGCCGGTTCGCGGTGGGCTCTTCCGGAGGGTTACGGGCTTCGGTCCGGAGACCCACGCTACGTCCACATTGCGCCACCATAGCGGTCCGCCAACTGATCCCCAGATTCCCCAGATCATGAGCTAGAACGCGGGGTTCGAGCTTCCAAGAGCATATTCCCCTGCTTCTATCTGTTGTTACTAGTTAGGCGGAAGCTGGGAAATGGGGCGACAAGTTGTCAAGACTATAGTTCCATGTCACAGGATCAATACCCTCGGGTAATTTGAGTTGGTCTATCTAGCCGTACGGATCCTCAATTGAGAGCTACCATATCATACGACAAAGCGGCAATAGGGTCCAGCTTTACTAGTTTCGACTTGATAACTAAGGAGGAGTTGAGTTGCCACCGAATTGTCCCTCTTACGCGTCAGCTGCTCGACACCTGACCCCTTTTCTATCACTTGTTTCCTCACATTGAGATTGAGAAACGAACAAAGCACGAGCGGCCGGTAGACTCACGAACGGACATCATTGAAGTGACGCCATTGAAACAAACCAAGCCCTAGCCCTCTAGACCGCTATCGACTTGGTCGTCTTAGTTCTAAACTCCGGAGCGCTCCGCTCCCCTCCCAGGGCTGTGTCTCCGGCCCGCCCTCTATCAAAATTCCCGTCTTTTGCTCATGACAGCGGAAGCACCGGCCAATAGGTGGCATGTGCTGCTTTGACAGCTTACTTAGCGCTTTGTAATGCCGCGGAAGTCGGCAAACACGTTCACGGATTGATTCAGAGTCAAAGGTCTTGGAAAGTTATGAATGGGGATTGATGTAGTTTTCCGAGACCCGACCTAGAGTTCCCTCTTCCACGCAATCCGTCATTTCTCTCAAGCTATGACACCATGCTTCCATGCTTGTAACAACAATACACCGGACCCATTGTGAAGAATGCCTATCTATCTAACGGGGTTCAAGAACATACATAGGCCGGCTTGTTCAACTGCCAGTCCCCATCGGTCACGCGACTATGCAACTAGACATGAGCATACATATTCCATACAATGAGCTGCTTTCTATTCGCCGAAAACTTCAGTCTATTTTAATTCGTTGACCAAGACCAACTGTATCGTTTGCCGAGCCCCTTCCCGTCTTCTCTATAGATACTCTATTCTCTTTTCCTCTCCCATCCGTCTTCACCTTCTCTGAGAAATTCTTTCCCTCCTTTTAGCAGATCAGTCACCCCTGGAATAGCATTCTCCATCCAAAACTGTGTTCCATTGGGCCTAGCCAGCTCTTGTCCAACCTTGCCACCATCTTCATGCACAAGCCACCTTTCGTCCACTGTCCCTAGGAAAACATCGACGGTGCTGCTATCATCCGCGGACCGCCAAACCAACGAAGTTCCGCAACGCTTGCAGAATCCTCTGTACCGGCCAGGCGATGATTCATATTCGTCGTATGTTTCCTGGGTGTGGAAAGCTGGCTTGAGCTGGTCAGGGAGTACAATGATGAATTGCGCAATGAGTGACGATGTCCACTTGCGACACATTGTGCCTGTTAAAGTGTCAGCATTCGGATAGCGCATGGTGCGAGTCTGTAACAGGTAACCATCTTGATCCCATCTGGTAATCTGGTATTTCTAAAAATAGGGCACACCTACATTGACAGGCCGATGACTAAATTGATCTAAAGTCAGTCATGCGTCCAATCTGAGTGCAGCATCTGAATGCATACCTGAGGCGGCCATGGGGTCTCGCTAGACGCAGATATTGAGTAGCGGATCGAGCCGCAGAGGCATCCTCCCGTGATGGCATCAGGGAACCCCATCTTGTCAAAGGTTTGATTGGTACGACGCAAACAAGTGAACAATTCACAGACTTTCTTTTTTGGTTTTCTTTCAAGCTTGTATCTTTATCTCGTCAATGAGAGCTTACCGCATGGTGTGATGTGGACCTGTCTTACTCCGACTCTCATTTTCGGCGAGATCGGATCGGACAAAATGTCCCACCCGGACGAATCCCCGGACGAGCAAGGCCGTTGCTTGGTCCGTGATAAGACGGGAACCAAGCCCGGCCCCTCACCAACAGGTTGAAGTTGCTCCGTAAGCTCGCAAGAGATCTCATTAATACCACCATGTTAATGGAAAATTGACAGAGAATATCAACATATTATTACCCAGTGATGAAACACTAACCCATTTATGGTACCCTACAAATGGTAGAACTGAAATGGGATAGAAAAAGAACTTGACTTTAATTCAGAGGCTCGCTACAAATCTAATAAGAGTGATAAAGAACCAGCTAAAGATTAAATACAACACGCAAAAATGCCCTCAATAACCCCTCTGCTTCAACTCTTCCTCGGTCCAATCCCACAGCCTCTTCTGCATATCCGCATCAACAGCGTACTTGTTCTTGCTCTCCAACTGCCCCACCGGCACATAGAATCCGCCCTGCTGAAGCCTACTCTTGTCCACCGTAGCCGCCCAAAGCTGGGTCAAGGCACCGTATGCAACGTCGTGGTACAAGATGGGCCCAAAGAAGCGCAAGAGATTTCTGAGGAAGAAGCTGTTTGAGGTTGTTGTCACATACAGATCTGTTTGGATCATTCCAGGATGCAAAGACACCGAGGTGAATTCGGGGTGTCGCTTGGCCAGTTCAGCGGCGAAAAGGATGTTGGCAGCCTTGGATGCGCCATAGGAAGTCCATTGGCCTTGCGCCGACAGCTTTTCGGTTGAGATCATGGTCTCGAAAGCTGGTGCAAACGTATGTCCGTTGGATGCGGTAGACACAACGCGTACATCGGGGTTGTATTTCGTGACGGTTTGCTTGAGCACAGGTAACAGCTTCTTCGTGAAGAGAAAGTGGCCTACGTGATTAGTACCAAGTTGCAGGTCAAGTCCGTCGTCGGTTTTGCCGGGCGGCTGGTTCATGATGCCGGCATTGAGAAACAGCAGATCAATCCGATCAGTGCTGCGAGTAATGTCCTCGGCAGCGGCAGCGGCTGATGCCAAGTTGCTGAGATTAAGTTTCACAAACTCAATGTCGGCAGGCTTGGACAGCGTTGAGTTGATGGATGCAATTGCTTCTTTCGCCTTGGCCTCGTTTCTCGTGGCGAGGAAGACTTTTTTCGGCGAATGCTTGCATAGTTGTAATATTGTCTCTTTGCCAATTCCTGCGTTTCTGTTCGTTGTTCGTATTAGCAAGCTTACTTCACTTTGAAGATTGAAATGGTCAACATACCCTCCAGTAACCACAATCACTTTGCCTTCTTGAGAAGGAATATCTCTTTCGGGAGAAAATCGACCCCAGAACATTTTCAAGTTATGTATGCGAGATTGTTCAAGTTCAATTAATGTTAGATTGCTACTAAAGCAGAATATGTCTTAATAAAGTCTCTCTTATGAAGGAGAGAGAAGCCACTTTATAACAAATTCACATGTTACTCCACTGAGGTATGACGATTGTTCGCCATTACATGGTTTGCCCGCTGGCAATGCGAGTGTGGGCAGATTCGTCTCGGATTGGTCTGTTGTGAAAGAACGTTTGCGGAGATTTGTATTTGTCGGTAAGGTAACTACTTTTGTTGAAGCCTTGTAGATGCTAAAGACATCGGACGCCTCGCATCCGCCAATAGGGTCGGACATAAGCCCTGTGTCCGCATGGACAATGAAGCAACCGCATGACTTTGACGGATAATATGCAATTCCAGCCCTATCAATTGTCCATACGTGTCGGTTTAAAGACCATCTTATCTTTTTCTTTCACTTTGCAATCAATTTTCAAATCATCCAGAGACCGCTCCAGACAGCCAAGGTCCCCCCAGCCGTCATAAAATACGAAAGCTCGGCAAACCGGAGAGTAGACCAAGCCCGATATTGACGCCCGGTTGAATAGTAGATGATTACATTAGTTAGACTCGATAATTGCCAGTACTATCCGCACCGATTAAGTGTTGGTCAATTCTTCTTTATTGTGTGGCTGAATTGTTATCACAACGGCACTAGTTACATGTAACTTTATCACGCGTATCAAATCAGGCACAACACCATGTATTTCTTATTCTCTTATTCAGTCTGCTGCTGTTTACATAACATGGAAACTGTTGTAGGGCCGGATCGCCACATATGTTTCTTCGGTGTTATCGGTCAATGTTGTTCTTGTTTCCATTTAGCAGAACGTCAAGTGGTAAGATGAAGCCCACCACTTGGCGGAAGAATTCCACCTTCAGTGCCATGTTGTCGGACTTTGCCCCAACTGAAAGCGGAACAAATACTAACCTAATTTACGTTGGTTGGAGAGACAACGTGGCATGACTTGGTTCTTTAAAAGGCTCACATGCATGTTCAAAACGTTGTATGCAGCTTTAAAGACTCGGAATCTCAGGTACATGATTGGTTACCACCCACAACCAATGTCAGCTCTAGCAAAGACTTGCATAGCGTCTGGGCTTGTGAATTTACTAATGACAGCAAGACTATCCTGATACAGCGATTTTTTATTCCAGCCCACATTCACTGCGTTTGCCTACAACCAAAAGGTCTTATCAACTACCAGGTAAGAGCGCAGCAGCGCCGGTTTCGGGTTTCGCTTGATCGGAGTTTTTCTGAATACCGTTGGTCTCTGCATGTTTTTTAGTCTCTCCCATCAGGAAGTGATCATCAGATAAAAATGCCATCGATTCCCTGAACAGGAGCAGCTCGTCTGCATACCCTAGGTGATGTAGGGAAGCTGCACATGTTGATAGCGTCCACTTCATATTCGGAGCTACCCTGGAGCAAACCGGTGAAATGCAACACGCACCATGAACCAAAGCGCATGCTTTACTACTAGGTATCTTTCAGAATAAACCTAGGCAATTCATTCAGTTCAAACCATTTAACGTAACTCGTTCCCGATAATAAACACGTTTAGCTTGGGAACTCTCACGAACATACTCTAGACTCCTTTCCTCGCGCTGTACATGCAGCACTGGTACCACCCTACGGGCGGAAAGAATTGCCGTCTATTGCACACAAAGCATATTGCTCGCTTAGAGCTGAAATTAGTACCATTAAACACTCCTTGACAAAATCTAAGTTTGCTCATATGCTTGGCACATGTATGCAGTTCCTCCTTGTTAGCTCATGGCGAGGAACGGTAAATATTTCCCTTCCAAAAGGGGAAGTGGCTGCATATGGAGTAACACCCTATGAGATGCGGCTTTGCGGCTGTATCATTGCACGACATGAGCTCTGGCTGAATCTCGTATGACGACACATCGTGCACTACTACTAGTACCAAGGTAGTTCGTATACTTGGCGAATTGGTCAGATGGAGAAATATACTTTGTTTTCCACTACTACCTTACACAGAAGCAAAGAGCTGGATGATTTTGTACCTGTTTCATTCTAGGATACCTTGATCTATCATTGGAGGGTTTCCATGCTGCGTGGTGTGTTTACTTGTCTTTAAGAATGAAACTATTCTTAGTATGCATCAACAGCAACGCCATCAAAGCTTCTGAAAGATCGCATGGTGATATAACTTTAAAATTACCCCGTCACACTATGCTCTATCCCCGTATTTCCAATTCCAAACCAGGTTGCAAGAACCAGCGCCAATTTCATCGAGTGGCTGGGACACTGCCTCCCCCGCCAGAGACATGTCATCGATTGCACTCGCAATTTTGCTAGTCTGTGAAGATGGCAATAGTTCCTCTAGAGGGGCAAATGTTTAAACAGCTACCCCGACTTGCTTCATGCTGTACGAGTACAGTAAACAATCCCTAGGACGGGATCCCGCTGTGGCTGAGCTTAAAAAAGTCGAAGTGCGCTATCAACACCTTATCGTTGTGCCGTTCCAGCGATCACAGGCCGTATCACAGCAAAAGATGGGCGGCCCCTGCAGACTGCTGCCGTGCTAAGGCCCAATAAGGGGCACTAAAGCACCGGCCTAAGCGACAAGCGTACAAGTGAGTGCTGGTCTAATGCAGGAACCGAAACGTGGTGGCTCATCCTTTGTTATCCAAATCCCCTCCTCTGGTCATCATCACTGGTTGGCATAAACAATTCCAATCACATCCAACTTGAGGTTCGAGAATTCGCATGTACGGCATCTCATCTCGCCCCTTTTCGATCCTCTCCAGTTGATTCCGCCGGCAAACAAACAAACACAAAACCGGATCCCACCGCTGCTGCTGCTGTCCTCCCGTGTCTAGCTTGGCGAGTGATCTGATTTGTTTCGTCTGCTCCGCTACGCGACCCCTTCGTTATTAATGTCTCTTGAACTTCAGCTGGGCCCCCCCTTTACGACGGATCCCTGCCCGCTCGCCCCATTGTTTAGCCTGGCCCATTTCGCTCAATTAATGCTTCCGAAACTTTGTCCAATGTCGCCCTCCACACAAGGCGAGCAAGGCGAGGCTCGTCTTCGTTTTAGCAGGTGACGGTCCTGGATTGACGCTTGCTATCCCGCCAATGGGCGTAGCAGCTGCAGCCTCAAGCACAAGCAGGATCTACAAATGCATCGAGGCTATGCGAGAGATGATGGATACGGGTGGGATTTCTGTGGAGGAGTGAGTGACCTTCGACATTTCCCTGAATTTCAGGATCGCCGCCAAGGCCCTAAGGAGCATGTCTGCTCCCCTCCTCTTTCGGTACTGCAGCTGGAAGAGCAACATGCATATTTCCGGTGCTTCTGGCCACCAAGAGATGACGGTGAAGCCAACGCTCTGGGAGAAGGAAAAGGAAGAGAAAAAAGGAGTTCGGATAGCTGCGCTTAGCCAGGCGCTCCCCGGGCCTACGAAGGTGATACTGCGGGAAGAAACGCATGATTGAAGCAGAATACAAGCTTCCCGACTTAGCGCTTTAGCGTCGATTGAAGCCAGTCTAATGCCACCGAGCGCTCCGTGTCATCTTGCACTGCAACACTCAGCCGGTTGGAGCTGCACAAGCTCGAAGCTTGAGGCCTCTCTGGCGCATCTCTAGTCGCCACAACGAGGAGGTGAGAAGGTGAGAGCGTTTCTGGCGCCCCTGTTCGTCTTCATTTCCTCTGTGCTCCCAGAATCCACTGCCGCGTCTTGGCCCAAACAGATGCAGGCAGAGCCGTCATACTGGCGCAACCTTGTGGCCGTTTGACTTACTCAAGCGACGCCATACAAGCATGGGACCCACGCCAGGGCCATGGATTGCTTGGGTTGGTTCGTCTTGGGCGCTCATCCTCCGCTATCAACTAATTATCCACACGCGCAAGGCAGGGAACGCCGATTAAATTATACATAATGCTCCCTGGGCCAGCTCCCTCTGCCGCATGCGTCTCTCCCTCCTTTACGCCTACGTCGCTCCCTTTCTTTGTCCAACTGCTTTTCAATCTTTCCTTCTTCTTCGTTTTTTTGATACAGCCTCTTTGCCGGTCATTCCTTAAGCCGGCAATTGTTTGGCGTTGCATACATTCACTATGCGTTCCACTCTTTATGCGCTCGCGGCGTGGCCGCTTGCGGCTCAAGCCCTCGACTTCATCGACAGCTACACATCCGAGCAAAATGGAATTATGCGATATACTCTTACCACCACCAAGGGTGCCCGTTCGAAGCACCTGCACAGGCGCCAGGATAGCGCCGATTTGCAAGCCCAACAAACTGGCTACTTTTACAGCATTCAACTCGAAATTGGTACACCACCGCAGGCAGTGAGCGTCAATTTCGATACTGGTTCTTCCGAGCTCTGGGTCAACCCCGTGTGCAGCAAGGCTACAGACCCGACCTTTTGCGAAACCTTTGGCCGATTTTCAAACTCCACAACATTTGTCGACGCCAAGGAACCGGGAGGTATCAAATATGGTACCGGCTTTGTTGATTTCAACTATGGCTACGATTACGTCCAGCTCGGCTGTAAGTTCATGATATTTTTTTATACGTACCAACCCTCGAGGTTGTCACACGGAGGAATGAAATAAGTTCCGAATACATGTTAAAGCATGCGCGAGCTTGCCTCAATATTGGCATAAGGCAATCGATGTGAGACGAGGAAGGAAAAGAAAACAGCCGCTAACGAACAACGCAGCATTGAGAATTAACCAGCAGGTTTTCGGTGTTGCCACTGACAGCGAGTTTGCTTCCGTTGGTATTCTCGGTGCTGGCCCTGATCTGAGTGGCTGGAAGAGCCCTTACCCCTTTGTCATTGACAACTTGGCCACGCAGGGTTTCATCAAGAGCAGGGCTTTCAGTCTTGATATCCGAGGCCTTGACAGTGACCGAGGCTCTGTCACCTATGGCGGAATTGACGTCAAGAAGTTTTCTGGACCCCTCGCCAAGCGACCTATCATCCCCGCCGCCTCCTCTCCCGACGGCTACACTCGTTACTGGGTTTACATGGATGGTATGAGCATCACCAAGGAGGATGGATCCAAGGTTGAGGTCTTCGACAAGCCCAACGGCCAGCCGGTGCTCCTCGACAGCGGCTACACCGTCAGCACCCTTCCCGGTGCCCTTTTCGAGAAGATCCTCGCGGCCTTCCCTTCTGCCCGTCTGGAGACTACCTCTGGCGACTACATTGTTGACTGCGATATCATCGACACCCCCGGCCGTGTTAACTTCAAGTTTGGTGACGTCGTTGTCGACGTCGAGTACAAGGACTTCATCTGGCAGCAACCTGATCTGGGTATCTGCAAGCTTGGTGTCTCTCAAGACGATGACTTCCCCGTTCTCGGTGACACCTTCCTGAGGGCTGCTTATGTCGTCTTTGACTGGGATAACCAGAACATTCACATTGCAGCCAACGAGGACTGTGGCACTGAGCTGATCCCCATCGGCTCTGGCCCCGACGCCGTCCCGGCTTCTGCCATCGGCCAGTGTGCTTCCTCCGTTAACCAAACCACCTCTGCTGCCCAGACGACCACTTCTGCTGCCGCCTCGACATCCAAGGTGGCCACCACTTCTGCTGTCACGACATCTGCTGCTACCACCTCCGGCGTGCCGCTGTCCACTGGCCCTGCTAGCAGCGGACGTCCGACCACTTCTCACCACTTTGGCAATGGCACTGTTGTCTACTCCGTTCCTAGCCTCAGCACCACCGCTACCTTGGACCAGAGCACAACCGCTGCTGCCGGTGCCGGTACCACTGCTGCTCCCACTTATACCTCGACCTTCACCACGACCAACGTGTACACCATCACCTCGTGCCCGCCCTCTGTCACCAACTGCCCCGTTGGCCACGTCACGACTGAGGTGGTTGAGCGTTACACGACCTGGTGCCCCATTGAGAACGGCAGCGGCAGTCCCACGGCTCCCCCCAAGACGGCCCCTCCCGAGATCACTGCTACTTACACGCTGCCCAACACCTACACCTGCAAGGGGGGCCAGAACACCTGCTCCTCACCCAACACGGCACCTCACGTCATTGTTGTCACTCCCATTGTCACCCAGACGGCCCCCGTTGTGATCCCCTCTTGCACCACGTGTGCTGCTGTGGTCCCCACCCCCTCCGGCATTGCTTCGACTCCTGTCTCGACCACTGCAGTTCCACCAGCGACTGCCCCTGCCGCTACCAGCAGCAGCCCGGCTCAGTCCGCCTACTACCCGCCTCCGCCTCCGCAGCACGCTGTCTCTACTCCGGTTGTCGTTTCTCCCGTCGTCACTCCGGCTCCCGTTCCCGTTCCTACCGGTGGTTTGACGACCGTCATCACCCCTGGCAGCTCGGGCGCTGTTCCTTCCCAGCCTGCCCAATCCGGCCTACCTCCTGTTCCGGCTGGAGCCGCTGGATTCCGCGCTCCTGCCATGGTGGCTCTGTTTGGCGGAGCCGTGGCCGCTCTTTTGTTGTAAAATGATGTGAATACGAGATGAGCAATTGTACACTTTGTTTATGTTAATTCAGAGGAAGAAGAGAAGCCCAGGCACCCCCATAGACGAAGGAGATGAATAGTGTGTTTGTGTGAGCGAGTGAAGTGAATTGAAAGCGGATCACACGAGATGGTTCCATTTGTATTCATCGGTTGACTCCATAATGCTATATATATTTTTTACCCAGTCCCGAGTTGTGGATAGTTTTTTCTCTTTACGAGGTTTCTACAAAGGCAAATGGGAAAGACGGTTGGATTGTAGCTCATGTCTCCCATACCTCCATTAATTATTTATTCTTTCAATTACCGTCATACAGTGTCTCTCTATGTTGCCAAAGATCAATCCTAACGCCCAGTAAATACTTTAATGTTGACGTATAACTATATTGAAGCTGTTTCGCTGGAACATGTGAAATATGCTTGGCGAGTTACATCCAGATATGTAAAACAACATTTTATGCGTTATACATTACCAGGTAATCCATGAATCCATGACATGGGAGAATTGAATCCAAGCAACATCGTCTTGAGCGGCAATGCAAGCCTCATTGCGGCATGTCACGGCGTGTACCTACTTTTTTTTTTTTTTTGCGCACGTCCCAACGAAACATCGAACGATCAAACCACGTTGTGAATCCTCAGCGGGATGAAACATTCCCCAGGGAAGTTGACGTTCCCATTACCAAATCCATTCCCATTACCAAATATATATCCAGTAACGGGAGCAGGTTCCACGTTGTTCCACGTTGTTGGTAATTGGCGTGTGTTAGTTGTTTCCAGATCGAGGTCAATCGGTGTTTCTTTTAGGAAATACTGGGAACGGGGATCGAACGTTTACGGCAAAGAAAAGATCTTTGTTGGTTTTATTTATATCTACGGCAGTCAACGTGGTGTTGTTGGTTACGGCAATCTAATTGTCCCTGAACCACGTTGACGGGAAGGATTCGATTTTGCTAAATGCAAAAGTGTTACACACCGGGAATAATCCAGACTTTCTATTCTGGCAATTCTAGAAAATGACATCTTTCATTCAACCGCCAACCCGAGCAAATAGGACGTGTGCGGAACGAAAAGGCATGCAGGATAATTATCCGCTGCCGCCAGGGACATCTCGCAACTTAATCCTAAACTGAAAAAGTTTTTCTTCCCCTCTGCTCTCTATCGACCAAGAACGTTACCGACGTACTGTTCTAGACCTCAAGACAGGGTCGGGCATCCACTCTGTTCTAGACGAAGCCAATTGATCCAAAGAGGATCCTCTGCCGCTCAGCTACATGTATGCGGCCGTTTAAGGACGCTGCAGAATGCAGCAGGATTTCACCATTTACGGAAATGACGACATGAACCGACCCTGATCGAAAATGATCTTATATCGCGATCCTAGCGTTGAGTTTGTGTGTTTTGGGTGCACATTCGTATCTGCAGAAGGAATAGAAGGGAGGGGGAGATGAGGGGGGGAAGAGAGGGAATTTAGAAAAGGATGGAAGCATGGAAGCATCGCTTGTTGCGAGGCAAATGGCTGATGGACTGCAATCCCACTCAGCTCTTTTGTTTGCCCTAACCCAGCGGAAGCGCCCGTGAGTTCTTGGTTAGCTCGGCATCTCTTCTTAGTTTGTTCTTTTCGCTTCTTCTTCTTCATGTGAAACAACTCCACCCGTAACTGCATGCAGATAAAGCACAATGCAGTAGAAGAAAGAAACCTCAGCTAGACACACACGACACCTCGTCATAAAGGCGGTAGGCGAGTCGGAAAGCCGGCAGGTTGACACAAGTTGTCAAAGTGGAAATCTGGCGCCGCCAAGAAACGAGGGAAAATGGTGAACGGCGCAAAAGGACATTGCCTCTCTGCCCAGCCCAAGCGTCGAGGCGACTCTTCGCGAACCGCAACCCCGCGCTCTCCCCCATTCCGCCCTCGTACATGTGTGTGTTCGCGCGGGCTACTGCAGTCGTCCCAAACCTCTCGCTGGGAGGAGTGGAGCAGAGGCAAAAGTTCGCTTTCGCCTCGAGGAACGCTGTACCTGGGTACCGAGCCCATGCTATATATGGCAACGCGTCCTCGTCCAGCTGCGATAAGGCCTTTGCCAGGACCCTTTGACAGACCGGGACCCTGTCAATGTCTGCTTTGCCATCGCGTTATTGGGGGAGAGGGGGCGCGTATCGACGATCACTACCTACTATATTTACCGCGGCATAGTCAACTCCGGGCCCGGACTTGCAGGAATCAACGGGCCGCCCGGTAGGCTGCACGTAGAAGGGAAAAAAAAGGCACGAAACAGAGCGAGGCGAGGTCCTATCACCGACGACTGCTTGAGCCCCGCTGCCAAGCTGCTTGGTTTCAGACAGACTCTGACAACTAAACTCCTGTCCCCTCTATCGTCATCGATAGCTGCCGGATAGCTGCCCGCTCACTGTATTCAGCTCAGTCCTCCCGAATTCTTCTTTTTCCTCCCAACTGTGTGCCGTGTTTGGTGGAAAACCCCCTCCGGTTGCCACTAGCAAATAAAGGTGGAGATAAGAACACAATGATCAGCAATCAGGCCGTCAAGCGATCGCAGGGTAAGGCAAACCAGGCATCATCCCCACAACTGGTGCAACACATGAGGTATCGTGAATGGGCGTTCTGAGGAGCTCAGATGGACGTCGGGAGTCGTCCGAGCCAGCGATTTAGAGGGCCGGCTGGTTCCCGGAGAAGTTTACGAACAACGCCCTATCCCGATGGCCAATCCTGTGGCAAGATCGAAGACTTGCCGTGCCGAACAGTAGGTGCGGTGCGACTGGATCTTGCAAAACGATGGAGTTGGAGGAGGAGCATCAGGCCCATTCCCACCACCCTCCAAAGGCCTTCGGAAACTGCGGCTACGAATCCCACCCGCACTGGTTCCCTGTTCGGGTTTTCATGCAAGGGCCCAGTTGGGGACAAGACAAGAGAAAAGACGAACCGTGGCCAAGGCGTCTGTCTCACGGCACAGAAGAGTTCCAGTGCCAGGATGGCGGAAACAACTAGTCATCCCACGGCTGCAAAGCATTCCGCTACGCACTCGTACTCTGTAGATTGTATACGTCAGCTAGGTGAAATGCACATCAACTGTCTCAGTCCGAGAGGGACGCGGGTAAGGCATGCTGCCATTTCGACATGGAAAGGGCTTCATACCTTCCTCAAGGGGTATTCTTTTTTGGCTGCAATGCCACCCCAGTTAGCCAGCAGCTCAAATGTAGCGTTCCATGTCGCATAAAAGGAAATGTTACCTCAACAGCCAAGGTCCGGGGTACAGACGCAAGCCATCAACGGCTGTCGCCGCATATGCTAATTGCCGGGGGAGGTGAGTGAAAGTGCGGCCATGGGACGTGCCCTCTCTCATGATTTTTGGGTTATCTCTCAAGCAGAGGCGTTCTGCGAGCTATCGTTACTCCGGACTAGTAGTTCCTCTATCATTGAAGGGAGAGCGGGACGTAGCGTGACGATAGGGGAGATGAAACGTCAACTTGGCGAGATGATAGATATCGATAGTCTGCCAATATGCTCCATGGTGCATGCCGCGTTGATTTGCTTCGAGGCTGGCTGTGAGATAGCCAGTAGGGATTCGGGCACCTGCGCTGCTGGGAACCAGACCTGAACCCCGGTGCTAAGTAACAAAGTAGCAATGGAAGAGTTAAAAAAGAGACATAAACAAAGCAACAAATCTGACCAAAGCGAACCGTCCATGTGGGGGAAGCTGGGGGCAAACACGCAGTGCTCCGCAAACGCTCGATGCTAACCGTTTGTTACGCACTCGTCCGTATCTTTAGCCCTCCAATCTATTTTCTGCAGAATGGTCTTTAGCCTGTCCATCCAATGCAGCCGCAAACTGGAGAATGCGACGCTACATGTCCAATTGCCCATGCATAATCATTCATTTCGGAAAACTGCGTGCAAAGTGGATGTTACCAAGTTTTGCCCACCTTGCGGGCTCGGGGCCTATGTTGACAGTGGAAATATTGGGTTATTGCCGCCGACATGACATGACTAGCAGCAGGGCTTGTTGGTGACTCCAGTCGTGTGCATTGCTCCGTATCTTCGCGCTGCATCAAGTCCCGTGAACCATCATCTGTTGGCAGAGCATTTGGAGAGTAGTAAAAGACAACGCTGGACTGCGCGGCAAAGCATCTAGATTGCGCGTCTGTGTGGATGTGGTTACTCTCGGCACAACTTTTGTGCCTCATAAGTTGATGCATGTAGTTGAATCCTGATGGCCTGGATAGGTCCGTCTTGGTAAAGTATGCGTGCTCGACGAATCTGAGCCCTCCGACCCTGCATCTGAATATGCAGGCAGATCAAAGGGTGTATAGAGTAGCTACAAGTGGCTTAACGAGGGATGAACACCTGCATGATATGCCAGGGCCACCAAAAGGTTGTGTTAGAGGGGGGAAAAGGTCAGCCACCGATGCAGCACTGGCTAGACGCTACCCCATGCGCCCGTTTCCTTGCCCAAACTCCGCGTGGCAGAGGGTATCGACGGCGATATGTAGTCGGCAGCGATCAACGGGTGGGATGTCATGCTCGCTAGACGGCGCGTGGGCATGGGTGAGACATACATGAAGATGGGGGGTGACTTGTTCGCTTGCAGACTTTAATGCATGCCACCAGATGTCATCACACATTTCAAGGCTATGTAGTTGGGAGACTTTGTATGAAGAAAATTTTCTTCTCATGAGCCCGATGGTGGAGTGGCAACGACAAAGCCGATGTGAGCTGCACCGGTGCAGTGTAATCAGGCTCATCAGGCGCGCTACCGACATCCTTAAGCATATGCGGACTCTGACATGTGCATATTGAGATCAAGTCTGCTGCGCCGAGACCTGATTCATCGTGGCAACCCGCTAAAGTTGGGCAGACGACTCTATACAAGTAGTACCACTACTGCGTTGTTGGCAAAAGCTTTGGCACACGATCCGGTTTTTGAGGCTGGGAACTTTTGTGGCAATGAGCCTGGGTTGCACTCGAAGAGCAACTCTGCCCTATTCCTCCCGCTAAGCAGAAGCAATGACGAATTGTTAGAGCTCCTGTGACACATTGAAATCGAACCCCATGGGGATTCCACGTGTTGACAAGTTCACGACGTTGGTCCAACAAGAGGCGGGATGCAAAACTTGTCGGGCCGCAAATTGCTCGGATGGCTCATTTACCATTCCTTGGGATGTGGGACTGCTTCCACCGAGAATGCGGTGTACTTCTTCAGCGTAGGGAGAGCCACTGTGGATGAGAAGTCGTAAACGCAACGAATAAGCTTCTTTGTCTCGCCCCTTTAGAGCACCGCTCGCCCGCAGTCCTCGGGCTCTGATTCAGCGGCTAAGAGTTAGCAACGGAGAAAGCCATGCATATTCATCCCAACAACAACATTTTCATGAATGGGACAGCGCCGAGTACTGCACTCCTTTACCCCATAGCGTGCCACCTGGCGAAACTTGCCATTACGTCTCGAAAACTAGCATTATATCAGGGTTGCCACGGGTTGATGGCCAGCCAATTGACCCGTCTTTGCGGGGAAGCATGTCAGCCGACAAGTAGGAAGCGTCTTGTCGAGTCTGGGGAACATGTAGACGGTCCATTTCGCCATCGTCCGCACAACGGCCAAAGCGGCTGTTCCCCGCTATTGCACGGCTCATCATCGGGGTGATTCTCTTAGCTGTCTGTTCCACACACGCCCCGGCAGCGGCTTTGCCTGTCCGCAAGTTGAGCCCATGGGGGCGTAGACTCGAGCACCAATCAAAGGGCTGATTTTCAACCCCGGAAAACAAGGTCCAGTTTTCAAGGCCTGTCGTTGACACTAGGATAAATCAGTCAGTCCTCCGTACATACATACAGAAATTCGTCTAAAAAGGCTCCAACAGGGCGGCTAGGAAAAGGTACGAGCCATACGAGTACTAGTACGTGTCCGAACACACTCGCAACAAAGTGAAAGAAAAAGGTTTCCGTGACGCAGGGAATAGTCGTACGACCGACGGCTGGTAAACCCCTCCCCCTGCCAATTCCTCGGTGGCTCTAGGCATGGCGAGGCCAAGCTTGGGTGAGCTATTTTGTCCCAATTCCGCAGCGCTGGACAACAGGCGCCCGTTCAAGGCACGGAGTGCTGAATGGAGCCAAGAGCAAGAGTTTGGCATGATTTCGGCGGCATCCAAGGTGAAGGAGGGTGGCTATGGGGCAGCAAGCACAAGAGATGTCGAAGCATGGCTGCAACGTTGTACTCCCAGTCGGCTCTCTTCCTCAGCCAATCGGGGAGCAACGATAATCCCACGTCCCGGCTTTAGTATCAGCTGTGACAAGGGACTGTGAATGTAGGTCTATCCAGAACTGAGCATGCGCATGTGGACAAGGCAACCTCTCTGCCAAGCCTAGATCTAGGGATTTGCGCCTCACTGCGATACCGAGCCTTGGCCACGCAAGATCCCCCTACCAGGCCGGACATTGCCATTATCAGGACTCTTGTGTTTCACCTTGGGTCGCCGGGAAATGAGCGCGAGGACGGAGTACAGATAAGAGAGAGCTGATGTCTACATACCCCATATCTTTAGCTTTCTGTCTCGCCTTTTGTCTCTCCAAATCACAAGGTGGAGAGATATGTCTGCGGAAACCGCACCTCGCCGTCTGGCTCTATCGGGCGGGCCATCGGGACAGAGTCCGGCCGGATAATCGGTGATGTGCTGCCGTCGATTAGCCACTATCTCGTCTTCAGGCTCAAAATCGAGTTAGGAGCCCATCTTTGCCCGTAGAGATCGTGATGCTATCCCTATTCCGGGGCCACTCCGGCATTTGGCTCGAAATTTAAGTCGCCAAGAGTTCGATGAACGATCAAGCTTCCGCAATCTCCATTCAGCTTGACAGTTGGCTCCGGAGATGCGTCCAACAAACTTCAATTGTTGTTGGTGATGGCTAGAGACCCCGCTTGTTGGCTTTGAAGCGCTACTTTGAAGAGCTACCTTAGCCTTACATAAGCTCAGGCACAGTCTTAAGCCAATCGATAAGGTTAAGGCGCAAAAAGAAGCACCGGCAAGTGGGAGGATTGACAGGAAAAGATCACCTGAGATGGCCAAACTCGTTAATGCGGGAAGATCTCTCGGCATCAAGCGCCATTCGCCCAAAGCAGCACCACAGCTAACGCCACCGTTTTCCTCGCCAAAAAAGGGCGCCTCTTTTGGAGGGACTTTTGGATCACCACTGAGGCTTAGACGTTTGGGCTGGACTTCCACACAGCGTTCCTCGCATTTTCTAGCGCTCGTTTCCCCCTCGCGACCCCTGGATCCGCAGTGCAGGCTCGCAAAAGAGGTCCAGTCTTGGTGTGCGCCACGCTGTCGCCATTGCATGCGTTAACAGTGCAGAGTGGATTCTCCAGCCAATACTGCTACTGCGTGTCTCACATCCACAATCTGGAGCTCCATGCACCAAAACAGCTCGTCACTGCAGCTCTTATCGCTTGTCACTTTGCAAACCTGATAGTTGAGATTAGAAGCGGGCTGCTAGAGAAAAGTTTTTTTCTTTCCTGCGTCTCAGTCAAAATTTTCTCTTTCTTTCGCATTATTGATGTGCTCCCACCCGGCGATAACGCCATCGGTTCACGGAGGACTCCGTATTCTGCGGGCAACCAAACGTGGCTGATCCGTTTCTCAACCCCAAGGTTAGTGCACCTCGGTCTGGAGAGCTTCCTTAGTAGAAAACTCTCACCGCTACGGCTATAGAATATGGCTTCGACCTCTTTGCGCTGATGATGATTTTCGTCTTTGGTCACCCAATTTGTGTGTCTTGCCGCACAGGAAGCTCCCACCTAGGGCACCACGAGGTCCTCGTATGTCTGTTATGGCGAAGGGCGTAGTATCCATCAAGCTGCCTGGGCAATGAGGTCACAGCCTGCCATCCCGTGCTGTCAGCGTGCCAAGCGAGAAGGGAAAGCTTGGACTTCCAGTGAAGCAGATAAACGGTACGATGCAACAGCAGCTTTACTCTGGCCCACTTGCGCGTTGCCCGGAAGCTTTAGGAATCATAAGGTAGTAATGGTAGGAGCATCTCTGTACGCGGTACAGTACTGTACGAGTACTCGTATCGTATGCTGTCTTGCGGATGGGTCCAAAGAGGAGCCGATGCGGTCCGCAATGCCACGGAGTAGTCCGTGCAAGTAGCTGATGTGATTTGCCGTGATGCCCGATGCATGTGTCGCCTTTGTTGTTATCAAAACTTCACACCGAGGGAAAGATAAAAAAAGCATAATGGAGCAAAGTAAGCAAGCAAGCGTGCAAGCATGGCGATCCTGAATTACTGGGAGTGCGGCTTTGAAACCGCCATCTCTTCCGCAGTTTTCTCTTGTCCACCATCCAAGCCCCTCTTCTGTGAACCCGCGGGTGCAATTCGCGACCTCCGTTGAACCCCTACCCTTTTGGCCTTTGACAATTGGAAATTGGATTTGGCACCGAGGCCAATTAACGAGAACGTGAAGAGTGAGAGTCAGAGTCAGAGTGAGAGCTGACAGAATGGGCCATGCTAGCAACACACCAAGACCTAATGTCCACAAACAGACTTATCCAGATGCTGCCATGCCTGCATGTCTTAGAGAACCAGGGTCGATACGCGGTTTGTTTGGTGGAGCCGCTGGTGATCGACACGCCAGAGCCGCCGCCTGTTTGCCCAATCCGGTCACGCTGTCACCACTTGTCCTTCTTATGCTGGCACCGAGCAGCTGATGAGGCAAACGGCCAAGCCCGCGTACAATGGCTATCAGGTGGAGGGCAAATCAGCAAGCCCATTGGGGTTCTATGGTCCAACCAAAGGTGAGTGTCTTGCTGTGACGGGAATACTGATCCCACAGCAACGATTGCAGGGAACCTCGACGTTGCGCATCCTCCAATCAGGTTGTCTTTGCAATGTCCACCGATTCGCTGTAACGAAGTGCTACTAGCACCGAAACTCCCCTGGCCCGCCACAGCCTCCGTGCGTGTGTGGGAAGAGGGCGCAGAGATTTCTCCGAGCTGCCGGCGATTTTGCAAAAGAGGGTTTAGACAACCGAAGTCGAGCGACTAGCAAACTAGGTTCGCAAAGCCAACAAATAGAGAGCAACAGAGCAAGAGGAGGAAAAAATAAACAAATTAAAAAAAGTGTCAACTAAGAATAACTGGCGTCAAAGCCATCGAATGCTCCCGAACACCTGTGTTGTTTCCACAACCCTTTTCGACCTTCGGTGTCTCGCGTGGCCTTTGCATTGACATACAGACCAGGGGGAAATGAACAGCCAATGCTTGGGCGTAACGGCACGGCATGTTTCCAGAAGAGCGAATTACGTTGGTGGCAGCAAGACAGGGCACAAGTGCATCAGTAGGCAATCTGAAGAGGTTGTTGTAAAACCCATGAACCCTGCCTTGCTCGACGCACGCCGCCTCTCGCCGACAACTGTTGCCTGTTATTACCTGCACTTGGAGCTCCATACGTGCGTAGAACCTTGATGATGCCAGGCTTCCAACGCAGTGAGACGCTGAATCAGGCCAGGTCAGGTCAGCGACAAGACAATTCTGCGCGGTAAATTGAGGCAATAGAATGCATGCGTCTGCTGATAAGGTCGCGGCTGTTCTGATACCAGACACTTAACAGCAGCTCAGCAAGGGCCCCGGACCGGTGTAACAATTGCCTCGCTGTAGCGTCTGCAGCACTGGCTGGACCGAGACGGAAAAGCGAATACGTTCTTCGAACGAGTACTCCGTACCTACCCCTCGTACCTCACTAAGAGACTCGGCCCCTGGAGCGTAGTGGGGGAGGGGTGCAGTGCCCTCCGCATATACTTGTCCCAACTTACGGAGGCGGCGCTCCGTTTTCTCGTGGCCAAACGGCCCCTCGGACGGGACGGAGCAACTTGCCAGCACGAAATTCACACATGACTCCAGTACCTGATTCAAGACAGCAGAAGGACCAGCAGATAAGATTAGTGTTCGCCTTGATCAGCTAATCTGCAATATGAAAACGCATGTACCAGAAACATTTCATGTTCGGAGACATGGAGTCTGCAACCTGTGGCTGCGACCATCTCGTCCGGTTTTGTCGCCATTTGTCGATGCAGCATGAGATCAGATGATGCCACCTGGCTGGTGCGCCGCGGATGGCAGTTCTCACTGTGTGCTGAGAGTTTGTGGTCTCGACCAATGGCATGTTGTACCGCCAGTCTGCTCCGTTCTGACACCGTCTCGGGCGTTGGAGACGGTCCTTCATCTTATCGTGCTGCTCCACTCGGCATCGAGCGATTACCGTTGCCGTGATGGCTCCTACATTCTCCGTAAAACTGTACAGGCTAGTCAGTCGTCGCCACCACAGCGAGCTTCCAGAGGAACTCACACGTGCGCACCAGATGGGAGATCTGCGGTCCGGGTCATGGGAGAGCTGACCAGAACCCTCTGAGACATGCATGGATTGGCTGATCTTCAATCCGGTTATCTGTCGATGCTCTGTTGATCTCTGCCACCACCATTCGATGGGTAAAACATTGATGCCAGCCCTAGGTTAGGTGGTTTTCGCAAGATGGATGATGTAAGTGAAGTTGGGGGGATGACTTTGCGTAGCGTTCATGGTTTCAGAAGGGAAAGGCGCATGGACGTCTTGGCGTGGGCAAGTGCAAGTGGGCGAGCGCCTGCAGAGGCGGGCAAATGCAGTGCCGTCCGCTGTTGGGAGTAGGGAGTACCTGGCATGCAAGTACCGGTCGGCGACACTGCTGCCTAGGAATACCAAGCAGCAAGTCCTCCGTACCTATAAACAGCTGACAGTGGGCAGGTGGCAGCGGCGGCAAGAGCTAAACGCGGACACCAGGGCAAGCGCAGCGCTTCTCACGACTTATTCATTTCGACAGCAGCGGAAGCTTCTCAGACAGACAGACAACTGACAACAACAACGGCGCGCGGATCGACAATACAGCGCCTTAGTCCGCAGACTAAGGTAAGTAGGCAGAAGTCAGTTGGGCAGAGCAGTGCAGATTGGATGCGATCAATGGCTTCTAAGTTCTCCCGCATCGTTTCTGCTCGAGCCAACAGCAAGATGCTAGCCTCTGCCACTTGTGCTAGTCCGCCTGGCGACAGGGTTATCCGGCGCTCGCGGTTGGTGGCTTTTTCCAAAACGGCCCTCCTCCATACCGAGCGTCGCACCTACAGTGCTCATCTCCTCCGTTTTGTATGGGCTCCGTCCTGCACAGCTCCCGACAAATTGGTTACCCGCTCTTGGCCCTGACAATCAGCTACGAGCACTGGTAATCCGTACTTGGATGACAGCTCCGGCTCGTGAGTGGTGGTGTTGTGTGTTTCCGCGTGAGATGCCCCTTTCACCGCCGAGCTGGCCATGACTTGGGGGCAAGAGGATGACGGACGCAGCAGAAACGGGAGTTTTTACGAGATAGAGGGGCACTTTTCGTGTGCCGATGCAAAAAATTTCCCGGCATTCGGACGAAATCTCCCACGACACACACCTTGCTTGCTCACTAACCCATCACGCAACAAACTGGTCAGACCAACAAAGTACGGCCCGCATCCGCTCCCCGCAAGACAACAGCTCAGTCGGTCAGTCAGTCAGCCAGAAAGACAAATTGGTTGTTTCTGACGCGGATGCTATGGAGAGAGGTCTGCGTGCGAGGGCGACCGTCTGCATGGCCTGCTCACATGCGTTGGTGGTGGGTGCGTCCTACTATAAGTCGTACTTTGGTCATTTGCGTCACTCGTCTCACGATCCCCCCTCTCCGGAGCATTGAGTACCAGCTGGCTTAACAATGCCGTCCTTCGGCTGGTAGATCCCATTCCAGAGGTGCTCGTGGTCCAGAGACTCGGTGACTCGAACACTTCCGCCGGCTTTGGCTCGACAAAGAGGGGAATGGAATCTGATAACGGCATATGAGCCACCCGAGATTACTGACTATGCACGCCAGCGAGTAGTGGATGACATCTCACCGGCTTTACCAAGCATATGCCGGACCTACAAGCACTTGATCACTTATTTTTTTCTCTTTTTTTTAACCTCTGGATATCACCCGCCCCCCCATTGAATGATGGGCACTGCTCCAACATCCAGCACTCAGGCACCAGATGCTAGCATGCGGCGGCCGACTCCGAAGGCAAGATACACCGTACTGCTACCAGTGTTGCCTAGTAGCGATAGCAGGGCGAAGCACAGCATAGGAGTCACAGTACAAGGCTTCTCTGCGTACAAGCGTAGAACGCCGGCACCGAGTGGATTCTCGGTGGGTTTTGCAAAAGGACCTGTGCAATTGGAGCCACAGCAGCGCTAGACACCAAATGGTAGCCGCTTCCGTGACCTCTTAGCGCCTCATTGCTCCGGAGCCAGAACATGTCTCGTCCCAGCTTTGTAGGCCAGACCTGGTTGATTCACGGACTCAAGGACGCTGTCTAATTTCATCCCGTCTCAGTCAAATGCGGCTTCGGAAGAGTAGGTCCGTTTAAACTCTCTACTGTGTTTTCTCCGTTCAAGGACACGCCGTTGGCTTGCAAGCTAAGCGTTGTCTCCTCCGTGCTTCATATCCTCGGTTGCTGCTGAGTGCTGTGGACCTGAGAAATGAAGCTGTAAGAGTGTTTCGCCGGCTGCTTTGCTGGGCACGGCGTGACCGAGGGAGACAGAGGGAGAAACATATGATCGGAGGTTTCATCTTGCATCCAAAAATAAAGGAAAGGAAACGTTTCGCTCACTCTTACACACATACGTGCATGGCTGTGAGTTTCAACCCGTTCTTCATCCTCAGGACTGCTAGCAAGTTATGCTGGCCCAAAAGCTACAGGAAGGGGGGGTGGTCTGCGCGCAAGAGCACATCCAAAGGCGCTGTCCATGTGCTAATACCAGCCCATGCATTGATTTGAGGTATCCTTGGGGTCATCTCTGCATCTTCGCTGGCGTCTGTGTTTTGGAGCGGAGCTGGGTACAAGTATCTGCCCGCCTCATATCCAAAGCTCACGCCACACACCCTCCCCAATCGACGACCCCCATCTAAGCATACCCCGGCCTGCCCTGATGACAAGGGACCAGCATCAAAGACAGAACGGCCCTAATCGGCCCCCCCTGTTTCCCCATCATGCAGCACATGCCTTACTACCCACCCCGTCTGCGGCTCTCACTTGGAGCCCCTGTCACTGCAAAGTCCTGGGGGGCTAGTCTGCTGGGGGGGCCAGTCTGCCAGAGGGGCCGACCGAGGACTGTCTTTTCTGCACACCCCCCCTTGAAGAAAGAATCCCGGCCCTAAGCTAGGCTGTCTTCATGTGCCAGTCCCGCTGATCTCCTCTTTCCAGGGCCGTTGCTCTTACTGCAGAGTACGGGGGATTCATATCCAGATAGCCCACACCTCGAAAGCACTCGCAAGTCGCCCCTTGCTCACGATCCATGGCACAAGCGTCCCGGCTACCATTGCCTTTGCCGCTACTGTAAAGTGCCATCCTGGACTTGGTTTTGTGTGAGCCATTCCATATCAGCCGGATCCATGACTGCTCCGATTCACACCACACAGATTCCGGTCTTCTCATACATACATAACCCTCATCATGCCCGTTCCCATCTCAGGATTCTTGCTCTCAGCACAACTTGCTTCATTGGCATAATCGACTCTTTACACACGCCTACTTATCTCTCCTTTCAACTATCCTTTATCTTCTCTTGTCTTCCACCGCAATTAGCCTTCATATAAACAATACCCACTCCACGTCTAAGCTGAGACTTGAAGAGCAACTTGACTTTAAAGCTATACCTGAATTTTTTCCCTCCTCTTTTCTTTTTTCCTCCAAGGAAAAAGACAACACGCAATTCTTATCTCTTTATAACAACACTCAACTCCTCCATCATCATGACTGCTCCGTTATCCCAACCTACCGTGGCTGTAGTTGCCAAAGACGCCGCCACCATCCGCAAGCGCAGAAGACGTGCCCCCGCTGGTGGTGCTGCGGACGACTGCTTCACATGCTCTAAGCGCAATGTCAAATGCGATCGCCGCCGACCATACTGCTCTCAATGCCTCGAGATCGGCAACGAATGCTCTGGCTACAAGACACAGCTGACTTGGGGTGTCGGTGTTGCAAGCCGTGGCAAGCTTCGCGGACTGTCTTTGCCTATTGCAAAGGCACCTCCGGTCACTCGTGAGCCAAAGAAGTCGCCTGTCTCGCGGGCAAGGGCCCAATCGAGCGCCGCTGCTCTTTCGACAAAATTGGCTCGAAGTCCCATCGACATTCCTTCAACAACACACACGGCTTCGACGCCGAGCACGCCAGCATACCAAGTTCCCGCGTACGACTACATGTCCATCTCACACCACGGTCACACCCCGTCAATGTCACAGAGCAGCTGGGGCAGTGTTGGATATTCTCCTAGTCTTGTGCACTCGCCGGATGGAACACCGAGATATGCTAGATTTCCTCTGCATCTCAGCACCGATGCGCTCTCTTCCTCGTGCGAATCGGTTGGCAGCGAGGTGGACTACCTTTCTCCCCTGAGCCAATCATACGCTCGCGAGGAGATCCCCTTCAGCCATAGCCCGACTGTCATGTATGAAGGATATCCTACTCAGCACAGCTCCCCCATTGCGCAAAGCCCCCCAACCGTGCTGGTTCTTGACCACTGCCGCGCCCCTACCTCTTATCCAGGGCTGGTCTATGCCCCCTCAGAGACTCATCCTGCCCTCGCTCACCACATGGATCCTTTTGAGTCGCACCTTGGCCACAAACTTATGCGGGGTTGTGAAAGCCTCAGTGAGCATCACATGGCGCCCTGCCCGGCCTACCCCTTCTAATAAGCGAGCAGGTGTTCCTGAAGTCGATGCCGGCGGTGGCTCCACTCCACGAATTGCACGAAAAGCTTTACCATCGCCTAGACGCCACAGCAGTGGCCAGGTGCAATGGTTTGGACAAGCTGGCGCCAAAACGGATCTGTTGGCCAAGATGCCGTTTTTTATGGATTACTTCAAGATTACCATGGCCCCATCTATGGTCTTCATAGATGGCCCCCACAACCCTTTCAGAGAGCACGTCCTACGCTTGGCAGTGCATAACCCGAGCGTGCAGCACGCCATCTGTGCTTTATCAGCCTGCAATCTGCGAATGAAGAGGAGATTGAGCTTGGGATACGGGACAAACGAGCTGCTAGCAACTCTAATGGCGGAGAAACAGGCCTCCGAGACCAACTCGGGCACAGAGATGGAAGACAAATCACTGTCCGAAGAGATACAGCATCGCAATCTTGCAGTACACCTTTTGAATCGACAGCTTAGCGATCCAGTGAAGTCGTGCCATGATTCGGCGCTCGCAACAATCCTCCTCCTGTGTCATTATCGAATGGTTGAATCTGGTATTGCAAAGTTTCATACACAATTTGCTGGCGTACGCAAGATTCTAGCCATGAGAAAATCCAGAGATTCAACCCCTTCTAAAGATTCTTCATGGATGGAGACTCTATTTACCTACTTTGACGCTATTTCGGCCAGTATCAATGAGCGAGAAGCGCAGCTGGCTCCCGGCTTTGAGGGTGTCTCTCCTGATGTGCAGAATCTACCTAGTGGGTCTGAAAATATGATTGGATGCGATCGGAACCTTTTCAAGACGATTGGCAAACTTGGTCGTCTGAATCTCTTATCCCAGCATCGACCTGTACAAAGCATGAGCAAGTCAGAAGAACCGCAGCGAGAAGATTGCGCAGACAAGGAATCAAAATCGCCTCCACGATTTGACGGAAATGGTTTTGGCACGAAGCTCGATGACGACGAGATACTCGCTAATGCGATGTACTCTTCGGTATCCTTCGACGAGCGGCAATACGTCTTTTGGACAGAGTGGAAGGCTGCACGGCAAGAACTTCAAGACTGGCAGTTTGACGCTTCTTCGGTGGCCATGTCACTACCTGGCTCGCCTACTACAGGCCAGCTGCGCGATTTGGGAGCTGTCTCTGAGGCTTTTCGATATGCCGCCCTGCTCTACTCCGAGCGGCTAGCAAACCCACATGGTCCATCTACCCATAGCAACTTCCAGAACCTGGTCAGCCAGGTTGTGCATCACGCAACAAGCCTAGAGACCAGTAGCGCGGCAGAAAAGTTCCTGCTATGGCCCCTGTTTGTGGCTGGGTCGGAATGCATCGTGGAGTCACAACAAACTATCATACGCGATAAGTGTCGTGGCATCATGGGTCGATCCGGCTACATGAACAACCTAGCAGCTCTTGGTGTGCTAGAGAAGCTGTGGTCAGGAGAGATCAAGAGTGAGGCAAAGCTTCGCTACTACAACGCTATGGGAACTGGCAGAGGTCCCTTCAACTGGACCAAGTGTCTCGGCGGGCCAGGCGCCGGGGTTGAGTGGATCATGTTCTAATTGTTTGTCTCTTTCTATCTGAACATACGATTCATACGAGTAATACCTCATATGTTATCGCGGGGGAAATGGTGATATAAAAAAAACTTCCTTCCTGTTTGGATTGTACATATTTTGCACGTGGCTCGTTCGCCACGTTTATCCCCCTGTTTATGGTTTTTTTTCTTTTTTTCCTTTGTCAATCAGTCGGCTTGTATGTTATTACATGATGAACAAAAAAAACGATGGGCATAACTTGTACAATAGCTTACTGTCCCTTAAGGACATCTATGATGGGCGGAAATGTCTGCATATACTGAATTCCCCTTTGGGATTTTACTCTTGAGTTAGTTGCATTAGCTAGCGGGTATGAATATCTTGGTACGAATTTGGCGGTTTACAAAAAATGAATTTGAGACTTGAAAACAACTACACGAGCATATGGCAATAAAAGTGATGTGCATGGGAAGGCCGGTTCTACTCACCGAGAGGGCTGACACTGAATCTCCCGTTTGGCCATGATCACGACTGCACGTACAACTTGGCACTGGTACGATGCGATACGATACGATGAACACATGTACGATGATATCAAACTGATTGGGGTGATGCTAGCCCTCGGCGATGCCGGTTTCAAAAGTTCACAGAAAGCCCCTCTACGCAGGCGGGTGGAAGCGGACCGACTGCACGAAGCTTTCCGTGTGTCCATCCGCTCTAATGGAGAATGGAGAAATGGGGAGACAAGATAAACCTAAACTGCAAGGCACCAGGAACCAGGCACATGAGATAGGTAGCTAGCAGAAAGGTAGGCAGGTAGGTAGTACGAAAATAGACCTGGGACGAAGCCAGTAGTGCCAACTAGGTAGTATGGAAACGGTGAATATCGTAGTCTGGTACAACAAAGTACGGAGTAGTATATTGCTTGGTGTCTGGCAGAGGGGCGTGTGTGTTTGACCAAAAGTTCAAAAGCAGTTTGCCCGAGACCCGAGAAGGGAAGGGGGATATCGAAAGAGGCAATGGGATGATGACAAGGAGGGTGGCCTTTTTGCACTCTGGCGCGCCACCATCTCGCGGTGGATTGAGATGAGGTTTGGGAATGGGTAAAGCGTGGTGTGTAAGACAAATCGAGATACGGCAGCGCCTTTTTCTTCCTTCCCTGTCTTGAGCGTTTTTTGTTATTTTTAGTGGGAACGGGACAGATTCGGCAGATGGTTCGAGTAAGCGGAATAATTTCGAGTTGAAGGGACGGATGACTACGGGGCATATGGAGGAATTATGGAAATGGCGTAAACGGGAAGCCTGTCCTGTAGATGGGGGGCCCCTTGCGAAGGAAGGAAAAATAAAAAAGAGTGAGAGCTAGTTGCGAAAAGAGGCGTGGGCTAAAATAGAGAGCATGGGATGCCGGTGATGGAGGTAGGTGAGATTTTCAGGGTCCTTGAACGTGTTTACCTTTTCATTGGCCCTTTTCCTTCTCTTTCGCTCTAGCTGATATGCGCATCCCCATCCTATTTCGATCAGCGTCTAGATTTGGAGGGGGGAGGGGTGGGTTGGACAGAGAGGAAAATGGATGGTTTCATGGCAGCTTTGTTGGTGTTGCGTTTCCCCAGCATCCATCATAAGATGGGTGCGGAGCGAGGATCTTCCGTATGCAAGAATTAAGCAGCGGGCAACGGTGAGAGCGAAGATTACATGTATCTAGAGAGCGTGAGAAATCATCGGTGGACACTCGTCCGACGACATGCTTCGGGACAGTTATAAGCGAGAGAATGCTGAAAATAATATGTATGGCAAGCTGGTCAAAGTGCCGCTGACTCGGATTACCAGTCTTGTCTGACATTTTTTCCTACCTAGGTATTTCAAACAATTTTAAATTTTCTCTGCCTTCTTTTCTTTATCTAGGCGCTCCGTTTTGCTGCATACTATTTGAGTGATATAAGTGACCTGGCCTGTTCATGATTCAAGCATCATGATGCTGTAACCGCCGTGCAAAGTAAATCTCCCCATGGGCTAAACTCTGCGTAGCTAGGACTGGGTTTCGACGGCTAAAGTATGTCATCGGGCTATGATACCCTGATGGACATTTTTTGCATAACCGGGGGTGGGCTAGGCTGGACCTTGATGAGCAAAAACGGCAGACATGACAAAGAATCCAAAGGCATGACAGAGACCAGAAAAAAAAAACTCCGGTCCGTTCAAGCACCGTTCTTGGCTGCCTGCGCTTATTGGCTGAGTCGGGTTGGGCGGGAATGGTGGACAAGGTGATGACCGCCCTAGGAGATATCAGATCAGAGCGTAAGCACAGAGATTGCAGTGGCCTGAGCGTGAGGCTTGTTTGTGGAGGCAGCTCTAGTGAGGGGACTGAGCAGGGGGAATTGGGATTTGTAACGGAATCTGAAGGTTTATGCGATGAATGGATATACATGGTATACTTAGCTGTAGCCTATAGGTCTTTTGTCATGGCCCCCTTCTTTGGAATTACATCTGTTGTTACATAAGATGTCCTACACGAGGCAACCCAAGAACTGGGCAAGTGTAATAAATGATTAGTACCTAGGCAGTCATATATCCTTAGTGTGAAGCTTTCGGTGTCATTTATCAAGCTTATCTGGCCACTGGGTATTGATCCTAGAAGGGGAAAGATGGATGATCCGTATATACGGCGCTGCTAATAAAAGAGGACGATTCGCCATACATAGTAATCACCACGCGGATTCGGGGCCTGTGATTGGTGCATTACCGACGGCCGTTGGAGTGGGAATGACAAGGGTAGTAGATGACGAAAAGAGACGCAGCAGGACGGAATAACGGAACAGAGAGAGAGAACGAGCGAGAGCGATGCACGGCTGCTCCCCGTTGATGTTGGTCCTGTGTACAGCCGCGCATTGAACGTGTAGGCACTAGTCATGTAGTTGAACAGGTGAACAATGTGTGGGCCATTGCCCTCGCGGACGCCCGGCACTTCCACCGGGATCTCCTCCAGGAGATGGAGAAGAGCGGCCGTCATTGGCGCTACACCTTTCAAATGCCGTGGACAGTGATGGACGGTGAGGAGGGGGGAGCAATGCGATCAAGTGATTCGCTCAAAAGCAAGGCTAGCCCAGCTCCTAAGCTCTGTCGGAAGTGAGTTGAGGCTAAGCAGAGACCGCGTTAACTAACCTGTCCTGACCGACTCCTTTTTCCGCGAGGCGGAGGAAAGCTTCCAATCAATTACGAATACAGCCGACCCAGCGGCTCTTGGAGCGCCGACTCTGATCCATTCTCCTTCCGTGCCGCGTTTCCTCCAGTCTTCTCTTCGCCTTGGCCTCGTTTGAGCCTAATGCAGTGATGGAGCTTCAAAGTAAGCATATAGGGCCACTGAATCGGACGCTCCGTGCGCTGCTCCATCCGCGACACTAAAAATTGCCAGTTTGGAGCGAGGCCGTCGAGTCCGGTCTACAGAAAGAGCAACGTGATGTTCTGGCGAATCGCGTGATGGAGCCTCTGGAGACGCCTAGTTTCGGTCCTTGATAGAGCTGGCGTGGTGAGCGGAGACGAGACGCGGGAGGCTTTTGCTGTCTCGAGCTTGTTGAAGATAATCTAGGACAGAGACAGAGACGGAGACGGAGACAGTGGGGGGAGGGGCAGGAAGAAAGAGTCCCAGTGCCAGGGGAACGGGATGGGATGCAGTAGAGGGGCTTGGGGAGAGTGTGAGATTGAGCATCAATGCTGTGTGTCGAATGTTTTTTTCAACTGAGGTGTGTACATGTGCGAGTATCTCGGAGTTGTAGATGTTCCGACGTGTGACGTTGCCTCTCCGTGTCTCCTTCTCTTCTCCTCATCCCATCTCCCCCTCCTCCTTGATGAGCAGACCTTGAAGCCATCGTCGAAGAGGAAACACCACGGCAAGGACGGGTAAATGGAGGTGCACTGCCCATGTGCCATACCTGTCCATATCCGAAGAGGAGGGCATCCATCAACTCCAGAACAGGCACAAGCACAGGCACAGGCGCAGGCACACGGCGCTAAGGGACTCCCATTATCCATCAGCCCACAGCAGCTAGCACTAGCACATAGCAGATGGATCAAATCTGTCTGGTGCTAATTCTAGACCTGGAGACAAGGCAATTAACGTCGGCCGACTGATTGATTAGGTACCAACACTCATCCAGCATCTGGCAAAACCTGTATCCGGTATCCGCTATGATACTATAACGTACTAACTAACCACCAGGTCGGGTCCTTTGGTATTTTGCAAACAGCACTCCGCGGTCCGATCCATGTACTGCTTGGGCTTGGGGCTTGGGCTTGGTACCTATTGCCCAGGCTTGCCGGGAAACCTGCACTCGAGCTGCTGCGGCTGCGGCGGCGGCGGCTCTTTACTTTACCTAGGCTCGCAAGACCTTTTTCCATTTTCTCCGGTCATATTTGATATTATACCTGCAGTGCCTCGGCTGCGTATCGCTTGCCTTGCCTTACAAGCACTCAGGTGCATGCGTGCATCCCAGAGCTTGCACAGCAAATCTGTCCGGGGCAACAAAATCCGTCCCTGTGTCTCGCCAAGGGGTGGGATGTGGGAAGAGAGGGGTTGAGCTTGAGCATGGGACTCCAGTTGGCTCTGGCCTGCCCTGCCCTGCAAGCGCCCCTGGACGCTTGGAACCTGCATGATCGCAAAGCCAAAGCCCAGGACAGGGACCAAACGCCTGTCGGCTACCTAGGATGAGCATAGTGGTACGGAGCAATAGTAGCACTACTGCTACTGCACGGTTGGAGTGCTATCTCAAAGGGCGAGACATGGGTAAAGCAGACGGGGAGGCCCCAAACGCCGTGGCCGAGCAAAACAGCCATCGATGACTTCTTCCAGCTCCAGGCCCCTCCCCTGGCGCGAATTGACCAGTTCTGACAGAGCTCCACGGGCTAGCCTGCTTGTGGTGTTTAGCAACGGCCGGGCTGCGGCGGATCTGCAGATTCCACCAGTGTCCCTGCCCCACGGCATGGATGGACTTTGGGGGAAGAAGAAGGGGGGCGTGCATCTACGAGCGTTACTAGCAGTGGCTTTACCGGTGCTGCTGCGGCCAGTCACAGCAAGCCTCTTCGTCTCAAGGCCACTCCCATGCTCTCCTCCTACTGGCTTCACGAGGCTATGCCCCAAGTGGCACGGCGTGCTGTCGGCTGTCGTACTGTCGGCCTGTAATACTGGATTATCTTTTGCGACTGAATTCCATGCATCGTGGGCTTGATGATCCAAGTGTTGCATTTCCCTTGTTCATTATTATACGATACGTACGACGCGACACAGATGTAGAGGGCGCGAGCATGGTTCGGCTTACACGACCTCCGAAACCGCAGCTCAGGTTTTTTTTTTCTGGACCTCGGCCGGGGGTTCGAATCCTAAATATAGGTCCGGATTGCTCCCCCATACTTTTGACGTCATTTACGCGACGGCAACAAGAAGGGTGATAAAAGAAATCAGAGTCAATACTACTGCGGGAAGTATGCCTGTCCAGCATGCAGCTATGCCAACCTGCTTGCTACGATACTACCTAACCTAAGACATAATTTATGTACTCCGCAAAAGCCATGGGTTCATGAATTTGATCCCATCTCAAGACGTACGGGTAATTGCTAGGTTTTACCAAGGTGGTAGCTGATGCGGCTGTGTGCTTGAAAAGATGACAAGCGCTGGCCCCCATTCCGAATGTGCGTGTCTATTGACGGAATAAACGACTTCCATAGTCCTTCGCAGAGCCTTCTTTTCATCTGCTCGTACGAGTCAGCCAATCAATTGCTTGATCCTGCCGGCAAGTCAGGTCAATTAAGCAGACCGGTAAATCAATTTATCGATCAGCCATCTCGCTACTGCCGCAAATCCTTTGCACTCCATCAATCATGACAGATGGAGTCGCCATGTCCAAGGGCAAGGCTGTAGGCAGGGACATGGACATGGACAAGGTCAAGGTCATGGTCAAGGTCATGGTGTCTACGTGGGAGAATGGGGGCCATGCTCTTCTCTCCCCGTCTCACTCACAGACGCATCCCGATAGCCCCAAGGGACCCCTGATGCAGATAACCTGTACTCTTCACCATTGCAACAGCTCGGCAGTACTCCGTCTACTACAGGTGCTTGTACGACGCTTGCGAGTCTGGAATATGTACCCTACTAGCACATACACCTCCGTGCACAGACGGCGTCCTCCCAAGGCCATGTCATGTTGCCCATGGCGAGCAAGCCCAAGTGCCTCATCTCATGCATCTTTGCATGATAGCAACACCCTCCTTCAACGGGCCCCTTTCAATCTTCACTTGCTCTCCACCATGGAAAGGCACCATCCCGTGGCATGTAACCATCACTAACGGAACTCGTCGTCGAGGCAGGCTACTAGCTGCGGAAGTAGTAGCAATCATTCAGCTGCATGTGTTCATCACCGTTTCTCACGCCCCCAACGTATACACATTCAGGCTTGCACCCTGTACAGTAAGGCGACTCTATCATTAACTCGCGCAACACTCCCCTGTTCCGTCGCTTTTCTTTTACCCCTCCTCCCTTCCCTGCACCCAACTCCCTTCTCTCCGTAGTGCGATTTCCGAGGTGAATTGATGAGTCGACTGGGCAAGGGGAACAAGAGAAACTACTAATACGGTGTTCCTGTCCCTGGTTACTCAAAAGAACAGCCACGTGATGGCGACAAAACGGATCGCTACAGCACCGTCGTGATTCGTTCAAGGTGTCTTCATGTTACATACTAAGGTACAGCTAGTGGTATGGAGTGCAGCTGCGGACTGAGCTAAACCAAAGCTGCAGTGCATCATCCTTGCCACACCATCATCATCATCAACAACAAGAGATAGTTGCAGCAGCATCGTCGCATGGCGCTGGTGCATTGTCAGGCTCAAGTTCCATCGTTTCACACTCTGGAAATCTTGCTGCCTGGAGCAATCAAAATGATATGGAAACAGTAATCTCTTTTTCGACTGTGGATAGAAACATGCGTTATGTTACAGAAAAACATCTTGGCAGACAAATATCACCTTGTCGGTCAGGCATGTTACCCCAGCTCAGGATCCCAATCAGCTTCGTGTTAGTCAAGTTCAGAGAGAGACAGAGAGACCGCTGTCATAACGGTACGCGATATGCTAGTATACTCGTACGCAATGCCACGGCCATCAAACAAGCCGCCATACTCGTACCTGCACGTACGCCTTCTACGTACATCCTCCGAGCCCTAGTAATCGGCTCTTCGCTTTGCAACAACGCCTCTGGTCCCTTCAATATCAATTACGCCCGACGTGGCCCCGAGTGTGGAGGAACAAGCGCGTCGGGGATAATCGCCTACCCCTTGTCCGTAACGCGACAAATGCCCGGCTGGCCAATTGCATTCCCTGTTATGCCGCAAGACGAGATCCTGCAGCAGCGCTTCCAGCTCACGGCAGCAGCGCATCATCCGTTTTGACCAGGACTGCACAGCTCCGTGGCCCAGGGCTACTGTCCATGGCCTGGACATTTTTGTTTCCTCAGGACAAGGTTTACTCTTTTTGCCCATTAACGCTGCCTGGCTCTCCCCTTGCACTCTGTCCGCCTTTTGCCCTGAACGCTCGCGCGCTTGCTGCTTGGCCCTGCGGCACCCAGGATGCCAGATGCTCGGTGCCCTTCCGGGATATCTCAACCTTGCCATACTGTACACTCTGCCTGCCCAGCAGTCCATGATTGATTGCTCGCATGGATTGTTGACCAGCTAGGCCACCCCTACTGTGAATCGAGGAGTATACGAAGAATGAGCAAAAGACCGCCACGCACGCCCTCTTTCACGAATACCCGTAACGGGCCTCTTCGCCGCCGAGCCCATAGTTGAATTATCAAGCACGAAGCCTGTGGTTCGGTTTAGCCCACATCACGGTCCCGAGAACCTGCAATGTGAAGAATGAAATTTTATGGAGCAGCCTGTGCTGCCTACATACAATGCAACTCAAGCACGAGACCAGCTTGTCCCGTCCTCGGTGGCCAGGTATTTGGTTTGTCGTCTTGCTGCCACTGGTGCATACGGGTACCTAGGAGCATTTGGCGACTCATGCAGCCCTGCTTGAGCAGCCAATTGCGAGTCTCTCCATGATTCGTAGCGCAGAGCACTTGATGAGAAAGTCATGCAACAAGGACACGCACGGCAATAACAAAAGGCCAATTATCACCGGCCTCTTAAGATTCGGCTTGCGCGCCTGAATGCCAAGCGTCAGCCTTGTTGATCTTTCCAGTCTTCCCGCCCAACGGAGCCTCGCTTCTGCAGTCCTGCTTGCAACGCCTCCAATCCAAATGTTGATCCGTTAAACGACGTCGGGATTCGTCCGGCTCATTAACAACTATGCAGTTTCTCGCCTTGCTTACCCCTATGAGTAGCATTTCGCCAGCCTCAGTTGCTTATGTGCATCTCACCAACGCCCTGCTAATTGCGGCGCATGCAACATGACCGTCATCCAAAACCCTCTGGATCCTTTTTTGCCCCCTTCTTACCTCCCACAGCAACCGACTCTCACCTCACGCTTACATGAGTCCTACCCAAAATGCTACGTCCGTACATATCTGTTCTCACTCTCGCTCTCGCATCACCGCAGAGAGCACACAGCCTCCCAATCCTTGCCTTTTGCTGGCCCTCTTTGGCAACACCCTCCGGGCAATACAGTGAGATTACACATCACTTTGTCAACGAAGCTGCTTGTAAACCACACAATTCCCACCCACGCCCTCTCAGGACGGCGACGGTACCTCGGCATACAGGCATGAAAGAAGCTTGAGTATTGAAGAAGGGAAAAAACGATGCCTCTTTTCCCCCCACTGACTCCCCCGTGCACATAGCCCTGCGAAAGAGTAGGATTTGAGTATCATCGCGGGCTCGTCCCGCTCCCGAGCCGCAGCAGTTCCTAGGTGGGAAGTTGAGTGACTACTCGTATTACTTGCTGCATATTTTCATATGCAGCTATTTGTCATTTTGTCCGTTCAATTTCGCAGTTTCCTGGTCGCTTCCTTTCCCTATTCGAACACGGCGGCAAAGAACACGGGAACCATTTCGCAAATGCTGGAAGGATTTTGCAGATCATGGAATCGGCGCGTTAGCTAAGGAAACGATTTAGCCCATTGCAGAACTACATGCACCGTAACATCTTTGACCTGGCACACACGCACTTGTCTTGTCTGGAATAACTAATCCTCTCACCGTATTTTACGTCCGCTGGCAAAGCACATGAATTTTTTTACGAGTACGGAGGACAACCGAGATTATTGCAGACTGCTTCACTCGGCTCTCGGGGTTCTCGGAACTCCAGGTGTCTCTTTAACGATTTCCGTCTGCCCAGGTTCAATCTATCTCAGCCATGCCTTTTCTCGACGCAATTATTACTGTAAACAGCTGTGAACCAGGTCTCCGGAACGCAGCCGAGACGTCAAAGCTCCAAGTGAATCCCTGGATAGAACGAGTATCGCCGAAAACCGAGAAACACTCAGCCTCGCTACCCGACGTTTCAGCTAAGGCCTACCCGGAAACCGTTTTGTCAGGATTAAAACCACCCACAAACCGGCCAACAACGCTAGATGCGTGGCATACAACGTAACAATCCACTAACAACCCAAATATAAACACCACAGCGCATTGACTCCTTTTCTCGTCCCCCATTGTGTGCCCCCCTTTTAAGGCCATCTTGTCTCCTCAAATCAACGCACAAGACACACTTCGACTGGTGCCTTGCTAACCGAGCGTCTTCTCTTACAGGTGCTTGCTCTTACAGGTACGTTTGTATCGCAAGATATACCCAAATGGTTTGATTCGGTGCGTTCTCCGATGCGCCCGACACGTCACATCTTACTCGGACAGCTCGAGGAAAACAGCTGCAAGCTAATGGCCTAAACAAGAAAGAAAAAGGGGGGGACCTGTCAAAAGCTCGGCACTCGTTAGCTTTGACGCCCCCCCGTTAAGGATGCGGAGTGCACGAAGCCAGTCAAAAAGTCCGTGGAGGTGAGATCCCCCTTGGGTATCGTGTAGATTTCAGCCGCATCTAGAGATCGGACGGACCGATGGGGGTGAATGTGGTCATCCCACTAACAACTAGAGGGGTGAGAGGGCCTCGGCACTCTCTCTGTTTCATGCATACATGTGCCGTGAGAAAAAAATGAGAAATCTAAAAGATGAGAAAAGGGGCGAAATGGAAGTAGATCGAGTGGCATGAAAGAAAAATGGCATGATGTTTTTTGTTTATAAACTCACACCGGAGGAAGAGGAAAAAAAGTGAGGATATCCACTCATTGTAGATGGCATGAAGTTGATGAATCAACTGGGTTAGATCCATCGCAACCTTGGCGGCTGCGATGTTCTCTCAGGGCGTAGCATTCCTCACTCTCTTCATCTTTTTACAAGCACAGACGCCTTCTCTCAGGGGGGAGGAGGCGAAAGGCTTTCGGTGTTTTCACATGTGAACGATGATCGTAAACTTCGCCAAAAGGACCCGTTTCAGCAACCCATCAAGGGCCCTCCTCGCCAGCGTGTTTTGTCAACCCAAGGCAGGCACCGAGTGGCCCGATTCTTTCACCGCAAGGTACAGAAGTTCTTTCCAAGCTATATGATGACAACTGGGTAGTGTAGGCGAGATTTTAGTTCTTCAGCTGCAGCTAGTCCTGGCGGCGGCGGTTCTCCTCCTCCCCCCAACCCCTGACCTGCTTCATTTCCCGTATTTTTGCCACTATCTTGGCTGCTTTTTGGGCTTTCTTGTCCCTGGAGGGTTGTGGTGGTACTCGTACACCTTTTGCCCCCCCTCCCTCTCTCGCTATGTGGGCAGAGGTGGGCAGATTGTGGGAGTGCGTAAGAGGAAAAAGCTAATGCCGATCAAGCTTCACCGAGGAAAATCGGCGTAATTCATGCAATCGTGCCCGAGGAGGTGGGCTGTCAACTGTGATTCCATCGTCTGGAGTGGAGCGTTGAGTAATGTTGATGGCCTGGGAGAACGCCGTGTACTCCGTACGTATCTAGACCAGGGAAACTTCCCGGCAAAGAGACGGGAATGATGATGTTGTAATTTGAAGAGAGTGGGAAGCTCTGGGGGGAGAAAAGTTCCTAAAGCAGATTGAAGTATGCAGGTTTACTAAAAGGATACGAGATGTAACTCGAGTACGATCGTATCATCGGTTTGGCTTGATCTCTGGATTGAAAGGGAAAGAGAGGAGCGTAGCAATGGGTTAATTGGCAGTAAAGGACTAATTATGCTGTTTTTTGTGGTAGTATTGTGGAAGGGGTGAATAAACTGTGAACGTACCGGCTCTGTGAGAGTAGGTGTACCGAGTATTCGTCATTAAGACGTGCATAGTCAAGAACTAGATGCATAATAAGTTGACATAGTTAATACGAATATGTCTTTATCCCCGGTAGCATGACTAGAATTCGGTAAATTGGCCACAGAGATTGAGCTGTCGTGAGAAGAGATTGAATAGAACTGAGCAGAAGAAGAAGTAAGAGTTGACTCAAAAGGGGGCAAATGTTGTGAGATCATTATGATAGAAGCTGCAAAACAGTCAACCATAGGAGCTTCCATAGAAATTATCCTTTAGAACACTGGAATGTTCATATTGCTAGCTACTTGCTATAGAATGTTGCCCACTGCCCATAATTGACGAGGACTTACACGAAGTGACCTACAGTAAGTCAACACTTCGTTTTATTAGCCAATTTAACTACTGTCCAGAGATTGGTGACTTTTACATAATTTCTGATCGTGAATCTATTGAAAAAGAGGGAAAATGATGACAGGAGAAGTCGCTAACTGGTATACACTAAGATCACAAATGTTTGACTTGATGTAGTTTAAACTGACCTCGATAAACTGACCTCGATATCATATAGCCCGAGAATTACCACGATCAACGCCTCGAGCAAACTCTGAAGTAAGCCATTGAGACTGAGCTGTATCAGTACATTGTGTTTGAGAGCGCAAAGGTCCTCGATTTTACACCTGTGGGAACTGAACGGACTCGATCTGCGAGATAATGGCCAACTCTCTCACGTATAATGATAAGGCAATACTCTGGGAATATTGAGAACTGAGAAGACAGCATGCAAGAGAGAGAAACAAGCCAAGGGCTAACTGGCTGCAATTGATGTAGATAATTGCCTCTTTTACTTCGAGTGAGGCCGTAGTGTGAGTATCAACAGTGATGAATTTGGCAGACCAAAAAGTAGTCTCGAATTCAACAATGTCCATATTCCCCTTAGTAGCAACTATACGAATGCTACAATTTGCACTGTCTTAACACACGGCGTTTAGTGAAGTGGAAAAACAGGAGTAGATAGCATTTAAACGAATTACAATGAGAATACTGAAGAAAACGCCAACCGTCTAATGCCACGCTAGAATACCAATCAAATTCCTCAGACCCTTTCGCCCAAAGGCTGAACCAGCCCCTTTATACCACACAAGACAATTACCCATTGACTTGAAAACTTGCAATTTATACCATAAACATCATTCCAACAAGACTATACAACTATGCCATCTGTTCTGACCACCGTATGGATCGGTCAGTTAGCGAGACTAGGCAACAATACACGGAAAGCCTTTTACGGCCCCTTAATATCGTGGCGGCGAAGCTAAATGTCGTGCTGTTTGAAGTTGAGAAGTAAGTCGTGACTCTCGAGAAGAGACCGGCGTGAGCGATCGGCGCACGAGATCAGGGCTGAGACCGCTAGCAAAGAGTGACTGAGCGGTGGCCTTTCGTATACCGTCGATGCTGGCCGGGCTCTGAGAGCCGCTAGATGTCTTTTCATTGGTGATGAGACCCTTTTCCTGGACAAAGGCGCTGGAACGAATGTGATACGGATCTCCTTCGTAATATTTGTCTAGAATGGGGTGAACCATGACGGTTTGGTGATGGATGGTCAATATTGAGTTGGTTGGTACATTGACCCAGTTTTCTAGCATTAAAAGTTAATATCTTTCAAGTTGAATACTCTGGTGTCGAGGGTACTGGTATTCTTACCTCTTTCAAACGTCAAAGGCTCGCTGGCGACCAGGACAATGTCGCCTCCCTTGTCCTTTCTATCCATCTGGTATTGCCTATCATCTGGCGAAGAGGTCCTTGTAACCCATTGTGTTCCGGACGAATAATACAGGCTGGCAGCCTCATCCTTGGAGCTGCTGATGTATCGTGTGCAGATGACGCTATGGCCGTCTGTCACGGCAAAGTTCAATAAGCTTCTGGTATCGACGTCTTCGTTCTGCAGGATGCTTTGGGGAATGGTATCCGTTAATTCGTTGATCTGGGCAATTGTCTTCTTCATGACCTCTCGCAACACTGTTGGTCCAAATCCGCCGGGCGGGCAAGCACTCGGATCGTGGCCCGACTGCTCGAGAGTATTCAGAAACAGGGCAAACGCCCATTCGCTGTCGGTGCCTCCTTTCACGCCCAAGTACCATTTGTCTGCCAACAAGCTTCCAAGTCGCCGTTTGATGTGTTTCCAGCCACCGAGGCCGCCATTGTGCATCCACATCAAACTGCCATGTGTAAAGGGGTGGCAGTTGTCCTCGCTAAGGGAGCCCTCGGTCGTCGCGCGCACATGGCCGAATATTAGTCGAGACGCCGTCTTGGACGCGATGCGCTGAAGATTTGTGCAGTTCCACGCGGGAATCGTCGATGTGAAGAGGCAGGGGGCCGAGCCGAGCTTGAGATCGGTATAGAAGCCTATGCCAAAGCCGTCGGCATTGTTCTGGCCTCGTCGCGTGTCCTAGAAGATGGGAAAGAGGGGGATGTCAGCTGAGTCTGACGGTGAGATTGCGTGTGGCGAGAGGAGCAAGAAGGAGAGGGAGAGGCGGAGGCATACCAGTCGCAACCGTGAATCAAAGGACTGCTTAAGAATCGAATGGGTCGGATCGAGGATGAGTTTCGACAGCAGGATCTCGTCGCTGCCTTTGTAGACCTGGAGGCGAGCACTTGTGTTAGTCGCATGCGCAAAACCCCGATCTCGGAATGGCAATTTTGGTGTTTATGGTTCAGCAGGCGATGACGTACCAAAAACCGGCACATGGCGGGCAGCTGTGACCGAAGCCGAGAGAACAGACGTCGAGCGGTTCAAAGGCAGCGGACGATGGTTATCTGAATGATCTGACGATATCGTATCGAATCAGCGACTGGTGAAGCTGTAAAATGCAGGCGTAAGGAGAAGCAGCTGTGCAAGTACAAAGTATGCACGAGGATGGAGTTTGAGGAATGAATCACAGCAAATGACACCATAGCGCAGCGGATTATGCCAGCGCCCAAGCCCCTTTGGGGCTAGCGGATGCTGTGCCTGTGTTTGTCTCTAACAGGCAATAATACAGGTACGGAGATGGAGAAGATGGAACCACTTACTGCTTTTTGTAGGTGCATGTAATAGTGTGCAAAGGTATGTTGATTAGGTAGAAAAATACTAGATAAGTCGTTACATAGGTAACAAGCAAAAGTAGGATTGGATCTCGAGGTTGGGTTGAACAAGTAAAAAAAATGCACTGTAAATGCCTTTGATGGAGATGCAAGACTTTGTACTTGGAGGCACGTGCTCCAACAACATTCCAACCAACATGCCGTATTGCACCACGTACACAGAGGGGGAGAGAAGATTTAAAAAAAAAAAAAAAAACTTCTTCACGTCCGTGCGAGTGAGGCTACTGATCGATTGAACTCCTCAATTTTCTCAGGGTACTACTAGGTATTTCATGAAGGGATTAACACTGAGTGTCAGACTCACACATTAATAGTGATGTTGTGATCCTTCAACAAACACCATGGGCCAAAGCTATCACCAAGAGTCATTGTCCCAAAAGAGACGCCTTTATTTCTGCCTGATACGTCATTAGAATACATGTACTTTGCTTAGAAGCAAGCAGCTAGAGTATATATTTGCTTTCCTAGTGCATTGCTTCCATTGTCGACACCTGTGGCTCGCCAGAATAAACCCAAAGTCTGCCATGAACCTCAAACCTCCCTTCCACATCTTTCCCAAACTAGGTGGCGCCTTGATGCCCAACGTTGTTATACGGACGACCTCTGATGAATAACTCTCCATGAAACCGTGTGAGGATCCAATCCTTTAGCCCCAAAAGTCTCCGATTTAAATCCGGGGATTCAAATTCGTCTCTAGGAGAGTCTTGTCCAACACGGCGGTGTGATTAATGGCTCCATGATCTGGTCTGGAGCTCGTATCTCCTGGTCGGTTCGACTGAGGCTGGATATAGGTTTATCTGGCCCCCCACAGCAAAGCTTGTTGTGCGATGAGTGATGACTATGACGAAACACCACACGTGGTGGCTATCGCATAAAAGAGTGTAATGATATTGGGGATGGATTTTACCTTCTTTACAGGCTCCGCTACGCACTCAACAAATCAAAGCAACTCGCCAATCTGCTGCTTCCATTTCCTTTGGGGTAAGAAGGCCACGTAATAGCGAATGAAGCCAACCGCAATGCGAAGCAAAATGGCTGAACGAACATCTAAACCACCATGGCTAAGACGCAGTAGAAATGAAAGAGAAAATAACGACATGTTTGCCCTTAAGTTGCCACGGATTGTGCGTTACGGCTCCCATGACGATCTTCCACTTTCATTTCACCACGTCCGGTTGGAGGTTTGCCATCTTGACTCTGATGGTCCAGATGTTCGTCCAGCCATTTTGCTACCCATTTCGGCTGCCTTCATCTAAGCTCTTGCGAGACCTTCGTGCTCAGATGGGAAGCAGCAGATCAGCGAGTTGCTTTGATTCGTTGAGCGCGTTGCGGATCTTGTAAAAAAGGTGCAGCTCAAAGCTATTCCGAGGCGGACCATCGCGGCTTTTTATACTCCAGCAGCACATAGTTTGGTCCATGTCGTCATCAAACTTTGGTGGCATAATAGCCAGCCGCTGAGCCCTACCGAAAACGTGATTAGCTTTTGCCAATCGGAAATATCTCTAGATCGACCTAGATTCGTGCCGTGGCCGACATCCGTCGTTGCGTTCTTTAACTGTGTAATATCCGAGTACCTAGACGGATGTATGATTTGGGTCCCGAGAGGAGCAACAAGCGCGGCTGCCTACCTTCTAGTAGTAGCTATACTGGCCGATACATGTAAATTATCAGCTGTTGACGATCGAATGTTGACGATGGTAATTCCTACCACTGCAGAGATTTCTCGATTGATCGAAAGGGCGTCTCCTCTTTGCACGGGTTTGCCGGATGAGATGCAGGCTGTAGGTAATTAGCAGGGCGAATGGGTAAATGCAGGTTCACTGCTAGCCGAGAAGCCGTATCTTATCGGGAGGTGACAAAGCCTCTGCCAAATACGAGCATTGGTGCTCGAGTAAGGTAGTATGCACTGAATATTACCTGCATGCATGCATAACGCACGTCACCGCGGGATTGACTCGACATCCTGTGTGTGCCATCAGGCTATTTGATTTGTGAGCGCCTCCAATTGATGCAGAATGAACGTTGATGCTTGCAGTTTGCGCTGTCGTCGTGGGTTCGGTGTCTTTACGCGGGTCAGGCCAGCCACCGTTTAATGCCTTCTATATTCCGTATCGTCATTACGAATGCTGGCTGGTGATGGACACGAAAAACGAGAGTCACTTTAATTGTATGTGGATCCTTTCAAGGAGATCACGTCTTTTCCCTTGACAATGCAACGTCGGCATCCCTCGTTTGACTCCCTGGCGCAGGGAAACGCAAGTCATCCAGCCGTCGGCGGCTATTTGGGAATATCCAAAGGCTCAAAGGACATCTGGAATTCTGCGACCGATATTGTGACAATATGTAATTTCGGCTCATGAAAAGCTCGCATATTCATATGTCAATGACATCAATGAGTTAGACGCGAAACACACGTGTAGGATGCATGCAATACTGTAGCCTCGCTGTTTGAGCCGTAAACAATCCCTTACATGGATGGTGACACATCTGTGTTAGCGCCTTGCAAAATGCGATGCCAGGACAAACTTCTGCATGTGATATCCGTGCAGCACTTTACACTGCTGATTCAATCCAATTTGAACAATTGTGCTCGAAAAGCAGCATGGACTTCGCGTGTGTGGAATAAACACGTCATATAGACAGGGCTCAACAGAAGCTAAAGAAATATAGCTCACGTCGGCAATAACAAACATTGATCAGTTTGCTTCATCGCCAGCTGAGAATGGACGGATCCATCCAAGTACGAAATTGCCCGTCACAACACGACATCAAGGTGCCTGTAAGTGCGAGTGATACAGCGGGCTCCAAGTGAACTGACAGCCCCGTCACCCCCTGCGAGATCCGCTGTGGCAGCGCCCTGGGCCAGCTGGAACCGCCCGCCTCTAGCGCCCACGCTCGACATTGCCCCGGATTCGTCAACCGCCAAAAACGCGCCAGAGAGCAAATCCCATTTACACGCTCCCGCGTCGTGAGACCGCGTCTCTCCACTTTGACCTCCCATGTCCCTAGCCTCAGTCATTTTCGCTTATCCAAAATCCTGTCTCCGCTTATTGCCTCCAAAGCTCTTTTTCTTTCCGTCTCCCTTGCCATGATTCGACTCGCCTAGAGCTGTTGCATTGCATCTCGTCATCTGTCCTGTCCTGTCCATTCGCCTCAGCCTTGGGAGTTGAGGCCTTGCCAGTATATCCGCCATACTGTAGAGCAGCATCATGGTGCATTATCATTATGGCCCGGCTGCCTCCTCCGATGCCGTTCCCTCCAGCCCGCCCGCCACGACGTCCTCGCCGACGAGCATGATGTTGTCGCCCATCAGATCCACGCGGCGGAAGGAAAGACGAAATCCATCGGTAACGCCACGGAGGTTTGGCCGGTTCTTTACGCCGCGGTCGTCTCTGCCCAGCGGACGGTCCTACCTGGGCATGCTGGATAGTGCCTCTGTCAACAATCGCCAGCTGGCATCCCCCATGTCCTTTCTCAACGATCCGCTGCTGAGTTCGGATCCGTTATGTCCACCCTCTCCTAGTGAGCGGCTGGGGGTGAGCGCGGAGCACAAAAGGTTGACGGAGGAGACGCGGACGGATGGCGCAAAGAGGAGGAGAACCGACGAGACCTCGCCGTATGCCCTCCCGGAGCTTAACTACCCCACCATTATGGAAGAGGATGGGACCGAGGAGGATGGTGTCAAGTCAAAGGAGACTCTTGAAAGCTTGGGGGACCGACGCAAAGCAACTCTGGTAAAAAATGAGATTCCTTCTGCGTGGAAGGCTGTGATTTGCTGACAAGCTTCAAGAACCTCTTCTTCAAGGCCAGCCGTAGTGGTGCTCGTGCGTGGCAGGAAAAGTCAGGACTAACTCCCCAAAGGCTTTTTGCCGTTGACCCCAAGGCCCCCCTGGTATGGCTGACTGATACTTGCTTCTCTTTCGTTGTACTGGGGCGAGTTGCTAATTATGCTTGCTACAGCACCTGGAAGGATATCAGCCACGGCCTGTCCGTAAATTTCGGGATACTGGTTTTGAATCTCAGCTTCTTGATCGAGAGCATGGCTTCTCATTGCACCACGGCAGACAGCACCTGAATTACCCAGCCTGCGACCCGAGGATTGAGACAGCTTCATTTTACAGCCGGAGCAATGACCTTCACCACTGCGCTGCCTCCTCCGGAAACGGCAATACGATTCCCTTTAGTCTGGCGAGCTGCCACAAAAGTTCGGTTACGGCTATTGGTGATGAGCAAGGATGTGTTCGCCTCTTCAAGACCGATCTAAACGACCCGCTGGACGACTCCAAAGTTGATACGTACATCTCCGTTCATGACAACGCGATTATGGATCTGGCGTTCTCACAAGATGATATGCGCCTGGTAACGGCGTGTGGTGACCGTAGTGGTAGGATCCTGGATGTTCCGACACTGACGGTTGCCGCCGAACTTGGAGGAGGTCACTGGGACTCATTACGGCAGGTTGCGTTTCAACCTGGTGAAGCGGCTGGCAATGTTATTGCCTCCTCTGACCGGGCTGGCCGTATCCAAATCTGGGACTTGCGATGCTCCTCATCACCGGTCAACAGCTTCTCATGCCCCAGCGGCATTGGCCAGCGCGACACCTCCCTGGAACCCCTGCAAGCCAAAGGTGTCAACACTATCGACAACGCCCACGAACGCACAGTACAGGGCAATACTTCATCAGCCTCCGTTACCGCTATTCACTGGATGCCGCCTGGCCGCGAACACCTTCTACTTTCCGCATCTGAGGCCAATGCTTCCATCAAGCTCTGGGACACGCGATATATCAAGCCTCGGCGGCAGGCCGAAGAGACGCCTCTAGCTGTGACTTCAGAGCCACGAGGCCACACGTGGCGCTCCTACGGCATTACATCCCTCGCAATCAGCTCCGACGCAGCCCGCCTCTATGCTGTTTGTAAGGACAGCACCGTCTACGCTTACTCAACAAACCATTTGATGCTCGGCCATGCGCCGGAGCTCGAAGATGGAGCAACCAAGCGCAGGCCCAACGGGGCTCAAGGCCTGGGCCCCATGTACGGCTTCAAGCACGACTTGTTCCGTGCCCAATCCTTCTACGTCAAATGCGATATTCGCCCCGGCACCAACGGCACCTCCGATCTCCTTGCCGTGGGCAGCAGCGACGGCTGCGCACTTCTCTTCCCCACCGACGAACGATATATCCGCAGCGCCTGGGCCAAACGCTCCCACATCCCCTCCGAAACCACCTTTGCCACCCCGTCACAGAGCATATCTACACCTTCCGCCTTTGGATCATCCGCCGCCACGCCCCTTATCCCCATATCCCGCCTTGGAACGCCTCTTGTGCGTGGCCACAGCCGCGAAGTCACTACTCTAAGCTGGGCTCACGATGGCAAACTCGTCACTGCATCAGACGACTACATCGTTCGCCAGTGGCAACAAGACGAGGCTCAGGCGCGGTACTTGCGACAGGTGGGCGAATTTGGTGGCGAGCGACACATGGCAGGCTGGGCGGACGTGGGAGACGACTGGGATACCCCTGATGACGACTCCGAGTAAGTCGTTGGCGCTGAAAGGAAACAAAAAGTAATGATGAGCATATGAACTGAAGGATACCATGGTTTGGAAGTATTGGCCTGTTTTTTATCACTCCCCTGAGGCTTCTTTCCCCCCCCTTTCCAATGCTTCAAAAGTGTATGGGCGTGTAGCAATAATGTGCTTGGATAAGCATTACACGGGGAATGGTCTGAGCTATACACCTTGTTTGAGAGAGAGTTGAATTGTTTTTTTGGGCCTGTTTTTATAATTGTCAAAAGCATAGCAGCGGCGTTTGTAGGGTTAGTTGCGGCATAGCCAAGCATCCAAGCATTGTTCAAGCCATGATGGGCGAATACATGTAAAATAAACGAAATGAAAGAAATTTACTTGCGTATTTCTATTGATCTTGTGCTAGTATCCAACTATCTAGGTATCTCTTTAGGAATTTGCCATAAGAACGCAACGTCATATGCCGAGACATGTATACGTCTCACGTTAACGGAATCATTACAGTGCCGACACTCATAATCCCCCTGATACGAACGAATATATACAGGAGAAACAAGCCGATCAATCCCACCAAAACGGGTCTCGGCATTGCAGTGTTGGCGGGTTGCATTGACGACCGCACAGCCAACTTGCCATTGAGACCGCCGTCCTTTGTGGCAGCAACTCGAACATGCCTACGCGGCGGAATAGGGAGTGACTTTGCAAACCTCATAGATTTCGGAACGCCAGGGCACAGCTCGATATCAGCACCGACATTATCGTGATGAGCATCTTCACCTTTAGATTCATGCTCTCCTTCTTCCGCTGTGTTCGTATCAAGCGATTGACTCCGTACCGAACTCCCTACTCCCCGTTCCCTGGCTATCATGAAGCTGTCGCGGATGCGTGCCACGAATTGAGTCTGCGCAAAGCGATCCGCTAAGGAAGGTCTCTTTGGGATTTGTATGCTGGGCTTCTCTTCCTGCTCTTCGGCAAACATGCTGTCCAGGTAGTTGACGATAGCCTCTATGTTCTCTAGGATAATAACTGATTCTCGCACGATGTCTTCTCTCTCCCAGGGAGACAGCTCGCCTTCCCATCTGAGCAATGCTTCCTTATAGTCTCGCTTCAAATCCTCGCCGTCCTCCGCTGTGTTGAAGCGCCAGAACTGCAGCGGAGTTTGGGAATGCCTGCTGGTTTCTGTCAGGTCATATGTTGGCTCCAGCGGAGAAGGAGCTGTTGATTTTGGTCTGCAAGGCTCCATCGTTGGTTTGATGGGCCTAGGAACGGTTTCCCAAAATTCATCGCCGGCCTTTTCGAACGACGCTCTGATGAAGCGGCCTCCTGCAAAAAGAGCCATGAACAGGTTATATGAATATGCGATGAGTGTGTGTGGTTCATCGGGGATGATTTGTTTGATGTGCGAGATGAAGGCGCAGAGTTTGCCTTTTCGTTTTATGATATCGATCTGAGTATCGAGGATATCGTCGGACCAGCCAGTCATGGATTTGATATCGTCTCTGAGAATATCGGAACGAAAGAGTTGGGGAATCTTGAGCTCTTTGAGAATCGTATGCATGCGCTCGGAAATCTTTGGCCGTTCGTCATCCAACGCGGTCTCCTGGGGAAGAGTATCGGGTATTATATCTTGCCAAAGCTTCTCAAACGTCATGTATACTGGAAGAAGATGCAATAAGCCGCTGATATATGGACCGGTATCGGGGGCCTGCGGAGGCAAGGCTAGTGGTAGTCGAGATACCACCAGTCTGTTGATTCTTGTGTGCAATTCCCTCGTGGCAGCGACCATTTCGAACGCCAGTGGTTTTGGGGGCTGAGAGGAGGCATTATCGAGGGCCATGGTTGTTGTAGAGGCAGCCATTAGGATTCAGACAAAATAAGTAGGGTGTTTGAAAACAAAAAGAGGGTATAACAGAAGTAGTAGTATAAAGCAGGTGTCGCAGAGGGTATCGTATACTGAAATGGTTTCCTGAAAGAAGCTCGAACAAGGATGAAATGGTATAAAGGAGCTCAAGGGAGACTCTCCAAAAAGAAAAAATGACGGAATAATGTTGAAAGTGAGATCAACAGCAAGTATTTTTGATATATGCTTGATCAAGAGAAGGAAGCCAAAGGCATGTATATCGCTTAAGCGACTGGTAGCGAAGCTTCAAGCTTCCGAGGACCATTCCTTGCTCTTTCCAAGTACACAAAGGACCGGATATCGAAGGTACATATGTAGCCCAACGACTGAACGCTCTAGATTCGCATGTGACCTCTGCAAGTGGCCTCATCTAATGAAGGCTGCCTAGCATTCCTCGTGGTACAAGAACAGCAGGATCTTTGCACACCGAGCGGGCCATTCAAGCAGGCGCCCGAGAAACTTCGCCACGCTATGTATGCGACAAAGCAAGGAAAAAAAGCAATTTGTTCAGTTTGGTTTTGCGTTTGCTGTCCCCTTGTCTCGTTGATCATCAAAGTATGTTTGCGCCGCTGATCTTCCGCGCGGTTAGATCCCGCTTTCTGGGGGGCTTTGGGTGGGTAGATCCGGCTCACGGGCCTTCTTCACTTTCAAGGGTCGTTCAGCTGGGGTTCTCTTTGTTTGTCTCGGTGGTTGGTTTTTACCCCGTTCCTTTATTAGTCGGGTGTTGTGAGCACATCCAACGTAATGCTGTTAAGCGCACGAGGCTGCTGACGGGATAAGGTGTGTGTAGTTCAGTTCTCAGCGCCAGAGGGTAGCACTGCAGGTTGAGTTCACCATGGGTTCAAACGCGTTGAAATATGACAAATTACGCATCGCTGCTAGACGCTTTTCGAGTGTAATGTTACCTCTGCATTATTTTCCTATCGCTACTCGTCACGATCGGGGATTCAGTGCTTCATCGGGACAAATTGATGCGGGTCGCGCTAATGGCATTTTACTAGCATATCTGAAATCTCGTCCGATTCAAAAACATACAAAATACTAAGTATCCGATGCTAGCGCTGTGGATATACAAGTACAACCAGTTGTGAGAAAGAGTAAGTGAAACATCTATTGGAATTCATTCTAATAAGAGGAATAATACGACGCGCCTGTTGAAGAAGCGCAAAAAAGATGATGAAAACCCCTCCAATCTAACATGCAATTCATTACAATCGTCCATAGCCCGCACCTCCGTCGGCACCATCAGGGTCGGAAGCCGAGCCGAGACCTGCTGTGACGTTTACCGCCTTGCTCGTGTCCTCCTCCTTTGTCTCGTGATTAACAAACACAAATGAGACAAAGACAACGGCCGCGCCGACCCAGTAAACGCCGCTGGAATACTGCTGGTACTGGACCATCTCGCCAATGAGGGAGAGCGGGATGGTCAGAGACAGGCCCACGGTGACGACCAACGGCGTCGTCAGGAGCATGGCCAGTGCCCAGGATATGTCACTGACAAAAGACGCAATTGCGTTTACCTGCATAGCCGTGAGCAACTTTGTAAGAGAGCGGGGAATGATGAGATTGAGCGTTCTTGACTTACAATAATGATGGTCCAAATCTGACTCGTAGGAGGCAGCTCAAACTGTATTGGACTCAGGTTAGTATTATAATTTGCAATCCCTTTGTAGTCATGGCACATACCGGTTCAAGACCCGTCCAGTGGAGGATGAAGAAGAGCGGCCACAGCAGGGCCAGATTAAACACTCCCACCAACCCAAAGAACAGCTGCATGTTGACCTTGTCCTCGTCACCCACTCGTCGCTTCATAACAGTGACATATATGCCGTAGACCACGGCGCTCAAAAACGCCATGGCATCTCCCAGCGCAATTTGCCCGGGAGTCTTGTGCGGGAACGATCCTCTGTTCTCGTCACTCTTTCCTGAGAGGTCCACCATGGAAATGAGTATGATGCCGGTAAGAGACGCCACAACTCCAACCAGCTTGCGCAAGGAGAAAGTCTCGACGCCAAACATGGAGCCAAAGACTAGTGTCCAGACGCTGCTTGTAGACGTGAGGATCGTGACGCTGGCGACGCTGGTATACTCGAGACATGCCGACGCAAAATAATTTGCGAGGAACCACAGCATGCAGAACTCGAGGCTCAGCACTGCGGTTTCTCGGAAGCTGAGCTTCTCTTTTGAAGGAGTCGAGGTTGGTACCATGGGGTCTCGTTCGTCTACTAGCAGGCGTTCTTGGGCTTGCTGATCTTCTTCGTCTGTCGGAGGGCTGCCTGGGGCGGCTTGGTATCGATGCTCCGCCCACATGCGCCTGACGTCGCTTCGCAGTCCATGGAATCCTTTCTGGAGTAGATATCGTATAAACATGGGTATTAGAGAGATGGCGAACATGGAGGTGTTGAAGTAGACAAGGAAGAAGGGCTTATCGTAGGTTGCATCGGAAAAGATGAACTGTAACACTATCAGCGGGTGCTCTTCACTGTGTCGCAAAGCGCAGACGTAGGTTGGGCAGCCATCTCCCATGTACTTACGCTGGCGAGAAAATTGGACAGCGTCCATAGAAACACCGTCAACAAGAGGAAGCAGATCCCCAACGTCCTCCTCGCAACTCCGGCCAAACCCAGGCCTTCTCGAAACCCAACTGCTGCGCCATGTATAGAAGATGCCGACGTCGCCAGGCTGGCGGCGCCGTGTGAGGCCCGCCTCCCCAGATTATCGGATGAAGGCATCGCCACTCGGTATTTGTCGTCTCTGACTTAATCGATCGCTCGTCCCGTCTATCGTCTATCTGTCTATTCCCCCGTTCTATCGTCCGGTAGCGGCGCCTCGCTCTCGACTATGGGCCCGTGATCAAGCGCCGATCATAGCGTGGTCGCGTGCATCCTAACATGTACTTTGGTCTAGGAATCTCGGAGCGCACAAGTCAAATCACCGTCGGCACATGTACGAGTACTTGGTGTTTTCGGTCGTCGTATTTTGGCACGCGCCAGGCGAGCTCGCTGCCGGATTGGGATTGTACTGTAGGCTTGCCGTAAGAAGCGAGCGAAACGACGTCGAATTGCGCAAGTGATTATTCCGAGAGATAAGAGATAAAATCAGCCCGACCCTGTGGAGGGAATCTTACTCTACCTATGGAGGCCTAGTTTCGGTGTTAGTGCTAAGCTGGTGCCTTTGGGCTGCAGCGGCTCGAATCCGCCGGATCAGAAGGCAAGATTTACTCGTAAAGATGTAATACAAAGAGGTCACAACTGTTTGGGCGCTTGTCTTTATTTTTAACTTGACTTGTTAACTTCAGTTATTAAATTAATTCAATTTGGAAAGAACAGAACCTGGACGGATATATACCACCGTTGAATTATGGTTACAAGTTCTCCGTATCTCGGTGCTCCGTCAGACCGACTGTGTAAGACATCAGGAGCCGGACGAGGCACGTCAGAGATAGCGAGCCACGACTGATGTCATAATTCAACATGTACTACCACATGTGTACTACCAAAATGAGGGCAGCTGAGCTTAGAGACGACTGCTCAATCAGTCCATCAAGTAGTGCTTTTGTAGCGGAATGCCCGAATTCCATTGTATAACTATTGTGGCAATTAGGCCTACAGAGAAATATAGATATAGTAGTAGTTATTCGGGAAATGTAGATAGAGTAGCAGTTACTAGAGAAATATAAATATAGCAGCAGTTATTAGGGAAATGCAAATATAGCAGCTACTCCCTTTGTAGGCGTATGACTCAACTTGAGGGTGTTCGAAATCTTTTCCGTCTCGGTTTTTCTGTCCTCCACTTGCCTGTCTTGCCTGTGTGTGGGTGCTTGAGCCGCCGCCGTACGCCGCCGGCCGCCGTATGCCGCAAATATCGGCAGACGATCATTCAAGATTGTGCCGCCGCTAGGCAATAGCGATAAAGTTGAGACTTGCATCAGATTTGCCCATGATAGCCAATAGACTCAGCTCGAACATACATGGCCGAATGCACACTACTGAACACAACAGCGTCTTGACTGTAGTACAAGAGCAGAGCAGGCACATGACGTGGCACTCAGCCCTCTAGTCCTGTGTCTTACAAGCTGGCAGACACCAAGTCCCTGATCCAGTCGCATGATCAAATCAAAGTTGCAAGACTGCAAGACACTTGCTGCAAGTCTCTAATTGGATCGGTCATGATGCCGGGAGATCGAGAAGCGACAATGCCATCCGTCCAGAGAGCCCACTTGGACAACTTTTTTCAATGGTTAAAGAAAAAAAAAAGTAGAGATATGGGTTCGGAGATCGACTCGACGGTGACGGACAACCGTCAGGACAGGTGGAAATGGGAACGAATCCCCAGTATACCTATGATTGCATCGGTCGGAGATGCAAGTCCGCTTCAACAAGGAACATCTGCCGACATTTGCTTAGCTGATTGCATCGTGCGCTCCTCTCCCGGGCAAACGGGGACCATGCACTCGGAGCAGATGCCGCTGGGGCTGGGAACTTCCGGAGAAGCCCAACCCTGAAAGTCCCCCCGTGCCAGAATCTCACCCTGCACGTCAAACTGCCGTTGCTTAATCAGTTAATCGATTCACGCAGTGACGTCTCTAGCTCCCACCGGTACTGTTTTCTAGTGCCCATTAGGGTCAATGGTCTTCGGGCATAAATGCTCCAAGCCGCCACGCCTTGGTTCGCGCTCTTCGCTTACCTCGCGTGTGGGCGCTTCACAGCTCGGAGAAGCTCGAATTAACGAAAAGTTGGCGGCAGAAAATTCTAGCGTCACGGGCGTTTAGCACCGTTTGAGCTCAAGCTTGCTTAGGTGTGAGCCAGTCGCTCAGTCCCCTGTAAAATCGTATCGGTCGATGTCGTAGTTTGGCCCCATACTCGCTGAGAGTATCCCTTTACGGAGAGACTGCCGCCTAATACACATTCTTCGTAGCTTCACGTCATCAAGGGACATAAATAAAATAACTATTTATCAATCCAGTTTCCATCTCGATTCACAAGTGCATTAACGAAGCGACATCCCGAACAGTTTTCTCTATATCGTCTCTAAAAGCCTTTGCCTTCCATATAACCCATACAATCCATATAATCTGCCACACTCATTGCACACACAAGATGCTTGCAAACATCTCAAATAAGAATCAGCCCTTATCTTCTAGAAGCCCAGCAGTACAAAAGTCCAAGTCTAGCCCCACATCAAAGTCAATGGATCAACACCCACGCACCAGCAGAGATGTGCGCCGTACACGCGTATCAAAGGCCTGTGAGCGGTGTCGCTTAAAGAAGATCAAGGTTCGTTCATTATTCGTGACCAATTCTTGACTGTCCAAACTGACAAAGCCGCCGTACCAGTGCGATGGTGACCTCCCCTGCCAAAAGTGCAAAAACAATGGCCATGTATGCACTCCTGGTATTCGGAAGAGAACAATTCACGTCGAGTACAAGCAAGTTCCCAAGAGGTATGTTATACATGTCGCAATCCTTAATAGTATTAAACAATGACTGACTTGCGACACAGCTATGTTGAGTTCCTTGAGACCACTCACTTGGCGCTTATCGGCAGCGTTCATAAACTGTACACCATGATCCAGAAGAACCAGTCCTGGGATCTCGGCGACCCTGAGCTGAATGACCAGGGTGAACTCGTGATCCACGATATAGCCAAGAAGCTAGGGTGTATTGGCCCCAATGGCGATATTAAACTACCTATTCAATATGAGCTCCCGACGACGGCTGGTGGCATGGCAAGAATCGCGGCTCACCCTAATCGACTACAATACCGAGACGAGGAAGAGGACGAGCATGATGACGATAGAGAGGCCGACTCACCCATGGACGATCTCACTAGTGATGACTCACCATCATCTGAGTTGATGCAGAGCATCGAAACCGGAGTCGACTACCGCAAAGAAGCTTTCGCCGGCTACAATCACTCTACGACACAATCTCCTCAGAGCCTCTACAGCCTCGATGACTCAGAGCATAGCCACTCTGGATCCGATGGCGTCAACTCATGTGTGACAACGTCACCGTATATTTCGCCCATCACTGATTATTCCGATGGCTCCATGTCCCAAATGGGGTCGGGGGCTGACGAGATGGCGGCTTTCCTCCAGCAATACGGACAGACGCCGAATATGGGAATGTTGAACTGGGATCTCGGAGACTCTGACTACAACGAACTCAAGAGCAATCTATCGACGATACCAGAATTTGGATTGGCGCTGAATATCGAGGGCCAAATGATGCTTCCTGAATATAATGATCATTCAGCGTGGTTGTCCCAGACGCTGTCGGGGTGGAAGGAAGAGAACCAGGTCTCTATGGAGTCATAATCGATGAAGTCTCATTCACGGTGGTTTAAATGGAATATTTAGCATGTTTTAGAGCGTTTAGACAAAAGTTCACACTTAATGACCATAAATTCTAGCGAACCTTTATGTATGCCACCCGCCGCAGTCCATTGTGTAGAGTGATGGAAGTGTTTCCCTCTGACTTATACTCTCAAGTATTTTATTTAAATACAGTGTATATGCATCAGGATCAGCCTTTATTGTATGAATGCCCTGTGAGAGGCTAATTATCATTAAACTGTTTAAGTATACATGTATTTTTTTAGGAAACAATTAATCGCATTTATGAGGTCCTTCACAGTGAGTGCCTAGTGTCATGACTTAAACAGTCTACCAATCCTCTTCCTCGCCTCTTTCCTCTTCGATAATAGACACCATCTTCCATATGTCGTCCATAATCTTATCTACCTTTCCAACCGTGCGTCCCAAGAGAATTCCTTCTTTCGATATAATAAAAGCTCCCTGTTTGAGAACCCCCTTGGGTGAAGTAAGCGACATTGCTTTCATCAATGATCCGCTCAAATTGCTGGCAATAGGCACCCCCGATCCGGGCCCTTCCATAAACTCAGCAATTGACGATACAGTATCTCGATAGATGCCTATGGTGTCCATTTCTAACGATTCCAAGTCCAGCTGAGAGTGGTCCATCTCGCCGTGTAGGTCGTCCGCTACCAGACAGTCAGTGTACTGTACTATCCAATTACTTGTAGCTAGAGTGCGTATAGCTCATACATTCATCATCACGGGATTTTGGGTATGCGTAGACAATTAACCCGTTGTGGCTCTTCTCCACTAGTTGCTTCAGCGACGTTTTGGTTCCATCGTGAAGATAGATTGCCCCTCCAAAGCTATTGGTCCATGGAATTTTGGATCCAACGCTTATAGAAGATGCTGTACTGTCATTGCTTGTCTCCTTGCCTTTCTTAGCGCGGGGCTTTTTAACAATTTTGGCCTTTTGCTCGCGTGATGATTTTGGGACCTCTGGGGGTGGATTTGTTTCGGCCTTCTTTGTGGTGGAGGTGCGACGGTTCACGGTTGATCTTGTTCTTGGCATATTGCAGACTAGACGTGCAAATGCATTTGTTCAGGTAAACGTAGGCGGTTCAAGCTCTTTTATGTCACGACGTAACAGCCACAGGTATAACAAAATCACGACCAAGAGTCTACCAGCCAAAGGAGAGTGCAACAAATGATTGTTCACGTATTCGTATGTTAACATGCACTCGGAGATGTTAAGGAGTTAGCAATGGGCACGCATATAAATAACTGTGCATATATAAGCCCTAAGCCCAAATCGGCCAACAACATTGAAGTCACTTGAAGGTATCGGTAGCTGCTCCGTATACTCGTAAGTATACAATCATTCTAGCGCTTTGAAGTCCAATAGTTTTACAATAGTTACTGAATACCTTCAATGAGATTTCATAATTTGGGAAGAATCTTTGACCACCTGTGTGGTCGGCTAGTAACTAGTACTAATTTCTAAGCAGGAGCTGGTCTGGATGCGTAGATCACAAGGCGAGACAAGGTGAGATTCGGTCTAACTGCGTTTCTTATGGTGAAAACATTTGATGCTAAATTAAAATACAGAAGAACAAATTACCTCCTGCCTGCGATGAATATTCGCGTACCAATCTCCTACTTCCCGAAAAACCGTGTAATCGTCTAACACTAGGCTAACTATATGAGGCGAATTGCAAATACTTGACATTAACATCATGCTCCAATTAATGATCCCTTCCGTTGACGAGAAACATGCTCCAAAAAATCGACAACATTGAAGCCGTTATGGAAATCGGAATAGAAGCATTCTGTAGATTAGTACCTTGCCTCAATGGGGAAATCCAAATTATGAAAAGGATAACCATCGGCAACAAACATATAAGGAGAACCCAGTGGTCAAGATGAGTTGTAGAGATTGCGCTAGCTTGAGTGTCGACTAATCCAGCACGGGGAATATTGATGGGGGATGCTCTTTGTAGCTGTTGATGAGGCGGATAAACTCCGCCACTTTTAGAAGGTACAGTAGGCGAAAATGTATTTTCGGAAGAGCCATGCGCATCAGTATTTTGTGCATGTAAAGTTGAAGGGGATTGGATCCCACCCATTGAGGTACCATCCTTAGAAAGGTCACGAATAATTGTCATTAGACGTCTGGCAAAAGGATTGGGCACTATTGCCCAGTGCTCTTCTCCAAATTCCTGTAACAACGGTGGTTAGCACTGCGTATTTCAAGAGGGAATCAAACTTACACATTGCCATCGTAGTAGGTTCTCGCCGTTGGCTAGAGGCCTTGGATAATAAGGCAATGGCCACCAATCCCAGGGTGCCTGGGCCCATTGCTCAGCCAAATTCTGATAGTAACCCAAAAACTCTTGCCAACGGGTGCTCTTATTGCCCACATCCAGTCTGATGTCTTGTGGATGAGTATACCGCAGCTCAGAAACCAGATCAGATAACTTGTAACGGGCAACGAAAGAGTGGTGTCTGTGATCATGCTTTGACCACCTCGTGAGTAGGTCTCCAAGTTTCGACTGCAAAGAAGGTCGAACAAACATCCCAAATTGACAACGAAGTATATGGTAAGCAGTACTTCCCAGGATAAATTGTCTCATTTCTTCCAAATGCTCTGGAAGATCGCTATGCAGCGTGTCGTCTGCTTCAAGTTCTTCATCCACGCTGTCTTGGTCGCGTTCTTCATCAGATTCACTCAACTCACTCTGGTCGCTGTCGTCGGTATAGTAAGATAGGTTGTTGATGTGAGCAGGCGTAGCTTGTTCGACAAACTCAGGATCTTGAGAAACCTGAAGGTATTCTTCTACCTTTTTCTAACTTTCTCTAGCAGCATCCTGCTGCAATCCTGGTTCTAGCATCTTATCTCCCGATTTCTGATCATCGCTAGAAAACTCTGAGAAGAGTTCTTGTGCAATGTTAGATAAATTCGTATTTGTAAACCTAACAAGCGCTTGATGATGATTGTTGACTGACTCGACTCTGAGGTCACTGGCAAAGTGCTTTAGTAGTTTTCGAAAGTTGTTTCGAGCCCTTCTGGGTCCAATATCCTGCTTCGAGACGGCCTCCAGTATGAGGGATCTTAGAGCCTCATCTTCTTTGAGTAGAATAGCAAATTCTTGGACAAATAAGTCGTGCATTCTTCCTGTTTTCGGTCCCAAGGTGGTTGCACTAAGAAATGTAGACATAGACGTAGAGGAGAAGATGGGGCGATTGTCGGGTCCTGAGTCGAAATCTTCATTACCAGGCTGCTTTATACCTGTTAGGGGCTCTTCTAGAAGTTCATAAGCACTGTTCATCTCTTTGTTATGATATATGTGCATTCAATACTCACCTAATACAACTCTCCAATCAGCGTCAAGCAGTGAACGCGCGGTACCTTTGTGCTTATTGTCATTTACCCATGCCAACATTGTTCTCCCGTTACCATCCTTTGTGCTGGTGTTTGTCCTTCGTTCAAGAAGTGACTGAACGAGAGCCTCATGGCCATTTTCGGCGGCAAGTGGCAAGGAAGTTCGACTGCATTTGTCAGATGAATTATGTCAACTTCGCCAGTTGCAAGCAGAAATTGAACCGAATTTTTAAAGGTGTATGGGTAGCTGCTCCGTATACTCGTATGTGTACAACCATTCTAGCACTATAGAGCCGAACTCTTTTACAATAGCTACTACCTATATATCTGAGCTACGTGCCCAGATGAGGACTTATGTAACTAGCTTACTTAGTGGACGTTAATAATAAAACAATATCTGAGCTATAAACTTACAAAGCTCTAGTCCAAATTGACCAGGCCTTTGACTAATTTTGTGATCAGCTAGTAGTGGCCAAACAACCGTCTAACGACTCTGCCCTGGGATCTATGAGAGTCTGTGTCTCATTGCTCATACCGAAGACTATCCCGGCTTTGGAAAGTCGGCTTTAGCAAGTGTTGTGGAATTAAAATTAGGGCCATTACAACAGCATCGAGTATTGCCGATAGACTTTTTTTTTTCTTATTAGTCAAAACGGTTGAACGCTTCATGCAGCGCCTTATTCATAAGTGAGATCCTCCTGTCTTTGTTTGAACTGCTGAATAACTACGTACTTGTGCGTCTATGCCCCATTTTCAAACTGTCGTGGTGCATCTGCTTTAGGCTACGGATGCAGTTCGAGAGCTTCGCGTGGTGTCTGTTATTTTATTCACTTTCATTGTTCACATCCAGTAAGTAAATTCGTTACCTTGACCTACATTAGGGCAATGGGATAGTGGGAGCCGCTGGCTTCAGGATCAGCATTCGTTACATGTCATTTAAACAAAAGAAGGGAGTTGTCTTTAGTCTGAGTGTGCTAATGTGGGGATTGGGGATTGGGCTGCGCGGGCTGGTGCTTTTCACTAATTTCTGAAACTTCTTATATCCTTTTGGACCGCATAGGCAGTCGAGGAGTCTAACGCTGTTGGTATATTTTCTGTTCGGCATTTTTACTAAGATGAATTGGCCTATATCGCATTTAACAAAGTGTCTTTATGTTCTAAGCATGCGGCACTTGCAGCTGAGCTACGCACTATCTATGGATCTCTGATGACATTCTTCAGAATCTACATTTCACAATCGCTCAGCAAGGAGCTAGTGGAGGATGATGCGAGTTAGGTGTAATCTAGGTAGTATTATTGAGGCGTCCAGTCTCCATGGCCTATAGAATAGAGACTAGATGTGATTGCCTTCAGGTTTCTCAATCTGTCTTGACTTTTCACAAGCCAAGCATTTGATGTATGTGATATTAGCTGCTGGAAGTAGCGTCGTCGGCGTAGCATAAATATATTTTCTCTTCCTCTAGACTTTAGCTGTTTAGAATAATGTCCATTTGAGCGTATGTGCCGCTTTACCAGACGATTTAAGGATTGTCGATGCCGCTTAAGGTCGCAGACTTTATGTTTGTAGCCACATGTAGAGCTAATACATATGTCTATCGTAAGAAAGCGCTTGACAATTTCGCTGTACTCATTCTTGGCGGCATATGAAAGAGGTGTTGTGCAGTCATGGGCCTTGAAACTAGGATCCACCTTGCCAGTTGCAAGTAACAGTTTAACAATACCGTAATAAAAACCCATAGTGGCATATAGAAGCGGTGTTCTGTAGTAACTATCCTTGGAGTCAGGATCAACTTTACCAGTTGCAAGCAACAACTTAACAACCCCTTTATGCCCACCCTCTGCGGTATGTGAAAGTGGTGATCTGCAGCTTTTGTCCCTGGTATCAGGATCGACTTTGCCACTTGCAAGCAACAGCCTGACAATATCTTCATGCCCATTCGTGGCGGCATATAGTAGTGGTGTTCTATCATAATCATCCTTGGAATTAGGATCAACCTCACCAATTTCAAGTAATAACTTAACAATATCCATATACCCCTTATCAGCGGCATATGAGAGCGGCGTTCTGCAGCTTTTGTCCCTGGTGTCAGGATCAATATTGTTAGTTGCAAGTAACAACCTGACAACGTCTTTATGCCCATTTATAGCGGCATACGAGAGCGGCGTTCTGCATCTGTTGTCCCTGGTGTCAGGATCAATATTGTTAGCTGCAAGTAACAACCTGACAACGTCTTTATGCCCATTTCTAGCAGCATATAGTAGTGGCGTCGCGTTATGACTGTCTCTGGGATCTGGAAACGCGTTGTATTCCAGTATAGCATTTACGGCTCCGCAAAGGTCAAAATATGATGCCAAGTGTAGCCCGGTCACCTTCCTTGGAAAGAGATTTCCAGAGCAATTGAATCGCCTCTGCCCCATCACCACTTGAATTGATGCATCGATATTTGAATTGCAGTTTAAGAAATTCATAACATCCCCATCCAATTCCAAACATGCACGGGCGTGGTCCCCCCAGTGATTCGCAGCGTAGTGATAAAGAGGAAAAGATCGTAGTCGCTTCTGGTATTCGCACTCTCTGGGACAGGGACGACAAGACAACCATGACAGCACGGCAAACCGGCTACATGAGTTGCAAGGGCCAATTCCAAAGTCATTGAATAGCAGGTACGTTGTGCATATAGTCGTGATTGCAGATTCGGCCTCTGGAAGCCACCGTCCCCGTGTCCGTTCCAGATATTCATGCGTAGTGTAGTGAACGAGACGAATGATGCTACTTTCTTTCTCGATTGTTACCAATCCAGCGCATATAGAAGCCATATCTCCAAGGGGTAGAAGATTATCCTCGTCAATACGGTACTTCTTGGGCTCGACAGCAAGCGCGTGTTGAAGTTCTAACGCTTTAAGAGGCCTTCTGGCGCAGACTATCCACGAGAGAACCAGCCTGGCTAGTTCGGCAGTGTCTGGGGCCTGGCTTATTATCCGTTTCATCGCCTCCTCATAAGTATCATCGTATGTATTACGTCCGATAGGCAACTCTTTTAATGCATCTTTTATCTTCTTTTGCGTTCTTTTATCCTTAATGACATCAAAGTAAAGCTGCGCGAGAAGGAACCTAGCTGATCGTTAATTATCGCCCCGTGCATAGCCAGACGTTAACACTTACATCCCCTCAGCCGCCTCTGTGATCTTCGTTTTAATATATTCCCGGCAAATGTTCATTATCTCCGAATCTGAGTGCGATATTTGACTTTCTAAATAATTCTTCACGTCATCGGTGTGAGCACGGACCTCGATCACTGTACTTTCTTTGAATTTGTCACAAATCTCTGGAATGGGTCTCGAGGTTGCGAATATGTTTATGTGGCTTTTACGTTGAACGTCGAAGAGCTTGAAAAGGAATTTTATGCGGCTATTATTTGAAGTTTGGCATTCGTCCAGGGCATCAACAATTATAAAGGCCCTTGAATATGAAGCTATGACAGACTGAAGAGTTTCGTATAGTTCGTCAATCGAGGGTCGCGTTCGTCTGCTTTGGTGGGTCTTATAGAGATCTTTCACACTTTTTGGAAGTAAAGTCTGGGTCTCGGCAAGTTGTTTCAGTATGCTCGCCAGCAGGTCTCCAGTGTTCTGTTCATGGTGCCGATGAAAGCTGCAGTAGATATATGCGATACCGACATCCCCGTGGCGAAATTTCGAAACAAGATAATCAACAACGATTGATGTTAAGATAGTTTTCCCCGCTCCGGGCATACCTGGGCAGAATAAAGTTTGGTTGCGTCCAGCTACCCAGCTCTGGAACTCCGTGGAATCCAGGAGCCATTGTCCGCTTCCTGGTTGCCGTCTTTGGAAGCAATCACTTTGCTGTAGGCCGTAATTTGTTGATGTTAACCAATCGAGAATCTTGATGTTTTCAATCCCCTCTAATTTAGCTCTCGTATGCGAAGTGTTCTCTTCAATTTCGGATATAGTACCAAGGACTATATTAGATGTGAGAAATGCTACAGTTTTAAGATATAAGTTACTAACCTTGTTCAAGTATATCCTTCACTGGACGCTCTCTTTCAACATCAGCGGCTTGTACATAGCCTAAAAGTTCTTTTGCAAAAGCTGCAGCTACAGCTGCAGCATGCTCTTGCCAGGTATCGTTCTTATGTGAGTCAGCGTAATCACTGATGCCTCGGATGACGATGCAAGGGAAGTCATTCATCAGCCCCGCAGCTTCCATTTCGATACAAAGAACTTGATCGTTAAGATATTTATTTAATTTGTTTCGGAGGGTAGCGTCTTTAATAACTTGATTACCAGATGCAATCAAGCCATAATGCACGCGCATATCTCTGGGCTTCTTCTTGACAACCTGGCTTCTGTCACAGAATTCGCAATTTTCTTCTTCAGCACTATCTTCGAGGCTAGAGGTAGTGTCGTAGCTTATGATCTCACTGACATGTTCATAATTTGATCTGAATAGTAGGTCTTCATGACGTTGGGACCTCAGGTATTTTGATGCTAGGCGGGGCCATTTCTCCTGGAGCTGGTCTAGATACTCTGATATTTTAGATCCATTCAAGTCATGCTCTGTTTCCAATCTCGTCAGGGCTGTCAATAGCAGTGTTGGAGGATTGTTCAACGAGCCAGTTCGTTCAAATCTGCCCCCTTCTTTTGCCTTGCCAATGTCCCATTGGACAACACCAGGGAATTGGCCAGTGGGAGTGCTGACCACAACGTCACCAAGTCTCACTTTTGGCGGAACGCCACCACCAATGCCGACTAAAAGGCCAACCTTGATGGATGGAAAAGTGCTAACCATCCAGGCTGCAACAGTGGCTGCAGAGTTTGTTCCTGTTTTGCCTTTGGGCAGACAGGCAATGACGATATTATGGCTGCTTATAGATCCCAACGTATAGGTGTTTTGATCATTCGGTGGCTTTTCAAGGTCTGCATGCCTGTGATCTAGCATGGCGATAGCTGCAGTCTGCTCTTTTGGCAGAGCACAAACCCACCCCACGGTATAATCATCATGAGTTCTAAGCCCAAGGTTGGCTTCAGAAGTCATCGTGAGAGATCAATAGATTGTCGAAGTGAGATTAAAAAATACTTCTAGCAGAAGTGCTTCGGGTTTATTGAGAGGGGGAAAATGGGTGTAAAACAAGCATCAGGCTGGACATGGACCATCTTGGGCAGCAATTCAGCCGCAATATACCAACGCCTGATTTGAGGTTGGATATTTTACATGGGTCAACAGCCAATCATTTATTACTCACGTATTGAACGTAGGTCTGTATCTGCGGAGTACCGTGTATCTCCAATATGATTGGTAGCCTTGTGATCAGCTTTTCATAGAGAACGAGTGGAATTCATAACGCAGACTACTTACCACTATCTCTATTTGCCTGGGTTGATTTCATCTCTGCAAAAATATCTCCATATTAACTGTTTAATTGCCAACTCACCACTTCATTCGCTACCGAGATCATTAGCAAACGTCTGAATACATGTATGCTTCTAGACAGTTATTCTGCTCTTCAACAATAATTTTTTTATTAAAAAAAGGACTCCACAGTTTTTTGACCTTTGTTTAATAGAGCTTCTCCTGTATCTTTTAAAACATCTACTCTTATAGATCTATAATTCACGGAAGTTCCGCGAGTTCCGAATAAAAGAGGTTGTCAAACCAGTCGCTTCGACGATTCAACGGTAGCGGCACATAGGGTACCATACCAACGTCCCCATTTACATCACAGTCGTCTGTGCAAAGAAGAAACTGGATTTTTGGTGTCACTCTTGGCAACTCCTTCTTTGCTTGTATCACCCAAGGATGATGAATATCGAATGTGTGTCCTTGGATATCATGTATGCTATTCATGTAGATATGGGTTTGATCTTCCAGTAGAGGCGGATTCCAGATCAGACCCGGATCCCCCTCGATTGGAATGGAGTTCCGAAGGCGTTTATTCGCTCGCCGCCATGCATTAGCCATCATAAGCCAGTCGACCTTTTCTCTCCAGCTTTCCACGTGAGAACGAAATCCAGGGGCCAAGATGGAGTCGAATTGCTTGGATACTTCCGGTCGCTTGTCATTGCAACAGCCTTTTTGAAAGAGGGCATAGAACTGTTCTAGCCGTTCATTATCGTCAAAATCAACTAGCTGCACTGGGGCATCAAGAAGTATTCCAAATAAGCCAGAGTCCACGGCCTGCTCTTTCGTAGCATGAATACAGATGAAAGCTAAAGTAGCAGACTCGGAGACCTCAGCATACGGCCTCTCTATATAAGTTGTAAATTCATCGTAAGGATCGTCCAGGCTATACTCTGCGCTAAACTCGTTGCTTGGTTTCCCATGAATTTCAAGAATCGGACACCTCTGAAAAGGGTCCTGTTCTGGCTCTAGAGCGAATGGGTAAAAGTATTCGGCTCTAAGCGAGACTGGCATCATATCCAATCGATAAAATGCCTCTTCATGAGAGGCATACATATTGTCCACATAATCTTCATCGTCCCAAACATAGCGAATATCGCAATTGAGATTGTAGTGATCTAGACGAGGTTGGATCCATATCGGTCCTATATTCGATCGAAAGTCTTGCGTAATTAATTTACCCCATTTCCTAACGACGTGTCTTGATTCGCGACAGACTGAGGCAATGAGTGGTACAGCGGCATTCTGACAAGTCGGCCATATAGACCAGCATTTTTGCTCTTCGCGGACTTCCACAAGATAAAAAGGGTCATCTCTTTGGACAATTCGACGAGGAAGGCAATAATACCAAATTCGTAAACGTATCTCTGAAGGTAAGAGGGGAAACTGGGGAAATTTTGGTTCCGTTGACTCTGTTCCCATGGCGGGCAAGTAACATTTATCCTCAAGTTGGATAGGTGTAAATGTGTAAGATGGCGGAAATAAAGCTCCAGTGCTGCTTGCGTAGAAGGGTTAGTATAGCTTAAGTATATGTACTTTGAAGATTATTACTAAGCTTTCTGTAAGATGTTACATGAGATTTCAATGGCTGAAATGCATATCGAAGTGGGTTGTATACGAATTTGATGCACGCCAAGGCGTTCATAGGCAAATATCTCACGAGGGCGCAAGTTGATGTAAAAAATGATATATAAGATGTAGCGGAGCTTGGTGCCTAAGTTAGCAGCATCGGCAGGAGACAATAGCGGCTAGTTTGTCAGTAATCAGGCAATAGGTAGGGGCATGTAAAAGAGGATTCAAATATGAGTCACCTCGTTGATAGCATTTGGGCCAACACTGTTGGTTGCGGTGGGGGCCAAAATGATCCTCTGCGGAGAAGTAATCTCAGTTTCTCTCATCACTACCTATCTATACATATGAACCGCTAATACAACATATCAATCAGGCGACACACATACGAGGAGTCGCCAGAGCTCATCTGGTGCGGTTGGCACCTCCTCACATCTTTAAGCGTGAGTTCCAGCCGATGGCGCTCCATTGCTGCTGTTGAAGTGAAGGCTCTTTTGACCGTTCGCAGCTCGAAGACCGCTATTCTTTGCCAATCCGTTGTGGCAGCCGTTGAAAGTAAGCTCACTAATACCAGGATATCCCTTGATTCCCGTAGCCTTCTCCAGTCTGGTAGCCAGATCATCCGATACTTCGCGGAAAATACCAATCTGGCGTCTAATGATTTCCTTTTCAGTGCAAGTGCTCATGTGGCCGGCCATATTGTTGATGAATCGCTCCTTAGCGGCATCATCAAAAACCCTCTCCCAAAGGGCGCGAGGTTGGTTGAAGTCCTCTGGCCTGATCTCGGACAGGAAAGTAATAGCCCTGCCGACGAAAGCACCGTGAGTCTGATCGAGATTCATCTTGCGCTCCTTGAAGGAAATAGGCTCAATGGATGAGAAATAGTTTGGCCTTGAACCCTGATTATAGAAGGCCATGGCGCCATCTCGCTGGAAGTTGGCCATGTGATAGCCTGTGCGGGGCGCATTGACAGGCAGTTGTTGGTAGTTTGGTCCAAGACGATGACGTTGGGTGTCGGGATACGAGAACAAGCGGCTCTGAAGAACAGGGTCGGCAGAGGGCTCAATCCCTAAATTGGTTGACTATTAGTATTTTCTCGTGCAATGTCAATTTTACGTTATAGGAAACGTTGACTTACCAGGAACAAGATGAGATGGGGCGAATGCAACCTGCTCAATCTCGGCAAAGTAGTTCTTCACGTTCTCATTCAGGCAGAGCTCTCCAACCTTGCGGAGAGGGAACTGGGCTTGGGGCCAGCAGTGGGTAAGATCAAAGACGTTGATCTTCTGGGTCTCCCACAGCTCCTCGGCCTGCTTTGGGGTCATGGTCTGGACACATAGGTCCCACTGAGGATACTCGCCGCGCTCGATGGCCTGGTAGAGGTCCTTCTGGTTGGCATCTGGAGAACGCTTTGTCGATTCTTCCTGAGTCAGGAATCCGGCGCCCTGCTTCGAGCGAATGTGGATCTGGCAGTACACCCACGAACCTTGCTTATTGACGAACTTGAAGGTGTGGCCGCTATATCCATGCATACGGCGCCAGCTATCAGGAATACCACGGTCGCCAAAGGTATACATGACTTGGTGGACAGACTCGGGGTTCTGGCAAAAGTATTCCCAAAAGTTGGTAGAGTCATCGCCGCTACCGAGGTGGCTTGCGGGGTGTCGCTTCTGGGTGTGAATCAAATGAGGAAACTTGGCAGGATCTCGGATGAAAAAGACGGGCGTGTTGTTTTGAACAAGATCCCAGTTGCCCTCCTCAGTGCGAAATTTGATAGAGAATCCTCGAGGATCTCGAGCATGGTCGTGAGAGCCGCTTTCACCACCAACAGTTGAAAATCGAATGGTGATGGGGCACTCCTTGCCTTCAGCAGAGAAGATGTCTGCGAGACAGAGATCATCGAGAGGATTGGTGGTTTTGTAGTAACCGTGGGCACCACCGCCCTTTGCGTGGACAACTCTCTCCGGGATTCTCTCTCGGTCAAAGTGTGAGAGAAGATCAATCAGGTGAAAGTCCTGAAGCAGCAGAGGACCATTTTCTCCAGCACGCTGAGTCTCTACAAATAATAGTTAGTATCATCGTCCTTGTAGATTGATACATATGCCACGACAAAATGACATACCAAAAGGATGAGGGATTGGCGCTCCGTTGCTGGCTGCATACACGGTTTGCTGAGATGCAGTGTTGCGATCTTCGATGTAGTTTAGGTGCAAGTCACCTGTGCAAGTCATCAGTATCAATTGCACAAGAATTAGAGATACAATGATGCATCTACTCTACATACCATTCTGGCGGCCTGACACAGCATATGATGTAGAACTCATGGCTCAAGTAAGTTGTAAGTCTTTCTTTGTAAGAGAAGGAAATACAGATAAGATGATCTGAATGATTTTTTGATTCCAAAGTCTCTCACTAGCGAGCAGCTTTCAGCCCTTTTATACATGATTATCATCCAAATGAGGCTCGCAATATCATTGTCTGTCGCTTCGGCCGAGAGTCATCCGTGTAAGTGATGCCGGTGACGTACCTGCGCCATCCGGCTCAACCATGTGGCTGCTCAATCATCTTCGACGCCATTGGTTCATGTGGCTCAACCTTCGCTGGTTGTCAGCGAATGTGGCAAAGCTCGCCTCGGCCGACCTCGCCGGGGATGGGGCTAGTCCATCTTCAGGAACAGATGGCGAGGCTTTACCTGTTTCGTGCAATTCGAAGCGCTCATGTACTTGTTCACGCTCACATAAAATTTCGTAAGCCCTGGCCATCCGTTCAAGTGCCGGCAGCCTCAAAATGTTTTCAAGATAGTAATCGAGATGTATATTTTCACGGCAGTTACGTCGGTTGAATGATGGCCTGATGATTCGTACATACGAAATACGCCCGATGCCAGATGATGCAACAGTTCCAGGCAGCAACGGAGTGTATGGAACCGTGAAGGAACATCCTAGTCCATCAATTTGATATAGCTATTCTAATTCTACTAATTTTTTGCACAGGTTCTTGAAGAAATATGTAAAATACCTTGAAATTGGACACTTAAATGTCGCCAAATGCTGCTGTGTCAAGCTCTACAACGAGAAGGCATACCGGTGTCATGTTACACTAGGTACATTTCGGAATATACGTATACACAAGAGAGGCGGGTGAATGTGTTCATTGAATCATTAAGACATCTTTGAGCCCCTTCTATTCAAGGATTTTGGATAATATTAGCAGCTCCACTGTGAGGCCAAGTCTATCAAGTGAATGTAGAAAAGTACAACTTGCTTCGGCCGATGATAATACTTTCCCATGTTCTCATATTGGCGTAATGATGGACCCCATATGTCCAATAATAAACTACTTTGACGCTGCTCCTTTCTAAAAGTACCGATTGGTAGCTGAGTTGACTATTCGTTAATAGGATCTCGCCGATTGGTTCGGCATTGCATTAGCACCCAGTATACTACTATTCCCCCACGACCGCTATTACTATTTTACTCTCTACTTATTACCATTTAGGCACTCCCGTTGATAAGCTACCAGTATCTTCAATTTGAAGAGAAGTAGCTCGAGAGGAATATGACGTTCGATATAGCAAATCTTGTACAGGCTCATCCGTACCACCTTTGGACTCATTCGCCGTCAACGATCAAAAAATATATAAACTAGAGTTAGCAATATAAATACTGAAATATTAATATTTTTAAATATAAAGCTATTAGCTGATTACTGATCTCAGACCAAAGTTTCTCACTCGATATAAGCTACAACCTCCTCGCCCTCAGTGCATGCCACGATCAAAAGTTCCATCGTCAAGGCACCATTTACATTGAAGATTACTTGTACGAGATAAAGCAATAACACTTAATGCTTCAGATCTAGGCGAGATTAGCGAATGTAGCGACGATGCATTCTCTCTAAATAGATCTTTTATACGGGAGTTGAATATAGACACTAGCCCAATCAAGGGGATCGTAGCCAATAGCCATCCAGCGCGAGAGGCTATTCCCCAAACAGTAGTCGACAGCGAGCAGACCAAAGATGTGAATGACATCACAATGCTATTTTCAATGAGACTCATTTTCCAAGAATTAACTGTACATTCAATATATTGGACATAAGCACGTGGTAATTCATTAGGCAACAATCATCGGACAACAAAGGCAAAAGGAGAAGGAGAAGAAGAACCGCATAATTAGATAGCAAACATGAGTTGTCTCTCGAGATGACGCAGCTCTAGTTACATTAGTCTAACATTGAACGTATTGCCCATAATTCGTCGCGGCTGCAATAAATACGACTTACACTCTCGCCTATGTCATGTCTTCTACTTTCTTTAATTTCTTGAGTATCTATTGATATCTAATATCTCATCACGGTCCCGCCCGGTGTCTGCTGATTCATTTGCAATAAGCGACCGCCATTAATGTGATCACGAAGGACGTGATTGAGGTTGAACCTCGTCTCCGAAGAGCGAGTTTGCCAGCTACTCGCAACTGGACGACTGAGAATCCACTCAGAAGTAAACTGTTCCTCCATTGACCGTTGCTCATCGTATACCTCAATCTCTCGCTTCGCAGCACTGTCCTCATCCAGTTCGGGAGAGAAGCGCGCATGGGCAATGGGATAGTAGGTAAGGGTATCCCGGTTGATCCAACCGCTGTTGAATCGAGAGGGCTTAGCATAATAACACACAAAGCCCTGGGCGTTGGTCTCTGGGATGAGCATCGAGATGATCCGCAGTGCCGGGTTAGGATACCGCTCGATCCTATCAGTTGACAGCAAGTTATGGCTAAGTTCCATCTTATGCAGAACTTTGAGGCTAGCAGATAGCACGAAGCCGTTGAAGAGTCCTTGTTCTCCAATCTGCTTCATTAGCTGCGCGATCCAGCGGAGCCAAGATGGCTGAGGGCTGCATTGTCCTGTGATGTAGAGGATAGGCAAGAAACTCTTGTCCATCTCCTCGCTAGCAACAGGCGCATCTGTGGAATATGTGCCATTGGGCAGTGTCCTTAGGCTATTGTTCGCCGTGTGGGTTGCCGCAAACCGCATGGTTTGGTAAAAGTATATGTAAGCCTCAGATTCCATCTTTTTTGCGTCTTGGTTTTTGTCATAGAGGCAGAGAGTCCACATTATGCGTGCCATGAGGAAGTTGTACATTGCTCCAGAAAGGCATAGGTTTGGTGGAAGCGCCAAAAAAGGAGACGGGGGGATAGGGAAATGGTATTCTTCTGAGCTCTCCAGACTGGCCAAGGTTGCCGTATCTGCTTCCAAGTTGGGATGAAGATGGCCATGGACATCCTTCCATTCCCGTAGATTACGTTGCAGTCGGTAGACCTTTTCTAGCAATACGGATGGCTCTTGGCGCACTGGTGTGAGAGTCCATATTTGGTCATGAACTCCAGAGTCAATGAGAATGTGTAGCAAGCTACGCTGCAGAAAGGAAGGGCTTTGTGCAATGTACCCTGTGGTCGTCGTACGGCCAACAGAGAGCAGCATGCCGGGGAGTGGCACTGCCATGTAACAGGTCCACGTGAGAGTCTGCAGGGCAGTTCCTAGAGAGTCGAGTACAAGGTCATCGACATGGGCTGGTGTATTAGACTTGAGGGCTGAAAAGTAATAGTTGGCGGTGCAGACATGGCTGTATGCCGCGGGGATGTTGCTTGCAAAGCACTATAGTCGTGTTATTAAACCCGCGTATTAGATAAGTTGATCTACTGGCCCTTTCCGGCCGAGCTTTCAGCTCAAGCACCATCTTACATACCTCAAAGTAGGCCATGAGAACTAAGACGGCTGATAAAACCTCTAATTGTTTCTCGGCCTCATCTAGCTGACTTGACAATTCCTGCAGTGCTTGAGTGTATCCCTGAACGGCAATGACTTTGGTGTCTAGCCCTCGGGCCTGATCGTTCTCGCCAAGCATGGATATCATGAGAGCGGCACGATGCATACAGCCCAAAGCCAGCAACCCCCGCTGAGCATACTCGAGACACCAGGCCTCATCACAGAGACGATCCCTCCAGAATGGCAAGTGGTCAGCCGGGAACAGCATCGGCAGCGTCCGGAAGAAGAACTGATGATAGGCCAGGACCTCCCTGGACGCAGCACAGGGACGCTGTGACAGCCGCGGATTGCTTGGCAGGCCAACCAGGGGCAGCCCATCATGGCGGAACTGAGGCCGAGGCAGGATGCAGGCAGCGGGATGAGTGGACGGAGCGGAAGCCGGGCCGGACGGCGGGCCGGACGGGGTGGAACCCGGAGGGCCCTGGGGCGAGGAGTGAAGGCGGTCTGAGCGGACATCGTCATCCTCGACGTCTGCCGGCGAGCTCTGCTGCGACTGAGACCCGCGCGGCGGCATGCGCACGTCAATGTGCCGCTTGGGCGCGTATCCCGCACACTCGACATTGGCAATGGTGCAGCGGTTGCAGGAGGGCTTCCGCTCGTCGCACTTGACGCGTCGGGCCCGACACGTGAGGCAGCCAGTGCGCGTGCGTCTCTTAATCTCGCTCATGGTTTGAGAGGAGCTCAGCTCAGCTCAGCTCAGACAAGGGCTCCTTGATTCGTTGCGCCTCCCAATCCTTCCGTCACGGCGAGGATGTTTTGCTCGAGCGAAGCGAGCTAAGCGTCAGCCCAGCCTTACGGAGTCGCGGAGTCGCGCAGCGCTTGCGTTCATTAGGTAATTTTGGAGACGTTCAAGCACCTGGATTAGAATGGGGAATGCGGGGAGTTCCCATGTCTTTGCGAGTGTGCCGGGCTTAGACGATATAGCCGAAGCTGCCGAGGCTGTAAGATCTCTCTCCGTGTACGGAGTGGATGGAGACCCTGAATGCTCCTCTGTAAACCCCGAGTCCTACAGCAAACTCTTTGGTGCAATGCTTGCTTTAGATGACCCAGTTGCTTGGATAGAGGCGAGATTACCGAGCGCCTCTTCTCCGCATTTTCCTCATGTGGTAATTTTAGTGTAGCTCTATGTCTAGATCCGTATTCAGTGTTGCCATATAACTACAAGCTGCTTGGTCCCCCCTGGCGATTTGGAGAAAAGATAACATCCATTTAAGCCACCAAGCGCCATATAATCTCTATTTGCTATAAGCCTTTCGTATCTGATCAAGGAAAAGCCACAGCAAAGCCTTTTATAGGCCCGTACCTTGCCGTGCAATGTCTCATTCCCAGATACAGACGGAAAACCGAGAACTACCCTTGAACCAGCCTGAAAACTGGCAAGTCAAGTTCCCTCGGTACATGGTGGAACTTCCTGAACATGTCCACGATGTAAATGTTTCTTATATTGGTATTCAACCCCGATATGAAGAGAACCCTGCAAGGGGATTACATACCGAATTGAATGCTCACGTCACCTCTGCCGCTCAGAGAATAGCCGCTGCGAAAATCGAAGAATGGATTCGACAGGGAGCTGGAGAACTGTCACCAATTTTATGGGAGAAGATATACGTGGAGGCTGGCTATGATGTTCCGGACACAGAAATATACATTCTTTATTGGATTGATAAAGATGTCGCCAAGGCTGCCAACAAGAGTTTGAACCTGCAGCAGCTTCATAAAACACTATCCCCATCTGATCAAGAAGTAGTCGGCCTATGGAGGGAGTCATTCACAGTCCCCAAACAGAGATTCGAAACAGTCTATTCTGGAAATGACTATCAGCCAGGTATCGCTTCCCTGGAGGGCGCCCACCAAGTCGGCCACAAATTCACTGGCTATTGGGGAGCAGCCCGCGATAGATTCCCAGCATCATCGCATGATCCATTCGAGCCGGAGTATAAACTCAAGCCTCCAAACTTTGAGAAAGATAGCAGAGGTCGCGTCATTGAAGGAGAAAACAAGGTCTCCGTCCTTCATATCCGGTCTGGCCAATATTGGGAGCGGTGCAAAGACGATGAAAGAGAAGCATACGAAAGCACCCTTGAACCAGTATTAAGAGCTGGGATGACTTATCTGGAGGAAAATCCGGCGGAATCGGGTGATATTGGGCTGCGATTCTCTCGGAATATGACGACAAATCGGCTGCTTCAGGTAGAAGAGGCGCAACCGTTGGCTTCATTGAACGGCATTGGGAGCACAGTGGTGAACGGACTAACAAGCCTTGTCAAAAGCTATTCTGGGTACCTGAATGGAACTAATGGTTCAAGTGGCGTACAGGAGGTAAATGGGACAAATGGAACGAACGGTACGAATGAAATCAGTAATACGAATGGTTCCAAGGGCACCAACGGCGTTCACGAGTCTAACGGAACAAACGGAGCGCACGAGGCGCATAGCTCGAATAGCTCAAACAGCTCGAACGACACAAACGCCACAAATGTCAGTGGCTCCAACGGTGTCTCCAAAGCAGGTAAATTCGGCCTCGTCGTGACAACGCAACGGCGAAGACGCGAGACTTGCAGCAGTGGCTTCTTCCGATCGTTAAAGGACATCGAGGCGTGGGCTTCCAAGCACAAGTCGCACCACAAAATCTTTCACGGAGCGCATTCGCATTCTCAGCAGTTTGGCAAGGAGACGTTCAAGATGCGCACGTGGCACGAGGTTTCGGCTTTGAAGCCGGGGGAGGTGACGTTTGAGTACATTAATTGTTATCCAAGGACGGGATTGATTCCTTTTTTCGACGTGTGAGATGACCTTTGGTGTTGATAGCTGAATCGATTGTGGGCATTGAAGCTGTAGCATGGCGATGGAAGCATAGCATAGAATGCATTTAATTTTATGGATTGATCTCATATCTTTGCGATAATGTGATACTCATGCACTGTCCAAGTCAATCTCAGACAACTCCCTGGGTACACGTAGTTGGCATGGTATGTGTAGCATGTAGGTATCTTCAGAACAGCATCCCAAGTTTAATGCATCATGATGACGAAACAAGTGACGAAACAAGCGACGAAATGGGTATGTCGCATGGTAAACTACGACTAAAGGTTCCATAAAACACTCACGTTGATAAGTGATGCTCACCAATACAATCTTACAATCTAGAGTACTCATAAGTAATGTGCAATTATTAAAGATATCATAAACATTGGAGTAAGTAATGAAGTAAATGAATGAAACCGAATATTATTTCTCTATCCCATCTATAAAATTTGAAAGTAAAGACTATGAAATCACTGCCGCTTTGCCTTTCGCTATGCATCTTTTTTTAATCACCACCCTTCAGTTTATTGCTGAGTGGGCAGTAGAACAACTCTATATTGCACCTTGCCTGCCTCAAGGCGCTCAAATGCCTTGTTAATACCCTCTTCTGACATCTCGAACCTCTCAATAACAGGCTTAATCTTGTGCAGGGCAGCAAACTCCAACATCTTGCGGTGAATAGCACGAGAAGCGACAAGAGAGCCGTGGATGGTGATGCCGCTCATGATGAGGGGCATGTAAGGAATTTCCAGGTTGTCGGAAGAGACAGAAAGAGGATAGATGCGGGCGCGAGTGGAGAGCATAGGCAGGATCTTGTCCCACGAAGGCTGAGCGGAAGTGGTCACCAAGAGGCGCGAGATCTTCCAGTCGCCGAGCTGCTGATCAATGTCACCGTTCATGGCGACGAATCTGTGAGCGCCGAGCTTGGCAGCGTCGTCCTTCTTCCTATCGGAACCGGAAAGGACGACAACGCGGCAACCAAGCTTGGCTGCAAACTGGATAGCAATGTGGCCAAGGCCGCCGACGCCCATGACACCGACAGTATCGTTGGAGTTGACATCGTGCAAAGTAGTGAAGACTGTAGCACCGGCGCACTGAAGAGGAGCGGCATCCTCGTCGCTCATATCGTCGGGAATGGGGTGGAGGAAGGCCTCTCGCACGAGAGCGTGGGAAGCAAAGCTGCCTCGGTTCACGGCCTCTGCGTCGCCATAGATAACACGCTCTTTGCAGAAAATATCCTGGCCCTGAAGACAGTCGAGACAGTGGCCACAGTTGTCGGTCTGGTATCCCCAGCCTACTCGATCACCCTTCTTGAGATAGGTGACACCAGGGCCGGTCTCCTCAACAACGCCAACACCTTCGTGACCTAAAGCGTTCTCACCATGTTTCTAGAGGCAATTGTGTTAGTATTTGTTGGGGATTGAAGTCTTTCATCTGGAGTTGAAACTTACATAGTGCACATCGGTGAAACACATTCCTGAGGCAGTAATTCGCAGAAATACCTGGTCGCCAGTAAGCTGCTCAGGCTTGGTCGCATTGTTGGACTTGACATGTCCGTCTTTAGCTCCGGTGTAGACGGTAAAGGCAGTCATTGTGGTTGTTGTGAATGGGTGAAGATGAGATTTGTGGTGTAAGTGAATGTTGTTGATTAGTGGATTTATAAAAGGCTAGAATGTAATTGATTCCGAATGCTGTGTGTATGTGTTCAAGAAGCTGAATGATGTTGTTTGTTGTTTGTCTGAATGATGCAAAATGGTTTCACAGCTCCTCATCCAAGACTTATATACCTGATGTTTCACCATTTCATCCTGCTTTCATCACCATCAACCCCCTTACATCATGGCGGAAGTTCCCATGCCAATAGTCAGCGACGCCTACAGGAAGCCCCCAAACCTTAGCAAATCCCGAGGCTCCATCAGTGGTCCGCTCCAGTCGCATGCATCGCTTGGATCGGCCGATTGGGCGTGCTTGACCCGCTGGAAGCGCCGTCATTCGATTGACTTCGGCTAGAATGGAGATCGAATCCCTCCGGGCGCCCAGCTTGAGAGCAACTTTTGCGACACCTGTTTGTTTACCAATTTGCTTCTGGAAAAGGGCTTGCATTTCCGGAGCTCGAAAAGGGAGTTGGTCGGAGTTTAGAATGGATTGAAATTGCCATGCTGCAGTTGCAGTTGGCCATAACTCTTTATTTCTGCTATTATCAGGGCGTTTTGTTCTTCCTTGTTCCAGTACTCCATGTCCGTACTTTGCATGCTGTATTTCTGTTGTAGCCAACATATGCATTCCGCCCTAGTAGATGCATGTATTTTGCGGCGATGAAAAAAATTACTCTTCATTTCCTAGTTTCGCCCGACTAAAATTCAATACAACTACCGTTATTGGTATAATTGATTTCCAATGTCCAGCGCCTTGCAAAAAAGTTGAGACAAAATTGAAACCAAGCTGATCAACATCAACTGCCCAAATACGGTCTGGAGAAATCCCTGCATGACGACACGCAACTGAACTGGGTCAACTGGGTCGGAAGTTTCCGCTCGGCAGTTGAAGCGATTTTCCTCTGCTTAGTGAGTCTGCTTAGTGAGCGAACACAATTGGAATGGTACGACTCCAGATTCCAGTGGATGACGAACCTGTCAGATTCGATAAATGATGAAAATGTTTAGACGTGGCAAGATTGTCTTGATTGTTTGTTAGTCGTACCTTAATGGATGTTTTGACAGGTTTTGGAAGCTGCGCTAACATCAGCAATGGCACTGCCTCCTACGTGTAGCGAAACTTTGACCGTCGAGACATTGATGACATGACGCAATTTCAACCAACTTTTCCAAACTTGATACATGATATTCGGGTAATAGAAATGCTATATTGTATCTGAATATTGTTCCTCCGGCAGCGTCTCCTTGCCAAGTGCCTCCAGCCCCTGCTGCAAATCCCATGTCAGATCCTCCAACGCTTCAACGCCAATGCTCAGTCTAACCAGCCTCTGGTCAATGCTAGTGTTCGTCATGGCTCGCCATTCTATCAGACTTTCAACACCCCCAAGACTCGTCGCATGCTGAAACAGACGAAGTTTGCTTGGCAGACGTTTTGCTAAATTCGCATCCTTTAGGGTAATAGAGAAAACAGGACTATAGCCATTGGGCATCTGTTTCCGCAGCCAGCTATCCTCCTCTGTTGCCTCGGCTTGTAAACTTGCATGATGAACTTGTTCAACCACTCGATGCACTGTACTGGATGAATCCTGAAGCTGGCCATGAAGCCAAGATACCAATGCTGTTGCCGTAGCACTTTGTCTTGTAACTCGAAGCTCAAGAGTCCGCAGAGATCGCATTCCAAGCCAACTTTCCATGTTGCCTGCGACCGAGCCCAGATAGACACGGTCGCTATGCAGCTTCAAAAGAAAGTCGTGCTTAGGATTCACAGCCAAGATACCACACAACATATCAGAATACCCTCCAAAATACTTTGTGCCGCTGTGAAGAACAATATCCGCGCCAAAGTCAAATGGATTCTGAAGCGGCGGAGGCCCAAAAGTAGCATCGACAGTCAAAAATGCCCCCGCCTTGTGTGCCTTGTCAGCATAATGTTGTAGATTAATAGCCTCTCCAGTTGGATTAAGTGGTGTCTCAACATGAACTATATCGCCAGGTTGTAACTCAGATGCATCACAGTCGAGAGGTAACGTCTCCAGGCCAGTCATTCGAGAGACCATTTTGATAACACCATGACAGCCATGGTATCCCTCGCCAATAGCAATGCGACGAGGATTTAAGAGGACGAGAATTGCGTGAAAAGCCGCCAAGCCAGACGAATAAGTGAGAGCTGGTCCACCCAATATGGAAGTCAAGACGGCTTCGAAGCGAACCATGTTGGGGCTTGTGTAGCGAGCGTAGGCATGAGACCCGAGAGCCCTTTCAGGATCGAGATCTTTAAACGGAACAAGTTCATCCGGATCATCTGCGAAGCGATATGTTGTGCTTGTGTGCAGCGCGGGAGCCACTGCAGAGTGACTGTCGACATTGGCATCCGCATGAACCGCGCGTGTGGCCAGTGACAAGCCATTCTCCCGCTTATAGTCTCCAGAGAGCTGTTTAATTCTGTTCAAGTCCATATTTTAATATTGCTCTTTCGATGACTATTGTTAAAACTCTTGTTGGATCGATTGGCACAGTTGGGATGTCGCTCTCATCTGTAAAGGCCGGAGATATACGTGTTCTATTCTTAAATGATCAAGACCGGATATCTCATGTTTATTGACGCCATGTTAGTCTTTATTGCCTCATACAACCGGATACATCAATGCATCGCTTTGTCCCCATGCGTAGACACAGCTTAATGAAGGTGTTATTCGCCTGTATCGCTTATCTCGTCTATATTTGTTTAGATCTGTATGTATGGGCTGTTCTGGAAGCTTTGTCTCTCCTTACTCTATACGCCTGAATACATGTAGTTGGCTTTTGTTAAATGGAGATTTTAGTGCATAATCGAACCAGTGACATGATGCGTCCGTTTGCCTTTAGAAGACGATCATGCTTATGTAGGGTGTTGTACTTAATAAACTACATGTGCCTAGGTAGTACTGCATATACGCACCCGAGGGAATTGGCACCTGGTACCCAGGCAGATAGACAAGGCAGGCCATTATCTAACATCGTCAGGGAACGAAATACATAACACTAGTGCTCTATCATGTTTTCTAGTAACTAAGGGTAAAGAATTCGAAGGTTGTGATACAAATGAGCAAGAACGCCGCGATGGATGACTCTTTATCTTCATTATTATTTGCCAACGTATTCGGTGCCCATCTATTCCTATGGCATTAGATTGGACAAAGCTAACTGAATTAAAGAGAGTGGCTATATATAGCCGGCACAACAAGTGAGGTAGTTACATGTATCCAGGATGAAACATAGGTAGGTACCGCCAACGAGATACAAAAGTGTTGATTCAGCAACACTTTCACTACCAAGAAGCTGGTTTCTCAACTGTCTACCATGATAACCACGGGTGTTTGCTGTTCACCTAGTCAGTTTGGGATAAGATATACTGAAGAGTCAACCCGACCTTTAAAAGTTGAAGTTTATGAGAATGAATTATCAGACATTAAATTTTCCAGCCTTGAAGTTTGTTGCACTAGATCTGAACTGTATCTATACGGGCAAGTTGCTCTTGCTCGGATTTTTGGCGCCAAAAGTCTAAAGCTTCAACTTGTAGATAGGGGCTATGTTTATGATTAGGATAATAAGGCTGGTAAAACTGTGATGGCAGGTTCAGCAAAAGACTAATCGCGCCCTATGGTGCAAACTTCAGAATTACTTCTGGGCTCAAATTAGCAGGAACAGCCGATCAATGAAACTTTGAGAGATTCAGGCCACGTCACGGATAGAAACATATTAATCTGTTCAGATACAAAAGGCAGCGATAATCCCAGGCTATGAATTGTTTGGGAGAACCGGCTAGTACATCTTTCAACCCTTTCTATCCCACCTGCCAATCTTTTGCAATATGGCAAACACTCCGGCGACAGCTTCTTTTCCGGCGATAACTCGGTTCGATTCCACTGAGAAAGCCCTGTCTCTACCCGAGATCCTCAACTTAATATTTTCATTCTGTTTGGATGCAAACGACTTGGGGACCTTGTCCAAAGCTGTCCAAGTAAATCAGCTATGGTTTGAGTGCGGGACAGAAAAGTTATGGCAAAGTAGGAAAGCTACGCCCAACCTTGTACGAGTGCCAAAGGACCGGCAACAAATATATGCCTCCAAGATTTTTACCATTGGTTTTTATTACTCCAAGGAGATAAATTATTACGAGGCATTCAAAGACCTCGAATTCCACCGATTGCGGGAGCTGGATATTTCTAGCTATGGTCAAGATCTCAGAGACATGGAGATGTACTGCGTGCCATCGCTGCAAAAAGTCAAGTTTGTTGACTTATATGCCAAAATTTCTACGCTTGGCTGCTTGCGCAGTTGTCCGGAACTAAAGTCGATACATCTTCACGTGTGGACAGGACTCACGCCCCAACTTGTTTTGGATGTTTTGAAGCACGTACCATCGTTGCAAGAGGCCATTCTCATCAATGAGCTAGTAGACGATACTAGCAGCAGCGTTATAAGCGGCGACCTTCTTCTTCACTTGGCACAGAGCAAGTGTGTAACCACCTTGGAGCTTCCATGGAGCTGGTCAGCTTCTGCGGTAGAACAGGTTACAATCGCAAAAGATGATATGGGATTCGCGTCCTTTCCCGTACTTGAATCTCTATATTTGGTTACTACAGCAGCGGCCATCGAAGGGGCTGTACCTCTATCGAGAAATCTTACTTCGCTTAACCTGTTGCTGGAAGATTCGGATTCTGGTGCGCTATGGCATATCGCGCGCTTGACCGCCTTAACCACTTTATCGTTGACATTCAGAAAACCTATACGAATTTCGGCAGCAGCAATAACGGCATTGAGGGCTCTTTCAAAGCTTCGAACTCTGATCATGAAGCCTGGGCGGCGGCCTCTTGGCAATTTTGATGCCCCTATCGCTATAGAGACGGATTTCTCAAACGACGACTGCGAGATAGTTGCATCTCATTGGCCAGATCTTCGTCACTTGTCACTGAAGCTGGTGTGTGCCAATCTGTCTACCAAGGGATTGTTATCTCTTGGTCGTCATTGTCGGAGCTTGGACTTTTGCGAGACCAGTCAGGATATCAATCTTGACGAATTATTTTCAGATGACTGCAATGGCGACGCCTTGTTTCCACAGCTTAGGACGTTATATTTTACCCAGGCAGTGGACGGGCAAAATGGCATTCCCAGGTACGTTTTGACATATGGATACTTTACCTACCCTCATCATACACGTGCCTACATCCATCTGAGTTATTGGAATTGAACATATGACTAACGTTGGGACTTCAGTCATCCTAGTATCCTCGAGGCTGTGCGCTTACTTGAATGTCGTTTTCCTATGCTCGAGGACTTACAGATCCCATGGGACATGCATAGATGGCGCACGTATTACCACCTGGTTCTTTATATATGGGTAGAGAGAAAAGGAAAACGTATAATCCGTAGTCATTTGCTGGGAAACTTTTGGCTTCTACGGATACCCGGGATTGAGGAATATGTGTAGGTAGGTAGTATTCGGAACATTGATGCGTACAAGGGTAAATGTACCATCTTCCTCTATCAAGGGCTGATATCAAAGATATGTACGTACCTTAGCCAGAGGAGTAGCCACCAAAGGATGAAATGCCATCTTCTTATACGTTCTTCTTATATGTTATTTACTAGGTAGGTACATATAGTAATATCAAGACTTTACCATTGACACCACATAGCCTACCTCTAGAAGTAAAATACGGAATTGGATGCTAATAAAGGGCGGGCACATAAATACATGCACAGAACTTAGTAGAAGCTACCCCTGGCCCTGACATGTTCCCATGGCGCCTTATCCGCTGTAAATCCCCTAATCATCCCCGATAGGTTCCCGCTCCTGGCGCCACAAAAGGCCCCGTGCTTATCGTGATTGTACCCCAGCTTACTGTGCCGGAATGCGTGAATGTCTCTGCTGCGCCCCAATCCGGGGGAACATGCGCGCAACTCCGTGCGACTCGACTTGACGCTCAACATCCCCAACCTCTTTCTCTCGCACCGCCTTTTAACGCGCCCTTCGCCCTCACTTCTCTCCTCTCCTCCTTTTCCCTCGTTCTCGTCGCAACCATGACACGGCGCGTGCCTTCTTCTCTGTCCCTCCGACAACAAGCGCCTGCTCAGGCCCAGTCCAGCGTCTCAGCGCAGTCTTCCGCTTCCTCCTTGTTTGCCCCGATCCCGGCCTCGGCTTCGGCTCACACTCAGCAAGCTGCCTCTCCCCTGGCTTCGTCAAAGCACTTTGTTCTCGCAGACATGGACGGTCGCCCGCCTCTCGACAACCGCGCCTGCATGAATTGCATCTCCAAGCTCTCTGCGAACGAGGTCAGCCAGGTCAACTGGCACGTGGACGAGGAGAACAAGTGCAAGCTATGCGCCGTGAGGGACCTCAAGCCCGAGGCCTTCACCAAGCCTTTCTGCGACTTCCTGCGCGAGAACCCGACTGTCTTCCATACCGTCGACTACTTCAAGACCAAGCTGCGCCAGTCTGGCTATGTAGAGGTATGCGCTCGTGATACCTCCTCCACCCCCCGTAGTACAAGATCCGACGCTGACAAACTCCTAGCTCCCCGCGCGCGACTCCTGGTCCGGCAAGATCCAGCCCGGCGGCAAGTACTGGGTCACTCGCAATGGCAGCTCCATCATCGCCTTTGCCGTCGGCAAATCCTACAAGCCCGGCAACGGTGTTGGCATGATTGCCGGCCACATCGACGCCCTGACAGCCCGACTCAAGCCCGTCAGCAAGAAGCCAACCACGGCCGGTTACGTCCAGCTCGGCGTTGCCCCTTACGCCGGCGCCCTGAACCAGACCTGGTGGGATCGAGACCTGAGCATCGGCGGCCGAGTCATTGTGCGCGATGAGAAGACGGGCAAGACAACCAGCAAGCTCGTCCAGCTGGACTGGCCTATTGCCAAGATCCCTACGCTGGCGCCGCACTTTGGTGTCGGCATGATGGGCCAGAACAACCCGGAGACGCAGGCTGTCCCCATCATTGGATTGGACAGCTCCGATGGCTCTAGCGCTGAGCTGCTTGGCTCTGTCGGAGCCTTTGTCAACACCCAGCCCCCGAAGCTGGTCAAGCTCATCTCGAAGCAGCTTGGCATCACCTCCTACGACTCCATTGTCAACTGGGAGCTTGAACTTTTCGACTCCCAGCCGGCCTCCGTCTTCGGCCTGGACAAGGAGTTCATCACCGCCGGAAGAATCGACGACAAGCTGTGCTCGTGGTCCGCTCTCCTGGGTCTTCTCCACTCCACGGAGCGAGACGAGGACAGCTACATCAAGCTGGTGGCCCTGTTCGACGACGAAGAGGTTGGATCTCTGCTGAGACAGGGCGCCAGGGGTAACTTCCTGCCCTCCACGGTCGAGCGTGCCGTCGAGGCCCTCAACCCCGACACCTACGGCCCTGGTCTCATCGGCCAGACTTTCGCCAAGTCATTCCTCCTGTCTGCAGATGTCTCTCACGCCGGCAACCCTAACTTCATTGGCAACTACCTCGCCGAGCACATCCCCAAGCTCAACGTCGGCCTCGTCGTCTGCGGCGACAGCAATGCCCACATGACCACTGACGCCGTCTCTTCAGCGATCCTCCACCGCGTTGCCAACCTGTGTGGCGCTCAGCTGCAGGACTTCCAGATCCGAAACGACTCCCGTAGCGGTGGCACCGTCGGCCCCATGCTGTCGAGTGCGATGGGTGTGCGCGCCGCCGATGCTGGCTTGCCTCAGCTGAGCATGCACTCGATCCGTGCTACGACCGGTGCTCTGGACCCTGGCCTGGGCGTGCAGTTCTTCAAGGGCTTCCTTGACTTCTGGGAGCAGGTTGATGGCGAATGGGAGTAATGGTACAGGAGATAGATATAAGTAATATTAGAATACAGAGTAGATCAGAGCATGTTTTGCATCAGGATGGGGGCTTAATATAGATGAGATTAGAATCATGTCACTCATGAGTTTGATACAGCAGATAATAGTAATTGACCCTAATCAAGGTGATTCAACGCTATGCTGTGTCTCCGTCCTCCTATCTTACTACACATTACCAATTCGATAGATGTCATCTCGAATCCAACTTTTCTCCTTTTCCGTCATCATGCACATCATCCCTACTACATCACCAATTTTTCCCATCCAATCTATTTTATCCTGAATATGCGTGCCCTAATTTGGCAACCTACATCTTCCCAGGAAATGTCATCTCAAGATAGAAACATATCCCACTCAGTATCCGCATCTGGTATATTGCAACGCTTTCATCCCATCCATCCATCCGTCCATCCATCCATCCACACACACCATGCAATCATTATGACAACAAATGGCCATTCGCAAAAAAAAAGTCTTCAATCATAGACATTAAGCTGCGTCCCCGCTATTCCGGGGTCGCATTTCCGACAAGCTGCCGCCGTCATCTTCATCATCGTCGTCGTCATCGTCAAAATCGTCGCTCTGACCAGCTACACCAGCCGCATCCCCAGCCCCGTCGATGGGCTTCCGCTTCTTCTCGAAATCCTGCTTATGCGCCTCTGCCAAGATCTTAGAGAAGCTTCGGTGGATGGGAGGAGAAACGATGTCGGTGCGTCGCCGAAGGCTGCCGCTCGGAGGGCCAGCAACGGCAGTGGAGCTGGCAGAGTCGTAAAAGCTGGGGTGTTCGGCCGGCTGCGGCCGCGGTGGCTGCGGCTCTGTCTGGCGCTCCTCTTCCGGTGATATTATCGGGCTGGATTCGGCGCTGGCGCGCTCCATCAGGGGCTCGATGTGGTAGGGAAGAGGAACATCGCGAGAAGCCTTGTACTGTGCTACGTTGGCGCAGTGCTCGTTTTCTACACGTAAGAGCGACCATATGCCTCGGCGGAAAACTTCCATGAAGCTAACCATGAACGAGACAACAGTAGAATGCTGCAAATCGTGGGTGAAGATGGCATAGAAAATCCACGAGAATCTGAGCACAGGGTCGACAATCATAATAACGTAATAGATCCAGCGGTGCTTCAAAGCAAGAATATCGCGGAGAGCGGTATGTCGGCTCTGAGGCTGAAGTAGAGAGAAATCCATAAAGAGATCCCAGATAGCTGATGTCATCGGTCAGTATAAGAGAGTCTTGGCCTAGTAAAATGGAAGCCGCTTACAAGTATATACACCGTTGATCGTCGAGAAAGTCACAAATAAAGCAAGGTTAGAGTGGCTCTGATGAATTCGGTAAAGGGATAGACAAAGGTAAGACAATATGGTAGCAGTGTATTTGCCGCAATTGACTAAATGTGGAAAAATGTTGCGTGTATCTTTGTAACGTCGAATACACTGGAGAAAGCGCCATATTGCCGGGAGCGTCGTCAGGAATCCGAGCAAGCGGGAGCTGGTCGAGTTGCACTGCCCAGGATTATTCCAATGATTGGCATACAAGCAAAAGAACAATTCTATGTTCTGTCAAGTATCCTAGTCAGCTTTTGCCCCATCATGGTTCAGCGACGAGGGCCACTTACCGCCATGGAATATGTCAAAGAACAATACATGTCCCCAAGGAAAAAATCACGAAACTCCACAGGATAAAATCCAGACAAGAGAAGACGCCACTATCGCAGAGTTAGTATCGCCCGGCACGTAACTCTTCAACCGGGGAAGCCTAAGATACTGACATGTGAATATGCAAGCCATCTGCGGCTCTTATGTGCAAGCACAGGGGCAGGGAAGAGAATGACAACAACTGTTAGGCCAACCAAAAGGACGGGGTAATATAGATACATGGCATCGTCACCATATCTGCTAAAGTTGGCCCACATAATAACTCCAAAAAGCAGAAGCAATGCTGAAGGGAATTCAGAGAGCTGACGCCAATCAAGCTGACTTCGCTGGTCAAATTCAAAAATAAAGGGGTAATTCACCCTGTTCCGCAGCCAAATGGAACAGTTGATGCAGAAGAGAGAGAAAAGCATGAGCATAAGGAAATAGCCACCATATAGCTGCAACAAATAGCTTGTTTGGAGACTCAAGGTGGGATCATTGTCATGTAGCAGTTGAGTGCCATAAACGAGGCCTTGGATGCTGAATACAGCTCCCGTACCGATGAGGATGCCGTTAAGGAACGAGCTGCCAGACTCATCCTTGGGCTTTCTGTGCAGTTTTCGCAACTTGCCAACCGCAAGTTTCTGGTTTCCGCGCTCAAAATACCTCGCGTAGAGATCCTCGACAGATTTGATGTGGCCTTCCAGAACATCGCTATTGACAAACCAAGCCTTTTTAACCTTTTCATTCATGTAGCGCATAGGAGGTCGAGCGTTGACAGCTTTGTCATACTTCTTATTGAGTTTTCGAAAGGCCGTGCGGTTAAGCATGGCATATGATTTGAGTAATTCCAGGCTGCGATAGAACTCTTGCATCGCCAGCTTCAGCTTTCGTTTTGCTGTGCGATATGCCACTTCGTCATCTACTGGCCGCCGCACATAGTCCATACGATCGGCCTGGGCCCTGTTGCCAGCCGCTAGATGCGGTGTATGGGGCATATCCTGGAAACTTTTTGAATTTGGTCCGGGCGGGAAGATCTTATTCTTCAACGGATGTATCCAGCCACTCGTCGCTTTGTCAGGGTTGCCTTCGCCAAATTGTTGATTCGAGGTCCCAGAAAGTGAGCGATTTGTTCTCTCGTTGTTTATTTCTTGAATTCGCCGGTTACGCATCTCATGAAGCTGCTCTCGCAGCATTACTAGCCGCTGGCCAGCTCGATCCTCGTTCTTCTTATAAAACGTCTCCACTTTTTCCAGCTCCGAGTCGAGAAATGAGTAAAACTGTTGTTCCCGCTCCCGAACAAGATCAAGGCTCTGGCGCGGAAGGCCTGTAATTCGGGCTGATTCCCTTGCACTAGAAAAGATACGGCGGAGTCGATCATCGGCCCTGTCCGTTGGTACCAAAGTCGGTAGCGTCCCAGAGCTCAAGGGGCCCGACGAATTTGACCTGTGGAAATTGAAGCGAGCACTTTTTCGTCCAGGACTAAACGACTGTTTGGCACCAGGAGATGATGTTGTTGTATAAATGGCGGGGGCAGGGAGCTCGAATTCGTCGTCGTCGCCATCACCTTGGTTGTCACTCTGCTTGCCGTTTTGGTCCTTGTCCTGGCTATCCTGTTGGTCTTCATCATCATCGTTTTGGAGACGACGTGATAGTTGCTGAGGGTCCGCAGGGGGTGTGGGCACAAAGCTTCCATACCCCAGACTGTTACCATTGCTGTTCAATGCCTCATCTTCCGTCTGCTTTGCGATGGCGACCGGTTCTGATTGGCCATGCCATCTTGAGCTTCTAGGAGCATCATCAGAGGGGCGAGAGGTTTCGAAACGAGAAGACGGTTTGGGAGAAGGCTCCGTATGTGGCCCTGCTATTGAGAAAAAGGTCGGGGTGCGGCGTGAACTAAGAAGTCGAGGCGTAGAGCTGGAAGTTCTCTGGATGGCAGAGGCGACAGCTTTGACGTATTTCTTGCCCGCCTTGTAATTGAGATACTTGATTCGCCATTCTGTATGGTTGGTAACACAAGAGAGAGGAAAAGTCAGCAATCTGATATCTGATGGTTGCACAACCAAGCTCTTTTTTTTCCCCTTTGTTCTTCTTTTTCCCCTTTTGCCGTTGGTGGCAACTCCCAACAGCTACAAGAACAAAGGGCCGAAGACAAAGAAAAACAGTGAGAAACCAGTAACAGCCAATCAAAAGAACGAAGACAAAAGCAAAATGTTCAGCTCTTACCAGGAACTGCCTCGCGCTCAAGCTCCTTTGCAAACTTCATGGTGTTGCGCAGAGCCCTACCTTGTGCCTGACCGGGGTTCGTCTGCACTGACGAGTGTGCACAGGTCTTTCCTCCAGGTCCAGGCGCAGGGGCGACATAAAAGTGCACTCGCAATTCGTCGATCGAAGCCCTTGCTCTTGGTGACTATGTCTCAGCGGTACAAGCTCCAGGCACAGGAATGAGATGGGATTGGGATGGACCTGTGAGAATCCGCCGTGGAGACACGTGCGAAGCCGCTGTCTTGGAGGTTTGCCAGCGGCCCGCTTTTTTCCAGCAGGTATCCCTGACGTCAAGACGCTAAAAAGCGATGAGAACAAAATGACTGCACGTATTGTCTCAGTCAGGTAGCTGCTGTACTTGAACTGCTCTATTGTTTCTGTTTTGTTTCAGCCTGTCTCTGATATTGAACTCTCGCTGAATGTTGTTGCGGTTCACTCAACTTACTCAACCTACCTGCTTATATATGAAAGAGACCCTTTCTTTTTTGCTGCATCAAAGAGCGGTGGACACAAGACGCCGGTTTATTACGAAGATGACCCCCTTGCTTTGATCCCTATTACCACACGGCGGTTGTTCCCGACCGCCACCGCTTCTCCATCTCCTGTTCAGCTTCAGCTTCAGCTAAACAAACGCCACATATTCATTGAACAGAATTTGTGTTGAAAATGTTGGCGTCAAAGACGTTGTTTCTTGAACGGATGCGATGCAGTGAGAGCGTTCGTTTGACGATGCTCGGCTTCTGTGACTCTCGCATCAGGTATATAAATGCTCATGGGATCGAGGCATCATGAGGATAGTATTAATACACGAATCACATTCCAATCAACGTCACGAAGCAAGAGTCAGCCATCACGAGATTAGAGACCGAGAAAGAAACAGCCCCCACAGCCCCCAAGTAAAGATTACCCCGAGAGCGACAGAAACAAAATGTGTCACTACCATCACGAATATCGCTTTTGTCCATGCAAAAATGTAAACTGCAAGACACCCAGTGGCGTATGCTGCAAAGACTTCCCACCGTCCAAGAGCCTTGCTCAAGGTCTTAAAGGTCATTTCCTCGATAAGTGTGATGTCGATGACGGTATGTGCGACGCTTGGGAGGATGAACAAACGAAACCCGGAACACCATTCGGTAAACAACATTGCCCAAAATTTGACGGCAAGGATAAGCTGAAGGTTGTTGAACTGTGTAAGCAGTGTCGAAAGGATTGTGCTGGTAAGCAGACTTGATGATCAAAACGAGATGTCGAGGGCCCAGCTCGAGGAAGTTTCTGATCAGCAGTTGAATCAGATCTGAGTTTATGGATGGGAAGTTTGCGTATGGATGGGGTGTTTGCGCATTGGAGTTGATTCCTTGTCTTTCTTTGGGAATCACATATTGGCGTTAGGAACTACTAAGGTTGGATGAAGGAGTATACTCATGGGATGGAGGAGTTTAGGAGAAGTGACAGGTAGCTTTTAATAAATCTTTGTCTATCCAATCAAGTATCTAGCGGCATCACTGTGGATGAACGCCCTGTCACATCGAAGCACCCGGCAACGAACCACTACATAAAGTATGGAACGCTTACTCGTACCAACGGTCATGCAATGCAGAGTGTGCCGAAACCATCGTTCGATTGCCAATCTGGCAGCTGTCAATTGGACAAAGTCGATTACGTCAATGCATGGTAAATCGGCCGCGTAACCCATGGAGAAGGGAGAAGGGAGAAGGGGGGAGAGAAATGGGAAAATATCCCGTTGCAGCGCATTGCGGAGAAGACATGGCAGCTATCACACGAATAACAGGGAAATCGTGCATTAGCGACGGAGTTGCGAGCTTAGCTACATGAAGACCGAGGCACCGCATCCTGATGTAGCAATTGGTGCTGACTTTGTGTGATGGATCATTGATCCTTTACACCGTACCTGTAATTCAAGGTACCTTCAATAGTAGCATAGAACCATCAGCCCAGAGACTGCGTGAGGTTCAAGTCTTGGAACATGAAGTGATGGAATAGAACGCAAAGGTAAGCCTTTTTTATGTACCCAACTTACTGCCACTGCTTTTTGCTACTAAGGTACCTAGGTACCGGGCGATGCTATACTTTATTCCGGTATCTGCTACTATCGCTACACTTTCTATTACATCCCATGTTGAAACTTCAACAACAGATGGATTCTCTGTTAAATATGTACCTGCAGATCTCGGGAAATATACTGTTCTTGGCAAGACATGCCTAATACATATACTCTCTTGGCAAACTTGGATTGGTAGCACTGCTTCTAGCATGCGAACACGAGAGCATCAATGTTTTTACAGCATGTCGTACGTTGATGTATCTGTTCCCACCTTTATGTGTGTGTTTGAGCTCGAGACAAAAAAGATTCAGCCCCACTGGTGTGAGATTTACCCCCGCGATTTTGGAGCTCGGAGCCATCTCCACTCTCGCAGTGTCTTACTGGGGGCTCTCGGCGAGGAATGGAATGGGCACGGCGCCAGGCAATGGCTGGGCTGCAATTGGCCTGGAATTTAGTTTTTGAAGAACCTTGAAGCCATCTCGACCGAGTTATCGATAGAAGGCGGCCCGTGTGATCTCGCTGCGGGAAATGGTTCGCTCGCCTTGCCCGAAGGGCTGCCGTAAATGCTCCGTAGTAAAAAGCATCACGCCGTGGTCGAGAAGTTTAATGAGATCTGACTGTGCTGCAGAATTGTATTGATAGGTACGGAGTACAGTAAGACCGCCTGCCCGTCCCAATCAGCAGACGTTTGCGCTAATCTGCAGGTGAGAACCGGGAGACGGAAGACAAGAGATCCAGGCACGCCGATTGCTGGATACAAGAGCCGATGCTATGCCCTTCGGACAGGGCAGGACGGTAGCATTGCCTGAAGATTTGCGTTCACCGTGCTCTTCATTCCCGGCGATGCCGGTGACATCAGCGGTGGGTAGCTGCACGGCGCTCCACTGAAGAAAATGCTGGAACCACAATAACGGACGACTCCTTGGCAAGGCAGATTTTGCACCCTGATGGGCTGCTACGTAGCAACCGAGGCGTTTTTTGAGGGGGAGGATGTTTGTTTCGCTTCAAGCTGGGAGATTGAAACGCGGTCGATGGCCTTTAATCAGAAACCCCCCTTGGCCGGCGTATGAAACGGAGAGAGCATGGGAGAGTTGTACCTAATCGGGAAAGCTGTTTGGCATCAATTGATGACTTTATTTTAAAATTTCAAAAATTTCAAGGTCTTTGGGGGAAAACGTGGCATGCGACGGAGCTCGAAACATGACAGCGCTGGACGAAGCGTGGAGGCCAATTTACTTGAACCACCCTGACATGATGTTTAATTGTACGTCGATGTAAATGAACTTTCAATACTTGGACTTCAAATTACTTTAGTAGACATTACATAGTAAAGGCGAGAAGAACCATCCACGGCATCAATCCCACCTAGCACATGCGCTCCGTAGCGAGTGCTACGCTCTGCTCTGTGCATCATTCATCATCGTCATCATCGACGCCGGAGCCTTATGGCCTAGAACCCCCCCTGTCCACTTTCTTCTCCCCTCTACTCCATCCAAGCTGGCAATTGTCCCATCAGGTCGATGCCAAATTCAAATTCCCACTAATCCCATCCTCTAGGTAAGCTCAACACTAATTGTGCCAGCGCTAAACACGCCATGTCGCAAGCGGGCCATCTCGCGCGTGGGCTGCAGATGTTTCTCACCACCGGGGCAGCTAGCGAGGGGGCCAGCCCCTCTGTGCTCAATCTCTTTTTTGCCTTTTTTTTTTCTTTGTGGTCGTTTTTTAAACGGTCCGCAAGTGGCCGAGAGGAATACGATACCCATGTACGAGGTACTTGCTGCGCTGGCGCTTCCTTGTTCGCTAGATCACCATGATCATCATCAATCCCTTCAGTGATCGCGATGTGGTTTAATATGTACCTTGATGTTCGGGCATCTTACGTCAAGCGTCGTCGAATGATTGTTTACTGTAAACGGAGTAGCAGCAGCAGTAGCCTACAGCAGTAGTACATGTAATTCAGGTGCATTCTCCACGCACGTGCAGGTACTTGCTCCGGCACTGGCACTCGGCCAGTTGCCTTCCAGGCCCTCCTGCAGCCCTCCCCCTCTCCAGGCCCTCTCCAGGCCCGCTAGCGCAATCCCCCCAACCACAGCTGGTTCAGCTGGCCAAAACCTGGCGGTTACCCGTCTGGTGCCATTCTGGGCTCTGCAGTGGGACTTGCAGCGCTAACCACTCAAGGCTCCACGCCAGGTCACATCAAATATCTCACCCTCCCTCCCACCTTTTTTCTTTACAATCCTCTTGGCCAATATCATTTCGTGCGGCTGGCCTCCTCTTGCCCGCGCCTCTTCTTCGACTATCCTCACGGGCATAGTCTTGCCCTATCATCATTTTCTTCTTTGTTCGGTCAGAGCCTTGCGGTCGAGGGCATCGGCCGATTCGGGACCGTGGCGCGGAGACTGACTCGATCCGCGGACTCCCCCCGCTGAGAACTCAAAAACCACTTTTCTCCCTCCCTCCCGACAGACTCTTCCAAACAGCAAACCGGGGAGGGAACAGCGTGCCTCTCAGCTAGCCAGGCTACTGCTCGCCGAGCAGGAAAATGGACCCGGGCAACGTCTATAGCCATTCCCGCTCGAGGACAACCTCTTCCAACGTCTTTCCAGCGCAACCTCAGCATCCCCCGCCCATGCTTTTGTCGCACCAAATGTCGAGCCAGCAGTTCAATCGGCGATCGCCTTCAGTGAGCACCTTCAGCAACTCGAGCATACAACCGCCCGCCGCGTACCGAACGTCGTCCAATTCGGACCTGCGACGGTCCATCTCTAACCGCTCCTTCGGCCAACCCCAGGCATCGGGCTATGTGGCTCTCTTGCGCAAACAAAAGGCAACCGTATGGTGCGATCGCGCCCAGTATGAGGACCCTCGGATACTCGCTCAGCAACGAGCTGCCAAGATGCGCGCCAACTTGGAGGTTAGCGGGGCTAACCGGGGATCTGGCTCAGCTGGTTCCTCGTCAGGTGGCCGCACAAGCACGGGCATAAGCGCAACCACAAAGGTCGCTGCCAAGATCCGGCATCACGGCAAGTTGCCCGTGGTTGGATATGCCAACGAAAACCACGTCGGTGTCGGAGGAGTACCTATGCGACTCAGCGCCACTGAAGTTGAGGGCGAGAGCAGCGAGGAGGAATTTGCGTCGAGTTCGCACCACCGCAGGACAGGCAGCAGTGGACGGAGCAGCATCGGTAGCAGCAGCCGCCACAAAGTCTCTTACAGGGCCTCTGGAGGCACTGTCACCGGAACTGGATCCCAAAGCGGTCGGCGATGGAGTCCCGGCGATACTCCAGAAAGGGCTGGAAGCTTGGTTGAGCAGCCAGAAGATACTATGCCAATCATTGACGACGCTGCCAGCGGAAGAGCTCAGAGCACGCACAGCGGCAGCAGCGCTGAGCGCGCAGACAATGTCGGCGAACTGGGAGCCGCCCCAAGACTTGCGAGCAAGTCGCTGATGCATTCTGCCCTGACAAGAGAAAAGAGCGTCAAGTCTCCAGAGGAGCTGAAGAGAAGGGGAAGTGTCGACGAGCGAACAGCCACCCTGACTTCCCAGCGCCTTTACATTGCCAACCCTGATTGAAAACCCTTTGTTTTCAACATATACACATTCCGCATATACACCATTCCATTATTACGCGACGACGGACGACGCCATCTCAATTGCCTGCCATTCGTTATCTCCTAATCAACATCATCACCAACAACAACTACAAATTCACAATCGTTCATGTGCATTATCATTTTTTTTTCTCTTCTCTCGTTGTTCTTCTATAGTTTTACTACCCGCATTGTTAGGCGTTTGGATATCTTGATATCACTTTGGGCATTGGAGGAGGGAAATGCAGTCGCTAATAAGGTCTTTTTTACGCTTTATATTTTGTTTGCTTGTCTAATACACCTTCGCTTCTGGGATTAAGCTTGCTGGTTGAGCGAGGCGGCTGAGACGAGGCCGATAACGGGAGAGATGTGAGAAATGGGAGAAAAAGTACATTTGACGTGCCCGAGAAAGGCCAGTTGAAAGAAGATAATATGACGTAATGGTTAATATGTTAATACTCGTTTCTCTCCGTCGGGTGATTTTCCGTTCTGGTGTTGAATACTTTTTTGATATGCTGGGGGTTAATTTATTTGCATGAATCGGTTTGGCAATCCTGTCGTCATCGATTTTCTCAGACATTTGCATGGCGGGAACTGGGACACTGGGGTGTTTTACATGCCAGGGCCAGGAAAGAGCATTTTCTTTGCTTGTTAACTTACGGAGTAATTACTCTGCAAATATAGACCTTTCTGTGTTCATGGCTCACTTAGCTTCAATATTTAGTTTCGAGATGGCATTCTGTTTGGTGTCATGTGTGGAACTCTAACTTAGAAGGGGCGTGACGTTCTTTTCATGTGATTCAAACTTTATAAGTGTCGTGTGAGGCAGCTCTAGTGGTCGTTTGGTAAGCCATCCGGACTATAATTTTTAAGAAATTGCTGTATTTCGGCATGACTTATTTTGTACAGCGTCTTGGAGTTTTGATGAGGGTATCACAAAGCCCAGATTGTGCGAGTATCTGCTCAGTCTTGTGAGACATCAATGTCAATTGGAAGAATAGAGTGAGAGTAGCCAGTACATGCCTCGCAGCCTTAATGATGCGTTATCACTCAGTACCATATACCTTTTATCTTTGTAGCACTTAAGCGCTAACTCAGCTCCCGGCCTTTAGCCGTTGCTGCCTGCGCTTCTCCATAGCGATTAACGCGTCCTCCAAAGTGGGAAGCGCCAAATTAACGCGTTCAGAGCAATCGCGACGCCGCACTAAATTGTATCGAGTCTCCAATTCAACATCAAGCGGCACAGCCTCTATCATCGTCGAAGTGACCACGCGCCCCTCGTTCCCTTTGTTTGAACAGCAATTAGAATCTGTTTCGTTTTCTCTTCCTGGTCTATTTCATTCAACTTTTGCGTCTCGATTCACTAGATCTGCTCTGCACCGCTGCACATCGCCCCCTCCTTTCCGATCCTTGTGCAGACACATGCTCAGCTGCACGCCGAATGCAACGCCAGGGTTTCTTCCACAGGTGAAGGTAGTTTCTACGCAATCCCGACAAAGCTACATCCATTCAAACCGCAGTTTGGACCACAATGCCTCTGCTTGAGGTGTCACATAACGCCAGGGAGCCAGAGTCCTCTGGGCGCAAAAGAAGTCACCACGAGTTCTCCGCCGAGCCGGGAAAAGCTGATCCGGCTGAAGATGTTAAGAACATCTCGCCAATGGATATTCGAGAGCCCAACAATGACTGTGAGCACAAACCCTGATTCACACATTGCTAAATCACAGCACAAGACACTAAACATCTACCAGCACCTCCATCTTCACCGTTATCATCGCCTGCCCTATCGGAAGTTGGAGATGACACAGTAGCACGCGACCCACTGCTGTCATCACCAGCCAAAGCCGTTGCAAAACTAGACATCTCTGGAACCTCCGCACCAGCATCAGACTCAAAGCCTTCCGCAGACATGAACCCACCGCCGAAACGGAAACGTCTTACAGCGGCAGAAAAGGAAGCACGAGACAAGGAGCTTGCCGAGAAAAAGGAAGTCCGAGAAAAGGAACTTGCCGAGAAGAAGAAGGAACGTGAGGAGAAGGCAGCAGCACAGGCCGCGGACAAGGCTAAAAAGGAAGAAGAGAAAGCGGCACGAGCAAAGGAGAAGGAGGAGAAGCGAAAGCTGAAAGAAGAAGAGGAGAAAGCCAAGGCCGACAAGAAGCGAAAGAAGGAAGAGGAAGCTGAGCGGAAAGCCAGAAGTCAGAAGACACTAGGCAGCTTCTTCAAGATCCCCAGCACTCCCAAGAAACCCGAGGGAGAGGATGTGGCTAAAGAAAACAGCCCCGCAAAGGCAAGTTCCTTGGTGGTCGAGAAGCAGACAGTGTCGGAATACTCGAAGATGTTCAAACCATTCTTCGTCAAAGAAAACACTCTACTAGCGCCGATGGCATGCCAAATGGATGAGACGACTCGGGAAGCGAAATCAAAAATCCTGGATGACTATATTGCAGGCCAGAACAGCGAAAGTGCTCCTCCAAAATTCAACCCTCAAGAGGCATTCTCCTTTTCCAGTCTCCCTACACCCCGTGGCAAGCTGCATCAGCCAGTCCGGCATCTGATGGAGACGGCTTACAAGGCTTCGCAAGATGCTGGGAAGAGTGGTAGTGCAGATTCTAGCAAGATTTTGGCAGAATTCCAGGCCGGGCTGAGCAAGATCCCTATGAAAGTGATTGCTTTCTCACAGGATGTGCGTCCTCCTTATTACGGTACCGTTACTTTCAAGCCTTTTGCTCTTGGTAAAGGAAACATGCAGAAACTAGCGCGAAAATCAACGGGCCGTCGGCTGCCACTCGACTACGACTATGACTCGGAAGCTGAATGGCAGGACGAGGAAGAAGGCGAGGATCTTGACCTGGAGGATGAAGAAGAGGAGTTGGATGACGAGGATGATATGGACGGTTTTCTTGATGATTCCGAAGACGTTGGTCTCTCTAGAAGAGTATTTGCCGACACTTTGAAGCCCGAGATTACGGGCCCATGCTTTGAGAACCAGAACCGGAAAGGCACAGTCCCAGCTCTGAATGACAGCAAGATGGAGTTCATTCATGGTAAGTTTCTGACTATTGATTGAGTTGAAATTTGAGTCCTGCTGCTAACACACTCTTCAGAGGGTCTCAACCAGCTATGGGACATTGATCCCTTTTCTACGAAATACTGGGAACCAGAGCCCAGCAAGGTTGCCAAGAGCAAAGCTCCAAAGGCTATTAAAGCCGAGAACGATGCCAAGGCTCCCCCACCTGCCCCGACAAACGCTTTTGCCGCCTTGGGAGGTGCTGCTGGCTCCACCTCAACCCCAGGCAAACTTGTCAAGCCCGAACTTTTAAACGAAATCAAGCAGGCCATCTTAGACAACAAAGCTCTCTCTAAAGTCGGCATTGTTGACTTCATCTTCCATCAGTTCAAGGATAGTGCTTCACGCTTGGAAGTCAAGAACACGATTGAGCATGTTGCGGAGAAGAAAGGCGCCGGCCGAGCCAAGGAGTGGGAGCTGAAGCCTGGCCATGAGATTACTCTCTGAGGTGTTTTTTCTCTTTGGGTGGTTTCGCTGGCGACAATCTTCCGTTACGATTGATGATAATCGGCTTAGCATGGAGTTCTTTGGACGATAATAGGTCATTCTGGTTGCTTTGAGGGTTTCCCAAGCTGGTTGCAAGCTTTGGGCTGGGGTATATTATTCGCATGGCTGAGGGAGGTATATTATATAGATACATTGTGCTAGTTAGAGCATGTACAGCATCTGAAGAGTGGCAAGCAAAGGCATTTAATTCGAGAGAGCTGCATTATGGCATTCAATGAATCATCATTCCTCTTGATATCAATTATTTCAATGTTTCCCATGATAGTTGGTACTGTAGCCGCTGAACCCTTTTACGTGCATGCAAGGATGACGCGGAGCGCGGGGCGTGCAAAATATCAAGCAATTCGCTAAGGCAGGTCCCTGAACCCCCTGTCTGAGTCGTGTGTCCACTGATTGGCGACCGCCAAGAACACTCTCAACCATCCCAGATCCTCTTCCATTCTTTTTCTCTCTTCCAACCTCCAGCCTTACTGCAGCCAACCAAGCAATAAGCACGGCTCCGCTACGCAGGCAATGATGAGGTGAGAACTTTATTGGTCTTTCTAGATCACCACCGCAGCTTCCGCCCTACTTCCGCGCCATTCGATTGCGCATCGCCGATTCGACGGGCTCCTATTTGTTTATTCCGTCTTATCCTGGGAAGGGGACATTGATTGTCGTTCCAGGAGAAGCGAAATTGGACCAGCGGCCCTGATTGCACAGATTCGCAATGTTGCGACACAGCTCATGATAAACACGCTATAAACAATATTTCTTGACGCATCGACTCTTTGCCTTTATCAATCCATCTCTACGCGACATGCCAAGTCGCCTGGAATGGAAGATCCGTGGGGTTCGCCGTGGGCTGCAGACTCTCCGGCTAAGATAGAACTTCCAGTCGCGCCCCAGAATGCGCACTTCTCAGCCGACCACCTTTTCCCTCGACGAAACTCTCGTTCGCCAGCGCCGCCGTCGCGATCGCGCTCACCGGCATGGGAAGACGACGATGCTTGGGGCGGGTGGAATGGCGGTGATGCTAGCGGCAGCGGTAAGGAAAGCCCCGGATGGGGGAGGAGCCCTGGGCTGAAGCCGCTGCAAGGCGCACCGTCAGTAAGGTCGATATCGCCGGATCCTTGGAAAGATGTGGCCTTGAAACGACTGGACACGACGGCGCTGGAAAATGAGGAAAGGAAGCCCAGGGAGAGGAGAGCTTCAGAGACGTCGGGCGACGATCGAGTTGTGGATTCTGCGATTAGCCTTGGGAGTGAATATGAATTACAGAAAGAGCAGGAATTGAAGGATGATATCCCTGTCGTGGTGCCACCTTTGGATATTGATGCCACGGACGAGGCATGGCCTGTTGAAGCGCCGCCGGAAGCGCCGGCAGCCGAGGTGGTGATTCCGGCTATTCAACTTGAACAACCAGACTTTTCTCTTGATACTGGAGCACCACTACCTGGCTCTATCCAACTCGAACAGCCCGGCTTTTCTTCTGATACTGAAGTACCAGTACCTCCGGCTATCCAACTCGAACAGCCAGACTTTTCTCCTGACACTGAGGCACCAGTACCTAGTGCTGTCGATGACAAAGAACAAGATGAAGTGCTATTCACGGCCGAAGAGCTTGTTCGGAAAGAGGAAGCCATTGCTCCTCAAAATAGTCTCGAGGTAGAAGAGGAACAGCAACCAATTCCACCCGCTGAAGTGATTGAGGATGAGGTAGTCATTTCGGGACAAGAAGTCATTCAGCCTCCATTAGTCGTTGAGAGCGAGGTTGTCGCAGAAAATGAGCACCAGCAGCAGGAGCCGTGGGATGATATTCCACCAGTGCCAACTGTGAGCGAACCCAACGTCTTGCAAACATTTACCACCCCTTTCGAGTCCGACGTTGTGGAACGCCCTGCATCTCAGATGTACTCAAAGATTCACTTTCCCATTGATCTTACCAAGCTTGACGATCTGTTTCCGTCGACGCCGCCCATTAAGACAGAACCAGAACTTGTTCCAGACGTCATCATCGACGACACTTTTGCTTCAAGCAATGAACGCAGAGCGTGGTACCGAATCTCCCGTTATGGGTCGAAGAGGAAGCACGATTTAGGAGGCGATGAGAATTATGTACGCGTTAGCTGGTCCAAGTCACAAATCCGAGAGCGTACCACCCAGACAGTGAGGAGATGGATGGAAGAAGACTCTATTACTGGGCGCGTGGTTCTGGGAAGACGACTAGGTGGATCAGGTGCAGTCATGTTCAACTGGAATTCACCAGCACCTCAAGTGGAAATTGGAGAGTTCCTGGGAAGGCATTCGAGAAACTCATCTATGACTGTGCAACCACCGGTCGCATCGCCTACTGCATCGTCATTCGCTTGGGCTAGCAGCGTCCCATCATCACCAGCGGTTTCCAAACATCCTCTAGCCAATGAGCTCACACGAGCAGATACACAAGAAGTGCACTCACCGAAAGAACTCAAAGCGGACTCAACTCGGCAATCCTTGTCTCTTGATCCGCCGCCTCAGCATACCCGGGCGCATATTCCCTCGCCAATTCAGATTCCTCCCACTTACCCCATCAACAAAGAAGACGATGACGACTGGGGCGAGATGATGACTGCTACACCGACCACTACCATGTCATTTGAGGACGAAGACACCATCAGCAACCGTCACAGCATTCCTCCTCAGTCTTCCCTCCAGTTTGAAACGGTGTATGAAAGCCCCAACCTCCTTACATCAAAGATCGAAAAAGCTCCAAGCAAACGGCCTTTTTCATGGCACTTGGGACAAACTCTTAGCAAGCCCTTTAAACGAGGAGGCAAGACGCCTTTGACACCAGCATTCCCCAGCCCTCTCTCCAAGCCAATGACACCGCCTCAAGTCACACCTACTCGCCATACCCATACCATGTCTGCCGACACGTCGCTTGTCCACCCATCGTCTCCCAGGCCTAGCTTGAGTGTTGCGGATGAAGAGACCGTGGCCAGACTTTTAAATGATATCCCTGATCTTACATATATGTTGCGCTGATACGGAAGTAATATGAGGGTTTCGTGTTGAATATTTGATCCCTGGAGGATTTGCACAATATTGGTGATGATAATAGCATACGGACATAGCAAGGCGTATTATTTGGATTACGTAGATCATCTTGATAGTGTGTACCCTGGAAGAAACAGCTTTTGGATATTCCGCATCAATATAGAAGTTTATATATATTTTTGATAATCTGTTATTAAATCTATCAAGGCTATTACTAAACATAGATTAATCATGGTTTTCCTATTAAGATTCGTTAACTCGTAATCGTACAGCGAGGACCGTTTATTCTCGTGAAATTTCGTCTGAACTCCTCCTCTTGTTTGTTTTATCAGAAGCGTAAAGCTTCGAGAAAGCACCGCCCTTCAAGAGCAGTTCCTCAGGGGCACCAATCTCCGCCAGCGCTCCGTCTTCAAGAACGGCGATTGTGTCGAAATCGAGTAATGAGTCGAGACGATGCGCAATCATGATGACTGTACGGTCTTTGAACTCTGATTTTATGACAGCTTGGATTTGGGCATCGGTTTGGTTGTCGATACTGTGTGTATGTGGTTAGCTTTTCTTCTTGGCTAGGTTTTAATATAGAGGGCTGGGAAAACATACTTGCTCGTTGGTTCATCGAGGATGAGGATGCTGCTTTTCTTAAGAAGTGCTCTTCCAAGACAGAACAGCTGTCTTTGTCCGTGAGAGAAGAAATTCTCGTCCATCTTCTCATCAAGAGGATTCTTATCCGCGTCGATCTTAGAAATGATGACGTCCCAGATAGCAGCTCGCTGCAGAGCGCTGACAATAGCCTCGTCGGAGTGGACTCCAAGGGGATCGGCATTGAATCGTATGGTGTTTGTGAAGAGGATAGGATCCTGGGTGAGGCAGCTGAGCTTCTGGCGGATGAGTGGCTTGGGGACCCTGGCGATGTCCTGGCCGTCGAGGAGGATCTGGCCGGCTGGGGTGTTGGCCATGCGGAAGAGGGCTTGGATGAGGGAGCTTTTGCCGCTGCCGCTGCGGCCGACGAGGCCGAGCTTTTGGCCGGGCTTGATGGCGATGGAGATGTTTTGGAGGACGGGGTGGGAGGTTGAGCTTTGGAAGATGAAGAGTTAGCTTCATAGTCTTTGATATAAAAGGGGGGAAATTATGGATGCATACTCGTATTGTACGGATAGATTGACGAATTCGAGGGAGCCTTGAGCAGGCCATTCTTCAGGGGGCGTGTAGTTTTCTTCTGGAAGCAGTTCTGAAGGGGTAGTTTCTTCAAAGGTCTTGATGCGGGTAACAGCTCCGAGCGATGTTTCCAGCTGAGACCATGCGAGGATAATGCCCTTGAGATTGAGGCCCAAGTTCATCATGTTGACGAGCGCAACACCAAGGAGGGAGGGGTTGAGCTTTCCCCTAAGAACCACGGCGAAGACGACGAGCAGGACGGTTAGAATTGCGACCACGAGGTCGAGCACGAGGGTGAGCCATCGCTGGATACAGTTGAGAAGATAGGAGGGCTTTTGGGCGTTGTCGAGAAGAGACAGGTTTTTGTGTGAGTAAGGGACAGTCCAGCCAAAGGCGCGGATTGTGGCGAGGCCGTTGATGGATTCGAGAAAGTGGGAGTATAGAGGTGCTTTATGCTCGATCCTAGAAGTGGTTAGTCAATGATACTAATATGAGATGTTGGGCCAATGCTTACTCTAGAATACGGAGTTGCTTGGATGTTCGGACGTAGAAGCGTTGGATCATGAGGAGGACGATGATGACAAAGGGTAGGGATGCGGCGAAGTAATCGACGGCTCCAACTGCCAGTCCCGTCACGCCGATACAAGTTGATACATCTATAATTGTCGGATTAGCTGTCATATTAAGTTTATTTGCGAGTATCAAGGAGTAGTTACCAAAAAGGAAGATGGCGAGGGCGACAGGGAGGTCGATATCTACCAGACGCAAGTCTTGACTGAATCTATTCCAAGACGGCATATTAGTAAACTGATCGGTGGTTCTTGGAGAGGAAAACGTGCCTGTTGATGAGTGAACCAGTTTCTGAATTGGAAAGAAACGACATGGGAGCCCTGATGCCATGTTAGTCCAACGCTCTAAAGAACAAATCAACTTCGAGTCTAGGACTTACTTCATGACTGCGTTCAAGATTCTGCTGTGGAACTTTTTGCTGACTGCTGGTCCAAGGATAATCAAGAAGTGCCTGATCTGTTGTCAATATGTGTATCCATGGATATTTATTGGTGGAGCTTGGACTTACATGATTGCCAGAGAGATAAGGACAGCTTCTATGACGGCCATGACTGTAAAGATGCTCAACCAGTATCCGACATCGTTACTTGAGCGTCCTCGGCCGTCACCCCACCACGTAAGCCAAACAGCTACAGAAATTTGTTAGCGCTGAGTCGAATAGTTGATCTATAAAGAAGCACTCACATCTGAAAGTCGACGAAAATGCCTGCCCAACAATGTAGGCACCGCCAACAGCCAAGCTAAGGGGTCGCATCGCGCCAAAGTAGTACTTGAAAGTGCTGCGGTCACTTGAAACTGACCCTTGCTCTTCCATTTCCTGTTCTACTCCTTCCTCTTCTACACTTTCAATGCTCTTCTCAATCTCTTCGGAGTCCTTTTTGGAAGCAGTTTCGCTGTCGCTGTCGGAATGAGGGTCTGTGACGTCGAGGCTCTGAACATATTTGCCGCTCTCCTGAAGCTTTGCGAAAGTTCCTTGCTCGATGACTTGGCCGTCTTGGCCTAGGGCGATGATATGATCGGAGCTGGGCAGAAGATGAACTGTAGATATTGTTTAGAATCTCGTGTCAATACTTTACGGATATTAGTGCTAAGACTTACCAGAGTGTGTGGCAAGAATCACTGTTGTGCCACTGCGTCGGAGGAGCCCGTCTTTGCTGAATACACGAGCAAATACGATGCGTTCCGTTGCCTTATCCAGAGCACTAAACACGTCGTCAAAGATGGCTACCGGCTTTCGAGCGTATATGGCACGGGCGATTGCCTACAAATAGTTAGCCACTTAGAGTTCATACGAATCAAAAGGTTAAAGCACTTACGAGTCGTTGCTTTTGGCCTCCGCTGAGCTTCACTCCTTTATCCCCAACAACTGTCGCAATTCCTTCTGGCAGCCGACTAAAGTCCTCAGCCAAGTCACAAGCTTCAACAACCGTGTCGAACCATTTATCTTCAAAGTGCCCAGATTCTGCCACAATATTGTCTCGAATTGTCGCATTCATCACCCAAGGAGTCTGATCACAGAAAGCGATGCTGGGTGTCGAGAGTGAGACCTTTCCGCCAGTTGAGGATGTTTCTCCAAGAATGGCCTTGAGCAAACTTGACTTTCCGGAACCGATTGGACCAACAATCATAGTGAGAGATCCCGATTGTGCTTGTGAGAATGACACACTAATGTTGCTCAACACTTTCTTCTCTTTCCATGCAAAGTCTCCTGCAGCAATAGAGACACGGGCGCCTTTTTCGTTATCGCGATCAAGCGTGCGAAGCTCAATACTGCTCCTTTGTGATCCGGCTTCTTCGCTCTTTGTTGAAAGTCCCGGTTGTGCGCAGATCTCACGGCTATCGACTCTTTCATTGAGCAGGAGAAACTCCTGGATACGCTTGAAACATCCAAATGCAGCATAAGCGGACGAAATGTTGCCGAGGAGGAAGCTGAGGGGGTTGATCATGACGTTAAGGATAGAAAGTGCCGTGATGGCCTGTGATGCCGAGAAGGACTGGTTGTCGCTGAGTTTGGCGACAATGGCGTAGGCGCCAAAGGTAGCAGCCTGGGTAAGACTGACGTTCGCGTTTCCTGGCAAATATCACAATGTTGAGTTAAGAATGCTAGAACGGAGCGGTTGAATAAAAGATGGGGTTTCAGCTTACCGACTGTGTTAGCCCACACAATCATTTGCCGGTAGTGTTTGCCAACGTTCAAATCCTGATCACGTTTGTCTTCAAGGAGGTCAGTGAAACGCTCAGTATAGCCCAGCATCTTGACGGCTTTAATGGAGCCGAGCACTTCAGAGGTGAAATTAATGCGAGCCTGTGTTGCCTTCTGGTAAACGGTCTGGCGTTTGACTAAGACTTTTCCAATAAACCAGCACAAGACGATTGATACTATGGATTGTAAGTTATAAAAATGATATGTAAGCTCAATTGTGAGACTTACCAATGGCCATAACGATGGGAGCAACACAGACAGCGCCCAGTTGTGCGTACAACATGTACACGGCGATACCAACGGTAAGTGTGTTGGCCCAGCCTTCGATGAGCAAAGCATTTGCTCGCTCGGCCAGAGTCTCAATATCATTACCCATAAGGGTAACAGCTGAAGATTCGCTCAGCTCGCTCGCCGAGAGCCTCAACATTTTGCGGTAAATCAGACCAATCAAGCCTCCTCGAATCATGGCGCCAACTCGAAAGGTGAGGTGTTCGTACCATGCCGTCAAGATCTAATTTCATGAATTAGTCCCGAGGTAAAGATGCTGTTTTATTTTTGAGGTATAAACGCACAGCTGATCCGACAAAGACAAGAGCAAAGGCACCAATCAATCCGTAGCCGATGTTGTCAGAGTGATCGTCCTTGGGCATGGCGAGAAATCGGAGCGCTTGGGATACGAGGAAGGGCTGCGCAATTGTCAAGGCAACTGTAGCCAATCGAGGAAGAGCAATGCCGGCGATTTCGAGCTTGAGAATCCAGACAGTATTGAGAAAGAGGGATGCCTTTCGTCCATCGCGGGTGACTTTACATACGTCAGTTATGAAGAGAGAATTGTGTAAAGCGAGTCCACCGTGAAAACATACCCTTATCCCATCGCTTTGTGAAAATAACAGCCAACTTCTCAGAAGAGAGTTTCTCGTAAATAGCAGGGAGGTCGTGCATTGTCAAAACGGTAGCCCAGCCAGAAATAAGCAGTGAGTTGAGCCAGATGAAAAACCCACGGTTAAAAGGACCGCTGGTGCTCTCCGTGGACGGTTCCTTGCTCGAGTCTACCAAGATCCTCCTCTTCTCGACATTTTCCAGCACTAGCAAGGCCAGCTTGAGAGCAGTTGAAGTAGATAGCACTGCCGCATACGCGACATTCACAGAGAGGAGCCATTCCGTTCGTAACCGAGCAGCGTCGAAAAGGAGAGACGTGAAGAGATACGAGGTAAGAAGGAAAGATGGACGTATTGATTTGACGTGTTCGATGTGCGAGAGGAGAACGATGCAGCACGCGGCGATGAGGTTGAGAATGGCGGCGGCGAGGGAGAATCTGGTGTTGAGGAGTCGTGAAGAGGCGACTATTGCTAGGGCGCCGACCTGGATGCCTGCATATGCACTTGATGCGATCTTTTGAAATAGTTAGAGACATACACTGATACGAAACTTGTAAGTTTGAAAATGGAAAACCGACTAGTTTTGGCGTATAAGCTGATCGTCGCTTCGCCTTGTCGGGAGTTCGTAGGAGGTAAAAAGCTCGTGGAATGGATAATAGGAGAAACAGAGCAGCAGGGAGCGTGGACAAGATGCTTTCTTCAAATGACACTGTACAGCAAAATCATAATCAGCAACCGCATATAATGAATGTCTTTCACTGGACAAGTCGCACGTGTAAAGTCGAAGCCACCTCGACAGCCATCGGCCCAAACCGCCGGGCCGAAGAAGCCATCACCACACGCCGTGGCGTTGTAAGACCGGTGGCGAATCATTTCTGAAATCAAAGCTGCACTTGTTTGTAAATTACGGCAATAATTCCATGGTCGCACAACTCCCGTCTATACCGTAGGGCTGAAGGAAAGTACATCATTGATAGGCCGTGTGGGGGGACTTGAATGTTTATAATAAAGTCAAAAAGGAGCTTTCTAATCATTCCGGAAATGGATATATGGATCTATCAAAGAACGCACGTATGCAGCCGCCTAATCGCCTGGCTAACAAAAGATCCAATCCAGGCGTGGAGCATATCGCGAAGCGGTGCTGACGACGGTACGGTAAACGTACCCGTAGAGCTGTCTCCGAGTCATAACTAACTAACTGGTCATCTTTTTCTCTCCCAACGCCAACCCTAGTCGTTATCTACAAAGGATCCAGATAGAGAGAGCTTCGCTTGTCCAGTATGACTCTTCGGGTTTTGCCCCCGTAGTTTGCCCACGTACGAGTAGTTGCCCAGCGGCTCTAGTTCCGGAGCCGGGCTCTGTGGGGAAGAGAGTTCCGCCTATTGGATTGGATCTTTTGTTTTAAACTTATTTTTCTTCAGGAACTTGAATGGGTTCTCGTCAGCGGCCGCGTGATTGTTGCGCGGCCTAAGGCGTAACTAACGGGTCGACTGGCGAATTCCTGTTTGGTTGGTTGGTTGGCTTTTGGAGAGATGCGGCACTAATCGAGTAGTTGGCCGACACCATTTTAGGCAGGTGAACTGTTGGATAGTCAGCATTGGGACGAATGTAGTTATCAAGCATTATGTTGCTTTTACTCGTATATGCAATTGGAATACGGAGTCTACTATGTGGCTCTGCTGCTTTATCATGTTGAGGCTCACTTTGATCTTTACTCTGCAACTTGCAAGTTAACTAAGAAACTGGACGGGAGACTGTCACGGTTGCATTTATCTTTGTTGATTGAGCAGCATTTAATTCATACACTAGTCTTCATGAGGATTCATCGGCTCCTCTTCCCCATCTTGCTCGGCTGAAATCTTCTTCGTTGGCGGGGGCCGCACAAAGATGAGTCCAACCCAAGTAAGCAGCGACAATAACGCAATGTAAAACCAAGGCAACCCAATCCAAACGCCCTTCCTCTTCATTCCCTGATCAAAACACCACGCCAGCACCGGGCCGGCGATAAAAGTACCGATAGTCTCGCTCGTGCTAACCAGAGCATAAAGGCGGGACACGAATTCAGGCTCGACGTAGTGAGTTATGGTGGCTCGGGCCAATGGACTGGCGGCGGCTCCAAAAGTCTCGACGAAAAGGCCAATGACGAAGAAGAAAATGTTGTGGCTGAAACCCTCAATCATGGCGCCAACAAATAGTAAAACTGTAGAGGTTCGAGTAAGAAACAAATCCTTGTTAAAGGAAGTGTAGCCGAATCGTGGCGACATAAGAATGTCAGAAATCTTGGGCAGGACGGCCAACACGGTCAGGTTGAGAAGTCCAAAGGGAGACAGTAAAAAGGTAGTCTCAGCAAGGCGCCATCCGAAGTGCGTGCTGACATATTGAACTATCGTGCTCGTGTATGCTGTAAATCGTGCGGCCTGAAATAGAAATGTGAGAAGGACCAAGGGAATGCTTGGGTTCTTCAACAAGCCCAGGGCGTCTTTGAGATCGGCCAAGTTTGCGACTATTTGCTGCTTAATGGACACGTCGTTGTCGCTCATCTTCTTCGTTCTGTTCACCTGAAGTGTCTCGGGAATGAAGCAAAACAGCAATAAGATGACAGGGAAACTAGCGCAAGAGGCTATCACGGGTATCCAGGGGCCGTATTTTTCCATCAAGAATCCAGTGAGGAGAGGGCCGGCGAGGCCACCAGCCGTGGCACCAAACGTAAGTTGAAGGAAGCTCGCAGCTCTAGAGAGGGGTATAAAGTCAGCTTTCTTGAGAATAGATACGCACCATAGCATATTATGTCTTGTGGATGTCCTTACTTGTCCTTCTCAGAACTAACATCAGCAGCCATTGCAAAGAGCATGGCTAGCACAACCGGGATTCCACCACCGATCAATAGAAATAGCGAGCCGGTCATGAGCAGGTAAGGGTTCTTGCGGAGGGCATGTTGAGCAACTCCAAGCAGCAGTGGTCCGGAGATGGGCGACAAGGTCATGCCTCCATAGGCAAGCATCATCGTCGGCTTGCGGCCAATCTTGTCAGCGAGTAAGCCAAAGGGAAACGTCGTGAGTAAACCTATACAATGTGTGAGCGAATAAAGTCAGTAAGCGCCATTAGATCATTTCAGTGAGACGCACTCAGGATGGAGTGGAAAAGCCCCAGCCACCCAAGCAGATATGCCATCTGAGCCTGGATCTCGTCCTTTTTGCACTTCATCTCGTCAATCAGATCCAGCGAGTCGTCTTGATAGTAGACGTGGCAGACAGTGTCCTCGATCAAACGGTAGACGGGCACCATCAGCATCATGCCGCTGGCAACGATCAAAAACTCCAAAAAGGCATACATCCTCACTGCCGTCTTTGGCGTCTTCACCTGCCAGCGAGCTGCCTTGAGGATTCGAGGCGGCGCCTCATCCTCAGCGGGAATTGGCTCATGCTGGCGCTCGCTTTCCTCTAGCAGAGGCGCATCCGCAGGAGTTTCAGTGTCCAGCTCGAGGTCCGACATAAGGTAGAAAGGAATGCGAAAACCAGTAACGCATCAACTAAAAAGAAGAGAAAAGAAAAGAAAATGATGTGAAAAAAGCAAAAGCGCCCACTACATCTTACAAGTAAGAGTTGAGCACATTTGACCAGGGGCAGTGAAAAAAATGGGGGAGATTGATAAAGGGTGGATATCCGTAGCTGCTCGGCTCTACGTGGATCACAATCCTGGTCTGCGATACTCGGCGCTTGCATTTGATGTTTGACACTAACAAGGACACACTTTATTCTACAAATATGCGCTGATGGAACGCAGCCTGCATTGGCATTACGGGACAAAGCCGTGGCATCAAGGATTGAATCTATTTCAAGTAGTTGCAGGAGACCTAAACCAAGATGGTTCACTCGGTTTGCGCGGCTGAGACGAACTAATAGACTGGCGATGCTGTGCTCAGATGAGAGAAGCAGCCCTACATGTACAAATGCGTGGGCCATGACGCGTTTGATGGGCTAAAGTTGCGAATGATGACCCGAGCTGACGGCGAATCGCATCTCAGGGCGGACGACGGAAATGCTGCTTGTGGGAATAACGGGCTTTTTCACATGCGGCCAATGATGGATGACACTGGCATGGAGGGGCTGAAAATGCTACCTGGAGCTGTTTATAGTGGAATTGCTTCAAAAGATATCCCTAAGAGTGAGACTTGTGCATCCAATACAAGATGTGAGAGATGTCTAATTCAATGAAGATGAGCTACCGAACAATCATTTTAATTTCATTAGAAAAAGTAAATAAAAGCCCAACTCACCATGTGTTGCTCAGTAAGCCCGTTGTCTTCTCAGTGAGAGCTTTATTTCATCAATCGTCATATTATGTATGACTTCAACCCCACTCAGCGTGACCGAATATTCCCAGCTTAGAAATCCTCGCCTTCACTTTCTACCATTTTGTCGTAAGTATTTCCAAACATTGAGCTTCAAAATCACATATACTCACCTAAACAAAGATACTGCTCAAATCATCAGTCTTCTCTCCACCATGGCCGCCCCCCTTCGTATTGGATTCGTGCCGGAGCACTTTTCTACCCCGCTGCACTTTGCTCAAAAGTATTTCGGTCTCGATGCCACTCTGATCCCCTTTCCATCAGGCACCGGCCACATGATTACAGCCTTGCGAGCCGATGAGATTGACATTGGTATTGGCTTGACAGAGGCTTGGATCGCCGGACTCGGAAAGGAAGGCGTTGAGGGAGATGGCGGATATCGTCTGGTTGGAACATACGTTGAGACTCCCCTCTGTGAGTATATATCCAACCAACATGAAATAGTCTCAAACCAGATTTGACACTGACACAAACCCGTAAGGCTGGGCCATCTCAACCGGAGCCAAGCGCCCCGAAATCACCGCCGTCGAATCCCTCAAGGGCGGCAAGATTGGCGTCTCCCGCATCGGCTCCGGCAGCTACGTGATGGGCTACGTCCTCGCCGACAAGAACGGCTGGCTCTCCCCCGGCGGCGCGGAGCCCTTCTCCGACACCGTCGTCCTCAACACCTTTGAGAAGCTGCGCAACGCCGTCAACTCGGGCGAGGCGGACTTCTTCATGTGGGAGCACTTCACGTCCAAGAAGTTTTACGACTCGGGCGAGATCCGCCGCGTGGGCGAGATTTACACGCCCTGGAGCAGCTGGAAGATTGTGGCGTCGACGAAGCTCACTCAGGGAGGAGGGCTGGATGTTCGCGTAAAGGATTTGTTTGAGAAGCTGGATAAGGGCGTGGCCTATTTCAATGCCAACCACGATGAAGCGGTGGAGTACATCTCGACGAATTTGGACTATTCGGCTGAGGATGCGAGGGAGTGGCTCAAGACTGTGACTTTCCCGGCCAAGACAGAAGGCGTCAAGCCAGATGTTGTATCAGGCTGTGTTTCTATTTTGCGAAAAGCTGGAGTGTTGGCTGAGGGCAAAGGCATGAGTTCAGATGCAATGAATGTGTGAGGACTTATACACAAAAAACAAAGATAGCTAGGCGAAAATGAAAAAATTATGAGAAGTTGATAATGTATTACTATCTAGATTAATATTACTTTATATGCCCCTACGCTCTGGGCAATATCGTGTACTGTAACACCATTATTAATATTATAGGGTACCATTCGCTTCCAAATGCCAATAACAAAGTCAATCATGAGTATTCGCGGCGGTGATGCTGATGCTGTTCAAGAGCACATCTAAGGTCCGTACAGGCTCCAGTTGATGGAGGCGACATCGGCGTAGCAGTCAGAGTTGATGGCAAACTCGTGGCTGGAGTAGGAGCCGGCAGGGAGGTCCTCGAGGGTGGCGCACTCGGGGAGCAGGCGGATGGGAACACAGCCCTCCGGGATGTTGCGCTCGACCTGGCCGGTAGAGCTGATGGTGGTGGCGGCCTGCTTCACGACGTTGAACTTGGTGCCCTGGTAGTAGGCAAGGGGCACGTTGCAGATGACATAGGTCTCAGGGCCGAGGAAGCGGTAGCCCTCGGGGAACTGGGAGATCTGAACGCCCTTGGTGCCAAGGCCGCCGTTGTCATAGGCAGAGGAGAGAGTCTTGGAGTCGGGGTCCAGAGTCAGAGAGATGCCGTAGGGAGAGAGGGGAGTGCCCTGGTCGGTGACGGTGGTGACGCCGTTGAAGCGGCCTTCGGCGGCAGTGCCGTTCTGGTAGAAGATGCCGGGGTTCTCGCTCTTGGAGCCAACGCCGACCTGGTTCAGTCCAGCACCGACGTGGATGCTGTTGACGTAAAGGCCCTGGACGGAGGGCGAGAAGTCGAGAGCCTTGTCGGTGACGTTGACGACGAGGCGGAAGCCAGTGGACTGCTTGACGGGAGGATAGTTGGGGACGATGTTGAGGGGAGAGGCAGCAGCGGCGCCGACAAGGCCAAGAAGAGCAGCAGTAGAGACAAACATCTTGAAGATTGTTGTTGGTTTGTTTTGGTGGTTGGTGTTTGTGTTGGAGACTTGTGTGGCTTTGTTGGTGTAAGTTGTCAGGCTTGTTGGATGAAGAACAGATTCTTGGTACAACGATGGGCGAAGCTGGCAGACTATATAGCCGTTTGCGAGTCTCCACGATCGTCAGATGTCATCAACCCAGGATCCAGCTTTGTCCTTGTCTGTGCTCAACTGTCTTTGTTTCTCCTCCGAACGGGCATTGCCACCTCAAGCCAAGGGAGCAGCTTCCCCTCGCCAACAGCCAACATCCCCATAACTCCCCATAACTCCCCCAAAGCACAGCGCCATCGCGCGTGACCGGATGCCTGTAAGTCGCCTGCCACGGCCGCCCGCCTAGGCCGCTTAGGGGAGCAGAGAAGCACCAAGGCTTGCCCTAAAGCCCCTAGCAGGTCAAGGCTAAAATGCCGACGGGGGGCGCCACATCTCGATGATCGGCAATGTACCCTTGGCATCGTCATGCTCGTATTCTGCCCTGCATATGATTTCATGCGGTTTGTGTCTGTACAGCAGGCCGGTAACACTTTTTTTGTCCCAACAATATGAATTGTTCCAGAATGATCTGATAAATTCAGCGCAAGCATATTGGTATTCGATGTAGCAGCTATTCAACTCAATAACTATGTCACAACGGTACATGTACATGTTGAATCTTATTGAACGAAGTCTCCCTGACCAGTACAGGTATCTCGGCACTTACCTTAGTAATCGGAAGCTACCTCCAGCTTGTCTTCTAATAATACTCCCGTTGTCCCGTACAAATGGAATATAAAATTTCAACTCTTACCCAAAACACCACAAGATCCGCCCCGTCATCCTAATCGCCGGCATCCCCCTGCTTCTTCGCCCCCTCTGACGTGGATGCCACTTACACCACTTGCCGTTGAAAGCTGCCACTACACATTACGAGTACTTGACACCTGTATTTCGTTCTCGTGTGTCGTGTCACTAGCATGATTCCACGCACGCATCTCCGAGTGAAGTCGAAAAATGATTCCATGCAGGCATAAGGAGTTGACAGTGGAGCAGTGCTGATGGCAGCGTCGCTGTGATTGATGGCATTATATTTGTCTGGCGCTCAGTGCCCAACCATGATCCCAGCCGCATCGTACTCCGGGAGAGGCCTCACTGCGGTAGATGCTTTTTTTGTCTTCTCAAATTCTCCGTGTTGACAGACCTTCCGTTGATGCCGTTAGCCACGTTTCAAACCAAGCATCGTTCTACGGCCATTCCGATTGGACTTAAGAAAGAAACGAATAGCATAGAGCCGTATACGATGCTCCTTTCGGCAGTTATACCAGACCAGTTTGACCCAACGATCGCTGCTTGAATGTCAAACATACATATGCAGTGGCCGTCATACCCGGAACACCGTGCCGAGCCTTGAGTTAGCTCGAGTGTGCAATATCACAACCGCAGATCACAAACGGCTGACCCGTCGGGTGTCTTTCTGTCTGGAAGGGCGTGATGTGGTAATAGAATAGCAGGGACACGTTTCTTGTACGACCTTCTCTCCAATCGCTACGGACTGCTTCATTCATCATAGTCCGGACGAGAGATTCCGTCTGTTAGTGTTGTGCTACGTTTCACCTACAGCACCTGGTGAGCCTCTCTCCTGAATGCTCCACACTCAGCCTACATACATATGCCGTTACTACGTTATTATTATGTATGTGTGAAAGCATACTTGGCATCTGAGTCCCATAAAACATGCAGACCTATTCCCCGAACTGCCGGCAATATTAGCAAATGCCACCCGCCTTGGCCATCTCCAGCTCATCCTGCATACGGTTGCCGGCGCCATGTCAACCCAAAAGCCGTCCCTGCGCCACTGTCATCGGGAGATATGCATCTAGAAAAGCAAAGAACCAGATTGTTCGGCCCGTGCTCCTCGTCGCCGCAGGCCTTGCCGCCACGATCTCTTGGGAGGAGAGCCACAAATACGAGGTGGCTAAGACAGAATAGGCGGGCGGCACCCTTGTCATCCCAGTTGATATAGAACGAGTATACGAGCGAGCGGCCGCATGGCGCCGCTGGCTGGTGTTTTCTCCGCGGCTCTCGCTAGCATGATGGAAGCATGTTGAAATAAGGCCTCTGGCTTGGTACAGGCATCAACATCAACCCTGCTCACCGCTGCTTTTTCTAGATCTTTCCACTCGTACTTTGACTACCAGGGGGGATTTTTTCATTTGGAATACGAGTAGGATTTAACATCCAATTCCAGTCTCCTGAGTCGGAAGAATAGTCATCAACATTGATGAGCGAAGTGTACCGGCCAGCAGGAGATAATAACTCCGTATACAAATCCCGCGATTTCTCAACCAAATACACTCAACATATGGGCTGAGCTCGAACAACACTTAGTTTGTTATTTTTTTCAACAAATAAACTACAGCTTATTAGTTCCTTTGACAACAGGGCTCTTGACAATAGAGTTCCTAGCTAAGACAGAGCCCCAAGTGAAGGTATTGACAGTACAGGGTAGTAGGCCAATATAAAATTCTCAACTCACATGAGGTCTTCCAAAATTGGAAAATCACTAATCGTAGATCATTATGTAGGGCTGCATTATTGATCAGCTAATCCTCGTTTTGTGTTTTCTCAAAATATTTGTGGTATTCAAGCTGCTGATCTCAGCGATCCAATCCTATTCTGAGTCTTGATATTTGTCTGCTTATAGCTCTGTGGATCCAGTTGCCGGGTCGTTGGATCTAGAATACGACAGATCATCAGGGTCACATCTACGGAGTAATGGTTCCACTGCTTTTACGAACAAAATAGGTTTCATTTCTCGATCTCGTAGGGGGACACTTTTCATGGATTAGACGAGCTCTACTGGGTATTATGTGGGCGATATCCATGTTACAACAAATGCGGATTGTGGCTACTACTTCGAAAGTGAATCTACGGAAACAAATGGCTATATTCTTCCTCCTATACGAGATAGGATCCAACAAATAATACTTTGTAATGGCAAGCGAGTGGTGCACGATGGCTGTGAAAACGAAGCGTAATTGCGGCTATTGCGGCACCGTATTCATACCTGGAGGCACGGCTGCCCATCACTTCCAAACAAAGGCACTTTGTTCGAGCCGTTTTGTTGCTTCTTCGTATATCGGCGATATCACGACAATATCGGGTCGAAAGGGCGGTATGGTAAAGGAGATGGAAGCCTAAGGCGCATCTACTCTGCCTCCTGAATTGCAAATTGTATCATGTTACTCATTCCCTTGGGAATGATGCAGAGTTACTGACTCACGCAAAGTCCGTTCTCAAAGTCCGTTCTCACGGTTCGAACAAGTCATCTTGTTGAGCTGGACAGATATGGGGCTTTGATGTCGAAAGCGTTCTGAGCGTAAACGTATATATAACGGCCGAAGACGGCACCTCAGGTGTTCAATGGCTGCACCACGCGAGATGAGTGGGCAATGAATCCGAACACAGTCTCGGCAGATTCTGACTTCAAGGGTGGCCGCGGCACTTGGCGGTCAACCTACCATTATGCGGTCTTTTTGAACGGAAGTGCCGTGGTGTGGAAGGCTCGCCGACACAGTTGTTGTGGCATTGTCGACGACAGAAGCCAGGTACATAGCGATCAGTCAGGCCGCTCGGGAGGTGGTCTGGATACAGTAGTCAATCTGCTGTCAGAATTAAACCACAACGTCAGGAAGCCCGTCTCTATCTTCAATGACATCCAGGGGGGCACCGAATTTTGTTTCAATCCAGAATTTCATAGTAGGATGAAGCATCTACCTCTGGAAAGTCACTATATCAGACAAGAAGTCGAGGCCAGCCGGATTAGCGTTACATAAAAGTCGACCGATCAAATGATCGAGGATGGCCTCACTAAGCCGCTGGGAGAGTGCTCAACGCCGTGATCATGTCGCGTATTGTGGATTATCGTTGATGTACCTCAAGTAGTTCGGATCAAAGTGCCGTTATTTAGTAGCCCAACCAATGGTGATGATTGGTCCTTTTTTGCGGTGCCTTTAGGTGTTCTGGCGGCCGGTTGCTGTGGGTATATGATATCGTCAGCAACGAGAGACGCATATGCGTGAAAACAGATACCATTGATGGTACAACTCCATGCTTCTCAAAATTGCTCATGAAAACATCGTTTTTATCCACAGACGATATGGAAGCAAAAAATAAGAACAAAAGGAAACTGGTGAGGAGTTGAGCTCTGCCGGCTTGTTTGTCAGCCCGAGTTGAACATCACTTGCCCCGTCAGCTGGCCCATCCGGGTTCAACCATTCCGTGGGGGATTCCGAGTTCTGTTTCTTCAGCATCCAACCAACAGCACTTGCTCCGGCTTCTAGCTCAAATAACGCGTCATTTTTTGAATCCATGAAGACGGCCTAGGCCTTGAACTTGACCCGAAAGACCGACGGGGATGTAGCAAAGCAAGCACGGCCTCATCTCTTCGGACTTGTCTCGCTGGGGCGGGCTCCTTTACGCCTCGCAGTCTCACATCACAATCTGTTTTCGATTTTGTAATTGACGCATAATCATCAATCGAGAAGCTGCAGCGGCATCTCTTGTTTCAAACATGAGCGGCAAACGGGCTGTATATTTGCGGCAATTCTGTCTGCAGTAGATGTATCATGTATGCTTCAGGACGCGCGACCGCCTCGGCTACGCAAGGGGTTCAACGCCGAATATGGAGGAGATTCGGCGAAGTGGGCATCTCTCCCAATGGATGGTGGATTAGCCTGGCAACTGGGGGTCTGGCACGCGCGAGATTGCCGGATATTATGGGCTGAGGGGCTTTTTGTAACTGGCGCGCGCGGGCTTGGGGCTTGCGGGGGCTCGGGAGAGGAGGTTCGGAGATTCGGATTCGGTGAGAAGGGCGGGGAAGCTGATTTCGGAGTACCTTGCATGGGCGGGATGGGGAGGACGGACCAGGCAAGTTCGAGGCTATAATACGATGTGACGTGATCATTGGCGAGCAACGAAGCCACAGGGCGCGATGTTGTTGGTGCCCGCACAGGCGAGTGGGTTGTCTGGATCATCAATTGGTCCTTCGTGAAGAGCCAGTGCAGCCGTTTGATGGCTGAGAAGGGCTTAGATCTTCTGTCCCCCGATGGTAACAAGTGGCGGCAGTGGAATGAAGAAACAATGGAGCTCCTAGAGCAATTAAGTTCAGCACCGGGTGAACTTTGCCGTGAGATTGTAACTGGGCAGAGGAGACTAGGCTCATGGAAGTAGATACAGGGGATCTGTGCTGTGCCTAAATTATGCACATCTATATTGAAAGTGATTCGTTTCTATACTCCAGTTGATGAAGTATTGCTGTTGATGAGTTTTTGCGTAACTTGGAATGTAATAATACGTTGAGCAGCACACAGAGCTATTAATTGACAAGTCTTTTCAGCTTTGATGCTAATTCTAGCCTTACTTGGCCTTTGAGCTAAAGGAATGCGCTGAGTGGGTTTCCTAGACCGGTGGACCTTGATGGATACCGAGATCATGGCAGATGGAAATGTCCATTATCGCAACTAGGCCCTCTCTTCATGCTATGAAAGTGATAGGAGCCATCTCTCCGTTTAATGCGGATGTCTCGGAGCCAAAGTCTCGGCATGTCAGTATATTTGCATCTCAATTGGGTATAGAGAAATTATGGAAGATAATGAGATACATACACGTATAGAAGGTATCTTCTACTTGGCAGTATAAGATCAGATAAGGTAATGTCTAAGAGGTAATCAATAAGAAAATTAGTTACCTAGTCGATAATGATATGATGAGATATCTTGCCACTGTTGGTTTAAACTATTAGATACGGGCTCTTGACAGGTGGAGCTTCCACTAACACTTGCCTCTCCGGATCAAACTCCTCAGATGTGACCACTACTTTACCCTCTATAAGGGTATATGTCGCGAAAAGCATGCGCCTACCATTGAATCGTCGTTTAACTCTAATGAAACCCTGTCTCCAGATCTTGTATGACACACAAACATTGCAACATCCTGATGAATACGTAGTGGTAGTGGATATCACGGCGGTGGGTCTTATTGGGCAACCTCAACATCTACAAAGTGGCTAGTCGCTATCGGGCAGCGAAGTCACCATGTCAAATCCTTCTAGAAGCAAATATGTCGTACGATTCATCGATCTGGCGATAGAGTACCCGTTGATATCGACCCGCTCGTTCCTGCAGGAGATATATGGGTAGGAGAAGGGGCATGGAATGAGGCTGGAGATGTGGTACGCCACAGGTCGTTTGCTTGATGACTGATTGATGTAAAGCCACGGTAGATTTGGGGTTTTTACTTTCAGTGGTATCAATGATGTGGCTATTTGGAGATATCCTGAACGCAGGAATGGGGAGATTGGAGAAGTCATATTGCTCTTCCACACAGGTGCTCATCTCCTTTTACCGCTTACATTGATGATGATTATATAGATAGACCTTTCTTAATACAGATCATACTTATACATATATTATATTTGAATACTGATCAATCCCATATAGCAAACAGTGTTTTCTGACCATTGTTGATCTGCCCGTTTACATGATGTTGAATTCAATAGGGTAGGTAGCTACATGTATGTACTCCGCACGTGTAAGAGAACAGTCGCAACACTTCCCCCACCAGTGCAGAATACGTTAATTTTTTACTTGAAAAGCAAATTGCAAGACATCTTTTGCTTCCAGTAATCTAATATCGCTCCATATAGAGCTATTTGTACACATTTCTGGAAGAGTTACTGAGCAGTCTCACGACTATACGCCGGTCAGATGTCAATGTTTGGAGGCTCCAAGCTCCGTGTCTTCAGCGGGGTTAAAAGCGGGACGCAATACTGTGGGGAAATTCCAAAAAGGACATGAGCTTCTGCCGTGGAATAAGACGGACGGATTATACAGCCTGATGTATCCAAATCGGCCGAAAGATGAAGCAATCGCCTTGCCACCCCTCACCGTGAGATGAGAAGAACCGCAGCAAAGAGGGTGTCTCAAAGGCGGGGGAAAAGAGGAGGCCCAATCAATTGATGCTCATCCTCGCATATTAAAGGATATTCCAATGTGCAGCACTGAGATGAGCCAAATGGTTGGTGCGGCTCGACGCTGATTGGCCGGCCGAGTCTCTCCGGCTTAACTTTTAGGCTCCGTGCATGTAAGTGAATGTTAGTCGAAGCTTCAACTGCATGTAACCTACGAGAGACAGTAAGACCTAGACAGACCATCACTGTAAGGTAGGCTATTCATTCTACCTAGGTTGGTAGTATTCGAGGATTGGAACTAGCAAACGATGAAATTGCCTCATTGAAACACACGGCGGCATCAGCCTCACACAGGGCAGGACTTGCATTAGCAGAGTGGTATTGCGTGTAAATAAGACATGAACTACCAACATACCTTGCAGCGGCATGCAAGCGTGTCCAATAGTACTATAGCTTTTGGAGTGCATGCATAAACGACGAGACAGTTTGTAAATTATATGTCGTGGTTGATGCTACAGTATATCTCTCTGTGTAAGTGATGAGGACAGCGTAACATGCCTCAACCATACTTTCTTTCTATGTTAACACAAATACAACACAACACAACATGCCAGATATAGAATCCATACCACCAAACTACACCTATTCAAGTACAGTATCCAACAAAAAGATCAGCAACCCTTGTCCTCCTTCTCCTTTCCCCCGCTCCCAGCGCTAAGCCAAACGCCAAACTTGGCTTCCCCCACATCTCCAACGTGACCCCGAATCCCGAGATATGTACGCTCGCGATGCCATCAAATTACGTCTTCGGCTAGATTAACTGGAACCCGGCTGATCCTCTCACTCCCCACCCTCTTTTTGTTTTCTTTTGGAGACGCCTCTCCCAATGGGATCAATGGGGAGGGGACACCCAGTCCGCGGCCATCGGTGGGATGCCGAGCCTGCAGCGAGCCGGGAAGGGGGCTCCGTCCGTCCCCCAAAGCACCCCAGTGACGACGATTCGAGGCCCAGGTGAGGGGAGAAAAAAACAGAGAGTGTCAGAGGAGAGACAATTACGTACGGGAGAATGGAGTAGATGAGGGGCTTTTCTTCGATCTCTTTCTTTTCGTATGTGTCATTTGTCTTTGGCACGGTCCTTGTAAGAACTTGAGAGGGGGTATTGGAGGCGAAGTAGAAGTTTTTTGGGGGTTTTCTCGGAGCATAAATATCGGAGGCTGCTACTCTGCTCTACCACCTCCCTCAAGCCATCAACTCATTCTTCCCGAACAAACCCTTGCAGGCAACCTTCCAAGCCTCAATTCAGCCCGAAAAGAGTCGACACAGCATCAGGCCATCGCTCTCCACCCTTGTACGTCTTTACCTTTACCCCCCGGCATCTACTTGTGTTGCCCTCCGACGCCCGGGTGGCTAATTAACTAACATACATCATCAGCAGTTTTCTTACATATATAAGCTCTTGTCGCTCTGATTGAATCGAGAAGACCCTCGTCAATCAGATCATCACCACTCCATCTTCTTTTCTTGTTCAAGAATTAAATCAGCCAAAATGGTATCTTTCCGCCCCCTTTCTCGTTCAGTCTCACTCGCCTCGCGAGCTACCCTCGTCTCTTCAACCCCTTCTATTGCTTCCCGTCAATTCTCCTCGCGCGCAGCTGGCCTGGCCAACTCCTCCAAGCTGGGCTCCTTCACCAAGCCACGCCTCATGCCGTCATCAATCCGCACGCTGACAACCGCCCGCGAAAAGGTCAAAGTTCTTCTCGTCCTCTACGACGGTGGCAAGCACGCCCAGGAAGTGAGTGTTAAATTCCTCTCCCCTTATCTCGCCAAAAGTTCTATCCTACTTCTCCATTGTGCCATTGGCCCATGAGCTTCTTGTCTATGTTGATTCTCGGACCATATTTGTGGGGGCCGCATCGTCTCGATCCAAACCACAAAAGATGGGGCCGTTTGTGCGCCGGTCCTGAAGCCAAACTCCGCTCATCTTGCGGGAATGCGGGGGGACCGGCTGATGGCCGCCGAGAATCTACATGCGGGGGGAAGCTCTCTAATGACTTAGAGAGAAGTGATAGTGCTATACAGGCATTGGACTTATACGGAGCATCATTTACTAACACGCAAATCAGGTCCCTGCCCTTCTCGGAACGACTGAGAATGAGCTCGGCATCCGCAAGTGGCTCGAGGACCAGGGCCACACTCTGGTCACCACCTCCGACAAGGAGGGCGAAAACTCCAAGTTCGACCAGGAGCTGGTCGACGCCGAAGTCATCATCACCACCCCGTATGTTGAAACCCTTCACCATGTAAATTCAGCGATCATGGTCTAACAGCAGCTCGAATAGCTTCCACCCCGGTTACCTGACCGCTGAGCGTCTGGCCAAGGCCAAGAACCTCAAGATCGCCATCACCGCTGGTATCGGCTCCGACCACGTCGACCTGGTCGCCGCCAACAAGACCAACGGCGGCATCACCGTCGCCGAGGTCACCGGCTCCAACGTCGTCTCCGTCGCCGAGCACGTCGTCATGACCATCCTCGTCCTCCTCCGCAACTTCGTGCCCGCCCACGAGCAGGTCGCCAGCGGCAAGTGGGACGTCGCCGCCGTCGCCAAGCAGGAGTACGACCTCGAGGGCAAGGTCGTCGGTACCGTTGCTGTTGGCCGTATCGGTGAGCGTGTCCTGCGCCGCCTCAAGCCCTTTGGCTGCAAGGAGCTGCTGTACTTTGACTACCAGGGCCTCAAGCCCGAGGTCGAGGCCGAGATTGGCTGCCGCCGCGTCGACACCCTCGAGGAGATGCTCGCCCAGTGCGACGTCGTCACCATCAACTGCCCTCTTCACGAGAAGACAAAGGGCCTCTTCAACAAGGAGCTCATCAGCAAGATGAAGAAGGGCTCCTACCTCGTCAACACCGCCCGTGGCGCCATCGTCGTCAAGGAGGATGTCGCCGAGGCTCTCCGCACCGGCCACCTCGCCGGCTACGGTGGTGATGTCTGGTTCCCCCAGCCCGCCCCTGCCGACCACCCTCTCCGCACTGCCGTCAACCCCTTCGGCTTCGGCAACGCCATGACCCCCCACATGTCTGGAACTTCTCTGGATGCCCAGAAGCGATATGCTGATGGCACCAAGGCTATCCTCGAGAGCTACCTCACCGGCAAGCACGACTACCGCCCTGAGGATCTGATTGTCTACAACGGTGACTGGGCTACCCGCTCTTACGGCCAGCGTGACAAGATCAACACCGTCAAGCAGTAGATTGGTGGAAGAAACGAAGAGGAGGAACCTGGAAAGGGGGGAGGTATTTGCCTGGCTTGACAAAGGAGGGAACAAGAAAACCCGCCTGCTGAAAGAAACCAAAATGAACACTTAACAAAAATCGGCTCATCTATGTATATGATAACGCTGAACAACGACACGAATACCTCTTGCATATCTAGCTATTAGTGCCAGCAACAATACGATATCTTTTTTTATTTTTTCAAACTAAATGACTTGACTTTGCTGTGTGACTTGTAGTGAAAATTACCTACCTTTATAACAACTCTTGCATTCGTACAAACTGGTATCAGTATCATTCATTACTCTTCATACGACATATGATAATTAATAAAGCCTTTATTCATTATACATGCTTATAAATAAATGCATTCAACTCTTTCACCATGCGTTACTCATTGCAGTCTTCACATCCGTTAGCAATCATGCCCTCCCAATGCCAGCCGTCATGTCTAAGTAACCCTTTTGAAGCCACCCCAGCCAAAATCGAGCAATGCTCATTAAACCAGCAAAATTCAAACAAGGCATTAATAAAGTAATAAGTAGTATTCTGTAGAGCATTCCATATGGGGAATTTTTACCCGACGCGAGAAACGAAAAAAGAAGAAGAAAGATGCACGTTCCTTCACCGTCTCCAGAACCGCCACCACGGCTTCTCCGCGTCGCCAATATCGCCGCTTCTCCGCGTGGTAGACCTGTCTCTCCCTCTGATCCGCCAAAAGTATACCGGGATGCCGGCCGCGACGAATGCCACGACAATCATCGTCTGTAAGGGCTGCGCAAAGACGGCTCTGCTGAGCAGGAAGAGACTGACGCAGCAAAAGATGATGGGGGTGGAGATCCACGTCTTGTAAGGGCGCTCCAGGTGCGGCTCTTTGACACGCAGCACAATGAGGCCCAGCACGGTGACGAAGTAGAAAGTGTAGCCCGCCACACCGTAAAAAGTGACCAGTGTGCTAAACTCGCCGACGATGCAGTATCCGCACGTGAGCACGGCGTTGAGTAGCAGGGCGTAAATAGGGGTGAAGAACAAGCCGGCATCTTCGTCGCCAAAGCAGCTGCGGAACTTTTTGGAGAACCAGCTGCGAGAGCGTTGCGTCGACAGGCCATGGTCGTTGTCGTTGCTGCCGACACCCAGCCGGCCGAAGATGTCAGGGATGTAGCCCTCCTTGCCAGCGACGTAGATAAGTCGGCTGGCGGTAAAAGTAGATGAGTTGAGTGCGCCGAAGCAGCTCGCGCTGACAATGAGCGCAAAGACGAGCGCGCCGATCGGTCCAAAGACTTTGGATCCAAACTGAACGGCGACGGTGTTGGAGGCGTTGATGGACGCCAAGGGGAGGACGAGAAAGTAGGACACGTTGGCGAGGACGTAGGAGACAATGACCAGCGGCATGGCTGTGTGAATGACGCGGGGGAGGTCCCTGCTAGGGTTGCGAAACTCGCCCACGACGTAGTTTGTCTACATTGAAGCGCATGTTAGATGGCAGCTCTTTCGTTGTTCACATATGCTTTTCGCAACTCACATTGTCCCAGCCATCATAGGCCCATAGTCCGGCATACAATGCAATCGCCCAATTTGACGGATCCGAAGACGTGCCTGTGAACCAATCATGCGATTTCCACTCACTGCTTGCATCTCCTTTAAACGAGAGACCCGTGGCGGCCACCACGATGCCCACCACAGTCACTCCCAACAGTGCCACAAACTTGAGGAACATGAGGAAATCATTGACCCTCGTACCGACCCTTGTCGAGATGCAGTTGAGAAACGTCACCATGAAGATGCCCACCAACGCAACGGCCTTGTTGATCCAGGGGTTAATCGTCTCGGCTTCTGCGCCGATGATGGCCCTGACGAAATACTCGCCCATGATGATGGCGATGATGGCAGCGCTCCCCGGCTTCAGCACCAGGAGAGCCACCCATGAGAAGAGGAAACCGGCCAGCTCACTGAACGTCTTGGCCAGATATACCTGGGAGCCGCCGTTGAGGGGGATTGCGCCTCCCAGCTCGGCGTACGAAGCACCGCCCGTCCACGCAAGAATGCCCGCCACCACCCACACGATGAGGGCTGCGCCAGGAGACCCGAGCCTCGCGCTCACCTGGCTAGGCGAAGAGAATATGCCAGACCCGATAATCAGTCCAATGATGAGCGACAGGCCGTTCAGATACGTCAGCGTCTTGAGCTTCTCCAGCGACCCTCCGCCCAGCCCCCCGTTCGGCCTGCCTGCTGAAGTCGGCGCGCCAATGGGTGCGTATCCGCCAGCGCCAGCCGTCGAGCTCAGCGGGAACAGGTTGCCCGCAAAGTCGAACGCCGACGACACCGAGTACGAGCGGCCCAGCCTGCCCCTCACCGCCGGGTTGCCCTCGTCCAAGGGATCCTCCTCCTCCACCATGGACAGCCTCCGCGACGACGAGATGCTCTGACGCGACGACACCTCCGAGGCGGCGCCGTCGTAGGCGACGCTGGAGCTGGCCAGCGACGCGAGCTCCAGCGAGTCCCGCGATTGCGACTGCACCATGGCTGCCGTCTTTTGTTGTCCCTGTGCCCTTTTGTGTCCTTTCTTTTTTAACTCCTCCTCACTGGTCACCCAGTGTTTCAAGTTGAATATGTTTCGACCGGCGAATTCAGCAGAGATATCCCATATCGCTCAAGGCCAGCCAAGTCAAAATCGTAAGCAAGAAGAGACGTCGTCGTAGTCCGTAGCAAGAAGTCGCAGATCTCGACAACGATGGAAACAAAGGAATGCGCTGTCTCGCAACAAAACCGCCTCGGTAACCGAAAAAAAAGGACGGGGCACAGATTATCGTAAGTCTTCGTTAATGACGTCTTCGAAAGTAAAAAAACAAAGAAGAAAGAAGAACCGTAAAAACGAATGCTCGGCACAATCGAAGCTATTTTCCCCCTGAATATAAAAGAATTATATAAAGAAAAAAAAGAGTCGGTGGACCAAAAGGAACTTTAATCAACGGTTCGAAATGGTGAAGCGACACACGAGCCGCTGTTCCCCTCGCATGTACTAGCAGAAAGATGGGAGCAATTGGGCCCCCCCTGTTCATCCGCTTCTCATTGGTTTGCCATTCAATGCTTAAACATGCTAGCGTCGTATTGTCGGCCTTTCTCCTTGATGACTAACGCAGCAGCGACTCTTTGCATTCGATCTGCGGTTCTGCATTCTCACCTCATCGTTTATTGTCGTTTATTGTCGGCGCCGTGAAAAAACCTCCTCGTCGCATAAGAGGTCTCTGCACCGCGCCTCTTCTTGCAGTCTGTTATCCGACGATTAGCAATGGGCTCCGACGATTACAAGGCCATTGGCGGCGGCGCCCTCAAGCTGAAAGGCGCAAAAATCAGCAAGAAGAAGAAGAAGACCGCCAAGTCAGACCTGGAAAAGAACCTCTCGACCGGAGACGAAGCCGCCCTCGTCAAGAAGGACAACGACAGCGACGACACGTCCAAGCGCAGTCGCGATAAGAAAAAGAGCCCCGTAGATGATGATCATCGCAGCAATGAAGATGGCGAGGACAAGGAAGAGGATGAACCAGTGGTCCTAAAGACGGAATCCGAGCGACGGTACGAGGAAGCCAGAAAGAAGAGGGTAAGCCTCGTTTGCACCTTGAGCCTCATCTTTTGAATGGTATTGGCTAACATTGAGCACAGCTTCTGCAGATTGCGCAATCGTCTGGATCAAGACCCGAGTTGTTAAAGACACACAAAGAGCGCGTCGAGGAGCTGAATACGTACTTGTCCAGGCTGAGCGAGCATCATGATATGCCCAAAATCGGACCGGGCTAAACGGCAATGGTGCATTTGCATCGGGCCCCTGGGAAAGAACATATTTGCATGGAATGGAGTTTCGGGAGTTTACTGTCCCTGGATGTTGAAATTATTGGATCATTATATACCCATGAAACCTATCAAAAGAAATACGAGTATACGCATTTTATGACGATGATGGATTAGTAAATCGAAATAGGCCAAAAGTCACAAGTCCAAAAGACAGCGGTTCTTATGTATTGCGCCTAAATGTGTGGCAGCTGTGTTTGCTTGCTTGCTTGTTCGCTTTCCTATATGCTGAAAGTACACTATATCCCCTTTTTATGCCATATGTGCCAAATGATTATGCCAGAGGCTTTCCCGCGTAGGGCCCCATCCCAGTCTAATAAATCCAAGTTGTTTGCTGAAAAGATCAAAAAATGCAGTTACCCAATCTATGCATCCGCCGAGTTGCTGTATTAACAAAGGAGTGTTAAGGAAAAGGCCGTGAATTGTTGAGATTGAAAATGAATGAAACGCCGTTGCCAATTCCTCTAATATCGATACGCTGATGCTTATGCAAGTTGAAAGGAGAGTGAAAATATTGGGAGGGAAAAAAAAAAGAGAGGTCGGTCATGTCCGTCTTATACCATCAGAACGGCTCCAACCAAGAGACCGACGACAGCAGGTATCATCATCTCGCCACGAGGAAGAGAGGCAGCGTTCTGAAGGTCAGGGCTCTTGGATCCCTCGGCCTGGTCGGTAGGGACAACGGCAACCCATGAGGTGGAAGTGAGTGTAGTGGTGCCGCCGTTGGGAAGAGTTCTGGTGTAAGTGTGGAGAACCGGAGCAGAGGTCGTCTTAGTGCCTGAAGTAATGGTTGTTGCCGGACCCTCGCTAGTAGTGGTTGATGATGTTATGGAGTTATCTGCCAAAAGCGTGTTAGTTATGGATACAACCACTGTTTAAATACCACAAGATAAAAGAAGAAAATGATAGTTTCGTCTCGCAAAACTTGAAGCACTCGCAACCAAGCAACTATGAGAGTTCCCTTTCACATCCAGGCAAATGGCCCAAGCATCAACACCAGAGTTGGGATGTCCGTCTCGACAATGTCAAAAGACAACGCGAAAATCTGACATACCAGTAGTGGTCTCTGTCGTTGTCGTCGATTCCGGAGGGGAAGTTGAAGAAGGGAAGGAAGAGGTAGAAGAGGAAGGGGGCAAAGTATCAGAAGCAGTTGTAGATGCATCGGTAAACGATGAAACGATGCTTGATGACGACCTACCAGAAGAGGTGGTGGACTCTGGAGCGGTGGTGGTGGGAGAGGAGGAGGCAGCCGTAGTGGTCTCTTCAGTTCCTGTGGTGGACGTACCAGTAGTAGTAGTGGATTCAGAAGGCGAAGTGGTCGAGCTTGGGGGCTCGGTTGAGGTTGCACTTCCGGTGTTAGTAGTAGTCTGTTCGTCGGTGGTGGTGCGGCCTGCGGTGGTGGAAGCAGGAGTAGAGGTTGAAGATGAGTCTGAGGTTGTGGACCCAGCAGTGGTACTGGGGGGTTGAGCTATTGATACAAGAGTTAGTCATCGTCACAATGATACTTTCAATGTCGAAGGAGAACTTACTCGTAGTAGACTCAGTCGAGGATTGCTCAGGAGTGGTGGTCGAGGATGATGACGAATCCGTGGTTGACTGTGCAGGCGAAGTTGAGGATTCCTGGACCGAAGTAGACGAAGAGGACGGGGGAGCTGTAGACGATGAATTGGGGATGGTGGAGTTGTTGTTTGGGTTATCCTCTTGTCTCTTGGCGATCTGGACAATAGCCGAGGCCACAGAAGGGTCGTCGCCATGGATAGCATCAATGGCATCACGGTCCGAGGGGAAGACGCCATGCTGGTATCTCTCGGGGAGATAGGCATGCAGCAGCCGGTGAAGCAGGTCAGGAGATGCCTTCTGAAGTGCCTCGGCCAGCTCCCCGTTGGAGGCGTGAGCCTTGGCCACGGCCACCTTGGAGTTGTGGCAGTTGACGACGCTGGGCCGAGCAGTGGCAACGCCCAAGCCGAGGACGAAGCCCACTGCGATGATGAACAGTGCCCGCCTAAAGTAAACCATCTTCCTATTCCTGTTGGGGGTCTGCTGCGTAAGGTGCTGATATCCGGTCTGCTTCTCTCCTTGGGTGCTCTTCAGAAGTCCAGCCTCTAGGTGACCATCACGGTCATTGTAAGCCGCGGGAGCCATGACAGCGGATAATATACTGTCAAGAGTTGAACGAATGGGGCAGTTGAGTATCGTATGCGAGTCCCGTGTTGCTGCAGGCAGGACAGGGGGTGTCTTGAAGTTTACGAGACTGGACGAATCCGAGACACACGCCACCACCGGCAGGCCAAGCGGAGAGGGTTTTTGGGTTTTTGGGTTCAACTATGCCGGACCCGAAAGGTCTAGCAAGAGGGTTTTCGAGTGAGGGCGGGTCCCGTTTTCTCTTTTGGAGAATTACACTCGTCTGGAGTCTCCTCTTGGGGCAAAGTCTGGGGCAAGATGGCTGCAGGTCTCCGTTTTGCCGAGTCGGGTTGGGGTTGAATTGCTGAGAGGCGTTTCTGGTCTGGCCAACGAAGACGACGACAGCTGTTGAGTACGTGTATATATGCAGATGAATGAGGAGAAGGGGAAAAGTGTGGTGGAAAGAGAGGCTGCCGTTCCTCGACGATGGAAAAGTATAAGTTTTGGGGGCTGGAGGAGGGTCCGTGGGCTTGCATAAAGGCGCTCCGCCAGCTTGTGCTTGTGAAAGATAAGAAATCGATAGCAAGCATCAGCATCAGTCAACGGCCATGGAAAACAGGATCGAAGGCTGCTAGCTAACCCTCTTGGCACGGGTTGAACAGCCTCGCCGCCGTGTCCGCGCTTGTACGATACAGTCACAGTATCACAAGCTCCATGTCTTCTGTTGCTATCCATGGATACGAGGTGGATGGCCCTGGCTCCCGGGCCCCAGCCCACTGCCCACTCTGCTTCAGCTGGCATGGCAAAGACGGCAGCAATGACAGCTCACTGATACAAGGACAAGGGCGATAGCTTATCCATGCGTCATTATTAGCGGACAGCAGACGCTTGCGCAGGCTGGAGGTTGGGCTGGCGGGACTTGAAGCACGGGCTGAGGGCCAATATTTCCAGACACAAGCCATTTGCTGTCTCTGACTGGCTGCGACTTTGGGCCTCGGAGAGCTTTAGCGGCACTAGGCCCGCTGCAGGGGGGGAGCTATCGCGGAATCCATGACGAGTTTCAGTTTCTGCAGAGCCGCTGCCGGGTTTTGACAGACTCGGGGCGGCTTTCAATTGTGTGGACGTGCATTGATTGTATTTTTTTTTTCTTTAGCGCCAAAGGGAGCTTACTACTGGCGGTACCAGGCGCAATTGTACCAGGCATGCATCGTCCACTATCTGACTCGCTCGATGCTATAAGCGGCAAGCAAACAAGGGAAGAAAAGGGATTGAATGCAGACATGGAAGGAGAAGAAGAAACATGACACAGGTGGACGAATTCAATTCCGATTTATTGGCCCAGCGTCTCCATTCCAGCGGCAAACAGGCGTTACGCCACATCAGGCCTCTGTTCCTGTTTTGAGCTTGAAGCTTTTAGACTTTTGGGTAGGTACAGTTTCGCCCCAGGAGCTCGCGACCTCAGCAATAGGTACTCCAGGATGACAGGGCGAAACTCGGCGATAGAAGGGGAGCAGCAAGTGAGCAAAGGATCAGGTCTAAATGATTACGTGTACATAATTGTAGGCATCAATTGCTCACTCACTGCTCACTATCCGACAACACAGCAATTGATGCCGCTGGATTTGGCGCCTTATCCCGGAGCGGCTTCATGAAACTCGTCTCTCTGCCCGTCGTCTTGGTTCTTTGCTCGGGCAAGCTCCTCCGTACTCCGTATTTCGTTCTACAGTAGCTGTTAAATCCACTTGCCGGCATGAGAATCGCCACCCAACCACCAGCATTCATCAACAAACCAGTGAGGACTCCCGCGGTACGCAGTGGTTCGTGGCAGGACTAAGACGAGCAGCGCCTGGACAGTGCCGACTGATTAATCAACTCCGGAGAAAACAACCATTCTTGATCTCTGTCTCTCTCGTTTCTAGCCTTACCACACCTTGCACCTTGTCATGGCAATTCCCGTGCCCTCTCCTCGGATCTTGGTTGTCGTATCCCCATTTAGCACCGGTAGGCGGAGTCCCTAATCCCCGGTTGTACGAGAACCTGCAGTTACGAAGTGGCATCGCCCATCTCCTTATGATCATCGATGGTCATATATCACCCGCCTTGGCCCATGTCCCGACGACAAAAGGGTTGCGTAAACCATGATGGTCTGGCGATGCGATGACCTCTTTTCCAGTGTCCTTCTCGTCACCAACACGTCCTTTGCATCTGCACAATGGAACTCCCTGGCTGTAGCCCGTAACCAGTAGCGTGCTCCTACTCACCCGTACAAACTCTTCATTTGTCCATCGAAGAGAAGCGTGGCGTGATCTCCCATCTCCACAGCCCGTTTCCTAGTTTCCTAGCTCTCGCTGCCGGCATTCCCGCTGCTTACACTCTTCCACATCATGGACAGGGCCAGCCGTGATCGTGAATAATCGGGGCGGTGTAACCCCTTTCGTGGGCGCCTTGAAGACGCCGGAACGCCGCCCGCAGCATCCCGTAACCATGACGGCGACGAGATGCGTCCAGGTTCGAATGTGAGCATGTCTTGCGAATGCCCCCCAAGATACGCTCTTTCACTCTCGTTATTCTCCGCGGGATCGCCCCGAAGCGGTATCATGAACAAACGAGACTAGCCGTGCGGCTAACAGCAACAACTCCATAACCACACTCCATCACTGACATCACCACCAAAAGCCCAACCGACGCTGGCTCAGCCCATTTTCTCGCGCGGCTCGTATTCGAGTCGAAAAGAAGCGGGAAGGGAGAGAATTGGAGACTTGGCCGGCCCCGACTGGACGATGCACTTATGCGGACGAAAGGCCCAGACTGACGCTCTCTGGCCAATGTGCAGAGGCCAGCAAACTTTGGGATTTCAGCCAAGGCTTATTTAGGCCCTGGATCAACGTTTAGATTGGCGAGTCCGTGCATTTGGTGCCCTCAGCCTCATGGGGAATTCTCGAGGTAAGCAAGGGTATCCACGCTTCTGGAAACGCCTCGGAGGCCACGGCGCGCAATTCAGCGGATGGTCAAAGAGTAAAAGACCAACCTCCAAGAAATTGGAGAGAAAAGAGGGGAAGGAAGTCAATTGCTGTGACAAATATGTACTCGTACACACTCCAGCTCCGGATGAGCAGCATTGATGTATATCATTATCAATTGACTTACAACTACTAATTAGTTAATAAGTCATATGCCAAGCCTATACTTGCTGTTGGCAGCATCTCTCAGTGAGAATCCAATCTTCGGATACCGGACGCACGGCCGGCTTCAATCTGTAACCCTGCAAACTATCTTCGTGAGATTCAACTGGATAGTCTCAACTCTGTTTGTCTGGTGCAACATGTCTCTTCATGATTTGCGGCCGTTGAATTGGCTCCACTCGAGCTGAATACATTTAGCCTCCAGGCCGTTTACCAGCTCAAGCATGGCATTTCCCTCGACACCAATTGGCTGTACGCATCCCGGTTTCAACCTTGGGGCTCTGCATTGCAGCTGTAGCTTCAGATCCTCTCAGCCTTGTGAAAATGCCATCCTTGCTATGCCAGGCCAGCGGGAGGTTCCAATTGGCGTTGCAAGAGTATCGAGGCTGCAAACTTTGCCTCTACTCTGCTCTTTTTTGCCCATTTTGGCAATGTTTAAACAAACTGATCAGTCACTAACTTTAATGTGGCTGCTGCTAGTCGCAGTCGATCCAGCCAGCTGTTGAGACAATTAGCAGAGGATAACCGGCGTCTAGCTATGAGGTTTCCGCTGCCGAGACACGTGAAGTTGACGCCTGCAATGCTAAAAACGCACAGGCACAGGCACAGGCACAGGGACTTAATATATTAAATGCCGTTGAAAAAGTCCAATAAAATGGCCAATCATCCGTCACACATTCTTGGCCAAATGCCTCTTCAAGCATATCTCAAGCGCTGTTTCATGCAAGTACTATGCACGTATGATTTGCAGGGCGGTGACTTTGGCTGCCATCAGGGTTTCACGTGATAATGCCAGCAAATGGACCAACTATTCGCAAAGCCTCAGCGAACCGTGGGTAAGGTACACGTAGCTTTCATGTGAAAGTCAAACACCATTCCACGTAATTTCGTTTATTTTTCTCGATTTAATTCTCCCAATGTAAACACTCCTTTGCCTGCTGAAGCCGCCCGAGCAGCAGCCATTGGAATTTCCCCAAGGCTGTCGACGCCTCAGTTCCCTAATACGTCATCCAGTTTTCGAGCCGCATCCACTCCAACCGTCTTCAATGGTTCCTAGCAAAAGTGGCCTCACACGACATGCCAACGCACCTCAGCCCAGAGTCGACAGAGGCTCTGGATCAAGATGAACAAGATGTCCTTCGGGCATTGAACCGGTCGCCTCACCCCTATCACCACCAGAGTTCCGAGCTGCCCTACCCCTCTGACCATCTGGTCTCTCGCGGCGAAAGAGCTGCATCTCCGAAGCTGGGCAACGACTCGAGCCAACCATCGCTATCCGGTCTACCAACCTTTTCCAAGGAATCGACGCCAGCGAGCGATAGCGGCACCGATGCTGACGATGAACACTTCCTCAAGGGCCTGCCGCCGCCAAAACTGCGACCCCACAAAGGGCTGAGAGGCCGAAACGAGGTTATATCTGGCACCTCGACGCCACTCTTGTCGCCCGCAGTCCTGCAAGAACCAGTACCTCCAACGAGTCGTCGAGCATCACATAATGGCAAAAAGTCTGAAGAGAGGGCCATCTTACCGGATGTTATCCGCCGGAAGAAGATTCTCGTACAGCGAGCCATTGAAGTTGGTATCATCACCACGCTCGCTGGCATGATCCAAGCCAACAAGTTGCTGGCACCTGTATTACGTACTTGGCGCAAAGGTGCATCACATCCATCCTCCATCCTTGTGAATTTTTTTCTTACTAGTTGTAGATTTCTATCTCTTTGGTGCCTTGTATGGAGGGTTGCTACTGCTGTATCCGATTCGAGTTATGGCATGGAGCTACAAGAATCGCCAGGCATCCTCAACCCTACCATTAAAGATTCCCTCAACCTTCGACCCTGCGCCTCTTCTCTATCCTCCATCCATTACGATATTTGTGTCACTGCTTGTATCTGTCAACAACCCAGCAGCCATCCTCCCCAACCTTATACTTGGCATAAGCTCGATCCCCCAACAAGTAGTGCCGAAACTAGATCAAAACGCTGCATATGACTCTCTTCACTGGGTTCTATCTTGTCTGCCTCTGATTTGGCGATCATCTTCGTCAGATGACTCTCGACTTCTACCGACTTATTCCTTCCTCACGCAAGAAGACCTCGTCCTGCTATACCCCCTACATAGAACTGCTTCCGCTGTATTACATCATCTTACTACGACCAGTCTCCTTACAGCCGAGCTTCAGCTTCTTTCAATTGCGCTGATCAACGTGCTGCTCTTAGCGTCGTCGCCCCAGATTCAGATCCTAAAAGCTCTGTTATGGGGTGGTGGACTGAGCATACTCGTGCTCTGTGGTGCCGTGATTAGATGGGGAATTGTTTTGGCAAGAGTCCCCAAATGGCGGTTTCGAAGAGAGCCATATCCGCCACGACGCCCGTTTTGGAAGTCCTTGTTTAGACTATTATCCTGGCAGAGACTTAGGAACGAAATTCTAGGATCACCTCATGATTTACACGACGATATATCGTTCTCAACCGATGACGACGAAGACGACTTGCGATTTAGCAGTCCTACTAGAGTTCAATCTGTCAGCATAGCGGCAGACACCCCATCTGACGTGCACAATCCCTCTTCGCCCACTATAGAGAATGGATGGAAAGCAGGCGGAATTTCTCGAAGACATACGACTCCATTCCCCGAGAAACTCTCTCGCAAAGCAGCAACGCACACTCCATCTGGAAGAAGAAAACGGACGGCATCTGTTTCTATCCGCGCATATTTCAAGTTTACACCGGCACAAGCAGCACTGAGGAAGTGGATATACGCAGGCTATGTATATGCCTGCTTGGCAGTCATCATAGTGGCCTTTATCCGCCCATATGTGCAGAAATATGCCCTTGATGGCAACGAGCCTATGGGCTGGGCTCTCGGCTACTTTTTTGGTGACCTGCCAGGATTCAGATATCGAGTTGTCAGGGCCAACCTTGAACGCTGGATTTGTCTCCCCCCACGGCTTGATACCTCGGATGCAAAGCAGTGTCACCGTGGCTGGGTGGAGCATGTTCGACATGATGATTTTGGCGAGGCCAGCACACGTCTCTTCATTAGTGGTTATTGGGTCCTGATTCTGATTGTTGGACTTGCCATTGTGTTTCAACTGAAAAACACGTACGAGGTGGACACCCGGCGGAAGGTGTTCCATTTCATGATGGTAGGGATGCTTCTTCCAGCAACCTACGTCGATCCAACGTTTGTTGCCTTGGCTCTTTCGATCGTCCTGGCCATATTCTTGATTCTGGATCTGCTACGAGCAAGCCAGTTGCCGCCTCTCTCCAAGCCGATCGCCTCCTTCTTAGCTCCGTATGTGGACGGAAGAGACTTTCGCGGACCTGTTGTGATATCTCACATCTTTCTCCTGATTGGGTGTGCCATTCCTCTCTGGCTGTCGCTTGGATCCTTGCCGCGGACCGGATCTAACTACCTGGCCGGCTGGGAAATTCCCACTAGAGAGATCAGCATGGTTTCAGGAGTCGTCTGTGTTGGCCTCGGTGATGCAGCTGCTTCCCTCATTGGGCGCCGATATGGCCATCGCAAATGGCTCTGGGGTGGTGGTAAAAGCCTCGAGGGGAGCTTGGCATTTACAGTTGTCGTCTTCCTTGGTCTAACGACTGCTAGTCTCTGGCTTCGAATAGGGCAGTGGCCTGTTGATGGCGAGGGCACGAGCATGACGACCAGAGCTGGACACGCCTTGGTGTGTTCCTCCATGGCTAGCTTGACAGAGGCTGTCTTGACGGGAGGCAACGACAACGTCATTGTGCCAGTGATTCTCTGGACATGCGTCAAAGCGCTTGAAGTTTAATTATATAGAAGCATGATACGGGCGTTTTCTTTCTCTCTTTGGTTTATCAAACGATGGATATTTAACTGCAGTGTGGGATCATACGATGAAACGACACATTTTTTCCTCTTCATCTGCTTGTTTTAATAGATCGATTACAGATGGGTAGGATTAGACAGCTGCATGTGATGAGAATGCCAGCGCGATGCAAGGGGAAGAAATTATGATCCAATGGCTAGATATTTACTAGGACATGAGGTAGGAATAGACGGATAGTTCCCGAAAAGAAGACACGCATTTAATGACATTATGAACTATTCGAAGTTCGAAAAAAGCGTCACTGTGATAACTTAATGTAAGACTTTGTAGACATTGATGCGCCATCGCTTTTGGTATATTCGTTCCCTCGTGTGTATTCCTCCTGTTCCTTTTAACAATATTGAGAGAGAAGCATCGTCAAAACAACTAACAAGCAAAACAACTATGCAGTTAAATCTTCTAAAATGGCTTCAAGATCTTCTTTTCTAAACGGTAGGCTTAGCAACTCCGTTCCCAGGTTGTCTTTACGACTTGTCAACATTTGATGGTCATGGAATCTAAGCAGAGTAATGTCAGTATCGTTGTTCGATGATTCACGGGATAATTGCAAAGGGGGGGTTTCGGGTATCGTTGGCTTACTCTTTGAGCAACGTCCGAAAAGCCATTTCGGAGCTGCAAATGAATTCCTCCACGGCCTTATTATACACCATTCTATACTCCAGACCAACGCCGTCGTCGCCCTCGTCTTCCATTGCGATGAGAACCTCGCCGACAAGCAGGCGGAACAGGTTCTTTGCGTTTTCTGTAAGACTCTTGAGGACAAACGCAACACCTTCACGGCCGTTGACACGCTGGGATTGCCGGCCAAGAAGTTCGTGCACGTCATCTACAACATCGAGCTCGGCCTTGAAAGGCGAAAAGGTGGTACAGTCGTGAAAGACAAAGTTGAAGTCTGACCGAACGCCAATATCCCACAACAAGGGGAAATCAGGCGAGTCAGCGGAACCTACGAGGTTAATCTGCGGATGGGCTGCGAGCTGGGAGAGAATAGCCTGAGAGCCGGGCTTGCGGAGAGGAATGGCGTCGATGGAGTTGACGATGATTGTGATGGTGAGCTTCGTAGTGGAGAGAAGGGAGGTGATGCTTTGGATCATGACGGCGGGTTGAGCGTTTGGCACTCTTTGGGTGGGATCAATGGCGGACGCGACGACGCTGAGGATCTCGCGGAGGTTTGTTGTGTGAGCGTAGCCGTTGACCATGACAATCTTGCCGGCTTTTGTTGACTTGTTGTTGGAGTGGATGTAGGTCGCAAACTTGCGCAGGAGATGCCTCTTGGATCCCAAGCCGTAGAGACATACGCTAAAGCCCTGAGATAGCTCAAACGCCCATTGTGGAAACGACTCTGCGTGGAGGGACTCGAGATAGTCGATGTTCTCGGCGTGGCGATCCTTGTGTTCCCGCAGAATGCTAAAGTACTCGTCGTGGGAGAGCAAGTTGAGGGACGTCAAGGTATTGTCCGACGTCTTGGGCCGGCCAGGTTTGTTATGCAGAAAGTACAGCTCATGGGGAGGCAAGTTTCTCGGCGGCGTTGGCGATCTGGCTCTCTTGGGCCGGCCCTTTCGCCGAGCTGGCGTTTTTGAAGGCGTCGCAGCTTCGTCTGCTACAAAGCTTGCTGCCTCGCCGTCTGTCCTCTCCTCAAGCTCGTCTTCGCCGTCGTCTTCGTCCCCAGCATCGCTCGACTCATAAATCTGCCTTGCAATATCATCGTCGTCATCGCTGCCTCCATCTCCAACGACCCGGTCTATCAAGGCTCTTGCGCTCTTCTTCCGCGCAGATCGGTCTGCTGCTCTGCCGGGCGTGAGGGCATTGAAGCCTGTAGGTTTCTTGGGAGTTGAAAAGACGGGCACGACGTTTGACTTCGCATTGGGAGTGTTGCTATTCGACTTGGCTTTTGGAGGACGTCCGCGACGTCGAGGCGTGGGCGTTGTTGCAATCGGTTCGGGCTCTGTCGCTGTTTCTTGGATGTCTATGTCCATCTTGTCGCCCAATGACGGGGTATCTGGGTGTTCTTCTTCGTTGGAATCCATAGTAGTTTCTTGATGAGAGTTGATAGCTTCAAAGCTTCGTATTGACTGCTTCTAGAGGTTTTGGAGCAGCCGTGACTGCGTGATGATTGCTGTTGGATGGAGGGGTCGTTCGTTGCTCGAGGGTATCTTCAATTGCAGAGTAGCAGGAGAATCAACAGTAAGAGACGATGTTGTTAATCACTTTATGGTCGTGAATCTTTGAGTGAGTGAAATCTGAAATTAATTCCCCTCACAAGAATGAATCTGTAGGAATGATGTTCTCGTCAAGCTTCAATGTTGTCAAGCAATAATTAATGGCTGACCTCATCCGAGATTCTCCCTGGAAAAGCAGCTTGAGCACTCAACGCGACAGACGCGCTGAAGCTACCGGAGCTCCAGGGTCCTGAGGCACTAAACTCAACCATTTGGCGTAGCGCCATTGACCCACTGGAGCTGCCAGAAGAAATTGCATGTGTCTTGTCTAATACTTCGAACTTACATAGATGCGCATGTAAATCATTCATTATTCAAGTTGACTCTTCTACACATATAATATTAAATCATATTCCAAAATGAACTTCAATCTGTACGGGTCCCTCAACTCAGCAAAGCTTCTGCTTAAGCCGAGCTTGTGTCTGCCTCATCACATTGCACCAACGTTCAACGATCTTCCCATCCCTCTTGACTCGGTCCTGCAAAGAGACGGCAGGAGAGTCAACATCAAGGCTGTTGTTCTGGACAAAGACGATTGTTTTGCTTATCCCGATGCGAAAGAAGTATATCCCGCTTACAGAGTACGGCCATGTCCCACCATTTTCTGAACTGCAGCGTCACTAACGGAAAGCTACAGCAACACTTTGAGAAGCTGAGGCAGACCTACCCTGGTCGCAAGCTCCTGGTAGTATCCAATACTGCCGGAGCAACCAGCTGGGATAAAGACCTCAAGCAAGCAGCTGAAGTTGAGAAGAGCACGGGAGTGTTTGTCCTCCCTCACTCAACAAAGAAGCCTGGCTGTGGCGCCGAGATCATGGCGTATTTCAAAAAATATCCAGAGACTGGAGTGACTGATCCGTCGCACATTGCCGTTGTTGGCGATAGACTGACAACGGACATGATGCTGGCAAATATGATGGGCGCGTGGGCGTTTTGGATCAAGGACGGCGTGGTGCCGCTGAACCAGAAGAGCATCGTGAGTTGATGAAGCTGCTAAAGTACATCCGTGTGTGATGCTCACATTGTGTAGTTTTCCAGGATTGATCACTGCATGGCAGGCTTTCTTCAAGGGCGAGGAGTCAAGGCGCCCGAGCCTCAAACTTCTGAGAAATACTGAAATTCTTGTTGCCTCGGCTCTAATTCGCCGGGCTGGCAGAGCTATTTCGAGTCTTTTCTCTCTTGGCAGTGTCTGTGAATCACTGACAGACACAATCCGGGTGATGGCTATGTCAAGAGAATGTCATCCGTTTGGTCATCTGGCGGTCAGCATGGACGCTCGAGCGGCTTTCCTGATGAACTGAATCACCTCGTGGATGACCATTATGCCAATGCTCCGCTGCTATAAATTCCTGTTGTTTTGCACTTGGCTCTACGACAACAGTCGATGGTGGACTGGATGCTTTCTTACACCTTGCGAAGCTCTTATCAATTTTCAATTTCTGGACATCCAGTCCTTTACTAGATTCTTTGACTATACACCTACCAACCTTCGCCAGGCTACGTCTCTTCACAGAATATTATAATCTGAGCTCGCACACAATGGGTGGCAAAACGTGGTCCAGGCAGGAGGAACGCTTCTTCTGGAAGACAATCGTTCCACAGTCGCCAAAGGCTGTGAAACCCGCTGATCGAATCCATGACTGGAAAGTCTGCGCCGAAATCATGCAGCGAGAAATGGGAGTGAATGCTCGCCGCAAGTATTCGAAGCTTATGCTCTGTATGTAGCATAGTCCTGCAAACTCAGCGTCTTCTCTCAGAATTACTTGCTAACTTGGCGTTGCTCTATTTTCAAGTCGAACATTATTTCCAAAACGTTCAGACTGGCCACAAGTCGCCTTGTGCCCGCGAGTTCGTGGTGGAACACAAGCGTGAACTTGGTGAGTTTCGCAAACGACAAGTACTGTCAGATTCTATGGCTGAAGAGATTCCAGTGCGGTCTCAAGAGCGAATGGTTACTTTGATGTAAAGGGAGGCTGTCATGGCCAATCTCTAGATGGGAGATTACTGGAACTCTTTCGGTGACTCTGCTTTTCAACTTGCTTCGTCGACATTACGAGCGTGGCAGAGCTCGGAAAGTATGGATAAACGTGGAATTGAGTTCAGAAATGCATTTGCTAGCATGGAGATCCCCTCTCATGTCTCGATTATTACACTTTTTCAGTCCCCAATTAGACATACACAGCTGCGTTATTGATGTTACGCTCACTACTCGGCAAGACAAGTTTTGGTGGCCTGTTTATACGTGGGCCAAGAAAATTCACTGCTATCAATTATACCCTAAATTTCATATTATTCCAAAAGTCCCTCTCGGATGGGTAGACTGAATAATCGTATACAAGTATTTACTCGTCTCAAACCAGATTCAATTACCTCTCCTCCTACAAATGCAGCAACCATCTTCTCAACGGAGCAAAGATCCAACCCTCTGCTGCCTCTTCATCATGATACAACATACTGATCACCAGAGTTGTAATGACAAAACTTGCTCTCATGCAGGCCCCCAGTAGCAGTGATCCAGATGCATCATTGAACATTTCAGCTGCCGTCGCATCACTTCCACATTCGAACCCTTTGCACTCAGCTGAACGACCATTCCGCGTCTCTCGCCACTCAGATCCCCAGATCACCTCCATACAACGCAGGGGCAAAGCACGTATCCTGCACAACCGAAGCAACTATGGGCGATACCATGGCCTTCAGCTGTCTCGAACTGCCTATGAGAAGACAGCCCATCTCGGCAGAGGCTAGAAGGCGTTTTCCAGGGCAATATTTCCAGGGGTTCGCCGTGAGATTTGGAGGCTAGTGGACGGGCCGCGTCTGAGTGGAGCTGGTCTAGAGTGGGCAAACAAGAGCTCAGCTGGGCCAAGAGTCAATAATTGGCCCTGTAGCGGCTCTGGAAACGGGATGGACCGGCAATAGTCTGGGAGGCTTGACGGGGACTCTATTGATAGTTTGCAGCTGCGTTGTGTGAGTTGTACCAATATGCTCGCCAATGTGTAAGTAGATATTCTTACCTATATAAGTAACAATTGTGCTCCCACAACTCTCATCTTCAAATTGTCAAACTATTCTAGCATTCCTCTCTTCTTCTAGCCGTTTACATAGCATAGCCACAACCACAGCACAATGGTCTACCTCCCTGCAACACGGCATCTCAACGGCGTCCGCCTCCTCGCTCTCGATGGCGGCGGCGTCCGAGGCGTCGCATCCCTCATCGTCCTCAAAGAAATCATGAAGAGAGTCCAGCAACGAAAGGGCCTAAAAGAAGAATGTCGCCCCGCAGACTATTTCGAACTGGCCGCAGGCACAAGTACTGGCGGCATCATTGGCATCATGCTGTTTCGGCTTCGCATGACGGCCTCGGATGCCATCGACCAATACGACATTATCTCCAAGGAGGTGTTTAGCCCCAAAATCTATGGGTGGAACATCACTCGCGTGATGCCCAATTCGCTGGCTTCTTGGATCAACAACAGCAAGACGCTGGTTCAAAGCAGTAGATTCGACGACGCCTCGTTGAAAAAGGCCATTGACAAGGTTGTTGCCAAGTATGGTCTTGATGAGGAGGACAGGAGGTTGAAGGGCGATGCGCCATTGATGCATCCCAATGCTGGCAGAATGTAAGTCTCCGAATCTTTTTCTTTTTCTTTTCAACTCTTGTCTGCAGGAATCATATCTAATAATGTGGTGTTTGAATAGGTTTGTCTGCACAACAGCGCAAAACAGAGCTGAAACCGTCTTGTTGAGATCATACAAGGACAACACCATCCACGTCCAATCCAAAGTCAACGATGTCATGCGAGACCACTCAGAAAAAATCACCATCAGCCTAGCCACGCGCGCAACCTCCGCCGCACCAACATACTTCCCCGAAGTGAAGTGGCCCGAAAACGATCCCCAGCTGACCTTTTGGGACGGCGGCCTCCTCAACAACAACCCCATCGACCAGCTGTGGTACTCAAGATACGAGCTCGTCCAACCAAATGAACCTGCTCCCGCCGTGTCGTGCGTCATCAGCCTGGGTACCGGCTACGTCAAGCCCGATTCACCATCTGAATCATGGTTCCAGCTTGTGGGAGTGGCATCTTCAGTCATGGGTTTTGCTACCAACACAAACGCAAAGGGCAAGGACTTTTCACGACACATGACGGCGTTGAACAACCGGTCTGAACATTCTAAGACGAGATACGTTAGACTGAACCCGTCGCTTGGTAAAAGCGAGATTGGGCTGGCGGATTACACCAAGATGGAGGAGCTGAAGCAGCTGGCGACTGCGTATATTGAGGAGGAGAAGAATCAGCTGTGGATTAACAAGGCCGTGGCTGCGGTGTGTGACGAATGAGAGCAATTGGGTCATATTTTTGTGGTTTGATGTTATTTAAAGACGGGTAAGATATGTACTGGCATTGCATTGCGAGCACTGGGATTGTTTTGGGACCTTGACAAATAGACGAAGCTAGAGGAAATATACGAAAACTCTACTTATACTGCGAGTCTAAGCTCGTTTTATCTGTTTTTCCAAGTGAAATTTATATATGATACAATATTCTGGCATTATTCAACTTAATGAACCGAAATACTCATATATTATACTACCACTAATTCTTCCCTCTTGTCACACAAATTCCACCTCCCGCAACCCTCCCGCTCCGCTCCGGCCGGCGGCACCGAAGCCTGAATTTCAGCCCCGCCGCGGGGGACAGTTAGAATCCGCCAACCCACCAAGGCGGTCAAACCCGGCAGAAATAATTCCTCTCGTTAATCTTCAAGGTCTCTCGTAGCTAGGCGATTCAAACAATCCCCATTACTCGCATACAGTGACGGCATCATCGCCATACCGGCCAATCACTCAATTTATTCGAATTCAGAAGCTATTTTTCTTCCCATCATGAGCATTCCAACTCCTTTCAGCGGGGGCAACACGCCTCTTCCGCAGCTGGGCGGCCAAGACCCCAACGTCAGAGCTGTAAATCTTCCTCTCTCTTTTCTTTTTACGCGCCAACGAAGCTCGGCAGCAACATCGCATAAACAATTCACTAACTATCCTCTGATCTAGATTCAAGGCGCAATGGAATCATGTTACGGCAAATCCATCATGTCAGGCGTCATGGGCTTCGGCATGGGCGGACTCTTTGGTCTCTTCATGGCCTCTGTACGTTTCCTCCATCCTACTACCAGCACCAACTCCTCCGTCCAGTTTGCTAACATGTCCTGCTTCTTTTCTACAGATGTCATACGATACCCCCTTCGGCAGTCCCCTCCAAGGCGCCAACGGTCAACCCGCCGTAACATCGCTCCCCCTCCGCCAGCAGCTCAAGATCGGCTTCAAGGACATGGGCACCCGATCCTGGAGCATGGCCAAGAACTTCGGCAAGGTCGGCGCCCTGTTCTCCGGAATCGAGTGCGGCATCGAGGGCATGCGGGCGAAGAACGACCTGGTCAACGGCATGGCGGCTGGATGCCTGACGGGAGGCATCTTGGCCAAGAACGCGGGCCCGCAGGCCGTTGCGGGAGGCTGCGTTGCCTTTGCGGCGTTTAGTGCGGCTATTGATGCGTACATGCGCCAGCCGAGTGACGAGTAGAGCAGCTGTTGCTGCTACGTTGTTGGAGAAGGGAAAGGGGGCTTGTATGATGATATGAAGGATTTTGAGGATATGTGCTTTTTAACTTGTGGTAATTACGGGCTGGGGAGTTATGGTAGAGTGTACATATAGAGCATTTGGGTTGGCGTTGGCGGAACTGACATATGGCATCTCTCCACTTTGGGTGTGGCCTTTTGATTGACAAGAGAGAGAGAGAGAGATGGCAGCATGTTACTGATTTAATTGGGAGATCTGGATGTGTATAACAATACCCAGGCTTCTATAGAGGCAGATTATGTATATTATGAGAAACTCATTATTGAACAGTCTCGAGTTTTTGCTTTTCCTGAACATTCCAAGAGCCATGTACATCCTAACATCCCGTATCACTTATTTTATTACTATATAAACCCAATACATATCCCTCTTGTCTCCCTACGTATTAACCCCGATAATTCATGACCATGCCTCATTAAACGAAAACGTCAACGCTCAGTCTTACGACGACTGGTAAACTTGGAACTTGCCAACCTCCCAGTACGCATCTGTGAAGGACTGGGGTTGGTTTGCAACAATGTCGGTGCAGTTGCTGGAGCCTATAGGTATCAAGTATTGTTAGTATCTTGGCCAATACTTGAAGAATTGTAGATCATGCAAGGTAAAGGGAGAGCACTTACAACCAGAACTGTCCCAAACTCCATACACCAAGTCACCGCAAAGATCAATGTTCAGGATAATCGAGTTATTCCTAAAGTGATTTCCAACATTGCAGTCTGTGCTCGGAAAATCAGCCGCGGCCTCGCCCCAAGTGCTCGGATCAGGCTTCTGGCTCGTGATGTCGGAGGGGATGGCGCTGCGAGCAAACTGCCACACGCGAATACCCGCATCACGCCACTCCATGGCCATGATGCCGCCTCCATTCTTGTTGTAATCCGAGCCAAAGGTGCTGTCTGCGCCCTGGACGCCGCAGCCTGCGTTGCCGTTCTTGGTGGCATCACAATTGGTCTGAAGGGCCTTGTCCGCCTGCTTCCTCTTTACGCCCATGGAGCAGCCGCTGGAGGTGTGAAGCGTCATCTGATTTCCGTCGGTGGCCTTGTTCGTTGCCTCCATGACATCGATCTCGCCGTTCTTGGGCCAGTTGGATGGGTCAGTGAGCCAGAGAGCGGGCCAGGTGCCGCAGCCAAACGGAGTGTGACGGACGTCAAAGATGAATAGGCCGTTGTTGTAGGTGTTTTTGGATTCTACTCGCACAGAGAAGCGACCCGTAGAAGCATCAGGGTTGCTGCCCGGGCCGACAGAGGTGTCGACTCTGAGGACTGCAGCATCTTGGGATGCAAAAGTGAGGTTCTAACAGCTTGTTAATGATGTCTCTTGCAACTGAAGTACCCATGATGATAGCATGAAAGCTACTGCTACTTACCAGTTGCTTAGCTTGAGGCTCTGGAACGTAGTGCACAAAGCCTTGGGCAGGGTCGAATCCTGTGAAGTAGTTGAAGTTATCAAAGAAGGATTCTCCCTGGACTAATTATTCGCGCGCAAGCGATGGTTAGCATAAATCTCCAATAGGACATAATGTTGAGACATGAGTAAACTCACATGTATCCTTTAGGGTATAGGTGAGCTGGGAATAGTCGGGATATGAGCTCTTCTTCCCCTGTGTGACGCCAACAGCCACGCCAATGACAATGGCGATGACAATGACAGCAACGATGCCGATCCATACTTTCTTGGACCAGTATCTCGGATCCCACGCAGAGGCGGAGGAGCCGGATTTTTGATAGCCACGACCAGAACCAACTTGGAACTCTTCGTATCTGGGAGGGATCTCGCCCGGCTTTACGCCTCGATCCATTTTTGGTGCCTGAAAGATGAGATTTCCCTTTGGGTCGCAAACACGCAAGACGAGAGAGAGAAAAAGAGAGAAACAGGCGCAGGTATGCTTCTCGCTTTTAGTTTTGTCGAAAGGCGTGCAATACCGTAAATTGAAAATTCGAATCAGCGAACCAACTAACGATTGGAATCAATCGAAGGATGCCAATCCCAGCCAATGAGTGTAGGCGGTTAATATCACCGGCGATAACCACTTTGGGAACAAGCAACTCCCAGCGAGCGTATTCGTCCTGATAAATGCGTATCGTATGTATCCACGCTGGAGATATCGCAGATAAAAAGGAAGAGAGAGAGAGAGAGAGAGAGAGAAACGAGCGACACTGGCAGTTTGGAGGATGAAGAAGAGAAAGCACAATACTCCAGCAAACACGGATACGAGGTGTAGTGTAAGAAGTAAGAAAAATAAAAAATAAACACAAAAAAGGTGGATTGACCTCATACTTCGTACATCAGATCTCCTGCTCACCTCACAGGTACATCCAGGTACATCTTCTGCTTTGGTGCATCTACCGTCACATTGCCTATCTTACTCCATACACAACAACGCCGGATACTGCGGCACAGCCAACGATTCATTCCAATGGCTCCCCGGGGTTGGACCAAATGCCGCTTCCCCGTTGCCCATCCAAAAGAAAAAACGTGCCGTGTCGAGTCGCCAGATTCAGACACTCCCGTAGCTGCCCTGACTAACCTCTGCCTAAAACAAGCCAGCCAAAAAAAATGCAACAGCTGCAACCGGAAATCGTGCAAAAAGCGGATTAGAAGCGAAAACTGGGGACCTGGATCGACACAGCCTGTAACAATGACGCGTCATTGAAACTCTAGTAGCTATTTATGGTGCTGGGCTCGTATTGTACATGATGACTGACAGCTGCCATATAGAACCAAAGCGCCGCCATCACTTACTGTCGTATTCTTCTCTTTCTGCTCCCTGGTAGAATTTACCGTAAAAAGGAGAAGCAAAAAAAGGAGATAAACGAAAAGCAAGCTAGAGACGGGGTGGCAGTGCAAAAGCCAAAAGCAAAATGTGCTAGATACGAAGTGTGAGTGGGCTCGGTATTCTGATGGTGTGATGCGGGACAGCTTTGCTCTTTACATGTGATGTCTTCATGCGTTAAAAGGTGCTGCAGATTATATAAACACCAAAACCGGTGTTCTTCTCCGAATGGGATCAAAATCATATATCAACAAATTGTCTTCTTATTATTTGTTTTCCATTTTCCATATACCTTTAACCGCAAGCACAGTGACTATGACACCGACGAAACCAAAGAATATTGACCCCTGAATACCCAAGCAGCAAACGCGATACTGCCATCATCTCATTAGTATTGGACATGATAATGCATCTCTAAAAAAAATAGTACATGTACGCTTTAATCGTCATCTTCCTCAACGCGAGCCTTCTTCGCCTTCCGATCCTCGTCCTGCAATCCATATCCTCTCTTGGAGGAGGAGTTCTGGTCCACCTCAGATAGGAACTTGTCCACATTAAAGGGGTCTACCGCATCCTTCTCAAACTGCACGGGTCCTTCTCGTGCCTATTTCCAATCAGTTAGCAATTTTACAAAAACGACAAGAGTAGAAGGAAGAGAAAATGTCCAAGAAAGACTGACCTCTGCTTCGCTGGCCCCCTTAAAGGTACCTTTGCCCAGTGCTTCACCGAATCGACTTGATTTCTGGATCTTGGCCATCTCCTTATCGCCCGCTTCTGCATCCTCGTCGTCCATATTTGCTCGTGGCCGGTAGATGCTGTTAATGGCATCCTGAGCAGCAAAGAGGGGCTTGTCGTAGGGGTTGTCCTCGTTGAATCCGCTATCGAACCCGCTGGACTGGTTGAATAATCGGGAGTCGTACATGGTTTCCTTGGACTGTGAAGGCTTGGCTATGCCTAGAGCAATCTTCTCGGATATGTCTCGATTCTGTTCTCGCGCCATGACTTGGATACGTCGCTCCGCGCCCATTCGTGTCTGCCGCAACTTGCGCTCGTCTTCCTTTCGCTTCTCCCTTCGTGCCCTTTCTCGAGCCCGAATCTCTGAATCTTCGCTATCAGAGCCACCCCTAGACTCTGAGCCGCTGTAGCTTGACCGTGATGGTGATCTTGATCCCGATTCTCGTGAGTCTCGCGAATCCCTCGAGTCTCTTCTTCCACGCTGCCCAGCAGCAGCCCGATCCTCGCGTGCCTTTTGGGCTAGAGATCGCAGATTTTCTTCCTTCTGAGCCTTCTCCTTCTCCGCTAGCCTCTGCTGCATCAGGGCTCTCTGCTGGACTTCATCTCGGGCATGGCGCTCTGCCATCTTGATGGCCTCCGCAAACTGTGCGTGCTTATCATTAATCGTAATATCCTGTAAGCCTCGTCCGTCTGCAGCCAAACGCTTATCCAAGGGCACCGTGAAACCTTTAGGGTTCTTCCAATTCGATACCGGAGGTGGGATCCTCCACATCTCTTGATCTTCGGCTGTAAGCTTTCGAGGGGGGGAGTGCATAACAGGAGGAGGAGGTGACGGAGGACCGCGGGGGATTTTCTTGTGCTTGAATTTCGGAGGCTCCATCGGATCTCGCTGCCGCTCGACAATCTTCATGATGCGATCCTGCTTCTTGGAGTTGTCTCCCATCTGGTTCGCCGGCGTATATCGCACAAATGTCGGGTCTTTTCGCTGTCCAATGTTGAGGTTCTTTGGCTTCTGTGCCGCCACTGCTCCGCTGACGAGGGCTGCCAACGCGTTCTTGGTTCTTTCCGTCGTCGCCTCCACAGACTCCTTGTCCGGACGCGATAGATCAATCTCTCCAGCGTCGGCTCGCTGCCTCAGCGGAATCAGATCCTTGAAAGATGTGTGAATGATTCGTCCCTCGCCGTGACCCTGTCTCGCAATCGCGTCGTATTTGACCTTGCCCTCGGCATCGACTTGGAGCGCCAAGGCATTGCTCGTCTTCGCACCCTTCTTGCCCATGTCCAGAGGATACTGGGCAATAGGGATCTCGGGGAACGCACCGCCATCGCCAAAATCCTCTTGCGAGCGAGGTCGCCATCCCGCTCGCTGGCCGTATGGGGGAGGTCCGCTTCGCTTGAGGACGATTTGCGTCTCGTCCAGCTGGCCGGGCCCTACGATGCGAGGGCCGCGCTGCTGCGTCCGGGATGGCGCCTCTTCATCCTCGCCGGTGTATTTCGGCTTGGGGAGCGACGCCTGCAGCGATGCGGCCATGGACGTCATTTTGGGCGTCGCGTGAGATGATGTTGAAGCCTGTAAGTTGCGATGCCAGCTTCTGGTCGAGAAATTCAAAGTATGGCGGTGCAGGTGTGGCTGATGGCAGGGATTGTGCATTTCAAGTAGGCGGTGGTGGATCCGAGCAAAGGCTCCGCAAAGTGGCTTGAGGCGAGAAGCCTCGGAATAATGATTCCCCTGTCACCAAGACGCAGCTGTCTGCAGCTGTAGCTGTCTGTTACTTGTATGAACAACACGAATAAAAACAACGAGATTGAATCTGTATTTGTATTCTTCTTTTAAATAGCAGCTCGATTTTCATTAGCTTGCCAAGGTAACTCCCTGACGCTCTTCACCAGCCATTTTCAGGCTACAAAACACGCTCGTCGCCGTGACTTCTGGCCACGCTGGCCGACCTATCCCTGCACATAGAAATGCTGATATCCATCCACACCATCCGTCCTCATGTCAACTTGTAGCTTGTTGCTTGTCATCCAGACTACCCCTCCGTACAGTTGCATAATAAAGAATACCATTCGCTTAAACGTAGCCCTTGCGAGCACCCTGGAAGAAGAACCGCACAACAAAGACCTGCAGTGCTCCCATGCAGATAATCAGAGCAATCTGGATCATGCTAAAGTTGACAATGCGCTTCTCCGTGCTGGACACGGTGCTGAAGTTGCGATTCTCTCGTGTTCTAAAGTACTTTTGGTTTCGGGAAATGGTGGAAAGCTGGCCAGAGATCTTGTAGATGGATTCCTCCAGGACGGATGTCTGTTCTGGCGATGAACCCTGCTTGGAGGGGAGCTGGGCGGTTCGAGACTCGTTCTCAACCTGGATTGGTATGGTCAGCTACGGTGGCCTGTTTGCAAATCCCCATTCGGCACTTACAGCGATTTCGAAATCGACAAATTTATCAGTATATGTGCTCATATCGTTGTCGAAGCAGAACTTGTAGTCACCAACTACCTGCGCGGTGAAGACAAAGTCGCCCTGTCGCTCCTTTTCGCCCTGAAGGATGATCTTTCCACCAGGTCCCTCGACAAGGTAATCGACATCGAACGAACCACCGGATTGAACCTAATGCACCTCGGAAGTTAATATATGCGCGGAACGGGTATCGCCTCGATGCAATGCGGCGGCACTAACAGCAAAGTAAAAGGCAATCTTCTCGTTTTCGTTCTTCGTGGAGGCAAAGAAGCAGGCCAGTTCGTTGGCGGTCAGCTTGTAGGTCAATGCTGTAGCGGCAACATTGGTGGCCATGAGGCCAATCAGGCCAGCTACCAGCGTCGTTAATCTCATCTTGTCGTTGTGCAGGTCGACGATGCGATGTCGAGGACTGACTGGTTTCAGGGATGCTTGAATGGGACACGACACATTGGCCCCAAGCCCATGGAGCAGTGCAGTGCACCACCCTCTGCCCGCCACCAGCCACAATTAAAGTACCCAAGTACCCAAGTAATCTGCTTGCTCTCGGTAACGGAATTTCGCAGCTGCCGTCCCCTGTACCTCCTGCCTACTGCCCACTAGGGCCGCTGCATTGATGCCTATCCCACTAGCTCCAGCGTTGGATCGCCTGCAATAGCGGGACAGCGCCTTAGCAGGTTTCGAATACGTACCGCTTGAGCCACAGCCTGAGACACCGCTATATTATTGGCGTGTTCCCGTGTTGTTATTCTTGTTCTTATTGGAGGTGACGTCGATTGTACATTCTCGTTTCTTCATCTTCGCGATATCGCCATGTGGTGATTGGAGTCGTTTTCCAGCTTCATCTCCCTGCTTTACGCTTCTTTAAGCCCCTCCCTGGTTACCGCTAACAAAGTGACCTGCTTCCCCAAGTGAGCCTCAGCCGTCTGACTTTGCGGGGGCGGAAGTGGCATCTTGCTCAAGATGGCCGTCCAAAGAACCATCGCAAATGCGTCTTCGGTCGCTATCAGGATAGGAGCCATTCTCTTTTTCCGTGCTGTACGTGATGCTCTCTCACCTCTCGCCAGGTGCACGTAATGTTTCATTTTTGATCCTCCACTGACGCCCAATATAGTTTCCTGTAAGTCTCACCACGGTTCAATGGGTGACCGTGAACGTAAGTAAACATGCATGCCTAACCACGCTTAGGCTCGACTACCATCTATCATCTTCGCCCTGTTTGCCATATATATCCCAGCTTTCTTGACGAGCTTATTCTCTTCACCTGAACTTGAAATCGTCGATGATCAAGTCGACATTACTGTCAAAGAAACCGTAGTCACGCCGGATGATGATACAGATGAGGAGATTGTCGCAGAAGAGGTCGACGTTCAGGAAACGATTTCTTACGCCGGAAAAGATGTACCAGCCTGGAAAATCATCTTTTACGGTGCTCCTAGTGCGAAGCGCCCCTTCAGCTCCTTGTTGAGTTTTCTCATCAACCTAGCGTTCGTTGGTCTTACTGCCGACGCCTTGTATCGCGCCAGATGGTATTATCCGGCTAATGACCTGTCCTTTGTGCGACTTGGATATGTCTCTCATAAAGAGGCCAACTTTCTCATCCGAGAACCTGACCAGGCCAATATGCCCGTCACTTTCCAGATCCGAAACTACAACGGCCTCATTTGGCAATCCGTCGGCAGCGTCAAGAGCACCTCCAATGAGACAGACTTCACCAGCGTTCTCACCATTCCTCTCCTGAGCTATGCAGAGCAGCAAAAGTATGAGTGGCGGACCTCAAACAACCACTCGGGTGAGCTTACTGCTGCGCCGCAACCCGGCAAGATGCCCAGTCAAAATGGAGGGAAATATACTTTCTTGTCTACCTCGTGCATCTTGCCGCGCTTCCCCTACTCGCCTTTGGATCATCCGCTTGCCATTCCAGGATTGCGAAATCTTGCCAAACGACTTCCCGAATTGAGCGCGCAGTTCATGCTTTTCCTAGGCGATTTCATCTATGTCGATGTTCCCGAGCGCTTTGGCAAGTCGGTGGACGAGTACCGTATGCAGTACCGACAAGTGTATGCTTCTGAGGATTGGGCCCCTGTCGGCCAGAATCTGAGCTGGATTCATGTCCTGGATGATCATGAGATTGCGAATGTAATTCTCCCTTCACCAATACGCGCTGATTATTTTCTTTTCTTCTTGGCTGACCACGACATAGGACTGGGATGCAAACACTACCGGGGTTTACCAGAATGCGGTAGACCCATGGCACATTTACCAGGCTCAAATTAACCCTCCTCGTGCTGTGACTGCCGGTACTAGGAGTGAGCGCCGCAAGGGTGCTACATGGTTTGAGTTTGTGCAGGGCCCCGCGAGCTTCTTCATGCTTGACACTCGCAGTTACAGATCCAGCAACAAGTTACCGTTCAATGAGACGGAGAAGACAATGCTGGGTGCCGATCAGTTGGCCGACTTTTTGGCCTGGCTAGGACGACCAGAGCCCAAGGGCGTTAGGTGGAAGTTTGTGGCATCGTCCATTCCCTTTACGAAGAACTGGCCCGTGAACGTCAAGGACACTTGGGGTGGTTTCTTGGTTGAGAGAAAGAAGATTCTCGAAGCTATGTGGGATGTCTCTGCTCGCGGAATTGGAGTCGTAGTCTTGTCCGGAGACAGGCACGAGTTCGCTGCAACAAAGTTCCCGCCTCCTCCAGAATCCGACTGGCCGGAAGAATCTACCGTCTATGAGTTTTCCACAAGCCCACTCAATCAATTTGCGTCACCGATTCCTTCATATTCGCAGGTGGACGATGAGGATGTTTTGATCCAGTAAGTTTGGCTAATCTAAGAACCCCCTATCGTGAGAGAATTGTTCTGACAGCAATCAAAGATATCACCACTCTGGCATGTCAAAGTTTGGCTCATTCACTATCGAAGAAGAAGACGGTGAGAGCAAGCTTCTCTATCGGCTTTTCATCAGCGGCGAGGAGAAATGGAACACGACCATTACAGCACCGCCAGTTCCCCCTGAAGAGGAGAAGAAGGCATCTTCAGGTTCTTTTTGGGATAGGATCAAGGGCTGGTAGCCTCGTTGCATAACGGAACAAGACCTTGGAGTTTGTTTGGCGTCTGTCTGGGAAGATTTTGTATGTCACTTGTCAGCTGATGGGGATGATTCTAAGGTCATTTCTATTTTTTTGGAATATGGATGATGGGAAGGCGTGGATGGATGACCTGTCTGGTCAATTTGTTTGGGACGCAGCAAGGCCCATGTTTATATGTGGGAACAACATGGTTATGAAAACTGATTTCTGTTGTATAGTCATGTATGAAAACAATTTTGTTAAGCATATCGCTCACTATGGGCTACTCTGATTTGGTTTACATAATGCCTGCTTGCTAACTGTCATGAACATCTCGAATCATATCCTCACACCATCACATCTTCAAGCCTTGTTTCCAGACACCACCTCTTGGAACCAGTCAAACACAACCTGGTTTTGAAGCACCGCAGCGCCAATGGAGCAATGCTCACCCGCTCCATCCTCAGCAGTGAATAAATGATACGTCGCCCGCTCTCCAACCGTTTCAGCAACAATCTTTGCCTGTCCAGGCAACAAATCATCCTTCTCCGCATCAGCCACGAAGAACGGGACTTTAATGTTGTGAATCGCATCACCCAGTTTCATGTCCATGCACTTTGTCGCCCAGTCATATGGCGACTTGGTGTTGAACGCCCACAGGCCCTGCTCAATGGCCCAGCGGAAAGACGTAGGCGCCTCGGGGTTCGACACGGCGGACACCACGGCCTGGTCAACGGCCTCTTTGTTTCCGGCCTTGTATAGGCTGAGCAGTTCGGGAGGGAACTTTTGGAGAATGGCCTCGCCAAAGTCGCTGACGCCGTCGATGGCCATGGCAGCGGCGATGCGAGGCTCAAAGGCTGCGGCCCGAGTGGCGAGATATCCGCCCAGAGAGTATCCCCAGAGACCAATGGCATTGGGGTCTACATCATCTCTCGTCAGGGCGTAGTCGACGACTGGGGACACGACTCGTTCCCAGTCGTGGATGAAGCCTAGGTTTTGTTCTCGGCGAACAGTGGGTTGACCTGGTCCTTCGAACGTTATGACATTGATGCCTCGAGCGAGAGCAGCCTCGACAGCAACATGGTACAGCTCCTCCTGGGAACCATCATAACCGCTGCACATGAGAATAGTTGCACGACGGCCAGGTTGCCCACAACCATAGAAGATGGCCGGCACATCGAACCCGTCAGCCTTGAGTGTCACCCTCTGCCCCGGAACAGGAAGAAGCGCAATAGCCTTATCAAAGGCCTCCCTATGCCTCTTCCAAACCGAGTTGATACGCGGGTCCTCCCAATTCCCATGAAGGAAGAACTCAGACGTACGAAGATACGTAGCCTCCCTAAAAAACGCCGACCTCGCTGAAACGGGATACTTGGCCACGTCGATCTTCTCGGCTTGATTGTGCACACGAACAGCAAGGTCGTGAAAGGCAGTGTAGTAGCTCTCAAAGTCGCCGGGCTTGATTTTGGCGGCGGCTGTGAGAACTTCGCCAAGGTCGGCGCCTTGGTAGGGCGCGATGGAGACGGCGCGGAGGATTTCGAAGTGGAAGCTTTGGTCGGTGCTTAGCTTGATCATTGGCGAGCCTTGGTTCTTTTCCTCTACCATTTTGATGATGTGTATTTGATTTAAAGTAAGGTATGAGAGTATCTGGTGTTGAAGCTGTGGAAGAAGTTGAGGTCTTATAAGACAAGACAGTATGGGGATGTTGTAAGTTGATGTAAGTGATGTATGCTTGACAGATGTCTCGATTCAAGTTGAGTATGCCAGATATTTAATTCATGATGATACAAGAAATCGAACGTTTATATAGAAATTTCACGAGTTGCGTGATGCTATTTCTTGCTCTCATCGCAGGTTCTCCCCAATATCCCGAGATGCCTTATCCGAGCATCTCGCTTTCGAAGCTCGCGTTCGAAGCGAATCCGAGGACTAGCTCGCCACATGTCGCGGATAACTTCGATGTAAGTCTATCGATTTCCTTTTTTCGCAATAGAATCACTTGGAATTGCGTTGCATCACGTTACGAACCTCGTTTACTGCGTAGTGGGTGTAAGTCGCTGGTGTGGTGATGACGCTACTGGCGGAGCGAAAGCGAAGCTCAAAAGAGACATGCGCTTACTTTGGTGCAGCTAAGCCTGATTCAGAAGAGCGAGAACGACATCCCGCCTTGCAGATGCAAGTGTCCGGACCCGAGAACGAAGAAGCAGGTTCATGCAGTGTAATTAATACGCATATGCGTATGGGAGACGGATTGATCCGGTTTGGGCCCATGCAGGGTAAATGGCCATACGTTGGCATTATGGGGTGACTCGGTACTCGCTTTTATTTATAGGTAGAAAAATCCATCATCTACACTCTCATCCCACACACGTGGTTACCTACATGGTGATATCGGCAGAATTGCTCCTCGCTCTACCACGCGCAACGGCCATTCCAGCATCTTCTGCCACCTAGCCGGCAAGTTCTTTGAAATGTCCTGCACTTCCTGCTTCCCCACATCACCAACCCACCACAGATTTTCAATGACCAGCATCGAGAAATAATACGCCAGAATCACCAGGGCCCTCGGACAGACTTGCTGCGTGAGGTCGAGAAACTTCTTCTTCACGACCATGGGGAAGATGACCATCCTCCGCCTCGCCTCGTCGAGCTGGATCTTGCCGTCTCTGGGATGCAGCAATAGCAAGACCCCTCCGATGTAGCTGAGCGTCGTCTCGTATGCGTCCTGGATCTCCATGTCCCACGGCTCCGACATTACATCTTTGGCATCTCTTTCAAGCAAGTACTCCAAGCCCTGCCGGTTCGCTGGATCATATCTCGCCTGGGTATCGTAAAGGATGGGCGTGCTCTTCGTCATTGCCGACACGAACGACTCTGGATGAGCCAAAATGATGCCCCAAGCTTTGATGAAGAGGGCTTGCGTCGTTCCCGTGATCAATATCCACTCGAGAGGAGGGCTGTATGGTTCACGATTTCGGTACCGCAGCGTGGCAAACGTGCAGATGCGCAGCAAATGCGACGTGAGACATACGGCTTCAAAGTTGGACTCGCTGAGTTCGGTAATCTCCCTTTGGTGTTCATGCAGAGCCATTGCCAGGTATCGTCTATGTACATTGAGTCCATCAAAGGAGTTGTCTAACTTGCATATGAGCGCGTGGATGGCCGCCAAAGCATATATGGCATACAGCAAGGCTTCAGAGTCCAACGCCATCTTGGGAGCCAAATTGGCGAATATCTTGTAAGTCTTGTCGTCAATAGGCAGCGAGGGCCCAGTCTCGGTGAGATAGAGGTGCATCAACCTCGCCTCCAACAGCCGTCGCTGCTTCGATTCCAAGGCATCTTCGTCTAGCGGGTCCACCGACGACAAGGGAGAGGGTTTGTCAGAGCTGGTCTCTGAGATGCCGGACTCACTAGGCTGAGGTTGTGATGAGGAGCCCGGAGATCGATCTTGGCCCGTCTTCTTCTGTGGAAGGCGATCATATATGCATTTGGCCCTGTGGCGCTCGCAGTGCTGGCAAGTGGGTTTTGCCTCGTTACACTTTACCCGCCGCGTGCGACATCGCTGGCAGCCATATCGCGACTTCTTGTGATTGAGCTTTGGTACCCGATAGGTGCCATCGCCCGGGCTGGTCTCGAGCGTGTACTGGCCAAACATGTCTTTTGAGACGAAGGCTGAAAGGGCAGATGGCTGATACACGGATGCTCTGCAGTTCTCTCACAAGGCTGAGCCAAGTTCTGCCGGCTGAACAAAACGTAGCTGTCTATGAAGCAGCCCTTTATGAAGCACTCCGGACCGGCGATTTCAATAATCCAACGAATTGGGCTGAAGGTTTGATGACGTCCGACTGGCACCGGGCGATGCCCCGCAAAAAGCCGATCCCGTTCGGAGCTGTTCAGCTCGTTCAAGCAAGTGAGACAAGAGATAAAACCGGTTGGAAAGGGATATAATAGCCAACAATTGCGTGGTTGTTTTTGATTCCGTAGAGGCGCGCTGTGTATACCTGTTAAATATGCTTCATCGTGAGACTCTCCTTCTGCTAGTACTTCGTAGTGAGCCTTGGGAATCCTGTAGGATCAAAAGGCTCGGGGTTTGGCGACGGTTGGCCGTAAGTCATCCGGACTGGCAGCCAGGGGGTACGTACCTCCAGAGCTTCTCAGCGGGGCACTTTCACCGCCTTCCCCAATGCGAACCGTTGCTCCAAAGAAAAAAGTTGGATCGGGCAAAATTATCCCAGACCTTTTGATTTTTCAGAAAAAAGTCCAGAGACGGAAGTCATCAAACTTACATGTTGGCATATCTGGAACAGGCAATTCAAACACAATGGCTGGATTAAAGAATAATAAACGGCGCAACGACGACAAGTCACGTCGCCCGACCAAGAAGCAGCGAAGAGTACAAGCATACCACAGCGACTCGGAAAACGAAGAGGAGCAGCAGACCTTTGACGCGGTCAACCTGCTAGATTCCGACGATGATATTCACAATGCGCCCGTGGACGATGTCGCCGACGCTGGAGAGAACGATTCCTCAAGCTCCGACGAGGAGGCGCCCGTTGTAAAAAAGACCAATGTCAAGACGTCAAAATCAAAGTCGAAAAAACCAGAGCCGGAAGCTGAGCAGCAGCAGGAGGAGGACGAAGCAGAGGAGCAGAGCGAGGAGGATGACGATGACGATGACGACGACGACGACATGGACCTCGACGTAGGCGCAGCAAAGACAAAGTCAAAACGTAATGACCCCACTGCTTTCGCAACCTCGCTTTCAAAGATTCTATCAACCAAGCTTTCCGCGTCAAAACGATCCGACCCCGTCCTGTCTCGAAGCGCAGCCGCCCATGAGGCCTCCAAGCAAGCCGTGGACATTGCGCTCGAGCAAAAGGCCAGGAGGAAGCTCAAGGAGCAGAAGAGAGTCGCGCTGGAAAAGGGTCGCATCAAGGACATTCTGGTGGCGACGGTGGACGAGTCGGGTGAGCCGGAGATGACAACTTCGGAAATGTTGGCGATTGAAAAGACGCTTCGCAAGACGGCGCAAAGGGGTGTGATTCGCATGTTCAATGCCGTACGAGCCTCTCAGGTACAGGCCGCTGAGGCGGAGAGGGCAGTGAGAAAGGAGGGCGTCATCGGCCATAAGACGAGGGAGGAAAAGGTCAATGAGATGAGTAAGAAGGGCTTTTTGGATTTGATTGCATCGGGAGGAGGCGGCTTAAAAAAGACTCCGTTGGAAGAGGCGTAAGGGATTGTGTCTTGTCTTTCTTTGTTAATTTTTTTTTCTTGTTTGCAATATGTATCTCTACAGGGAGCGAAGTTCGGCCTGTCTTCAGATCTACAGTACTCATCACTAGGTATACAAAATTTTACCCCAAAGATACCCCCCCTTGGGCAAAATGCTTGCGCCCAACCCCGAGGCTCGCCGACCCATTTCCACCGCGTCTATTTTGTTCAATATTATACAGGGTTTCCAATTTTCTGTGGTGTATGCCGTATCGTATTCACATCAAACGACTCCCGTCCCAATCATTGAAAGTCGCTCGCTTGCATGTTTCTCGTCATAGAAGGCAGCCTCACCACCAAGCCGTCCAGCTCCTTGGTCATTATAACTTGGCAGCCCAGACGGCTGGTCTCCGTCAGCCCAAAAGCGAGGTCCAGCATATCGTTCTCGTCGTCTTCGGGCTCGGGCATCTTGTCAAAATAGTCTTCTCCCTCTACGATAACATGGCAAGTCGAGCATGCGCATGATCCTCCGCAGGCACCCTCCATCTCCAGATCGTTGGCCTGGGCAATGTCGAGCAGGTTGTCGCCCGCTGAGACGGCGAATTTGTGCTCCTCGCCTTCTTTATCGATGAATGTGACCCAGAGCCTACATCAATGTTAGCCAAGACTCTTTTTTTCTGCGTGTGTATAGGAATTGCATTGCTGCTCACTCTTCACCAGGCTTTGGCGGGGTGACATGGCCATGCCTCCGCTGGGGTGTTGTAGAGAATGCGCGACGGCTCAGAGACAATTGGAGAGATTGGAGAGCTCGCGATGTAGGTGCAGATCGAAGTAAAGGGCTCGGTAATGCGGTCAAGCCTCTATACGGCGCACTCGTAGAGGGAGCTCGACGGCATCCCGCTTGCGACAGCCTCGCAAGGCTTCGTGAGAGCGATCTTGAGGCCGACATGTGGAGCGCTTGATCGGATCTCGGTGGCAGCGAGAGAAAAAAAAAATCGGGATCAAGGAAGAAAACCCGGTGCAAGAGCGTCGCAAATTGAGATTGGCCTGGGTTGAATGATCGCCAGTGTCCAAAGACAAGGCCGTAGCACTTTAATAGCCGAAAGAATCACAAAAGAGCAAAGCCGGACATGCTCGTTAATAAACCGTCTTTGGTTCGCTATTATTTAGGCCCTCGCACTTCCGAAGCTGTTTGTGACTATTGGGAATTGGCCGATCCGTCGTGATAACAGTTGCTTATCGGCTATTAAATGCACTTAACGGGGGAGCGGCAGCTACCCCCCCAGCTTGCCAATGACTGCATTTTTATCGACCACAGGAGCCCAACTTGGGTTGTGAGAAAAAAGTAGAGATCTGGAATCTCTCTCTTTTTTAAATCAATCATGTCTTCCCCCAAGGAGTTTACCCCCAATCCCCTGCGGCCGTATTACCGGCCTCCTACAATCGAGGAGCGGGCAGAACCGGTAGCGATCCCGAGCTCGAATCCGTTCTCTGGTGGCAACAGCTACGATGTCGCCAGTGGTGCGAAATACGCCTCCAAGGCGAAGCACATGCTAAATGATCTCGACTACAAGGAGTTGATTGGTGAACCCTCGCCATCGGTTGTCGAAAGCGCCAGAGAGCTTGTCGATGAGTTGATATGGAAATACATGTCCGTCTTGATCGGGCAACCTTTTGAGGTTGCCAAGATGATCCTGCAGGCTCGGGATCAGGACGAAAAGGCTGCCCTCATGGTGGCTGCAGAACCAGAAACCCCTGCCCCTGTCCCTCAGGTATCAAGTCGAGCTGGCTCGGCATTTGATGTAAGCGCTTTCTTTCGGAGGTACTCTCCCTAGCTGTCGTCGTCTTTAAGCTAATGAAGAACTGCAACAGGAGGAATCTGATGGCGAGGAACCGGCATACTTCACATCCAGCGATCCCGCCATACCCAATCCCTGGGGCCCCAGCCAGGCTCAGCCTGAGAAGCGACCCAGTAGCCGGCGTGCAGAATCTCCATTACAGTCTCCCACGACACCGAAAAAGGTGCCCGTCATGCCGGAGCACTTTTTAAATCTTCGCCGGTCTGATGCTATTCTTGACGTCATTGGGCAGCTATGGCAGAGGGACGGCGCATGGGGTGTATGGAAGGGAGCAAATGCAACCTTTTTGTACACCGTCTTGCAGTCTCTGTTGGAAAATTGGTCAAGAAGCTTCCTGAGTGCTGTATTCAATGTGCCAGACCTGGGTGTCAAGGACAACATTGAGCGTCTTGTTGACATTGCGTCCCCATATCCCTGGGCTTCCTTGCTCGTGGCCGCCGCCGCTGCAGTCACAACCAGCCTCGCCCTTGCGCCTCTAGATCTCATACGCACGAGGTATGTAATACAGCTACATAGACCAACTACTTACTCTCATCATACTGACATGGCCACAGGTTAATCCTCACCAACCCCTTCAAGGGGCAGCGAAGAACTATCGCAAGCCTTCGAGCTCTCCCATCTTACTACTGCCCTTCCACCATTGTCGTCCCCACCATTCTTCACTCTCTCGTCAACCCCATCTTCACTCTCTCCACCCCATTGGCGCTCAAGACTAAGTTTATGATCACAAGCGAAATTGCGCCCATGACATTCTCCGCTGCCAAGTTTTTCGCCTCGTCGGTGGGAATTCTGATCAAGCTTCCCCTGGAGACTGTACTGCGCCGAGGTCAACTCTCTGTGCTATCCGAACCGGAGTACCTGGAGGCTCTCAATGACGGTGAACCGGCATTGGAGACCATCGTACCCATTGGCAAATACAATGGCACTTTCGGCACCATGTACCACATCGTTACCGAAGAAGGCACTCGGGAGATTCCACCCAAGCCCGTGGTCAGCAAGCGAGGCAAGGTCAAGACCAAGAACCTCCTACCAACCTACAAGAAGGGCCAGGGCATGGAAGGTCTCTGGAGGGGATGGCGAATCGGTTGGTGGGGACTGGTTGGTCTTTGGATGGCCAACATGGTCGGACACGGTGGCGATGGTGAGTTTTAGACGAAAACGAAATGAGAAGGGTCCAAACCGGACCATGTATACCAGTGAGAAACAAAGGGGGCAAGGAAAAAAGATGGGAGAGATATCAGTACATATCTCCTGTGGACGACAGCACAAGGAAGAAGAAGAAAATCCCCGCTACAACGACTCTTATGATGGAACGACAACACCTGACTATGCCTTCATTCACATGCGTGCACGAATAGCCCTGAAACTATCCGTTCTTTTTCTCTATTAGAAAGCAGAGCATTGAGTGGTATCTAGTTGGCTGATTTAGGATTTTGCTCTGCAGTTGATATAGCATGAAATGAATATATTACAATGACAAGTACATGGCAGCATTACGGGTTCTATTTTTGGCTACAGTTGTTTTGTATAAGCTACTAGGTATTCTCAAAGCCGAACTACCTAGTACATAGAAATATCCATAACGGTGACAGTCAGAATACTATTGGTATTGCTGCAGAGCATGATCACCAACATAAGCTACGGAGGTGGATTCAATAGCGAGATATAGCCAAAACTTCAGTATAGTTGCTATATACTAAATGATAGGTTAATCCCCGTAATTACCTATACTTTTCAGCTGTATCAATTAGAAATACCGAGACTGCGAATAAGTGAAATGGCAAATATCGGTAGGAAGTGCAGGGTACATGTTGTTAACCGGGCATGGTTCAGCAATAACAAGGTTCTCAATGTAACAACAAAATTACACTGAACCAATTGTAGGTTTCCACAAACAAAAAGGCAAAAATTGCCATAAAAAAGTGAGCAATATCAACATCTTCGCCCATTGAATGATGCGCTTGCTCCCGCTCTGACTCGTTGAAATACCAACGTACGATTGCTGTCACGTGAGCAGGCGTTCACCTGATGATACTCCCACTTCTGCCCTTCAACACGGAACTTCCCTTCAGCAAATGGCATAGCAGGTGTCAAGAGAGGTTTTGCTCTCCGATTTGATTACGAGGCTGGATTGAGCACTGCGATTCGCTTTTCCGATTTAGCGGCATGTCTTGATTCCAGCAAAGCGACTCTCCATCTCCAGTCGAGACGCGCGCATCACGCCACGCGCAGGCAAATTCAGCACAATGGCGACGTCTGCAGAGCAGGCAAACATGGCGGGCAAATCGGCTGCGGAGACGACATCGCGGAAGTTCAAGGCTTCCGAACTGCCGTTGCCGTCTGCAACACGAGCGGCGATCGAGTCCCTGGCACATAGCTTCAAAAAAGAAGGCGCTTACGATTCGATACGGAAGCAGGTTTGGGACAAGTTTGCAGCCAGCGTATGCAGAATAATTGAAGCTTGATTTTTTTTCCCTATCTTTCTGGGCATTACTGATTTCTCCTTTTCTCGGCATCAGGACTACGAGGCTCAAGTTACAAAGGCCATTCTCGAGGTGGCCGAGCAAGAAGTCGAGCGCAATCCCCATCAGCTCCTGACGTTGGACCGTAGAAAGGCCGCAGCTCTCATCGATGGCGCGTTGGAGCGATCGGGAGTGTATCACAAGGCCGAGGAAGTCATCGGAGAACTGATTGACGTCGGCGCAATCGAACAGAGTATTCGGGAAACCAGGCGAGCCGAGATCGGTGAGGAAATCGCCAACGAAGAGCAAAAACGAGGAGCCAAGACGGACGAGGAATATGCCGCCGACACCGCAGCCAAGCAAGCCGAACGCGACAGAGTACGGGAGGAACTGAAGCAGAAAGAAGCTGCTATTGAAGAGGAAAAGCGGCGTATCGCTAAGGAAGAGCGCCGCAGAGAAGAAAAGGAGCGTGAAAAGGCCGAACTCAAACGCCAAGAAGAAAGAGATGAGCGCCGAAGAAAGCGCGAGAAAGAGCGCGAAGAGAGAGAGCGACAGCGTGACTTGGAACGAGAGCAACGGCACAAGGAACGAGAGAAGCGAGAGAAGGAAGAAAGGGAGCGCGATCGTGACAGAGATCGTGACAGAGATAGAGATCGGGATAGAGACAGAGACAGAGACAGGGGCCGCGACCGTGATCGTGACCGTGACCGTGATCGCGATGGGTCTCGCAAGGAGAAGGTGGTTCTGTCTGAAGAGATGAAGGAGAAGATGTCCAAGGAGGATCACGAGCGACTGGAGCAGGAGGCTTTGGCCGATCTGTTGCGAGAAAGCAGCAAATCGACACGCACAAAGACCGAGATGGAGATTGACACTACCTTGGCCCCTCCTCCGAGGAAGATTGGCCCAGCTTCGGCCATTAACCCAATTCGAAGAGACTCCTCCAAGACCGCAGAGTCTAGAAAACCAAGCGAAAGGAGAGACTCTAAATCATCCATCGACCCAAAACTATCAGGAGCAAAGGACGAGCGCCCTTCTAGCAGAAGTGCCTCACGAACTCACGAGAAAGACAACGACAGGGATAGGGATCGAAGCCGCCCACGAGAGGCGGATGATCGACGCCGCCGTGATCATCGGTCGGACTCGCCAAGGCGCGATCGTAGTCGTTCCAAAGTTAGAGATAGAAGGGATAGAAGCCGTTCAAAGCTGCGGAGAGACAGGAGTCGGTCTCGGCGCCGAAGAGACGACAGACGTGAGCGAAGTCGCTCGAGGTTTAGGCGCGACCGATCTGTTGCTAGAAGCAGCTCACGGCGACGAGTTCGAAGCCGGTCACGCCCTAGATCTCCTAGGCGAGAGAGGAGCCGTTCCCGAATAAAGACTGAACGACGAGACCGTAGTAGGGATCGCAGCAGGGATAGAAGTAGGGACCGGAGGGAGCATTCACGCTCACATGCTACAAGAACCGACCGACGTGATAGAAGCCGCAGCGGTTCTCGTCTACGCACTGATCGACGCGATAGGAGCCGTTCCCGTGCTCGACGACAACGCAGCCGGTCAAGAGATAGTCGTCGCGGCGCAGCAGACTCCTACTACCCGGGCAGATCGGACGCACGCTCCCCCCGTCGCCGCAGCCGTGATCGATCCGGCGATAGAGACAAGGATCGAGACCGAAAGGACCGGGACCGAGAAAGAGACCGCGCCAGCGACCGACGAAGCCGCTCGCGGTCTCGACCAGGATCATCAGCCGTGCCGCACGGAGCTTCCAAGGACGAGCTCGAGGAGTGGAAACTCGAAGAGGTCAAGAAGCGGGAGAAGGAGGCCAAAGCATACCTGGCGGCTCAGAAGGACGCCAGGGAGAAGGGCCTGCCCATCCCCGGCGTGGACGACAAGAAGAACAGTGGTGAGAGAACACTTGCCGCGCGGCACAAGGGTGATGGACAAGCAGTTGACAGATATGCCCCTGGAGCCCGGGACGATCGACATAGGAGCAGATCGCGGAGCAACAGTCGGGATAGGACCCGGTACCGCGAGCGAGACAGAGACAGAGACAGAGATCGAGATCGGGACCGACGAGACCGCGATAGAGACCGTGACCGTGACCGCGATAGGGAACGTGAACGTGAACGAGAACGGGACAAGGACCGGAGAGACCGCAGCCGAGACAGAGACCGTGATCGTGACCGTGACCGAGATCGAGATCGAGACAGACGGACCAGACGAGACCGCAGCTTATCCCCCCGCAGAGAGAGACACCGAAGCCGGAGCCGCCGTCGCAGTAGGAGCCGATGAGGTCTTGAGAAGATGGGACAGCATTAGCATGCCATGTTTCTCCCCCTTTTTTCTTAGTTCTGTGTGCGCGCACGTTTTAATAGTTACAGTTTGGAAGCAACGGAAACGGTACTATTGCTTGGCTTCTTTTTAATGAAAGAGAGGAGACTTTATACCCTGGATAATGGAGGGAAGGGGGAGATACGAAAATATAGCCCGAGGGGGTGCTTTTTAGCTGAGCTTAGCAAAGAGAATTCGTTTAAGACTGGCAAAAAAGCCAAATAGCAATTATTAATGAAGACGTTGCTCGTTTGACATGCACGCGGTCTGGATGAATATGTCAAACTTGAATTAAAAGGGGTATTATCCTTATTTTTTTGTGGTTCGCTACGCCCATCATATACTCATCGCGTAGCAAATGCTAAAATCGTTTCGCTTTTATCTTCAACATCATTAAATATCAATCATTGACTTCCTTGACCTCCATGTCCGTGCTTTCCATGCCATGAAGGGCCGGCCAACATCCTCCTCCCCCTTTCGCTCATGGTCAACTCGAGCACCACGATTACGGCGACAAAGGAAGATATTCCAACTACAATGAGTCTTTTTGACCTCATTGCGCCACCATTCGCTGCAAAGAACTCGCTTGTCCAAGCAAGTGTCGCCGTTCCGAGGCTGACGAGTTGGTCGTAGCCGAGAGAGTAATAGGTGAGTCCACCAAGAGCAATCGTATAGCCCACGGTTTGGAGAAAGGTGATTTGGGTGGACCAGATGAGGACGGAAGCGACCACGAGCAGGATGCTTTTAAAGATGCCAGTAAGGGTCATGACTAGACCTGAGGTTTTGCCAATCTGCACAAGGACATTCCGTTAGCATTCAACAGTTATTGCCAAACGTCTGCATACGTATATGCAGAGGCGTCAAGGGGGCTAGCTTACCAAGAAAACGCTGGCAACGTTGAGAATAAAGGCAATAGAAGCGTTGAGGAACAGCATTCCAAAGCCAGCATGGACGGCGTGTTCCCATTGGAACTTGGGTATCTCACTGACGAGGGCAATGAGGAAGTTCATAACCGCACAGACAGGGGCGTAGTAGTAGAGACTGACAAGGGGGTCCATGTTGAGCCCTTCGCCGCTGAGCATGACTTGAATCATAACCACGCGAACGGCTTCAAAGCAAGTGCCTCCAATTTGGAAAAAGAAGCCAACCCATGAAAACTGAATCTCGCCAAAGCTGGACACGGCAACGCCAAAAACAATAACCAACACGTTGATGAACTTGGAGAGGTTCGGCTCGGCAACTCCCCAGGACCAAGACGCAAACAGCACAGCAACTGGCGAAGCTGCCTTGAGCATCTGAATAAAGGAGACGGAGAGGTAGAGGTAGACGACATTGGAGCAGATGAGAGAGCCAGAGTATAGTAGGCCGATGGGGAGAATGGTGCGAAGGTAGAGACGGCCGGAGATGGGAAAGTTGCGGCGGGAGTCAAGGAGTGTCGTCGTGCGAGCGAGGATCTGAGTTGCAATGGTGGCGTAGATGAGATGCCAGCAAGTAAGTAGAATGGCTATCAACAGCGGTCAGTACAAGAGTCTCTCGAATACAGAACCTCTTTGATTCTCTTCCCCAGAAAGCAATCCACGCGAGTTCGACTTACGGTATTCTGTAATTGCTCGTTAGCTTCTTTTATCTCAAAAAGACCAAACTGCGTCAACTATGGTGGATATTGGATACTTACTGAATCCAGCAGTGTCTATTAGCCACTTGTTGAAGATGATGGTGACATTCGAAAAGAACATCCAATTTCTACAGGCAAGTCAGCGTTCCCACTCGTAATATTCCCGCAACATCCGCAGCTCCCCTTAGGCACAGCATCCTCACAAGAGCGTTCTTCCTTACATTATGTGTGCCCAAACCGGAATCTGGAACTTGACAGAGGGCAAGACCTCCATCATGGGCAGCAAGCCGCCATTGCTATTTGAGACGGTCATGGTTGGCTTGGCACCGGCAATTGTAGTCCTTGTGCAGCTCGGCAGAGGTGACAGTTCCCTTGGCGTTCCCGCCCGGTCCCGTCAACACAAGAAAAGATGGAAGCGGAGATGTCGTGCGATGGCCGTTGTTAACAAAATTGATTGGCAGCGTTGCGCAGCGTCTGGAGCTGGGCCGCCAAGAAGTTACACGGCGCAACAAAGTCGGTCGGCGACGGTGTAAATCGAGCAAAAATAAGCCGCAACGGCGCGATTATCCGCCTATTCAATCCAATCCAAAATCGCAGCGAAATGCTCAGAATTGGCCTGGCCGTTTGTCGTCTTTCCTCGACTTCCTGTATCGTGCAGAGCTACCAGGGTGTGCGGTTTCGGTCAAGATCACCAATGCCAAGACAAGGCGCGGGCTAGGGAAAAAAAGAACGGGCGATCAAGAATTATCATGCAGCTTCGACTCGACCAAAAAGAACAGGCAAAAAAAATCCGCAGAGCTTAGAGAACGTCAAATCCAAATGCGCATTAAAAAGGCCAAAAAACGAAGTCGACGATGGTTCGCTCGTATCACCACTCGGAGCGCGACAAAGAAGAAAGGAAAGAAAAGGAATCTGGCAAAAATGCAAGGCTCCAAGGATGGGAAGCTCGGCAGCGCGAGGGAAGGGAAAGAGCACAGCACCGCACTTATGAAGAGCAAGAACGATGCTGACCAGTCCAGATCGGTCCAAGACGGCAAAAGTTAAGTCTGTACGAGTACTTCTGGACTCGTACTTTTGTACATAAGCCACCGGCAAGCACTGCTACCTTGCACCTACCGTGCTTGCCACTTCTGGTTGGCATGGAAGGAGCTTCCACGTCGCAGAGTCTGTTTGAAAGCCCCAGCTGGGGAATGCGCGGTTCTGTTTGGTAGGCGCAAGGCGTCCATGTGTCTGTATCCGGAGCACGCGCTACAGAGGTAGGTACGGCCAAAGTACCGTCAGTACTCTATACGAAGTACCGCTTGGCACTACGCGCACTGATAGAGGCGCAGAGGTACAAAGGAGCGAGTTAGCACGGCGGCAACCACGAGTTGCTCCAAGCGAGAAAAATCGATGATGCACATGTCTGGTGCCTCGTAAGGCAATAGCGTCAATAGTGGGATGGAGATTCCGGTGTTGGAATATTGACATTGATCAATTGAGAGTTCCATTGCATTGAATTACACCTGGCCACATTGGCAACTGCGTCCTGTATTCTGCCGGTACATTCACCCGTCCTCCGAACAAAGACGCTTTTGGTCGTATCAGTGCTTTTTTGCCTTTTGCCTCTTCATGTCCAATCGCATTTTGCCGACGCCCAAAAGACGAAAAAGACGAGCTCGAGTCGATCACCACCTGAAGCGAGCTGTCGTAGCCACGGCTCCCGTACCCTTTCCAAAGACGTCCGGAACCCGTCCGTGGCTGAACTTGTTTTAGCGGGCCTCTGCCTCAAACCATCTCCACTGCAGAGCTGCTTGCACCTCGTATCTACGGGCCACCAGAGCAGAGCCAACACCCGCCAATTTGATTGCTGTCTGGTATCGACTCCGTACTCGTCTGAGAGGGCATCACCGCTGATCGATGACAAACACGTGCACCGCGTCGCATCGCATCGCATCTCATCGCCCCTCAAGTACTACATTATCTATGCATCAGCACTTGTACTACTGGAGCATCTCCAAACCTCCAAACCTCCCCCAAACGAAACCCACCAGATCTTGTCCCATCCATCTCTCTCACGCTGCCTCATCTTATCTAGCCGCGTTTAGCTAGTCACGAATCAATCCATGGATCGCTAACAAATTGCCTTTTTTTCTCTTCTTTTTCCCTTACCTAGGCAATCTCTTGGCTCAAGCATTTCCTCCCCCTTGTTCCCGTACCTGATCCTACATCAAGCATATGGATTCGCCGGAAAGAAAAAAAGGGGTCCCATGAATGGATTGGTTCCCTTTCCCCTGGAGCCCTGCTCATGCTAACTAACATCAATCCATGCTAACAACCCCCTGGGATGCTCGCCTAAGCCGTCTTGGGCCCCCCTGAGTGAGCACTATTTCTGTACGGCACAGATGAAAGTTTTTTGCTCGCCCGCCAAGCTTTCTGCCAACAGCGGCCATACAGGTAGCATGACCGCTAAATCTGTACGGGAAGAAGCGCCAATGGTCCTTGGCGACGGGGCGCCGATTGGACCGAGATTCAAGGCGCCCCTGTCTAGCGTAGTGCTTGTTTCTCGCTCCCTGGCCGTGTCGGATCCTGGGCCTTTTCCAGCTTGGGTTATAATTCTGCGACCGGGGCCAGGCTAGAGTGCAGTAGTCTCTTGTCCGCGGAATCCAGACCACGATCCAACAATGGCAGAAGCAACAACAATCATTGCTAATACTACATCGTCAACTCAACTCTGTCTCTCTTCCCACGCTACCCGCACGTTTCTCGTGCGGTACAACAGTCTCGTCTCGGGACGACGCGTCCTGAGGCTTGACGACTATCACTTACACTACTGCTACTAGTACAATACAGAACTGGGTATCGTATGGATTCAATGGGCATCAAATTAGTCCTGCGTGGCTGTGTCGTCTCCTCTCGGCGCAACCCGTCTTTCAATCCTCCCGATCCATCCAATAAATCGCACCACGCGGCAATGGTTACAGGTGACGCAGAGTGAGGCGTGGCATGTAATACTCGTACAGTACATGGGTCATTTTGTTTCCATCGGACGCCGAAACACCCCGACTCTCTTTTCTCTCACCTACGAGTACATCTCTGTCTGGTTTACGCACTGAGAAACACTGTTATTCTTGCTCGTATGGCATCCACCGTGGCAAATTGGTATTCATTCTCTTGCCGGTTCATGGCGTAGCATCTACCGTTCAAATATCCCATTGAACCCGCTTTCCTCCATATAATTGACGCCAAAACCCAAGTCCCACTGATCCTGTTTTTGAATTCTCACCAACGCCGTCGCTATGCAGGTATATGATATGTAAGACGAAGAATAAAAAAATGAAGAGGGGGAAAAAAGCATGTCGCCTCAACAATGTTACGTTGAAGACGTCTTGTCTCCTTCTTCCAAAGCGTTTCCAGAGGTGGCCTTTGATTCAGCCTTCACGGTGTCTGCTACTACCTCTGACGGCGGTGTTGTCTCTTCTTTAACAGTTTTCGGGAGTAATACCGTTGTTACTGGGTTAACGGCGGCTCCATTCACCGCTTTGTTTTCTTCTTGCTTCGTCGCAGCGGCGTCTTGTGAGTCGGTGTTTGCAAACGCCGCGGCCCCGTTTTCCACTTCGGATTGTAGTATCATGGAGGGGTCGACGCACTCGTAGAATAGCATAAACACTCCGGGAGCCAAGCTCATCACTATCTCTTCGTTGACTTGTGACACGTTATGGTCGCTGAGTCTCCACCAAGATGCATCTCTGTCGATCTTGCTAGTAGTGCTTTTCTCTGTTGTCTTTTCTGCATTCGGGTCTGTTGGCTGCTTGTCGTCAACTTCCTCATGCGAAGCAGCTTCTTTGTCGATTGCATCGCCTGCATCATCGACACTTTCTGACCTGAGAGGCGGATATTTACGATAACAGATGTAGTGGCCGTTCTCATGTCGTCCGTAGTGTGTTACAGCTGCTCTCAGCTCGTAGATGGGCCCTGTCAACCTCGATTCTCCCAGATCACCCGCCACCATGGAGGACATGGGGTCCAAATGCCACTGCTCTTCGTCGTCTTTCTCATCTTTCTCATCTGTAGCCTTTTCCTTCACGGGCTTCGCTGGTTCTGCACTTCCCAAGCACCATGGTCCCAGATCCAGCGTCATCGGGAAGCTCACTGGTGCGGAGTTTTTAATCATGTTAAAGGTAGATGGGTCAAAGACGGATCGGTTGACGTGGATGGCCAGACTTTGTGGCGGTCGCGCAATCACCATTTGCTTCGTCTTGGTCACATTGACTCTGCTTTGCGCCGGGATTTTGCAGCGATCCCTGATCGTCTCTTCGTCAAAGTCGTCTTCCTCCAGAGCTGTTTGAACAGCTTCCAGTCTTCGCAGAGGTTCCCCCAATTGCTCTTTCGTAGAACCCCCCTCCTCCAACCTCTCCACGAGTTTGGTAAGGAGTCTCTGTGCTTTCAACAGGGTGCATTTCGGGCATTCGACTCCCTCGATTGCCTCAACCTTGCTGTAGGAGTCTAGTCGTTCATACAGGTCGTGATGGTTCTTGTCGAGTCCAAGGCTAAGAGTCAGGCAGTTGAACGGAATCATGGATAGCCCGTCCGAATGGCCGCATTGCACGCATGCCACCCTTTGAGCCAGAAGACCTTCCAACGGATTCCGCGCAATTCCTTTCGAGTCTGCTCTGGAGCTTGACGACTGACTTTGATAGCCGCTGTCGTCGCTATGCTCACTGGTAGACCGCTCGTCAGCATTGCTGTACTCGCCAGTCTCCAGTCCCATGAGCTTATCAGAAGACAGATTCTTGGCCACCAGCGCTGCTCCTTTTTCGATATCATCCAACACCTTGGAATAGTACTCTTGGGCATCTTGTTGCGTCCACGTATTCATAGATTTAAGCAAAGAAGGCGTCCAAAGTGTTTTCCCGTTATTCGAAACATCGTTCAGATCCGCAATGAGCATACGCAGCGTGTGTGCTACATTTTCATCAGCAGCACGGCCAGTCTCGTCCACACCCTTGAGACAAGCTGCGAGATAGTCGGGCATCGAGTGTAGTGAAGCCAGCCCCTGGAGAACACTGTTCTGGTAGCATGAGTTATCTCGATTTCCCAATCCCGCCGGCCGGTCCGATTCGATCTTCAGGCCCAGAACACTTCCCGTCATAGACAATGCTCTTGTTCTAGCACGAAGGACCGAGTTCATGACGCCATCCTGGCGATCCAAGCCCATCACCCTCCGCATGGCTCCATTCTTAGCAGCATAAGTGCTTTGATTTGTGGTATCGCGCATCGGTCGTGTCGCAGAAGAGTCCATCCAGTTGTCGATTGCGAAAAGCAGCGGCGAGGGGATTAGAAACACCAGCGCGTCCCATAGAAAACCGCCAACCAGCGCAAAGATGCCCTCAATCGATCCGTCAGGGCTGCAGAACTTGGCCAGCAAAGTTACCACGAGCGTTGCGACGGTAACGAGAACGGCGTAGTCGTTGATGCGATTCACGGCAGTCTCGCGCGCGTAAAATTGTCGACGGGCTGCGACCTGGTCGTCGTAAAACGTGTCGAACCCGCGCTGTCGCGAATTCATGCTGCAAGACCTTTTCCACCCCGGGGATCCACGCCCTTGTATTACCACAAGAATTAGGCTTTGGTGCAGCGGCGTCGGCTCGAGGACGATGCTTCCATGACCAGCAGGACGCGGCGCAAAGCGTTTGTATCGAGATCCGAGAGATTTGTGCGATGCGGCGATCGGAAACGCCTCGCTGAGAGAGCCGTCAAATCACGTAGCAGGACAGAGATGTAGGGGAAATAATGAGCGATAGCAAAGGAGCTTGCTGTAGAAGGATGGCGAAATATCGCTGATTTCAACTTTTTTTGGGAAGTTGTTTGATGTGGACTCGCCAGCGGGCAGATAGAGCCCCGGAAGTCGGATTATCTTCAACAGAATGTACAGCTAAGCTCATGCCGACTAAGCGCATTTTCACGTGGCTGAGAGGTACATATTTAAAGATGCATGAACCAAGCTTTGGAAAGGGCTGACAAAATACATCCTCACTTAACCTACATCCTCACTAGAGAAAATGGGCGGGAGAGAGCTTCTTAATAAGCGCGGTCTCAAACTATTAGCTGACGTCCTTTATTATTTTTAGAGATCGAAGAGCCTTGTACTCTAGAAGCTGGGTCGATTCACCCGCTTTAGGCCTCAGATGGGGTAAAAAAATGCTGTGAAGCACTATTCGTTTCCGTGGAGTCTCTGTTAGCCTTCTGCTGAGAAAGAGGATTGGTTGCCTTACTACCTACCCAGTAGGCTTCGATCGAGTCAGCCGCTCCAGGCCTCAGGAGAGGTGTAACATGCTGGGAAGGCCTTGGGGGAGGTTAAAAATGCTGTGAAATGAGTTTATGCTTGATAAGCGTCAAGTTCTTATCGTCAATGAATTGGAATTGAAAAAATACGGTGGTGCCTCCATGTATTGTCCAGGCCCTCTTTTCTAGCCGTCCCCAGCTTTTGGCACCAGCTGTAGCCACCACCCCATGCTAGCGATACCCGCGCTACAAGTACAGCTTGGTGCCGGGCTGATGGAAACATGGGCCGATTCTCACCATTTGTCCTCATTACATACTGAGCCATGTTATTCTTGCTGAAGGGCCGTACAATTAGGTTGGTTGCAGTAATTTCCTTTGCACTTGAGTAGTTCGTTCTTTGCTCATTTTGCTGTACCTGCAGCTCTGGCCTTGGCCGCCGCCTCAGCTTCATCCCTCGGCATGCCTCGGCTGCTCTCTCAAGGCCACGATTCTATGCGACAACCCTCGAGACTGGCCCTAAAGGACTCGTTTTCAAGAGCGATGACTCCGGATCCCCTATCAAAGCTGAATTGTAAGGACCTGATTTGTTTTACCACTGATGGCCACGCACAAAACAGAATCGCTAATCGTAGTTTCTAGGTCCAAAATATGGCTCCGGTATGTGCTCTCACATGCCACCAGTGACGGCATCAAGCGTGAAATGTAACACTAACCGACGAATCTCGTTCTGCAGCGACAATTGCCGTTGCGCCAAATGCGTAAACCAGGATACCCTACAGCGCAACTTTGATACCTTTGCCGTAAGTATTGGACAAAGCCATTATTGTTTACAGTGTCATTGAATGCTCATTTTTCTGTGCTTGCAGATACCTAAGGATGTTTCGCCTACAGAAATCTCGCCCAAGAGTGACGGCGTTGAAATACTATGTACTCACTATTCCACAATACTTTGCCTTCAACATTTATAGGATGAGATCTCGTTGACAATTCCTAGGGTCGGATTCTCATAGAAGCTACTACCCATGGTCTTGGCTCAACTTTACGGTTCAGGATACGCATAATAAGAAGCCCACAATTCAAGAGTAAGTAAGGACAAGTGAGCTTGTAAACGATGTAATCTAATATTGTTCCAGCGAGAGAAGGTTATGGGGCGCAACTGTATCCTCAGCTCCTCCAGAAGTGGATTTTGAGAATGTCATGAACAGCACCTCTCCAAAGGGAATGGCTGAACTGACGGGAAAGATTGTGCGTACTTGTTCTCTTACGTGATTTATCAACACTTACCATGAGTAGCGTCAATATGGGTTTTGCTTTGTTACCAACTCGCCCAAAACTCCAGAGGATACGGAGAAGCTCTTGGAAACAATTGGACCGATTCGAAATACCCATTACGGAGGCTTTTACGACTTCATCCCAGACCTTGCCCTCGCCGACACAGCTTACACTAACCTAGCTCTCCCAGCTCATACAGACACGACTTATTTTACCGAGCCCGCAGGTTTGCAAGCATTTCACCTGCTATCTCATACACCACCTACAAATAAGCCCGCTGATGAGGTGTTGGGTGGACAGTCGCTGCTTGTAGATGGATTCCACGCCGCGGAAACACTTAGAAAGGAATCACCAGGAGATTTCGAGATACTGCGCAAAGTCAAGCTCCCGTGGCATGCTAGCGGCAACCAAGGCGTTGCAATTGCGCCGGATATGGCATATCCCGTGATTGAAGCTACTGGCGAGAAGTTGCATAGGATCAGGTGGAACAATGATGACCGAGGGGTAGTCCCTGTGGACATCGACGTTGATGCGTGGTACCAGGCGGCACGAAAATGGGATGAGATACTGAAGCGTAAAGAAAGCGAATATTGGTTTCAGCTTGCACCTGGTCGAGTTTTGGGTAAGTGGCTGCATTGAGCGAGATTGATTGTATATCTTGTCGTCGTACTGACTCATACAAGTCTTTGATAACTGGCGAGTACTTCATGGGAGAAGCGCATTTGAGGGACTGCGGCGCATCTGTGGTGCCTATAGTAAGTCATTCAGCTACCAATGTTTTATCTTGCTCACGGAAACTTTATAATCGCGAACTCGAAAAGACTAATAGTATGCAATAGTCAGCCGCGATGACTTTATCTCCCGTTGGAAAATGACCAACTTTCCCCGCGAGGAAGTGATTGCATCGAACATGCAACTACGATAAGGATTCGTACATGGAAAGATGGTAGGTACTATAGGATATGCTCCGTATATTCCGTACATATTGTAGTCTATAAATGAACAATGTCAATGATAAAAACACAAAGCTGTGAAGGGAGCTGTTGTTGCGGTATAGTCACTTTGGGTGATTCCGCTCGTGATTTCGGCTTTTGGTTCCGGCTCTCAATAGCCGTCCATACAACACATCACCCAATCACGGCAAGCATCTCGATCAATTGAACAGCGTATCTTATCAATTCCCCAAGCCACAATATTCGAGCTCCAAACACACGACCAAAAGACGCATCCAAAAACCCCCACTGCCTATGACGTGGGATCTTCAGGCGCAACTCCCAGACTCAGCCATAGTCCGACTTCGCAAAAGGACATGGATCCGCTAGGAGCATTTTTTAGCTGGCTGGGCTGGCGCTGGGCTTGTTTAGCTGCCCAACAAGCGGCTGGCGGAATGTCCCAAAGAGTTTCAGTTGCTTGGCGGGGGGAAACATGGAAGTTTATCATTTGATCCATTGTCTGTACTCGTACGTGGGATGGATGGCAATTTGAGGGGTCCTGAAGATCTCGGACAGCGCTCAGGCACACACAGACAACGGACGAAGAAGCAGAGCACGTGGGCTGCTGTCGACATGGGATGGCAAGCTGCCAATCAATTGAAACGGTGACATTCCGACACATGCACGCTTGTGAGCTGGCACCCCAAGGACAAGTACGAGTACTGGCAATAATTCGACATTGGACGTGGGGTCGGACGCCAGGCCGTTTACAACGGAGAAAACCCCACATGGGCTGGAGTGACGAGGTCAAGCATATCAGAAATAACGAGTCGACATTGGAGCGCGTCAACGCGGACAAATGGTGGTAAATGTCGCACCGCCGGGCCCGCCTTGGATTGGATTCGTCTTGTGGACGGAGTATTTACGGCGGAAAGAAAGCGGTGACATGTTGTTTTGTTCTGTGTACGAGTATAAAGAGGTGCGGCATGGCCACATCTGCGGCTCTCCCCGCAGCATTTCGTGATAGTGTCACTTTTGGCCAGCAGTCGTGATCTTGATACCCTTCTTTTATTGATTGATTTACTTATTTATACCTGTCTATCATAATCGACATCTTTCCCGTTATATACCATAACCTACCGCCAACATGGTCCAAACAACAAACGGCACCTTTCCCCACGACAACTCGGCCGTCCCCAACGTCGACCGAGTGCTGCCCCTCTTTTCTCTCAAGGGCAGAACCGCAATCGTCTCGGGCGCTGGAGCTGGCATCGGCCTGGCTGTTGCCGAGGCGTTTGCAGAGGCTGGCGCCAATGTGGCCATCTGGTACAACAGCAACAAGCAAGCCGTGACTTCGGCCGAGAACATTGCCAAGACTTACGGCGTCAAGAGTGAGTGGGATAATTAATTTCGAGCTTGTTCTTGGAGAATGTCGGTTGTTTGCTAACGCTCTGAATCACACCCCGCGCAGGCAAGGCGTACCAGGTCAACGTTACTTCGGCCGAGGATGTCGACAAGGCCATCACCGAGATCGTCAAGGAGTTCAACGGCCGTCTCGACATTTTCGTCGCCAACTCTGGCATCCCGTGGACCGAGGGCGCCTTCATCGACGGCTCTGTTGAAACGGCCCGCAACGTCATGGCCATCAACGTGGACGGCGTCATGTGGTGTGCCAAGAGCGCTGGTGCTCATTTCCGCCGCCAGAAGGAGCAGGGCACGACGATTGACGGCAAGCCTCTGGAGAACTTCATTGCCGGAAGCTTCATCGCGACGGCATCCATGAGCGGCAGCATCGTCAACATTCCGCAGCTGCAGGCTGTGTACAACAGCTCCAAGGCTGCCGTGATTCACTTTTGTAAGTGGTCAGGCTTGGGTTTGATGATGGCGAAGACTGACACGAGTACTTCATTTAGGCAAGAGTTTGGCGGTTGAGTGGACTGGATTTGCTCGAGTCAACACCGTATCCCCCGGATACATTCTTACTGAAATCTCCACCTTCTGCTCGCCTGAGACCAAGAATATTTGGAAGGGCAAGATTGTCATGGGGTAAGTTGAGAGTGGCCGTTCTTGTGCAAAATGTCCAATTGCTAATATCCGCATCTCTATAGTCGCGAGGGTCAGACCGGCGAGCTCAAGGGCGCATACCTTTACCTGGCGAGCGATGCGAGCTCTTACACCACGGGCTTAGATATGATTGTGGATGGCGGTTACAGCCTGCCATGAAGAGCTGTATGGTGGCCAAAGACGAATAAAATACACACAAAATTAAAAGGACACGAACGGAATGACAGAACATACAATAGAAGATGCATGTATATGTATTTGCTGCTTATGATTAGCGTCTCGAAAAGCAAAACGGTTAGGGTATGAATATTATTTTATAAATCCCAACATAGATGCACAAATCTCAACGATTCTCATTAAAAGGTGCATTGTTTTGGCTTGTTCGCGTGTCATCAAACGCCCCATAGAGTGCTTGATACCTCGTGTGTACAGCAATCTCATGGAGCTTCTGTACTTCTACATCCCACACTCCAAGCAATCTTCATGTCCTATTTCGGGAACAAAGAAGCTTACGTCATCATTTTACCCCGAACGGCAAACCGTCTTCAGGGTCTGGCGGCGGAATTGGGGCGGGGCTCCAGCGGGAACAGGGACCAAGCGCTGTGCTCCGTTGTCCGGTGTCCTGCGAGGTACACGCTGGTACTTGCTTTGTCTTACCGTGAGGAGGCATAACAAAGGAGGGGCAGCCAGTCTGGCTAATGAACAGCTTTGTCTCATCTCGGAGCTGCTCGCCGTCGGGGAGATGCTGCTCTTTGCAATACTTGACTAAACTGATCAATTCTTATGGAATAGTTACTAGCTAGAAGACCACTGACAAAATACCACCAGACTCGGATGTGGTATGGGGGATCGGGGTGATGTCAATGACTCTCGGAGGCCCCCCCGCCCCTTTATTTTACTGCTGGTGGCGCCGCCAGAAAAAACATCCATCCAGACCAATGCTGCTACTGGAATTAGTAGTACCTTGGATACTAATCAGAGTCTCAAGTACATGTGCCTAACAGACAGATGTCTCATAAACATTAAAAATGTAGCAAAATGTAATGGAAGCAACATCTGCATCAGCCGCACCAACTCCTTTGTTGGTGGTACTCGACTCGTTGCAATATGCTTAAAAATCCATCGTGATTGGGCATAACCTCCTGTCCCGCTTTGCCCAAGGTAAGGTACCCAAGGCTACTTAGGTTGCCTCTGGTCGCGGTCCAAGGAGACAGGACACAGCAGGCAGTTTTAGCGCTGCCAGACGCCTACAGGCAGCCTCTAGTCCCTAGCAGCCGGCTCCAGCCTTTTTGCCCCATGGCCAGCTCCCCAACTTCTTCTCCTGTCAGCCTATCTCGCCTTTGCCTCGCCAGCGCACGGTTTTGGTCTTGGGCATAGCTATACGGGACTCCGTGACCACGCCAAACGTCTGTCGTCTGTCCTTCTGCCACGAGCCTTGTCTCGCCCCCAGCTTGAGCTTTTGAACCAGCAGCTGCAGGCCTGTTGCTTGTCCCCCTCACCGCTACCCGCCACGCTCCCGCCGCTCCAGGGCCTTTGCGACCTCTTGGACCCTCGCCGAGCAGAGCCTCAGAAGCCTCTTCTTTTCTCAAATATCCCCAAGTACAGCATCTTCTGTACTTTCTCGAGCCTCTTGGTTTTTATTCAGCTCTTCAACACTCTAGTCGCCCGCCATGGACACCGAAGGCGACCACGCCGATCAGGCGCCTCGACGGACCGCCCAAGTCGACAATGCCATTCGCGCAATTCAGGAGAAGAAGCCACTGCCCGAGATCGACTTCACCATCCATATGATGGAGGATGGCACTCAAGTGAGCACGCTCGAGCGAGTGTGCAAAGGTACGTCTGTTCTGCAGCCCATGTTCTATCGTCGCCGTCTCCCTCTCAACTACCCCGCCATTGTTGTTGATAAGGGGAGGCTGCCGTCGGGATTCAGCACCGCATCACGCACAATGTCTCAAATGGTATCGCTAACGCTCGTGGCACTGCCCCTCTACAGATGTCCAGGCGCCGGCCATGTTCAAGCCCACGGATGAGCAGTTTTTCGAAGACGACACCCATGAAAAGCCCGACATCAACTTCCTCAAGCAGCACTTCTATCGCGAAGGCCGACTCACCGAGGAGCAGGCGCTGTGGATCATCAGAAAGGGTACCGAGCTGCTGCGTGCCGAGCCCAATCTCCTCGAGATGGACGCCCCCATCACCGTCTGCGGTGATGTCCACGGCCAGTACTACGATTTAATGAAGCTGTTCGAGGTCGGAGGCGACCCTGCTGAGACGCGATACCTCTTCCTTGGCGACTACGTCGACCGAGGATACTTCAGTATCGAATGTGTTCTCTACCTGTGGTCCCTCAAGATCCACTACCCCAAGACATTGTGGCTTCTGCGAGGCAACCACGAGTGTCGCCATCTGACTGACTACTTCACCTTCAAGCTCGAGTGTAAGCACAAGTATTCAGAGGCCATCTACGAAGCCTGCATGGAATCATTCTGCTGCCTTCCCCTGGCCGCCGTCATGAACAAGCAGTTCTTGTGTATCCACGGTGGTTTGAGCCCCGAGCTGCACACGCTCGACGACCTGAGAAGCGTAAGACATTCCAACGCTTGGGATTAATGCACCTGAACACGAAGCTAACATATGACAATGTAGATTGATCGATTCAGAGAGCCCCCGACTCAGGGTCTCATGTGCGACATTCTGTGGGCCGATCCGCTCGAGGACTTTGGACAGGAAAAGTCAAGCGATTTCTTTTTGCATAACCACGTGCGAGGATGCTCGTACTTCTTCTCATATCACGCTGCCTGTGCATTCCTAGAGAAGAACAACTTGCTCTCTGTCATCCGTGCACACGAAGCCCAGGATGCCGGTTACAGAATGTACCGCAAGACGCGGACGACCGGCTTCCCCAGTGTGATGACCATCTTCTCGGCACCAAACTACCTCGATGTCTACAATAACAAAGCAGCCGTGCTCAAGTACGAAAACAATGTTATGAATATTCGACAGTTCAACTGCACGCCTCATCCATACTGGCTGCCCAACTTCATGGACGTCTTCACCTGGTCGCTACCATTTGTGGGCGAAAAGATCACGGATATGCTCATTGCCATTCTGAGCACGTGCTCGGAGGAGGAACTCAAGGAAGAGACGCCATCCTCACATTCCCCTGGCCCCAGTTCGCCATCTCTTCCTGGTAGCCTGGAGGATCCCAACTCAATTGAGTTCAAGCGCAGGGCGATCAAGAACAAGATTCTGGCCATTGGTCGCATGTCGCGTGTCTTCCAGGTTCTGCGTGAAGAGTCTGAGCGCGTGACGGAGTTGAAGACTGTCTCCGGTGGAAGGCTTCCCGCTGGTACTCTGATGCTCGGTGCCGAAGGTATCAAGAATGCGATTAGCTCATTTGAGGATGCCAGAAAGGTCGACTTGCAGAACGAGCATCTGCCCCCGACTCATGACGAAGTGGTGAAGCACCAAGAGGAGGAGAGAGCGATTGCCTTGCAAAAGGCAGCAGAAGAGGCGGACAATGACAAGAAGCTGCACCAGCTGTCCCGGAGACTCAGCACGTAAGTAGCGTCATTCTAAGAGCAAGCTGTGTTTTCTGTGTGAATTGGAACTAACGAAACTGAATGCTTAGGGACCGCAAGAACCGATCATGAGAGAATTGGGGATTTCAGCAAACTTTTGCAGCGACAATAGGCTTTAGAAAATTTTGGGATACGGTCTGGCAATGCAAGCTCCAATGTCAAGGAGCTGATGACTTGATGCTTCATGTTACCCATATTATCAACCTCGTCTTTTTCCTTTTTTTGAAATTTATATGATGAATCACAAGGCTTTGGCTAGAGCAAAAAAGAGTCAAGGGCTGGGTTTGGCGATGGGAGGTTTTAGTTGTAGGATCGGAGAGGGCGGTGAAAGCGAATGGCCTCGAACATTTCGATTGCGCATGCCTTTGGGTTCTTTCGCTTCAAGTGTTGTATAGGCGTAGCAACGACGTGCCTGTTGATCCAAACTGCTGTTGCGTGGGGATGTTGAGAATCTCATGCCATGCCATGCTCCAGTCGTTCTCCGGTTATGCTCGTCTGCCAACCTACCTATCTTAATTTAGTATTCCAACGACGTACAGACATATATATGATACTTATTACTTGACGACTGGCCCTGCTCAAAGCGGCATCTTGAAGCCAAGCTTCCAAGCCCTGGACTTTTGTGTGTAATAGCGCGGGTAGCGCAGATTCAAGCTGGGGGCCCACTGTCACGCGAGCCTTAATAAATGGAGCCATTGGAGGTTAAATTCACGGTTTTATATTGAGGTTACATTGCGGCTGAAGAAAAGTGTCGAGGGAAAACAGGGTCAGCATCCCGCGATAATCTCAATTCTGGGCTAGGTGGGAATCCTTCGAATCTTTGAGTCTATCGGGAGACGGATAATTCTTACTTTCCCATTCCCCCCTTTCTTACCTTTCATGTGACCTTGTGATTAAACCGTAAAATGTTTGCTTTCTTTTAGCAGTTAAATTTGTTCTGATAGCTGTAGTTGTAGAATAATCAAGTGGTGTTGTAATACAATGATGATGGGCTGAGATTTTAAATTTAGACTTAAAAAAGCCACTCTTCGCTAGGGCAAGGGGCACCAAAAGATGCATCTGAATGTAATCGGCAAAGGAGCATGCGACTTCAAACAAGCACGTTCAATTAAAGAAACAAAATGAGTCAGCCAGAGTACAATAAATATAGATGATCTGCATCCTGTGTCTCGTCCCGTCTCTCGTCTCGTGCGGGCGATATTTCCTCCGTCTTACGCCCTCAACCACGACCAAGGAGGGAAACGTCTGCGAAAGGGAGCAGCGCACAAGCTGGTGCGAGGTACAGGAGCCTTATTTGGGCAAAGTCAAGTCGGAGGATGAGTCTTTGACAGGATCCATGCATATACATGAACAAGGGGGAGTCGTTGGTGGTGATGGCTAGCTGAACACACTCGGGCCTATTGGGTTCAATGCTTCATCTCGAGGCCTTGCGGGTTGGGGGAAATGATGTGCAGAGCTAGTCGTGGATGGATCGGTTCGAGCCTTGCGGACTCTAGCCGAGGCCAGCGATGAGGCTCTTGTGATTTGATTTGCCTTGTACTATAAACTACGGGCGAGGTCCCAGGACTAGTCTTGTGGATTTTCAGAGTTCAAAGGCGGACGATTTAGCCTGTCCGTTCGTGTATTTCGCTTCTTGGCTGTTTAGTTTTGTTGATCTTTTTTTGTTTCCCATCTCGACATACGCAGTTTATTACTATGGAGCCGACGACAAAAGATGACCCGAATGGGCAGCGCCAGCATGAAGACCCAGCCCAGGAGCAGCAAGACCAGGAGGTCGTACATAAACAAGAGCCACCAAAGCAACCGCTGGCAGAAGACGAAAACCAGCTGCTCCATCCAGATATCAACCGAGCTACGAGTCCATCGTCCACCATCAGCTCAGGTTACGGACCAACCCTTGGCATGTATCCGGCTCACGACGAGGGATTGCCTGAGGTTGTTCCAGACTCGAGCCCCCAGGCAATGTCACGCCTCGAAGCCGAGTACAAGCGCAAGTATCTCGAGGGCGATGCGCCGCAGACGGTGATTCCAAAAGACGTGGACACGAACAAGATTGCCATTATGGGAGGAGAGGAGCAGTCTTCGGTGACGCCAGATGGGATGTCGGGAGATGTTGAGGGAGCACATACGGGGAGAAAAGGGGGGAAGAGAATCTGCGGACTGCCACGGAGGACGCTGTGGATTCTTGTGATTGTTGCTGTGGTTGTGCTCGCTGCGGCGATAGGGGGTGGAGTTGGAGGAGGACTGGCGGCGAAGAACTCCAAGAATGAAGTTCCTTCAGATGCTGCTTCGACAACATCATCTAGGTAAGAAGAAGAGAGAGAACGAAAGAGAAAGAGTACGACAGAAATAAGATGAAGAATTGGCTGACCTTGTCAACAGCACACCATCGTCGACTTCAACAAGCTCAACTACATCCACAAGAACAAGCACAACCACATCCTCATCACCAACCCCATCCTTCCTCAATAACCAGACAACCTCCGGCAACACATTCGCCTTTCAGGGCTTTTCCAACGACACTTTCCTCGGCAAGGCCAGCATCATCATCGACGACGAGGGCGGCACGGATCTCGGCTTCGAAGCACACAGCTACGTCTGGCTCCCGTCGGTGACGGACTGCTGCATCACGTTCTGCACGAATGCTACTAGCAAGGGCATGGTTGGGTGGTTGTGCAGTCAGCGGAAGCAGCCCAAGTCGTCGGATCCGTTTAAGCGGGTATATGTGTGGTGTCATCAGAAGCATGAGAAGGCAAATGCTATCTGTATAGGTGAGTTTTGAGATGAGATTATAGTGCTGATGGATTTGTACTGACTGAGAGTGTTGTAGATCCTAAAACTTAAGATGGCTGCAACCTCCTTTTTTATCTGTTTTATCCGATTCGCTGTTTATAATGATTTTTCTTTTATCCTTGAATAACGATGAAATTTTGTTGCGACATTGTTGGAAGCGGGAGGCGGTTTTGTGATATTGTTCGTGGAAGGTTAATAATAGTCTGAGACGTCTTTATTTTGTTTTACATGTTTATAAATTCCAATACCAGAACGCAAAGATAGAAGAGTCACGATGTAATTGAGTGCCAGCATGCGAATGAAACAGAATTCCGTATCAAGAAAAAAGGGTATCAATCTCGCAATCATTGAAACAGCAAACGAAACAAAACGAAGCGCAATTGATATCTTATCTCGAATGTCCAATAAGATATCTTCTCACAGCCAGAACAGACTATAGTCTTGTACTATTCGACTCTGCGGGAATGAGATCTCCGAAGCTCATAATGGCGCCGTGAAAGTGTACATTACATTCCAATCGTTATTGATCGAATCGCTTAAGATGTCGATGCTACCAGATCCCTAGCTACAATTCCAAAAGTCGTGATGTTGTTCGACGTCCATTCCATACGCGTATTCTGATCGTAAACCCTAGGATCGGTGGGGTCATAAATCAGCTTGCAATAGCTATAAGGATATCACGTACGGAGCAGCTGTTCATAGGGTTGTTGGCAACAGTGAATTTACACAATAGATTAGAAAACCTGGCTGTTTAGACCCAACGTGGTATAAAACTTGAGTTTATTATTGAATGCCGTGTATCAATTCCACTTGTAACATGCTCTTGGATGGTGCCAGGGTCTTCTATGATGTGAGGCTATCATAGACTTTCTTGGCCAATAAAGATAAAAGCTGGTAGCCTTTCCGAGAACGAACCCGGCCTAGCTTTACTACTTCAATGCATTATAAAGGAGAGGAGACTTATAACATCAGAAATTCGGCACAAGTGTTGCAGACACCAATTGAGAGAAGGCACCAACCTACAAAGCTAAGATACGGAAGGGTTCGTCTCATGCCAATATGCAAATGTATTCGGCAGTCTTTGTGCTCAGACTCGAATCAACGCACAGACGGGGTGTGAAAGTGCCCATGCGTATATGGAATATGGAGCAGTGTTTTGGCTTTTGGCGAAACGGGGCTGCTCTTCAACGGGCTTTCTTGTTCCATCTGACGCCCAAAAACCACTTACACGTAGGTACGCGTTCGTCATTATGGTACTGAGGTAAATACCTGGGTAGTAGATCTATACTAAGTAGTTGTACTTCTTGTGAAAATTACAAGATATAAATTTTCAAGGAAATGTTGACAACATTAATTCCTATAAACAAAGATGAGTAATAATACGTCGTATTTCGAATGAGGCTTTGCAAACACCCTCCTGCCATGAAACAACGGCAGACCGTGCCTTCTACAAATGCACAAAAGCCAAGCCGATCAAAAAGGCAAGTCCAAATCAAGCAGCCAATAGAAAGGTCCTTTCCCTCTCGCTCTACTCCGTATACGGGTCGCGTCGCTCCTTCAACCCCCTTGACAAGGAAAGAGCGGTACTTCATGTTCGTACCTGTACGGAACGTCCCTTGATGTCTATCTCAACTCCCGTCTTTTGCCCATCTTCATCTTCTTTGCAAAATAACGTTCAGATGATCGCCAGCCATGATCTGCATAGCCTCATCCCGCCTGAACCACAGCCTGACACCGTTCCACAGCCACCAGCCTGAATTTGACGCCAGCCTGATCCCGAAAGAAACACGAAGCAGATGCAGATGCAGATGCACAGACACAGGCACACGCTCACCACGTCTGAAGCGCCCACCTCGACCGTTGATGTGTCTCTGATCGCCACCTCAGCTCTGCAGCCAATTTTAGGGGCGGCGCTTCGTATTCAAGCATTGAACTGAGGCCTCGCCCGTTAGCGCATCGCCGTAGCAATTTGCAACGCCAGACCCTTAGGGCTCTTGATTCAGAGACGTTGAATGTTCCCGAAACTGGCACTAGCCGCTGATGCACAGCCTCACCCCGGGCTGTATCCACCTCATCTATGTCGGTCGTCCAGTGGTTTGAGAGAGACGCGGACGCCAATCCGCTGCGAAAACCAGCGGGCCCAGGGGCTGCGCTCTTGGCTTGAAACCAGCAAAACTTTGGCATCGTCGACAGCGCCGGTGCGCTTGTACACACTCCGTGGACCCTTTGGAAACGGCCGTGTTGTTTGTCTTTTCGATGCTCCAAGTACCTCAGCTCGACATTCCTGTAGCCAGACATTCGCTCGCACAAATGGCTAGGCGAAGATGTTGACAAAGGGAATCATGGTACTACTACTGGCACACGAGCTGCAATCACCCTTGAGGCGAAGCACGACACTATTTGACTTGGCTTGGCGATTGCTCATCACCGAGTATACTTGATACGGAGTATTGCTACCTTGGTGGCATTGCACTGGCGAATCCCCCCTTGGAAAATATGCGCATTGCCGGCCACGTCCACTGCCGGAATTTCGGCTCCGTAGCAATTACGCAGCACTGCCGCTGCGGCCGAGTTCATGTACGAGGGCTTCATGTATCCGGTCTTCTTCTTCTTTTTCTTCGCCCTCTCATTATGATGCTTCATACCGCCAGAGGGGCTATGGCATATACGAAGTACTGTGCATACAAGCAAAGGATTCCGTGCCAATGGTCAAGGCCAGAGATCATCCATCCTCCACACTAGGATGGAGACGTACCACCTCCGTGAGGCGTTTCAGGCCGTTTGTCCCAAGCAGCTCAGACTCATGGGGGTCGAAACCTGGAGTGCCGGGGGGCGCGGCAACTAGCAGGTTCCGTGAAATTGCACATGCGGCCAACCATGTCTCCCCATGCACCCGTATACTGCTGATACACTTACACCCTTTCCAAGGCCTACCTTGCTAAAATGAAAATGACGCGCCTTAACTCTTGTGTCCATCCGTATTGTCATTTTCCCCCCTACCACTATTTTTTCGCGTACCGATTTGCATGCTCTCTCGCCGCACACTCTCTTCTCTCTTCATTTTCAATCTCTAATCATCGAGCCTCATCAGGCCCGTATGTAAGCAGTGGAGCGACTACTCTCGTTTGACGCGCGGCGGAGATCTCCTTGACCACTCACTTCTTTTCCTGTTCTCTTATCCCATCTTTTGCCATTGCATGTAGCATTGTCCTCAGCAACAGCCGCTCGTTTCTACAATCGCATCTCTCTTGCTCTCGTTCTTTGACCCCTTCGACGTACCGAGCATTCCACTTTGCGATACCCCCGGTGGAAGCGGATCGCATCTCGACATCCTCTTGCGAACTCTCGAATTGCGCCGCCTTGCTTCCTCGTTGGACAGACTGGATCTGGACGACTATTTCCGTTTCATCAAAATAAGATATAGATATCTCTTCGACACAACTAGAATATTTCGACCTTTAGACGGCTAGAAGCCATGAAGTCTCCTTGGGCGGCTGCGACAGCGGCCCTGTGCCTGCTGGGTCAGGGAGCTGATGCCATTACTTTGACCGTGACCGACAGCAGTAAGATAATCAAGGCTCCGTAAACGCAACGAGACAGGCATTGCTCACCAATTTTCTTCAGCTTCCGTCTTAAACGCCGCGGGTACCGTTGCATATGGATTAATGAAATATTACACGGGAAACAACACTGGCGATAACCCCGGAAACTTGCCAGACCCATACTATTGTCAGGAACCCTTTTTTACTTTTTACGGCCAGTCGTCCACTGTTCAAGCATGGATACTAACTTTGAACAATAGGGTGGGAGGCCGGTGCGATGTTCGGAACCATGATTGATTACTGGCGCATGACAAAAGATTCGTCGTACAACACTGCCACTATGCAAGCTATGCTCTGGCAGGCCGGAACTGATGGCGCCTTTCTGCCTACGAATCAGTCGCTGACTGAAGGAAACGACGATCAAGGCTTCTGGGCCATGGCCGCCATGTCCGCCGCCGAAGATGTCTTCCCCAACCCGCCATCCGATCAACCACAATGGCTGGCCATGGCGCAGGCCGTCTTCAACCAGTATGTCGGTCGATGGGATGAGCACTGTGGTGGTGGTCTCCGTTGGCAGATTTTCTCATGGAACAAGGGTTACGATTACAAAAACTCCGTCGCCAACGGCTGTTTCTTCAACGTTGCCGCTCGATTGGCCCGATACACCGGTAACCAGACATATGCTGACTGGGCCCTCAAGGTCTGGCAGTGGGAGAAGACGATTGGTCTCATTGGTCCCCAGTACCAGATTTATGACGGTCTGAGTATCGACAGCAACAACACATGCGGTCAGATGGACCAGAACCAGTGGTCCTATAACGCGGGTATCTACATGCACGGCGCCGCCGCCATGTACAACTTTACCAACAACGCCACCTGGAAGGCCAATCTGGACGGCATCATCACCCAGACAGTTAGCAAGTTTGTCCAAAACGGCATCATTTTCGAGCAGTTTTGCGAGCCTCGAGGCTTCTGCTCTGTCGACCAGAGTACCTTCAAGGGCTATTTGGTCCGCTATATGGCCTCTACTATGCAGCTCGCCCCGCATACTATTCAGACTCTTATGCCCCTGATCACCAACTCTGCTTCAGCCGCAGCGTCCATTTGCACAGGGCCGGCCTCGGCCGCATTCAAGGGAATCGACGGCACGGGATGTGGTTTCGCGTGGCTTCCCAAGGGTACATACGACGGCAAAAATGGTGTTGGATCACAAATGAACGCTCTGGATGCCATTATGTATACTCAAGTTCTTAAGGCCCCTGCGCCAGCCACAGCTAAGAAGGGCGGTACTTCGAAGGGTGACCCCGGCGCTGGTATGGGTAACATTGATCCTGCAGGCGACATTGACAAGGTTACGAAGCCTACCACCGGTGGAAAGGTTGGAGCAGCAATCCTCACTCTCCTGCTGCTTCTTAGCGTCCTGGGCGGCAGCGCAGTGCTTCTGTTGTGATGAAGATATAGAATACGCAAATATGCCCCAAGAAGGGAATGGGATTTTGGATTTGTTTCTCTACATACACATGTGTTACACAACGCATGCTCTTTTTTGTTTATACAAGTCCGAGAATTTAGAGCGTAGGATGGATGCTCTTTGTGGCTGGCGTTTGGGAGTGGCCTTGGATATATATATTTCTTGATCCCCTTTTTTTGTCGTGCGAACAGGTACATTTCACGACACTTTGGAATGCGGGTATCATCACTTATCGTCGTCATCGTTACCTAGTATTCATTTGTAGCAGTTTGGAAGTACTACTTAGATGGGCGGAAGCCTGATATCAGAATTGCACACGACATTATGACCAAAGGACCCTGATTGGCCGTTGTTATATGATGCAGGACATGAAATGCTGGATGGCCAAATTCCTTGTCTTTTGGCCACGAGATGTTATGGCCTGGGTGATTGGCTGCCGAGACAAAGACGCCAATGCAACTCTACAGACAGACAAATTCAATGGTAGCTGCAACTGTGAAGCTGCTATCCTGGAGGCGGCGACGGGGCTTGGAATTGAGGTCGTCTTTTAAGTGCACAAGCCCTGTTGGGACGGCCCGCAGCCGTCAATGCCAATGCCAATCAATGGATTTCTGATTCTCCATCGAAATTCGCCCAATTCCCCGCTGATGACCGTGCATTACACAGAGACACGGTGCTCGTACTGCTACCAACGCTCACGGCTGCATTCACACCGTGAAAACATGTAGTAGAGACTTGTACTCGATTTGTTGAGCTCGCCGGCAACTGTCAACCCCGCTGAAATGCCAATATCGAGCTTCCCCGCCCTTTTTTTCTTTATCAGCCCGCCGGTGTCATCACTCTACGTCACTGATAATCAGGCCACTCTTATATAGCATTCTGTACCTAATTCTTTTGGATTCAATATATTGCATAGAGCATCTCTTTCCTTCATCATTTTCCTCCTTCATGATCTGTCTCATCTCGGAGTGATCAACGCCATTTTGTCTTTGAATTTACAGCTGCAGTTCCCTCTACATCGCCCATAATGTCTACAAAGCACTTCATCAATGACCCGACTCATCTGGTCAACACTGCGCTTCACAGCCTGACCCTCACCAATCCCAACGTTGCCCTCGACTCAGATAACAAAATCATCTATCGCCGGCCATCCGATGCTCCTCAGCAAGTCTCAATCATCTCGGGCGGAGGGTCTGGCCATGAGCCCTCGTTCGCCGCCATGGTTGGCCCGGGCATGCTTTCAGCTGCCGTTGCGGGTACAATCTTTGCCAGTCCCTCGGCTGAGCAGGTCAGGAACGGTATCATGTCAAGGGTAGACACCGAGAAGGGCGTGTTGGTCGTCGTGATGAACTACACGGGCGACATTCTCAACTTTGGAATGGCCGTGGAAAAGGCCATTGCGGCTGGCCAGGCCGTCGAGATGGTCGTCGTGGGAGACGACGTGGGCGTCGGAAGGAAGAAGACGGGCAAGGTGGGAAGGCGAGGAATCGCCGGTACTGTGCTCGTGCTCAAGATTGCCGGCGCTCTCGCCGCGCAAGGACGGTCGTTGGAAGAGGTGGCAAAGGTGGCTCGGCTGACTGCGGCCAACATCGTCAGTGTTGGTGCCAGCTTGGAGCATGTTCACGTTCCGGGACGAGTTATCGATTCCAGTGAAGCCTTGGCACCTGAGCAAGTCGAGGTCGGGATGGGTATTCACAATGAGCCTGGATCAAGTAGGGAGAAGCTGGAGCTGCCTCAGTTGGTGGAGAGAATGCTTACTCAACTGCTTGACCAAAGCGACAAAGACCGGGCTTTCCTCAATGTCAATTCAAACGAGGTTGTTCTGCTCATCAATAACCTTGGAGGTGTTAGTGTTCTGGAGCTAGGTGGTATCACTACCGAAGTGGTGAACCAGCTCAGCGACAAGTACAATATTCGACCGGTCCGCATCATCAGCGGCACATTTATGACGAGTTTGAACGGCCAGGGCTTTAGCATCACCCTTCTTAACGTCGTTAATACTGACATTGGTGGACCTGGCATGATTGAGTTGCTGGATGCCCCAAGCGAGGTCACTGGCTGGTCTGCTCCAATGCAAAAAACGTCATGGGAGGCAAAGAATACGGCAACGAGGACAGACACCGCCGGGACAAACAAAGAGACTCAGCCGAGCGGACTACAAATGGATGCTAAACATGCTACTTCTGTTCTCACCAATGCGCTAGAACGCGTGATTGCGGCTGAGCCCGAAGTTACCAAGTATGATACCATTGTTGGAGATGGAGACTGTGGCATTGGTCTCAAGAGGGGAGCCGAAGGTAAGTTTACAAAAACTCCCCATTGTTTGAATGTCTTGTGACATCTGGATACTGACATGCAAATTATAGCCATCTTGAAGCACATCCAACAGAAGCCCCTAACAGGAGACGTGGTTGTCGATGTGGCTTCCATTGTACAGGTGGTAGAAACCGCCATGGATGGCACTTCTGGTGCTCTTTACGCCATATTCCTCAACGCTCTCGTCCACGCTCTTCGTACCCTGGGAACTGGCGAAGCTGGCCCTTCAGTGTGGTCCGCCGCTCTTAAGCTTAGCTGCGAGGCCTTGTCCAAATACACTCCTGCTCAGCCCGGCGATCGCACGCTTGTGGACGCGCTTTATCCCTTTGTCGAGGTTCTGGGCAAGACTGGCGACGTGAAAAAGGCTGCCGATGCGGCAAGGAAGGCCGCCGATGAAACCAAGGGCATGCAGGCAAGCCTTGGGCGGTCAGTGTACATAGGTGGCAGTGGATATGAGGAGGTGCCTGATCCTGGTGCTTGGGGATTGGCATGTTTCTTCTTGGGATTGGGAGGTGTCAAGCCGACAGAAGAGGGCTGGGAATCTATCTGACATACGACATATGACATAGAGAGAGAGGACGCAACGGTGGAGGCCACGATCTAGTAAGAATGTCCAAAGACTTGATGTGTGCTTAAAGCAACCAAATAAATTGTTTTCAACGCCTAAATTCGCCTTTGAGACTTCTCGCGATGTAAATCCGTCATCCAATAGCTCAATGTCAATTAAACCCCAAAACAACCCAAAGCAGCTCGTATAAACTCTAGGATAGAAGAACCAGGATGACGCTATCACCTCTCAGGAACCTGCTCCACGTTAGCACCCAGCATTTACGCAACAAAGATTTCCGTATCTCGACGCGATCGGGTTCAGCAGCCCTCTCTCTTGAAGGCCCAAGACCTCGTCGACATGCTGGAAAAGGAGGGAGGGGAGTATAGCGTACATCTTGCTGATGAATCTGTCCTTGTTGACCGGCCGGCCCTTCTTCCCGTCCGCTAGCCTGGGCGTTTCCGTCCACATCTCCTTGACGTTCTCGAGCACCATGTTGCAATGCCTGTCAAAGGCCTTGACACGTGCCAGCAGCTTGCGGTTCGAGCGAATGGAGATGAGCACCTGCGTGTGCGACCTCACGGCCGTCTGGAGGATGGAAAGAGGACCTGAAGAGAACTCATACTCTTCGAGCTGCGCAATCTCGTACTCGCTAGGTCGGATGTTAGATATACATATATATGCTAGAATACAGTCGATTGGGAGGAGAGCGGTGGGAGGGGCAGAAGCGTTATCCGCGACGTACGTGAGTTCGGAGCGAGACTTGGTGAGGAGTTCCCTGTAGAAGCGGTCAGCATAAGCACAATTGGCGGTATGGCGGGCGACATACTGAATCTTGGGGTCGGCCATCTTTTGCTGCTGGTTGGATTTGGGTGTGATGGATGAGGTTGCGTGCGCAAGGCTGGACAAGCTGGAAGCTCGAAAAGTTGTAGGCGTATCTCAGGCACTGCAGCTGATTGGCCCTTGTCGCGGCTTGTTGTGGAGAACAATTGGCCTGTACTTTGTACTTTTAGACCAAGAAAGTGAACAGCTGCGATCACCTGACCGGCAGCTGTAAGATGGCTGGCATAAAAAAGGTACGTACTAGGATGGGATGTTTCTCCGCCATCCTTATCGGCAATCGGCGGGCCAATTTTCAGGTGGAGCTTCTTCTATTCTTCGAAATAGCCGGAGATTCAAAGTCCAAGTCCAAGGCCCTGCGGTTGTCATCCTTCTCCTCCTCCCCTCTCCTTCTTTAGATGTTTTAGAATTGACCGTGTGAGAGCATCTGTACAGTCGACGTCTGATGTCCTTCCGAACAATTGCGGCTCGAGCTGGCACGGCCGCGAATGCTGCGAGCCGGAGCTATCGCACCACCATGAGCAGAGCGATGAGCTCGTCACTGGGCGCACGACCGGTTAGCAACGAGGAGATGTTGTTTTATATATAATGCGGTGCTAATCTAGTTTACAAAAGTTGTCTGCCGAGGCCTACAACGTCAAGGAATTGCCTGGCGACGAGCCCAACGATGTCGTCTTCGAGAGCAAGTACGGACTCAGAACCGTGCTGCTCAACCGCCCAAAGAAGCTCAACTCTCTCAATGGATCCATGATCCGCAAGATCGTTCCCCGGCTGATCGAGTGGGAGAAGTCTGACATGGCAAACGTCATTGTCATGAAGGGTGCTGGCGAGAAGGCTCTTTGCGCCGGCGGTGATGTTGCCGCACTGGCTCAGTACAACCAGGAGGGTGCCGATGGATGGAAGAAATCAGCCGACTACTTTGCTCTTGAATACCAGCTGGACCACTACATTGCGACATATCAGAAGCCCTACATTGCCTTCATGGACGGCATCACCATGGGTGGCGGCGTTGGACTGAGTATCCACGCACCCTTCCGAATTGCGACTGAGAGGACAATGTTTGCCATGCCCGAGACGACGATTGGATTCTTCCCCGATGTCGGTGCATCTTTCTTCCTGCCTCGGATGAACGGCTCCATCGGAACCTACCTCGCGCTGACTAGCGACCGGCTCACTGGACCCAATGTCTTCTACAGCGGTATTGCGACTCACTACCTACACTCGTCAAGCTTGCCGGATCTCGAGGCACGTCTGGCAGAGTTGCGGTTCCGCGATGAGGATCCTCTCCCCCGGAGGCTCGAGCTCATCAACGATACGTTGGAGGAGTTCTGCACCGGCCTGCCCTACGATCAGGCCTTTGCTCTGAGCGGTGAAACTCGACGGGCCATCGACCGATGCTTCAGCAAGAACAACGTGAATGACATCATTGCTGCCTTGAAGGAAGAGCGGGGTGAGACTGAAGAGTGGGCGCAGAAGCAGCTGGCCACGCTTAAGAAGCGGTCGCCCACTGCCGTGCATGTTGCCCTTAGGCAGATGCGAGTTGGCGGTAAATGGAGCATCTCGGAGACCTTTGAGAAGGAACACCAGATTGCCAGCAAGTTCATGCAGCACCACGACTTCACGGAGGGTGTGACGGCGCTGCTGGTGCGTAAGGAGGCTGCCAAGTGGCAGCCGGAGTCTCTTGAGGCCATCCCAGCCAGCGAGAACACTGCCAAGCCCTTCTTCGATTTCAACAAGGACGCCGGATTTAAGCTGTTTACGGACCGCACCTACTCCGAATACCCTTTCGCCGCCCTCGGCGTGCCTACCGAGAAGGAGATTCAGGCCATTGTGTCTGGCAACTCTCTTACACCAGCAGAACTGGCGAAGCAGGTCAAGGCGTCAAGAAAGAACCGACAGGGTGTGGCGGAGGTTGTAGACGAGATTATCAGCAGGAAAACAACAGTTGACGAGCAAGGCAAAGCCAAGTGGGTGGCCGGTGATTCTGCAGCTTCAAGTCGACTATAAAAAGGGGGAGAAAGAAAGAAAGAAGAGAGAAAATAGAGGACGCATGTACATGTACAATAGTAAAATCTAAAAAAGACGATATGCAAATGCATCTAATGAGATGAAGATAAAGCACAGAGTGATGAATGGTGATGGAGTCGTCATGGTGTTATCTTACGGAGATGGCGTGAAGTGCGCCCGTGCCTTTTTTGCACAACGGCGGTGGCGCTGCAAACCATCGGGCGTCATGGAATTAAGGTGCAAGGGCCGATAGCAGACGGCTTCATTTATCGGGCTAAAACGGCAGGGCGAGCTTGGCTATGGAGGGGCAGAGACTTGTGCAGCCTAAGAAGATGCAGGGAGAAGCCAAGTCACGAGACGGATGAGTTGGAGGGGGTGCTGATGTGATGGCAGACGAGCTCTCAAGATGGCGTCAACCTGGTTGGGGCAACTATAAAAGGGCCAGCAAGCCCCCGCCCGCCGCAGCCAAAAAGGGAGAGAAAGAAAAAAAAGTCTGGCCATTGCTCCTCTTGTTTGCTCCGTCGAATTGCCCGCTCAACCGGAGCATCTTTGCCCTGCCGCCAGACCGTCGTTTGTGTGAGACGAATTCGCTGGGCATTTTCAGAAAGCTCCAAAGCACACGCGAGGCTTGTATCGGAGCCGGTCCGCTAGTCCGGGGTTCAGCCGGCGCCAACCAGCGATAAGATCAACTGCTCCATTGGGTAGGTGGGGTAGCCCCGAAAGAAGCGCGGCAGGCTGGAGTGCCCCCTGCAGCCTATTAACGCCCATGATTCAATTGAGTGCCGGGCTCCAACTGGCTTTTCTGCAGGCACTTTCTCACTAAAAGCTCACCTGCTGCTAGTTCCAGCACACACCGAAGCAAGCTGCCGTGGCGCGGCTAGCGAAGTTGCAGAGTTGGCAATTGGGTGGCACGTCAGGCGTGGTTACAGCGCAGTGCAGGCACACACGCTTTTGGAGCGTGACGAAACAGAGGCCATCATCACCAATACAAACATAGGCCTGCACCTCAACTCTCCTCAACCCACTCACGACAGAACAAAGAATTTGTCCTCCCTTTTCTTTGTGCAACGGCCTCTTTCTTGTCTCTGTAGCAACGTGGATCTGACCTCATTTCACTTTTTTTTCTTGGTGTTGCCCCATTCGCCTTTCTGTCTTAAAAAATCCCCTGCGCGCCTCCATATCTCAGATCCACCACGCAGACGCGACCTGGAGACATTTGGCGCGTCACGAGCATGAAACCCGCCTCCCCAATTTGACCCGGCACCACAAACCAAGTCCAACAACCCAGCAAACTCTCCACTTCCCTTTTTTTCAATACTTACAGTACCCCATCTCGGCAGAATAATTCTCAACTCCTGCATCGGCAACCCAGCAGGGCGAAGGGGGACCACGACGACCGGCCGCGAGGGCGAGGCACAATCGCCATGGCTTCACCAATGCCCGCGCACTCCAGTGGCTGGAACAACACGTCTGTCGCCGGCGACGCTGACGACTATGGCGTGCAGACCAAGTTTATGAACTGTACGAAAATCTCCCTCAGATTCAGCTTCAGCGTGACCTTGGCTTTTACTTTAGTTTGCTGCAGCGACTAATTCAGACCAAACAGTAAAGGTTCATTACACGTTCGACAAAGAGGCCAAGGTTAATTGCCTCGCCAGAGGCTCCCAACCCTTGCAAGTCCAGACGGTCCCGATTGATGACACCAACTCCATTGGCGTCGTCGACCTGAGGGCTTGCGTACATGTTATTGCCGAGTGCAGCCCGGAGCTTACGAACCACGAGTGCGACTACACCATCTACGCAATTGATTATTCCGAACCCGATCTACCTCTGGTCGGCCAAGGCCTGTTATCATGGGTCTTCCAGTCGATGCGGCCCGACTTTGGGAACCATCAGCCCAAGATGGTGACGGGTCGTGTGACGAGAAATGTATTGGGTGTGTTTGGTGGTGGCAACAGGGAGACACTGGAGGTCAGATTAAAGCTGTCTGAGACAGCTAGAATCCAGCGTTCCATCACATACGCCTCTTCCGTGGACCAGCAGCCAGTCAGGCCTATGGAGCAGGTCCTGACACCCGGTGCTGCCTCAGAATGGAACTCTTTGGTCCAGTCGAACCCTCAGATGGCTCAACAGGCAAGCCAGAACCATGGTAGCCCTATGCCGGTTCACCATTCGCCCAGCATGGCTCCTGCTCTGCCTCAAGGACCCCCACCACCGTTGGTTAGGCAGGGCTCCTTTGGCCCGAGCTACAACCAAGCGTCTACACAAGAGCTGCCGAGGTTGGCTCCCATTCCCATCGAACCTCAGTCTCAGTCCATGCCTGGCGTCCCGGCACCCTCATCACGACCATCTAGCAGAGCGTCAAATAGGCCGCCCCGGAGGAAGCCACCAACAGGTAGGCCGCGAGGCAGGCCGCGAAAGAAACCCGCTGAAGGCAACACATCCGGCTATGAGGACGGAACGGAAGGAGAAGAGGCCGCGCCCGCCAAGGAGGATGAGCCTGTCAAGAAGAGGGCAAAGGTGACCAAGGTGGACAAGTCGGACGCGAATCCCTTCGCAACCGAGCCCGAATCCCTCAGGGTTGCTGCGAGCAATTCCAGCTCCCTGCGAAACTTTCGACCCATTGCCATCAATAGCGACAGTGTGACAGGTAGCCATCTGCAGGAGGTCCCTCGAGCTCCCACACCCGTTCCTAACGGTCGTCTCAGGGCGGTACCAGGACGAGAGCCCAGCTCCCTCAAGCGACGCGAATCCGCACTGAGCCAGCCGCCCGTATCAAGCTTTGCCACGAGCGAGGCTAGCCGCTTTGCATCTCCCGGCATGGATGACGATAGATCACCAGAGTCCATGGCCCCAACCCCAAACTACCCCGACGACAGCCCTGCTGATATTGGATCCTCGCCACCAGTTCAGCAGGCGACGCCCTATATGCGATCCAGCCCGCCTCCTTCAAGCCCAGTGCTGCCCCCGATGCCGACAATGGCTCCTGGTGAGCATGAGCACGGCATTCCGGGAAATGATATGAGTGAGCTTTTCGGAGAAGGAGATCAGGCCGTCTTGGAGGAGCTACCACCGCCACAGCGCATACACAAGGCTCCAAAGCAGAGTGTGCCCGTTCAGGTTTTCCAGCTCCAGGACGGCCCCAGTGGCCAGGATCTAGTGCATCTTCTCACATACAATACTCCCTATCCGACGTCGAATAACCCTGGCCCCACAGAAGGCTCATTACCACCTCCGCCGAAAGGGGGCCCAAGCAGGCCACAGATGAATGGCCAATCTACGAAAAGGAAGAGACCGCAACCGACATCGCCAATGTTGGGCCCAACTCCACCACCTACGACAGATGCCATTGAAAGGCCTATGAGCCCGGCCCTGACCTCTACCCCTGCTCCAATCCAGGCTCCCACTCCCATTCCTCTTCCCGCACCTACTCAAGCGCATACCTTGGCGCATTTTACTACGGCCACATCACCCGTCAACGCCGTTGATGCCCCGAACCAGACTTCTACGCATCCTCGCGAGCCAGGACCGGCTTCTACGTCTCCTTCTGAACTCTCACAAACCACTCCCGCGACGGATGACATCTTCAACGACCCCATAGTACAACTCGCCTCTACATTTTCCTCAAAAGAAGTCGCTCCTCCATTTGTTCGACCGCCATCACGATCTTCGCAGCCACCTCAATCAAGACCGCAAACCTCTAAACCCAAGCACCCTCGCCAACTGAATCGATCTCAATCCGCAGGCCCGCTTATCCTGCCATCCAGCGACCCTGCTGGCCCCTCGAGCTTGTCTCAGCCCCCAGCTAACGCTTCGGACCGTCCATCTTCAGTAGGAGGTGTTGACGTCCGTCGACCGAGTTCCATGGGGACGTTGGCTTTGCCAATGCCTGAGCCTCGCGCGGAATCCACGTCTGAGTCTCCGGTAGACCCCGCCCCTTTGATAAACTCAGCGGCTCCTGAGGAGACATGCCCTCCAAGCGATTTTCCGGCGCCATCCTCACCCCCTGCGCAACGATCAAATAAAAACATTGTGAAAAAGCATGCCATCAAGCAGCGCCTTGAAGAGGCCATAATGAATGGAGAAATGCCTCCGTTTTGCAGCAACTGCGGTGCCATTGAAACCCCTACATGGAGGAAGATTTGGATTCAAGAGCGCGACGGCGTTCCGGAGCGTTGCGAGTATTCTGAAAAGCCGGGAAAAATAACGGCTGTGGAGGTTTTACGGCGCGATGACGACGGCAAACCGACACTTCATCGTGTCGTCAAAAAGAGTCTGGCCATTACCGACGAGAGGACCAAGTGGCAGGAGGCTCTGCTTTGCAACCCTTGTGGCATTTGGCTTACCAAGTGCAAAACTCACCGGCCCCCTGACAGGTGGGATAAAGATGCCTCTCGGCTAGGCCAGGAGCGACGGAAGAGAGGCACCGGCCGAAGCACATCTCGGGCGAAGAAAAATCGTCCAAAGGATGACGGTCCTCTTAATCTCACTTCGGAAGCCTATCTCCCCACAGATGCGTTTGAGCCGGTAGCGCCCTCGTCGCCAAAGATGAGCGAAGCGGTTCCTGTGGACTTGAACTCATTGTCGGTGCCAGAGATGACCGAAAGTCAGCAAGCTGAACAGTTTTTTGTGAATGATGGACTGGATGTGGTATCACAGCCAGGATCAACCCATTCTCAGGGCAGTGGGACGGCTCAGAGCCCTATTGATATCGAATTTGACGAAATGGCCGGCAGCACGAGGAGATTGCTATTCCCATCTCCTAGAAAAGACGGAGTCCCAAAGGTGCTTTGCGACGTTGACGTTAATGTCGTTCAGACTGCAGAGTGCCGACCAGGAGAACATCTCAAAGGCGACCAAGAGAATGCTGCCATACCAGGATCGCGCGAGAGTATTGGCAAACTAGATGACCTGGATGCTCTATTTAACAGCCCCTTCAAAGGACGACCGTCCACCCCGCCACCCGATGCAGCGCCTACAACGGCTGAGCCTTTCAAGACCCCTACACGGCCTACCCCAAGTCATAGACCCATCACTAGAAGTGTATCTAAGTCCTTGCGATCGGCCAAGTCGATCCTTTCGCCGAGCCAGCATGCAGTCGAGCAGACTCCCACGAAGACGCCGAGATCTTTACTGAGAATTCCCAGCAGCAGCGCTAGGAGACGCAGCCCGCGGATTAATCAGGGAAACTTTGACGTATTTGATTCCCCTATTAGTCGAAGCATTGTGCAACTGCTTTCAGAGGGCCACACTTTGGGGGAAGCCGAGATGGACCTCAGCAGCCTACCTGGGCTGGGGGGACACAATGACGAGTTGATTGACTTTGGCAACCTCTTGAGCACAGATGACATTATGCCCAGTTCATCCCCTAAGAATGGATCTATGGGACTAAGTTTCGATTACGACGGCGCTGCTAACAACATTGCCGATTGGATGGACAGTGTCATAAAGAAGCTTAAATGATGCATTTATAAGCAATGCGATTAGAGAAAAGGGATATGGTATTTGATGATTGACGTTGGGTTTTTTATAGCGCAAGGAGTTTCGGATAGGTATTACAAACAGGCTTTCTTGACGATAAGCGGGAGAAGCACAGGGCTGTTACTCCTTTACAGCAAAAGAGAGAGCTTTTCTCCTATTTTGCGCTTCTTTATTTTCATTTATTAGATAGCTATCTACCTTATAAAGGATTAGCATAGCGGATACCAGAGCAAGACTCAATGTCGTTACGATATTATGCCCGTGTGTTTATTTTCTCTCTTTGTCTCAAATACTCTTTATTTTCTTGAAGAAGTGAAGAATTGTAGGGGGTATATTTGGAGTTTTCAGAGTATAGAGACAAGAGGGAATGGTGCAACACAATTCATACGAGCGACGACAATTAATAAAAATGAATTAAATATTAATGAATTTCCAAGAATCCCAATTAATATGTGATTATATGTATAAGTAGACTGGAGTCTGTTTAATAGCGGTGCTGGGAATTGAGGAACAGAGGAGTTGAGTTGTCTTGGGTTACCGCTGAAAGAGTACATGCGTCCATGTACCTCGAGCCTCCAGCTCTTAAGCTCTGCCACTTAACGCGTCGCGTCTCCACGTCTTCACTTTCAACCCCCACTACAGCCATAAGCTCAATCTTTCTTTTACAGCCACAGACAAAATTCAAATTGTCACAGCTGCCGGCATAAGCTTTGATCATCTTCGTTTTTATACCGGCAAGAGACAAGAAGGATCAGAAGCTGTGAAATTGGCCAATTGATAAAGCACAGTCGCCCACAATGGCCGACGAAGAAATCCAGTCTCGGTTCGCTCCCAACGGGACGCTGGAGCCAGATGTTCTCAGCGAGCTCCAGTCCATGGGCCGGCTACACGACATCTCGGCCGAGGACCTCTATTTCAAGTGGGAGTCGTACTGCATCAAGATGGACGTGGACGCGGCAGCCGTGACGCTGTCGAACGTGCGCGGCCTGAAGCAGAGCATCCAGGACGAGCTGGAGAAGTCGCAGCGGCGGCTGCAGGTCAAGAGCGAGAGGAAGATGGCGCCGACGCCGAGGCCCAAGGCGGGTAAAGGAGATGTGTTTGGCATGTTGGATGGTTTGGTGCCGAGTACGCCTGCGTCGGGGAAGCAAAAGATGCCTGGGAGTGGGGGGTTGAGGAAGAGGATGGAGATGCAGAGGGACATACCGAGCTCGCCGGCAGCAGGGCTCAACGAGCAGCTCAGGTCGATGAATCTTCCGTCAGTATTTGGCAGTCGGGCTGTATTACTATGCAATTGCTAACCAGGGGGTATTATTTAGGTCAGCGACCTTTGCGGAACGACAGAATGCGGGAGAGGTGGTTGAAATCCTCAACGACGAGCTCCCGCCGGCCGAAGCGCCCATTGCGCCCTTTCCCGAACCGAGGATCAAGCTCACGGCTGCCTCTGATCAGAAGAAGACGGGATATAAGCCACTGGCGATGAAGTTATCTGAGGCTAGCGAGATCCTCGACGACCGAATCGACGACTTTCTTGATCTTGTCCGTGAGCACCATAATCTGGAGGACTCTGCCTTTGGCAACGCTGCAACTGCAAGCACAACTGAAGTTGTAGCTGTAGGTCGAATTGCGTCAGATTCTCTAGAGGGCAAGCTCAATGCCGCCTCAATAGTGCTGGAGACGTCAAGGCGGATGGGGAGGGGTCTAAGAGTGCCGCTCAAGCTGGACGGTGTCCAGAGCTGGAGCTTCTTTCCGGGTCAGATTGTTGCGCTCAGGGGCAGCAACATCACGGGGGATGAGTTTATCGTAAAGGAGATTCTAGACATGCCGCTTTTGCCAAGCGCTGCGTCCAGCGCTGCGGCTCTTGAGGCTCATCGGGAGAAGCTTAGGGGTGACCCCGATGCCATGGACTCAGACTCGGAACTTGCGCCGCTGAGCATCATCTATGCAGCAGGGCCGTACACGGCTGATGATAACCTCGACTATGAGCCGCTGCAGGCGCTTTGCAATCAGGCAGCTGATACATACGCCGATGCCCTCGTTCTCACAGGACCGTTTCTGGATATCGACCATCCGCTTATTGCTACGGGAGACTTTGATCTTCCTGAAGAAGCCACATATGACCCTGACACGGCCAACATGAACACCGTCTTCAAATACCTTGTCGCTCCCGCGTTAAACCGCCTCGCCTCCGCAAATCCTCATCTCACAGTCATTCTCGTCCCTTCCGTGCGAGACGTCCTCGACAAACACGTCTCCTGGCCTCAGGATACCATTCCCCGACGAGAGCTCGGCCTGCCGAAATCGGTGCGCATCGTCTCTAACCCCATGACCCTATCCATGAATGAAGTTGTTCTCGGCCTGTCTAGTCAAGATGTGTTGTACGAGCTACGCAGCGAGGAGGTCTCCAGGGGGGCACCTCCCGGAGAGCTCATGCGACGATTGTGTCGTCACTTGGTTGAGCAGCGGCACTATTTCCCCGTGTTTCCGCCGACGGACAGGTCAAGGCTGCCGAAGACGGGGACGGAAGATGGGCTTGCGACGGGTGCTATGCTTGATGTGAGCTATCTCAAGTTGGGCGAGATGGTTAGCGTTCGGCCTGATGTGTTGTTGATTCCTAGTCACTCACTACCTCCTTTTGCCAAGGTATGATATCATATATGTCCCCCTTTTCTACTAGTTTTGTCGCCCCTCTTCCACATCACTGGCTAATCATGATAATAGGTTGTTGAAAGTGTTTTGGCAATCAACCCAGGGCCTTTGTCAAAGAGACGTGGAGCAGGAACATATGCGCGCATGACTCTCTACCCTCCAACTTCAGACGGAGAAGTAATAAATGGCCTGATAAGCCACAAGGTATTCGATAGAGCACGGGTAGAGATTGTGAGGATATAGAAGATTGTTTGGGAAGAGATTACAGCAACTAATGATGAGACATTGGCACATTTTTTTATGTCTGGTTTTGTGTTTCTCAATTTTGATCATGTTCTTTTGGCCATTTTTTTCATGCCAAATAGATGGGGTATATATTTGTATGGTTATAAAATCCAAGGTATGGATGCATCTTTGCATCCCATTAAAAAAACATTACATCACTTTGGGGAAGGGCTTTCCTTCAATCTCGATCATCAACTCTGCGTCTCTTGTCCCCGTCATCACGATATCTTTCACGAGACGTACTCCTCTTTCTGCGATTCCAGTCGTCATCCGGCCTAAACCGGTCGTCCTCGCCGTCATACCGACGACGGTCATCTCTCCTCCTATCCCCATCAAATGATCCCCAACGGCCGGTATCCTCGCTCCGCATGTCCTTGTATTTTGTCGCGCCCTTCTTGCCCAGCTTCGTCATGTCCCGCAGCTGCAGGTACTCGGGCAGGGCCTCGCGGTTGCGCACGTCGTCCTGTATGCGGCCGCCCATAATATCTCGTTGAAGCAAGCCCGCGGCGGCCGTCTCCTCCTGGAAGAAGGCGCCCTTGTGGTAGTATTTCTGCTTGTACGCCATTTTACCCTTGTTCTCCTTTTCCTCCTGCTGTTTCGCGATGTAGGCTTCGTCCTCGGCGGCGCGCTCCTCCTCGGTGAGGTTACGACGGCGCTCCACCTCCGCGAGCTCCTTCTCGCGCTCCTCAATGGCTTGGCGGGCGCGCTTGAGGCGCTTCAGCTCGCGGACTCTCCAGGCTGCTTCTTCCGCCGCGGGGTCCAGCCCGTCGGTGGTGTCGACGTCGGATTCCTCGTTGTCTTCGTCGTCCCAGTGTTTCTTCCCCGCGGCGCGCGCGGCGAGGTCCTTTTTGATTTGCTCCTCGACGAGCTCATCGGCTGCTTGTTTCCGGGCTTCTTCCTCGGCTTGTCTGGCGGCTTCTTGTTCCTTTTCCGAGTCCTTTGCGGCAGCGCCTCGTTGGTTTTTCGGTATGAATTTCGGCCGCATCATTAATCTCCTCGGCGCTTCCTCTTCACTACTGCTCTCCTCTTCTTCTGACTCGCTTTCCTCTTCTTCTTCTTCTTCTTCTTCTTCTTCCTCCTCGTCATCTTCTTCTTCTTCTTCGGTGACGAAGCCTTCTTCCGCCGCTAGCCTCTCAGCCTTTTCCGCGGCGATTCGACGCGCTTCGGCGGCTTCTGCATCTTTACGCCGGGAATTGAAGTCGACTTTGTTTAGGTTGCTGATGATTTTGCCGGCGCTGGTGGCCTTTGGGGGAGGGGGCACGGCGACGGGCTCGACGGGCTCGTCGGCGTCGCTGGCGTCTGAGTCTGAGGAGGAGGAGTCGGCGCCGGAGGGCTTGCCGGCTCTGTGGCGAGACGGCTTGACGGGGTTTGCCGTCATGCGTTTTGGAGGCATTGTGATTGTGGAGGGTGAGGAGGAGAGTTGATAGGAGGAGAGGAAGTTTGAAGTTCGAGGAGTGGTATGTAGATGACCGTTTACAGGTAGAAAATCCGCCTGCGATAAGCCAAACGCGGTAAGCTATCGGGCTGGTAGAGCTAGCCCACTAAAACGCACGTCACAGCGCTGTTATTGAGTTCATGCGCTCACCAGGATCTATGAAGATATTCCCAGGAATTTGCTCATGAAGATTTTATATCAAGAGTTAGATCAATATATGCGTATTGTATCATGCTAGATATTCTTGGAGGGATTTTCTCCAAACATCTGCGTTCAATGGCTACTCTTTACCATCTACTGCCTCGGTGTTTAGTGACTTATGCCTTTGTATCCTTAGTACCTTGTACCCAGACTGTCATCACGATCACCGCACCTTGTATAAATGCTATTCATTTTAATGCTCACCGCGGTGTCTTCCAGAAAACAAAAACACATCGACCAAGGCAAAAAAATAGCATACAATTCTACCTTGCCTGGGAATTTAGCAATCCATGTGCCCTTGCCTTGCCTTTTATTTACCTGAAAACGTCGGTTATAGGGTAAGACGCCTAACAAATGCGGAGTTGGCCCCTCGTCTTCACGTCACAGCTCCACCAGCCACCAAGCAATAGCTCAGGCACAGCTTCTTTTAAGTTTGGAGGTACGCAAGCTCGTATGTTTCCCAGTTTTCTCTCACTCTTTCACCACAAGAATAGCCAACTCTCTGGTTTATTCAAAGACACAGAGGCAGCAAGTCAACCGTCGATCTGAACGGCATTGGAAATAGTACAGCTTCTACCGCCGCAGTGACATCTCTGCTTCAGTGTGGCTTCTATAACTCAAAACCTTGATCCCCTCACAGACAATGGCGCAGCGAACAGTCCTCGTCACTGGTGCCACCGGTTTATTGGGTAGAGAAGTCGTTGCCGCCTTCAAGATTCGTAACGGATGGACTGTCAAGGGCTCAGGCTACTCACGAGCGGATGGCGCTGATATCATCAAACTCGACCTGGAGAGCGGAGCTGATATTGCCAAAACACTGGACGAGATACGGTGCGTTTCTCTTAATCGGCCTATTATTTGGAGGCTTTTCATTGCCGATATACCAACGTTTATGCTAACGGAGCTCTGAGCGGGTGGTAGACCTCAGGTGGTAGTTCATTGTATGAGTAGAATGTCTAAGCAATAGGACTTGGAACGGGTTGCTGATTTCCTCTTTTCTACAGGTGCGGCGCAGCGCTTCCCAGACAAGGTGGACAAGGACCCAGAAGCGGCCAGAGCTCTCAATATCGCTGCCAGCAAGACTCTTGCCAGTGCTACTGCGGCTCGGGGCATTTTTATGATTTACATCTCCACTGATTATGTCTTTCCTGGACGGCCAGGCGACGCCCCTTACGAAGCCGATGCGACCCCAGCCCCTACTAACCTCTACGGCCAAACGAAGCTGGATGGCGAAAAGGCCGTGCTGGAAGAGTACAGAGTGGCTGGAAAGGAGGGCCTTGGGGTCACTCTTCGAGTCCCAGTACTCTACGGCCACGCAGAAACGCCTTCTGAAAGCGCCGTCAACGTGCTCATGGATAGTGTTTGGAAGGCCCAGACAGAGGGCACCAAGATCAAGATGGACCATTGGGCCATTCGCTACCCAACCAACACGGGAGACGTAGGACGAGTCTGTCATGGTAAGTTGTTGTCTCATGGAAGCTCCGCCTCCAGGTTCCCCGTGTCTCACTATCCCACCAATTTCCCCTCTGGAGCTTCTTGATATCTCATCACACTTTTGACTGCCAATGCCGAATCGGAAAGCTGTACCCACGCTAATATTGCTCCCTAGATGTGGCGACCAAGTACCTCGACTCGGGGGATCGCAAGTCTCTTCCCCGGACACTCCAGTTCTCGAGCGAAGACAAAATGACAAAGTACGAAATCTGCCAACACTTCGGAGACATCATGGGCTTGTCCATTGCCAACATTGAACCCAACACGGAGGGCAACGATCCAAACGCCAGCGTGCAACGGCCGTATGATTGCCACTTGAGCACGCGAGAGCTCAAGAATCTCGAGATCGATGTCTCAACGGTCGATTTCGTCAGCTGGTGGCGCCGCGAGGTTCGAGCGTTTCGCAAGTAGTTATTAATATCCCACTCTTCTTTCCAAGCTGATTGACCGAAATACGATTCCGTATTGGCGACTTTGATCTCTCCAGAGCCTTCCTCCTTCCTATCAGGGTGACGTGTGCATATGAACACGCAGTTGCGAGCACGGGGGTGTGTAATCTGCCGTTCAAGACACCTCGCGCCAATATGCTAATTGAGTGCTCGTACCATGGACGGAGATTCAATGCATTAGTTGCTGCGCCGTCTAGTTGGCCGCTTGTATTTGTGAATACTGGTCCATGTCATCCGCCGGCTGTGCCGCAACAGTGTCTGTCATATTATGCGGAGTACGAAGTAGGGAGGCGAATGATATATCAGACCCCGGCCTTCAGAGTAGCCTAGACTCACCGAACGGTGGTTCGTGGGGGATCCGCTTGGAAGGCGACATGAGAATATTTCAACGGCTTCCATGACCCGCTAAGGGAGTTGTCTCGATTAACCCAAATCCACGGGGAGTAAAATTCCAAAGAGGCACGAAGCATCGCGAGAAGCGTTTGAGGCAGATGTTCAACATTGGACCTGGCAGGGAATTGCAGCGTCGCACAGTGAGTACAGCAGGCGAAGGGGCAAATTGGAGATGTTGCATGCATGTACTAACCTTTGGTCTATGGTGTAGCGCAACATCCTAATCATTCTTGTGTGCACCCAAAAGCCTCCCTTGCATGAATTCTCTTGCTAGAATGAAGCCACAAGGTGTCAGTTGGTTGTGTTCAGGATGCCGAACCTGCGTGTCTGAGCGCAATTATCCAACAAGCTGGTCAAATTGGACCCGCCTGAGGAAAAAGCAAATACGGCATTCACACAAGCCCCCTTTGCATGTGCTTGGATGCAGCGGCCAGTGATAGTATTGCTACTTACCACGACAAGGTCTGCTGCAAGCGAGCAGATATTTTAAGACACTGATCCATTTGACTGCGCGGCCGACAGTGGACGGGGCGAGGAGGTTGATATTTTGGCGATATGACCTGCATCATGGGCATCTTCACTTGGCAGGGCGACTCCCTGGCGCCCATGCGAAGTCTGTCGCTTGCCACAAGAGATTGCGTGAATTGGGCCTTCTCTCCTCGAGGGCCTCCTCGATTCTCTCCTCGATTCTTCCCTTTTCTCCAGCCTATTTCCTCTTCCCATCGCCCTTGCTCCGAGACTGTTCCCAGACAGCTGATCTTTCCAGAGTGGTTTTTCTTTTTGGATTGTTCATTCTGTGGGCAACAACATCACCGTTGATTCTTTCTGCAAGTTTGACTTTGAGAGCACCTGATAGGTAAGTTGCAGACCCTGGTTACCACAAGAATAGCATGATGACAGTTGGAGCTTTTGTCTAATCTTTTTATAGTTTTAAAGCTATTTGTTGCCTCACACATACTGTCGATTATACGAGCCCTTGCTTAGTGGTGTGTACCTTGTATTACAAGGTTGACGCCAAGCATAAAGCATCACAAGCAGAAAAGAAGAGAGCAGAGGAGACGAAAGAAAGAAAATATACGAAAAAAAGAAGAGAAGAATAAGGAGAAATTCTCTCCTCTTCTTTTCGTTTCTCTTTTTTTCAAGCCTGTGATACTCGATCCCCTGTGCACAGCATACATAATACGGCCTTTAATCTCTGCTGTGTGGCAGTTATATTGGCCGGGGTACGAAGTACTCAACTCAAAACAGCAATCAGGCAATCAGTCGTGTGCTGTCAGCTGTGCTGTGGCGCCTTTTGGTGGCTGATCGACCGCTGCAAAACCTAATCTGACAGCGGCCCCAGCGCGGCTATAGCAAGGCTATTACAGCGTGCCATCATGGCTGCTGCAGACGATGTACCTGCAGGGGAGCCGCCCAAGACGCCTCGCAACCGCACCTTTCGAGGGAAGAGCGTTTCTCGCTTCAACCTGTTCCGCGATTCAGATGCGCAGAGTTCGCCCAGCTCCAAGAGCATCCGCAACCTGCCTGCGTCTATTTCGCTCTCGCAAGCTCCTCCGTTGCCAGACGCGCCGCCAATCCCCAACTTTGTGCTCAGCGCAAATCCCAAAAACGACTCGAGCCCCTCGCAACGCCGATTCTTTGGTGGTGACCTGAAGCCGCCGCCCTCGCCCTCGGCCAGGTCCTTCATTTCTGAGCCCGGATCGCCCTTTGGCTCGCACTTTGGCACGCCATTGAGCAGGACTGCCAGCAGGACTGAGAGGGAGATTGACGAACTTGCCGCACAGCTGGATTTTGAAATCGAGGAGGCGCATCGCAAAAAGGCAGAGGCCCTACAGAGCTGCAAGGAGGACGACGCCGCTCGCTGCGAAGACGACGTCGCGCGACTCGAAGCCGAAAGGGACCTTGTTATTGACGAGCAGAGGAAATTCGACTTGGCTCGACTCCAGGCGAAGCCGCCTTCGACTCCATCCGCAAAGCCCAAGAAGGTCCTTGAGAAGCTCAACCTCTTCTCGAGAAGCAGGAAACCGAGCACCAACTTCATTCAGCCGCCACTGACCCCTCTACCACCGGCTACACCAAATAGCATCGCACCCTCTGTTTTTACACCCACACCTAGCATCAGCCGAAGAAGCAGCCTCGACGACTCTCCTCCGCTGCACCCCTCGCAAAGGATGAGCTTCATTCGACCACACCCGGATGGCGATGCGCCAATCTCTGCCATTAATGGCGGTGAACGAGTGAGTGCTGTTGGATCTACTTGTGCTACCATTGCCGCATATTTGCTAACCCCTCTTCTCACCCCCTCTTGCAGCGCATCACTGTTCGATGTCTATCGTCAACCATCAATCTGGAAGTAACTGCTGATACTACGCCGGAGGATATCCTCATCGCAACGGCTGCTCAGACCCGGCATGACATTGATGTCGAAACCAGTGTCGTCATTGAGTGCTATGACACTCTTGGGCTGGAAAGGCGCATGCGACGTTATGAGCATGTACGAGATACTTTGAATTCTTGGGATCGTGACCAGGATAATTCACTCTTGGTTATGCCTTGCGACACGCCGGGAGATGACGACAATCTCGAGCTCTCCTCTGTCCCGCAGACAGATGAGCCTGCGCCTGGCTTCACTATCCAGCTCTATCATTCCCCTCGCCCTGGCAAGTGGAGCAAAAGGTTCATCACCTTGCTAAGCACCGGCCAAATATATGCTTCTAAGCGCGCTGATGCGCAGCCTGCGGACAAAGATAGCACATCGTTGTGCCACCTAACGGACTTTGACATTTATAAGCCGAAGGAGAGTGAGCTGAAGCGGCATCTCAAGCCTCCCAAAAAGATCTGCTATGCCATCAAGAGCCAGCAGAAGACAGTCGTCTTTCCCAACGGAGAGAATTTTGTCCACTTTTTCTGTACGGACGATGCTGCCGTAGCCCGGAGATTCTTTGACCAAGTGCATGCTTGGCGAAGCTGGTACATCGTGAACAAGATAACGCACTCACGCCCGATAGAGAGGTCTCCGCCTCTTGATCTGAGCATTGAAAGCATCAAGATGCCAATCATCCCTGAGAAGTCTCCACGAGTCTCCAGCGGCTTGACCCTTTCTACTGGATCCTTCATAGACGAGAGCGACTTTACCAGGGCCATCGAGGAATCTACCAGGAAGCTGGCCCTGGAGGCCGTGCTCAATAAAAACAAGCCCAGAGGAAGAAAGGCCTCCAGCGCATCCGTTGCCCACAGCGTGAAAGAAACGTTTTCGCCAACTGGCTTACTAGGAGAAGGGTATGAAAAGCGCAAGGAGGAGGCAGCGGCGGCAAGTGAGACTTCAACCGACATCAAAAGCCCTACTGTCAAGAAGATCGAGGGCCCATTCACCGAAGGCCCGTCATTGCTGAATAGCATTGGATTATCGTCCCCTAAATCCCCCAAATCTCCCGAACAGCCCCCGGTACAGTCTTGGTTTCCATCCGCTGCTGAACACAGCGCGCGCAACCGAACTGCTTCGATTTCTCTTCGACGGCCTGTAACAGCTGATCCCTCAACTCAGTCTGATCATGGCAAGGGGCCAGCGCCTCTTTTGAACTTTGCCTCAAATTTCCCAGAGCCTCCACGGCCCCGAGAAGGCCCTCGGCAGGGCCCCGGATCGAGACGCGGCCAAGGGTTGCGCCCCCCACCAGGGTCGCCCCTCGTTAACTTTGCAACTGGGGGACAACAAGGACCACCAGGATCACCAGGAGGAAGACCCGGCCCACCTCTTTCCGGCGGTCCTCTACCACAGCCAGGCCCGCGAAACCGCAGCCGCTCTATTGCAAGTTCCAATGGCGGAGGTGGCTCTCGACGCATGCCTGGCGCCGAAGACCTCCCTTCTGCATCTGCGCAAAACCAAAATCGGGCACCCGGCCCACGATCGAGCCGAATGCCTCCCCCTCCTTCTCCTCACGGCCCCGCGCCGCAGCACCGTGATCATCGCCGTCCGGGCCCTTTGTTGCAGGAACGCCAGGAGCGTCCCAAAGAGCGTCCCAGGGAACGTCCTCAAGAGCGACGGCCTGGGCCTCTAGTCAACTCAGCCCGATAGTGAATATGCACTGTACATACATACCGGTGATGCATGATAGCGATATGCGTTTCCTTGTCATGAGACCCTGACCCAGAGACAAAGAGTTTTCGATATTCGAGTTTTTGGTATTCCCTTTGTTCATGCTTCTTGAATAACCTATCTTGGTCATAGCAATGGTTTTTTTGTTCCCTTTGTTCATCATTCAGCCAAGGCAAGTGGCACCGGGGTGGGCTTTTAGGCTATACCTAGCAAACATTATGGGGAAAATGGAAAGGACTTGGGTTGAGCTTTGTATTTTCATATTAGAGGAAAGCCGTGTATTTCAGCAATTAGGATGTTTTAGTATTATATAAAATATGCGCACGCGCACTCGGGAGAGAGATATCATGGGAAGGCTGTAGTAATACATCATAACACTAATCCATTCGTCCTTTTTTTGTGTCTATATCTTGTCGTGAATATATATTAATCTGAATTTGTGTCGATTTTACTATGTCGCCACACGCTGTGAAATCGTCCCGTCCAGCTCTTTTCTTTTTCTCTATATTTCGGAAGGATGAAATTTATTTGCTTCGCTTGTAGATCTTGCTCAGGAACACCTCAAACACCTGCTTCTTGAGGCCCTCGCTCTCATCAATCTTGTTGATCATGTCCTTGAGCTCGCCGGCACGCTTCTCCTCAAACTCCTCGTACAGCTCCTTGAGCTTGAGGTCGTCGTAGAGCTGCTTGATGACCTTTTCCTTGGCGTCATCCTTTTGGCCGTAGTTGTCCTCGAGGATCTTGCGCTGGTCGGGGGTGACGATCTTGAGGGCCTGGTTGACGAGCCAGGAGCACTTGTTGTCCTTGATGTCGGTGCCGATCTTGCCAATGTGCTCGGGCAGGCCAAAGTTGTCGAGGTAGTCGTCCTGGATCTGGAAGTACTCGCCGAGGGGGATGAGGATGTCCTTTGCGGTCTGGAGGTTCTTGGGGGTGGCGATGTCGAGGTAGTAGAGGGCGAGGGCGACGGGGAGGTAGAAGGAGTAGAAGGCGGTCTTGTAGATGACGATGAAGGAGTACTTTTCGAGGGAGAAGTTGTCGAGGTTGACGACGTCCTCGGGGGCGGTGAGGAGGTCGCAGAGCTGGCCGAGCTCGGTCTGGAAGGACGTCTCGTGGAAGAGCTCGACGAGCTCGATGTAGCGGGGGTGGTCGCGGAAGAACTTCTTGAGGATCACGTAGATGCCGGACTCGAGGATGAAGGCGTCGTTGATGGCGATCATGCCGACGCCCTCTTGGCGGTACCAGCAGGGCTGGCCGCGGCGGGTGATGCTGCTGTCCATGATGTCGTCGGAGACGAGGAAGAAGGCCTGGAGGAGCTCCGTCATCCAGCCGAGGGTGGCCGTCTTGAAGTATTCGTCCTCGGTCAGAGGGCGGCCCAGGATGACGGAGGCGGAGTCGGGGACGGACATGCCGCGGTTGCATTTTCCGCCGAGAGGGTTGACCTCGAGGTTCTGGTAGGGAGAAGAAGATGACAAGTTAGTTTTTGACGCTCCTATTTCTTTGGGTTGCATGTCGTTCTGTGTGTGTCCCTCCTCCTCCCCTTTCTTCTGATATTTATGGGGATATGATATAACAGTGCGCAATGGATTAAATGAAGATTTTGTCACTCACCTTCTTGAGCCACTCCAGCTCCTTCTCGGGCAGCTTGTAGGACTTGGCATGGTCGAGGAGAGCTTCTTCCAGCTTGGGATAGACAGCTTCAAACTCCTTGAGGGTAGTCTTTTGAGCCATGGCGACGGAGTCAATTGAGCAAACAGGGAGAAATAAAGCAAGGGAAGAGCGGCGGGTATAATTCAGCTTGAATTCCAAGAAAACAAGAAGAATGAGAAAGAAAACTGCCACGAGTTGGGGAGAGACAATGATATACGTGTTGGGTGAGTGTTGGTTGGGTCGAGTTCGGTTACTAGAACCAGACTGGACCCCTCTATTCAATTCCGGGAAAATTGCCAGACTTGACGGGGGGGGGCCCCTCATTGCCTTTCCTTTTAGGGGGGCGGTGAGCGGCCTCGACAAGGGCGGCTATGTGTATTCGGTACCTGATAAGTAAAGCTAAGCGCAGCTAATCCAGATGATAACCCAAAGTAGAGTGTACGCGGATGTTTGGCGCGGCTTGCGATGGTGGCATTTGATGCGCTGTGATGGTGTGCCGGTACCTGAAAATTGGGGTGGTAATGCGCTGTCTGATTGCTGGGTGGTGGGGTTTGTGACACTTCGATGAGAAAGAAAGGCTCAGTGCTCTGGTACTCCGTGCAAAATATCCGCCATGCCCGCTGTAGAGCCTATATCGCACTGTGTTTTTAGGAGGCAGCAGCGCTAATTTCATTCCACCATCACTGGGTACTTGACACCACCTCGCCGACTGATACGAGTACGGACCAAGGCACGTACTCGGATTTGTCTGCAGTGCTTATCGCGACAAGCACCCAAGACAAGTTCACACCAACGTTAATGTCACCAGCCTGATGCTTTTGCATTTGCACTTCTGCACCGCTGACGCCCTGCATGAGAGCTGAGTTGGATTCATGACATAGACAAGCAAGGGTTTGAGGAGTTACAGGAGGGGCTGCGGTTGGGCCGTGTCGCCGCGTTTTCATCACCTGCCTGGCTCTAGTTTGTTTTGTTTACTTGGACGTCATCATGGCCTTGAGCTCTCACGAGGTTGCCACGCTGCGGGTGGCTCTGCAAGATGCAGTCGTCAAATGTTCCGAGAGGTGTCTCTACCAATCGGCAAAATGGTGAGCTTCTGAGTCTCCTTGTCTAATTCTGTTGAATTTGCGCGTCATCAATGGCCATACTGATCATCTCATCCATCTAATCAAGGGCAGCCGAGCTACTCAATGCAGTGCATGAACCAGATGATGGCGAGCATGAGACGGCCGGTTCCGAGCCCAAGCACACTTCGTCCATCTTTTCACCAAATCAAGATGCTGACGAGGCCGCTCTGGAGGCAAAGGAGTTCAGCAAGTACCTCCTCGCCAAGTCTCTGTTTGACTGCAAGGAGTACGATCGTTGCGCCGCCGTCTTCTTGCCGGACTCGCTGCTGTCCACTGTTCTCGACTCGCGCCTTGAAAAGCAGCCCTCTGTTGCTGCCAAGGGCAAGGGCAAGTCCAAGGCGACGGATGAGACGAAGCTGAGTGCGGTTCCGCTGCCCAAGCTCAGCCAGAAGAGCTTATTCTTAGCGCTGTACGCCAAGTTCATGTCTGGGGAGAAGCGCAAGAATGAAGAGTCGGAAATGGTCATGGGCCCCCAGGACCTCGGCACTGTCGTCAACAAGCAGCTTCTCATTGTTGGGAGGTTTCTGGCTGCTTGGTTTGAAGAGAGGACGACAGACGATGACGAGGTCCTCGGAAGTCAGGGCTGGCTGGAATACCTGTACGTTGAAAAGTCCTTCCGTGATTTAGCATTCACTAACTTAAGATGATTTTAAACAGATATGGCATGGTGCTTGCCAAAGAAAAGAATGATGAGAAGGCTTTGGAGTTTTTCATACGAAGTGTTCACAAGTACCCCATGAACTGGGGCTGCTGGTTAGAGATGACATCTCTAATATCAAGAGTTGAAGATGTAAGCATCAATTCTTTGTTTTCTCCCCCTATAACACGGTAACTGATATAACATCTGCAGCTGAATCGGATATCTCGACACTGCCCCCAAAATATCGTTTCTTACATGTTCCATCTCCACACATCGCTAGAGCTATACCAGCAATCGGCAGGGCTTGCCAACTCTCTCGATCAGCTCCTTTCCATCTTTCCGACCTCATCATTTCTCCTCACGTGCAACGCACTGCTGGCCTACCATGCAAAGGATTTAATGGCTGCCGAGCAACATTTCAGCCGGTTGCTATCACTTCATCCACACAGATTGGACTCTTTGGACCACTATTCAAATATTCTCTACGTACTAAACCTGCGGCCAAAACTCGCATTTTTAGCTCACCTGTGTTCGAGCGTGGACAGATTTCGACCAGAATCCTGCGTCGTCATAGGAAACTACTATTCGCTCCTATCAATGCATGAAAAAGCGGTGGGATACTTCCGGCGAGCACTTACGCTTGACAGATCGTGTCTCTCAGCTTGGACTTTGATGGGCCATGAATACGTGGAGCTCAAAAATACTCATGCCGCTATAGAATCATATCGCCGGGCTGTGGATGTCAATCGGCGCGACTATCGTGCTTGGTACGGTCTCGGACAAACGTACGAAATGCTGGAAATGCATACTTATTCACTATGGTACTATAAAAAGGCGGCGGGTTTGCGCCCCTGGGATGGCAAAATGTGGATGGCGGTTGGGTCGTGCCTCCAGAAGATGGGCCGAGAGCGTGACGGCATCAAAGCACTCAAACGCGCTCTACTAGCCGATGCGTATTATGATGTTGGTAGCAGCTTTGGTAGCGGCGGCGATCTTCTGGGTGCCCGTGGAGCCACCGGCCAAATGGACCCGGAGATTCTGCTCCAGATTGCTACAATGTATGATCAGTTGGGCGAAGAGGAAGAAGCAAAAGCTTACATGGAGTTGTGTATGGCCCAAGAAGACGGCGGCCCAGCTGCGGCTGGAAATCTTGGTGAGTCTGTGAGGATTCATAATGACTCACCAGGAGGCTCTCCTGGCTATCCCGACCGAGATGATGCCAACGCGGAGGGGAATGCAGAAGGCACTGGCGTCACGGCTGCGACCAGCAAGGCTCGGATGTGGTTGGCCAAGTTCGCTATGCGCACGGCAGATTATGCGACGGCGAATCGATTGGCAGCGGAGTTGTGTCAGGATGGAGTCGAAGTTGAGGAGGCTAAAGCTTTGGCTCGGGAGGTCAGATCGAGGCTCGAGGCATCTGGGATGTTGGGGCCTGCTGGCTAGCGGCGGGTGCAGGCGCTGCCTCGATTTCGATCATAACATATAATATTGATTGAATGAAGCGAAATAACTTGATGTTATGATATTGATTTCCCTTTTTTGTCGTTTATGGAGTCAGATGAATAGCACGAATGAATCAATGAAAAGGGGCAATTTGATTTCACGTTGCTTTGTCAATTGCTTCAATGATGTAAGGAGCGTATTTTGTTTTTTTATTAAATCAAACTACTTGTCTAGGTAAATAACCCAATCCAACAAAGCCTTTTTAATTCGCCTTCAGTTCTCATGTAACATTAATCGTGTATTCCCTAAATAATCAAGGAGTGTGAAGAAGATATAAATCCAAAGCAAGAAATTAAAAGCTGAGAACTGTCCCGTATAGTGGGAAAATGGCACTTTTGATGGGCCACCAGGGGCCCATGTGGTAGCGAAGTCGGTCGCTTAGAGAGCCAGAGCGGCAATACCAGCGACGACGAGGGCTCCGAGACCAGCCTTGTTGTTGGCGGCAGCACCGGTGGGGATGACCGCGGGAACTGTGCTGGCAGGTGGTGCCGGAGGAGGAGAAGAAGGAACAACAGTGTGGGGAGGAGGGGGAACAACAGTGTGGGGAGGAGGAACAACGGTGTGAGGAGGAGGAGGAGGCACAACCGATGTGTTGGGAGGAGGAACAACGGTGTGAGGAGGAGGAGGAGGAGGCGGCGGAGGCACGATCGTGGTGTTGGAAGGAGGAACCACGGTGGTAACCGGAGGCGGCGGTGGGGGAACAACAGTGGTAACCGGAGGAGGCGGAGGGGGAACAACCGTGGTAACCGGAGGAGGAGGAGGCGGAGGAGCCTGGGTAATAGTGCAAGGGCAGTCTATTGGGAGTTAGTGGAAGCCGAGGAAGCTGGAGTTTTGTCGTCAGGGGATACTCACTGGTAATGGTCAGAGTAGTCGGCTCGGTGACAGTATAAGTGGTGCCGCCAGCAGTGATGGTGGTAGGAGACTGTGATGAGAGAGTTAGCTAGTTGTTCAAGCTCATAGAAGTTCTGTGTGGTTCTTGAGATGGAACTTACAGGACAGAAGGTAGTGTAAATATCAGTGGTGATGACCGTGGTGGTGACGGTCTGCTCATGCTCCTTGGTGTAGGTGACGGGCTGCTCCTGGGTATAGGTGACCTCGTGCTCCTTGGTGTAGGTGACAGGCTGCGTGTAGGTCTGCTCATGCTCCTTGGTGTAGGTGACCTCGTGCTCCTTGGTGTAGGTGACAGGCTGCGTGTAGGTCTGCTCATGCTCCTTGGTGTAGGTAACCTCGTGCTCCTTGGTGTAGGTGACGGGATACTCATGCTCCTTGGTGTACTCCTTGGTGTAAGTGACAGGGTACTCGTGCTCCTTGGTGTAGGTGACGGGGTACTCGTGCTCCTTGGTGTAGGTGACGGGATACTCATGCTCCTTGGTGTACTCCTTGGTGTACTCCTTAGTGACAGGGTACTCGTGCTCCTTGGTGTACTCCTTGGTGTACTCCTTAGTGACGGGGTACTCATGCTCCTTGGTGTACTCCTTGGTATACTCCTTGGTGACGGGGTATTCGTGGTTCTTGGTGTACTCCTTGGTGTACTCCTTGGTCACAGGGTATTCGTGCTCCTTGGTGTACTCCTTGGTGACGGGGTATTCGTGCTCCTTGGTGTACTCCTTGGTGTAAGTGACGGGCGGCGGGTACTCCTTCTTAGGCTCCTCCTTGTGGTCATCCCACTTGTTCTCGTCCTTCTTGGGCTCCTCGTACTTGGGCTCTTCCTTCTTAGGCTCCTCGTACTTGGGCTCCTCCTTGTGCTCGCCCTGGTTGCCATTGTCACCCCACTTCTGATTCTGATCATCCTTCTTGGGCTCTTCCTTCTTGGGTTCTTCCTTGTGCTCGCCCTGGTTGCCATTGTTGCCATTGTCACCCCACTTCTGATTCTGATCACCCTGCTTGGCATCTCCCTTGTTGTCTTCCGGCTTGGCAATAGCGGATGGGGCAACCTTAGGCTCATTGGACTGGGCACCAAGGTTGCCGTCGGCCTTTGAGTCAACGCTCTGCTCATCCCGCTGCTTCAGGTCCGCGATCGACATCGCAGACGTGAGCGCCGCGGTGGACGCCAAGATGTGCATGAAACGCATGATTGCGGAAAAGAGTTGATACTCTCAACAAAAGACAAAGAAGATGAGACTTCTGAACAGTAAGCGAGTGTACGTCTGAAGACTGTAGTGAAAGAACGTTGCTGTGATGCAAGAAAGAATTCCAGTCGATGGCGGGATCAAGGCGCCTCTTTGTAGTTGGGAAACAGCGGGTCAATTGCATAATGATGGCTGCATTCAGACCGAGTATTTAATTGCTGCACCTTGCCGCATGAGGAGAGGCTTCATGAAGTCGCCCATCGCTTAAGAGAAGCATCGCCGGATCGAGGGAGGCTTGGGAGCTTAGTCTGTGGCTGCATGATGCCTTCTCATAAACATACTAGGTACAGTAGTGTTAGTGCGATGAAGAAGTGTATTGATGAAGATGAAATAACTAACATGAGAAGTAAAGAAGGTTCTAATTGGGTTTAGATGTCAAATGTGTTACGAAAACGTCAAGTGGGTATTCTCCATGTGCCTGGGGGGAAATACTCGTTTGACTGGTGTCGAAGCACTCGAGGATCAGCGCCTCATTTCCGAACAGCACTGGGATGGAGTTACAGATGGAAATAATTGGACCGCTAACGGTCTGATGTCACGAAAACGTTCAGAATCTGGTTAGGCTGTGAGTTTCCGAGCCGTTGGTGGCTTCTGGCTGGCTCTCAAGAGAGGAGAAAAACTAGTAAACAAAGTTAGAGTTTCATCTAAGCTCTGCAACTAGCTGGTTAAATGTAATACGAGTATCTCGTTACCATGTAGTTTGAGCTTGGGTTAGCACATTGGCCACAATAACTGCTACTCCAAGATAAACTTTCCTTTCAAGGAGGATTGCCCAGTAGTTATGATCCCTGTGGCATTGTGTCAACTGGTCCTCTGAAAGTAAGCATCAGAAGAAACTATCTGGAGCAGCCTATCACGCCAGAATCTTGGGTCGAATATGTGTTCAGATGCAATTCATGTAGTTCATGATGCCTTTCATAGCAGCAGCTATTGAGAAGAAGGAGTTTCGAAGATGCCAGAGGCTTGCCCCAACCACATCGTTACATGGCCTTAATCGTTCAACCGTCTCGGGTAAATTCCGAAAGCAAGCCGCCATCTTCAAATCAATGGGCCGATACTCCATTGTACGGCAGAATGAAGGCTGGATCCGGGATCATCTATGAGTGCAATCGAATGAAAGATAACCAAACATGGTGCTCCCATGCGGTCCCCGTTAATCATCACAGCTGAGAGTCCGATTGAATGCAGTTCGACAATGGTAATACGCTTATCCGCCGACTTTTAGGCGTTAAGGAGCCTTGCACCGATCTGATGTCGCCTTCATGATTCCGGCTGGTAGATTGAGTTCCGACTGGAATGCGGGTAGACGGCAACGGAACCGACCACTGAGCTGGGCAGCCGAAAGCAACGCAGAGAGAGTTTGCCACCAAAAAACGGCAAGAAACTCTCAGAGCTCTAAGCTAAAAATAGGTCCGATAGAAGCTGGATGATGGCTGGCGAGAGAAATGATGGCGGATGGAAGAATGGTGGCTTTCACGTCTGGCTGTGTTTGCATGTGAATGAATGGCATGCAGCTTGGAATCGTGATATGTTGCGTCTGGATGCATGTTAGTATATTGGATGCAGCCTCAAGCAGACGAAAAATAGGTTAGATGATATCTGCCTGAATATTTACCTCCGTATCTGGATTTTACGTACAAAATTGATGTGCAAGAATCTAGAGGCGAGAGAGTTTGGAGTTGCATCGTGAGGAATACGAGGCCTCATCGTACCTGCCTGAAATGATTAACACTGTATAGCGCTGCCTATCGCCGTATTAGAATACAGTGCTATCCGAATGATGCCTGAGTAAACACTGTACGTACACTCTCAACACGTGCTACGTGCTTCCTCTTCCCTTGACGGAATGGCCAACAAAATCCCCCTCACTACCAAGTGCAGAGAATCTGCCTCAAAGCTTTCCACCAAGAGTTTTGCTTCTTGCGCCACGTCTGTAACCGTCACATGCAAATGCATCCTTTCGGAAAAATTAAGCAACTTGTCCTACGTTCCTACGCCCTGTCAACGAGGGAGCAGTGAGTGACGATAGCGGTACGATGCCTGTCATGGCCGAAGCGCAGTGCTCGAGGAGGTTCAATTTACTTTACTCCCTTTCCGCTTATAAGGCAAATCTTACTAAACTGCTCTCCATAGGTAGAATGTCTTGACGACGAAGAAATCGCTGGAACTCTTCATGCTGAGAATTGCCCCTAAGACGAGACCATTGTCCATGGCCTTCGCATAATGTGCACCTTGATGACCCTCGCCACACCCATGCCATGCCTTTATCTGGCACATCGTCCTCTTCTTTGATTCGCATTCGTTGATGCTTCTTCAAGTTTCACAGATATCTGTGCTTGTGCGATGTACTCATTCACCGGTTTTGCATGTGTTGGCGCTGTGCATCCGTTCTCATTCCAACTCCTGCCTGACGCCTTAATGGCTCATGCGGCCCCAACTTTGGCATCCAGGTGGTGCGCTCTCACCAAGTCTCTGAAGCACCTCGTTAGTCAACAAAACTATTGTTTCACGGCCCAATTGCACTAGCTGCTCTCTCCTCTCGGCCAAGCCCAAAGACACGCAGACACATTTCCGCCTGATAAACGGCTATTCCCACCGAGGGCCGAAGGCCGTCAATCGATAGCTCAAGCATGGCAAAAACTCGGACTTTGCTTTACGGCTCGAACTCGCCACTGTGCGGGCTATCCGAATAGCCTAGACTGCTGGATCTTCCACGGCGTGAACAATGAAGGAAATTTTTGTGCATGTCTTTCGGATTTCCTCTTGGGGTTGGCCAAGTTGCCCTCTGCCAGTTAACCCAGCTTTGGGTTGGCTTTGGCAAAAATATCAGAACTGGGCCCAAGCTATCTTACACTACATACAGAGGCAAGTTTACATTTACCGTATCAGGCAATCATGTCCATCCTTAGTGAGGGATAACTGGGCCATTCTGATATTCCCGGGTGGAGGTCAAGCAGTTTAACCTGTTTCTTGTTCGCCGTCCATTTGAGAAAAAAATTCTGGAATTCTCCCAAGAGGAACCCCTCACTGTGTGAATGGTGAACGCTGTAATGGTCATCATGCAACCGCCAGTTTCTGACACGAAATGGGCATCTGGAGGGCTTCCGAAGAACCATTTATCGGTTGCCACGCAAGCCTCGGCTTCTGAAAGGCTACCTATTCAGCCGTTGCCAAGTCTCATTGTTACTGAGCCACGGTTCTTGGTATGCGGCACATGTGTTAGGCGTACACATCGAGTCTGCCCTCTCGCCAAAGTTGCTATTGCAAAAGGGTCCAAATATTTCCAACACGGTGTGCCTTGGTCTCTCCAGAAGCCCCACCGCCAGTATTGGATTATGAAAAGGTTGCATCATCAAGCACGCAGGTGAACATGTCAAATCAGCTTTGCAGCCTGGAGCCGTGTTAAATGACAATGTGCTACTATTGATGCGCCTCTACGTGGCTTGCAGTGTTGCATTGAGCGCAATATTATCCGTATAAGACAGGCTATTGTCGGCCTCCCACCTAAACATTGATAGCATGGCTTATATGCGCCGAGAGTGACCCTTGGTTGGATATCGACATTAAGATCGTGACAATGGGCCCACGCATCGAGGAGAAATCGCGATTGTTTCTGGAGGCGGAAGGCAGCGGGAGGGAGGGAATCACATGGAATCTCCCTGCTGCTTATGGCCATGGAACTTCCCTGCTGCTCTTTGGGTGGATGGAGCCTTGAGGATTTTTCGGGTTCCACCTCTTCTGGTCGTTCCTTGCGACTCATGAGAAGCTGCGCAAGCAGGTTTGCAGGTGGTTGCAACATCCCTGCGCCCTGCATTCTTGGTGACAAGGATTGGCTGGGTTCTCAGGACGGATCGAAGCATCGGATGCCCTAAGGAAGGAAACCCTGCAAGGCGCAGAGGCAAAAAGGACCACAGACTCAGCCCTCCTCGGCGGGGATGAGGAGAATTGCTCGATGGTGCCCAATCCACTGCCTTAGTCGCGAGCTATTTACGCAAGGGACAAGCATTCGTGTGAGGCCGTGCGCACGATCTCAACCGAGCCTGATGGATGAAAGATTGGTATAGAGTGCCGAAACAGTTGCTTTTCTTCTCTTCAAGTATCTGTACAATGATTTCTGCCACCGAGACAACTATCACCCATCATCAGCCAGACTGCGCACTGCAATCTCTCTCGCCAAGAGGCTTCGTGCAACTTTCTGCGACTGGCTCGACACAGGCTTTTATTCGGAGGCAGCGGAGAGGCACGACAGGAGAATTCTCACGATCCACCCGCCGGTCCGGCGACCTGTCAGGGCAGGCCACATGGATTCCTGCCAGGCACCGACCAATGGAGTCACGGCCCCGGGTCCCGGCCGTTATGCAGCTAGAAAAGACGGTTCCCCAAGCCGTCGGGCACCCTCTGGGCCAATTGCAAGCCTTGAAATGGGTCGGGCGGGTACTCTTACACGAGGTATCAGCCTCTGCGTTTGGGTGGCGATGAAGCGCATGATCGACTCCGAAATGGACATTATCGACAGGTACCTGCGAGCACCGAACTTTAAGTCTTATGCTCGGCTCTGGATTCTGAATCCGGGTCAGGAACCCGTCCCTCCAAGCCAGTGACAACACAGTGCCACTGGTTTGAATTTTGCGACCCTGGACTGCACACCATCTTTCTCTGCCGTTTGCTGACAAGCTCTGATACGCTGAGCGCCAGCAAATCGACGAGAGTTTCTTCTCCTCCTCTTATTGGAGTATCTGGGCCGTTTGCAAAAACATTCGATTATGCTTTTTCGCAAGGCGTCCGTGGCCGGGCGACGTGCATCACCAGGTGAGGGGAACGAGCGCAGCGGCAACTGTAACACGCAACAGCGCTGCGGTTCCCATTCAACTCGGATTACGTCCATCAGAGGCCCTTTTTTAGTCATGTGGGATGTCAAAAAGTGGCTGAAAATGGACACCATTCGTTTCAAAATGCGCCAGCACAAGGCCAGTCTCGGTGACCAGTCTTGCTAGACACAATTCGTCTTCTTGTCTTCTCTTTTCTCTTCTGAACAGGCCCACTCGCTGGTCCAAGTGTGCCGCGCAATGGGGTCCCGAAGCTCTCAGTCTTTACGAGCCCACCGTAATCCATTGTGGCGTTGAGAGCAAGGGTGCTCAACGGCTTCGGCTTCCGGGTGCCCAGCATGCTACCGCTTCCGTCCACACCACTCGCCAGCACCACCGCTGGCTAGCAAATGGTGCCTGCATTAGACGCTGTCCTCTATGCACATGGAAAGCTTTTTCAAAGGTCAAGCATGCAGGCACTAAAATAGCTTCTGGGCTCGTCGGTCTCGCTGAATCGACCCACGATAGGCGCCCACAGGGGGGACAAAGAGGGGAGAGAACAGTGCCGACTGTTCTGCCCCCCACTAGACTACCCTTTGCCACGCGTATGCTGGGCGATGAGCCCTCTTGGCTACGTGATTGAGTAATTATAAAGAGGACGGCTTTCTCCCTTTCTTGTTCACAGGAATTCTTGTCAAGATATCACCATCACTGTTCATTTCACTTGTCTTCGGACTATCACTCTTTCTTGTGTTCTTTACACCTTTTCACTCCTTCTGGAAAGCAGAGTATAACGGCAAGGCCCGTCACATTATATAAAACACTCTTTCTTCAGCTTCTCAAGCAAACAAACCCAAAACAACATTCAAAATGCGTTTCGCTACTTCTGTTGCTACTCTCATTGCCTCCGCGGCTCTCTCTTCCGCTGCCACCGTCACCTTCTGGACTCTGGATGACGTTCAGCGCACCATCTACTTCACCTGCAACCCTGGCAACGCTGACATTGACTCTGTCACCGTCGACAACAGCAAGAACACCACTGTTACCTTCCCTGATACCTGGCAAGGCAACTTCTACGCCGTCAAGGAGGGCGCTTCCAACGTCCCCGGCATGCTCGGCGAGGTCAACTTCGGCAGCTGGCACGGACTGACCTACTTTGACGTCTCCGCCATTGTTGACCCCAACGACAAGGACAACGTCAAGCTGATGTTCCCCGCCTCTTCCTATGAGCCCATGTCTGGCTGTGTCAACTTCCCTTGCAACAATGCCTACTACCTCCCTGATGACATTCAGACCAAGGCTACCATGGAGAGCGACCTCATCACCACCCTTGGCTCTGGCTCCATTGCTCACACCTTCACTGAGGAGCAGTAAATAGCTGTATATTCAGACTTTCCTTTTTTCTTGATTTGACTCTGGGGGGCTTTTGGCCCCCCTTGGTGCTGAGCACCAGGTCACTCATGACGCTATGATGAAATGCAAAAACTTATCATGATATGGGATACGGGTTACTGGGTATAGGTTTTGCACGGGAAACAAAAAAAGGACAAACTTGGTTGCGAGCACAACCATTCATTTCTTACAGATTTGGTCTTTCTTCTTCTTACCTAGAGTAAGAGAGGGAACCAGAGGCTGGCACTCATTTCAGCTTATACCGCCCACTGAGGCGCTTCACACACTCTTTTACTACGAACCTTTTTACAACTTTTTTCACTTCATGAATACCCCCTTTTTTCTTGCTGTATATATTTAGACTTTATATACAGATTCTGGATAGATATAGAGATGGCAATGTGGACATTTGATTCAATTCACGACTTGACGGCTCTGCTCCTGTGACTCTCAGTGATTTGATATTATTACAAAGCATGTCAACCACGCCACCCGAAGCAGAGAAGCACGCGATTTCTTTCCCTCTTTTGCCTCGGCGATTAGACGATGACCAATTGCTCATGACAGAAGAAAGCGCTTCCATTAGTGTGAACTGCCCTGACGCTAACAGGCTTTTTTCTTTTGCTACTTTAAAGCCAGACTATCATCGCTTTTAACCAGCTGCCAACACCAAAACCAACACCGAGTCGTGCACTAACAACGAGACCAACGGCGTAAGTTGCCCAAAAGAGACGATGCCTTCTTTTTTTCCGGAGGCGAAAGAAGAAAATTTGGAAGAAAGAATGGAAGAAAAAGTCGTGGAGAATCGCCGAGATGTCGGACTTATTATGGGTTGCTATATAGTAATAGCAACAAGCTGTTTTCGCCACCTTGTCATAACCATAAAGAAAAGTTTTTTAACCCAGCAAGCAGCTTTATCTGATCTACACATCGTGAAGCCACGAGCACAAAAAGAGTCAATTTTAGGGCTTCCTTCCTACTGTAGACGGCTAAAATGGAAAAAAAACTCGTGCGTGAATAGAAGAAAGAGAAAAAAAAGGGACCCCGAATGGCGTCTACCTTTCAGCTCACTGTTTTAAACTTGACAAGCGCCACAAATAATGTGTGGATAAAACGGAATTAAACCCGAAGACAAAACAAGAAAAACTGCTCTATTGTTTTTTGTTTCTGCACGTGGGAGATGATTGAAGAGGCGTGAGAGTTTTGCGCCGTTGATCGGCTGCTCGCGCTTCTCACTGACAATATATAAGAAAAGCTGCACTGTGCTGTACCTGACAAAAAGAAAAAAAAAAATTCTAGCGGTTCTTTTGAATTGAATGACTAGCCAGAATGTCTTTGGAAGCGCCGTAGAACTTCCGTTTTGTCAAAAGTACAATAGTGCAATCGCCGAGTCAGAACTCCGTGTAATAGGTAATGTAGTGTAGTATAGAGGGCAATGATTCAAATCATTATCCCCCACATCATTATATGTACACGACGCGGATAGGCATGCGTCGCTTCTTCGCTTTGTACAATCGTAATATACAAATCCAACAAGATGAACCAAAAAGAAGAAAAAAGCAACCATAAACTCCCATCTAATGATCCCGCGTCTGTCGTAAAGCAAAAGCTATCCGATAAAAGATGTATATATAGACTAAAGTGACTTTCTCACTCCTTTGGTGACTCCTCTGAGGATTTTTTTGATTCCGATTCAACCTTCTCCTCTGTCTTAGAATCACTCGTTCCATTAGTTGCAGCCGCAGTTGTAGTTGAAGTTGCGGTTGTAGTTGCAGTAGACGAATCCTCCTCAACCTTCTTGGACCTGACAATATTGGCGAGGAATTCACCGGCATCGCCAAACCCGTCAATCCTTAGCAACTTGTCACCAAAGACGTCTACGTCTCGCATCATGCTGGAAAGATGTGTTAGAAAGAAATAAAATTCGTATGCTCAATAGCATCACTTACCGCCTTTGACCAGCCTTCGTTGTTACGGCTGCTTGCCGCAAGGCATCTCCGAGCTGGGTTTTGTAACTTGCAAAAACAGGCGCCATGATAAGCTGGATAGACGTTTCGGGAAGATGCTTTGTCAGGACACGGTGCAACGTTGTCGTCTCTTTGACGAGCATCTCTATGTACGAGTGTGGTCCCTCGGAGGTTTCAGTGTCCCAGTTGATGGCTCGAATGCTCTTTGCATGATTAACAGCGCGACCACTCATAATTTCAATCAGTTTTTGATGGATGTTGTCTTGGTGCTCTTGGAACAATCGTCGAATTTTGTCAAACTCTCCCATCAGGTTGGAGACATTGGCACCGGAGCCTGCCTGACGGCGAACATACTCTCTCACGTGAGGGATCAAGGTAGCCATGAAGGCCAAAGCCTGAGATGCAAGAGCCAAATGTCTCGTTGTGATATTCTTCAGGCCGGCCGACCGAGTAGCACCAGCTCCCAGGATGAGTTGAAAGCATCGGGAATTGAAGAGCTGTAGGTAAGCTACCAAAGACGTTGCAATATCCGACGTCATGGATGGGATTCCGGCAATCAACTGCAGGAAATCTCCCATACCGTCAAGGCATAGCACGGCAGAATTCGGAAGCACGAATTTCTCCGACTCAATGACTGCGTTTCGAACCTTTTCTTTGCTAGCACCGTTTGCTTCCGACGAGCCAATATCCGAACTCAGTTTCTTTGGACTCTCAAAAGGAATCCATATCCTGCTGTTCTCGGTCCAAGCTTCTATGTCATGGGTACTGCACTCGAGGATCTGGTTCAAGAGCAGAGTGTTCTCGTCTGTAAAGTCCTTGGCACCCCATTGGTCTGATTCCATCCCCTGGGCAAGCTTCTGCATTTCGGCGTCGCGATATTTCTGTACAAACTCCTTGATGTGGTTGTTAACCACAGTCTTCAGGGTAGAGCAACTTCTTCCAGATATCGCTTCGCATTCGTATGTAAAGAATAAGTTGAGGTTGAAATATCGCAGGAATAAGTCGAGTGGGAGATGGATAGCTTGCTCTGACCGAACTTTGAGAATCTTGACAATCTTTTCGTTAGCCAGATCGACAGCTTGCGCTAGCAGGTTTCCTAGGTCAATGGCTTTATGAAGCTCTTCCTGAATTGCAAATGCGGATGGCTGCTGTGGGTTGCTCATTTGCCGATCATATCGAGGGCTAGGCAGGGGAGACCTAATCGGCGGCGATTTGAGTCCACCGCCATTGGGCTGATCTGAAAGTGAACTGGCAATATCAAGTAAAACCTTTACTTGGGTCGACACGCGCCTCAACGTCTCTGTCACACCAGTGTATATCGTTATAAAAAGTTTCTCGGCATCTTCTGCATCCAATGACCGTAGATTGCGGGCCAAATTCGCAGACTTCTCCTGGCTCGACAAGTGTTTACCTCCGCTTGCGGTAGAAACTGACATCATGGACATGTTGTCATCGTCATTGGAACTTGGGAGAGGGCGGCGGATCAAGTTCCTGATTTCACGAAGAATCTCCTCGCGATAAGCGGTCGCGGCAACTGCAACATGCTTTGCGCGATGTAAACCAGTCATTACTGGTAATAATTGCGCTTTCAATTCGTCTGTACCCGCCAAATATGTGGGAAAGATAGACGGTGACCTGGGGTAGTTGCCCCTTTTTGGTGCTGCGTTGCTCCATCGAAGAAGGACGTCAGACGTTGTGAAAGTTTCAAAGTGCCGACGAATATCGGATGAAAGCATGAATGAGAACTGAGATTCGTATGCCTTGCCGATGCGAAATCGAAGTTGAGAGAGATCCAAATTGACTCCCTGTAGAACCGAAGCAGACCTTAAATCTCTTAATCGAGGCATATCAGCCTGCTCACCAGACTCTTCGCGTTCGCCCGCTATCAACAATTCCAGCGAGTCGATGCTGGCCAGTGCCTTTTCCACCTCCCCTGCATCAACGAGGGACTCACAGTTAGCCACGCCCTCGGTAATCAATCTCAACTGCCAAATGGCGTCGCTAAGCTGTCGGAGGTTTTCCTGCCGCCGTTGTTTTTGAACCATCATCAGGCCGTTTGCGGCCACTCTCTCGTCTAAAGCCTCCAGTTCCTTTCTCAAAGCCTTGATTCGCTGTACCGAGTCGGCTGCTTCAGAGTGGAGCTCCTTCAGGGATCCAAGTGCAGTGAAGAACGTGGTCGATGCGGTTGAGATGGAGTTGATAAGATGAATTTCAATGGTATCCATGTACCAAGAGAGTTTTTCTTGCAGGATGGCATTCGTTGCCAGTGTTTTCCTTGGCATCACAGCATTTCCATTTCCCTCATCTTTATGCTTCTGTATGACCTCGGAGCGTTCGCTTACAACATCAAAAGTCCGGGGGTTCTCCAAATGAAAGTCGTCGTCAAAATACACTGTAGGGATAGTCGACAGCGGCGGAGGTCCTTGTGTGGCCTTACGGCTGAGCGCCGATGGCCTACGCAAAGAGCTAACAGTGTCTACCGAAGTCACAGAGGACAAGGAGGCTGTAGAACCTTTCCGAGGAAGACGACCTCTAGCTCCCGGCCGCAAGAGCCCATCACTGGTACTTTCGGCCTGCTCGTCTTGTCTGCTGCCTCGTCGATTGGCATTCTCCTCCTCCTCGTTTTCCTTGACGCGGCGAAGTTGCTCGTATAGAGCACCAATCTGGGAGAGGTAGGGCGCAAACTCCTCGGGGTCAACCTTGGGTATGTTGGTCAATGTAACGGGCGGGATGTCCCTTGCGGTGGGAGGCTTGTGAGAACTCGAGGCTGGCGCTGATGTATGAGGCTGAAGGCCTGTTCGGACAATAGGGGGTTGCAGCAATGTCGAGATGGCTATGGCGCCTCAATTAGCTAGCGCTATCTTGGTCGAATGCGGCCCAACAAACCATTCTGTCCAGATTCGTATACAGCAGAGGAGCCGCCGCTCAGCGATGTATCCAAAGTTCCTCCTATCGAATGAATTGAGCTGGCTACGGAGCTCCGTCTCGAGTGTGGCCGCTGATGGCCTTGGCCTATTCGACCGCTGCATTGCCGTCAGCTACCGGATAGCTTCCCCCGCGAAGCCCAGAAAAGAGTGCCCACCTGTGGAAAGGATAATCTGCTCGGCCTCCAGGAGACAATGGGGCCAGATTATCGACAGATCTGCCGGCGCTGGGCGTGGAATACATGGCTGGCTGCAATGGTTCGTGGAAGATTGCGAAATGAAGCTCGGATTTGGCTGTGGCTGAGCAAGGCGACGAAAGCAATGCTACCAACTTCGGATCTCCAAGTCCAAGGTGTGTAACGGAGTATTAGAAGAGACTATCGGGGTATCATCGCTAGCAAATAAGGATTGGAAAAGAATAGACGCCGGATTAGGATTAAAACAGAAACCAAGAGAATCGTCAGCAGGATTAAATCAAGCGTCGAGCTGCCAGTCAAAGAGAGAGTTGACGACTGTCCATTCGCCAAGCTGCCAACAGCTGCAAGTCGCATGCCGTCAGCAATCCGCAGCAAGCTACATGTACTTCTGACCCGACATTCTCCCGAAACACACGTGATACGGTCCCTGGAGCGAAGAGTGCGCTAGTCCCTTTCCAGCTGTGGCACGACCCTGCTGCAACCACTAAACGCGTGTTTCGCGTCTCTTTTCTAGGCGCGTCGAGTCCCTGTAGCCAGATTTGCCCCGCCAACCCTTCAGTTCAGGTTTGTACCCAGCAGAGCTTGGGTTGAGCATCAAATAAATTGTCGAATTTTGCTTCCTGTCCGACACAACTTCAATTTGATTTGATTTGTCACAGCGAGCATCACATCATGGATCGTCAGTCTGTGTATTCGGCTCGTGTGTACGAGTCCAACTTTGGCGATGTCGACGACACCAGGCTGCAGCTGCAGTCCCAGCTGGAGACGTTCATCCTGGATTTCCGCCTCGACAACAACTTTGTCTATCGGTAATGGCACAGCTGCCCTCAAAGACACAAAAGATTCCTTGGCTGACTAAATTTGTATACAGAGATCAACTGAGAGAGAATGCACTGTTGAAAAAGTTCTACTGCGATGTCGATATTAAAGATCTAATCAGCTTCAATGAAGAGCTTGCACATAGACTGGTGTCGGAGCCTGCCGAAATTATTCCTCTTGTGGGTAGCCTCTTGAACTGTCATTACGGCAAACAAAGCTGACAAAAGATCAATTGTCTAGTTCGAAGCAGCATTGAAGAAGTGCACACATCGAATTGTGTTCCCCCACGAAAAGAATGTCGACCTCCCCGACCACCAGCTTCTGTTGCATTCCGATGCGGACGATGTGTCGATTCGCAATCTCGATTCCATGACAATTGCCCGGATGGTCCGCGTGCCGGGCATTGTGATTGGAGCTTCCGTCATGTCCTCAAAAGCCACCGAGTTAAACATTCAGTGCAGAAACTGCAGCCATTCCCAAGCGCTTCCTATCCTCGGCGGCTTCACAGGAGTCACACTGCCTAGACAATGCGGGCGAAAGCGTCTTCCCAAGGATCCTACGCCGACTTGTCCACTAGATCCCTACTTTGTCCTGCACGAGAAGTGTCGCTTCGTTGATCAGCAGGTTATTAAGCTTCAGGAGGCCCCCGATCAGGTCCCTGTGGGAGAACTGCCTCGCCATGTGCTCATCACCGCTGATAGATATCTAACAAATCGAGTGGTCCCTGGCTCTCGGTGTACTGTGATGGGTATCTTTTCCATTTATCAGAATAAGGCGTCTAAAAACTCGTCAACAGGAGGCGCAGTTGCTATTCGAACACCATACCTCAGAGCCGTGGGAATCCAGACGGACATTGACCAAGCCGCCAAAGGAAACGCTACATTTTCAGAAGAAGAGGAACAAGAGTTCTTGGAGTTGAGCAGACGGCCAGACCTGTACAACATCATGGCGGATTGCATTGCCCCGTCCATCTATGGCAACCGAGACATCAAAAAGGCCATCCTCTGTCTGCTTCTCGGTGGATCAAAGAAGATTTTACCCGACGGCATGAGACTAAGAGGTGACATCAATGTGCTGCTTCTTGGTGACCCCGGTACTGCAAAGTCGCAACTCCTAAAGTTTGTTGAAAAGGCAGCTCCGATTTCCATCTATACATCCGGAAAGGGTTCATCAGCGGCTGGTCTGACGGCCTCTGTTCAACGTGATCAGTCAACAAGAGAATTCTATCTGGAAGGTGGTGCCATGGTGCTCGCTGATGGTGGTGTTGTGTGCATTGACGAGTTCGACAAGATGCGAGACGAGGACAGAGTAGCCATTCACGAAGCCATGGAACAGCAAACGATATCGATTGCCAAGGCCGGTATCACCACGATTCTCAACGCCAGGACGTCGGTTCTTGCGGCTGCTAACCCTATTTTCGGACGTTACGACGATATGAAGACGCCTGGAGAGAATATCGACTTCCAAACAACCATTCTGTCTCGTTTTGACATGATCTTCATTGTCAAGGATGATCACAGCCGAGAAAAGGATGAGAGGATGGCTAAGCACGTCATGGGCATTCATATGGATGGCCGCGGTGCCGAGGATGTAGCCGAGTCTGAGATTCCAGTGCAGAAGATGCGACGATACATTACCTACTGCAAAACGTATGTTTTCTCCCTTTTCTTCCTGTTGCTTTATGCGTCCATTTTGGCTAACTTGTTTACTTCAGACGATGCGCTCCTCGACTCAGCCCTGAAGCCGCCGAGAAGCTGTCTTCTCACTTCGTTTCCATCCGACGTCAAGTTCACGCCGCCGAGATTGAAGCCAACACACGATCCTCCATCCCCATCACCGTCCGTCAACTCGAAGCCATTGTCCGAATCACAGAATCGCTCGCCAAACTCACCCTCTCGCCAATTGCCACCGAAGCACACGTCGATGAGGCCATCCGTCTTTTCCTCTGCTCTACCATGGACGCAGTCAACCAAGGCAGCAACCAGGGCAGCCGTGAAATGAATGACGAAGTGAGCCGTCTTGAGGCTGAGCTGAAGCGACGACTACCCATTGGATGGAGCACCAGTCTAGCCACACTGCGAAGAGAAATGGTGGAAGGGAAGGGTTACAGTGAACAGGCCTTGAATCGGTCGCTAATGCTACTGCAACGGAGGGATACAATCATGTTTAGAAACCAGGGAGCGCAAGTTTACCGCAACGGAGCTTAATCGAGGAGGACCACCGATTTCGGGTTGAGATGCGTCATGATGTTACCATATATGTGACAGCGCGGCTTAGAAAAAACAGCCGTGACTTCTGTTAAAAGAAATAAAATAATTGAAATGCAGCGCAGCTATAAATGTTTTTTCATTCGGCATGACTCCCCGGGGTGCTTATCATCATGTGAACTCTGTTGTTTGACGGTGAGTTACTTAGCGCGCAAAGGATCCTTTGACTCATCGGCTCAACTCAACCCCCTCCTAATACAGAATCATCCAACCTCAACCACAACCATGACTACGTCCAAATCTGCCTATATATAGCCCTCTTCGTCCCCTTTCATTCTCTCTTCAAAACTCAATCCTCTACACATCAATGTGATCCCGCCACACAAAAAAGCAGCAGGCAAAATGGCCCCCAACAGAGTCCTCTCCTCTCCCTCTCCCCCCAGCAACGAGCCCGGCACAATCCTCCTCGAGACTGCAAACCTCATCATCCGCCGCTGGCACCCCTCAGACGCCCCCGCGCTCGCCTTAGCAGCCAACTACCCCTCCATAACGCCCAACCTGCGAGACCGCTTCCCCATGCCCTACACCCTCGCCGACGCAGAGAGCTACCTCACCAACTTCGTCTTCTCCGAGGAAGGCTACCCCCACGCCATGGCCATCTTCGTCAAGCCAAACTCTGGCCACAACAGTTCCTCTGAGCCGCTCTTTATCGGAGGCGCAGGGCTTGAGAGTAAGGGTGACGTGTATTACCGCACGTGGGAGCTCGGATACTGGTTCACGCCGTCGGCGTGGGGGAAGGGCTATGCGACGGAGTTTGCAAAGGCGGTTGTGCCGTGGGCGTTTAAGACGTGGCCGAGGTTGAATAGGATTGAGGCCTTTGCGTATGCGAGGAACGAGGCGAGTCAGAAGGTTTTGAGGAAATGCGGGTTCGTTTTGGAGGGTGTGAGGAGAGGGGCTTTGGAGAAGGATGGAGAGGTGTTGGATGAGTGTGTGATGGGAATTCTGAGGAGTGACGTTATTAAAGAATGAGACTGCTACTTGGGGAGAAAATATGAAGTGTGATTGAGATTTGTGTATATCTGGAGAAAAAGCTGGATGTATCATAGAATATGACTATGTGTGTAAACTAAGAGAATTGTCATTTGTCGCTGTAGCTAAATCAGTTATCCTGTTATCATAGAGTACCGCTTCCTTATATCGGATACAGTTGTTCATTCTCAATCAGACACATGCATCAGTTCAAGGTGGATGGCACGGGATCATTATCTCGATTGCTCCGTAAAAGTCTATAGAAATGCTAGAGATCTGGTAAAAAGACTACCCGGTGTTCCAATACAACAAAGTATTAGAAAAAAAGATGGTACCTAGGTACACGGAAAGGAGTTGAAAAAACAATGTCATACAAGAAAAGAGTAGACGCTTTCTTTCTCGTTTGCGGGCGAACGCCGTATGATGCTCATTAAATTCCAGTGGCCGGCTTCTGCGGCAACGAGGCAGGATTACCGTACGTGGGTAAATGACTACTACTAAACATTTGATTCGGTCCCTGAGGGACGTTTGCTCGTCCCAAAGCATGCGCCTGCTGGTTCTGGGGTATATGCTGGGGAGGTGGTATATGTTGCAGGCTTTGCATGGTCGGCATATGCTGGACGTGGGGCGGCGCGACTAGAGGGGGCGGAGTGTGATATGCGGCAATCGAATTGTTCGAACCCTGCCGGGCCATGTTGTATCCGCCGGCATAGGGATGAGGGGGCATGACCGATGGATATCCACCATAGGCCAGATGAGGAGTCCCAATCTGCGGGCTGCTGTGGTGAGAGCCCGGGGCCGTAAAGGGCGGGTGGAGCGGCGGCATCGGCGGCGGCATGCCGTTCGATCCCGGCACAAAAGATTGAGTCTTGGGGTTGAAAGCGTGATTCCTATTGTAGCTTCCTGGAATTGGATGCTGACTCTTGGGGTCGTGAGGGTTGGAATTCGCAGGTAGCTGTCCAAATGCATACGGAATACCGCTCTGTGAATGAGGGCCGCTGGGAGTAGGGCCTCTAGGCGGATAGAGAGCGGGACTGTAACCGGGTTGCCAGTTCGGCGGCGGAGGAGCTCCAGGGATAATCGGCGAGCCGTAAGCTGTCATTGGGCTTCCAGTCGGGGGGTATCGTTGCTGTACGGGCTGCTGTGCATATTGCTAGTATCAGATATCAGTTTTGGAACCATCAGTAGGCATTGAGATGAATTACATACCTGAGGTGGGGTTTGATAAGGCGGACCTGGATTCGACACCATTCCTTGCACGGCCGGATATCCAGGTTGCTGGCCATACATGGGTGCCACCTGAGCAGGGTACGATGGAACAGGTTGCGGAGTAAACTGCCCGTTCGCGGGGGGGACGAACTGACTAGGTGGCTGTGACACCCATGTTTGCTGTTGTGGTCCCCAATAAGGCGTGTACTGGCGTCTAGAGTCAAAGCCGTCGGTATCATCACGCCGCTGTTTAGGCGGCTTTCCCTTTTTACTGGTAGTTGATCTGTTGTTGGCAGAAACTGAGCTTGTCCGGGATATGCCGTATTCGCCGTCAATCTCTGGTGAGGAGAATTAGCACCCAAATCTCAGTGCAATCAAGCGTATAAGCCACCTACCAGATGTTGTATCTTCCGAGCTTCCAAAAATCCGCTGTCTAGCCAGCTTGTACATCTCCTCTCGTTCTTCTCGGGACAGCCTATAAAAGGGTTAATGATCTGCCATATTTATTCTTCTCTTTTTCTTCTCTCTGATGCTCGCAACATACTTTTGACTGGCCAGCGGCAGTTTGTCCTTGGAATCGCTTCCATTCTCAGAAGTAGTCTTGGAGGCCCCAGCACTGGCGCCACCTCCCTCTTCATCTTGTCCGCGGCGCATAATCTTCCTTGGTAAAACTGCTGGCGGGGGGGTGCTACTAGTCGGAATAGTTGTTTGAGGTATCATTGTTGCCAGGGAGGGTGGCACTCGACAGAAGGGTGTCCTGAAGATACGAACAGAGCCAATATGGGGCTCATAAGAATGCGTCATGTGGTAGTAGTCAGCCAGTTTATGGGTCAACATTCTACAAAACGAGTTCGATGGAGGAAGGTCCATGTATGGCTCTCTATTCTAAAGGTTAGCTGAAGTTGTCAAAATTAGAAAAGGGCTGACTTGCTTGGAATCTTGGACAAAGTCGATGACATCTTTCTCCAATCGCAGAAGGAAAAGTCGGTCTCTCGGAGCCGCCAAAGCTTCTAGTAGTTTATCATCGGGGGCTTGTCTGTAAATAACATTTAAAGCATCTGATGAGCCACTTGCACTTCTCAATGGGTTCTGTGCTGGCTGCTCAGACGATGTGCTCTGAGGTGTAAGAACACCATGTCCAAGAGCTCCAGCCACTGGTTGCGCCAATCGCCGATCTGGCATATCTCCAAGCTGAATGCCTCTCGTTCTAGCGGCAAAATCTGAACTCATGCGAGAGCCAGCAATCAGAGATCCCCGGATCGAGAAAGAATCGTCATCCTCGGCGGCAGCCTTGACACTGGCGCTGTCATCTGGACGGAGAGACTCCTTTTCATCAAGGGCAAAAGTAGTGCCAGAAGTTATGCTCTTCCCATCTAGACTGGGTGGCTTGGTACCCAGTTCCGAGCTGGAATCAGCCTTTTGAGAGTCGTCCGAGCCGCTAGCCCGGCTGAAGACAGCCTGCGATCGGGCGGCGGCAGATGAGTTGCTACCATCAACCACCAGACTCGGAACATTTGATCCAAGTCTGAGGTCATCTAAAGACTCCACAACTTTCTCCATGGCTCCAGGAATATCCGTTGGTATTGGGTTCACCGACTGGGGCGATGAGATGGCTGGGGGCGGAGACTCTGTGGACTCGCCAGTAGGCGATACTTTATCGGCAGCTGAGTGATCCTTTGGCTGCATCGTCGATCGACTTGTGGATGGAGCTGAGGGGTTTTCTGTCGCTACAGACGCAGCTATCTGCGTGTATGAAGGTTATTGGTCAGTCGTCAGGGCCTCCCAATGACAACGGCGTCTGAGAAGGGGACAGCGCAGAACACTTACATTTGCAAAGGAGCGTTTAGGTAAACCAGAGGAGATTGTCGCCATAATAGTAGATACTCACAGCCTTGAGATCGCTTACTCGAGGTCAATGGCTGGTGTATATCAAGGCGGAATACAAGGCAGAGAAGGAACGTTTTTTTCTTTTCGTTTTTTTCGACGGTTGGCGTCGCAATCCAAAAGGCGCCCGACGACTGATGCCGAAATCGATCGAAAGTGGGCGGGAAAGACCGTAGACAAGACAAGATCAAGAAGCAGAATCAATGGGAACGAGCCAGAAGATCAAGAACAGAGTGCAGGTGCTCATTGTCGTAGTAGGAAGTACATTGTCGTAAGTTGGTCAATGTCTTGGCGAACGGCGAGGCGAGGCGAGACGAGAACGAATCAAGATTTTCTCAGCGTCGGTTCGAGGGGCCGGGGAGGCGTACTGGCAGGTCGGATTCACCTCGCAGCCTGGAGGAGCAGTCAGTCAATCAGCCTGCTGCGCGCGAGACGGAAATGGGCCACTGGCGGTGCAGGCCAGGGCGATGACAGGACTTTCTTGTGGAGGGGTGTCCCAAAACGAGGTTATCCCTGAGAGGGGTGGACATTGCGGGTTTGCAGCGGAACGTGGACTTTGACTTACAGCGATGGATTTCGGGTGGCTCCCCCAGCGCCTATGGGACAACCTTGAGGGGAAACAAGCAGATCGGAGCGCCCAAGTCGCAGTTCAGGCCGATGTCATCGCGGTGAGGGCGAGGAGAATCTGCAGTTACAAATCTCGAGAGGGAGCTCAGATTGTCTTAGCGCCGGTACAGCGCCTGAGATGCAAAGTGTGTGGTGATTACGTAAGGCAGACGCGGCTCTAACTTTTTACAACTCTAGGTACCTCTGCATAAGGATACTGTCGACTTGGTTATTTGAGGAATACCTTTTTCTCTCTATCTGTCAAGGTTAGGAATTAGGAATAGACAAAACGTCAAATCACACAAATCTCCAATATCATAAGTGCCTATATATATACTCTTGCAAATTGTAGTTACACATTCGCACGATACAACAGGCGCCCAGCTGGTCACGTGAGGTGTTGCGGTCTGAGGCTGTTCTCCCTTGAAGTCTTAGGTACCTTGGCTGTAGGCTCGCGTGCGCGCTGAACAGACCAACAGCCCACTGAAGACTCTGTACTACACTAGACCCCCGATCCGTATCTCTCTAAGACAGTTATCCAACTTGGACTCAGACATGCTGAGGCTGTGTTTGAGCACTTCTCATTCAACTTGAAACCCTTTCCTTCGCGTCACCAAACACGGCCATCCGCCTTGTCACAATCCTTCGCGACTTTCACTTTGCTATATTTCATCAACCATGTTCGGAGCCAGGGGCCGTGGAGGACCCAGCCGGTCGACACCAGCCAATGTCCAGTGCCAGAAATGCTTAAAACGAGATATGTACCAGCAACCTGTTTTTGATAAGGCTATATGAACTAACATGCTTAGCACGGCATTATTCGTATGAGTGCAAGTCGTCCACGCAAGAACGGCCTTATGTATCTCGGCCCTCGCGCTCACAGCAGCTTCGCAATCCTAAACTCGTCCCTAAGCTGACAAGTGATACTCCAAATCCCTTGGAGAAAAAGTAAGCAGCATGAAAAACCGCTTGGATGGATCAACCAGCTAACACTATCACAGGAAGGGTGTTGCAGATGAAGAGCTTGCCAAGATAGAGGCTGAGCGGGAAAGGAAGCGAGAGCTTGAGGAGCGCGAGGATGAGCTGCTAGATGCAGGTTCCAGGCGCCAAAGATCAGTATCTTCACATTCAGTATCAACCATCTCTACAGATGCCTCAAGAGACTCTCGCTCTCCACCACCTAGGCGAAGAACCAGGTCTCCTACTCCTGACCGACGGGGACACAGCCCTGATTTAGCAAGTGATCGCAGCTACAGCCGAAGCCCGTCACCTCCGCGACGAGAGCGGCGTTCAGTATCACGCGATAGCCCATCTCCTTCGCGCGAGGATCTCCCGCGAGGAGATAGAGGTCGCCGTGGACAGCCCTCTCATGGCCGGGAAGACGATGTTTCGCCCCCGCGGCAGCGCCAGCGTGACCAGGAGCCCGGGCGACGCCACGGCAGGCGGCGAAGCTGGTCAGATTCACGATCGAGATCACCGCAGCAAGATGACCGGCCATATCGAAGGCGAGATGAAGACGGCCCCCAGCGTGGCGGCCGTCGCGGCGGGCGTGGGGGAGGGCAAGGAAGAGCGCCGCCAAGAGAGGCGCCCCGAGAGCGAAGTCTCAGCCCTTTTAGCAAACGATTAGCCCTGACTCAGTCTATGAATATGGGTGGAAGATGATTGGGTATCTTGATTTGGCCGAATGTAAATATTAGCCGTAATGTCCAAAAAACAAAAACTCCGGCCCATGCGATAGTATAGCAAACATAAAAGTAATTACATACAGTACCTCCAAATCCCAACCTCCTTCACAGACCCAATGCTTCCTCTTCTTCGCGTTCTCTCTGTTCTTCTTCTTGCTCTTCTTGTTCGCGAACCCTGAGTCCTTCCACAAGAGCGATGCCGTCAACGCCAGCAGCGTCTCCATCTAGGTTGCCGTTGCCTGCGTCTGCCGTCTTCTGGGCCGCCTTCTGAGCGCCCAAAACTCGTTCTCGAACCAACTTGGCGATTGCGTTATCCGTCCGCACATTCAACACCTCCAATTTTTTGCCCAGATTCCGTTTCAAATCCCAATTCGGCTTCTTCGGTTGCAGCTTAAACAGGTCCAGGCCCTTGTCGTCTCGCGCCTCCTCGGCAGCTTGCTCCCTGATCTCGGCTTCCACCTCTGCAGCCTGCTCCTCTAACGTAGGCTTCTCTTGTGCGAGCGTCGGCGGCGCGTCGAATCCTAGCTTGGGGCCCCTTGTCTCGGGGTCATAGTTGCGGCCGGAAAGGTGAAGCTTCGCAACATCAGGCGCTTCGGGTGGTGATGCCTCTCTGTCGCCTTCTGGAGTGGCGACCTCGTCAATGGGCTGTTTTCGTTTGAGGTTTTTGAGCTTCGCTAGACGCGCTTTTCGCTCGTCTGAAGCGGCGCTGAGGGTGTTGTGGGAATTCATCTTGCAGCGCTCTGGTGGTAACGCGCAGTTGTGTCGATTTCGATTTCAATTCAGAGACTTCGCGATGCGGATGGAAAAGCGAATTCAAGCTTGGTGGGGCACGGTTTAACACAGTGGAGGTACCTGCTCTACTCCGGTAAGCCTGCCAGGGCCGCTTGCACTCCGAGAGTTTTAGCGGCCGAGGACATTTTCCATCAAACCGCTGCTAAAATAATTCTTTGCGACAACCTCAATTTCAACCTCAACTTCAACCAACCACTGCTGAGGCCATCAACCAGCAAATTCGAGCCTCGCAGTATTGCACCATGCAGACTGCTGGCCGTGTGTCGGCCACTGTTCCATTGCAATGCCAGCGGCACTCATGGCCCGCGCCGGCCGCCTAAAATGCAGGTGCTCGACGGTATATGCGGCCGGCCTTCTTCGGCCGAGGAATCGCTTCGCCGCCCGACCTTTATTACGACCGCTCAGCTCTATAGCGCAGAACACACCGCAGAAATATGTTCCATCTTTTGAAAATAGCATTTCACCTCGAAAGACGCAATATCTCACCTCATCTCTGAGTCCGCAAGAATCCATCGACCCCACGGTGGCCGCCGATGGAGGAAACGGCCATGACAACCTAGACGAGCCTCGCTTGAGACACCATGCCGCCAGATCAGATAGAAACGACCGACACGAACAGCAACTACCCTCGAATAATCATAATCATTACAGAAGAAAGTTGAAATCAAAGTCACATTCTCCGAAACCACCTTCCTTTGTCAGAAAGAGGCGTTATACGATCACATACAACAGGCTGTATCGCTCACCTGCGCACAAAACACAACCTGCCAACCGGTTCTCAGCTGTGGACAAGGTAGCTTCGAAACCAGACGAGCCGTCACGAGAAGCTTCTCGAGAATTAAAGAACCTGCGAGAGATGCATTTGCAATGGGGTTACGTTCGACATCGACATCCTGACTCTGAACGGCAATCTGCCCGAAAAGAATTTAGATCTTGGAAGACCAAATTTTTCAAAGTTTCCAGACCAGATAAGCCGGAAGACCCAAAGTTGCCATGGCCATGGCGCGATAATGCAAAGTGGCTCTTTGAGCTCAATGGTGTTCGTACCATGCATCAGGCTTGGAGAGCTCTTGAGATTGAAGACCGCCGCAAACAGTGGCCTTTGGTCATGCTTTCAACGCTGGATCGTTGCCCCGACAAGGCACACATGGTGTTGGAAGCCACGTTGGATCCCTTGCCACCGGGCTATGCCATTAACGACGTGCTCCTCTTTGTTGCACAGCGTCTACGCCTAAGCAGCATCAAAAACGTGCGTGAGCGGACCCTTAGAGCGGAAGAAGTGCTGGAATTGGTGGCGAAAATTCTAGAGGATGCACCTACGGGACATGTGCCCCTTGGGCAGCGGACAGCTGGTCTCTTTGCACGCAAACTACCGAGTGAACAGGCGAACGAACTGTATAGCATGCTGCAGAGGGCAAACATTAAGCTGCACCCAAACACGCTGCTACAGTTTGCAGGCAAATTGGCCAGTGACATGGCACATAAAGAGACGGCGTTTGCGATTCTTAAGGGGCTCGCCGACAGCGGGATAGATCTCAATGCGCCCAGTCCCTCGAGCGCGATTACTACGCTGCTACATTGCCGAATAGCCCATGGTGGTACATCAGAGAGCAACTCATCCTTCTCTGCCAAGGATACTCTGGAATATTTCATGGACAGGGGTTTCGTCCCCAATGTCATCAATGCAACTGCCTTTCTCGATTCTTTATGCCAACAGGGAGAAGTTGAAGAGGCTATACGGCTGGCATTGTTATTTTCCGAGTCTGGCGTCCAGCTAGATACCAAGGCTTGGTCCACCATTTTCAGGGGAGCCAAGGGGAGTCTCAAAGTGGAAAACGTGGCGAAGAGTCTTGATGTTGCGAAAGCGGCTAATGCGCCCTACGTGGATGTGCTTAACAATGCCCTCCATGCCGTATTTTATTTTGCAGAGATGGAATCCCGCGTGAAGCGATTCGCTGTACCTTGGGTCTATCCCCTATTTGGTCCTATGCTACGAGCATATGCAAAAAAGTTTGAGTTGGAGCCACTGCAGTGGTGGCTGCCCGACTCCTTACCCCTGATGCTAACACAGACAACGGGCAACGACGGGGAGAAGTTTGACAGCAATGACCTGCGCACGTGGGACTTTCTGGAAACCATTGTTCCTCTTACCGAGAAGTCCTTCTCCGCACCAAGCAACCAGCCGAAGCTGCAGCCTAATACAACGACGATAGCCATCATGCTGAGAGCCTACGTCAAGACACTGCAGAACCCATATGATCTTATGGCTTTTTATGCATTCTTCAAGGCTCGTCTAGAAGAGCAAGGCGGAAAAGACGGCTTCGCCACCCAGCTGATCAAAGACCAGGGCAGCCTGATTCATGATACCATCATCATGGCCATGACGGAAAGACGAGGGTTATCACGACCTGCGCTACAGGTTTTTGGAGACATGCTGAAGGACCACTTACAAAGAAATGCGACAGAGGGTACGGAGAGAAGCGCCACAGCTCCAGTCCATCCACCCCCCGGCCTGTGTACATTCAGTATCCTTGTCCGCGGTCTGTTCAATAGCGGCGATCGGATTTTGGCTGAACAGGTGATTCATGTTATGAAGGAGCAAGGCGTTGAGCCAAACCTTGTGACGTGGAACACTCTTACGAAGGGGTATGCAGCAATGCAGAACATCAACAAGACAGTGTCTACCTTGCAGGATATGGAGGCGGCAGGCTTCAAGCCTGATCTATTTACTTTCAAGGCGTTTGGGAAGCTGAAGAACCAGGGACGAGCACTAGAGATGATGGAAGGCATCATCGACGTGAATAGGCAGAAGATAGCGGGCGAGGATCTGTATGAATAATGCGGCGTGGATTTGTACACTTTGGCATATTATCTCGGCGCTACTTGGGATTCTTTTCTTCTTTTACTACCTATATAACGGCGAAATGATATGATACCATGGAGTAGGGAGGGGAGCTATATAACGCACATCTCTGGCATTGGCGGCTATGGACAGATAGAATAGAGCACTCTCATCCATTGAATAGAAAATAAGATTTAAGGGGTGATATAATACCAATCTTTTCTTAAGTATAAATAAAAAAAAATTTATCTTCTTATGGGTGTGATATTAGTTGTCGCCACATTTAGGGAGTTATAGAGCGAAAGCCCGTCGTTCAGACTTTCGGATTTAGGACTTACTCAGACTTATTATATCCTCCATCTCACTGATGGCCGAGTCGCCAAGCCTCGACGATGAAAGATTCTCGTCTTTAAACGAGCTAAACCGCTCTTCCTTTTTATTCTCAATAATTGTCAATTGATTAACGCCGTGTACAGCATTTTAGAATCTTTGAGGCCATCACCAACACCATAACCGAGGCATCATCATCAGCCTCATGCAATCAGCATCTCACACAACTCACCCAGTGCAACAAATCTCACAACCTCACAGCCCTTGATGCCCGACCCCAGCATCTCGCAATTCACCTCGGTCTTCCGCGCCTCAGACGCCCACCGCGTCAAGCGCTGCCGCCAAACCGTCTCCTGCACGGCCTGCCAGCGCCGCAAGTCCCGATGCGACCGCCAGCACCCCTGCGGCGCCTGCGAGAAGCGCGGCGGCAGCGAGGCCTGCTCGTACGGCTCAACCGCAGCATCATCATCGTCGTCGGTGTATGATAAATCAAGCAGCAGCAGGCGGGATGTTCAGATGAAGCTCAGCCAGCTGGAGCAGATGGTGAGAGGCCTGGCGGAGAAGAAGGCGGATAGTGAGAGGCGGCGCTCGGGAAGTGAGCAGCCGGAGACGAGCTACAACGGGGCGACGTCGTGGACGGCGTTGGTTGAGAGTATTCGCGATATCCAGGATATCCTAGTGGCCGATCAGGACGCCGGGTCGTCGCCGGAGGAGGCGGCCGAGCCGGAGGTTCTGCTGGGAGACGTGCCGCCCATCACGATCAAGGAGATCATGGAGAGCTTGCCGTCGCGGCAGGACGCCGATAAGCTCATCATGACCTACTTCAAGGCAAAGTTCACGGCTGTGTGCATCGTCCACACGCACCAGTTCAAGCGCCGCTACGATGCTTTCTGGACGGATCCCTCGTCGGCTGGCTTCCTCTGGATCAGCATCATGTTCTCCATCCTCAGCATCGGCACCATGATCACCAACCACAAAGAAATAACGGACACCTTGTCATCGTCGTCGTCGTCATTGCCAGACTCGCGCTTCTACATGGCCAAGGCCGCGCAGTGCCTCATCGCCGGCCAGTACCTCAAAGGCAAGCGTTTCTCCGTCGAGGCCCTCCTGATGCACGCCCACTCGCGCAACGTCCAGAAAATGGACTCGGATTCCTCCCTATGGTCACTATACGGCATGGTCGCGCGACTTGCGCAGAAACAAGGCTACCATCGTGATCCGGCCAAGATCCCCGGCGGCAGAGCCATGACGCCGTTCGAGGCCGAGATGCGGCGCAGGTCCTGGTTCCAGATCCAGTCGTCGGATCTGCTGTTCTCCTTTCAAAACGGCATGCCACCCATCATCACGCAGGAAACCTGTGATGTCGGCTATCCTACAAACCTCACTGACGACGACTTCGACGAGGATTGTGTCTCCTTGCCTGAGCCTCGTCCTCCCACAGATCCTCTCCCCATCCTCGCCGCCATCACAAAGTCCAAGCTCTGCTACGTCATGCGTCGCGTTGTGCGCCATGTCCTTGCTGTAGCTCCGGCACTTTACTCTGAAACAATTGCTCTCGACCGGGAGCTGCGAGAGTGGCATGAATCTGTGCCAGCGTGTCTACGAATCCGCACCATCCGCAACACTGCCTTCACCGATGCCAACTATACCATAATGCACCGGCTGATGCTCGAGCTCATGTACCTCAAGAGCTTGTGTATTCTGCATCGACCCTATCTTACAACGCACAAGCACGATACCGAGTACAATGCCTCGAGGCAGGTCTGCAGGGAGTCTGCGCTCATGATACTCGAGATGCAGGCGGAGCTTGATATAGAGACTGGCTCAGGAGGGAGGATGTACGAGGATAGATTCATGGTTTCCAATCTGACGCTTCATCATTTCCTGCTCGCGGCAATGATCATCTGCCTAGATCTCAGCGAATCCACAGACATAGAGTAAGACCCCCTGAAATACCAACACGTACACACACAAACATACGCTGACACCATCTCCAGCTCAGAAGAAAGGCTCAAACGCATAACCACCCTCCGCACCGCCTACTCCATCTGGTCCGCCCGCAGCACAACCTCCGCCGACGCCCTCCACGCCTCCAGAGTCCTCCGCGCCATTCTCACCCGCATCGACTCCCCCAGCACCACTACTACCTCGACAAACTCCGGGCCCATGATGAGCACGCCCAGCTCTTCTCTTTTGCAGAACTATGATAGCGTTCCTACAATGTCGGATGACTCAATGCATCAGATCATGCCTGTTGGCGGTACCGACGCGGATGACACGCTGTTTGGGAACGATATGAGCGTTGCTATGCCTAGTTTCGAGGAGATGTTTTCCAATATTGACACTTTCGATTGGGTAAGTCAGCCTTCTTCCTCTCCCCTTTTTAACTCTCTTTTTGGTTGGCTTCCCCTTGTTGCGTTATGTATTGACGGCCAGTTTTAGAGTTCTCTCGACCAATACATCCAATCGTCCGATTCCAGACAATGGAGACAATTCTTTTCCGATACGAGTTTATAGACCTTCTTTTGGTCATTTCGTTTTTGGCTAGCAAAGAGGAAACAAGCTTTGCAATTCGTTGCATGTTTTAAGCGGGTTTATATATCTGATTGGTCTCATTTAAATCCAGACGCTCTGCTCAATGAAACAAAAGAAACAAACACATATCGTCATAGGTAAACTTCACACAAAACAACTAGCAAAAAGGAAAAAGGAAAAGGAAAAGGAAAATGTCTCACAGCCTGTCCAAACAGGACCACCAGTCACATTATTCATGCTCCAAAGTACAAACTATTCGTGCTTCTCGTAGCTCGAGGAACAAACACACAAATAATCACAAAAAAGAGAAAGCCATCGCTAAACAACAAAATTCCGACACACTCTTTCCATCGCATCCCTCAGCCGAGGGGCCCGTCTGTTTAATCCGCCAGAGCCAAGCCCAGCCCAGCTAATCCCGTCCCGAATGAGTTTGCCTCTCCCAAATTCCCATTTCCGCCCACGTGTCCGCGAGGTACCACGATCGTTTCATTAAACGTCAACGCCGACTCAAACTTTTTGCGATCTTATTCCTGTAAAAATGACGAGAGAAACAAAACAAGGAGTATAGCAATGAGAAAAGACAATAAGAGCTAAAAAGGAAAAGTAAAACATGTCGTAGGAAATTGCGTATTTTTACACACAAGTTTTCATTACGCGCGCACGCTTGGGTATCACAACGTTAGATGCAAAGCATGCGCCTCAAGGAAAGCAGAAAACTGAGATTAAGAGGCAATCCCGCGTAGTACGCGTGCAGGATTCCCGGCCACAATAGTGAAGGGAGGTACATCCTGTAGAACAGTATTTCGTTAGCTGATATTGTCCATTTCCACACTCGGTGCCGAGCCGCATAGACAGACATACCTTGGTAACAATAGATCCGGCTCCTACGGTGCTTCCCTTGCCAATGGTCCGGCCAGGCAAGATGATGGCACCGCCACCAATCCAGCAATCTTGCTCTATGACAATAGGTCTGCCAAACTGCGGGCCCTGTCCTCCTTGACGTTTCTTAGGGTCAATGGGAAGGGAGGCAGTGAAGATGCTAACGTTTGGACCGAGGACACAGTTGTCTCCGATCTTGACCTCGCAGACATCGTTGATGGTACAATTTCGTCCAATGACGACGTCGTTGCCGATAGAAATGTTATAGCCATAATCACACACAAAGGGGGTTTCAACGGCAACATGGCGACCGACCCGTCCAACATTTGTAACCGGGGACGCCTCAGTGGGAGACACACGGACAGGATCTCGAGGCTGTAGAATCTCGAGGAAGAGGCGGGCTCGTTCCTCAGGAGACACACCATTTGTCGGGGGCGTCGTAAGGTTGTTGAATCTCCAGCAGGCAGCAGCGCATCGCTCTCGTTCAAGACAGAGCTCCTTATCAAACGGGTAGAAGTGCCTTCCCGAAAGCATCTCCTCCTTTTGGGTCCGTCGAAGAGGAAACTGCGAGTGCGAGAGTGCTAGCTGCGCAGCCATCTGTGCATTTGAGGTTGCAGGTGGCTGGGGTCGAGGCGTCGGGCTGTTTGTCCTCGTGGGATGCAGGATGTTGATCTGCGGCAGCTGGTTGCTTGGATGGGCGCTTGGATGGGGCGTTTCAGGCTCGGTTCGGCTCAGGTCGTGCAGCGGAGGCACCCGCTGATACTCTTTTGCCATCCTCTCTCCAAACGGCGGTGCTTGAGTGTTTGCACTTACGGGCGTGGGGAAGACGTTGGCGGGAGTGTAGGGCAGGGCAGAAAGCTTGTTGTCGGGGCTCGTCACGGACGCACTTGGTATGGTCGATGCCGTTGGACGGTCGTCGTCCGAGATGATGACTGGCCGGCTCTGTGGAGGATCTATCCGGAGAGGCTGGCCGCGGTAATGGGACACGGACTCTCGTTTCACAGGTTGGGGTCCGTAGGGGGCGGGCACTGGTCCGGGTCCCGGCACCGAGGCTGGCTGCGGAGGCGGCTGCGATTGTGGTTGCGGATGAGGCTGCGGATGAGGCTGCGGATGAGGCTGCGGCATGCCATACGCACCAGGGGGCACGTAGCTGGGGTCTTTGGATTCGAGTGGAACTGCAGAGGCTTTGCTGTCTGGCTTTTGCCAGCCTGGCCCCCTCTGTGGCGGATAACCAGCACACACGAAGGCACCACGAATGCAGTTACTGCCTGTTGGCGTTGTAAGCATAAGGCTCGCGGAAAGCACGAAGGGGGTTAAAAAGCGTCTCTATGGCAGGAACTTACACTCTGGCTTCTGTTCGTCACACTTCTTCTTTCTCTTCCGGCAGGTTAGGCAGCCAGTTTTTGTGCGGTTGCTGAAGTTGCGCTTCCGCTTCTTCGGATCATGCTGGAGCATCGAGTCTCCTCTGTGGTCAGTATACGAACCACCGTAAAGAGAGATTGATCGATCATCGCCATCAGGGCTTGTGCCAGCGTAGTCGCTGTGATCCATTTGGCCGGTAGCTCGCCTCAAGGCTTCTCCGATCTGCTCCTCCGAGTTGCTTTGTGTTGAAATTGCCGAGTTCTGCTGCGTCTCGTAGGGATTTCTCTCATCCCGAGATTGATGTGAGTACCACAAGTCCTTGTCGCGGTCCCTCTGCTCATCACCATAGGGTCGGTAATCTCTCTGTGGGGTGCCATAGTGATCGCGAGCCTCGTGCGATGGAACTGTTGCGGTTTCTGGGGTGCGCTCTTGTGCTGGACCATCTCTCCGGATATCGACGGATCCAGAACGCTTACGCTTATGTGATCCTTCGATTTCTGGCGGATAGGTTGCGACGTGAATAGTCCTCTCCACACTTTGAGGAGTCCAAGACTCTCTTTGAGACGTTGTTGATGGTTCAGGGGCTGCTGATCCCGATGCGGTTGCTGCTGAACCGGCGAGACGATCTTCTGGTACAGAGCTTTTATCTCCCGGCGCCGCCGGAGACTCTGTCAGCTTTGATGAAGCGCCATTGAGAGCAGTAAAGGTAGACATGTTGGGTGAAAGTGTCAGTAGCAGTATAGCCGTCGACGCTCACACAACACACTAGACACAAAAGAAAAGCTGAAGGGTAAAATTTTGACCAATGCAAAGTTGAGAACCCGTATGTTAAGTATCGGCAACGGTTTCTTTTGGTTTCGAGCACAGTGTGCTTGTCCAATATTAGTGGTGGTGAGGAAAGTTAATAGCTTTTCGCTTCAACAAAGTGAGGCTCAAAGAAAAGACGCCTTTGGAATATTAACTCTTCGAAATCACAATGGCGGTGCTACTAGGAGTCCCGAGCTGTGAGCTCTACCAAAAGCTGCGCAAGTAAGACTGGGGCAGGTAGATCCAGTAGATCCAAGCAGGCACCGCTATGCAGCGAAATTCACACTTCCACCAAGCGAAACAAAAAAGAATTAAGGCGCGCGGCAGAGAATCTCAAACCTGCAGAAATTCTCGCCGGAAAAAAGCAACCAAGGCTCGTTGCTGTCGCCGCGGCAAAGTGAGTGCGGAGCTGACTGTGGCCAAAGGTGAGAGCGCGAGCACGCGCAAACGAGTGAGTGAGCGAGCGAATCAGGGCCGGCTGCAGTTCAATGCGGCTTGACGACGGACAGCTTCTTGCCCTTTGGATGCCCTTTTGGATCCTCGTCGAAAATTCGATGGTGCTGGGCGACGGCCGAGTTGCGCAAGCCGTTTGACGGGCCCGAGTCCAAAGAGTTTTGCTGCGTGCAGTTGTCGAGGAGCCGGAGTGGGAGGTGAGAGAAGGGTGTCGAGGCGGAAGTGCTGGGGGCCTGGCCGAAGTTTCTAAGTCGCGCTTGGGGGGCTTAGGTAGCTTTTTTTTTTTTACACGCGCGATTATGCTGCGCCTGCTAGTCAAGGGGGGGTGGCCAGTTCAGTTCAGCGGACCTGGAGGCGTGTACCTGGACTGTACTCCGAAAATGGGGAACTTGGCAACTATTTGGCCGTGCAATTCTTGTACCGTGTCGTATATCAACGATGAAGAATTGAGTGTAGGATATCGTGTGTCTGTTCGTAAGAATCTATCGCCAGCGACAGATGACAGCAAGTTGTTGGGGTTCAAGCAGCGCAGAGCAGCGGCCAATGCGTAAAGACGTAGAGGAATACGGAATAGCCAACAAGGCGCAGGTAGGCAACCACAAGTAATGCACCGCAAGCACTAAATGCCCTCCAAGGGGAAGCGTAAGAGAGGATGGGGATGGGGATGGGAGAGGAGAGGAGAGGAGAGTAAAGGAAAGGCTTGCGGATCAATTCCAGGGACACAGAGGCAACGTGGGCTGAGGGGGAACATATGGAGATATGGTTGTTGAACTTGGTGGTCCTTTGAGGCCAGGCGAGAAACACACAGGATCCACGTCCGCAAAAGAGACCCGGAAATGTACCGAAATGCACCTAGCAAAAGCGGCTCTTTTGACGCATGTACGAAGTACTGTTCGTACAGGTACAAAAAGTGACAGAATCGTCCTTATTGCCAACATGGGCAAAGCCAGGCACCGTACAAGTGCATGCATCCAAGGCACGGGGTTGGTCGCGGACGGGGCATCAAAAGGACGCACATGATGGGGCCTCGCCGTGGATTACTGCCATGGCCTGGGGAACGGCCAGATGGGACGGGCATGGCATGCCACCAGTCGTCGAGCAGTCTGTACGAGAACCAAGCAGCGTTTTGCAGTCGATCGCTCAACCCAACCCAGCCATTGCCTCCAGGCCCCAGGGCCACCCCCCTCCCGCGTTCGACGGACAGGCACCGTACTGTATGTACGAGCACACAAAGGCACAGTCCGGCGAATGGAGAAAGCGTCACAGCCAATACTTGGCCCATGGCCAGCGTGGGAGCTAATAGGCGGCGCTTCTCGCTGGACCCAACCGAGTGCGCCAACGCCTCTCCCAGAGCGACAATCGCCCGTTGCATGTAGCAGCGCTGCTAGTCCAGACTCAGCAACCTTGAACCTAGCTCCCTGGTACCTGGCTGCCATAGCATGTGGCAATTCGCCAGAGCGCCAGGGCCTCAGCCCAAAGCCACATCACTGCTAAGCTGCTAAATTGCGTGGTACAGGTGCGCCTGTGCTTGGAACAGTGCAGAAGTGTGTGCGTGCATGCGCGCGAAGGCGCAAGTGTGAGTGGGTGCCGCATGAGCCCTCCGAACTCCATGGTAGGAGGGTGTGGTGCGATGGCCAGTCCCAGTGTAAGACAAAGCCAGCGAGACGGATATGCAATCCCAGAGGCGGCAGTTTTCGGTTACGCTCACGGAGGTCCAACAAGGGAGCGGTGTTCCGCGATGGAGGGGGGAGTGCTCCAGATTGTCTCTTGGAAACCATGATATGATGGCATTCGCACACACAGACGAACACAAATCACCCAGAGACCTTGGTCTTGGTCGCCGTCTGAGTGCTCGTACGGATAGCGCTCGCCCGTGGCTCAGCTTGCCCCATCAACAGCGTCATCACGGAGCAGAGGCGTCTTGGGCTTGGGCGCAACATCGAGTCTGAACCTGCTCGCACCAAAGAAAGCTGGCAGCGGGTAGCAAGGGGGTCTAGCCGTGACATGTCCGGTGGTTTGGCCTGGCCTGGCCTCTCTCCCCCACTCTGTGCTAAGCTTTGCAGAGCCCGGCCCAGCAAGTCCTGACGAGATTTGAGCGCGAGTGTCGTTTCGCAACGAGCACGATTCGCCCCGGGGTGGAGATGGGTGTGACCGCAGTAAGCGGTGTTGCCGCGGCTCCGCTCTCTCGGTTACCACAGACTACTTGCGACTGGTGCGCAGAGGAGTGAGCGCAGCGCGCGGAACCTGGACGGCGCAAGTCTCTTCCAATGTTATGTGTCCGTCTTCCAAGCCGCCTGGCCCGTCTTCTAGCGTTCTTTTCGTTCGAATCGAGTGCGCCGGGGAAGCGATTGGGATGATGCCGCCGCTGTTTGTTCCTGCTTTGCGCAAGTATGAGTCCATGTATCGTAAGCCCACGCACCAGGAATGGCGAAATGCCTGTACGTACAAGATATGGAATATGCTACTCCATTGGTGCTCACGTCGAACCATGGCTGAATTGCTTTGGACGGGTGTTCGCTGGAGGGCGAAGAGTGCTAGGTAAGGTAAGGAAAAGCATGGGGGGAATCTGCTGAGCAAGGGCTCGAAATAGTATCCTTGGGGATATACCCAGCAGTTACCTCAGGTCATACCAGTAATACTCATCTACGCTACCGTCGCCGCGATCAAGGTTGGTACCTGGTAAGTAGCAGTGGCAACCGTAATATTGTTACTAAAGTTGGCATGGACGCCGTAGTGCCAACAGCGTCAGGAAAGAACGGTCCCGAGACCGTTCGAACATCGCCGTGGGCTCCTTCCCACCCCAACGGCCCAACAAGGACGAACATTTTTTCCGCATGGACACCTCGCAAAACACCACTCTCTCACTCTCTCAGATATTCATACCCACAACGAACTACGAGGCTTTCTGAGCTAACTTGTTTCTATCCTTATATTCATCTCCTCTCATCATTATTCATCCCTCACCACGCTTCAAGAATACTCTCCGTACGGGGCCTGTGATGCCAAAACTATACCAGTAGATCCAGTTTTGCCTCCGGGACCAGGCCGACAAGGGATCGGATTGGATACGCTCCCAATGCTCCATACGCTCTAAACTGCACGCTTTGCCTCTGCTTCTCATGCATCATCGCAGTTTGTCCCCTGTTCGGCTCCCAGGCCTGTCGCTGCTGCGCCCATCTCAATCCCTTCCCACGGAGCACTGTTCCACCTTTGCGCCCAACCGATCCGGGTGCCATCGCAAGGGGTGCCACCCTCCCAAAGGCGAGCCGCGGCCGCCATCGTCGCCAAGTCTCCATTCCAACCAGCACGACCCGTTTTCAAGACCCTGATGCGGAAACGCGCGGCGTCCGCCTACGCCTGTATAGCCAATCCATGGCCGCCTCCAGCTCCAGGCGCCACCAATCATCACAGGGCTTTCGCCGTCTATCCCGCCAGTCGCCGGCCACAAATGTGAGCAGCTATCCGCGTGAACGCGGCCTATACCCGATCCAAAGGGCACATATGGCCGTCACCTGTGCTTGCAGCATCCGAGTAGATCGGTCTGTGGACGACTATGTCCGAGAAATCGGCGGAATAGAAGGGCGTCTCGTCTCGAAACCATCGTACAGCACTCGGGCTCTGGCTCCTTGGAACACGGCACCTGTGGGTGATGGTCACACCGGCTCGCCTGTCAGAGCCAGCCTGTTCGGCCTTGCTACAGCACTCGCACCTGTCGCCGGTGTATACCGGGATCGTGAAATGGCATCTGATCCCAGATCTTGCCCGCTTCTGTCATCGAAGTGGGACAAGAACCCTAACAGACGCCTTATGAGTAGGTACTCGTACCAGCCATGACGCTGAATGGACAGGGCTTGCGGATAAGTTGATAGGCTCATCATCACCAGAGCCTGCCTGCCTGCCTGCTTGCACTTCCGTGCTCTCTAATAGCGGTCCGCCACAAACGTCAGCTTGCTTACCAGCTCCAGGTACCTGTGCAAATACCACTTTTAGTCAGGCCCACCAAGAAGCAAGGCGTCATAGCCTGCCTCTGACTATCTGCGTGTGAATGCACGCTCTCGGTAATTCAACTGATACTATAAACCGGTTACCAGAAACCAGAATGGTGGCTCGAAAAGCCCAGTATCCAATTCGGCCATGCCCAGATTCGTAGGCAGGGGCCAGAACTGCCTTGACGACGTGCCACAAGGGCATCGGCTGTTGTCCGACCCTGAGGGCCAATAGGAACTCTGGTACTAGGGAATGGTCGTCAAGCAGCTTGGCTGATTAACGCCGCGTTTAGCACCGTCTCGTATCGCCGCCGCCGCCCGCGGCTGTGTCAGGCCACGTACGCCCGACGGCATTACTTGACCTCTTCACCCGCTGGATGTGCACCACCGTTCCACTAGCGCTAGCCTTCGCTTCTGCTTCGGCGCCCTCCAGCGACTGTGGCACGGTTGAGCCCAGCGTGGGATGCCCACAGCGTCTCATTACAGACGGGGCGCGCTACAGCTGCCTACTGCTATAAGGCTCAAAGAAAACCCCGGAGCCCTCAAGCCACTGATCAGATCTGCGGCAGATTGATAGAACGCCTCGCACGAAGTCCTCGAGAATCGCGCACGAGGTTTGTCTTGGCTGTTGTTCATGCCAAGAGCAGAACTGGCTTACACAGTTACCCAAAATGCTTTCCGTTGAAGAGCCGCCCAGACTGGAGCACAGTGCCCGCCGGCCATCCGCCAGTATCAGGCATATAACATGGCTGCTCGTCGCATCAATTAATTGATTGCCCACGCTGTTGAACGCTGGCACGGCTAGCCCAAAGGATTGCTTGGCCGTCAAGACTAGTACAGTTTGCACAGCACGCCACACCAAATCCTTTGAGGGTCGACATTGGGCTCGTAGTAACACATGGCTGAACACGGCATGCAGAAGTTTGGCCAGACAATTCGTGGCTTGTTTCGGCTTGAAACGCCTGCCTGCGAAGATGCTGAGATATCACACCGCCGGAAGGGCCTGGGCCGAGAAGAGGATGCCAGTCTGGGCACGTTTCTCATGCCCTCTTGTGCCGCCAAGATAACCGCTGGAGCAAACCCACTCGGCGGCTACCTATTAGTTACAATGGATGTTTGAATGCTGGTGAAAATTGGGCAATTGCGTTGTGGCCGAGCTAGCTGCTAATCTGCAATGTTTCCTTCGCAACCTCCTGCAACGAGCAGCAAACTATACTCTAGCGTCCCGAAGGATCAGGGTCGTCACAGAATATGTTCCGTTCTTGTGGCCAGAGGCCCACTCGCCATCCAGGTTGACGTTCAGTTTACGAGTACCGATCTCAAGGTCGCCGATGCTGATGCTTAACGCCGGTCACTCTGGCTATGATGGATTCAACGACTTTGGAAAGCTCCATCTCCAGCTGTTTCTTTCGAGGAGTCAACTCCCCCGCTGCCTCTACTTACCTAAAGGCTCTGAAGTAAAATGTATGCAGTAGGGCAACCGAGTCACCAGGTGCCATTGTGTATCTGGTCTAGCCGGAGCACGCGTGTCCAACAGATGGTGTACACGACAAGGTGCCGATCTTGCCAATGCTAGGCAGCGTATCTACATTCAACAGACAGCATAGGCGATACAGCGATCACAACAGTGCTGAATCGGTGGACAAAGTGACACATTATTCCTTTGGATTACAAAGGTGGTGACGACGTCGTTACACTGTGCAATGTGTAATACGTTATAAACCCCAATCAGACTAGGCTTCCCAAAGCCGTGGGCAAACAGGGGAGCAGCCAAGACGGCAGGCATCTTTTCACAGAAGACAATGAGATATGTCGCCGATAGCATTACCACACCTTTGCTTTATTTCCCCATAAGCAAGGTAGCACCACCAGTGTGGCAAAGTATTTTGTCATAATCACGGCTTGAAAGATTCCGACAGGGTTCTTTCAGCTCCGATCCAACGGCTGGCAAGATGTTGGGCTTACAATTCTATACCCAGATGGGATAAGACGCCTGAGGGAACGACGATATTGCCATTATTAGTAGTCTATTACTGGAACTGACAGAAGCCTTGGCACGAGAGGGTGCAAACAAGCAAGCGGAGCGGCTGCATCTGGATTCTTGTGTGGGCTCAACTGTCTGTTCGTTTACCAGGTCCCAGGCACGGCGACATGCGAGATAAGACGCATATCCTGGTAGCCATGTGCCCAGTGTCGAGAAGCAAAAGGCGAGGCTCCGTTGGTGCTGGCTCGGCATCAGAATCGAATGGAAGCCGAATAGAGGGGAGAGGAGAAGAGGGGAGCATTAAAGCCAGTGCTCTTAGAGGCTTCACCTGGTGTACTCATCCTTTTGCGACGGACTGCCTTAGCGGCGAGCTGTTGGATCGAGGTGAGTCCAGTTTGGTGCCTGTAATTTGCTCTCCCAGCACTGCACAGTACAGGACAGTGAAGCCGCAGAACTAACAATAGACCAGAGTGGACGAGTTAAGGCCCCAAAAAAGAAACAGTGGGGATTGGGGGCGTGTGCGGTTGGTTGAAGATTGCAGCCGTGGGTCTGTGCGTGTCTCTGCTTTAGCGAGGCTAAAATTAAGTTGCAAGCGCGCAGCGGACAAGGGAACAGCCGGGCCGGAAAATCGTTTCTTCACACGCTCAAGACAAGACAAAGAAGATGCGATTCCTACTTCTACTTTTGTGCGCCTACACCGATGCTCTCCGCGCAGCGTCTGGTTCGTATCGTATTACGCAAGCTGCTGGACCTGGATCCGGACCCTTGCTTCAATCAGGAAACCACTGCCGAAAGCGTGTACTCGTAGCGCTGCCCCAGGGCCATCGGACAAATCGAGTCGAGCCAGGGACGGAGAACCGGGAGCAGAGTTTAGCATCTTACGGCGCCCTGGGTGACGCTGACTCAGGTATTAGTACGAGTGGCTGGTGGCTGCTAATTCAATCTACAGGTACATATCCAGGAAATCACGTCAACCTCTTCAAATGAGGGGATCCAAACGGAACAAGCTGCCCAGTCTATTTATTTCAACCTATTTACGTTTGACTTGCCAATGAAGTCTTTTGCGATGACTAACCACCCACCTGCAATAAGCACATATTCAAGATGCCCCGTGCACGCACATCAACGTCAATCAAATCCACCGCCAATCACAGCACGTCATCTCACCGTTTCTCATTCTCTCTCCAACACACGCAGCAACAAGCATCCAGACAGCTTCATGGCCCAAAAATAGCACCAGTCGACAAGGTTCATCGGATCAAATATCCTTTTTCCCTTGGCATGGCAGCTATATCAAAAATCAACTAATGCTCAACTCAAGCTTCAAAATCTATTTATGTACATTTCCTCTCTCCCCCACACCCGTCTTGACCAATGGTAGCCCTCGAAATAGCCGCTCAGCTAATCCTAAGCGCTCGCGAATAGGACCGGCAGCTTCTTCTAGAACGATTCTTTTCTCCTTCAGCGCTTCCAATCTTCAACAATATTGTTCATCCCCCCGTCGTTTCAAGCTGCAGGAGGAAGAAAGAGGGTAACATTCTCTTTTGCTATTTTTATCGCCCATGCTCATGCAAGGCATCAATCTTGGGACCTTGCATGTTGCCGCCCCTCCTAATTACCATCACTCCCCTTCCCGCCAACAACAACACCAACAACCATCGAGGCTTGCTCCTTACCCGCCCATCCCATGAACCATTTGGTATCATGGAGACGCCGGGCATGTGTTCTTGCTCCACCTCCCCATGTTGAGGAGAAACCACTCGGCCGGCATATGCCAGTAGCGGTTCTTTCATCCGCTTCTATTTCTGTCTTTGCCGCCAAACAAAGTCCCACCTTGCTCATGCATCGCGAGCAATCCCCCTGACTGGACTGGTGGTTCCTGAATTCCCCATTCCGTGTTCGTGGTACCGCCGTGATTCTTGATGCATCATACCTTACCTACAGTACACGCCCCTCCATCTTCCCTTGTTTCCCCCCTTGAACCCCCTCCAGATGCTAGTTTATGAACCCAGATATAGCCATCTCGATCTTTTTATTCCACGCGAGATCAGGGGGATGTGTTATTTTTAGAGATGTTGTTGCTATATTAAGATGTAGCCTCAATGCAGGTGTCTAAAAGTAGCATGAGCTTTAATGAGACATCATTCATGAACCCGTCAACGACACTTTCGTCTCCCCCTTGAGTTCTTTTCTAGCCACTCATTCCTCGTTCCCCCCAATCAACCCCCGTATCCTATGTACATGTGCTCTGGAGAATAATGCTGTTTCATGCGGAACCCCCCCTTGTTTATCCCGTTGCTTATACGCCGGCCACACACAAGAGTAGATACCGCCGTTTGCGAATAGCTTCCTTCCCCTAATGAGCACGCGCCCGCTAATACGTCACCATACGTTGGGGAACCTGCATGCTCCCTCCCATATCTCACGACCGGCTCTGCGACCATGGCGCTTCTTTAGTTCGTCGAAGCCGAAGGAGGGGGGGGCACCCCGTAAGAACTTGTTTCCAAAGCAGAAGCGCTTGGACTCATCGGACTCTAACACAGTAGTCGTTTGTTTCATGGCTCCATCTTTCATCTTGCACAAGCGCTGTGAATAACCATGCCATCACATCGGCAGCAGCTAATATCTTGCAGATAACGATTCCATGGCGCGTCTATCCGGAGTTAGGGATACGCCACAATCTAAGATGATCTCGCTTCCAGGGGTTCTGCAAGTTTGCTTTCTCTAATTCATCCCCACGAACAGGGTCATCTCCCTGTCATTTTGATGGAACAAGATATGATGTTGGGAAATGGGCGCGTAGGACAAAGTACCGGTACACGAGAGGTACTCAGTATCATCATCATCATTTCTTCTGCCTCTTCAGACTCTTGTCGCTCACGGCGCTCAACACACTAGCGCTTCGTTTGCGCGTGGTAACACCGCCGTCTTTCCCTTCGTCCGCGTTGTCATCGTCCTGTTCCACGGATGGCTGGGCGGTTGCTTCGTCAGAGGGTGCTGCATCCTCATCTTGCTCCTTTTCATCATCCTCTGGTTGAGCCGCAGCGCCGTCTTCATCATTGTCTTTGGAGGGCTCATCTGCCTCCGCCGACTCGTCTTTAGCATCCTCATCATCGTCTTCAGCGTCCGCAGACTTTTCAGCGTCTTGATTACCCAGAGCCTTCTCCCTCTCAGCCTTCTTGGCGAGTTCAAGCTTAATCTCTGCGTCAATCTTGTCTGTAATCTTGCGAGCATCGAGAAGGCTATTCACAGATGCCAAGAGCTGTTCAAAGGCATGCGTCGTCGCCGCTGTAGGCATAGCCAGCTTGGCAGGAACGTCCAGCTCGTTGAGGGTATTGGTGATGCGCAACTGCTGCTGGTTGGATTTATGCGAGAACAGCTTGTTGATCTTCTCTGTCCGGAATGTAGGACCAGAGCCCAGGCGATCATGATGCGTGACACCGTAGATAATCTCCTCGTGCTCGGTAAGTTTCTTGCGCTCTTGCAGCTGTTGCTGTTGTGATTGCTGTTGCTGCTGCTGTTGTTGAGCCTGTTGCTGTTGGATTTGTTGCTGTGATTGAGATTGTGACTTCTTGTGTGCAGAGGACGCCGCCGTTGACGCCCCCGACTCCCGTGGTCCGGAAGAAGCCGCAGCGGAATCACGTCTTCCATTCTCAGGAGCTGCCTGCTGTGGTGTGGGCTGGCCCGAGGGCGTGGGCACTTCAGCACCCATAATAGACTTTCGTTTCTTAGACTTGTCGGCAGTCATCAAGTTTTGAAGCAATGTCTGTAAACCAGCCGATGACTTGAAAGTGTTGATATCTTGCTCTGCGTGGGGATAGTCCAGGCGATTGTATAACTCCCTCCGTTCTTCGTTGAACCTATCACTTCGAGCCAAAATTCGTTTAATCTCCAGTAGTAGCGATTCTTCCTCGCGAGCCTCTTCGCGAGACCTCCCAAAGGAATTCAGGGCAAAATCCTTGCGCAGCTTTTCCTGTTGGGGGTTGAAGTGCGCCATCAACTCATGGAGCGCAAACTCGGGCTGCGTCATGTATTGGACTGGTTTCTGGACGGCCATCATTCTGGACGCCACTTCGTAATATCTCGCCTTGAGATCCTCCATCGACCGAGACCGCGTAGCTGGCACGATAGCCTTACTCTCATCACCATCGGCGTCGGCCTCTCCATTCGTAGCTGGCGGACTCCATTCGTAGCGATCCCATATAAGGGGCCATCTGATATCAAAGTCTCGTACCAGCTCCATCAAGTAATCTGTCTCTTCCTTGGTCCAATCGGGATTCTCCAGGACCTGGTGATACTGGTCCTCATTGTACTGAGGCACAGAGACCTGAACATTGTACTTCGCATACAATGAATCTTCAACATCCTCTGTCTCCGGCACATTGCCATCTCCTTCCGCTGAAGAAGACTGCTTCCCTTCTTCAACCCTCCTCCAGTGCCTCAAGACCAGGCTCTCATCTTTCCTCCCAGAATTCGCAAACTGCCGCAGCTCCCATCGTGCGGCCGGCTTACGACTAACGAACCGGCGCTTCTTGAACTGCGTGACCTCCGGAACAATGGCGATGGGGTTGTCACCGCCCAGATTGTGCACCTCGCGCGCGAGGCCCTTGAGATTGGGGCGCGGGGCGGTGATTTTCGCCTTCTTGGAGGGACGAGGGCCGCCGGCAGCGCCATCGGGGAGGTTGAGCACGTCGCGGACGTCGGACGATGTCATTGTGGTAGAGATTATCGGCAGTTTTTTGTAGAGAGAAAGTTTGGAGGAAAGGATTTATGCCGTCATCGCTTTGTTTCTCTCCAAGCCCGCGAGCAGATAAACAGAGTTTCGATCGGAAATGGATGCTTTATCGGTTGCTTCAATTAATAGCGATAAGTCGCAGTCGGATGCGGATGCAGCGATGATCGATGAAAACAAGAAATCATCAAGACGAGCTTGAATAATCGTGCAAGGCTGATGGTTTGCAGCCAAGCTTGAAAGTCTGGAAAAGCGCGTTTGGGCAGCCGGTCGAGTGCACGTGACCCGCGCCGGTGCTGGTGCAGACCCCTGGATTTTCTGAACGTGGCAGCTTCGCCGAAGGAGGGACGAAGTTCAAGTTGAACCAAAGGGAGACAGACGCTCAACCGCCAATTGCGCTGTTCTTTTTCTTCTTCCACAACCAGGCGAAAACGGGCGTCAATTGCTGGGATTGTGCTATTTTACCATTGCATTTCCATCGCGGAGATTCGGTGCAAAAGACAGCTTCTACCCGCCCCCCAGTTTATAACACATCACCACTGCAGCCAGCTCCCCTCAACGAAACAACAACACAAGATGAGGTCCCTCTTCTCTCTGGCCACCTTTGTGGCTGCGGCGCAAGCTCTGTACTTCTTCATCGACGGCGGCACCCCCAAGTGCTTCTACGAAGAGCTTCCCAAGGACACTCTTGTCGTGGGCCACTACTCTGCCTCGGAGTGGGACGACCGGGCGCAGCAGTGGCAGGAGCACCAAGGCATCACCATCTACATCACCGTCGATGTATGTATAGCACACACAGCATTCCCCCCTTATATATCAATTGTTATTACAGGGGAACACACTGGCTAACCGCAGCAAAAAATGGACAGGAAATCTTCGACAACAACCACCGTGTCGTCTCCCAGCGAGGCACCTCCTCCGGCCGCTTCACCTTCTCCGCCGCCGACGCGGGCGACCACAAGATCTGCTTCATGCCCTCCTCCAGCAGCGGCCGGCCCGGCTGGCTCTCCATGGCAAACTACAACGGCGGCATCAAGCTGCGCCTCGACATGGTCATTGGCGAGACCAACCAGATCGAGAGCGACGACAAGGAGAAGCTGCAGGACATCACCACCCGCGTCAAGGACCTCAATGCCAGGCTGAACGACATTCGCAGGGAACAGGTTTTCCAAAGAGTCAGTACCCCCAGGCGTTTTTTGTCATTACATCCCATGCCAAGTTTAGATGCTTACACAAACTTCATATCTTCAGGAACGAGAAGCCGAGTTCAGAGACCAGTCCGAATCTACAAACGCCCGCGTCGTCCGCTGGATCATCATTCAACTCGTCGTCCTCGGCGCTACCTGCGCATGGCAACTCTCACATCTACGCTCATTCTTCATCAAGCAGAAGCTTACTTGAGAAGGGATACAAACTAAAAGCGACAAATAGAGCTTGGGGTAGGAAGAAGGTTTGGCTTACTAGCTTTCGGGAGGAGGGATAACTCTTTATCAAAAACAATACGGTGGGATTCAAGAAGAAGAAGAAAATGTTCGAAATACGATAAACAACCCGTCGTTTCGTTCCACATCTAAACCGTCAAAGCCCTCTCGATCAAAGTACATACCAGGTGTGCGGTGAAGGGGTGAGGTCTGTCCATTTACTTAATGTATGATGCGTAGCGTAGTTACGGCAAATTGAAAGAAATGAAAAACGTTCGATATAGTAATTGTTCCAGTTGATTTTTTTAATAAGTTTACTAAGTTTTGCTGCATCCTCACACTTTTTTTGGACAATCCTAATTCCATTACAAGGTATACCGATGAATAACTCCCTACCTAATGACGGATCCCAAACTCTCAAAAGACATCTTCTCTCTCCGTACAAAGCTCGCCAATTTCTGAACTGTCACACACGAAATGCTGCTACTACCTCGACCTCGTCTCTCTCTATACACATCCATGCCCAGCTCGTCACTCGCCCCCCCTTTCCTTGCTTCTATTTCATTCTCCGCCACTCCATGATTCGCAAGACTTATTATATAGACGGCGCAAATAGAGTAAAAAGAAAAGCACACCTGGACCAGACCCAATGCTGCCCTTCGTGACCATCCTGCGCCTTGCTGCGCTGCACATCGAAAGTGGTGTAGTATGGTGTCGTAATGGAATGTCAGACATAAGAAAAAGAAAAAAGGAAATAATAATATGGAAAAAAAGAAAAAAAGAAAAAGAAAAAAGGTCCAACCAAAAAATCAAGACCAGTATCCGTCTGTCGTTTTTTTTTTCTCTCTCGCAACTCCTTCTCGGTTGGTCGTAATGGACACGCGCTCCCATCAATGCCGCGGTTCTTCTATTGAGTGGTAGGTAGGTGGTATGACATGGATGTGGTGAAAGTATGGAGTAAATCGATTCGCTATTCTGTTTCCAAGCCGGGGGTGTCTTTCGCCTTGAACGGTCCATCGCCTTCCTCTGGCCCAAGGGGCATGCAGCTCTCTTCTGCCATCTAGTATTTGGCTTGAGCTGCAGTCGTCTGGACGCAGAGAACAAAATGTCCGTCTCACCAGCAGGTTTGATTTTTTCTGTTTGCTTCAAGGAATCAATCTCCAGTAGAATTAAGAGGGGCGTCGACATAATTTGTCGGGGTACAATGTCGCCAGCCATGCATGGTACTAAATAAATCCCGAAAAACTCGCAAAAAAACAAACAACGCCCGCTTTAGCCACAGCAAATGGTCTTCATGAACTTCTGGAATCCGCTGGGCTGCTGGGCCTCGGCGGGTCGCGCACTAGGCTGGCCTGCTGCCGTCATGGGGCCCTGCTGGCTCGTTACCGGCTGGGGGAGGTTCTGGGTGCTGTTCTGGAACTGGGCCTGAGTTGAGCCAGTGGGGGTACCCATTTCGCGAAGACCTGTTCCACTCATCCGCTGGGCTGGCAGTGCGCCGGGGGCGTTTGGTCGATCTCTCTTGCTCCCCATCTGCTTGATCGGCGAAGGAGGAGGGGGCTGCGCGGCGTTTAAACGGCCGACAGTGAGATTCTGAGCCTGCTGTTGAGAGCTGGTATTCCCAGGACGATGACCACTGTGCAGCTCCATTTGAGAAGGACCGGGGCGCGCGTTTGGGTTGTGCAAGTATGCGGCGCCATGATTCTTCATCGAGTCCCACCCCTTTCCCGAATCCTTGCTAATCTTCATCCAGTCGTACTCGCCATCCTCGACGTCGCCGGCGTTCTTCAAGGCCTGGGTGAAGAGCTCTCGAAGGTAATCGTAGTCGGGAGTGTCCTCGAATCCAAGGTTTCGGACGTACGTCAGGTACTTGTTGAACTCCTCGGGGAAGCCCTCGCAGAGATCCTTGATGGCAGTGGTCTGCTTCTTCTCACCAATCTTTTCATATTTTTGCTTGTTAGTAGCAGCCTTGAGGCCCTGCCAGGGGAGACCGCCACGCAGGAAGTACATGAAAACGTGGCCAAGAGCCTCCAGGTCATCTCGTCGAGACTGTTCGCGGCCAAGATGGGTGTTGATACTCATGTAACGGGCAGTACCGGACAGCGACTTCCTCTCGCGGTAGGGGATGTGCTGCTTGGTCTTGGGGTCTCGGTATTGCTTGGCCATACCGAAGTCAACCACGTGGATGACATTGGATGCCTTAGTTCCTGGTCGTCCGATCAAAAAGTTGTCGGGCTTGATATCACGGTAGATGAGGTTCTTTTCGTGTATCGTCTGGACTCGGGAAAGCATCTGCTTGGCAACCATGACGACGGTCTTGATGGTGAACCGACGTCCGCAATGGTCGAAAAGGTCCTCGAGCGAAGGTCCGAGCAGGTCGATGACAAGGATGTTGTGCAGACCCTCCTGTCCGAAGTAGTAGACATTGGGAATGCCGGCTAGAAAAAGCGCGCCGCGTTAGCATCAACCGTCGACATCGTTAAGGTTGGTAAAATTGAATAGGCGTGGCTTACGGCAACCAACGAGAATCTTATACGTGCGGTACTCATCCCGAAGCTGTGGTGCATCACTCTTCCGAGGTTCCTGCGAGGCAGCAATGTCAGTATTAACTAAGGGGGAAAAATTGACAGTCGACACGACAAAGGCGAACAAGACGCGAGTGACTTGTCTTTGCGTGTGAACGTTGCTATACGCGGACACGCAGGCTTTGGCTACTCACAAATTTGATGGCCACCTGCTGGTTGTTCAACAGATTGGTTCCCTCAAAGATGACTCCAAAGGAACCCTCTCCAATTTTCTTGCCGACCCGGTAGTGGACGCCGACGACGTTTGACGACGAGGAAGCCATGGCTGCGGTGGAAGAGCGACGTCGAGAAAGTCGAAAGAGGCTCGAGACGATGGAGGATAGAGGGCGAAAGAAGGATCGTCGACTACTTCCGGTCGGACGAACGGTCGGGGCGGCGAGCAGAGGCTCGGGAGCAACGAAGCAGCCCCTGGACAGGGGGGGTCCGGAGAATCAAGAGGGCCGGAGTCTGTGAGAAGGGCCAAAAGGATACAAACAGTCAGCGACGACGTTAACTAAGCATTCCGGCGTGATGCTGGTTTGGAGGCGATGGCGATGGCGATGGCGATGGTGATGGCGGTGGTGATGATGGCAATGCAAGCGGGCTGGAGAGGATTGAACGACAGAGTGCAGAAAAGGACGAAGGAGCGAGTGGACAATTGCTGGGGTGCTCATTTTGGGGCGAGGCAAAGTCTGCTGAGGCGGGCAGGGGTTGGGCAGGGGCTGGCGCTGGGGGTCCGGGCGGTCAAGCCAACCTGGGGGTTGTCCCGTGTGGCCTAGAGGCATCCTAGAGGCATGCGACGAGCGCTGAGTGGCGGGCGGTCCACTAGCCTGGCCGAGGCGCTAGCGGTGCATCCAGCGCCTTGCACAAAAAACTTGTCCACTGGAGCAGCCAGAGAGCGCCTACAGTTGGCCCTCGACTGCACTGAGCACGAGAACAGCCAGCCAGAGCGGCGACACCGCGCCACAAGCCCACACTCGCCGGCAGCCGCGCTTCTTAGGCCGGGAGGTTATGTTGAAAGTTGGCTTGCACCCGACCAGACCCTTTTCAATCCAGGCACTCGGCGGTTAGCATCTGCAGTAGCAGCAAAGTAGGACTCACCCGGGCTGGTAGCTTGTTGCCACTCTATTCTGCGCAAAGTTTCAATCAACTGCAATGCCTATCAACGGGGCGGCGAGAACTCGGGAAAAAGATTGGATGAAAGAGTGAAGAATGTGATGCTCAGACCCAAAAGGTACACGGAGGAAAGGAGTTGAGCAGGAAACAGGAAGGAAAGGGAGAATCCATGGGAAATGGGACGCTGCAAGGTTCGCCAGTGCATCCTCACCCAGGGTCGCGCGATTTCTGTACCTGGGACCGCCAGGGTACTCGCGCCCCAAGTATCTGCCAGCCTCCCGCACCGCGCAAAGATACCTCCCTTGGTGTTTTGACGCGTACCGGGGACGCGAGCTAGGCGATGGGTTGGAAGCCCAGGGCTCTCTGCAGTAAAGTGTACCTGTGCTCTCGTACCTGTACGGATTCGGCCGCGCAGAAGTTCTACCACAATGCAAACGAAGCTATGGAGCAAGCTATAACCTTGGCTCCCACGCGACTCGGTGCCTGGCTTCAGACGAACAGGCCCAAGTGCTGTGCTACGAGTAATTTTGTAAAAGCAGCTGGAGCATGAGCGGCTTTTCTCAGATCCAAGAGCAATCTGGACTGGCCTGGCCTGGGTTGAAACCTAATGCTACCTAGCACGGAGAGCTAATAGAACCTACGGTCGGGTAATACTGTGCTAGGTGGTGTCGTACCTTGGAGTAGTGCTCGCCCCATTGAACCTGGAGAACCTTACGGGAGCTCGTGCTTGGGCTTGGGCATGAACATGGACGGAATGAAGAGCGAATCCGTCAATGCGACCGTTGCGGACACAGGACACGTGCAGCCGGTTTGTTTTCTTGCGCCGACTTGATGGGAGCAGCAAGATGAATGGAAACCGTCAATCTCTAAATCACATCAAATGCGGTAAGCCCTACGCCAGCAGGTACCTACTCGTACGGCGTCGTGCAACAGAATCGGCATCGTCATCCACTGAGCCATTTCGCTTCCGAAAAGCTCAATGCGCGTCAAAGTCAATATTACCACTAGCAGTAATAAGAAACACCAGCCAGCCCGGCCCTCCACGGGCACCGCCGATGGTGTTCCGAGTCGTTGCGCTTGGCATCGACCAGCCGAGTGCAGCCTGGCGTGTTGGCATGGGCGGATCGAGAAGGGCTGTCGCTTGGCCCTCGCATTCCCGCAAGCTCCAATCATTGCCTGCTACGTGCTTCCAGCATCCAGAGCGTGGCATTTCCGATGTCGTCCACGTCCACGACGGCCTCAGATGCAAAGAGCCGACCTTGGACGCCGGTGACATGCCGCGATAGCTGCTTCTACGAGTACGGGCAATGTACCTACCGCGCCGGCGTGTGGATCACCTCGTACCAAGTGCACGCTTGTACCTTGCGATTACTGCTCCGTACTACGCTCAAAGCTGGCCAAGCTCGAGCACAATCGTCTCCGATCCCAGAAACAGCGTCCCAGTTCCGTTAGCCGCGCTGGGGAGCGAGCAGACGAGCGCCCCATCGTCTCCACGGCAATGATAGCAATGCGTTTCGCTATACGGAGCTCTTTCATAACGACCCCCTGGTGAACTCATGGTACCGTGGCCGTTGCCCGAGTTTCCTCATCGCTAACGACGGTCCCTTTGCTCTGCGAGCCCCCCTTACCAGCAAATTTATTTGCTAATTACATACTATCCTCACCTTGGATCCCCGGCCAGGAAAATGTTTGGGGAGGCCAGTACGGATACGGAATGCTGCCACCTGAAAAATGCCGTGGTAAAGCGGGAATGGCGACAGCAGGTAGGTACTCCAGCTCCAGCTACCTTACTAGCACCAGCATAGGTACCGTCTTCTAGATAATATTACAGATCCATTCTGCGTTATTAACTGGCGGTACTGGCATCTGGGAAGAGGCATCGCCGGTTTCGTCTGTGTTCGATGTTGGGTCGAAGTCGAGCACGGAGTAAAAGGCAATTACAGCTGCTCCATCGCCAATCAATCGTTTGCGTCTCTATACTATTGTCGCAAGATGGGCTGCTACTCTATTGCCCCTTTGCTAGTGTACGAGGACGGATATCCACGCCAGAAGCTGAGCCAATGCACGTACTTGTACTGGCTGATATGCTCCGTACTTGTGCAGCTTGCCGTTGCATTGAATCGAATCCTCATCCCCGCCGTCAGCTACGAGGCACTCAATGAGTGGCTGCCGTAGCAAATAGTGCGCTGCATCTACTTTCTCCTCTGCACCGCTAGCCTCGTCACACGCAGCGGCACATGTGAGTGACGCTCAGGTGCTTGCTGCCCTTGCAGGACAAGTTGAGGACATCTGCTGGGTCGGTCGCACCGTCGTGGGGCTCGAATGCATGCGTCTGCCAAACACGGCTGACAACACCGTATTACAACTCGTACATGTCTCTAGCCGACGAACAATGGGATCCATTGACGGCTTATTCTCTCCCTTCTCTCCCTTTCTCGCCTTTATGGCAAGGTCTCAGTTGCGGAAACGTAGGTGCCGGTAAGTGTCTTAGTGCTGCTACCCGTAGGCACAGAGCTGCGGAGGGAAGGCAGAATTGGAAGCTTGAAAAATGCGGCACCTCATTGCCGGGCAACGCGCAGGCCCCCTCGAATTCCTCTCAATATCAACTGCGTACTCGGCACGAAATGTGTTGTAGTTGATTCGTGTCGAATGTAAGGAGTTAGGAGCCGGTCCGATAGCTTCCAGTATGCTGCAAAGGTAGGCGTCGATTCATCATTTCACAAGAGGCTTTGCCGGGTAGCCGTGGCATTGAAGACATCCATATCATAACACCACACGGCAACGGGCAATTGAAGTCTGATCCAACAAGCTGCGGGAATGAATGCAGTATATATTGCTACTCCATACCACACACACGGAACCGGCAGCCGAATTAGCAGCGTCTTTTTTTTCGGGGTAATTCTGGGGGCTAGCTCTCCGTCCAAAATGCGGGCTTTCGGGGCACAGCGCCTTTGCTATCTCATCTCTTGTGCGATAGATCGGCCTTGATTCCCCGAAGCTTCAAGGTCTGCCCAGCCTTCGTACGGGCTATTGAATCAATTCGTCGGCGTGTGAGTCAAACGGCCTATCGGTAGAATGAACTACCGCGATACGGTCGATCAGGACTTTGAGATTTAACCAAGCCCGAAAAAATCACCGGCGCTTTCGTTCGAGATGGCCTATTGGGGATGGGGAGGCGGCGACGTGGCTTTCGTGGAGTTGCTAGTTGCCTACCCTGCAACTGGGCGATGAGATCTATATTTGCACACAATAGCTGTTGAATTACGCAATTGGGGAGTAATAATCTGGGCGTCACTGTAACGAAGCCTGGCATTTGCATCAAGCCAGGCTCTCTACTATTGAAGCCACTTACCCTGAGACTTTTATTTTCCTCTCCTAGCTATCAAGGTGTCTGCACCGCATTGCTATGCTGATACCATCCATTACGCTCAATGCTCAATGACGATATGCCTAGTGCCGATATCTGCTTCAGCCCCTCGCATTTAGCCCAGTTAGCTCGATCCACAACCTTCAAAATAAACGTTGCAACTCTCCCCGTCCTCGTGCTTAGAAATCCGGATATATCGTTGTTATTGGACAGCCGCCAGACGCAAACACTTGTCGTGCTAACGGCCGCGGCTATTTCCCATTTCCCACTTTAGCAAGGGGCCCCAAAATTTCACCTCTTGGTACGGAGTATTGCAACGGCTTCTCCCCGTCACTCGGTGGGGGCGTTACGTCTTTGCTAGCTTGAGGTTGATGGCCATGGACAAAAGTTGCCCCGCCTGTTTGAGAGGGAGCTGTACGTTTGTAGATGGGAATCGAAATTACCCCTCCGAGAGGAGGGGACAGAGGAGCTGTGGTGGGTTGAGGTACTTATAAAAGGACAGCTGCTCCGAGGTTGCTATCGATCCTCTTGGACTGTTTTGAGAAGCAAACATCTCCAGATTTCCACCCGACTCAGACACAATGGTTGCCACAACTAAGCCAGAGGGGCTTCCCCCCATGACATACCGATTCCTGGGACGCTCAGGTCTGCAGGTCTCGTCCATTTCTCTGGGTGGATGGCTCACATACGGTGGCCACGTCGACCGAGGTGCGTAAGAGCATTGACAGCCTGTAACTCCAATAAATGAGACGGGAACGAGGAGGGACGAGGAAAGACAAGGAGACATATATACTGACTGATGGTTATCAGAGGGCACCTATGCCTGCATGAAGGCTGCCTACGACTGCGGTGTCAACTTCTTTGACTGCGCCGAGGCCTATGCTGGCGGCGAGTCTGAGAAGGTCATGGGAGAGGCCATCAAGAAGTTCGGCTGGAACCGTAACGACTTGGTCATCTCCACCAAGGTACTGCGCAGCCCCTCCGATAATAGCAATCCGCATCTGCTGTCACGGATCTGAGTTCCGCTAACGTTGGTCTTTTTCGTCTTCCTGTAGATTTACTGGGGTCAAGCCTATGGCAACAACCCCGCCAACAACCTGGGTCTCTCCCGAAAGCACATCGTCGAGGGTGTCAATGCCGCCCTGAAGCGTCTCGATCTCGAGTATGTCGACCTGATCTACGCCCACCGCGCCGACCGCAAGACCCCCATGGAGGAGGTCGTCCGCGCCTTCAACCACATCATCGACTCCGGCAAGGCCTTTTACTGGGGCACATCGGAGTGGACCGCGGTCGAGATCGCAGAGGCATGGCGGGTGGCCGACAGGCTGGGACTCATCGGCCCCCTGATGGAGCAGCCTGCGTACCACATGCTCAACCGACAAAAGGTCGAGGGCGATTATGAGCTCCTGTACCGCGAGCACGGCCTCGGTCTCACCATCTTCTCCCCCTTGTACCAGGGCATCTTGTCCGGCAAGTACAAGAACGGCATTCCCGACGACTCTCGTTTCGCTCAGACCCAGGTTGCCTTCATCGCTGGTTACTGGAAGAGGACCGGAAAGGAGGTTTGGGAGGGATACATTGAGAAGGTCAACAAGCTGGAGCCCATTGCCGACAGGCTGGGCGTCAAGCAGGCCGCTCTGGCCCTGGCCTGGGTGCTCAAGAACGACAGAGTCAGCTCTGCCATCACAGGTGCCAGCAGCCCTGCGCAGGTGTACGAGAACATCAAGGCTTTGGCCGTCGTGGACCAGTTGACACCGGAGATTCTGAAGGAGATTGACGAGATTCTGAACAACAAGCCTCCTTCATTGGTGGAGAGAGAGTAAAGGGCATGATTGGAAATGAGAAGAGAACAAAAAAAGTAACGAAAAGAGCGATGGCTCAAACAATATAATGACTCGGCGGCTTGCTGACATCTCACCTATTGTTTTAGTAATCTCCCGTGACGTATCGTTGAGAAGCTATCAATATCCCCAAGTCATCAACTAATATACTAGTGATTGAATAGGGCTGCATTGCTTTTAGTATCTATGGAGTTGAATCCACCAGCATCCCAATGTAGGACTGCCAGCTCATACACAATTCCAATGTTGCCATGGTACTAAGCCCTAGGAAGATGACACGAAGTTTAAAGCAGCCACTAGCTATTATCAATCAGCAAAAAACAGCATCTCCGGACAGCGCTTACCCCTCCTCATCCACCTTATACTTAAGCTTGTGTTATCCGTCCTCAAATATATTCATGAGCTACATGTAGTTTTACTTGCAGCTGAACTCGTTATATCCCACACTTGAGCCTCAATATCTTCCTTGTTACTTGCATATTGCCAAACATGGCGACTTCAAAGATTCAGCAGTGGTTTCCTTGGGTGGAATCCCCGGTGATAGCTAATGCGCCCATGGCTGGCGTCGTCAGCGCGGAGCTTGCCGCTCAAGTTGCCAAAGCGGGCGGACTCGGTACGTGACGGCTTCATTTTACGCGTAACCATGACCCCAAAGAAGAAATGCAAAGTATATACGGAGAATTATCAAGATTAAGAAAATATTAATAAAGAAAAATCCATTGAAATAATTCATAAACCACTAACATCTTGACCACCAAAAAAAAGGCTTCCTGGGATGCATCGCCGACGTCAGCGATAACTCGCCCCAAGTCACCAAGCTAGACGCCGACCTCACCAAGATCCGCCAACTCCTAGGAGACGCCGCCACCACGCCCTCAGGCCACCTGGCCATAGGCTGCGGCTTCCTCTCATGCCACAGCTCCATCGGCAACTTCGCCGCGACGGCGCTGCCCGTGATCCAGAAGCACAAGCCCGCCGCGGTGTGGCTGTTTGCGCCGCACGAGAGCATCCGGCCGCAGAAGGAGATTGTGCGGCTGCTCAAGGGGCTGGAGACGGCGCCGAGGGTGTTTATCCAGGTGGGCAATGTGACGGCGGCGGAGGAGGCGATCAAGGATGGGGCGGATGTGATTGTTTGCCAGGGGACGGATGCTGGGGGGCATCAGTTTATAAGGGGGATGGGGGTGGTGCCGTTGTTGGCTGAGACGAGGAAGTTGGTTGATGATAAGGGGTATAGTGACGTTGTTCTGTTTGCGGCGGGAGGTATTTCGGATGGCAAGGGCGTGGCGGCGATGTTGACGCTTGGTGAGTCTGGTTTCTTGAAGATGAAGATATACTTGGTGGTGAAGGTTGCTAACAAGTGATGTAGAAGCTGATGGTGTCGTCTTGGGCACAAGAGTTCGTATTCCCCACAACCCATATCGAGGATACTCGCTTCCTTGCTGTACAGACTCATACAGAGTCTAAAAGAAGCCAATCTGACCGTGCATACAGTTCACCGTTGCCGAAGAAAGTCTCATGCCCGAGTTCCGCAAGAAGACCATCCTCAACACCACCGACGGCGCCCTTTCCACTCTCAAGTCTCCATTCAACGACCAGATTGCAAACTCGGGCCTCTGGGGATCTCTCTATGACGGCAGAGCAGTTGTTGGGCCCATTCACGAAAAGTTCCTTGCTGGGGCGTCGTTTTACGATTGCTGGAGGAGCTTGCATGATGATCACCCACCTGAGGAGAGTGAGAAGTTGATCAACACCTGGGCGTGAGTCTCTCCGCTTTTCCTTACTCCTTGGCTATTGGATTTTGATTTGATGTATGCTGTAATTCGGGAGGCATCGTTACTAATGCGCTTGACAATATATAGAGGCGCGGGCATTGGATTGGTGACAAAGGCACAGCCTGCAGGTGAGATTGTGCGTGAAGTTCGCGAGGGAGCCAAACAGGCTATTCGAAGAGTTGCAGGTCTTGTATAAGTAGTGAGAGAAGGCACAGACGATCACATCTTGCATCCAGTGTATACTTAGTACTCGTAAAAAAAAAGGACTCCAAACTGGAAACTTGTCCAGCCGGAATATGGTATTCTCGTCTATGCCAGTATTCATAAGGCACTATAACCAACCGTCCCTAGCCGAACTCTTTTGCGGCCGGGGAACAAAGAAAAAACAGTTAACATCAGTGGTAGTAAACAGCGATGGTATGATACATGAATAAAACAAAAAATGCCGTTTAATGGTTTGTTTCCACCTGTTTTCCCATATTCAGCAACAATGCGGCGTGGTCTCGCTTTTTACAGCTTGGCCTTAGTCTGGGCCTTCTTGAGGATGGGCTCCATCTTGGTAGCCTTCATGACGTCGCCCTTGACCTTGAGCTTGCCGGACATGAAGAGACGCTGGGCCTGAGCCTTGCCGGTGACGAGCTTGCCAAAGTCCTCGTCGGAGAGAGAAAGAGTGACTGAAGATTTCAACAGAGTCAGCTAAACAAGAAAGCCCTCTTAAAAATGAAAAAGAAGGGGAAGAAGAAAAGTTCATACCGGTGGGATTCTCGCCGACGCCAGTGCCGACTGTGCCCTTCTCCTTGAGGTCAATGTGCCAGCTGGCCGTCTCGCCGGCCTTGTTCTTGAGGGTGAAGGCGAAGACGGCCTTGCCGTTCTTGATGGCGTCCTTGCGGTCGGCTTCGCTGCTGCTCAGAGCGGCGTTGATGGCCTCGAAGGCCTCGGAGGAAGGGAATGCGTCTGCGCGCGCGCGTGCGTTAGCTTTCCGTTCTTTTATTTTGTCCTGCTTCCCCGGCGGGCCACGTTTGTTTGCTTTGCTTACCGTTCTTGAGAGACATTGTGGATGAGAGTTATAAGCTGCGAGTGAACAACAAAGAGTGTAAAAGCAAGGAGGGCAGTTTAATGCGACAGTTTTAAATTGGATTGGAGAGAGTAGAGTAAAAGAGAGAGGGCGGATGTTTAATACTGACGATTATAGCCGGAATGGATGGGATGGGCTCAATGGAGGGATCGGGCATGTGATGCGAGCCTCGGCCAAACTTCAGACTCTTGCTGACATCATCCGTCCTGACCACCGAAACAGCCGCTAGAGCTTCAGCGTCTCCATTGCGCTTTCGCCTTTTAGCTTTGCTCTCCCCCAATACCCCAATACATGCTGCTGAGGCTAGGCTGAATCGAGCAGGCCAGCGAAGAGATGCAGCTGTTGGTTTTATTCAGTGCTTTGAACAGCATCTTGTTGAGAGATGCGCATTATGACATATGGCGTTCTATGTGACGCGAACGGACAGCATGGTTGATGCGCTTCTCCGGTTATTCTTACGCGTGGGGCTACCCCGGATCTTGCACGTGGTGATCCCAAAGTCCGAGCAAAGGATTCATCATGGTTTGAATTCGGCTATAGTTTTGAGCTAGGATGTTGATCAGTGTGATGAGCATTGGAGTTGAGAATCCCATTAATGACTATATAGAATGAGGAGAAAAAGCATGCATCATTCACTTTAAAAGGATGCATTCAACGCCCATGCTCTGTACACAATGCACAATGTTGATACCCCCAATAACAAAACTATGGCCTCGATATCCCGTTTATCCCGTGACCCGATTCGTATGTATACCTTGTATATAAACATCTATTAAGCCTTTTCCGTGATTACCGATCTAAAGCATTCTCAATGTAAATCATCTCGGCATAGCGCTAGTTTACAGCTCCCACTCAGGAACGGCAAAATTGCGCTGCTGCGGCCAGTTCTCGGGTCTGCATACATCACATGTCACATGTCAGTTGGGTGTTTCCCGAGATCAACTTTAAGAAGAAAAAAAAGAGGCACATACCTTGTCAGCAGCAGTGTTGCCATCCGTCGACTTCGCTCTCCCAGATCTTCGGCCGCGGTCAACCGCAGCCAGTCTCCAAGTCGGGTCCTCAGCTCCGCCTCACTCTTACCCAGAATATTGAGGCCGCGGTCAGAACAGGCGATACGTAGCTCCTCCACTTCGAGACCCGATGGACCACCACCGTCAATCAGTCGTTTGTCGTCGACTTCCAGGAACGACAAACGCAGTCTGCCCTTGATATTCCACATTCCCGGAGGAATAAATCCCAGCCGATCCCACATTGCACCTGGGAGATCCAAAGCCTTGAGAACGTGCCGGTGTGCCACGGCCTTTGTGACTCCAGGACTGAGCACTCCTTGAGGGTGCTTGCTCTCCAGCTCATCAAAAGCAATTGCGCGCCGCCGCTCGGCTTTCTCAATGGTTTCGTTCAGTGCCTTTGGGAATCGGCATGTGTACGGTAGTATGCCGGGCACAAAGATGACTAAAATAGGCGTGAATTCGCCGCAAATTAAGAAGAACAAGGCAAAAGCGGGCAGCCGCAAAAGGTCATGTCTGGTTCGCCATAGCAGTACCCAGTCCGCCCGAGAGAATGAGCTGGGAATGTAGTGCGGCCTGAACCATGACGGTCGCTCTCCACGCGGTAAGCTTTTGACTTTGGCGTTGAGCAGCCTGGCATTTGCGACAACGGCCTTGACGCCTTGAGCAAAGAACTTGGCATAAGATTTGCCCAGCTGAAAGTAATACTTGATAGTAGACTCCTTAGCAAGCTGGGGGTCAACGGGTAGTAGCGGTGGTGGCCGAGTTGAAGCTGGAGGATTGAGGGCTGCCTTGGCTGCGTTTAGGGATGCCGGTCGTTTGGTGGCGAGTCTGGTATTCTTGTCATTATGAAGGACTCTTGACTGATGCACAGCTCGGCTGGTGCGCAGGATTTGCGACTGCGCGACGAGAAGCTGAGGGCTGAGAAGCCTCCTGTTGGCTGTGAAGCCATATCGCTGTGTGATGTGATAACTCATTGGCGCAACTGCCCTCTTGCCGATATCGTTAGACTAGAGGGAATTAAGATTAAGAAAAGAGAACTAGATGGATTTTTTAGCATCATGGCCGGCTGAAATTGGACCTAGCTGCGTGGAGCAGACAGCATGGAAGCTTTCCATACCTATAACCAAGTTTTTGGACTGGAGGCGTCCAAGTAGTCTATGTGTCGTCTATTTAATGTTCCATGATGTCAGTGCTCATCAACTGCTAAAGCATTAGTCGCGTAGATCTGATTGAAGCCAGCCAAACAGTTGGGAGGCCGAGTTGTTACTAACATTCACAGCATTGAAGTCATTGAGGGCATTGTGAATCTTGTTTGGAAAGCAATGATTGGTATTGTTAAAATAAAGACGGGAGAAAAAAAAAAAGCTTTGCTGCATCTTACCAACCTAGGAAATTCGCACTCCGCGGGCACTTTCTCTCCGGAATTCATTTGGAGTCCGTGCGGGGAGAAGTGCTGTAGTATCAAATGCGCAATACTTTGCCTCGGCGACAGACTAAGATGATTTGAGAGCAGCGTGAAAGAATTACTTTCTTTTTTTAAACATAAAGAAGAAGAAAATAATTATCCATGAGGTGGACGGTAGCTCTGGCTCTTCTTTCATGTCCTGCTCACCCTTGGCATGGATTTACCCTGTAGTCTTGGCATTGATCTTGGATTTGTTCCGGTTTGCTTATTCTCTGAACCTGTGCAAGCCAATCTTGAATTACATCTCAACCAGATATGTATGCTCGGCTGTTGCGATTGGGTGCCTTGTCGGATCTATAAGATCAATGGATACATGCACCTATAAGAGTGCCCAGTGCTCTAATACTGCAAATCTCCGTTATACCTGTTCTTCCAACATCTACCTTAGCCGCGTGAAAAAGAAAAAGCCTATGTCATCTTGGAGATTTCTCAGCACAAGACGTCTTCAGCGGGAACGAGAAAAGAAGACTGGAGTCTCCACCTAGCCCCGATGGCGTCAATATCCGGGTCTTGCTGAGTGGGTTCCCATCTCGAGTTTTCGGTGACTAATCACCCGGCTCAAGCTCTCCCACATCCTTCGAGAAAAGCATTCATGTTCTGAATCGCGAAACAAGCCTCGCCGTTGCCGATCTGTGAGATTAAAAGGAGATTGATTGACGCCAAGAACAAAAGAAGGTTCTTATCTGCCGCCAGGGGTACCGAGTAAAGGAGAACAGAAATCCAAGAAAAAAGGAGCCATGGTTCGTTCAGGGTCCCGGTGCTAGCCAGGAGAATGGAGAAGGGGAGGCTGGTTATGCTCACCTGAAAGCTGCAGGTCCACGCCGATGCGTCCAACTTTGCCGAGGGCATCACCAAGGATGATGCCTATGAGCAGGTGCTGCTCCAAGCTGAGGGTCTCTTTTACGGTCAGCGCAACTGGGTTCGTCAATCTCCTTTCCTCACCGTCTTATGTGCATGTACCAAGGCTAACATGCGGCTCCTCCGGTGGTGACAGGTTTGGTAAGTGATCTGAGCATCTCACATATGACATGACTTGTATTGACATGAGGCGGCCAGCAACCTCTCCAACGCGGCTTCACTGCTCTGGCACGCCTACAAGTCCCTTTCTGCTCCGAGCAGCGAAGTAAACTGGGCAGGTAAATGACAATCCAACCCTTCAACTCCAGCCATTGTGCTTGGAGGTGGACACAGATGGAGAGAGACACGAAGGATTTATGCTTATGACTTCGTTTAGGATTCTATGTGCTGGATCCCACAGCCAGTGAGCAGCTCATCTTGGGCCCGTTCCAGGGCAAAGTTGCCTGCCAAACGATCAAGTTCGGAAAGGGTGTCTGCGGCACTGCTGCGGCCACCAAGACTACGCAACTAGTTGAGGACGTGGAGAAGTTTCCCGGCCACATTGCGTGTGACAGCGAGAGCCAGAGCGAGATTGTGGTGCCCATTGTGGTGGGGGACAAGGTCGTTGCCATCATTGACGTCGACTGCGCCGTCCTGAACGGATTCGATGAGACGGACAAGAAGAACCTTGAACAACTTGCCGACCTTTTGTCAAAGAGCTGTGACTGGTAGACAAAATTAATGAAGGGAATAAACTAAAACATTTTCTGTTACGTCCACACGCATTCTTGGCTTCTTGGCTTCTTGATTGGCGCTTCCACACGTGTAGCATGACGTTGTAGTCGGAATTGAGCCTCAATGGATGGACAGATTCAACGTCGTATTGCTTTAGCTGTCGTATCGGCCGCGCAATCGATACACGACTTGCGTACCTCAGTGCATGTAGTGGACGGGAATACTGATCTATACGAGCAAAGGTGACAATCTTGACCTACCCTCCTTACTGTTCATCCCACCGATATTTCATCGAGGGATGCATCTTCCACTTGGAGAGCAAAACTGTAAACAGTAGAGATCCGTCACTTCGCCTGCCAAATGTAAATGACACAGTGACCGCCAGTTTAGCATCCGCACTCTGATCATATATGATACGGAGCACACCGTCTATTATGCGGTGCGCGGGGAGTCTCCGTTTAGGTAACGAAAAATATATCCAGATCCGCAATCCAGGAAAGTAAATATCGGGCACGAACACAGATGGCAGGGATGTGGGGTTGAAAAATCAAGTTGAGCTCCAAGAGGCTGCCGGTACCCGCTGCTGACGCCTCCTGAGATGCGCAGCTAGGAGAAAAAAGCTGCACCAATTCCACATGTCGCGGGCGCTGAGATTTCTGATTCGATGGCATCATCTGCGGGACGGGATATTTGACGACGTTTGATGGGTGGCAGGGCGACGTCAGCTGCTGGGCTGGGCTTGGAGGAGGAACAAGGATCAATCATGTATTTTGGATGGATGGAGTAGGTAAGTAAGGTTGGAGGTTAGACAGAGAGAGAGAGAGAAAGCGGGCGAGACGCAGAAGAGAGGGGATCCATGGCATCAACACCACATCGGACTCAATGTACATGTATCCTGCCCACGGAGATTAAAATTAATAGCTGAAGAAATCGCTGCAGAAACGCGCGTGGGCAGTAGTGAGACGTCCAATCCAAATGCCATGTGCATTCCGCTCCAGCAATGCAGGGAGCCCGAACTGCGTGTGCCGATCGATCGTCATTTGATTTGATTGATGCACAACTGACTTTGATTCCTGTTCCAGCTCTCCATGGTTGCTGAGCACACGGGCTCCGTTGACAGGGCACCGCCCCTGCTAAATGAGACGCCGGGCGGGGCGGAGGCACAGCTCTCGGGCCACTAGACCGCTGGACGCAGCCAGTTGAAGCAGCGAGGCCCTTGCAGTAGCCCTCTCCAGCCACCTCGATTTTTGGAAACCAGCCACCCAAAGGGCATCATCAAAGGGATCAATGATCGTGGATTTGATCCTTAGCCCAAAGGGCGGGCGGCTTGCTGCAGTTGCTTCGACGCCACGGCCGTATCAAGCAAGACGTGCAGCATCTGCTGGACCAGCCCTGAAACATGGACGCAGCCGTGGCTGTAGATGTCCGGGGGGCTGCCCTGTAAGTTGTGGGTGTAGGTGGTGCAAAGCAGATTGATGCACCGCTGCAGCCTCAACTCAACTGCACTGAACACTCGCAACAGCGCTGTAGCCGCTGAAAGAGCCCGCTGGAGAAACCGTCTCAGCTCCCTGGAAGGGTGGGTGCATTTTGCATTGAGTTGGCGCTCCGGCCAAAGCGGTGCTGTCGCAGCATCCGTGCTCCCTTTGCTGCGGGACGCCAAAAAACAACCTGAGCCTGTATCCATCCATATCTCTCCGGCTACGGCACACACCCTCTTTTCTCTTCTCTTTTTAACCTCTGCATTGCCGTGGGCATGCTGAGCAACCACCTCGGCCAAACCTTTTCTTATTTCCCTCATCCATCTCTTATACTTATTGTTAGGTTTTTATCCGTCGTCATCACGGGCCTTATCTGGTATAGCCTTCTGAAAGCTTAATGGTGGCGCCTAATTACGTGGGCCGCTGATCGCCATACCGCTAACATACCTCGAGTGCCGCCGATGTAAACAAATAACATTGATTTAGAATTTGAATCATGGAAGCCTCCAACTTCTTGCCTTCCAAAAACACTCGAAGCAGCGCTCTTGCGAGCCTCTTCCAACCTACCATGGCCATGTCCACCGCATCCAAGTCCTTTGCTATCAACGGCCCGCACACGGCAGGCCTCTTTGCAGACATGAGCGTTGACGGCCCCATCATCGGCACTCTCGTTGCGATTGTCGATCGCGCGAAGAACTTGCCCAACCGCAAGACCATTGGCAAGCAGGATCCTTATTGCGCTGCGAGACTGGGAAAAGAAGCCAAGAAGACGGCGACAGATGTCAGAGGCGGCCAGACGCCCAAGTGGTAAGTTGTTCCACTTTCCATCCTATCCCGTCTTGCATCTTGGTGGTGAGACAGTTTGGGAGCCGCGACTGACCTGAGCCGTCCGTGTTTCTGCAGGGACCAAGAGCTCCGGTTTACGGTGCACGACTCGGCCGACTACTATCAGCTCAAAGTCTCTGTCTTCACCGACGATAAGAAAACAGACCTCATCGGAGAGTCGTGGATTGACCTCAAGGGCATCATTATTCCTGGAGGCGGCCAGAACGATGTGTGGCAGACCCTGACCTGTCGCGGCAAGTATGCGGGGGAAATTCGACTCGAAATCACCTTCTATGACAGCCGGCCCAAGCCCGACAAGCCTGCCGCCAGACCGAGACAGTCCATGGGCGGCGAGCTGGAGAACACGTCGCCTAAGCGCAAGGAAATGGTCAAGAGGCGTCCCCTACCCACCGATCCCGTCACCGGCGAGGTCACTGCGACCCCCTCAGACTATCACCAATCGCCTTCTCGGCCTCAGGGCAAGCCCATCTCGCACTCACCATATGGCTCTACCAACTCTCTCGGCGAAACTGCCGAGTATGGCACTCCGCCTCAGGGGAGCACTCGATCCCGCCATGCAGACTACTTTTCTTCACACTCACCTAGTGCCCAAGGCCATGGCTCTGGTGGTGTTGGGGGGCCTCGCCAGCCTCGTCCTACACGACAGGACTCGTATGAGAGAGAGCGAGGCTATAGCCAAAAGATACCCGTGACGTCGTCCTATGAGCAACGTGACCCTCGAGGTAGCAGCTACTCGCTCGCAGGAGAAACATATGACATGAACCCCACAGACGATGCTGCGCAGTATTCTCCTCACGGAGGCCCCCGACAGGCGGCTCCTCCTCCACCCGCCCATCGATCACGGCATAGCACTAGCCAAGAGGGTCTGCAACGGAGAAATGAATCGCCTCAGAGGGCTGTTCCGCCTGCGTCCATGAGATCTGATGTTTTGAAGAATGAGGCTCATAGAAACACCACACCAACCTACCCTGGCCGCCCACAGTTCCGGCCCTATGACCCGAGCCTAACAGCTCAACCCCCCATTCAGAAAGCCATTGCATATGAGCCGCACAACTCTTACGATGCCTATGATGCCCAATATCGTTCCATGCAACCCACCGTAGAGGACGTCCCGGAATCGCCTCCAGGCTCTATGCGGAATAGGCCTCGCCGAAGTATCCCTGGGCTGGATGAGATTGTGTATGACGCTGGCCAGATGCCCATGTCGAATGGCCTCAGTCGTTCCCCAGGAGCGTCTGCTGGTTTTCTAAGCCAATCCCCGGGAGGTTATCCGACATATCAGGAGCAGCCTAGGAATCAAAATTCTGTCTCCCCTCTGTCGGCAAGAGATTACACCGAAAGTCCAGGACAGATGACGCAGTATTCTTACAGCAGCCAAAGCCAGCGCCCTAATCAACAGCGCGAGCACGAGACCACCTACATTCAGAGTTCTCCGAGCTACGGACTTCCCGCGCTACCGCCGTCTCTGGCTCCTGGAGTAGACCCCAACATGGTTCAAGAGATATCCGATAGGGCATACGAAGAAAGGCATTATGATCGATACAATAACCACAACAATCAAATTGTTAGCACCTCTCTTCGAGACCGCCATAGGAGCGAGCCGCCGCCACCTTCGCATGAGCCAGCCTTTGGCACCTCGCCACAGGCCTACGAATCATACGACAGGCCAAGATCGGGTACCTATGGCGGTGGACCTGACCCGCATGCGCAGGGATATCGAAATGCTTCCCCTAATCCCCGAGATGCTTCTCCTAACCCCCAGCATAGGATTCGGCGCAAGTCGGTCAGCCCTGCACCTCGTTCTTCGGACAATAGGAGGCACTCAGACATTCCGTTCAGTCCAGACTCCTACGAAGCGTTTAACCCTGGAGTGTCTTCCAGGGATGGCTCCCCTGGGCTCGATCCAGATTCGCCTTCCAAGATTGTGACACACGATGGCCGAGAAATTGACCCATCTGACCATCTACCTGAAGAGTCTTGGGCTCCTGAGCCAGAGACCAAACCTTCTCCGCAAGAGCCCGCGCAGTCTCGAACCAGGCCGCCCTTGTCTGGAGCGCAGCCGATGCCCCCGAGCGGCCGGAGACCCCTCCGAATCAGTATGGCGAGAACCTCGCAGGCGGTGGTGCCCTCCAACGCCTACGGCTACTCAGAAGGACCGCGCGCTCCCCCTCCCCCAGCTCAAGGTGGGCGACAGCGTTTGCAAAAGAAGACTCGTCATTCGATGGGACCGACAACGTCGGCTCCAAACCCAGGCAACTTCCAATACAGCTCAACTCGTTCACGCGCTGGCGCGTGGGATTACCCAAACGACAACTACACGCCTCAGTATAACGGCGGTCACCAAGGACCTCCTATTCCAGCCAAAGTGCCACTCCCCATCATGAGCGGCGCCAATGGAGGGGCGGAAGATATGGCCTTGATTCAGGAAATGTCAACGATTGACATTGGCACGGGGCGTTCCAGACGCCGAGGAGGATTTTGAAGCTTTTTGATTTAGTATTTGCCTTGTACGAATATTCAATGAGGTTACATAAACCGGTATCGGGAAGGATATGGAGCGGCGTCTTTGGAATTTGGAACGTTTTGCGATGCATGAATCCTTTTTTTCTTTCTCCTTTTCACTTCTTTATGAATACTAAGATCGGCTTCAGATATGACGTGATGTATTAGTATAGTTAGAAAACGAGTCAATTGAATGGTACGGATAGTATCTATGTGTATACAAGTGATGTTCTTCTTTCTCAGAAACATTTCTTGTAGATGAATTGATGCGGTAGCAGATAATGCTCTCCGTCACCAATTGCGCTAGTCTGCATATGGAATAGTAGTGCCGCCCCGCGAAAGGTACGCTTCCGCCTAAGATAAGATAAGCAAAAAAAATATCCAATGCATGGCCGTTTGTAGAGATCATCCTTTCTCACATCTTGGAAGGGCAAAAAAAAGTCAACCACCAAGACACCACTCGTTCAGTCCAAACACATCGATCTCGAAAAGCTGTCGTCGTATAAAATCAGCGGTCGGAGTGAAACAATACAATGGCGACACAAGCGACGCCCTTGCCAAGGGTGAAGCTGGCATCTGGTCCCGCGCCTTTGACAGCTGAGCAGAGATATTGGAAGGCGTTCAAGAACCAACTTTTGATACCGTCGCCGACCAATTTCCCTATCACTCACGTGTCGAACAGCAACGAGACCTTTGCCGTGACGACAGGCACGCGCGTCCAGATCTACTCGAGTCGCACCCGCAAGCTGCTCAAGACAATCACACGCTTTGGAGATGTTGCGCGAAGCGGAGAGATTCGCCGGGATGGCCGCGTGCTGGTGGCCGGAGACGATACGGGCAGGATACAAGTGTTTGACGTGAACTCTAGGGCTATTTTGAGGACGTGGCTGGAGCACAAGCAGCCCGTGTGGACGACGAAATTCTCGCCTGTGGAGCTAACTACGGTGCTGAGCACGAGCGACGACAAGACGGTCAGGCTGTGGGATTTGCCCAGCAGCGAGCCTACGAGTACGTTTGTGGGACACTCGGATTACGTGCGAACCGGAAGCTTCATGCCGGGAACCATGGCCAATATGGTGGTGTCTGGAAGTTACGATTCGACAGTCAAGCTCTGGGATCCGCGAACAGGGAACAACGCTGCGGTCATGACATTCAAGCACGCTGCCCCCGTGGAGAGCGTCCTTCCTCTGCCGACGGGAACGACTGTCCTAGCTGCCGCTGGTAGCGCCGTCAGCGTACTCGATCTCGTTGCCGCACGACCGCTACATCTCATCACCAACCACCAAAAGACAGTCACGTCGATGAGCCTGGCCTCTGGTGGCCGCCGCCTTGTCACTGGTAGCTTGGAAGGCCACGTAAAGATGTTTGAGACGACCGGGTGGAACGTTGTCAACAGCTTCAAATACCAAGCCCCGATTCTCTCCGTTTGCGTCATCCCCTCAAGCGATACTTCTGATGCTGGCGACCGCCATCTCGCCGTCGGCATGCAATCTGGTGTTCTTAGCATCCGCACACGACTTACCGCCGCCGAGGCCACGCGCGAGCGCGAGCGTGAAAAGGAAATGGATGCCCTCGTGGCTGGAACTATCGATTCCCTTGACGCGAAGAAGCAGAAGCGCAAGCGCCGCATCGAAGCCACCAAGCGCCTCGATCTCCTCGGCGAAGGCGCCGACGTTGTCATCGCCAATGAAGGCCGCGTTCACAAGAAGAAGGAGAGACCATGGCAGTCAGACCTCCGCCACGCTCGCTATGCCAAAGCCCTCGACCAAGTCATTGACCGTTCATCACCCGAGTACGCACCCCTCAACGTTCTTACCTTGCTGCTTGCGCTTCGCCACCGCAGCGCTATACGAGATGCGCTGGAGAACCGTGATGAGCAGAGCGTGCAGCCCGTTCTGAAGTGGGTATGCGGACATATCTGCGACCCTCGCTACGTGAGCATCTGCGTGGAAGTTGGAATCCACTTGCTGGATCTGTATGCCGAATACGTTGGTGCTTCAGCAGAGCTACATCAGGGATTCAAGACTTTGCACAGGAGAGTCAAGCTCGAGGTTGAGAGAGCGCAGATAGCTTGCCAGAGCGGAGGAATGCTGGAGAGCTTGATGATGGGGGCGATATAAAGGGAAGGGAAAGGCTGCAAGCACAACATTAGAGTGCAGAGCTTCCCTTGAGGCGTATTACATGAGGGGAGGAAAAGGAGGTGGGGAGCATTTGGTATAGTTTGGCGTTTTGGCGGCATCATTCAAGGCTACGAATGTCTCGTTCGTATAAAGACTTGGGAATTCGATTGTGTATTTTTTGTCTATCTGACTCGAGATAAGTAATACAATGTAAAAAGATTCAGTACAACTATGTTGATGAGTTGTGTGCTTTGTTATGGGGAAGTGATCACACCAGCCGGGAATAACACCTAAGGAAATCTTTTCTACTGGTATTAGCATCGTTTTCTGCTTTGAACAAGCTTCTAACTTATGAAATGGAGAATATTGAGCCTACTGTAGTATCAAGCCCTGAATTATATGCATCCCAAGGGGTGATTCAGTTGATAGGTCCCGGCTAATATGCTTGTATATGCCCACCGTTCACACGAGAGGGTTACATGCAATATATATCTACATGTATTAATTTGTCTTTCTATTCTGGCAAATATTCAAGTTTACGGTAACCTTCCTCTTCAGTTAGGAATCTGCAGGTACTATTGAGAATACGAAGCCATCTCAGCCCTTTTCGTGGGCCTTTCGATTGCTGGGCCTTTGCAAACCCGCCATCTGCAGATCACTTTGGCATATGTCCGCCATCCAGACTAGGGCGACTACATCTCCTTGCTATTAATTTGTCTTTGAATCAGACGTATATTTAAGTTTATTACAACCTTCCTCTTTTGCTCGGTATAGCTGCAGAGACTATTACGGGAGTATAAAAGCTGAGCCTGTCTCCCCTTCAAGCTTTAGTAGCCGGCGCTTGGAACTCCTCTTGAGCGTCTCAAATGCTCAAAGGCCCCTAAGAACACTCTTTCAAGATGAAGACCGAAATAGCTATTCCGGCTCTTTTTGCGGGTCTCTCTATTGCCGGCCCCTTGCAAGCCCGCCAGTTACCGGATCACTTTGACATAAATGGCTTTCTTGTACAATGCCAGACCTTTACCTGCTGGTACGCCGCCTCCCACCTGCAGATGTGACAATCATATTACTGCAGCATTTATTAACATTAATCTTGTTATTATAGGGTAGAGTTTGGTGTGTCTCTTCCTGATAGGTCCGGCGGCTGCGTTGTTACCTTCCCGGGCATCAGTGAAGGTATACCAGATACGCCACAACGGTCCGTATGCGACCAACCGGACATCGGTTATGAAGTGATTATGCACGGTCAGGGCTTTGGAGGGATCGACTTCTCGGTTAACTGGAATTATGCGTCGGGCAAATATCTCGTGGGCAACCATTCTATTCCTGGAAGCCAGTGGCAGGCTTTTGCGGACGGCGCGGCCACTCTATACGCCTACACGGGTCCATCAGACTTTTCTATTACCGACTTACTGGAAGCTTCGAGTATTTAAACGGGCCGAGGCCTATCTTGGATGGATGGACGATATTTGTGACTTATAGAAGGAGAATCTCAACAGTATTGGCTAGTCTGTATATATTTACGTACTTATGATTACATGCTTATGTTGTTGGTCAGTATGTGCTGGTAGACACAATATGTGAGTCGAGTGTCTGATGTTGATAAGTACATACCCAAGATATCCTTGCATACCTATCTCAAAGCAGGTCATGTGCTGCCATCTTGGGTCAAGCAAGGATCGCACAAACCAGCTGCCGATGAGCTTATGTGACAATTCCCTTGCATTCGATTCATACCCAACTTTGTCGATAGGCCTCCTACATAGAATGAAAGTAAGACATCAATGCAACCAATCCTGTGCCATTGGTTGAAGAAATGCCCATTCAGTACCCCAATTTTGCTATGTGGCATCCCATGTTGCAAATCTAATGGTAACATCAATACGAAACACGATACGAATATTGCTGCAGCAGCAAAAACTGAAAATTACATAGACACCAATAGTAGCCCTCAGATACTGGAGGATTATATCTATAGTAGTAAATAATAACATAGGGAATATCCATTATCTATACGGAATATCCTTTACATCCCGTTTTCATGCTTCAACTTCACGTAGTCGCTTGGGGCGCTGGATAGCCAACCTGGGGTGCTGAATAGCAATTCCATTGTTTTTGCGCTGAATATAAGGCTGCGAGGCTGGAGGCATATTGCATCCACTCAGTTCAATCCAATGTTGTCAACCGGCAGACAGCTGTCAACCGCCTATAGGCTGCCTGTAGGCCTCCCACAGGTGACTCGACCACGCAACGCTGGAAACCCAGGCCCAATTCACTTGCACATGTATTTATTGACCCGACTCCTTTTCAAAACATTCTTGATAAACAAAGATTTCTTCTTCACCTCTGTTCAAGTTATCCGCCCTCCACGCTCGACATATGTTCCATCTCCAGACTGTCTCCCGATAAAGTCTACACATCCTGAATATCATATCATCAGCATTCATTTGAAGCACATCTAAATACCCTCCCAAGGCCTCCCAGCAGAAGCGCGAGTCGTTGCCATGGCGCCCCAAACGTCAGAGCAGATGCTTCGTTTGTGGTATGCCAAACTATGGGCTCCCACAGTTGATCTGATCGGCGACATTGCCGGCAAAGAGCCATTCATCATTCATGGCGAGTCTTTGATTCGACACTGTCTTGAGGAATCGCCTGCCGACTTTCAAGGTATGATGAAGAGATGCCCCCGGTGTCTATCGTAGCAGCCACCTAACAGCTAGCAGATGGATTTCAGTTATTGCACGCTGTGTATTTCGTTGAAAGATTCCTTAGCAATCTTCAAAAGAGAGGCTGCGACTTTGACATCGTATTCTTCCGCGATTTAAGAGATGTCTGCGTTCCGCACCTCTCTGGCTTCGAGTACAAATATCAGTACGCGAGAACAGTTATCATCAAGCATCTCCAGAGACATACTATGGAATGCGCAAAGAAGACTGGTGCTCGATCCTCTATTTTAGAATTTGATTCCTTTTCCAGCAAAGAATTTCACGACTACTTGAAGGGTTTGCCGATTCATTTTGTTTTATGCCACGACGGGGTGGAATCGGAAGATGTCAAAGATACCACCATATTGCGGTATCTTATCCGTCGTCTGATCTCCATGGGCAAAAATGTAGCCATTATTAACTCTCTTAAGTGGAAGAGTTCAAAGGTAACATATGCCGCTCTGTCTGTTTGTGTGATGATCTGGAGCTGACACTGCATCCTCTCTAGGCATATGCACCGTTGCTGAGCAAGTCGCCCGTTCGACTACCACGACTGCCCATCTCACCAAACTTTGACTCCCCATTTACTTCACTATATGGTCAAAATTATGAATGTCTCCGGCCTATGCTGGTTGAGCCCCAGGATCTCACTATTCGAGAGCGCCTGGGTATCACCGCCTGCTTATCCCTAGTTGGAGCGCCAAATAACAATTTGACGGATCATGATAGTCTGCAGGAAAGAGTTCAAGCGTTTCTTCTTCATCTCGCGGTCCTCAGGCACTGCACCCTACTTGAACGCCAGCATTGGGTTGGGCCCCAGCGTTGCCATCCACGCGCTGAGGACCGAGAATTCTTGCGTCATATTATTGAACTGTCATTGATGTTGTTGGAAAAAGATGATTGGATAATGAGCATGGATATTTCTGAAAGCGACTGGGATCTATATGATGGCATTGATGGATCTTTGTTTCATTTCATGCTCGAGTCTCTCCGCTCTAGCCAGTGGCTTCCCAGCCAAATCATCCAGTCGTGGCAACACCTTTGGTTAGCTTTTCGCGCAGAAACTGATGCGGATTTTGCAGAGCATCTCCCGCAGCTTACTATCACTTCAGGGGAAAACTTTCAAGGAGAGTCGAATAGCTTGCAAGTCTCGGCTTTACCTTTCAGCCATCCTGTGCTTGACACTTTTCTCAAGGATATCAAGCTGAATGAGAGTCAAGAAATACAAGACGCATCTTCCCACTCCGTCTTTGAGGATCTTCACCATTGGCATAACACCAAGCTGCTGATACCGCAAAGAAAAATCCAAAAGCTCGGCTTTTTTGCGAGAAGAAATATGCAAAGGCGTCTTGCTAGCGTTGTAGCATACTCAGCGAGTCTCACAAACGCAAGAGGCAAACTCATTAACCCTGAGATTGTCGTCGTGAAGAAGACTACTGCTGTGCATAACTTCAAAAATAAGGGGTCACAGAAAGAAAAAGAGAATGGCAATCTTCAATCTCAATCTAAATCCAAGAAACCGGGCCGCCAAGGAAACAAGCCGGGTGGCAGAGAGAGCGCACTTAGAGCGGCCCAGGAGGTTCAGGAGCAAAAAGCCTTAACCAAGCGAGACAACGCAATCACCCTATGGGCCGCTACATGCCAAGACATTGAGAAGGATCATTCTGTTGTATCTCGCTACCTCAAAACCATCAAATACTTAAACGAACGATCTAAGGATGACAATATTGCACTGGGATCCGAGATCCACCTTTACCTTTGCCACCTTCTCGGGCAGTTATGGGCAAAAGCGCAGGCAGATATCAAAGTGAACCCTAGTGCAGGATTTTACCTCATCGCACTTATGTGGAAATGGCTTCAGGAGCTTCCGACGATTGGAGTATCCAAGGCGGTAGGCAAGGCGGTTGAGAAACTGACATCTTGCCTCAAGATTCCAAACCTTGTGGTTAATGTTGGTGACCAGACACAAAAGATGTCGTTCAAATTCGACTATGGTTCTTTCAAGAACATGAAGAGTGCCATGATAAACTTTCGGCAAATGCAACTCGAATTTGCGGCGCCCTATATGGATCGACGATTCGACTCTCGGCAGGATAATCGAGTGCCATTCAACCCGGATGCTTGGCAGATTAAAGTTCTCGACTCAATCGATGCCAATAACAGTCTCTTTGTCATTGCTCCAACCTCTGCGGGTAAAACGTTCATCTCGTTCTACGCTATGAAGAAAGTACTTGAGGAAAGCGACGACGGGGTTTTGGTGTACGTTGCCCCAACTAAGGCTCTGGTAAACCAGATAGCTGCCGAAATTGGCGCTCGCTTCACCAAAACATATAATAAGCCAGGTAAGTCTGTTTGGGCAATATACACTCGGGACTACCGAGTCCAAAGTCCAACTGGATGCCAAATACTTGTCACCGTACCCCATATGCTGCAGATCCTCTTGCTTGCACCGACAAACGCCAAAGGCCCAAATGCATGGTCACAACGTATCAAGAGGATCATATTCGACGAAGTCCATTGTATTGGCCAGGATGAAGATGGTGTGATTTGGGAACAGCTGCTTCTATCCGCTCCATGTCCCGTCATCGCGCTCTCAGCAACCATTGGAAACCCCGAGCCTTTTCGGGAGTGGCTTTCACAAGTTCAGAAGAGCAAAGGATTGAAACTAGATACGGTAGTGCACACGGCTCGCTATTCGGATCTTCGAAAGTTCATTTACATGCCTCAAGAACACGAGCCGTTTCAAGGGCTTCGACGCAATAAGGCACTCCCCGTTCCTGGATTAGACGAAGGTGACAAGCCTTGTCCCGATTTCGAATTTATCCACCCAATTATGGCTTTAACTGATAGGTATGTATGGCATCTGGTGATATTAGTTCACAACTAACACTTTGTAGGGCTCGCACAGCACTTGAAGATCTCTCTCTGGAGGCGAGAGATTGTCTACGCTTGTGGGAAAGCATGAAGAAGACTCTCTCAGAGAAAGAGCTTGTCAAATTTGGTATCCAAGACCCCTCTACCATTCTCCCAGAGACAATATCAAAGTCGGATGTTCTTCGGTGGGAAGCAGAGCTCAAACAATCACTCCGACGCATCATAGAGAGCCAAGGCTCTGCGTTTCGAAAAATCAGGAAACTTTTGGAGTTACGCTCAACCCAGGAGATCCCTCCTTCTGAGTTTATTCGTGACTTGGAAAGTATATTTCATCTTGTAGTCGATCTGCATAGGCAAGATGCTCTGCCTGCTCTGGTGTTTCACTATGACACTCAGGGCTGTGAGAGGGTTGCGAAGCTTATATGCGCGATGCTTCTTGAGTCTGAGAAAGAGTGGAAAGAAAATTCAGCCGAATGGGCTCAGAAAATTAAAGACTACGAGGCTTGGAAGAGGTCTGAGGCCAGCCAACAGAGTCGAAGGGTCGTTCAACGGAACAGAGGCGAAGGAAGCGATTCCAGAATGTCAAAGCAAGAGCAGTTACGCGAAGAGGCAAATGTCGAGACAAGCCATTGGGCAAGTTTCAACCCAAATGCTCCGTTGGAACGATTCAGTTTTGCAGATACGACGAAGATGCAAGCACTGGAGGCGAATGGAATGATTCGACCTCTACGAGGAGTGGTCGATAATTTGCTGCTAGCAGCTCTCCAACGCGGCATTGGAGTGCACCACTCTGGTCTGAACCGAGAATATCGCCAAGTGTGAGTAATGCCTATTGAGAGTAAATATGGCTAACATACTAACGACTCTGTGAATAGGGTTGAAGTCATGTTTCGTAAAGGGTACCTGAGGGTGGTTGTTGCCACTGGTACACTGGCTCTCGGTATCAATATGCCCTGCAAAACGGTCATCTTTCACGAAGATTCTGTGTTTCTTACAGCTCAGAACTTCAGACAAGCTTCAGGACGTGCCGGACGACGAGGTTTTGATCTTCTTGGGAACATTGTGTTCAACCAAATCCCACGAGAACGCGTGTATGAAATCATGTCGGCGCGGCTGCCAGGCCTTAATGGACAATTTCCCATATCTACGACCCTCGTCCTCAGGCTTTTTTCGCTACTTCATGGATCTGATAACTGCCAATTTGCAGTTACCATGGTGCAGTCATTGCTCTCGCAAACGCGCCTCTACCTGGGTGGTCCAGATTCGGAGATGTCCATTAAGCATCACGTTCGGTTTTCCATCGAATACCTCAGAAGGCAGGACTTGCTTTCAGCTACTGGTGTCCCTATCAATTTTGCCAGCATTATAGGGCACTTATACTTTATGGAGAACGCAGTGTTCGCTTTCCACTCCCTCCTGAGGGGCGGCTACTTTCATCAGCTCTGCTCAGATATCTATAAAAATCCAGACCGAGTGTTACTGGAGATGATGCTGGTGCTTTCCCACTTGTTTGTCCGAATACCTGTCAAGGAGAATGAAAAATTGGTTGAAATAGCCAAAACCTCATCGTCTGTCATCTTTCTTCCGCCTCTTCCACAGGAAGCGGAAAGCCTACTTATACGACATAACAAAGAGACTCTTTCCATCTTCAAGAGATACGTCCAGTCATATGTCAGCCATAACTTGACGGATAAGAGGGATCGGTCGTTGCCGTTCACCCAAATAGTCGTTGGCCAGGAAATCCCCATCCATTGGGCCGCTACCGACTCGAGCGCTGCTGGCATGGTGCGTTCCCCTTTCGTTGCCTTGTCTGGAAAAACGGACGACTTCAAGACAATTCACGAACTGTGTCAGACGGCACGCGGGGATGTCTTTTTGGAAGAATCTGCCATTCCATCGATACCGATCTGGCCACACGATACCAACGTGAGATTCAACGCATATTTATACGATTATTACAAGCACGGCAGCATGCATGTCCTTGCGAGAGACAACGGAATTCGACGCGGAGATGTGTGGTTTCACCTCAAAGAATTCTCTCGTACTTTGTCTACCATCATTAGTAGTCTAACTATCCTTTTGGATGCCAAAGATCTGGACCCGGAAGAGGAATTTGAAAGCTTCGAGAACGAGGCCGAAACCACAGCCAGTGGATCTGAAGATGATAGTGCTGAAGAAGCAGCTTCATCCTCAACTAGCCTAGATGGCTGGGATGATGACGAAGATGCGCATATTGGGGGACAAAAAAAGGGTAAAGGATTACACCGAGTGCTTTATGCATTCACTCGGTTGAGGGAGGAGTTTGATGGCAAGTTCCACCGAGAGTGGGCGTAAGAAGGCTTATTGGCTTGGTTTGAGAGGATGTGTGGCAGAAATTTCGGAGGGAGATGTGGTATTGAGGGATGTGTGGCCTGTTAGGTACTATGTTATGATCTTTGTAGTCTGTGGATCATGCTGTGAGCTGAATGAAGATTAAGTCGTCGAGAACTAAAATGTATTTATTCTTTGTTGGTCCTCTATTAATCATCCAACAGATACTTGTACTACGAGTTGATGATGGTTAGCACAGGCTGCTAATACGATCCTAATTCCCACGAACTCTAGAATCGAACTCTATAGTGCTTAAAGTCTTATCAACAACAACACCTTTGTTATTTAGCTTCTAGTACATGATTAGATATTTGGACTGTTGTCCAAATCTTAAGAGACTAACACTGAATAGCAATATCTTGTTCCAGTGATGATGTGTAGTTGGATTTCTATATATAGAAACGAGATCAACCGGTTGCAGTGATCTAAAATTAGCGATTCAATATATTTAAAGTTGATGAATAACATGACTCGCGTGAGAAGCATGGTCAAGTATCAAGTCATCTTCACAGGATGGAGACTCTCGATGCAGACTCTCGGCGTCGTATATACCAACTAGGAGAGACTCCCGGAGTAGCCACTGCATCTCCTAGACAACTGAATAGGAACAATCACCGAGTTGAAGTAATCATCTCCGAGTCATCTCCTTAAACTAACCAAGTCAGCCAGCCACAACGGCTCCTTCGCCCTATACAAGTAATCTACGCCGCCAGCACATGCATGTCACACAAGCAGATTCCCGTCTGAAACCAGCAATGCTTATCACGATATATCACAGGGGGTTTTGGCATCCCTTACTTGTGCATCTGCTTGTATGAGCGCCGGCTTAGGCTAATGTATCCATGCGTGCCAGGGACTTTATCCGGGTTGAGGGAGCGAGAGCGGGAGACGCGCGGCTAAATTAATCGATTCTTTTACTTGTATGTAGATAATAATAGACAGATGTAACTCGGTACGACCGAGGTATGCTTCGCGATGTGTATCATTGACGCCTCCTGGCATGTCACTGAGAGTCAGCATTCAGAACAACGCAACGGCATCACATCCATTTTTCGACGTATTTTTCAATTCTGCTCACAAAAGTATGGATAACAAATCCCTGCTGCCAGTAACGACTTAGGATCCCCTTGCATACGGGCCTAGCTAGACACGGCACTTGCAAGACCGGACGGCAAAGTGAAACCGAGTCGGTCCATATAGGTACTCCGTAGTCTGTACAAGCGCGGACTCGATATTCCACGATGGCTTCAAACGTCCAATCACGTCCTCCGGGGAGTTATTCGTCCAAGTAAAAAGGCGATTACTTAATCGCAATTCGGCTCCTCGACTCCGCGACATCCAACGTCCAATGTCCAAAATACAGGTAAATTGCTCTCTCCACCTACCCCATAAGGCCCGTCCCGTCCGATATCCACAAGCCCCGAGAAAATCTCCATTTTTTCAACAACACCTCTCAGAAGTTACGGCTTGTACGCACGAAGTAGCTGTCACATGAATTCTCTCTCGGCTTCAAGAGATGACTTGTCACTGCATCTGATTACATATGATGTTACATAGAACAACACAACCGCTGGTGGGCGACCGGTGGGTTGTCCGTGGGCAAAGTTACAGCTTGTTTCGTCTCTCTTTGGCAACGAGCGTGAGTCCCCGGGTACGCGTACTCCTAACCGACCAACATGAATGAAAAACAAGAAAAATGTAAATATAGATGCCTAGCTTTACGTAGCATTGCCCTATGCAATGCGGCCGTGATGCATGACTCCTAGTGCTCATACCGTTCATCAGCCAGTAATCGCCAGTGGCGATGGCATCAAAGAGCCGTTCGAGACCAGCCATCCCGGTCCACGGCAGAGCAAGAGTACATAGCCGGCACAGGCCATCTCAGGACCCGGGAAATATCCATGAATCCAATTGCCCGGAAACTAAACCCCAATGAAGCTGATCCTCGCATACCTTGCCCGGCTGCCTCGCATCTCCGGGGAGGGATTGTCCAGCCCTCTTGTCTTAGCTTTTCGTACATTAGGCCTCATCGAGACACACGCCACCTGAACTGGCCAAGGGCTGAAATAAACGCAAGGCAATCCCTTGCTGACGTCTTGAGGCATAAAAACTCTCTTCCCCCTACTCTCGTGCTTAACGCCGGTGACCATGTCACTGGTAACGTTCACCCACAGACGGGCCGTTTTTGTTTCTGGAGGGATCGTCTCAAGCTAGGAAGCGAGGAGAGAACGAAGATGCCAAAGACATGCATGTGCCACTTACTACTAGTAGTAAACTCCGCAGTAAATTAATACAAGGGTTACGAAGACAAAGAAGGACTTTGCGGGGTTTAATTTATCGCCTCGTCAAACCCGCTTAGACTAACCAGAAACTCCCCCTTACCGCGTACGTGCCGCGTGTATGTAAGCTGGCAAGACAACCAAAAGACATGGAAACTGGGCTTAACGCCGACGAGACATAAACTACAGCCTCAGCTATACGGCAGAGCCGCCATCCCATTGGTGCCAGACCGGCATAGCAGAGGTCTGAGCTCAACCGCGAAACGCGCTTGCGGCTGTCGTCTAATACAATACAGCATAGCTGAACGGCGGTTCCTTGCCTAGTCAATCTCGTCTGTCATACTCGTACGACTTTGGAGAGCACCCTGATGAATCATTGTATCCATAGCTCCGCTAAACTGCGATTTTCCCATCTCGTCTAACTCTATTCGTGGTTGGGGTTTGTTACGTGTAAGAAAAGAGACGGAACGGAACCCCCAGAGAAACGGAACACCGAGAGAAATAACTCAGTTGATCCTTGAAATGACGACAAAAGCGTATTCCGTCAGTGTACTAAAATCCCTTAGTAGGCCCCGTGATGTCTACCGTTACGAGTAAAAGATGCGCGGCAAAAGGGCCCTTTTCCTCAGTGATACCTCCTTGAATAGGTACGCCGTTGATCAGGAACTCGCCTCAACGGAACTCGCTGTCACATTTCTCTTCTTCTTCTTGTCTTTATCTCGTTCGGCATTAGCGAAGGCAGCATCAGATAAAGCAGACCCTGGATGCGCTAACGGGACACACAACCTTGTGGTTTTCGATGCCCTGTTGAGCGGCATTAGTCGGGTTTGTACAGCTCTCGCTGCCCTATAGCCGAGCTGAATGACACTCAAGGGAAATATCAGTACTGGTAAAGTTGTAACAAAGCCCATCATAACCTTGGCTGTTTAGTCAATCCCGAGTTCGTTCTTCATCTTGTTTCTTTTAGCGAGCCGATTTTCCCGTGGCGAGCTACCTAATCCATGAGACCGGCTGCAAGGCCAACTCACAAGCAACAACGAGTGTAACGGAAACAAGCATACAGTTCCTAGTTTGTAGAGTGTACAAAGCAAATCCCGGCCAAACACGGCACAAGACCTTCAACAAACACCAATAGATCGGATGAAGAATGAAGCGTTACAATGCCCAGCACTCGCTTCACTTCACTTACACGCACGCCCTCCCCCCTTCGATCAAGCCCCCTACAATACAATCACGTATCCGAGCACCTGAAGATTTCCAAATCCAGCCCTAGAAGCCCGTCTCTACATTAGTGCAGATTTCAATCCCAGGAATCCTGTATCCTTGGGTAGTAATCTCCGTCCTATCTGTCAAAGCGGCAAGCCCCGAAACACCAAAACCTGTCTTCGGCTCCCGTCATCCTTTCAGCCCTCCACCCCAATTCAAAATAGTTCCTTAAACATCTTTGTAATGCAACTACAAGACAAATTAAAAACTGTTTTCTGCGCTGGCCCCCCTTCCCTTCATCGCCTTTCCCTGTTTCCAGGGTTACCTTGCACTTCGCGGGTGCAACGTACATGCAGCCTGCAGTCCTCACATGAACATTCTGCAACCCACCACACAAGACGGTGGCTGAAACCAAAGCCCCAACAATCATCGAAAGGCCTAGGCCTTTGAAAATGAGGCAAAGAATCACAACGTGGACGGGGAGATAATAGTAATCGCAGATGATGCAGGCTGTGATATTCTTCCCGGCCCCAAGCCACGCACGTCAAGACTAGACCAGGAATCCCTTCCTTCTCCACGAACACACGCAACCCATCTTTCTGATGTTTTCGTTGTCCTGCCCGCGAATCAACAAGGCACGCATCTTGCTCGTTACCTTCAAGAGCCAGACCCAATGACATTTCTACACACACGCCCATACTGCATGCTTGCGTCTTGGCCATCAACTCCCAATGTTACCTTGCTTGCGATTCCCGTTCGGCACATGGGGCTCGTACTCGGCACATGGGTTACAATGCCATTCACCCTTTCATCCTTTCATCCTTTTTCATCTCTTGCCCCCTTGCTTACATACTGTTGGCACCCAGATCCTGCCAAGCACCGCGGGAATAGAAAGAAAAGGCAATAACAGCGGGATATCCCACATCCATGTAACTCTACGCGTCCATCCCATCCATCGAATCCATCCAAAATGGCGGCCAAAACCTTGACTCAAACCCTCTCCTCACTTTTCCCTCCCCCCCCTGGCGCTCCTCCAAATTGTTCTACCCCAAGGGCCTTCCCTCCCCCCTGCCCATGTCCAGTCGGTCGGGTCAGCTCTAAGCTCCGTCGTCCCTCTCTGATCCACTAACTTGCAATGCGGACTCAATACTCTTATCATCGATGTCAATCCTCCAGTCACATGCTCTCGGCCCAGCGAACACACTAACACGCATACTCCGTACACACACGCATATACGCAAAAAACGAGGCTTTTTTGCCTCTTATCAGGATAATCAAGCCGCTGCCAAGCGACGCAAGCGATCCTCCCCTTCCCCTGCCCGACCTTTGGTCGTCTCGAGACACGGACCATGAAATTTCACTCTTCCTGTTGCATCTTTCCCTACATGCTAACCAAAAGTTTACTCTCCGTAACTTGTTTGTTGTAGGCGGCCAAAGACAACCCCCCTGGCCGTTGCTACTCCCACCGCAATACCCGCTGTATTGCGGAACCAATATGTCTGCTTACTGCCAGCTTGCCCTGCATCTAACGGTCAATGCTAGTACCTGCTTCTAGGCAGATGGCCCGAATAGAAAAGCAAACAAACAAATAATGTACAGAAAGATGTGAAAAGTAATAAACAAAAGGGGAAGACCAGATGTGTGCATGTACATGTATGTATGTATAAGACAAAGATGGGATACACCCCAGAAGAGGTGAGCAGACCTGGGAAGGCTGATCGTTTACACCCCAGCAGACCCGCCTCCACGGTTACCCCGGCCCCAGACGAGGAATATCAGTTCCAGGTTATTATTACCATCGAATCCCCCCCCAGCACATGATACTGATCGCCCTGGGAAGCCTCGGATCCTTCGTGCCGAAGTTCAAGGTTCTGTTATTAACTAATACATAATACTGATCCTATCTGTAAGCAAAAAAGAAAAGACGGCTTACTTACGACGGCAATTCACACAGCAACGATATACTTGTGCAAGAAGCTTAAATCCTGCTATGGGAATGATATTATGTATATACTTTATATATGTTTGGGTGTAAATAGCGTATCGTATGCGTAACAACGAGTTCCCTTTGATACAAAGGTGCAGCAGCCAAACCATGAACGAAATCCTTCCTCATGGTCCCCTCCTTTGATGCCACCTTCACTTTTTCCCTCTCGACAAGAGAGCAAAAACAAAAAACAAGAGTAAAAATCCATGATTTCCTTTATCCCTAGTTTCCCAAAACAAGTATCCAATGTTACGCGCATGCAAATGATCGCTTCGTCCCCTTGTCCATTCACCTGCTTCTCCCCCCTCCCCTTCTCCCCCCTTTCCCCTTGTCACCATCGGCCATTCCTTAACAGTCATGGATGCGCGTGGTAGCCTGCATACGTAGTGGTATCTCCTCCAAATCCATCCCGGGCTTGTAATAGTTGCGTCAAAAAGAGGAAGAGAAAATGAAACAAAAAAAGCATGAAAACGGTAAAAATGAGCATTAGCTTTCCGACAGCGCCAGTCCTGGAACACAATATTCGATACATTGTATGAAGTAGTAGCAGCGATACATTTTGAAGTGATAGCTTCTAGATTGTTTCAGACTTTTTTTTGGTTTAGTAAAAAAGATAAACGAAGAGACGAAGAGAAAGATGGTCCGAAGACCACCAATGAGGTCTATGCCTTGCGTGTGTAAATGATATCCAAAATGAGAAATACGAGTCAAAAATATCGCAAGTATGATGCAATCGTTGCGCTCTGCGCTGCGCCGTCAACCGTAAATATCGGCGTATCGCTGAGCTAACCGCCCATTCAAACGTCTTTGTATTGTCCACCAAATGCTTCCCCGTTCAAATTCATGTAAATAGTTGTAAAAAGAGACATAATAAGACAATCCCCAGATTTCGCCAGTGGTCAAAGAAGCGCAGTTACAAAAGCAACATAGCTAAGCCTCCGAACTTTGCAATAGAATAAGCAAGGAAATAATATAATAAAAGGGACTCCGTCAGCCCATATAAAAATGGAGAATAAGAGAAAGCCGATCATGTCTCTTACTGCCCCGAAGGCGTTCCGATATGCGGCGGCGGTTGTGACACCATCGGTGGTGGTGCAATATTAGGATCGCTGTTGGCATAGGGCGGTGCTGCAACCGGAATCTTGGGAGTATGATGGCTTGGGTTACTGGAGGAGAAACTCGAGGCTGTCCTTCCGTCTGTCCTTCCGTCCATTGGAAATAGGTCTCGCTGAAGTCCTTCCAAGATGTGCATGTCAATCCTCAGAGAGCTCGTATGTGTTGCCGACTGTCGGAGAAACGCAATCGTTTTGGTAAACAAGTGGCGTAAAAGTCCTTCGTCCACAAACTTGTGCAAGACAGGGTCTTTGAAAGCCGCTGAAAGAACGAGAAGATTGCCCCATTGACTATGCCATTCATGTTAGTATACAGCTTGATCCAACTTCACTTCTGTCACAAATTGGTGTAAAACTTACGCATGTGCCGTGCCAAACACGTTAGTGATGATGGGTCGCTTATCCCCAAGCCCTTGAAACGCCCTGGTACTTTCAATCAAAGCCACAATACCCTTTCGGGCCAGCTCGATGATGGATGGATCCAGTTGGCCCGGTGTCTTAGTATCCGGGCGGATATACGGCGCAATGATACCATCGCGGTATTCTGACATGATGGGGATGTGGGGACTCGAGGGGTGACGTTTCACCTCAAAGGACCACTGGAGGATTTGCCGAACGAATGGCCGGTACGTAATCATCTGCGCTCCCCAATACTTGCCTCTCAGACGCGCCGACAGAATGTCATTCGCAGGGGGGTCAGTCTCATTGAAGCGGAAGCTGGCCGGGACCCATCGCATGCCGGAGACACCACCTGCCACCAGGTCCACGTTCTTGAGACCCTCGGGTTTGCTAGAATCATCCGGGGAGTAGAACATGCGATGGATGCTGTTCAAGTGCGTCCGAAGATAGAGCTGCGCTGGGTAGCTGTCTACAACTCTTTGGTCGAACCCTTGCAAAAGACTCATGTTGGGCTGAGGCATGTCATTCTCGTATTGCAAAAGGCCAGAAGGCGGCAGTGGAAGCTCGGCGATCAAGTCACTATGACGGATTAGTATCGAAATAACTGCACAATGCATATCCTTTTCCCTTACCTTTCTAGCTGCAGACATGTCCAAAAGGCGAGTGCAAGCTGGTTGTACTTTGTTTCCTGGATGAACTCCATTTTGGTCTTGATCTTCCGTAGCTTATCCAAACTCCTATAGAAATATGTTAGCAGCTAGTAATAAATTTAGTTGCTGTGATTTCAGCAAAGATGGAAACTTACGGTCTCATAATGACTTGCAACTTGTGGCTCGCTTTGTGGATAAAGGCGAAGCTCTCCAGCGGGCGCGCAAGCTGGCCGTGATACAATCCAGCAAAGATGTTGGCGTAAACATTCTTCATATTATGGTACGCACCCGTGTGGTTTCCCAAAATGTCCGTTGCCAGCGCAAAGTACTCGAGGCCGGGAATCACCTCATAGTTCTTTTTCAGGCTGTATCCTGAGCGAACAGTCCCACTAGTGCCGTGGATAGATGACCTCCTGCTCTGGTAGCCGCGTTCCTGGTCTCGGGGAGAGGGGAAGCCAGAGGATTGTGAGTGTGATGAGAATCCCGGAGGTGATCCCTGTGTTGGCGATGGGGGTACGCCGTTGCGGCTAACTGGGCTCCCATGGGGGATCGGGTCGACCGGGAATATCACGTCAGGCACATCCTCCTGGTGCAAGCAGACCTTGCCAAGAGCAATGATGATGAGAACCAGCGCGCTGTGGATCGAACGGCTCGGCTTGCCAACACGAACGGGCCCTGGCGTTGAAGGCCCATCCGCCTCGGGAGTTCGCTTTCTCTTGGAGCCTGTGACCTCCAGTGGCTGAGAGACGGCGAAAGCCGACTTCAACGGCTGTGGCTTCGGCTTTGGATTGACTGTGGGGAGATCGTTCAGGAACTGGTGGACCCACTCATCCAGGACTTTCGGCTGAATGATTGGGTGCATGTTCAAGATGTTGTGTTTGAAGCTCTCCACATACTGCGCAATCTTGTGCTCGCTGAAATCCGGGTTTCCATCGGAGCCAAGAACGCCGCCTCGATACTCAATCTGATCACCGGGACTTAGACCGCCTAGCTGGCCCCAATCCGCAGCGGGAGAAGAGGAGACGATGTCCGACATGTTGTCATCGCCCATATCGACGTTGCCGTGATCAGCCGTCGCTTCTCTGGAGACGCGGAAATGCGCGTCTTCACCTCGCCCATAAACCTTCAAGATTCCGCGATTCTGCTCTTGGCTGATGGGATACTCGCTGACAAACTTGATGCCTTCGCGCTCCAGGTGCTTCCGCGTAAGCTCTCTGATCGGGTCCCAGTCTAGAAGAAGGCCGGCCAAAGTAGTATGGTTGATGGGGATTGCAGGTTCTCCCGGGGGAACAGGAGGGCCGGGTTCCGCCTCTATCTCGTCTTCGGCCATGAATGTAGTGGCCGCAGGCTCAGTAGGCACTGATTCTGCGGGCACCGATTCAGTAGACAGGACCGGGTGGTCTCGAGAAATTTCATCCACGGGAGATCGGTCCACCATGTACTCGTCCGGCGGACGTGGCGAGCCCGGAGCGGGCATTGACATGGGCTTGAGCTCTGGGTCATGACTGGGATCTCGTTTAAGCTGAAGAAAGTTTGGCGTTTTTGAGAAGACTGCTTCCATCTTGGTCAACCTATCATCCATGTGCCCGAAGCGCTCTGCAAGCGTGGCAAGCGTAGACTGCATGCTTGAGATACCATCCAGAATATCGGCCTGCGCTTTATCGGTTCTATACGGTAAATTTATGTCAGCCATCGATCACATTTCACATTCAAAGGCTAAGACTAGCGGGTAAAATGAAGATGGTAAAAAATCCCGGTGTTGCTTACGCTTTTGGCACGGGGTCGCGATATCTGCACTCCGTGCCCTTGTCTCTGCACGTTTTACACGGTTTCGTCTCATCGCACTTGGCCTTGAGTTGTCGACACTGGTCGCATGCCTGGGAAATGTCAGTTTCCGGGTCCCACATAACCACATACATAGAGTAACATGACAGGGAGTGGGGCCAAATCAGACCTGTGAAGCTCTGGTATTCTTCTTTTTCTGGGTTGAGTAGACATTGTAGAAAGGTTCCGCGGGTTGGTAGCTGGGAGTCTGTTCGTAGGAAGACTGATGCGCCATCGGCGTAGGAGGGGGAGGAAAGCTGGGAGCGCGATATCCTGAGGGAGTCGGGGGCAATGATGGCGGCCCATTGTCGTAATTCATGTGTCGTGGTGGGGGGTTATCTTGGAAGGGAGGCGGCGGAGGGTGCTGCTGCGGCGGCTGCTGAGGATGCTGTTGAGGATGCGGCGGTGGTTGATGCTGCTGCTGAGGATGTTGTTGCTGAGGGTGTGGAGGTGCCATCTGTGGTGGCGGCGGAAGCGACTCTGGCGCATGGCCTGTCGAGTTGGGCCTCCGTAGATCCTCGCCGGGCTCTCGCTTTATGATGGTATCTCGGTTGGGATATGGGTGATAGGGAGTATGCGCAGGCGACATGGGATGCTGAGGCCCTGGATGTTGCGGTCCCGGGTGCTGAGGTCCCGGGTGATGCTGCGGCGGCGGCGGCGGCGGTTGGCGGTACGGGTCCTGCATGGGAGCGAGAATCTCTTGATCGGAGTGTCGACGGTCAATCTCTTGATGCTGCTGAGCGTGCCCATGAACCGACGCCGGTGCTGGCGGCGCGGGAGGAGGCAGCTCGGGGGCACGAGGCGGGTACGGCTGGTAGTGGTGATGGTGGTGAGACGGGCCTTGGGGGGGAGGAGGCGGCGGCGGCGGCGGCGGTAGCTGGGTATTGGAAGCAGCATGAGGAGCGTGAGAAGGATGAGGAAGAGAGTGATGAGGTGACGGAGGAAGAGAATGATGATGAGGATGCGGCAACGTAGTGGGCGGCGGCCCGGCACCCGCCCACGACGTGAGGCGCGGTCGTTTGCTGTCGGGTCCTGGATCCATGCTGGCTTGACGTAGAGACAGTACAAGCTAGGACACACGGACACATAATCAGGAACGAGGCGAAGAGTTAAAGCAAGGACCACAGAGGGGTGTTGGCCATGGGCTGGAGGGCGAAACACCAGACACCGGGGGGAGTGAAGTGTGAGGCCCGGAGGGCTTGATGAAGCGGTGCTTGGTTATTGGACCTTTGGCAGCGGGAGACCGGGAACCAGGGAGGACATGGGGTGGGTGAGCCTCACACGATTAGGGCGACTATGATGACATCTGAGTTGCCGCCGTCGAGCAGAGACTTGAAGGTATACTGGAGGTGTAGGTGTAGGTGTAGGTATAAGGTATACGGACGGGTAGGTACAGTATCCAGGTACAGGACCAGACGACGTTCGGTTGATAGTCGAGGTGAGAAGGCGGGCTATTGACGGCTTGGCCTAGCCCCAACCCAGTAACGCGAACGCGGCAAAGGGGGGCGATCTACCAGGACGAGCCTCTCGTTGGGCAGCAGGATGAATGGAGGAGGAGAGAGAGAAGGAAGAGAGAGAGAGAAGCAGAGCACAGCAGAGAGCAGAGCTTCACCAAGCTATGCCTCCGGTTGCCGGCAGCTTGTGGGGGCGGGATGGAAGAGAAGGAAGAGGGCCAAGGCGACAAGACAAAGTTCCCAAGTACCCAGAACCCTGCAGCCCAGCCAATCCTGCCCGATGAGGTCGAGCCTAGGCGAACGAACGACGATGACGGGCAAATGGGCGGATGGGATGGGGGGGGGGAGTGTCAAAACCAGAAGCCGGTCGAGGGGACGTGAGAGAGGGTCGAGAGGGTGGTGGTAACACAACACACGTCGAGCAAAAAGAGGATGGATGCTGTATGGACAGCACAAGCAAAGAAAAAAGAAAAAAAAAAAAAAAAAGCTCCAGTCCGTCCAGGTGAGACGAAAAAGTGCTGGCTGATACCACTCGCTGGAGTCCAGAGCCCGAGAAATGGCCTCCCAGCACAAGCATCCTGGCAGGTACCCCGACTCAGCAGCCAGGCTAATCAGAATCAGCGAGGGTGGTCGGCTGGCGTTCAGGTACCTCGCCAGGTACCTCGACATGCCGTTGTCCGTATTTTTGGCATTCTGGGGGCGCGCGCGCATGTGGCCCGCTGACGCCACCAGAGCTCCAGAAGCTCCCAGGTACACGCTAGCAATTAGCTGTCGTACTAGGTACATGCTGCGCCGGTGGGGCCCGCCAGGGTTTGCCTGCGCTTTCATTACAGGGTTCAAACTTGGGACTGCGGCGAGAACACCAGAGGCTGTGGGATGATGTCGGCGATACAGGCCAAGCAAGGGATCCCTGGCGGTTGTCTGCCGGGCTCTTGGACGCTGGTGTCTTGTCTGTTTACCTAGGTAGGTGTCTAGGTGTTTTTTTCCTCATGGCCGTAGACAGGAAGCGGTAATACATACGGCGCGCCCAGTGAACCCAGTCAACCCAGTCTACCGGGGGGCTTCATGGTTGGCGCCCAATGGAACACTTGCCCAGGAACTCGGAGGCGACCAGGGGCTGGGGATGGGGAGTGGCAGCGATCACAACAACCTGCGAGACGAGGGTCTGTGGTCAATTTTTTGGAGATGGCTGGCTGCGGGCAGATGGCCAGGGCAAGGCAGAAGGGAAAGGGTACACATCAGGTACAGACAGATATGGATGCGTATCGTATGCACGGGTGAAGGTGTCAATGTGTATTAGATGGATGCCAAGATAGGCTGATACCTACTATCACTCTACATTAGTGGCGGGAGCAAACAGCAGCAGCAATAAATAACAACACCAAGCAGTGACAGCACAGACGGGATGGAAAAAGGAAATAATATTGAAAGAAAAAAAAAAGAGGCGGCACATGGTGGAGGATGAGGGTGGACTCGGCCAGTCGCGTGGACCTACCATTGGACATGACGGCATGTACTTGGGTACATTGTCGCTCCAAAAGAGCTCCAACTGCCTGAACAGAACAAAGATGGTGATACAGCAGCTCCAAATTTGCTCCGCACGCACTAGTGGCCGGTACATGTATTTGCGAGGCGTCTCCATTCGACGAATACTTTGCATGTACGCAGCCTGCTCATGTCAACCACCCCCCAGCGGCTCCCGCTGTCGTACAAGAGGCATGTACTCTGCTTGTACTGGCAGAAGCGTAAACGACATTGGACATTGGGGACCGGAGCTTTGCGCATGTCCGGACTACTCCCCCGACCACGAGCGTCCTTTCAACGCAAAACTACCCGGGGCTTGGATTGTACCGTATCAGACAGCCACTACTCCAAATGCCACTTACGGCTGCCACTCGCTTGCCTGTCTTTGCTATGCTCATCATTCCCGTCATCTTTTTTTTTGGTCTTTTGTCTCTCGTTGTCGTTCCTTTCTTGGCCCATCTCGCTAGCCGCCTCGTACGCAGCGGTAATATCTGACTAATGTCCACCGAAATGAGCCGAGGCCAATATGCAAAGAGGTTAGCACGATAACCCCCAAGTGCTGAAATGTCCGGTAAAGAACAAATAATCCCGTCTGCCTGGTGTCAAATGCCTTGGTTCTGGTGCTTCCATTTACACCGTGGAGACCGTCTTGGTAGCACACCGACGGAAAGCAGCAGCAAGCAGCAAGCAAGCAAGCAATAGTGCACCGGCTAGTCTAGTATCCAGAGCTTCTAGAGTGCACCACTCCGTCAAGCCCAACCCTAAGGCACGTACGAGTAATATCCGGGCGCCGGATGCAGTCCCTAGAGCGGCGGAGAGGGCGGAGAAGCCTCGACGGTTGCTTTAGAACCCTCACCATCGTCACCACCGCCTGGTTTCATCCTCGCGATGGCTCCAGAAAAAGCCAGTCAGCTCTCCCAGCTGAGGGCCCGACGAGTGGACCGTGCCGCAACAAGTCCAAGACCAGCAAACTGGTGGTGGCGTGGGGCAGCCGGCGCCGTTTGTTAGCATCCAATCTGCCAGTGTGGTCTGTATGTGTACGAGCATGTGTGTAGTTTTAGTTACATGGAGTTTGCAGGTTTCGTGTCGTGTCGAGGAGGGAGCACCAAGTACGCGGATGGTACTTCCGCGCGCGGTCCGACGTCTGCCAGCTGGGCGGGGCGCGGGACCAGACTCCGGGTTCCTCTAGAGTACCCAAAACGAAAAATGCTCCTGTAGCGCGGCCATGCAGCCACTATAATCTACGCTCGGCGCACTAGGCCGCTGCGCTCGGCTTTAGACACCGTAAAGCCTTTTTCCACACGCTGCGCTCCGTCGCTTCTTCCCAAACGCATGTCCGTTACGGCTTTCGTAACTGTAGCCTCCCGAACTCAACTTTTCTTGTTTTTGTTTTCTACTGCCGCCACTTGCAGCTTCAGCCGTTGCAGCGCCTTCACCCATTGGCTTTAGCCACTCCCGCCAGTCTGGTTTAGTGTGTGGGAAACGGCCTCTATGTCTCTAGCGCGGCAGATAGGCAAGGGGAATTCCACGTGAGACGGATACGCCGGGCATTTTAGGTTCATTGGGCATTAATTTCCCTTCTTTGGTGCTGTATTTTGTCTCTGTCGTCTTCAACCGTTGTCTAAGATGTGTGCACAAGATCTGCGGACGACGCAAGTCGTTGACGCAGGGCGGGCAGAAACTCCGAAATGTTCGACCCAACCGTCGCACACGGACCACACGCTGGCTTGAGTTGGGGTCAGTGAGGGGTTCAATTTTTTTTTTCTTTTTCTTTTTTTCGCCTTCGAGTCTCTTTGCTTGATTCAAGCAATGCAGGTCCTTCAGCTTCTGTCACTCGTGGCGGTTGTTGCTAGCTGCACCACCGCAGCCAACCGCCGTGCCGCGTCTACCTCTTTGTACTAGGCCAGGGGCTTTTTTCTTTTTTTTTTTCCTCTTCTAAGTGTCGTGTACTCCGTAGTGGGATCACGCTGTCATGTTCATGCAGCTTCGTGAAACGGCCCGCACAGCATATGAAAGGCAGGGGAGCGGAAAATCCCCCGTCATCCAGCTCTATTATTAGAGAAGAGCCAAGATGAAGCCAAGTCAACATCCCAGGCAATACGACAAGAAAGAAACAGAAACAAGAAAAGAGGGCACGTTTGTAAGAAGGATGGCTGAGCCTCTTTGTCGCCTCCCACTCGGCGAGCCCACGCTGAAACAAACCTGGAGCCCCAAATTGGCCTCTCACGACTGTCGGCCAGCGCTGCTACTGTACACAAATTATGACGATGAGCGATTTCAGGCCCTTGTCCAGCTGCCTTTACCGCCTATGATAAACCATGTTGGATGTGTCTGCCGGGCTGTCCGTGCTAGCCGATGCGGCTCGGTTCCCAGTAACCTGGTTTTACCTGGGGGACTGGCCTGGGTAGCTGAGATGGCCTGGCGAATCTGGTGCTGCAAAGCCGCCATCGCCACCATCCATCAGCTTTCATGTGTCATGGCTTGTGCAGTGCAGTCTGTACTCATGCAACATGCAACGCAACCATCGCGAGGCAACCTATTGATTATTCCAAATTCCTCAACAAACATTCAATATCCCATGTACCTTGTCCGTCCTGTCTATCGCTAGGTAGGCAGTTGAGAAGCGGGGGAAAGATTCCTTCTCGCGGTAACGTATGAACTTTTTTTTCCATCTTACTTACTCGTCAACTTTGATTCGTCCAGGGTAAGTCGGCGCGGCAGACGAAGTAAAAGAAGAGACCAATCGGCATACTTGGTGACCCTACACCAGGTGGCTGGAATGGGTGTACTGGCTCCAATAAAATGCCGGCACCACAACGACAAGCAACCACCTCGCACACGACAAAGATCGTGCGCGATAATGATGTAGCGGCATGTGTTATACCAAGTATGTCCCTGCGCAGATGAGGCTGTGGCTCGTGAGTGACAGCAGGCCTTTTGCTAGTCGTGTGCTGGGCAAAATTCATCAAAATCGTCCGTCGGGGCTCCCTGCATCCTTGCGAGAAATGCTCCGGGGGGCGTCGATGACACTACGGACCATGATAGAGCTACATCCCGCATCCCAACGATGGGCTGGGCCAGGGCATATCCGTGCCATTTTCGCCATTGCAACCTCCAGAGGCGAAGCCGTTGCAGCCAGACCCGAATAGACGCCCCTATTGATCAAGCGGTTTCCCAGGATGAGGTCACCAGAGGCGATCTACTGGTCGGCGAGTTCCTAAGGGTACCATTGCGCCGGTACCCTCCATCAAGTGAATCCGGGCCGACAGTGCTGGTGCTGGCTTAGAGGAAGAGGCAAGGACCAGACGACAAAGACATTCATGCAAGCAGCAGCTCGACAAGGCATCAGTCCAGTCAAGTCATCGACGAGCCAGCTAGCATGCTTACTTGGGCAGCCATATTCAAACAGCCGCTAGCGAAGGCTCTATCCAAGGTGCCTCGAGTCAAACCAACACCCGGGCCTCTGACTATGGACAGTCCATGCTTTCCTTGGCAGAGCTCATCTGTGGAGTGATTTGTGTCATATCAGACCTGCCCGTCGGCGGCTCCTTGAGCTGGTGTAATGCAGTATCACCTATCACATTCGCCGTACTAACCAGACGCCGAATTTGTGGACTTTAGAATGTCGGCATTGTTCTAGGGCCCGATGCAGCTTATGGCGATTTCGTTTCCAGATTGGTGCTTGTCTTGTTCCTTTCCGTGGCGGGGACTCGGGGACCCTGCGTGCGTGTCGACTTGCTTCCCTTCCCTCCTTTCACCATGGAGATACTACCTCGGTGCACTGTACGGTACATACTCGTACGGTACTGGAGGCCAGATGCCGCCTTGTCGTCGTCGTCCGGGATGCATTGGTGCTAGTGGCCATAACACGCGTGATGGACGCACTTCATCTCCCGCCAGTACACGTACTGTACGAGTACGTACATGATTACGAGAACCTGTAACCAACCCGTGCGAGCACCAATCGAGTAACTGATCAAATGGCCTCTTTGACGTGCTGGGCGATCGTCTTCCGACGGCAAACGCTACTAACACCGCGCGGGTTTTGCCTCTTTCTTGCTGCGTGTGAGGAACTACATGGAGATACATGCGGGCCCCCATGAGACATCTAACGAGCACAGCATTGACCGCCAGACCATCTCTACCTATCTAGTACCTATCTTGACGCAGGCTATGAAGTTGGTAAACTCCATAAAAGCAGAAAATTTTTTCTCTCCTCATTCCCCCATCTGGGTCCCGCTAGGTCATTACGGAGCACTCACTTAATTTCATGCCTAGCACCATTTGCAAGTACGAGTATACTCACTCGTAGTCGGATATTTCCCGCTCAGCTGGGCGGGAAATAATGGGTGGGCAAATATTGCTCCGTACTGTAGCTTGTACATACAGTAGCTGGGCTGGGCCTGTCCAAGGGTCCTTGATGGGCCATTTCACTTTCAATACTTTTTTTTCCATTTCCCTTCCATTTTTTTCTGCCATTACTCCAACTGTTAGATCCACAGCTGATCATTGCCTGGGGCCGTTTCGTCCAAGATATTGAGGAGCACGGACGCCTTTTTTACGAAGTACCTCGTCCGAAGCGCTGCTCCGTGCCCAGCGGTACCTGGTACATGCAACCAACCAGCGGAGCTCCAGCATTATTCCCATTCTTTTCTCTCGCGACTTTTGAGTAATACATACTCGTACTGCTCGAAATGCTGCCTAGGTAGTTTTGGGCGCAGATGGAATTTCACCTGACCGCCTCGAGCTCCCTTTTTTGCACGCGGGCAGAGACGCACGAGGTGAGAACGAGTATTGGTAAGGTACCTATCTTGGTACAGGTACAGGTACGGAGCCGGGTTCATCATTGAGTTTCGCTTCTTACAGGCTAAGCTGCGTGGTGGGAGGTTGGCATGAAAGTATCTGCGGGAGTAGCCAACGAGGGACAGGTACTTGGCCGAGTTCTGTCTTTCTGGGTCAAATGATGCCCAGCCCAAGCCGTCTCCAGGTCTTACTCTCCCGCAAAATGTCCCGGAATGTCGCAGCGTGGCCGTTGTACCCCCTTGCTGCCGTCTTTTCAATGTCATGTTACTTTTTTTTTTCTTTTCTTTTTTTCGGCCTTTGCCTTCAGAAGGAGTGAGTGAACACCGCTAGCAACACGAGTACTCCGTACATGCAGACCACAATCCAGAGCTGCACTCCCTTAGCCCCAACTTCGCTCTACTTTCCTTGATTTTAGTGCCAAAATTCACCTTCTTTTCTTTTTGCAGAACTGCTAGTGCCATGTACTCAGTACCCCGTGCGCACCGCATTTCCCTTTGTACGAGTACATGGCCCTACTATTGTACCCAACGGCTCACTTTACTCACCGCATCATTTCCCGAGCATGGATACCAGCGAGACTTGGCCCCATGTCCCTTGGACCACCCCCTGGTCCGCCCCGAGGAAGAAAAGAAAAATAAAAAATAAAAAATAATCGACGATCCAATCTCGCGCAGAGCCGGCCGCTCATGTGAGAGGCAGGACTTCTGGACGTCCCTTCGGAGATCACTCCGAAATTCGCCTTGATTGCGCTTCTTCGAAAGCCGAGAGGTAGTATTTGTCGCTCGCTGTGCTTGCCTGTTTGAATCTCTCCCCAGAAAAAAGCAAAGATAGAAAAGGACAACAAGAATTTGACAGGTCTCATGCATGATGACTTGTAAGAAATGTCTTGCTTTTGCTTTTTTCGGTGCGGTTGCGCGCAGGATTCTTGTGTTACAGTTGTCTCTTTATTGTTCCTTTTTCCTCATTGCTGCGCCTGGCATGGGCCGTCTTGTCTCACCCAGCAGGGCGGTTCGGGAAAAAAAAAAATTGCTGCATGATTCAGTTGCCCACAATGAATCCCTTCGGGTATATCTCTTTTTGGGTTTTTTGGTCTTTGGATGTACTGTATTGTACGCAGTATGTATGCACGGAGGACCTTCCCTTGCTGTTTAGATTGTGCGATGCAAGGTCAGAGATGAGGCCTGAGATGCAGCTGAGCTGACCGACTCAATGCTTTTTGTGGCGGGCAACAAAGATGCATGTAAATGCACTCGTACGAAGCGAAGCGGCGCTCGTACCAGGTACAAGGTCGCTCTTCTTTACCGCATTTTGGTCTGTATCTTATCACCAGGGCTATCCATTCAAAATTGGCTCTCCAGGTTCCTGCATGGCAACTCGACGTGCAGCCGGTCTGAGTCCATCTTCCCCACGGGCTGAACAGCTGTGGCTGGTTGGCCAGCTTTTTGCTCATTAGCCGGTGTAATCTAGCAAGCCCATTCGATGTTTGTAATCATGCATATATCGTCCCGTACCGTAGAGCCGTATGACAACTGGAGTTAGTCCAGCATTGGACCGTACTGTACTGTACAGTACGAGTCTGTCTTGCCGGCGTGCATACGGCTAAAATGAGCGAGAGATTAGCATTGGAGCCAAGTATTAACCACCCGACCTCTTTTCGTTGTTTCGTGAATAAGGCGCCATCGAATCGACGCGCCACGGCAGCGAGGCGCTCCGGGCCAGATCCCCATATTGTCTCTGTGACGTCTGCAGCTTCATTAGAGGCACCAAAGTTGCTGTTGGATCCAGCGCTAACACGAGGCTCGTGCCGTTCCTGCTGACTACGAGATAGTGGGAGAAAACGGCTCAGACTAGATTTTAGCACTTGATGGACGATGAGAGACCCAGAAAAAAAAGAGCAAAAGAAAACCCGTCAAAGGGTCCGTGATGGGGTCTTTCCGTGTAGACGTCAAGCGTAAGACGCCATCAACTGGCAGTTCGCCGTCAAGCATTACATAATAGCAGCAGCACTGGTACAAGTCGGTACTTTTCCGCTCTGTACCGCACTTGGCCGGTAACTTTGGTCCTACCAATAACACTCTGTCAACTTAATCTCTGTGTTTCCCCCCACTCCTCCCCCATCACAACTTGTTCGAGATAGACAAAGCCATCATCGAGTACGAGATTCGATCTGTCAAGCGTGACAACATGTCTTTCTAAGAGGCGGTTTTCGCAGCTGTCTAACACCCCCTCCTCAGCTCCCCACAGTTGAGGTTTTTTCTTTTTTCCCCTCTCTTTGTGTTTGCTGATACGTTCGTTCTTAGCTCCTGCTTTTTGCTTCTCCTAACGGTCAAGCGAGAGAACAGGAGGAGCAATTGAACGAGGGGTTGATCGCCAAAGAGCTCGTGGGGGCCAAAGCAAACGAATCGGCTGGCTGCTCAGCCCAGGGTAGCATGGCGACGGCGCCGTTAGCAACATCGCCAAGTCAAATCGCGCAGCTCCAAGGACACGGGCTTGGGTCGGCCGAATCCTTTCATGGGGGATGAACCTCGCATCCGAGCCCATCCTGTCGTCTCTCTTGTCTCTGTCGTAACGAGGAGGTCATGGTTTCCCGCAATGTCACCTCCTTCACACTGGATTGGTGCTTGTCGGAAAATATGCTAGGGTCCAAGATTAGGAGAATGTGACATGTCAGCTGTTGTCGAAGCCATCAACTGCAAAAAGACTCAAATTTAAAATTTGCATCTCGACAGAATACGGCTGGGTGCGCTAGCGGCATCACGAAGTCTTCGACCCTGCCGGCATGCTTGTCTGGTAGCGTCTCTTATCCTTACAAAGTGACAGTTTCGCCCGTGTAAGCGCCATATGTCATATTTGACAGCTGATAGCAGGATTCTGCCGAAAGCGAAGGGGAGAAGAGAAGAGAATGGACAAGGCATATGGACCCCCTCTCATACACTTTTCTCTTCTCTCTTCTGTTTCTTCCTTTTTCCTCTCCGCGTTTTGGAGGCTTGGTATCAAGGTTTCCGCTGCGTAAGTGGGGGCTAGCTCTTTTGCCCAGTATCGTATTGGGGTGCTTAGCTCAAGACGACATTACCTGGGCTATTTGTCTATCTCTATGATTACATTGTGAACTACCTAGCCGCCACGACCGCGCCGCGGATACGAAATCGTCAGCACTCGCGGCTACTGTCACGGTATTGGTTAGTACTGACAGTATGGCAATATCTGGCGAACCGCCTCCCTTGCCATGTCGCTTATAGAGTTTGTCCAGTGGGTTTCTGGCGACTCGGCATGGGGGTACACTGCTTCGACCTCGTCATCAGACGTAGATGGATGCTTCGACGACGACACGACGTTGGTTTTGGCATCCAATAGAGCCACGCGCTACGGCCACACGCACATCGGCACGTGAAAGACATCAACTTTATCTAGTTGGAGCAGCCCGCGGGAGCCCGGAGAAGGAGTGACTTGAACGTGGGATGCTCATTGCCAAGTCTGTCGGTCGGTGAGAACAAGCATAGCGTCCGACTGCAGCTGGTTCTCTTTGAGAGGGTGAAACGTCTCAGCAGATTGACTGACGTCCCCCCATGCCTTTACACGACCGTCTTTGGTGTGCCGTGTAGCGCACGGGCTCTGGCTCTTGGTTTGACAACATGGACACGGGGCGTGACAGCCAACAGCTAATGGTTTGCTGCCGATCTGTACTCCGTATCGAGTGACAGGTTCCGCTTACAGAGGTTGGGGTAGATGCTTCCATTCTACGCCAAACTTGTACGGTTCCTCTGTCGGTCACGGCATGTAAATCGGAGCCTTTAATTTAAAAGGCTGGATTGCCGTACGGAGTTTAGGTGCCCCCAGCCTCTTTGGCTTACCGAACGAGTGTCACGTATCATGAAGGAAGGACCCTAATCTGACCCCAGCGTGCGAAACCAGCAGGTTGAGATCCTACTATGCACTTCCCACGTTTTGCATGGCTCCATCTCTGCCGTAGGGCACGTGGACGATCTACGCATGCGAGCACGGCAACTGTACACCGGTCTCCCCGCGCGGAAAACACCTCTTAGAAGAAGGAGGTTGATGAAAAGAAGGGACCGTCGCCGGCCAAGGGCTGAATGTGGTCATGACGGGGCGGAAGATGCATCTTCCGCCAAGATTCTGGACCATCCAACGGGCCATGGCGGCAGGGTTCATTCAACAAGGTAGAACCCCGAATTCGAAAGCTTGTCGATTAGTTGACGAGGGTATCTACCTCCTACCTGTCGATATACTACCGAGGTACGTACGAAGTAGAAGACCGACAGTATACGCATAACGGCGTACAAAAGAGATTTCCTTTACGCCTCTCGACGCCTCTCGGAGTGCATGAGTATACCCGAAGGCAGCTCTCTGCCGCCTCTCTGTTTCATCTAGGATATGGAGTGATTCCCTCGGCAAACCAAACCCGAAACCGAACAGGTTCACTGTCTTTGTCCACCGCAGTCGTAAGCTTTCTTTCAAGGGACATCCTAGATATGCTGTTGGTTGATGGGTTAGTACAAAAATCACCCGAATGTGACAGGGCAGTGTCTGTACAAGGGAGAAACAAGGTGCTCTCTTGCTGACATGCACTTGTACGAGTACAGATGTGAACGATATCATTTTTTTTGTCTCTAGGCTACGTAGGGGCCAACCGCTCTCGGCTTTCTTCACTTGCCTTGTTTTTCTCTGGTCAAAATTTGCCGGGCTTGATTTGTTTTGTGTTAAATTACGGCTCAATCTACGGAATAGACGGCTAGTTGGAGCGAGCTTAATGTCAGATTGACGAATTTCTGCTTTTGTCGATGAAGACTTTACTGCGAATGGAAGTCAAAGATCCATGTCGAAAAAGAAGATTCTTTCAGGCTTCCCTGTCATATACCCAGAAGACGAAATTACTGTTAACCTTTTGGTGTGGAGAAAAGGTTGGGATACCAAAAGACAAGAACCGGGTACGGAATGGACCAGGTCCTGGATGCTGGTTCGGAGCAATTGGATAGCTATATGCGCTCCTTCGGAGCATACAAGTACAGCCTAAGTTATCTTAGTGGAGCGGATAGAAGGGTGACCAGGGAGGGGGAGGGATGAAGACAAAAAAAAAAAAACGATGACCGAAAAACGAAACAAAAAATGAGATGAGAAGAAGATGGGCAGGTTTAGTGTTTTGGCAAAGTTACTGTTCCGAGCACAGCACAAAACGGCTATTCGGGTACCTTTGGAAAGTAGTATGTATTCGACCCGTTAAAACCCACGGAAATCCACGGACAAAACGGTTGAGTTTGATGGTTCTAAGTGGCTTGGGACTAAGAAGGACTACGACCCTAGTCGAGCGTATCCTTGGGCTGCCACACCTTGACAAAGTTGGCCGATAAATAACGGAGAGGGCCAGTTTGGTGTTGTGGTATGATGTGAGTTTCGAAATCAGGCTGCAGCGAATACTTGTAATTCTCGCTTGACGTATGCAGTATATTGATATTGGATGTTTTTTTCTATTCTTTTCCCGCCACTCCATTTTAGGTATTCTGTGATGATGTCTTGTTTGGAGGTGAGAAGTTCACGAGCCTGCTTGGGGGTGAGTGAGTGAGAGCGTGGGGCAAATGCGAGGTGAGATTTGACAGACAGCGACCAACAGTCGGAAACGGTTACTGATCCGTTCCTTGGCCGGGCATAGCGTTCCCTTTCGAGATATGACTGGTTTTGGCGTTGTGAGTTGTTTTTCTTCTTCTTTTCTCTCACCCTCTTTCTCGTTTTTTCGTACGCCTTATTTTTGATGATGTTGGTCTCGGTCTACTATATTTACCTCAGGGCGCAGATCTGTGAGCACGCGTGACGCTGGATTTGGGCATATGGCTCTTCTTTTGGCTGTGTGGAGAAAGACGGCGAATGCCGTATTATCAAGCACTTTTGCTTAGGGCTGCCGATTTGCTCTTCTTCTTTCCTCTTCTTATCTCGATTCATTGTGTCCTGAAACTGTAAACTGCAAGAACAAGTACAAGTACAAGTACAAGTGTGAGGATGCTACTACAACAACCCATGACACGCGAATGTTCTGGCTCTGTGTTACATCCAAGTGCGGTGAAGTGACTGACTCCTGCGCTTGTTACTGTAGGCCAGAACTCGGTCAACGACAAGGCTTTTACCCACATAAGAAGCATGGCCGCGTGATTAGCCTCGCCATCGTGCATTCGGTCTGCATGCAGGCAGGCGGGCCAGCCATTATCGCTTCTTTGTTTTCCATCTTTTTGGGGTGTGTCTACAGAGTAGTAGTGGTAGATACAGTTATCAATCCCCAGACCCAAACCGGGCAGTTCTTCGCGAGGGTGTGCGTGCAGGGGGGTTTACGGAGCTTTTCGACCCCGAGTCTCTCTCTCAAGTATACTACTCGCTGTTGGTTGTTGTTTTGCGTCATGTTGTAAAATAGCTTTCTTCTCTCTTCTCTTTCATTCTTGATTTCTTTATTTGCTTTTTGGGCAAAGAGATCATCACGGCAAGCGCATTGGGCCGCAAGCTCGTGACGCATGTCGATCATTTGCCGCATTCTATCCCGTCATTTGCTTTTTCCTGAGCAATGCGGCCGGCCAGCCTCACGGGAAACCACTGGACAAGGACGGCAGACGGGACGGCTCGTTTATTTGGCACGTCACATGCCTTTTGCTAATATACTATGAGAGACAATAGGAAAAAGGAAAAAAAAAAAAGCAAGCCACATGCGCACTTTGAAGCAGATCCTTTCGGTTCCCGTTGAGTCTTGGGGGCCCTTTTTTTCTTTCTTTTTCTTTCTCTGGCGTGCACCCCTATGGTTGGGAACGGGACGTGCCAGCTCGCATGAGGTGTTAGTTGCAACCTAAAGTCAGTCCACTTTGGGGGTTTCGACTTGGTCTTGCGCTTCGTCCCGGGGCTCGGTAGATGATGCCTAAGATGTATTTGGAATACCGAAGAAAAATGATGTCCATACTACTAAAGGGAAACGTGGTGGTGCTCTTTTGTTAGATAGCTGTGGGATATACAAGCACATGTCAGATATGAGTTGTGTAACCTGAAGCTAGACGCCAAGATAACTACGGAGCACTGCCCACCTACATCTTGGACCACGAGAAATACGCGTGATTTCTGTTATTGCACATACATCTTTTCCCCTTAAACTGCTTCGTCAGGTCTTTGTGAGGACTCGCAAAGCGGTACGTTTTAGGTACTGACCCGTGCTGTACACCGTATTTGTTACTCGGCTGGCAATCTAGTTCCACATATAATGTAACATTCAAGGCTCCATCACTTGGGACGACCAACAACCACTCCTGATGGGCCTTTCCAGCGGCAGATCCTCATTGCAAATACGACACAATTTTGCCGAAATGCTGCTTCACTGGATGGGGATGCCATAATACGTCTGTGTCAGTCCTAGTGATACAGAATGTGTATATTTCAATCAAGGGAAACAAATAGGTCCCATCATCATTTAGCCCCCGTTGCGCTGGGTACGCCTATTCAAATGAATTCGTCCAGCTATAATTAAACCGTGTATAATATTATTAGACGAGCCACTGATGTGCTTTGTAGAGTGTGATCCATCATATAGTAATTTTCTAGATTCTTCTCGCGATGGAGCCAACGGTTTACCCTGGGGTCCTTTTGAGGAACACAATCTCATCACATCGGCAATGAGAGCTGTTTTGGTGTTCTGGGCATAATTTGTCATTTTCTGCGTTGGTCTTCACCCAACAGTAGCATCGCTTCCATCGCTTGACCGACTGGATGAGGCAACGGGCCATGTGCATCTTCGAAAGTACGGACTTGTTTCGGTACTTTGACAGTTGGCTTCCCCTCAGCGAGAACCGACTTCGGATAAAGGGATGGCTCTTATTTGCGCTGAAAAGCAAGTTTTTTGATGATAGAGTCCCTGCAGAGCGACAATCTCATCATGGCAATACCGAGCCAACGTTACAATCAGTCGTCATCTGCTTTCGCAAGCTTTCTTCGTTTCCGCCCCGGCTGTCGGGGCCTGGAGTCTTCATGGCCCACCACAGAATCACCGCCAGAGTCCTGCGCCGCATTGCCTCCTTGCCACTCCTTCTCACCGCTGCCGTCGTCATAATTATCCTGGGTGCTGCCCTCAGTGAAGACAAGATGCCCTCGTCGACCTAGAACCTCTCGCCCCGCCTCCTCCAGCAGGATACCCAGTGCCAACAGCGCCGTCTCATCCATGCTACGCTCGTCCAAATTACGTCCATTCTCGAACACTCGTTGGTTGCGGTTCAAGGCTCCATAAAATTCGGATGAATATTCGTGGATGGCCTTGAGAAGATCGCTCTGTGGCAAGACGCCCTGCCCGCCGTTGGGCAGCTCCCAGTCGTGCGCGCGATAAATGTCATGCTCTGCATAGCGTTCCGGAGCGTCCTTGCGGCGAAACAAGACATCATCTGGAGCAAGCTTGAAGCCGTCTCGGGCCGATCGTTGGTCGACGATCCCAGGCCGAAAGTTCCTCTGGTCCTGGCCCTCATCTCGCAACACTCCATCATAGGTGACCCTTCCTTGCATACGGTCAATTTCACGTGACGGTGATTTCCAAACTGCCGGGAGAGGCTCATTTCGGATCCCTTTAGCTTACCTGCAACAGCGTCGTATACGGTAGCCAGCATGCGCTGACCCTGGCGACGGCTGCCCTGCGAGGGCTGCGGCAACAGCGGCGAATCCCCGATGTCGGCAGCTCTGGGAGCAGATGACTGCATGTATTCATCTGTAGAGTCCATGGTTTTCTTTGTCCTCCGTGGAAGGATTTTTCCGTCCTTTCTCACCTCACCCTTGGCCTGTGCTTTTTGATGTGCACCTAGTCGGGACGATCCCTTGCCCCCCCTTCACTCACGGGTTCCAAAGTGGCGCAAAAAGACAACTAAGCCGTATCGAGCAGACCATGGTAGTTGTAAATAGACCGGCTGGGTCAATGAAGAGAAAAGAGCAGCCGTTGTTGGCGGCAGTGAAGCGTCGTTAGTAGAGATGAAAATTAAAAGATTATCGTCAAAAGAAAGTTTGCGCGTGGAGCGGTACTAGCACCAATGGCATGTGGGGTTAGTCTCTGACCGCCCAGCTGGTGACATCACCCACGCAACTTGTGACATGTGCTCCATGCGTTTTGACTCAATCTCGACTTCACGCTTCTCAACGCAACAGTGCTGCTATTAACTACGTAGTTGCTGTACAACTCTAGGAGACAGTATCTATCTTAACACTCTACCTGGACGGTTGACGAAGACCCTCAGATGAATGCAGTCTCGTCTGCTGGCCCGCGAAGTGGGTGATCTGCCTTCTCGCGACTTCACCCAAATCGTAGCATCTCAGCTTCTGCGTTCCTTCGAACCAGCACCTCAACACCGCTTCAACGGTGAAGCTACCCTGTCCAACAATGATCAGCAGACCGAGCTGGAGGACCGGCCGCACAGGCTTCGTGCTCATGGCGCAGGGGTGAGCAGTCTTGCCCTTGAGAAGTTTGACGGCCGCATTCTGCTGTCTGGTGGTGCAGATGGGTCTATCAAGCTCTGGGACCTGGAGAGTTGCCCCAGCCCATACGAGACTCGCGCCTTTCGACCTGTAGCATCCATCACTCGGTCTACGGGCGGTCCCAGAAGCGGAGGACATAGCCACGGCATCACTCATCTGGCCTTCTACCCCTTCGATCCAGATGCCTTCCTCTCTAGCTCCTACGACAAGACACTCAAGCTGTGGGCCACTTCACGAGCAGCCTTGTCTGCCGAGTTCGACCTCAACGCCACCGTATATTCACACGCCTCCAGCCCAATAGCAGGTCACCTGCTTATCTCGTGCGCCACCCAGCACTCCAATGTCCGGCTCGTAGACCTCAAGTCGGGATCCGCTGTCCAGGCCCTCGTTGCTCACGGTGGTCCTGTTCTCAGCACGGCGTGGAGTCCTCGCCATGAACACATACTCGTCAGTGGCCACGCAGACGGCAAGGCCCGCATATGGGACATTCGGCGTGCCGGTGGCGTTATAGCACAGCTCGATCAGGAAGATTCTCTGGGCATTGTGCATCGTTTCCAGCACGCCACGGCGTCTGGGTCGGACTGGGGTAGCATGCCGCATTTTCGTGTCTCAGCCCAGGCCCACGACGACGCTGTCAACGGGCTGCAATGGACCGATGATGGGAGGTACATTGTGTCGGCTGGGCTTGACCGCCGCATCAGAGTTTGGGATACCGATACAGGAGCAAACACGCTTGCCAGCTTTGGGTCTATCGTGCAGAACCAGCACGCTAAGACTGCAAGTTTCCTGGTCACTCCGTCAGGCCTCTCCACGGGTCACCAGCTTCTGGTCTGGCCGAACGAGCAAGAAATCCTCCTACTGGACCTTCACGACGGAACTGTGGTCAGTCGTCTTCGAAGCCCCGGCTCAGCGCTCTCTACGGGTCCTCGAGGCAGCGAAATGGGGCGGAACCGCATTACAAACATTGCGTGGCGTAGTACAGGGGGTGGCAATGGACAAATTGGACCGGCTATGGGAGGTGGCAACTCGATCGGAGCTATTTACAGTGCTCATTTGGATGGACAGATACGAGCATGGATGCCGCAACTTCCCGGTCCAGAGGACGCAGACGAAGACGAAGAGGCTGGCGTGGATGAGCAAGTAAAGCAGAGGAAGAGGAAGGCTATTGAGAACGCATATAGAAGCCTCATGGGCAAGGAGATTACGTTCACCTAGACCTGCTTGACTTGTATATATGAAAGTCCAAACACATGCTAGAGAAATGAATAAATGTAAATAATCAAACTTAGTGCTGTCTATAATTGGGAAAAAAAAAGATCCAAGTCGCTAGCCCATCCCGGACGCCGCTCCGGCAATATAACTTATTGCTGTGTACTACAACTTCCTAGTGACAAATTAAACGACGACCACAAAACAAAGCCACCCATCAGGATATGCAGCTTCCCTCATCATTTCTCCCAAGGGGGCGTCAAAGGGAGCGGACACTCCGTGAAGCACCACGCTCGCCAGCACCGGGTCTCGACTGCTGGGAAACAGCGTGGGCATCAAATCCTTGAGAGCCTGCCCCAGCAGCTTTGGCTTGCGGTCTGGTGTCATGACAGGGACCAAGGATTGGACGATCCTGAAAGATCCAGCTTCACCGGCTGCGGGAGCAGAGGGGGAACCATCACCGCCTGCATCAGGGGGGGTTGAGGGGATGTACACCCGCATGGGGGCGTGCTTGAGGGTGGCTGGAGCATTGAGCAGGCGTGTGTGTATCTTGGAAAACGCAGCATAGTCATTGTCAATGACTGAGTTCCAGAGCTGAGTGGTGTGTTCCTTGGACATCTTCATGATCTGATTGGCGTTGCCGTAGCGAACAAAGTCGGCCTGACTGCAGCATGAGCATGACCTGTCTTGTCTCCAGAAGCCGGTGTGAGGGGGACTGTGGATGTGTGCATGGGGGGAGAGGAGGGGCAGTACAGCATGTACCTGCAGCAAAGAGCAAACACAAGGAAGAGGGAGGAACCGAAAAGAAGGGGACCGGAGGAATGAATGGGGTTAAGGGCTCACCTCCTTGACGCTATTCAGAAAAGTATCGCCAATATCCCATGCAACCCCATCGTCCACCACCAGCCGCCACGGCAGGCTAGGCGCGTACAGGTCGGCCAGCAACCCCACCGCCAGGTTCCTTAGCTGCACATCCTCAAAGTGAAAGCTGGAGCAGGGTGCGTCGAAGAAGGCCGACAGGCGCGGCAGCAGAAGCGACAGGTAGCTGAAGCGTGGGACGCTTGTGATGAAGGGTGTAGAGGGCGCGGACCGGTGAGTGATGTGCAAGGGGACCTGAGCGGCCCAGAGCGCCTGGGGTATGGACGAGGCTGAAGTGGACATGTTTTGGATAAGGTATAGTAAGTTGAGACTTGGTGAGGGCTGATATGCTATGGCGGAATCATGGCGAAATTGCGAACAGCTTTGCGGCAGAGATATTCCCGGAGACTGCGGCGAGATGTCGTCTACTGTACAACCAAGTTGCTCGTTTGCGTACTTCGGAGATGCCGGCAAAGGAGAATCTCGGGCTGCGGCCGGATGAAGCTTGGTGGAGGCTGCAAACGATCTCCGGGCCCGAGCAGGGGAAGAGGCAAAGATGGGGAGAGGAGATGAAGTGAAGCCGATCTTGAGTGCTGAGAGCTTGGCGGGGTGTTTTTGGGGATGGAGTGGGGGTTTACAATGTACCTACCTGAGGTTCAATTGTGTTGTGGGCGGCTTGGGCGCTGCTGTGCCGCTCAATGTCACGCTGTACCTGATAGATTCAGTGAGGTTGGTGCCTGTAGTGCATACGAGTACGCTGTAGCACCACTCAGTCTCTCCACTACAGTTTATTGACACCTTCAGCTGTACTGTAACCTTCATCTCAAGTTTAATCTCAATCTCAACCTCGTACCATCCAACCATCTCAACACACCAGACGACTGCCTAAACTCCGTCCGCTGCCCTCCAGCTTTTCACCCGGAAACCCGGTTTCCGTCCCCTCCCAAATCTCCCCCAAAATCTCCCGACTGAGACAGCTTCAGCGCTCTTCAGCTCCTCGCCGGTATACCCGCTTCCGAATGCATCCCTTGCTCCAATGCTACCTCGCTCAAGTCAGCCGCACCGGCGTGGCTGTCTGATAGATGATCAAATCCAGATTGCTTTCCAGCCGCGATTGGCTCTTTGTCGCGTATGGCGCTGCCAATTGTATGCTCAGCACCTCGTACGACGTGCCCAATTACGCGTGGACGATGCTCCGAGCGTTGTCTGTGCATATCTGACCTGTCTCTTTTGATCGGATTCTCGTGCGGAGCAACAAAAGGAACGGGGGGTCTTGAACAGCTACGAGACGAGATACGAAGGGCTGAGAGAGGCGGGATATTGTCTCCGCCTAGGACCCTTGACAGCTTGGATTGAGTCTGCGGCCGCAAGTCACGCGCACGCTGGAGCAGTGGAATTAAACGACGAAAGAGAGCTACGCGTTCACATGTTTGCTTTTTCTTTGGTACCAATTTCATTTCATTGACCTGACGCTAAAAATACACTTAATGTTACAGACTGGATATCCAATGAGCCATCAAACGAAAGTTCCCTGCGGCCTATTACAAACCACGATGCTGTTCCTGGTGAGAGACGCTGTGCCGCCGCACGCGGTCGTAATTGGCATTATCATGCTCAATGGTGGGCTCGCCAATGTGCTTCCGCAAGACTGAAGGCGGCACCTGAGCAGCATCCGTGGGGTCCTTGGCCGTCGTCCTGTCCCTGGGGAAGCCATTTGATTAGTTCTCAAGTCGATAGATTGGCTTTCCTCGGGGCAGGGAATTCTACCCCACTCACGACTGGGAAAAGGTCTTGTCGCCCATGAAGGTCTTGCTGTTGTCGAGGTCACTGTCCACGCGGGGGTCGGCCTTGTTCATCATATCAGACTTATGGGGGCCTGCTGTGTTGGGAGCTGGGCCAGTGTTGCGTGCGTTTCCAAAGCTTCCACCGACACTGCCTGTGCCAGCGCCGAATGCACTGCTAGTGGTGGTGTCCTTGGTGTGGTGTCCCGTGCTGCCCAGGCCGGACGAGCCGTGGGTGCCAGTCGAGCCGTAGGTATCAGTGCCGGTTGAACCATAGGTGCCGGTACCAGACGAGCCCAAGGTATCAGTGCCGGTTGAACCATAGGCGCCGGTACCAGACGAGCCCAAGGTATCAGTGCCAGTTGAGCCGTAGGTATCACGACCAGATGAGCCCAAGGTACCAGTGCCAGTTGAGCCGTAGGTATCACGGCCAGATGAGCCCAAGGTATCAGTGCCAGTTGAGCCGTAGGTATCACGGCCCGACGAGCCGTAGGTGCCAGTGGCGCCGCTGCCGGTGAGGGTGTCGGTGCCCATGCCGCTGCCCATTCCAGAGCCCATTGCGGTTCCAGAAGAACCAGTCATGCCAGTGTTGCCACTGGGAGCATCGTAGGTAGCGCCGTGGGACTTGAGGCCCATGTTACGGCTGCCATCGAGGTCAGAGTCGACTCTGGGGTCGGCCTTGTTCAGCATGTCGGACTTGTGAGTTCCAGCAGTCTTGGGGGCAGGGCCGGTGCTGGTGCCGAAGCCAGTGGTTTCAGATTGTGTGTTGGAGCTGCCATATGTGTCTCCAGCAGTGGCACCGCTGGAGCGCATGCCCATGTTGCGGCTGGCGTCGAGATCAGAGTCGACTCTGGGATCGGCCTTGTTGGCAGTGTTGGAGCTGTGCATGCCAGCAGTCTTGGAGGCAGGGCCAGTGGCGGCAGTAGAGCCAAAGCCAGTAGAGCCCTTGCTGGAGTCGAAAGTTCCACTAGTGCCAGTCATGCCTGAAGATCCAGTCACGCCTGAGGAGGTGGTATCACCGTAGGAGTAGTTGTCTCCGCCGGTGGTATAAGAGCCATCATGACGGCCTAGGTTCTCGCGGTGATCGCGGTCAGAGTCGACGCGAGGGTCGGCGGCATTGCCGGTTCGGGAGCTGTGAGGTCCATGAGTGCCTTCAGGCTGCTCTGTCTTGTTGTCGGAGTGGAGCTTGTCCTTGACCTTGTTGATGAGAGAAGACATGGTGATGGTATTTTGAAGATGTGTAAAGTGTAAGTGTGTAAGTTTTGTTGTGTGATTGTTAAAGTAAGATGATGGAATGATCTGATGGAAGAACGGAAAGTACGGAGGAACATCATAACTATATAGTTCTCATCTGAACGATCATCCTGCAAACAACTGATCGCTGGCTATGATGACATTGTGGCTCACGCGGTAACCTCTACCGATGGCGCTCAACTCTGAAGCTTTCCCGATCTGTCTACGGGATATTCTTACTTCGTAACCTTACCAACTTACCAGGGCAGCCACAGATCTCATCGCTCCTCTTCTGCATAGGTATGAGGTAACGCCCGTTCGCATCTCCATATCCAACCCGTCATATCTGGGGTGTGGTGACGTTGGAGCGGCCCAGATGTCAGAAACCTCTCCATCCGGAGTGTTTGCGCCGCATCCCCATTCCACTTTTTTCCCTGGAGATCATTCGACTTAGGTAAACTTGACAGGCTTAGGTAACTCAAGCTTGTCAGGTAATGCACGAAAGCAAGTTAGCTTACGATTTTGCTTGCGGTTGGACGATGTGATGGTGATGCAAAGAATGTCTTGAGGTTGGATTGAGTTATCGATGACCGCATCGGTGGGGCGAAGCTGTGTTGGTGGAGCTCAAAGAAGTGGCGGCTTGCAACAATCATCGTTGCATCATCAGTCTAGCTGTGGCTGGTGAGGATCACTCTGAGGCTGGAGCACAAGACTTGGTTTTTGGCAACTATGAATTCATCGTGTTGGATTGGTGGAATGCGGCTGTGGCTCAGCAAGTTTGCGGAGGTGACGTTGACGGGAAGATCTACACTGGGGGCTCCTTTGGATAGAAGCTTATGCTGCGCGAAACTCCACGTTATGGCGTCGGTGGACCAAAGGTTTTACAAGCCTAGCCTTTGCCTAGCATATACCGGAAACTGTATTGTACAGTAGCACGAACAAAACTGGAATTTCATTATCCAAAGGGAATCCTTGGTTGAAACTCTCTTTTACAGTATATCACGAGAACAAGAATCCAGGCTAGATGCGGCGCGCCATGTCGGCCATTGGTTCTCTTTAACCTCAGGAGATGTAAACCAGAATAAGCACGACAGCAACAAGCAGATGTGTGCCTTGAGTAGTAAAGAAAGACAAAAGAATATTAATTAAGTAAGTACTAGCTTAGCTGGGTATAGTCGTTATAAAGTCATTAGGGAAACGGGTATTATGGGAAGGACAGAAACAGTAAAACATTATTCCAAAGCGAGTTTTCTCTTACACCCTCCTCTCATCCCACTCGACCTCAGCCTCCTTTTCAAATCATTTTGAAGCATAGACGACGAAGGAAATTATAAAATCAAGGGTATTTGGGGTATCATGAATGAATGACTGTGTGTCGTCTGTGACAGTTCGCAGATGCTAACACCGTGACAGCACTTAGACGCGGCTTCGTCGGTACCAGCGGCGGTGGTGCTGGCGGTGGGCAGCATCAACTCGAGCAGCGCGGCGTTCATGGCTTTGAACCCAGAAGATGCCGAGCAGGGCGGAAACGAGCCAAAGAAGAGCTGAGAGGAAGGTAAAGGCAATATCGGCCTTGAACTTGCCACACTGGTCACCATTGATGGGGTGGACATTGTTCCAGTCGAAGATGTAGCCACAAGAGTTACCCAGCAACTAAACGACGAAAAGTCAACATCAATGCGATCGAAAGGGGAGACAGAGTGCGTGTATAGTATATGGGTTGTCACTTACGTTGACCAAGAGGCCAAAGGCAGCCCACCAGGCAAGGCTGAGGATGATATCCACTGGCCAATGCACAAAGGACCAAGAGAAGGGTACGAGCCATATCAGCGCAAAGAACATGGACAGGGCCGCCACCACCTCGGTGTAAATGAAACGGCCCTGAGACCAGGACGATGCATGGCGGTATTGGTGAAGGTGCTGGCCCGTCACACCGGCGACGATGGTAGCGAAGACGAGCTCTGCGGCCCGCAGGACGATGTTGACGATGCGATCGAGCGCCATTGTTGGTGAATTGACTGAGTGACTCCCTTGGTGTTGCGTGCCTGGTGGCGATGTGTTATACAAATGCTTTGGGTGGGCAGGCGAACTGCTTTAATAGATGCAGTCAAGCGTGATGGGAGGGGGGGCGAGATGATGATGCCAATGTGTCTGAGCGGATGAATGATGAGAGGCTGCTTGCTGGACTTGTCTGTCTGGAGGGACAGAGCAGCTGGATTTATTCATTCGCGAATGGGCAGCGACTGCCCACGACTGTTGATCTGCAACACCAACTTTGGGCTTCATCGTCATACCTGGCACACATGACCCCTTTGAAACGGCAAGACATACGACATGCTCATCCCCCAAAAGTCTTGTTTGCGTCTTCCGTCATTGGGAGGTCCGGTTCGGGCAAAAAACGTGGTTTGTCCCTGCGGCATCGCTTGCCCAAACACGGGCAACCGCCGTTAAGCGAATAATCGGTGCTTGTTGCGATTGATTCGTATTTCAGTGCATAGACGCTATCTTACAGGAGAGTAGTATAGAGCCTAAACAATCGACGTGTGCCTAGACAATGCATGAATGGCCTTGGAACACTGTCGAATGATTTTCTAGGCACAGCACATTGTATGCCTGCGTGGTGTTGTGATTGCTGCATTGGGTAACTAGCCTGCAAAGTCGATTGCGTCATAACTGGCTAGAGGCCGATTGTCATTCGTTGGTGCTGATCGCGCTCATGGATGGTTGCATTGGCAGAAAGCATTGGGCCTGAGCCTAAAAAATGATGGGCTGTTATGAATTAATTGATTGAGCTGCAAGTTCCAGGTTTTCTTCTTTTTTTGGCTGCTGGTTGGCTTCAAGGAGTGACTAATTGCCAGCGAAAATCCTTGGCAGCGAAGCACACCATCGTAGAGAGATGGAGAGAGAATATGAAAGGACACAGGAGAGATGACGACGGGACTTACACCATTTGTGAAATTTCGAGGATTATTCGAGGGAAACACGACCTACCTAGTCAGTACTCCAAATTGGCTGTCAGAAACCCCAACGACTGTGTGAGGTTCGAAGGTCAAACAAGATGCAAAGCAAGCTCTTATTTACTTGCTTACCTGCATAATAAAGCAATGAATATCCGATCCTTGATGTTTCTGCTACTATTACTAACTCTTACTACTAATACTAGGTACTATATTTTTCTAATGCCTGCTACTATTGCTAACGTACATTTTCCTACTACCTGCTACCCGGGCTACATTTTCCTGATATCTGCTACTATTTCTATGTTTTTCTAGCATCTGCTAATATACTATATTCCTCTCGCTTCTAGCATTATCACTACTACAGTGTATGCAGCTTTGAATCTAAGACGCTGGACGCTGGATAGCAGACTTGGGGTTGCTAGCTGATATTTCCCTTTACTCAGCTCCTCTTTCACGCAGCATCCGAACAATTTCTGTATGGTTATTTCTCGATGCTGCTTGAAGCGCCATACCCCAGAGCCCTCCGCGCGCGTTAACATCAGCACCATAATTCAGAAGTATCTGGACAATCTCTTTGTGGCCACAATTTGCCGCTGCTTGAAGTGCTGTGCCTCCATACAACCACTCTCCCTGCATGTCAACATCCGCGCCGTTGTCCAGCAGTATCTGGACAATCTCTCTCTGGCCGTTTTCTGATGCCACTCGAAGCGGCGTGCCACCAACTTTTCCTCGCATATTAACATCAGCACCGCTGTCCAGCAGCATCTTGACAATCTCTCCATGGCCCCGACCTGATGCCTCGCAAAGCGCTGTGTTGGTCCTACTTGCGTGCAAACTCATACTGGCCCCGTTATCCAGCAGCATCTGGACAATCTCTCCGTGTCCGTGATATGCTGCTACTTGAAGCGGCGTGCCAAATGACCCACCTTGTGTATCAACATCAGCGCCAGCATCCAGCATCATCTGAACAATATGTTTATACCCATTTGCTGATGCATGGTAAAGCGGCGCGCTGAGACTCTTGGCTGAATATGTCTGCCTAAGCAGGAGCTCTTGGACTACTTGGTCGAGACCAAATTTGCTAGCAAGATCAAGACTCGTCCAGTTTTTCCATTCATCAGTCCGCGCAGACAGATAAATGATTGATATCCACACGTCGGCTGCGCAACAGAGCGCCAGCGCATCCTTACGGGATGAGCTGGCTTCGACAGCTCCCTGCGAGCGATAGTGCAATGGCCAAGATCTGGCGGCGTATGAAAGCAAAGGATGACGCCACATACGAGCTCCCATGCCAGAAACTCTTGTAAGATCTGGCAAGAGTAAATATCTAATGCATACTGAAGACATTATGCTGTGCGATTTCGACATGTCGTGAAAGCGTCCCTGCCATTCTCCCTGCCTCTGTGGATGAATAAGAAACTCTCTAGCTGTTGAGTGAATAAAATATAACTTTCCATCAGCGACCGTAATAAAGAGTCCACATAAGTTTTTTAAGTCACCCTTAACATTATCTAAGGACCAGAGCTCATCTTGTAAGATGGCGTGGGATTCAAACCGGTGTTCTGGTTCCGCTGTAGCCAGCGTCAAGGCGAAGTTGGCCTCGGCCAATGTCAGAGGACGCGTCGCCGCTAAGAGGATATGTAGTAGAGCCTCGGTGTGATCATGCCTTTTACTTCTGGATAGAATATTTTCGTAGGCTTCAAATAACGAGGAGGGTAGGCTAGAGAGAACAGCGTCCACATCAATGCCCTTGCCATATTGGCTCGGAATTCTTTTGATAATGTCAAGTGTAAGGTATAACCAGAGATATGTGCGATGCTCCATGCTTTCGAGTCGATCAGCAATTAGGCGGCGGTCGTTTACTGTAAAATTCTGTGCAATTTCGTTCACTCTAAAGTTTATGATCGAATCGACATCGTGACTGATCTCTGCAGACTTGTCGTCACCATCGAATCGTAGATACGAAGTAGCGCCAGATAACTTCTCGAAATGCATGTCAATAGCTCTTACTGGACGGCTGGTTATAAGAAATTTGAGCTTCGAGGACGACCCCCGGGGATGCCGATAAAACTCCTTGAGCTCTTCGATAAATATCCATCTGCTGTCCAAATGGCATTCGTCAAGGCCATCGATAACGCAGATGATTTCTCCGGAATTCAATGAACTGGCGCATCTCAATAGAATCTTCCATAGCTCAGAAAACTTGTGAGTCAATGCTTCGCCAAAATTCTTATACCTAGAGAGTGCTTGTGCAATCAAGCTACCGGTAGGGTCATGAGTGAAGAGCTGGTGAAGTATTGCACAAAGCGCATTGTGAGGGTACATTCGGCTATCGTCACCATCCTTGAAAAAGAAATAACAGATGATTGATGCTGTGGCGTTGGTTGACAATCGTCGCTCATCGATCAGCGATCGCGACAAGACTGATTTCCCACATCCTGGGTCGGCAGAGACCAAGAGAAGACTAGAGACGTCGCTATTTCGCCAGTTGCGAAATGTCTCATCAGAGAAGAACCATTCAAAAGTTCCTTCCACTTTCCGTGGGATCAAGTCTTTGTGACCTTCGTAATCGGACGCGAGAGCTTGGAGAAGGGCTCTCTCTTTCTCATCTTCGTAGTTCTTCTGGACTGAAGCTCCGCTTTCCAGGAGAGTATTGTGAGTTTTATCCAGGAAACCCCGCGACTCTTGCATCTCAATTAGCTGTTCCCTCCAATCCCTCTCAATTTGATCTGCGTTGACCACATGGAGTGTATTGCGGCATTCTTCATCTAGTTGTTGAATTTCTTGTACCTCCTTGACCCATTCGTCAGGGCTAATGATGTCGTTCCATTCTCGAGAGAGCTGGCGTCTAGAAAGATGACATAATACTCGAGCCTGATATTCAATTATAACGGAATACAACTTGGCCAAGTGCTGTTCGTAGGACAATTTGTCTAGGGATAGAAGGTATGTCTCTTCACAGATTCGCCAGTACATTTGTATATCGCCAATCAAATTAAAGCCCTTTAACATTGCCACTTTTTGCTTCATGTTGCGTGTGATGAGCTGCTGTGGTAAGCAAGAGCATTGGAGATGGGAATCCAATGAACATACTGGAAGAAGTAATGAGACGCCCGACCATGCTAACGCCGCGTATGGCTGGCTGCTCATAGCAACCTTGACGATTGACTCAGACCAGAGGAGGAATTTTGTTAGCCTCTCAACTTGTATTCTGACCTCAAAATCTGCGCTAAAGAGCGAGACGCGCCAACTCTTCTTTTCTTCATCTTCTATCGTCCTTTTTACAATTGATTGGATGATTTCGGGGATCGACATGTCTCCACTGGCTGCGTTATCACCTTGCAGAGAGAATAGATACTCCTCATAGGCAAGCATTAAGTTGTTCTCCCTCTCCTGGGCCAGTTTGAACGCAAGAGCCCATATATCATTGTCGGTGCGTACTGGAGAAGCGGCCATCTCGGATATAAACTGCGGTTGAGCAGACTGCGACGCAGAAGTCTGTGGCGTGGGGGAGAAGAGACTATGTATATCTATGAGGGTAAACGACGAAGTAATGTCTTGTATGCTAGAAATAAGTCTCGACAACGAAGTGACGAAGAATATGCTACGCTGATGATCCAGCTTTCATGCACGTGCATAAATGTGCGTAGGCAGCAGTTAATGCCCAACCGCCGACCAACGGGCGCCTATGTTATGAGGCAAGGCCTAATTCACATTTATGCCTGCATGGCTGGACTGACTGTAGCCGACGTGTTTCCCCTGTCACTTCTCTTGGTTCGTGAACGATTTCTTGTATTCAAAGAGTAAGTCATAGCAGAAGCGAACTGACACGCTTCGGTTAGTTCCACGAGAGTCAATAGAGCCTGGCATATATAACAGACTTCGCAGCTGTGAAAGCAATGGCTGTGAAGGCCCTGTATTACGGGAAAGCCCGTTTGCGAATAGTAATCGTTTAGACGTGTGTGTTTGTATAGTAATCGGACTTTCGGAGAGTGAGTGAATCGCATACTGCGGGGATACAATGCTTACTTTATTTATTCTCAATCATCTAGTATCATGCCGCGTGTTGAGTGACGTTGTGAGAGGGCCGAGATTTATCACCACGCCGGCCGCATGCATGTCATTGCAACATGACAACCACATTCACTTGAGTGCAAATGCAAACCTGAAACCTTTCTGAACGTTGAACAACAGAAAATCTGACCTACAATGGATATTGTTTCAGTCATGAGACGACAGGGCTGTTTTTGGAATACGAAACATAGGTCGGCGATTTACGAAGGAAATATTAAAAGAAAAAAAGACCGGCTGGCAATACGAACACACGCAATGAAACACATCAGTAAAGATATATCGAATCCTTTATAAATAAAAGGAACTGGTTCTAGAAGCCAAGTGACTTTGAACAGAACCACAAGGGAACACTCTTGAAAAAGGTCAAGTTACTCTACTGGCTTTCATGACGGCTCTTTGTGTCATTGTCTGTGCTGCAGCCGCCTTTGTTGTCCCAATATGTTCACCATTATAGTAGCACAAAGAATGTATCCTTGTTAGAGCATTCAATTAAATGAAAAAGAACGTTTCAATATACAGCAGAATTGTATGGACGTAATCAGTTGTTGTCGTCGAACAATGCAGCTTCAACCCCCATTGAACAACGGTTAGCGATTCACCACAGGATGAAGAATCGGATATAACATAATAGAAACATGTGAATCTGCTCAACATCCAGTATATAATTTTTTTCCTATGCTGCGATTTCTCTGTATAATTCGTCATAGTACATCCCACCATATTCACTCTCCATAGCCTCAAATATTACATACATAAAAGGCGGACGCCCATAGGTGGCTATTCTTAATCACGAGATTCTATCCAAAGCTAAGCATGCCACGAAAAGAAAGGCAGCGAAACACAGCCCTTGCAAACTTCCCAGATGAGCCGCAGGTTCTATTACGACGCTCCCGAAGAATAAACCAGAACGCCGCCACGCCAATGGAAATTGACAGTCAGGACGGACCAGAGAGGTTCGCGCCTTGGTATCCTCTTTTTCAGCAAATCAGGAGAGATAATCGGAATCAGCAGCACAATGACACGATCCTTGTCCCAGCAGCGAACGACCACCTACAACAGGCAGAAAACGACATCCTGAAAGATATAAACCGCACCATGAGTGTTGCTCCAAAGATCTTCGATAACCATCTCGTCCCCGCAAACGATTATCCGGCTGTACAGCTGCGCAACGGCGTTCTCACATTGGATTTGTCCAGGCCACCGAAGAATCTGGGATGGCTACGAATGAAGCTCAGGTCTGCACGCCATGTGCCCGACTGGCCTACCCACAAGTGGCAGTCTTACACGATGCATTCTTACAGGTGCACAACAAAACAAGCCATCATGTGCGAAATGATGCCACTGTTCCAGGACTTTCCAAAGCAGCCCGAGTACATAAGATCATTCTACCAGCGCTTCGATGACTTCCCGGAATACGCAGATTTCTCTCGAGGAATCGAGAAGCCTTGTCCCGGATTCGCTCAAGGCTTTAGCATGGAAGCTTATCCGCGTGTAAAAATTGAATATGTATCGGCGGCCGTATGCGTCTCTCACGATCACGCTTCACTTGTTCACCCACACCTCGCCGGCGATTTTACAGCCGGCGATGTCAACGATCTAATAGAGGCAGTAAGCGCGCGCCATGGAGCAGCGCTCGTCTATATGAGGAATCTAGCTCTAGCCCACATGGGGGTAGAAGCCATCAAAGACTTTGCTGGAATCATAACATTTACCACGAACGGCAGGTACATCAACTTCTTTGCGCATTATGCGTCGACGTCGGCTGAGGGCAAATTGGAATATCACCAATACCCTATTGCATCAGTGAATCTGATGAGATCTTATCCTGAGTTTATTCGGGGCGTTAGCATGCTTCGGAACTGCCAAGATTTTGCCCTTTCGATGGCTACTGCTCTCAAAAACGATCTGGAGAAGTATCATGTGAGAGAGGGTAGCAATGCTTGGGTTCATCACCTTGAAGAGGGTGATCATATACTATCGGAAAGCTATGATAGTGAGATGGAGTATGATGAATGCATGGAGTATGGAAACAAGGACGTCACTAGTCGGAACAGAGGGTCGTGTTCCCAGAAGCGGCCGGCCGGCAAATGTCCCGACGAGTGTCCAAGAAAGCGTAGGAGGTGATCTTTTTATTATTTTTCACTATCGTGCTACAAACCTGTACATATAGACAATAATCATTAGAGCAGTTATCAGCGAAGGATTCATAGAATCATTACTACACGGCGCATATGAGGGTGGGCGTAAAGCTTGTAATAATTAATAATTTGGCTCACAATGGGTTATATAGAATACTAATACTTCATATACTTCGTCGAATGGCGTGACCAGACTTGAAAGATGTGGTGACAGATACTAAGGTAGAGTACGTATGTACTTTGTAGAGGATCCCAAATAGGCAGTGAGGGCAAAAAAGGAAACCCTCAATAATGTCGTGATAATCACAACAGAGAGCGACGAGATCAAAAAATGACACCTGAGGGATTCGAACCCTCGCCTATTACTAGACCGCGAAGCAAGATAAATCCTGAACACGGCGCCTTAGACCACTCGGCCAAAGTGCCTTGATGATCGGATGTGTGGAGAAGGCAAATTCTGCACTATGAGGCCCACAGGGGAACACAATTACGTATCTGCCCGACTTGATTTTAGCAGTTCCCGCGCTGTGGAGCAATGCTATCTGTTAGTTAGTAGTGGGTTCCCAAGGGCTGCTGTCAATGGAACGGAAGAGCCAACGTGTAAGTGCTGTTGGTTGATACTTTATGATGCCTCCCTCTTATCACTGAGTGACAAGCAATATGGGGATAGAAAACACCAATCAAAGCGTATAGCCATCCTGAAGGATGTTGGATGCATCTTCTCTTGCCAGGTATAATCGATCATGTTGTTCCTACGGAGACGGAACCCCGCCATTGCGAGGACTAAGACTGGAGCTCTCCACACCCCGCCATTCAGAGTAGACGCAAATACGCCTTTCTCGGCAATCATCGCCTCACGTAGTTACACATTAATCCGACTTCGCTGTCTATGAGATAATTGCTCACTAAGCAGCTGAGTCGATGTAATATATATTGTATCATTAGGCCATTTAAGTGTTGCTCTCTCTTATCAGATCATCATCTGTTTCTCAACACTCATTTTTGTGATACCCCTCCATCTCCATATTATCTTTTACGTTTTGTCATCTCACCATCACCCGCGATGGCAAACTCATCCAAGGAGCGTGGTATTCGCATAGCAATCGACCGAGGCGGCACCTTCACCGACTGCGTTGGCGAGCACAATGGCGAGGAAATCATCATCAAGCTCCTCTCCGAGGACCCGGCAAACTACAAAGATGCGCCGCTCGAAGGCATCCGGCGCATCATGAGCCATTTCCTCAAGCGGGACATCCCCCGCGGCGAGCCCTTGGACACGTCCAAAATTGATTCCATTCGTATGGGCACCACCGTGGCGACGAATGCATTGCTAGAAAGGAAGGGCGAGAAGATTGCCATGATCGTCACAAAGGGGTTTAAGGACTGCCTGACGATTGGCAACCAGTCTAGGCCCAAGATTTTTGACCTGGCCATCAGGAAGCCGGATGTCTTGTATGAGCAAGTCGTGGAAATTGATGAGCGAGTCACACTGGAGGATTATGCTGAAGACCCGGAGAGGAAAATCACAGCGACAGAGGCTCAGGCGGGCACCAAGGAGGCCGAGGGCAAAGAGCTTGTCAGGGGTCTCTCCGGCGAGACGGTCAGAATATTGAGGCGTCCCGAACACGACGACATCAAAGAGAAGCTACAAAAGGTGTATGACTCTGGAATTCGCAGCATAGCTGTGTGTCTTATGCACGGATATACGTTCCCCGAGCACGAAGCTCTGATAGGCAAGATCGCAAAGGAGATTGGCTTCCAACACATTTCACTCAGCCACGAGCTGATGCCCATGGTGAAGCTTGTACCGCGAGCAACTTCAGTATGCGCAGATGCGTATCTGACTCCGGCAATTAGGAAGTACATAGATGGCTTCCAGGCTGGATTCGAAGGAGGCCTGGGCACGGAGAGCGTCAAGCACGAAAAGGGTCCTAAGGGTGCTCGTTGTGAGTTTATGCAGAGTGATGGCGGTCTTGTTGATGTCGACAAGTTTACCGGTCTCAAGGCTATTTTGTCTGGCCCCGCAGGAGGTGTAGTGGGCTATGCCATGACATCCTATGACGAAGAGACGAGGGTTCCCGTTATTGGATTCGACATGGTAAAATCTCTCTCTGGCCTCAAACTTCAAGTCAACTTTAAATCTAACAATGAAATAGGGAGGCACTAGTACAGACGTTTCTCGCTACGGAGAGGGCCGATACGAGCACGTCTTTGAAACAACAACTGCCGGCGTCACCATTCAGTCTCCTCAGCTTGACATCAACACTGTCGCCGCTGGTGGTGGCTCTCGTCTCTTCTTCCGCAACGGACTATTCGTCGTGGGACCTGAGTCTGCTGGTGCGCATCCTGGCCCTGCCTGCTACAGAAAAGGTGGTCCTGCGACTGTCACGGATGCCAACCTGTACCTGGGCCGCCTTCTGCCAGAATTCTTCCCCAAAATCTTTGGCAAAAATGAAGATGAGGGACTGGATCTGGAGGCGAGCAAAAAGGTGTTGCAGGAGCTGACAGACCAAGTCAACCAAGAGACTGGGAAGAACTTGTCCGTAGATGAGGTCGCTTTTGGATTCCTGACGGTTGCAAACGAGACCATGACAAGACCCATCCGATCCATTACCGAAGCCAAAGGCCACGATACCTCTAAACACCGCCTGGCAACCTTTGGCGGTGCCGGCGGCCAACATGCTGTCGCTATCGCAGAGTCTCTGGGCATTAGCCAGATCCTCGTCCACCGATATTCATCTGTCCTCTCTGCCTACGGCATGGCACTTGCAGACGTTGTGGATGAGCGACAAGAACCTGATTCTTCAGTCTGGGAAGACGACGGCAAAGTAGTCACCGAGCTGAAGGCCAAGATGGAGAAATTGAAGGACAAGTCACGAGCCGCTCTGAAAGACCAAGGTTTCGATGAGAACGAGATTGTGTTTGAAGAGTATCTCAATTGCAGATACCGCGGCACTGAGAGCGCTCTCATGATCATCAAGCCTAGCGAAGAAGAAGCAAAGGCGAGTTTTGATGGCAAAGACTGGGAGTTTGGCAAGGCTTTTGTCAAGCACCACCGCTACGAGTTTGGGTTCACGCTGGATGATCGAGACATTATTGTAGACGACGTTAGAGTGCGAGGGATTGGAAAAAGCTTCCGCCACCAAGAAAAGACCATTGACCAGCAGCTCAAATCGATCAAAAGACAGGATGCTCCCTCGAAGAAGCAGCACAGTGAGCAAGAAGTCTACTTCGAAGGCGGCAGAGTCAAGACTCCTGTTTACAAGCTCAAGGACTTGAATGAGGGCGATGTGGTCAATGGACCAGCTATGCTAGCAGACGGAACTCAAACCATTGTTGTGACTCCACGTACTAAGGCTCTCATTACGGGAACACACGTTGTGTTGGACATTTCAAAGGAAGGCACCAAAGATGAGTACGTAACATGATCTCTCCAACATGTCAGAAGTGAGCTAATTATGAATAGGTCCCACAACACCGGAGGAGACCGCGAGGTCGATCCCATCATGCTCAGCATCTTTGGGCACAGGTTCATGGCCATTGCAGAACAGATGGGCCGAGCTTTGCAAAAGACGAGCGTCAGCACAAACGTCAAAGAAAGACTCGATTTCTCCTGTGCCATATTTGATGCCTCTGGCAACCTAGTGGCCAACGCACCACACTTGCCCGTGCATCTAGGAAGTATGAGCCACTTGGTTCGTCGACAAGCAGAGATCTGGAAAGGACGGCTACAAAAAGGAGACGTCATCATCTCCAATCACCCTTCGTATGGAGGCACCCATCTACCCGATGTGACGCTGGTGATGCCCGCTTTCGACCCCAAGGGCGAGAACATCCTCTTTTACGCAGCATCCCGAGCCCACCATGCCGATATTGGTGGAATTAGCGCCGGCAGTATGCCACCGCACTCTCGCGAGCTATTCCAAGAAGGAGCTTCTATCAAGAGCGAAAAGTTGGTCAGCGGCGGCAAATTTGACGAGGAGCGGGTTATCGAGCTCTTCTACAATGAGCCGGCCCAGTACCCTGGATGCAGTGGCACACGAAGCCTTGCAGATAACATCAATGACCTAAAAGCGCAGGTATCCGCCAACAACAAGGGCATTTCTCTTATTGAGACTCTGATTGATGAATACGGTGAGGAAACTGTTCAGTTTTACATGGTAAACATCCAGAAGAATGCCGAGATGTGCGTACGACGACTGCTCAAGGACGTCTACAAGCGTTTTGAGGGCAAGGAATTATCTGCAGTAGACTACATGGATGACGGAACTCCCATTCGGCTCAAGGTCACCATCGATCCTGAAGCAGGCGAGGCCGAGTTTGACTTTGAAGGAACTGGACCTGAAGTGTACGGCAACATCAATGCTCCTCAGGCAATCACTTTCAGTGCCATCATCTACTGCCTACGCTGCCTCATCTCTGAAGATATCCCCTTGAACCAAGGATGTCTGAAGCCAATCCACGTCAAGATTCCCCCCAAATCTCTTCTTTCGCCATCTGGCAACGCGGCCGTGGTTGGTGGAAACGTGCTAACCAGTCAGCGAATTACTGATGTCGTGTTCAAGGCCTTCCAAGCCTGTGCCGCCAGCCAGGGATGCTGCAACAACCTCACATTCGGCTTTGGAGGCAACCAATCCGGCAAGCAAGCCGTCAAGGGCTTTGGCTACTACGAGACTATTGCCGGTGGAAGTGGTGCCGGACCCGACTGGGTTGGCACGAGCGGCGTGCACGTCCATATGACCAACACGAGAATCACAGACTCGGAGATCTTTGAGCGAAGATATCCCGTCATCTTGAAAGAGTTTTCCATTCGAAAAGGATCGGGAGGCGATGGTCAGCACCGTGGTGGCGACGGAGTCATCCGAGATATAGAGTTCCGCATACCCCTGCAAGTGTCCATCCTTAGCGAGAGACGTGTATACCGTCCATATGGCCTGAACGGTGGCGAGGACGCCCAGTGTGGATTGAACCTGTGGGTGAGAAAAGTGGAAAAGGCGAACTGGGAACGGTCCCTCAAGAAGCTCCAAGGAGAAGAAGACTCGGGGCAGACGGAATACGAAGAGCGGCACATCAACTTGGGAGCCAAGAATACGGCTGCCATGTCGGCAGGGGACCGCATCATCATATGCACCCCGGGAGGCGGAGGCTGGGGAAAGCCAGGCGAAAAGAGCCAAGAAAGAAAAAGAGCGGATGTCACTGAGAGCTGGAGCAAGGGCAGTTTTGCGGCCAGAGAGGAGACTGCTTTGCAGGCTTAGTTAGGGCATTTCTCGTAGCAGATGTAAAAGCAGGCAGCAGATATTTTGAAAAGACAAGGGTTATGATTATGATATAAACAGGGAAACTGATCACCTTCCGTAAGAATGTTGAAGGATCCGTAGGAGCAGCCTGATCCGTGCCACAGACCAGTAAGCAGTAATCTCAGCCCTATTTACAAAGTATGTACATACTTCTTTGGTCTCAAAAAACAACCAACTCGAACAAGGTCAAAGTTGCACAGCAACAGCCAACGCCTTCCAATAGGGGTATAAGCCAACCCCCGGTCAGTTCGCGAATTTAAAACACAATACCGTTCGCTAGACTCCTATTCAGCAAAGACTGCTGCTGCCCATTAGCCAGTAAAATGGTGCTCTTTTTTCAGCTTCAGCCCTACGAGTCAGGCTGCCGATCTCCGATGTGCCGTGGTTGCATCCTTGGCCCCCAAATCCTTCGAAGCGTAGCTGCTTGCAGTAGGCCAGCATACATACATCTTCTGCACTCTGCCGGGCGTGTGCTAAAACTTTTGTGACCTTGCATGCTACTCTTCTCGCCAATTACAAGGCGTACCAACGGGTTTGTAGGGGAGTGAGGCTCCGCCGTTGGTGCTCCTGAGCTGCGATGCGGTGGGATCGGTTGATCGATTCACGATGATTTTGGATGTATCGCCTTTTCTCACCCTAGGCCTAGCCCGAGGAAAGATCCGAGCCGTGGTGCTTGTTCTAGCCCCACAACGAGTTGTCTTCTACAGTATGTCCCGAAGCCATTGCGGCGTGTAAGTTGTTGGTCTTGTAGAGCTTCATAAAGTGTCGTTCTATAACTCCCTCTCCTGGATGCTCTTTGATTACGGAACCCGAAAACGGAGGAAGAACCAGTTTTCGACGCACGGCCATTACGTGTTATTCTGTCGAAAAGTGCCTCAATCCCCGTAGCTTCGTTTCGTCGGCTGCAGATTTGAGTTTTGCCATAACCCCGACGCAATCGTCGGCCGACATAAATGGCCGAATGTTCACCCCCTTGTCGACTCCATATAAGAGATTTTGACCCAAACCTGCAACACACACCGTGCCTTGTAAGCACAATGGGAATCCTGAGAAACGGAACAAAGGACTGTGATCGTCGGGGAACCGGATACACAACACGTGCATTGCATACTCACCGTTGTACTGACCGGGTACCCTGCCTGTCTCGGCTAAATTGACACTTTTTTTTTTGGCTTCTCTTCCTTGATTGAGGCCATGAAAGCCGCCTCCGCTTTCTGCATGATTTTGGCCCTTGTTAGGCAGCGTTAGATGCATCTCTTAGCGGTAGCGACGCCGCTATCATGCTCCTCTCCGATAGCAAGCTTTGCCAAAGTCGACACTAAGGTTTTTGGATTCCGAGGCCGTTCGGCATCTTGTGATTCTTAACAGCGGCTTATCAATGCGGCAGATTTGTCTCCTCTCTGCTTCTTTTCCACCTTGTCTCTCTCTGTCTTTTTGAAACCCCCCCTTTTTTTGGTTGGAGCGGCTCTGCTGGTGCTTCGCATCCTTGCCTGTTTCCACAGGAACCTAGCCCAAAGAGAAGTGGTGGATGCATGAAATGATAGACATCACATCCTTTTTATCTGTCTTGCCCGCCAGCTGACCAGAAGAATGGATATGGCTTCGTTTACACAAAACCGCCTCCCGTCCAATGGGCTCCCGGCAGAAGCCCGTGCCCATGCCACAAAGATTCCAGACCCTGGGCGGCAGGTTGGTTCACCACTCCGGCACTCTATGCCGAAACTGTGCTTAGCTGTCTGAAACCCTTCTTGTCCCTTTTTTTCAAATGAGATCTCCCGGTGAGGCGATCAGTGGCCCATACATACATGTAGGAGCGGCGGAACCAGTTCGTTCGTTTCCCCACAAGGAACCACAAACGCTGCGATGCTGCATCGTCACCCATCTATCACTCAACCGAGGCGCCAAAAAAAAACTGTGCCCTGATATCACCTGCTTCACAGGCCACCATTCCGTAAACAAAAGATGCGGCCTACTCGGGCCTTTCCGGCCGGAGGGCCAAAATATGCATGTAATAAGGAACCGTCTCGTACTGGCCGCCTTTTCTGCCGCCCTAAGCAGCACACACATTGGCTCTGCGGCATAAGTGAAAGGAAGTGTATCCCGAAACAGAAAAAAAAAAGGCCAGGCTTGCCCACACAGCAGCTTGTTTCCCTTCCCCCCCTCTCATTCTCCCTCCCTTCACCGGGTCTCTCTTGTGACTACAGTGAGAGCAAAAGTCGGAGAGGGTGGCGTATCTGGGCGATTACGGGTGCGTGTTCTCACACATATGTATGTGGCCTTTTCCCGCGGCAGGCCAAGACGTCTGTCCCATTCGTTCGCTCTGCGTGTCGCATATGCACGGCAATTGCAGCATGGTGTGTGTATGGGCGAATGTAACGTCAATGTCGCGGAAAATCGAAGGGCCCCCCCAGTTTGGTATTTATACGCACATGAACCGCACACTACGTCGCGACGCCATTAAAGCAAGGACATCCGGGGGAAGATAAAAGAAGCAGCAGCACGACGACACACATTTCACGCCTAGAGAAAGGAGGGCAAAAACACAAAAAAGGAACGGCGGCCCCCGAGCTGGCCGCGGAAACGGTACCATCATGATGCGGATTGCAGTCGCCGGCGGAAGAGGCTTCGGGTTCCTGCTGGCGACGGAACTGGCACAGGCGGCGAATGCCTACAACGTCGTCGTTCTATCAAGATCTGTTGGGTTTTCCGCGCCATACGTTCCCGTCAGGCTCAGAGGATTTTTCGTGTTAACCCTGCGGCGCAGGCAAGACCCGAATTCGATCAATTTGACGTCCAAGTTCACGTCGTGGACTATCACGACCACGGCAGCCTTGGCTATGCGCTCCAGGGGGTCGACCTGGTCATATCAACAATCTCGGGCGCCGAGCAGCTGAACCTCATCGATGCTTCCGGGCGCGGGCGCGTTCGCATGTTTGTGCCCTCGGAGTTCGAAGGGTCGCTCAGCCGCCGACAGTCACGCAACGGCAACGGCAACGATCCCCTGGATCGCGGGTCATCACAGGCACTGGCCTTGCTGAAGCAGTGGTCCGAATCATCACGAATGAAATACACCGTCTTCTCGTGCGGCCTCTTCATGGAGCGGTTTCACCCCTACGGGCTCGCCAATACGTTCAACATCGGCCACGGCTCTGGCGTTGGCGGCGCTGGCGAATTCCTCGTCAACTTTAGCACGGCCACGGCCGAGTACGCAGAGCGAGACTCCAAGGGCCATTCAGTACGTGTCTGCCTGACATCGGTGTACGACGTGGTGCGATACGTCGTGGCAGCCGTCGACCTGGGACCCTCACATTGGCCCCAGGAGTTTACTATGTGCGGGGACCGGATGACAGTCCGAGACCTCATCAACGCTTGCAGCACCGCCTCCAATGGTTAGTTTACCCTTTGCCCCCTTTCCCTTCTGCTTGCCCACCCAATTCCATCCTCAGACTTACACTTCCTGGGATACCCTCGCCAGGAAAGCTGGCAGGTGACACAAAACACAAAAGAGCTAACGTAGATGTCGTCAGCGGTGTTTACGCGGCACGTACGGCAGTACGCGGAGCTGGAGACGTACCTCAGCTACTCTGCTCAGCTGTGCGACTATGACAAGGTGGCATACTATCAGAGGCTCGTTGCGACGGCCAACGGGCGATACGATTTTTCGCAGGCGACGCTGAATGAAGCCGTCAACGGGAGCAGCAGCGTCAACGTACAGCCAGTCACATTCGGCGCCTGGTTAGCAAGCATATGGACTCAAGCATTTTGACGGCACGGAGTTTGATCTTGTTCTTTTTTTCCCTTCTTCTTTTCTTCTTCTTCTTCCTCTTCTTCACCTTTTTTAACCTTTTTTCCTTTTTTTTTTCCTATCTTTCTCTTGTTTTTTTTTTTTCTGGGCACTAACAAACATGTCACGGAATGGAGCGGGCGTTGCGTCGGGCTTGCTTCCTTTGGGCAGCCCCTGAGGGAAAAAGCAAACAAAATAGTCCATGGGATAAACTGGGATTGAATTGGACCAACGAGCTGGGAGCGATTAAACAAAAAACATAGCTATCAAATGCCTGCATCTTGGAGCACTTGCTCGCAGTGGCCTGTAACAGATAGATACAAAAGGCTCACTTGACTTCACACTCTGCCGTGGCACGAAAGAGTACCTGATGTGTACAGGCAGTATCACTACATTTTACATGGGGAATGGATTGGAAATAGCAACTGGACGATACCCAAAGGCCAATTTCCGCAGCGGTCGGCCGAGCACGCCCAGGCCGTGTCTGGCTCATTTCCCATGCTTCCGGTGATTCGTCTGCTCTCGTCCCGACTGTCTCAGAACCGGCAGCCACTTCGTAAGCACTCGATTCTTTGCTGCGTGTTGGCAGTCAGCCATTGGGTCACGACGAGTCCCGCGCAAAAAGCCACAGAGGGCGAAAAAGCGACACCGTCTCACACATGTCTCGAGCGGGAATCTGAGTTGTGATGGCCCTTTTGACGAGAGGTTGGATTTGAGGAAAAACAAGAAACAGGCGAGCTGAAAAAAAAGGGCTGGGCATGAAATAAACGGGTTAGCACGGAAATCGCATGGAGGAATCAAAGGATGTCGCTTGCGTGTACCTTGCGGCGTGGCTGGATTTAACCCACGCACCACACGGGACGGCAATCAGGTACCCGAATAATACATGTGCTTGATTTTATGTATATGTATGTCAGCTCGCCCTTTTTTTGCGTCTATTGTACTCGTATACCTACTAGGTATTTTTCGCTTCTGCCTACCATTGAAGGTACGAAGTATATCGGGCTGAAAACCCCACAACGGGAAGACGGGACGATACGAGGCAATGAGGCAATTCAGCAGCCGGTAGCTGTCAGGATGTTTTCCCCGGGGAATTTCGCGGTGGCTGACACTTGGCGTCTCGGGAATGATTTGAGGGATGGATGCCTAAGAAATGATCCGACTGATCAGGTACGGCTTATCGGCTGTTAATGACGCAGCATAAACAAGATGCATGTGTATCCCAAGAACATGCTCGCCAGATGGAGAGGGTTTAGATGGTGGATAGAGGCCACAAGAATTGGAAGAATTCATTGTCAGCGGTGATTCACATGGGGAGTGACTACATGTATCTTACGCTTGAGCGATTGCTTTTGAGTAGCTATGTATCATAGATGGAGGAAGCACATATCTTATATCTGGGGTTTCAAGTATTTGCTATCTAGGTACTATTACTACTTATTAAAATGTATTACATATAGCCAAAAGATTTTCACCTAATACCTCCCTCTTCGCGGTATACTTTATCATCTAGGACACGGACTAATGGACAGCAACTCTTTTGATACGTCATCTCCTGGTGTTGAATACATCTAACGTATGGTTGTGCAAGACGAATATCCTCCGGCTCAACCGCTACGCCTCTGTCTCAGGGTCAAACTCATCGCCAAACTCAGTCACAATCCACAAACAGAAAGCCTCCCAGTCCACCCTCCACTGTTTAAGTCTATCCGCTTTTACACCGCTTCCGAGGCTCGCCTCTTGAATCCCTTTAACCCACTGCTCCTGGTCCTGATCCTCAAACGTTGACCACCGAACGCTGTTTTCGGCCAAGCTGCCAAGTCCAGCCAAGCCCAAGTTATCCCAGCCTTGGAGGGCTTGCCAAAAGTCGTGGGACATGCCCGCCGTGTTTTGGCCCAGCATTGCCGGGTCATCGTTGCAGAGACTGCACGGGACTCCGCGGGCAAGGAGGGCTGGCAGTGGGTGAGCAGTAACAGATCCGCAAAGCCGGAGGACTTCGTTTGAGATGGGACACGATTCGATGAGGATACGCTTGTCCTTGACCATATCAATGAGAAGAGGGTGCTTATATAGACTGAATCCGTGGCCTATGCGGCGAGTGCCCAGCAATATGGCATCAAATAGGTTGTTGTCTGTGCTGGAGCCATCACCCAGCGTTTCGCCTGCGTGGAAGTAAAACGGCAAATTGACACCCTCCTGCGCACATTGCTTTCGGAACCAGAACAGTTCGGGTAGTAGGTTTACCAGCGGCTTGCCGAGATCCTCGGGTCCGACGACGTCGTATCCTGCTATGAGATTGGGGAACTCCATCTTGGTCGTAATGCAGTGATCCATGTTCTCAACTATACGCCGAGTCTCAAAGCTTCGGAGAGTAGTCCAGATGAGCGTAAGGCCCCAGAAACCCTTGCCTTCTTCGGAGGCTTTAAACTTGGCGACTTCCTCTAGAATGACTTTGCACATGTGGCTGTAGTCCGTCTCCGGTTCCTCCCTACGATCACGGCAATAGTCGAGTGGCCATGTGAATCTGTATGTAGTGTAAGTCTGGTATTGCTCTTGAGAATTTCATTGATATGGAATATTCATACCGAAGCTCAGCCCAGTTGACCCCGTCGGCCTTGAGAAGCCCCATCAAGCGCCGCAAAAAGGCACGGAACATGGGCTCGTAGTGTATCATGGTCGCGACAACGACAAAGCACTTGGCAAACTTTTCCCAGATGGCGTCAATACCGTGGTGCTGCTCGTGGCTGTCGACAAGTGAGAGCGTACAGCGGCTCTTGAGCCACTTCAAGAACCCCGGCCGGCCACCCTCGGGAAACTCGTCAGCCACCTTGGTGAGCAGCAGAAACGAACCCGGCTCGTAGCTCTCCTCCCATATCGACCCGTCTACCCTTTCCTTGGCCCTGAATCTAAAACGCACAACTGAGTTCTCTCTGGACTCATCCGTTGTGAGAGGCACGTCGCTGGACATGTGCATGCCGGGGGTCTTGAGAAGCTCGCCGAGAATAAAGTCAAAGTCCACCATCGCGTCCATGTGGGCATGCAGCAGAGATCCCTTGGGCATACGGCGCACAATCTTCCACAGGTTGGTCTTCTCCATGCGGTCCTTGGCCATCATGAACATCATGCCCGGGAAGATGCTCTGCTTGGTCTCCTGGGCCAGCTGCTCCTCGACGCTGGGCGTCCAGACGGTGGCCTGTTCATGGGCACGGATGCGGTCGACGATGGCGCAGGCGCGTCTGGCGATTGGCGACAGGGATTTGCGAAAGGACGCATCTGACCTCGTCTCCTTCTCCTTGCCGATGAGGCTCTCACGGCCCGTCAGATACTGCTTCACGAAGGGATCCGACGTGGTGGGAATGTCTTGGGAGAGCTCCTCCCACAGGTCATCAGGCATGGGCATTTTGGGCGAGTTGCTGGCACGGTATTTGGCGTTCCGTTCAATCACATGCGCTTTGCGAGGAGAGTAGGATTAAGAATCAACGAGGAAACAAAGACAAGGATGGGGAGACAAGGATAGGTCCGAGGATAGACGAGAAGCGGTCTGCCGTATGGAGTCCGGGCTTGCCTTGTGAAATCTCGGCCGGCTCCGAGACGGGGCTCCGGGGGGAAAGCTGTAGCAAAGGATTTGATTTGAGCAGTGAGTGAGTCACGACCGAGCCGTCAGTGGAACTTTTGGCAGCCTCGTGGTTGATTTAGATTGCGCTGGTCAAAATGACACCGATTGCCGTGAAAACGCGTCAAAAATCCGGACGGTATGCAAGTGGGATTTCACGCGGCTAGACTCGCATGTGGCTTGAGTGGAGGCTAAATTGCATGTAATTTGGAGAGACAGCCCTATTGCAAGATTTTGCTCTGTACATAATCTCTGGTGCCATGGTCATGCGAAGAAACTTGAAATTAGACGTCTCTTCTTTTGACAAGGAGGCGAAAATGAATGTCTCACTTGGCTCAGCCTGTCATCTTACCGGTGACCCATCCACAAATAATGTTGAGAATACTACACCGTACTTGTGCTCTGATTAATACATCGCATGCATACGAGTGCTCCGTCCTGTGAAAAAGTTCACGAAACATTACCCCAATCACAAACAGGCAGGACAAATCTTGCCTGGCAAGCCTGGTTACTTATTAGTCAATTCTTAAGCTTACCTACTACTTCGCCATGCAAGGCCAATCACGTAAAAACTGCAGTGCTATTTGTCAATTGAATCCAAATCGCTCCAAACGTGACCATCCCGTCAGATCACAACCCAAACCCCTGCAAATCACAGCCAAACAAGCAACCATTCGCAGCCCCCGGACGACGCATCTTCCCCTCACAAACTGCCGTTCCCCATCACCAACAGTAGGTTGAAACTCCCGTCTTGGCCAGTCATCGCACAGAGCAGCCTGTGATCGGGCATCTTGCGCCCGAAAGGGGGAATCCGCTACTGGCCAGAGCTAGACATGCTCTCGACGCTGATTCGCCACATCCGTCACCAAGCTTCCGGGGGGATATCACTGGCAGGGCGCTTACAGCCTTTTGTTTCAAAAATCAAGATGGAAAAAGTATAATCGCTGGTGGAGCTTGGGTCAAGTGCCATTCAATGTCTCGGGACGGGCAATGCGCTGTGATGGACGTGATGGTCACTTACATTGCGGATTCTTAGCTTCACTTGTCCAGCCAATGCGGCGAGATGAACAATGTTCATTGCACGGATCTTTCTTTGCCGGTGCGGATTAGCGGTGGAAGTCGAGGCTGAGATTCAAGTATAAATTGCCTCCTCTTCCTGCGTGTAAGTTACATGGAGTATACTTGTTATTGTTCAACAACGCATTGGAGAAGATTCCACAGTCCAAGCAATACATATACCGGGACTTCAAGTCAGCTGCTTATCGACTTCATCATAAGTCCGAATCTAAAAGCAACTCCTTATAAAGCACAACATTAAACAATCGATAAAATGCTCTCCTCCAAGCTATTCTTCCTCCTCTTTTCCTTATTATCAACTGCCGCCGTTATCCCACGGGATAATAGCGTACCAGCCGGCTACTGCTGCTTCACGCTCTCAGATCCATCAACTGGTAAAACCGTCCAGCAGAGCACAGATTACGGTTTCCTCTACCTCGACGCAAGCCAGCCGTTAGGCTCGTATTGTATCAATCTCGCGGACACTACTCGGCCTATTCTGTGGGGTGATGGCTTCAACAACGCTTGCATCATTGCCTGGGATGGACACTTTCAGTGCCTAGATCCTACACCTGGTGATGACAAGTGGGCGCTAGGTCATAATGGCAGCAGTAGCAGCACTCCTTTGTTGCTACATAATGGCTCTCCCACTTATCAAGCGTGCCCCAATACAAGCGGAGGCGAATTCATCTCGTCTGGGGCCACAGGAGTATCTGGATGTAGGAATATCCAGCTCGAGGCCACAGGTCTCAAGGGAACATGCACGGGCTTCACTAGTTAAACAACCGCCACTTCGAACCATTTGATGCTGGCTGTGCAAAGTCAAGGCAAAGGACGGCGTATCTTCACCAAAATCTTGCCCTTCGTTTCACACGTTGGATTGCGCAGAAACAGGGATGGGGTGTAGATGTCTTCTCAACTTCTTTCATGTAAATATTATGCAGCTGCTGAGTGCCGGCCACTCGAATATATTGATAGATATAAATTAAAGTACATAGTAACCGCCAAGAAATGCAATATTGTTCAAATCCCTATCCACCCCTACCCATCCTAAATCCTTAAAACAAAAGAAAATGATGATGACATATGATCAAAATACAGCTATTTGTTACAATTTCGGTATTATTTCCCTATTCACAGCCTCCGCCTCCTCGACACCGTACACGATAGTCAAGTCCCTGCTCAGCTCCTCCGCCGTAGTCTTCCTGCTGCGCTTCTCCCTCGAAAACTTGTCCTGGACAAACCGGTGGAAGATTTCTTGCGCCGCCTCGTTTCCATCGGTACTAGCATCAACGAAGAGCAACAAGGAAATGAGAATTTCGGCAATGTCCCACAGGATCTCTCTACCCTCGCCAACCAGGTCACCCTGCTTCTTTTCGTCAATGTATGTTCGCATAGCAGTCCACTTGGCTACGGGGTCCCAGTCAGGAGGTTTAGAGACACTGGTTTCGTTCTTCAGGGCGGATGAAGTTTTAATAAAGTTCTCGAGAGCATCCAGCGATTGAGCGCCTGTTTTGGGATGCTTGAGAGCACGAATCATATCCGTGCACAAGACGTCGGTTGTGCCCTCCCAGATGGGTAAAACACAGCAGTCGCGGTAGAGTCGGGCCACGTTGAGATATTCCTGCTCTTCGTTGACGAGATAGCCCACGCCGCCAAGTGATTCCATGCATGAGTAAAGCAGCGGGACAGAGGCCTTGCACACATAGGCTTTGGCAAGTGGCACAACGATACGGAGTAGTGGATCGATGAGCCGATCTGCCGGCGTGAGAGCAGCGAGAGCTGACGTTGTTGGTGTGGCCTCGTGTTCTGAAATGCCCAAAAGATAGCCGCAGAAGTTACTAAGGAGCATCAATCCGTGATATTCAGCCGTCAGGTTCGCCAGAGTACGCATATGCAACGTGCTCTCGGTCAGCCTCATCCGGGCACCACGGCCAGCCCCAACTTCACGTCGACGCGCATATGCCCTAGCAATACCCAATCCACGGCCAACATAACCGCACGCTGTAACAACGTTGTGAATCCTAGTGAGAGTCAAGATTGTGCTAATCTCTTGGATGCCCTTGCCCTCTTCACCAATCTTCCAGCCGCGCATATCTTCAAGCACGAGCTCGGCAGTCGGAAGCGACTGTGTGCCCAGCTTGTTCTTGAGCCGCTGGATCCAGACGCCGTTGAGTCGAGATCCGTTTGATTTGGGATGTCCGGTCATGGTTTTGGCAGTTGGGTCGTGTCGCCGCATGGGTGCGAAAAAGGTGCTCAGCCCCCCTTGAGAGGTACGGGCGAGCAGAATGGTCATGTTGGAGTCTGTTGCGGACGAGAACCATTTGAATCCATTGATACTCCAGGGCCCGAGGGGTATCTTGCCCTCTCTCGATGCGAGCGCGCCCTCAGCTTCTTCGGGTTGGTAGGTGGCCACAGTCTCAGTCTGAGATACGTCGCTGCCTCCAGAGCGTTCCGTCATCCACTGACCACTAGTCCAGGCAACGCTCGGGTCGCGAGAAATGAGGCGGCGATAGGCATCCTCAAAGACCTTGCGCTCCGCCTCGCTAATGCGTCTAGACGCCAAGTGCCTCCTGAGTAGAGCAGCGGCGCCATCTTGCATGGCAGAGGGGCAGGTCACATTGGCGGACGAGGCCTCCCAGAGGTGCAGACGCAGAAACTGTAGAGGACGAGAAAATGCGCCATATGGCGTATCATAGCCAGTGGCAACGATGCTAACGAGTTCGCGTCAGCAATTTGTGACGATCTGAGGCCGCTTTAAATCGACTTACCCCCTAGAAAGACCAAACTTTTGGAGCTCGCGCCATCCCTCACCAGTCACCAATTCACCGTGCCATCTACCAAAGGCATCGCGGCCGCTGCCCTTTAGATAGGGCTTGTTGCGCTCGGCATCTGTGATCCAGGCAAACACCTCGTCGGAGAGGACATCCCTACCCAAGGCTGCGACTTCAGCCTCGACCTCTGTAATCACGCTAAAGGGGAGAAATACTGCGCAAGCAGCGTTAGCGATCTAATTGTCCTTGTGGCACGGCAAATGGCTACGCGTGGACTGCTGGGCTGGGCATCGACGACAGGGCCGTTGCCTTTGTTTACATGTACGTGGGACTCACGTTTGAAGCATCTTTGGAATGAAACATCGTCATAGAACTGGTTCGGCAAAATCGGTGGAGGCTGGAAGAAACCCTTGTTCGCCCCCGAATGCTCCATCAGGCTGCGGGTAGTGGTGCCAGCAGACACAGATACAGGCAATCAATCAATCAATCAAATCTGGGGTTCGCGTCCGTCGCGCAAGAAATGGCGTTTGCAGAGAGACGAGATGCCGGACGGAGGAATTAACAAAGACAGGGGGGGGCAGACAAGCAGCTGATATACGCAGCGGCCGCAGCTGAAGGCTCGTGTGTGTTTTGGCGCCAGAGATTTAAGATTGTCTCCAGCTTACTACACGGACATGGAGGTCACTCTTGTCAGACCCAAGTCTGTCGGTTTCATGGCTGTTCGTTCGTCGTGCCGCCTCTCCCTTGGCCGAAAATGGTGGTGTGGAGACCCAGGGTCAGCCGAGGCTTGAGCTGGAACAGCGATGCTGAACATTATTGGAACTTGGAAATGCAGCTGATGATGCAGCGGAATATTTCCGTTGTTTACTGGATGATATTGTTTAGACGATGCTGATCTCACATAAACGAGAATAGAGCTGTGGGGTGCTTTCAATAGTAGTATGGGGAAGCGTGCTGCCCTGTAGTACAGCTTCAATAACTGCTGACCAGTTGATGCACAGTAAGATGATGTTGCAGAGAATGAAGACTTACAGCAGTAGATAGCATCACATAGAAGACGCTCATGATTTGAAGACGCACGCTACAGTACTTATTCAAAATAAATCAAATATATAATCATACGAAACAAAGATCATTCAATTGTGGCTCGATCAATGATAGATGAAAAAGGGTCCCTACTCCATACTAAAGTCCGAGATTCAGCGGCTCCACGTATCAACGCTACCCTACATTTTTCAATCAAAATATTCCATCGAAACGCTGTATATTAGATATATGCTGAATTCAAACACACAAATCTCAATGACAGAGTTAGTTTCACTATTTCATCTCTAAATCGTAGACATTATACATTTCACTTTCCAAATTCAGGTGACTACCCAAAAGGAGTGGCCCCTCCCACTTACCACTTTATGCAGCTTCCGCGTCGGATCCGAATCTTCGGAACGCTTTAAATCAACCCGCCACTCTCCTCTTACATATAAACCATCTACTTACGACAATTCACGTCACAAATTTTCACAATATGGCAGTCAAGTGATTGACAAGATCATTGAAAATGCGCACATCACGAATATCAAAAGACACGGCCAAGCTCTTGAAGCGAGCCGCAGGTTCAGCCTCGCCACCGCGCCGCACGACGCGATCTTCGCTGGCACGCTTCGCCCTCAACGCAGCCTCTTCAAGCACGACGAGCACCTCACAGACGCCCGATATCGAAGACAGCATCGGTCCGCCGCCGAAGAAACGAAGAAGAGGTTCTGATGCCTCACTTTCCAGCGAATTTACCAAGCCCGAGTCTGACGATGAGGACGACAAGTTCGACGCGATAGCTGCGGCCCCTTCGAAGAATGCACGCCGTGCACCCGCTCGTGCCCGCAAACCCGCGCGCAAAGTTGCCGATCCGGCAACGGGCGAAACTTCCATCTCGCCGCCGTCCGACTGGGAAGAGATGTACAATGTGGTCAGGAAGATGCGCGCGCCGGGAGGTGCAGCCTACGGTGCAGCCGTGGACACAATGGGCTGCGAGCGTCTGGCGGACAGGAACGCCTCGCCAAAGGACCAGAGACTGCACTCGCTGATTGCGCTGATGCTGTCCAGCCAGACAAAGGATACGGTGACGGCTGTGGTGATGAGGAAACTACAGACGGAGCTGCCGGCGTACAAACCGGGGGCTCCGGTGGGCTTGAATCTGGACAATTTGCTGGCAGTGGAACCCGATATGCTCAATGAGATGATTTGGGCGGTTGGCTTTCACAATAACAAGACCAAGTTTGTCCATCCTAGGTCAATGTTTTCACGGATATACTACGTTGATGCTAACCATCCGGTCTCTTAACGCAGGTACATCAAAAAGACCGCCGAGATCCTCCGCGACGAATGGAACGGCGACATTCCCGATACAGTGGAGGGCCTCACGTCTCTACCCGGCGTCGGCCCTAAGATGGCCTATCTCTGCCTATCCGTGGCCTGGAACCGCACCGAAGGTATCGGCGTCGACGTACACGTCCATCGCATCACCAACATGTGGGGGTGGAACAAGACGAAGAATCCCGAGGAGACGCGGCTGGCCCTGCAGTCATGGCTACCCCACGACCGCTGGCGTGAGATCAACAGCCTGCTGGTTGGATTGGGGCAGGCCGTATGTCTCCCTGTAGGCCGGCGTTGTGGTGAATGTGATTTGGGACTGCAGGGGCTCTGCAAAGCGGCCGAGAGGAAGAAGGTCCTCGAGGGGAGGAGGATCAAAGATGAGGTGATCAAGGAGGAGACGGTCAAGATTGAAAAAATCGAGGACCAGGGAGCAGCCGGCGGCGCAATTGGGAAGGTTGAAGCCATCGTCAAGGAGGAAGTCAAGGTCAAGCTGGAGCAGGAGGACTAACCGACCTTCGTATTGGCGATAGACACATGGTCGCCGACTTCGCTCGCTGATCACAAAGTCCGTGGAGTTTGCGGTCAGCCACGTTGCAACCACATGTAAGCACATTACTGGCCTTTTGACCCTTTTTGCAGCAATTTTTTGTAGATACAGTAGACGCATGTATATAGCACCAGAGCGATAGCCTAGACCATGTCTTACAAATGTACGTTTATACGATGAGAATACGATGGTAGAAACTTTGTTGGGCTGATGAACTCGCTTTCCGTATTCATTTGCACACTGTTCTTTGCATGTGTGATATTACATGTCTGTACATAATGTCGCCTTATCTCACATAACATTGGCGGGCAGGGATCCGGATCACTTGATGCTCGGTCCGTAATTATGAGTTACACGTAGCTTGTCGCCATCGTCGGATCGAGACGGTCGCTTTCGGAGGTCAGTCGGTGTTGGGTTCGACCAGCCGAAATCACCAGCCCCGCCGGCTATATGAAGCAAGTTGATTAGCATAGAAGGCATGTCAAGGCCCCGACATTTGATGACAGGGGGAACCCCAGTCATGCCGAGCCGGAAAATGCGCCACCGGGTCCAAAAGCCTCACGAGACATGCCATTGCGTCGCCGGATCACGCAACGCAGCGCTTTTTCAACGATGCGAAAAACACATGCGAAATGGGATTTTTGTGTTGTTTTTTTGATTGTATTTATTTCTTCATATTGCGGATAAGAATAAAGTGTGAAAGGTTAAAATCAACAACCAACGCAACATGGCTCCGAATGTTTCCCCGACAAATGTGAATCATACCCAATACTCCGTGCGATACAAAGGCCGCAGCTGTTCCGACCGAAACGGAAAAAAAGAACAATAAATGGTAGAAATGTACAAAAAACTAGAGAGGTCACTGATAGTGCTCTCCTCTGTTGATTCCCTCTCTTTCTGTGGCAAAAAGAAGCAAAAGCCTCTCGCCTGTGTCTGTGCACCCCCCCGTTCGCTTCCCCCCGAAAAGAATATGTCGTTTCATGTAATCATGGTCCGTGAGTATGAATTGGGCCGCGGTGGCCAGCAACTCATGATGTGAAGGAGAATGGTAGTAAAGTAGATGGTGCGGTAATTAAACGGTCGGTTTGTGTTGGATGATGGCGATTCCGGGGGAGTTGCAAGGATATCGATTTAGACGCCTCGGATGACTTGCGTCCGCTCAGCCTCAAGCTGAGCAGCATTACGTGCGTGAGACTGCTTCTTGCACTGCATGATAAGCGTTAGCTGATGAATTAAAAGACCCGGGGTTGTGATGAGGGGAGGAAACAGTGATGAAACGTACGTCTTCCAGACCGCTGCACTTGTGGTCTTCCAACAAACGGTGCTTGCCGCAGAAGTGGCCGTTGCAAAAGGTGCAGTCACCCACGATGCGCTGAGCAGGCTCTCGGCAGTCCTTGGCGGTGCAACGGAGCTTCTTAGCAGGCATGATGGGCGAGAGTCGTAGAGTGAAGTAAAAGCGAGGATGAAGGCAAAAAGGATGGAGAGTGACTTGGTGGTCGACTAGTAATGACGCTCTTGTCGTGTGATGCTGTTACTCGCAAGGAGTGTTTTGTCGAGGACGCAGGGAAGTGACTGGGGGCCGGACGCCGTGGATTAAATATTCAAGGACACAAAGGGACGCAAGATGGAACCGCTGACTGACGAAGCAAGGAAACCCGAGCCTTTTGAGTCAGCAACAGGACAAGACGCTCGCGGCCGGCGGATCGCGCGAGGCTTTATATGAGTGAGTCCGGTCCTGGGGGCAGTGACAAGCGCAAGACAGCACCGGTGCCACCAGGGTGGAGAATGTCCCAGGCCCCCGGGGTGGTGTCAATCCGCCACCCACACCCCCCTTCTAGTCTACGGGCCTCTTTTACGGAGTGGGAGTACAGTAAGGTAGAGGAGGACGAGAAGTCGGTAGAATCTCTTGAGGGGTGCGGGTAGCTGGGCGGGCGTTATCAGTTGCTTTTACTATGGGGTACTCTTTCTTCGGCCTTCCATCTTCCATTTGCCGCCCTTTTGCTTCCCATCTCTTTGTTTCTCCGTTCTTTTTTAACTACGATCTCTGGAGTCGGGATGAATGGAATTGGTTCCTAAGCGTTTTGGGTAAAACAGAGACCGCCTCGGCTATATCAACTGATCAATTACACCTTGACTTATGTACAGGCGGCGGCATGGGCGGTGGCGGCTCCATGATCCCGGCCGAAATTCCAGCCGGAGCAGCTGAACATAGCTCGTACTTTGGGGGAGAGTTACATGGACATGGGGCCGCCGGTAATGCAATGTACTTTGTACACGTGTTGTTGGAATTGACTGACACTGACACACAACGCTGGCCAGCGGGAAAGAGATACTGTACGGAGCCCAGAGATACGAAGCCATCTCGTCAGTTCCATTTTCCAATCAAAGCCCGCACAAAGATTGCCCAGCGGCCACATTGATGGCTAGTCTAATGTGACCCCCGTACAGATACGACTGGTACTGTACCTGTACCACCACCTTGCAGTCGCGACTATCACCTTTAGTACGGGCTCTGCTGTGACCTGTGACCAGAACTTATTGTTTCTGGGCTCTGGTCTAAGAAGTGACTCCAGTCTTTTTTGCCGCCTCCGAAAGCGGCTGAGAGACCTGTAAGCTAAGTATGGTAAGCGACTATGGAATTCAATCAAATGGATAGAATGTAGTCTACAAAGCATTGGTCCTAGGAGACAATGCCGCCAACATGGTGCAGCACGCACCTGATGAAGGCGCTTATTGCCATGCTTGCATGGTCCCAACATCGCAGGCATCCGTATATCCTATGTGCTTCTCTGTGGCATGGCATCAGTTGGGCACCTATGTCACATCCATCGCTTATGATCCCCTGCCGGATGCTAATGTAGAACCAGCGCAGCCCCAGCTAGCCAGCGAACACGTAGCGGTGGACCCCTGCTTTTGCAAATGCATCGATTCATCGTGGAGAATGGGGTACCATTGGGATTGTGCATGCTAGCACATGCACGAGCACATACAAATAAGTCGATACTTGCATGCCAGGCGTTGTCGTACAGGGGACGATGCCTCCGGACTTGGGACGCCGTCACACGCACCAACGCACGCAAACAGGGACAAATAAAGTGCGGAAGTCGTCCCCATCAAGCCTTTTCTTTTTTTACCCTGCATGCGCGCGAGGCTCCACGATCAAGGGAAAGAAGAAGGGATAAAAAGCCACTATGGTCGCGTGCGTGATACATCTTAACTAAGTACATGTATATGTTGCGGCAGATAACATGCAGTTGCACCGGTAGTCGGCAGCCCTCTCTCTCTCCATCCCACCTCATCGCCTTCTCTGGTCTGCTGCGAGCAATCCCCGAGGCCCTTTTAACCGCCCACGTATTTCGGTTGACTGGACTTCAAACCCCGTCTGAAGCTAGGCTGGCTGGCGATTCCCTGGTTTCATCTGGGCCGGCGGCTGCAATGGCGAGACGTAAGACATGACTTGCCATGCAGCAAGCGCCGACTCCCTGGAGGGCAAGCAGCTGAAAAGTCGCCCGCTCACAAGGTCAGGGCGTGATGTGATCCCCCCAGCCCGCAAGTCGATAGGCTTGTCAGCTGTGAGATACGAACACAATCCCTCCCTACGAAGACCTCATTCAGGTCGTAACGGAATAAATCCTACCTAATAGACTACCCTTTGCACCCGATGTTAGGTAGGTGGTAAGGAATTCTCCGCATATGTGACGTACCCCGGCCTCTTTAGGCAGCTTAGTAGCTGACGACTACGGAGGACTACGAAGTACAAACCAGACCAGAAAGCCATGGGCCAGAGCCAAGGAGCGGGCATTCTTTGATTAGAGCGCCATCAACCAGACGTCTCCGGCCAACCTCCTAATAAGCGTCTGCCTTTGACACTAATTTGATGAGCGTGAGCATGATTTTTAAGCAATCGTCTGAGCCTGGGCGAAATGGGCTCCGTACAGTACGGTTCGTCAATTCACAGACAGGCTGTTAGTATTACCATCCATCGTTTGATTAGCATGTCGGATGTATAAGTGCACCGTATTAATGGATGTTCGTATCCTTGGAGTAAAAGTTGCATCTCGTAATTCATGTACGGAGTTCACGATGGGCACCCCCAAATCGCATTCCGTCTTCTCACCACTTAAATCGCCGTTTTGGGGCGATCGCACCGGAATCTTCGCCGTCGGATCCGCACACACCCGAAACCATTCGCGCTCCTTGGTCTGCCCCCAATAGGAACTGCCGAGTGTCGCAAATGCCGGCATTCTTTTTGCTAGAGGAGATTTTTTTCCCTTGTTTTATCCATGCGGTAGCCATTTCGTCATTCCCGGATTCCCGCGGGCTGGTTTAAACTTGATGTCACTTCGGGCTGAGCGATGAAGAACAGGGCTAGTTAGCTGCCGGTTCAAAAGCTTTGCGTCGCCATGATTGCGTCTGTGGTGAACTTTGGATTAGCTAATCCCTGTGCTAGTTTTTCAGGCTGTTCTGTTCACAGTTCGAAGAGAAATTCGTGGCTGTGAGGCTTTGACGCAGCTTGTCCGATCGGTGAATTGAGCAAATCAGATGGGGATCACTAAGCCATCTTTGAAAGCGCTACCCTGGATGAAGTGAATACAATCTTGTTGGGGTTGTTTTCTCCCAATGCTTCTAACAAGATACTTTTTACAACACCAAGTGGTGGTCCTTTTTCTTCTTCGTATTGATTATTATTGCACAACTACTAATTCGCGTCCATTGAAAGCCACCTCCGTTCAAATAATAAGTTCTCCTCAAAGCAATATAAGCACTTCAATAAGACGGACAAGCAAGCAATATCGGCACAAGCTTGTCCGACTGTCACGCACGTGAAATTTCTCCACTTTCCGATTCTGGCAACGCAACGATTTGGCAGATGATTGAATGTATTACCCTCGTGGTTGGCAATGTATAAGAAGAGTTGATCAGTAGGTAGATTGGGAGCTAGGATTCACACCTTCATAAAAAAAACCATCCAACTGTACAAACAAGAGTAAAGCAAAATCATTTTCAGAGTACATAGCCCGTACTTCACTGGCTGAGGCCTCTGCATGTTAGCGTCTCCACCCACGACATTCCAGACCAAAAAATTCGCAGCCACACGCAAAAAAAGATTTGTGCCGTGACCAGGAATCGAACCTGGATTTACAGTGTCTCGTAAGATCCACAAACTGTTGTACTAACCGTTATACGATCACGGCTTTGTTTTGATTGTTTTTCTGTAGATTTATTCCAGCTTATATGAGAAAGATTTCAAAGCGCAAAGTGGGTCTACAATCCGCGACTATCACCAATGGGATGTGCACCGCATTGCAGCTCTGAGGAATAAGCAGTACGGTAGTAAATGGCATATATAAAAAGTCAAATAACGAATAAATAACATTGCCATCACCATTACCGATGAACTAGCTAGATTATACAGCAACGGCATCTCTTGCTGTATTTTGCTAAACACCAATAGTCTCTACACAAAGCCCACAACAAACCATTTTGATCTTGTGTTCTTTAGGTACGCAAGCCTCTGGTTTACCGAAAGTGTCGCTCGCGGCTCACCATATATTCATATAAACATACCGCTGCCCCAGCTCCACTGGGCCATCAAGGTGCCAAATAACTTGGTGATAATAAGAGCATGAACGCTACCTCTTGGAATTATCAACTTTTCCCTCACTTCTCCAGGTATTTCTACTTCTTGTTGTAATATCTTCATTTTGGTATTTTACATCTTTTATCTACTTTGACATCTGAGCTTGGTCCCTTTATGCAAGCTCCATTTACAGCGTCCGCGCGTCAACAACGGCACGGATGCAGTCTCCCTGCTTCATAATCTCAAATGCGCTGTTAATCTCACCAAGGTTTTTGCGGTGTGTGATAAACTCGTCAACCTTGAGAGCTCCAGACAAGTAGTCGCTGACAAGCCCGGGCAGCTGTGTGCGTCCCTTGACGCCACCGAAAGCGCAACCCTTCCAGACACGACCAGTGACAAGTTGGAATGCTGGCAAGAAAAGATATCAGGTTAGTATGACTCTGTTCATTAGATATTCAGGATGGCCAGGGTAACTCACGACGTGTGGAAATCTCTTGGCCAGCAGCAGCGACGCCGATGACAATGCTCTCTCCCCAGCCCTTGTGGCAAGCCTCCAGAGCAGCACGCATCACGTTGACGTTACCAGTGCAGTCAAAAGTGTAATCACAGCCACCATCAGTCATCTCAATCAGCTTCTCGACAATGGTCTGTCCCTTGAGGTCGTTGGGGTTTACGAAATCCGTAGCGCCAAATTTCTTGGCCCATTCCGCCTTGGCCGGGTTGACATCAACGACGATAATCTTACCGGCCTTGTTGACGACAGCTCCCTGAACGACTGACAAGCCAACGCATCCAGCTCCAAAAACGGCAATATTGGAACCCTCCTCAACCTTGGCGGTGATGCGGGCAGCGCCGTAGCCGGTGGTGATACCACATCCAAGGAGACAAGTGCGGTCCATGGGAGCATCGGGCTGGACAGCTACAACGGAGATGTCGGCGAGGACGGTGTACTGAGAGAAAGTCGACGTTCCCATGAAGTGGAGAAGGTCCTTGCCCTTGCACTTGAATCGGCTGGTGCCATCGGGCATGACACCCTGGCCCTGAGTGGCTCGGATCTTGCCGCAGAGGTTTGTCTTGCCAGACTTGCAGAACTTGCACTCCTTACACTCGGGAGTGCTGCATGTTTGGTTAGCGTCCGTCTTGAAGCATGCCGTTAGATAGCTGATAAGACATACTAGAGAGCAACGACGTGGTCGCCGGGCTTCACGTTGGTGACGCCCTCGCCAACAGACTCGACAATACCAGCTCCCTCGTGTCCCAAGATGACGGGGAAAGCACCCTCCGGGTCCTTGCCAGAGAGGGTGTAGGCATCTATACATGTAGCTGTCAGTTTTCTGTTGCCCCTTTGCGCGATTCACCTTGATCCGGGTCACTTACCAGTGTGGCAGACACCGGTGTAGTAGATCTGCACGCGGACTTCGTGAGCCTTGGGAGGAGCAACTTCGACATCCTCAATGCTCAGCTCCTTGCCAGCCTCCCAGGCAACGGCAGCCTTGCAGGTGATGGTCTATTCATATTCCGTGGTCAGCTCAGCTCAGTTCAACAGCAAATTGTGGCGGGGCATATCATGGAGGGGCAGTTGCTCACCTTGCCAACAGTCGAAGCCATTGTGTTAGTTAGTCAGACGCTGAAATGCAGTTCTCGACGCGCTGAAGAATGCGAGAGAAAAAGCCCAAGCAAGTTTCAAGAATGGAGCTGCTATTTATTTGTTCACCAGTCGCAGCTCTGCCCAGCCAAGCTTGCCGGACCACCGAAGCGTCACGATTGCTATTCCGATGCTCTACCCCGCTGTCAAGTGGGGACGCAGAAAAGTGATGCTCATTTCTGGCTTACCTCATGCACACAACCAGACACTCCATGGCTGGGCATTGCTCTTGACTTTACCCGTCAACGAATCGCGTCTTGTAACGAGGATGGATTTTCAAGAGCGTTGCTCACATTGTCGGCTCCTCAACCGGGTGTTATGTGACAATGACATACATCCAGATCCGCGTTCTCCGTGTTCATGACAGCGGTGTTACCCATCCCTTGATGCGGCTATAATTATTACCGAAGTTATCAGCGAAAACAGTTCAATTATGCGGCGTTTGGAGGCAGACATGACCCCGTGAACCAATTCCTTCACCTAATCCCGAAATATCTCCCCGTATATGACTCCTTGAATTACATTATGATTTATAAGCTCTGTGAATCGAAATGGTGTAAAAAAGTCGGAAGATGATCCGAGAAGTCGGTGTACTCGCCGGAATAGTGTAGGAATTTTGTTGAACAGATGCCTGTACTCCGTATTGGAGCTGACAACGTTTGTTTTCGGTTTCTTTTTGATATTAATAGTAATCATCAGCATTTCAACAGCTACAAATATAACCAATGTTTCAGGTTTGTATTCATCAGTCACTTATTTCAACCACCCAGCCTCTGAATTTGGGAGCTCCCTCGCGTATCTCGCTTTGAATCAAAACATGTCCAAGCTTAGACCCCACACCGAGCTCTCACCTGAGCCTCCCAGCCCGGTGAAGCCGGCTAAATATCGGACCGTCTTAACTTGGCGCGACAGCAGCTCTCAAAAAATATCCAAGACGCGTGCTGGACAAAATGAATTGAGAGGACAATTTCCATTCACAAACAGTCTCTCGAATTTATCTCCCCCCTCACCCTTTGACCTCGCATAGCACGATATTTACATGTTGGACGAATACGGATACCAACTCGCACGCATGAAACTGTGATCCCTCGACGTTCCTGATACCAACGTTTTGCGGGAGCAGCGAGGCAAACATCGCCATTCGCCATGGCGCACCGATTCATCATCGATTCCAGCCCTCTCAAGGAGGCGCCATCGACGCCAGATATTCGCGGTGCCAACAACTTCGGATTCCAGCGGTACGAAGACAGCCCGACGGGCGCTCCCATGGATGCTCCCCCTTCAGTTTCGGATCTCAGCAGCCCATCGCTCCAGTTTAACCAGCCGAGGCCTCCCAGTTTTGGAGTCGGTGCAGCCTCGACCTCGAGCGGAGGAGGATTGTTTGGCCGAACGCGAACCTCCAATGCTACTCTCGGCCGGGGTATCAGAGGTAGAGCGCCTTCTGGGCTGAGCCGACAGCTTCGTACAAACGACGACAGCAAGGATCTTGATTTGGACGAGGATCCTGATAATGATGGCGATCTCCCTCCTATGAGAGGAGGTTTGTTTCGGATGGCAGCTCCGCCAACAAGGCCATCGCAAAGAAAAGAAGAGGTCGACGATATGGAGGCCGAGGTGGAGCGTTATATCGATGAGGAAATGGAAGAGGAAGACGAGGCTCCATTGGACGAGGAACAGAGCCCAGATGACTCTGATATGGGCGATATTTTCTTGAACATGCGGCACGACGATCGCGCGTATGGCCAACCTGTCATTGGCGACGATTCGGATTTGATGATGCTGCGGACCCCTGCGGCAACAGCTAGAGTGCGCAAGGAAGCGGAGAGCATATTTAGTCAATCAGCTCGCTTCAGGGCTGGAAGAAACCGGGACCCTCAGTTTGGCACCATTGCCAAGGATATCTATACCTACCAGGAGCCTGCTAGAATCACAGAGAAGCCTGATCTGATCCTGAAGACGGAAAACCTGGTATGCCAGCTATACAACGATGGTGTTGGCGCTCACGATGACCCGGAAAGGCTAGAAAACTCGCTTGCCGACATCACCTACAAGCTGATACGAGTTTGGACGGACTACGTAGAGGAGCTCCCACCCCCAGAAGGCGAGGATCTGGCCACCATTGGCCCCGGAGAGGATGCGGATCCGTTCGAGAAAGCTGTCTACGTTGCGCATTTGATTCTTCGCATGCACCATACCCGTTTCGACACAAAACTCGAGGATGACAAGGCGTCGCCCTTACCGGAGATTCTCTTTGACTGGATGCAGTCTAGCCATAACCTGTATCCCGACCAGATTCGAGAAATTTCCAGATACAAGCCCAGCCCTGCATGTCATAGCTTGTATTGGCAGACACTGAGAAATGCGCTGTTACGGGGTGACGTCAACGGGGCAAAGCAACTTTTGAAGAATGCCGGCTGGGAGCATGTCCGCCGTGGTCCTTCCGGCGGCCAAACATACATAGGCAAGGCCCTCGAAAACGTACGAAGGTTTACAGAGGCCACATGCGAGATGCTTGACCAGTGCCCCGGAGCAAGAAACGACTGGGACATTCTAAACAGCAGCTGGACCTTGTTCCGAGTTCAGGCCCGAGGCTCCTTGGATAGACTCACGCTGTTTGCCGAAGGAAAAGATACCACCTTCCTCGATTCGCTGAATGACGAATTTGACACGTCCATGTCGACAATGGCTAAGAAAGCCTCGAGCCAGATTCCTTGGGACATTTACGAAAACTTGCAGACAGTATACGAGATTGTCCTGGGACAGACTGAAGCCATCTTGGAGACGGCGCAGGATTGGTGCGAGGCAACGATTGGTCTGTTTGGCTGGTGGGATGAGGGCGTCCAACGCCCGAAGCCCCTGCTGCAGTCACAGTTTGGTCTGTCGGCGATGTCTCCAGGCAGCTTCACAGACTCTGAGGACTATTTCGATCGGCTTGTGACCGTGTTCAACCTTGTCATCCAATCTGGCCTTAGTCCCAACACGATGAATCCCGTCGAAGTTGCTCTCGCATCTGCCTTTGAGGGTAATACCAACGCCGTCATCGGATGTTTGAGGACATGGTCTCTCCCTGTGGCTTGTTCAGTTGCTGAGATTGCTTCTCTGGGCGGGTGGCTTCCTCCGGCAGAACCTGTGAAGCCGCTGCCAGCTGATACCCTGGACATGGATGACTTGATGCTCCTAGGAGTAGGACAGCCCACCAACGATGATGTGGAGGGTATCAAGGACACGAGCATTGTGATTTACGCGAGAGAGCTGGCAGGTATCGAGCATCTTTCACCACAGCTGGATGGCTGGGAGATGGCCATTCAAGTGCTGGGCCGGATGGACGTACCGGAAAAGGCAGAAGAGACGGTTGGCGAACTGTTGAGGGACCTCCTGGCAACACTGGACGAAACCTCTAGCACGACGGTGGATAAGATGTGGAGAATCCTGAGCGATCTGGGCATGATGAATTATGCTGAGGAGACTGCAGAGGTGAGCGATACACTCTTTCCCCTTCCCCTTCTCTTTCTTAATCTTGGAGCTATGGTAAGCTGACCGAAGCGATAGACGTTTGCGGAAATTCTATCGAAAGAATCCCACCGATATGGCGAGGCGATTTGGTACTTTGCGCTTTCGCACCAGGCAGATCGAGTTCGCGAGGTTCTCAACCTTCTCATGTCCTATTCTCTTGTGCAGTCGACAGTTTACCCTGCTGAAAAGGATCTCGACGAAGATCTCAAGAGCATGCTTCGAAATAGATCAGAGGCGTTGGAGGAGCGGGCAAAGGTGGATTTAGAGGCCGCTCAGCTACTTGGCCGGATGCTTAGTGGCTACGCGACGCTGCGCAAGTTTTACGAACTCCGAGACGAGATAGCAAAGGTTGAAGAGACTTCGCCATCTAGGGCTCTCACCCTAAGAAAGCAAGCTGCATTTGCGTTGGTGGCTGTCATCTCTAGTTCGGGTGACAACATCCGCGGTGGGCTTTACGACGAGACTAGGGACGCAGTTGTCAGCGAGGACTTTTTGCTGGCTCTGCTGGGCGAAGCAACTGTTTTCATCAATCAGTCGCCCTCGGTCATCTCCCTCGAGCAGCTCGATATTATTCTCAAGGCCATTGAGGATATCCAGGCTGTCGGCTCTCGCGTGTACTCTACTTGCGAAGAGTTCTTCAACTTGGTGCTCGCATCAGGACAAGGTCTCAAGGGATCTACGCCGGCAGATTTGATGAAGTCGACGAGCTCGCTTGGCAACAGCACATACATGATGAGCGGCAGCTCTCTCCTGGTTAGCCACATGCAAAAATCCATCATGGGAGGCCAAGGCAAAGTGAATAGGGGATGGGATTGGAGGAAAGGCTGGCTAGCCAACACTAAGGGAGAGGACGTGATTCGAAAGCTGAGACTGGGTTTGGCTAAGGATCTGGCAGGATTATGGCTGGATGACGCTGATGGAGTTGCAATTTACTAGAACTAGAAAACGGGATGATGAGGCAGAGGGCATGCATGAATGGACTTTTTTTGTATGATGGGATTTGGGCCGAGGCAACGAACGATACATGAAGCTGGATCAGGTGTTGAGATACCTATATAATACTCGTACTGCAAAGAGACTTGAGGCATTACGTTGATTCAAGATGATGACTTTTTAAAGAACATGGTAGTTTGCGTGAGTGTCATGACTCAGACCTGGGAGATGCCGGAATGTCTTAATTTTTAGTGCCCAGAGTTTCGATCTACGGAGCCGTGCGCCGGCGTGTGGCTCCGATGCCCCTCCAATCCGATGGCAACAATTGACAATCAGTTCCGATCCAGCCCAAAAAAATTCACCCTCCAGCATCACGAGAGCAGCGATTGATTGTGCAACATGGCACCAATTGAACTGGCAGGCCGTTCTGGAGGCGCCATGACGGTGAGTCTTTGATATTTCATCTTTTCTTCTATTCACAAACAAGATCAAAAAAGTAAACGCAAGACTGACTTGACGATTGCCAGAGCCTCTTGCGACGAGCGGGATCCATCTCCGCAACCGGAGCGCACCGCGCATTGCGAATCTCGTCGAGCAGAAGCAAATTCTCAACCGCAACGTCCCTGCCGCCGACGTACGAGAAGCTCTTCACCAGATACACCGACGTGCGGCGCGTCCTGGGCAAGCAGCGCCTGACGCTGGCCGAGAAGATCCTCTACAGCCACCTGGACAATGTCGAGGAGTCGCTGCTCACAAACACCGACGGCGGGCGCAGCATTCGCGGAAAGGCGAACCTGCTGCTCAAGCCCGACCGGGTCAACATGCAGGATGCGTCGGCGCAGATGGCGCTGCTGCAGTTCATGTCGTGCAACCTCGAGAGGCCCGCGATCCCGGCCAGCATCCACTGCGACCACTTGATCGTGGGCTCCAAGGGCGCTGAAGACGATCTTTCGGCGGGTATTAGTGCTAATAAGGAGATTTTCGACTTTCTTGAGTCGGCGGCGCGCAAGTACGGCATGGACTTTTGGCCGCCTGGTGCGGGTATTATTCATCAGACGGTGCTGGAGAACTATGCGCTGCCGGGACTCATGATGCTGGGCACGGACAGTCACAGCCCCAATGCCGGCGGTCTTTGCACGGTGACGATTGGTGTTGGTGGTGCTGATGCCGTTGAGGCGCTGGTTGGTGCGCCGTGGGAGCTCAAGGCCCCGAAGGTTCTGGGTGTTAAGCTCACTGGCAAGCTCAACGACTGGGTTGCGCCCAAGGACGTCATCCTGAAGCTGGCCGGCGAACTGACTGTTCGTGGTGGTACCGGCTCTATCATTGAGTACTTCGGCCCAGGTGTTGATACTCTGAGTGCTACTGGAATGGCCACTATCTGCAACATGGGTGCTGAAGTTGGCGCGACCACGTCCATCTTCCCCTACACCGAGGCTTCTGCACGATACCTCCAGTCCACCCGCAGGAGCCAGGCCGTTGAGAACATCAAGGCCCTGCAGAGCTTCCCCGGAAGCGGCACCTCTGAGGACGCCCGCTTCCAGTTCAAGGCAGATGAAGGTGCCGAGTACGACCAGCTCATCACCATCAACCTGTCTGAGCTCGAGCCTCACGTCAACGGCCCCTTCACTCCCGACCTGGCCACCCCCCTATCCAAGTTCAAGGACGTTGTCAAGGACCAGCAGTGGCCCGAGAAGCTGTCCGCCGGCCTCATCGGCAGCTGCACCAACAGCTCCTACGAGGACATGACCCGTGTCGAGAGTCTTCTCAAGGAGGCCGCCGGCGCAGGTCTCAAGCCCGCCGCCGACTTCTACATTACGCCCGGCAGTGAGCAGATCCGCGCAACCCTGGAGCGCGACGGCACTCTCGAGACCTTTGAAGCTGCTGGCGGTGTTGTGCTGTCCAACGCCTGCGGTCCTTGTATCGGCCAGTGGCAGCGACAGGACGGTGTCACCAAGGGCACCTCCAACGCCATCCTCACGTCCTACAACCGCAACTTCCGTGGCCGAAACGACGGCAACCCGGAGACCATGAACTTCCTCGCCTCGCCCGAGATTGTCACCGCCATGGCCTTTGCCGGCTCAACCACCTTCAACCCCATGACCGACAGCATCAAGACCCCCTCCGGCAAGGACTTCAAGTTCTCTCCCCCCCACGGCCTCGAAGGTCCCACAACCCCCTTCGAGTCCGGCGTCCCCTCTCTCGGCGTCCTCTCCCAGCAGCCCGACCCCAGCGTCCAGGTCGCCATCTCCCCGTCCTCGGACCGCCTCGCCTTCCTCGAGCCCTTCGCCCCCTTCCCCGAGTCCGACCTCTCCGGCCTCCGCGTCCTCGTCAAGGTCACCGGCAAGTGCACCACCGACACAATCTCCGCCGCGGGGCCCTGGCTCAAGTACAAGGGCCACCTCCCCAACATCAGCACAAACACCCTCAACACCGCCGTCAACGCCGAGACGGGCGAGGTCAACGCCGCCTACGACCTCGACGGCTCACGGCACACCATCCCCGAGCTCGGACAGGTCTGGAAGGACCGCGGCCAGGACTGGCTCGTCGTCGCCGAGCACAACTACGGCGAGGGTTCCGCCCGCGAGCACGCCGCCCTGCAGCCGCGCTACCTCGGCGCACGGGTCGTCCTGACAAAGTCCTTTGCCCGCATCCACGAGACGAACCTCAAGAAGCAGGGCGTCGTGCCGCTGACTTTCGCCGACGAGGCTGATTATGACAAGATTTCCGCTGGAGACGAGGTTAGCACCGTCGGATTGTATGAGATGCTGCGCAACAAGGGCAAGGGAGATGTTCAGCTCAAGGTGAAGAAGGCAAGTGGCGAGGAGATTCTGATCCCGACCAAGCATGCTGTGAGCAAGGACCAGGCAGGCTTCATTTTGGCGGGCAGTGCTTTGAACCTGCTGTCCAAGGGCGTATAAAAGAAGGAAAGAAGGAAACGAGTGTATCAAAGTTGGATTCATGTTGAATAAAATGCGGAAAGGGAGGGTATATAGCACGTAGCCTGCTAATTGATTTCAGTTACCAAAAAAAGCAGCGTCAAATTTGATTTTACAAACAACCTCTTCTATTTTTGCGAGCACCCCCAAAAGCTATGTACTAATATATGAATGCTGTCATTATTCTTCCTCTCGTTGAGCCCACGGCATTTCGCATATAAAGTGTTGAATCAATTCATCTCACGAAGACCGTGGTTTCATCTGCGCCCTTCTAAAAAAAGCAGAAGGGTAAAATCATAACAAACGAAGAGAAAAAAAAAAGAAATAGAAAAGAAAAGAAGTCTCCCATATGCACCCCATCCCATTATAACCTCGTACCTCCGAGACGCCAAACATGGACCCTTGCGACGGTGAAAATCTGCCTCTAAATCGAACCTGTCGTAAAGAATAAATAAATGCCCGAGCGGATATCTGGAGACAAGAGAAGAGAGAAAATAGAAACGATTAAGGAAGAAGAAGAAGAGGAAAAAAAGAGGAAAAGAAAATAAAAAGCTGAAAGAAGAAGAAGGAGAGAAACGGAACGCGACGTTTGTAAAGGCTCATCACGTCTGTCGGCTTCGCTGTAATGCCAACTTGGCGTCTTCCATGATGCGCTCAGCCTGGCTCCATGCTTCCCGATGTGCATCCCTCGCTGCGCGCTCCCGGAAAACCCTCTTTGCTTGATTTTCTCGATGCCACGCGCATGCCTTCACCCATGCCGGATTTTGCAGCACATCGTCTGGCAGCTCCTCTTCAGGAACATCTCCAAAATCAAGGATGCGATCATACGACCAGGGTTGAGGGTCTACCCTTGTTGATTTTTGCATTGCCGCGTTCCGTTCATCTTCTGCCCTCTCTTTTGCTCGCAACCACCGTCGCCTTTCAATCACTTTGCCGAACCATGCTTTGCGTCCTCGGCGAGCCTGTATCGCAACCGCCTTTTCCTTGTACCACTCCTCGGATCGTTTATATGGGTAATGAATCGCGGGATTGATTGCCAAGTATTGGCCTCGATCCTCAATCGAGGATGGCTGCACTGGAGTTTTTGGTCGAGGAAGAGCCTGTACAGAAACACCTGGTGGCGGACGCAACGTGGACTGGCGATAAATCATGGTATCAAAAGCCTCAGAATCAAAAACATGAGCTTTAGGCACCCTAGGCATCCTAGGCGTCCTGGGCGTTCTAGGCTCTTCTGCTGTTCTAGGCTCTTCTGCTGTTCTAGGCTCTTCTGCTGTTCTAGGCTCTTCTGCCGTTCTAGGCTCCACTGGCGTTATCACCTCTGCCATTATCGTCGCTGCTATATTCTGTGTCGCTACTGTGATAGTGTCGTGCTCCACCGGGGCGTCTATTTCGAGCGTAGAAGGGGGTGTAGTAACCACGCTTTCTCGCTCATCATTCAATCCATTCGCCTGAGGCTCGGGCTCCTGCAACTGTTGGGATGTAGGTGTTGGATTTTGTTCGTCAACGTCGTCTTGGATGAAAACGGTATGATTTTCAAGCTGCTCGTTGGCTTTGGCGAGGGCTACTTCTATCATAGGCATCAATTTAGTTGGTGCTTGAGCCCTTTTTGAATTCCGTAACTGAGTTGTAGCTTGGTCGTCACAAGCACTGGACCTGCGGCTTTGATTTTTGGAAGAACTGTTTGAAGGAGCTGTTTGATAGCCTTCTCCTGGTTGGCTTGATAATCGCGATTCGCGTTCCCTCTCTGATGCTGGGGGTGTAAAGCTTCCCTCTGGTCTTTGTTTTGTAGAGGGGTCTCTACCTTCGGGTTGAGCATCCGAGCTATCAGCCTTTCGTTTTTTAGGAGATATATGCAAAGGGAGATTTTCCTTGAAAGGTTGAGCAACATGAATAGTAGATCCCTCGCGCTTGTGTGTCCTGCCTGATTCCGACTTTCTTCGGCTTGGCGCTGGCACTGGGGCCACAGTAATCGTCGACGGGTCGTCCACCTTCGCATTTTCAACGTGGGTGGATGGCACAGTTGCAGGAGGAGGGTTTTTATGAGTGGCGCCAGGCATGTTGGAAGGTAAAGTGGATGGTTGGGCATGAGTAAAATTCAAATTCGATGCAAATTGGACACCAGCACCAGCATATCCACCAACAGGATCAAGGTTACGCCGAGGAATGGTACTTGGTGGCACATGTCTGCTCTGCGAGAAGTCCTGATTAGGCTGTGGGCGCGTATATGGCGAGCGCCTTTGATCAATGGACGTAAATTCAGGATTCAGAACAAAATAAGGCTCGCGAGGCCGAGGCGGCATGGTCTCCACCGTGATTGTCGAGGCGTTGACCTCTATGACCTCTGCTATTCCCCGTTTTTGCCGTTGCATCGGAGGCTCTCCGAATCCGAATGGCGGGTGTGGTGGCATATGATTTGGTTCTTGGTGGTGTTGTGAATGATGTGTGAAAGAAGTTGGCATTGCTTTCTCAGTAAATGAGAAAGTGGAGTCGCTATGCCGCGCAGAATACGCGGACCACTGAGAATTATTCAGCGGGGGACCAGCCGCGGTTCGTCCAGGAGGTCGACGAGTCTTCCGTGGCCTATGTACGGATCGAATCGCTTCGGAACCAGGAGCCCTGGGAGCGAAATGGGGGGCATAGTGATGAGAGCAGAGAGATTCTGCAAATATGGGCTCTTCGCAATCCCAAACGGAGCAACTCCCCCTCAGCCTAAGCGCCTCATCGCGGTTCATATCTGAGGGCCTCACCAGTCATATAGTAATCTAGATGATGTTTCGTCAAGTATCATTGCACGCCCGTCACCGGGGAGGGATCTCGCTCAACGATTGCGCCAAGATGACTACCCGATGCAGGATGACGAGACTTCGCAGCGTGACCATGCCAAGAGTCAAGTGCACAATCTGACAAACAACCCAGCGTGTTGCCCTTGTGTAAAACCATCCAGAGAAATAGTCCTTGACTCAAGGTAGGTGTACCAGGCATCAAGGAATATAGAATCTGCTTCTTAGTCAGCGAGGTCCTATCGTCCATTCGGTCTGCACAGTAGAATTGAAAGTTTGGTTCGCTCTTCAATGTCAGATCTTTTCAGTTTATTTTTTGTGACTTCAGGCTAGGAACAGCAACGGTTATGGCCTCGAGTGTCTTCTTGAGAGAGAAACTGCTCGCATGAGCAGCCACTGCTGTGCGTCGCGGCCTTTGGTCTCAGTCCGTGGGGCGAGATGAGAGAGAACAGAGACTCCGTGTGCGACGCGAGTGTTGATAATATGCAGCACTTGACGCCGTCCGCCAAGGAACAGGGGATCGAATCCCATCCTGACGGCCTGGCGGGAGCTGCTGCTTGACGCGTTACCGTGAACGGGAAGCGTCTGTTCAGACCAAGAAGACACAGGGGGCCACAACCAGGAGGTTCCATTCGGTCAGACCTTTTACCATTTCGGCATCATCCATTGCGGCGAGGAACCGGGCATATGTAAGGAGAAAACACAAATGGAAGGCTTTTGCCTCGACAACTTACTTTGAGCCCACCAACGGGAGGTCAGCGTCGTGCTCATGGCACAGATATCTGAGAAAGTTCTGGAAGCGGATGGCCTCGGAGAATTCCGACGATGCGAAGATCGGCTTGACACTCGCGAGGCTGGCACTGGAAGAGCGCAGGTGCTTGGGCAAAGGCAACAGGATGGCCAGATTCCAGCTTCTCGCTCCCCCGCGGCGCTGCGCGTTGAGGAGAGAAAAAGATTGGGAGCAAGGCTGAGGAAAGGCGTTGATGGTTGGCTCGCGGCGGCTCGTTGGTCGTAGGGGCCCAAGCGCCCTATAACGGCCAGCGCCCTCTGAACTGAACCAAGCTGGGTACGGCACAGTCCAGTACGAGTACACACGAGTACCTGTACCGGGTCCGCGGAGGACACTGCAGGAGTACATGTACATCATAGCGCGTGGATGGCTTACCTAAGATTTCATCTCATGGCATGGCTTGGGGGTTCGTCGCTTCGTTAAGGGGTCTAATTGCATTTATTTTGTCTTGTGGCTGAATCCGTGGTGCAGTCAGTTGGACCCTTGGTTTCTGATTTCTGATGCCTCTGCAGCTGTCGACAGGTTTGACTCTGGGTCAGATTTTAGAAAACTGCGTCAGGGGTCTGATGGAAGCGATCCATTTGATCTACAGCGTTCCAAGCGTCTTCTGTACCACTACTTGCACTACCTCTGTTTGTTGCAGGTGGTTCTACAGTTAGCGTGCAGCGGCACGCCATGCCCTGAGAGCGGCCCAATTTAGCGGCCAGTCGCTTAAACGACGCCGTGCAACGGAGGGGCATGGATACATTAGGTAGCCGTGTTTGACACGTGCCAGATGTCTTCAATCTAGCTGCTAGGTAGATGCGCAATCAACGACAGCTCTCTTTATGCTGCCACCTCTCTGCATACCCCTCGACGGCCTCGCTCCGAACAGCTCGACATGGACTTTCTAAAGTCGGCCGTGGCTTCGGCCATGTCCCAGGGGCCTCCGTTCCCATATACATTTGGCGACAAGGTCGACGTTGACGAATCAATCTGGACGCTGTACAATGGAACAAGGCGGGTAGGCTGGCCTGCTGGTTGCGGATGCTGCATCGCCTGAACTAATTGTCGCGAGTAATAGGAGGATGGTTCGAACTGCAGTATATTCTCGTTCGATAGCACGGCAAAGAAGAGCCTGCTGCCTCTTGCAAAGAACGCGCTGAGAAAGTTGCGCACGTTGCGGCACCCGGGAGTCATCAAGGTGCTGGACACTGTCGAGGTATGCGATGCGACCACCACGAATGCGCACTGAAGCTGACTGTCGAGCGACCAGACAGACACGTACATCTACATCGCTACCGAGCGCGTCACTCCTCTTCGATGGCACGTTCGACGGAAGAGCTTGAGCCCCGAAACGATCAAATGGGGTCTATATACTGTCGCTGTAGGAATTGCGTTGGAATCTCATCCGAAAACCCTAAATGCTGATTGTGCTGCAGCAAACACTCAAATTTATCAATGACGATGCAACCTCAAAACACGGCAGCCTGAGAGTCGGCTCAATATACACCACAGAAAGCGGAGAGTGGAAACTGGGAGGTTTCGAGGTTCTAAGTAACGTCAAGGAGAGCGAGTCTACTCTTGATGTAAGTGGCTTATTGCGCCAAGTCAGGATATGAAAAAGAGCTAACTTTGTTCCCAGAGCTTTGGAAGCTTAGTTCCCGACTCTGGTCGGTATGCGCCGCCAGAGGTGGCTCAAGGAGGATGGGCCGCGACAAAGGCACATCCTACCTACGCCGTAGATTCGTTCAATTTTGGAACTCTCATCTTTGAAGTCTTCAATGGCGACTTTCACGGCCCAGATCAAGCTGGCCAAACCAAAAACATACCCCCGTCCATGCAGACAAGCTATAAACGCCTCTGCAACGCCAACCCCAAAGCACGAATTAGTGCCGGCAATTTTCTAGACCTTGGACGCCGATCGGGCGCATTTTTTGATACTCCATTGATTCACTTAACAGACGGGATAGAGAATCTAGGGGTGAAGAACCCTGATGAGCGTGAGGAGTTTCTCAAGTAAGATATATCCCTTGTATCATATGCTTGGTTCTTGTCTAACTCACGACGCCAGTGATTTGGAAAAAGTAACGGATGATTTTCCCGAGGAATTTTTCAAAGCCAAAGTCCTCCCAGAGCTCGTCAAGTCGGTTGAATTTGGCGGTGGCGGCCCCAAAGCTCTCACTGTCGTGTTGAAAATAGCTGCCAAGTTGCCCTCGGACGATTTTGAGCTAAAGATTACGCCCTTCATTATTCGGGCCTTTGCGAATCCTGATCGGGGCATTCGGGTGTGCCTGCTGGACAGCCTTCCCCTAATCATCGATCAGTTATCACAGAGAGTCGTCAATGACAAGGTCTTCCCCCAACTAGTAAGCTGCCTTCCTTTCTTGCTGCGAGAATTGATGTGCTAATAATAGCATTAGGTTACTGGATTCACAGATGCGGCACCGGTTGTTCGAGAGCAGACATTGAAATCTGTGCTGGTTATTATTGGCAAGCTCTCAGACCGCACTATTAACGGCGACCTTTTGAAGCAGCTGGCAAAGACGGCAAATGATGAACAGCCTGGCATTCGCACAAACACCACCATCTGTCTCGGCAAAATTGCAAAGAATCTTGGCACATCTTCAAGATCCAAAGTGTTGATAGCTGCTTTTACACGTTCCTTGCGCGACCCCTTTGTGCATGCGAGAAATGCGGCACTCATGGCACTTGCTGCAACAGCGGAATATTTTAACGAGGATGATAGCGCCAACCGCGTTTTACCAGTTATATGCCCGGCTTTGATTGACAAGGAAAAGGTAATCCGGGACCAAGCCTCGAAAACAATGGACATTTATCTGCAAAAAGTTCGCAAAGCAGCTGCTTCCATGCCTGAAACGGCTCTGCCTCCACCCCAGTCGGCCGATGCCTCTGCTACTCAGGGGAGCACGGTACAACCAGGCGCGTCTTCCGGAAGCAGCTGGGCAGGTTGGGCCATTTCATCATTTACAAACAAGCTTACTGCTGTGGCTGGGGACATGCAAACTGCCAATATCCCAAGTCCAGCTCCTTCTTCTCCATTACCTGAAACTGAGGTGAAGAAGCCGGTTACAGCATCTGCATCATCTCTTCACCGCCAAGCCGTGACATCTCCTCCTCCCGCGTCAGGCCCATCGACACCTAGTGTCGCCAGTGCGATAGCTGGACAGTTCCTACCCGACGACGATGATGACGCAGGTGACGCTTGGGGCGATATGGGAGATGATGATGCTTTTGAGACGCCTGCTGTAGCTGCCAATGCATCAACAACTGTGTCCGCGACACCCTTTGGCGAAGATGAGCCCGATTTTGCAGGATGGCTAGCGGCGCAAGCGAAGAAGGGACCGAGCAAACCATTGCCAAAGGGACTGTCAAAGACTACGACGGCCAAGAAACCTATAACAAAGACAGTGGCGAAGCCCGTGGCAAAACCGGTTGCGAAGCCCGCAGCCGCTAAGAAGATTGATCTGGCACCGAAAGAAGCAGACGATGACGATGATGGATGGGGGGATGGTTGGTAGTTTGGCAAAGTTGGGGGATTGACAGATTTTCCATTGTGATGTATAGCCAGGCAATTGTTGTACTTTCTATTTGGGATGTGTGTGAGATTGCAATTGTTGTATGTGACAAACGAAGCCGGCGTTGGGATTAGAATTGGATTAAACGATTATTTTTTATCAAATACATATTATCGAAGTTCTTTTCTCTTATACTTACAATATGTCCTCCAATATCTCGGTGGATATTCCGTACTGCTAGCCGACCGGACCTTTAGTGGAAAGTGCTAGTGGTGGTTCGGCCTATCTAAGCTTATCGATTGTCCGATCCAGAAAAAAAATAAAACAAAAATTTCCCACCACTTTGTCTTTCCCCACCACGCATCGAATCAACCGACCGACGATTCGCAGCTATACAACACGGCAAATCGTGAGCGGACGCCGGGAAATAGGGGAAAGGGAAGACACAGCACAAGATGGCGCAGGGCTCGATCAAAAAATCCAACAAGGCCGCCGCGCCAAAGGCCGTCCACTCGAAGCGCCAGGCCTCCAAGGTCACCAAACCCAAGAAGAAGGTCAATGCCGACAAGATGCTCAAGAAGTTCACTTCAGGCATGGTAGCCAAGACAGAGGCGCTACTGGGCGAGAGAGCGGGCCATCTCGAGCTGATTGGACCCGGAAAGAAGGGGAGCAAGAAGTTGTCGCAGAAGGGAGGATCAAAGAAGTTTGGCTAAGAAAGAGCATGGGAATGGGGGGAATGGGTGCTGGGTGGTATTGGAGCAGAGGGATTGGGACAAGGCGACATATTCGGACTGCGAGCGATATTGATTTTTAACAACTATTCTTTTTCTTTTTTTTCTACGATGACAAACATTTCTCGATATCAAACTCTCTTCCCTCGGCGACATCATTCAGAATCGTTGCCACCACTTTGAAATCCCGCTCGACATCGACCTTCCAGTTTGACACCGCTATCCTCACGGCCTTTTCGCCTTTCCAGCTGGTTCCGCTTACGTACAGCTGCCTCGTCGCGTTAATCTTCGCCACCAATTCATCGTTTAGCTTCTTATCCTTCGCCCTGAACAGAATAATTATGAAAATTTCTTCAATATCGCCGCTCTCATCAGGCAGCAAATCATAATACGGCGATTCTCGCAGGAAGACGGCCAGCTTGCGGGATACCTGGGCCATGTTGTGGAACAGGTTAGCGAAGCCGGGACGTCCTTCGCTGAGGAGCACGGCGTAGGCGGGCAGCGCACGGAAACGTCTCGAATTCTCGAGGCCTATGTTGAGAGGAGAGGAGATGGAGGCAGCTGGGCCTGAGGAGAGATATGCGGCGTTTGGGTTGACGAATACGGATTCTAGGATGGATGAGGTACGGGTGAAGAACATGCCGCAGTCGTACGGCTGAAGATGTTAGCGGATTGGGACTGGAGAAGCAAAGAAATTTCACATACAACATTGAGCATTTTGTGGCCGTCGATTGTGATGCTGTCGGCCAGGTCGATACCCTTGACGCGATTGCGAAGTAGCCGGTATTCATCTCGATCATCCAGAGCACTGCAGAAGATTCCGAATGCTATACGGCAAGAATTAATGAAACGCCTTCAAAATCTGGGTTTCGGCATATTTGGTTCAAACATACCTCCATCCGCATGGATCCAAGCGTCATGACGATCGGCTAGTTGCCTCAGCCTCTTCCACTCGTCAACATCATCAAGAGCATAACCTCCGGTGTTTACCTCTCCCATGCTAACGGCAATGATGCTTGCTGTTCCGGGACGAGCCAATTCTCTCTCTACTGCGTCGAGATCCAGCTTCCACGGCTGGGCCGAGTTTCTAGGCAGCTCCTTTACGGATGCTCTCCCTAGCCCAACCACACTTGCTGCCTTGGAGAGCGAGCTGTGGCCTCCGCTGGTGAGAATCTGAATTTCAGAGACTCCTGCTTTGACACAAGCGCCCAACAGGCCGAGCTCGCCCACAGACGCGCCCTTCTTCTGAAGAACAGCTTCACGTCCGCACGCCAATCCTAGGACATTGCTGCCAGTGGCTCCCGTGGTGAATGTGCGGCCCTTCCACTCCGATTCTAGGCGCAGAAGGCCTATCAACATCTGAAGAGCGGCGTTTTCGACGAATGTGGACACGGACTGCTCTGGGAGATGGACCTGCACGTTCTGGTCCATATGGGAGACGACATTGTCTGCCCATTCGGCTAGCGGAAGGACACCGCCAGTGACGAAGCCGAAATAGCGGCTCGATTGTGACTGGCCGCATAGCGCAGGGACAATATGTTCTGTAATATGCCGTGCGACATCGGTAGCAGGCTGGCCGGAAAGGAAACCTGGGTCGGAAGGATGGGGGAGGATGGCTGAGGCAGCGTGAATGAGTTCGAGAGGCGGGAGTGTCTGGCTCTGGGGGAGAGATGACGGGGGGAGGTCTCGCTGCTGGAGACGGACGGCCTGAGCATCAATGTCGAAGAGGTCAGACATGGTGACGATTTGGGGGCGTGTAAGTGAGGAAATGTATGAGAGTTGAAATGAGCAAGATGCCAATTGCCCCGCCGATATAGGCAAGTTGGGCGTATAACTACTATAGCAATTGTAATAGAGAAGGCAAGCTAGAAGACGGAAAGAAGTAATAGAGAAGCATCAATGGCATTTATATCAAACATCTAGCCTAACGATTGGTAAAAACAATGGTCATGATTCTCCACATGTGTGCTTTAGGCCATAAGTTGGGGATCGCAAAGTCTTTCTCTCGCGTTTTTGCTCGCAAAGTTGCATCCAGCACGATGGCCCAAAGCGGTATAAGGCGAGAACGTCAGCGTGCGCCTTCTAGCACCAAAAAGCCCCAATCCAATGGCATTATCCCATTGATCCATTAGTCACAGGCTTGTTCGTAGCAAATGGTGGCTGCTTTTGTTACTGTTTTTGTTAGTACCTGTGTCGTTTCTGTGTCTTACACGTGATTGCTGCCGGCCGTCAAGATTTCGGCACCGGCTCGGGAATCACGCAGCGGCGGCCAAGATGCCGCATCTGCCGCTTCACCGTCAAGTCCGTTGAGGAGTTCTCGGCCCGGTATATGAGCAGCGGCAGCACCACATTTAGAATTCACAGGGCGATAAGGAAAAAAGGGAGTAAAATCGGGATAAGCCCCAGGTTTCGCATTCAGACAGACACCAAAGGCTGTGTATCCAAACTGTCTACCATGTCACAAGACAAAAAAACGCCTGAGGAAAAAAAGCAATTCCTCCACCTTGACACAATGAAATCATAAGAAATCGACAACATATTTCCTTGCTTTGTTTTTGTTTTTTTTACAGCTTCGCAGCCTCCTGGACGCTGCCAATCTTGTATTTGCCGCCGTACTTTTCCAGCACGCTCTCGTTGTGGTACTTCCAGAACGCCTTGGTCGCGTTCTTGCCCGCGAAACGCTTGAGGATCTTTGCGCCGCCGGGGTGCTCGTCGAGGAACTCTAGAAGGGAGGAGGGTTTCGCGTTAGCTTTCTGACTTTCATTTCTGGTTTCTGCTTCTGGCTTCAAGCGTCTGCTTCGATCGATCGAAGGGGGAGGGAGAAGGGAAAAGCGCACTGGTGACGTCGTAGACGTTGTTCTCGACAATGAGCCAGTAGCCCTTCTCGTCGTTGTTGTGCGAGCCGACCTCGGCGGTGGTGAAGGACTTGTCGGCCATTTTTCTTGTATAGCTTGCTGGTATATTTCTTTGGATGCGCAGAAGAAGACGCTTTTGCAAATGTAAGTTCTTATGACTCGAAAATTACGTAGAAATGGAAGAGATGGAGCAGGTAAGAAAGTGGAATGACGGAAGAAGGAATCAGCAATTCGAGCTCGTAGAAAAAGGACAATCACGGCAAAAAGTTACCTCGGCACGGCCTGTTGAGAGGCCAAAGAGGGTCCGCTATGCCAGCTTGGTTCAGTGCCCAGTCCGGGGGATTACAGCGGGGGATTACAGGGGGATTATGGGGGGTTATTGATGGTCTACGGGTGGTCTGACGAATCAGGAGACGCGGATTGCAAAGGTCTCGTGAGCCGCCTCGGTGGTGGTGACGCTTTATGTCTACAGACGAGGACTAAGATGGTCAAAACTCAAGAATAATCGTATTAGTGATACATTGCATTGATTCGGGTCTATTACATCAACATCTACATGTACATTCTAGTATACATGGCACTAGAGCTCAATCACCACCGGCCGTCTCTTCCGCAACGCTTCTCTGAATCGGTCCGCAAACGCAGATGTCGCTCTACAGTCGCTATTCATCCTCTTCTTCATCGCTTCCGGCAGCCACTCCTCAATCTTGGCAATCCTATGCTCGTTCTGTTCCGATAGGCCAAGTATTAGCTCAGCTGTTCACTGTAACTTTATAAGAATACCAATAAACACGTGGAATAACTTACCGATGGATGCGTGCTAAGCATCTCGGGAACCTCGTGTCCGCCCAGCTGCTGAATCGTCTCCATCCTCTGCCAAAACCCAACAGCCTGGCGCGGATCGTAGCAAGCCTCGGCCATCATCATCAGCCCAATGTAGTCTGCCTCGCTCTCCTGCTTGCGGCCCATGGGGAGGTAAAACAGCAGGTCCTGCAGATAGTAACCTCCAATGACGTTCCACAGGCCAAACAGCGCCAGGCCCGGCAGAGCCCCGGCGAGGAAGAAGAGACTGCCGGCCGTGAGATTGCCGACCCAGGCAGCGGAGAGGCGCTCTGCAGCGTGGGAAGCCGTGTTGTGTGCGATTTCGTGGCCCAGCACCGCGGCGAGAGCATCCTCGCTGCGGCACACGTTGAGGATGCCGCTGTGGACAAAGACTTTGCCGCCGGGGATCACAAAGGCATTCGCAGTCCCTGGAGAGTGTAAGTATTAGTATCGTGAAGCGCCAGGATATGGGTATGGTGTGTAAGAGGAAGAAATTCTTACGGCTGTCTGCTATCACCCGAACCTCCCACTTCAAGTCATCCATGCCACTGACGGGAATCAGCCGCTTCATGACTCTCTGCACTATCATCGTCCGCGGATCCCAGTCGGACAGGAAATGCCCGCCCTGCTCTTCCACCTGCCGCACAATCGCATCGGCCGCCCTCGAATACGCCTGCGCCACCAGCGCATCCGACAGGAAGTTGAAGCGCCTGCGTCCCGTTACGGGCACCGTCTGCGAGTTGTACAGGTAAAACGTCACCGCGGCTACGACCGAGACGACCACCAGGGCGCGCGAGTTGCGGCCGGTGCCCGCGCTGGTGAATTTGCCCGCCAGAGCATTGGGCACGAGCGGCTTTGCGTTGCGCAGGCGCTCGTGGGCATCGTCGTGAATCGATCGGCTGGAGATGCTGCCAAAGCTCGTCCTCGTCTTCAGCCCGGAGCCAGACCAACAGACAGCATCTCGTCGAGCAATTGGCCGTAGCAGCACTGCGACTCTGCGAGGGGCCGGAGCCGATAAGCGCACGAGGCCGCTTCCCCGGAGTAAATGGCGGGGGATCATCTCGCGAGGGGAAAGGATTGCGGACCGAGGTTTTCTGTCTTTTTCGTTTTGTCAATTCCCCGGCGTGCGATCGCTGCTTTCCCCCCAGCCGGTGCCTCTTTGCGGAAAAGCGGCGTCGCCGGGGGTTTGTTGGTTAGTCGTACAAAGACGAGATGAAGAAGTAGAAGTTTGATGGTGGGATGTTTTCCGTAGAGCGGCTGCAACTACGTCAGTTCCGATAACAGGCACCTGTTGATGGCGTGTTGGTGCAGCCCAGCGTACAACCACACGGCCCACAGATCAGCCATCCTCTCTGTAATAATTCTCCGATGTTTTCGCCATATTTCTGTTGATTATCAGAATTTACATGTTTGATTTTATTTATGGTCAAGGGATTTATAAAAAAAGAAGAGGGAATCGAGAAATGACCGCCATACAGATCATGTACAGAAACAGACAATCCGCACATGCCCACCACACTAAACTCATCTGGAATGGTGGTCGTATTCTCCTCTTATAGACACATGCCACATGGTTACATGGGGTTTGAAGTCCCTATTTTCCCCTTTTCTCTCTTTCTTCTTTCTTTCTTTTTGGGTAATCCGCTTGCTTGCGTTTCATCCTCTTGTTCATCTTGCTACCGCTCACAAATCACCAGCCAAGCGGAGACTCGACAAGGGCTTATGTAGGATTGGGCCGTGTCCGGGAATTACCTTTTAGGTACTAAGGCATGTAAGAGATGATGCAATCACAAAGCAAAAACCTTTAGATGGTATTCTATCAACGGGGTAGTAAGGCATCAACATCAATACCTTAGGAATTACATGTAATCCGTAGCTCCAAGCCCCTTTTATCTTTCAACTCACCATCAACTCTAATCCTTTTATACACACTGGAGCCCACAAGCCTTGCCAATTCCAACTAAATTAAGCCCTCACTCCCCGCTTCCAAACTACCGGCGACTTTACAACCAACAAATCTTCACCATGAGTGCCTCACAGCAGCACGACGAGGAGTCCAAAACCCTCGCCTCAATCGTCCCAACTTTCACCCCTTCCGAATCTTCCGAATCCGCTGCCGTCAAATCAATCATCAGCTCCCTCTCTCTCATCGAACACGTCGAAGGAGGCTATTTCGCAGTCACAGACGTCAGCAACACCAAGATCCCTTCCCCGTACCCGGCCACGCCCCTCTCACAGCGCACCATCGACCTCGTCAATGGCCTCCCCGATGATTTCGACTACGCACTCCGTCGTCTTTCGACGACAATCTTTTACTATCTGACGCCCAACCGGCCTCAAGGCTCGTTCCACCGGAACCGAAGCCGCATCATTCACAGTCTCCACCGAGGCCGTGGCCGCTACGTTCTTATCCATCCGGATGGCCGTATCGAATCCTTTGTTGTTGGTCCCAACATTGAGCGCGGCGAGAAGCTACAGTGGGTGGTGGAGGGTGGCGTGTTCAAAGCAAGCTTCCTCCTCCCTGACACTGATGGTCAGTCTGGCAGTGATGGGCTGCTCATTTCGGAGACTGTTGTGCCTGGTTTCGAGTACGCTGATCACGAGTTCCTGTCTCACGAACGGTTGGTGGAAGTTCTTCCAGAAGCCAAGGCCAAGGCGGTGGAGTGGCTTGTCAAGCACTGAGATCATCTCTGACAATATGGGAAACTCTGGTCTTGTGTCTAGGTGACATGTAGAATCAATTGACTTTCCAATTTTTAAATAATGGAAATTTCAAGACTTAAAACCGCCCAAACCTTGCTCTAACGAGGTTGCTTTTCCATCTAGCATAAATTTTAGTTTCAACATGATTTTCCCTCGTGACATAGCTGGTGTACGATTATCGGTAACAAAGGCAAATCTTGAAGCATATATCCCTGCCAAACTCATCTTGTAGTTTGGTTCTAGTCCCAACGCCGAGCTATCTTGCTAATAATGCCCTATAACATGTATTTTGGAAGAACTGAAAACAAAAGAAAGGAAAATAGGAAAAGGAGAAGGAGGAAGAGGATTGAGGATAAGCTAAAAGAGAAGAAAAATGAGAAGAACAAGATTAGAAAAGGGGAAGAAAAGAAGGAGAAGAAATGGCAATGTTAGCCAAGGAGTATTTTTCTTGCATCATCACTGTTCTCCTGGGAATGGCTTTCTCCCCCAGACCACAAAAATGGGCAAGTATGCGTGAATCGATGGATCCGACACATCTCGCCGGACCTCGACTAGAGATACCTGCAATCACCTCGTTGTTAGCTACCTCTGCTTCTCCCCCTTCATACAAAATCGGCTGAATTCTCGCAGAAACAAATTTCTCACCTCAATCTCCTCAGGCGTTCGCCCATAGACGCGGTTAAAAGGGGCCAGCGAAAACGCACTCAGTCCCATCTGCATATTCATCTCCATCAACCTCCCAATCTCCTTGAGATCCTGGTCCTTGGCCCAGCCATTCAGAGGAACCTTGAATTTTCGCTCATGGACATCGACAAAGCCAACGCGTTCATATATGCTTTTAAGCTTGCAACCTTCTGAGTGTGGACGCTTAGCCTCTTCTCCAGCGTTAAGGAATTCCTGGAACCATGTTGCCAAGGCGCTGTCCGGCTTGAGTGTGTTATCGTCGCAGTGAGGTACAGAATCGCACTCTTGGGATTCGAACCAGCCTCCTGGGGCGAGTGTTTCAAAGGCCTGTTGCGCGATCTGAGCCTCGTAGGATTCCCAACAGCCGCCTGTTGTTTTGGTATGAATGTAGTCAAAGGTTTCGCTGTAATTCCAAGGTTCGGAGCTATCAATGTCACACCAAGCACCGGTAGTTAGTATTTGACGAGCAGTATTGCTGTTTAATGACAAGCCGCTAGGGTTGAAATAAAAGCATGATAGAAGGGGAAGACAGAAGAGATACTCACGAATCTTCCACATAAAATTCCACATTCGTCGGAACGACCTCGGGTTGGATTGGTGATAGATCTGTAGCCGTAACTATAGCATTTGGGAAGCAATCGCCCATTGCTATGGCCCAGTCCCCCGTACCAGTAGCAATGTCGAGGATTCGCCTGGGAGGATGATCATCCAGCGGAGCAAAGTAGAGCTTGTCACCCATCGCCCTGGTGAAGGCACAATCCTGTAAAGCTAGTCGCTCTTGTTCTACTTCGTCATTTGGAAAAGCGTATGCTATAAGCAGGTTAGGTATAACGGTTTAACGGTCAAGTGGCGTCATCAGTGTCCGAAGTGAGTTTCATCTTACACCCTTCTTTATACGCATGATAGGTCCGGCCAAACTGCCGTGGGAAGTCCATGACGCTATCGGTTAATGATGATGAATCGAATCTATAAATTGTGGTCAGCTTGGTGATACCTGGGCGTTGCTTCAGCTAGAGGCTACGATGAGGATTCGGGAAACGGATCGGGCGCGTCAACGTACGTGTACGAGCTTTCGGCCTGAGGCTAACAAGATGAAGTGTTAATTATTATTATCTCAGATGGAAAGAAAAATAGTCAATGAATGAGAAATCAGAGGGATAACGTGCATCTGGCTCAATGAAGCTATCATCTGATGAGCTAGGGGCAGAAACGCCAAAAGTGAACTGGTATCCTTGCAGCCCTGAGATAGCTTGACCTTCGTCAGTTTCGGGCAATGGCTGTGACTCGTCTTCCATTGTGAATCAAGTATTTAGGTAAGCCTGAGAGTAAAAAAAGTTGGAAATAAAAGGAGGAAGAATATCGGTGAGGAGTATGGAGTCAAATGGCTAGAGCTTCAAACTCATGGATGGGAAGCCGGAGATATAAATCGTATAGGTAGAAATCGGCCCGTGGAAATCCTTTAGACAAACGAAAACGCCGTAAATACTGTATATGGCACTGAGACACTAATACCAGAGAAGAGATGCAGCAAAGGCGGAGAGCTGAAGGTATCGAGCAGCGGCGGAGCTAGTTCAAAGCATAAATCCGAGAAGAACAGCAACCGACGCAGGATAGTCCACACCAGCAACTCGGACCCAAGCAAGTGGTAACGAATGGAAGATCTCAAGCCAGCCAGATCCGAGATGGTGCGCCGCAACGGAGCTCGAATGAGAAGACAAGCTTTGCTCTTGTGCTAGTATAGTATAAACAGGTGTCTTGAAAAAACCGACAGGGGGGTCGGAGCCTGGTCGATTTGCCTTTTCTTCTTTTCCTCTTTGGGGGCCGCTGTCCTCTTCCTGGGGCGTTTTTCTGTGAATCTTGGCTTGACTAGATCGCACTGGATTTGCCTCTAGCTGAGATGGCCAGCTAGTAGTATGCAGTTAGGACTGGAACGCAAGCGCCAGAAAGCTTCGGGTATCGTTGCTTTCAAGGGCGAAAACAAGAACAATAAAGAAAAAAAAGCCGACGCTTGGTTGTAAAGTCGGGAAAGCCAAGTTTTAGCCACAGAGAGAGGGAGAGAGGTGACGAGGGTAGACTCGACAGCACGGGCACGGGTTTCATGTGATCTGGTCAGACCATTTGCCTTTCCAAGTCCCGGGGAGCTGGTTCTGGTTCTGCCAGGTAGAAGGACTCGAAACATGGGAGTGGTGGGACCAACGCTCAAGCCAGCTTCATCATGCAGAGAGGGATGTTGGCCGAACAGCTCGGATCCTTTCACTCGGACTGGGTTGTGAACAGAGCACAGGTTTACGGCAACACCCACAGAGCAGGTATTTGGACACACACACCACCTTTGTATATGACCCAACCAACTACCGCTCGCCTCCTCGCTTCTCGCCAAAAGACACCTTGCATTCCCACCCCATCTTATGTATGTAGGCGGGCGGATAAGGCCGAAAGAGCTTTTGGCAGCGTCGGATCAAGTCCCAGATGTCTGGGACCAGTGGGGGCTAGGGTTAGTTAGTTGTCTCTTTTATCCCGCCTACCCATGCCATGCGCCGGCATAAGAGAAAGCCTCGTCCTAGCAAGTGTGTTGTCTCTTGGTCGCCTTTTACTAGTCTGGCACCAAAGCCGAAGAGAAAACAAGCCCAAGCCGTGTGTCCCGTCCCCTCCCTCCTCCCCCGAAGCCTGCATAACCCTTGCCGAACAAGCCCAGGGATTCACAGCCAGGATTTTTTGCTGGGAGGGCGGCGCGTGTGCGTTTCCGGGTTGGGCAGATCGTAGATGGCGGGTTGCAAGACGCCACCTTTCTTGGGCGAGTACAGTATGTTCTAATGACAAACGAGCTTGTGGCCTTGGCCCAATGAGCACCGACAGGGGCGTTTTTGTCGTGGCCACACATGCATGCCCGCCCGTGTGTCGGTGCCGCCGTCGGCCACTTGAGGGGGAGAAAACAAAGGGAGATTTTGGGATGAGATGATGAGAAAACAAGACTATCGGCGGTGGATGCGGGCGAAAGGCGGTCGGAGTGATGCCGTTGAATGTCTCTCTTGGTAGATGTCTCTGTAATTATCAAATTTCATGCATACGAGTACATTGCACCGGATATTATTCTGGGTATGTGATAGCACAAGTGGTCCCCGCGACGATCATTTTATATATGCGACGGCGGGTAGAAATCCCAGTTATTCTGCTCTGTCCTCTGAGTCTTTACCATCTTCCTCAAATGCCCCATTACCGGTGCCTTGGGAGAAAACTCCTCCCTACATGTGTTGGGTGTCACAGACCCGGTTACTCGTACCATTGCATGATGGCGTCTCCAGTGAGAGCAGGGATGCGCCTTGCTCCATTTCTCGGCACATGAAAGGGCCCCCCATCTACCTTCGGGCTGTAGTGGATTTGAATGCCTTTAACCCTGATGGAGGTCAGCTTCCAATTACGGCCAGCTATTAGTAGAAACTCCCGTTTCGTCTTACATGATGTGAGCGAAAGCGACCCCCAGCTTACCCATACTCTGTATATAATAATAGAGACAAGTAAGATAGATGTAGGGCATTGATGAATCCAGCCAACACACTTATGGATTCTCTTGCAAATCATCTCGGCCATATTAAGACCCCTGTCTGCCGCCCCAATCTGACATGTAACTTTTTGGCGTGATACAAAAAAACGGTCTGTTCCATCACTGCTGTACCTCCAATGGTAGCACTTTGCTACAATCTCGCATCCAACAACGTTCCAGGTTCTACATACACGCATAAACGAACTAGGACCAGCTGCATCAACTCCCTGGTCTCGAAGAGCAGGTGGCTGCAACTCGGTGAGCTAGCTCAGACGCCATCCAGACCAAGCCAGAGAGGCCTGAGCTTTTACCCCCTCCTAGCATATCCATCCTGCGTCTTGCGTCCTGCATGCCTGACCTACCGCGGAAAAGAAAATCATGCTACCTTGCATGGATGGAAGAGGACGACATCATATCACCTTAGTAGACCATGTTGGGAAAGTGCTCACACAAGCTCTATTCGAAGTGTTTCCAGCGATTGATGTTACCTCATGTAGTATCGAGAGCAGTATAGTTATGACTATGCTCCGTACACACAACTGCCTTCAACCATACCCAGATGATGGAAACCAAGTGTCACAACTCTCATGATAGCACTTTTCAGCTAGTTAGGAGCCCTCCACCCCAGCCTCCTCTCTCTCACCGGTCACACAGGATCAGAGCAAGGGCCTCCCCCCCCCGACCCAAGACCGCCCAATAGCTAAATTCCATTCAACATGTGATATATGACCAGACGGCACAGCGTGCATGGTGTGGTGTAAACTACGTGGTACAGCTGCCCGTAGGTAGCAAATAAGAACTTGGACATTGCCCGAGATGCTTACACTACTATATATCGTGTCCACACAACATGTGGATTAAGGCGTATCGGCGTATCTAACGATAATGTCGAAAAGTTCCTCGCACAAGCTCCCATATACTAACTTCTCTCCCCTGCCCATCAACGCATGATATTACTACTTACAAATAACACGAGACAACCCCCACACCTCTCCCTCGTTTACTAGGCCAATGGCTGGCTACTCCGCATCAAAATCACCGACTTTCGAACTAGGCATATGCCAAGCCGGGGAGACTCGTGCCAACTAATCAATATTTCCCCGCGAAGACATGCTCAAAATAGACTCGAAATTCATGCGTATATGTTTTACTTCTCATGTATCTACTCGTAGTACGAAGAAAAAGAAAATCGGTTTACTTCTTATGTACTTACTTGAAGCACCAAGAAAAAGACAAATCCTGTGCACTCCAAACTCAGATCCGGAAAACAAATAAATGTATCTACTCATGGCATCAAGAAAAAAATAATCCTGCGCTACAACCTTAGATCTGGAAAATAGATAATCGTATTAAACTACCAAAAAGAAAGCAAAGTCAACAAGCAGCAGCCATTTGCACTGCACAAACGGAACAAGACCACATATGCAAACGAGCCGCCCAGCTTTCTTTCTTTTCTTAATAGTATATAATATAGCATTATCATCATCCATCATACCGACTTAAGCTATCCAAACCCTTCCTCCACCAGAGAGCGACCCTTCTATTCTTCTATATGTGCTTCCGCACTTTGACACAAATTTTTTTTTTTTTTTTTTTGCTACTTCTCTTCTTTGCTGCGTCCATCTGAAGGGGGGGTATAATCTAACTGGTCGTTTCAATGACCACACAAAAGGGAAAAGAAATATATATATACCTATATATCTGTAGGGGAAAGAAACCCTGAAGAGAAGGGAAAAGGGAAAATTCGGGAGCACGTGGGGCTTCGTGAAAAACGGGGGGAAAAGCAAATAAAGGAGCGCAAAAAACAACAACAATCCGTTCAAGATTCGTAATTCTCCTCACTCATTTCTCATTCTTTCATCTTTCTTTCGTTTTAATAGTCGCTGTTTTGGCCGGGGCTCATGATGCCGCTGACAGGCGTGTTCTCGCCATTCGAGTTAAACGTCTGATCAATCCTAAAGATCCAATCCTGCTTGTCGCGCTCACTACGAGCCGCAAACAGCCATGTGTTGTCCGTCCCATAAATCGCAAACACGGCTGCTTGCATCCGCTCGCTGAGTCTCTGCAGCCCTGGTCCTCCAGCAGACGCACCCCCGCCACTGGCAGCAGTCCAAATGGTCGAGATAACCCGTCCCGAAGCCGTCCGCCGGTGGCCGGGCGTAAACTCTGGCGAGTTGGAGGTTCGCGGCGGCGAGTCGTAGTCGTCGGGTCCGTGCAGTAGTCCGAGGACACCGGGCTGGCTGTCTATGCGTGAATTACGCAGACTTACAAGGCCCACTTCATCACCATCTGAAGCAGAGTACACGTGAAGATATGGCCTTCTCAGCTCGACAAATCTCTTGACCCATCGTGTAGACTCGTTGTTTGGAACCAACAAGTATCCACCCTTTAGCACCTTGGGATTCTTGGGCACGCGCACAATGGTCGTGATGAGGCTGGGAGGCGCCGGCTCCGCTGTGATTCCATTTTCTGGGGGCTGCGTGTTCTCAGGGCTCAAGAGCTTCACAAAGGGGTCCGGATATTTCTTCCATAGCTTTAAGCATAGCTCCAACAAGTCAGTTTCCCGCGTGTTGTATTCAGACGGCGGGGGAGTAAGGAGCTCAGGGTTGTCTTCCTGTGGCAGCTGTTGGTCATCATCTTTCGGAGCGTCTTCGTCAGGAGTAGGCTCATCTGACGCCAGTTCCTCTTCATGGATTGATGGAGCCGGAGATGTTACAGGCGTGTCATTGAGCAAATCATCGTCATTCGGAATGATGGCTTGCATATCTGGGGATGCTTCACGTTCAGTCCCATGCTCTTCTCCCGCTGTCCCAGCGACCATGGGATCGATGCCATACTGAGCAAGCATGCTGCTTATGGCACCAAGTTCAGCGTTGCGCCGTCTCTTCTTCTTTGCGTGGAGGAAATCGCTGACCAGAGACACGCCTCGGGGGGTCCAGCTATGGAGATTTTCCTCGCCCTTGACGTAGTCGTGCTGGCTGCTCATTCTCCACAGGTCACCCACTCTCTTGATCGGGGCAGGCTTCATGGTCAAGGTGAAGATTCCGGTCGAGGAGCGCACGAACCGCATGTTCTGGAACAGCGACGAGAACATGTTGCTCTGCCGGACAAAGGTGCGAGACATTACTTGCAAATTCACCTTTTGGGAGAATCTCATGGGCTCTGCGAGTTTCTCAGACGAAATATCCCAAGTGACAGTCATTTGCACGCGGAACTTTTCGGGCGTAACACGGTCAAGGAGAAGTGAGTTGTGCAAGCTGGAGTCCCATTGGGCTTGCACCACGATGTTGCGCGTGCCGTTGGGATTCTCGCGGAAAACTGGATTTCCCGCAATCTTGAGGGAGATGTCCCGGTCGGTGACCATGTCGGGAGATTTGCCAGCTGTGTCGACGGTTCGAATCTTACCAACGCGGACGGCAGTAACATCTCCCCAGGGCAGGATATCTCCCGAGCTATGCGAAATGTCAATGCTGATACGCCTCTGCAATCCTTGGTGTAGCTGAAATGTTCCACTGTCAAGCTCGCTAGACTGCGTCACTTCGACGGCCGCATACTCTCCGTGCTCGTTGAGCTCCATGATCTGGATTCGAGAAAGTAAGTCGTGCTTTTCCTGCGTGTAGAACTGTGACTCGTTGATGCGAGCTGCCTTTGCACCGTCTGCAGCGGGGCATGCATCTCTCATGTCGTCCCAGCTAAGGAGCTTATCAAGGTGCATTGTCGAAACCTTGGCAAAGATGGCTGCTCTTAGGGTAACCTCTGGAGTTGCAAACAAGGGTACGCTCATGCTATGAACACTCTCGAAACGAATTGGTCCTTCGTCAAAGTCCTTAATCATTTGAGTCGTCGTGATGCCATCCTCCTCCGAGATGCCGGGGATGAACAGCTGGGCGTGAACGTCCGTGCCCTCTCGCTCCGCGAAACCAACCATCTCGTGCATAACGATGTTGAACTTGATTGTGTTGGTAGGTGCACGGGCGTGGGACGGTTCCAGGGACAATTTAATCATGCCGACCTCGTGAGAGGTATAAGGGGAAAGGACGTCGAGCGCAAAATCCTGAACACGGCTCTCAAACACAGCCCTAAGGGGAATGTCCACCTCGCCAACTAGAGTGTAAGAGGGCATGTTTGTCTCCACAAACGGGTTATCTAGGCTCAGATGTTGGGCATACTCGGGCTGATCGAGGTACTGGTGCATCTGGCGCATCACACGCACCCGGTCATACAGCTTCTCAAGACTCCATAGGCGAACTACGTTATTCTTGTAGTCAATTACGCGGACACCGATGCAAGGCTTGTAGGCCTCCTCTAGCGCCACATCATCTCCTTCACTTGTTAAGCCGTTGAGAACCATGTCGTAAGACGAACACAGCACGTGTCCCTGGTCGACAGTGGTGAACTGGAAAACAACGTTTTCGTCGAGCTCGTTGCTCATGATTTGCGCCTCCTTCAAGATGGATGCATTCTGGAGCACAGTCTCGGCCATCTTGACAAAGTGACGGCTGCGCCATGCCTTGACCGTCCTCTTTGCAATCTCAATCTCAAAGTCAGACAGCCGAGGACTTGCCTTTGGGCGCTTCAAGGGGTCCATCTTCTCAATCTTCTCCTCAAACTGCTTGCGCTGAAGGCTGAGTTGCTTCTCCATATCCTCTTTGAGTTCTCTAAGGGCGTGAGCCATACGGACTTTTTCTTGCCTGATCTCTTCGACTTCCATGTCAGAAGCCTCGGCGCCCCTGAGTTGGCCCCGGAATTCCTCCTTTTGCCTCTCGAACTGAGAGTAGAGTTCTTCTCGAACCTCTCTAAACCGATCATCTTCTTGCCTCGGCGTCGAGGGCATCGTCAGGGCCGTATCGAGAGAGAAGTTGTCAATAGTGCCTGTCGACATGTACTTTTCCCTGATTGGATACGACGTAGCCGACTCTGAATCATCCCCGTCATCACGCCCATTCACACGCTCTGCTCTGGCCCTTTGGACCTCTTCAAACAATGAATTTAGCTCTTCATCCGTCAGACTGGCGAAGTTATGGTCAGTCCCGAGAATAGCACCAGCAGCCTCTCTTCGAGCGAGAGACCAATCAGAATCCTTGCCGTTTCGCCCGAAAAAGGCTGGAGAATCCGGCCGAGACAGCTCCCCACTCTCTGAGACTGAGACTGAGACCCTACTAAATGACCTTTCATGTCCAGGAGTTCGAGGAGTCGAGGGGGCTGGGGTGAGGGCTTGTAGCTGGCTGGCGGTGATGGATTGTCGCAGTAGGCTTTGTCTTGCGGCGCCCTCGCCTTCGGCTCTTTCTGCTCTGGCCTCCATGGGATGATTGAATCGAAAAATGTGAAAGTCTCCGAGGATGACTCGGAATCCCGAATGGAGCTGCTTCGGCTCGGTGATTCGCTTGCCGTTGACCATGACTGAAGCTCCCTCTCTAGGTATGACGGTAACAACTCCATCAGCATTCTCAAAAGTACAATGATCGTGCAAGATTCGTGTACCGTTGAGACGGATATTGGCTTGATTTTCTGCGTTTGTGTCGACGTTGCCTACAGTGGTAGTACCGGGCTTGAGGTTATAGACTAGACACTCTGCTAGAAGGGGGTCATCTGAAAGGTTGACAAGATGGGGCATCTTCTTTGGCGTGTGTAGACCAATGAATCCCTTTTCGATGCTGATGCCGAGTTCTTCCAGGGCAGCCTCACGCTCCTTGTGAATCTCCTCCGTCTTGGCCAACTTCTCCTCCCAGGTTTGGTTCAAGTCGGTAAGCAGCTTCTCGCTTTGGCTCAATTGCTCCGCAATCTCTGCCTTTGAAACCTTCTTGACCGTACCATCGGACGCCGTGATGCTTACAATCTGTTTCTCCAAGGGGGTGCTCTCATCGTAAATTTCGTCAGGAGGGAGGCCGGCACCACCTGCACCACCACCACCACCACCTCCTCCTCCGCCAAGCTTGCTCCTCAAAAGGTCTAGTTCCTCTTTGAGTTCTCTGATCATGCGAGCATTTGCATCTTCGTTGACAACAGCGTGGTTCTTGATTCGCTTCGCGGAATCGGCGTATCGGAGCGTACTTATTGTCTCGTCATAATTGATGTCGGCAGGACTGATGGCTGCAATCATGGCCGTCATACTGTTTCCACCCAAGGAGTCTTTCAACAACCAGGTAAGTACACTGTCACGATACGGCACCTGAGAGGCACCCTTCTTTTTCTTGCCAGTGGACAAGTCTGCCAGCGCAGCAATGACACGACCAAGCGTGGAGAGCGATCTGTTGATTTCCGCGCCTTCCTTTAGTCGTGCACCCGTGGCACCAGTCGAGTTGGCTCTCTCGGAACCAGCCAAATCAACCAGACTAATCTTGGCAACCTTTTCTAGCTCCATTTTCGTATCGGCATCATACTTTTTCTGCGTCAACATGAGCGTGAAGACGGCGTGACTTCGACTGGAGGTTTCGTTCATGTTGGTTGCGGCAACCGTTCTGGCCTTGTTTCCTTCATCCATGAGGTTTTCGATTTCTTGGAAACTCGTCACAACAAGCTTGGCGAGATCCTCGACGTATGGACCAGTGGACGGGTGTTCTCGAACTTTCAAGTTGCCCTTTGTCGATGGGTTGAGCAGGTCGCGGACTCGCTCATTGTAGATTTCCAGGTACGACACTTCGACGGTGCATTTGTTCGATTTGTCTCCTTGTATCTTATCGATCCTCTGGAACATTTCTTGGCAAATCATGGGAATGATACCGATTTCCTTGCCATAACCCATCATGGAGTATGACTTTCCTGAACCGGTCTGGCCATAGGCGAAAATACAGTTGTTGTAGCCCTCAAATGCGTTGTCCAGGAGCGGCGCGCCCAAGTCTTCAAAGAGATTGTGCTGCCCCGCATAGTTGGGGGCGTCCTTGTTGAAAGACCAGTACGACCTGTCGAACGCAAAAGCCTTTGGAGCACTGTCTTTGGTCCCTTTGGCCAAATGACCCTCTGGCGGCGTGATGACGGTCTGGTTTCCTTGCATGTCCACGATACATTTTGATCCGCGGTCGATTTCTGTTCCCAAGCTGTTAACCCTCGTCTCGTCCTTGCATGTTTGGCCGTAGACCGCCTGGGATGAACCGCTCGACGGCTGCGTAGTTTGTAAACCCACCTCTGCCATTGAACGGCCGCACTCTCACCACCACCTTGATGTTTCCTCCCCCGGCTGGCGCCATGACTGCTCGAACGGATGCGGGGACCTAGGCTGGTCCCCTCGGCGGCCGCGCGGTTTTGTTGGCAATGCGCCCGAGTCGGTGAGTTGAATCGTCCAAGCGATACTATGAAGAGTAGCTAGCGGAACAGCGCCCCCATGTGTTTGCAAGAAAGCAAGAGAAAAAACAGCGGAAAACAAGGGCAGAGGAACAGGAAAAGGCGAGACGAGCGTCAAGGCTTCCTGTCCATGCTCAAGCTGTAGCTGTAGCTTCTTTGTCGCCTCTTCGTGGCGGCAGCGGGAGCCCCGATTTTCCCGAGGTCGAGCGTTCGCAAGCGGCGGTCGCAAGGCTCAAGCTTACAGTTCGGTTCCTTTGTAAGGTTGCGCCGACTCGATGGCGCAAGGCCGCTTTGCTTCGTGGATGCGATGAGCCTCTGCGGTCGTTGGGCGGCCACCAGAGCGTCTGTTGATCGGTATAAACAGCCTCTCACTCCAAGCTGCAAGAGAGTCGAAGGAAAGTGTCGCCAGGAGAAAAGAAACGCGGTCGCGCTGATGTTGAACCTCCTTGCGGCGGAGCGGCCCTCTTCTCTCTTCTCTTGATTGGAGCGGAGAGTGTCTGGGTGCATGCACATGTACTCCTACGGCCAGGGGAGCGAGTTTGCGGTCTAAGCTTGTGAACGCAGGTGGCCCCGCAGATTAGCCGCCGCTTTTTTACAGGTGCGGGAGCTTTATCGCTGACTGATGGTGGGATTAGGGGACAGACACTGGAAGCTTCGCTCCCCCTCCATGGGGGCACATTTAGGGGCTTCACCTTGATTAACTCCCCTGGATATCAACAACCATTACTCTGACTTGTGAATATGTATTGATCATGATCTAGACTCTAATAGCATGTTTAGACGGTCACACATAAAAAGGGCATACATAGATGCTTATGCGCCCCACCGCCTCGTGGCGCGGCTTCTCCTCTATGCCGTCAACTCTGGAGTCTCTTTGTTTTGTTTCGAGTTTGCTGTCAACGTATCAGAGTCCATCCACGTCAATGCACACTAAGAGCTTAACTGCCTGACGTATCAAGGCCTCCCCAGTCCTTCATGTGAGCTTTCAAATAGAACAGAGGGCCCCCGTCAGGACCCTGCCATCTGTTCCTGCAGGTTCTTTTCGTATCTGCCAATATCCAACGGGCCCGTCGGCCACAGCAACAGGGCCTGGACATGCACAAGCGACTCACTGCCCTCGACAATGTACCCAACAACATTGACCCATTGCCCAACTTGTGTTACTCCTGACTGAATCGTCTCAAGGACCAGCTCAATATTTACCCGCACAGTCTCGTTAGTGCCGGCCGGGTACATGTGCCCTAGGTTGAGGCATGCTGTTGCACTGTCGTATGAAATGACGCTGTCGCGGGCCTAAGCAGTGGAGGGGCCAAAGGGGGGAAGAAATTCGACATACCATCCTAAGAATCTCACTTTGTCACCGACAGGCGCATCTTTCAGCTGGGAGAGCAGACGGAGCTGAGAAGGGACGGGCCCCCACGACATTGCTCTGTGATTCTCAAGGAGCTTTCATTTGGAAATGATTGTGGTAGGCAGTTGATATATCGAGGCTTGGATCCAGTGGCTTGTCCAAGCTGAGTGAGCTTTCACTGAACCCCGCGCTAAGCATCTTCGCTTTACGGTGAGGTAATCGGGGCGCCGCCGTTCCAGCTGCTTGTAAACCTCAGCTAAGACACTACACCTCTTATACGACTATAACTGAACACAACGAAAGACTAATTATAGACACTTTTTTTTAACACAGTTTCCTCCAATTACAACGGATTGTTTCTATTTTCCACCTGGTCTTCAGACCTCCTATTACCACCGCCTCGGAAGAGTGTAGCCCGTGCCCGCAGCTACTAATCCGGTTAGAAGCTTGTTCACAGAGATACCTGAGCTACAGCCCCTATTCATACACAAACGACAGAATGACCGAGTCCCCTTTACACGAATACCATGAATGTTGTATTAATCGCTGGCTATCTGAGATATTTTAACGAGTGTATATAAACAACCTCATGTACTCAGTTAGCCGGGCGCCTTCGATTGCTTGGTAACCGAGTCTATCAAGTATACTTGATTTATAGACTGGAGATATGCTCATATTTTTTTTGCAGTTGTTTACTATACAGAGCCAATATTCGCAACCATTCTGTGCTAAGCGGTAAGTCGAGAGGAAACAAGCAGTAGCATTCAGTGATCATTTCGTTGCAGCCAAGGACGGCAAGCCATGTAGAGATCATGGTATGCCTTCTCATTCCCAACAATTCGTTCAAAAGCGCCCCCTTGGAGACACCGACACCATTCCAAAAAGGCCACAATGATGAAATCTGCGTAACTCGGCGTCTCTCCCCCCAAACAAAAAGGCCCATCCTGCCTCTTCAAAATCCCAGCAAGCTCATCTAGCAATGGTTGGGCTTTGACCCACGCTTCTCGCCCTCCAAACCCATCCTCTAGCTCCTCGAGGGTCATACCGTAGAATTTCTTTCGTGTTTGTCGATGAAATGCAATAGTAGGGCCCGATAAGCATTCCCGTGGCATTCTAGGATCAAGCACAGGAGCAAGGCATATAATTAGACGCTGACGGCTCTGCGCAACTTCCTTTGCCACTGGATGATCAACCTGGGCGCTGGGCTCTGGCTTGAGAGCTTCTAGCTTCTGTGCTATGCTCAATGATTCCATGACATAAGAACCATCTGGGAGGCGGACCGCGGGTATGGTATAATCGGCTAACTGAGTTCCTGGAATATGAGCCGTAATTCCACTATATACACATGAGCTACCAAATCATGTAGATGGTATACATGGCATGACTCACAACGATTGGAGGGTTGGCGCGATGTCTGGTCCATGCAGCCATTCGGTCTTGTAGTCAATTTCCTTGAAATTAAGAAGGAGGCGTGCTAAGGCTGATAATTAGTGGTGATACTTCTACTATCACTTGGAGGTAACCGATACTCACTCTTCCATACATTGGGTGACCAACATGTCCCAGTCCCAAAACGACTAGGATTATCGTAAAGAATCACCTGAGCCATGTTCTCAACTAGTTGGTATTTTATTTTGCTTAATATGTTTGAGAACAGTCTACGGTGGTTGAGTTGGCTTTTATAAGTGTTTTGAAGCTATAAGTCTTAAGTTGGCGGGCCATTTCCTCGAGAGCGAATCTTACGTTTGCAACGAGTACTAAGAATAGGTAGGCTATGGTGAATCACAATAATCTTATAATCTCTTCCTGGCCAACGAGCATCAAACTTGATACAATACGAAGGGCAGCTGGAGTCACCGCCGTAGTGCAACCCCCACAAGCGTGGTTTAAAACGCAGTCTATGTCCGGGTTTGCTCCTACTCCGCTGTTCGCTTCGGTCATCCGGGGCGGAGTGCGGCCCTTCCGCAAGTTCGGTAATCTCTCAAGGCACTACTAGTAGAGGACGCATTTTAAATGCTTGAAGGTACATATAACTACAGTAATACTCCGATCTAGCGCGGGGCAGGCGGATAGCATGATATACTACTCTAGTTGTTGGAGATTGAGGTTGTCTATCCGTACTTAGACTGAGTCGATTTCATTGGAGGAATTCTTTGGAATATTATTAGATCAGTTTCTTCAACTCACGAAAATCCTCTACCTATTCGCTACTTTGTAAACTATATTTTAGCTTGGAAGATCGACAATAGTTTTACTGAGATTAAAATTTAAACCCACGCTGCCTTTTACCTCATTGCATGTATTCGAGTGTAAGTATTTTACCAGGCGGAACGTCACACGTTGCTTTGCACAGTATGATCAATAGGCTACTAGAGTAGATGCCGCACTATTAAAACACGAAAAAGAGGCCTAGCTATCTTGAGGCGTAAGCAGGCTACGGAAGTCGCTGTCATGAACAGCTAGACATGCAAAGAGCTTTACTTCAAGCTATGGAGCTCTCATTATGACTAAACACACATATGTGCTTGCCTTAGACCAAGTTGGTACGCATATATAATTTCTCTTGCTAAAATCTGCAAATCAGATATTGGAGCTTCTTCCCTATTAGTGCATCCTGTGACTATTTAACATTGCGCGTCTCGATGTAGAGGCAGTGAATGTCTCGCGAAACACGATCCACAAGGCTGCTCACAGTGGGTCGCACACAGTATGAACTCTCCTAGTCTTAGCCATTCATATGTAAGATCATTAGGTACGCTTCGCGGATCATGGTCACAATTTAACTGATACGAGTTGGCAGTATATTGGAATTCAAATGAGCCCGAGTGATGATGTTTAGAACTTAATAGCAAGTCACGTACAAGCAGGACGTCTTTTGAGTCATCTTGAAGAGCTGGAGAACGATGGAGATAGTCTAGAGCCAGTGCTTACAGGAGGATCAAGTCTAGACAACTAGATAAGCACCATCAGCAATTGTAGGTCATCTTGTGGAGACAATACGTCCTTGTCAGATCATACTCCTTGGACCTAGAATATGAATTCAGGTCGGCCTTGAATGTTCTCTCGAGCGTCTGCTGCGGCCGAGCTTAGCGGGAGAGTCGGACTCCGATGCGGCAATGCCGCATAAGTACGGTGTAGGTCGCCCGCTTCCCCCAACCTATTGCGCGCCTGACTTCTCACTATTCGGTCTATCGATCTACAGAGATACTTCGCAATGGACTCTCCCCAGCCGTATTCCATTTGTGCGCAATACGCGTGTTTATATTGCCGACAACACAAAAGACGCTGCGATAAGACCCTACCAGCCTGCAAGTTATGTATTCGCCGGAGCACCCCTTGTACCTACCCACGTCGTCGTGGTCAGATACCTGCCTTGACTCAAGATACTCAGAAAGCAGAAGGGACAAAGACAATTTCCCTAACTCCCAGTGACGCGACTATAGCTCGGCACTATAGGAAACCGCATGTTACTACCGCTATCCGCTTCATTGAGCCCAGTGTCTATCATGATGCTTCACTAGGGCCGCCTTCTGAAGATGTCTCCATTCCCAGCAGTATCACAGCCCATGTCGGCCACCCCGATCAGATATACGAAATAGGAGCAAAGTTTTTCCAGGCGACATCTCTCTGGATGCCCATTGTTTGCAGGAAACGGTTCTATGCTGATGCACTTAACCCAATTTCTCCCTACCGGCGAGGCCTCATCCTCTTGGCTCTGACGATGAAGCTTTACTGCGCACCAGCCTCTGAGAATGGTAATGATGCACGATGGCCACTGTATCAGTTGGTAAAGACGTTTTACGCGGAGGTAGAGGCTACTGCTCCGATGTCCGTGCATATTCTCCAGGCCGCGGTATTCATTGCAATCTATGAGATCGACCAGGCTATATATCCCTCTGCATACCTGAGTGTGGGTACTTGCGCTAGGTATGGGACTGCTTTGGGGTTGAATAAATTGATGACACGTCGAGTTGGGGACGGTAAACTTGGGCTTTCAGGGGTCGAGATCGAAGAACACAGACGCGTCTGGTGGGCTGTCTTGATGCTAGATCGGTGAGTAAAGTAATACTATATTTAGTGGCGATACAACTAAAAGCGTTTAAAGACTTTTGAATATAGGAGACCCGGGCCGACCTTTAGCAACAGAGGATCCAACATTTGACAGTTTTCTACCCATAAATGACAGAGACTTTAACGATGGTGTAAGTCTTTGCTTTGATTGTGACAGCTAATGGTGTAATTGGCTGACATTTCATAGATGTTTCGGCCGGAAGATGCGATCACAATATCTGCTGGTTTCAACCAAAAAACGAGCCTCTTTGGTGGTCTTTGTCAAGCAACCTATTTGCTTGGTCAGACAATCAAATCTATTTCGTCATTTCTTTCGCCGTATGGAGGAAGTCAGGCTATCCGATTCGAAGAAGATACAGCACAACTGCGCCGTACACTACACGCATATGTACAGATGGTCGAGAAATGGACCGCAGTCCGGAAACTACAGTACTGTCCAGCATCTGCCATTTGCTACATGTAAGCAGGAGAAAGAGAGAAAGGACCTTGTCGATGTAAGATTAAGCTAATCTTCCCAGTGCTCTCTTCTTGCTTCAAGAACATCACTGGAAGCAGACTGGCGCCGCAACAGCCCAAGAAATACGTAGCACTATCTTTCACGAGACCGAATCTGCCTTGGAAGCCATCTCTACCATGGCCAAAGACCCAGATGTGGGCTGTGTAGATCCACCTATTTCGAGGGTCGCAGGCGAACTCTCGACATTATTTCGGCAAATGATATACCAAACCACGGCCCAGTTCATAACGGTTGGGTTTGGGGGTCCCGATGCAGACACCAAAGATAAGATCGAAACTCTCACGGGTATTTTACATATGATGCAACCGCGTTGGCACCTCTCAAGTAAGCCATTATCAGGATCAGTATAGCCATCCATTTAGGTCTAACATGAGACATTTAGCTGTACTGCTGAATATTCTGGAGGCTAAAAAAGCCAAGTTAGTATCGGCGGCATCTGATTTGAGATTTGGTCTAGACAAAGTTACCGATTATAAGTTGATACTTTCTACATAAATACTGGACTTGTCCAAAGCCAGCCCCATGGTCTTAGACCGGCCTAGGCATCCTGAGTCAAAGCAAGAGAAGGCAGAAAGAAGTTTTCAAGCGGATAGGCCAGAGAAAGAGATACTGGACTAAATACTAGTCTTCTTCCGTTAAGTTGAGAATGCGTATGATCAAAAGTCTCTTGTCGCCCAGCATCATGTACTTTCGGCTTCACTAGGACAATGCTGATCCTGTTCTCCAGCCTCTCAGTAATAGCTTGAGAGAATGTTGACTGTTCCTCCATAGCAATCAGTTTATAATAGTGATGTGAGCCACACCACCCAAATGACAAAATAGTGCACATACTACATAGGATGGTGTGAGGGTTACCATACGATGTTTTTAAAATGCTGCATTTTCTTTTGGGTTATTTTGCAAAATTTGGAACCAGTTGACACCTTGTTTTGAATCATACTGGAGCTACCTTTACAAAACATGGAAACCATTTCCAGCTCTTGAAGCTGTGCCACCTGATGGAACCGTACCGACCAGGTACATAAATGTACGTGCATGTACATCATACATGTATTGAGATTTTGGAACGTGCCAGCAGTTCCAGGGGTACCTTGCATGCATCCACTAACTTCCGCCAATGAGCTGGTGAAGATTCATTTCTGCACTTTTGCCTAATAGGTTCCGCTGCTATAAGACGTAGAAGAGATATTTTCTTTTAATGTAAATAATATACTGAGAAAATAGAGGTATTATAATATTTCTGCATGGTGTTGTAGCTGTGGGTGACTGTAAGCGTCGGGACGCTGGAGATAACTATGTCTATGGAAGAACCGAGCCTCACGTTTCACGGCTGTGCATATTTTCATCGAATCATACGCGTGCATAGTGGTAGGCAAACTGCAAGGCATTAATTGGGTATCAATACATGTAAGTAAAATGTATTTAATGTGAAGTTTATGGTATACTTGATCAGCTTCTTTTTTATATTTGCAGGGTACCATTATTTAAAACTTTCACACGCAGCTACTCTATTTTAGTCAACTGTGTTAATATTTTCTTCTTCTTTACTTTGCTACGGAAGATGGCAGCCTTTAGTCAGGCTCCAATAAGTCGCAGCGACTTTGAAATCGGAATACTTTGTTCAACAGATCTCGACTACACAGCTATATGCCTTCTTTTAGATGATTGCTGGGACGCTGAAGGAAATACATTTGGTAGAGTTGAGGGAGACTTCAACTTCTATGTCACAGGTCGCATTGGATCTTTCAATGTTGTTATCTTGATGCTAAGCGATAGAGGCAAGGCTTCGGCCGCAGCAGCAGCAGCCAGCCTTCGCTCAAGTTATCACGACCTCAAGCTCATCTTTATAACCGGAATCTGCGATGGTGTCCCAGGCACAAAGGGAGAAGACGGGGAGCTTGCTCTAGGAGACGTCGTCATCAGCAAGAGTATCGTTCAATATGACCTCGGCCGCCTCTACTCCGACAAACTTGCCATCAAGACTGCCGTTGAAGACAGCCTTGGTAGGCCATCTAGAGATGTTCGAAATTTCATCGCCGCTATGAGCACTAGGCCACACCGCAAGGCCCTGGAGAAGAGAGCGGCGGCTCATCTAGCGCAGATTCAGAAGGAGGCTGCCAATGGAGTGATTTACGAGTATCCTGGCTCAGCCAACGACGTTCTTTTCGAACCTACATACCATCACAAGTGCCATCATTTAACGCAATGCGCATGCACGGATGATCCATCTCAAGAGTTATCATGCGAAGAGACTGGCTGCGATCACAATTGTCAGCTACCTCGGCAGCGCTTTGAAGATACGAAACGGTTGCAAGTCAACCAAGGATGGTTTTTATTCTTCGGAAGAATCGGGTCTGGAGACACAATTTCCATGTCAGGAATATATCGTGACCAGATCGCTCGAGAGTTAGACATTATAGCTCTCGAGACTGGAAGTGCCGGAGCTTGGGATGAGCTGCCTTGTGTCATTATCAAAGGCGTAAGCGGCTACGGAGACGGCCATAAGAACAATAGTTGGAATAATTGGCAAAACTTTGCGGCTGCAACGGCTGCATCAACTACGAGGGCACTGATCGAGCGTTATCCTTCCACGGACAAAACACACATCATGCGGAATCGCCAAGTATACGATGCTTGCCTCAAAGATTTATTCATAACAGACCCCGAAGCTGACAAGTTACGTATTGAAAGCACGAAGGGTGGATTGTTCGCGAAGGCGTACAATTGGATTCTCACGAATGAGAGCTACCTCTAGTGGCGTGATAATGCCGAATCTCGTCTACTGTGGATTAGAGGCGACCCTGGAAAGGGAAAGACCATGCTGTTGTGCGGCATCATTGATGAATTAAGGAAGGACAGGCCGACCAGAAATGTCTGCCACTTTTTATGCCAGGCAACAGATTCTCGTCTTAATAATGCGACATCAATCCTGCGTGGCTTATTACACACAATCATCGGTCGGCAGCCCGTGTTCTTCTCACACATAAAAGATGGATATGAAAAAGCAGGAAAAAAGCTATTCGAGGATATGAACTCCTGGTACTCTCTATCGCAAATATTTCTAAACATTGTCAACGACCCTCATCTAGAAAGTCCAATCATCGTTATCGATGCACTTGACGAATGCCAGATAAATCTATTACAGCTTCTTGACTTAATAGCGAAAAACGTCTCCTCGTCCTCTTCAAAAATAAAATGGTTGTTATCAAGTCGCAACGAACAGGACATCATAGACGCTTTATCAACGGCTAAAAATAGACGCTCCATAAGCCTCGAACTTGACGCCGATTCGGTATCTAAGGCAATTGAGGATTACATCAACCATCAAGTGCAGGCGCTCTCTACGCTGAAAGAATATACGCAAGATCAGGAAGCTAAGATTAAAAAGTATCTCCATGAGAACGCAAATGGTACATTTCTCTGGGTTGCCTTAGTTTGCGCACAGCTTAAGGGAGCTTCTCGTTATGATCCTCTGCCAAAGTTGTCTGAGTTTCCTGCAGAACTTAATAGTTTATATAGACGAATGATCACCAAAGTGTGTGAGTCTAGAATATCAGGCCAAGGAAGGAAAATTCTTGCCATTGCCACCGTCACACGCCGGCCACTTACTATTAGAGAATTCAATTCCCTCATCGACACTTCTGAGGATCATAGGCAGTCTCCGGAATTGGTCTGGGGCAACATTTTGGGCTACTGTGGCTCGTTCCTGACTCTGAGGGATGGTATAGTCTACTTTGTGCATCAATCAGCCAAAGACTTTCTCATCACAGAGGCGTCGACTCAACTATTTTCTGACGGTTTAGAGCTTGTTCATACAGATATCTTCATGCACTGTATATCTGCAATGCACAAGACGTTAAGAAGGAATATGTATGGCCTGCAGAAGCCTGGGTGTTTAACGAATCAAGTTACTTTAAATCGAGGTCAATCTGACACGCTTGCCTCCGTTGCGTATTGCTGTGTCTATTGGATTCATCACTTCGAGCAATCGGTGACTGGACCTGCATTTAACACTTCAGACAACACGGGAATACATAAAGTGCTGTATACTTTCCTCAGTGAAAAATACGTGTACTGGCTAGAAGCTCTTAGTCTTCTCAAGTCCGTATTTACTGGAATGGAGGATTTACAGAGGCTCAAGAGCTTAATTGTATGTATCTATACAGGATCATGTATCCGTTAATTTTACTAATTTATCCTTTTAGATTGACGAACGAATATCAGGACTAAAAGACCTTGTCCAGGATAATTACCGATTTATCCAGATGTTTGGAAACCTTATAGCGGATTTCCCTCTACAGGTCTACATGTCCGGCTTATTATTCAGTCCCACACATAGTCTCACGCATAGACTGTTCACAAAGGAGTCTCCAAAATTCGTTCAACGCCTCCTCCCAGAAGAGATGAATTGGAACCGATACCTCCAAAGATTCGATGGCCATAGGAGCCTTATTAACAACCTCGACATCTCTTGTTGCGGAACATGGCTAGCATCTTCATCCTACGATAGCACAATAAAGATTTGGGAAGCTAAGACCGGAAGATTGATACGAAGCATAAACACTCACTGGTTTTCGAGAATAAGCTTTTCTCCATGGGAAAGCAACGAGATAGCATGTGGTGGTCGCTACAGAGACGAGATTATCGTCTGGGATATCGTCACAGGCAAGGCGTTACAGCAAATCAAATTTGCTGAAGCAGAATCCATCGTGATGCATTCACTGGTATCCTCAGTACCAAATGTACTAGGATGCGTTACACACACAAAGGATGGCAAATCAATGGAAATTTCGTTCCATAACACAAAGACTGGTGGGGTGACCAATCTGGTCAAATTCCCTCTAACGTTACAAGAGGTCCGTTATCTTGTCGCGTTCTCTACTAAGGACAGCAGAATATTTGCAGTAGCGTCAGGTTGGTCTGGGTTCCATATACATGTCCCCAAAGTCAAATTATACATTCTGAACGCAAATAACGAACTTCAAAATTCGCAATGCCTCACATGTCCACACACCAAAACCATGAGATTTTCGCAGAGTGGCCATCTCATGATTGTGTTTGGAAAGCCTAAGTCGAATTTTATTTCAATGTTTGACGTGACAACAGGTGCGACTATATGGAGATCTCCAATCGTTATTAAGACTTCCCCTCATCTCGCCTTATCAAGAGATGGGCGACTTGCATTAGTCGACTGTGACAAAGTTGACATTCTAGATGCCGCCACTGGACAAATACTATCCACGCAAGAGACTGAGATTAGGATTGACGCATTAGCATTCCCATATGGGCAAGACGCAAATCATATATATGTTGCCTGTCAAAACGTCATTAATGTTGTGGAACTCGGTTCACGAGAACCATACCTGGAGAATTTAAACAGTGGTCATATCGAGCAACTCCGCACATTACCCACACGTTCCATTCTTTCACCCGATGGGAGACAGCTGGCTACATTCACATTGACGCCAGTGCTAATGATAGTTGTCTGCGATATCTTATCTCAGAAGATGACATGCATCTATCGAAGAGTACGCCGCCTTGGTACTGCTTGTGTTCTCGCATTCTCCCCGGATTCGAGCAAGCTAGCTTGCTTGCTGGACTGGAAGCTTCGAGTATGGGATGTATCGTCAGGATCGAAGACGAAGACTCTCCTCTATCACAAACATTACAGTGAAAGCAATGGATACACGCTACTCTTCTCTAAAGACAGCAAATATCTAGCTGTTGCCTATACCACCAGGCGTGAAACTTCACAACGGGCCAAGGTGAAGATTGAGATCTGGAACGTTGATGCATCACAGCGTTTTATCTACCTAGAGGTTTGGAAGGGGCGAGATGAGTTCCTGTACCAAAATTTTCTTGCCTTCTCTCCAAGCAGCAAGTTTCTGGCATTTTCATGGCATAATACTCTAAGAGATGTCACAAGAGTCGAAGTTTGGGATGTTACTTCTCGCAAAGGAGTGTTTTCCAAGAGCATCCACAGCAACGACTTGGAATCTTCTACCAGAGCCCCCTCCACTCAAACCGGACCCGTCAGTTCTTCTCATTTTGCCATAGGGTCAGTCAGACTTAAGCGGCTATCTTTCCCGGACGACAGTCATTTAATCCTTGACATATATTACTATGGTGATATTCGAATCATATTTGAAATAAAACAAAGCTTAGAGCCGGCAGAGAAACTGAATAAAGAGCTTGTTTATTTGAGAGATAGCAACGATCTCACCATCGACCAGTCCAATTCTTGGATCAACTTTAGAGGAGAAAAGCTCCTGTGGCTGCCTCCCGGGTACCGTCTTTATGAAGACTTGTGGGATATTCAACAGAACTGTATTCTCATCACAGAGCACTATAAACGGCGCCTCTTTATCTTCAAGTTCTGTTGCAGTGGCTGTATTGGACGGGTTTTCACCCCAGGTTGGCAGCCGGGCGAAAGCACATTGTGCTCCGCAGACGCTGAGGCACCTGTAGCTAGGCCTGAACTTCGTGATGAGGACCTGATGTTCCTTACGATGGATCCACCAGACGACAATATGATGGTATTCAGCAGTACGAGTATTGCAGATATACCGGGAATGATTAAATTAGAGATACAGATAAAAATTAAACGAGAGATACAGGGGAAAATTAAACGAGAGATACAGAGAAAAATTAGGAAGATGCAATTTAAAATTGAAGACTTGGGAGGTCTTTTTACTAGGTAGATGTATATACGAGTTTTCATTACAGTAGCTGTTGTTTTGGCTGTGGTTGCAGATAATTTCTCATCGCTTTTGGCCAACCTCTTAACTTAAATCAACTTCTGTTTTAGATCTCCTCTATTATAACTCAGTAAATGCATACACACTGCCCCGCATTCCTGCTGCTAATGCCACTTGATAAGCTGACATCGGCGCTTTTCTTCCATTCAAACATTTGGTCTCTATATCAATTCACCTCACACTCGCCTTGCCAATTATTCACCGCAAAAAGCAAGTCTTCGCTTCGAAATGTCCGCCGCCAATCCCCCCAAGTACATCTACAAAATCCTGCCCGCAGCCCCTCAAGACCCGCTGCCCGAGCAGTTTCCCTTCTCTCAGCTCGATGCAAACGACGGCTTCGTCCACCTAAGCACAGCAACGCAGGTAAGTAATACAACAAACCTCACTACTACGAATTGATTACGTAGTTAGGATTCATCATCATCTGACCTTTTTGGGAATCTAGGTGCCAAACACGGCCGACTTGTTCTTCACTGAGGCGACAGAACTGTGGCTCATCAAGCTCGAGCTGGCAAAGCTGGCGGACCCGCTGAAATGGGAAGATGGGTTCCCGCATTTGTACGGCAACTTTGGCGCAGCGGATGTCCAGAGCTTGGAGAAATTTGAGAGAAAAGAGGGGCAAAAGTGGTCAGAAGGCATGAAGGCTTCATCTTGGTTAGAGTAACTTATCGTCACATATACCATAAAGAGATAGACATGGTATCACGACAAGGTATACTACGCATATGAGTGAAAAAAAAAAAGTTCCATGTCCTTCTTTTCTCTTCTTCTTTTTACTTCTTTGCTATAAATAGGAGGGCAATTAGACGCCCAGATCCTTTTCCACCATACCCCTGCAGATGGGGTGGTAGAATTCCTTGTTCTTGGCAAAGGTCTCCAGGGCAAGGCTGCGATCAACCTTGTTCAGGGAGCGGAACAAGGGTCGAACAAACTTCATGCGGCCGACCTTTCCGAGCAGATCGGCGGTCTTCTGGTAGCTGGTGCTGTCGTTGGCCTTGAGGGCGATTTGGAGGTAGGCAAACTTGAGCTCAACGTTCTGGGTGTTCAGGAGATCGTAAGCGCTGCCGAGGAGCTGAGCTCGCTCGGTGCTCAGAGGCTCGAACTGCTGCAGCTTCTCGAGGAAAACAATCTTCTGGTTGGAGGAGAAGGATTCAACATCCTTGGCACTGGGCTCATAAGACTATTTATTTCGCAACGTTAGCATGAGACGGCTCAAGAAGGTGAAGGAAAAAAGAATGGGGAGAGTGAAGAGAACACTCACAGCATCCTTCCACTTCTCAGCCAACTCGTAACATTGGTTAGCAAGGGTGGTGTCAAACTCGGGCTTAGGAGGCAAGCCAGGGGTATAGAATTTGCTCTCCCAGTCGATGGTGGCCACCTTCTGCTTGACCTCTTCATCACCCAGGTTGTTGAAGAAGTCTATAAAGGTGTCCCGGAACTCAAACGAGTCCAGAGACTTGCCAGCCCACTTTGTGAAGTAGTGGGGGATAAACTTGTTGAAGTTGTCTCGGCCAACGAGGCGATCCAAGTAGTAAAGGAAGTGGAAGCCCTTCTCATAAGCAACAGTGCTGTAGACATCCTCGGGGTCTACGTTGTCGTGGCTAATAATGAGCTTGGTGTACTCGTGGTCCTTGCCAAAGTGCGCAACGGCGTCCTCTAAACTTCATGTCAGATTTGTTCAAGAACGTCAGTCACAACGACTATACTCACCGAGAGCCTTCCATCCAATGATGGATGAAAAGTCAAACTGGGGCTCGCCGTGGACGGCAGCCTCAATTCGTCGCTCCAGGTACACGGTCCAGCCTTCATTCAGCCAGCTGCCATATTTGTCAGATCAATCTCACAAATCTTAAATGAGCAACTCATGATACTTACAAATGCTCCCAGCTGGCGTTGGATACCAGGTTACCGCTCCAGCTGTGGGCAAGCTCATGGGCAATGACGTCGACGTTCTGCCTGTCGCCGCTGATAATGGTGGGGGTAGCAAAGGTGTAAATAGGGTTCTCCATGCCTAAGATGAGTGTTAGAACAGCCACTGAAGCTTGATTGATGCACAGGCGATGCTAACCTCCATAGGGGAAGCTGGGGGGCAGGACGAGCACATTGTACTCTCCCCACTTGTAAGGGAAGACGATGCTCTCAGCGATTTCCAGGAACTTCTCCATGTCTCGCTCGAGTTCCCACTGGCAGCCCTTGAGCTCATTGGGGCCAGTAACAACCTTGCTGCGGGAGCCAATGGGGGCAGCAACGATATCACCAGAGGCAACGGCGAACAGGTACGAAGGAATCGGGACCTTTTGCTCAAACTCATAGACCTTCTCCACGCCGGGAGTGGCAGTGTGGTCACCAACAGGAACACCGCTGGCAACAACAGGGAGGGTGGAGGTGAACTTGAAGCTGACAGTAGACTTGACATCAGGAGTGTCCTGGCAGGGGAAGATGGAGCGAGCATTGATGGCCTGGCACTGAGAGAACATGTACGGGTGCTTCTTGTTGGACGTCTGAGCGGGTGTCAGCCACTGAAGGGCAGTGCACTTGCTGGTCGTCTCCAGCTCAATGGCCAAGTTGACGATGTCGCCCTTGGCCGCGCCATCGGGAACCTGCACATGCAGCGGCGCTCCAAAGGGATCCGAGTGCGGCTTCAGCTCCCACTTGGACGCAGCATCGTTGACGTTGACGGACGAGACGTTGACGAAGCGCGAGTCGAGGATGATCTCCTTGCTCTCCTTGTCGGTCTGGCTCTCCAACTGCAGCACAACGGATCCCTTGAGGCGCTTATTCTCAAAGTCAATGTTGAAGTTGGCAGTGGTGTGCCTTGTGCGCCAAGCGCCGTAGTTGGACAAGGTAGTGGGATCGCGAGTGCCAGCCATGGTGTTGTTGATTGTTGCAAAGCCCCGCCTTGAATAGTACTGGTAGTAGCTTGTGATGGTGCGATTCGTGCTGCGAAAAAGACCAGCTCGGAGGGAGAACCACGACATGCAGCACAAGCACAAACTCAAGCACAAAGTCGAGGGTTTTTTTCGACAGCAAGATGGAGCGGGCAAAAGGACCGACTCAAGCCGAGTTCGAATTCGAGCTCATTGACAACGACGAGCAAGCTTGCAAAAGGTCCTCCGGTGTGCAGTTCCTATTCGAGGAGCATCACGTGCCGCACCACTTTGCGGAACATTTTTGAGTTTCCACTGTGGGCTCTTTCGGCTCAGCGAATTCAATTCATCCATACACTGCAGTTGGTGTGATGTGCATGCATTATGTGATCGATGTGATGTGATGTGATGCGTTGCCGCGGTTTGAACTCATCACGACTTTTCACACCTTTTTTTTTTCTCTTTCAACTTCTTGGCACAATACCTTTCTATCAGATCGGTCTTAGTCGAGTCAACTCACTAGACCAGCTGTGAAACAATCGGCTTCTCAGCCGCTCCCCGCCAACTGGGCACCTGAAACGACCGCTAAGCGTTTGTGAAGGAAACAAAGGATCCCATTCCGGGGGTGGCCTCTTGTTTCATGCGGCTGAACTGAGCAATCGAGGTGCCAAATCAACAGACAAGTACCCTAACATAGCCCATCGTTTCAATCTAGACGCGATGAAAAATTGACGAGAATGCGGACCGGAAGGACATGATGCGGAGCCGCAGACGCCTTGTTGGAAACATTTTGCAAGTGTCAGATCAGACGGTTCGCGTATCGTGTCCATGTTAACAGTGCATTGTCAGTGAGAAGTGAACAATAATTCGGCTTCTACATTACTCTCCCCCCAAACGCTGTGTTGCAAGTATACTAAACGCCAGAGACGATGTTCCTACTGCAAGTCATAACTGCATCAACGGATAAAGGTGTACTAGAAGGGGGTGTAGATGTAGTTTCTGAGTGGGAAAAAGAGAGAAAATTCTTCTATCGCCTAGCCGAGATGCTACTAACACTAGAAGCATGGGAATATAAGATTTCACCCATAAATTCCCACTCAGCTTCATCTGAAGACTCCTGTCGAATGATGGGGCTACGAAAGCCAGCATGGAGCGAGTCAGATAGGATGTGTATGGGGCTGCGCGTTGTCCATGGCCTCACTCAAATTGCTTCGCCACCAGCAGCAGAAAAAGAGTTTTGCCAAGGTATACACTTCAAATAGTTCCAGTGCTCAACTACCCAAGTGCATATAGATTCGTGTTATCTTGAAATGGGGAGCGCTTCGTGGTACCCAAACCCTCAAAGTTGCTGAACTAGATGGCTGCTTGGGTATGAGCCTGAATCACTGATCTAAGGGTTTGTGAAGATGCCTATCCTCTTGACAGACTTGCCAAGCAGCCTTAGTTCGGGTGACTTGGGCAAACTTCTGCTGGTTTACCTCTATACAATATGAGTACCACCCCTCAAGATTTACCTCAGATGCCACAGCATGATATGAGTGTAGGTCTTTAATCGGTACCCTGATGGTTCGTAAGCGACACCGTTAACGAGGAGAAGAACCTGTTGGTAAATTGAATTGCGTATTTCCAAGTAGATCAAGCTTACTTTGTTATCCTGTCATCCTGTCGGGTTAAATATGTCATTGAGCTTTAATATGAGCTGAGTATTTATACTTACTCCTCTTTAAAGAGAAGTGATTGACTCACATTCTCTTTTTGTTACGTCGGCTAATCTATTGTGGCATACGCTCTGCTTCATATAGCACTAAAGAGTGTCATATCCTCCCATTGCCTCAAAATTGGTGACCATCCGTCAGTCAAGAAACGATTCGCCACGTCCTACAGACAGGACAATGAGCCTTCTGGATATTATATCTCTACTGCACGAACATTAGAGCGTATTAGGTTAAACTAGCAGGGTTGAAGATGCCCAGATGAAGATCGAGAATCTAGAACATATGCTCTTCAATGTGAAAAAACACGATCCGTATAATGCCTGTGTCATGTTCTATTATGGTAAAGGGATAAAAGACAAACATACGCAAAGTTATGCCAATGAGGTTGTGACCGCTCCAATGGAACCCAGTGCCCAACAAACCATGAACATGTTAAAAAGGTAGCCAATTCCATTCTTTTCCATTCACAACTAGTCTGAAGAGAAGCTAACCATCGAACCCACGTGAGCAAGTGGGAGGGATATAGGGTAATCGAGATACAAAATGGTGTTATTCGGTGCTTGTGATAATGGGCCGTTAGGGTATCACCATTGTCCATATTCATTGATGTTTCCCAATCTCATGTCATCCTCCTTCTCGGATATGAACGAAGCCCTATACCATATAAAACGTCTTTGCACGAGTGTACTATACATAGAAGTGCCGGCAACGTGCAACCCATCACGAAATTATACTGCAAAGCTGAAAATGATTTGACAAGTCACTTTTTCTGGATGATTCCATCCCACGCCTACCAACAGCCTTATACCACCCTACTTGTTTTACGGATGCGTTGCAGAACCCTCCACAGTTCTGAAGGTCAAGGCGCTGTGGAGTTGATTCGTAGTGGGTGGACGCAACGAACGCACTGCGTTTGACCCAATATCTGAAACATGACATTAGCCGGGCTAAATCAGAGCCGCTCTGTTGTTTCCAAAACTTGGTCAATTGATGGCAGAGACGCCGTTGGGCTTAGTGCTGAGCGCGGGGTGAGTTCACACCGGCGCGGGTCCGGATCTGTCCTGAGGCCATCGGAGATTTCCTCAGTATCACATATCTCTCCAATGCTGCAGATTCACCGGTAATAGAGCTTTATTATTATGAATGAATCTCTTTTGCAAACAAAACTTTAGATATTTCATCATTGTGACTCCAGAAAAGTTGAGCTTTGCGGCTGGAAAAAAGAACCTCCACCAACATCGGCGGTGAGTGGGGCCGGGCATCGGATTCATGGTGGACCTTTGAATAACGGCTACCAAGTTCTACTATACATCATCACAACCCTCTGAGAACTCACAACCATCCTGTTTCTCCCCCGCTCGATCAAACAAGATCAAGGCAAAGAGAGAAACAAAGCCCAATTGGTTCTAAATGTGGGCTTGTTTCCCCGCAGAACATACTTGTAAGCAGGAGTTGGTTCAGGGGTTGAAACAGCATTGAAACTGGAACTCTCTATCAATATACTCCAAACCGGAACACAGGCGGAAGCAGGATTTGGCTTCAAGAAGCTCTCAGTAGATGAAGATGCAAATTTGCTTCCAATATGCTCTTTGATTGGAAAAAAAATCATTGTAAGATGGGCAAATGCTCGAGTCTTGGCTCAATCTCCGAAAAGCATCGTGAAAGGAGATTTGCACCCAATATTGGCAACGCATAAGCATAGTAATTAGCTATCGGAGATATCCGAAATAGAATTCCGCTCGGAAAAAGAGCTATCCGGTGGCAATTACGTAGAGCAGAAGCCTTTTAAACGTTGAAAGGAAGACGTTACGGGGCCGATGTGCGCATTCTCTGGAAGTGGGCTAGAATCCTTGACCCCTGCAACTTTCGATTCCGCGCACTGACAAGGACGCAGCGGAGAATACGCCAAAGCTTGACGCATGCCTACCTCTAGAAACAAGAGTCTGTGCAGGCGGAGAATTTGTGCCTGAAAAACAAAACGCGGTGTCGCAATTCATAACTACGGAGCTGAGATTTGCAACATGTGCCTATGCAGTGACGTGCGTGCATGACAAAACGTGGTATCAGGTTTAGGACCGACGCAGCGTGGCTGCACACGACTATACTACGTTTAGCACCGAGAAACGGTGCCTTGCATCAGAATGCGGTACGAGAGGGTGTGCATCACCAAACGTTGATCACAAGATTTGCATCCATCCATCTACGATGTGACGGAGATGAGACGGCTTCTGGAATATACTTTCGGCATGTGTAGGTGCGGTTTGAAAATTGTTAGGTATTATGACTGTTGTGACCTATCCGGATTGGATCTTCATTTCTAGCTGCAAGATCTACTCCGTAGAGTCTGTGCATAGGTATGCATAGACGTACATTGATGTACGATAGATGAAGGACTCGACCTGGTAGGGCGAAATCGCCAAGTAATCGCCAAGATTTCCTCCACAACGACCATCAACTATTACGAAACTGTATTTTGACCAAAATTACACGAGCACAATATTCAGCCTATCGGGAATGCCGTGTATCAAAAACACCACTGAACAATGACTTCGTTATTGACGCAATACGTAGGGTAGTGTGATACGCCAGAAGGGCGGTATCGTTGCTGAGCGAATCTATGTACACTAGTAAAGCCTCATCTTGAAATCTGCCAAAATGCCCAGTACACCAAAAGAGAACAGTTACGTATAGCCTTGTTAACAACATACAAAATTATCGGTTATCATTAGAGATGACCATCTTGAGAGGTTTGTGTTTCATGGGGGCGATGAGGCTGAGAGGGCAGATTTGCACCAGGAGAAAAGAGAGATATAGACATCATAGGGCAATCTTGAAACCGTTACATTACGGAAACATAAAAAACGATTGGACAATTGCGTCCAATCTGAGACAGGCTGCAGCCTCATCCCGTTGATTCCATGCCACCTTGGGGCCAAGAAGAAGCAGATGATCGGCTTGCAGCCTCCTTCAGCAGCCCCCAGTGGCGAGGCAGAGTAGAGACGAAGATGAAAGAGCACAATACAACGTGCACTCAATTACGCTATTCCACAACTATTGTGATGGCTCGCTTACGGAACAAAAAAGAGAGAGAGGGAAACTCGCCGCAAAGCAGCCCGAGCAAACGCACAGCAACTTCCGCCCCCTCCCCCCGGAAAGTTGCCATCGCATACATCCATACGAGGAGAAGGCTGAGTCTGTGACGCGCTAACGGTGACTGGCCAAGGTCGGAGTGGAGATTGGAGAGAGTTGAGGCCCTGCTAGGTGCTACTGGATATCGCCTAGTTGGCCACCTCCAATATTGAAGCTTCTAGGTTGGCTCTTAATGTGATTTCGCACCGGCTTTGGACCTCTATACAGAGTGGGAAGGTCAGGGCAGAGTCACCGTTTGGTTCGCCAGGGGCCGGTTCACGCAACACGTGCAACCCCGGAGCCTTGTCGTCCAATGTCTCAAATTTGACGCCTTGGCTTTCAGGCTTATTTTTCTCCCGTTTACGGTACAAGGCTGCCAATTCTTTTTGCCGATGTCGCCATCTAATCTCGTCACATACACATGCAGAGTCCCTGATTCCTTCCACCAGGCTCTCGAGGAATGAACTGCTTCGCCGTCTCATGTGCCTCCATTCACGTGTCGCTAATTGCCCACGTCCAGAATCCTCCGACAGAAGACATGGACGGCAGAGCAGAGAGCAAAAAGACATGCAGCAAACAACATTAAGCAAGGCAGAGGCAAAGCACTGACGCCTGAAACCAAACCCCCACTGGCGCTAGACCCATCAAACAGGGCCTTATCTTTTTTCTTCCCATCTTCGCCTGGCCTTCGTCGTGCTTCTTCCCTCGCGTTAGCACACCCCGAATACCGGTGCTAAAACGCAATCGCCCGACAGATCGGATTGGTGCGGGCGAACATCATGGCAGGCAAGGATATCCCAGCGCGGTGGGGAAGACGCCCCAACCTGAAGAACGGGTCGTCTTTTCCAGGGGCCTAGCGGTTTGACTCCTGGCCGCTATGCCATGCAGTGCAGCTGTGCAGGCACTCGTACTTGGAGCTCCTCGAGCCAGGGGTCCGGCCTGTCTATGCCTCTTTTGAAGCTTCCGCCGCAGCCTACTCTACTTCTACTCTAACACGGGCCTAGCAAGCTTGACCCTGGTGCCTCTCCGCCTGGCCTGGCATGGTACTTGTACAGCCACCCAATGCACCCGTGTCACAGCCAGCACCTTTCATATCCTTGACACTTTGATCATATCCTTGACACTCGAGCTACTGTACAGCTCTTTGGGGCCCGCTGCCTTCTCCTGGCCCTTCGGTTGTGGTGGTGCCTGTGGGTTCCCCCTTCACAGTCGGGTGCAAGCGAAGACGAACAGGGAGGCCATCCATGTTCTCCACGCTAGCCTAGCAGGCCCTCGTTTTGAGTGCAATGCGTCCTTCTTCCAGGCTCCGTCGTCCCGGTAGTAGCGTAGATATATACCCTCTTTCGCCTTGTTCCCAATGCCTTGCTCTCCTTCTTGCCGGATGGGAGAATCGTTGAGGATGTTGAATGTGTAGCTCTGTCGTCTGAGGCGAATTGCTATTTCTCATCTCACCCGAGAGCTGGATGACTGTGTCTTCCCTCTATACACGGTGACTACTGCCTTGATTCATAGGAGTAATGGATCATATTGTTGGCTGCATGAACGGGGCTGGACACAGTACAATGTCGAGGCCGTTTTCACCCGCTCTTCAAATGCTTTCCGTAAGCACACTCTCCTCTTTCTCATATACAACTGACTTACACCCACCGTCTCAGTCAACGCCGCTGGCGGCTCTATCAGACAGCGAAAAGCCAAATTCTAGAAAGATGCAGCAAGAAGGACAGGGAAAGTATCAGCTCTTCCCCAAGGGGAGGCAGTCGCCTAGCTTTAACAGCAGTGCTTCGGTGGACCCCGAGACCGCTTTTGCAATGGCTATGAACAAGAACAACGAATGGAACGAGAAGCCAGGTGCTACTCAAGCGCTGAAAATCAAGGTGAACCAACAAACGATTGGCCGGCGTCGAAAGGTCACCATCCCGGACCTGGGACCGATGACAACGGTCCAGGAGATTACCATGGATTCTCGTAAGATCCCGCCCCCTCTCCAACATCCAACACTCCAGCTCTAACTAGCATCTATAGCAACGATCCCGGGCCGACCACCGCTGCGAGAACGTTCTAGCAGTGCTCCGCAAGACGGAGCAGCACAGGATACAGTCCCGCCATTGATCCTTGGTAGAGCCATATACGCACCTCCCAAGCAGATCGAGATCAAGAGACGAGTCATAGACGCTCAGCCTCCTCGCTTGCCTTCACCAAAGCGACTGGCACCCTTGGTCATTCCCGAACCTGAGCAACTGTTTATGCAATACACACAAAAGCCTTCCCCCCCGACACATCGCGAGACTGATACACCACTTTTGAGTACTGGTATCAACCAGTACTTGACTCCTATTAGCAGCTCTACCTCGGACTCCAGCGGCCCTCTCAGCTCGTCTAGCACAGAGGCTACCTCGGCTCACACACTGCCGACTCCCGTCTCAGCATCGATTATGGAGAAGAGTTCTGCCGTTAAGCAATGGGAGCCTCGTATGCCATTGAGTGCCAACCGAGCTGAAGACAGCTCATATAGCCATAGGCGGTTTGCCTCTGAATCTCAGGGAGACAGAGGTAGACCAAGGAAGCGAAAGGACCAACACAAGAAGAGCAACTCCCACCCAGGTAACGGCGAAAAGAAGCGATCCAAGAGCGCCGAGCAGCGTGCTTTTGAGGAGCTTCCTTCAGGCTACAAGCCGGAGAAGGCTGTCAGCCAAATGAGCGCCAACGATCTGGGTATCCTTCGCCAGCAGGCTCTCGGTCAGGCTGAGAGATTCGAGGTGCTACGGGTTGAAGATGTCGAAAGCTTGTCCAAAGAACTTCGACGGCTCGATGAACGAGCAGAATACCTTCGCCGCACCTACAACTCTTTGAGGAACGGCCGCCGCAACTTTCACTCTCGCATCTGCCAATATCTTCGATCACCAATGCGAGGATCCAGATTGACTGCCGAGTCCATGCTCAGACAGGAGGAGGCGCTGGCCGAGCTGGATGCCTCCATCGACGGCTGGGTGATTAAGCTCGAGCGGACAGAGAACAGGCGCACACGCGTTCGGCAGAAGCTGCTTGAACATATTGCTGCGGCCGCCATCCTGTCTGTCCGCAAGGAGAGCCCTCCGCCACAGCAGCGGCGGCCATCTTCACCTGTACAGCAACCCTCGCCTGTACAAATACGTGTGGTCCAAGACATTGCCACGCCGCCACGAAGCCCAACCCAGACGACTTTCAACAACCGCCCTGAGAGTGCCTCGCCCCCGCCTCTGCGCGTGGTAGCTCAAGTGCCTAGCATGATTCTTGAGCTGCCCGCCGAGGAGGTTGTACCTGAAAATAAGGTCGACCTATCACGAAAGTCTACTATGAAGAGCTCGGATGGAGAAAGCATTCGCATCTATGCCGGCGATGAGCTCTTTGCTCTCCTGACTGATGTTGAGGACGAGATCATCAGGATGAATAATGCCATTCCCGAGCCCAGCCCCATCCCAGAGTCTGCCACACCCGAGCCAAATCCTACACCCGCACCCGCACCCGAGCCTGAAGCAAAGTCCGAGTTTCTGCAAATAGGACATGAAGTGCCGAGAAGCAGCAACTTTAGGCTTAGTGCCCAGCCTGACTCTCCTACTCTCGCCCCCTCGCCGATGCTGCCCAAGAGTTTCTTCTTCAAGCCTCCCACTGCTACCAAGGCTATCCACTCTCCTGTACCGCCCTCCCCGCCTGCACCGGTTCCTCCTCTCAAGGATATCCCAAAGGAACCTGAAATATTCCTTACCAGTGCAGTCTTTAAGCCGAAATAAGCTTCTTCTCACACTCTTCAACTCTTTCTTCATTCTTCTTTCTATTCTTTCACTCATTTAGCCTTTTACGGCGTTGATTCGGTCTTCTTCTCGTCACTCCTTTGCATAGACGCATCCTGGCCCTGTGTCTAGGGCCATTGATACCCGGTCATGAACCTGCCATTTTTGTTCTTGCATCAGCCACTCGTTTACTACGTGTCATGCCTAGCACTGCATGGATATTTTTTGTTTAATGTTTATTTCTTACACGATTGAACATCGTGATGCGACAGCGGCTGCGTGCGCTAAGCGTTTTCTTACACGATATGGAGTACAGTACATACATCAATCGCTAGACACTGCCGGGGCAAGCGAAAGTGCTCTCCCGGAAATTGACCCGTCACATTGTTGAAATGTCAAACTGCTCTATCTTGATACATTCATTCATTCTTGTCTCTTTTTTGTTCTTATTTTATTTTTATTTTACACTTTTTCGACTCTCTTTTATTCCTCTTCTTTCTTTTATATCTTTCATTGTAATATTTCCTTTTTTGTCTTTTGAGTCGGGAAAATGGCCCATTTTGCTTATTGGACTTTCGAGGCGCCCTAGCAGGGATAGATTGTTTCTCGAGAGACAGGCACTTGTACACACAAGTCCAAGGCCCTGAAACAGACGAGGCCTGGGCATGGGAAACGAAACAGCTAGCGGGCGGATGATGGCGGATAGCCGCAACAGAATAAAAGCATTGGATTTGTATTTTAGTGCATTAGACAGATAATGTGTACGAGTACAGCTACGATTTAGGTAGATAGCGGCGGTTTGAAGAGCCGAGGATTGACTACTGCATTTCTATCAAATCGAAACATTGTAACCCATTCGGGCAGTGATGGATCTGCTTCATGACTAATGTTTGGCGGTGGTAAAATCTTGGGATCATCGTGTCGGCCGACGAAGGCGTGGGATTCGGCCGCAACGGCATTAGCGGGTATGCAATGTGCCTGGTTTGTGTGTGATCGTGATGGCCTCAGTTTTTGGAGTTTTTAGTGTTTTGACAGCTTGTAGGGGGCACCACTGACGCCATTCGCTGCCCACCCTGCCTGTCATGTCACTTGCACCGATTTTTTTCTCGCTTGTCGTATAATCTGTATCTGGTGTTTTATCTAAGACATGGAACTATATTTGGCTACGGGGGTTGGGTGGTTTTAGTGCTCCAAGGCGGACGGACGCATGTCTCACGGCATCTCGGAAACTTGGTGCGGTCAACGTGATTGGACCGGACCATGTCCGAGAAATCACACTCGATGGGCATGACAGTTTCTTTGGCATGCATTATCACAAACGTGTACTTGTATGAGGATGATGATGATGATGAGGAGAGACGGGGAACAAAGGCGAGGAGTGACGATGTTACTACGGCGAAGTGTGCCGTATGCAAGGCGTGTTGTATTGACAGGTGCCGAGCGTTTTAGGACGTGGATATGCCGTGCGTTGAGGAGAGATGGGACGAAAGGAAAAGCTGGGATGCGTGCGGAGAGCGGAGGGCCAGGGGGGGGTTTTCGTTTGGTGGAGGAGGAGGTTGGTGGTAACTGGAGTGTTTTGGTGATGTCAAGTGACGGCTTTTTGCTGCACGCTGCAGGGCATGCAGGGACTGTTGGATAGCTGTGGATGCGTATTTACAGGCATTGCAGTAGACCTGTATGTACGTGCTACTGTAGCATATGCATGCACGAGAGGGGAAGCGAGGCGAGAAAGCCAGTCATGGCGGCATTTTTGCTGCATGCATGGATCGCGGATGATGGGAGTTCTAGATTTGCTAAGCTGATGGGAGGGGGGAGAGATAACGAGGAGCCGGAAGGGAGTCCCCGCAGAGCAGAGGTCACATTTCGGATGATGGATCCATTGGAATTTGGAAGCAAGTTACAGTTACGGAGTATGGAGAGGAGAAAGTGGACAGAAATTTGTGGCTTGCCGGGGATAGAGGGCCTCCGGAGCCGGTGACGAGACTGGAATAGTTTGGATGGAGGATGGGATTCGATAGTGAGTGATTGGGGTTATCAGCTAGTCAAGGAGAGTGTTGATATGCATAATTTAGATTGATGGAAAATGAAAAAAGTCAATGGAGGGAGAAGAAGGACGGAAATTGGAGAGAATTGATGGAATTCAGGGGAAGAGATGTATTATCGTGAAGGGGAGATGAAGATGCTGATGGGCAATGCAGCACAATATTGCGATGGGCTCTGTGTCTATCCTGGATTGGGTAGGGAGGCTGACGAGAACTTCGATAAAATGGAAAGCTCTTTTCTCCGAGTGTAATTACACTTGCTGCGGTGGGCATGCAGACGGAAGTGGAATAGAGCCTCATATTCATCATCGTAATCATAATCATAATCACCCACGAGGCGCAGACAGCAAGTTACGAAGGGGTTGCTGCTACGACGAATTGGTAAGCTGACAAGGGGAACAGAACGAATTAACACAGAATAGGCACTAAAATCAATAAACCGAATATGTCTAAAAAAACCGTTGCGAGGGAGAAAAAGCTGGGGAAAAGGAAAAAAAAAAAAACCGTTGAACAAAGGCCAGGCCAGGGGGCATATGGAGACCCGTTGACAAGACAGGGATGGGCTTTTTAGTGCATGATATTGGAGACGACGCGAGAAATTGACATGACACGTCAAAATGCCTCTGTTTTTTTCTTTCTGATTCATTCGCCTACAGGCAGGTACATACCACGATATGCACATAAAAAGCACTCATAGACCAGGTATACATGCAAGGTACCAACTTGGAGAATCCTGGGAGCCGGATGGATATAGCCAAGGGGACACCCCTAGCATAGAGTCATGATCCCGGCGCCCCGGTGGACAAGAAAAAGTGATATGCTGCATTTCTTGTTCCCCTCTTTGTTCTTTTTTTTCTCTCTCATTTAAATCGTGGCTGCAAGACGGTCGATCGTCACTTTATGCCATGCAGTTGACAGAACAAAAAACTTGATATTGGCACTTTTTTTTCTGTCACTTTTTGGAAACCTGGATTGTTCTTGTTCCCCGGACACCGAAGCTAAGAGGCCAATGGCCGATCCGCGCGGACATTGATGGCAAGAAAGAGAAAGGTTACAGTAGAGAAGCGAATCCAAAGGCCCCGTTCTCGTGCATCGTAGGCCTACCTGAACGACCCGACCATTGGCATGTCAATATCCGGTTTCCCCATTCGCGCGGAAGCCTCGAGTTACATTCCGAGACCCGACGGCGGCTTAATGTTACCTCACTTCTGTGGGAGTTTCCGGGACAGGAAGAAAAAAAAAGAAAAAACTCTGCACAAGGTATCACGGGTTTGTGATACGAGCTGTTTGCCCCCCTCACTCTTACTTTTTTCCTTTTGTTTCGTAAAAGGGGGTGAAAAAAGAAAAGATACGATTAGGCGAAGTAAAAAAAGATGAGCCGTGAACGCGTGAATGCCAGTTTGCCCCGTCTTTGGCTGATCTACTAATATTACAAGACTGCATTCTAATAAGAAAAAAGAAAAAAGAAGGCCCTACTGCTAGTACAATGGCTGAAAGACATAATCTGTAGGTAGGCTTGGTTCAAAAAAAAAGAAACACGTCTCATCCCATCGTTTGAGGCAACCACTCCCTTGAATGGAATAAGAAATAGGGGAGCGGGAGCCGAAAGGGCGTCCATTCGTCCATTTACTCCATTGGAAAAAAGCAAAGAAGCAACCAGGTATCATTTCTGTTTTCCGCCCTCGTTTATCATATAGTAAGAAATGAATATTAGAAAATATTGGCCGGGATTCCTTCCCGGTTCGCGTAGCTGAGCGTTATAAGCCTTCCATGCACCTCGTTGCGAGGGCCCCCGAGGCCCAACAGTCGTTAACAATACGTTCGGTGGTCAAACTCCGTGTGCTTTCGTACTAACATGCGCGCGTGTCGGCGTTAATCAGTGTGTAAGAACCCTCACTGCCTGCAGTATTAGGCCAAAAATTAGTCCCCGCGCAACCTCCTCGATCTGCAAACAGTCAAACACACGCCCCAGCGCCTCGCCTGTGGCCGACTGTCCCATCACGCCCATCAAGGCCGCCGGCACTCCACTTTGGATCAGAAGCCTGCGGGCCTTGATGGCCAGCTGCTTCTTGTCCTCTTCAGTCAACGGCGCGGGCCAGGATGCTTGCTCCTGTTCCGTGGGCATGGTGTTCTCCCGCACTTTGCGTAGCCCGGATGCGATCCCTGCATCCGAAGTGTTGGCGTCTATCACAGATGCCTGAATGAGGGACTGGACCGTCAGGAGTGAGGGGTTGCCAGGGCGCAACAAAAACGACTTTGCTGCCGTGAGCAGCGTCCGACGGATGTTCCAGGCCGACGAGAGGGTGTACATCTCATTGATAACGGCAAAGATGAGTTCGACTGCCACCCGAGTTTCCGCTTCGCTTAGCTGCGTGAACTGGCGGACTGGCTTTGCCGGGCTCTTCTTGCCAGATAACGCCGGCGCCGACGCCGACCCGTTCAAGGCTGCCGAACTATTGTTACGGCTATGATCTTCCATGATACCGACTTCCTTTCTACGCGGCTTTGCATCAAACTCGTTTGATTCGTAGTCATCACTAATCTCATCTGGCGGTGGCGGGAGCTTGGTAAAGTCCAGGCTAACCGACGATGGTGACCGGAGAGCGGCAAGGCTGGATGTTCTACTGTGCTCCCTGCTGGGTCGTGCGCTTACCGAAGTAGATATCGAGTCTACCCGGCCTCTCTGGCCCATCCGCAGGTCCGTCTCGCTGGTGTTGGGAGACTGGAAGCTCAGCATTCGCTCCATTGGGGCAATCCTGCCCGGCTGGGTAGCAATCACCGACGACCTCTGGCTATCGAGACTGGCACGCTCCGACCTTGCGGGTGACCGTGCAATACTATCAACTCGGCTTGCCGTAGTTGATGATATGGATAATCGGTTCGGATTTGGGGTAAGGTCGATTGATTGATTAGTTGACTTTCGATTCAGGCCAGCCAAGTTGCCGAAGACGCCACTAACGCCTCCGACAAGACTCTTGCCGCCTTCCATGGCCCCTTTGGGACCAATAGACAGAACTTCGAGCATGTTCTTGCCCATTGTTTCCCAACCAAAGGACTTGGAGTTGCCGTGCGTGTGTCCCTGCGACTTTTCGAGGAACCGCTTCATGCCCTCGCTTTCTGCCAGGGCCTGATACCAACAGGCATCTCGTAGATATCTTTCCAGTTCGCCGCGAAGGGACTCCCGGGTGTGAATCTTCCAGCTAGGCAGTTCCTTGTGAAGCTCCATAAAGGCGGTTGCGCCCGATACGGCGGCAATGCGCCTCAAGATCTCGTGAAGCGTCTCAAAGTCAGAATATCGCCTCACAATCATCCAGCCGGGGTAGTGAGAGGACGATGGCTCGACTTGGATCAAGTAGTCGGTATTTGGCTTGTTCTTGATCTTTCCCATGTCACCCGAGCCATCGTCGTGTAGCGTGAAAGAAGCGTTGTGCAAAGTAAGCGGTGCCTTTTTCGGCGAATCTTCGTCGCTATCTACTGTCTGGCCAGGAGGGACGATTTGATCAAAACTCGTAAAGGACTGATCTTTGCTTTCCTGTGGAGATGATGCTTGACTGACAGAGTCAGTGGTAGATCGCGGCGTATGCGGTGTATAAACAGTGTCGCTCTTAGTCGAGATGCCATCTACAGAAGCTCCGCGAGTCGGGTATCTGCTGGATATCGGTGACAATGTCTCGGATGCAGAACCATTCTTCTGGACCTCCCCATCTCCAGTCGCCAAGTCCATGCTTTGCTTTGAGCGTTCAGATGCCTCTGTTAATGTGGATGCCCTTTTTCGTCGCATGTCATCCTCTGCAATCATGGCATTCATTCGCTTCATCTCTTCCATAGCTTCTTCCAGCTCCTCATCTGCCTTGCTCAGTTTTTTCTTGTGAGAAGACTCTTTCCGCCGACCCTGGCCTTGATCATTACTACCGCGTCTAGGCTTCGCGATGCCGATGTTACCGACATTACCGTCCAAGTCGGCAAAGACATTGTTGGCCACGTCGCGGCCCGTCTGCATGCCAACATCGATTGCTTGATTCAAGTTGGGTTCTCCTGCTTCCAAAAGATATACGATCCACCCGTTGATCCACTCAGCTCTGCTGCACTGCTGTAGTGTCTGCTCGAGCACGGAATTCGCCAAAATCTCCCGCAAGAAAATTCGAGCGGGATCACAGTTGTAGGCACTCTTGTCTAGGAAACTAAGCAAGTCCTCGGAAACCATCTTGAACTTCGTTGCCTGCTGCCTCTTATTAAGCAGATTTGCAAGGCGGGAGTCGGGATTTTCCGCCAGATAATTGTATATAGCATCGGCAGCGTTCACATTTGTGTCGGCGGGCAGTTCGGCGAAAGCAGTGGCTAATTCTGAAAGAAAAACGATAATCATGGATGTCGAATTGGTCAGGAGATCGAGAAAAGCATCGGCTGGTCGCTTGCGGCTCATCCGGTTTGAGATGGCTAATAGATAGGATGTGATAGTCTTGCGGACAGCAAGAGGAAAGGCATGGTCCGAAGGCACAAGCGGACTGTACCACCACTTGATGTAGTTTTGCACAATGGCATCGACCAATCCGCTCAGAGCCTCTTTAGTCTCTGGACGAAAGTCGTCGAAGCCCCTCATGCGATACTGCTCGTCGTCGTCGTCATCGTCTTGCTTCTCGACGGCTCTTACGGTCTTCAGGTCTGCCCAAACTCTGTCCAATACCGCCGGTCCATCTTCACCGCGAACTGCCCTTGCAAACTCAGGGTTCTTGGACTCCCATATAATAAAGGAGACGACGCCACCGAATGCCCCTATCAGCACGAGACCAAGCCGCCCAAGAACAGCATAGGTCACTGCAGAGACTCCGACGCCGAATCCCGCAAGAGTTGCTGGCGTAGCAGTCGCAAAGAATTGGATCGCTCTGGAGGCGAGGGTGACTTCTGGGGGCTGCGCCGGCTGCGATGGCTCAGCCCACGATGTCTTAGAATCGCATTGTACTCGTAAGCTTTTGTAAGCATGATTATTAGTGATGTTGAGGCTGTCGTGATCCGAGGGCGCAACGCCGTCGCCGTTTGCGCCGGCTCGACCGGTCGATTCGCCCGAGGCCAGCTCGGATGAGTCTTCGCGACGCTGCGCAATGTCGGTTGCGATTGAGCTCATTGGGGTTGAGCTGGTGCTAGCTTGACCCCAACGGCCGGATTCTCTAAACTATCAGTGTCTCGTGATGCGCGGGAGACGAGGGAAACATGTCCAGCAAGCGCCCAATGCCGCTGATTTTTGGGTGCAATAGAAGACGCAGAGGTTGGATGCTGGAATGATGAAGTGCAGGGCGCAGCTGCTGGTCGTGTGTATATGCTGGGTCCAAGGAATTCTTGAAGATGCTCCGCCGAACGAAGCACTGCAGTCTCATAATCCTCCTTAAAGGCGGGTCCCCCTGGTCTAAATTTGGAGCTGCAAGTCGCCCCCTGTTTGTTTCCACAAGCGCAACACGAGCGCTGAAAGTACAGTTGATGGTATCAGGAGAGAAGAACGAAACAATGCACCGTATAGAGCATTGATTTCTACTAATTCTCTGTATTTTACGTCTTGATTCATTATTTTATTGATTGATAGATTTACTGCCGCTCTTTACCACCTAAATATAGCCATCTCACCTCTATCATTCATTGGTCGTCTTCACGTGAGCTGGCGTGACTGTTACGCAGATGCCCCGCCTAACGCTCCCTCCACGCTGTAAATCACTTTGGGCCTGACGCGTTTCGAAGCTCCACGCGCCGCATTGAGCATTGCATTCCTCGGCTTCCCCTTGCGGATCTACGGATATCGCAAACGCAGATACGATCTCTCATCCTGCGATAAGCTTCTTCTTAGAGATCCAATACTATCCTATCACCATCAACCATCACCATCACCCTGAAGCACGCCCGCAGACACTGAACATGCCTCCCAAGCGACGGGCCGTCGATGACAGCGAAGACGAGGTTCCCCCCACTTCTGTCGCAAAGAAGAACAAGAGCGCCGCCGCCGCCAGTGCGCCAGATGGCAAAGATGACGACGGCAATCCATTCTGGGAGGTGGGATATGACTGATAGCCGATGGAACTGGTCTTTCTCGCTTACTCACCGCTTTGCAACAGTTGTCAAACAAGCGACGCGTAGGAGTCTCCGAGTTCAAGAAGATGTGCTTTGTCAACATTCGCGAGTACTACGAGAAGGATGGAAAGACGCTACCGGGCAAAAAGGTAAGCCCTGCGTGTTCCGGCAGAAGAACCATAGTCGGATACACGACGCTGATACTAGCCCAAGGGCATCTCTCTGTCGGTCGAACAATACCTTGCCCTGATCAAAGCAGCTCCCGGTATCAACGCGGCTCTGCGAGCAAAGGGCCAGGACGTCGACGACCCCGACGAAATGGATATTGAAGAACCCGAGGTGGCTACAAACAAGAAGAAGTCCAAGTCGGACAAGTCCAATATTGAGGCAACCAGCGATGAAGATGAAGGCGATGATTAGACGAGGACGTCTCCCTGTAGTAGACCTTGTGGTATATGGATGATTTATGAAGCCAGCCCTATGGGGCTTTTAATCGCTGGAGTTGGGAGCTTCTATTATGGCACTGCAGGCTGGTGCCTAGCATGAGCGAGAAGCTCGTGGATTCAGGGTTGCAGCTGTCATGGCGGTTGACAGGTATATGATACTGCTCTGATTTGTATCGCGATGATATCCCGTAATGACAAAAAGGTTTCTGAGTAAGTCGCAAGCGACAACTGTCATGTTTCAGTAAGACGATGGACCGATACAAGGGTTCTCCAGAAAGCCAGCTACAACGTAGAGATGACTGTATAATGTCTCATCTCACGGCATCGCATCGCAAATGTCATTGGATGTCTCTGGATCGTGCCGCATTGGGCGGATGTAAATGTCCAATCACGAGCCGACGATATTCGCAACGATATCACTCGCAAATACTTGACCTTGACTACCTTAGCGCAGCACTGCAGAGTTACCTAGAGATCCCGTGTGACACATCTCCAATGAAGTGGTGTCGCCAAGGCTGTTTGATGGCAGAGATCCCGGGTCCGTGGCAATGACTAAAGTAGCGCTGAAGCCCCCTATGATTGGCGCACGGGGGCGTCATCCTTCACCATCATGCTCCCTAATGCCTGCAAAACTGTCATCTGGTGTCGATCCCATTAATCTCATCTTGACCACTTCCACGCTGGCTCTTTTCCCACAACTCAAAACCCCCTCCCACCCACACGATATTGCAACAATAGAAGCCCGGCTCCCCATAAACTTCTCATAAACGCAACACGTGCTTCCCGAGACTGACTTGAACGCGATCACGGTGCCTGTTTGCCGCCGTTTTCGGGCTCCGCCTTAGTCGATAAATCCCCCTTGCGTCAGATTACCTAACCCGACGTCGAACTGGCAACTTGATTCCACATCAGCGGCCGGTTCTGGGTGGCTTTTATTGTCTCTCAGCCCTCCCGACACTTTCGTTCTTCCTTTTACCTTTCAAACCCATGGATGGCCGGATCATATAGAGCCAGACAGCAATTGTGTTTAATGATTTAACCTTTCTTAATCTTTTTTTGGACTTTCTCACCTCAGTTGCGCCGGCGCGACTGTTGCTTTAATCATGATCTCATGGCGGATTGGGCTGGGGCGCACGGAGTCCGTGAATAACTACGAGGGCGTTCTGGTTTCTCTAGAAGAAGCGCATCTTCACAGCCACTCGGCGCGGGTTGGACGAGTCGAGTTTGAAAACCAAGATGAAAGCGCGGGTGACGACGATGACGATGATGTGAATTCAGTAAAGGACGACCAGGGGGAGGGAATGCTGCTGATGAATGCCGCTGAATACACCATCGAAGGACTAAGAGCAGAGATGAGGCAGGGCAAGAGAGGGCAGTGGACGGATTATGAGAGTGAGTGTTTGCGACAAAAGGTGACGAGAGGAAATCGACACTAATCCGACAATAGTCAAATCCAAGCTCATCAACAAGGCAATTCAAGACATTGGCATGGGGCGCTACAACTGGCAGCTGTTTATCCTCTGCGGCTTCGGATGGTTTGCCGATAAGTAAGACAATTGATTTTCTCTATGTCTGATCCGAATCGTTGACTAACATGTGACATCAAATAGTTTATGGCTACAGGTGTGCAGAATATGCTGTGCTGAGACTATTGCTTTGTAATGCTAACGAATAGAACAGGGCGTTTCACTAACCTTGCCATCATTATCAGCAGAGTTTGATATACCAGAAAAGACAGTGAGATACACGACAAGCGCCTGCTTTGTCGGGCTGTCTCTTGGAAGTTTCCTTTGGGGTATTGGGTCCGATCTCTTTGGCCGCCGAATCGCGTTCAACATGACGCTACTTATTACGAGCATCTTCGGTATCCTGGCTGCGTACGCCAGAAGCTGGGGAGCCGTATGCTTCCTCTACGCGGCATTCGGCTTCGGTGTTGGCGGCAACCTGCCCGTTGATGGTGCCTTGTTCCTGGAGTTTCTGCCGGATGCTTCCAGTTCGCTACTCACGCTGTTGTCCGTGTGGTGGCCCATCGGACAGCTAGTATCCTCACTAGCTGCGTGGTTCTTCATCGCCCAGTGGCCCGTGGAGATTGGTTGGCGATACTTTATTATGACCATTGGCATCATTACCTTTGCAATGTTTGCCATGCGCTTCTTTCTCTTCCACATGTTCGAATCACCGAAATTCCTCCTCAACCAAGGCCGCCAGAATGAAGCAGTTGCTGTCGTCCACGGCATTGCATATCGGAACGGCGCAAAGACATGGCTCACATCGCAGATTCTCGATCTGGTTGCGGCAGAAGATCCCGAACAATCCAGCAACAGTGCTCAGCAATATTCCATATCCTCGGTTCCGCGTTCTAACATTCTCAAGGAGAAGTTCAGGGGGTTCTCAGGGGATGGATTGCGGCCGCTATTCCAGACCAAGACTCTGGCTCTCGCAACATCTCTTGTGTGGTTCTGCTGGGCAACCATAGGCATGGGATATCCACTCTTCAACGCCTTTTTACCCCAATACCTTTCTCATCACGACGGCGATGCGAGCAGCGAGACAATGCAGGACGAGACCTCGGCCATATCGGGCGTCACATACCGCAACTACGCCATCACATCGATCATGGGAGTTCCCGGTAGTCTCCTTGCCGCCTACCTAGTCGATCATCCATCTCCTTTCTTCGGCCGTCGTGGAACCCTGGCCAGCTCCACCGTCGTCTCGGCAATCTTCCTCTTCATTTTTGCGGCGTACGGTACCACACCGACGCGCCAGCTCGTCTTTTCTTGCATTGAGGCTTTTGCTCAGAACATCATGTACGGCGTTCTGTATGCTTTCACACCGGAAATCTTCCCAGCTCCCGTAAGAGGTGCGGGTACGGGAGTGGCCAGCTTCCTCAACCGACTGACGGGTTTGATGGCTCCCATCATAGCGGCCAACATTCCTGGAGACGGATCTACCACGCCTATTTACATGTCTGCGGTTTTGATCTTGGCAGCTTTTGTGGGCATGTGCTTAATTCCCATTGAAACCAGGGGCGCGCAGCGGTTGTAGGCTTTTTTTTGTGTCTTATAGAATCTTGGGCAGTGCTACGGCAAATGGAAATGTGGATAAGCAAACTGCAGCAAGTATATTGGCATTCATACATATAATGGCTCTTATTTGGATATTGGGATGAAGAGCTTATCATCATGGGCTAATTGGGATATGGCTCATTTGGTGGTCCCTTGAGAATAGATTTCATTTTGTATTAGAACAATGCATAACGGTTACCAGTGTCTATTATCATCTATCGATTGCCCTTGGCGCCAGCAGGAACATCAACACGTCGCTTTCTCAGCGAAGTGCCCATGGCATCTCGAACCATGGGGTCAGCACGAATTGTGTTTTGGACCAACCACTCTCTCATCTTTCCTTGTAGATTGGACGTCGCCTCTGCATCCCCCTTGAATGGCGTCATCTCCATCTCCATTAGCCTCGTCGAATCGGCATCAAATTGGCCCGTGATGGCTTCGAGACGGTTCAAGCCCTGCACGAGTAGCTCGTCCTCGTCATCGATGGATCTCCTCGATGGCGAAAGGAGCGGACCGATTTGTGACAGGGCAATGTAGATGGTGATGGTGAGTTTGCGCGCAAGCTGTATAAGTTGGAACGGCAGATATGGCGGGTGAGTCGCCGTCTTGGAGAAGAGAAAGTTGAGGCCCTCCAGCAAAGTCGGAAACGTTGGCCGCGTAACAGCTTGAATCTCGAAGACGCATAGGGTCACCAATATCAACCATCGGTAAAACTTTCCAAAGTCCATGTATCCAAGCAACCCCAAGATGTAAATGGACCCTGCGGCAACAGCATAGTGCGGCAAGATTCCTGAAAAGACACCCCGCGAGACGTAGTCCTTAATCGTGACGCACTTTTGCCACGCTACAGTCTCCGGTCCGAAGCGCTCGTAGGCGAAGCGCTTCGCGGCATCTTGCAAGGTGTCGCTAGCAGCCTTGAGGTGGATGAAGTAGGAGGCCGAGTCGGAGGCGTCGCTACCAGTCTTGTCGGGGTGATGAAGTGCGGCGAGACGGCGGAAACGAGATTTGATGTCGCGATCGGTGGCGGAAAAGGGTACGCCTAGATCGGTGTAGAAGGAGCCTTGGCGGCGGAGGTCGAAGTCGGCCTCGTAGATGGTGTAGGAGAGGTAGATGGCTATGACGAGGATGTGGATGTTGCGGCGATGGTGATTGAACCGCGGGCTGCCGGGCTGGGGCTTGGGATCGCCGGCGCGGATCGTGAGGCCATAGTAGATGGTCTGGATCCAAGAGGTTGCGATCTGGGGGCGTGAGAAAGCACAAGTTAGCTTGGCTGGTTGGTCTCGTGTGCAGGTTGAAGCAGTGAATGAAAGACGAGATGCTGCGTTATCGAGAAGAAGAGAGTGATACTTACGTTGGGGAGGAAGGACCACCCTATAATGGACAGGAATTGCGACATGATATATCGTGCAGCATTGTGGTTGAGATGCGAACTGCGGGTTCAAAGGCAAATATATGTTGGTGTTTTCTTGAGGACAAGCTGGCCGGCGATTCTTATCGATAAAGTCTGATGTAATCTTTTTGCAGGGGTCTTTTCGATCCGGCGCTTTGTTAGCGAGTTCATGCCGAGATGTTAGTGGCAAAGCAGTCGAACAAACAATGTCGAATGTGGTGGCTAACAAACTGCTAAATCGTAAGCTATTTCTACCGGTTGCGATACTAGTCAAATATTAATTCAGGGAACTTTTCCAGAAGTTAAAATGGAGTTTGGGGGAGAGGAACCAGCAGATTGTTCAACCGTTACGACTTATTGCACAGTCGTCCATGTCTTTTATTAAAAGATATACTCAATCAACGGAGAGAGCTTATTGATAGTATAAAGACGTCAACAGGCTTGCTGGTTGTTTGTGCGGAACCCTTTGTTTGCTGGTGGACAAACATTGTTGTATGGCTTTGTTGGCATACGGCCTTTTCTTGCAGCCCTCGAAGGGGTGATGTCAAGCGCAGTTTAAAATCGAGGCGACATGTTATCCCACATCTGAATGTCACACAGAGCTACTTCACAACAGTTCAACTGCAATGACAGTAAAACATCCTGTACTAGAGGACGGATAAGTTCCATTTCGATTTTATTCCTAGTCATTTTTTCTCCATCATTCCTTTCAAAGTCGTAGATCATATGTTAGCAAACCCACAGCATTGTTGCATTCCGCTTGGCCGATGACTCTTCAACCCTTAAACATACATCACGTAACTCAACGGATTAGTATGGCTTGGCGCGCAACTGCCATTGCACTAACCTGACTTGAATCGATTCGCGCCAGCTACTTGTGACCATGGCTAAATGGTTGAATGCAACAACCAAACACAACCCGATCTACGGGTTGTTAAGCTCTGGAGTAGTTTGATCTCTGGAACTACTGAGGGATCAATGAGGCTGAATCTGGAAATCTGGATTTTTTCCAGGATGAAGACTACTACTGTCACATGGGCTTACGCCGGACTTTGCTGGTATTTCCAGCCCCTCCTAAAAGACTGTAACAATGGAAAATATGCAAGGTTACATCAGAATTTGTGTGTGGGCATTCTGAACAGGTATATTTGAGCGTGAACAAGCTTGCAATAAGTGGGCGACTCTGAGAATTGAGATTAGTCCTTACAATACGGTCAAGCGGGCGTATCAGCTTCAGAAGTCAGTCTCTAAGGCCTTGTTTTACTCACTACCATGAGTCGCAAGCCGCTATCGGTTGTCGTTATTGGCGTCGGCCAGATGGGAACCAGCCACCTCCTCGCATATCATCACAGCCCCATGTATAAGGTCATTGGTATTGTGTCGAGCAGCACCCCTCAACTCCCAACCGAATTGAAAGAATACGACAGTCTCGCTCTTCCGAACCTCAACGCAGCCCTGTCGCTTAAGCCAGACGTGGTCTCAATAAACACCCATTCTGATAGTCATGCAGAGTATGCAGTGGCTTCAATGGAAGCAGGTGCTCATGTGTTTGTCGAGAAACCTCTAGCCACATCTGTTGCAGATGCAAAGCGAGTTGTGGACACAGCCAAACGAACCGGGAGAAAGCTTGTTATTGGTTACATTCTACGTCACCATCCGAGTTGGGTTGAGTTTATTCGACAGGCAAGGCAACTTGGGCCACCTTTCGTCATGCGCATGAACCTCAACCAACGCTCGGAAGGAAATGCATGGAACATCCACAAACGCATCATGGAGACGACCAGCCCAGTGGTTGACTGCGGAGTGCATTACATTGATGTGATGCTTCAAATCACAGACAGCCGCCCCGTCCAAGTCAGAGGAATGGGAGTTAGGCTCAGCGATGAGATTGACAAGGATCAAGTTAATTATGGCCACTTACAGATTACATTTGAAGATGGATCAGTAGGTTGGTATGAGGCTGGCTGGGGCCCCATGATATCCACAACGGCCTTTTTCATCAAAGATGTCATGGGACCTAAGGGTGCTGTATCGATTGTGATGGATAGTAATGCTGATTCTTCGGACGTGAACGCACACACCAAGACGGCGAATATCAAGGTCGCGCCGGTGAATGAGAAAGCTACGGTAATCTCCATGAAGGGCGAACCGGGCCATGATGAGCTCTGCGCACTAGAGCAGGAGTATCTGCTAGAGTCTATTCTAGAAGATCGAGACTTATCCAAACATATGGATGATGCTGTTCAGTCCCTTGCGGTTGTGCTGGCGGCGGATAAGTCAATGAAGGAAAATAGGGCGATTGATCTCTATTAAGACAATAGATGCTATAACTTGACTTATCTAGTTACTATACTAAACTTATAATGTCAGCAGTTATAATATGTGCGGTTGAAAGCAGTGAGAGTAGGTGCAGACAGGCCAAGCCGACCTTGTAATCTCATTGGAGACTACGTACAGAACAGCGTCTTAGTTGTAGAATGTATTGGTTAGTTTTTGAGACCCTGGGCATGAAAGACAGGCCAGTACTTGCAAAAATAGATAAATGCAGCGGGAGCGCAATATTTGCTTCAGTCGCAGTTTATGTATGCGGATCTTATTGCAGCGGCACTAATGCACACTTTGATCCTGCAGTTTAATACTTCACGGCGCTTATATGTATCCAATTTATACAGAACCCCTCTTCTATTCGCGCTTAAAGTAAATGCAACTTATACCACTCAAAGTCCTACCGTTGTCTTTCACGAAGTAATAATGAGCATTCGTTGTCGACTCTGCTCAGGCTTATCCGTGGAGACCTTAATTGGATTTGCGAAAGAGGAGTTCTCAGGTCATGAGTTTCCTGCTTCAGCGTACTACCAACACCACAGCTCGTTTCATGACCTAGAACAGGCAGCAGTTGCTGGCTGCGACTTTTGCCTACTCATAGTTGACTGCTTCAAAGGAATCCCATGGATAAGAGGCGAGAGCTATCAGTTCGCCTCTTATCTATGGGAAAAGCCAGGAACGGAAATCGAGAGTTCAGCTTATGATGCGGCAAAGCAAGTTGCTTTGTCTGACGTGAAGCTGAGTATTGGTACGGACCATGTCTATCTGGGAGATGGTTTAGACAAAGTCCAGTCTTTCAATACTCTCTTGGTCCAAATTGGTCCGACAGAGCTACCGGAAGAGAGCGATGATTATGCATTTCCCTTTCTAACTCTCTTATTAAACGGTCGAGGTAATGGCAGCGGTCCTACAAATATTACAATGACATTTTGCTAAATAGCCTAGACTGTTTGGCGGAAATCGAAGACATCAAAATTGGACGCCGCAAGATTCATCCAGATTTGGGCTCTCCCCATCAGTTCAAAATAGCCAGACGCTGGCTTCAAGAATGTCGAACGCACGAAGCATGTCTGATGAACAAAGTCCCCGAGCTCCCCACCCGTGTGGTAGACATCGGACTGCCAGATACTAAATCTCTGCCGCGGGTATTTATTTCTCATGGCGCAAAGGCAGATTATATCGCACTAAGTCATTGCTGGGGTGGCAGAATAGAATCTGTCCTCACTTCGAAAACGTATCACGACTACCAGCAGGCTTTACCAATCTCTGAAATCTCGGCAAATTTTAAAGATACTTTGCGTATTGCGAGAGAACTCGGAATCCAATACGTATGGATCGACTCACTATGTATTATTCAGGACTCGAAAGAGGATTGGGAGATCGAATCTAGCAGGATGGGAGCTGTATATCGCAACGCCACATTGACCGTCTCAGCTCTTGTTTCAGCAAAGAGCACGGTAGGGATCTTGAAAACTAACGAAAATCGCTTTCCGGGAGCCCCAAAGAGCGCAAAGGTTAGGATCTATGAGGACAGCTCGAAAGATGAAGAGGTCGAAGTGGACTGGAAGTCACAAGAGGAAGAAAATTTGCGACGTATCATGAACGAGTCTGTACTTACCTCACGAGGATGGACTTTACAAGAGTACATTTTGTCTCCTCGGAATCTTCTCTACGGCGAGAGGCAAATATACTGGCGGTGTCCAAGTATGATGATATCAGCCGATGCTACACCAGAAGGCAATCAGTTTCCAGATTACAAATTTCAGAAAGCTTCACAAGTTATTTACTCTGATATACTGGCCGTCACCCCCGAAATTGAGTCAGATGTAAAAGCTGTTCTCGAGGATTATTACGAATTAGCAGAGACGTATTCTGCGCGCCAATTGACATATGGGTCGGATAAACATGCCGCATTCTCTGGTATAGCACAAATGATACATCCATCCATTGGCGGACAATATCTTGCGGGACTTTGGACAGTTGACTTCAAGCATGGACTTCTGTGGTATGCGGAAATGGCTTCTTGCGGTCATGTTAAATCTCATGGAGCTCCGTCCTGGTCGTGGATGGTAACCGATGCTTCCGTTTTGTTTTCGAGCATTCGAATTTTCGAGACTACTCCATTCGATGTGAAAATACTTGAATACAATGGCATTTCTCAAGATGCAGTAAAACAGTTTGGCCAGATTGAATCAGCCTCTGTGGTCGTGGAGGGACTCACAATGCCATTGATACGGAGCAAACAGCACGTTCGAGCAAGAGATCGTGATGACTTGGTGTTAGGCAACGTACACTACGATGAGCCATCATCCGCTGACGATGATGATAGGAGGAATTCGATTTTCTCAATAGATGATCAAGTTTTGGGACAAGCTTTGATTTCGCTGCATGCTGATCCTGGGACTGAAGATATCGACATCGATTCAAATCTTTTCCTAGAGGATAACCTCTTGGTATTGTTGGTTCAGGCAGACGAAAATGTCGATAATGAGATGGAAACTAGCTTTGGTGAGGGAATCGTTTTGCGACCGGTCAAGCATGGCGTGGAAGATGTTTATGAGAGAATGGGGTATGTTACTTTCTGGATGCCGAGCATGGATTACTTTCGAGGGTGGGGATCAAGATCCTTGAAAATGATATAAGCTCCTTCTGCCGAAGCTACAGCCGAAGCTACTGTCCTTATTGGAAGGCAGAGCGAACACATGTGCAGGCCCCTGTCTCATCAGCACTTAAGTACAGTCAGCTCAGCGGCCATTTTAAGCTTGTTATTATCTACCGTCTTGGCGAACAAATGATTAGTATTGACAATCGTGTATGCAACAATGCCATTGATTAGTATCTATGTCCAAATTTGAGTTAAAAGTTATATACAGTAAGACATATGTACATTGTCTCCATGCCAGTGGAACAATTATTCAGACAAAGCTACAAGAATGCAAGGTGTAAATGAGAATCCAGCAACCAGTTGTGCCGGAGCAGATATCCATAGCTTAAGTGGTTACTGATGTTGCGATCTGCAAGCCCTTTAAAAGATGTCGGTCTGGGCACCGGCAGTGAAGCCCATTCGGGAGGTGTAAGTGGGAACCTGCTGGCCACCCTTCCACTGGACGTTGTTTCCCTCAGCCTGGAAAGCAGCAATCATCTGCTTGGGTCCCCTGACGTTGGGGCCTGGGACAAGAGAGGGAGTTTTGGGCTGCTGGCCTCCGTTGGGGTTGATGATCTTGCACTTGTGGGGAGCCATGTACATGTTCTGCTGTCCGTAGCCATCGGGGATCCAGCTGCGCGAAGTTATTAGTGACAAAGGCCTTGTAGTATCTTGTAGAGGTTGGGAACTTACACAGTAGCGCAGAGGCACTCGTTGCAAGCCTTCAAGTTGGGGATGTTGTAGGTAACCAGACGCTCAAAGGGGGTCTGAGGAGCAGTGGTGAAGACGACAAAGTCCTCCATCTTCACGTCATAGATGTTGGACTTGTAAGCGATGGCAACGGCAGTACCAGCGGCAGTCGACTTGTTACCAGCGTGCATGTTAGGGCTGTTGATTCCTCCGGAAGAAGAGACCAGGCCAGCAGCAATGACGGCAGGGTTCGTGACGGAGAAGGGCTGAGGGCGCTCGTTCTGCTCCTTTCCGTCGGCGTAGTAGCCGTGCGAGTTGTTTTGGTTGGCCCAAGGGACTTGAATGACCGAGTTGGCCTGGATCTCCCAGACACCAACGGGGGGAGCGAGCCAGCAGTTGCGGCCCTTGGACAGGAACCAGGCATCCTTGCTCAGGTTGTATAGGGGGTCATACACGACGTGGTTGGGATCGGTGAAGTTGGTGAGAGGGCCCTGGTAAGTGTTCTATAGTATGGGTTAGTTGTTGTTGACTTTGGTAAGATCACATATGCATATTGAATAAATCGTACCTTGGGGCAGTACATGCCGTTGGTGTAAGCGGCAAGATGGGCTGAGGCGCCCTGGATGGCAGCCAGGCCACACAGAGCGGCAGCGCGAAGAGAGAACTCAGACTTCATGGTAGTTGCGAGATAAAAGAATGTGGTTGTGTGTGTAAACGTTTGGATTGATTCAGAGATACTTTTGATACGAGAAGGGGTAGCTTTTATATATCCTCAGGGTGTTGGCGATCAGCGTCTACTGCTGTCAAGGTCGCATTAGTACTACTGGGGTGCTCGGGCGAACTCATCACAACCCAGCTAGTTTGTCCATGATACACCGTGGATCTGCCGTGGCTGCAGAGGGTCGGTACCGCCAACTTAAAATTCTATTCATTAAGGAGCTGGTGGCATCAGGGGGTTTTGCCCAAGATTAATAACCAGCGTTCCCATTCGGCCGTGGCATCGGACTTTACGAAACACTCGCTGTGGAGTAGGTTGCAGGCCTAAAGACAAATTGGCTATGGCACGGCTAGGTAAAACTAATCCTCGGAATGGGACTGGCACTTTAATGGAAGCTCTTTGTTGCTCTTCGACGTCTTTTACGGGAGGTGACTTATAAGCTTACCGGCCAAAGCCGAAGCTACATCACATGTACAAGAATTGTTTTGTGAACAAGGTGACAGTAAGCGTGTCGCTTAGCAACCATCTAGCAACTTCTTGATCAAGTATTGATCGTTTGCCAACACAATACTAATGTAGTTAGTGATGCATTCTAGCGAATAGTTAATCTGCTGTTTCCCAAGTGTCAGATACCGGACCCTGGCTGTGGCGCCCGGCCCTCGGCAGATTCTAGTCTAGATGTAACTTGGCCTCAGCTCACGCTTAGCATTTTCCAGAAAATATGAAACGCGTAGTGCCTAAATTCGCAGTGTCTTTTGGCGCCAGGTTACCAGGCCATCTGCAAGATGTCGCTAATTGTTTCCGAAATCCAGTTTAGCTGTTTCCGAATCTCAGTTTAGCCCCTTATTTACGGGCCGGCAACTCTCCTTTTACGAGGCGCCCCCATATATCTCCAACAAGGAGACATCGTTTATGCCTGATTAGGAAATCTACGGCTGCCAAAATAAGCTGCTGCTCGGCCAGGCTAAACCAGACATCTAAAAGAATACTACTTACTAGTGGTGTAAGATTCTCATACCCCCAAGAGACTATAAGTTGCCAGTTCTATTCTAATAATCTCTAGGGTTACGCTTCTACAGCTTGGCAGTTTGGGGGCAGATGAAATACAGGATGCAACATACGGAGCATTTGCCCCGTATTCTACGGTAGACCAACTCTTCAAACATACGAGCAACCCCTTACAGTCCTAAGCAGTGTAGATCCTTTACAGAATACGGGCTGTATTCGGCGACTAGACTTCGCGCCTGATCAACCGCGTTTACGATGCGCTAATTAGGCCCTCAGTCTTCGGACCACTGTGTCGTTTCGAAACACAGAATCCACTTTCTGAACGCCCATCGAGCCGTCTCAATCTACAAACGGATAAGCGGCTAGAGGACTTCTTTGCTTCCATCGACTAATGTGAAAAGTTGGGAGACAGCCTACTAGAAAGGAGCTTCTTAGCCGGTTCTAGTTATTGTGGAATGTATACACTTATATAAAGGAAACTTTTATCCTTTGCTGCCTTCAGATATAGGTGCAGTCTTGATTCTATACCTAACTACCAGTAGGGACAAATTGATTCTTAATTCTTTCATATGAGAAGAGTTGGAAACCATGTGGTTAATTTTCTATTCTGCCCTCCACACTGAACTCCCCAATACATACAGAGTATAAATGGATCTCTACAAGTACGTCTTGGAGTCTCTTTGCCGAGGAGGGGAAAGAAATTCAGATACCAGGCGCCATAAAGAGTATGATCTGTTGTGAGAATGCAACCCTCGGAGTCAAATTAGTGTAGAACAGTACACAATCAGGCTAAAGGCTTCTGCGCCAGCAATGCCAATGGAGTGCAATGAAGTGCTCCTCCCCGATTCTTGACGGCGTCCAAGGCAGCTTCTAGTATTGCATCGCCCTCGTGACGAGGTGGAAGACTCGGAATACCAGCCTTGTATCCCCCAGCAATGAGACTCGCGTGGAACGCAAACAGCGACTTGGTGATGATCGGAATGACAGCCTGTGAAAACGGGTCTGCTCGAAATTCCACAACATTTAACCCGGCCTTCTTTACACGGTTTGGAATATCCACAAGCCAGCTATATATGCGTTATTAGTGGAGATCTCAGAAAAATAACTTCAGTTGTGACTCACGAAGGATCAATGTTCAACTCTTTTCGAATCAGTGAAGCAAAGGAATACAATTTTTCAGCTTCTTCCCCTTTGATGTACGCTCCACCTCTGTCAGGGTCGTACTCATCCCATTGCAGGTAACCGCCCGGCTCTAGTGTTTTGGTAAAGTAATTAGAATACGACATCAAGGGAAATAGTGTGTTAGCGAGGACGCACTTAGCAATTGCGTGACATGTCTAATCAAGGCAAAGGTATCACATCCTCTGATGATTGCACACCAAAGTCGCGCGTGTACTACGTCGTATTTCTGGAAATGCTCTTCAGGTACTTCCTCAAACGCATTCATAACCTGTAGAGTTATGTTACTTGGCAGGGTCGACTTTGGCGGAAATTGTTCATCTGAGATGTCAAAACCGTGAAGCTGAACGGTTGAAGGAACCTGGGAAGACACATCCAAAAGCCATATGCTATCACGCTAATGAGTTAGATAAAAAATGAAGAGTATCTCTTTTGGGGATTAACTGACCCAGTTCCTGTGCCTATCTCTGCAATCTTCGTGTCCGGGTTGATGGGGATTCTGGGATCGATAGTGTAGCCGTTTTGGAGGTTGAATATGAAGTGTTGGCCATCCAATCTAATATCAATTAAGCTATATCCCAATTAGACGTTGGGGAAAAAGGGCTGTATGTTACCTTATGGTCTCTATAAAGCTCCTACCCAAAATGTAGTTATCGCTAGTATCGGTGACAGCTGGCATTTTGCTTAAAGTGATGGCGGAGAAGACTAAGAAAGAATAACTACTACACGCCAAAGAGATTTGCTATTCGTATCTAAATTGCAAAGGATGATATTTCGTCGCTGACATTTTCGAGAGAAAGGGAAAAAGGCCTTCTCATATAGTCGCAAGAGTGTTTGCCCCTTTCGGGAGACGACCTTTTTCATTGACGTCGAATGTATTGAAGGTCTGAGACATTCAGGGCGTAGACGGCACGATCTGAGACTAGCGGCACAGAGAGTTGTGAGCTGAGAATGGTCCGCTGACAGATGTACTGCATCAAGCTTGCACAAATACATCGATAATGCTCTACTGCTGCAGTGGAAAAAGAAAAAGAATGTACTCCGCACGCATCCTGATGTAACGTCAAATTTGGGGTAGTGTGACACTTGGAGTACGGAGTACTCCATACCATGCGACGAACCTGGCTGTGAAGGTAGGAAGCACTTATTGGCGGCATTGTAAATTGAAGACCGGGGATTTGTCTATCAGAACTCTATAGACGGGTTTACTAGAGAACCCCTAGTTTAGCAGTATATGATCAGGTTACATAAGGTACCGAATTATAAATTTGTATTGTCTCCAACCAAGAGAGTGGCAATGCGGCACGCGTTATACCCGAGCCTTGTTTTCTGACCACACCGGCATGCAGGAGAGCAGCTGATAAATATCCCTGCATTCAGCTGCCTTCAGATGCGTGCGATCGTCTTAATGATTACGATGAAGCGATTAAATCCAGTATTTAGTTATCGAGCATCTTTGCGGTATATCGGCGTCCGTAAAACCGATGACGTTTGAGTGCGCAGGTTTGGTGGCCAAATTGGCGATGGGAATCGAGCAAGTAGACCAAACAGTCTCAAAGTGCCAATTTGAGCTCAGAGTAGTTTGATGGTAGGTTGCTGTTATCAGCTCGGTGTTTATTAAGATCTCGCATCGCAGGTCGTGGACAAGGTGATTCGTGGGGTCGCACATACACGTACAAGTGAGAACCAGCACCCACGTGAGCCAAACTATTAATGCATACATGTATCATGCATGCAAGTTGATAGAATGCTAATGTTAGCAATGCAACGGTTATTCGGCTGAAATGGTTGATGTAATACAATGTATGCAGGATTGCCCAACCTGATTGTGGTTGCACAATCCATCTCATCTTGACGACAGGTCTGTGTAACAACTGTTATTCTTTGCAGCGAGATCGGGTTGTGTAACCACACTGTTTCCATGTGGATTTCCTCAGTATGATGTTTTTATATCTCTAAGCCGTTTTTATTACTTTTTAGACAGGGTAAACGGAGGGAAATGGTATTCACAATCACGAATTCCACGTCAAATCACAAAGTGTATATTCAAGAACAATTAAACAAAAGCAATAAAACAGAGCGCAGCTTTGTAAAGAATGGCCCGATAACTAACTGAAAGAAAGAAAGAGAGGGGGAAAAGAGAGAAAGAAAGAAAAAAAAGAAAAGAAACCGGTAATTTCCGCACGGAATGGGAATGTACGGGGACAAAGGGGGTGCCGAAGTTCTAGACGAGAATAAAGAAGTTCAGACAACAAGTAGAAAATCTTTGTTGGACCTTTGATACCATCCTTTGATTGGTTACCAAGTGTCCGGGCGGTGCAGCTGCAAGACAAGGCAAAGTGAAACGATTTCGAAGATTCTCCCATACCTCTTCAGCTGCAAGTGAGTGTCACTGCGCCCGCGCCCATTGTTACACCAATTGACACTCACTTACTGGGTACTTATCTATGTATGCTCTTTGGAAGAATATTGTACGTATCGCCAATTCTAGAAGATAAGGAAGCAATATCAGAAGGATCTAGAAACTGGCAGCGTCGTAGAGAAGACACCAGCATCAATGAATAACTCTGTACTGGCGATGGCTGCAATCGCTATGGTAACAGCCATCTTTCTCAAGCCAGAGTCCGATAGTTTAGCATCTTTTGGTAGAATTAGTATTTATCTGCCTTATAGTTTAGAAGCTAAGGTGGAATTTCTTATCTCCAGCAAGTGAGCGGGTTTTGAAGACGCATCGTGGCGGCGACACCACCAATTTCAGTTCAAAGTGACTCCGTTTGTTCACTGTTTATCAGATTTTTCCTTTTGTTTTGGCGCTTCAAACTTTTACATCTGTTATAAATACGACCCTCTCCCCCTTTGTTTTCCTTTTATTTTGTTTCCCTGCACACACACCATTTTCCAATTCTTCGCAGCCAGACCACACATCTACCAAGAACTTTGTCCATCTGCTCATCCAAACTCATCTCTCTACTCGTCTCTCTACAGTCACATATTTTGACAGCCGCCAGACAATTTCACCAGCTTCAGCTTCTGTTTAACGATTCTTTTTATTTTTTCACGTCTATATCCGAAACAATGGCTCCCCGCACTACTCTCCAGAAGACCATTGAGAAGAAAGGAGGAAAGAAGGCCGCCTCCGACAATGCAAAAGTGGCTTTGCTGCAGATGCCAGTCGAACTCATCTGCAAGTTCGCCAATGCCATGCTCTCCGTGGACAAGATGGCCTTCGCCGAGACCTGTCGGCCAATCCACAACTCCATCGGCGTCACCTCCTTCTCTAAGGACGAAGGAGAGTTGCGAGAGGAGCAGTTCGAGTATCTCGCTCGCAGGTCGCGGGATACTCACAACCAATGGGTCTGCGAGGAGTGCATGTGCCAGCACGATATCGACCCGACCGACACTCCAGCCACGCCAGTCCTCAATTGCCCCGTCGGCGACTTGTACCGCTCGCGGTACAACTTGTCCCTGAAGCTTATCGCCAGGGAAAACTACTGGTTGGGACGACGCCACGTCCAATTGGCTTTGAAGTACACTCGGTTGTACAATGAGATATCGACTGGACATCAACAATACCTGACGCGACTCATGGCAACTCGCATCTATTCTGAGTCACACGTGTTCGATGGCATGCCGCTTTACCTCGCGGCCAGAATCACTCCTCGCATCGTCGAGGGGAGATTCTTCCTCAAGAGCGTCTTCGAAATCCGACAAAAGGGGCAGCCAATCGACAAGAGGCTCTTGATTGGCGATCACATCTGCCCTCACCAGACCTACTGGACAACTGAAGCCACAGGAGACAGCCCCATCTCCAAATTCTCCATGGCAGTAGAAGACGCCTTCAACAAACGGGGGCATGAGATGTGCAGCTATTGCCCTCACTGCTGCACCGACTTTTCCGTTGAGGCATCGCATCAGAGCCTCAGAATCACCATCTGGAACGACCTTGGAACAGAGAGTTCTGCCTTGGATATCACGTGGTTGGCATCTGTTCCCAACCCCACGATGGCTTCAAGTGATCTCGTCAACGAGGCGCCGGGTCGTGTCAGGGCTTGGTACGACAGTGTGAAGAAGTATGTTTTTGCATGATGGCATTGCAGTCAACGGGCGAAACTTGTGTACAGGAAGAGTCTGAGGAGGATATTCCCATCGATGAGAACTTGATTGAACGAATTGTATGATGCAAAGAATTTTTCATGAATTGCCAGTGTTTTTTTATCCTGATTCGAAGGAAGTCTGATTTGTCGAGAACCTCATGTATAGATAGCTAATAATGAAGATCACAATCTTGCTCAATCTATCTTTTCATGAAACCAAGTGATCGAAGTCTGTAGTCTAACTGTCAGAACACCTCCAGTATCATTTCCAAGAGCTAAACGCATGTACTTGCGACAGTTATATGTATAACTAGAATTTTTAAAGAGTAGAAGCTATTCGCACAAGTCAATAGAGCGTCTGATGGGGAAATGCTTTTTTGGAGTTGGATGGAATGGAATGTATGGGCTAAGATGTCTGTACCGTTGATCTTGAAAGGAGTTAAACAGAATAACGATCCTGAATCTCCAAAATAAAAAGACTTCGCAAAGAAAATCCCATCTTTTCCTTTTTTGTTTTCTTTCTTCGCTGCATCAATCGCATCACGAACTCAAGGTGTAGGGTGAGCGATACACGTATAGAGCACGGAGTCTAAACCACGCCGCTGTGCTTATGTACCAGCACGGCCGCTAATCTGCTCCATGGCTGAACTCAATCTCCAACAATTCGAAGATTGACTTTACAACCACAAGTTCGCCCACTGTCGACGCGCCGCTCTTGGATCCCATGTAGTAATATCTTTGTTCTCAATCCTCGTTACTCATCCCTTGAGTTTGTGTCCTCCTAAATAACGCGACTATCCCTTGCTTTTATCGCGATTCCCATCATGAGAGCCTCTGCTTGCTTCGCCGCCATCCTTCCCGCGTTGGCGGCTCAGTGTGCTCGTATAATCCAGTCCAACGACGATGGCTGGGCTGAATCGTATATCCGATCTTTCAACGACGCGTTAATAACCTCAGGCCACGACGTCGTGCTATCCGCGCCTGCAGATGACCAGTCAGGAACCGGTAAGTGAATCTCGTCGTTTTACTCAGAACTCTCAATTTCCTATACTTGTCCATGCATGCTATGATACGGTCTTAACTAACAGGTGAGGATTGTAGGCTCCAGCGACTCACCTCCAACTCCACGCAATGATGCATGCCAGTATAATTCTTGCATCCCCGACGGCAGCCTTACTGGCCACAATGCCTCCCGCCCAGACCTCAACTGGGTCAACTCCTTTCCCGTCACCTCCATGAAATACGGCATCGACACCTTCGGTCCTCAGCTATGGAATGGCTCTGCACCTGACCTCGCCGTTGCAGGCATCAACGTGGGCACCAACGTCTTTGTCCAGTTACCATTCTCAGGAACCGTGAATGCCGCGACTTTTGCTGCGCTTGCCGGCATCCCCTCCATAGCTTTCTCCGCAGCATCTGTCGGCAGACTGCCATTCGATACGGAACCAGTGCCTCTTCGTAGCATCCTCTATGGTCGACTCGCCGCTCAGTTGACCAACAAGATCCTTTCTACTGGATCTCCATATCTCCCTCCGGATATCTTTCTCAATGTCAACTTCCCCAAAGTCGAGGGCAACTGCACCGAGCTATCCAACTTCAAGTGGGTGCTTAGCCGTATCAACCCCGGTATTATCTCGCCTCCAGATGTCGAATTCTGCGGCGGCAGACGCCTACCCACTGAACTAACCGTGATCACGCACGGTGATTGCTTCATCTCTGTTAGCGTCGGCAATGCTAAGGACAAGACAACTGCATCTAATAGCAATCAGGCCTTGGTGCTTGACAAGCTACGCGATATGCTGACTTGTCTACCCAACTGATCGTATTGGTGAATAGATTTAAATTAACCGGGTAATTATTATTATTGTCCATATTTTTATCATTGTTAAAAATGATTTTAAAGTGTGTAATAGATGGCGCAGCATCGAGTTTAGTTAGTCTCACCAATTTGACATGACAAAAATATAATAGTTATAGAAGTTTCGATTCGTTACAGATACTATCACGCTCGAAGACAAGAAAGCACCGGCGCCAGAAACAAGATAATAACGTCTATGTTGCTCGTGAAGTGTCTCAGTGTGTAGGTGTGGAGGCATTGTTTGTGGCAGCTTGATGACAGTTTAATACCAATATTAGTAGCTTATACAAGATTGCGGCACGGTTTAGAGATATGCTGGTTCTTGGTGCGAGCATTTGGTTTTGATAATACACTGGCCTTTAGTCAAGCTGTACTTGTCCTAGGTATGATATGCACCTCCTCGCAGTGGTTAATAAGCGATTATACGGGGATTTTATGTTCTCAATATAAATCATAATCGTCTTGCTATTGTATCCTACTTGCAATGGCGCTGCGATCATTTGAGATAACCCATGGGAGGTCTCCGCATTGACAAATATCTGTGGGATCATTACCAATCCTTTGAGCATTTCCGGACGATTTTCGCAGCTTGTGACATCTTGCACAATTGCTACTTTTACAAACCAGAAGCTTCATTACAGTTGAATGCCCATTCCAAGCAGCCCAATCGAATGGCGAAGGTATATCTCTGTACTGCAGGTCAACGAAGGCATCTTTTTTGAGCAGCATTTTCACTACCGAAGTGTGTCCATTCGCAGCGGCCCACGAGAGAACTGTGCGCTCAGACCTATCCTCTGTCTTGATATTAGCACCATTGGCGAGCAGCTGCTTCATTACGGCTTCATGACCGTTCTCAGCGGCCCATGATAATGGTGTGCGGCCAGCGCTATCTGCGAGATCAATGGTGGCCCCGTTTGTGAGTAATAACTTCACTAAGGCCTCGTGGCCTTTCTCAGCGGCTCGCGAAAGCGGCGTACGACCTGACTTATCCTCTGTATCAACAGCCGCGCCTTTTTGAAGTAGCATCTTCACGAGCGCAAGATGTCCATGCTCCGTAGCCCACGAAAGCGGCGTGCGGTCGGACTTGTCCCCAGTCTCAACGGTAGCACCATTCATGACGAGCAGCCTCGCTACAGCCTCCTGAGAATTTCTGACAGCCAATAGAAGAGGCGTGCAGCCAGATGTGTCTTCTACATCGATATCCACTCTGGCTGATATCAATGCTTGAACTGCCACAGTAAGTCCGCTCACGGCAGCTGTGAGAAGGATTTTGGCCCGTCTGTTTCTCAGAAGCGTTCGATCCAATTGTGAACCAGCCCAGCTTTCTAGTAAGAAATCAATGGGGTATTTGATCCAGTCTGCATTTAATTCAATAGCGAGGTGTTGAAGACCGACATTTCCATTAACAAAATCCCCACAACCATCGATGTGGTATTTTAGGTGACAGAGAGCATAGCATGCTAGTGGCCTCTTGTTCAAGTACTGTGCATAATGATTGTAATGTTCCGAATACCAGAGTTGATTTCCTGATAATTTCTCGGTTGACCAGGTGTTCGTTGTACAAGTTTTGAGATATCGAATGCAAGTTATAGCTATGCAAATGTGCGCACGCATAGTATCTATTCGAAACTCTGTATTTGCGGGAATCCCTTGAGTATCGAGAAAAAATTCACGAACAGTTTGATGTATGACTTGAACAATTCGCTCACCTATATGATGAAGATTAGTAAAACTTGTAGAGAACATAGATTCATTTATGTTAATACCATCGCGTTCTTTGACTTCTATGAAGTTGCCCCCACAGGAAATTATAAATCTCTCGGATGGAATACGTTTTAGAAACGTTTCTTCAGACAAGTTGAGGTTTAAGTCCGGTTCAAGACTGTCAGGGATGCCCAAACTATGGAGTAATTCGTCCACTGTAAGGGGCCGTCTCGCAAAAAGAATGAATCGAAGCATTTTCAACCCATAAGTAAGGCAGGGCTTGTTCCTCCTCATTTTATCCAGCATGAGCGCGTAAAGTTCTTCAAGTTCGGTTGGAAGCTGTTTGAGCAAATCAAATATATCCTGTTCAGAATATCCATCTTCATGGAGCCTTATTAATTCTTCGCCAATCAGTTTGACCCACAAGAAAACCCCTTGAGCATTGTCAAGTATATATTCGATCGCTTGAGTAAGGTGATGATGGAAATCAAGGCCATCGAGTAAAGACTGAGTGAAGTTGGAAATGTCAGAAGCTGTTTCGTCCTGTAGCCTGATGAAATCGAGAAATTGGTCCCTGCGGGCTTCTAACTGTGCCACCGGCCGACTTGCAATGAAGATTTTGACGACACAATGACTCATCTTAGAACAAAGCTCGTAAAATAAATTTAAAATATCCCGTCTGTCTATCTCATCAGACTCATCGACTGCATCAATGATGAGGTAGAATCGATTTGTCGTTAAATAGTCTTGTAATGATCTTAAGAGTCTCTTTAGGCATGCGTAGTCCCACCTCACTCCAGAGCGACGATGCGCGCGATACTCGGTTTGGCAGCGATGGTAAAAGAAGGCCTCATCCTGATTTAAAATATCGTGTAGAAGCGTGAGAAGCATATTATAGTGACTTCTTTGAAGCTCACCCTCTCTGACGCTATAAAAGAACCTTGCTACAATAGCCTGTTGTGTAACTGGTTCCCAGGCTTGAAAATTGGAGCCGAAATATTTCGTGAGAGTGCTTTTGCCACTACCAGGCTTCCCCTGTATATAGAGAAGTCGCGAATTGTCAGAAGTGGCCCAAGTTTTATACTCGTTATGCTCCCATATCCACTCGAAGGAGCCACTAAACTCAGGCGATATCTTTTCATAACGTGTGTTATCAAACCGGAGGCTAGCTAAGCAGTCTATGTTCATTAATATTAGCAAGGTTAAAGTTGGGATAACAGAATTAGCAAACCTTTTCGCTCCTTATCATGTTCTATACACAGACTTTCACTGGAGAAACTTTTAATATCACATGGCGCTGGGCCAGCGAGTAATACCCTAACCTCTGGAGTTCGTCGCCGAAGGTGGTTAATAAGTCTCTCAATGAGGTGAAGAAGTCTGCCACCTTGATAAGCTTTTTCTATTCCATCAAGAACAACCAATAATGATTCTAGCTTCGAATAACCCAAAGACATCTGGAACTCAGCTAAAAGGTCCTCCATGGCGACACGCCCAAGAAGATCCTGTAAAGCCTTTGATATGTTCTCTAGGTCGAAGCCAAGGTCTCTCCAGACCTGAATCATCGCCTTATTGAAAGTTTTCTTGACCAGGCTACTAAGGAAGTTTCGCATTACAAGTACCCTTTCTTCTATTGGTGAAAAGTCGAGGATCTGCTTGAGAAGTGTATAAATGAGGGCATTACCGAGCGTATCGTTAATACCGTCGACGTGTTGGATTTTTCGATACTCGTCATATGTTGTATGTGAGAAGAAGAAGTATAGTACAGGATGGCTGGCTTTCTTTTCCTGGCTCACGATATAAGACGACACTTGAGATAAATGGTGGGCTAGAGAACTGGACAGACAAAGAATCGAAGTACCGTCATTGGACCTCCAGGATCTATAGTCGATGTTCCTAAATACCCAGGAGAATTTAGATCCTTCGGGATCTAAGTTTGGGATTGCAGATGTATGTTGGTCCTGCTGTATCGCAGGTAGTAGCTGTAGCAACTGCTCTGGACTCGAACCGTCAATGACAGATTGAAGACGACGCTATATGATTGAGAAATTAGCATATAAACTAATATATTGTACCTTCTTGTTGTTAGATTCATGTCCCTGATAATTCACCTACATATATTGTAGCAGTCCGAGAAGATGCCGAGGCTGCCTCGGCTGGGGGAATGACGCATAGTAGTTCTTTGGCGTATGCAGCGGCGGCTGCTGATGCATATGGCTGCCACCTTTTGTTTTTATGCGAGTCTGCATAATCACAAATGCCTCGAATAACAAGGCAAGGGAAACTATCCATAAGCCCTGCGGACTCCATCTCGAAGCAAAGTATGCCTTTTTCTTGCCGAAGCTTCTCTCGAGTCGTACCATGCTTCATAACACGATTTGCCGAGCCAATGAGTCCATAATGGATGACAGGGTCTTTATTTGTGCGAGATTTACGAATGTGTAAAGCTCCTCTATCGCAAGCGTCACAACTGGATTCGACTTCTATATGTTCGTAGTCTGCCCGGAATAGTTGATCATGCTCCACACCAGGGTGATCGAAATGCTCGCGCATCTTACTATTAGATTGGAGCATATTATCAATAAAGAGAGCAACTTGACTCTCTTTATTCCTATGTCTTGCGCGTAGCGTTGAGATACCGGTCCTCAATGCCGCCGATGTCTTATTTAATGTACCAGTTTGGAAGAATCTGCCCTTTGTCATAGTTTTTCCGAAATCATACTGCAGAACACCGCCTATGCTGATGTTAGATCCAAACATGAGAGCAAATAAAAAGCTCACTTACCCGAATCGACTGTCGGGCAGCTAACTACCACATCTCCAAGACGGATATCGTCGCGGGGATCATCGCTAGGCAGGTTTGGAGCTCCGCCGCCAATGCCTACCATCAAGCCAAAGCAAATATTCGGAAAACTGCGTATCATGTTTGTAGCTGTTGTAGCCGCAGCATTGGTGCCTATTGTGCCTGCTGGAAGGCAAGCCAAAACAACGTTGTGCTCCCCTATCCGCCCTAATGTATAGTTGTTTGTATCACCATGCATTTGTGGGAGTTTCGGAAATTCCTCATCAAGCATAGCTGCAGATGTAGCTAACTCGATCTCTAAAGCGCATATCCAACCCACGGTAAACACATCATTCGTCAGGCCTTCGAACTTATAATTAGTGCCCGGTGTTGAATGTGTGGTAGGAAAATCCGACATCACATCCAAGCGGATGCGCTTCGGAGTGGGCCGATCCGTTGACGCCGCGAGGCGTTTCCTATACTCGATTGACATCGCGCGAGGATGTGGTCGAGAGGGGCTCGGCAGAGATTGTTGGATAACTGATTAAGCGAATCGCAGGGAAGCTCATGTGGCAGCAGCTTGGCATCAACCGAACAGGAATATGCCAGAGCATAAACTAAAGATGTCAAATAGGTTCAGCCTAGGTAGGTAATTGGCAGAACTACCAAATCTTCACACAGCTCAAGCATCTAATGTCAAAAAGAAACTTGGCGCCCTGTCTGCCGTGTCATCAGGCTATGCCCAGCCTCCGGCAGCTGCGATATTGATTGGCCACCGCCAAGGCAGCTGCATGACGACCAGGGCTTGGTGGCCGCCTGCAAATGTAGCTTATGATCGACGAGCAACGCTTTTACGATTCACTTGTGTTTTAACCTCTACTCGTCCATGTCGCGTTAAAAGCAGACTTGCTCTGCCTCATTTTATTTTACTACATGCTTTGTTTCTTATTTAGGACCAGTCTTTCCGGTGGGGATGCTGAACAGAACCACTCTGGGTCCCTTCAATCCAGCCTCGCCCTCAGCCCAGTCATTCAGACCCTTGTCTACTCTGTAGAATCCTCTTCGCTCGAGCTGGATAATGTCATCCTTCTTCAATTCGCCAACGCCGGCATCGCAGACTGCATCCTCCATACTGGCTGTGTTAGGGTTCAAGAAGTCCTCAAAGTTGTCTTCTTCCTCAAGCTTGTCCTTGGTGAGGAGGTAATCAAACTCCCACAGCTCGGCGGGGACCAGCTTGAAGCCCTCAGCAGAAAGCCAGGTAACCTTCTTCTCAGTGGTCTTGAAGTCACCCTTCAGGTTGAGCTCGAGCTTGAAAGATGTGATGGGGTCATCTGAGGTAGAGATGTCTCGAACAAAGGCATTGCCCCAGCCCATCAGAGTGATCTCCTCGTCTGCCTTGAAGCTCTTGGCATCGGCCTGGTCGATGTGAAGAGTAGGTGAGAAGATAACCTTCTTCAGGCCAACACTTGCGTTCTTGGGGTGCTTAGGCCGCTCCTCCACGGTAACGCTAGCCGGGGCCTCCGATCCAGTGACCGAAGCCTTGGCCAGGTCCTTGAGCAGAAGAGCTGTGAATCGGGGAACAATAGGGTCGATAACCTTCTTGTTGTTAGCCCAGAAGGTGGTCCAATCCATGTTGACAACGTTTCGGCTAGGACCCTGCTTGATGATGAAATCACGGAGCGCTTCGACGGTCATTCCTCGTCGTCGAATACCGCGAATGGTGGGCATTCTGGGGTCATCCCAGCCCCAGACCTTTCCGGCGTCAACCAGCTTCGCCAGTTTACGCTTGGACAAGAAGGTCTTGACGAAGTTGATTCTGGAGAAGTCCCACATGTGAACCTGGCGCAATTGAAGGGTATCGATGAACCACTGGTACTGAGGGTTTCGGTCGGTGTACTCGGTGGATCTCAGAGCGTGGGTAACACCCTCGTGGCTGTCGACAACAGGGCAGGCAAAGTCGTACATGGGGTACATCTTCCACTTGTTGCCAGTGCGGTGGTGAATGTTTTCGATGTTGCATCGGTAGATGACGGGGTCGCGCATGGCCTTGTTGGGGTTGTCAAAGGAGATCTTGGCACGAATGCAGTGTGCAAGACCCTCCTCGGATGCAATCTTCATCTCTTCGAAAATTCGCAGGGTCTCCTCGACGGTTCGCTCACGGTGCTTTGAAGGAATACCGTCCATTCTCTGGGCACGCATAGTCTCCTGGTCGGTATCATCGGCATAGGCTTGGCCCATAGAGATCAGCTTCTTGCACATCTCATACAGGTAGTCGAAGTAGTCAGAGGTGTAAGTCAAGCTGTCAGGCTTGATGCCCATGAGAGCGAGATCCTCCACGATGGCATCCTGGAACTCTTCCTTCTCCTTGGCAGGGTTGGTGTCGTCGAGTCGCAGGCGCATCTGGCCCTTGTAAGCGACATGGCCGAAGTAGTCGCTGAGAAGAGCAGCCTTGGCGTGTCCAATGTGAAGATAGCCACTATAAGTAGTTAGATATACTGCAGAGCATATAAGTATAGGATTGAAAGTAAATATCATACGAAGGCTCGGGCAGGAATCGAGTAACGACGCCCTTGTCGGTATCCTGGAGGGCCAGGTTGTAGTTGGCACCGCCCTTGGCAGCTTTGACAGCGGCATCGGCCTTGGTAGCCTCCTGAATCTCAGGGTGAGACTGCTCAATGAAGGTGAACCATCGGGTCAGGTTAGGGAGGGCATTCTTGCGGATGGGGCCAATGGCGACCTTGTTGGCTCGGAGAGTCTGCCAAATCTTGGTCTCGAGGTCTCCCAGAGTGTAGCCCTCGAGGTAGGATCGCAGCGTCAGGTGCTTGTCCAAGTCCCTCAGGAAAGGCTCAATGGTGCGGAAGTCACCGGCCAACTTGGCGGAGATGGCGTCAAGCTCCTCGTGCTTCATTTTCCCGACTTATTTCGACACAGCTATGCGATGAAAATAATAGAAGCAAGACAAGCTCCTCGTGACTCGAACAACGATTTTCGGCCTGGTGGGGGGAGGGGCTGAGCTTAGCAGGACGAGGGGCCGGACAATCGTGCCACACATTTTCTTATCGATAACTGGGCTGCCAATTTTTTAGCCTAATTTCCGAGGCACGACACAGCAGAATATGGCGAGGTCGAGAGGTCTGGCGCAAGTCTGAAATCCCATCTTGAGCTGCGCTCCGATCACGATCCAACAGCAAACATGGCACCAATTGACCGGTGTCTGGCCTCTGTGGCCAGGCTGACGCTCGCACAGCCATCAATACGACCGGCCGTGCCTCTGATACCTCGATTCCTAGCACCGGCGCTGGTTCAGTCCCGACAAGCTTCCGTGGTGCGGACAAAAAAGACGACAAAGAAGAAGGCTGTTCCGAAGGACTTTAAGCGACACAACTTGGAGAAGAGAGAATTTCCTCAATACACATTATGTGATGCTATGCGGTACTACTCACCAGTCTGCGAGAAAGGAATATTGTTCAAAATTGCTGATCCAATTACAGAGTTCTACGAGCTGTGGAAGTCGGCCAACCTCCCGCTACGATCAAATACGAGATTCACATCAACCTCAAGACTGCTAGAAATGGCCCCGTCATAAAAAACAGCATCAGACTGCCGAATCCCGTACAGAGCGACTGGCAAATCGCCGTTATTTGCCCCGAAGGAAGCGATATCGCAACTGCTGCTACCGCCGCTGGCGCCGTCGCCGTTGGAGAAGAGACTCTCTTTGAGGCTATTCGCCAGGAAAAGATTGATTTTGATCGTCTCATCTGCCATGAGAACAGCGAGAAGGCGCTAAACAAGGCTGGCCTGGGAAAGATCTTGGGTCCCAAGGGCCTCATGCCTAGCAAGAGGATGAAGACGATTGTCAACGACGTGGTAAAGTCAATTCGCGACTCGGCTGGTGCTGCGGATTATCGAGAGAGGCAGGGTGTCATTCGAATGGCCATTGGACAACTTGGTCACACACCTGATCAGCTCAAGGCCAACATCCAGGCGCTACTGAAGAAGGTCAAATCGGAATGCGCCGAGATTTCTGAGGAGGTATCGAAGGAAGTGCACGAGGTCATTTTGAGCACAACGAATGGCCCGGCGTTGAGCTTGAATGCCAAGCTGAATGACCCAGAGAGCGGAATCACTGTTGAGTCATTGTCAGGCGTCATGTAAATCAGTAACGACATGTATAATGTACAATATCCAATTCAATGTATAAAATAGAACGCCTGAAGTCGAGATTTTGCCATGGGGTATCATATTATTTTTTGGTCTTATTTGTGAGATTATCTTGAATAATCATCTTCCGCGAAGAGTTTTGACTGCATCTCCTTGAGCATCAAGGACCCTGTAAACACCAAGATAGCCCAAAACCCGGCCCTGACCTTTTGTCCCAGCAGCTCGAGCTTCCTTGAGGGCGTTGTTCAAGTCTAGCAAAAGTGTATTCCGACACTTCATCAATCGCGCCCTTAACTTAGCGACAAACGCATTCTTCTCATCCAGCTTTCCAATCAAGATCCCAACTTGGCTGCACTCACGCGCCGAGGCTAGTAGTTGTGAGGGAGGACTTCCTATCAAGCCTTCCACAGCCTCTGCTTCAAGCTCTTCGTCATCTTCACTATCATCGTCCCACTCTGCAGCTTCCTTCTTCGGTAAGCTATCTAATGCCAGTGTTTCCTCCAAAGTAGATAGTCGTTCAGATATCTCCAACATTGCCCGCCCTTGCTCGATTTCTGATCGTACATCTCGCAATTCGTCTGTAAGCGACTCTGCATCTCTTCTGCGCTCCGAAATCTTTTCCTTGACCTCTTCAACGGCCCTTCGAAAACCCAAGAGGGAAACTTTTACATCCTCTACTTTTTCATCGCCTCCCCGTAGCTCGGATCCCAATGATAAAAATGCTGTGTAGTTCGAATTGACCAGCTCCAGGAGCTCGGTGCTGATTGTTGCCGTTCTCTCGCGCAGATCTGAGCGTAGATCCTCCAGGGTCTGGTGGCGATGTGGAAGAGCTGAGAGGTATTCGGCAGGCTGGAATTCTGTTGCTAGGAAGTCGGTTCGTGGAAGGGCGGCAGGGAATGGCAAGGGAGCATCATCTTCGGCATCTGACGAGTCGGAAGAGGGGAGGTTGAAGGTTGATATAGCCGGTCGGCTAACTCGCTGTGGCAGAGAGAGAGGAGGGGGAATGTTGGCCATGTGAGAGAATTATTGAGGCAATTGGTAAGTTGGTCGCCGTTAAATCAAGAACAGACGAGAATTGCACAATACAGTTGTGACGACACTTGAGATGCTGTCCTCAGCAATGAAGTGGACATATTTAGATGGAGCTCGTTGGTGACACGGTCTAAGAATCCCGCATTAATCAATAACCTCACTATAAGCATATAAATCAGCTCAAGGCCACGCCAATGGCTCCCACAGATCGTCACGATGAGCCATTGATGGAGAATATATCATCATGATCTTCACCTGATATGTTTCAATGCTGTGCACCGTTTTACGATTAGCATGTTCATCCAGCAGTTTGTAGCTAGCGATGTCGGCCAGGTCCAATATTGTCTGATGATCCCGTGTACGGAGCCCAAGTTGCTCCGCCAAAAGTCTGGGCAGCAGACACTAGTCATTGATCCTCACCAATCGGGCTATCAAGGTGAGTGAGTGGATGCAGTCGCTTTGTTGAGCGAAGGGCGGAATAGCTACGGGTTGTACTGGGTGTAACACGAATACGAAGATGGGTCGATTAGCACTTGAGATGGCCCGAAATACTACAGTACGGTTGCCTCAGGGTCCAGATGCAGGATACTGGGCTGGATTAATGCTGCAGTCTCTATCGATAAGATGATGCTAAATGGGTATCGATATCCAAACCGCATAGAAAAGACGACAGAATTAACGCAGAAAGTGCGCAGTCTTTGGTCAAACAAGTGCCAATATGGAGCACGTAAAGACTCATTTGTGGAGATCTTAGTAGCTGAAATGAATCGATTGGCCACCATCACTGGAGTGGAGCGGATGGCGCGTCAAATTTTTATCAATCAAATCTTATCAATCGATCAAGCCCACTCGCAGTCTCCTGGCATCGGACCAGTGAGACCGTTATAAGAACCAGCCGGGTACGCTCGGGTAACCAAAATCTACAGCTCGCAAATCTTCTCGAGCCCCGCATCCATCTCTCTTTCTGCATCTTGCAATCTCTTCATCTCTCATTGATTGCTGACTTGCCTTTTACGCAAGACAATTCTTTGCACAAGAACTCCTGAGTTGATTCCCGCAATCATCGGGCAATTCTCGGTGTAAGACCACGTTCGGCTCACGGATACGAGTACATAACCACTTGCACGCCCTGTTCTGCTTCCCCGACTTCCGAGGCCTCACTTCGGACATTTCACATTTCACATACACACAACCTGCATATCGGGGAATTCTTATTCCCAACATTCTATTTCTAGACAAAGGGTCTAGGGAGAAAGAAAGAACAGCGACAAACGCAGCCAACTGCGTGCATAAACGGACCCAGTTTTCCCTTCTCGGGCTTCCGAGTTGCAGCCGACAGCGAATCACGGATCATCCTCGTCCGAACCCACTCGACTCGCACCACCATGGCGAGCATTTCACCAACGTCATCTCCTCATCTCCAATCCAGATCCCTGGATTCTCGAACAACCAACGAAGACTTGCATTCTATTAAAGTCGAACCTTCACCGCCTGAGGCATCTTCGGCTCCTCGCAAACGAGCGCCTCTGCCCTCTCAGCCCAAATCCGCCGCCCCGCCACAGGCTCCATTTGTGCGCATCTCACTTCCGCCAGTCAACAAAATGTCCATGACGGCGGTCATCAGCCCCAACCCGCCAATGGAACAGCCTCAGCCAAAGATGTCGATGACTTCCAAGGAATGGGTCATCCCGCCGCGGCCAAAGCCTGGGAGGAAGCCGGCCACTGACACTCCGCCCACCAAGCGCAAGGCGCAGAACCGAGCAGCCCAGAGGGCGTTCCGCGAGAGACGGGCTGCGCGGGTTGGCGAGCTTGAGGAGATGCTGGATGAGCACAAGAAAGTTCAGGATAACCGGGAGAAGGAACTGACCGACAAGATTCACAGTCTGGAGCTGGATGTGCAGTCGTTTAGATCCAGATGCCTGCTGCTGGAGAGTATGCTGGAGCGAGAGCGACAGGAGCGCATGCGCGCCGAGATGCAGGCCGAGACGCTCAGTCGCAGATACGAACAGGCCACTTTCCGATCAGACAGCTTACCTTCCATGCCGCACCAGCCGTATAATCGGCAGCAGCATCACCAGCCTCCCCAGCAAAGGCACAGTCTATCGGACAATTTGTCGGACAGTCGATTGGCTCAGCAGCAATCAACAGCACGACACTTTTCCATCTCTCAGATAGTTACACCGCCTGAAACGATGGATGCACACTCTCCTCATGATCTATCTGAAACACATCTCACCTGTGGTAGCTGCTCACCAAATGGACACTGCGCCTGTGCTGAGGAAGTCCTAGCATCAGTGGTTAGTGGGTGCGGCAAGTGCGGCTTCGGAACAACCTGTCAGTGTCTAGACGACACTGCAAAGATTGCTAGCCACGTACCAGACTTGAAGCGGCCCATATCTCCATCAGGAGGAGCATCTCAAGAGAAGCGCCAGCGGTCAATGGCGGCCGCCAGCAGAGAAACAGACTTCAGTTCCTTTTTCACGAGGACGACACAGCTGCCGCCACCTCAGCCCAGCTCCATCATGTCACAGCCCCTTTCAACAGACTTTAGGGATAGCTGCGGGTTCTGCAAAGATGGGACCTATTGCGTCTGTGCCGACACCGCCATGGCAACGCCCGCCATGACACCGGCAGACGCCTCACCTCCAGTGACAAGACAAACCAGGACACCACCTCCCATGGAGTCTGACGTTGTCACTCCGCTGCCACCCATGGCAATGGAAATGACGGCCGATGGAGCAGTCAAGCTGCCGCGCCGCAAGCAAGCGCGCTCCCAACCGCAGACAGCCACGGCGTCTCGCGGTAGCTGCGGCCCCAACGGCCCGGGCACATGCGCTCAGTGCCAGGCTGACCCGAAATCGGGCTTGTTCTGCAGACTGATGGCCGCCAGCTTCAACCGCGAGCAAGGTGCCAGCGCAGACGGCTGCTGCGGTGGGAAGGGAGCCGGCGGCGGCTGTTGCAAGTCCAAACCCAGCCAAGAGAAGGTTACACTTCCTAGCGTGGCCAGTCTTGGGCTAAGCTGCGCGGAGGCCTACCAAACACTATCCAGTCATCGCAACTTTGAGCAGGCGGCCGACGAGATTGGATCTTGGCTGCCGAAGCTCAAAGCTCATCCAGCGGGCGACCCTAGGGTGACACAGACGGGCAGGATACCAATCGAGGTCGAGGCGGCAAGCATCATGAGCGTGCTCAAGGAATTTGACATTCGATTTGGAAGGGAATGCTAGACGATGCGCTGTAAGTTGGGCTGGGTGCAATAGCCGCCATTGCTTGTTGCGATTTGAGTCGTTAGACGAGCTGTGCAGCTCTGTGTACTATATCACATATCTTTTTTTGTTTGAGCGAGATGCAACAACTTTGTTGGTTCGCTGTCGCATGCAGTACTACGTTTATGGTAGGAGTTACGATTGAAAAAGCAGAATTCGATTTATCATCATATCAAATCAAATCATATCATATCATATCAGATTCCATGGTTCCATACTTGCAGAGTGATTCGTACAATATCCAGGGTATTGATCCTCACAACACCAGCAAGCGCATCACAATACCGCGTCTTCACAACAAATAGGAAAACAAACAAACAAACAAATAAACAAAACTCAACTGCATAATTAAACGCACACAAAAAGATTCTTTAACCCTCTCCCAACTCCTATCCCCACCCCTACCACAAAAATTGCTCCATCGCCACCGTCATCCCACCCCATCTCCATATCTGCACTCGTACGTATTGGCTCAGTCTCTGTCTTCTCTCCTCCACCCTTTCACCGATTGCAACAAGGCGACCACACACATTCCACTTGACTGCACGCATCCTGCTTAATTCACGCAACCTGCCCGTACGGGCGACGTGGAGTAAGATGCATGGCTGGCTTAATATGGGTCCTTTCGCTTTTCTTCTCAGTCTCTTTCGTTCTTCTTTTTCACAGCCCAGCCTCGTCTGACACGAGGGCTGTCGTGACGCAGCGGCTACGCGGGAGGCCGTTGATATTTTAATCAATAGTGTCTATCTTTCTGAAGATGCATACGAGTTACGAGATTCGACTGGTGGATATATCATTCACCACCGAAGCAGTGAATGAAGATGGCCACGCACCAAGTGATGAGGTGGAAAGGCGTGCTGTTACTGACACATAGATGCGTCTGTGTTCATTGCTGCTGTCCGTTCATTGCCTGGAAAGTCACAGCCGAGATCACGACAGCCCCGTTGGGCTGATTTTTGGATATTGATCCAACCATGCAACGGGCCGAGTGAATAAGCCTATTGATACCTTGGGTCCGTAGGCCGCCCAATACTTGTACGAGGATGAAGGAAGCTTTTTCCTTGTTTTTAAAAGCATACCCCGGCCCTTTGTTGTGGCCCTGATGGATCTCACGTATGGATACTGCCACATGTTCGATGAAGCTGACCCACGACGACGACATGTCATCACCACCCTCCAGAAACACACCGAGCGTGTCTAGCTCGCTGGAGACGGACACGAGATTGAGCCCAGATGCGAACGGACGAGAGAGACCCGTTTTGAAGACCTGGCTGCTGGAGAATGCCCCAGAGTATCGGCACCTGGACGCCCTACGACAAAAGGTATGTGAGGTTATGCTATGTAACTTGCACTAGAGTGTTGCTGCTCTCAACAAGAACCGATCTCTTATTTCTAGTCAAGATTTCATAGATAGTGTGTGCTCATTAATATGTTAGGGATGGGAGAACAAGGCCGGTGATGTGTTTTTCCAGAAGCAAAGACACCAAGCGGACCACGCAGATGAAAAGACGATCAAATTCTTCTATAAAATGATGAAGAACATTGCCAGCGAGATGAACCAAGCCACCGGCGCACTCCGAGTCCACGTAACGTGGCCCGGCAAGCCCCGGCTGCTAGACTTTTGCGCAGCTCCGGGCGGGTTCCTAGAATCAGCCATCAGGATGAATGCCCGAGCCGAAGCCACGGGGTTCTCGCTGCCACCCACTCAGGGAGGACATGAGGTCATCATGCCGCTAGGCGCAAACGTAGCATTCAAATACGCGGACATTACCATGTTTGCTGGGGATATGGGTTGTTACACGGAGGACAACATCATTCCTCAGGACCACCCAGACGCCGAGAGCTTCGTGCTGGAGCCGGCCATTGAGCGTGGGCGGCGCTTCGATCTCATCTTCTGCGATGGGCAGGTTTTGAGAACGCACGCCCGAGCCGCCTATCGGGAGCCGTGGGAGTCGCGGCGTCTGACAGCTACGCAGCTCGCCATTGGGCTCGAACACGTCTCGCTAGGCGGCACCATGGTGGTCCTACTACACAAGCTAGAGGCCGTGGACACTGTGAACCTGCTCTACACGTTTAGCAGATTCTCCTCCATCCAGCTGTTCAAGCCCCGGAGCGCCCACGCCAAGCGGTCCTCGTTCTACATGGTGGCGACGAATATCAACAGCAACTCGCCGCACGCGAGGGAAGCCATAGAGTACTGGAAGACGCTGTGGAGGGTCTTGACGTTTGGCTCCGACGAGGAGCGAAGCAACAAGATATCGGAGGGTCACATGGATCAACAGGTGTTGGTGGAGCAGTTTGGGCCAGACCTTGTAAGGCTCGGGAAGAGGATATGGGAGATTCAGGCCAGAGCCCTCGAGAAGGCGCCGTTCATGCAGGCCGGGCAGAATGAGAGGATCCAAAGACCGGCTGAAGGGGGACCCTCATCTTTCTCATCTTGGCAATAAGGCAGGAAAAGGAAAAAGCTGTATAAGCAGAATCCGGCCCATGACCAGGCTTGTACAGTATCGTATCGTATATCGTCTCCCCGTTAGCACTAGCAGCAGCAACTTCTGTAGCGTTCCACAAGGGATCAAGAAAGCTTCTTTTTCGCCGCACCCTGTGCACTAGCAGCACTTGATTTAGGCCAAGCCACGTTCCCAATCCAGTGTGTCGAATATGTGAAGCCTCCTGGAACGGGGATGGACTCGCCAAAGGCAGGCTAGGTTCGTCTGCGGTGAGTTGTCAAAAGAGGCGCCCCCCAGTCCGCGACAATTGTCAGCGCACCGACCAGAGCCTCGGAAAGCCCTCAGCAGCCGCTAGTTACACCGCTTGGGCGGCTTGGAAATCGAGCGATTGTTTGGCTGTAATTGGAGGATGGCAGGTCGAGAGGCCTCGGAAAGGAGGTCAAGATGTTATGTATGAGCAGATGGGTACATGTACCTATCAAGTTGCGCATGCCGGCTGCGGTTGACCAAGTACCTGCGAGGTTAGTCCGGCCTGTAGCAGTTGCAGGCACTAGAAGATGCTGCAGCCAAAGGATCCCGGGAAGATGCAGAGAGCTTTGAAGGTGCAGGTGATGAATCATGTGATGCGGCGGCAGCTCAACTTGGGAGAGTCTGGAATACGGGATCAAAAATTGGTGCAAGATGGAATGACATCCAATCCATTCGATTACGGTATGTATTACACTGCAGCGAGCTTGAAGAAGGAAGCTGTGGAGTCTGTCTTGTAAGAGGCACTAGGCGAGGCCCGCCGAGGGAAAAAAAGATGTACCCACCACTCAAGCTCGAAATGGTTATGTTGATTTGTTGCTTCGCCTTGCTGACTGGCTGGTGCTGGGCTGGTACATGTTTGGATAGTCACGGCACAGGGCAACGGTAAGGTACTAAGTATTAGGTATGGATGGATTATTCACGACACACTTGCTCGCGGTTGTTGCATGTCAGGCGACGCGGCGCATGACGGAAGACGAACTGCCTGGGCCATTGGCCGAAGGGGCGGGTTTGTTCGTGATCGGTCGGGGCGCTCGGGGGCAGAAACGGAGCCAGACGACGCAAAAGAGAAGAGAAGAAGAGCAAGAGAGCAAGGAAGAGGAAGGGAGCGCGCGGATGGCGATGCGAGACCAGAGGCGGTTGGTTGGACGGACATGCTTGGTGCTACTGCCGGTGCTTGCTGGGACGATGCTGGATGCTGGACCGCCGGGAGGCAAAGGGGAGCCGTTGGGACGCATGGAGGTGTCGGGCGCGGCGCCTGATTGGGCCCTTGTGCGTGAGCTGGCATCCATCTCGTTGCTGCCGCATGGCGTGGACGACGCAGATTGGGCGAGGCCTGCGAGGGCCTGGGGCCGTTTCGTGGTGGACATGGATTGGCCGGTGGATGCGATTGCGTCCGGATGGGGTTGAGGCACGATGCCAATGCAATGCACTGCCAACTCATCTGCTGCTCCCGACCACTTGCAACCAGACAACCGCGCGCACCCTCGTCGCTTTTTGAGTCACTTGCGCGCACAGTCTGGCTCCCACGCTTCCCGTACGGCTGCATGCCATGTATGTATGCGTGTGTCTGTGCAGCAAGCAAGCAGCAGCAGCGCGCGGGAAGCGTGAGCATGAAATGAGCGTGAGCGTGAGCGCGAGCCAGACCAGAGGAAGCGTGTGTCGGTTGTGTGGCCCAGCCAGCCCAACGCCGCCGTCTCTCGTCTCTGTGTGTGCATGGATGGATGCATTGCATCGCCCTCTTTCATCCATTCGATCTCTCGTTACCGTAAGGTAGCCATGAATGGAAGCCGTAACTTGAGGTAAGTATTGCATCAAATGCTACTAGGCACGCACATATGTACGAGTACCTGCTCAGGCATAACTGGACTGGACCGGACTGGACTGTATGCAATGTGCCATGGAACATGGAACATGTAAGCCCGCTTGCTGCGTGACGGGTGCGGGTAGTATATCATGCCTCCACGCTGTTTTGTTTGTGTAATTCGTATCTCGTCTCGTCTCGAAAAGCCACCGCCACTCTTCCCTTCCTCTGCCAGAAAAACGTATTGGATCGTACTGTATCCTACTTGTACACTGCCGTGTCTGTTGTGAAATTCTGCTGGCTGCTCGTGCCCTTGTGTAGCGCCGGCCGTCGACTAAAAAGCGATCGTATCATATCATCGCCACTAGGCCAACGAGAGTACACCCATACGTCCTCGCACCGAGATTTGCCGTCTGGTCTTGATTCGAGACCTACATACCGATATTGCCCTGCCTGTCTGCCTGCCTACCTGTCCCAAAGGTGCCAGTGCCAGCAAACTTGACCGTTGACGACTCGTGCTCTCTCTCCCGTCGTCTCTTCGTCAGCACCCCCCGATACCCTCACGTCACTCCCGTCTTCGTCTTCTATTCGCTCTGCCTACACCGCACCTGCACAGAGAAAAGATGGCCTGGTCCAGTCCGGCCCAGCCCGACGTCTAAAATAGCCAGCCAGCACAGTACCTTTGGATATACGAGTGCCAGCAAGCACTTGAAAGTACTGCCAGGGGCAGACAGCTGTCAAACACCAGCAAAGCAAAGCCGAAGGAAGAAGAAAAAAAACACTCCACCTCCAGCCGCCGAACCCTCGCGATCCAGCGGCGACAGGCCCTATAAACTCGACCCTAGCAGCCCCATTGCCGTGCTATCGGTGGGGCCCAGCCTGGGAGCAGCGCTAAGCACCAGGCCTGTTTTTGCTACCCCACGCCGGCTCCAGCGCATTGTGCCTTACAGCTTCAATCACTTCCAGTCCCTCTCACTTGGCACTTCGACCTTGTCCAGCCTTCTCTCTCGCATCTTAATAATAATAATAGCAGTATTATTATTAGCTCGTCAGCTGCTGCCTTTGGCCTCGGTCTCAGCCGTCTCTCCTATTTCTACTGTTTTTAAAGTTTTTTGTATCGGATAGCAGAGGAGCTGGCTCTGCGCCAGAGTCCTGTTTGATACCTTTTTACTTGGATTACCTCCCATACTTTTTTACCTTTGCCTGCGAAACCTCCGCACCCGAGCCCCTCCAAAAAACTGCCGCCGAGCTCTTTTACCTATTAACCAGCCCACCACCCTCGACCTCTTTTTTTTCCTCCCAACCTCCTACATCTCGCCGCCTGTCTCTCTCTCGCCAGCATAGAGCTGATCTCTACATCCATCTATATCTGTCTTATACCCTCGGCTTCTTCTTCATCGCCATCGACCGCTGAAGCTGCTGCCAAAACAACTAGCCCGTCTCGGTAGTCACCGGTCGAGCCATAGTTCAACGGCCTTTGAGCCCTACTATACCCACTCACCTTGTCCAGGGAACAAGAATGATCCCCATGCAACGCTCTCTCTCATCGCCAGACTGCATTCAATCCTCCCCACGTACGTTGCCGCCGTCCTCTGGCCCAGCTTTCTCCCGGAAATTTGACATTGCACTCGTGTACTGATGGTTCATGCCACTGGTTCAGCCGTGTCACCCACGGTTACGCACGAATCGAGATCTTCCACTCCGTCACCGGACAAGAACAACGGCGCCAATAACACCACAAGTAACAACAACGGCGTGGATGCTCAGCGGCCAAAGCGGTACGAGTCGCGAAGTCCCAGCCCGACGCCCACTCGCTCCTCCGACATCCCCCAGACCTTGGCTTTGCGCCTGAGTGATGATGTCCAACCTCGCCGTGGACGTCACCCCCGCCATCAGTCTCCCATGGCCTCTCGAAAGGCCATTGTGGCACAGCCCAACCTGCCAAACTCGAGCAACGCAAGGCATGGCTCCAACTACCGCCCGCTGACTCCGACGAGCTCGTCAAACGAGACTCTGCCGGGGTCAAAGTATACCAAGAAGCCCTTGCTGCAGGATACGTCCATGTACACGAATACCCACCTGGTGCGGGACAGTGACAACACCACGCTGGAGGAGCTTGCCCACGTTGTGCGCCTCTCCAAATACCAGGAGCGCAAGCGCGCCAACACTCGAATCCGCCTGCAGAGGAGCCTCATCTCCACTGCATTGAGCGCCCGCCTGACTCGCTGCGGCGAGATGGCCCATCGCTACCTTGTTGAGAGCTTCCGGAAAGACGACAAGGACAACTTTGCGGCCCTGTACAATGCTATTCACGACGTCCGCAAGAGCTGCGATGAGCTCCGCCGATATGCTCTTTTGGAGCCGGAGCTGGAATCTCTGTCCTCCTCTGCCGCTCTGGGCTCGTCTGAGAGCCTGGACACACCCACTAACTCAACAGTTGGCGTCGGCGATCAGCTCAAGTCCATCACCCCGTTTTTGCATGACATCTCTGCTTCCGCCAGAGAGACCTTTATCGAGTTTCTGACACAGATCCGAACCAACCCTGACTACCTTGCCACTCGCATATGTGCCCTCTCGAGCTCAGAATTGAATGTCTTTTTGAATTTCCACAAAGGTTTGGAGCCGGTTGAGTCGGTTCTCCCATTCCCCACGAGGAACCCCAACCGGCCCCATGCAAGTGCCTCGGGACGTAGCACCTCTAACACAGATATCGAGAGGCTCCTTTCTTTCCAGAGACATGATCCCCTCTCGATCCTGATCCATGCTTGTTTTGCCAATTCGGCCGGCCCAGATAGCTCCGAGGACCAGCGACGCACTGACATCTGGGCCACGGTCCTGGCCAGGCTGATAGCCGAACCCAAGTCTGCCGGTGAACACTTCCTGATTTGTGTGCTAAACATCTGGACAGCTATGCGCGATTGGTCTGGTAAATCCAAAATGGAGTGGTACCTGATGAAGATCCTTGAAGACGGTGCCTTTCTGCTGGATCGCGCAGAGGATCAGCACGGCACTCGCTTCAACCTCTCAGACTGGAACCAGTCGGATGAACTCGCAGCCAAGGACTTTTACGACCGCGCCGTCAACGGCTTGTTTGAGCTGGTCGACGACGAGGATGCTACCGGTATCCCTGAGGGCCTCCTGGAACTTGGAAATGCCATCCTGAGCAAGCTCGAAAACAAGTTTGTGGAGAACACCTCCAAATGGCTCGTCTGGAGATGCCTCTTCTTTGTCTTCCTGCTCGGGGTCATCATCCACCCCGAATACTATGGCATGCTAGCTGAGTATCACATCACTCCCTATGCCCGGGAGAAGATCCTGAAAAAGGTTGCCATGAAAGCCCATGAATACGTTTCAAGCATGTGGAGCGGAAAGCCTTCGGCCACCTGCGTCCCCGTGAACATCCCGCCCAAGATCAAAGGCCATGTGGAGAACATCCTCGCCAGATTCCAAGGTACCCGATCCAAGGTTCCTGCTGCTAAGCTTCTGCCGGCCAGATCAATCACCTCCCTCAGGGAGACTGTTGAGGTCCGCCCCTACTTGGTTATCAGCCCTGCTGATCTGGGAACGCTGGTGAATGCTCTCTTCCCGGAGAAGCGGCCCCACTCCGCACGTTCTGGCCCAGCCTCCATTTCCGGGCTGTCGGCCATCTCCCAACCCATCTCCATGGCCAATCACCACAAGAACAGCTTTGATACGGCCTCGATTATCAGCACCAGTGCCTCATCTATCATGAGTGACGCTACCACGTCTCGCGACTTCATCTACGACCTCAATACTGCAACCCCACGCTACTCTCCTCCTGCCGAGGACCCTGAGGAGCAAAGACGCCTGAGCAAGTATGAGGATGATGGCTATCGCCTCAGACTCGCCATCCATGAAATGCAGCAAAACCTTGGCTCAGATGTCGTTCGCGGATCAAGCCACCCATGCGCCGAGAGGTGGGTAGTTCTCTTCATCTCCCCTGACGGAAAGAGCCTATCTACACAGATGACCTACGATCCGGATGATGAGCTCGAGGACGAAGAAAATTCGTCCAGCACCGACACCGATGAGGATGAGACACCGCAACGCCCAGAGCTGGACAAGGACTATCATCAGCTGCGAAACTCTGTTCTGAAGCTGGTGGAAGATTATGAGATTCCTCGCAGCCTGGAGCCTGAGCGTGGACGAGCGCAGCTCAGCAATCGGGCTTCGGGCCTCAGGAAATACACGTCACGAAACAGAATCATCCAGCCAGAGAAGACTGTTGCCAGCCGGAACCCTTACCGAAAGCAAATGGGCGTCGACGGTACAATTTCCACTACCGACTTGACGCCGAAGGAACCCGAAGAGTCTGAGCCTGTCTTGATTACTATGCTCAAGGCGGCCTCATCTCAGTCAAAAGCTCAGGCAGACTTTGTTTCGGCACACATGTACTGGAAGACGCTGAACCAGCTTACGGCGCTGGCATCGAGCTCTCTCAGACAGGACGGATTCGCTGCTCTGATCAACATTCTAGCTAGGGGACCACGCGACGCCATTCGCCGCTCTGCATCTGCCATTGAAGAGTACGATGCTTGGCTGGTTTGGCTGAAACAAAGCCAAGAACGCCACGAGGGCCTAATCGACACCATGATGAAGCGCGTCAATGCCATCCGCGACAAGATGTGGTACGTGACCGACGTTCGCAATTCCAAGGAATATGCGCACAGCCGTGACATTTGTCAGGCTCTCAAGACCATGGGTATGCCACGTCGTTGGAGCTCGTTTCAGCGGTCAAGAGCTCACAACAACCGCGGTCCTAGTGCCTCCTACCTCTACCGCACCGAATCGCAGATTATGGACCTCCTGGCCGCTTCGGAGGAGCAAGGCGGGCCGAACAAGCTTAGCGATGATCAGGCAGAGATGACCTCCATGTGGCTGCACCAGTACGGAATTGAGAATTTCTGCCAGGGAGAGGAAAGGATCCATCGGTTCAATTGTGAGGTGGACCGATGCATCAGTAAGCTGGTTGGGGAAACTCTTCGAGATGCGCCGGTACTGTGGTCAAGCGAGCTGTATAAGCGTGACAAGCTGGTGTACGATCGCAGCAAAGCAAGAGACCGCGATCATTCGTGGGCTGGTGATGACTCTACGAGCATCATCAGCGAGCAAGATAGGCGCCATACATCATCGTCATCTGGGCGCTCTAGTTCATTTGCCCGCGATTTGAGGTCCATGACAAGCAACAACACCAGTCATCACTCTTTGGACTCGTCAAGGCATAGCCACTCGAGGCCTGGTGGAATGCTCGCTGACATTCCCGATGGGCAAGAATATTTCGACAAGGCGTCGCCTGTTGATTCTTCGGGCACATTTTGGTCGCCGTTCCAACCGGCCATGTCTACCAGCTCAGCCCCATCGCGATACTCGCCTACCACCAGTCTTACCAATGTGTCGACAACTTTCTCAGCTCCTCACCACACGATTCCTTCAATCACAAGCGTGTCCACCGGCCGACCAAGCACAGCTGCTTCATCCAACGACACTATTCAACAGCATCGCAATGATGATGAAAAGACGCGATTCTTGAACGAGCTCAAGCAAACTCTCACCAGCTTGTTGCTGTCTGATCTGGGCAACCAAGTTCTAGCACGGGGCTCGGAGACTGATGGCTGGTTCCAAAAGCTTGGTCAGCAATGTATCGATAGGAAGGACGCCCTGGAGAGACGAGCTCGTCGCAAGTCTGACAAGAAGTCCATGTCGAAACCAGGAATTGCTAGACCGAGGGGTCTTGAAAAGAAGAGAAGCTTTGGAAACCTCAGGAATCCGACCGACAACACTGACAGAATGTCGGAGCCCGCCGATAACAACAGTCCCGTGGCTTCTCCAGAGTCTCCCATGGCCACGATTGATCCACCTCCCGTCCCCAAGGAAACCTCAAATGAGTTCCCCTTCAAGAAGGCTTACCAGCGTCTTTTGAACATGTTTTGTGTTCATCCCAATCCTTATGCAAAGCTGAATGCCCTGAATGAATTGGAACAGCTCATCATCGCTTCGATGTTGTCCAGTGGCCCAAAGAGGGCGCGATGGAATAGGTCTGACGCAGGCTCCAGCATCGTGGAAGACCATGGCTCAAACTCCCGTCCTACTCCGCTAGAGGGTATGATTGACAACGTCAAGGAGCGCCGACTACAAGCTATCCAATCTGGCCTCCCGTCAACCGGATTTTCCTTCACATCTCGCGGATCCAACTCGGAGACACGATCTATTGTGTCTGGTGGTGCGTCCAACTCAGACCTCATCACCAAGGAGCTTTACACTCTCTTCCGAGACGCCTCAATTCGACCAAAATCTCTCTTCCGTGACTTGCAGTTCATCGCTGCCTTTGTCCCTGCCTCTATCCTCGATAGGCCGGAGAAGGGCAAAGCGTTCTGGAATGCAGGACTCGCAGCGCTCAAGCTGAAATCGGAGGTGTGCCGAACCATGGTGGAGATGGCAGACGAGGTGGTTGCAGCCCATGCGCATGCTCGCCAGTCAACTACTGATGGCGCTACTCCCCTCGACACACCTCAGTCAGCGACTGGTACTCCCCCACCCCCATCCACCATGTATGGACTGAACGATGTTGGTAAAATGTGGACCATTACCGCTAAAGAAGGATACCCCACGGCGCAGCGTGAGCTCGCCTTGTTCTACTTATCTAACCCCGAATACGTTGAAAGAACAACGCTCCCCTTGTCCAAGCCGAGGGAAGTGTTTAAGCAAACGGTTATGGAGAAGTATGGCCGCACCAGAGGCGGCCTCGGCGGCCCTGGTGCTGGCGGTCTTGGCAGTGTAGGTGTTTCCTCTAGAGGCTCGGGATCTGGAAATGGCGGCTCTGGCGATGGGCAGCTCTCCGGCGGCAACGAAGGTGATGTTAGAACTGATCCAGGTTTGATGTGCGTCGCTGTCCACTGGATGGAAGCGGCAGAGCAGGGTGGCGACGAGCTTGCCTCGAGCTTCCTGCGACAAAACGAGTTTATGGGACTCAGTTGATTGGCTTTTCCCCACAGTATTCGTTTGAAAGTACGATAGCCAAGTTGGACAAGCAAAGGACTCTACTTGGCTATCGCTCACATTATGATTTATTCATTGTTTTTGATCTTTTATTCCGGCGTTTGCGCTCATGCTTAGGCGACACAAATGCATCTTTGAACAGAGGGCATACTCTTACGATATTCCCTTTGTTCATCTCTTACCAATCTGACCTTTTTGCATGACGCACGCAAATGGAACTAGCAACGCGGGTATGAATTCACGACATGGTATGATGGCATTTATAACGATCTCAAGCCTTGTTTTTCTTTGACGAGAGAAAGATAAAGTTTTTACTTGCATCTGAGTTCATGAACCAACCAACACACTCACACACACACACACAAAAAAAGATGAGAGCTCTTTTTTCCTTCATTTCTTCTTTCTTCGGCCGGTATAGAACATGAGGGAACAGCGGGCTAGCTGGCTGGCTCCTCTGATTTTATGATACCAATCAGTAACGGACGAAAAAAAATGGTGTTGGGATCATTTTTTTTATATCATTATTACTCTTTTATTTTATTTAAACTGCGTGCGAAGCCTGCCTTTTTAGCTACTTAGATAGACGGACACCCACGTTCCTTTTTTTCTTCTTTCGCTTACTGCTTTTGGATTTTGTTGTTTTTTGGTATACGTTTTATCTTTTTTTGGAAAGATGAGGTGAAGTTAGTTGAGCTGTGGCGGAGGATATACCATGAGTTAAAAAAAACTTGTTGGCTGGCATTTGTATAGCATGCACGCTGAATTTATTTTAGAAAAGAAGAAGAGAGATCTGATACAATGAATGAAGAAAGAATTAGAAAAATGTTTGTGTGAAGAATGTCATGATTGCAGATGTTGAAGACAAACACTGTCGCTCAAGGACTGGATCTTCTTCATCGTCGGATGGCTCGCCTGGACAGCCGACGCCTTCGACTTCCACGCGCTCTTGATTCAGACAGTGAAGCTGTCCAAGTACTACAACACTTCTAAAACGAACATTACGACAGCCATCACGCTGCAAAGTAGTCTGATTATATCAGATTGAAATGCGACCAAAAGTGAAGCTCCGCACTCGCTCGAGAATTGTACACTCTTATATTTATCTGACATATTATCTAGAAATAAATTGATGCGCTGTTTAGAAATCTCTTGGCGACCCGGTCTATGTATTTCATGACCGACCAAACTTTATTCCTCGTCCTGATCCATGTTGTCCGCATCGTCATCGTTGTCGTCGTCGTCGTCATGGTCTTCATCCTCTTCATCTTCGTCATCCTCGTCTTGACTTGCTTCCTTATCTAATACGACCAGTTAGCAAAAAGCAACAACAAGCCTGTTATTCGATTTGAATACTAACATCCAATGAGTCTAGGGGTATATAACCGAGGAATCATCTCATGAGCCACAAAATGTCTCCAATCTGTGCCCGTATACTGCAACTCCCTAGTCACGCGCTCGACCCCAGCATCCACATCTTCATCCTTCGTTTTCGCTGTGGGTTTGAAGTTTACCTCCTCCAGCATGTTGTGCCCGACGACGACGTACCAGAACTGCTGCATGTTACCCAATTTGATATGTCGAAGGTTGAGATTAGGTATGTTTAGCAGTTTTTTCAACACCTGGGCGAATAAAATATTTCTGTCTTCCAGCACCTGGCTTCTCTCAAGGAGGCGGTCATCAGACAACAGTTTGATTCTCCATAGTTCGAGATTCTGGAGTGTGTCGGCGAACCTGGCGATGAGACGCACGAGCTCGTCGACGGTGAAGGACGTCATGCCCAAGCTAATATTTTGCAACCGAGGGAATGTTATTGGAGCATTTAGCTGTGAGAGATCGCTAGTTTGTCCATTGAGAGATGGTGATTTGGCTTCTTTTTGGGCTTCCGTTTCAGATGTTGACTCTTCTGCCGTGAGCCAGTCGTACAGGTTACTGAGGCTATTTCGAGCCTCGTATGAGTTAGCATTGTGCCTTCCGTTGATGCGAAGCTCCTCCAATCCATCACAGCGTCGTAGGAACTTGGTCAAGCTATGCCGGTGATACGGTTCGTCAGTGCCAACAGCACTCGAGTTCGCTTCAAGGGTTAGGTGCAGCCTTTTAAGACCGTGGAGAACAGGAATAATGGAAGCTTCGAAATCCGGATGCATGTGAAAAGCAGAGTCGAAAAGCGAGTGGCCTTGTCTCTCCATGACTTCAATCGCCTTTGGACGGGCATTTGCCGTTCCTAGCGCATGGATAATGCCCTTGAACATTTGGTCGACGAAGCCATACTCCATTGGGCCCCGGTTGAAGAGTGCATGATTCGTAGGCCGAACGCTGGTTTCCTTCAGCATGGTTTGGGTGCCGTAACTCAACCAGTGAGCGTGAGGGCCATCCCGAGATCTCCTGTTGGAGTTGAAGTCACGGACAACCACCGTCTCTAGGTTTGGCAAGTTGCCGAAAGCCTCGGCCAAATACTTAAGAACCAGCCCTAATGACCAGAGCGTCTCCTGCTCGATCAAACGCTGTGCAAACATGCGCCCTTTCTCTCCGCCCATCGAAGGGGTGCTGTGCATGCCGAGCTGGTCAAGGCCGAAATGTACGTGGCGCAAGTGTCCCGCCAGACGGCTTTTGGAGATGTCTACGAGGGCCCTGAGGCTGAATTCGGAGATCATGAACTGCTTGCGGGTGAAGAACTCGGTGGTGAAGCTGTAGTAGAGGGCCTCTTCGACGGATTTGCAGGTGATGCGGAGATTGCACAGCTCGGGGGTGGTGAGATGCCATGTTATCCTGTCGAGGATCTCTGCTGGGATTTGGAGGAGACGGCAGGATTGGACGTTTTGGCTGGTGGCCATGTCTGCGGGTTGTTGAGACATAGTGCCCACTGCCAATTGAGATCAATGTGAAGTTTGGAAAAGGGGTGGCTAAAGTGTAGATGTAAACAAACAGCTATTAATCTTAGCCGTGGACAGCCGCAGCTGAAGACGGGAGCGTAGTGTCTTGGTGGTGCTAGGCTAAGGATTATAGTGGCTGATGGGGTATCTGAAATATTGATGCTCTTGGCTAAAATAACAGGAGAAGGAACGAAAGTAGATGATGGATTGAAAAAGTTGGGAATAGAGAAGAGACAGGGGAGAAGTTGATTGATGTGTGGTGTTTATATAGGTATGTACATGGACAACAAAGAGCTGCACGTTCATTTTCCAGATCCCTGAACTGATTTGATGTTCTTGGGCCAGCTGCTGCCTGCTGTTCAATTTCAGTCCCCACCGCAGTCTGTCGCCCGATTGGCCAGCTTCACTACTTCCGGTCATTGCGGCTGTACAACCAACAAATTGGTCAAAATCATAGGTAGCTAGCGATAAAAACAAACAATAGAGGCAGATGTTGGAGGAAAATTAATGTATTTAGAGATAGTGTCCGATGTTTGGAGAAGCCATTGGTGATGACATATGCTTGAAAAAACAGTAGATTGGAGATGAATGAGCTCTACGTGTACCTACTCATTGTATGACGTTTCCACCTATACATGTAGTAGATGTCGCTTGGCTGTGACATGCAGTTTGCCAACTCGGGATGCTATACATGTACCAAACCTTTTATTTTGCCATTGCCACAATAATGCCAGTAAGGGCCAACATACACCGTGAATCAATGCCAAACTATCCCAGTGAATGGCGCATTCATATGTCCACTGCTTGGAAAGTAACTTTGATCTGCCGGAAAAATTGAGGACGCTCACAATGTCTAATTCACCGAGCGAACAGGTACTTATGTTTTAATATCCTTCAGTTATTTCTCTTAACCAGAAGCATAAAAATGAGAAGAAATGGGTAAGTGGAGATAGGGTGAATGGAGAAAAAAGTATGCGATTCTGAAGAATTTGCATTCTCAGTCCCAATTCCCAAGGTAGCCGGCCCTCGAGCGTCTTGTCGAACATTATTCAGCCCATTCTCGAGTATGTTTCATATCCCTTTTGTTTAACACTTCACATTGAACATGTAGTTGAAGCTTCGGGGGCGCCACATATATCCCGAATGTAGGATCCAAAAATGGCACGGCAGTGGTACACTCACTAAGTTTACACCGATGGAAATATAAGGCGACATCTGGTTTGGCTGATAGCAAATTTTGAATGCTATACCGTGGCCACCACTAGACAAAGTTATGGTAGAATAAATTCTCGCCTCGCATTAAAAAGCTTTTCCCAAGACCTGCGCTATATTTCGGTGAAAAATTCTCATATAGGTGAAAAACTATCAGATAGGTGGCTTGCAATACTGTCCTCGTCAATTATATAAAGGCCATCATCGGCCCTCTCTTTTTCCACACAACTCACACTTCCATACAACTCATACTTCCGTACAGCTCACACTTCCACACAACTCACACTTGTCCAAAACTCACCATCAATTGTCGAAGCAAGATAATCATCATGAAGGCCTCTTCAATCCTGGCACTTCTCAGCCTTGGGCTCCCTGTCCTAGCTGCGAGTATCCCCCAATATGTTCAAGACCCTGAAAACTTCTACGTTAGCGGCGTCGTTAAAGAGGCCGGCACAGATGATGAGTTTATTCCGTCAAGACCCACTGCGAGCAACGATGTCACCTTCTCTTGGTGCAGTGATTACAACCAGAACGCCACTTGTTCTCAGATGAAGCTCAAGCACAGCTGGTGTTGTAGGTGCCCTTTGTCCGCTTTGTTTGAACTCTCTAGCTTTGCTAACTGTGGGCTGGCAGATGACCTGGGTGCTTTGGACCCTAAAATTACGAAACAGTTGGAGGGTGTTGGCGCATCTGATGGTAGATGCATGATGTTTCGGTAGGTTAACATTGTGTTTGTTGTTTCCACCTATCATTTATACCTATAGCTCTTCATCTCTCCCCTCAAGTATCATCAGTCACCATCAACCTGTCATTCGACCAAATGAAAGGCGCAACTCTGACACGCTCACAGAAACAATGAATGCAAGGGCGAACACACGGCCATGTTTGTTGGCGAACATCTGTGGACAAGGTTTCTGTGTCCCGCGAGCCACGTGAAATGGCACAAACAGGCAGCGTCAGTTCGTTGCTGTGCTGGTAACCCAGCGGATCCGTGGTGCGATAAGAAGATCAGGAGCCCGGAAGGATGTGTCGCACCACCTTAAGTGTCGATTGAATGGATGGATTCAGCTGGGCTTTGGGCAGATGTTATGAAAGCCTCTATGCTGTACGGATTGATTCTTGTTGGCTGCTGGGAGGTGTTGAGTTAGGGGTGCCACTCTTGGCCCTCTGGTCCAACCCACGCCTTCCTACTTGACGGCAGTCCATTTGTTGTTATTTGTTTTCTTCCTTCTTCTTGCTAGATAGCTTCACTTAGATCAATTGATGAGTATTGCTCTAGTCTTTGTTAGGAGGTTAGTGGTGATGCTCGTTGTTTGTTTGGGGACATCTACATGGACCTAGGTAGACTCGTATACAGTACCAATATCTAACATGTATCACCGACTTTGAGCAATGGATGTTGATAACAGTAAGAAGTAGAACAAATGTCAATTAGACACCGTCTCCATCTCAGACAAAGCCATTGGCCAATTGAGTCCCCTTGCTGATCCAGACTGAGCACATGCGTAACATGAATGATTCGACTGACGATATCAAGAGATTGACCGCTGCAGCTGTTAGTCATCCCAGCTCTCGCATCCCCATAAATCCAGGCAGCAAGGCCACTGAGATCCCGGCTCTCGGCCAGCCACGTGATGCCGCGTTCTTCTCGCGCGCCTGCTGAGCTCGATCTAGGCGCGCTGGTGCCTGGAAAGCCCGCTGTAAAGCCCGTAAAGCCTCCCCGGAGCCACAAAAGCTAGGGAGCTGCAGCGCTAACCAGCCCCGGCCGTAGTGGGACAGCTGCGCAACTTCTAGCGGTTGGGCTCCACTAAAAGCTAGGCAGCTCCGGGCCAATTTGCGCCTGTACCTGAGAAATCCGTCCCAACCCGAGCTAATCTGCAGACTATTAAAAAGGCCGTCGATTATCAGCTTCAGCCCCGAGCATCAAGCTGCTCAACTTTCATCCTTTCTTCTTCTTTTCTTGCCATTGAAAGCGCAATTGAATCTTTTTGACGCGTCTTTTTAATCCATCTGCTTCGCTGCATTGTACCAAGCATTGTACAGCACCGCATTCACCTCTACAGCTCTTCTATTACAAAAGCCGCTAGTAGGAAGCTGGCCATTACTCGTACTCCTTCCTCTTCTTTCCAACTCCCCTCCTCAAATCCAACATCACCATCAATCATCATGCCTCGGAGAAAGGCTGCCCCTGCGGCTCCTGCTGTTCCTGCAGTGCCGCCGCTGGACGGATGCGTCATTACCATCAGCGGCAAATTTGACAACTCTAAGCATACCCAAGCCTCTCTTGAACAGCTCATCAAATCCCTGGGCGGAAGCGTCACCAAGACCGTCGCCAAAAGCACAACCCACGTTGTCTGCAGCGAAGATGATTACAACAACAACACGGCAAAGGTCGCTGCCGGCAAGGCCAAAGACTTGCCTGTAGTTAGCCCAGCCTGGATTTTCGAGGCTGAGAAGGAGAATAAGACAATCGACCCACAGACCCATGTCTGGGGCAGCGACAAGTCTGCCGGCCCACAAACCAATGGCAAAAAGAGACCCATCATGGTGTCCAAGAGCGACGATGACGAAGAGCCCGAGACCAAAAAGGCCAAAACCACAAAGGCCGCAAAAGGAGCAAAGGGCAAGGCTAAAGCTGCCGACCCTGAGCCCGAGTCCGAAGAGAAAGAAGCAAGCCAGGTGGCAGAGGGCCAATTCATTAAGAAGAAGGATTTCACAATTCCAGTAGACGAGCATTGCCCGCTGGTCCATACCGTGGTATACATTGACCCTGATTCTGGCCTGATCTACGATGCTTCCCTCAACCAGACGAATGCATCCAACAATAACAACAAGTTTTACCGCGTCCAGGTGAGTTTGAGTCCAGCTCGTGTCTATAGTCCACATACTGATCCGCGTCTGCCCAGGTTGTATTTGATGCCAAAGCAAACCAATACAAGACATGGACTCGGTGGGGCCGTGTCGGAGAAACCGGCCAAAGTGCCATTCTCGGCAACGGCACATCAGCGGATGCAATCAAGAACTTTGAAAAGAAGTTTAAAGACAAGTCTGGCCTGTCTTGGGACAACAGGGGCGATAATCCAAAGCCAGGAAAGTATGCCTTTGTTGAGCGAAGCTACAATCCAGACGACGAGGACGAGGACGATGCCAACAAGGCCGACGACAAGGCCGGTGTGAAAAAAGAAGACGATGAAGAGGTCAAGATTGCGGATTGCACTCTTGAGCCCCAAGTCAAGTCTCTTATGGAGCTCATCTTCAACCAGCAGTATTTCCAGGCCACTATGACTGCCCTGAATTACGATGCGAACAAGCTCCCTCTAGGAAAACTGAGCAAAACGACCATTACTCGCGGTTTCCAACAGCTCAAGGATCTTGCGGCCTTGATGGACGATGCCTCTCTTGCGGCCAGCAAGTGGAACACTACCGTTGCTAATGCCACGGAAATGCTTTCCAACATGTATTACTCCATCATTCCTCACGCATTTGGTCGCAACCGTCCTCCTATTATCCGAGACAATGCCCTGCTCAAGAAGGAGATTGAGCTGCTGGAAAGCTTGTCAGACATGAAGGATGCTGCAGACATTATGAAGATTGACCGCAAATCAACAGACACAGTCCATCCCCTCGATAAGCAGTTCCAGAGCTTGGGTCTCAACGAAATGACCGTACTAGACAAGGAGAGCACTGAATTCCAGTATCTGGAAGACTACCTTCACGGCTCCAAGGGAGAGAGCCACGGTCATACCTACAAGGTCCAGGACATTTTCCGAATCGAAAGACAAGGAGAGAACATCCGCTTCGACGACTATGTCGAGAAGAGCAAGATCGGCGCCAACCGCCGTCTTCTCTGGCACGGCTCGCGCGCTACAAATTTCGGTGGTATCCTTAGTCAGGGTCTGCGAATCGCGCCGCCGGAAGCACCCGTCTCTGGTTACATGTTTGGCAAAGGTATCTACCTGGCTGATATGTCATCCAAGTCGGCCAACTACTGCTGCTCGTACATCTCCGGAGGCCAGGCGCTTCTGCTTCTCTGCGAAGCCAAGCTGGGTGACCCCATGCAGCAATTGACCAATGCGAGCTACAATGCCGACACTTCTGCAAAATCGCAAGGCATGGAGAGTACCTGGGGTATGGGTATGACAGCGCCGCCAAAGTGGAAGGACGCCGGAGAGGTGCATGAGAGCCTCAAGGGTATCCAGATTGTGAGTCGATTCTTCCTTCATGTTTTCTCTTCTTCCCCAATTTGTTCCATGCTCCATGCATCTCAAAGTAGGAGCATCAGTTGCTAACATGACCAATAGCCCGACGTTTCCCACAAGCCATGTGCCACCAACGTAGACGGCGCATATCTCATGTACAACGAGTACATCTGCTACGATGTCTCGCAGGTAAAGCTGCGCTATCTCTTGCGCGTTCAGATGTAGACAAAAAGTCGGATTTCACGTAGTATTGTAAAATTTTCTTCATATCTTCTATGATGGGATGACTGGGTGTAATGATGGAAACACTTTTCGGTCCACAGGGAGACCATTGGAGTTCTGGGGTGCGGCTTCTGTGTAAAAATAGCTTGCAGATTTGTGTTTTAAGAATTACTGATGACTGCCTAGACGAATAAACTGACTATTTCGTACTCTGTCGTTTTCCTCATCTCATACTGCAGCTTTCCTTCTGACTTGTGAGATCCTAGCCTTAATCGCCGAGAGGATATGCGTGCAAAATCTGCCCGAAATACAGCTCGGCATCCTTGGACGCGAGAAATATGAAGCTGGGAGCAATCTCGCTCGGCTGACCAGGCCTTCCAATCCCGGATTTCTTCCCAAATCCCTCCATCTGTTCCGCAGGGCGCGAGGCAGGCTGAAGAGGAGTGTGAACAGGGCCAGGGGCAACGGCGTTGACGCGGATGCCCTTGGGCATGAGCTGTTTTGCGAGCGACTGTGTAAACGAAGTAATGGCGCCTTTTGTAGATGCATAGTCTACCATTGCGGCTGTGCCTCTGAATGCAACAGTCGAAGTTGTGTTGATGATACTACCACCTTTCTCCATATGCGGCACAGCATACTTTGTAACAGCAAACATCTGCAAAATATTACTCCTAAAAGTACTCTCCACCATGTCCAGATCAATCTCCGCAATGTCCTCGCACATGACCTGCTTCGAGGCGTTGTTGACGAGGACGTGCAAAGCACCGAATTTTTGCATGTGCTGCTCGACGGCTTTGCGGCAGGTCTCGTTGTCCATGAGGTTTCCTGGGATGAGGAGGCATTGCTTGCCTTCCTTTTCGACCATGCGCTTGGTTTCTTGGGCGTCGGCTTCTTCTTCGGGGAGGTAGACTATGGTTACGTCGGAGCCTTCGCGGGCGAAGAGGACTGCGACGGAACGGCCTATGCCGGAGCTGTGAAGTTTGTTAGGTGATTTTTAACTCTCTATTCCTTTTCACTTCCTTTTCACTGCTTTTTAATTCCTTCTATTACGGTCGAGATGAAAATGTATTATACTTACTCTCCGCCAGTGATGAAAGCTTTGTTGCCCTTGAGTTTTCCGGCTGCTAGATATTCTTGATGTTCATGTTTTCCCTCTAGAGCCGTTGCTTCACTAGTTGGCTTCATGTCCTTCTCCAAGCTGGTGTAGATGTTAGTGGGATTTATTATTTCGTGCAATGCTAAACGACAGCTTACCCTGGGAGATCTTGTCTTTGAGCCTCCTCGACGGGCTTAAAGCTTCCAGATTCGGTGCGAGACATTGTGTGAAATTTGGTTCGTGAAATTGCTGAGCTGGTGTATGGTGCAGGGTATTTGCGAATAGCGGCGCAGTAGAATTGACGTTTGGGAATAATGAGTCTGAAAGTGATGCGAGCAGTGGTACGGATCATGTTTTTAATATACAAAACTATATCTATATACTCCCATTAGGAATATTTCAATTTATTTATTCGACTCTATTTTATTCTAATTCCTCGTGCTGTCAAGCTGACAGGGTTGCGTTTCCGTGATGTCACTTACCACGGTCGGATGTGATGATTTTGACATGACATCACGTTGGCGAATTCCCGGTGTCAATGATGCTGTCAATTGTTCTTGCCCCACCGACATAGTAAGGGTCTACTTATTTGATCGAGAATCTCTTCTACTGTAAGATGTCAGACTTGTTTCATCGATCCAATGGGTTTAATGTGTCTATTGATCATCTGCGCTAACGCGAAGTTTAACTTTCTTCTTACATCGTTGCCTGACTATTACGGGAAAACTTGAAATGCTTTACAATTTTCTACTAGAGAGTATACGCAAAGAAATATGCCTCTCGACTTCTAAGTAGATACCGGGCCATTAGAAACAAATACTGCAATTATTGCAGCGTATGCAGCAGTAACAACCATCATCTCTAGGTTAGATGCCCTCAACAATACTGATACCAGACATGCAAACACCACGATACAGATTGAAATAATGACAATTTGGATGCTCTTCCGTGAATCATATGACAGGGCAATAAGAGGAGCTATCAAAAAGATAGCCGTGACTATCCCTATAATGACTCGAGAAATTATCTCTGAAATAAGTGCGGCATTCTGGGAAGACGATGCCTGATTCATTCCGAAAGGACTGGCGTTCTCAACATTATTCTGAGACGATTTAGATATCCGCGAATATCGAAACCACCGTAGAAGTTGATGAATGGAACGCTGTAAGGGGTCTTGCCGAGTACGAGGGGTCTGATCTACCCTCAGAAGTCTTGTTTTATACATTTCATATAAAGTAATGTCTGTTCTGAGACTGCATTGTTTTTCATCATCAAGGAGCGCGAATGTATCCATAGACATAATCGTATTAAAAGCAATCAACGCCTCATCTTACTCAAGATTAATAAGATGCATTGCAATTTGAGAAACTATACATACCATACTGCTTTAATGATTGACGGAGTTGCTGTATAAGCTCCTTTGAGACTGCTTGGTCAGTAGAAGGCAGTGTTTCATCCCTTTTACAATGTCTCAACCCCAGCCTATCCGTCGAGGATGGCTCCACGTTCAAGCTGAGGCCAAGTTGATAGACGAGATGATCTATTTCGGCAACCTCGGCCTCAAGATACCGCAAATTCAGTAAGTGTGAAGTCTTGAAGCGACGGAAGCCATGTAGCGTAAGGTTGCTGTCGGCTGTGCTTGCCTGCCAGTGGTTGGGGAACTGTTCGCTCAAGCTTTGACTGGGTTGAATGGGTTCCATAGGCCTACTGTGAGTTAATAAGCGTGCAGACTGATAAGCTTAGCCCACATATACTGATGTACCTGAAAGTCGGTTGAATGAGCCTTTAGCCTTGAGTGTAACGTTTCTGTTCTGGACGTCTCTGTGGATGAAGTTTTGTTGCAGTCTAAGAATTCAACAAGCTTAGAATTGGGTAAGAAGTAGATGTACGCAACGATAAATTTCAATTGAGTGTCAGAATATTGTACAGAAATCTGCCTTGAATCCCTCCGCAATGGATAACCTCAGCTCATGAATTATTTAGTGCCCCAAGCCGCCTCACTATCCGGCTCAACGCGAGGCTCCCAGCCAGAGAGACAAATGGTATTGGTACACGTTTTATAAGCGATATGTAAGATCGGCTTTTGGCCTCTTTGGTGCCCAAACTGCCTTATCATTTGGCATAATACGAGGATCTCAACCTATGAGACAAATGGTATTCGCACACGTTTTACAAGCGATATGCGAAATCATCTGCCGAGTTGTTTGGTACCCAAGCTGCCTTACCATCTGGCGCAGTGCGAGGCTCAAGGCCCGAGAGACAAATGGTGTTCGCACACGTTTTATGAACGTGCAGTGCCTCTTCACAATTACCCCTCTAACATTGAACCTACCTGCACAAATGCAACATCATGCAACAGCATGCATGAACTAACGCCCAACCCGGAAACCCGACGAAGTCGACGAGAGCTGAGCCTCATGCTGCTGATGGATACATATAAGTGACCGATACAATCTAGTAATATCGTCAATTAATATATCGTGCAGCCAAGATTCTTTTGCGCAATCATCATCCAATTATCAGAGCAATATCATGTCGGATCCCAATAACTACACCATTGGGTGGATCAGCGCCATCGAAATCGAATACATTGCTGCGCAAGCATTTCTCGACGAGCGTCACAAAGGGCCAAGACAGGTCCATAAGAACGATGAGAATTTCTATACTCTGGGAAGAATTGGAAACCACAACGTGGTAATAACAGTTCTGCCCCGAGGAGACAATGGCGTGGCAGCCGCAGCAATGGCGGCAAAGGATATGATGCACACCTTTCCCAACGTCAGGGTATGTCTGATGGTTGGTATTGGTGGCGGCGCACCTAGCAAAAGACATGACATACGTCTTGGAGATGTTGTTGTCAGTATTCCCACCTTTTCCGAAAGGAGTGGTAACCTGGGTGGTGTGGTTCAATATGATTATGGGAGAACGATTCAGAAGAGGTGCTTTCAAGGCGCAAGATACTTGAATCAACCGGACAAAGCTTTGCGCAATGCGGCGAATGGGCTCAGCGCAAAGTATAAGAGTGAGGGGAACAATATTGACACAGTTATCAATGACATCCTCGCGAAAAATGAAAAGCTACGAAAAGAATACAGTCGACCAGATCCAGACTCCGATAAACTCTATTCAAGCGACCCTGTCCAAACATCAGGCACTGATGAGGATCTTGCATCAGAGCTAGTACAAAGACCTAAAAGGTCTGAGAAGGAAGATAATCCGGCAATTCACTACGGCCTGATTGCTTCAGCCGATGGCTTCATGGAAGACGCTCAGATTCGAGATATACTCGCAGAGGAACTCGACGTCTTGTGCTTTGAAATGGAAGCCGCAGGATTAATGAACAGCTTCCCGTGCCTAGTAATTCGCGGCATTTGCGATTACTCGGATAGGCACTGGTTCAAGGAGTGGCGAGGCTATGCAGCCATGACGGCAGCAGCATATGCAAAGGCACTCCTCGAAATGGTGCCAGCGCGAGAAGTTAACACAATGCAAACTATTAGTGGTAAGTGGTCTCCTAAACTACACAAGAGGTACATGTTAATAGAAGCAGATCTTGTCCCGCCCGACCTTATGGAGAGAGCAAGAAACTTCATCGCACCGCTTTGGGGTAGCAATAAGAAGGATGCCGTTCCTGTGCCTGGTATGTCTTTTTCTATCATATACAGGAACGTCTCTGAATAAACGCTGACATCTGGATCCTAGTAATAGCAGAGCCTAAAGAGGTTCAGACAAAGGACAGAAGCAAAGACCAACCCTACCAGATGCTCCCAACTCAACCAGCCATGGAGCAACCATCAACTTTGGGAGGTGTTGACCCCGAGGAGACTCAGTCAAAGGACAGTGGCAAAGACCGGCTCTACCAGATGTCCCCAACTCAACCAACCGTAGCCCAGTCACCGATTATGGGAGGCGTTGAGTTCAAGGAGACTCTGGGAAGGGACAGAGGCATATGGCAGGAGTCGCAGGACTACCAGATGCCCCCAAATCAAACAGCGACAATGCCACCGGCTACTAATGGCTTCACTAGCGGCCAGACTGAGATTAAGCACGTGTACATCGCAGTGATGGGAGTCACTGGCGCTGGGAAGAGCTCTCTCATCTCCCTGTGTACTGGCAAAAATGTTAAGATCGGCCATAACTTGGAGTCATGTGAGTATACAGTCATCATTCTGGTCTTTGAACAGACTAACTAACAACATTGACTGCCAGGTACTGCCGATGTCGAAGATGTCGAATTTATGCTCAACGACCACGTCTGTGTCCACCTCATTGACACACCAGGCTTCGACGATACAAGCCGCTCCGACGTAGAGGTGCTGCAAAACATCGCTCTCTGGCTGAAAGAGTCGTTCGAACAGGGCACCAAGCTCAGCGGCATCATCTATCTGCACCGCATCATTGACGTCCGCATGGCTGGCTCTACGCTCCGCAACCTATCGATGTTTAAGAAGCTATGCGGTGAAGAGGCATATTCGTCAGTCGTCCTAGCCACCAGTATGTGGAGCCAGGTTGACGAGACTACAGGTGCGCAGCGTGAGCGGGAACTCATTGAGACGAAAAAGTTTTGGGGCTACATGCATGACAAAGGCAGCAAAATCTTCCGTCTGAATCAGACGCGCGAAAGCTGCCTCGGAATCATCAAGTATATCCTCTCCTTGGGCTCAACCACCCTTCTTGAGCTGCAAGATGAGATCGTCAACCAAGGTCGCCAAATCGAGGATACTGAGGCGGGTGTGCAACTCAACGAAGACATTATCCACGAGCGCGAGAAGCACCAAGCTGAGCTGGTAGCCCTGAAGGCGCAGATGCAGGAGGAGATGGCAGAGCACGATGCTGAGCTGCAACGCGCTTTGAGGGAGGAGTACGATGAGCTTAAAGAGAACATTCGCCGCAGTGTTGAGGAGCAGGCCAAGCTCAAGCAGGACCTCAAAGATGTTCACGAGCGCAAAGAGCGCGAGTTGCTCGAGCTCAAGAAGCAGATGGAGGCTGAGCGCAAGAAGTACGATGAGAACCAGAAGCGGCAAGCCGAGGAGGATGCCAAGCGAGCTCAGGAGGATGCCAGGCGCGTGAAAGCTTGGGCAGAGCATCGTCAGACGCCACTTCACCTTGCAGTCCAGGACGGAAAAGCAGATCTGGTTGAATCGCTTCTTATGCAAGGCGACAATATTGAAGCTCAAGATACAAATGGCAAAACGCCACTTCACCTTGCAGTTCTCAAAGGAAATCTAGATATGACCAAGCTGCTACTTGACCGAGGAGCGAATATCGAAGCTAAGAAAGACGAAGGCCGAACACCACTCTTCAATGCAGTCTGCAACGGAAATGAAGATATGGCCAAGTTGCTACTTACTCGAGGAGCTGACATTGAAGCTCCGGAATTTGAGAATTGGACAGCTCTTCATGTTATGGCTGCCAATGGAAGGAAAGAAATGGTTAAATTTCTTCTTGACCATGGAGCTAATATTGAACCTACCACAAATGTCGGCGGTACACCACTCGGTCTTGCAATTGAGAAAAATCAAGAAGATGTGGCTAAGCTGCTGCTCAATCGAGGAGCTGATATTGACATGAAGCAGAGAAAAAACTCTTGGACAATGCTTCATCTTATGGTCGACTTTGGAACAGCAGACATGGTTAACTTTCTTATTGACCATGGAGCTAACATTGAAGCCAAGTTGGTCAACGGCTGCACACCATTTGGCCTTGCAATTGAGAGGGGAAAAGAAGACATGGCTAAGCTGCTGCTTAACCGAGGAGCTGATATTAACATGAAGCAGAGAAAGGATGGTAATACGAGTCTTCACCTTATGGTCGAACGTGGAGAGACAGACATGGTTAAGCTTCTTCTTGACCATGGAGCTAACATTGAAGCCAAGAACGATATCAGCAATACACCACTTGGCCTTGCAGTTGAGCTTGGGAAAATCAACATAGCTAATATACTGCTGAATCGAGGTGCTAACATTAAAGCTCGTCAGCGAAATGATGGTGTTACAAGTCTTCATCTTATGGCTGAATTTGGAAAGCTGGATATGGTTGAGTTTCTTCTTGATCATGGAGCTGATATTGAAGCCAAGTCGAAGAAGGGCCATACACCGCTTAGCTACGCAAGGGATTTTAAGAAAGTGGATGTGATCGAACTGCTGCTTGATCACGGAGCCAGGGCTTAAGCTAGGTCGGTAGTAGATCTCTAACTCCTATATATGCATGTACGCAGAGTGTTTATTTTGCCAAAGAACTTGTATCCTTAGACTCATTTGCAGCTTTTTATGATTGCTTCTTGAGCTTCGTCTTTGAGATCAGACGTGTAGGCTCCGCTGGGATCAAGGCGCTTAAGAATATTTTAATACAACTTAAAGAGATAACCTTGGGCATATTTAGTGCAATTATGTTAATTATTTTACAAGAGGATACTAATAAAACTGTTGTTATTTCCGCTAACCTCCCATAGCAATGGAGCATGTGGCTGACTTGTCGTACTCGCAAAGAGATCCTCCCTCCTTCCGGGAGCTCCTCCCTAGGTTAGTCGTAATTTAACCTCCTATATATATCTTTTAGGAATGCTATTACCTTAGAATGAGCATTCTTGGCACAGATATCAAGCAAATGTCTAGTTCTGGGCGGGTTTTGTCTATGAAGCCGATTAGCAATGCTTGGCTCCCGTCGTTAACAGATTCGATGTCAATTGCAAATACCTCCCAAACATCAGCAACCAGATATGTACCTTGGCCATCAGCAGGCAGCTCGTAGATGGCCGTGGCAGCGACAAAGTTCAACCATGTGTAATTGGCATGCCCCGTTTCATACTTGACCCTCACGATGCCCCGGTTGCCATCGGCTTGGCCGTCCGCATTTTCCAGCTGTGTCCCAAACAGTTGCAGGTAAATCAATGCCCCATCGTCAGTTTGTACATTTAAGCGTGCGTCAGGATGGTAGAACCCCTTGGCATCATATGACCCGTAGTCGGCGCCAAACGATAGGACCTTTCCAGTAACGCTTGGTCCGCTGACAGTGCCCCCAGTTATCGGAATCGTTACTTGCTGGCCGAGCCCAACATCTCCGGCGTCCAAGGCTGATCCGAGTGTCACGTTCACAAGGCCAAGGTAGTTCAGAGATGGCTTGCCAAGTGCTTGACCTGCGACTGCTCCGGCACAGGCAAGGAAATAGGTGATATAGTCGGCGGTTCTCATCTTGGATTGATATGGGCGATATTATTCGTAAGCCAGGTTGGGAGTCTGTGATAAGTTGTCAGGTTGGGTATGTTCAACTCTGTGTATATGTCGAGCATCAACTTGACATTATATAGCCGGAGTATGGCATTTGGCATATCCTTGCTTCTTCTCCTTTTCCCATTTTTCGTCTTCTCCTGGGAGTCGGAGTTGGAATTTATAATGAATTAGCAATCAAAAATGAATAGACTGATGGTTGTTAAACAATCTTGCGGTATGGTATGACAGCGGATTTCGCTACTTCCGAGAATCTGACAGTCTTTCTCTTTGGAACAAATCTTGTGTATAATAGAGAGAGCACTTACTAAGCGGAAGCTGGAAAGCGGCGCCCCATAGGTCCACGGGGCCGTACAATCGTTTTTTACACGGGGCCCTTACGTAAGCAAATTCGCCCGCTATAACAACCGCTGTAATTTTCTTCTAGCTACCCTTCCAGCTCCTTTTCCAGCTCCCTTTCTAGCTCCTCCTTTTCTAATTGCTACAGCACCTCTTCTAAGAAATCGTGCTTTTTATATAACTACTGCAGCGTACTTTCCATTAAGCTTAGTAAGCGCTGTGGCCGCTGTAGGCTTAGCCGCTGGCTTAGCTATAGGCCTTTAGCTGGCTTAGTTGGATAGTTATAGCTGTAAAATTAAGCTTCTGTTTAATGTTAGATAACCTAACTAGAGCTGTTTTTTATAACGTTAATTAAAAATTAGTAACTTTTGTAAAACTAATTGCAAAAATAGAGTATTTTCCAGCGGCTAGTGTATATAATAAAATTAGACCTTTAAATAATTTACTTATAACTACTGATTACTACGTAATAATCTAGATTAAGCTGTAATTTTTCTTTAGATCTATAGAGTTACTGACGGAGGAAAGACTTAGAGGTTATATTTATTATTGTAAGTAAGTCCGCTAGAAGGTTGTAAAGAAGATAGCTATAGGGGTAGCTAGAAGAAAATTACAGTAGTGTGTTATAGCGGGTAAATTTGCTTACGTAAGGGCCCCGTGTAAAAAACGATTGTACGGCCCCGTGGACCTATGGGGCGCCCTGGAAAGCACGGAGTTGATGCAGGTGAGAATTCAGTAACCCTGCAGACGGCCGGGGGACGAGGGCGGAGTCCGCCAGGTGGATAAAGAGGCGGAGAGAGCTGGATAGTACTATACGAAACTTGTTCTGGCGAATTTGTAACCAGTTACTTTAACTATCTTTTCAACGAATTCACCCCTTGTTCTGTGGCCTCATAATCGCACCTATGCGGAATGAACTGAACTGAGCCATTTACACTTCTCACAACCTAGCTTAGAACCTGGCTTTATTTTGACATATATTAACAAGATGACTTCATAACCAGCCGATTTGACTCTCTACAGTCTTGGTTACAATCCGTCGGCCAGCGTGTGTCCTCCGTCAACCACAACCCTCTGTCCATTAATAAATTGATTGGTCGCAAGAAACAGTACCGCCTGTGCCATGTCTTCATCCTTTCCCGGACGACTACCAGGAATCATGTCCTCAAACTTGGACTTGCCCAACTGACTCTTTTGATCCTCGTTACTCTCCCCCGTAGTCATCTCGCTGGGGAAGACGCCTGGCGCAATGCTGTTGACGCGAATCTTGAGTCCCGCAGCAGCGATTTCCGCCGCCAGCATGCGTGTCAAGTGTTCTGCCGCACCCTTGGAGGTGTTGTAGCTGAAATGATGCTGGCTTGTTTTGATCAGGCCCGAGATGGAAGTAATGTTAATGACGGTGGCTGACCATCCGGGATTCGCCTCTGTCGAGCTCTGCAACATCGGCAGCAGCGCAGCAGTGGTGAAATACATGGCTGCGACATTAGTCCGATACACGTCGGTCCAATCGTCAAAAGTAGCCTCATCGCTGTCAAAGAGCGACTTCTTCAGCTCCTCAGCAGACTGCGCTTCCGCAGTCGTATGTTTGGAGCTGCTGACGCCGGCGTTGTTAACAAGAATACACAGGCATTTCTCCCGCGTCTTGAGCTCTTCGACGAGAGACTTGATGCCTTCTTTGGAGTTGACGTCTGCTTGGATGGGAATGATTTCGCCGTGAGCCTCTTCGCCGTGAGTTGATGCCGCTGTCTCGAGCTTTTCTTTAGTTCGGCCGCAGATGTAGACTTTGGCGCCGTTGCCGGCTAGAGCTTGTGCGGCCATGAGCCCGATTCCAGAACCTCCTCCTGTAAATACGTGTTAAGAGTTGAAATGATGATATTATTTCATGATATGAACATGACATAATAAGAGAGGCATTGGAAGAGACCCACCGGTGACAAGAGCGACCTTGCCGGAGAGGTCGAAAAGCGACTGTGCCTTGAGAGCATTGGTATTTGCCATGATAATTGTAGTTTTACTGTATGAATTGGAAATAGTGACTCAAAGGTATATGAATTAAGGTATATATGAACTACATTCATGCCGATCTATGTAGAGGGTATCTTATATGCTTATATGTAAATCGCGTGCTAGAGTTGTGTCGCCGCGAAGACGTCATGATAATGAATGTGCGGGTAAAGGTGGGTAACCTCTCATGTAAGTGGCAACTTTGAGATTTACCGCTTACATCTTGGACGCTGCATTAGCTATGATTTAAGTTGCATTAAGGCGGCGCAATTGCTCCGGAAACCTTGAATTGAAACTTTTGCGGTATATGGGTATATTTATTGAGGTAATGGTTACATGTATATGCATCTACTATATCGGCATCATGCAGACATGGATTCACATGTGCAAGCCACCCATTTAACCAGCGTCTTTGCTCTCGGCACATTTCACACATTTCGGCTCTCGGGTCAATTCATGATTAAGATGAATAACCTTGTTTTTGCTATCCAATCCTATACTAGTTCATGTAAATCATTGCGACATATATACATCCTATGTACAACCGTAGTCCCCCTACAGCCTACAAGATCCAATCAATTTTTTTTTTCCATTCTGAAAGGGCTCAAACTCCAAATGAGCTTTGCTCCATTCCCATCAAATCCCTTATGATGAAACAAAGCGGAAGCCAGCGGCAGCAGACTCCGTAGCCACGTTGTTGATGAGCGATCCATCAGCAGCCAGACCAACCCACAGCTTGTTGCTACCAGCCTTGATAGTGTACACACCAGAGGCAGCACCAATCTTCTGGCGGATGGTGAAGACCTCCCAGGAAGAAGCAGTAGCACGAGCAGCCTGCAGGGCAAAGTTGCCGGACTGGTCGGCCGTGACGTACTGATTGTTGCTGGTGAGCTTGAGGGTGCCGGCGTTGGGGGTGTATGCGCTGACGAAGACGCCGGCGTTGGCCTGGGAGCCGGAGGCGACGAGGTTGGAGGAGGCGCTGTTGGGAACAACCCACTGGCCGCTGGTGGCGGCCTGGATCTTGAAGTTGCCGTAGGGGTTCTGGGGGAAGTTGGTTCCGCAGATGGGCTGGCCGCTGGGGTTGGGACGAGTGCCGATGAAGAAGAGCTCGTTGGTGAAGGTGTTTCCAGATCCTATTCAGGTGGTTAGTTTAATAACTCTAGCTAGGTTCGCTATGTATGGAACTTACCCCAGGTGGTGAGGTTGGCACTCCAAGCAGCGGCGGTCTGAGGGTTGGCGTTGGCGTAAGCGGCAATCATAACGCATCGCCTAAGAGGATTGAAATGTCAGTTAAGATGTAATAAAGTATACATGTATTTGCGTCAACATACCAGTCATCAGCAATAGTTGGGTCGACAATCTCGTTCTGGGCATACGACCAGACGTTGTTAACCCACTGGGTGTCGTACAGGACCTCGTTGATGGGGGTGATGGGAAGCATCTGGATAGCGGCAATCTCGCTCTTCTGGTTGCCCCAGAACAGCCAGGCACCAGACTGCCAGTCCTCGACATTGCCCATGGTGACCAGGTTGCGGACCGCAGGCTCGGGGTAGGGGTTGTTGGGGTCGGTCTGGCTCTGCTGGGGATACAAGTGCCAGTAAACCTGGGCACCCTGCTGCTCGGTGGCGACGAGGAGCTTGGCGTAGTTGACGTAGTCCTGAGACAGAGCGACGGAGGCCCAGAGGAGAGCACCGTAGTAGCCGTTGACAGCCTCACCGGTAGACTCCTGGTCACGACTTCCGGCTCCGTTGGCGATACCAGAGGCCCAGGAGTGGCCGGCGAACCAGTCACGGCATCGGGTGACGGGGAAGTAGGGGTCCTGGGGAGATGGGTTGATGATGTCTCGTGCGAACCAGTTGATAAAGTCCTTGTGCTGGGCCAACCAGGTGGCGTCGTACTTGGCAATGACGGCAGCAACAGTGAGGAAGTATCCGTAGTGGAAGTGGTGGTCGTTGTAGTAACCGTTGCCAAAGTCGATACCCGAGTTGGTAGCACCGGCCTTGTCAATGACACCACCCCAAGAGGTCTCGTAAGCGGGAGAAGCTCCAGTGGTAGGCTGGAACCAGTTGTTGAAAGAAGCCTTGAGGTAGTTGGTGACATTAGGGATCAGGTCAGTACGGCCAACAGCCTCACTATGAGCATAAGAGTTAGTAAATCCGTGTGGTGAGAGCAGAGAGGTGAGTGATCTTACGCAATGAGGGCAAGACGGGCAGTTGCGGCAAGGCTGCCACCCCAGTAGTAGAACTCGTTGGGAATGGGAGCGTTGGCGACGTTGAGCTGGCCAATCTCGTACTGGAGACCCTGGATAACAGAAGCGCTGCAGGAAGAGTCAAGAGCACGGGGAGGGTTCCAGGTAATGCTGCTGAGCTGGTACAGGAGCTTCCACTGGTTGCCGAGGGTAGGGTACATCCATCCCTTGGTGGTGAGGTAGCCCAGAGACGAGGTCGGGGGCGAGTTTGGGCTCTGCAGAGACAGACGGTGGTGAGGCCAGGTCAGCATCAGCAGCTGGCTGCCATCGCCAACAGTGGCGTAGTTGAAGATGAGGGTGCCAGTGGTGGTGGTGAAGCTGTAGTCCAAGCCAACGCTGGTCGGGTAGACGGTGTAGTGCTGGTCAAGGAGAGTCTTGTGGCTGGCCTGGACGAGTCTGACCACACGAAGGACGCCGTTGTAAGTGCCGCTGGCCTTGATAGTGCCCTGGGCACCGTTGGTGGCGGTGGCAGTCAGGGTGATGGAAGACAGAGCGTAGATCACATAGGAAGTGCCGGTAGTGTCAACGACGGTGAACGAAGTGCCGGTAACAGTAGCTTGACGTTCTTTGTTAGTCTCACCCACAGCTTCCCATTCTCATTAAACATGTTCAACTCACCACTCTGGCCGTTTGCAAGGTTCTGGCCGTTGAAGGAAGCGATGCCGCCGTTTCGCGAGGTCAGCAGAGGCGTGGCAGCCGTGTACTGGAGCGTGATGTAAGGAGATCCAGGGATCAGGGGAGAGGTCATGGACGCGCCGCCCTGGAAGTACTGCACCGTCACCGAGTGCGTGTCAAAGGCCGTGGCCTTGTGGTTGGCAAAGTTGCCCGAGTGCTCGACGAAGCCGGCGCGCCAGTCGTTCTGCGTGGGCTGCTTGATGGACGTGCCGTCGAATTGGCGGCTGTTGCTGACGCCAAAGTTGATGCCGAAGCCGTCGAGTTGCGACTCGTACGGGAAAGGACCCGAGGCGGTGCCATTGCCGGGAGTGGCAGCATAGGAAGCCCACCAGGAGTTGGTTGGGAACTATATTGAAGCCAAGGTAAGTTTCTAGAGCTATACGTGCCTGCTTGATAACTGTGTTTTTCATACCGGAGGCTTCAGTCCAGCGAAGAAAGAGGACACGGGAGCTCCATCAGCGCCAGTGGCAGTGGTTCCACCAGAAATGCCGGATGGGTTGCTGGTCGCGATAGGGGCGAAGAGACCACGTCCGGCAATGTTTTGGAGCTTTCCGCTGTTTGGCAGAGCCGCAACGCCAATCGCCGAGGCGATGACGAGGTTCACAAGAGAAGCCAGCATCTTTGAAGCTCGAGCGAAGAGATACTAAGGAGGAAGACCGCTGTGCTTGACCACACCTGGAGGGAATATCGCCAAGAGAGGCGAGGGCGAAGCAGCCTCCTTATACTTGTTCTGTTCGACGATGAACATGAGAATTGCCATTGCGTCACTCGACAATGTCCATTCTCCTGCCCAATGGCCCCGTAACCATCCCCCTCCCCCAGCGGAATCTCGCTCCGATCTAGGTCCAACCCCGGCGGTAATTGAAGCTGCGTTGCTGCCCTCTCTCGGCGGTATTTGGTATCGTGGGAATGGGGCCGGGGCCCGGCCATTTTGGAGCCGCGAAGGGTTGGCTTATACCACTCTAGCAAGAGGCAAAGCTTCCGGGGTATACATATTTGGCGCACAACAGGTTAAACCTGCTCACGGCAGAGCTGCGACTCTGTTTACGAGAGCAAGTCGGATGTGGTATGGCGTTTGATAATATCCACTTCGCCGATGATTCCGATCAATCTGATGTTTGCTTCCTTTGCCAAGACCGGGGGGCGTGGCATGGTCCAAGGCACTCAGCATCGGACCGAACTGTGGAAGACGTCAAAACTGTTGATTAATTCGCAAGCCTCTGCATGATGATATACTATCAGGGCGGCGAGATGCATTTCCATCAATGACATCGAGCGAAAGATGGTGTTGATCTTTGATGGGAGGCAACGAAGCCATTGCATCTATTTCGCTTTCTGTTCTGTTTGATCTTTTGCAAGACGCTTCTGTTTTCATCGTTCCAACATCTCCATATTCCTTGAAGCTACCGCAAGGGGCTTTTCTAATCCTAGCCAAGCTCATCTAACTCCCGAGGTCACGCGTCGCAGTAACGAAGAGGCGTGGGGTTTAGCTCTCACATGCTGGTTCTACTACAGGCCGGCCTTGTCAACACTTGCGAGTATTATGGAGACCCCCCTCTCAAGCTTGAATTAGAAGAAAAAGTAAGCTTGCGGCTACTAGTTTCCTATAACCTCCATCTCGCTCGTTTTTCCCCCTTTGGCGCTTCTATTGCTCGTGAATGCAAAGAAGAAAACTTGAGCGACTTGCGCGCCAACAAAGCCACGAAGTTATCCAATTGCCTAAATAGGAAACCCCCCGGCTCGGGACGGTGGGCCTGGCATTTCTGGAATGACAGGGTTGGTGGCTCGATCTATTTGCCCTAGGGCTCAACTGTGCTGTAACCATATGACAGAGGTCATCATTTTAAATTGCTGGGGATGTTTCACGTCCATGGTGAGACGTTATGCAGCGGGCGAAAGTCATGCTGCGTACATGTAATCTCAGCGCACGTGTGTACATTTATATATGGGAAGCTTCCTCCTCCCTATTTCACCAAAAGCTTCAAGGGGAGAAGCGAGTCAACGAGTTACGAGTAATGTAATCAGGAAAATGGATAAAAGTATGGTTCGGCGTTTATGGTCAAAGACGGACAAGTCGTCGTGATTAGGTGAAGCGGGCAAAAAGCATGGCTCGGCTCTTTTACCCTCTTCCCCCACAATCCATTGACCTTGTCAGTGCGGAGAGAGTAGGCCGCACAGCACCGCGCATTTCGGCTCCGCATCTCCCCGCATTCAGTCATACCCGAGTAGTCGGGACTTGGACATGACAGGATTGGCCTGGAAAATGCGGGAGAGTCACCCTTGAGCCGGTGGCTTTTGATGGTCTCGAAACTTGTGTATACATGAGACACCTCAAAGCTCGAAGTACTTCAATTAAAAGCACTAAGCCTGGGTGCATTCATCAAGCAAAAAACACGCGATAGTCTTGCAAAGTCACCTCATCCTTGAGCTTCTCTTCTCCCTATTCTCAAGCTTCCTTGAAGCTCAACGGTAACGTGCTTTGTGCATAACAGCCTTAATGACCGGGGAGTCGCGGCATTTAACCGCCATCGTCGCTCACTTATGAGAGAAAAATTGCCAGTGGTATCGGCCGCTCCAGTATTAATGCCGCGACGCTAACATTTTTGCATCATTCCCCAAGGCCAGGGGGGTCTGGATACCCGTCGGTAATAGGTTGAGGCCGTGCTCCGTATCTTGTGATGCCTCCCCCACAAGCAGGGGGTGAAAACTCAAAGTCTACCAATAAGAAGGGGCATGGTACTTGCTCGATGCTTGTTCAACATGGAGATGAATCCCTCCAACGCCGTTGCTACTACCTCTCGCTAGCCTGGATGTTGAAAAGAATCTGATTAGCTGACAAGGCAGATCCGGAGTACGGAAAGACGGCAGGCATTATATCGGCCCAAGCGCAAATGCTAGCAGCGCGTTGTCACTCTGAGACAGCGCGTGGAAGGGCCGCCTTGGCCAGTCAGGTTCCTGAAAATCGCGGGAAATCTTGTCGGCTTCGGGTTAGGCTTGGCACGAGAGGCCCTCGTAGCGTACAGAGTTGGGAGCTGATGCGCGGGGCCAGGCCCCCGGCTGGTATATTGAAAGGGCCGAATTGGTATGGGGATGGACTGCTCGCATACGGGCCTACTTGGTCTTGGATGTAAACGGCGATGATTTGCTCTATAAGGGAGGTTCATTGGCCGGACGTGTGTGGTTGAGCACGTGGGAAAGGGGAGCAATTATTTGTCTTGGAGGGCTTGGCTATTTGCTCATCGTGCCCTATCCTGCACGATACTCGTATGCTGGAGGTGTACAGGAGATGGCTATTGTTGTCACGAAATTAAATGACATGGCGAAACGAAACGAGACGAGTCATTGAACATCGGCTGTAAGCGAACAGCGTTACATACCTATATCGAAGTGGCTCTTCATTATACGATGACTTGCTAGACGGGGAGAATCCCCCTTTATCCCCGAACTATCACCATTGCATTTCTTGAGTGATATGTGAGGCTATCCCCATCAGCTTCGTGTTGAGAATACGCCGCAATCAGGCCAGAGACGTTCCATCGCACGCAACTATGCAGCAGCCTATATCGAAACAGCATATACGAGGACTGGTAATGCAAGGTGATATTGAAGGAAGTGGCAGTACTCCTCAATGATTCCAAAGGCTGGGTATAGACATTGACTAAGCCAGCTACCACAGCTTATTAAGTCTCTCATACTGATGATAAATATAGACTCTATACTCCTAGATGACGGAACATGGAGATGGCAACTGATAGAACGTTATAGAAAGCATGATCTTATTTTGCTCGTGTCCACTTTTGGAATGATCTCTTGATCGGGCCGTAAGCTTTGAGGAGACGAGAGGAGATGCCAATTGAGGTGGCAGTGTCAGCTCCTTTTGAGATGGTTGCACTTTTTAATCACGCATGAGTACCCTATAGTTGCCAGTCAATGAGAAATCAGTATAACAATGAGCTCATGGGCTGTTTCGTGGAGATACTCGATAGTGTTTCTCCTCTCAAGATGAACACAGTCGTTGTGTGCTATCCATTGGTAATAGTAGGCTCAGCTCTTTGCCAATATCGGCCATAACAATGTAGTAAACTGGATGAGTAAGGGTTAAAGATTGAAAGGGGAGGCGATAGTGTGAGAGAGATGTAGGAATGTAAGAGTGGCCAGTGTTAGTCGCTGCGTATCGCTAAAGGCTACAACCGGGACAGTTACATAGACTATATGTAGATTCCTCATGATAACTGGGACTGTCACTCTAACTAGTCAAGGCACTTGGTAATCTGCACAGCCAGACAGACACCTTGTATGCAGGAACGATTCTTGGCACGAGTCGGTAGTTGGTAGCATCTGGTTGTAGTGAGGAATCGGGTATTGGTGGAATCGGTTATTCGGTTACGGTACTTTAGGTATAAAGTTATCCGGCCTAACTGTATGCAAAGTAGTGCCAACAAAGCAAGCCAGACACATTTGGAATTGAACTGTGGCTGTTGTTCGGGACGAAAAACTGCTGCCCGAGAAAATTGCCACTTTGGCATGACAGAAAAAGACAAGATAAGATCAAATTAGAGCAAAAGACAAGGCGTGACGCCCCGTGGGAGAACAAAGGAGCAGGCGTCACGCCAAATTAAGCTTCCAGGAGCAAGGCAGATCTGCGCTGCATGAGTCGCCTGGATCTAACGGTCGAGGTGCCGATATTCCAGAGATCCATCTTTCGCTAAGCAACGGCTTCGGTCAAAGATGGGGACTAAAATGAAACCGTTCCTATCAAGATGATCGACGATCTGTCACCTTCGCATTTTATGCCAGCAACAGGAAACTAGCCTCAATTTGCGAGATACAGGTCGATGTAAGACGATAATACGGCAAACAGGGCCGTGCGATGACGTCTCTTTCACAACTGCCGGTGTCAGAATTGGGTTTGGGCTGGGACGAGGATTGCGTTGCACAGCCCTGACACGTCAAAAAAGAATAAGTGAAAAAAAGCTGGCATGAATTTGGTAAACGCGAGCGCGAACGGGGGAACGGGGGTGCAGATTTTGGCTCACCGGACTTGACTCGGGGAGCGAGTGGGACCGGACCGGAGATTTTGGAGACGAAGATGCCGGAGATGCCGGACGGGCGACACGGACTCGGTCATGCGGTGAGATGGACAGCTCTGACGTTGGTGAAATGGCAGGCAAGAATTTGCGAAGACATTATTGATATTTTTCTAGAACAATGTGTCTCATTTTTGCATGTTTGGGCACATTGTCTGCTGCTGCTCACCGGATGATGCCTGTATTAGACGGCATCTCCATCTCCATCTCCAACCGCATAGCCACAAGACAGACGGATTCCTGAGTCGTGTAGAATTTCTAGATGGTATCAATCACGTCTGCTTAAGCTATATCCAGTATAGCCCCCAGAAAATGAACGCCAGCCGCGTATTCTGCATTAACCTAACGCTCCTTTTCCCCAAGCGCAGCCGTTAAATCTCGCTGATAATGACGTAGGGCGGAATTACAGGCACTTTAAGAAGTCTGTCTTAAGCCCCAAGTTGCCGACATTCCCGCGGATTTCCCGCAACAAGCGCAATCAGCTCCCGCAATGGGTCTTACAGCGGGAATAAACAGCAAAAAAACAGAGCGCGTTGATTGACGGAAACCAAAACCGATTGCCACCAGTGGCGTGCTTAAGCCAACTTGAGCCGAAAGAGAGAAGAGAAAAAAGCAAAGAATGCCAAAAAGAACGATCCACTTTGCGATAAGGCTGGGGGGATCCAGTAAGGCTGCCTGGATTTGAGCAAGACGTTCGTTTTTCCATGTCGCCGATTGGGCGGGTCTCGGTAGAAGCTCCCGACTTGCAGCTTACTGGACTGCTCCCTGAATCGTTCATTTTCAATTTTTATGGAGTTTTCCCTTTTTCTGTCCTTCTCCTGCGCCCAATTCCAGGTTTTTCTCACCAAAGGTCCCCTCCCCCGTGTATTCTTTTTTTCTGAAAGGTCCAACTAAGCACAAGTCCCGCAGCCTCATCCTGTCGTCTCCGAATGCCGGGGAAAGGCTGAGCCGGATATCGTCACTATCTGGGGACGGATTCTACTTTTTGCATCCTAGACAGTTTTGACTGAGACACCGCGTGGCATGGCATGAGGCTCGTACGAAATGCTTTGCTGCCGGGCCTGTACGATCTTGTGTTAGCACCATGTAAGGCGCATCAAGTGTAGCCCGTGATGGCGTCAACCCGCTTCGGTGTGCATTGTTTTAAAAAGTCTCAGATCCCCATGCACAAAAATGAACAGGCTAAATTGAATTGGCCCAGTGTTCTATCCGTCTCTTGATTGTCTGTTTATTTACTTCAATTCAGTTGATACTGTATTTACTACAGCAACCAACCAAGAACAATCCAAAGCTGTCCTCTCCTCTACAAGAGCCAAAATCAGCTGCAAGTTCCGGCCTTCGGACCATCGGCGTCGCCTTATTTCGGGCCGTCGGCACAAGCTGTTAAGTCGTGCATCTTGTTGCATCTTGTCCCTGACAGGTATCTCCTGTGTCGCATGTGCTCCAGTTTCCAGTGCATTTCCGGCAAAATGGAGGGCGCAGGCCACGACGAGGGTACCTACGTGTACCCACAAGTAACCGCCACGCCAAAAGTTCCCCAGCCGGTACGAGCCTCAGTCTCTCAATTCTCAGTTCTCGCATGACTCCATTCTTTCTGCTTTCTGCTCTCACTCTCTCACACATTCTCTCTTCCCGTCTTTTATCGTACCTCATCTAATCAATCTTCTTTCTCCAGATCGGCCCCTTTGATCTCTATCCCCCGCTGGTCCCGCAACTGTCCATCTCCAGCCCCTTGGCCCTTCGCCCTTCACCGAGTCATCCCCAGTTTTTCCGCTCGCGGCTTGAAGCCTCCGCCTCAGGTTTCTTCACTCCTCCTCCTTACCTCTTCGCCACGCATTGCGACGGCTCCGAGACCCAATCGCCCCCCTCGCTCTGCTTCTCGCCGTCCATCTCGTCCTCGCCCTTCTCCGGGTCCGTCGCCGTCATGGACCTCGACCCGCCCGCCGGGGCCGACGTGCCGCCGTATGGCCTCGCCGGATCGTCGCTCCCCGGGGAAGCCCATCCGCACCCGAGCCTCGCAAATCCCGCCGACGGGCCCGGCCTGTCGCTCGACCGCCGGCCCAAGAAGTCGTCGACGACGTGCGCCGTGTGTCGCTTCCGCAAGGTGCGCTGCAACGGCGCGCGTCCCTGCTGCGGCAATTGCCAGCGCCTCGGCTTCCCCTGCTCCTACGATGATGCCGACGTCGATGCCTGGTCCATGTCGCTGCCGCGCCGTCGGGTCAAGCAGGCCTGTCTCAGCTGCCACAGCCGCAAGGCGCGATGCTCCGGCCATCTCCCCTCGTGCGAACGATGTCGAGTTCAGGGCATCGAGTGCGTCTACCGGCCAAACAAGCGGGCCAAGCCATCGTCAGCCGGAGCCGGCATTGGAGATTCCAAGAGCCCCAACAGCCCAGATAGAGAGTCAGATCGAGACGGCGGTGTTAGGGAGAACCGCGGCCAAAGAGAGAATGACGAAGGACGCAATGAAAGCCCGGCTTTGACCGACGCAGCCAGCTCTACGAGTGACCACCATGAAGGGTAAGTTCCAGCTAGGGGGGAGACGTTAAACATGCTTGTGCTGACCTTGGGGCCTCTTCTCAGTCCTCACATCGATGAAAGCTTCAACTCCATCGTCAGCCGTGCATTTGACCTCTTCTTCCGCCACGTTCACCACATGGCCATGTTTACCTTTCTGCATCGCGCCTCTCTGATGGAGCAGTATCACGCCGGCAAGGTCGAGCGGCCGCTTCTGCTGGCCATTGTCGGCATCACATCATGCTTGACCGACATGGGACCCGGCATGCGCGAGTACGGAAACCGCTGCATCAACGACGCCGAGGCCCTTCTGCTTGCCGACTACAGCCGTCCGTCCATTGTCAAGATCCAGGCGCTCATCTTCGTCATCAAGCATCGCATCCTCTGCAACAAATTCTCCAGCGCCTTTGTCCTTCACAGCTTTGCGTCACGCTACGCCACTGCGCTGCGTCTCAACTATGAGGCGCCGCATCTTCGCTTTCTGGCCCAGGAGTCCCGTCGACGTCTCATGTGGGCCATGTACTGCATCGACACCAGCATCTGCGGCGGATATCCCGACTTTGTCCTTTGGAGGGCCGATCAGATCCACGTCTATCTGCCGTGCAACGAGCGCAACTTTGAGTTTGACCTGCCGCAGCAAACGGAGAAGCTCGTGCCGGACTCGCATCAGCCGCGGCCACCGCTCGCCGAGGACGTCGGGACCTTGGCTCTTCATGCGCGCATCCTGCACATCCGCCAAAAGATTATCGAGTTCACAAAGGTAGCTCAGTATGACCGCGGCATGGAAGCCGCCGAGTTGCAAGGACGCATCTTTGCGCTGGACAAGGAGCTCAACGATTTCGCCACCAACCTCCCGACTTCGTTCCAGTTCTCCGAAAACTCGCTTCGTCTCCGCGCCTACTCTCCTCGGCTATGTGTCTTTGTCATGATTCACATCTGGTGGCGCCAGTGCTACTGCGACCTCTACCGCCTCGCCCTGGCCGACATCAACGGTGGGCTGCCGCAGTCCATGCTCGACATGTTTGACCAAGGCTTCCTTGAGCATTGTCACCGGCAGTGTGTTGACCACTCCCTGGCACTGACCCTCATCTTTTCGCTTATTCAAAAGCTCGATGCAAAGCCGGTGGCCGACATCGACCTGGCCATGTGCGCCTATCAGTGTGCGCGGATGCTCATGCACCTTTTCCAATTCAACATCTTTAGCCGCTTCGGTGTCGCGGCAGACACTGTCATGGAGCAGGCCCAGCTTTGTTTGCAAACCATCAAGGACTGTTGCGTAGGGCCCGCGGTGGACTGTATCGTAGCAGATTTGGAGAGGCTGGTTAACCGAGACGCAAGGGCCGTGACGGGAGAAGGCGTCGTGTCCACCGATTTATCGCAGCAGACGATGCCCCAAATCACAGACGCATCGGGTGTGCTCAACACTCCTGCCGCGACCGGCCTGCAGGCTTTCAACCCTTCCTCAGGCGCCGTCAACAACACCGTCTCTCCGTTTACTCATCCCGTCATGACTGCCCCATGGATGTCGGAAACGGCCTTTACGCCAGGCCTAGATCAGCAAACTCTCTCTCAAGATGTCCATGCCGATCCGACTAAAGGCGGAACTCCCAATATGTCTGCACCGCGATCCGAGTATGGCCAGTCCGAGCTGAATAATGAATATGATGGCACGTTTGCAGGACTCGGGCTGGACGATGGATTTGATTATAACATGGGAGTGGACATGAACATGTGGGCTACGAATGGGGGCAGCTGGACTGCGCCGGGATTTGGTGCCTGGATGGGCTGAAGAAGAAAAAAAAAAGAAGGAGAGAGATGAATGAAGGGGAACATAGTCTATTAACTACTACCGTACACGCACATATATGTATAGATGTGGGATTCGAGAGGTTTCATCCTCTAAATGGTTTGGAAAAAGCAAGGCGAATGGAGCGGTGGGATGGCGCAATGACAAGGGCAACTTGGACGAATAGGAAACGATCATGATAGATTCAACAAGCGTGTTTATTAAATTAGCTTAGTGCGAATGAATACCCAAGGTGTGCCCTTCTTTTTTAAAATAAAATACCCCCAAAAAAACGCCTTATTTTCGTGTATGTCATTACATGGTGTTCGTAATAGATGCTCAAAACATTAAAACACTCATACCCAAGTTGTCACTTGAGAAAGATTGGCGCCGCTCGCAACGGCCAACCTCCCGTTTCCTTGATCCCACAACCCAACCCTGGTCGTCTTGGTGCCCTCGTACTTTAATTTGCCTGCAACCTCCCCGTCCGTCGCTGCCGTCGCATCCTCCAGGATCGGCCGGATCTCGGGTCCTGCCACCAGTTGCGCAACGGCATGCCACACGTTTCCATACAGCGACCAGTGTGTCCGCCACAGGAACATGCCCGTCACAGCAAACACGCACACCAGATTCACCAACACAAGCACGCCCACAACAATAATACCAGTTTTTCCCACGGGCACCGACGCCTCGGCTGAAAAGACCATGGTACTATTGTCGCCCATGTCGAAACCCGGCACTGCGCTCGAGTACTGCGCCTGGTAGAGCCAGAAGAAGGTCGCCTGAATGGCCTGCGCCATGCTGCCCGTCCTGGCGGCAACAGCGTGGAAGATGAGGCTAACATATGGATGAGTCTGCCACGCCGAGTCTGTGTCCCCGAGGGCGGAGCACACGCCGCAGACGTAGACGGAGAAATTGGCCGATGTGCGCAGGACGTGGAAATCATTTGTGTTGATGCCGTTCTGGACCGCTTCGAAGAACTGGTTCGTGACGGAGGTGCTGTTGATGAAGCTGGGGTTGTAGTTGGGCGATTGGGCGTACATGTTGTTGAGCTCGTCTACTGAGACGTCGGTCCAGTTGGAGAGAGCCATGATGCCGCGCGAGACGTAGGACGCGTTACTTGTCGTATCGGTCATGTTGACAATTGCATCGGTAGACCAAGTGTTGTTCCCGGCATAGTACTGGATCTCCGGCTCTGGAGAATCAGCCGTGGAGTTGAGCGAGACGTGCTCCAGCGTCAGCGTCGAGTTGAGCAGGCACATTGTGAGATTAAGAAACTGCCGGTCTCCAAAGTTCATGACCGTCCACTCCCCCGAAGCGCCCTGTTTCGGCAAAGGAAATTTCGTTTGGTTGTTGACCATGCCGGCCAGGGACAGACTAGCCCAGTGATCTGTATCGACGTCTGTGCTGAACACTAGCATGAATGACGGAACGGGCTCATTCGGATCAAAATTCTCTCCAACGGTCTTGATGACGCATAGTGAAGTTGGCTGGCGCGGGAGAATCGGCTTGTCGGTGTCTGTGTAGGCGTATGGCACATTGCAGTTGAAGGGGAGTTTACAGGTTGACCCTGCGGATCCGCACGACAAGCCATCTAGGAACGTGTGTCCGCCTGGGGATTCCCAGGTGATGTTACCTGTTATGGTCGCGTCTTCCATCATGTTGGATATGGCCGAGGTGGGCGGGATCCCGGTGATGTATCCATTGACAATCTTGGGGCGGGTACAGCCAGCGCGAGAGGTGTAGACAGCTGAAGCACCCACGTATGAACGGAGATTCTTGCGGCTCTGGGTCTGGAGGGGTATCATCGATCGCTTTATGAGTCCAGTGTCAGTGAAGGCCTCTTGAGGACTCGGCTTTTCCAATGTGGCCTCTCCGAATGTAGAAAACGTCTGTAGAGGCTGCTGCCAGATCCCCGGATCGGGTCCTAAACGAGGCAGCCCGAATGGACCGACGAGCTCCGAAGAGGCCTCAATGACCGGGACGTGAGTATTGGAAGATTGGAGGACAAGAGAAATCGTGCGGAAATCGGACAGGAGGATGGTCGATGAGAACGAAATGGCCGTCGAGACCAGCCAGAGGATAAGTATCAAAACCGCTGGCACAGACGTAAACAACCTGGCCGGCGTCTTAGCGAGCGGCGTGACGAACGAAATCGGTCCTCCATTAACAGCACGCAGAACCGAAAACGCAGCCGCATTGCTCATATCTACTTTCCGTGCCTCGAGAACCAATGCAGCCGCGAGACCAGTGCAGACAGTCGCTTGTAGCCCAACAATGGAGCGAATAATGAGGGCGCAGACAGTGACCACCCGAGTGCCCGCACCCGAGAGGAAGATCTTTCGCCAGACAGGCGGCGCCTTGGCTCCGTCGGGATCGAGGCCCCGTCCGACCCAGAGGAAGATGATGAAGCCAAACGTTCCGAGCTGTAGTAACGTGCCGAGGATGATGGCTGTGCCTGCCTGGCCGCCTATTCGACCCCATGGCCCGGGCCAGGATTTTGCTGCTGGAGGGGTGTTGGAGTCGTTTTCGGTTTCTGTGTCGCGGCTGGAGGTCTTGACGACGGTAGGCACGGGCCGCCTTTTGATTCTCTCCATTGTGATGGTGTTTTGCCGTGTGGTCTGTACTACGGCGATGGGCTGTTCATAAAAAAAGGGAAGGGAGCCAATTGAATGCCGGGTCGCTGGATTATGCCACTCGTGAAGTCATTATTTTAATATTCAATGCTACACATTCTTAGGCCCGGCACATGAAATGTAGGAGACGCGCTGCGACTATATAAAGATCTGGGCAACATCGAAGCCTCATCTCATCCCCCATCCCATTAAGCGCGTATACTGTAAGTCCAATCCAGGTGGGGGCGGAGATTCTGATCCTTCGACTACCACCTCTCCTTGCATGCGAACATGAAACTAGACTGCTTTCAATCTCCGCTGCAACCCCCTCGAATCCTTCTCTGCGCTCGAAACGCCTAGCAAGGGGACCGCAAGGCATCCAGTCGCGAGCGTCCAGCTGCCGCCTGGACCGCACAAAGATGTGGGCACTTTCGATGACGGCGATGAGATTGGCGCCGTGTGCAATCCGTCAAAATCCTACGGCAGAGATCATCCCCCCCGTACAGTACATGTAGAGCAAACTCTCCAACCGGGCAGGGCGCAGTTCCTCCTCGCTTCTTCTGCTCACCACCGTGCTGCATCGTTTTGTTGATCCTTGATCTTTTCAAACGTGCCTTGCCTGGACCTTTTGGTTAGTCCCCACGTAGCACTGCAGCCTCGCCCAACAGCTCGATGCAACAGCTCAGGACGGAAGCCAAGTGCTGCAATCGAGCTCACCAATCCTCCATCCTTTTCGCCTAATTTGGCTGCACCAATGCATCACGCCATGAATAGAACTTAAACTTGTGTTGGGCGACGGCACGTATTCGGCAATGGCCATGCCGATGAGGCTGCCCAGGGGAAATGCGATGCGATGCGATCCGTGTGCGTGCAGGCTTCGGTGAAGGATAGAAGGTCATGTGGTTTGCCCGTCTGCATATTGTCTCTCACTGACGTGAGGTCCGATGTGAGACATAGAATATCTGCAGGTATAGGTAGGTAGCTACTGGGTTTAAAGCCGAGTCTAAGCAGATCAATGTGAGATTCTTTCACCGCATTTACCTACCTCTGGTTGACGTCCATATCGTCCATTCAACTCGTAGGCGAGGCAGGACTACCTGTAACAAACTTGGTCATGTCCACGTCCTGGAACCAACAACATCTTCTCTCTAGAGCAAGTGGGATATTATTGCTCACTCTTCGCGGCTAATGATACTCTAGTCGCAGCATCTTTTCGGAACACACGGATGAACAAGACTATTTTGAGATTTGTTGTTGGTTCTGCTAGAGTTTGCTGGTGGAGAGGAATCAATTCACGTATGGAGTAGATTCTACACGGTTGTTGGTTCTCATCAGTTTAGTACTGGACGGGTACCTGAACACATCTATGGATCAATGCTGACGGGAGCGAACCGTTGGAGTCTCATCCATCAAATCCATCCATTGATAGCACCAGTCAAAAACGGTCAGTGGATTCCAGCGGTATCCATCAAGCCATCAAGTGCTCCAGTGCTGGGTAGGGTCCCGTCTTTAGCGCATCAGCATACTCCAATAGCGCTCAAGCTCGCCTATAGCATGGCGGCTAGCGAATCTGGGCTCGGCTACGTGCCACGCCATGGCCAAGCCAGGCTTAGCCCCAGTCCGTGGCATCGACACTCAATCTGCCTCGTTTCTTTTTGTCCTCCATCTACCCATACCTCTCTATACGGTAGTGCGACGCCAACCAAGGTCATGCAAGCACTACAGGACAAGCTTCACCACCCACAAATCATGAGGTCGCCTTATTGGCCCGCGGCCTGCTTGTGCTTGGTGGCATCCAGGAACTCGGTGCGTGTCGGGACTGGCCTCATCGCCACACGCCTCAGCCGCACAGCCGCACCAAGCTGGGGATGGCAGCATGCAACAGGATGAGGCTGCGGTTGAAATCGCACAGACTGCCCATCTGTCTGCTCTCCTCGCTCTACCTATATACATTTACGTCGTGAAACTGTGAATCTTGTGAATCCCCGATTACAGGCATCAATGGCACTGCAAACATGCGCCTGCTAGACGCCAGAACGCTGGGGCTCGTCGACATTACTGACGACAGCATCCCGCCCTACGCCATCCTGTCGCACACCTGGGGCGATGAGGAAATCACCATTCAGCAGCTGCGGCGCCTTGGTGGCTACTCGCAGACCACGCTGGCATCTCCCCAGACCCTAGACAAGAAGCGAAGGGCCATCGTCTTGAAGAAGGGCTACATCAAGATCTCCGGCGCTGCCCAGCTTGCTGTTAGTCGGGGACTCGACTACCTATGGGTCGACACTTGCTGCATCGACAAGACCAGTAGCGCTGAGCTGTCCGAGGCCATCAACTCCATGTATCTCTGGTATGAAAAGTCTGCCGAGTGCTATGCCTATCTCTCCGACGTCGAACCAGTCCTCGCTGCTGCAGATGCCACCGTGTTCCACGATAATCTGCGCCGCAGTCGCTGGTTCACAAGAGGCTGGACGCTTCAAGAGCTCATTGCCCCAAAAGTCGTCCTCTTCTACGCCAAGGACTGGAGCTTTCTTGGACAGAAACACACACCACCTGAATTCACCAAGGCCATCAGTGAAATCACCAACATCGACCAAGAGGTCTTGAATGGCAGGATAGACCCCCTCCAGTTGAGCGTGTCTGCTCGCATGGCCTGGGCGTCTCATAGGAACACTACCAGGCTCGAGGATACCGCATACTGCTTGATGGGTTTGTTTCAGGTCAACATGCCTCTTTTATATGGCGAGGGGCGCCGCGCATTTGCACGCCTTCAGGAAGAAATCATACAGCGCACTGACGACCAGTCGATATTTGCCTGGAACTCTTTTGACGACCAAGACGAAGATCCGGATGCTCTCTTTGGCTTGCTTGCACAATCTCCCGCTCAGTTCAAGCTTGCTGGCTCGTTGCAGGTTCTGCCGCCTCTACCTATATATGCAAGTGCACCCTCCAGTATGACGAACCAGGGCATCCGCGTGCAGCTATACATCCAACAACGTGCTTCTGAGGACCAAGGTGCAATGGAAGAGGATTATTACGCGATTTTAGATTGTGTTAAGAGGGATGGCGACGTCTATCAGTGTCCCGCTCTCTATCTGCGGCGGCTTTCCGAGGATCAGTATGGAAGACTGAGACCCAAGTCACAGCTCTTTATGCCTCCCCCATCTGCCACATTTCTACCAATGGATGGCTATCGCTCGGTATACGTCAGGCAGCAGCCAATATACTATCATCTTCCTCAGTTTAGGCTGTCCCCGTTTAATGTGGAATCTAGTCTCGGCTCCTCCGATGGGGTTCAGTATCGCTTGTTTGACAAGTATCCCACGCAAAACTGGAACTCAGCCACCATGACACTCAAGGCACAATATTCTCGCAAGCTACAAGCCATGGGCATCTTCAGATTCCAGAGTGTCGAGAAGATGGACGACAAGGTGGATGTTGTGGTCGGCTTACGTCGTTTAAACACGATGGAATGGGAGGGATGGTGTTTTCAACTATTGCATCGCGACGTGTCCCTCGAGCACACTTTTCATGAAGTCAACAAGAAGATAGAGAGCATTATTACCGGATCAGGTACCATTGAAATCACATCGAAAACGCTTCGTGATTCGCTTGGAGAAGACTCCTGCATGACGAGCAGCGCGACGGTCGAGGGCATTCAGCTTCAAGGACGCCTCTACATTTCCATCCAAGTGACGCAGACGGCCGAGATTCAAACTGACAAGCAGTTACTCACAGTGTCTGCCCAGCACATTGTCATATCTAAAGGCAACCAAATACTGAAGTCTACCTCTGTCGATTCGGGTGCAAGAGCTCTGACGGAGATATACTGTCTAGCTTCGAGTTCATCATATACACTTGACGAGTACAGTAACTTGAATTGGGTGGTACAACCTGTCCGATCGAGATATTCAGCAAACGGGAAAGGAACCATCCGCGGTGATTTCCTAAAGCCCATCCACGAATTCATCAACGTTCTCAGACATGAAAAAAAGGCAACGGACTTGAGCCTCACAGACCACCTAGCCTTGGCCTTGTTTTCCGGTGATGCGCAACAAGCTGGGATAATCCTGGCTTACAAAAAGACAAATATTGAGGTACCAACTGGTGACTACCACGGGCTCGCACCGCTTCACTGGGCCGTCGTAGGGGGCTCTCGCAACTGCATCATGCTGCTGCTTAAAGAGGGAGTCAATGCCAGGAGGTTGACAAAGCGAGGCCTGTCGGCGATTCACGTCGCCGTGCTCTGCAACAATAAAGTCTTTGACGACCTTGCTAGGCTCAGGGGTAACCTAGAACGCGAACAGCTCGCGAACGCAAGGACGAATCACTTTTCCGAGACGCCTTTACACTTGGCCGCAGCCTCTACCCCTGATAATGAGGTTGGGCTCACCTTCTTCAAAGAGTTTATGGACTGGAGCTTGGAGTTTATAGGATTGACACCTCGGAATGCATTTGATGAAACTCCGCTCCACCGTGCTGCTGCTGGAGACAGTGTAGGTGCCATTCGAGCTCTGGCCACTCGCAGCTACTACTGTTACGTGGACAACGGAGATCAGTACGGTCGAACTCCTCTCTGGCACGCGGCAGCTGCTGGCGCTCTCAAGGCTATTACGGCCCTAATTCGATTGGGTGCATCTGTCGACCTGACGGATGACTTGGGGAGGAGTCCGTTGCACGCAGCTTCTAGAGGAGGACACCATGAAGCCGTCTCCCTGCTTCTCGATATGGGCGCAAGAACAGACATTGAAACCAACGTCTTAAACCTGTTACCAATGGATCTCGCCGCTATGTTTGGGTTCACCGAATGCCTGGAGCTCCTCCTTGACACCAGATGGCGAATCGTAACCCAGGAAAATATGGACAGGACACTTCTAATAGCGGCCTCTTTTGGGTCGTATGAATGCGTCAGTCTCCTCTGCCGGCATGGCGCCAACCCGTTTGTTACTTTTGAGAATTACTTGCGCTCTGAAAATGGCCATGCCGTTGTTGTCGAGGAGGAGGTTGATGCCCATACCGCCGCGTTGGCAGTGGGAGAGCTGTCCATTGTCCACTTTTTTGAAACCTCTGACACCTGCAGATATCACCGGGAGCTCAGGCATCCCCCCGCAGACAATCTCAACGACAAACCTCCTGTCATGGAAAATCCTCCGGCACCGCCGTCTTTCTCTACTCCTGTCGGTGCTCCGCCTCCACCCGGTATTGCAGCACCTACGCCAGGAGCGCTTCCGCCTGTAGCTGGATCGGCTCCGGCTTTTGTGCCAGGCAGCGGACCGCAGCATCAATATGCCCCCAAGCCTCCAACTCAATCAGGACCAGCAGCGGTGCCAGGCAGTGGACAGCAGTATCAATATGCGCCCCAGCCTCAAGGACAATCAGCACCGGCTTTTACACCAGGCAGCGGACAACAGTATCAATATGTTCCCCAACCTCCAGTACAATCAGCACCAGCTCCTGTGCAGGGGAGCGGACAGCAGTATCAATATGTCCCCCGGCCTCCAACACAATCAGCGCCAGCAGCTGCTGTGCCAGTGAGCGGACAGCTGCCTCAGAACACGCCTTTGTACGGCAATCCGTCGTCTTATGGCCGTCTGGAGTATGGCAATGCGCCTTCTTACAGCACTCCAGCGTATGGAAACACTCCCTCTTACAGCAGTCCGGCGTATGGCAATACACCTTCCTACAGCAGCCCTGCATACGGAAGCGGAAGCACGACCTTTCCCAGCCGTCCAAGTGCCTCTTCATCCTTCGCACCTCAGGCGCCTCAGGCACCTCAGCAAGGTCTCGGGAAATATCAGTCTCCCAGTCGACTTCAATCCACAAACTTGCCTGCTCGCGCAAGCGCCAATACTTATGCCCCTATGCAACCTACGGCGCCATCGCAATCCGAACGGCTTCAAGAGATGGTGAATCCATACGAGCCTTACAAAGCCCAGGCTCCAAGTCAGATTCGTCCAGCTACCTATTCATCGCCTGCGGCAGGGGATACTCCCAACCAGGATTCGAGCGTCGCTGCTCGAAACAAATCGGTCCCAGCATACAGATCTGCGGCGTACCGAACTTCTGGAGTCCATGCGCAGCCTGTAGTTGCGGTTTACCAGCAACAACCACCTTTAGGATCAGTGGTAAATGTCGTGGCCCCGCTTGCATCGCCGCCAGCGTCTCCTGAGGAGAATTCTCAGAAGAGAGAGTCTAAGAGGGGGTCGACTGGGATAGCGGAGAGGTTTAGGAGCAGGAGAACGTGAGATTCGTCTTGAATATGGCATGTTTTGATAGGAATTTCGAACTTGGGAACTTGTTGGATGTTTATAATGATGTTATGAAGATATATGTTCTAATGCCTTAAGAATACGCATTAGTTTCTGTTTCAAGAATGAGTTTTATGGTTGTTTCATGTTGTAGCAGATTTTGTATACGGTACAGCGTTCTCTCAGTTATTTCACCCCAACTTTGAGTTCAATAGCCGATAGTTTGAACTGAATCAATTTCACTGAATATCAGACTTGCACCATGATACGAGTAGAAGGGTTGTTATATCAAGTCTCTTAATCTAGGAATCTATGCCATCTATTGCATGATGTATCCATTGCTTAAACATGAAAACTCGCGCGTTTAAACAAACCAAAAAGCAACAGATTAGTCCTCAAAGCGAGCCAAGTCGACATGGTCAAATACATGGCCATCAGCATCTATTCTTCAATCAAATAAATCGTAAATAGATGCGTATCGAGGATCAAGCCTGCCTCTTTTTTTTCCCTCAAGACTTTTTAGCTCGGCATGCCTCTTTTCCCCCTCATGCTAACGATGAGCAAACAGGCGTGCCATGTACTCCTCATAGATCTCAATCAATGTGCGCATGTGCATCGCTATTCCCTAGGCAAAAACTGCCATCAAGCCACGACTGCTATATAACCACACTCAGGCACCCTTGCCCAAGGCCGCAATCTATCTGCAAAATGTAAAACTACATGCTCAACTTTTCAGGTGCGATTCCATTAAATGGCGATTAAGCTGTGTGTGTGTCGATAAAAAAAAACACTTTTGTTGTTGTCAAATGTCATAAAAAATCAAGGCTGTACTGTCGATGCCACGAAAACATGATGTGATTTGGCGACTGGGGCAAAAAAAATGCCTCTCTCGAGTGCGCCATGCTTTTCCTTTCCCTTTTTCTTGGATAAATCAATTCGATTTTTGTGTGAGGCAGACAAGACATTTCTTTGGGAATCCATTTGCGTGTCAAGTGCTCTCCCATAAGGAGTCGGCAATGTGAACTGCAATTCTCCAAAGGTGTGTCCCCTCCGTTTTGTTGCTCGTGCGAAGCAGATTCAGATACAACTCGCACCTCATACATTCGTTGCGTCGTCATAAAGCGATACCAGTCGGTATTTGGTAGCCGCATCTCTTATGTCTGACGGCTTTGATGTCGTTTCCGTGATATCCGTATTCAGGATTAGAAAACGGCAGTGACAAGCAATGCCTAAAGCCGCCCGCCATTCCTGTAGAGCGCAGGCAGATAGCATCAATCATATCATGAGGTTGCCGTTGTGCAGAGTATAAAGAGCGGCAAGACATGGCCAGTACTGAAAAAGTACCACGTGGCAAGCTCGCCTCGCTCTCAAATCTGAAAATCGGCGTCAAAAGAATGTTATACACTGGTAGGTTCCGAGACTAGTTGAATATAGACGCAGCCTCGAGGATTTTTAAGAATGCAGAGTTTTGAATCAGGTAGTCGTTCTGGCCGTTGTTCTCTAGGGTTCCCTTGGAAGGTTCTCGAAACCCACAACCTTGCATCTGGGCAATGATGTGAGCAGCAGCGTCACAGGACATTGTCTGCGGCGCAGCCTCAAAGTCGACATCTCTAGGTGAAGGTGCGTTGAGGTTACTTGAGCTCGGTGTCACAGGGCCCGTGGAGTCGTCCGAGGTGATTGTGCCGTCAGAGTCGTGGCCAGAAGCACTCTGCTGCATGCTGGCACTGGCCAAAACAGCCAGCTTGTCGACATGAGCATGCTCCGGGAACAGCGTCGCCACAGTCGACGAGCGTCCCAGCGCAGCAATAGACTCAGCAGTAGCAATCTTGGCAGCGTAGTGTTCAGCCTCATTGGCGTCCTGGCCCTTGAAGCTCAGCAAGAAGTTTTCCACAGCATCAACAGTGACGCCATTATGAGCGAGCAGCAGCCTTAGCCGCGAGTTCTCAATGGCCACCTCACGAGCCGCCTGCTGCATCTCGAGCGTTGCGGCCACGCCTTTGGTCTCAAAGTCCTGCAGCTTCCTCTGCATGCCCTCGACGTATTCCTTCCGGCGGGCCCGCGACCGACGCTGGTTTTCTCGGATGCGGATGGCTGCAGCACTGGATTTGGCTGAGCTGTCGGGTTCCTGCTACATGACGGAGGTTAATTGGTGAGTTTGTGGGCAAAAAGGACGCAAAGAATGTGGGAAAATGCAATTGGTGAAAATTTGGTGACATGCTGCCAAAAACAGGCGGGCGTGGGGGGGCAAGGCGGTTGTCAGCCAGTGTAAAGAAGACAACTACTTACCTTGGCTCTAGGCATGATGACAGTCAATTGTGAGAAAAAGATATGAAGATAAAAAAGAAAAGGAAAGAGAAAAAGAGAAAAGAGAAAAGAGAGGAAATCAACAGGATCAATGCAAAATCAATTCTCACAGTGACCTGGTGGCGGGTCCGAGTTAGAGAAGAAAGAAGAAGAGACGGTTGAGCCAGAGGAAAGATTTTTGTCAGCAGTCGCGTGCGCGCCTCTTCTCTTATTACACACTGATATTTGCATCGTCTGCCACTGCACGAGCAACGACACCGAGAAAAAAAAATCTGTCACTACTAAGTGGCAGCTCCACCACCGTGGGACCCAGTTACGGAGCCGCTGCGACCAAACGGGCAATAAAGTCTGCAGACTAGCTGCGTGTCATTCTTTTCTGCTGCAATCGGGTATTTTTTCAGTGTTGAGAGCGGTAATGGATCATCGGTAATTGGTAAATAGGTAATGGGCTGTATCTTCAAGGCTGTAGTGTAGAGCCATTGGTTGAGCCAAATGTGTATGTATTGTCTTGTCTTGTTCCTTGTTGTTCCAAGGCCTTCAGTCATCCATCCATCCTTTCCCCCTCCAAGTTTCGTGGGCATTTTGCCTTCATGCCTCTTCATCATAATAAAATAAAATAATTCGGGGGAAAAAAACAAGACTAAACGAAGAGAAGAAAATAAAAAATCATCCATTGGCCTCGCTTTTCCCAACTCCACCACGCCGTTCCAAGAAAAAAGCAAAGAAAAAAAAAAGTAAAAAAAGTAAAAAACCGAGCCGCTAGCTTGTCACCGAAACAGCCTATTCCGCGTCCTCGTTGAAAATCTCTCCACCCCGGTTCCCTGCTGGGCGTGCCACAATTGCTGCACTCCTACACCTCGGCTTTCGTGACACAGTTTGTAACGCCTCCAGGCCTCTCGCAAGTGGTCGGGTCGGAGTGGGCCTCTGCGAAGATCAGGCTCTTCGTCGTTCTCGGCTTCGTCTGTGGATGGCGGCGGTGTTGGCTCATCACTCTGCTTCTCCCCGGCGAGAATCCATTCGGCTTGCACGTTTCGTGCTCCCTCGATGATTTCTCCGGCAAAGAGCTTCGCTACTGCTTTGACAGCAGTTGCCACCATCTGGGGGACTGACTGCGAGACAGTTGCATTGACCACCTGTTTAGGTTTGTTAGAAACATGCATTGGCTCGTCCAGAGAATAGAAGGGAAAAACCTACCCTCTTGACAACCGCATCTGACAACTTGGCCGCTCGCCAAAACTCATACCGATCGTACTGCAGCGGATCAAACGCCTCCACGAGCATAGCCCTCAATCTTATTTCCTCTTGCTTCTGCTCCTGTGTCCGCGCAACCGCATCCTCCAGCGCCATCTCCGCCTTATCATCATCCTCATCGTCCTCCAGCTCCTTATCACCACCCTGCCCGCTCGCCGTCGTCGCCGCTTTCCCCCCAACCAAGCTCGGCGTCTTCTCCGCTGCGTCGTCCCCCTTGGCGTTCTTCGCTTTCCTACCGCGCTTCTTCCTGGGGGCGCCGCTCGTCGTCGCGCTCACCACGCTGCCGCTGACGTGGGACGTGGCATCGACCGATGGGGATCGGGGGTACGGCGAGCCTGCTTCTGGCGGGAACGACGTCTGCCGCAGAGGGTGAATCGGCGGCTGTGAGATGACGGAGCTCTTTCTGCGCTTGCTGGACGGCATGTTCATGTCCATCGTTGATGCCCGTTTCTTGCTGGGAATCTGCACCGGGGACGGGTAAGGAGGCGACATGGCCGAGGGCGACGTGGCATAGGGAGGAGACGCCATTTTCGCAGTGGGCTGAGGTGAGACGAAAGTGAGGCGAAGGTGAGAAAGTGATTCCGTGAAAGATGCGTTTGATGATATCGATAAAAGCCCAACTTGCCATGACGAGGCACGCGTAGATGCGTCGGCTGCGGGATGTCACGTGATGGAAAGCTCCGTTGATTAGTACAGCAATCCAATTCGACTAGTCCATATTGGGAATAGCAGCTTCTCAAATCTACCCCCAGCAGTTCGTGTCAGTCAAACACCGACTGGTGTCCCGCATACCCTCTGAGCACTGCAAGATAAAATCTCCGACAAGACCAAGTACCTAATAGTAAGACAATTATTTGCACATGCGCAAGTTACTCGTTGATTAGACCTCTCAGGAGTCAAATACAAAGCCATCAATAATCAAGCAAAACAAAAAACTCTTTTGGTTTATTTTTTCTCTCATCTGGCAATATTAAGCCTCCCATTTATTTCCCCAGATACATCTCCTCTGGCAGACAAACCGCAACTAAAACTACTAATTGAATCGTAAAACTGAGAAAGAAGAAGTGAAAAAAACAATTATTTGCACACACGCGTACGCAAAGTCTCTCCCCCGAAAGTACACCATCTTCCTCCTTCCAAAGAGAAAAGCATTCCATCCGTGCCCTCTTTAAATTGCGCCCATGTCGTCAAAAAGAGAAAGCAGAAGAAGAAGACACGCCGCGTCCTGGTATTACAAGCATACACATAGTCCTTCCCGGTTGGTACCGATTACCATAAACTCCCAGATCCTCCCAAAAAAAAAAAACAGAAGAAAACGCACATAATAGAAAGAAGAAAGAAAATACAGAGGGCTCTCAGTCATGGCACGACCAACCTTCTTTTTCTTCGTTTCTCTCATTTCCCAAGAATCAACCAGGCTACTCCCCGTCCAACATCGCATCCAACCCATTCCTCTCGCTTTCTAATAAGTCTGCTGTGACGTTTCCGTTCGTCATCGTGGTATCCTTCTTCTTTTGATCTTCGTCTTCGTCTTGATTCGTCATTTCTTTAAACATTTGGTCAACCTTGCTATCGTCGTGTTTCATGTTTTCGTCCAAGTCAGCCGGAGTCATTGACCGCCCATGCTCACTCATGGATCTTTGTCTACTGCTCCAGACATCCGATCCCCAAACCCCTTCAGCTTGATCTCTCCCTAGCTCAGAGCGAGTAAACATGCCAAGGTCCTTGTTCTTATCCGCATCATCTTGGCCACGCATAAACCGCTCCTCGAGTGACATGCTCGAGTCATCAGCGGCCAAATGAGAGCTGCCTGCGCGTAAGAAACTAGGATGCAAGTTACTCTCTGCTTCAGCGGACCCCAGCTTGAGCCCGTCGTTTTCCGAGGCCGATTCAGACTTCTCATCCCCATGTCCATGTGAGTTGGCAGAGATGCTTGGAGTGGTTGAATGAGATCCGCGGGGGAAGTAAGCCTGCGGCCCGTACGCTGCATTGTGTGGGTTAGGTACGCTGGGCATAGCCGTTGTCGCTTGAGCTGCTGCCGCTGCCGCCTCCGCATTCGCCGCTTTCCGCCGCAGGCTATTGGCCTTGCCTTTTGCGTGCTCCGGTAGGTCGTCTGGATTGTCAACTCCGTATTCCACGAGCATCTTCTGGAGTTTCGTAGGGCGAGGCTTGCGCGTGCTAAGAGAAACCTGCAGAATTGGCGGTGGTTCCGGCGCAACCGGGCACCACTTGTGAAGCTCCTGACGGAAGAAGTTGGTCTCGTATGATAGCAGAATCTCTGCGCCCTCAAGTTTTCGGAGGAAAAATCGCTGGGTTTCGGCCTCAGCTTCTGTCGAAAGTAGCGGGTTACAGTACTGAGCAATCTTGTCTCTGAAGTTTTGCGCATTGTCTATAATTTGCCGAAGAACTTCCTCTTCTTCCGGTTGGAAGGGCAAGCTCGGTATCTCGTCAGCAAGAGAAGTGAGATCCTCTAGTTTGGGTCGAGATGCGTCGCGAGGAATCTTCATCCTCCAGTCACATATCGGGCAAGTGTATTTGTCGTCCTCCTTTACTTTGCCACGGGCAATCTTCAAGCATTTGTAGTGGTACCTAGCTCATATCAGCGCGTGCTCCTTCTCCTCAATTACGTGTACTCCGAACTCACCATTCATGACACAGCTCGCACTCAATCATCATGCCAGCTTCGATCTTTCTGCAGATACAAAACACTTGCCTCGATCGTGGGTCTTCCCACCGGTTTCCTCCAGCCTCCGGGCTAGCTTCTCTTGAAACGGGCTCTCCTGGAAGCCGTGGAGTGTCGTGGTCCGTATCGAAGCAGTCCGTGTTCCGCTCAAGGACATGCTCTAGATGGCTTTTAAGAATATGCAGCGGTGCATTGGACTTTCCAAAGAGCTTTTTGCCTCTTCGCATCCAATCCTCGTGACGCTTTCGCTCATTCTCTAAGTCGACAGTGCCGGTGGGCTTCGAGTTGAGGTCATCCAGCTTTCTCGTGATCTCGAGAACTTCAGAGTACTTGGGCCGCTTTGTATAATCAGGGTCGCGGCACCGATCGGTAATGTCAATGATCTGGCGATGTGCCTCACGCTGCTTGTGGAGTATCTGGTCGACGGCAGCCAGCGTCTCGCGAGAGACGGGGAGAGCATTGGCTTGTACCTGAGCCGTGAGTGCCTCCAACTGAGGGTAGTGGACAAACTCGGCATGGGTAAGTTCTCTGGCCTTTGCCTCCCAGGCTTGGCCAGCCGCCAATTTGTCGCAGTAGTACTTCAGGTGGTCATTATAGCTGGGAATCTCTAGCCGCTTCCCTTCTTCAATGATTTCTTGCACCTCTGTCAACAGCAAAAATTTGCCGCGGCTGGTCCTAGCCTTCTCGTTCCAGCGCAATTCTTCGAGTCTCCGGCATAAGGCTTCCAGCTCTGGGGTGTCTATGTTAAAGCCACGTCCCTCTTCGATCAACTCTTCAATAGCCTCGATGGGGTGAGCGATATTTTGTTTGAGAATGGTGGTAGCATTATCCTGAAACTGCTTCACGGCGGCCGCCCGCTCTTGAAGCTGTGCTATTTCAGGGCAATCAAACCCAATATGCTCTGCTTCTGTAAGCAGGCGATGGATGTTGCTTACGTGGCGCGACTCTTTGTCTTTGTCTTTGTCTTTCTGATCATTATTGGCACTTCCACGGCGCCCGTTACTTTGCCAGACCTTCTCATTCTTCCGGCGATTCTGCTGCTTTCGGACGATGTAGTTGGTGGCTTCTTCGACCCAGTCGTTGCATTTGTCCACGAATTCCTTCAGAATGGGAAGAGAGGTAAGTTCATAGGGAATCTTTTCGCCCTCGTGCAAAAGCGCCCGAAGGGTCTTTAGCGAAGGTGTAGCTTCCTCCTCAAGTAGCTTTTCATACTTTTCCTCCCAAGCTTCGGGTGTACGCGCCTTTTCGGAGACCTTTTGATATATCGAGATCATGTCGTCATCAGTTTTCCGATAGATGAGCGTATGCTCCTCGCCCCTGAGCCGCTTCTCTTCCGGGACATCGCAACAGGCGTGGGTTCCCGCATGGAAAATGCACAGGATCTTCCCAGAACGATGGCACTTGAAGCGGGATAGGTACGCAAAAGCTTTGCAATAGCTGCAGCACTGCTCATCCTCATCATGAACATCGGCGTCGTCGATCTTAAAGGTAAGGGGGCAGGAGTCCTCGCTTCCCCCCATGACTTGGCATCTATGAGGAGATACCTCGTTATGCCTCGTAAGAAACTCCTCCCTCTGTACTCGTTCACGGTGGCTTATGCGATCAAGAGCCGGTGCCAGCCACTTTGCCGTTTGAATGGTGAGGCCCGAAGATACGCTTCCTTCAGCAGCCGTCCATAAGAGCTCATCGTGAGAAAAACACGGCTGCCGGCGAAATAGCTGTAGTCTCTCAACTCCAGCCTGTCCAAACTTCTCCCAATCACAGGGGGCAAAATTGACAGCTTCATTGAAGTTGAAGCCATGGTTGAAGCCGGCATGGTAGGCTTGAGGGAATGTGATGACAAACTGGCCAGCCCTCTGGTCCAAGGCGTAGACACGCACACCGGCCTTCTTCAGCTGTTCTGGCGTGAGAAGTGTGACCAATTGAAAGAGCAAATCCGGCTGGGTCTCGAACAACTCTGGCACAGCCTCCTTCATCGCGTTTTCAAACTTCTCGGCGTCTTCTCCAGGTATGCCATACCATGTCTTGGTCGCACCCAGGTGTTGATAGTTGGCCGAGTAGGCATAGTGGTCCTCGTTATGCCAACAGAATGTTGAAAAGATCATGCCTACATAGACCCAAGGCACCGTCATACCTGAAATGTCGGATTTGATATGCCTAAAGAGACTGTCTTGATGGAAAGGGAGAACATTGAGGTTCCAAGGGTCGGTGGCGTATGGGTTACTGGGGTGTTTTTCGACGGTAGGGAAGCCCGAGCCGTGTGTAGTGCAGTGGATGTCGGCACCGTATTCAACCTCGACAGTCTCTTCCAAATCTGCCACCAGGCGCCAGAATTCGCTTTCGACATCTTCTTCAGTAACCGGCCTATGGCAATGAAGAGTCTCGTCAAAGGGCATCTTTTGCTCAAAGTAGCCCTGCTTGAAGTCATTTGCTTTTTGTTGAAACTGCTTCAGCGAATACAGGCCGCCCTCTTCGAACCCAAACTGACCGTCTCCCACTAAGCACCGCGGACAATTCCACTCGGCCTCAGGCTTTCGCTTCAGCGGGGGATCAAGACAAGGGCCGTGGTACGCATGATCACAGGATTCGCAAACGAGCAGAGGCCCGCTGTCATCACCGCGTCCGCAATTTTCGCACTTGTTCCCTGCAGCAGCACCTTCTTCCCTAGGAATTCTGGGAACAGAGGGGCGAAATACGGTCATATGCGAACCAGCCACTGTAGGCACATTATCCTTCTTGAGGCGCTTGCTTCGCCGGCTGGCCATATCGGCGTCATCCTTGTCGGTATCCCCTTCCTTCTTGATTGAGTCTGCTGGGCTGCCGACGCTCAATTGCCGCTTCAGTGCAACAGCGGAGCCGAGACCCGATGGCCGAGCTTCGGGGGTATTTCTCGTAGATGTAGCGGGGCTGTCGTATCGCTTAGAATCTGGGGTGTAACTCTTGCTCTCGCCATTGGTGGAACGGTTGACGCTGGTGAAGCCCGAATTGACTGCAGTGAAGCCGCCGTTGGTGTTGATGGCTGTAAATCCGGAAGTGGGTCCTGCTGAAGTGGGAGCAGGCGGTGCATCGGCCATGGGCGTGTCTCGATCCATCTCTCTTTTACCGGCGACACTGTTCTGGAGGGCATCTGATGCTTGTCGGGCAGGCGAAGCTCCTCGGGCGCTGCTCGGAGTGTTGACTGTAGATCGCTTCACGGGCGTTGGTGCGGGGCTCGGGGTCAAAGGGCCGCCATACTCTTGTTCAAGCTGCTGGTGAACTCCAGGTTTGGCGAGACGCAGATAATCCTCGTACGGGCAAAGCCATCGCTGGAACGAGTTCTTGAGCGACGTGGACAATGACGACATAATCTTGCCACTGTAGCCGAGATCTCTTCCAATCTCGGCCCATTTCTTCAGCTTACAGACCTTGTCGAATCCGCCTCTGGATTCGACTGCCTTCTTCAGGCGATAAAGGTCAAGGGGCTTTTTGTCGACATACGGCAGACGATGTAGGTTGTTCCCCTGCTGCTTGTGAAACTTGGCAAGGCCATCTAAATAGGTAAGATTGGCCCTCGTACCTAAAGGATGAAAAAAAATTAATAAGCAAATTCCCTTGTTTTTCTATTTGCCTCTCCTTTCTTTATGGGAACAGGAGGGGAGTTTTCTGTTTCTGCAACAAAAAGACTTACTGCCTTCGACGGAATTCAATTCTTGTTTTCGAGTGCGAAAGTGAAATTTCTATCGACTTGGTCAGCGAATTGTACCGTTGGGCACGTCCCCAGATCGCCAAGCGCTCTGTTGGCGCAAACACACATACTTCAGTGTCAATTGCGAATTCGGGGTTCCATGAATCGGGTGGAATAATTTTACAGATGCCGAACTGAGATGCTTCGGGGGCGATTTTTTGAATATACTGCAAGGGGTCACGCCATTCGTACTCAGTCGGACAGTAGGTCGGTGCTTCTGATATGCCGTGCGGTCGTGTTTTCTTCTTGAGCGGCTCCCGCACCGCCGTGGGCTGGCCGCGTCTCTCGACCGAGGTGAGATCCAATGGCGCGCTGACCATGGAGCTGAGCGGCACGGGTGGATTTGTAGGATGATAGCCGTTGGAGTTGACCTTGTGCTTGGGCTTCGAGGACGAGGAGGCCGCAGACGCCCCAATCGCAGGCGAGCTGCGCGAACTGGCATTGGCACTGCCAGAGGCAACAGCGGCTGCGCTGAGCGAGGCCATCGGTGCCATGGCGCAAACGAATTCCGGCCCCAGGATTTCGGAGGGTCACGGGGGCGTGGTTGAGAGCAGGCGCAGGCGTCGTTGTCGTTCGATATAGACAGGGAGGAGGCGGCCAAACAGGCTCATATGACGAGACACCTATCGTGGAGGCTCAATCCGCATGGCATCATGTATGCGAGGGACCATGTGCGTCTCGGGCCGGGGCAAGTCGAGACGTGATGGAAAAGTGGCCGTGGCGTTTCTTATCTGGGCCGGCACAGCAAAAAAAGGTAAAAAGAAAGATGGCGGCTCGACTAGCGGAGTATAAGCATGAGCATGAGCATTCGGTGCTGCAGAAGAAACGGGATGTAAAACAAAGTATGTGGTCAAGGACGGGCAGCTGGAACATGGAACATGGCGCAACTAACACGAAGGGCAGTGCAGCGGATGGGAGAGTCAGAGACATGGACCATAGACCATAGACATACATACAGATATACAGGGCTGGGGCCTTGTTTGATTGTCAAGCGTGCAACGACGGGCAGAGGGCCAAGGGAGCCGCAGAATCAAAAGCCAGCGAGTTTCTGCGAGTCTCGTTGGCCCTTTGGGTGGTGCAGATGCCGGAGCGAGATTGGATTTAGAGAGTGGGCGGAAGCGCACGAGTGGAATGGGTCGAGGCTTCCGGCGTGAAGGTGCGCAGGACGTTCCTGGCAGAGCAGCAGAGGGACGGGGTCAGAGCGACCGACAGGTACCTGCTTCAGTGCGGCCCTCCGAAGTACTGGTACAGGGCTTTCAGCGTTCTCTACAGAGTACAGGCGCGGTGCTGCTGGGAGGATGCCTGCGGGCCGGTACTTGTACCTGGGTACGGAGGGGAGGGAGACTCTACCACCAGCGAACAGCGGGCGCGCGAGATACCAGGGACTTGTGCTCGCAGCTGGGCTGCACTTGCCCTGCCAGGAGCTGTGCGCTGCAGCCAGCCAGGTGGTCCGTGTGGGTGGACCCACGGCCGCGGCAGCCAATAAGCAGCCACTAGTTCGATGGACCCCGGGCGTTTTTTACTGGGCAAGTACCGCCGCTACGCCGTATGCAGCCTATCGCTCTGCGGTTGGACTTATGCGCGTGGTACGGGGTACCTTGGGGGACATTTCAACGCGCTGAAGTGGTTGGGTTTGGAGCAAAGCTTCGAAGGTGCTTCAGCCCGCAGCCGCAGGCACTTTTACCTCAGCACCCAGAAGCATCCTGTTGCGCATATGTACTTGGTACCTCCCTGGGCTGTCCCGTTGTGCATGGAGTCGTCCATGATGCAAGTCGCTATGAGAGGCTCTTCTGGCGCGGTACCTGTACTTGCAGGACTTTTTTTCCCTGTGCGGACGATCCGGTCCTCTCTTTCTCTCGGATCCGCTGCAGTGCTCCCACCGGGGCCACCGATCAAGAGGCATCAGCCGGATCGCACAGGGGTCGCAGGTACTTCTACTTGCATGCACTACAGCACAGCACATGTCCTATACAGGTAACCTGTGCCATGCGTTGATTGCTGCACGTATACATGTGATGTGATGCATATGAGTATTCGTACTGCTAAGGCGTCCGGAAGCTCTACTACGGCAGTGAGCGTCATCCAAGGCCGGCGTTTTTGACTTTTTTTTGCCTCTCTTGTGAATTTTTCTGCGGCGTTTCCAATAGCGGCCGGCGCCATGGATACATGTATTTGGCACGAGCAAAGTTGACAAGCCCCACCGCAGACGACATCCGGCTCCTGTCGCACTACCAGCCTGCAAAAGGTACATACAAAGGGTCGGGTCAGTTTCCGTTTGCTCCCGCCTTATGCCCGAGTTTGGAAGGGGGGAAATGGATGGATGCAATGCAAGCTATACAGTAGAGGAGTACGGTAGAGTACAATCCTTTGTTGTACTTGATTGGCCTTGCTGACTGTGGGCTCGACTCGCATTACACCATTTGCTGCCATGTGCTCCGCCAATTTCTCTTATGAATCAGAACAATGGAGCTCAACGCCCTCAAGAGAATCCAAGAGAAACTTGACAGCAGTAAACCACAGCGGCCGCGACATTGGCCAACAAGCAAACGCGATGCGTCCATGCGTTTACGCATCGAAAAGAGATAAAAGCGCGCCGAGTCAGCTCCCATCGCAATCCCCCTGCAAAGCCATCCGATACTGCGCGTATTTTCGCATTGATCCGTCCAAACGCAACCGAAACCCCCAGCAACCATCCAACCGGAAAATCATTGTCGCGCCGTGTGCTTGTACAAGTCACGACCCAGCTTGTAGCGCAGAAAATAGCCGAATAGTTTGCTGACAATGCCCATAATTTTTTTTTTCTCTCTTATTTCCCTCCCAGCCAAGAAGGCAAATCTGATATGAGTGGTTGCACCGACAAGGGTCAGGCCCATGGTGGCCAGTGCCGAGCCAATCACGCGTCGGTGAGGTTGAACGGACGTGTCCACAATTAGCAGCTGGCTGAGTGCAGCCTCGTTGCGGGAGAGCCAGAAGGATTTGGATGATGTGCAGCTCGTAATCAGCGGACTGGATTGCCCTGTATCACGCTTCTTACATCTTACCTGAGAATATAGTGGCATGCCGTTCTACCGCGCACTGGAACCCCAGATTCGGGGCGCTGTGTGCCGTACCAGCGTCCAGTCCTTTTGCGCTCCTTTTGGCCCTTTGAAAGCTCCGAAAGCCCAGATTACCGAATCTTTGGTGCGCAGCCCCCACTGAGCCGGTGCCGTCATCACCCCACCATCACCAGATCAGTCTTGGTCTAGGTAGAGCGAGAGAGTGTGCATGCAGATGCCGAGCCAATGCCGCAAGAGCTGGATTGAACGATGGTTGACTTTTTTGCCATATCAGATGCACGATTTTGCCCGGTTGATGGAAATGCCCATGCCGTGACTATTATAACTAAATTATGTGCCAGTTGTAGACAAATTGGATGGATAGATCCATGAATACTAGCCGGCTGTAGCCGATGCATCACGCGCAAGTCACAACTCTATCTGAACCACGGGCTTCATCCGACCAATCTAGTAAATCTTAATCACCAACAATAAACAAAATCAAAAATTCAGACAAAGAGCACTTATACTTTCTTCTATAAGCGCCAAATCCCTAGAAGCCCCGAAAACCCCCTCCAATTGGCTCGTCCCATATCACGAGTCCTTCTTTGCCCGCTTCTTCTTCTTCAGCAGCTTCTCCACCTCTTTTGTTCCACGCGTCCGCAGACTCAGCTCCTTCATCATATCTCCCCATCGTATTTCGCCGCTGCATGCTGGGCACTTGCAGCTAGTAGGAATAATAGCACCAGGCTCATCACCCGCCAGTGCATGCTTGCTCCAGCAGTCAATGTGTCCCATTGCCTCGCAGCCGTCGTTTGGGCACATTGCATATAGGCCTTGCTCAGGCTGCATCTCTTTACGGCAGTGAATGCATTGCCCTTGCCTCTCAAACGATGTCACGTTGTGGGCTTTTTCAATGTAGTCTTTCATCGGAGAGTAATCCAACGCTAGAGCGTGAATCCCCCACGATGTCGTCGACGCATCCCCTGCAGAGGGGCCAAAGTCGGTCAATATCTTTGGACCCGCGGTGACGGGAGTCTCTCTTGTTTTGCTCCAGTCTTTCCAGACTTTGTGGGCGTCTTGGCTAAAGAAGTGCACATTCAATGGCCACCTTGAAAAGCTTGACACGCTCGTGAGAAGGTGAACGTTGGGAATGACAGACTTGAGGCTGTGCGGCTTTCGTCTCGGCATCCCATTCCTTTTTCTCTGCGTCGCTACTGTGATACGCTCTTCTTTCGGTATGTGTAGAGTAAGGTGTGGATTATTTAGAGCCCATCTTGCCATTTTCACGTTAGTACACGAAGCCAAGGGATTATTCAAGGGTGATTGGGACCTACTCAAATTTGAGTGCTGCTGTTGAGCTTGGAAATCCAGAGACCAGCACAATCATCTCCCAAGGGCGAAGACTATCGCGCGATGTGCGCACTGCGCCGCCTTTGGCCTCGCCATTGTGCTGCTTCAACCGCCTGGGCGGATTTGGCGTGGATCCGATATATATCGAGCCGGGCCTCACCGTCGAGCGCAAGACATAAACAACATATAAAGCCGGCAGAGGTTTGACAAGGCCTGACATGCCTATGCTTGCTCATGGAATTTTAGGATGCGTCATTAATATCACCGCCGATATTAGGCATGCTGTTACAAACGGGACGAACATGAAGAGGTAAAAATCTCCCGGGTAACGCGCCTTGGTACTTGGTGATGATGCCTAATTCAAATATGACTAAGCAAGTATGTTGACGAAAGACAGCAGCGGACAGTAGCAAACAACAGCAAACAACACAATTTCTTTGCGGAGTCAACACCCAATTCCCTCAATTAACTCTAATTACTACAATATCAAGCAAGTATGTTCCCTGACCGTCCAAATCGCCATATCCACAAACTCCCAGCCTATGATGCATGAACCGTTCAAAGCAAGCCCTGCTTCTGTAAATCGTAGTATACCTTCTCCGGCATAACGTTTCCTTCGCCGTCCTCCATCTGAATGACGCTTCCGTCGTCAATCTTCCCCCTCTTCTTCTCTTTCTGAATCTTTTCCCAGAGCCTCATGGCCTCGTCAATCCCCGTAATGTCTCGGAAGAGACTGGTGTTGGCAATGCCCAAGCACTTGAGGCCATACACGTGGCGTGCCTCATTAAAGTGCTTATCAAACGCACGTCGGCCCATGTAGACAAAGTTCCCACAGATTTCGCATGGGAATTCCACTCCGAGTCCGTGTAATCGGTACAACCAAAAGGGAATGGGCTTTCCGTCCCAGGCTAGAGGGAGCTTGAGGGGGTTGTAAATCTTTTCTTCGCCATCCTCGCCTTCACCATCGTCTTGATCCATCGGTTCGTGACGGGTATCAGACACGTTGAGGAGGTTATCCAATTCTTGTTGACGCTCTCGTTCTGTCATTCCTTGCTTGCGTTCGACGTTGACACGGGTATCGCCCCGCTCGGTGCTCATGGCACTGGCCAATCGCTTGACCCGGTGCTCGCGCTCTGCTACAGCTCGCTCTTTTAGTCTGGTTGGAGAGACAAACCCCTTCCCAGGACCGTTTGCCACCGGCTTCGACTCTTCTTGTCTCTGACTTCGCTGCTCTGCGGCTTTGATATGCTTTCGTCCCTTAAGATGGTTCTTGTAGACATTTTCGTTGGCGAATTCTTTCTCGCAGTCATCACACCATATGGCGTCTCCTGTGTGCTGCTTGGTTGATGTCGCCTGCTCAAGAGTCCACCCCTCCACTTCGTCCTTGGTCCAAGCCTCATCAAACTCTTGGTCAAAGGACTGCACAATCTTGTCCACATTCTCCAAAGGTCGTGTCCGTCGCATGAACGACTCGAGATAATCGCTTAAATCCCCGACGTATTTGAAATATTGATCAGTCAGCTTCTCATTCCGCTTGACGCCTGCAAAACCGGGCGCAAAGTTGTCGAATAACTCGAGATACTGCAGATAGGTCAAGCGCTTTACGTTTGGCAGGTTGAGAAAGGATTCGTGACAAGTATTTAAATCAAAAAATCTTCCGTAGGCCTCCTCTCCTGAGAAAAGAGAGTCGACAATGGAGGGCATGGGTTCTGATGGATCGCCATGTCTCGACAACTTGTATCGCTGCTCTGAGTTCTCCGCCTGCTCATTGGGGTATCTTGCGTGGTGATCTCGAACGTCCTTAAACTGACGATAAAACTCTTCGAATGGATCTCCAGTGCCGATCTGCTGGATCTCTTGAGCCCTGCTTCCAGACTCGTCCCCGTAGATGTTGAGTAGGTTCTGGGACTGCGCCTGAATCTGGTCTAAAAGCTGTGCAACTTCGTGGTCGCGATTGAGGCGATCGCGGATCTAAATCAACGGCATCAGTTAGGTATCGTCTGGAATAGAGAACTGGAACACAGTTTGGGGGAGCTCACATGCTTGGGGTCCTCGCGAATGCGGTCCGCAATGCCCTGTTCAAGGCGCTCTAGGTCCTCGTGGATGTACCGCTGCTCTTCTAGGACCAACATTGTGTAAGGCTGTGATGTTGAGAGCTGAAAAGAATAATTGACAGAAGAGAAAAGAAGGTCGGCGCGATACCAACAGGAAATCGCTGCTTTAGCCAATGCATGAGGTAGCGTTCGGTGACTCCATAAAAAAACACCAAGCAGGTCGCGTTTTTAGAAGGACCTGGGGGGCAAAAGCGCCTTATCGGTTCAGCCGGGGTATTTCCGACGCCAGAAACGTTATCGATCGATCCAAAAGTTTTGGAGCCAAGATCCCCAACTACCGACCTAACATCATCCCGGAGCTGCCAGCAGATTCAGCAAATCTCTTTATCCCGTACAACACCAATCCATCTTGCTACATCATGGCTGAGGGCGCTGGAGGCATTGACCGCAAGGCGGATGAGAGGATGGAGTTTTCCACCTCCAAAGAGGTGACGGTGCACCCGACTTTCGAGGCCATGTCGCTGAAGGGTAAAGCCACCTAGTCTATTGTCTACCGCCTTTATCAATCGTGTCGATTTGTCTAACTGTAACCTTCTAGAGAACCTCCTCCGCGGCATCTACGCTTACGGCTATGAATCCCCCTCCGCCGTCCAGTCGCGAGCCATTGTCCAGATTTGCAAGGGACGCGACACCATCGCGCAAGCTCAGTCCGGCACGGGAAAGACAGCCACCTTCTCGATCAGCATGCTGCAAGTTATTGACACGGCCGTGCGCGAGACCCAAGCTCTTGTCTTGTCCCCTACGCGAGAACTGGCTACTCAGATCCAGTCGGTTGTCATGGCATTGGGCGACTATATGAACGTGCAGTGCCACGCCTGCATCGGTGGCACCAACGTTGGGGAGGATATTCGCAAGCTCGACTACGGCCAGCACATTGTTTCGGGCACACCAGGACGGGTAGCTGATATGATTCGACGACGCCATCTTAGGACGAGGCACATCAAGATGCTCATCTTGGACGAAGCAGATGAGCTCCTTAACAAGGGGTTCCGAGAGCAAATCTACGATGTCTACCGCTACTTGCCACCGGCGACGCAGGTCGTGGTCGTCAGTGCCACCCTTCCCTACGATGTTCTTGACATGACCACCAAGTTCATGACCGACCCTGTCCGAATCTTGGTCAAGCGAGACGAACTTACGCTGGAAGGACTGAAGCAATACTTTATCGCCGTGGAGAAGGAGGACTGGAAATTCGACACTCTGTGTGACCTTTACGACACTCTCACCATTACCCAAGCCGTCATCTTCTGCAACACACGCCGCAAAGTCGACTGGCTTACGGACAAGATGCGCGAGGCCAACTTTACCGTCAGCTCCATGCATGGTGATATGCCTCAGAAGGAGCGTGACAGCATTATGCAAGACTTTCGACAGGGAAACAGCCGAGTTCTCATCTCGACAGATGTGTGGGCACGTGGTATCGATGTGCAGCAGGTCAGTCTAGTTATCAACTACGACTTGCCAAGCAACCGAGAAAACTACATTCACCGAATTGGTCGTAGTGGACGATTCGGCCGCAAGGGCGTGGCCATCAACTTTGTGACCACGGAAGATGTGCGCATCCTCCGAGATATTGAGTGTATGTTGTATAACCTCGCTTCTATCATGTGACAAAGACTAACATGCTCAACATAGTGTATTACTCAACTCAAATCGATGAGATGCCGATGAATGTCGCCGATCTCATCTCATAATCAACCGCTCTCCTCGCGCACAAGAGCGCATAGCGAATAAGTAGACACCGAAGGACGCAGCATAGCTGGGACAAGGTACAGAGCCGAGGACTAGGGGGCATGCCCGGCTCTTTAATTGTGGAGGAAAGGGGTACCAAGTTTGATCAGGTGAGCCTCTTTTTCTATTCGGCTTCGTTACTGATCTCGCTAACTTTGAGTAACTAGATTGACTTTTTTTTTGTTGGCAGAGCCTTGTTTGGACAATAGTGTTATTGATTTCGGAGAAAGCACGTCCTTAAAATGCTGTCAAGTAGCAGAAATGTCAATTGACAGCAGCTTAAAACGATTATGTGATATTGGACTTGTTGGGACGCATCACAGATGTTCGACTTGAAGGCTTCAGCCATAATTTGAATGCTTCGATTATATGACACTACTTAGCATGAGATAGTACGAGGAGCAATCACCAATGTCTCATCTGACATGCTTTACTCAGTAGACCAGATTCTCCATCTAGCACAATAATATAGTGACCCCTTTGCCGAAAGATATGATTTACTCCAGGGTATCGTGTGCAGGGAGCAGCTTTGGTAAAATGAGCATCTTCTATCAGTGACATGTCGCTATCACATCGGACACGATAGCTAGGTAACGTGGTGGTCAGGGAGTATGAAAATAGCACCAGGGTAGGTGAACTTGGGTCTGTAAATAGGATTCTTTTTCTCATTTCTCATTCTACGTGTAAGATGTTGAAAGGGAGCCCGCCTTGGCAGCATGGGCAGCTTCCTTCAGCCTTTCTATTTCAAGCTTCCGCGGGTAATCATTACCATTTAATTAGCTACATTTCATCACTCATTATGACGCACTTGTTTTATGAAACATACTACCCGTCTGGGAGAGCCGAGGTAGTATCAGAAGCGATTGTAGCAGAAATAAGGGCATTGTGATCTACATACATAGATATCGACAGAAACAATGACTCTCTTGTGCCTGACAGATGGTTTAGACGTTCTACATCCATTGTTGCGCGGAAATCCGTATACTTGGTAATTCAGAGTCAGAGTGTCGCGTGACACTTTATAGCGGTAGTGCTAGACACATGCAGTCGCTTCGCTCGCGAGTCACCGGATTGATGTAGATCAGTGTCTTGGTCGTGGTGCCGAGAGACTGTCTCAGTTCAATACCACCTCGTGTTGGCAGCTGTGACGCAATTCGCTGTCATTCACTCTCGAGATTGTCATTTTCTGCAGACGTGAAGTCCGAGAATACAGCGAAAATAGTCCGCAAGGTATCTAGGTGTGCAAGCAGTCGATATTGTCGGTTCGCCTCCTTTCTAGGAGCGATAGGATATTCAGCATTTCCTCATAAGCTCCTAAAATATCCAATATCGAACATCACAGGTCGGAAGTAATCACACACCTCGTATTGCTCGTACACAGATAATGACTGGAAGAAAACAAAAAAGAAAACCAAAAAGGAAAAAGAAAAAAAATCACCGAGAAAAAGAATCCTTGTATGCAACGTGACAGACGGTATCTCCTAAATCCCGTCTCAGCTTCAGGGTAAGCTGCGACGTCAGACGGAGGTACGTACTGCACTCGAACTTGTGTTGTGGCACACCTGGAACCAACAGCTTCTTTTTGTTGATGGCAATCTTACTTAATTTGCCGCGATATTACACTGATGTTGTACTTTGTGCCATGTGGCTAGGCAGGTAAACGAGGCGCTTACTAGAATAGCAATGTGACTTGAACATCCAAATAGGCCAGCCTCCTACCTGTCCGGGAAGTGAGCAGCACGCACCAACACCTTAGACGCTCTCACCTCTTCCCAAATGAGGCGTTTTCTCGAGAGACGAGATGCCTACTCGAGCAAAGGATAGTCCCAGAAAATGCTACCTTGGTCTAACATGAGTTCTGGCAAGGGAGCAGAGAGCAACGGTGGTATCAAGCAGGGCCACCCGAGGCTGTTCGCTACCCGTGGCCGTATTTCCGGGTCTGGAGGCGGCGCCAATTCCAAGCCAGCCCTTTCGATAGACGCATCTTCTTGGTTCCGTCGGCTACATGTTCTGGAACGACACCAAGCCTTGCGGAAATAGTTGCGGGATTGAGTTTGATCTCCGCATCTAAAGAAAGTGTTTCATTCTGGAAGTGGCATCAATTCGTTCTAGTAGGTATTCTCAAGTACGCCGAACCCGTAGCGCGGGACTGTCTCCCGAGAAGCAACCTCATTCTGTATTATGACAGGAAAAAAAAAAACTTGCTACTATATTACCTTGTGGAGCTGCGTAACAAGACACATTTACGGATACCGAGATTTGCTTTTTTACCAGGGCGGCTGGACCCTCACGGGATCCCGGGGCCACGATAAATCATGTGAAAGGTGGAAATAAGAGACGAGACAAGAGAAGAAAAAAAAAGTAACAGGCATATACAGGGACATGCCCCTGGGGGAGAGGATCAGCGTGTGTGATGGATGGCGCGCAGGAATTGACCTGCAACGGCCTGTCCTGTCACAAGCCTCGGCCGTGCAGCTGCTGCGTTAGGTAGTTTCTGCAAAAGTGGTGGACATGAATCGTCGCAGTGCGACTTTGTATGACTACGAAGCACCTACTATGAACGGGACCCCCATAGAAAAGGGCAGAGTAAGCGGAACGAGTCCATGATAGCCTGTCTATCCGTGATACGCGGAATTTGAAGCTAGCAAGAGAACTTGTGATGACCTTTTGGGTCGCCTATTCTGGTGCCCTCGGCGAATTGGGTTACTGTGGGCCTTTTCTGGTCGCAGGCTGATTAAAATCGATCCATGGGCGGGAAAAGAGGGAGAAGAAGAGAGAAGGAGTGGGAGAGAAGAGAGAGATTTGCCATCAACGGAGACGACTCCGGGCTGCTGGGGAGGGGGGGAAATCACCGGCCGGGTTAGTATGGTTGAGGGTATAAAGACGCCGAGACGGAAGAATATGTAAGGTACTGGACATTAGCAGTCTGAAGTTATACAGTAATACGGGAGCGTACCTGAATGACAAAGACTGCCAGACAATTAAAGAAAAACTGGGATAAAAAAAAAAAAGTGTCGCTTCGCATGTTCTCTCTGGCCGTTTCGTCGTTTCGGGTTAGGCTTGGCTCTTTGCAATTAATTAATATCCGCGGTCCTATTGCTAATTGAGACTGCTTGGTCCTAGTAAGCATGCGAGATGGCTCCGCTTGGAAATTTCTCGACTCAGGCTAGCCGTTAGGTTTAGCTGTGTGTGACATGTGAGAGGGGAGCTGCAGCTTGGCTTGTTCATGACGACGAGACGAGACGAGACGAGATTGATCGGCCAAGTCAAGTTGAGTGCAGGTGGCGATAACGGTTACATGCACTTGTGCCCTACGCCTCTTTTTACTTGTCTTGGGAGGTGCAGTAGCTGGTTTGCCATCATCTGCCGGGATGCTGTTCCTGAATTACGAGTAGTAGTACCGCGCGTATTGGTGTAAGGGCCCCATATTTGACGCTGTGGATATGCATCAGGTTCCATTCATCGACAATCCCCCAGGTGAAGTGACATGAAACGACGTGAACAGGCCAAGACAAGACGGCACTCGCTGGCTGGGCAAAAGGGCACGGCCTTGCTTCATCGTCTGTTTCCACCGAGAGATGCCCGGCAGGATGGTCAACCCAAGCAAGGAGGCCGCGCACAGCCATACTGCCACATTGCACATCAATATTTCACCACCCCATTAGCCAGCAATTCGTCTCGGAACGGAGGACTGGAACTGTATGGAATTCCGGTCCGTGATGCCCTGGAATCATCTTGAAACGAGCGCCCATTGTGACAGGTCTCTGCGTGCAATATAAACGTTTGATCGGATAAAGTGCTTTTATCGCCTAAAACCAGTCGTCTAGATTAAGACGCCCTTGTCCCCGGGCATGTCAAAAACGAGAAGCAACCACGCGGGCCAGGCCTGCCTCTACTGGGCAATCTTGAGCGTGCCGGGGGTGGTTAGGATAGATTAGGGTGGTATGATGTTGATTGCCTGACCAGAAGAGCTCATCAGACTTTTGGTTCCGTCTTGATGGGACTTACGCTACAGGACTAAATACCGGACACTTACCTGGTATTAGAGTAGTACATAAGGTACCTAGTAGTAGTAATCCCTGATGCTACTGCAACCTGAAGCAATCAATACTACTTGACTGCCGATGGTATTTGACAATGACTGGACCTTACAGTAACGTCTCGGTCTGCCAATGCATGGGTGAGTTGCTCCAAGGGAGGTGCCAAAACCAGCCAATTCCCGGTAGCTTCTGGATACGGTGAAGGAGGAGCACAAAACACAACTGGGCTCGTACATTACAGTACATGGAACAAGGCAAGGCAAGGCACCGTGAGGATCGCAGACCAAGACAGGCAGCAGCCAAAGGCAGCTAGGCCGAGGAAAATAAAATGATGATTGCGACGGGACAGCGCCCGAGGTCACCGCAGGGGAGCACTACGGACATCCGCCTCGTCCCCCACTGGTACTGCACACGACGGCCGCAGTACCCAGTACCCTCCACTGGTAAGGGTGCCAGGCGAGATGTTTGGTTCGGGGCACCGGCTCCGGACTGAGGATACCTGCGCTGTACCTGTTGCTGCCCACGGCGGATACTTTTGGCGCGACTCTGGGACAGGGGACCGGGGGATGCCTCTAGCCCGGCCTCGTGGTAACATCTCACATCCGGAATGTACATCCGTACCTGCAGCACAGGTGGCAGGGATGCGAATTACTCGGGGCATGGGCATGGTTCTGGTCATGAGCTTTTTTTCCCTTCAGGTTCAAGGTTCTTTTTTTTTTTTTTTTCTCAATTCCTCTTTTCGCACTCGCCACGGTCTCTGGATGCGCTCTCAGTGGCCAGCACGGCTCTGAAAACTGGTCCCCGACCAAACGACGTGCACAAAAAACCTCCATTGAAGTTGTTTCCTCTGGGCTGCCCTTTCGCCCAACCTGCGTGTCCTCCCTGCACGTCTCTCAAAACGGCATCCAGCTTACGAATGCCCGGAGGTTTCTGTGCAAAAGCAGCAGCCGATAATATTGATAGTAGGACCTCGCCTCGACTCAGTTCAGGTTCAGCTCGGGGTCAGCTCTATGTACTCAGTTCAGCTCAGACAGAAGCACAAGTCATGTCGCGCGTCTGCATCACCGACTTAATCGCAACTGATCGCCAGCCCGTCGCCAATCGGCTCGACGACCGCGATTCGCCCGCCGAGGGCTAAAACAGGACCGCGTCTGCTAGCAAGTGTCCGTCCAGTCTGGCGCTTGGTCTCGAGGCGCTTGGACGCTTTCCCAGACTTTCTCCCCCAAGCGCTGGGACCGTCTAGAGACCATCTCGCCACCGTCCAAGCTCTCACGCCGGTGGGAGCCTGTGCTGCTCGCTCCTCTTGCCCTTCCCCCTCCTCCCCCCTACCCCTGGTCGGGCTCAGCACCGAGTGAGAAACAGGATGAACGAGCAAGAAGGAAAAAAAACCCCCGCTGGTCCATGTTAGATTGCACGCGCGGACCGAGTCCGCCAGCACGGAAGCGCGAGCACAAGCACAATCACAGAGACACGACAAGTCTCTTGCCCAGGTGGCGTCCGGGATGCCCCTGACCGGTGTGTCTTTGGGGTCTTTGGGAGCCACTCAGGGTCCGCGCTGGCTCTCCACGCCGAGAGGGCACTACTGTAGCTAAAGCAGCTTGAGAACATAACATTAACCTGAAGGGAAGGGTTCTTGCGGAGTCCCGCGCCCAAGGGAGCACAAGAAGGTTCAAGGTGGTCTCTCGTCCCTTGTCTTGTTTTGCCAACTCGCACAAGGTGGCTGCTGCCCACCTCAACCGTATATCGCTCGACTCGCCGTTGTAGGAGTTGGTGGTGTGCCCGTAAGCCTCCCTGATTCAAGGGACAAGATGAGCACGTACTCGTACGGACATGTGCTCAACTGTGCATCGGAGCACAAACACAAACCTCGGCCGCTGTCGTGCAGAGGCCAGAGGTGTCACCAGTAGCCGCCCTCATCAAAGTAAAGTGCCAGACTCGTACAACTGCTCGGTGGATGGAGTGCAGTGCAGTGCACACGCACCCGGTTCATCAAAAATGTTGCTGCGGATATCGCAATCGGGTTCTTAGCCGCGAGGTGCTAAGGCCCAGTAGCGTGCTGGTGCCTTGCCCACCTCAGTGGCTAGCGCCCAATAATACAGGCACTACGCCGTGCCACCTGGTACAGCACAGCACTTGAGAGCATCAAATCGCACCAGCGCTACTAACAGAACGCTACGAGTACAGGCCCTGGTTGCTGCTACGGGCCTGCTGCAGGGCCTGGAGGGACCCCCTGGTCGGATAGCACGACGCCGACTCGTCGTACCTGGCAGCTGGTAACCGCTATTGGGGGCCTGTCGGGGCCTGTCTGGGATGCTCGCAGGCGCTGCCACTGTTCGTACCCCCGCCCGTCTCCTTGCAATTTGTAGCCGATGGCGGGTTCGTTGCGTGTGAGTTCCGGGTCTCTGGCAGCTCCAGTCGATGGTCGGGGGGTCTGGCGGCGACTCTTCCCTAAAATTGGCCACGGCCGGGGAGCTTGTTCTTGGTTCTATCTTGTTCTTGTGCTAGGTTCGGGTTGTGCTTGTGCTTCCCTGTGCTTGTGCTTGTGCTTGTGTGGGCTCTGCTTGTGCCTAATCCTGATCGCCTGTGCTTGTGTGAGCCAGCCTGTGCCTTGTCTTTTTGCCTTAAACCGTTGAGCGTCTGGATATTTCTCTTTCGTCCTCGCCTTTTTTAAACCTCAAGCTTCTTTTGCTGCTTTTTGCTTTTTCCCGTTTTTGCCCCTTGATCTTCTCTTCTCTCCTTACTCTCGCCATCATCGGTTGACGAGCTGCTCCGGCTTACTTGATTCTTGTACATGCTCGTGCTGTAGCTTCATCAGCAGCTAGCCAGGTACCAAGTACCCGGCACGAGATACCCTTTTTTAGCATCCTCGTCTTGCTCTTCCAACCTCCAACCCTCTTCCTCTTCTTCCTTTTGCTCTCCTCGACGTCGTCTCGGGCTTTCGTGCTAGCCTTCGAAAACAATTCCGAATACGTCGAGTCCAAACCCCTCCTTCCCGTTCCTGATCGATTCTTCTATATCAAAAAGAGAAGGGAGAAGGCGAAAGAGCTCTACTCCAAGCTCCATATTGCCACATTTCGCTGCGAGCGAAAAGAAAAAAGCATCCGCCGGGAAATCTAGCTCTCGACAAAAGAAAAATCAGCAGCCATGGGTATCTTCTCCCGCAAACAAAAGTCTCCTCGGGAGTCGGGCATCCTCGAGTCTCAGTCCACCACCAGCTTCGGCTCCTCCACATTCCGCGGCCTGGCCAACAACCGGGTCTCTGCCGGCAGCATGCTCACTCCCAACACGCCTCTATCACCGATGCCCTCAATCAAAATACCAAAGATTGATCTGCCCCGGCCGCCGGACCCTCAGCTGGATCCCGCCGGCTACCTGCGAAGCCTGACGGCTGTGCGAGAGAGAGCCAAGGCCCTCATGGAGAAGGCACAGGATAACGAGCTGGTCCACTTCGACGTTGATATGAACAAATTCCCAGATGTTGTGACGTTTGTCTCTGGACTAATCAAGGTATGTTTGCACAAGTTTTTGGGCAGAGGGAGTGCAAATTCTGGGATAGATATGGGAGCAATGGTGAAGTTGCTGCATGGTGGTATGGAGTTCAAAAGTCTTGCTGGAATGGCTTGGGCTTTGAACTGTCTACCTAATCAACTCAAAAAGTTTTGGGATGTCAGATGCAGTTTACTGTTTGCTACATACTTGTGTACACGCCTTTTCTCCCGTTTTCTATACCCAATGCCTCCCAAACTTCATGTTTCAAGCCTAGACTAACACCAATGTGCTTGTACAGCGTGACCACGAAGCTCCTTTCCAGGACATTCCCAGCCATGGGCGGTATCAGCATTTCTGTGTAGGAGGTCGAGATCGGGTAGTCGAGCTCTTGAATAGCTGGCCCGAGACCGTCGACAACGCAGAGCGATGCCGCCGACTCATCGACCTCTTCACCATCAGCGTACTGCTGGATGCGGGCGCTGGAACCACCTGGACCTACAAGAGCGTTGAAAATGGCAAGACCTACAGGCGCTCCGAGGGTATCGCAGTCGCTTCCTTGGAGATGTTCAAATCGGTAAGCCTATCTCAGCCTTGCCATTGGGAGTTTTGACATCTGACTTGTAGTACCTAGGGTATCTTCTCAGCAAGCCCAACCAACAAGCATCAGGTTGACAAGCGAGCATTGGGGGCTCTTAACACAGCCAAACTCGCCTCGGGTATGCAGGCCGACGCCGATAACGAGCTCATTGGCTTGGAAGGTCGAACAGAGGTCCTGGTCAAGCTGTCAGAGGCTCTCGACGAGCATTCCGAGTTCTTTGGGGCTGATGGCCGTCCCGGTAACATGATTGGTGAGTGAAAATTTGCCTTGGCATGAAGATTTGCGTGCCTTCTAACTGTTTTGCAGACTACTTGCTATCACACCCTGCAACCCAAGCATCATCAGTCCTCATTGTCCCCCTGCCAATTCTGTGGAATCTCCTGATGGATGGTCTCTCCTCCATCTGGCCTACTCGAACAGCAATCAACGGCGTCCCGCTTGGTGATGCCTGGTCCTGTGAAGCCCTGCCCGCGGGATCAAACTCGTGGGAATCTATCCTGCCGTTCCACAACCTGACACAGTGGCTTGCGTATTCGCTCATGCAGCCTATGCAATCCCTGCTAAATATGCACTTTGCCGGCACAGAGCTGCTGACGGGCTTGCCAGAGTACCGCAACGGTGGCCTCTTTGTCGACTTGGGTGTCCTGACCCTCAGGGAGGAAGACATGGCTCGCGGGCTGGCTAATTACGGCGCGTATTGCAAACAGTCTGGAATCAAGGCCATTGAGGTTGCGCCCATGTTTGAGGCCTCAGACGATGTCATTGTCGAATGGCGAGGATTGACAGTCGCTCTGCTCGACAAGCTCTTGGAAGATGTCAACGTGGCACTGGAGGCGGAGCTGGATGGCCATGAGATGACCCTGGCGCAGCTTTTGGAAGCTGGCAGCTGGAAGGTAAGAATCACTCACTCTCAAATTATATATCGGGAACTGGACTAACATACCCATTAGGGAGGTCGTGAGATTGCTGAGATCAACAGACCAAACACCAAAGAGGCACCGATCCTGATTGACAGCGACGGAACCGTTGTCTAATAGAAGTTACGGATGATTCTCTTCTCCTTCTTCACACTCACTCCCCTTTGCTTCAAAATTACTGTTTAACTACTTATACCAACTTGCACCCTCCTTTTTCTTTTCTTTTTCAAATGTTTGGGATGGCACGTATTGATTGTCTGGGCCTGTTTTTGGGACGCGAATGATGAGCACTTTTTCGGTTTTTGTTTTTTCCCTTTTTTTTTTTTTTGGTGTGCTTCTTTTTCAACTCATAATTTAATACGATACTAATGAATCGTACAAAAATGTCAACTGGGAGGGAAAGAGGAAAAAAGTGGAATTTGGGTTTGTTTGAGAGAAAGAGAGAGAGGGGAGAAAAAAAGAAAAAGCTTGGTACTATGGAATGTTATTGTTGAGTGTGTGTGTGTATGTAGGGAATTTGGAGGCAAAAGAACAAAAAATGGGAAGACAGACAGACAAAAAGAAAGAAACAGGTAGTTAGAAACTATCTATATAGGGCTTGAGCTCCGAGAGATTTCTTTTTTTCTTTACTACATATTTTCAAGCAAGGCTTTTTTGCTTTTGAGAATTGAGCGTATTGTCAGGAGTGTTTCTCTTTTATTTTCTTCTTCTTTGAGTGTGTCTATTTGGCTTGAACAGAAATTTCGCCCTCCATCTCCCCCTTTGTTTATTGTACAATGTCTCAACTTTGTCGTCGTACAGAGTTTCCACCCATCCATCTCTGCTTTTCTCGCTTTTTTTTTGTTCTCGTTGTATACATCTACGTACAGTATTTACTTTTACACTAGCGGTAGGCTTTAGGTTATACATGGATAAGAAAAGAGAAGAAAGGGGTGTGTTGTACAAGAAAACGCTCCGTTCTGCTTTGGCTTTCCCCCCTTGATAGATAGCATCTCTACTGCTGCCGTTCTCCCTCTGTTGATATATCCTCTATGTGTCCGGATTTTGTGTTCCCTTGAATTTTTTTATTTCTTGCCCTTGTATTTCAACTCAAATTGCTCACGCTCCTGCTGTTTCCGCGTGGTTTCCAGCTGGCGGATCAATTCTCGCCGCTTCCTCTCTGCCTTCTCCTGCTCTGTGCCCGAGTACGTGCCGGTGTAGTTGGACACGGACTCGGAGACGCCCTTCTTCATGTCGTCGAGGCTGCTGGTGAGGCGTTCCCTGAGGCCGGCCATGCCGGGGGCCTCGGTACGGGGAGCCTCGTACTGGATGGTCTTTTTGGGGGCGACGGCTTCGTCGACGGGGCCGTTGGGGAGGCCGAGGGAGCGGCGGATGGAGGGGATGTTGAGGATGAGGGCTGTGAGGAGGGTGGAGCCGCCGAGGGCGACGGTCATGAGGTTGACGGCGGCGGAGAGGAATGTGGTGCCGATGAAGCCAACGGTGCCGAAGATGTACATCATGGGCTTGAGCATCTTTCTCTGCTGCTTGGGTGTGTGCTTGGCGTTGATCTGGGGGAGTAATGTATGTTAGTCATGGCTACTAGAATGTGTGAGACAGTCGAAGAAACTCACCAGAAGGGCACCCATCATGAGAGCGGTACCGGTGGCGGGGAGGATAAAGTAGGGGTCTGTGGCGGCGAGGTCGGCAAACCAGAGGAAGCCGGCATTCTCAAGTGAAGGCACGGGAATGTGCGTCATGCCGCTCACGATACGGAAGAGACCGAACGTAAAGGGGATCTGCGCAAGAGACCACAGGATGCCCCAGTTGCTGACGCCGTACTCGGTCCGTAGCAGTTTGTTCAGAACCTGACCACGCTGACGCATCTCCATATCGCTCTCCTGGAAACCTTGCTGGACCAACTTCATAGCCTCGTTGGACCGCGGGTCCTTTCTCATCATCTGCATGACGGCGTTGAATTTGAGACTCTGGATCTGGGGGTAGAACATGATGGCCCTCAACAGGACAGCCGTGGCCATGATGGAGGCGCCCCAGCCCAGCCCTGACCAGACGTGAACGTGCTCGAGCGTCCATTGCATGATGGAAGTGAATCCCCAGCCATAGTCGAGGCCAATTGCGTGCAAGTAGCCAATTTCTTCGCGCATGTTGAGAATGTCCTGGCCGTTGATAAGCGCCGAGATTGAGGAGAGGTCGACATCGGAGGCGGCGACGGCGGCGGGCTCAGTCGCAGATGCAGCCGCCGCGGCGTCGGTCGGAGCGGCAGAGACTACAGTAGAAGCTTGTTCTACCGGTGCGGGAGCAGCAACGCTTGTTGTCTCTGGTGTTGCGGCAGCGGCTTCGGCAGCAGAGGCGTCCTTGCTGCCGCTTCCACCCCAACCCCACAGAGAGAGCGACCTTGACGATGAGACGCCTCCCAGGACAATTGGAGCAGCGGCCGCATATCGAGTTCGAAACGGTGATGATGCCGTCGTCAGTCCACCGTTAACCTTTCGCAACGAGGTGCCGAATTGCCGTCCATGGCCCAACTTTCGACTCGAGAGGTTCTAGAGGTGGGATGGTCAGTTCTGCAAAAAGTCTCACGTCTGCAAAACTACATGTACACGAATAAACGGGCTGGATATCTTGCTTACCACCAATCGGCTCTGCGTCTGTGTCCAGGCTCCCGGTGAGGGGAGGGAGCGCGCAATCCCTCTGCTTGGAAGCATTGCGACGGTTTGTCGAGGTTATATAAGGATGAAATGCAATGCGTATATCAAATTGTTGCGCCCGTCTGGGGAATTTTTCGATGTGGCGGATGAACCTCGGACCTACCCCACGCCACTTTGTGATCTGCAGATGAGCGGCGCTACTTCAACTGCGCAGGTGTCTGATGCTAGATGGATGTACTCTGCATAAAGGCGGAGATTTCAGCGCGATGGATATGCAGTAAGAGCTAATTAGAAGAAGACGCAGCTGTCTATGCCACGAGAAAAGTTGAATTGGTTTATTTTAATGCAATGGCTACAGCTTTGTGCAATCTGCTGGTGGTACAATTCGCGGTGGCCTCTCATCTGCCGCTACTAGCTGCCTATATGGTTGGGGAGCTCTGAAAGTGCAGCAGATGGGCCTCAATCTTCTGGAAAAGCGCCTGTATCTGTTTATTTAGACATGATTGATTCATATACAATGCCCCTATCATCCTCATTCCATTTTCCCCTTCTACTCTAAGCTTGCGTAATCACTTAGCGAAGGCCCGGGTCGCTCTGGTCGTTCACGGACTTCGATGCCTGGGCCAATGGGGTGGGCTCGTCTTCGAGAAAGAGGGAAAACCTGTATGCAACCACGTTAGCCACTCAACTACAGCTTGCACTTTCAATGCTGGCCATTTTATTTGGCAAATAAAAGGACGAGGCTTGTGTTGTCTTGAAACCCCGTTGGATAGCAAGGAAATCCAGTTAACATAGAACTGACCTTTGTACCGCCCCATCCTAACCGGAATGCTGCCTCATGAGCAAACAGCTCTCCAAATCCCAGCATCATTCCGTTGATAAATGGCAGAACTAGATTGATGGCGGCGCTCCGTATCAGACTCCATGCTGTGGGGGGCTTGTAGAGAATAACCGGCGAGTTCGATGACGAAGGTGATGAGACCTCATCGCCTGGAGAGTACTGCTCGCTGTCGGACCGCATAGTGATGCCGGAGTCGGCCAGGTGGGTGCTCAGATCGTCGGTGGACATGGTGACGGCTTGTCCAGGAACTTCGTGATGCCGTGAAGTTGACGTCTCGACGCTGGACAAGGAAGAGCGCGCAAGTTGGTCCTATGATGCACACACTTGAAGTACCAAGTTAATGCCGATGGTCGCTCGGCACGGGCTGGGTATTACATAATCTGGCATCGGGGTCGGTGGATCGCTATTCCGGTGGGGCCAAGTGCCGAGTTACTGCATTGAAGCTCTCAAGCTTGCATGACGAAAGAGAGCCGCTGCCTTGCTTTGGTAATCGTAAGAACAGCAAACCAAACCACTTTCTCTCAACCAACGCGTCTTCACTAAGCCAGACAAAGCTTTACACAAGAAAAAGACGGCTCTGGATTTCAGACATTTCATTCTTTTCACAATCATCTAGCACAGCTTCCGTCTCCCACTTTGTCAAAGAACCTTCCACCTTGTTGTTCACGACCCCTCACAAGCAGCCATCATGGTGCGGGACGACGAAGTCAAGGATCACGATGAGATGGTACGGGACTTTGTTGCCATGAGCGGCGCCTCGGTAGAAGTGGTTCGTCGATACATTACATATTATCCAACACATTATGCAGTACACATGCTAACAAACGTTGGTTGACTTGTCTAGGCCACTCAGTATCTCGAATCAAACGACTGGGACATGCTGTCTGCCTGCAACTCCTTCTTCCACGACGAGGATGAGAGAAACGACGAACGACGCCGGCAACAGGCTGCGGATGGAACGCTAGAGCAGTACAGCGGACCGAGAACCTTGGATGGCCGCCCTGCGCCCCAAGAGGACTTTTCTAGCCTGGCATCCCGAAAAACGAACCAGCAGAAGAAGAAGGGCATTGCGACGCTAGGCTCCATAGGCAGCAGCTCTGCTGCCCACCATGACGACGACGACGATGATGAAGAGGACGACGAAGAGGAAGACGATGGACGAGGCAACCTGTTCGCTGGTGGTGAGAAATCTGGGCTTGCTGTCCAGGATCCGAGACAGGAGGGTGGTTCGAGGAAGATTATCAATGACATACTTGCCAAGGCGAAAGCGTGAGTGATGAGTTTGGGCTGGATGTTGTCTTCATAACAGGCTGCTGATAACTGTACAGGAACTCAAGACAGTCCGATGCCAACCCGGAGGCTGGCCCCTCTCGCCCATCTCATTTCCGGGGTACCGGCGTGACACTTGGTGGAGATGGCGTGGAGAGCCGAAGCATCCCAGATCCCCAGAGCCATGAGCGGCCTTCTGGCCCCCCAGTTGAGCGAGTGCTTCACATCTGGCAGGATGGATTCAGCATCGACGATGGCGAACTTCGTCGCTTCGACGATCCTACAAACGAGGCGGACCTCGCACTTATCCGATCAGGCCGGGCTCCCCTGCATCTTATGAACGTGCAGCATGACCAGTCGGTAGACGTCAAGCTTCACCAGCACGATACCCCGTATAAACAGCCCCCAAAGAAGTACAAGCCGTTTGCCGGCACTGGCAATCGCCTTGGAAGCCCAGTTCCCGGTGCTCCATCTACGACATCTGCACCCGCTTCTTCCGCCGCAGCTTCTCCATCCTCTTCTGCTCCCGCTCCAAGTGTCGACAACTCACAACCTACACTCATGATCAGAATCCAGATGCCCGATGGATCCAGACTTCCTGCGCGTTTTAACACCACGCACACTGTTGGAGACGTCTACGGCTTCGTTCAGGGCGCGTCCGTGGAGACTCGTAGTCGGCCTTGGGTGTTGTCGACGACGTTCCCCAACAAGGAGCACACTGATCATGCGCTGGTTCTGGGTGAGATGCCCGAGTTCAAAAAGGGCGGAACTGCTGTGGTCAAGTGGACGTAGGTTTGATGATTTGGGTAATGATGGAAGGATGGGTTCGTTTGTTTCATTTTTCCTTTTTCGGGCTTTTAAACAAGTTTAGTAAAAACTCATAGATGAGTAGAGACCGTTGAATCGGTCAATTCCAAACAAGACATGAAATCACAATGCAGTCTGATGTCTCTTCATGTTTCGACGTAGCCGTGTTCACCTGAGGCGGTGGCATCTGGTCCAATCTTCTTTAGCAGTCATTAAAAAAGCTATCCTTTGGTTTTCTGCGCAATCTTGCACTATGGACTGTTCTAAGTATATACATAAAAAAAAAGGCAAACATAAAAACACTGTTGCTACGACTCAGAAGATAGCCAAGGTATTCTTATTCGTATCCCGAAACGCCCTTTAATAACCAGCTTCATAAATTCATTATAGTTCCCTGTTGTTGAACAATCGCCCAGAGCTCCAACTCACTCTACGCTGCCGCTGCTTGGATGGCCGCTGCCGGCGCAGGTGCAGGCGTATCCAAGAATTTGAAGTGCTCAATGGCAATCTGGCAGTTAAGCATGGCAGCATTGAAGCGCGCCTCGCCCGGCGGCAGGACCACCATCAGGTAGGTGTTGGTGGTGAACTTGAGGATGAAGAGACTGAAACGCATGCCGGCCTTGTGCTCCATGCGGATGAATTGCTCAGCGTTTCGAGGCGTGCCGGTGAAGCGGGAGATGCTCTGCTTGAAGTGCTTCATGATGTTGGACATGCGCTCGAGGCGATCCTCGGTGGGGTTGCGGAGGCCCTCGGGCGATGTCCACGACGAGACGGCGAGGAAGGACGTGCGCTCGAAGAGGAGAAGCTCCTCGGCCTCGATGGCAACGCCGAGGTTAGCGAGGTTGCGCTCGATGACGGCGAGATTGGGGACCAGGTCGTGGATAATGGACGCCCAGGCCTTGTACAAGCTTTGGTCCCAGATGGACGTGGCAAAGGGCGTCAGGTCGACGGTGCTGATGTCGACGCCGACGGAGTTGACATATTCGACCGTCTTTTGGCGGACGAGCCTGACGCGGTCGTCGTAGACGGTCTCACGAGCATTGGGCACGACGAGATCCATCTTGTGAACGAGGATGTATATCTTTGCCGCGGGCGAGTACTGCAGCAGTGCGGAGAGGATAGAGACGTAGGTTGCGAGGTCGCGGTCGACGTCGCGCGACTCAATGTCGAAGACGTAGATGAGGACGCCGACGTTGGAGAAGACGTGGACGCGCTGCTGGGAGAGGTAGTTCTCCATAAAAGCTTCCTGGCCGCCGCAGTCCCACAGGTTGAGGGTGAGGTTGCCCAGGAACTTGACGTGGGAGAGGTCGATGTCGATGGTGGCGCCTCTGTTTGTTGCGTGTGAGCAATGAAAGGTTCTTGGGTTATTAGATATCTCAGTAGGGAACGGACTCACAGTCTTCGGGTGTCGCGTGCTATGTAGTTGCTGAAGATGATGCTGCGCATGCTCGACTTTCCGGAGCCGGACTTGCCCATGAGGAGGACCTTCTTCTTCTTGGGCTTCTTGACTTCGTTGCGGAGGTCGGAGCCGGCATCCGGAGGGGGTTCGCCAAAGGAAGCCATGGTAGAAGGCGAATGTGATTGTGGATTGTCGATGTTGTGTTGGAGAAGAGGAAAGGAATCAGTTGAGTTCGGAGGTGGTGATAGTGAGAGAAGTTGAAGTGGGAGAGCTTCGAATTAAAGGCGGCAGTACATGCAAGGTACCCTCAACCGGCCGATAGCACAGCGGGGAGGCGCTTGTTGCTGGGTGTACCTGTGTGTACCTGGAAGTGGGCACGTGCAATTGCTGGTGTAACGTCTGTAAGATTGGGCATTTGTTCTCGCTGGGTCGTTTTAAATGAAGCTATCAAGATACTGGCCAGTTCTTTGTTTGCTGCCATCAATCCCCCTTATAATCATCCCTGTTACGATACATGTGCAGCTCTATATGAGGCCCGTGATGTATGCAGTAATACCATGGCTGCAAGTACCTCGGCGGTAGCAAACAAGTGCCACCTCTAAATCCTTTAGGCAGATCCAAAAGCTAAACCGCAGCATTATCAGCTCTTATCGGCGCATTATGTAATCCGCCACCTAAGGCAATGGCCAGCACTTTGAAACCACATGTCAACTCCAATTCAGATCATCGCGTCACTCCCGTCACCTCCAACCTACGCAACCCCCTCGAGCGCCAATTCCGAGAATGTCGCAATACTACAACCAGTACGGCGCTTCTGCTTCTCCCTCGGCGACCGAGAACCTCCAGTTCTACCACGGCTCGTACCAGGCGACACCCTCACAAGCTCCCCCGACCAGCTATGGCGTACCACCTGGCGCTGGCTTTCGCGAACAGAGCGGCCTGAGGACAGGCTGGCTGGCTGCCTTTTCCGCAGAGGGATACGACAACGAGCCTTCATTACGAGAAGAGCTGGGCGTCGACTTTGGACACATGCAGGCCAAGACGCTGGCCGTGCTGAACCCATTCTCTCCTATCGAGCGGCTGGAGCATGTCATGAACGATTCTGACCTGGCCGGACCCCTGTTGTTCGTCGTTCTCTTCGGCGCTTTTCTCCTCTTCAGTGGCCAGGTCCACTTTGGATACGTCTATGGTCTTGCCCTTATGGGATCGACGGCTCTGTACATGATTCTCAGCTTGATGACGCCGGATACACCTCCAGGATACCCCGGCGCCGATGTTTCGCCTAGCACGCTCACATTCACCCAAAACGCCAGTGTATTGGGTTACTGCTTCTTGCCACTCGTTCTGACGTCGTTGATTGGCGTAGCCATGCCACTGGATTCTACAGCTGGATACATCATTACGACTTTGGCCATTTGCTGGTCGACGTCAAGATCAAGCGCCATCTTTTGTGGTAAGTGTGGTTCGAAGCTAATACAAGTGAACTTAACTTTTGCGAAGGCGCAGGCATGCTAACTTACAACTACTTACACAGCTGTCGGCAAAATGAGAGATATGCGTGGGCTTGTGGCGTATCCAGTAGCCCTGTTCTATGTAGGATTTGGCATTATCACCATCTTCAACAGCCGAGGAAAGGCGCAATGAGCCAAGCCAGCGAGATGGCACAACACGGTATAAAAAGACTCATGTCGAAACGGTACATGGCAGGTGCATGACAAAGGGCGAGGGCTGGCTTCCTCTGGGATACAAGCATGGGGGATTATGTCGGCTCATAGCCCTTGCCATTTTTGATACCTCGATAGAGCGAAGGAATCGACTTGATTGAGCAAAGTCTAGCCGTTGAACGAAAAGAGACGTCACATATCCTCCTGACGAAACCACGCAATGCTGTCATGTCGGTATAGAGGTGGTCAAGCTGCTACAACAAGATAGCAACTGTATAACAAGGAGGGCCGACCCGGCTGCTACTGTTTTGCATGCCGTGGTTTCTTGGATAGAATCAGGGATAAGTTTGCACGAGAAAGAGAGAACTCTAGATGTACGTTAGCGGCGCTGCAAGCAAGGTTTGGGATGTATTATTTGTGGAAGCAAAGTTGGCTCGAGATTTGGCAGACAATAGTGCCGGATCCTCTTTACATTAATACCGAATTTATTCACGCCCAGATAAGCAGTTTCGTTAAGCCTCCTTGTTGTAGGTGTATCACCATATAATACTGGTTTTTGTTCTCATTTTTGAATATCGTCGAATTGATCATCATTCATAACTAAAGTAATGGTACAGTCGGATATCATACTAGATAATAAGAAAAAAGACCCCCTTCCTGCCAAACGAACTGGTCGTTGAATCATTCATTCCTGTGGTATCTCTTGCAACCAGCCAACCCAAATCATTACCGTGTACATTCTGGAAGAAACCTTTCAAACATCAAAGGCTAGACTATCGTAATCATTGGCTCAAAGATTAGACAAGTCTGCGGCCTGTGGCATCAACATTGGTGGCATTTCGACTGTCCACGGCTGGATCCAGCTTGTTCAGAATGTCATGTCGATGAGGCCCTGCCGTCGTTGGAGCTGGTCCAGCGACGCCAGCTGGGTAGATAGGCCTAGCATTTGACTGTGCTCCGGCTGCAGCTCCTCCAGCACCAACTCCACCGCCGGCTCCTCTCATTCGATGGCGGTCTGCGTCAGAATCGACCCGTGGATCCGCAGCATTGGCCATGCGCGAGCTGTGAGGGCCATAAGTGCCCTCGGGGACATTTCGAGGCTGGGCGGCCGATCCGGGGACGACGTTTGTGCCCTTTGTGTAGTAGTTTGCGCCTCCGGCCTGGCCCTGGGCGAAGTCGACGCGAGGGTCCAGCGCATTCGCCATGCGGGAGTTGTGCTGGGCGCCGTACGGGTTGTTGCTGCCCATGACACCGCCGCCAGCGGGCATCTGTCCGACAGGCTGCTGGCCTGGGTAGCCGGCCGCAGCAGTGTTGTTGTGGGAGCCTCCTGTGAGGACCTGCATGCCGCCGGTGCCGCTGTCAACGGTGGGATCGAGCTTGTTCATGATGTCGTGCCGGTGAGGGCCGGCAGTGAATGGGGCCGGGCCGGGGAGGTTAGCGTTTGCGGCGGCTCCGGGCGCTCCACCTACGGCGCCGGAGGCAGCGAGGTTTTGCTGCTCTGCTGCCACGGCGGCGTTGTGCTTTTTGTTGGAGAGAGGCATTGTTGTGATAGTTGTGTTGATTGATTATAAGATGGTAGTTTTTGAATTTGTTATGATTTTGAGAGTAGGCAGTATCACAGGGTTGATCCTTTGCGATGGGCATATATATATCCATTTTGCAGCATCCCGTGGCAAGCCCATGACACACATCCATGATGTCGTCATGATGCACAAAACTTGCAAACGCCTTGGACAATGAGTACCTAATTCAGAACCCCGTATTTGCCATATCGAACCCATGGCGCAGTTCTGGAACCGGCCGTTGAACCGTTGTGGCGAACCATGATGATCATGACGCTGCTAACTGGTTATGATGGAGCCTGGCTTGCCTGGGGGCGGACGAGAACGCCAGGCGACCTGTCACGGGTGGCACGCCGCATGTCGATCATTTGGGGAATATGATTTTGATCTGCCGCGTTATTACAGTTGTGGAGGATAATCAAGTGATTGTAGATTCGCTTGATTCGGTACATGCTCGTTTGGTTCTTGGTTGGCTTGAGAAAAAGGTGACGGCGCTTTGCTCATAAACGACGTCACCATGACAGGGGGTCAACGAACGGAGAACAGAAACTTATCGCACTTGCGCACATACGCAGGAACCAGTTATATCCTACCTAGTACTGTAGAATTGGGATGACTCAGGGCTTGGGACAGAGAAAAACTAGGTTACCCCAGAAATTAGCTTTCTCCCCTGCTTTTACACGATACATGATGAGGTCAGTACCAGGTACTAGTCTAAAGCTTCAAAGTGCATGCACACTCCCACAGCATCACAACAATCGAAGTAACGGGAAAGCTGCAGTCATTGAGAATTACCAAACTAATTATTGATATATTTTATTCATATTGTATTTAGCTTATGCATTGAGCGATTTCGCAGCGCAATATGCAAATCGCACGCTCAACTCATCAGCCAAAAGGGCTCGACCAACTGATCTCCTCCCACGTCCTTAAACCATAGGGATAGAAGATTTCGACACACCACAACTTGACAAAAGAGAAATAGAAATTTAAATCTTCTCCGATTGTGACACTCGGCTTTCGCCCTTCTCCTCGTCCATTGGCTCGTCGATAGTCTTGCCCTCCGAGTCGCTCTGCTCGACACCGGCAACAACACCATCAAAGTTGCGTCCGCGTCGCTCAGGTCCAACCATGACGGTCACAAAGATACCCGTAGCGATGATGGCCGTGGCAATGCCCATGGTAGGACCGTAGGCCTCGGCCTTCGTACCGCCGGCGACAGTTACAAAGGTCTTCTCCGAGATGGCGTTGACGATCTGGGCCGAGGGCGAGGAAATCATGTTGCCGAGCTGATAGGTGACACCAGGGAAGGACGAACGGAAAGCAGGGGGTGACAGTTCGTTGAGATGAATGGGAATCACGCCCCAGGCACCCTGGACGAAGAACTGCATGAAGAAGCCGGTGGCACTGAGAGCGCGCTCGCCTTCAGGGAGGATCCAGGCGGGGATCAGGATGGCGGACATGAGAGCGGCGAACATCATGGTACGACGACGGCCCACGAACTGACTGACGTATCCGATGATGGTGCCTCCGACGACGGCGCCGGCCTTCATCAGGATCGAGGCGCGAGAAGCACCGGCGTTGTCCAGCATCTTCTGCTCGAGCATAAAGGTGGTGTACGAGTCTTGCGACGTGTGCGAATAGTAGTTGAACCACGTCATGAGGATGATGCAGTAGACGCACATCTTCCACTCCTTGGCCAGCATCGTGCGAGTCTCGCGCCAAAAGGCTCCGGGAGAAGAAGCCTTCTTGCCGGCCTTTTTGGCGTCGAGGAACTGCTGGGACTCGGGGAAGGGAATGCGGAGCAGGCCAACGCCAATGGACAATCCAGCTGTGATGAGCATTAGACCGGACTCATGATAAAATTTGCGCTGAGAACGACTCGAAATTATATTTTCAGGTCAACGTACCTCCAATCCAAAAGACAGTCTTCCACGAATCGGTGGCGCCCCCAACGCCAAGGTTGGCGCACGCAGCCAAGACATAGCCCATGGAGTAGCCTTGCTGCAAGATGCCTGACATCAAGCCACGCGCGTTGGATCTGGAGAGCCAAGAGATGTTAGTGTCGTGAAGCTAGAAGTAAAGATGGTGGCTTCGATTCCATTTCATAAGAAAGTAAAAAGAAGATACCAGAGTAGAGAAAGGGGAGAGAGTACATGGGGAGGAAAACGGGCGAAGAGAAATTGTAATACTTACGGGCACTGCTCCAGAGCCATGGCAATGGCATTGCCGTAAACACCGCCCATAAACAGGCCAAACAAACTTCGCACTGCTAGAAATTCCTGAAACGTCTTGCTGTAGATGGTAGCGATCTGAAGGGCTCCCAGCACCAGCATGTTAAAGACCATGGGCCACTTGCGTCCCCATTTGTCACCCGCCAGACCGAAGATGGCGGCACCGACGGAGCGAAGCAGCAGTGTGAGCGTAATGGCCGTCGTGATGTTCGTCTTGGAGGTGTTGTAGTACTTGGACAGCTTCACTGTCTGAATCGAGAGCGCGTGGAAGTCAAAGGCGTCGGCCATCCAAGCGAGCCATCCGACGATGAAGAAGATCCAGTCCTTGAGCGACAGCTGAGCGAACAGGCTGATGGGGTTCTTGAAGCGGTCGGGCTCTTGCCACTCGCAACGCGTCTCGCCGTAGCCGTTGGTGACGACGACGCGCTGCTTCCAGACGAAGAGATCCTTCCACGACTGCTTGGCCGTAGCGAAGACGCCCTTGGCCAAGTCGTCGGCAGGCTCATTCTGCCTTGTAGTGCTGTTATCTGCCATGGTTCCCGGGGAATACTACACGTATGAGATGACTTGTATGTAGTATGTCAAGAGAGGGGATAGGGGAAAGGATAAGATGAGAGGCGCTGGGCCTTGTTGGCGTCGTACAGGCTCTTATACTTGTACGTGGCACGAGAACCAACAGAAGGCTTTGGCCATGGGCGAGAATGTGATCAGTGCGACAACCTTATTTATATACCAGATGAATGCAATGGCCCAGCTGGGGAAGACACGAAAGGGTCATGCATGTCTTACGACATTTTCCGACGCCAACATGGGGGCACGAAGAATACCGCAGACGCACGACGCTGAAAAGATCGTCCCCTCCTAGATCTAGATCCCGGGGGTATTTACTCGTACGCCTCGTTTTCTTCTTGCTCCGAATGTTGTGAATGGAACTAATACGTACCCACGTGGCTTGATGCTAAAGTTTACTCTTGGACGAATGAAGCTTTTGGGGCTTCACACTCGGTGTTTCGAGTTGCTGTTTTCGATATTGATTCTACAGGTACAAAGCAGAATACAACACCATGACAATACTACGCTACGCCATGTGCTAGCTGTCTCCCCGCTTCCGCCTTATTCTCTTCGAAGACCCAGGAGAGAGAGAGAGTCCCATTTTTTTGTTGCTAGGCGGGCGTCCCGAATCACGGAGTAAGGAATAAGCACAAGCTGCGCCTGGACATGTCCTAGCGGTGTCACGGTCATCTTCCGCAAGAATAGACCTGGGGAAAGATGGGCCAGATACATCAGCTGGGAGGGATCGGGATGAGGAGATGCGGGGATGACCCCATGGAGAGAGAATTCGGGGTTACATGGGTATTGAGAGAGAGAAATAGAGAGAGAAACTTGGGGATAGTCAAAGCCCGGTCACGGCTTCAAAGCCCGGTCCTGGCACGGACTCGACTCGGGGGAAAGGTTATCATCATGCGATGGGGAACTTGGGGGAGTGGAGAGAGAAAGGACATGGTTTGGTGTAATGTGAATGGCGATAGGAGGAGTGCCAGGACGTGGCGACTTGTGGTGAAGCAGAAGCAACAATACGATGCAATAAATAGCTTAGTCTGGGGGAGCACAGCGGGCTGAGCGATCTGCAAACGCCTGAAAGAAATGTCGCGGATACGCGAGACGGTTCGCTTGGCTGATGCCACGAGTACGAAAATCTGAGCAAGCAAGACACATGCCATGTACATGTAACGGTGTTGGACACGCAGGATTAGGCGATGCTGATAGGATGACAGGACTCCAGGCTTGATTCCATAACAATTACAACTACCATCACGAGGAGATATGGATAGAAACCAGGATGTCCTGATCCAATCACAGTCCGCAGGGCTCCAGCCCTCAGTCCCCGCTCGTAACCCTTCTGGCCACTCACCGAGCGTGTCGATATTAAGATTGATGTTTACCTTAGTATTAAGCTTAAGCGCTCCCATGGTGAAAGGCTATATGCTGGAGAAAGAATGCAACCCCAGACTGATTTTGCCCGCCGGCTTCGCTCTTACACCAAGCAGCCAACAGCAACCCCAGGCTAACCCCAAGACATATCCCTGCTAGCGCTGGCGTTGACTGTGGGATTTTGAGTCTAGAGCAAGATGGTGTGGTAGATTTGAATATTTGAATGGGGACCTTTTGCGGTCTAAGAGAGTGCCAGTGCGTACCAAGAGTCTTGGCCCGGCTCTTGCAAACGGGTTTGAGTAAGCGCCCAGAGCCAGGGACGGAGGAGAAGCGAGTGGATGAGGCAATGAATCAATGAATCAAGAGGTTGAGTCAGTCTCTATCGCTCCATCGATCTCCTCTGCTGTCTAGAAGTCTGACTTCCCCAAGGCCAAGTCTTGCCCTTACTCTATAAGCACATAGCGTACGGAGTTCTCTCCAACTACGTCTGCTTTTCTTTCGCTCGGCCAAACCTCCTTACAGGAGAAAACCCGGCGTTGCATCACTCCTAGCCTTGGCTGCTTCTCCACGCCTCACACACCATCTCTGCTTACCGGTGCCCGTGCTACGCCTCGTTCAAACTAGCATAGACGCAAGACGACGATCGAGATGGCTTCCACAGCCCATCATAGGCTCCTCACAAGGCCTCTAATCTTCCTCAACCTCTCTTCCATCCGCCCGCTCTCACAACAGCAAAAAACACCGCGTAGAATCCCTCCCGTGTGATGGAAGAAAAGGCCAGTTTTTTGTCTCTCCTCCAGTCTCATGCAAGGGTGTCGGCAATCCCTGCTTCTGCCTTGCTTCTCGGCCATCTTGCCAAATCTCCTCCAATCAGACGGCTTCTTCCCCTCGTGACTCTCTTTTTTTCTCTCTTTTCTTTTTTTCGAGGAGCGGAGCCCAGCTCCATTTTCTGGCGAGAGCAACCCAACAGCAGTCAGAAACGGGCTCTCCGGCTCCCGCCACTTACAACCTTGATTACAAGCTTAAAAGTTTGTGGCGCGGCCGCTCCATCTTTTTGTCCTTTTTTTGCCCATTGCCACCAACGCGTTTGCGTTGACTAGTACGAAGAATTGGTATTGTGCTGTTGTCCTTCTATTCTCCTTCATTTCACATGACTTATTGAAGTTGGAAGGGGTTGGAATTGTCTCTCCGCACGTAAAGGCTTGGCCAAAATGGAGAAGAAGCACAATAATTTGTCACAAAAGAATAACCCCTGACAAGAAACTTGTCGTGGCAAGGCAGCTAGTCTTCACTATTCTCCAACTTTTTCGTGTTTCTTGCGATTCATCCCGACCTTGGCGGGCAAACTAATGCCACTATTTTCTTTCTTCTGACCCCCATGGACTATCTTCTCTCTTACCCCAAATGCGGGGGATTCTAGGCTCCAGTATTTCTTCCCCGACATCTTTTCGAAGTTTGGCGCCTTCTAGTCTTTGGTCATAGAACTAGCGAGATTCCAAAATCTCATTCCTCCGAACCCATCTCTTGTCCCTATTTTGGCCGGGTATCGCAGATACATGCTCCGTGATATCCCGAAAAGTCCTCTTTGTTTTCTCTCCAGACAATCATCTATCATCTTGATTCCATGTCGGTGAGTTGGACTGTCAAATGAGGCCTCCTTTAATGATGTCCTGCCAAGAGTCTTTCTCCACTGGATGAGGAGACAGAGACCGGATGGATAAGGGCCGAAGGCTTGAATGGAGTTCAGACACTGGGGTAGCGGATTCACTAGACTTCTCCGCACAGACGGTGTTGGTCTTGACATGTCATCATGAAATTAGATTTTTGGAGTTGGTATCAGCGCCGCGTATGCATTGATACTTGATGGTCTAAAAGAAAGTAGGATCAGTGTTCTGTTTATAGGGGGGTAAAATTTTGCCCATCTCCTATTCTTTGGCGGCAATAAGCATCGTGACCATGATAATTATATGCCAAGATCTTTTCCTATGAGGTGGAATCACACATGCCTTCCATATTGTTGGATACGACGCTCCAAGGGGAAAGGGCCAATCTTACGGAACAAATGCAGAGATCAAATCGAGTCCCCACGAACCATGTAAACAACTCGCGGAGATGAGATCGATGTGCCTGTATATTGTCTCACAATTACAACCACAACACGTGCTCAGGTATCATTCCGACTGAGATTTTCCACGAAACCCACTTTACTCTTACGATAAGCAACTAGAGTAAGCTGTAAGGATTGTGACTCTGTGGTTGCAATCACCAGTGGAGTGCTCTGTTGGCGTCACCGAAGCAACCCTCTCATCTTTTGTATTTGGATATGAGATGAAACCTTACAACAAGAGGTTCATACAGGAAAAGAAAGGAATTGCCAAGTTCTCATTTACTCGTTTCATATTCTCACGCGTGTTGGCACATTCCAATCTTCCCGAGACACCGTTGTCACATATCTAAGTAATACCTTAAAACCCGAAGTTTATTACCGAAACATGCTGTCAAGGGTTCATTACTCGAAGAAGAAGTCGAAACGCTCAATTGGATGAAACAATATTGCTGCAACGCCTGCTTTATCTGGTGGTCTCCGCCAATGGGTTCCAACGATTGGCACAAAGAGTAGACATCTCTTCTAGATTGGATACAGACTTGGAATTCAAATGATGTTGTGCTAATTAGGTGGCGTATTTATAAGACCTAGTTGCGGTAGACACCTGGGATAAATATTGGCGATGCAGTCACTCGATCCGAACGAAAAATTCCACCTCGATCAAGACCCGGGTGTGTGTCACATCCACAATAGCGATACAATTATCAAAATGTAAACTGAATAGCTTAGTTTCCCTTCTCGTTAACTTATTTTATTACTATTCTTAAGTAGCTGTAAGTATTTATGGCGGTGAACAATGAGTTTTTATGTTTAGGGTAAGCATTAGAAATGCCGGTTCGTAACGCAACACGAGGAATTCGACGATTTCTCATCCAACCGGGATGCAGTTTATTTCTGAATTGAGTGCATAGATTTGCCAAGCTAGAGTTATGTGAGGCATGAGTGAGTTGGTTGTAAAGGGAATCGTAAATTCGCGATCTCCGATTTTGGTGGGATATTCTTAGAGACGTGAGTTATTGGTACATGGGTCATACCTTGAGTTCAATTCCATAACTCGATAGGCAAATCACAGAATTTAACGTCCAGTTTCAGCATGAGAGCTCGCTTATAAGCTTCTTATTGTCGTGGTGAGTTTGAATCAATGAGATGACAATGGGCACTGCCACATACAACTACTTGACTCAAACGAATGCTACTCGCTACCAAGGGAAGGTCAGAAAAAGCGAGACCGCAAAGTAAATAAGTACATACATTCAGTAATACAAGCACCTTATCAACTCATTGAGTAGTACTTTTGTATAGTAGAAGAACGCCTACTAGTATTCAGCCAGCATATATATTTTATAATGTAAATAGAGCAGCAGTTACTAAAGAAATATAGATATAGTAGCAGTTATTAGGGAAATGTAAATATAGCAGCTACTCCCCTTTTAGGCGTATGATTTATCTCGTGGTTGTTCGAATTCTTGTCGGCCTCGGTTTTTCTGTCATCCGCTTGGCTACGTATACTTCTCAAGCGATCATTCAACGAATTTAAGAAATTTGTGAACAGTTCAAAGGCGTTTGAGCACACTGTCGAGGGAATGCATGTATCGGTTGGAAGTTCATATATTAGCTAGAGATGCCCTACCAACCTATTATATAGTAACCTGCGGAACTCCAGACAATCCAACTCCATCGCGGAAAATCCTTCCATCAAGTATACCATCTCCACTCCGCATAACGCTGCAAAGCTCCGAAAACAACCCAAACGTTGTCATTGACAGAACATTCACATTGGCAACAGGCTAATCGAGAATTTACTGGGGGAGGGCATCCTGGCAGAGAACACCGAGATCGGCCTGAAGACTAATTAGTAACTTCTTATCGAGTAACGTAAAGTTTTGAGAGCACTTACGATGCCGACGGTGCAGCACTTGGCCTGGAGACCAACACGGGCACAGACAGCGCTCAGGGGGTTGAGGACAGAAGTGACTTGAGTGGCTAAAGGCATTGTTAGCACATGCTCTTCACATGAGAAGACGCCTTTGATGACTTACGAGTCTCGCAGTCCAGGTAGAGGAGATCAAGGATACCAGAGCCGCAGCACTTGGGGATGTTGTTGGTGACGCCGGACGGGCAAGGACCACCACCGACCTGGCGCTCCTCCAGAGAGGTCTCAGTGGCGGGCGCGGCAATGGCCAGCGAAGCGAAGAGGGCGACGGCAGTGAACTTCATCTTGAAAGATTTTTATTGCGATTGGTTGTTTGTTTGAGTCGGAGAAGAGCTGATGGGGATGAAGAGAGAAAGATTGTATCCAACGAAGGACGATCAGCCTCTATTTATGCTTCGGACGGTCGGGCTCAGTTCTCCTCTGGATTTCTTCCCACGAGTCCACTCGTCATGTCATTGATAGACACTCATTGTCATTCATTTCGGGCCTCCTCGTGCCCTGCTTGCCTGCATCTCTTTGGATATTATTGTGAGACTCCCTTGCGTCGCCCAGCCCAGTTCCCGACCAGTCATTCCACGACACACCGGGAGGGAAATACAGCCAACAGCAGAAGCGTTGCGCAAATGCGCACCTCGGAGCGGCCCGGCCTCTTTTCCTCGAGCCCGATAGCTAAAAGACATAACACCAAGAGCTGAAAGACAGAAATGCTCGCGTTTGCCCAATCTTGCTGTCGGAATCCGAGACATAGGCGCCTCTCCCGTTGCCCAGCGGAGGGACTGTTGCAACCGCGTGCGGAGGAACTGTAAGACATTGGCACGCCCCTTGCATCTCGAGATGAGATGTACGCCCTCTTGGAGGAAGAGCTGTGTCAACGTGTTTTGAAGCCACACACAATATTATGACAGGCAATGTCTTGGCGAGAAAGATAAAGGGAAGACGGCCGGAAAACGGGCCTGCTGTCGGATGGCGGTGTCAGATCATGTTCGGTAGGACTGAATCGTCCGGAAAGGAGAACTCACACATTGAAAGCTGCAAGTGTTTTGTTGATTTTTCTCAAGTGAATTGCTCCGATCGATACGAATGAAAGGAATGAACTTAGTTGAACACACATATCTCTTACTTGCAAAGTCTAGCCAGAGACGGCGGTAAGCGCAAAATCTATGATGGCGAAGCGCAAAGTAGAGGAATGGCGAAGAACCTGGTGCTATTAGATCCTCCCCCATTGTCGATCTTGAGTATCCTGACGAAATATGAGACTCTTCTGTCTTGGATTCAGCCCGTAACTTTGGATCCCGCATACCTTTGAGTTATACACACTCTCCCATTATTATGCACAAGGGAGTGTGTGTGTCAGGCAGCAGGGAGCAGACGGCAGGCAGCGTCAGCAGTCAGCAGTACCCCCGATTGCCATTCATAATGCTTGTCATTGTTATTACGGAGTACAATGGATGGATAAAGACAAGCAGAGCCTCCATGGAGTATTGATCATGTGGCTGCTTCATGGAATAGTTTTGTAACGTGTTCCTCATTCACTTGGGCCAGCAAACCCAAATACGACGCACAAATGAGCATCTGAAGGCAAAGGAGACCTGTTTCCGTACGAGAGCGTCAAACTAGTACGAGTATTAGTAGAAATCATCTTACACTACTCGTAAATCATCGAGATTGCCATTCTTCATACGAAAAGCTAGTAGGACCATTTGCTCCATCACCGCCTGAAAAGGGGTCTCACACATGCGTCCGGTGAGAGCTGCATGTTTCTTTCTTTCTTCTCGAGGGAGAGGCAAATACGACGGGATAGACGTACTATTTGCAGAGAAAGAGAGTCGAGTTTAGCGGTCAGACTCGGCTCATGGCCTTGCCAAGATGCTGTGCAATTGGTGTCTGAGGCATTACAAATAGGCTCTCCATCTTAATCTATTTTTCCTTGCTTTTTTTCGGGGGCCAAAGGATAGATTTGGATTGCCTTGCATTAAGTTCAACACGTTACGTCGATCCTTGCCAGCGAGGAGCAGTTGAAATGTTGGCTGCGTGTCTTCTGAACTGGTCACATACCACGAGCTGGGTCGGTCCTTTTTTCGGAGGCCAGCCGAGGAGGGTCATGAAAAGGCACTGTTGCTATGAAGGCTAAGGACGGAGCATAATAGCGAGAGATCACTTGACCAAAGACACGCCGCCGTCTTGGACACTACTGCTCCAATCGTGTCCCTAGAGGTACGTGTGAAAGCTGGGTCGGTGGATTGGCATGAATGCGTACTCGTATATCCGTAGCTTCACCGCAATGAGTTTTTCTGTACCCTGGTCAGCCGGCGATGATGCAAAACACATGATGTTCTATCCAACCAACACCTACGAGGACATCCACATCACACCTGGCTAGCCCACATAAACTAGACTGACCTCATGAGTCTCCACGGAGCATCGTCCCCTGCTCTCCCATGATAAAGCATATAAATGCATTACTCATAGAAATTGCCCATCGGTGTCTTGCCAGCTGGACTTGTTCTATCGCTGACTGATGTGTGTGCCATCTCTCAACCAGAGATGACACAGCCAGCCACGATTAATCCTTCCGCTTCGCCGATGAGATAAATAGCCTGCAGAAGAGTTGCCAAATAGAGCCAATGTGGCGTCCGTGTAACCCCCGTGCAAGTGGTATGTACGACGGTAAGAAAAGCCCGGGGCACCACTCCGAGGGTCGCGGAGGCGGACCGCTATTACTAGCAGGATAGACAGAACGAGAGGAGGACCGTGCAGCAGGTATTATTAGACTGGGCGAAATTTGATAATGCGGGTTGACGACAGCTCGGACCTCTCATCCCCTGTTCATGACGGACGACGCGCATAACGAACAACCACTGCATATGCATATGTATCCCCAGGGATACTCTGGGCGAGGAGATTCTTTCCTTGTCATGACCTTTGGTTTGGATCACACTCCAGGGTGACAATGTCTAAGCGAGGCTGTAGTTTGAACCTCGAAAGGAATGAAAATGACCTGTATCCTTGCGGAAAAATCCGTAGTGGTTGCTGTTGCTCTCGTCGAAATAGGCATAATAACTGTGCTTATCCTAGGCAGTAAATAGCAAGCATGGAATACTGGTAGATGTAACCAGCCATCTAAACAAGGTACCCTGTAACTCAACGGGAAGGCTTGATTTTGTAATTCATAAATGGCGGGCTCCAGTTGCCTCTGAGGCAGTCCCCGTAATAATACGCATCGATGTTGCTAAGTTGTTGCTCGTATCCATCCATGCTTTTATCCAACCACTGATACGGCCAATACAGAGCAGGGAGCAGGAGCAGCAATACCGGCACTCGCTACCTGTAACAGAACAGGTGCTTGGTACTGGGTTTTCGTAGCTGGGGAATTGGGACCAGCTCTACCGCTAATTGGGCTGGCCGATTCCATGGAGTTTGTGACGATGGAGTCATGTCTCATGACTCCTCGTTTAGATACGACAAATCGGCCAGCTCAGCTGTGCTCTCTAGGGGCACTTCGCCTAGCAAAAATGAATGGAGTAGGCTGAGTAGGCTGTATGTGACCCTTCGATCGCCGAAACTGCAATCCTCGCTAGCAATCGAACCTCGCTTTTCCGTGTGTGTGTCTGGGCGTGTGTGCATCGCAGTCTACTGCACCTGCGCGCCCGTCACCCAAACGCCGCTAGACAGGCTATAACACACATATTATGCAGCCCAGGGTGCTGGTCTGGAATGGTAAACGTTGATCGGTGACCCCGCGGGAGAGAGATGTAGGTTATCCTCGTTTCCAACGCCATACGAGAGTGCATGAATTCAAATGGCGTTTTGGACCAAAGGATCGATGACCAGGGGCCCAAGGGATGCCAATCAAAAGCACGTGCTGACTTTGTGTACCTTGTCATAAATTGTAAGGCATGCACGCATCTGTAGTAAACTACATGTAAGCTGCAGTTGAAGAGATGGCGCATGCCGTCGGACCCGTAGTAAGCGCCCATACTCTCGGGACGATGCTGCTGATACTGCCGCTACCGTTGCTTCTGCTGCCGCTGATGATATTGCTGCTGCTACTCTTCAAGTCGTTCAGCTGCTCGAAACGAACAGAACGTCGTAGCCGCTTGCCACATTCGTCGACCTTGAGGCCTTTTGGTGTTGAACACTGGCTGCCACGCTTAGACCCTTGTCTTGTTTTGGAGAACTTGTCAGTTGTCGAGTTTGTCCGCTGGCAGCGCTAGAGCAAGCTTCTGCTGCAGCCGATTCAAAACGGATCGATTGGCTTCTGTTTGGCTGCATCTATTCCTAGGTGCATCTGATGTGGTCCAGTCGTTGCGGCCGAGGCCAACACCACTCCGGACCTCGCTTTACATAATGTGCCCCCGGTTGTCTGGGTCTTGGGATCCAGCTGCCTGGGATGCGCTATTCCATGCACCGCTGGCGTTGGTAGAAGCAGAAGCGGGATATAAAAGCGTATAGCCGAGTGCTGTACGGATATAGGCTTGTGATGCCATCACAACTCGGCATGGATGCTTCGTAATACTGAACAAGCATGTCTGCAATGGGCACCGCGTGTATCGAGAATGTTCCGTGGTGCCTCTCTAATTGTATACTGACGTGAGATACTGTGGAGCAGCGGTTGTACGTGCTCGTACAGTACAGACAGTATGGGAGCCCTGAGGACAAGTGGTGATGCGACTGGCCAAAGACTGGATGGAGTAGGACCAGGAGGTGCCGCAACGCATGCCGCACCCTGGCGAGAGACCGCGGACGAACTTCCGTAGATCCTAAATTGCTCTGACTCGTGTGATTAATCGAGGATCGGGCGAACCGAGTAATGCTGGGAAGTTTTTGCGTTTTGCATTGGCTTGGCCTGGCTTTCAGGCAAGCATCACGCCTCCCCCCCATTGCGAGAGGAATGGTTCCATGTTTCAGACGACCACCATGTGAGAATACCGTGCACAAGAGATACGAATACAGGGTGATCTCGGCCGAGCTGTCCAGCCTCGCCTTATTGCCGACTCTCAGGTGTTCCGCAGCTGACGATCCACGTAGCATCCCGCATTCTCTATCCAGGCCAGGATGCCAAGTTCCCCGTGCCCTGAATACCGGCTGTCTGGGCCAGTCTCCTTTAGCTTCGGTGAGCAAACAAATGGCTAGTGCGGAGCATTCCGGATCGTTGCATTGACAGGTGGATGATGCTGATGCTGTTGGACGCGAGCAAGGCAAGGCAAGGCAGCGGAGGTTGATGACGGTTGAAGGAGTCTGTTTCAGTTGCCGCGTTCGCAGAGACGGGCTGCTTGCAGGTGCATTTGCATTAGCAGGAGCAGTTGCAGTAGCAGTAGCAGGTACATGCAGCTGCCCTGACCCGTGCAGCGCGTTGCAGGTAAATGTACCGGGCAGCCATGGGCATCCTCAGGCCTCCTGCTGCAGTACGGACCAGGCTCTAGCGGAGACTTTTCCTCTGTTCTTTTGTCCCGGCTTCCTTCCATCTATTGTCCCTCATGCACATCACCATTCATCCAGCATACATACAGTAATTGCCTCACTGCACCAAAGGAACGCTCTCAACAGCGTCGCCTATCTGTCCAATCGGTGAGCGGGATCGACGACAAACAAATCGGCTTCTATTGCCGACCAAGTGCTGTTGGTTGCTAACATTCTTGTGCCGCTAGGGATGTTTGCGCGCTCCTCATCGGCTTCTGCGACCGCTAGCCGGCTTCGAGGGCCTTTTCTGCGGCCTCTGTGTTGTTGGTCCAGGGTCTTTTTTTTCTTGTTAGAGGCGGCTCTATCAATGCAACCCGTCAAACCGGTTAGCTATTGACGTGCTACTGTAATGTGCATGCAGAGTGGTACGTCCAAGTGCCAGAATGGGGTGCATGGGGGGGCCACTCCGTCCAGAGAGCTTGGATCGTCAAAGCACTTCTGCTTTTGCTCTGCCTTGCTTTGCTCTGCTTTTGTTATACCTTGGTGCGTCGGATTTGACAATGCTTGCTTGTTTCGTGTGAGAGCAAGTTTCTCGTTTCAGATCATCACCCAGGCCTGGAATTCATCAGATTTCGCTTCCCGCAAATCTGTCGCGTGGCGCCCATGGATTTGGAGATGCTGCTTGGGACGGCGCAGCTAATTTCTCACCGCTTCTCGATTGGATCCCTCCCCTGGACCCTCGACGCACTCATCCCGCCACCCTGGTCGTGGGCGATTCTTGGATCCTTCGGCCGTCTGCTGTTGGGTCTCCCGCGGATACCGGTGCTATGGAACCCCGCCCGTTTCCCCCGTTATTAATTGCTTCTTCCATCTTTGCCGTCCAATCAGCCGTCAATGTCTCAACCACATTGTCGGGTTCAATGAGCTGGCCCCTCCACTCCCCCTCCAGTGTTGCACACGTCATTGCCCACCCGGCTTTTAATCTGCACCTTGATATTGCTAGCCCGGGAAACTGGGTAAAGACACATGCGGCGTCTCAGCGGCCTCGTCCAAGTCTCTGCTTGCTGCTGTGTGCTATCCATGCTATGTACTAACTGCCCGGCCAAGAAACCTACGTAGGTAGAGTTTCATTCCGTTGACAAGGAAAGTTAAAATTCTCATTCTCAAGCCGTCCCGCCCCTAATCATGGCTCGGCCCGCCGCCTTATACAGTGTAGAGAGCTATTTGGATTATTTAATGACCGGCGTGCCAAGTAGCACATTTTGTGTCTACGGACAAAACTTGTGCCGCATTACAGCTGCTGGCATTAATGAGACACAAACAGAGAGCGACACCACCGGGCCAATTTGTCAAAGCAGTGTTAGGTTGGTTCGACTAGTCATATCGCGGTCTACTTCTGCGGTAGAGGGGGGGTCGGGCTAGTCATGTCCGTACAAAGTTCCAAATCGCCTCCAGCTCCATCCATCAACTTGTGGTTGGGTCAAGGAACAGCTATTGAGCCGGAGCCAGCCACTATTCCAGCTGAGTTACCCATTTCGTCCAATCCGCGTCCTCCTTCAACCGCATGGCCGTCTCCGGCGCGGTCCACAGCATAATCTCGATTCCTCCGTGGATGGAGGGTAGTATAATGACAAAGCCGTCCATGAAAGCCGGGAATGCCCACCTCAGAGCCTTGATGTCTCCAAGCTCCGGACCCCAGCGGGCCTCCTTGAGCATGTCTCCCAGCCGAGCCGGTGCCGTGACTAGCACGTCGTAGTTGAGTGGTGGCAGCAGCTTATTGGCAACGTTGCCACAGGTTTGCAGCGCGCCGGTCAAAGACCAAAGTTCGTCTGGAGTCCACCATTCGATGGAAGCGGCAACCTTCTTCGCGATTGCATAGAGGGATTCCACCCCGGGCGCTTCTAGCTCTTCAGCCGTTGCATTAGCCTTGGCCAAAGCAATGGCGTTACCAGGGTACTCGGGGGCCAGTGGCGGATCCACGCGCCTCCTCACATTGACCGAAGTTAGAAGCGAACTCGAGGCGACCTGCTTCTCCGTGAGCCGCCGAGCCCTAGTGACTTGTTTCCAGATAAGCGCGGATAGTGTGGCATTGGCAGTGACGGACGCTTCTTCCTTGGTCCGTGGCACGGTTGCATCTCGAAGGGCGTCTAGCTTCTCCTGGGACATGGCCCAATGCGACACCCGGATGAGTTTGGCGATTCCGTCGTGGTCACCCGCAACGGCCTTCTGCAGGATCTTGGCCTGCATATGCTCGTATGATCGATCCGGGCCAGTTTGGTATGTGGGGAACTCGGACAGCGGGCGTTCCATCCTTGGGCCGAAGAGCTGAGATGCTTCCAACGAATCGTGATGCAGCTGCTGCTTTTCGGTGACAACCAGGCCTTCAGATACCGCGGCCACATGCTTGGCCCAAACAGCCACGAAGGTACCCATGCCCTGGGCATCCATGACCACATGATGGCCGCCAAAGGTAAGGACCAGGCCGCCCTTGATCAACGTCGCCTGCAGCGTCATGACGGGACTTCTTGCAGAGTGGCCCAGAGGCTTCGGGGCGAACTGAGACGCCGGTAGGGCGGAGAATGGAAAATTGCGTTGGGCCAGGTCCTCATAGTCGACATCTGGTAACTCCTTGACGTGGAACCAGACTCCTGCATCCTCGCCGTATTCGAGTTGAATTGTGTCGTTGGCTGGATCCAACGGAATTATGTCCGCAGCAAGAATGGTCAGTTCGTCAATGGCCAGCGAGAGGGCCCTTTTCAGATTCTGTAAAATTATGGGCCGAAGCGAAGGCTCATCAATCTTAAAAATGACCATCATCGGGAGAATGACCCTGACCATGTATTGATCAAGCGGTGTGACTGAAATCCGGCCTGGCACGGGCGCCTTGCTTGGTCGAACCAACGTCGTTTCCGAAAAGGCAATTGAACCCATTGTTGCAAAATACGGGCGAGAGATTGTCGTGCGAATAGAGTCTGATTTGCTGTGCCCGAGATGCCATCTGAATCGCCGGGTCGGGGGTAATCTTATATTATCCGCGGCGCTCATGGGCTACGCATCGGCGGATCGTGTCAAGCGCGTCTCCAGATTTCTAGAGCCGGCCACTTTTACGGCCACACTCTGACCAGGCCGATCCCTTTTCCTCTCAACCTGCATGCCGTCACATGGCGGCGAGATTGATTAAGCTAGGCCTGGCATTTAATGCCATCCGTCTTTTCTTTCCCTTTTTCTACCCTCTCCTCCCCGTCTCCTCTTCCCTGCCATGCAATCAAAACTGGGGCGGCCAAGGAGATTATTCCATATGAAGTCAGCTTATTTATTCCCGCTCGTTTGACACTACGCTTCGGCAATCGCATATATCCCTAGCCTCGAACCTGGGTTGTTAACCCTCTTTCTCGCTCTCTCCATAGCAGGAGGCTTTTGCTCTTCAGTCGAACCCCCTACACATCATGGCTTCGACTGACGGCATTGACTCTCGTTGGCTAGATGCCAACGGGGATGAGCCCATTGCCATCATTGGATCTGCCTGCCGGTTCTCAGGCACTGCTTCCAATGAGGATGGTCTCTGGCAGATGTTGTCAAGCGGGAGGACTAGCTGGGCTAGCAATGCCAGAAACCGATTCAAGATGGAGTCGTTCTGGCACCCCCAGGCTCATCTCCCCGGCTCGGTACGTCACGGATTACAGAATCGGAGATATGAAGAGAATAAAAGAGACAGAGAGGAAATCCTCTTCTTTTGCCTTCTCCTCATCCCCTGTCTCCTCCTCTTTCTCCTCTCTACAGCGTTGCTTTTCTTGTTACCATGGCGTTAAAGACTAACTCGCTCTTTTCATAGACAAACGCTCGGGGCGTTCATCTACTTCACCAAGATCCAGCTGTCTTTGACAATGACTTCTTTGGCATTAGTGGAGTTGAAGCCAAAGCCATAGATCCTCAGCAGAGACTCATGCTCGAGGTGGCCTACGAGACTTTTGAGAATGCCGGCATTCCCCTGGATCGACTCGAAGGATCAAATACAGGCGTTTTCTGTGCCGTGTCATACACAGATTACGATCAAATCCTCGGTCGTGATCCCGAGACGTCACCAATGTAAGTCTCGCTCAACTCTACTACAAAATGAAGACGAGGAGGGGGAGGTGAAACTTGGTGTATCGATCTCTACGAATGCTCACCGCCGTGTTGCAGGTACCGCTTCACAGGGACCGGCCCGTCTCTCACATCCGCCCGTGTGTCCTATGCCTTTGACTTGCACGGACCTAGTAAATCCGTCGACACGGCCTGCTCTAGCGCCCTGGTGGCCGTACACGATGCCATCCAAGCTCTTCGAGCTGGCGATGCTGACCAAGTTCTGGTGGGGGGCTCTAATCTAATTCTGGACCCTGACAAGATGTCCATCATTTCGTCCATGCAGTAAGATTTAGGTGTCCCCCTTGTCGACTACCGTTGCTAAACAATTTCAAGGTTCCTCTCCCCTGACGGCCGATGTTATTCCTTCGACTCTCGCGCAAGCGGCTATGCCCGAGGTGAAGGTGTAGTTGCCATTCTCCTCAAGCCCCTTAGCGCAGCTCTTCGGGATGGTGATACAATTCGATCCGTCATCCGCGGTAGTGCAGTTGTGTCCGATGGCAAAACCCCGGGCATCACAATGCCATCGCCAGTCAGTCAATACGCAACTATTCAACGTGCTTACAAGACAGCTGGGCTTGATCCCAGGGAGACGGTTTATGTGGAAGCACACGGTAACACCTCCTGATGAAAGTCTTTTGTCTAGCTTCACTAACAGAAAATCTCTAGGAACTGGTACCAATGCTGGAGACAATTGCGAGGCAACTGCTTTTAATAATGCATTTTGCTCGGGCAGGTCTGACAAGCTTATTATCGGTAGTGTCAAGTCCAACTTGGGCCACACTGAATGTGTGTCAGGATTGGCGGGTTTAGTCAAAGTACTTCTGATGCTTGAGAAGGGAGGGATTGTTCCGACTCCTACCTTTGAGCATGCAAATCCTAGATTGGAACTGGATTCACGAGGGCTAGAGGTGAGCGCAAGACATTCGGAAAAACTTCTCCGTGCAAATGAAAGAAAAAAGACAACATCGACTGACCGATAGTCTCTCCTCTTTAGGTTGCATCCAAGTTCCAAGAGTGGCCAGAAGGGCAGCTCCGCCGCGCATCCATAAATGGGTCTGGTTATGGGGGTACGAATACCCATGTCATTCTGGAAGCTTGGACAGAACCCGCCAAGACAGCAGAACCAACACCAATAGGTGAGACAAGGGTAACGCGTGGCGCAATTACTACCGAATCTCCAAACAAAGGCTCCAAAGTCTTTGTATGGAGCCACCAGCGGGAAGATGGCTTCGCCAAGCTGGCCAGTATGTGGAAGAGATTCATTTTGACGAGCAAGGTAAACCGTCAACAGTTGTCTCTGGATGACTTGGCTTTTACGCTGTCATCTCGGAGATCCCGATTCTCTCAGAGAGCTGCCTTTGTTGCATCCAACATTGACCAACTCCTAGAAGGGCTCAGAGAGATTGAGCTGGGATCAATCCGCCCTGTCAAAGCATTGACGGATGCGCGAACGTGTTTCATCTTCACCGGTAAGTCGCTGAAACTGTGCTGAATCCAACCATAAGTGGCATCGATCAACCCCTGCTGACAATTTTCTTCCTTCCTGAATAGGCCAGGGAGCGCAGTGGGCGCGAATGGGCTTGGAGCTTCTCTCCTACCCAGTCTTTGCTGAGTCTATGCGGAAAGCCGAAAGAGAGCTCATCCGCATGGGTGCAACTTGGCGCTTAGTTGATGAATTGAGGAAAACCAAGGAGAATTCTCGCATCAATGACGCAGAGTTGGCGCAGCCATGCTGTACAGCTATCCAAGTCGCATTGGTGGATCTTCTTGCCTCATGGGGAGTACATCCCGATCTGGTCTGCGGTCATTCAAGTGGAGAAATTGCGGCAGCATATGCTGCTGGAAGCTTAACCGCATCGGACGCTCTCAAGGTGGCCTATCACAGGGGCAAATCCGTATACTATCTCAAGCTAAAGAAGGGCATGAGGCAAGGTGGGATGCTTGCTGCAGGTCTATCAGAGACTGATGCGCAAAAGTATCTATCAAAGTATAGCGAGCAGACGGTCAATGTGGCATGCATCAATAGTCCTACCAGTGTGACGCTGTCTGGCGATGCTGCGGCCATTGATGAGATTGCTTCCAAACTAGAAGAAGACGGTGTCTTCAACCGAAAGTTAGCTGTCCCAGTAGCCTACCATTCTTCTCACATGGCTGCCATTGGGGAATTCTACCTTGCAGCGTTGGAAAAGATTCAACCTCGCCAGTTCAAACCGAGTGTGCGAATGGTGTCTTCAGTCACTTGTGATGAGGTTGACGGCAGTGAGATGGACGGTGCATACTGGGTTTCTAACCTGCTTCGCCCCGTTCGCTTCTCGCCAGCCTTGTACAAGGTTCTCAGCCTCCCTGCGAAGGGTAGCTCATCGTCTGCGTTGCCACCAACTGTCATGATTGAGCTCGGCCCTCACTCAGCTCTTCAGGGGCCTGCTACTCAAATAGCAAAAACCATTACTGGATTAACTTCAGTGAACTATTTCTCCTGTTTGAAGAGGAATCAGGACGCAGTTCAGAGCGCACTGTCGCTTGCTAGTGGCCTTTTCACTCACGGCCTTCCCATTGCACTTACAGGCGCCAACAACCCCTTGGGTGTCCACACAAAGGTTCTGACCAGCTTGCCGTCATATAGCTGGAATCACAGCAAGGCGCATTGGAACGAATCCCGAAGAAGCCAGGCGTACCGTACGCGAAAGTTCCCCCGCCATGATCTTCTGGGATCTGCTGCAGCTGATAGTATCAGCGCTGAGCCGTCTTGGAGAATGTTTATCAGGCTTTCTGAAATGCCATGGATCAAAGGTCATCGCATTGATGGCCAGATTGTGTTCTCCGCGGCTGGTTTCCTGACCATGATTGTGGAGGCCTTGAAGCGCCAGGCCAATACGTTGCAACGCCCATGGAAGAACGGAGTAATAGAGTTTAAGGAAGTCGTCATCGATAGACCTCTTCTTATCCAGGACGATGCATTTGGAGCCGAAGTCTTTACCCTTCTGCGTCCTTATTCGGTGACATCCCGTGATTCGAGCTTGAAGTGGCAAGAATTTCGAATCTACAGTGTCTCCCAGAACAATGAATCTACGGAGCATTGTCGAGGGTTGATTGCTCTATCGGAGAATAAGGGAAGACTGAGCACTGGCTCATCTTCTACAGCCGCATTATCTCGGGCGGGTGAGGGCTCTGACGAGTGGACACACCTAGAGTCAAGGGAGCTTTACAAGCTCCTTAGCTCTTCAGGAAATGACTACTCCGGGTGCTTTGCAAACCTTGATAACGTCTCAGCCCGTGCTTGGGAGTCCAGCTGTGAGCTGACTGTTCCGGATGTGAAAGCCACAATGCCATCGGCCCACCAAGAACCACATCACATACATCCCACGACACTTGAGGGCTGCTTCTTGGCATGCCTCCCTGGCGTGAAATTCGCGAATAGCTTGGACGGTCCTCAGGTTGTCGCCGCTATTGATGAGCTTTGCATCTCCACAGACGTGGATCTCGTACCTGGACGAAAAATCTCTATTACGGCCAGGACGAATCCCTATGGATTGAGGCAGCACTCTTCCGACATATTCGCTACGGAGTTTGACAGTGCAGACCGTGTCATACTTCGTGTTGGAGGGATCAAATTCTCGTCCCTGGGTAGCTATCAGCAAGCTACTAACCAGGTTGATGAACCCCTGTGTCATAAAGTCGAATGGCTCATTGATCCGTTTTCTTCTCCAAGAGAAGCTGTGGCCAAGTATTGCCAAAGAAATTTGGTTTATAAGAACCAGCAACTGCGGAAAACTTGTGATCCAGTTTCTCTTGGTATCATCCGAGATACTCTTGCTCAAATTTCAAACGAGGATGAGCCATCAATTACTCATCATTTGCGACGTTTCTATGGCTGGATGCAAGAGCAGGATATTCCAAGCGCCCCGTTGACCAGTTCCAACCACCCAGCGCTGAGTGCGGCGGGCCAGGTGTTGAATCACCTTGGCCCCCATTTAGCTGACATTCTGCGAGGGAACCAAGACATAATGTCTGTCTTGTCAGATACTGAGCTGTTGCGTCGCCTTTATTCGGAAGACGATTGCTTCAATAGATGCCACACACAGCTCGCCGAATATCTCAAGTTGCTTCAATACAAAGTGCCGAATCTGCGTATTCTAGAAGTTGGCGGGGGAGATGGCGTCTTGACTTCCGCACTTCTTGAAGCCCTCTATGGGGAAAAGCGCGACTATGCTACTACCCGAGGCACATACGTTTTCACCGATGTTTCCGATGTTCATACTTCTAAAGCTCAAGAGACGATGAGGATGTTTGAAGATGTCATGGAGTTCAAGTGCCTTGATATCGAACAGTCTCCGGCGCAACAGGGGTTTGAGCTCAATTCTTTCGACATCATCGTCACATCAAATGCTTTACATGCGACACGTAGCATTGAGCATACGCTTAACAACCTGAATAGCCTCCTCAAACCGGGTGGTCAGATTGCTTTTATAGAGCTCACAGCGCCATCTCTGAGATGGGGTCTCCTCGGTGGTAGCCTTCCAAACTGGTGGATAGGTGTAGAGGAAGGGCGTATAAGCTCTCCTCTTCTATCAACACCAGAATGGGAAAAGGTGCTCGTAAAGAGCGGCTTTTCTGGCGTTTCAGTCGAAATGAGAGATTTCGAATCAGATGAAAAGCATGAAGCAAGCCTGCTTATCTCTCACGCTGCGAATACCGGAGTGAAGGCAGGTGTTGGAAATATCTCCATCTTTACAGGGCAGCAGAGTGATGCCTTGGCGGGTGAGCTACGCAGCGGACTGGTAGCGCGATATCCGGGAACCGTAGTGTCTATTGTTCCGCTTGCTAAAGCGACAGCCGCTCCTGGAACGTACATCTTTCTTCCAGACGTTGCGGATGGTTTCCTACTGAGAGCATCTGAGAAAGAATGGGAAAACACAAGGAACCTCTTGAGTGATGCTAAAGCCGTGCTGTGGGTAACCAAGGGAGCTTCTTTGGCCGGCTCAGAAACTTCTGGTGCAATCATCACAGGCCTGACACGCAGCCTACGTGCATCACGGCCTGATCTCAGCCTTTTCACTCTCGACATTGACGCAGGGTCAGCGGAGGCTTCTGGAATCTTGCAGGTATATGAAAAGTACCTCGGTCCGAGTGCTTCTCCTTACTCGGCGTCAGAATGGGAGCTTGCTCTGTCCAACGGAAATATTGTGATACCACGTCTGCTAGAGAACAAGGAGGTTAACCTCCAGGTTCAGGATGCTACATCAAAGCATCATCCACGCGATGAGGTTTATACTGATGTTGGACGACCTTTGAGTCTGCGGATCAACTCTGTTGGAGTATTCGATTCCTTATACTGGGCAGATGATCAAGCCCATTCTCTACCTCCCAAGCCAACGCAAGTCAAAGTTCGCCTGGAGAACTTCGCACTCAACTTTAAGGACATGCTGACCACTACTGGCCAACTTGAAGGCAATTCTGCTATTCTCTTCGAGGGAAGTGGCACGATTATCGAAGCTGGAGATGCTTCTCAGTCGAGCCTTTCTGTCGGAGATCGAGTCAGCTTTTTTGCCCCTGATGGGCTTGCCACTGTCAGCAATGTGGATGTCCGTCATGCAGTCAAGGTTCCTGAAGATGTCAGCGGGGAGATTGCTGCTGCCGTCCCATTGGCTTACTCGACTGCCCTTTATGCTCTCCGATACATTGCCAGGATCCAACGAGGTGAGAGTATCCTAGTTCACTCTGGAGCTGGAGCGGTTGGCCAGGCAGCAATTGCGCTTGCAAAAGCTTTTGGTGTTGAAGAGATATATGTCACTGCTGGAAGCTCAGAAAGAGCAGAGCTCATTAGCAAGACGTTTGGCATCCCAGCTGAGCGTATATTATCCAGCCGAGATCTGGACCTCGGTCATCGTCTTCTTGAGTTGAGTAATGGCCGAGGCGTCGACGTTGTCGTCGGTTCTCTTTCTGGAGACGCATTTTCAGAAAGTTGCAGTGTCATAGCTCCCTTTGGCCGAATCATTCAGTTGTGCGAAAGGGATGTGGCAAATGGTGGACGGGTTGATATGAAACATCTCCAGAGAAATGCCTCTCTTTCAGTCGTTAACATGGGGTTCTTCGCACGAGAAAGGCCGCTAGTGTTCAAGGAAGTGCTGGAGACTTGCTTCAGTATGCTCCAGAAGGGAACCCTGCCTTTAATCGGCCCAATCGCTACTTATCATGCTTCCAACGTCGCAGAGCAGCTTCGGCTTATGCAGGCGGGTGGTCACGTAGGCAAGATGGTGTTCCAGCTAGACTCCAGTCTGCCTTTGAAGGTAAGTCGTGTTCGCTTACAGCGTTTCTTTGTATAGCCTCGTTACTAACCTGGTTCAAGATTCAACCACCAAAGCCTAAACCTGCGGCTCTGCAAGATAACAGCTCTTACCTTGTTGTTGGCAATGTTGGAAACTTGGACACAGCAATTGCCAAATACTTGGCAAAACTGGGAGCTCATCGCCTCATTGCGTGTCAAGGATCTGGTATTGAGGTAGTATGTGATGAAGTGAAGAGACTCGGGACAGAAGTCGCCTTTATCCCCGGCAATACTTCCGCTCGGCCCCTTGTGGACCAACTTAGAGACGCAAGCGTGGGCGCGCCCATTAGAGGAATCATTCTTGGGGATTCGGAGATATTTGTAAGAGCCCCTTTTCATCCCCGTGTTTACTCTAGAGCGCATCAGCTGACAATATGGTCATTAGGATACGGATATCAAAGCTGTGACATACTCTCAGTGGTCCACTACTGTTGAACCCACAACTAAAGGCATCATCAGCCTTCAAGAAGCCTTTGGTTCAAACCTCGACTTCTTCATTCTGCTGAATCGGACTTCCTCTGTTGTAGGTGGCCCTGAACAGAGTGTCACGGATGCAATTGGTGCGTTCCGGGATAGCTTCGCCCAGTCTCAGGCCCGTCTGGGATTCCCCGTCAAAGCTATAGACATTGGCATAATCCATAAAGATGGCCCTGCAAATGGTGACGAAGACATGCTGCCTCCTTCCGACGTCCGGCCACAGACGATGGAAGAAGTCCTCGCAGTGATCAACTACGCCATACAAAACCCCGTCGCAAAAGGACAAATCATTTGCGGCGCAAGCCAATTCGCTCCCGATCCTTCTTCCCCGGCTACACAGCGTCTAGATGCTCGATTCTCACACATCTGGTCCCGCACGGCGCCTCGGGCCTCCAAGGGCGGCGATGACGACGCGTTTGACGTGCAAGCCGCTCTTCGAAGCTCGTCCAGCGGCGACGCAGCCATAGAGGCTGTGTTTACGGGCTTGAAGCAAAAACTTGCTCGCCTGTTGGCGGTTGCTACGACGGAGATCCAGCCGGACCGCGCGGTGTCGACGTATGGCGTGGACTCGCTCGTCGCGGTGGAGCTGAGGAATTGGATCACGGGGCATTTGGGAGGGCATGTGCAGATGCTGGAGTTGATGAGTTCTTTGTCGATCATGCAGCTGTCGGAGGTCATTGCCAAGAGGTCGAGGTTGGTGCCGGCGAGCGTGTTTGGAGGTGTGGAAAAGAGTTGAGAAAAAAAAAAGTGATATCGTGTAAATGATTGAGTTATTTCTTTGGATTAAGGGATTTGGTTATGATGGGCTATGAGACACGACTGACGGTTCTTTTGTTTCTTCATGTACTCTTCTCTTTTCTTTCATGTACACTTCCTATTTTCAAATTACTATTTCTTAGAATAACGTATATGGCTTTTATTCGTACAAAGCTCAAAAATAAGCATTCAGCTCTTTTATTACACTAGACCTTCTCTTTTATAACATTAAACGCCCCAATCAATAATCTTACGATCCCCGTCTAATAATATCATTGATAATCATTCATTCCGTTCCATCTCATGCCATCCCAAACAAAGAACACCTTTGAGCCCAAAACCGTCTTTCGTCATCAGTATAGTCTATCTCTACTACTTTGTCTAGCTCTCTCCAGTTCCGGCGTCCTCGTCAATCTCGACGGCGTCCTACTCGGCAGCTCTTCGACCGTTGTATCTAGACGGACCTTGAATACTTTTCCGCGCCAGCTCACCGTCGTGCCGAGCAGGACGGCTCGAGTCCAGACGGGCAGGGCGAGCGCTTCTCTGCCGATCCAGGCTGGTAGCCATTCTAGGAATCGGCGTTTTGGCAGACCTAGGGGACTGGCTGATCCGAACGCGAATTTTGGCGTGTTTTGGTCCGATTCGATGGTGCAGCCTGTGTGGAGGTGTTTGAACGTGTGCCAGTCCACTGTCATCCAGGCCAGAATAGCCATGAGCCAAATCCACCCAAAGGCTGCCCAAGTCTGCGGAATATCAAAGGTCTCATGGAACCAGGGCAGGGTAGTTAGGCCAAAGGCGAAGTACGCGCAGCACAGAAATGATTCAACACCAGGTTCGACCAGGGTAGCCGCCAACACGGTGAATTTTCTGGCGCGCAACCAACGGACTCTCCGGGCAGCGTAGGCGGACACAGACATGCCTGCCATTGGCTGCAGCACCAAATCACCCCAAGCGATACCGTGATTCAAAAAGCCGGGAATGTTGGAGCGCCAGAGAAGATCCCCGATAAGATGGTCCTCGCAGATGTTGTGGGAGAAGTAGTCGACGCCGCGGGGGCGCCCTTCGTTGGCTGGGAGGATGGGATTCCGTGAGGGGTCGGTGACTTGGTCTAAGTGAGCTTTGCGGAACATGTTGCTTTTGCCTACGATGCAAGGGGCCACTCCGACGACGTTGATGGCGCCGTAGAACTTGACGTGAGAGGTGCCCATGAACATTTCGTCCAGACGGCCGCCGCCGTTCTTCCATAGTCGGTTCCATAGAGTCTCGTTACCGTGTTTCGATGTGTTGGCAGCTGATCCGAGGAACGCTTGGCTCTCGGCAGAGGCATCTTTTTGATAATCGACGATATCGACAACTAGGGGCAGCTGGTGTACGAACTTGTACGGCTTTCGCGCGGGCATATCGGCCGGGACATAGCCCATCAACGTATCTACCATGCGCCCCAAGACGCCGCTCGCGACCCAGACGTTACAATCAATGATCCAAATAATCTCCCCAGGTGCCTCGCGATATGCCCTGCTAATATTCCGTATCTTGGGATTCGGGCCCAACACGTTGACGCGACCGTGAGCGCCGTGCAGGACCGGGTCCTCGGCCTCGACCATGATCTGCGCATCGTAGGCGGGAAAGTCCTTGATCAGCTGCTGCAGGACGGGATAGGCCGGGTCGGCGGTGCTTTCTATACACAGCCGGACGGAGACCTTTTGGCGGCGGTAGTCCTGGCGGAAAGTCGAGGCGATGCATTCGTATAGACAGGGCTCGAGGCCCTTGACCGGCCGGATGATGGTGACGCTGGGGGCATCGTCTTCGAGGGTGGATGATATCGGCGGGGGGTTTCGTTCTTTGAATTTGACGAAGCTGGTAGCAAAGAGGCACGAAAGTTATTAGCCCGAAGTTGTTGTCGAGGTTGAAAGTTGGGATGGAGAAGGGCTTACATGGAAGTTATGCCGACAATCTGGACAAAGACAACAACCACGGCCCAGACGAGGCAGATGGTGGCTGCAACCTCAACAAAGCTAGTCATTTCCACTGCCTAGGGTCGAGGCATAACCATTACTCCTTCACTTCGAGCGTAGAACAATCACCTGCGAAAGCGGCGGGAGAGGCAGGACATTATATAGGACAGGTGGTGTGTATGTAGGTAGACAGCAAGGTATTAAATAAGTGAGGGGAGAAGCAAGCAAGCAACAGTCACGACGGACGGCTCGTCCGGGACTTGAGAATCAGATTAAGATTAAAAAGGCCTCTCGCTGTGAGGTTCAGACAAGGAAGAAGCCTGGGGATAACGGCATGTAATATGGAGGAAGTTGTCGTGTTGGCGACGACAGAAAAAAAGATCCATAGATGCCCCAGACTTGGCGATGTTGGGTAAGCTTGACACGCTTGGACAAGCCCTGGACGGGTCGCTAACGTAGACACGAGTGGCTTAGGGGGGTGAAAGAATCAACCGGACAAATTTTGGTGTTTTTAGTATGGAAGTCGGTATGACAATTTATGTCCACATGTCCGCTGATTTGGGGTAGCGGGGAGTTGGGGGAATAAAGCTCCAAAGGAAAAGACTTGATGCTGAAGCTGGCGAGACCAAGAATCACATGCGTATTCGTACATATCCAGTCCATTCTTGTTCCTGTACCTTGCCTCTAACATGCACACACAGCCACACGTATGTATATGCAGAGTGCAGTACATTCAGGTTCCCTCAACTCAAAGGGCACGGCAAGTGGTGTGATTCTGGATGCTGATTTGCATCAATCCATCATCACCTGTCGGAAGGCCCGGGGCGTCACAGCAGCATTTGAAACTGCTCTAAAAACGAGGTGATGGAACTGAGGCCCAAAATAGAAATCAACGAGCGCACCAGATCAAAACCACTCAGTGGAGGTTTATTAGGACAGGTTAGGACAGGTCCCATCAATGTGGATGACACCTCTCATGTGGGCATTTGAATCAAGCTTGATGACATTGGGCGACACAATCGAGTCCACGACCTTTAGGGCATCCTGCAGGGCTTTTGCGGTGCCTGAGTGCCCTGGAAACCCGCCCTGGGCCGCCGGTAGCCCGCCTGCAAGGTCGCCCGTCGCTGCATCCAGCCACTCAGGTCACGCATTCTTGACGCCTGGCGCCCCAGGCATCCGCTTCGGATCCAGTTTTGCGACTTTCTCCGACCAACCGCCGAAAATCCCCTGCAGTCAGAAAAATTTCCCTCTCTTTGATTTAAAAACCCACAAGCAGAGGGAAAAAAAGCAAACAAAAAAGAGCTTCCCTCTTGCGTCTCGACACTCTTTTATTTTCGCAGTTTCCAGGCTGGTAGAGTGTCTCCATTGCCTTTCTGGAACGGCCGTGGATGAGATCCTGTTGGACTCATTCAGCAAGAGAAGCGTCGTTATTTGCCGGGCCATGCCTTGAGACAGGTAAGTCGAAATACTTTTTCATTTTTTCTATCTTGATGCGCATCAAGGCGCTTCGCCAATTGTTTCAACTTTGGAGCTTCATTTCAGCTCAAGCATATTCTTGCTCAAGTTGCTACTTTTGGCTCTGCCCGGGCGAAGGAGAGCTGATGCTTGCCGTCTTCATACATTGGGTACATAGCAGAGTTTTCCCTCTGGCCATTTTCCCTCTCCCTTGCTGTTATGATGATTCCATTTGTGCAAAGAGCGACTATTCATTTAGAGACCTCTGTGATTGCCATTTGATTATAGACTACAACGGTATCTGATACAGCTTTGGGAATATTCTTCCTTTTTCATCATCTTTGCTCGCTATACATATTTTGGAGCTTCAAAAACTGACTAAAGCTCCTCCAGGTCCAGGCCAAAATGAGCCCAGTCCGAGATGGCTGAGATGCAAGTTCATACTGAGCCCCCTTCCATAGGCAAGGCTTCACCCCAAGCCCAAACCCAAACCCAAGAGGCCAAAGGCAAGGCCCAGGCCAAACCGCAAGCTGCACAACAGCAACCGCGAGGTCCATCTATCCACCAGATATACGCGCTGCCTGCACCCATCCGAACCTTTCCCCTCCCAGCCTTCTACCCCAACAACCCTATTTCGCTGGTCCATGTTGCCTACGCATGGTTGGGTCAGGTCTTCCGGCCGCCGCCCGTAGAGCCTGCCGTTGTCCATCATGGCGTCTGGTCTGAGACGACAATCTCTGTACACATCAAAGATGAAAAGTCCATGAGGGCCTTGTGGGAGCAAGGCTTCTATGGCAAGGGCAACCTCAGTCGAAGTGAGCCGAACTGGCTCAAGAGAGAGCAGGTTCAACGAGGACTCCAGGAAATGCACGTCAGCGAGATTTTCACGCAGCAGAGGCGAGATGAGCGAGCACAAGCCAAGTGGGAGCGTGCGCGACTTGAACAGGAAGCCATCTTGAAGACGAAGCTTGAAGAGGAGCGACTAGCTGAGGCTCGCCGTCTGGCAAAACAAGCGGTACAGGAGGCGCAAGAAGCTCAAGAGGCTCAAGAAGCTGAAGAAGCCCAGGAGGCTCTGGAGGCTATCGTCTCAGACTTTCCCAAGCTCCCCCTTGCACCCGTTGGCCCGTTAGAGCTCCTTGCACTCCCAAACTCCGCGGTAGTCATTGTATCACGGCAGGAGCCCGTTCTGGCACCTTTACCGTTTCTTGCGCCTGTCGGTCCCCTGCAGATTCTGGCACTGCCAAACTCGGCAGCCGACGTTGTCAAGTTTACGCAAGTAAAGACGGATGCCGATGTGGCCCCCATCAATAAAGCAAACGGATCATTGACTCAGTCTTCCTCCAACCACGGTTCGTCGACTGATGAGTCCGAGGAGCCCCGAACTCCCATCACCACCGAGACCCCAGAGCTGTTTAGAGACGACCGATCTGTAATCTCATCGAGTGATGGCACGGGAAACAAGACGTTGCAGCGCAGAAAGAGCGTGCGATTTTCTCCCACGGTGGAATCGGCAACGTACAAAGCCTCCGACCCCCCAAGCCCCAATCGCTCCCCGCCCGTGTTGTATTCCCAGCCATCCCAGGCCAACGGCAATGACAAGTCGATCAGCCAACCCCTGTCCCAACTGCCATCAGCAAGCGTTCCCGTATCCGATCCCATTATCAACAAGGAACACCTCCAACTGATGCCAGAGGAGGCCTTCTTCCTCTCCTTTGGCCTTGGGGTTCTGGAAATTACGGATCCTGCGTCTGGCAGAGTACTGTCGCGCCAAGACCTCTTTAATCTGTTCCGGCAATACTCTTACTTCCCTCCCCGAAACGGTCCAGACGAGCCTGACCTCGAGCCCGATGACGGATTCCTCGTCCATTATGCCGTGTACCATCACTTCCGATCTTTGGGGTGGGTGCCTCGAGCGGGCATCAAATTCGGAGTCGACTGGCTGCTGTACGCCAGGGGACCGGTGTTTGACCATGCCGAGTTTGGACTGATTGTGATTCCCTCGTACTCAGATGCTTGGTGGAAAAGGGAGGGCAAACAAGGCCCTAGGAAACCGTGGTCATGGCTGCATAGCGTTGTACGAGTCCTGTCCCACGTCACCAAGAGTTTGGTGCTGATCTACGTGGATGTGCCGCCTCCTCACAAGTTTGAAGAAGCGCTCAAGGATGGCATCACAGAGGCAATGAAGCTGTACAAGGTCAGAGAGGTCATGGTAAAGAGATGGTCGAGCAATCGAAACCGATGAATGGACTGTTGACGTCTATTTCAATTTCTACATTTTTCTTTTCCTTTGCAGTGTCTTTGTGTGTAACATTACGGCGATACTGGGGAATTTATTGCATGTGCAAATGCTATGGGATGCACGTCGGCGACAACGTGTGTAATGTATACGAGAAACGATGGAACGAATCTGGATCAAGTTACAGATGCATTTTAAACAAAGAGTTGGCGCAATGTGCAAGAGAAACCTAAATTGATTGGTAGCATTTCTGAATAGCTGAATAATGAAAATTCAAATATATTAAAATATTTTACCCAGTGTACTTTTGTTTGAAGCATGTGATACACACAACAAAGATGGTAGAGAGATGGAGGGCCACTGAGCTTCCCTTAAGCCGAGGAGGTTAATAAAGACGAGATGTTGATGGACGGAGAAGATGTGGAAATAACTGTTAATAAGTAAGAGAAAAAAGCAGTAAAGAGAAAAGACAAATAGGGCAAAAGAATATCAATCATTGAAGAATAACATTTGCATATTAGTCTATCTCATTTCTCTGTTACACTTCTCATGAAAGCTCATGCTCTTTCAGCAACAGGCTGGTTCAACAGCTTGGCTACTCTCGGTCAGGCGGATTGTGCCTCGGTCCACTCGCCCGCTCTTATTAGCGCAGCCAAAACATGCGACTTCACAATTGCTACGATCTCAAGTGACATCTTTCGTTTGTTGCTTTGGCACATTCAAAAGCGTAAAGTGATTTATTTCTCGCCCCTGTATTATCAAAAAGTGGTTTTCTGTTTGTTGTAGCCATGTTATCCCTGGCTCGCACTTCTCGGGCCAGATCCGCGGCATCGGCAAAGGCTCAAGCTACTAAAGCCGTGGCTTATCGCACCGCTCACACAGCAGCAACATACGGCGGTTCAAGGAGACAAAGACGACAAAAGCCAGATTCGGAGACGGAAACTGAATACAGGCCGCAGCAGAGGAGGATCTCGGCCAAGGACGCTGGGTCGCAGCAGCAGCAGACTTCGGCGGCGCGGTACTGGCCTAAGCTGGAGATTCCGAGGGAAGCCAAGCGCTTCACTTTCCTCGATGAGACGTCCAAGAGGGGGCCCACGAAGGTCGCTTGGACGGACAGGTTTCTCTTCGTGGAGGATCCGGAGACAGAGAATGGGAGAAGGGCGCTGAAGCCAGCGACGTTGAGGGATAGTTGCGCTTGTCCGCGGTGCAGAGACACTTCATCTGGCCAGAAGACGTATTCATCCGTCGAGATCCCCGTGGATATCGGGTTGCAAAACGTCAAGCCTACGAAAAAGGGGCTGGAAATCACCTTTTTGCGTGACATCCCGCGGTTTGTTGAGGATGAAGGCAAGCCTCACGTCATGCTTCTGCCATGGGAATCCGTCGATCTGTCGCTCAAGAGAAAGGGCATGGAGGACGTCACTCTGCCTCGTCAGCGATCTGTCCTGCGTCGTACAGGAGTCGTATATTGGGATCGTGAGACCATCGCCCAGCAAGTCCGGCGCATCGACTACGCAGAGTTCATGAAGGACGACAGCGAGGCCTTTTGGGACGTCATCATCGACATTTGTCGCTTCGGCCTGGTGTACCTCAAGAACGTGCCCCGAGACGAAGACTCCATCGTGCGAATCACAACCCGCATCGCAAACATCCGCGAGACATTCTACGGCCGCACATTCGACGTCCGCGCAAAACCCAACGCAGAAAACGTCGCTTACACGAGTGGTTTTCTCGGTTTACACCAGGATTTGTTGTATCTCGACCCTCCACCGATGATCCAAGTCCTGCACTGCATGGACAACTCCTGCGCGGGCGGCGAATCGCTCTTCAGCGACGGCGAGCGTGTCGGCCGCCTCCTCTGGCCGTTCCTCACAAGACACCGCATGGCCCCCCTGGCAGAACACCACGTCCCCTACCAGTACGGCAAAAACAGCTATCACTACTTCTCCTCGCGGCGCGTCATCGACGGCAACGACTCCGGCTTCACAAACGTCTTTTGGTCGCCACCCTTCCAGGGCCGCTACCTCAGCCCCGTCAAGGACATCCGCCGCTGGATCGAGCCCGCTAGCATCTTCTCCAGCCTGATTAACGACCCGGCCGCTATTCATGAGCAAAAGATGGAGCCGGGGGAGTGCGTGCTGTTCGATAACTTGCGCGTGCTGCACGGGCGTAACGCCTTTGATGCTGCTGGCGGAGGGGCGAGGTGGCTCAGGGGCGCGTACATTGCCGCCGAGGACTTTTTGTCCAGGGCAGCCCATATACCTAAGGGCATGGCGGAAAAGTATCGTGGGAAGAGGCCGTGGGCGCCGGCGCTGGCGCAGAAGGCGTTGAGGGAGACGGCGTGGCATGAGGATGTTGTGAGGAGGATCAAGGAGATTGATCCGCCGTTGGAGGACTGAGTGTTATGATGATGATGACGATGATGTCTATATATGACATAAGGCACTGTGAGTCTTGTCTTACTAGATAAACACACGGCAAAAAAAGAAAGAAAGACACATCATGTAAAACGTAGAAAGAGTATATAGAGACTACCTATTATAGCCTCAGATGTACATAACCTCTCATAAGAATTCAGACAAAGCAACCTAGAAGTGGCAACGCAAAAACAAAAGCAAATTCCCCTTTTCCATTCCGTGTGGTGCGCCGTGCACGTAACCATTGATGTATCATGACAATTGAAGAAACTAATGCTACTACATCTCGTCGCAAGCCTCCAATAACGGAGCCTCTCTGTCGGTAGCGTTGATTACTGCCACTTCTTCGCCTCGACTCCTTCGGGAGGCACAGTCTCGACCTTCTTACCCTTAACGTCGTCCCAGTTTGTGCTCAACGAAGTTCCATTGCTCTCCGTGAAGCTCTTCATCATGGCCCGTTGCTGCTCAGGGGTGGCGCCTTTGTACAGTTTCTTAAAGAAGAGGTTAACATCCTTCTCGTCATCTGAATTTTCCTCGGCCCCAAACTGATCCCAATTCTTAGGGCCACTGCGTGAAGACGTGGGATACGCCGGTGTCGCAGCTGGTGCTGGGGCCGCCGCTGGAACTGCAGCTGGAACTGCAGCTGGAGCTTTCTCGGAACTAGAGCAGTGACAGCATGTCAGTCAATGATATTCCAAGGTCAGCATGATGATGCCATATAAACACTTACGTTGTTTCCACTACCTGAGGACTGGGGACCGGTGCTCGTTTGGCTGATCCATCACCTTTGAGGGTTGCCCATTTGCCAGGCGTTTTCTTGGCCAAGCTCAGCTCAACCTTGTTAGGTGTGACGGTATAATGGGACTTGGCAGGAATAATTTCTCCCCACAGGTCAAGCTCAAACTCCTTCTCGTCGCCGTTTGGATAGATCAGAGGATCCAGACGGACTGAGGATTCGAGGAACTGGACTTGGAGCTTCTCCTTGTTCACACCCTTTGAGAAAATCGAAACCGACATCTGTGTGTTGCTTTGGAAATCCTGCAGCCGCAGTGGTGTGTCTTTGGGAACTGCAGGCGTTTCTGCTTTGACCTCTGCCTTGTTAACCTCCGCCGTCTTTGCAGTCTGAGCTTTAGTAGCCTCCACCTTTGCAGCTTCCACACCGACCTTGGAAGACTGGTGGTCCGCGAGGCCCTTTTTCTCGGGAACCATGGTAGTCGTCAGCTTCCTAGCGTCGTCATCCGTCGGCAACTTCTCCATGGCCGACAGAGCCTGGATTCGCATATTGCTAGCCATTCGCCATTCTTTATAGTGCGGCCTGTTTGCCGCCGCCGCAGCCAATGGATTTTCCCCCTGCAACGTGCTGTCCTTCTGGCCAATATCATCGTAGCGAGCAGCAGCGAGTGCCTCGGCAGCCGTCACGGTCCAGAAGCCTTTCTCATCCACCTTCTCCAAGCCGGGGTCCTCCTTGGGCACTGCTGGACCACCCTTGATGATTCTCATGCAGTGCATAAAGCAGTAGTCGGCGTTGGCGTACTGTTTGAGCTGGAAAAAGGCCACCCCGCGGCGGTACTGAGCGGTCGCCATGAGCTCGCGCTTGTTACGCTCTATGGCCATGTGCCAGGCGAGGTCGGCATCGTCGAGGGCTTCCTGGGGTCGCTTGAGCCCGGCGAGGGCCTTTGAGCGAGCAATCAGCCAGACTGGGCTGAGGGATTCCTTGAGTGCAAAGGAGAGCTTGTTGAGGGCCTCTTCCCAGTTGGCTGCGTCCACTGCAGCGAGGCCCTGCTGGGCCATAGTGACGTATGACATGGTCGACTATGGCGCAGTGGTTTGATGGTGAGCGAGGATTTCTGTTTGCTGAAGTTGCTGGGGGTTTGTTCTGCTTGAGGATGAGGGCCCCGTTCGTCAAGGAAATGGTATTGGAAATGAAAAAGTTGTCAAAGTTGAGGTGAGTGGCAGAAGAGCAAGATTAAATATGGTGGGGATGAAAGCTGCAGTGGGAGTTTAAAGCTCTAGTGGGGTGAGGCGTGGAAGCTTCAATGCATTTCGGCGCCCCGCTTCTGCGTTTGCTGGGGCGGGCGAATCAAATAACAAGAAGCATCAGGTTGCTGCCTTGTCAACAAACATGAAAATGTGGAAATACACTTGAAAGAATAAATACATTGCTTCTATCTTGAAAATTACCATCAAGAGATTGATGTAATAAAATTATTTTCATGAAGAGTGTGTACATATGCAAAGTTGTATAGAATGAGTTGCCCAGACAGGCAACACTGATAGCCCTGGAGCTTATTAGTTATGGCAGCCTCTCTGTAGAGAGCCGGAGAAACTCAAAGAAAGGCAGAGAAAAGACGCTTTAGGCAGTGCAAACGGCTTCAATTAGATATTACTTAGGTAAGTTTTAGGGCAAAAATACTTTAATAGTATTAAACTCTGATAGATAAGGTACTATGAGTCCCCAGCTTCAAGACAAAGAGCATCGTAATCATCAACTCATACATCCATACCACCATGCATGCGTCCGTTCATCCGCTTACAACTTCTCATCAGGGTATCTCTTTGCAAACATCCCCAACGCCTTGATGGTAAAAGTAAACTTGTAGTTTGGATACGAAATCATGCAAGACTTGTTAAACACGCCCTCAATGGCCTCCTGCAGCCACTCGCCGTTTTCCTGTTGGCGGCTCGCAATCAGGCGGATACCCTTCTTGATCGGCTCCACGTCCGGATACTCTGCCACCAGGAGCCCGATGAGTGCCCAGGCTGTCTGCACCACAAGGGACCCTGACTCGTGTTCGGAATACTTCATGGTTTCACACGCCTGAAAAATAATAAAGGTTAGCAGGGAGACGATAAAAACAAACGCGCTGTTTGTTGAGATGATGTGGTACTCACCCGGTAGCTTTCAGACCAGCCACCATCCTCACGCTGTTTGGAAATGAGGAAATCGCAGCCTGCTCGGGAGATCTGGCTGTTGGAGTACGTCTCTCCAACCGCTTTCATGCTCTGCAGCGCAAACATGGAGGCATAAGTAAAGCATATGCCCCAGCTCCCATACCAACTGCCATCGTACTTCTGGTTGGTCCTGATCCAGTTGGTGGCCCTCCTGATGAACAGCTTTACATCCTTGGTTCGGTAGTCGGGCCAGTGCTTGTGGAAGAGAGACAAGGCCTGGACGCAGGCAGTCGTGCATTCGGGGTAGTCGTATTCAATCATGATCCTGCCAAACACTTCGGCGGCGTTGAGCAGCTCCAGCAACTCATCACCCCTTCTAGCCTCGTAGGATGAGACGGCTCCGTTGTCGTTCTGGTACAGCAGCAGCGTGTCCACGGAATCAAAGATTCGCTGGTCGTCCACAAGTTGCGGATATCCCTCCGTTTTCTGTAGCAAGATGACGGCCTTGAGAGCTTCGGAAGTGCAGTCGCTCACACCGTAGCCCTGGTCTCTGTTGCTAAACGGCCAGGCACCCTTTCGGGGCTGTCGATAGCATTTTTCCTGGTCTTTGCAGTTCTCTCTGATCTGGTGTCTGTCCAGGTACTCGAGACCCTTTAACAGCATGGGTTTCCAGCGTTCATCTGTGTGCAGCCCTGACTCGACCACCGACAGGATGGCAAAGGAGGTGTCCCAGCATTGAACGCCGTTTGTGCCATTGCACAGCAGTCCCTCATCTTTTACCCACAGGTACTCCTCTAGCCTCTCAATATGCCTCTTGGTGCTGTATGCTTCAGGGCCGTCACGGATATAGCATACGAGCGTATTCATCGGCGCGTTGACTGGAGCCAAGCACGAATACTCAGTGTTTGCATCTTCCATGTCGACAAGCTCGCTGACCCATTTCTCTCCCCTCTCTTTGAGAAAGTTGAAGCGGAGGTAGGGGTTGTAGACGTTGACTAGAACCCAGTTGATTGTGTTGAGCAGCCATGACTTGGGATGGTAATTGTCAATGGCAGAAATGTCGTTTCGGTGACTAGCCCAGACGATCTCGTCGTGAGGCTGTACAAACAACTCTTGCTTCAACGCCCGAGTGATGTCTGTCTCTTCGCAGCTCCATCTCTTGGAGTACAAGTATCCCATGGGCAAAAACACCTGTCGGATATGGATCCACCATCGCCAGGGAGCAATCGGGACCCAATCAGGAAGCAACCAGATCTCGGGGGGCACAGGGTTCACGATGTCCCAGTCCACCACACCCAGCACTGCGAGCCAAAACTTGGCCCAGTGAGGGGCGTTGAGTGCGCCACCCAGCTTGTGCAGAGTTCCTCTGGCCTTGACCATGACAGGGTCCTCGGGGTCGACGCCAACAATGCGCATGACAACGTAGTTCATGGCGGTGCCAAAGACTGTGCTTTCACCTTCGATATGTAGGCCCCAGCCACCATCTTCGGGATGCGCTCGTGCGGTGAGGTAGTTCTTGATCTCGGTCGCGTAGGCGTCGGAAATTGGTGTCTTGGTGACATACCAAGCGATGACAACACCGCTGAGGAGGAACATGGGGCCGCCGTACTCGCAGGCCCAGTGGCCAGAGGGCATTTGAAGCTTTTCAAAGAAGGTGAGGCCATTCTTAGCAGCTTCGAGCGGCGTCTCGGCCTTTGGGAGCGTAGGTAGACCCTGGTGCAACGCCGTATCAGTATCAGCTCTGCAAGTCATTCGATTTCAATCGAGGGGCAAGGCATACCGTGGGCAAGTTTAGAAACCACTTCTCGGCGTAGCTCTGCGGCCACTCTGCCGCTGCCTTGTCGTCGGCAAGATAATGCCACGTATGGCGGCTGTCGTCGTCCTTGACTCTCCATCGTGTGAGGTCTGTCTTGGCCTCCAACTTTGGTCGCTTGGGGAAGCTGTCGGAATCATCAGAGCCACGCTTGCGAGACTTGGCGCTGCCAGTATCTCGACCTGTTGCAGTGGCCATCTTGACAAGAGAGTTGCGTGGGAGTGAATAGTGAATGGCCGATTGGAAACGGAGGCCAGTTGAATGATTTATAATGGCGAGGGGAGAGTCAATGGCTGCTCCTGAGCTTTCACATGCGAAGGGAACCAACAAACTTGAGCTTGGCCTCCAATTACCTAAGAGTCCTGATCAATTGGATGTTAGCATCTCCAATTTGTCTGATTCGGGCATTGGATCGCATTGCTTTAGCGCTATTACTGTGCAGCGACATCCCCTTTCAGAGGGCGGGGCGCTATAGCAGCGCTAAAAACTGCCTTCAGCGTCAACAGAAAACTGCCCGTCAACAGATAATGCCCCTTGCAGCCGTCTTCGTATTCGTACTTGGCCTCACACTTGCTCGGGTTGGATTCCACCGCCAACACTCAACACTTCACGGGCTGCTCAAAACCCCGACACTGCGTCCATTTGGCTTGTGATAGCCTCCAGAGTCCATCATGGATCAACCAACGGAGCACAGAACAACCCGAGAAGCACGGCAGGTAATCATCCGGCCAGTTACCATGACGACATCCGCTGGAACTGTCGTCTCTCGTATCGAATCCATCCTGGAGGGGATTCTGGACTGCGTGGCCCAAGGACAGGAGCTCAGCATCGACTTTGTATCCAACAGATCAGGATCAGGAAATAGCCCGCAAACGGTCCGTTTCCCAGGAAGGACTGCTGTGGAAGCCACAAAGTTTGGTACGCATCATTGCCCAAGCGGGTTGATTTTGCGATCTACTTCTCATCTTACGTGATTTCAAGCCCGGATACTTCTCATCCTGCAGCTCGCCCACGATGCTCTCGTCTCAGGAACAGTATTGACCAAGCGGTTAGTATTGGAAGCATTGTGACCTGACTTTCCAAGATCGTAACCAAAATGTCTTGATACAGTCACATTTTCTACCAGCATCAGGGGCTTTTCGTGAGGCAAAGAACCGTAGACGAGCTGGTGGACAACCTTGCCTCTGCACTCAACATTCGACGTGACGACTTGAACATTGTATGTTGAATATTCATTGATCCTAGAATTCAGTTAATGGATCCAGGTTGCATCTTCCAAGGGTGTCTTCTCGGGGCCCCTGAGTATTCGTCTCAAGGACAACACAGTAATTGGTCCCGCAACTGGAGATGTGGTTCGTATATTCATTCGCAAAATTTATATATTATCTCTTCTTTGGTCTGACATCCTGACAAGGGAATTGCATTACCGGCAGCCGGATCCATTGCAGCCATTAGCTGCGAAACCATCCGCTGGATACTGATTATTGAGAAAGATGTGTGTGATTTTCACAAATCTGTACCAGCTTCTTCTTTTACTGATCCCATCAAGGCAACATATCGTTCTTTAACCTCTTGCCTGTTTTGGCAAACGTCATGTGTTGGCCCAGGGCTCCTCATAACGGCATGTCTCCCCTGTGTTTGCCCTCTCGTCACGGTAACTAACGCCATGGGGGTAAAGGCAAAGGGATACCCAGACATGCTAACATGTTCGTTTGTACAACTGATTCGCTTCAATTGCTCGCATATCCCAATCTTTGTCTTGGCTGATTACGACCCTGATGGACTCAATATTCTTCGCCACTACCGCCTCAAATCGGACATTGTGTCTGAAGACTTTACAGCTCCGGCTATACGCTGGCTAGGAATCAAATCGCAAGATCTCCTGGAGCGCGAGAGCCGTCTTGATATGTTGAGAATACCATCCCCGGACAACTTGCAGCCACCGGAGAGCCAGTCGCCCAGGGAAAGTACCGGCTCCAAAACTTCCATCTCGTCCACTGAATGTCGTGAACCAATATCAGCTCTTACAACACGAGATCGAAACGTCGCCGTTGGAATTTTGAAAAAGCTTGTAGACTCTGGAGATGATCACACAGCCGTCGAACTTGGACGGGAGCTTCAGGTTATGTTGATGATGGGCATCAAGGCTGAAATACAATGGCTTGATGAAGCAGGCAATTTGACGGAATGGCTTGATACTAAGATTGGGCAGATGCTTTTGGGGGCGTGAAAACATGCGAGACACTGGAAGCAAAAAAAGAGCGAAGATGCTGCTAATTAGCTTGAGGTCTCTCTGGTTGCCACCGAACTATTGTCTCCAACAGTTATCACTCATCATGGGGAATATTTGCAATTTTAAGCCTATGTGGAAGGATGTTGAGGCTGATGATCTCTAGAAGTAGATTACCAGATCTGACTTACATCTGCATGTATTTCTGCGAGAGAACAGCGTTCTAGACTCTGAACAAGCTTGTTTCGCAGAGGTAGCTAGGTAGCCAAGATGCCCATTGCCACCTACCCGGGACTTGAAGCACAGTGCAAAAATCGCGGGGCATGACACCCGCACAGTCCCCTCCACATGCAAGAATTGATCTAAAATTTTATACATGCATTTTTGCAACTAAGAAGAGTGAGAACTCATTCATCACCATGGCGCCGAACCTCACAGAAGACGAAATCGATGACGTGGTGTACTTTGCCAGAGTTGGCGAAGACGCGGATCTCGTTGAGACCCTGACGACCCTGTCAGAGCGCGAGAAGGTGTCAGCAGCTGAGATCCTGTTGGCCGCCAAGGATGAGGGCAAGTCAACGGCTTTACACATGGCGGCAGGAAATGGCCATCTAGGTAAGGAATTCAACAAATCCTCATTGAGCTCTAGTTGGACGTCTGTCATGAAAGCGCCCTTTGAGGAGATATGAAGCCATGTCATGGATAGAAAGGGACTGACGGGGCATTCAGAGACTGTTCGCAAACTCATCCAGTACTTTGATGAGAGACCCAAGGAAGAGAAGCAGGCTTTTCTGGATGACGCCAATGAACATGGAAACACTGGTCTGCATTGGGCAGCACTCGGAGGCCACCTGGACGTCGTCAAGCTTCTCATGGCACAGGGCGCTTTGCCGGCCATAGCCAACGAGCGAAACTACGTCCCCCTCGACTTGGCCTACCAGAACGAGCACAACGAGGTAGCGCAATTCTTTTTGGCCTCTGCGGGTATGCTGGAGGAGAAGAACCAGGAGAGCGGACTGAACGGCGCCGTTGAGTCAGTTAAGCTTGAGGATGGAGAAGGCGCCGAGGAGGAGAACGAGGCTTCAGCATCATGAGTTTTGACGGATGCGAGGAAATTTTCATTGGCAATAGGGTACGAAAAATCAAGGGGTAAGGCCGATATGAATGGGCCTGTCGCGGCAACGGCAAAAAAAGATACCATACGTGTATGTTCTTGGGGCGGCGAAGTACATCATTTCGCTTCGGATAGATTTCAAAGAGTTTGGCTCCTGGGCTAAATTGGTTCAAGAAGACTGTACCAAGGTAATAGTCGCGTCTAGCGAGACTTATCTTGGGTGGCCTCGTATTCAGAGCTTGAGCGAGAGGTGGAAGCTCATCCTTATGGTTACTGGTGCGAAGCCATGGTGGCTTATGTTAGTATCATGAGAACAGTCGAATGATAGGGGCGGGAAAAGAAGGATGGGTAGTTTCAGGGCACATGAACTACGGAGTAAAGATAGAGTATGGGGTATTATAAAATGTTGATCGACTCGTTTTATTGAAGCATATTCCATTATACCTTTCCAGTATCATGATGGAGAATCGATAGTGATAGGCGCCAAGGCGTGTTTGACACAGCGGCTAGTCTCCAATAGTCGCCCAATACTACGTAACATAAGATCGGCTAACTCGAATAGAGGCATTTGGCAGAGATTTGGAGATATCCAATGCCGTTTTCCCTTTTGAGGGATTCAGGCAAAGATAGAGGATAGAGGCACAGGCTCAGCCAGGCGGTGACCCCCACTGACCGATAAGGGTCCAGAGGGTGGAAGTCCCCCCATAAAGTGGAAAGTGGCTATCTGATAAGTGGCGGCGAAAACTCCAGCAAAAAGTTGGAGATTGTTCGACAGCAATCCGCCTCGGTGGGGGTCACCCCGGAAACGTTGGACATTGGAACGTGGGATTTCCCCAGTCTTGGTCCCCGCGGAACGGAAAAGGACCCCTTCTGAGCAAATCCTCGTGTGTCTGGTTGGAAAGTGCCGATGCGGATTGGATTGCTGGGGTTCGCTGCACAAGAGGCGGCGACACGAGACTAGAACATATCGCAAACCTTCCCCCCATGCACTCTGGCTTCATCGACGGGGGCCAGCAATGAATATATGACCTGGATGGAGTCGTCACAGACCGCGAATGTCTTTACGACGACTCGCACCAGCTCGGGATCCAGCGCTGGTTCGATTAACGTCAACGGCAACGGTAACTCAACGGGTTCGGGCTACAAGCGCGCGAGTCGCAAAGGCGCGCCGCGGAGGTTCGTGTGCGATCATGCTGGCTGCGAGAAGATTTATTCGCGAGCCGAGCACCTGCAGCGCCATCAGCTGAACCGTAAGTTGAATTGGATCAATGTGATTGCTGTGATATGATGGCTGATGGCTGATTGTTTGTTTGCGACCACCAGACAACCCCAAGGAAATCTACCGATGCGACGTGGGCGACTGCGACCAAAAGTTTGTGCGCCTCGATCTCTTGTCGCGCCACAAGAAGCGGCATACGGCCTCGTACACGCCCAGGAATCGCATCCCCAGCTTCGACACGGGCGAGACCGTCAAGTCGCCTCCCGACCGCCACACCATCGCCATTCCGCCGCAGTCTTCCTACGGACAACAGCCGTCTGGGCCTCACGATGCCGCCATCCTGCTGACGCCCGAGTCCAACACGGCTCCCACTCCGGCGCCGCTGAGCCACAGCATGACCAGGGCGAGCCACCAAGCCGCAACGTGGGCGCCTTCACTCGACGACCGCTCGGGCAACATGATGCGGCACCGGCCCAGCTTCTACGCGGCCGATCCAACCGCTCTGCCGGAGCCTGCAGGCATGGTGGGCTTCGGCGCGGTTGGATATCCCACCGACGACTCATTGACGCAGGGCAACTTTGCCGCATGGCTCTTTGACCCCCAGACTACGTATAGCGACTTTAGCATGGCAAGTCTGCCATTCCTCGAGGGCGGACTGGAGTCTACCTTTAACAACAACATTCACTACGACTACGAATCCCTCACCAGCTTGTCGCCCATGGATCAGCCTCAGCGGCTTTCTGAGTCATCTTCCGACGACTGGATCACCGAGTCGAGGCGCCAGGAACTGCTTCACTGGTTCCAGACATTCCGCAAGAAACAGCCTAGATACGAGCCGTTGATGCCTAACTTGGTCCTTGAAAGCGGCGGCGACATGCCGGCGCTCAACCTCGACATGATGAGAGACTGTCTCAAGGAGTTTTGGGACAATGTCTCGCCTCGGCTGCCCATTATCCACCAACACACCTTTTCTCCGAACCGATGCCCCGTCCTGCTCCTCCTTGTCATGCTGTCTCTCGGCGCCGCATCATTGCGCGGCCGTGACATGACTGGGCAGCTCTCCGAGTACGGCGCATTTGCCGACGTTATCATTTCATGCGTGAGATGGGAGATTCTAACCTCGGACGACTCTGCACCGCCAGCGAGCCTTTGGGTTCTGCAGGCTCTCTTGCTTCTCGAATTCTATGAGAAGCTGTATACTTCTCGAAAACTTCACGAGAGGGCGCACATCTACCACCCTGCTTTCCTAACACTTCTCAGACGTGGAAGCCCCCTGATTGGCAGAACCGGCAGTGAATCTCCTCCAGAACCAGATTCGCTGGGACCCGATCGACAGACGCCAAACATGGCCTTGGATTCTCGGACGTGGTGGGCTCGATGGGCCGAGACGGAGTCAATGCACCGCGTGGTGTTTGCGGCCTTTATGCTCGACGTCATCCACGCCGCCATGTTTGGACACGCCGCCGACATGGCTCCTCACGAGATTCGGCTACCTCTCCCCTGCGACGACAACCTGTGGGCGGCCAATAGCCCCGATGTAGTGCGGCAACTGGACGCAAACTTCCGCATGTATGGTGTCAAGCAGGTGTCGTTCCTGGATGGACTTAAGAGCGCGCTGCATGGCAAGGAGGTTAAGACGCACTCGTTTGGCCGCATGATTATCATCTCGGGCCTGCTCAGCGTGGGCTGGCACCTGAACCACCGTGAGACGCACCTCAAGTGGCTCGACATTCGCACGCCCTCTATGGAGACGCAAGAAAACTGGCGCAAGATGCTGCTGCGCGCGTTTGACAACTGGAAGGGCAGCTTCGACATTGCCATGTCCGACTCCATCTCTGACGCCCCTGGCCATCGTGGCATTCCCAACGGGCCCATCAATAGTGCTTCGGTGCTGTATCATTTAGCACACATCAGCCTCCACGCGGACATTGTCGACTGCCAGGTATACGCCGGCGCGAAGCGTCTCCTCGGCCGCAAGGTCTCATCGAGGGACTACTCCAACGTCATCAAGCGCATGAGCGCCTGGTCAACACAGGCATCAACACGCCACGCCATCCTGCACGCCTTCAAGCTTCTCTACCGCGTCGTCGTCGATCCTCACCCTCGCCGCAGAAACAGCCCGCATCCCCCTGAACACTCCGCCATCCAGTACTCTGTCCGCAACGAACCAGATCCTCATCGGCCGTGGATCATGTACTACGCCGTTTTGGCCATCTGGGCGTTTGTGCAAGCTTTAGGACGGCCGCCGGGCAAGGGATTTCCGTTGCCGACATCGCAGTTGGGACATAGTAGTTACGCGCGGATGGTCGAGTACGTGTCCAGTGTGGCTGCGTTACCGGAGCTGGATGAACAGGCATCAGCCGTTTTACACGAGGGTTTACCTGATTTGCTGGACGTAATGGTGGACATTCTCGAAGAGGCAGATACGGAGCTGCTAGTTGAAGCGCGAGAGCGGTTAAAGGTGTGCAAGGAGATGCTCTTGGGAGGCACAACACGGCCATGACTATGAATTTGAAAACAAAGGCTCTATTATCACGGATATCTTTTCTTTTTTTTACTCATGGGTATATCCTCTACCAGGGAGTGATGAAAAACTTTCATGATTATATATAATTGTCGGGGGCATATGGGGAGGATTTTTATCTTCTGGATTTTATATTGCGGAGTTTGTTTTTCGAGTTGGGGAATTATTTGGACTTTGATTCATGTGTGTTCTTTAGACTAGGCGTAGGATGGGATTTGGTTAATGAATGTGAAACGCAAACTGCATATCCTTCTACTTGACGATTCAATGATTGGTGAAGTTCTCTTTTCTTTGTCCTCCGGTGTTGCCTATTCTTCTACTTGGCGGTTCTATAGTTAGTGGGTTTTGCTGTAGAATCGCGTTTTCTTTGTCTTTTAACGCTGCCTATCCTCCCGCTTGACCCTATGATTGGCGGTTGTTGTAGAGTTGCCTCTTTTTCATCCTGTGATGTTGTGTACTCCCCTACTTGACTCTGTGATTGGTGGTTCTTGCTGTTAAGTTGCCTCTCCTTTGTCCTTCAATGCTGTATACCCCCTACTTGACGGTTCTATGATAGGTAGTTTTGCCGTAAAGTTGCCTCTCCTTTGTCCTTTGATGCTCAAGATATAATCTCTTGGCCCAGTTTCAAGTTGTTAATCGTGAATATATAAGTCAGTTGCGTAGGACAGTCATGCTTGATGTCGTCTACTGAATCACTGCGTATGAATCATCTCTGATAATTTGACAACTCCATCACTACGCCCATCATCACGAGACACCATGAACAGTTTCACAACATACCTTGAACAGTTTCACCACACGCCTTGAATAGCCTCACCACATACCTTGAACAACTCGTGAACAGCTTCACCACTTCACACATCAACATCCCCTTAAATTATTTAAACCTTCCCAAATCTCCTTCCAACTTACCCTCAAACCCACCAACCAAATCCATCATTCACGAAACACTAAAATAAACCAACCAAGTCTATCACTCGCAAGAACGTCACAATGTCGAGCTCAAGCGCCAGTGACACGTTCTACCAAGACCTCCAAAAGGGCTTAGAAATCCTCGTATTCGAACGCCTCCCAGAACACTTCAAAATGCACCACTACTTCTGCTTCTACCCTCGCAGCCCAATCGCCGATTACATCTCCGGATGGGGCTGCTGGTGCGAAAAGGTCGAAACACATCCCCACGACTACAGATCCTGTAAAGATGAAAGACGAAGAGGTCTTTTCCCAGACATCATTGAACCTGGTGCCTACATTCAAAAATGTGGACATTACACTTCTGAAGAACTTGGAAGATATTCCCACCGATACTTTTGCTTCAAACCTACCGATTCCGTGTCGATCTTGATAGATTGGCTTTTGAACTCGAGGGCCAGTCCATCTGACTGGAAGGATGTCAACCAGGAGCAAAGGGATGTCATACGGCGGAACTTGCGCAAATACCAGGAAGAATGGTGTATCCTACCTCTGGAACGAAAATCTGAAAAAATTAATGTGCTGTGCGGATTGGCGAGCCTACGAAACGTGGGCATCCCAAAGCAGGCGCGACAGTCCAATGTCTCGTGGGAGGCGGAGAGATTGCTGAACATACTGGGTTGGAGAGACAGGGATTTTAAAAAATGGGCTGAGGATATTCGCTGGGCCATGGGACAGGGTGCCGACAGTAGGTTTGAGAGGGAGGCGGAGCTAAGGAGGAGGGAGAGGTTTAAAATGGGGGACAGGTCAAGTAAGGAGAAAGATTTGATGATAAGAGAGGAGAAGACACCAACCGACAATTTTCGAGGCCAACGATCTGGAAGACAAGAGGAAAGACGGGGGCGAAGTCCTCCAAGAGAACAATACGGATACGGAAGGGAAGAGCCGACGCAATATCCTACTTCTTCAACAGGGAAATCCAGAAGAGGAGATGAGAGGCAGTGGCAGGATCTTCCAGACGAACGATACTACGAGAGAGATGAGAAGCCGCGCAACAATCCTCCAAAAGAACAACCTAGAAGAGGAAAGAGCAAGTCCAGTCGTCCCAAAGAACAATCCGGAGGAGGATATAAGAGCCGGCATTCCAGTCCTCTAAGAGGAATATATGAGGGCCTATTGGACAGACTTCCTCAGGAGGGACGATTTCCGGAGCGGGTGGCCGGTGTATTCACAGATGACTATAAGAGGCGGTTAACCGGTGATCCTCCAAAAGGAGAGCTTTGGGGGCAGCTGGCCGGTGTTGCGGCGGGCGAAGTTGGGAGGCAGGTATACGATGCTTTAGGAATAAGACAAAGGAGCCCGTCGCACAGTCCTCCGAGAGCAAAATCTAAGGTGCGGATGGCCGGTCCTCCTGCAACAGGATATGGAGGCGGGGGGTCCAGTTCTTCAAGAAAACGACATGAGAGACGACGATATAAAGAGAATTACTAGGAACGGCATCACTTAGATCAGCTCATCTAGTTCGCATCGTAGAAGGATCAGGGCCATGAGATATCCAAGAATGAAGCAATAGAATGAAATGAAATAAAATGCTTTAGAAATGCTATATGTATGTATCGGTCTATGTATATGTCAGGGCATCTGTTGCCCGCAAAGGTTCGCTCGGTCATTATCCATCCAGTTGTAAATCAGCGCTCGAAAAAGAAACATGTCCACCAAACTCCAAGTAGCCGCACTTTATAAGATACATCGAGCCAAAGAGAAAAGGACGAAAAGAGAAAAAAGAGGGGGAGACAAAAAGACAGCTAAGAAGAATAAAAAAAATACAAAGCAAAATGTTGTTTGCATGTGTTGGTACACTTTCTTCACAAACTGGCCCTCAAGCGAGCAAGCCGCACGAGATGTGCCTTTGGTATCGGGTATCATCGAGATTCTTCATCTGTCGGCAAGTGGCGTTGAGCAACCGTAAGATTAAATCTCCTGCCAGCCGTGGCCTTGAGGTAGAGTGACGCCTTTCATAGCGGCTGGCTGAGCGGGTTGTTCGCTGGGCTCCAACTCGCCCTTCATTTGCTCCTCGCTCTGCTCAATCTGCTCCGTCGTCGATTGGCCGTTCTTTTGCTCATCTGGCTCTCCTAGGCCAATGGTGTCGATCCAGTTCCAGTGATCAATAACATCGTGTCCGCTTCTATCGAAAATGGCCTTGTCGTCGTTGAGCCCATCGACAGCCACATCAGAGCTGGAGCCGTCCTTCTTTGCCAAGTCCAGCTTGTCCATGTGGGAACCGTCGATGAGATCTCCAATCCAAGTCCGCGCGACAGGAATGTTGTTTGCTCGGAAAAACTGCAGTTGCGCACGCAGGTTGAGGCGAAGTGCACGCTCGGGCTCGACGGCATTGAAGATCTTCCTCGTCAAGAGTGGGAATAGAATGCCAAAATCAGACTGGCTCAGATGAGCTGAGCTTCCGACGTAAAAGAAATTGGGCTCCGGAAGCTTGTTGCCACTAGGCCGCTCATAGATGGCCGGGGTGACGACCTTAGCCGTAGGATCGGGAGACAATAACCGTGCCGTGACATGAAGATGCTCGGGCCACTTGAAAAAGGCTTCTGATTCAACAGCCAGTAGCGCAGTTCCTCCCGGTGCTGAGGGGACATCGGCATATACGGGAAGCGGTAGGTTGAACAGAGGAGTCGAGTTGGGAGCAAGCAGAGGCAGACACCACATATCCAGGAGCATAGTGGCGTTCTTCTCCGTCACCTGCTTTCGAATGCTGCTGTCCTTGGCGGGTGTGAACAACGGCGCCTCCATGGCTGCGACCTCTGCAACATCGGCGTAGTAGGTGCTCTTGAGAAACTGGTACATGGTGGTGGAGCCGAAGCTGTGGCCCGCAAAGATGATGCTGCCGGGGTCATTGACATTCAGACGGCCGACGAATTGGCTCAAGCTTGGGGTGGTGAGATTGAGGTTGGTAAACTCTCGGCCGGCATCCATGGCTAGAACTGCTTCGTGAACCAAACCCATCTCCCAAAGTCTAATCCTAAGCTGCGCTTCTCTCGCCTCGTATACTTCGGGTGTAACCTCATGGGAGATTCGGTTGTACGGGACGACCTTTCGGGCCAAGCGGCCGTTCTGGCCAGGAACACGAACAAACGAGGTAACAGCGCTTCCATCTCGGTGCTCGGGGCAGATGACGACGATTCCGTGAGAAGCTAGCGATCCGGCAATGTATGAATACGAGTTTCGGCTACCTCCCAGGCCATGGGAGAAGATCATGGTTGGCCATCGCTTGTCGTCGGTATTGGCAGATTCCAAAGTGGCGTTTTTGTGAGCGGGAATGGAGGTGTAGTGAAGATGCCGAGGTAGGAATCTATTGGACAATGGCGTCAGGAGAGCTCAAGTTAAGGTTTGGACAAAATCTGAATTATGACTTACGAGAGGAGCTCGGCTAGAGTGTGTCCAACGCCCATGAACTTGGTGTAAGCAGAAACATAATGTCTTTGCGGCGCGGGCAGCCAGCTGATGAGCTTCTCGTTGGATTCGGCGACTGCAGGATAGAAGACTCGGAACAGCACCGTCGGGATTTCGCTGGCATTGTCGGGTCGCGGAGACGGAGAGGGAAGATCGTCGACGGGGATCTCGACATCGAGGGTGCCGACCTTGTATGGTCCGGTGTATTCGGGAAAAGCTGGCACGGGATTTAATCTGGAGAGATAGGCAGACAGCCTCGAGGTCGCAGAGGGCTCTGAGGCGCCAATCATTGTGGCGATTGCGACGGGCTGTGGTGACGAAGGTGTCGTCGTTTAGATGGCGTGGCGATGACCTAATGATTGTACCAGACAAGATAGATAGATGGATAGATAGGTAGGCGAGGTGAATGCGACCGCGATTGATGACGACGTAGAAGAAGAAGAAAACAGGAAGAAGGCGAAATGGAAGGATGGAATAAATAAAGGAATAATAATGGTAAGCAGTCCGAAACAATGGAATGGAAGGAAGGATGCTAGGGGGATGGAAGTGTAATATTAAAAGTGTATTATTAGGGGGAAGAAAGAAATTGAAAAAATAGTTTGGAGGTGCAAAGCAGCTACTAGTAGTTCTAATAATAAGCTGGCAGCGTGTCGAATCAAATCAATTACGATCCATTACGATGCGATCAAAATTCGATACGTACTTTTTCGTCGCCAAGGTTTCGGAGCCGGAGGCACAGCAACTTCACAGTGACGCAAGCCGGACCCCTTTCATGTGGTCAGCCCAGCTCGTTGGCTGGCAAATGGCAGTGCAGATCGCCTCATTACATCAGCATCACAAGCAAAACAATGGAACCAACAGAAAATCTTGCCATGTGCTATTCCATAGGGCGGTATAGCGTCTACCGGTTCAACCAATGCTGGACGTTGCTCTGGGTCCAACTACAACTATCCGGGAGCTTCGTCACGCGACTCGTGCTTTGTTTTTGGATTCCAATGGCGGTAAAGATGCATCTGGGCTCCATTCCTGCTGCAGTGAGGCAGCACGAGAAAAAAACACTAACAAGAAAAAATCCTGGCGGCACAAATGCTAAGATGAACTGGCGTGGAGCTGCGTGTAAGAGACTGCTCGAGGCTAGGCCAATTCGGATACCGAGGCATGCTCTGGGAAGAGGCCGTGTGTCTTGTTGCTGGATTGGGACAAGGAAAATGGCGGACATGCCGTGTCAAGGTAGCAGAGACGGTGGAGATGCTGTGCATTTGCATGTATTGAAGCTCGAGAAATGAGATATAGCATGGTGAGAAGGGGATGCTCTCCTATATCGTGCATCTAGTTTATGGGGGATTCAATATGATATGATATGATCCCCAATCGACGTGTACTTGTAATGAGGGGTAAATTTGGAGTAACACGGGGTTTACGGAGAGTATCGAGAGAATTAAAGGAGGATCCAAAGATGCAGATGGCTATTGGTTCGGGGTTTGGCGCTGGATATGGAATTGCTGGATCTCTGCCAAGTACAAAGACGATGTTGTCATTGATCAATTACACGGCATCTTGTTGGCGGAGCTCTAAGGTGGCTGGTGCGGCTGAGTCATCCCCCGTTTCAGTTGGCGCCCAATCTGCTGTGGCGCTTCAATGTTTTTTGGCCTTCCTTCGGCGTGACTTTCATGACATGCGGGATGTTTCACAGCAATGTTAACCTCCCCCAAGGCCTCTTGAACTGTGGGGAAAGCCGATCGCAATGCATATTCACAGCAATTTTAACTCCTCCCAAGGCCTTGAAATGTTGTCACATCTAACGTTGTTGGACTGTTAACCAGATCAGAAACCCCCCACCCCAATTCACAGCAATTTTAGCCACTCTACAGGCGCTAGGAGGATCCAAGAAATGCAGATTGGCATTGCGCCATCTCAGAGAGAAAGCATTTCGCGAGTTCCGCTTAAAGGAGGACATGGATAATTTAACATGAATGCCCTCTAATAAAAGTACTTGATATTTTAATTTTTATTTTACCCTCTTCACTCTCAATCGGCATAGCCAAGAGCATTAGGCAGATGATTAAAACTGCATAGGTACAAATACACAAAGAAAGCCAGCTTCTTATGTTATCAAATGCTTAGGTTTTGCTCTGCAGAATGTCAAAGGCAATATTTGCATCGCCGTCAAACTCATTCTCAGCCAGACGGTGTGACAATATTCCCAATCGTTCCAACAAACCCGCATCTCTTAGGTCGTGGCCTGCGAATCTCGGTCGGAATCCAGCATCCTCAATCAGTTTACGAGCGGTATTCGTAGAGCTCGAATTGCCACCAATGAATATAACTGGCGGTATACGCCCCGATGGCCATTTTGAGGCATCAAGTAGGGTTGCCCCGAAAGTATTGAATGCTTTGAAAACGATTGCCTCTGGGAATGCCTTCTGTACCCCCTCCGCAGTAGATGTTCTTTGCATAAACTCAATGTCGTGGTAATGGTTGAAGTTCTCATCCACGTTAAGAGGGTTCATGGTGTCAATGACAATCTTTCCCGAAAGCGTAACTCCGGCTCTTTGAAGCTCTTGGAGGACATGGCTCAGTCGTGGGAAGTATATCGAAAAGACTATGACATCGCCAAAGTTGGCCGCTTCGACGAGTGAGCCGTATTTGAACTTTGCCAATTCAGTTTCAGCTAGTCCTTTACTCGAGCCGAGTTCTTGGATGCGAGTACGAAGCTTTTCTGGAGATGTATCTTTGCTGAGCATGATGTCGTGGCCATGTTGAATCCAGGACGTTGCCAGATTCCGTCCAATATTGCCTGCGTTGACAATGCCAATCTTCATCTTGCGAATATGAAATAAAATAGTAAATAAAACACTTAATTGAATGTTATTTCTTCTTGATTAGGCCGATACTCGGATCAGCACTTATAAAGAACTTGATGCAGCCGCGCGCTGTTGGTAAGGGATCGACAAAGCTTCCGCGGAAGCTCTTTACATCAGCCGCTTTGTAATTCACTTGATGATTAATTTTTACTCTGAGTTTCATTATTATTAATGACCTGAGCGAATTGCATGTCTCAATTTGGTACGTAACTGCTTCTTGTAGTTTTTGAGTTCCGCGGAACTGATTGATTACCAATTTCAAGACGCACTACTCCGCTGATGTATGAAGAAGATCCGGCACGTCATGACGCCACCTATCAAACGAATTCAAGATATAGTGTCTCATAAAGTGATATGCAGTTGACTTTAAAAAGCGAAATTGCGTCTCAGTATATAACAGCAGCTTGTGAGTTACTGCTTCAATAAGTCTTTGTAATCCCCGCTGTTAATTGTATCTTTTGTATCAGTGATACTCTATCCAAACAGATCGAACACTATTTAAAAACAGACTGCCGAAATGCCGGGACCACTTCGCATCGTAGTCGTTGTTGGAGCCACAGGCAATCAAGGCGTTGGCGTCGTTCGCGCATTGTTGGCCTCAGAGACAGCAGATGGGAGCCCATGGTTCGTCCGCGCCTTAACGCGAGATCCCAATTCGGCGAAAGTAAAGCGTTTTCTAGCCGATAACCAGACGGCTGACAGTCGCCTTGCCCTTGTCGCCGGACATGTATATGACAAGAGCTCCCTCCAAGAAGCTTTTGACGGCGCCTATGGCGTCTTCGGTCTCACGTCTGAAGCTTACCCTGGTAGAGTCCTGGAGAGAGAAGAAGAGATGCAGCATGAAATTGAAGCAGGACGCAACATAATCCTGGCAGCTAAGGCATGTGGCATCAAGCACTTTGTCTTCAGCAGCTTGCCTGATATGGTCGAGACAACAAGAGGACAGTTTCCAAAGATCCATCATATGAACAACAAGCATGTGATAGAGCAGATTGCGAGAGAAGAGCTCGGAGGAGTTACGTTTATCATTCCAGGTTTGTGCTTGGACAACATAACATGGTATTATTGTACAATATTATTAATTGCAGTCTTCTTCTGTAGGGTTCTTTTATACAAATCTAAAATGGCCTCAATATTCTCAACGAAGAGGTAGGTGTACCCTTCTCTTACCTACCTAACAAGTATTGTATGACAAAAAGAGACTAACTTAATGATTCAACAGCGGATGGAGTTGTTCGCTTCTGCACTCCAATTCCAGGTCACCAAGCTGTGCAATGGACCGACCCAACCCATGATATGGGCATATTTGCTGCAAGTAAGTCATATCTAGCCACTATCAACATATAGTCGAGCGACTCACAAATTTCGACTTTCATGAAGGAATATTCGGCATGGGACTTGAGAATACCCATGGAAAGACGTTTCTTGCAATGAGCCCTCCAATTACGGCTAACGAGATGGCCAAGGCTTTTACGCGGGTCACAGGCCAGCCCGCTATTCACGAACCAATTTCTGCTGAAGAATTCGCAGAGTTGGCAATCCCATTGGTCGGGCCAGCATTCAGAGAGGATGCCAAGCAGATGATGGAATGGGCCGCTGTAATGCCAAGTGATAAAATCTGCTATGGGGCTATGGACGCGAATCAGGACGATTCTTTTGAGATGCCGGGCTTGAAAGCGAGTTCTTTTGAGGATTGGCTTCATCGAAGTGGGTGGAAGGGACCTGCCTGAGGATATGATAATACCATGAGACTGTGGTGTTCAATAGGATTGTATGGTGCGCACTTCGCTCTGCTATATAGGTCTTGAGGTTGGCCTAAGGGTAACGTGAACGGAAGCAATTACGACAAAGCCGAATTGTGTGACAAAAAGGATAGCAGTCTTTAATATAATATTAACAAGTTCCGTAGTTCCTAAGTAGGTTGCGTGTTGGATTGTCACTCAAAGACGTTTCGAACAGTTCAATGGCATATGATATCCGTTCATGACCCGATATAACGCCACAACAGCGTTGGTGTGTTCAACTGAAGATACCAACTCATACACAAAACTAAAGAAGGATACGGGGACAGACCCCCAAGATAGGTGCAGCACGCTTACGCTCAACCCTTTGAACAATATCCACACAAATATCCCGAAGTATGCGGACATCTTCTCTTTGAGTTTCCTCCGCACCAGCTTTCAGCCACTGCAAGGCCTTATCAACAAGTTGGCTATCTAGCTGTATTCGATGATGAAGGAGATTGCGCAGATTGTTGGTTACTAAAACCATCATGGACGATACATAAGGGCAAGAGACGATCCTGACAGCTACCATCAATAAGGGCATTCAATATCGTTGGAAATCCACTTACCAGCGAAACCAGATCTCCGCTGACCACGCCCGCTCAAATAAAATCATAAAGTCTCGCGCTTGGTGAACCAGTGTTGCCCATCCAATGGGAAGCTGTAGTTTTCCCATACCTCCTCTCACGATGTCGTGCACACCCCTCACCCACTCATCGTTCCAAGCATGAGCTCTATTAACAAGAGTCATACAACGAAGGCTGATAGAATGCAGAACGCAAAATAAGCCAAGACTTGTTGAGTCGTTTGCTGTCGAAGTGATGACGGCGGCGGCGCCAAACTCAGATGGTATCTCGGCTTGCCATTTCTCGAGGGCTTCGAGTACGCTATTGGCTGCAGCAAGTCGCTCTTCTGGACTGCGTTTCGCCGCCCTCGTTGAGAAGATGCAGTCGTATACACCGCCCTCGATGTTAGCTAATTGTACACGCGCTAGGAAATAATTCATTCTCGCATTTCCATCAGCGGTAGCTATTACTCCAGGGGTGTCGCCGTCACCATCATCATCCGCAGGTAGGGAATGTGGCAAGTCTAGATCAATGTCATCGTCAAGCTGAATAGACGGTTGTTGTGCCCGCAGACTTAGGTCCTTGTCCAAAATATACACCAGCCAGAAGACATGAGTATGCTGTCTCCTTTCTTCAGGGTCTAAGTGTGCTGATGTGACCCGATTTTGAAGACCCATTTTGTGTGCTAGGCGGATTGTCGCTGCTATCAAGATCAAAGCCTGAGTTGGATCGTGGGCGCTCTGGAGGACCATCACCATGCCCACCAGCGTCTGTATGTTTAAGAGTCGAGTTTCGCTCAGCATTACATCCGAGATGACTGACTGCGCTCTGTTCAGATATTCGGTGGTACGGTGTGCCTGAGTCCCTGCATCGCCATCACCATCTGGTGAAGAGACTTGTTGACAAGTCAACGCAAGAACAACATTGATAGCAGCCCAGGCTACTGGATCTCGTTGTCGAGGTGTGCGGGAATAACATTCGCCAACCAGACGCAGGAGTGTACCAGCGTGGAATAATGGAAGAACCGAGTTTAGTTTATTGAGAAACATTTCGATCATGGGCAAAGCTTGTTGAAGGGGAGGGAGAATCATGGAGCTGTTTGCATTGTTATGGCTTCCCGCAGATTGGTGACTATCGTTTTGAATAGGATTCTGTGTCTAGGTCATATATTGTAAGTAATGTCCTGATATTTGACAGGGCGAGCAGATATACCAGTTGAGTCTCCAATTCCTGTACCCGCGCTCGTAGGTTCTGTACTTCATCTGCCCTCGTTGTGCCATTGCCACCATTATGCCGAGTCTTGGGTCTTGACCTGCGGCTTTGGGCTGTATGGGTGCATTCTCTTGCATAAATTATACAATTAGAACAGCGAGGTTCCTGTCCATTGCATTTAAGTTTACGAGTGTAGCATAAATCGCAGGCCTGTCCGCCGCTAAGATCAGTGATTGCGTTCTTTCAGAGATTGGATAGAGTACCACCTTTCTGGGGCGATGATCAATTTCCATTGTAGCTTTGACATCCATGGAACTCATAGGTCAAGTAATGTTACCATTGAGTCGAATATTTGATTCCCTGAGACTAATATGTTAGTACTGTGACCAAGATGCTTCCGCGGAAGCTCGCTGACAAAGCTGAATCCGCCCGAATTTATCAGCCAAGTTTAAAGTTATGTGGACTCACACCATTCTTAAGGCGTTTAAAAAGTGGTCCTGTGGTAAGTGAAGAGTTATGGATCATTCAGCTTGAGTTATACTACATGTAATTGAGTATACATATGCGTGATGATCTCGATGCGGCCCAGATGGCCAAGTCTTCCGCGGACCTGCTACGCTGGATGTGAAAGATGATAAGATTGGAAATCTTGGATTGACCGTGTACTGTTCCGTGGCTATTCTATTTTAAATACATCAGAAGGGGGTCAAAATGCGTTCAAAGCTTTGCTTCGGAGTTAGAAACTTGGTAATAAAAGTTTGGTATAAGATGTCCTCAATCACTCAAGCTGTCGACTAAGAAACACTCCCATACGCATTAAGTAGAAGACGCATCTTCTTAACTACGACCTTCTTATACAACAACTCAGATCAAAATGCCCGATTACGTCTCCTTCACCAAGATATGGCACAATAAACCCTATGCGGCTATCGACCTAGCCCGCCCTGAACTCAGCGCCGCGGGTGCCTTTGTTGTAGTCACAGGCGGAGGCACAGGCATTGGAAAAGCTATCGCTATAGCTTTCGTACAAGCCGGTGCCAAAACTGTCGCTATCCTCGGCAGACGCCTCGAGAAGCTGGAAGAAACGGCCACTGAGATTACCAGCAAGGCCAAAAATGCTGATATCCAGGTCTTGTTCGAAAAAGCCGACTTGAGCAAGCGTGCCGACGTTGATGCCGCAGCCGCAGCTTTGGTGAAAAAGGACAGCGGTGCCAAGATCAACATCTTCATCAATTGCGCAGGGGTCATGCCTGAAGTCGGATCTGTAGAGGGATATGATGAGGAGGCGCTGCGTCACGGATTCGAGCTTGGCGTCATCGCCCCTTTCAACGCGATCCAGTCTTTTGCACCCTTACTGGCAGCTGACGCGCATGTCTATAACGTCTCTTCAGGGTTGGCCCACATCAAGCCTGTGCCAGGTATTTGGGTGTACTCTGCTCTGAAGGCTGCCACTACCAAGCTGTTCGATTATTTGCAGGAAGAGCACCCCGAGTGGCATGTTGTTCAGATTCAGCCTGGAGTCATTTCAACGGGTTTCAACTCCCATCTCGGCGTGGTTTCGGAGGATGAGCGTAAGTACATCCAAATGTTGAACTGTACTTCCAAAACACTAACGAACATCATACATCACAGCTGAGCTTGCTGGTCAATTCACGGTATGGCTTGCGTCGCCGGAGGCCAAGTTCCTCAAGGGCAAGTTTGTCTGGGTCAACTGGGATGTCGATGAACTTAAAGCCCGAGCTGATGAGATTGAAAACTCTTGGCTCTTCAGAATTCTGCTCAATGGGGTCGAGATGTGACGACATGTTGGTGACAAGTAGTAGCCGCAAGCTCTCTTGGTTAAACGAGGCCTTAATTAGCTTGACTAAGAAGAGACCGGATCCTCATTTCATATAGATCGCAATAGGACAAATAAAGTTGGTTGTCAAAGTTGAAGACTAATGAAAGGGATATTTGAGCGGATGAATCCGTTGATGGCGAGGATGTCCAAGTTTGTAATGACACGTTAAACACCCAGGATCTCATGATCCACAAACTTCATAACAATGTTAACCCTCTCCCAAAGCCTTACCCATCATCTACGCCATCTCAAACCATAGAAGAAATCTCTTTATTTGTGAGAGAATGCTTATACTAAAAACTGATTTCTGAGTAATGTTCGATGGCCAGGCAGGCTTTATGGCAACCATTTGCCCCACGCTCTAGACTACATACTTATCCAAATGCGATGTCAATTATAACCCAAGTGTAATAGTGACTCTTCATACCCAGGCTCTTCTACCACCAGAGCCCGTAACAGGAACCTTTCTGCTCTGCCCATCGCCCGCCCGCACCGCATCAGTATTTGGCGATTAATCTCTCTGCATCTACCCAAGTCCCTAATCACGTTGCTCCCAAACCAAGTCGCTCCCCCATAAGCTGGATTGTTCTGCCAGATGCGGGAATGTTATCATCGATCAATTAGTAGTACATTACTCGGCATCTTGTTGGTGGTGCTTCGAGGTGGCTGGTGCGGCTGAACCCACCTCCGTTTCAGGTCCTCTTTCCTTTTTTTTCCCTTTTCACAGCAATTTTAACCTCCCTCGAGGCCTTGTCCTCCGACGTGAGACACTACCTGCAGCTTCACAGCAATTTTAACCTATCCCATGTTCTTAAGCAATCCGTATAAACACATCTCCCGTCATCTACACTCCAAATGCCAATGGAAACATGCAGCAAAAAGAGCCATCTCGTCCTTACTAAAAACTGATCTGAGTCATGTTTAATGATCAGGCGCCCGTTCTCTGGAACATTCACGACTAATGTACTGACGCGGGTGCGATTTATTTCTTCTTAGTAATTCCATAATTGGAGTCTGTAAGTGAATGTCTGCCAATCACGCAGCGGAGGTAATTGAGTTGTCTAGCCGTATACGAAGTGCTTTCACGAGGCTCATATAATTCACAGCAATTTTAACCCCTCCCAAGACCTTTCGCTCTGTGCATTTATGTACATGTAGTCATTATCTGCGCCTCAACAGCCATGGGAACAATACAACAGAAAAGCCAACTATCTCTTACACTAAAAATCGAATGTTCAGTAATCCAGGCACGCTTTAAAGGCCTCTGCGCCCGTTGTCTGTAAGATTTCAAGCAATGTTATGACGATGTACTTCTTCTCTCCAGCTATAGTATTCAACTACCAGCCCGTGTAAGAGAGACTCTGCCCCATCGCCCGCCAGACCCTTAGGCCGAAAAAGGTAGGAATACCCGATGTGGAAACTTCACAGCAATTTGGATTCCACCCAAGACCTTACACCAGCTGTATAAGCGCATCGACCCATCATCTACACCTCCCATGCGATAGAATACTTGGGCTAACGCAAGTATAACACATTTCTGTTCTCTATAGGGGCCTCTTTGCCCATCGTCCGCCCGCAGCGCCACATTAGTCATTTGGCGATTACTTGTCTCTGCCAGCTCAAACTCCATCGCCATCCACTCCCAGCTTCCAATCACGTTGCTCCCAAACTGAACCGCTCCTCCATTGGCTGTTGCTCCGTAACCGCCTTCAACAGCCGGGCCAGCCGGACTCCATCCCGGAGAACCGCCTCAAAAATGATGGCCAAATCATCAGGCTACGGCAGCGGACATGTGTGTTGCCTCCACCCAGTGGTTGGTACCTTGCTTCAGGGCTGTGTTCAAAACCATACGTGTACGAGCGATTTGCGTTCCACGTACCAAAGTGCGCTGTTGAAGAAACGCCACGGAGGACTCACAACGAATCGAAGCGCATTGCCAGCCGTGAATCTATGGGGCGCCTTGCATTGAGTGCATGCTTGGGTTCGGTCTTGCGGCTGGCGCCGGATCGTTTCTTTGTACCCGAATCCGCTAACTCCGCCCTTCAAGTGACAACCGCCTAGTGTTGCTATTGGTATTGCATGTTGTAGTGCGGTGTTGCTTATTGCCCATTGCTCCAGAAGTTGGGTAACTTTGCGCGTTAGTTTGGCATTGCTGACCCGATTCCTGTGCTCTCCGTTGATGCCTCAAATTCACGCTCGAGAGTATATAGACTGCCCTTTGGCTCCTCATTCTCCTCGTCTCACATTTCAATCTCATTCATAACAGACAAGTCATCCTATCCCATCCTATCTACAACACACATCAACAACAAAAATGGCTTCCGTCAACCAATCAGCTCAGACCCTCAAGGCTCTTCACAAACCCGGTTCTCCTCTCGTGCTCTCCAACATCTGGGACCTCTCATCTCTCAATGCCATTGTCTCTCTAAACTCAGGGGCCTCCAAGCCAGTCAAGGCATTGGCAACAGCATCATGGGCCATCGCTGCCAGTCTTGGCATTCAAGATGAAGAACTCACCATGGTGCAAAACCTCGAAGCCATCTCTCGAATTGCACCCCTTGCAGAACAGGCAGGCCTTCCTCTTTCCGTCGATCTCCAGGATGGCTACGGAGATCTCATCACAGCTGTCGTCACTGCCGCTGTAGAATACGGCGCTGCTGGAGCCAACCTCGAAGATAGCATCCCTTCCGCTGGTTTCGGTAAGGGCATCTCTGGCTCCCTCTACAAGCTTGAGGACCAAGTTGCCCGGCTCAAGCGTGCTTTCGATGCCGCCAAAGACGCCGGTGCCCCAGACTTTGTCATCAACGCTCGATCTGACATTTTCCGCTTGGAATCTCCCGATTTGAGCCTTGAAGCTCGGGTAGCTGAGGCTGTCAAGCGTGGCAAGGCATATCTTGCGGCTGGTGCCACAACAGTTTTCTTCTTCGGTGGTCCAAATGGTTTGTCTAGCGATACCATCAAGACACTTGTCAAGGAGTTGGATGGAAAGGTCGCCGTCATGTTGTCTGGACAACCCGGCTCTCTCACCACAGCTGATCTGGCCAGCATTGGTGTTTCGAGAATCAGCGTTGGACCCAGCCTATACATTGCTGCTATGAACGCGGCCAAAGCAAAGGCACTGGAAATGTTTTCTGGTGGCGGATTGGCATGAATCGTATATTGTACATATAACATGAATCAGATCAGATGAGTAATTTAGACATTGGATGGATCAATTTTTTTCCAGATTGATAGTATTATAACAGAAACAAAAATACAGACTGTATAAACTCAACCTTCATATAATTCTTCTCAGCAACAACTCAAATGCGATAGACGGAGATCAACCACGAAGATGTAGGTAAAGAGAGGAAACCCAGGAGACGATATTGTCTGATTTTTATTACTTTGCACACGGCCTGTTACTGTACAGCAATTGTGATTAAGCCAAAGAAGATCCCATCACTTTCTGCATGTGTAAACCATAAGGCGGACTTGATCGTGATAAACTCAAGTCTCCATCCCAGGCTAATCCCGGACGGCTGTAGCCGTTTAGATCTACCCGTAGTGGACTAGAATAAGACCCAGTGCCTGACTCAGGGCCAGATGCTGCGCTGCAAGTTCGTGATTCAACTGTGCTGCCAAAGGGTTTCTGATGGCCCAACAGAAAGTTCCGCGTAGCGACCATCTTTGCAATGAAGAGGTAAAAGACTTGACACTCCTTTTCACAGTTGTAGACCAAAGTTGGATCTCTGACTGATCATGTAGGATTCATTCGTTATCGCCGTGCCCATGATCCTTATTTCCGTATACGAGCAAGGGACGACCAACGGCCAAACAGCGAATCTGACACATCATCTCCGGCAGATGGCATTCATCCTATTTTGTATGTACAAATTCGACGCACAAAATCCTCGATCGTTCACGGAGAAGCAAAATTTCAAGTAAGCATATTCAAAACCCTTACCAAAGCCAGTGGATCTGACTTCGTATTCATTTCGCGTCAAAGAGACCTGGACGTACATACCTACATGCCCCCATTTTGGCGGTATCGCGTATACGCAGCGCTTTTCCTCTTTCCCAGCGGCCCTTGCCGGGGCTATTTTCAAGCTTGTTCGACACAAGGTCAGCACCAGGGTTAAAGGTAGCGGTCGATCTATTCCCAGAGCCAGGCGAACCCAGCACTTTTACCGTCCTGCTTATACCGGTAGTATCTACGCGGTGATCGAGCTGACATGTCACTTTCTATTACTTTGAGAAATAGTTCATTGCTAATTTAGGACAGTGTCTTCGCAGAAACCTCCCTCGAGATTGAAATTGCAACGTGTAGATATGAAAACGTTGCCGCTGACGTTACAACGCACTACCACGACCGCGGACCAAATGCCGGTTTCCTAGTCTGCGGAGCAAGCCGTCTCGTGTGCAAATAGTATCATTTCGCAACCAGCATCCCCGTCTCCGGATGACATCCGACGTACTCAAACAGCTGCTGCTCTGGCTTGACCACTAGCACCTCGTGAAATAGGCGGAGCGTAATGACATTGTTCAGCTGAGCCGCGTACTTGAGGAACCCACCAAAGATGGCCAGGTGTGTGGGATGCTCCCTGCTCCATTTCTCAAGAGAGGCAAGCTCGTCAAAGTACGCCAGCCCAAAGGTGCGGTCTTTGTCCGCACTTCTCGTTATGGGATCGACAATGTCCATGAAGCGGCAGCTATAACAGCCAACCTCGTCCCCGTGATCGCGGAGAAAGTTCATCCCTGCCTCAAGCACAGGATGCATCGTCTTGACGTACAGCTTCCGCTCTTCAGGTGCCGTGTCGGCCCAATCTTGGCCTGAGCGGATGATGGCCAGATTCTGCTTGCCGGGGACTCGGATCCTCCGAGACAGATTTCCGTTTGGTGCCTGTTCTGCAGGGGCCTTGAGGAACTCTTCGCCATCGAGGGTGTCCGTCTGCGCAATTGCTAGGCGATCTCGCATGCTTCCCCAGTAGACGTGCTCCTTGATGGGTCCGACAACTCCATCTCGCATTTCAGCTGCTCCCTCGGGAATCTCACCGCTGGAAAACACCGTCTCGAACCTGTCCATGGTTGGGAAGAAGACTTCGAGGAACCAACCATTCTCTTGTTCCTGTGTATCAAGGCTTTCCCACCAGGAGCTGAAGCCAGATTTTGTTGTCCATTTCTGATACAGCTCCTCGCTCTTCCAATACGCAAGAGCAGTGATGTTGTAATAGCCCTTAGGGTCAGTCACAGCCGCCCATTCCGAAAATGCTGGGTCAAGGGCTTCCTCTCCATCTTCACCAGAAAACGTCAAAAACGAGTTCACCTTGGAGATGGCAGCCTCTTCTTTCCCAGTCTTGCTAGGGAACTGGGCACCAATGACGGCCATTACCAAACTTGAGACATCCTTGGCGAACTGGGCGCTGTATGCAGGGAAAGGAGGCTCATAGTTTGCAGGCGTAGAAGCTGGAATGGTTCGTTCAACCTGCAAATGCTCCGGGATTGCCGTAACGAGGGTCATCTTGATCGTCGTTTGATCAGTGGTAGCGGTGACTCGGCAACGTCAGCTTCTTGCGAAACGGGATTTCGTTCAGGAACAGTAATAGCATGGGGTAGGTTGCAGAGCAGGGCGGGGGAATGCAGAGCAGGGCGGGGGAATGCAGAGGAAAAGGAGCATTCGGGAGTTTTATGAACAGCGGGATACCACTTTGGATTTTCGAGTAACGCATGTACTACCCCAGACTGGACGCATCCCATGATCATGGTGAAGGTGAACATGTCGTACAGATTCCTTCAAGGGATAGGCCAACACAAAAGGAGTCGTCCAGACCACGGCAAATAGTTGCCCATCTTGGCATGCATCATTAGATGCAGCAGATTATGGGTCTTGGGGTTTCAATGCAGGCCTCTCCAACTTTAGTCTGGAGCTGGACCTCCAACACTAAGTCTCTTTGGTTATCTTTATCTCATTCAGGCATACGGGGCGTCGAGCATCAAGCATCTCTAGCTCTGAGGGCGTCGGTCGTGGCAAGCTGAGGCCCTTGCTGTTGGCATCCATCCCTGCAGCAGCGTGTCATCGGCAATGGAGTTTCCAGGGAGGACTATTTTTTCCTCTCAGCATTGAGCCATTTAATCGCTGCCAGGTAATAGGTTTATTACATACTCCGCATTTGGCAAAATGGTAGTTCGTCTCCCGGCCATTTAGTATTAAACCCGTGAGGGTATGGCTCGTCGCTTCGCTGTCACCATAGCTTGGTCCCCTTGGCTAGTCGTTGAATCTAACCAGAAATCTTTCAGGGGAGAATTGGCCTGTGCATTCCAAGTATTTGAGAATCTTGGGTCCCAGGAATGGGAGGGCAGTTTCGAAAGTCGACGGTGGTGCTGAATATTTCGTAATATGATGAAAAGACTTCCGGGTGGTTTTGGACGACATCATGCCAGCAACACCATTCCAGGTTGAGGCGTGGACAGAGTATGCCATTGGAACTCTGATTATTCTCGCGCGCATTGCCGTGAGATGTTCGATAGTCGGCTGGGATTGGGAGGGGGACGATTACTTTGCCGTGATTGCGATTTTCTTCTGGACAGCATGTTTATCTTCACCTACTCTTACGTGTAACCGACTGACGCGAGGATAGGGAGAGTTGTGTATGCTCGAGCTTATAGGTATTGCCATCCGAGAGCGATTTATCATACAACAGTGTAATGGTATTAACGAGTATCGACTTTCTTTTAGGGCAATATGGCTCGATTACCGGAATCAACGACGAGATAGCCCTCAGCCTGACGCCAGAAGAAACGAGACGAATCGTCATCGGCAGCAAATGCTTATTCGCCGGATGGATTCTATATGTAACGATGATTTGGTGCTTGAAGTCATGCATGCTCTTCCTCTTTCGGAGATTGACGTGAGTTGTCAATAGCCCCTGACAGTGTCGCTACGGAGAGACAACTAATGGGGGGGTGACAGGCTTGATTTACGGCAAATGCAACTTGTCAATATTACTTCGGGAGTTTGCGTTGCGGGCTATGTCTCAACAGTCATCGTAATGTTAACGAAGTGTTTGCCCATCCACAAGAATTGGCAAGTATATCCTTATCCGGGAGATGCTTGCGCCTTGAACATTCCAAACTACCTAGCACTGGTGGTTACCAACGTTACGTACGGTCCATTTATCCCCTCTGCTACTACACAACTAGCAACTGACCCGTATCGTGACAATCCAGGACCGATCTGATGATATTGACCATCCCACTCCCACTGCTCTGGAGAGTGCAAATGCCCCTCATGCGGTATGCTCGTCGACACGAATCAGCCTCTAGACATATCTAATCTTGTTTAGGAAAATCCTTTGTGCGCTTTGGTTGTGCATGGGCATTTTCATCATTATTGCGACACTCTTGCGATGCATTCTCTGCTTAAAAGATGTATCGTCCATCAACCTCGGAACCATCTGGTCTATCCGAGAGACGGTTAGTCCAATTCGCTTTCTAACTGTTCAGTCATTGTATCTTTCAGGTCGCTAATGAAGGCACCGTTGTCAGTTCGTCGCCATTATCGCCGTAAACGCACCGATCCTCGGCCCCTGGATGACAAAGAAGGCTTCTGTGATTTCGTCTCGTGGCTCAAAGAGTAAAAGTAACCAGTCCGGAGAAACAGGCTCGGGCCCCGGACTCGTCACGATTGGACAGCAGAGTAACCGCCTGGAGAGACTGGGGAAAGATGGACGATCGCACAAGACTGGCTGGACGACAATTGATGACGGCAGTGAAGAGCACATTGTTGGCCAAGATGCGGACGCGGCGAGTCGGGATACGGAGAGTCGAGGTGTTGAGTCTCGATAGTCTGGAATGAGAATTTGACTCTAATAATATCCGACTGGATCCTGGAGAATCCGTTTCGGCCGGTTACATCATTACTCAGATGTGAGAAAATAACTTGTATATATATGGTATTGGAAGATGATCAAGATCCTCCACAACGATGGCCACGTTCGAAACCACTGAAGCAAAGGACACATAAATTAAGATTTATCATCACCATTTATGGTTTGAGAGCTGACTCTTTTGGGGACTCGCACGAGCATCTATTTCATGGACTTACTACCACCACTTCTAACTTGACATAGAAAACATCTTTACTGAGGTGGTCGAGCAATAGCAACATCTGCATCCTCACTCTCCAAAGTAAACTCTCCATCCTCATGCGGAATAACCACCGTTGACCCTCTCTTCAGAATCGACAGCTCGGAAGATTCCGTCTTCAAAGTCACATTGCCTTGGAGAACGACGAGAATAGCAAAGCCGCGCCGGCATCGACACTGCCCATTGACGATGACTCTCTCCAACTGGAAGTAACTGTGCGACTCCTCGACGAAAACACTCTCGGCAACTTTCGCTTCAGTTACCAATGCCATGGCTTCTTCTCTTGTTCTCCCTCTTGTCTCAACAGCTGTGAGCGCTGTCTCAAAACCAAGACCAAGATGACCTTCCGCTTTGCCATCAATCTTGAATCCACTCCATTCGCATAAGACAGACAAATCCTCTGGCTCTTGTACCTCGACCATCAAAACGCTTGGGCCGATTGCGTGAAGGACTCCGGGGGGCACATAGACAGTCTGGTGGGGCTCGACGTCGATTTTATGCATTCGGTCCAGCAGCTCCGTACCTCTCTCCTCCTCGACGATTTGAAGCAGCTCCTTCGGGTCGACATCTTCAGTCAAGCCGAGCCAGACAGATCCCGGCATGAGGATATACCACGCCTCGGCCTTTCCATGCTTCCTCTGGAGATGCTTCGACGCCCAGTCAACATGAGGGTGTGCATGAACAGGGAGACGCTGTCCAGCATCAAGCAGCTTTACAAGGAGTTTTGTGTCCGGCCCGTACTTGGCTACATGGTCGGCCCCAAGCCATTTCTCGGGCTCGGAGGCAACGGCATCAGCTAGCATTGTTCCATCAGGCAAGCGGGTCATGCCGACATTCCCTTGGCCGCGACAGCATGTTGTGGAAGCAACCCAATCTTCAGGTTCATGAGAGCCAATGGGGCTTTGAAGTTGACGAAAGGCCGATATTTGTGCTCCACCGGCGTAGAAGCGGCGAGGGGGGTGGTTTGGAGGGAGGAGGATGGGAGCCATGGTATAATATGTCTAACGGATGCAAGGTGGTTTGATGGTGAAATTCTTACAGTCTTTCAGCAGTGGAAGTGTTATGTTTACAGTTAGTGAGTTGAGATTGAGGGGATCTGGTTTTATTCTCAACTAAGCTTGAATTATTTTGTCTTGGAGGCAAACTACAATGGCTGTGAACTGGAGCTACGCTCTTCGTGCGGGGATGACGAAGACCGGAGCTTGTCTTAGTGTTTTTTGAGGCTGCTGATCTATACTTGGCCTGCACAGGGCATTGTGACACAATTGTTGATCATTTACTATCTCTATTATTCAGTCATTATTAACAACGATGATCTATTTAACGCTCAACTTAATGTCAACTGTCACTCCAGGAACTTGGATCGTGAGTAAGTGATTGAGGGACTCAATTTCTTGAGGTCCGTCTCAGGCCCGATATCCGGAAGAGTGCAGCGAATTTATGGTTAATATCACCACACCATCCCCACAGAATTACGCCTTTTAGCCGCCGTTCATCGCTAGAAAGGGAAAAGAAAACAAAGTCACCAACTATTAGACGTTGTGAAGCATGATTGGGGGTCTAAAGAAGACAGAAGTTTTCTCGGCTCACGCGATTGGCAATAAAAACGAATTGACAATTATATCTTATTTTACACGCTATTTTACACGCTATGCTACAGGCTATTCATCAGCCTCGAATCTCTCCTATCTATACCGTACATATCGTTTCTCGTACAAGATTACATTATGCCACAGCTTGAGCACTGCCCAATTGGACAGTGAATCAGTATGATGGATTAGATTTCGTCACTTTATTTCTCGGCGGCTTCGTGAACGTGGTCGTGAACGTTATCGTGAACGTTGTCTCTCGCATCGCTGCGCCTCCTCAACTCATCGCGGTACTTGGCGGAGTCCCATTTGCTCGAAGTGATGGGGTTCACATGCTGAACATACATCATGTCGATCTCTTCGAGGGTTCGATCCTTAGACTCGATGACGAAGAAGAAGACGATGAGCACGAGGGCCGCACAGCATCCGGCGAAGATGAGACCGTAGAAGTAGTCAATGTCGTCGGTGATGAATCGAGTGCTGTAAACCACAGTCGTTAGTTCAGTTTATTTACCCATTTCAGTTATCAAACTTACAAGAATGAGATCAAAAAGTTCCAGAACCAGTTAGAAGCAGTGGCGATACCCATGCAGAGACTTCGGTATCGAGCAGGGTACAGCTCTGCGTTAACAGCCCAGACCAACGGTCCCCAGCTGATGGCGAAGGCGGCAATAGCAAGACAGGAGAATGTGACCAGAGCAGATCCAGCCTTGGGGGTGTTTAAGGGGTTTTCGTGATCGAGCGCAAAGTGGCCGACGAATGCGTACACACTATCAATTTTGTCAGTAATGTGGCCAATGTTAATAATATCGTAGGATTGTGGGAAACTTACAGGAAGCACATCATCATCCAGAGGCCGCCAACGATGAGAATGATTCGTCGACCGTAGCGTCCAATGACCCAGAGACCAATGATTGTGCAGAATACGTTGACTGAACCCAGGATAATCTGAGTAGTGTAGCTGTTGCTGATACCAGTGGCAGCAAAGACGGTAGTACCAAAGTAGAAGAAGAAGTTGGCACCGGTAAGTTGCTGGCCTCCACCGAGAACAACTCCCAGGACTGTGCGGTAGAGCATGCGAGGGGCAGTGAAAATCTCAGTCCAACGGAAATCATTCACATCCTTGCTCTCCTCGTCAATCTTTGCCTGAATATCGGCGATCTGGTGGTTGACAATGTCCGAGTCGGGTGAGAGACCAGAGAGTCGTGCAATAGTCTGGCGAGCCTCATCAACACGGCCGCGGCTGTAGGCATATCGAGGACTTTCAGGGAGGAATAAGATGCCAGCTCCGAGAACCAGGGCCCAGGCAAAGGAGAGTCCATTGGGAATTCTCCAGGCGGCGCTAGAATCCTTTGTCTCAGTTCCCCAGTTGACCATTTCAGCTGTCCAGATACCCAGGGTAATGAGCAGCTGGTACGATGAGATGATGACACCGCGGATGACAGCCGGGGTACTTTCTGACTGGTACATGGGAACAACGACGGACAGGGCTCCAATGCTCAGACCCGTAACCAGACGGCCAACGGCAAACTGAACCCAGTGGTACGAAGAAGAGATTTCGATGATCGTTCCAATGCAGATGAAGAAGGAGAACAGTGAGATTGAGAGTCGACGGCCGATAGTATCTGCCATCTTGCCGGCAATCAGAGCACCAAACAGGGCACCCACACAAAGGAGACCAACTATGGTGCCTTGACGGGCCGCGCTGAAGGTGTATGATCCATCACTCTGTAGCTCTCCGAAGCGGCTGGCATAGTTTGGCATCAAGAAGAAGCCTGAAATTTGACCACTGTGAAGCGAAAGAGTTAGATACAATCAACCAAACTAACTGTCACTGAAACTCTGGTGTCTTACCTGACATATCCGAAGATGAAACCACCAATGGAAGCAACAGCTCCCAAAGCACAAGCAAGTACAGTGACCTTTTCCTCGGAGTGAGTCTCAGAGTGCTCTCCACTGCTGGGTGAATGGTCCCTCTTGGGTTCCTGCACAGCAGGTGTGGCTTGTTTTTTGAAAAATCCCATGATTCTAGTTGCAAACCATGCAGTTACACTTGTCCAATTGGTTTGATTGAATCACGATTGGTGTAATGAGGAGTTGATTTCAGGAGTTGGGTTTTAGGGGGAGAAGATGTCTGATAGATAAACTAGTTTCAAAAGCTAACTGTCGTAATGCTGATATAACTTGGAATGTACAAGTAAAGGGGATTCCAATAGGGATAGTCCCACATGAGGGTATAAAAGCTTGTGCGCTCGCGTCCATCTCGGTGGCTTTGCGGGCCTCTGGAGAACGGTCTTCAATAATCAAGCGGTCCCGTGGTTTGGATCACCAGATGGGACTCAGCACATCCTTATAGTGTACTCGTACATCTCCTGTTCGATGCTGCTACTATCATGAGGTTGAGGCGGAGAAATTCATCGGAGATACTCTTCCAGCCATTGCCGTTTTCGCTCTGCAAACATCACGCCGAGTCATGGATTTGTCTCGAGAGATCCACATGGCACCGGAATGTCCGGCCATGATTGCCGTGCATCTGCCGCTTGCGGATCGCTGTCAAAGCCTCCCGTTCCCACTCGTGTCCACTATTATGCCCACTCTGCACAAGCATTAACGCGCAATGCCGTATTCTAGATACGCAGAACAACGTGATACTCCACTGAAGGATGAAGATTGAAAATTTTCTGCTCGGCCCACGATGTTTTGAGTCGTCTGATGGCCACAATTTGGGACCTCGTATGGGCCTTCGGAGCTGAAGAAGAGGCTGGAAGAGGGTGCATTGCGCAGCTCCGAGTCCGTGTCCCCTGATCGACAGCTGTGCCAAGTCACATTATCTCGGCCGCGAGAGTCACGCAAAATTCGAATCACTCCAGTTGTCTGTAACACGACGGCTCACCCTGGTTGCAAAAAGTTTTCATGGGCAGAGGCGGCCACCATCTTTAAGGAATCCGGCATCTGATGAAACTATTGAGATACAAGATTATTCATCTCGACTTCGGCAGATTTCTGCTTTCAGAATTGTCAGCGTAGAAAAGACGTTTTAATGACAGAAAACGAAGAAATCCACCGAGAGATGATCCAATGCATAATAATCAAACTGCATTATTTGCTTGGATGAAGCTCCGGAAATTACGGGCATAACTGTAGTCTTCGAGAAGCCAATGAGAAGTCTTTAGCAGTGATGATTAAGGTAAGAGTAGGCCTATTAAGGAATAGCCGCGATCTCGGATCATGATAGCCGCTGATGTCATAGATAAGACAGATGCTGCACTGGATTTCGGATAAATTGCCACCAAAAATACATGCAGATGACTCGGAGTGTCGAGATGGAAGCAATTGAAACTGTTGTTTGATTCAAGATGGGAATACAGCCCTTATATATAGATTCCATTGAGGCTATTCCGGAGATTTTGACCCCCAGATGCCCCACAGCCGAGATGTTTCCGTTTCCCGGCGCGATCTAGGGTAAGATCATGGAACCTGCATTTAGGCAGTTCATTTAACCGACATATTACAAGAGGATGGCCGCCAGCCAGCCCACGGAGGCGGATATCCGTCTGGGGATGGGCTCTTATATAGAAATAGTCCAGCTTCTAAAGGCAATTTCTTGCCGAAGAATATCACCAAGTGGTTCAGGAGGTGAAGTAGCTGCCTACTTTGAGCCTCATACTATTGCATATGCTTCTGCTTACTTTCAGATACTTACAATCCCAAAGGGTTCAAGATTAACCGTGCTGACGTCAAGTGGACGTTATGATGGCTTCGTTTCTTGCTTCATCCAAGTTGAAGTTGGCTTTCAGTCTTCAGAACCGGAGCATGCTCGGGATTCGATGGTGTTTCTGTGGCGGCGGTGATGCGAAACAGCATCGTCATCGTCAGAACTCTGAATTGACAGTAACATGAGAAACATGTATATATATATCGTCCATATCTCGAATAAACTCTAAACCCAGAGATTCATCAACAACAACACCAACCATCAGTAGAATCAAGTATTCAAACAAATTAACTTCTGACCAATACATCTTATTCACAATGTCTGACCCCAACAACCCCAACATCGCCATCAGGACTACTCCCCAGTGGGCGCTGTATCAGCGTGAATCCTTTTGGAACACAAACGATGGAAAATACCCAATCTTCAACACTGGTAAGTTCCTATGATCCATCTCACAATAAGTCTTTACTAACATCAAGTGTTAAGACCCGGCTGAGATTGAAAAGCTGGCCAAGGAGAAGCTTTCTCAGGGAGGCTGGTAGGTTGATGAGGCCGCAATCTCACATTGAAAAGATGACTGATTAAAAAACGACAGGTATTACTCCTCTTGCAATGCCGGACTTTCTTGGACCCATCTCTCCAACCGACAGGCCTTCTATCGGCACCGCATCGTCCCTCGCATGTTGGTTGACACCAACCAGCGAGACACTGCAACCGAGATCTTTGGCCACCGCGTGTCTGCTCCTATTGGATTTGCACCAATTGGCATCAACCGCATTTACCACCCCACTGGAGAGCTTTCCGTGGCCAAAGTAGCCCAAGAGCTCAACTTGGCGTACTGCTTGTCCTCTGCTGGAAGCTACAGTATCGAAGATGTCGGCAAAGCAAACGGCTCTGGACCTCGATTCTTTCAACTGTACCAGAGCCCCGATGATGAGCTTTGCATCTCCATGCTCCAGCGAGCCTTTGACAACGGCTTCGATGCTTGCATGCTGACGACGGACACCTGGTCCCTCGGCTGGCGTCACAACGATGTCTTCACCGGAAACTACGCCTTCTACCATGATCACGGAGCAGGTGACCTTGGTCTTCAGGACCCTGTGTTCCAGAAGCGTCTCAAGGAGGCTGGAATTGACCCGAAGAAGAACCCAAAGGAGGCGGGCCAGAAATGGATTGATGAGAACATCTGGCATGGTCGCGCTATTACCTGGGAGAAGATGAAGTGGACCATGGCGCAGTGGAAGAGGATTAGTGGTGGAAGACCATTCTGCCTGAAGGGTATTCAGAATGTGGAAGATGCGAAGAAGGCGGTTGAACTGTGAGTTGCATCGAATTCTAGCGCATTGATATGTTGTAAAGGATATGTAAGCTGACTTTAGATCTCTACCAGGGGTGTGGACGGCATTGTTGTTTCTAACCACGCCGGACGACAAGTTGACGGAGGCATCTCTAGCTTGGATGCTCTGGAGAAGATTGTCGATGCTGTTGGAGACAAGATCTACGTAAGTGACATCCATCCGCTTTTAGACTTACATAAAACTAACACGGAATTGCAAGATCATGTTCGATTCCGGAGTTCGCAGCGCCGCCGACGCCTTCAAGGCCCTCGCCATCGGAGCCAAATTCGTTTTCATTGGCCGTCTCTGGGTTTGGGGCCTTAGCATTGCCGGCGAGCACGGTGTGCGACACGTCTTGAAGAGTCTGTTGGCAGAATTCGACATTCTGATGGAAGTTGGCGGATTTGTCAAGATCGATGAGATTAACCGCAGCTGCATCGACTCTCTGCCCAACTCGTCCAACTTGATTGCCGAGCACTCTGCGATCTAAGATCTGAGGGTTACTCTATTAGGAAATATTTCTACGGTACTACTACTAGCAGCTGTTTACTTTTGGTAGATACGAGTACTTAGCATAGAATAGAATAGATTTGTCAATTGAAAGTCGCCAAGATATTTCTAAAAACCTTGTGTAAGAATATCGCCTGACTCGCATCTTTAATCCTTGCTCGAACATCAGCCATCTGTGACGCAACCACTAAGCAAGGTACGGTGCATGAACGGGTGAGAACCACTTTTACACTGCCATTGCCAAGCATGCTTAGAATTTATGCATCCCGTCTGTATTCAATCACTTATCTGTCAACTGTACCGTTGAAACCAGTTGACTGCAGTGTTAAATCACGCACTTCTCGCAGCTCACTAATTTGCAGCATGAATGCCCTTCTCGGCGTAACTCCAGTACCTCTTGGCACATCGTCGACGCAGCGACTTACCCTTCCAAATCATAAACAAAAACGTGCTCATGCATCCCAGTGAGAGAAATCCCGCCATGATGAAGCAGTTTTGCAAACCCATGTTAGAATACCAGGGTGTGATGCCGTAGGAAATGGCAAAGCCAAGCGTGTTGCGGACGATGATAACAGATACGGTGCTCTCTCCACTCATATCCTTGAAGCAATCGACATTATACGACAGCACAATGGAGCTGCCAGCAACGCAGCTAAAGATCAAGATGCCGAGACCAACGGCCAAAACCGCCCAGTGGGCCCCGTGAGCAGCGCCGATGCCCCAGATGATAAGGCCGATGCAGGAGAGAATTCCCGCGAGAACCAGGGGCCACAGTCTTTGCTCTGGTTCGCGAATGCCCTTGTTACGGCGTGCGAGTATAAGAGTGAGTCGGTCAGCAATGTGGCCTGCCCAGATACTTCCAAGGGCAGCGCCGATAAAAGGGCCGACGTAGATGAGGCCGACGGCGCCAGTAGACCAGCTGTACGGCGGCGAACTCAGGATGGGGCTCACCGTGGCATTGATGACGTTGTACCAAGAGAGACTGATACCATAGATGAGCCCAACCCAAGCAACACCTGGGAACTGGAAAAGAATGGCAACGGGCCGCACCATGGACTTGAACATTTGTGTCTTTGTCGGCCGTCCCTCCATTCTGGCAAAGGGCTTCAGCTTCTTAATGTAATTTTTCTTCTCGTATGAGGTGCCCGTTTTCTGGTCTGTGACGGCCGATCCGACCTTTTTCTCCTCCATGCTTGCTCGAGGCTCTGTAGCCTTTTCGTCTGTTTGTCTAGTCTCATCTTCCAGACCCTCAAGAGTTGGTCGGAAGTACATTGTCTCCTCCATGAAAAAGAAGAGAATGACAAAACATGTGGCGGCAACGATGGCGCCGAGATTCATGGTCCATCGCCATCCATATGCCTCGGTGAAGAAGCCCGCCACGAGAGGAGACACGAAGCTGAAGCCGAACAGAGTAAAGACATAGACTGACATCCATGCCCCCCGCTCATGGGCAAAAAAGATGTCGGGGATGCTCACTTCCGGCAGAGCTTCAATGGGAGAATTGACCAGCCCGAAGAGAATGCGGTGGGCGTACCATTCACCAGTCGAAGTCGAGTATGCGGACCATACCATCAACGGAACCGTAACGAGCATCGATATCAGATACATCCCGCGACGGCCGTACGTCAAAGCAAGAGGTTGTGTCACAAGGCAGCCCCAGCCACAAACAAGGAACGTGACTCCCGTAGCTTGAACGAGATGTTCCGTGGAGATGCCCGTGTCATGGGTGATGTCGGCCAGAACGGAATTCTGCAGTGTGAAACAGATTGCTATACCCATGGTGTAAATATTAACCATGGCTACGGCCAGGTATTTTCGTCGGCGACTCCAGTTGAGAGGGTCCTCTGGGTCATCGCTTGGGCGAGGCACAAACTCGACCTTGCCGCCTGCAGTGGCTCCTGCGAGGTCGACGAGGTGAACTGTGCCTGGGACAGCTTCTGGATGCCTGTCGGCTATAGGCATGGCTGATCGATTTCCTTTTGCTCTTGATAAGTGGTTAGATGACGAATGAGTCGATCAAAGGGACTTCGGAATGGATCCTTTCATAGCGATGTGTATATGACAACACTCAGAGGGCAACGAAAAAGGAGAAAGGAAAGCTGCCTATAAGTAACTTGTAGATTTCGTCCATTTCCTGCTCTTCTATCACGGGGAATATTACGCCAAGATAGAGTGTCTGAGAGGGATAAGGCAAGGGAATGCCAGACAAGAGTCGCAGATCGCGGAAATGAGCACATAGAATCCGTCATGTTGGGCACACAATCATCTAAGACATGTCTTGCGTATTGGTGTGTCCCGAGGTAAGACAAAAGTAATATGGTCTAATGATAGGGAATGATACGAAAACCTATCTTTTGTATTACAGTCAGTACGACCGGTCATGATTGACGCAGTTCGAGACATCGGGGCAGACGCCCAAGGCCAGCGAATTTCTTCCTAAGATCTTGACGTTGCTCATCGTTCCGAGGTTGTAAGGATCCTCACATCGAGAGGCGGCTCGTCTTTGGGGGTTTGACGCAATATATCTGAGTCGCTCTTCTACTTCAGATGTGAAGAAGGCTCGACATATCTGAAGTGAGATGTACTATTGTACAAAGGGTGTAAATAAAGGTCATGCTCTTCGCCAAACCTCAAAGCCTTAGTCATTTCCGTAAACCCGATCTATTAATAGGTTAATTACGGGATGCATCTTTTTGACCGGCATCCGGACAGACGTCGTAAGATCTGCAAGTGTATTTAATCAAGGCGTCTGTCAACAGGAGGCTGGGTCAGCGAGTCCCAGCGGGCATTATTTGCTTTTACTCCAGCTCGTTTAGTTTGCAAAGTGTCGAGCCACCATATTTACTTCTCTGTAATAAATTAGTATCTAATAACTAACGATACTTCCATCTAGGGGGTCGAAAAGCCACACTCCTCTCACCTCAGAGCAGATGCAAGCGTGGACGGCTGCAACAAACAAGTAAGGATACATGTACCTAAAACTCTCCAATTAACCGTCTCAGTATTCTATGACGCGTAAGATAGGAATGGTCGCCGAGGTGGTTGGTAATGCTGTTACAACGAAGCTGGGTATAAGTGGTGATTCTAATGCGAGGCCAGGATCGACATACGGCAAGTTCCGCTACCCCAGATAATCGAATCCGAGACGCGGGATGAATTCTATACATATAACTGTCTGCATTACTGTGTTATTATTAACGACCACCACGTAAGCCACTCCCGCCTCACTATAAGTCCGTCTCACTATAAGTCCGTCCGTCTCATTGTAAGTCCGCCTCCCTCTGTGTAAATCCGTCTTCCCGTTCCTGGCAAGTAGAATAGGACGATTATCAATCATGTCTTGCCGAATTGAGAATCTAGCCTCCTTCTAGACTCTCCGTGGAGGTGTCGATATCTCTGAAATGCTTGTCAGTGTGCGCCTCTTCCCTGCGCGCCAAGATGGTCATCTCAAAGTTCACGGCACCTGGGGGATCTCTCCGCACGACCAATGTGTGTTCAATGGCCTGATTGAGGCGGCTTGTAAAAGTACATCACTTATAAAATGTTCAGCTCAGCGAGCACAGAATTGACCCTATCTGTCCAACCCAACACCTTCTACTCAACCCTCTCTCCCTTCAGTAGTACTCTTCTCCCTCGTTTCATCCCTTCTTATCTATCTTCTTCATTGGTGGGTACTCCGTAGCTAGGGTGCATATATTATCACAATGCCTTCAAAATCTCTCCCAGTTGTCCAGGTAAAGCCTATCCTTAAAGGCTCCCCAGAATATGAAGCTCGGCGGGCAGCTGTGCTTGAAGAGTTTGCCGCCAAGGTACCAGATAGCCTTCGACTTCCTATTGACCTCATCAACAACCCTCCCAAGAATGTCACTGGTGTTCCTAAAGATTGTGGTATTCTGACTCCCGAAGAACTCACCATCACGGAAGAAAACGATGCCACCGCTCTGGCAGGTCTCATCGCCTCGAAGAAATTGACCGCGGTAGCTGTCGCTACAGCATTTTCCAAGAGAGCCATCATCGCACACCAGTTGACAGGCTGTCTGACCGAATGGTTCATGGATGATGCCATTGAGCAAGCCAAATCCTTGGATAAGCATTTGCAATCCACGGGAAAGACAATCGGCCCCCTTCATGGCGTCCCCTTCAGCGTCAAGGAACACTTGCCTCTAGCCGGACACTATTCTAGCATTGGCCTTTATGATACAAGAGTCAAGGACGAAGAAGATTGCCACATAGTAGCAGTCTTGAGAGATGCTGGCGCCGTCTTTTACTGCAAAACCAATCAGCCTCAAGCTATAATGCATCTAGACACCTCCTCCTCATGGGGCCGTACCTTGAACCCTCACAACATTCATCTGTCAGCAGGAGGGTCTTCTGGAGGAGAAGCCGCTCTGATAGCCATGCGAGGATCTGTCCTCGGTATGGGCTCCGATATTGCAGGAAGCGTCCGACATCCAGCTGCCCTCTGCGGTATCTACGGCTTCAAGCCCACGACATGTGTTGTCCCTAGAAAAGGCCTTATAACTGGTGGTGCAATAGCGGAACTCAACATCTTAACCACCGCCGGCCCCCTGTGTAACTCCCTCAGAGACATGGACCTCTTCATGTCCGTATTACTGGACTCGAAGCCGTACCTAGTGGACCCAACCCTTGTTCCTATCCCCTGGACCGGTCTCAAATCCTTACCGCAACCCAAACCTTTGAAGATTGGAGTCATGATGAATGACGGGGTCATTGTTCCGCAACCACCCGTCATACGAGCTCTTAACTGGGCAGTTGAAAAGCTAAAAGCATCAAATAACTTCTCCATCAAGACATTCGAGCCATACAACGTCTCCAAAGCAATCAACAACGTCATCCTTGCATACTGGCCCGACGGCGGCAACGGCTTAAAGAATCATCTCGCAGCTTCAGGCGAGCCCATGCTTCCCCTGACACAACTGGTCATCAAAGCCGCCGAGGGCCCCGAGCTGACGCCGTACCAGATCCTAGCGCAGCATCTCGAGCGCGACCAGTTCCGCGTCGACTTTGCGCGCCACTGGGAGTCTCAGGACGTCGATTTTGTCCTTTGTCCAGTCTTTTTTGGTCCTGCGTGTGAACATGAAATGGCATTTTACCCCAACTACACTGCTTTTTGGAACTACGTCGATTATCCCGGTGTGGTGGTGCCCACACCGATCAAGGCTGGTAAGAAGGGGGAGGAGAAGTATGCTGCTGATGTGCCTGCGCCTTTGAGTAAAGATGATGAGCATGTACGGCAGATGTGGGAGGAAGGTGACTTTGAGGGAGCACCGGTTAATCTGCAGATTGTAGCGAGGAAGTACCATGATAATGACTTGCTTGCGGCATTGGAGAAGATGCAGTGGGTTTTGGAGTTGCCATAAACAATTGGAGCTTCATATCAAGTAGATAACATGGTAAACTTTGTGCATTGTTGAGTCTATTTTGATATCGTGTGAAGTTATCTATCAGCTTACTAACTTCCTAGAGGACTGACTGTAGGATCCCACGTAGTCGGTGAATACGAGTCAAAGTCTAGAGTCGCCATGTCTTCGTCTGTCAGTTCAAAATCGTAGAGTTCCGTGTTGGCCTCGATTCTGGATGGCGTCTCGCTCTTTGGTAGAGGAACAAAGCCCTGTATCACACGTTAATATTACATCACACACTGAAACAGCATTCACGTACCTTTTGCAAACTCCATCGCAAGAGAATCTGTGCTCCGCTCTTCCCATATTTCTTCATCAAAGCCTGCACCTGCGGCTCATCAAATCTCTGCCCTTTGACAATGGGACAATACGCCTCAATCACAACTCCATGCTTCTTACACCATTCGACGATATCCGGATGCGGCAACCAGGGATGAATCTCCCACTGCCCGACGCTAATTTCTCCCGCGTTGCCCTCTCCTAGCTCTGCTTCAAGCTCCTTGATGTACGCTAGCGTCTCCTCGAGATGATGCACGCCATAATTGGACACTCCCATGGATCGAATCTTTCCCTCTTTCTTTGCTTCAACAAACGCTCTCCACGTTCCCTTTCTCGCTTCTGGGCCACCGTAGGGACTGTGGTTGAGATACAGGTCGATGTAGTCCAGCCCCGTCTCTTGAAGACTCGTTTCAATAGCCTTTTTGGTCTCCTTGTATCCACCCTTGCGGACTTTTGTGGTGACAAAGACTTGCTCGCGAGGAATGCCAGATGCTCTAATTGCTTCACCACAGGCCTTTTCGCTGTCGTAGGAGCGCGCCGAGTCAAAGTGCCTGTATCCGGATTTGAGCGCGTGAGTGTTGGCTGCCACGCTTTTTTCGTGACCGATTTTGAAGTGTTGGTCAGCACCAGCAGCAGTCTATGTTATGGTTAGTTTTATATGTTCATTTTAAACTAGTATGCGTATCTGATAGTTCTGACGACTTACTCCAAACCCTAAGACGGGAATCTCATAGCCCGACAGCATCTTATACTTGGACGCTAGAGTAAGTTGCGCCATTGTGACGGTTCTTCTGGTAAATCCTTTATAATTAGTTGCGATAAGTTTCTCAAGTATATATTATGAAGATATTATTCAAGATCGATACTTCAACCCATCGACTGGTGGAGGATAGGAAACCTTTAAGTATCTCAACGACCAACAGATCGACAGACGAAGACGGGCCTAAAATGTGTAATAGATCGGCCCACCTAGAGCTGCTCCGATCCAATTAGCACATCGGCTTTACAGCATTTATCCCCGCCATTAGAGAACGGGAATAGGGTGGGAAAATTACCAGATTGGGACTTTTGGGAAATGCAGATCCCGTAGCTGCTGCTGTATCTCTAAGTGGTTCGTCCACTTCTTCATTTGATGCTTACAGATATTCAAACTATACGATTGTCAAATGACAAATACTCTGGATTACATGTATATTATGAATACAATGACGTCTTCCATAACTGTGGAGTTACCATGCTTGTGATGGTTTCAATGTCCTAGCGATAGGCTATCATCCACAACAACCACACAACAATCGGAACCACGGATGCAAACCAAACGCCAAAACTCCATAACTTTTTACGAGATTCAAACTTCAATCCACCTCATCTTCAAGATACCCTCTCCGAAAAGCTACTCAAGAGTCAGCCAAAAGTCTCAAATCAGTCTCAATCACAAATCTCACCTCCAACAACCAGACCCGTCGCATACATCACCCGCGAAATCGGCTTCAAATCATCCTCCCCATCCCCTCGATCCAGGTGCTTACCCCAAAACTGCAGCAAATCTTCTACCTGATCCTGCAACTCCTCGCTGGCATCACTACAGCTCACACCAACGCATGTGCCAAACTCGCGAAATGCCAGTCTTCGTGCTGCGCTTCGTTGCATCATCACGGAAGTAGAGTCAAGTAGTTCCTCTGCCTTTGGTAATGCCTTGCTGCGGAACTTGATGGCCCACGGCTCGTCTCTCCAGATGTGGCACATCCACAGTCCCATACCCAGATCCAAAAAGTCGGTTCCAGGAGACATGCTTCCCTTCCTCGACATGAGGTTCCAGTAATCGTTAATCTCTTGCTGCAACACATCGTTCCGATGGCCCTGTTTCGACGCAGTCGTTTGCATCAACTTGTAGACGACATATCCCGTCGCAGCATCTAAATGGCCCTCAGAAGGAACAAGCACACTCTTCATATCCATGGATATCTTCCACACCATCTTGACGCCCCCCGACAGGCAATGCACCAAGAACCGCGGATGAATCGCCCTCGCCAACTGGATCCCCAAATCATTCCACTCCCTCTCACCCGCCGCAATAGAAAGCCTATTCAGCGCAAACATCCACAAAGTCAGGTAATGATGATACTGTCCATCGCCGTCGCTCCCCGAAGCATCCAGCTTGCCGATCCGCAGGCCTCCTACCAGCGGCTCTTCATCCGTTGCGCCATCTAGTCTTTTCTTTCCGTCTCTTGTGTGGCCCAGTATATCGTGGACAGTTACCACCAACCGTTTCGCTAGTGTGAGATACTTTGGTTTGGCGGTTTCCTTGAAGAGAGTGATGAAGTTGACGACTCCAAAGGCATCTGTCCAGAGATACCTGCCGCGATGGCCACCGGCGCCAGGGTTATCAGGAGGGATCCAATCGTTTGCATTGTCACTTGATAACTCGTCAAAGGGGCCGTAGACAGTCTTCATGGCTTCAATGAAGCGGCCCATTTTGTCAGGTTGCGACATGATTTGCTTGTGTGTTATATGACGGCCACGAGAATTGTAATGATTTGGAAACAAATTCCTAGGCACGAGACAAACAATTGTTCTCAATTGTCGTAATCCGTGGTGCGAAAGACTCGCCATTGCTTATATCGTGTTGGATGTGATGCCACTATGACGCCTCCCCATAATAGGTGCTGTGGTCAGCTGAACATCTCGACCACTAGTTCCGCGTTCAGCTTTTGTTCGGTTCTGTTACTAATCTTTGATGGAGACGGTATATATTGAGTTTCTAATTAAGATAGGTAGTTTCTCTCGGCATTTCGTCGTAGTTCTGTCATTAAGCTTCATTAAGCTTCTTTATTAAGAATACTTGCGTGGGTTAAAAAATTGAGTAGGGTCAATCGCTGAGCATCTCTCCATTTCGGGCGAAAATGGGATGATCTCTCCGGGGAAAACAAAAGAAAATCACATAGGCCCTCTCTCGAATTGACATCATTTCTCTAAAATCCTCCCAGAGGTCCCTCATAAACTCCCTGGGGATGATGCATCGCAAGAGGCCACAGCTCAAACAGACCTTGCGTCTGCATAAACACAAGAGCCCCAACGTCATCCCACAGCAAGCTCCCAAGAACGCGCACAAGACCCTTGTAGCCCGGAGATTCGTCCATGCGCTCTGTATCGACCTCATTGGGGTCATGGTCAGCGTCAATGGCAATCACGAAGCCGCCTTGCTGTGGTACTGGATGGAGATACGAGTCGATGACGCCCTTGTCCGCTGCCAGAAGAATATCACTGTGAACGCCAGATGGAAACTCTTCCAAGTCACGGAAGGATTGGAAATGACTGTTTCATATCGTAAGCAATTAGACTGTGACAATGGATTGTGTGCAAAATACGTACGTTCTGAGGGTATCAATGTCTCCATCCGCGATGCCCAAATCCCGAGCATCCCTCCAATAAATCTTTGATCTTTCTCTAATCGTATCGACATTGCTCAATTCACGGCCCCAATTCGCAATGTCAGCCTCAAACTTCGCCTTGAAAGCTTCCCACTGTTCATCTGTATGATCATGAGATAGACGATATGCCACAAATCCCCATTCGAAATTGTTTCCAGAACCAATGAACTGGTTTGCCTTCATCACCCATTGCTCTTGCTCTATGGGTGCCGGCTCTCCTCGGAGCTCTAGCCTTACTTTTTCTTGTGCTGTTACCTGACATTGAGCCGTCTTTGCATAATCGGACAAGACTTCAAAGCCGGTCGGCAAGCCAGCGGGCATGTCCATGCCGCCACGCTCTTGGCCCAACCATGCCTCGGTGCGCGACAGATATTTCAACCTCAAATAGTAATCTGCCTTTCGAGCATCTGCGTTGGCCGAAAAGGAGATGGGTTCTCTACGGTATGGCTCAGAGGCATCTGGTCGTGGTGGTGCGTCATCCTGCGCAGCAAGGTCTTCACCCTCGTATCCGTCCATGGGCAAAAAGATTGCTGAATCGGCCTGAGCCCCATTTTCCAACAAATCATGGAGTTTGTTTGTCAGTGTCCATTCCTCGGGGGTAGGGGTAATTTCGGCCGTTGCGGGAATGCCTGAGAGCTCCTGCAGAATCGGAACACGGAGACGGTCAATAGTGTTCACCACCCAACGGTGAGAGCGTGAAGCGACGAGATTAAAGTGAGCCTTGATATATTCGTGCCACCGAGCTGCGATTTGAACTTCGGGCTTATTCTCAAGTCTGTTCTTGGCATTGACTGCGTCTTCAAAGTCCTTCAGGTGTGCCCAAATGAGACTGTACGTCTCGCGAAGAGCTCCCTTGATAGGTGCAAGATTGAGATAATGAAAGGTATTCGTAATGGCGCAGATGTATTGGCAAGCGGCGTGGAAATTTTCGGGCGAGTCAAGTTTAAGCTCTTCCCATCGTCTCTCGGAAAGAGGCATAATGCCCTCCCAAAGCCTCGACTTCATCGAGTGAAGCTCTTTTGATATAGGTACTAGCCGAGTTGAATCTTCATGAGAGCCGATGCGCACCATCATCTGCTGTACGGGAATTTCATGACTGACGTCGAATGGAGGCGGCGCCCACGAAGCCAGCGGCTGTTGCATCAGCATCACAACCTCTTCTGACAGAGGCGGAAAAGATGATGGACTCCCGTCAGAAAGAACCCCAAACATAGTGGCTTCAATGAAGTGCGGAATCGTCTGAGGCTCCAATATGCGGTCGACAATCCACAGTTTCGCCTCTATCTGACTGGGGGTCGCATCTGGCTGCAAAATATGTTCGAGGGCTCCAGATGGTGTATTGCCTCGGGTGATGCGGTTGTTGTTGAGCTGGCTTGATTCCGAGGTTCCATTCTGGCTCAGCAGAAGGTCAAGGTTGAGTAAAAGATTTGCCATATTCATCTTGCGGTTGTCTGCGTCTTCCGCGTAGCTTCTGGGGAGATTCAGGTTAAGCTTTAGCTTGTTGAGAGTTGTCAACTTGCTGGTGCCAGTACAGCGCCGTGGAGCGTGCAAGGTTGAGGAATCAAAATTGCATCTCGGCGACCGAGTATGAATTAAGCGAGTGCATTGAAGTGACCGAGTCAGATGAAGTCGACGGCTTAACACGGAGGCCTTCATCTTTATAAACTCAAGGTTCTGGATTCCAAACGCCAGTGTCAAGACCAAGTGGGACAACTCAAATTTACTGGCCCGTTGGTGCCTGGCCTGCCTGAAGTAGGTGGGGGACCAAACGGCTAAAGTGCTCAAGTCGCAAGTCAAACCCCTATGTCTCCTATTGAAGCCATCTCACGGTCGACTTATTTCCAGGAATCAATTTAATTTTAGTCGTCAAATGAGGCACTTGTTATTAGAATGACACCGGATGTTAAATCAGGCGTTAAAATTACCATTGTGTCCCGTAGTTGTAGTGAGCTACTGTTAGATAGTTGCACAAACGCTTTCAACCAGGCGCTCAACTCTTCCCCACGAGTGTAAGATTAATCACTATCATACTCGTACTGCAATATGGTCCAGTTCCAGTGTTTAAAAGCTGGAAGTGAGCATTTTCCACATTGGGTTAATGAGTCTTGACACATGCATTTCGCCATCCGCCTGCTTAAAGTGAGTGACGTTCAACTAAGCCGCCACAACTAAACTACATGTAGTTCCTGTGCTGAGCTTTGAGGCAATGTGCATCACATCACAGATAACATGCCGTGACATATGTAGCACAACAATTCGAAAAGCTATAATGATACTTGACTGAATTTTCCATTAATCCGCCCGAGGCCGGCCGAGCTTAAACTCCAGTGGAGAACTCCATGCTACGACCAAAGGCTCTCTCCAGCAGCAGATGAAGACGACCGCCTTTACTCAATATCGATACCATAAAAGTTATATAGGTTGGAACTTCCGACCATGTCAGCATACCATCGGCAATCAAATCCTTGCGGATGCGGACCATGACTTACATTGCAGATATGGTTGAGGCACTTGTATGGCTTGCAACAGCTCGGATCTAATATTCCTTTACATTCTGAGCCCTAGATTCTCAACCCAATTAGCACCTATCCATGCTGTAACCGATAACGTCTGTTGTGTCATGGTAACCCTTACAAGTGGTTTACAATCTCCCTTGACTAGAGCCGCACTGGCCAGAACGACTAAATAAGTGAGATTGGCCTTCATTGTTGGTTGATATAAGGGTTCAATTTTTGATAATACAATCGTGCAAATGAACAAAGAGATGCAAAAAGGAGTTGGTGAAACGGATTAAGGCAGACCTTTATAGATGACGATGCTGGTAGCTTAATAAGACTGCTAGGTTCTGCCCGACATCTCTCGGCCAAGTGATCCAAACCTCATGTCTCACAGCAAGGTGATACAGAGATGATTCAACTTGGCTTACTAAAACAGGGAGATTGGCACCACATAGACAACATTGGAAGGCTTACAGTAATAGAGCGATCTCAGACACTCACAAGGGAGGAGAGATGGTCTACACAATAGTGACGTTGCACCTCGACTAAGACTTATGAGATATCCATACTGCCTGAGCAAGAACTATTATAGTAATAGCAGGAGCAGACGTCATTACATCTAAGATCCGTGATCGAGCATTAGTTTGTACAACCAGTAGTAGCGGATCTTACCATGATCGACACGTCTGGGCAAGATCGGGAGGAGAAATATGGTGTAACTATAGCCATATCTTGTCCCTCATTCAGGTGACAAAGCTGGAATATGAAAGCTGGCTATACAATGACAACCACCTACCAACAAGAGGGACAATTCGCAGCAGAGCAAGTTGTAATGTAAAGGATGCAAATACTGGGGCAGAACAGTTGTGTTGAGTTTGTTCGGTTCATGTTGTGAAAAACCATCCCAATGCCTGCTAAGCTCTATTCATCCACCCATGCAGTCTGATTGCACCAATTTCCCATTTCATAAAAGTTCAAAACAAAATGCCAAATGCTCAATCGCCAAAACACCCAAGGTTAGCCACGCTGACTCCCGCGACCTCCTCAATGCCCCGATACACGCAAACTGCCTCCTAGACCTCGTCATTGTCATCGTCGTCCGTCATTTCCATCCCAGTCTCTTCCTTTTCGTCCTCATCATCAATCAACATCGTCCGTCGCCTGCCTACTCGCCCCTTTCCTTTGTCCATCATGCTGCGGCCAGGTCTGTTGCCGTACACTTTCTGAGATGCCTCAACCTTCTTTCTTTCTAACAGCTGCTCGAAATCCGCCAAGTCGTCTGCTTCCTCCTCCGCAGCAACGTCCATCAAGGCCGTTTCTTCCAACGCCTTGTTCAAAAGCTCCGTCGCGATGCTATCCTGCGGCTGGATGGCCAGGGCCTCGTGAAGGACAACAACCGCCTCCTGTGGCTTGTTTTGTTCCATCAGGATGAGCCCCTTGGCGCTGAATATGGCTGCATCCTTGCCGCCTGCTCGTAGTACCTCGTCAAACTCCGCCAGTGCTCGGTTATAGTGCCGCAGCCGGCGAAAAGCGTGTCCTAAATTCGTCCTCGCCGCCAGCCATGCTGATGGCTCACTGTCATTCTCGTCGGCCACTTTGAGTGCTGCTGTGAAATATTGGACGGCGTCTTTTGCATTGTCCTGGTGATATTTCACGATACCCATCTCATTGAGAAGCAACGGGTCCGTCTTGCACAGCCCATAGGCAGTCTTGAGGAATTCTTCTGCAATAGTCATGTTGTTGAGTGCGTGATTCTGCATCCCCAGGAATATCTGCGGCAGGTGGGTGCCCATGAAGAGGCGTGCTGCTGTTGAATACGCTGAAATGGCCTGGTCATGCTCTCCTTCCTCGGCGAAAGTATGTGCGAACCCTATCCAGGCAGGGCCAAAATGTGCATCCATCATGCTCGCTTTGCTAAAATACCGCCTGGCTTCTGCAATTTTTTTGATGCTGAAATAATAGATGCCCACGGCTAACCATGTACAGGGCTCTTCGGGATGGGTATCTGCCAGGTCGTGTGAAATCAGGAATAGCAGGTTCTTCATCTTGAGTTCGTAGAGACAGGCGAGGTGGACGGGGTATATCGCAAAGTTGTACTTGTCCTCTTCCAAGATGGCGTTGGTAATGGTCAGGGCGTCTCGGTATCGGCACTGCGTGTACAATAAATCGGCTCGAGCAAGCTGTAGGTCGGGGTTAGCGGCCAGCTGGTAGTGTGTTGACAGCGAATCGTAGGCGGTATCGAATGCCGCGGGATTTCTGTATTTAGAAAGCCGTGTCGTGTAGAGCATCTTTGTGAACTCGGCAGCCTCCTGAGAGGACTTTGGGTCTCCTGAGAGGTGTATTGAATCAAAATCGAGGCTGTCGAGAAACTGCCACTCCTCGTCTGGCGATAGTAGAGAATTCTTCATCAACTGCTGAAACGCCTCGAAGCACTGGACGTCGATCCGAACCGCATCCTTGTAACACTCCTTGGCACGATCAAAAGCATTTTGCTTGGCATAGCAGATGCCCCGGAGGAAGCACATAGCTGCCTCAAATCGTCGGGTCGCCGCCTCATCGTCCCCGGCATCGTCGTCCCGCCTTCGCCCGCTGCGAGCTTGGTTTGAGGCCTTGCGCTTGTTGCTTGGGCCATTGGATATCAGGTGTGTCGGATTGCGCTCCCCAAGGACAGCCAAGGCCTCGTCGAATCGAGACTGCTTGATGAGGCAGTGTCCGGCAAGATAGCGACAGGCAGGGTTGCGGCTGATGAGGTCTTGCTTGGAGAGGAACGACTGCGCACGTGTGTAGTTTCCAGTCGCAAAGTGGACTTGGGCCAGCCAAAAGGCATCGTTGTCGTCGTCTATAAATGAGGATACACATGGATTAGCCCAGATGTCTACCATGATGAATAATTGCTTGGTGGCCACAAACGGGTCAAGGCGAGGAGCTTGTCTCCGATAAAGATGGCCGATTCATATTGTGCCTTGTTGAGGGCGTCCTGCCTCCAATCCCTCAGAAACTTCTCCATCCTCTAGCATCGAGAAGAGAACATCGGGTAGAGGGATAGAATGGAAGAAGGAAAGAAGTGAAGTACAATAAAAAAGGTAACAGATAGACGGAAAAGAAGAGCAAATCGTTTAGGTATTTAGCAGGGTATCATGGCTGGGGGTTCGACAGCCAGAGGTGCTTGTATCGATATCGAATATCCAGATCTGAGGTTGACGCGCGAGAGATGATCCTAGGCGCGTAAAGTTTGTTTGCAACCACTATGCTCAGTTGCTAGGGAGTGCGATTGCACCTAAAGCGTTGCTACAGGGGGTGTGCTCTGCAAATAGCGGGGTAGCTTCAGCGGAACGACCCCTCAGTCCAGCGAGACATTCACTGGCTGCATCCGGAAATTCGGATTTCCAGTGAGAGGCGAGGAATTGGAAAAAGAACCCCACAACTCCGATACAGGAGCGAGTCAAATCCTGCGCCGTCTTCAATACCAGCATAAATCTACACTCTCACAACCCCAATTGACTCTTTTTGCAACGATACCGATTCGCATCTTGCAGACTCGAAGCCTCGAACAGACACAATGACCACCTCCGCTCTTCCCATCCGTGCTGCGGCTCTTGTCCGCAATACCAACGAGACGTCGATCCAGATCGCCCTCAGCATCGACGGCGGCGAGCTTCCCCAGGATACCGACCCCCGACTGCTCGAGGTTGCCAGCGCACACGCTTCGCAGTCTAGCAAGTCTCAGGTGATTGCTATCAACACGGGCATCGGCTTCTTGGATCACATGCTGCATGCGCTGGCCAAGCACGCCGGCTGGAGCATGGCGCTCAACTGCAAGGGCGATCTTCACAGTTCGTTTCACTCTCTCTTTGTCTCTGTGATAAAAATGCCATGCCGTTCTAACAATACGTCTCCAATATCTAGTTGACGACCACCACACCGCCGAAGACTGCTGCCTCGCCGTCGGCACCGCCTTTGCCAAAGCCCTCGGCGCCCTAACTGGCGTTGCCCGCTTCGGCTACGCCTACGCCCCTCTGGACGAGGCCCTCTCTCGCGCCGTCGTCGATCTGTCCAACCGCCCGTACGCCATTGTCGACCTGGGCCTCAAGCGCGAGATGCTGGGCCAGCTCAGCTGCGAGATGATCCCCCACTGCCTGCAGAGCTTTGCTCAGGCTGCTCGCATCACCTTGCACGTCGACTGCCTGCGCGGCGACAACGACCATCACCGGGCTGAGAGTGCCTTTAAGGCTCTGGCTGTGGCGATTCGCATGGCTACTACCAGGGTTGCGGGCAAGGAGGGCGAGGTTCCCAGCACCAAGGGTACACTGAGCGCTTAAGGAGAAAAATATCATGCGGGAAGAAGAAGAAAAATAGAAAAGGCTTAAAGTAGAAGACGGAGTTTGGAGTCTTGCTTTTTTGGATAGTGTTGATGCACATGTCCCATTGACGCGGTGCGGCTGGCTACACATCTTTGGTCATTTGGCGGGCTTTCACAGAAGAGCATATTTTGATATTGGAATAGAAATCATTTTAGATATGCGTACACAGCCAACCCATTTTATTTGCCCCATGAAACTGGCCATCATACATGTAATATTTTTATACAATTTTATGTCCTATAGTCGCCGTTAATCGTAACATAATCGTGGCTGAAATCGCATGTCCAGTGAACAATGCTCTTATCGCCAGTTCCCAGCCTCACCAGGATTTCCAGGTCTTCCATCTCAAGAATCTCACTCGCTCTCTGCTCATCCACGTTCTCCGGCTCACCGTTGACCAGCAGCTTCAGCTCGGCCGAGCCATCGGTGGGAACAAACGACACGCTTGTCCGCTCAGGGATAATCTCAGGGACATCATTGACGGGCTGGCCGGGAGGTGAGATGAGAGCATATCCAGCGGCACACAGGATGCGGCCCCAGTTGGCATCTTTTCCGTACAGAGCCGTCTTGACGAGGGGTGAACGAGCAATGGCACGAGCAATCTCGCGCGAGGCAGCTTCAGAAGCACCGTCCACAACACGGATTGTGACGAACTTGGTGGCTCCCTCGCCGTCACGGACGAGATACTTGGCCAGCTCGGCGGAAAAGTCTGTCACTAAATTCTTCAAGGCTTCATAGTCGGCAGACTGCTCAGAAGAAACTTCGTTGCCGCCAGCAGCACCGTTGGCAAGCAGGGCAACAGTGTCGTTGGTGGAAGTGTCGCCATCAATGGTCAGCGCATTGAAAGAGCGGTCGACAGAGTACTTGAGCAGAGGGTTCATGAGGCTCGGCGCAATGGGTGCGTCAGTGGCCAGAATGGTGAGCATGGTGGCCAGGTTGGGAGCCATCATGCCGGCGCCCTTGGTCATGCCAGCAATGCGGTACTCGACGCCAGGAGAAGACGGCAGCTCAAATGTCCTGGACATGAGCTTGGGGAAGGTGTCGGTGGTGCAGATGGCCTTGGCACAGTCCAGCCAGTGCCGGTGAGAGTCTCCAGCCTGGTGATAGGCCATGGGGATGTGGTCCACGATTTTCTGAATAGGCAGTCTAGAGGGAGAGCATCAGCAAAACCAATTGGGCTATAATCATATGTTTCTTTCAGACTGACCTTTGTCCAATCACACCAGTGCTCATCACCAGCGTCGAATCCTCGCTGCCAACCCTCTGATCCGTCGTCCTGGCCATGCTCGCCGCATCCTCCAGCCCTCCGACACCGGTCACGGCATTGGCATTGCCAGAATTGACAATGACGCTGCGAAGCCCAGCATTGGCTTTACTCTGCAGAATCTTGCGACTAAACGTCACCGGCGCCGCCTGGAACTTGTTCTTGGTGAAGACGGCGGCCGCCGACGCTGGCCGGTCCGACGTCACGAGGGCGAGATCCGGCTTGCTGGTGTTGCCCGGCTTGACGCCGACGAAGACGCCCGAGGCCAGGAAGCCCTTGGGATACGTGCCGGACGTGGGCACGTACTTGAGCTTGGCCGGCGGGATGGCGCTGGCCAGGCCGGTGGAATAAGCGCGCTTGAACTTGAGCATGGCTTGTGAGGAGGACGAGAGTGGCTATAATTGCATTGTCGTGTGAGCTGGGTTGCGAGAGACTTTTAGCTGTGTGATTAGCAGCTAAAATCGGAGCTATGATGTGCCAAAGCTTGCGGCAGCCAACTGCTGGTTATGAGTCAAGTGGATGATACGCCCATGGCATTGAGGGCCGATGCTGGCGATTACAGCAGTTAAAGAGTCATTGATGCATTGGATATGAACTGTACTCATCACAGTTGGATTTGATACATTTATCCTTAGCTTTTTATTCTGCAAGAGACTCCGATTTCATCATTTCTTCCTGTTGACATCTGACACCGAATTTGATGCGCCCCAGTCAGTAGCATATCCCACCTTACCCAGACTATCTAGTGCTTTAGATGCACCAAATCAAGCCATTGGTATTGTACAGAAAAACTCTATATCGAGTGATGCATCTATTTTTGTCATTCATTTCATTTCATTTCACTTCAGCCCTTCTTCTGTTTCTGCTGGTGCCTGCTCTGGCTGAGTCGCTGCCTGCCGCAAGTACCACCAGCTCGTCAACTTTCACTCGCCCTCTGCTTACCTAATGGCTCAGCACGGGCCCCACTCCATGCCCTATAAAACTTCGTCTGCCCGCCCGCCTTTTTACTCTTCTTTTCTTTCCTTTCTTCCCCATCCAAGTGCACGGGCGTTTTCCTTCTCCGTGAAGCGATAAGCTGAGAGAGGAATTTTGCTAGTTGAAAACTATACACTGACCACTCCTGGCTGGGTTCGCCTGGCCAGGGAATATTTGGAACCCTACAGACTCTCTGCTTGTTTGGTGGAAAGAACCCTTTTTCTCTTTCATTGCGGTTGGTCCCTGGTGGACTGGCGTGAAGAAGGAGGCTCGAGATGGAGAGGGATTTAGGCGGAACGAAGTGTGATCACGTAGGAAAGACGCGTTGCGGCTGGATCAGTGCTGATGTGCAGGTTTTGAGGATCTGGAATTCTGTGGATGGTTTCTAGATATCGAAGCATCACGCGCGTTGTGTCGCCTGTTTGTATGTATGTAGCCTTGCAGCACATTCAAGTCGTTGGAACAGGCTGAGCTGCGTGTCTCTATTTTGACCTGGTGAACGAGTAGCATCGCATATCCTGTTCATAGCAGAGCATCATTACGATTCATCATCACATCAACTCTCTCTCTCTACGTGACTCATTTGTCTGTCTCTAAACCCAAATCTCAAGCTTCCTCTCGCGTCGCCGTAAAAAGCAAAATAAAATTCACCGAAGCTGCAGCCAAAGTTTCTTCTGCAGCATCAGCAGCTTTAGCGCGGGGCATTTCCGTTTCCACCATCGATTATTTTCCAGTGACTCAAAAGAGACCCCACCTTTGGACTCTCACAAGCAGCATTTCATCGACTGACACACTTTGGCATTCTTTGGACGGGATTTGTTTATTTCTGCGGCCTTTGCATCTTCGGTTCCTCACCTTGCGACGACGTAACAGCTCTCACCCGACTCCTTCCTTAGCACCAATTGTCGCGACCCAAATCTACGTCTCCAACACGACTCCATCCCTGGTGATACAACCTCTCGCCTCTACGTCGTCCCGTCCTGTCGCAAAACCAACCTCTTAATGGCGGCAGAAGCAGGCCAGCCCGCGCCCAAAAGCGAGGCTCCAGCAGAAAAGAAGGACCAGGGAGACCAGAAGAAGGGCGCCAAAGACCAGAGCAAGGCCCCCGCGGCAGCAGCAGCAGCAGCTGAAGGCGGCGAAAAGAAGCTGTCCAACGCCGAGCTGAAGAAGAAGGCCAAGGAGGAAAAGGCCGCCAGGAGAGCAGCAGCAAAAGTCACACAGCCTCAGCCCCCCGCCAGCGCGCCGGGCCAGGGCGACAGCGCAAAGGGCGGCAAACCCAAGCCCAAGCAAGATGGACCTCAGGCTGGTGCTCAGCATGGAAAGACTCCCGCCCCGCGATCGGCTGCGCCCATGACAGCGACGGCGCCCAAGGAGGCAAAACCATCGGTTCCAGAGTGCTTCAGCCATTTGGCCATGGCCAAGGGAGTCAACTTGACACATGCGGACAAGGATGTGCACCCAGCTGTGTTGCTGCTGGGCCAGCAAATGAGCACCATGGCCATCAGTGATAGCACCACTCGGCTAGAAGCTACTCTTCTAGCATTCAAAAAGGTAAAGACAGATTCTATCCTTCAAGCTATCTTCACTAGAATATATATATCTAACAAGAGATATCAAAATCAGGTCATCGATTCATACACAACACCCCACGGCACCACCCTCTCACGACACTTCACCTCCCACGTCCTCAACCCCCAAATCGTCTACCTCACAGCATGCCGCCCCATGTGCTTCTCCATGGGCAACGCCATCAGATGGCTCAAGCTTCAGATCAGCAAGATTGATATCGACATGGCCGACTCTGACGCAAAGAAGCTTCTGTGCGAGGCCATCGACAGCTTCATCCACGAGCGCATCACCCTCGCCGACCTCGTCATCGTCAACACCGCCGCCGACATGATCGCCCAGGACGACGTCATCCTCACATACGCCCACCACCACCTCGTCGAGCGCGCCCTGCTCAAGGCAAAGGCCGGCGGCAAGCGCTTCAAGGTCATCCTCGTCGACGACCCCTTTGAGCGGGTCGGCCTCGACCACGTCAAGAAGCTCGCCGCCGCGGGGATCCCCGTCGCCTACTCGCCCGACTTTGGCGCCCTGCGCACAAACCTGCAGGAGTCCACGACCGTCCTCGTCGCTGCGGAGGCCATGTTTAGCAACGGCGCCATGTATGCGCGAGCGGGCACCTGCGATGTTGCCACGGCGGCGTTTGACCTCGGCATGCGCGTCACTTCGCTGTGCGAGACGATCAATTTCACTGAGAGAGTGTCGATAGATTCGCTCACCTACAATGAGATTGATCCGGAGAGGAACACGGATGAGGAGTTTAGACTGTTGTTTGACACGACGAGAGACAAGTCGATTTCGGCTGTCGTTACAGAACTGGGTATTTGTTCGGCCAAATCGGTTCCTGCGATTTTGCGGAAGCTGGAGGAATTGTAAAAGGGAGGCATCCATGAGGCACATGAGCATGTAGCTAGGAAAAGACGTAAAAATGAATCAAGCAATAAAAAAACAAGCAAACAATTAAGCCAATTGTGTTATTATCATGTCATATACAGCAATGACTCACCCGCATATCGTGAATTGTAGATAGCAGAACATGTCTGTAACTTTATATCATTTTCATTGAGTCCTCGTCGCTGGTTGAGCACGGCCATTGATGCTTCCCATAGCTCACATCCCGGCCTCAGCTCATCCCAGCCAAAGAAGCTCATCATTTCTCTTCCCCATCTATATGTACAAAAAATCCGGATATCCCACACACCCCCCTCAATTCATTTTTACATCTCTCCCCCCTCCTCATTCAAATCCCAAAATGTTCAAGCTTAAGCCCCCAAATGTTCAAGCTTTAAGCCTCCACCCTCTCCGCATCCCGCTGGGCCTTCCTCGCCCTCTTCTCCAGCAGCGCCCTCTTCCGCTCGTTGAGCATCGCAGTCTGCTTGTCGTCCACGCCCTGCAGCCAGTACCCGAAGCTCGCGCCGCCCGCCGCGTACACGGGGTACGCCCACAGCGAGGACTTGTTGAAGAAGGGCCGCATCTCGATGCCGACTTGCCAGAAGCGGACGGCCAGGCCTGTGAACAAGACGAAACATTGTTAGTATTCTTGATTTCTCTCAATCAAATATTTTAAAGACAATCAAATAGTTCGGAGGGTCTTTTGTTCTCGATCAAACAGTTCGAAAGGGTTTTTGCAGGTGGGGAGGAGGGGAGTTTGAGAGACAAACCGAAGCAGCTCCAGAATGCGATGCGGTGGACCATTGTGGGCAATGGGAATTGACTCTTTGGTGGGGAAGAAATTGAAGAGTCTTTCGATGGTGGGATTTGTTGTCTTTGCAAGGGCCGCGGGCGCAGGAATTGGCCGAGTTTGGGGGCGAAGTCGAGCTCGAAGATTGAGATGCGCGGGTATCTGGAGTTTGGGATCGGAGGTGGTGATGAGGTTGGGCGGTTCTTCGGGAATTTGGCGTCACGTGGTTGGGCATGTGACCTTGGCTTATACTGTACCAGCGGATGCTGCTTTATGAGATTCTCTTGAATGAGTACGCAACGATTGTAAAATAATATTTAGACGAGTTTATTTAATTTCCAAAAAGGTAGAAGACGATTTAATTCATTAGTCACCGGGGGCATTTGATGGTGTATATGGCAATTGCGTGCATACTCCAGTCAACACCAACACCATGGCTTGATATCAGAAGCATTAGTAGTGTATGAGTCTAATTGGAGAGTCTAAACAACACCCTTTCTAAGGAATTTATCCTCCCAACATGTCATTGCGACCATTCCTTCTTCCCTCATCTATCATTCAATGTATTCGTCAAACGCCTCGCAAGCAAGAAATGAAACAGAGATTGGACGCCACACAATGCATTCATCACATTAACCAACCACAAATTAGGCTGTTCTTCATACCGGGCGATATGCCGGTGGAGGATCTAAAGGCACTGCCGCTGTTTGCGACACTGGTCGAGTAGATGGTTGAGACGGCGCAGGAGCCCCTTGAGTCCACTGCGACGTCTTCGCCATCATCTTGCCCATGTATTGCTGAATAAATGATTCACTGTCCAAGAGTTAGCAAGGGAACGATACGAAACGGAACTAAAAGAAACAACGTACGTATAATAGCTGTGATCAGAGTTGTGCAGTGAAACCAAGTTGTGGGCAAGCTCGTGAGCCAGCACCACCCACCACCAAGTGCCTGCCTCAGCCTTGCCGGCTCCATTTGGAACATCAATCTGGGCAGCATGAAGCTGGAGGAAGAACCGGAAGTTGCAAAAGATGCTTCCACCAGTGTTGAAGGCTATCGTTCCACCAGCTTCGTCGTGAAAGATGTGAAGCACCTTTGGCGCCAACGAGTAGACGTTACCAATTTCGACAAGAAGCGATGCAAAAGAGTTAATCGCAGCGAGATTTGTGGACAAAAAGGCAGCGGCGTGGGCAGTCATTTCCTTGGCCACATAGACTTTCATGCCGTTAGAAGCCTCTGCCACAAATGTAATATTTTGAGCTGGCTTCTTGTCGCAGTATGTAGCCTGTTCTTTGACCTCGGAGACCTGAGGCTCTGAGTAGACACTATCAGATCCGTGGGCTCGCGTTGCATTGACCGCGTTCAAGAGATTCTGCTGGACCACAGCTGGGTTGGTCACTTTGCCGTCATCATTTTGCGATTGTCCACTACCACCAGACTGGTCAGGGCCTCGATTGGTGGAATTTGAGTTGTTGCCCATAAACTGCTCGACCTGTCCTCGAGAATCATTCTTATCGTCATCCTGCGTATCAAAGCCAAATCGCCGGCTAAGGTTCGAAAACAAGCCCCTGCTCTTCCTATTATTTGCGTTCCTATCCTGCGCATTCTCCTCTGGCGAATCCCATGCTCCAGGCATGGATGGATGCGAAGATTTCGGAGATCTGGGAGCTTCCCGTGCAGCCTCTGCTGCCTGTGGAAGTTGCTGAGACTTGGAATGCTCTGCCTGTGATTGAGCCCAGGTTTGCTCCCTCTCCCGAATCTGCTTCTGCTCCTCTTCCAACGCCTTGCGCCTTTCTGCCTCCGCAATTCGCGCCTCTGCGGCCTTTGCTCGAAGAATTCGGTCGACGTTGTATCCACGCGATCTCAATCCGAGGAGATCCAGGGTGAGGAACGGTTCGAAGAACAGATACGCTTGCTGATTAGGCCTGTCAAGCAGCATTTGACATATCGCTTGGCCAACCTGGTACATGTCTGGCTTTCCATCATCAGTCACATACAGGACCCATGACCTATTGTTGTATGTCGCGGCCGCAGAGCGTTTCTCGGTGTGCGACTGCCTCTGGCCCTGCAAGCTTCGTCGGAGCGCCACCGAGCGGACCACTTCCACATTCAGGTTCTTCTCGAGCCACTTTGCATCGTGCTTAATGGCATCCCGGCGATAGTTGGCGTACTCGTAAAGGAAGATCTTGGACCGTTCGAGAACGTGCTTCTTGAGCGATTCAGCCAGCTGCTGCTTTGTTGTGTGGGAGCCGATGCGCACATCCTCTTGGACTATGCTGCTTAGCCTCGACGCACCGAGCTTTATATAAAAAGTCTCGAGAATGTCTTCTTCAGGGGCGCAAATCAAATGCTCCTTGAAGAGGCGGTAGCTGATAATGTCGTCCACCACAACGATTTGGCTAGCAGAAGCAAGCTGATACTGCCTAATCGGAGCTTCGTCTTCATCCAAATCATTGCTATTAGCATTGCCCTTGGAAGGCGCCACTAGTTCCTTATAGGCGAGGAGACACGGTGAGCTTTTCATCTTGCGCCAAAGTTCCTTATCACGCTGAAGATTTGAAGTAACCTCGGCTAAAGATTTGAGCAGATCCAAGTACTTCTCGGGGCTCTGGAGCACGCTCAGAAGTCTTGCTGGCTCATTGCACGCCATATAGGCAACCTCCACTTTGGTCGGTTCGGCCTTTGCACCACATCTAAACAAAAAGATGTTTCCATCTGGACCAAAGTCTACAAAGTCAAAGATATCCCCATATGTTGAGGATGTCCCTATGTATGCCTGTGACGGACTGATATAAGCAAGCTTTGCGCCAGACTTTTCTGGAGCGGAAGAGCTTGATCGCTTCACCGGAACGATTGAGGCATTTCGAAGCTTGACTAAGCTGCTTTCTCCAAGCTCTCCAATGCGAGAGGCAAAGTAGCTAAAGAGAGTCACAGCGGATTGTTGGTTCTGGGGAGGGTTGGCAAGCAGACGATTAACACACTCGGCCATGGGTGGATCTCGAGCAACACCGAATTTCTGATATAGAATGTTAGTCTGAATATGTACATTTAAAGGGGCAAGGTGCTTACGTTGGCGTGATCATGAAGGTCACGACTCAAGATATCAAACCCGAGCACCGCCGCTTTCTCGTTGGTAAAGCATGCACCCGGTGTTACCAACTTGGTGCTTCCCTGGAGCGGTAGGATTGGTTTGCGGCAGTCACTCAAATCAAAGGCGTTGTACCGATTCGAATGATGATTGGCAATGAAGTAAGTCATTGCAGAGGTCCATAGCGCCTGATCGCCTGACGACATCATATCTACCAACTCGGGAACTGAGGGAAAAGTCCGCAAGCCAAGGACAACCAGAAATCGAGCTTCAGGACTGTTTGCCCGGAAGCTACCAGGAGGTCCTGGCCACTGAATGATGGGCAGCCGGAGAGTTCGGAGGGAATCCTTGGGCTCAAATAGTTCCGAGACCTTGTACAGTTTTGTCGTGGCCTGTGTTGGCTCCGCGCCTTTAGGCCCTGCTTCAGCCGGACAAATTCTAGATTCTCTCAACTTCCGAAGGTCGCCTGATGGGATATCATTTTGCACAGAGGCCAAGTATTTAATGAGCTCCATATGACTCCATTTCTTTTGGCCATCTTCACCGGAAACATTGACCAGACGAGCAAAGATCGTCTCCAAATCAACCGTCTTTCGAACGCCAAGAGCCGTCAAGAACTTTTCCTTAATCTTTTCGCAACCTTGGATGACCGGTAAGTCGTCGAAAAGCTTGACAGAGGCAAAGAAAGACTCTGTAGGCTTTCTCAAACCCAACTTGGTCGGCATCATCGGAGTTGACTGGACGAGACTCTGCATCGTGCCCCTATTGATCATGGTCATGGCCTCCCAGTTTTTGGACAACACTGTAAGGACAGCGACAGCAAATTTGGGAGATCTAGTAACACTCTCCTCTTCCGCCCTAGAGGCTGAAGTTTCGATGAGAAATCGTAGCCACGGCACAATCTCCAAGGGCTCCCACCCAAGAGCTTCCAGTTCAGAAGCACTAATGTTGACTATGAGAGCATATGGAACGGTTGTTGGAGGGACTGGCATATTAGCAGGAATCTTTGAAAGACTAAGATAGTTGCTGATACTGCCAAGGGCCACGATTTCGCCCTTGTCGTTTTCATCGCTCAGAGTGGCAACGGCAACGTCCATAAGCGCAGCCCTGCTCCCTGGGTCAATCTCGCCAGTCAAGCTCTTCTTGCCCGCCCATTTTATAAAGTTAATGGCTTGGCTCTTCGTGAGAGCTTTGGCTTCCAGCTCTTCCTTGACATCCGTTACGGTGATATGCGAGATGAGCCCAAAGTCTATCAGCTTCCTCACGAATGGCGCATCCGTCATGTCCTTGGGTACAACTGGGATGCTATCCACAAAGGCATTCAGCTCTGTCGATCCTAGACGAACTTGCGATGTCTGCAAGACACCTCGGCTTGAATACACTTCGATGGAGGCCTTCTTGAAACAGGTCCAGAAAGCCTCCTCGATAGTCTGTCCGACTTGACTGCTTGGCGTAGAGTCGGTAAAAGTAAATGTCTTTAGAATGTGCAGCGCTTCAGGCATGAACCGGTTGACTATTTCGGCAGATATTTTCTTGCCAGCCTCAGATGATTGCCTTACTTTGCGATCGAGCTCGCTCATCTCATTGGCAAAGGCTAATCTGGCTATAATGCCAGAGGCTCGGAGAAGTTCAACATTCCACGTTCTAACCCAGCGAGCGTTCAAGTCGATGGCCTCTCTCTCGACAGTTGGGATGACAGAGGGGGCAGAAATATGCATTCCAGCGCCGGTGGTTTGCATAGTAGGGAACCCAATAAAGATGCGACCACCCGGCTTCTTGTTTGGCAGCACAGAAGCAAAAACATCTGTAGCCTTGGCAAAAGCGTCGTTATCTGGGGTCGAGCCCTTGGAAGCTTCAGCCTCATCATATGATGTAGTAAGAATGGATATCTTTGTAGTCTTTGGTGGAGGCTTCTTGGTCGCACGCTCAAGCTCGGCGGAAAAGGAAGCCGATACGTGGGTCTTGATACTGGCAGTCGTAGCCCTGAGGAATATTGTGGCTTTGTTCAACGCAGTAACATCTTCTGTGATTTTCGTCTGAGCTTGAGTCTCCTCTGTCTGCTGCTTTGTCTTGAGGAGGCTGTTGTTTGAGGCTGTCGTGGTGAGTCTCGCAAAGAAGGATCTCAGAGAGGGAGCCTCAGTGGAGCCGTATGAATCCGAGGCTTTTGCAGCGGACGCTGCTGCTTGGGGCTTCCATCCAACTACGTTCATATAGGATGCGTCAATCTGTGTGCTTGTACGACCTACGCTTGTCACTTTCATAATGTTGTCTTTTGTCCTGGCCTCCAGGTCGCGAGGCAGCGTCAGGTCAACGCTGGGAGATGTCTTTTTGTGGAGAGAAAGAATCAGATGGTCATCGATCCAAAACTCAATCTTTTCCAGCGCAACAAAGGTAAGACTTGTAGCAAGAAACTGGCTGACGGAGAGCAGATTCGGCATAGGAGTCGTCGTATTTCTATAATCTAGCACGAAGGCGGTGTATGGCGATGATTTATCCTCAGGCAGATGTGACTTTTTGGTAAAGAGAGAGTTTCCTTTCCAGTAAAAGGCCATGGCCTCGGCGCCAGAGCTAACAAAGGGCTCCTCGCAGTCGGCAAAGACGCTGTAGAAGCCGACACCGAACGCTCCGATCTTGGTCTCATCGGGGTTTCCCTCTGCGATTCTCTTCAGACGGCCCCAGTCTGTCTTTGTAAAAGGCACGCCGTTGTTCTGGACAACCAGCCGCCGCAGCGTGTGGTTGGCTATCGTATGCTTCAACAGCTCGGATCGGCTCGCAGCGCTGGGGAGAGGGACGCTTGTTGACGGGTGTGTCTCCCACTTGATAGAAACAGTCGTCGCTTGCGCATCGGCCGCATTCTGAATGAGCTCTCGCAGTGTCGTCCACTCTCCTGAGTAACGGGCCAGGACCTTGTCTATGAGAGCGCGGGTGTCGACAGTGACGGCTTCTTCGTCTTCGCCGTCCCGCATAGCGGCCGCCCGCAGGCTCGAGTAGTCCATCGCCATGGTCCCAGATGTTTCTAGGGACTCAGAGGTGCATTCTTTATGGTTCGCAGCGCAAGTCTAAGGACATCAACCAGGTCAGTACGAAAGCCGCAGCTTGGCAAAAGGGGAAGAGATGCAGGGTTAAACTGACGAGTCAGCAAGTCTATAAACCGTGGCAAACAAAAGAGAGAAGAGTCTAGAACCACAAACTCCCCCGCGCATGGATGCCCGCACCGTTGTAAAGGGAGATGTTGGTGAATGAAAGCTTACGTTGCGGCTTGTGCCTTGGTTCATCGATGTCGACCGCTGTGTAGCACGTGAATTCAATATTTAGGGGAGTCGCCATAGCAGCCGGCACTAGCCATCAAGTCTCCGGCCTTAAGTCCATCAACTATTCTTCGCCACAATCTTTGACAATTTAAGCTCAAAATAGGCTGGATTGAAATGGTTGTCATACGTCAGCTTTGTGTTATTAGACGTCTGATATAACAGGTACTAGAAAGCCTAATTTATTATGTACCTCCATCAGCCAGTTTTACTGCGTCATCTTGCAATATTGCGCCGGACAAATTGAGTGTAGGGTGCTGCGTACATGTATAGAGAGACAGACTCATACGCTAGAATATCCTGTTACTGAGCTTGACATAACCTCAAGCACGGCTTCCGGTGTGAGCACGTTGTATTTCTAGGCTTCAGGTGTCAAGGTGTAGTTGGCCGTAATATTTGTTGGTTGTATCAACATAGTTCATTTTATGCTTCTCATGTGATGCTCAATAAAGCTCAAGCTCCCATTCTCGAATGGAGCCGGGCCGACATAAATAACACTTAGGACTTTGACAGTCGATGATTGGGTTTCAGCTCATTCATCGTTGTATATGAAATAGAGCTTAAGGGGCATATTGCCCAGTTTGCCTATGAAATGACTTGGGCTCCAGTGTAAAGTTATCTGTAGTGTAGTCTGAAGCGCATAGTTATAATGCGGGATGCTGTATTACTGTATGTGGGCAATGAACCAATTCTAACATCCTTCCCGTGGGAGCTCAGAATGTGAATTGGTCCATCCTTTCGCAATAGAAGGATTAAACAACTCACCCTTCTCAAGGCTAGATTTTGATATGTATTGGGTATCATTGCTTATTATAACTAAGTACCAAACGCCAGCAAACGAGCTAAGTCTTCCAGTCTAATCTTCTCGGCGCGAGCTTGGCCCAGGACTTCGCCGTCTATGCTCCCTGGATCGAGATCGATGTCGTTGCCTGCTCCTGTCTCTCTGTCGTCTTTCGCCTCGCCTATCGCCTTTCCCATCTTCCCGATCCTGTCGCCTATTGTCGCGCCGATCTCTACTTCGACTCCTGTCGCGATCTCGGCGGTGTCGACGCTCACGATCCCGATCCCGGTCGCGTTCATCCCGTCCCTCGGCTCGATCGCGACTGCGCCGTCGGTAGTCTCTGTCGCGTCGCCTGTCAGGACTCCTGCTCCTACTCCTACTTCTGTGTCGTCTTCGCTCTCTCCTATCATCGCCATGTCGTCTTGATCTCTCCGGTTTCGCTTCATCTCTTGGCGGTCCACTCGCGGGACCTACTTGTCGCTTGTTCTCGACTTCAATAGCATTGGCTCCGGATGTGTTTCGTAGAGGAGGCGGCAGCCCCAATGCTTTGGCGATTGCGTCTTCTTCCGCCTCCTTGATCTTGCGCAGCTCTTCTTTTTGTTCGCGATCTTTGCGCTCTTCGTCTGTCTCGGCCGATTCTGCCGGCGTGGCGTCCGACTTGGCGTACCAGTTCAAATCCCGGCCCTTGGCCCATCGTCCAACTGGCGCCTTGAGGCTGTGGCCGAGATAGTTTTCGCGGTGGTTGGAGTTGGCGACTTCGTCCCAGCTAAAGTTTACGCCACCTCTTGAGCCTGTCTTGCGGATAGTCGAAAGCAGATCCATAGTCGAGGTTGTATACGGCGTAATAAGAAATATTATATCCAAGATTGACGGCCAACTATTGATGACCCTTGGCTAAGAATGTAGGATGTAGGAAAGTCCAGTGAAAGATGCATGTGTCAAGTCATAAAAGATGCAGCACTGGCAGAATTCATGACCCACCCGCGGGGCCGCTAAGCCGAAGCCCCACGGCTCTGTAATAGCGCCTCTACAGCTGCCTATCCACTAAAAGCTTCCAGTCCTCTGCAAGCTCACTTCAAACCATTCACTCTCTATCACCAACCTCAAAACACCGCCCTCACAATGGCGAATCCCAACGATCCCCCCCTCGACGAGATCCAATGGCGCTCCCCCCAGATAGTAGCCCAGATGGGCGGCCTCCACTCCAACACAATCCTCTTCTACTTTGCCGAATCGCCCTTCTTCGAGCGCACCTCCAACAACGCCGTCATCATGGCCCAGGCAATGAACAACATGGCCATGTACCACTACATCCAGACGCGCGAGGCCTTTGAAACACGTCTCAAGACAATGTCGGGGTTGGAATTCATCGTGGGGGAGGAGCCGGCCGAAACAGGTCCGGGCATGGGAACGGGAGTTTGGGTCATTCGGAAACAGACGAGGCGGAAGCGGTACCAAGATGATGACGAGATTACCGTCCACGCTTCATTCTTTGTCGTGGGTGAAAATATCTATATGGCTCCCACGTTAGCAGATATTCTGGCTTCAAGAATTGTGAGTGGAAAAGCCAGAATGCCCCCAATCCAGTATACATAGCTGACCTTTGCTCCTAGATGACGATATCTTCAGCCATCGCAAAGGCATTACCAGCCGCCGAGGCAGCCCGCAAATGGCGTCCCTCCACAGGCCACGTATACCAACTCCCCGCAAGCCAATCCTCCACCCAACCCAAGCCACAAGAATCCAAGGACGAGAAGCCCGTACTCGACGAGGCCGGCAAACCTCTCTCGGCAGTAGCTAAGCACGACGCCCCCTTCATGGACAGAGTCGCCGAAGAATCCTTCATGATCCACCTGAGATACGGAGGCGAATACATCGACGAGATCCCCATCACAGGCAAGCCGGGAGAGTTCCACCTCTCTTCTACGGGTCGCAAGCCCGTTCTTCCTCCGCAAGGCGCGGCTCCCACGGGCATCAGCGCTATGAGCGGGCCTCCTATGATAAACACGAAGCTAGATGATAAAAAGGACGGCAGGCCGGATAAGACGCCGAAATCTGCCACGATGCCTAAGCTTAAGAGGAAGAAGAGCAAGATGAGCCCGAGCGTGACTCCTGCTGCGACGCCTGGAGCTTCATGAGAAGGACTGTTTCGTGTGAGAACGTGCTCTGAGCATTGGCGTTTTAAAAGGGAGAAGGGGGGAAACGGCGTTTGCGTTTTTGGTTTTTGATACCCGGCTCGAAGATGAATCCGAATTATTGTACGGGCAAATAGACATGCGTAAAAGATAGCATATAATGACAGTCATTCCAAATCACATATACGACCCACTGAAATCTATCATGAATATCATGATATCGCTTTGTTACTTCATCTAATTATCTTCACAAATTTTTACCCAGCCATTAACGCCATTATGAGATACTCTATTCATCTTCTTGTCTTCTTCACTCCACAATCCATCCTTTGCCCGCCACCTTCTTCTGCTTCACCTTCTGCGCCGGCAGCGGCCATCCCTGTCCCGCCGTATTCTCCGCCCTCAAATACGGAACGACCCAGCACTCTCGCGTCGTCGCTCCATCAGCCCCTAGAGCCTGAGCCTTGACCTCCTTAATCGGCTTTCCATAGCTAATGAGCGGCGTGCCCTTTGCCAGACCAGCAAGCTGGCCACCCGTCACGTCGGTGAGCGCATGCATTCTCGTCTTGGGCTTCTTCTCCGAGTCGAGTGCGCCGGAAGGTGTGGCACGCTGGAGGAAGGCGTATACGATGTACTCGGGACATTCCTGGGGACTGACGTGTGCGAGCGAGGACGTAGGGTGGATGTAGACACAGGGGTTTTCGCCGCTGCCGGGTCTGACGAGAGGGATGAGCGGGATATAGGGCACGTCGATTGCGCGACGAGGTTTTCTGAACTGCTCGGGTGGGTTGGGTGCCAGGTCTGCGCGGATGGCGACTTGGTCCAGGAAGCCGGCTGCGGTCATTTGCTTCAGCGCGCTGACTTGCTTCGGTGAGGGGGGATCCAGCTTTTCTTGGTATTGTAGTGCGGCGAACGAGGGGATATTTGTGCGTAGTAGATCTGTGATTTGCTTTCGTAGTTGCTGGATTTCTTTGAGGACCTTGTAGCGGACGAAATGAGTTTCACACCATTTCTCGGTTGGCTCGTGTGCGAACTCGCCGACGACTTGTAGAAGCTTGATGGCGTCAGACTTGTCGTCCAAGAAGCAAAAGTTCTTGTGAACTTGGTTGAACAGTCGCCTGACGTTTGCCTGGCGATCTTCGGCAATGACATCAGCAGCAGTGCGGATTGCTGTGTCTTCCTTTTCGGCGAGAGCTGGAATTGCCTGATTCTCTGCGAGGTAAACTTCTGCCGCGGAGAGTCCAGCTACCAGAGCAATTGTATATGGCAAACAGTTGTGGAGGTGTCCAACGAGCAAGATTCTCGCAAATCGAGGTGACAGGGGGAACAGAGACATTGTTGTTCCCACCTTGGTAACCTGGCCGCTGGGGGATATGGCAGAGAGATATGTAAGAAGCTTTTCGGCCTTGGCGAGCATCTGTCGGTCGGGGGGTGTAGGGAAGGGGAAGTTGACGACATTTTGTAGGTTCATCGCCTTTAGTTGCAGCACAATGCCTTCGATGGGCATCCGCAACAATTCAGGGTCTGAAAATTCTTGGAAATCTCTCTCGTAAACAGCCGATGAATAGAGTCTGTAGCAGTGACCAGGGCCCGTACGTCCAGCACGACCTGATCGCTGGCTTGCGCTGGCCTTGCTGATCCAGCCAATCTCGTAGCTCTGAACACCACTGAGGCGGTCGTAATTCCTTTCTTTTGAGCGTCCGCAATCAAATACAAATCGAATACCGGGTATAGTCAAACTAGTTTCAGCAACGTTGGTTGCAAGGATAATCTGCCGAGTTCCTTCGGGGACCTCTTCAAAAACTCTCAGCTGCTCTTTGACTGGAAGCAAAGAGTACAGGGGCAGTACCTGCATCTTCAGAGGAACAACCTCATCATCTTCGCCTTCAAGTTTGAATTCGTCATCCCCCTCTTCTTCATCAGACTCGATGCCATCCACGTCATCAAACCCATGCTCATCAACGTCGCCAAAATCAAGATCTTCAACTTCGACTGGCGCTTCGGTCGCTGAGATCTTCACCTTGGGACCCTCAGCTGACCTAGGGCCGCCGAAAGCCGCCTTGAGTTTCTTGCTCAGCTGCAAAATCTCATTGCGACCTGTCAAGAAAACCAAGAAACCTCCGGGAGGCAGTTTCTTATGACCTCGGCTGATTTTTTTGAATGCCTCTTCAACGTAGTCGTGGTGAGTACGACGCGCGAAGTGGATAGTAACGGGATGCTGACGTCCTTCAACTTCGACAACAGGTGGAGGTGTTGAGAACAGGCTAGGGTTCATTGTCATGTCCTCTATTCTTAGAGTGGCAGACATGATGATGAGTTTTAGGGGCTTAATCGTTGGGTCCTCCTGTGACAACTCAGTCCTGAGTTTAATGACTCGGCTAAGCATTCCGATCAAAATATCAGTGTTGACGCTTCTCTCGTGAGCCTCATCGATAACAATAGCCGAATACTTTCGCAGCGTGATATCCTGGGCAACCTCTCGAAGCAACACACCATCAGTCATGAACTTGATGGCGGTCTTTGCATCAACATTGCCTTCGAAACGAATCTGATAGGCCACTGCGCTTGAGTGATCTCCAAGCTCATCTGCCACTCGCTTGGACATACTGACAGCAGCAACCCTACGGGGCTGCGTGACGCCAATCAGTCCTGGTGTAGGCGAATCAGGAGATCCGTAACCCGCCTCATACAAGAATTGAGGCACCTGTGTAGTTTTTCCTGAACCAGTGGAACCACAGATTACGACAATGTCATGGTTATGAATTGCCTCCATGAGCCTCTGTTCTTCAGAAACGACCGGGAGCTTCATGCGAGCCTCTTGGATCTCGGGTGTTCTTACAACAGCCACACTAAAGACTTTTCTTGACGTTTTCTCGGTGACTTGCAATTCCATCGGTAATGGGTCCTGTTCGGGAGCTCTGGGGATGAAGTTTTCAGGCTTCGGTATCTCTAGAACGGCTGAATTTGCATCCACTGGCTGGTATCCAAGCGCCTCGTTTCGTTGCTGATTGGCCCATGCCTTGAAAGAGGATGACCTTTGACTCTTTTGCACTTCGTCTATACTTTCTTCATCTTCCTCCTCCTCGCTTGTTTCTTCTTCAGATTCGGAGTCGCCATCGTCTTCGGAGCCTTCGTCTGAGGTGCCTTCGGATTCTTCTTCGTCAGAGTCATCGTCATCTTTCTCAGCCTTGTCGTCGTCTTCGCCACTGAAACCATTCCATTCATCATCATCTCCTGACTCTTCGGACTCTTGTTGCTTCTCTGCGACGAGTGAAACCTTGGTCTTCAGTCCTCCTCTTTTCTGTCGCTTCTGAATCACCGGCCGGCCTTCATCATCTAGTTCGAGTGGTCGCTTCAGACCGGTTCCAACTGTAACGGCCGGCGCAACAGTCTCTTGGGTGGACGGGGCAACGGGTTTCGGAACATCAGCATCGGGCTGTGCTACAGGTGCAGCTACATCGTCTGACATGTGCGCATCGTCTTCGTCTTCGTCCGCCTCCTCATCAACCTCAGGTCGCTGCTCAAACAGAATATTTTCCGCCGAGGATGTCGGATCGACACCAGCTCTGTGTTCTCTTAGCGCACGAGACAATGCCTGCTTCTTCGTTTCGCGACCCTGTCCTAAGGATTTACTGCTCGAAAACAGACTCGTATCAATCTTTCTCTCCGCGAGCTTCGCCAGCAGTTCGCGGTTCTCGTCCTTGCGCAACTTGTTGTCAATGTATTTCTCCAGACGCTTGGCCTTCTTCCCGCTCATTTTTTCTCCATCCTTCTTCAACTGCTCCTTCATGCGAGCCTTCTTCTCCTCCAGCTCCTTCTTTGCGGCCGGCAAGATTTCCTGGTTGGTGTCTTCGACCTCATGGCGGGCGCTTTCTTTGGCTCGCTCACGAGCCAGCACCTTGTGCTTCCTCTGTCTGGGGACGAATTTAGCCATTCTGAGGCTTGTGGACGGTGAGGCTTTATAACATTACGCTCAATGCCGAAATCTCAATGGCGCCGTTCAAATCGCAGCGCTATCGCGAGAAGCAGAGGCCGATAACCAGAAATTTTGGCAGATAAAGAATTTTGCCGCTGCCGACCGCCAAAGTCTCAACACGGATTGGGAATAGTGCGGGGACCACTGGCATCTAGCTCCATGAAGCTCAAGTGGCTTACCCTGGATGAATCTCAGACAATTCAAAAACGACACATTCATAATGGCAACTACATTAGATATAAGAGAAGACACTTTCCCAGCTCGAAGTCGATCAGCTTCTGGATTGGTCAATGGCGTATCAACAGAAGTCACATTACTGGAGTTTTCGGACAAGATTTTAATCACGATTAGCCAGGAAGGGCGACTGGCGCAATGGGTGTGTTGAGATTGACAGAGTTTCATTAATGGGAAGATGCTGATGAGAAGACAGATTCAAGTCCCCATGATGGGAACCACTGCGGGTATAGTTGACATGGCCCTTCCAAGTAGCAGCCACGGCCTGCTCCCGGCCACTCATCTCGCCCCAAAGACGCTGCTTGGAGGTGGAGGCGACGACAGAGAAACTCTTGGACAGCTTTACGCCTCACAAATTGCTAGCCACATTTCCTTGAAGTCTCCCGAGGAGAGACGGACGCTTGTATTCGGATTTGGGCTTGCAAAAGCCGAGAAGGAACAGGAGACCTTTTTTGACCTCTTTGAGCTGGCTCTCAAAGTGTTGTAATGGATGTGCTACCGGTAGAAATGGAATGAAAGACTAGGTTTTCATGTGTGATAACAAACATCCTGCAAACTGCTCTCACACTCATCCCAGAAGCACCTGATGCACTGGCCGTCAAAATACATCTGAATTCGCCTAATGCTCCAACACCAAAAAGATCCATCAAAAGAAAGATAGAAACCTGAAGACGTTTGTACCACTTCGCCGATACAAGAAAGATAGATGTCGATAGGCTTCTCCGCCTATTGCTGCTGTTGGCGTCCTTTCTTCTTGGGTACTGGGATGTGATAGTCGCGACGTGCAGCTATGCGCATGCATCTGCTTAAAGTACATTCCGACGGATCTTCTACCGATTCCAATAAATACCAGTCTTCTACACTCTCCCGAACCCCAGGGCGCAGAGACCGGATATAATCACGGACTACAGAAGATGGAGCTTCAGGGTCTTCGCCAAGTTCAACGACTAGATTATAAAAGTAGATGTTGTATTCGAGAATGGGTCTGGTTCCTTGACGGGTATTTAGGTATTTTTTGTGCGCTCGGTCCCTGGCATGAGGGTCAGAGAAGAGCCAATCCATGTCTTTCAGGATTGCTTCCAATGTGGCAGCCGAAGAGACAGGGACCCCGTCGGTCTTTGTATACTGGTCAATCTTCTTGGATGAAGTCCATTGTTTAGCGGGACCAGTTGTATTCTGGAGGACAGCTGTGGCGAGCATGTCTCCCGGTACGGCTCCGTTCATAGCAGCCCAGTTTCGTATGTCGGTTTTCCATCGTGGATAGTCAGAGATGGTTCCGTTAAAAGGCCTGGGCTTATTTCCAACGAGTTTCTTGTAAGACTTCCCAGCTGCCTTGCGTGTAATCTCCAACAAGTCTTTCCAAGAGTCATCTGCAGTACAGACTTTCCCGAGGGCTTTCGCTAGCTCATTTTTGTGCTCTAATTGCGAGCTGGAAGATTCCTGGGCTTTGGCAACAAGCGAAGCAACGGTACTGGACAGTGCGTCGAACGTATAGGAGTCGCTGGGGCGTAGTTCCTTGGGAATTGATTCCCACAGTCTAAGAAGGTTGTCTTGTGGCGTTTCGACCACCATCGTTTAAGCTTGAGAATTTGCTCAAAAGAGGGCAGCTAGATATAACCGTATATGCCTGGGTTACAGAATGAGGTCCTTGTGTCAATTGAAACACAACTAACCTGCGGAAGAAATATCAATCAATACAAGGGTAAACCCCTCAAAAGTACGCATCATCACGAATATCAATTTTTCTTCTCAATTGGAACAAAAGGCAAAAAAATAACCTGGACGAACGGGGAATCGAACCCCGGACCTTTCCCATGCGGTTAAGCAGCTCGAGGGTTGCTTGATGCTAAGGGAAAATTATACCACTAAACCATCCGCCCATGATTGGTTGAAAACGCTGTCCCATATTTTCATCTATACAGATGGACACAATGGCACAGAAAGTGGCATTGCTTCGCTCGCCATCTAAACAATCTCCCCTGCTGGCCCGGCAGGGAAGAACTCACTGTAGCCAAGGGCTATTCAACAAGGCATGTTCCGTTTACCATGTTTAAAAGAGAATGTTTCAATTCACATGGACTTATACCACTCTTCTCAAACATCACCAGCCAAAACAAGATCAAATAGAGCATAACACACATTATTCATAAATCATGCATCTACCTCATAAACACTATCTAATATTGAAACCATCTTCACAACAGAGGAAAGTTGAGCAAAACAGCCGACGAATCCGGCACCTCAACCGTAACCTGTCCATTCCGCACAACCGCAGTCTCTCCCACAGTAACATTATGCAACCTCACAGGCTTGCCCTTTGCAAGCTCATAGTTGTAGCTCCATCCATCAAAGGTAATACCAGTAATAGCATCACTTCCATTCGCTAACAGACGCTGCACGCCAACATGCGCTCCGTTACGCGCACCGCTCACAGCGAAAGTGTACGTCTGGCTAGGACGAGGGGGAGGGTTGGGAACGGACTCGAGACCCTCGCCGTCGACGGTGGTGTTGTAGCCGCGCATGTTGAGGACAGTGAGGCGAGCGAGGTGGCCCTTGAGGAGGCCGCTCGAGTAGTGAGCTGCGTAGGCGGCCTCGTAAGCACTGGCTAGAGGGATGTTGGTGATGCTGACGGGGAGGAGCTCCTGGTTGCCCAGCGTGGCGGCGACGGCGACGCTGCCGTAGTAAGGAGCCTTGGTGCCTCGGGAGGCCAGATCGGTCTCAACAGGCTGCCAAGCTTGGTACTGTTATGATGGATCAGCCATGAGGGTCTTGATATGAGAACAAGTTTAGACTTACACGGTAGTTGGTGCCCATGTGCATGTGGACACGCTTGAAGCCCACCGAAGCCGCATAGAGGTTAAAGTCAATGCCCCAGAGCGCGGCTCCAAAAGTGTTGGACAGACCAGGTCGGCCTTGGTTGTAGAGAGAGTTGCACTCGCCAAAGATGAGGGGAGTGGCCTTTTGGGCCGCAGCAGTGGTGAAAATGGCATTGTACTCTGGGAGATGGCCCTGGACAGAGCTTACGGTCCTGTTGTGGTTCATCAGGGTGCCCTGCAGGGTGACGCCGAGAGAGGTGGCGCCGCTGATGTAGCTGTTGGTTTTATTAGTACGAGTTCAACTTGTAGGAAAAGAGATATTGTAACTCACTTATGAGTTGAGAAATACTCAATGTTCTTGTTCTTGTCAAGGCCGTCCTGGAAGGTGAGGGGTGCCTTGAGGTGGTTGCCAGTACCGGCAAACGAAGGAGCCATAAACTTGGGACCTCCAAAGAGAGCCAAAGTTGGGCAGTGCTTCTTGACCTGACTTGTGATCTCGGCCGTGCCATTGAGCCACTGCCAGGCATATGTGCTCTCGTTCCAGTTCGAGGGGCGCACAGGGCCCTGAGCCGAAGTCGAATAGAGATCAGGCTCATTGCCGTACTCCCATGTGTATATGTTGCCGTGGCTAAGGGCTTTGCAGGCCAACGGAACCGTGTCGGCGAGAGTCTCCCATCCCTCTGATCTGTTGGCACCCAGTCCAAGGTTGAAGCCGTGAGAGAACTGGACGCCGGGCCAAGTGCCGTAGGACTCAAAGTAAGCGTCACCAATGTGAATGGTGGTCGGGTAGTCAGGCGATCTGCTAGGATCGACAATACCGATTAGGGATGCCTTTTGAGACGCATTGTAGAGCGCGTAATCTTGGGTGTTGCCACCGACGCGAATATACGGCTTATGTCCTTGAAGAGCCCCAAGGTTGTTGATGAGGTTGTAGGAGAACGTATTTGGGGACGACTTGTTGCCTACAGGAGAGAGTTAGACTCAATTGACCATTTGAAGGGAGTTTATTCATGAGATTATCTTACCGGCAAAGTCAGGGAACGAAGCAAACTCAATTGAGTAGCTCACGTAGCCATCGAGAGGCTCGCCATTGGCATTGGGCTGCGAGGGAACGGTATACACGTCGGCCGCAGCGGATGAAGCGGCACCGAGCAGCGTGACGAGGGCGCTTTTTGTCAACATGGCGTACCGTCAAAAGATTGTCCAAGTTAAAAAGCAGCTTAAGAGAGAAAGAGGAAGTTCCAATGGTCGAGATGCGGTGATGATGCCATTTATATAGCCTTGCCCCCCCTATTGCTCGAAGCTTGGGACCCGGATGAGCTTTTCTTTTTCGATATTACTTAACACTTGATTCTGGGGACCTTGTTCCTACATTTTGCGTCTCCCCGCATAATGTGGTGCAACCCTGTCCCTTGCTAGTCGATGCATCGGTTCATCTCGGCCCTGGGGGATTGTCACATCACCTACCCAAACGAGAATATGACGATGATGGCTCGAGTCTTGAACATTTTTTTTCTCAGCTCCATCAGTAACGGCGGGCCAATCCGAACGTTGTTTATTCAAGGCGGTGTCTCATTCTCCCCCCTTTTTTCTTTTGTTGATGAGTGGTGAATATGCAAGTAAGACAGCAATTGACATCCTCGTAGACCGCCCTGCGTCTGCTGAAAGAACCAATTGACCGGAACAGGCTCCGACAGCTGTTCGATGGCCGTATGCCAGTAGTGAGTGACAGTATCCCTGGAGAACAAAAAGCCCAAGCGAAGCTATATCCGTTGGCCTAATCCACCTCTCGGGCCGAATCATGTTTTCTCCCGCCAAGCGTCGCAACAGCGAGATTCCGCGAATGGGGTGTCGAGCCGGTTAAGCTTCCCCGCGATTCGTTCAAGCTCTGGAAATATAGTAGGAGGATAATACTACGTAGCAGTATGTAGTCATCGTAAATCCATGGAATCCCCGCACAGCTGGTTCTGCCTATTGTCCTGTCCTGACAGGGCTGACCGGGAGTGGCGTGTTTGTCGTATGTAAGAAATGTAGGATAATAATCCGACACCGCTTATACTGGCCGTAGTGCAGATTGAGGCTTTGATGCTGCAAGGTGAGCTTTCCAGGTTATGTAAGGAGTGGAAATGGCGTCATCCAAGGTGGTATTTCTGTCATGTTGATTACAATTGGTTTTGCCTTGCTCTGGTCATACTCGTAGCGATATTTATAAAACGCTGGATTGCCTCCGCAAAGCTCATTTTGTACTTCTTTTCGATGCCAAGTTCACCAATTCGGTAGTTGATGCGAGGTACCACTGCCAGTCCATATAAGCTGACGTAAGTTAAACGGATCCTCGCACCAGAATTCTTGCTAACATTGCAAACAGCTGTGCTTCGATTGGTTGGAAAAATAAAGACACAATTAAAGACACGATGGACAGCAAGGAGAACAGCCGTCAATTGGCTGCGAAACAGATCCAATTGTTACAATCGCCATGAGCCAAAACATGAGCCTTTAGTGGCCCTCGAAAGAGATACCCAGATTGTGCGTACCGAGTACCTAGTCTTACGCCAGAGACGCCATACAACCACGGGTATCTCGGATGGAGCACTACCAATGTTAGTAGCTTCTGTGGCATAAGCCATGGATTTGGACTAAGCGAATCCGAGAAGGAGTTGAGCCTAATCAGCTGATTGCGTCACTCGGTGTTGCGATGCGAGTTGTCGTTTATGCGGAAGCTGTATAAATTCTCTCAGCTGAGGCCAGACGAGGTTTTGAAATTTCTTCATGATTGATTAAGCTCAAGCGACTTGACAAAGCAACCGCCTACTCCAACAAGCTCTTCAGCAACAGTTTAAGAGAGGAGTTGCGTCTAATTGAGCTCAACTCGCAAATCTATTTCAACAACTCACGACAACCAATTCAATCTCAAGAGAGAGAGGGAGAATAAGAGAGGAAGAGAAAAGGAAAAGAAGATCAAACCTACCAAAACTCATCAGCCATGTCTCGATACTTCCCCCACACACCATACGCTGAAGACCAGCCTCTCTCCCACGTCATCCTCACAACTCACGTCCTCACCCGCGCCGTCACCGCCGGCAGCATCATCGGCCTCGTCTTAACCAGCGTCCGCCAATCCATCCCCTCACTCCGCCGCCCCGGCCCTCTGTCCGAGAAATTGCTCCTTTCAGCAACCCGCAGCACAATCATCACCACCGCCATCGTCGGCGTGGGCCTCACGGCGCGGATGTGGGGCCGGGAACCCATCGAGTGGCAAGATCGGAGCTGGAGATTGCTGGAGAACAGGGGCCAGCTTGAGACGGACGACTGGACGTACGGAGGCATGGGAGGGGCTTTGCTGGCAACGGGGTTGATGGGTGTTAGGGGAGCGGGAGGGCCTGCGAAGTTGGGGTGGCGTGGTGTTGCTGGGGCGGCGGGGATTGGGAGCGTGGGCGGCATGATTGGATATATGGCGTGGAGATATGGCATCAATGGGGGCAAGTTTGTTGAAAAGGACAAGAAGGGGGAGAGGAAGGGCATTTAAGGTATGGGGGATGTTGAAAAGGGGAGCGAGGATGTTGTTGTAATAACACAATTTGTAACAATAGTATGGCACAGCGAATGGACACTCATGAACTCATCTCACGGAGACTCGATGTATAATTTAATCAAATTATAATATCATTTACAACTTGACCTGCAGATCTAGATATCTACAACTTCGCCCGTGGCTCCACCAGCTCTTCAATCTTCTGGTACTGGTAAAAGTGTTGCAGGCACTGCGGATTCAACAGCGTTCCACTCGGCTTGATCGCCTTGCCCGAGATGATGCTCTTCACCGGCGTCTCTACCTTTTTGCCATTCACAGTAGTCTATCCCACCAATACATGTCAGCATTTCACATACACAACAATTTTGGTAAAAACAGAAAGGAAGAAGAAGCAGGATAACGTACCGGTATCTCGGGAATCTCAAAGACATATTTAGGCACATGTCTCTTTGTCAGTCCCTCTGCAATCGCATCCTTTATCCTCCTTACCAGCTTCAAGTCCAGACTAAGCCCCGGCTTCATCAACACAAACAGCACCACCCGTTCATCCAAATCCTGCTGTCTCCTCTGTCCCACACACAAACTATCGGCAATCTCATTCGGGAAGCACCTCTCCAGCACCGCATAGATATCCGCACTGCCGAAACGAATTCCGCTCGGGTTCAGCACGCCATCGGACCGGCCCAGCATGAGAACCGCGCCCGTGTGCGGGTTCATTGCGCAAAAGTCGCCTTGGGCCCAGGCGCCGGCGAACCGCTCAAAGTATGCGGCACGGTATTTCGGTCCAGGGGCCGGACCGGGTCCGTCGTTCCACAGAAACACGGGCATGTTCGGGAAGGCCGCTGTGGCAACGAGATCACCGGGTGTACCATGCGGGAGGGGAGTTCCGGGACTGCCTTCGGGGAGATCGTGGTCGTAGGCGGCGATGGGAATTCCAAGAACAGGACCTTGGCAGCCACCGACATAGACGGGATCAAGGGGGTTTTCCTGGCCAAAGCAGCCAGCCTGTGTTGAATCGTCATTAGTACAGGGAAGAATATACGAGATGCAGGAAAGAAAAGAAAAGAAAACTCACAATGTCTGTCCCGCCAGAAATATTCGCCAACTGCGCCCTCTTCGGAAACGCCGTATCGTAGAACCACTCAAACATCTGATCCGGCAACACCATCCCCGTCGAAGTCACCGTCCTCAAGCTCCCCAAATCAAATTCCTCCCTTGGCACGACCCCCCTCTTCATCAACTCGCCCAACCACCGCGGACTCACCCCCATCACCGTCACCTTCTGCTCCTCCGCAATCTTCAGCAACACTTTGGGATCCGGCACCAGCGGCGATCCGTCGTACGCAACGCACCGAGCGCCGTAAATCGTTATGGCTACACTTGACAGGTACATGATCCAGCCGGTGGTGGTGTACTGCAGGCCTACGTCCGTGGGGCCGTAGTTTCGGTGCAGGACGTCTCTGCTGGAGGAGATGAAGACGGTGCCGACTGCGTGGACGAGGGCTTTGGGGGTGCCTGTTGTGCCGGATGAGTAGACGATGATGGAAGGGTCCATGAATTCGACTCTGACGGCTGCGGGACGGGGTTTGTTGACGCCGGCTTGGAGGAAGTTTTCGAAGCGCTCTGTCTTGGGGATGGAACTTGTGTCGAATGGTTTGGCGAAGCGTTGGATGATGATGAATGATTGCAGGTTGTCGCATTCGGACATGCCCTCCATCATGCCGCGGATGTTGGGCCTCAGATCGATGGTTTTGCCGTTGTATAACGTGCCATCATCAAAGAAGACAAACTACAGCCAAAGTCAGTCTCATCTTCACCACATCTCACAGTTCTCCAGATCAAAACCCAAAGATATAAATGCTCGCTCTCACCTTTGGATTCACCTGCACCGCCCTCTGCAGCAACCCACCCACTCCCATGTCAGTCGAACTGCTACTAAAGATTCCACCCAACCACACCGTCGCCATAAACACCACATATGTCCTGTACGAGTGTCCTCCGACAATAACCACTCGATCTCCCTTCTGCAGCCCTCGTTCTTTCAGCGCTGCTGCCAGTGCCGCAACATCCTGGCGTAATTCTCCCCAAGTAACATGTCGAATCTCGGTGTTGCCCTCTCTGACCTCTGTGAATGCAATCTTCTCGTCTTCTTTATTTAGCTTACACAGGGCTTCAGTCGATGATGATGAAGTGTCTCGCGAGTAGAGTGCGTTTTCTGCCCAGTTCAAGCGCACGCCTTCGAACCATCGCGGCACTCCGGTTATGGGGATGGATTCGTCCACGACGCGGGTGTATGTGCCTTCGTGGATGTAGGGTATGAATTCCCATAGTTGCCGATAAAAGTCGCTGCGGTGTGCGCATGACCATTTATACAGTTGAGTGAATGACTGTAAGAATCATCGTGAGCATGGGCTCTATATAAAGATACGCCTACATCTTGAGCTGAACTCGCTGTATAGTAATCAACACTGACCTGCAGATTCAGATTATATCTCTTGTTGACCTCCTGCATGAACCGCCACATGCGGGTGCTCTCGCGATCAGGATGCTCCCACAGCTTCCGCGGCAACTTGTCAAAGTTGGTGCTAGCCATTGTGTTGTATGCCAGGAAGTTCTTTCGATCAAAAGTCGAATATAATAACAATTGCTCTAGATTCTATAGATCTCATTAAAATAAATACTATGCACTCTCCTCTTATATAGCCTTAAACAAGAGAGAAATGAGCCGAGGCACCCACACACACCCAACACTACAACACACAAGCCGTCAAACGACGAGCCCCTCCCCTCTTTTGTATCAAATTCCGGGCTTCTCCTCCTCACCGTCTTTCCCCTGCTCTTTTTTTCGACACAAAATTGCATCTCTGCATGCATGTCCTCTCTTAGCCCCGACCAATTAACCCCGAATCCCACGCTGACACATGTATGTATGTACGGTAATACGAACAAGTGGTTCCTGGATTGCCTGTCATCACCTTGTTTTTTCCTCTCCAGAATTCCCTTATCAAGAACCCGGATGGAACCTCGGCCCGTTGTGGGCCGTAGTGGCTACGAGTTTCCACGCTGGAAAATGCGGAGGAGATCGACCGGGTTATTTAGTTGAGGCGCCATCGTTTTTTTCATTTGTCGGTGGAAACTAGGAACTCTTTGGCCCGAAGCCGGAACCCGCGCGGGCGGAGATACAGTAGGCAGTGAGTGGTTGGAATTGAAAGACTAGACTGGAGTATTTCGGTTAGAACAATGTCAGCAAGCGAATGCGAACCTAAGCTATTTCATGTGCATCCATGGACAAGGGGTTCAACGAAATTTGGAATACTATCCTGAGCTCTAGTCTAATAGCTGGACTAGATCCTCCATGTCAGCTTTACAAATCTTGACAAATGATGGCTATCTCAACAGCTAAAGAGATGGTGGCGAAACCCTTGTCATGCTTAAGGAAAATAAGAGACAGCTGTGCCTACTATAAGGAACACACGCCCGCGACTGTAGCTAAAAGTTCTACCAAGTAAACCAGTACTTGTGCATTTCCTCCAGATGGATGTTATTATCTTACTGACATTGGCCCTTTGAAGATAGTCTCTTCGCTTCTCACGTTTCTAGATATTAACATTGCTCACGATTTTGGGTTACATTTTTTACACAGCAAAGCACGCCCGACAAAGTCATCAATAAATCAGCAATTAATATTAATTCTTCAGCATCAAATCATCTTCCCATTTCACTTCATCCTCATCAATCTTTTAAAAAAAAAATTAATCGTAGAGATTTTTTTACCAATTCTATGCTCTTCCTGAACTCATAACTGAGTCTGTAAACCACATTTCTCATCAACAATAATTCCCAGGAGCCTGTCATGACGCGTTCTGCCTCCCCCACCCAGGCCCAGGGAAAGTTAAAAAAAGAAAAATTGGGGATTAATACATGATAAGCAAAAGTAAAAAAAAACACGAAATCCTCCCCCCTTCCTCAAACGCCTTGCTGAATGTCATCGCACAAAGGTTGAGATTCTCCATATTCGTCTCCGTCCCCTCTCACCTCCATCTGATATATCCGATTTCAGTTTTATGTCAGATACGTCTAGAAAGAAGTAGAAATAGAAATAAGAAAAAAGAAAATATGGAAACAAGAAAGAAAAAAGACCATCTATGTTGGATTTAAAGATATGGCATCCACAATGCATCGCACTGCGCCAAATTCATGGGGTTTACAGCCTTGGCGATAGCGTCAATGACTGTTTGGTTCGCAGGCAAATTGCCCGAGGGGTTGTGGGCGAGGCTGATGGCACGCTTCACTATCGAGTCGCTGTTGAGCTGCACCGAGTCGCGAAGCTGGTTTTCGCTAATTCCGCTGCGGTGGCTATTCATCAGCCAGAACATCATCTCATCCCTCACAAACAGGGTCAGCGCATGCTCAAGCTCATGCTCCGGTTCCGTCAAGCACCGTGCAATGGCCATAACTGAGCAAGCGAATATTCCCTCCATGGCTAGAGGGCCCATGAGGGTCTGTAGGTTTGGCGTCAACCGGAAGGGCACTGGCTCTGGGTTGTGGAAGAACGGCTTGGAAGCGCTCATAAACGACATGAGCTCAGAGCCCCAGATATTGCCCGACCCACGAGCAATGTTCATCTTCGCCGGGTATCGGTTATGCATGTATAAGATGTAAGTCATAAACGTCAATGCCGACAGCTGGTATGAGAACTGTCTTCGGAACAGCCAGAATTCGGCAAATTGTGGGAAGGCCTGTTGGAAATACTCCAGCGCCACCGTCGGCGGCACCCACTTCTCTTGGATGGCATTGAATACCTCCAGTCGCGCCGTGGGCGTTAGTTCGGGCTTGGTCTGTTGATTTCTTGCGTTAGCCATCATCTCCGCCAGACACTCTTCTCCCTCTACGAAATAGCTTACCTGTCCTCCCTTGGACTCTAGCACGCCTCGAAGTTTCTCCAGCGTAAACAAGACCGGCTCATCCTTCGACATACCCATACGCCTACAGTGGTCTTCGTAGACCCCATGCAGCGTAATGTATGAGGTATCTTCTTGCACGATTCTTATGTGTGGTGCCAAGGGAACCATCAGCGGTAGGGTGAACTGCAAGTCTCGTCGCCGGCTCTCCTTCTTGCGACTCAGAGTCTGGTTGAGGTGCCTAAAGAGCTGCAAAATCTTTTCTTCTCGGCGACAGTGTCTAGCGGCCGGATGTTGCACAGCCCATGAGTGAATGCTGCCATCGTGACCACGCATCTTGAGTCTGCGATACGAGGCATTAACTGAGCGTATCAAATCGACATTGGGCAGGAATCGTTCTATTCGAATGAAGTCCTGGTTCTTGTCCTTGTGTTGAAGATACTGTCCAGGAATCTCAACCTCGTCAAACTTCTGGTATCGGAACTCGCTCAGGTGGGGTGAGAAAGCTTCCAGAGGCGTGTGCACGATCCGACGATCCAGCTTCTCTTCAAATTTAGTCCTCCAGCGCCTCAGCTTGTGGATGTACTCATACATGGTCGGCTTCACCTCGACAAAATCGGCCTCAAACGACTTCTTGATATGGTTGGGCAAGATCGTCTCGGCAAACCGCGTAATGTTCGTCTCCGTGGCAGAGGGAAGTTTGACGCTCTTGGCAAAAGACGCAGGGGTTCTGCTCACGTACGTCAAGGCATCGTTAAGCAGTGCGACAATGAGGCGGTATGCGTCTTCATCTGGAGGACACTTGAAGTGTTTTTGAATCTGGTCAACCATGGTCTCCATGGACAGCGCCAGTAATGGGAAAGCCGTCTTGAGCACCGACATGACTTCCTCAGTCAATTCCCACGGCGGTCTCTTCTGGTTTTGAGCTGCTGGCTGGGCCTGCGCTTGGCCACCTTGAGCGAGAGCTTGGGCTTGCTCTTGGCCTGCCGGTGCGGGTGCAGGCGTTGCTGATGCCGTGCCACCATTCGCCTCGCCATTCTCCGTCTTGATGTGAGCTGCATCGCCACCACTGGCAGTACCTGGGCGTGATGCTGCTCCCTCAGCCTTGGGCGCTTCTTGTTTTGTCTGTAATGGAGAAGCAGAGCTGGGTTTGCCGTTAGCTGTAGCGGATTGACTGCGTAGTCGTGCCTTCTCCTTCGCTTCCTGAGTTTTCTTGATAGCCATCATATCTTCCCTGTTTGTCCTGAGTTGGAAGTAAAGAGCCTGGGGATATGACTTTGCGATTCCAAGAAGGATCTGGTAGACACGTGGGGCCTCTTTGTAGCCCAGACCCGTCAATAGCTGAGGAATGAAGGAGATCCAGTACCATGTTGGAGTCTCGCCTTTGAAGTCGTCGAACCCAGCAGCAATAGAGCCCTTAGCATCGTCCAAGCTGAGAAGCCATAGGATCCTGGAGAGGAGCTTTCGTGACTTGGCACTCTTGTAGCTGCTTGCGGCTTGAAGGTAGGAGGTCAAAGCCTGCCTAGCCGCATTGACATCCAAAGGATCCTCCTTGAACTTTCTGTCGTTGAAGTATCCCCACTCTGCCCAAGCCTTGGCCGCTCCGATGTCGAAATACAGCGCGGTACCGTAAGCTGCATCGGCCTCCTCTTTAAGCTCGAGTTTCTCGAGGAACATGCCCTTCAAGGTGTAGAACTCGGCTTTCTGCTGAGGATTGAAATAGTTCAAGTTTGTATTGTTGATGACTTCCAAACCGCTGTTCAGTTCCTCCGGGTTTTCGTAATGGCATCGGGCTTGCTCCCGAAGTTTCAAGAATGCCTCTTGGATTTCTATGTTTGGAAGCGTGTAGATGCGGCTGAGTTGGTTGATGCAGACTTCCGGTAGGCTGTGCTTGCGTGCGACATGAGCGAAGCGGTTGATGATCCAAGCTGTTTCGTGGAAGCCACGGTAGGCGAAGGAAGCCCCTCCTGCATTTTGCTGGCCTTGCTGTGGAAGCAACTGGAGGTATGTCTGGTTGATGAGGTTGAAAATGTGTTGCCTCCAAGTCACCAAGTCTTGCCAAGCCGTGATGTCATCCCAGATGTTGGGAAGGCGGTCACGCCAGGCGCCGAGCAGCAGCTTGAGCTCTCCAGATTTGACATCGAGGTTAGATGCATTGGTGTTGGCTAAACTCTGACAAATGACACTGGCATCGTGCAGCTCAACCAATTGTTGGAAATTCTGGAGCAGAGGAATATGAGCGTTGGTCAATCGAACTGGAAGCTGGTGCCATTTCCTAATGGACAACTGTATAGCTTCGTCGCACACGCGCGCAAAGTCGGTTGCCGCCTCTTGCTGGTTGTGAAACTTGAGTAGAGACATGAACGCCTGGAAGAAGGCTCGTCGCGGCGTAGGGGCATCCATGACTCCTTTGATGATATTGTCCAGAGCCTCGCGGTGCTGCTCGTCTTGCCACATTTCGGTGTTGCGCCACGCGCATTCGAGAAGTAAGTCTTGGAAATTTTCGTGCTTAGCAAAATCCTGTAGGATCTCCCATTGCTGCAGCTTTTGGGCACAAAGAACCCAGTGGTCCTCCCAGATCATGTATTCGGCTTGAGAGAACGGAATCACGCCAGTTCTGGCTTTGATCTGTGCTGTCTCGTACAATTTCTGAGCCTTGTCCCACATTCCGTTCTGCTCGTACGAAAGACCAGCGTTAGTCTCTACAAACTGAGAACGACGACGCCAAGTCCCGTAGAAAAGATCGTCCTCCTGCAGCGATGCATAGAGATCCACCAGTGCATCAAGATTGCTCTCGCGGACAGTGGCCGAATCGGGCCCCGGCTTAATTGATGCATTCTCGAGCTGTACGAGGGCTGTATACCAAGCATCGTACGTCTTCGCCTCAAACTTCAAGACATGCGGAGGAAGTCGACACTCTGGCCAAGTTTTTGCGGCTCCCTCTATCAAGGACTGAACAACATTGGGACGCTTCTCTATTTGACGGCTATGGTAGTCTTTTGTGAGAAGCGCGACCATGCCGCGCTGAAGCTCTGACCTTTCATCTCGCAGAGTGGCAGACCAATACATTGGGAATACGACCACCCAGAGTTGATGAGCCAGCGGGTTGTCGATATGCTGTAGTTGTGTCAACGGCTCGATAATATCTCGGACCTTCACATCTCCCAGCTCGGCCATGAATCGCCGATGGCTAGCCATGAGAGTCTCGAATTTCTCATCAACCATGTTGGTTGGCTCTCTCGTATCCTTGTCTTTGGGATAGACTGCAGCCAGCTGAGATGGGGCGATGACTTTGAAATCATCAGCATGGAGCTGTATGTTGGTATTCATTTCCACGGCTCCCAGCAAAAGGTGGTTGGCCTGGGCAAGCCAGTAAGAATCCGCAAGAGTATCCCAATTTTGCGACGTCAATACGTATGAGAGGCGGATGCTAGCTGTCTTGGACAAGCTCTTATCAAAAATCGCCATGAAACGATTTCGCATTTCCGCATCAACCGCTCGCGTGCCAATGAGAAAAGCGTGCTCCATCCGTACTGTCAACTCCGTCCGGGTAATCTTGGGATCTTCGTAGATGCGAATCACAAGTTCCAGGAACTTAGAAAGCATTGTAGGATCTTGCCTGTGCTCAAAGGATAGCATCTTATGAAGGACCGCCGTTTTTTCTTTAAGCGTCGGCCAGGTACCTTCAGATCTGAAAACCCAACCTTCTACCATGCCCAAAATTTCCGTGCATAGCTCAATGTGCATGGACTTTTCAACAAGCGTCGCCAAAACGCTGAGGAATGGTCGTCGATTGTCGCCTAGAGTTTCCATCCTCAACGCCACGACTTGGATCTCTTTGATCATCAGCTTGGTTTGCATCTCAAGCTCATAGGCAGAGAGTTCTCCAGTGGTGCCGTTGGCTTCTTGGGTGCGTTGGACACCAGTTGCCTGATTCGCCAAGGCACTATAGTGTTGTACATGTTCTCGTGCATGCTTGCTCTGCATAGCTTTCATAAGCGAAGGGATATGTTGATCAATGATGGCAGGCTTGCGATTGCCCAACGACCACAAGATGTTGACACCCGAAACGTAGAGATTGCTGTTCATCTGTTCTGTTGCTACCTGTGAGAGGTAGGCAACAATTTCAGATGTTTGAACTTCGGATTCACCCTCAGCATCCGCGTCCTCCATAGGCGTATCTTCAGGCACCGCATCGAGAATTCGTCGAACGATGGACTTTAGCTCTCGTCCATCATCGTACTCCTTGTCAGCGAGATGCAGACAATCTTGAACTTCTGGATTTTCCGACTTGAGGCACTTCTCCAAGACTTTTTGGATTGGGGCGATGCTCCTTTGTATCCACTCGTCTGACTTGAAGTTCAGAAGAATGCGGACCACTTGCAGCGTATTGATGATGTTGGTGAGGAACTTTTCGTCATACTTTTCCTTATCGGTTGGATCAGCGTTAAGAGCTGCCTGTGTCCTATCGTGAGCAAGGATAACATCCGTGACGTTGGGAAACAGGTCGAGGTCGAGGTCCCCCCAGCACTGGGGCTGTACGAGGTTGTAAAGGAGCGCCATGGCTTTCTTGCAAAGCTCCGTCATATTGGGCCCGGCTTGCGGAAGAGCACCAGCTGGGGATCCGCGGGGCTTAGCCGATGGCAGTTGATACCTTTCGTTAAGCTGCGCAATGAACTCAACCAAGTATTTAACCATCTTGAGGCGGAATAGCGGAGGGATTTGATACTCTGGTCGATCCGCTGTTTGTCTAGTTGCTGAGGGGGATGTCATTGGTTGATCGCCGCTGTCCAGCTTTCGTTTCCTCGAAACCGGCGACTCAGATAGTGATCTCGTAGTCAGAAGAGGTGATGTTTTGCCCTCGATCCGCCATTGTTCCCAGGTCCAAATCAGCCACATCATGTTCAGCGCGAGCTTTTTACTCTCATGAGAGGGGTTTGGCGGTGCAGCAACCTTTCTCAAGGAGGTGATGATGAGAACGGCGTATTTATCTCGAGCATCGTAGAAAAGCTCAGGATGCCGCACAAGGAAATGGAAGATGCTTGTCATCTGCTGCATGTTTTGGCCTTCGTCAGCCAAGATGCGACGCGGTGCTACGGCCCATGGCGTGCTCCTATCATTAGGGCCCGTGCCACAGCGTTTGGGCAGAACCGGAGCAATGAGCTCCAATGCCTGCGTCACCAGCGCTCGGCCTTCATTAGAATTAGTCTTGAGAAGCGACAAGTATACCTGGCTGACGATCTTCGGAGGCGTTTCGTAGTGAGCAATGAAGTACCCTATCACGACATACGCTGCATGCTTATTGATGATGTCGTCTAAGCGTATAAATGTCCACCCAAATTTGATAATGTCTTTGCGTGCTTCTTGGAGTGTTGCGTGATAATATTTGACAAGCATTGCCGACAGCTGGAGCACCTCAAACCTTATGTGGTCGATTCCTGGCTGGGCCAAGTCATCTGGAGTCATCTCGGGATGTACTTTCCAGATCTTAGTGCTCACGGCATCGATGATAGATCGATCCATCAGCCTCTGGACCCTATTCTGTTCTGACTGGCCCCAATGCCGCATGACATCCGTGGCAACAATCGGATTAACGATGTAGTGGAGTAAGAAGTATTTTGTTTTATTCGACGCAGTCTTCCCTGAGTAGGTTTCAAGGCAGCGAAGGAACGTCGATTTCCAAAACTCCATGGAGTCGCTGCAGATGATCTTTTCGTAGATGAAGGAGAATAAAGGCTGAGTCGAACGAAGCTCCTCGGCGGCAACGGACTCCACTAGGTTGAATAGAGCGTCCAAGTCTCTCGGTGATCTCTCCAGAGACTTGACGAGAATATTCATCAGTTGCTCGGCGGCTTGATAGCCCGGCAGTCGCACAAAGGCTGGAAGCGAATAGCCTCGAATGTTTGCTTCGAGGTCTCTCCCAATGGCTTTCAGCCAGTTGAGGTGTTCCTTCTTATCCATCCAAGCACTAGAGGCTGGGAATTGGCCGATTGAGTGGAGAATGTGAATCGTGTTGACAATGGCAACGTATTTCTTTTCGTTGTTCTGCCCAACAATCTCGTTGCATTTTGCGATCAACCCTTCCAAATTTTCCACGGCAGTCTCCCTCAACGGCGTGCTGTCTGGGTGTAGGAGAACTTGGGCTAGAAGTCGGCCATATTTCAGGTCATCCAGCTTACCAAGTAGATAAGCCCAAATCTCTTTGGGATACCGGTTCAAGTATAGGAACATTGGCAACCGGAATGGACTCTGATGAGTTCGTCGAAGCCGCTCTTCAAGCCCGAGGAAGCAGTCAATCAAGCGGTCTTTGAACGCTTCTGCTGGAGCTGGTAGAAGATGGAAGATGTTGAGAATAGCGGTGATGACCTTCATTTGAGGATGTTGCTCAAAAAATGTGAATGAGATTTGCTGCCACGCATTAGGTTCAACAATTGACTCTATCTGATCGAGCAAGCGAGCGCCTATCTCGACCTTGAAGTAGCTTGTCAGAAGCTTCAAGAGCCTTGACAAGTTATCCAGCCCATGTGTATTAAGTCTTTTCGGGTCCGATAGACTCTGCAGCACAGGGCGCAGGCCGCTCTGGAGCAAGTCCTTGGGCAGACGTCTGTCAACGGCCAAGACCGACTTCAATGCATCGTTTGCCGCCGCGATCGTTGGCTTTGATTCGGAATACAGGCATTTGAAAAAGACTGAAAGAATCTTACCCTTGGTCGGGTTGTTGGCAAATTCCTCAAACGTCATCGCAGTGCTGAGAAGCTTGATACAAGAAACTCGTAAGTTGACGATATGCTCATGCGTTCTGAACTCTGCCGGTTTGTTAGCCAAGGATTCGTCGTTTGCGTCAGCTAATGCGAGCGACTCCATAAGCAGACGATTGAGATTCTCGTCAAAAGTAACCCAGTCATTTTTCAGTCCCATATGATATGTCATGGCATTAATGTATCCAATCTGTATCGGGAAGGGAAGGGCACGAAGAGGTTTGGCGTAGATAGGCTGAAGAAATCTTTCTTTGTAGGGCTCGACGAGCTGCCACACCTCACAGCCAGCAGCTTTTGCGATAAGCTCCAGTGAGTTTTTGGCTGTCTCGCGGACAAACTTGTTCATATGAGAAAGCTCATTGTTGAACTGCATACAGATTTGGGCGAGGCGGGGCTGCTTGGCCTGCGGTTGGCCAGGTTGCTGCTGGATTGGCAGGGCATCTTCCTTCTTAATGTTCTTGGTGATACGCCTGAGCAATACTTCGAGACTAGTCTGTGCAAGGCATCTCGTCTTTTCCGGGAGGTCCAGCGGCATATCCTTGATAACGTACATCAGAGCGCGAATGAATTCGGTCTGCTTAGACGTCACCCAAGCATCGCCCAAGTCAAGTTCTGTGAGCAGAAAGTTGATGCCAAGGCTTCCTCCCGTCTTTGTGAACCATTCTTCCTCGTAGCAACTGTGGCAAAAGGTATTGCTTAGGTGGTTAAAGAGATGGAGACGGCCGACATTGCTCTCGGAGCCAAGAATGAGAGCCGTGCATTTGTAAAGTTCCCGGATCGCCTGCTGCGCCGCTTCCCGGACGTCTGGGTGATCTGATGCCAAGGATTCGACGATTGCATCCGACAAGACACGGGTGTCAATAGTTAGCGGACCTTCGCCGGCTTTCGGGTCAAAGGGGTTATAGTTTCGTTTCAGGTCGATCAAAGATCTGCCCACTTCAATGAGAACGAAATGCCGGCACACGTCAAGGAGAAAGGCGCCGGATTCCTGCTTAACATCTGGTATTGACTGCGAAAACATGACCGCCTTGAGCAGTTTCTTGGTGATTTTGTCTTGCTCATCTTTCTTGGGGATGGATTTTTCACGGCTCGACACTTCAAATGGAGCGAAGTTGATATCCATCTTGCGATTCAAGAAATCTTGTGCCTGGAGTCTAACAATGCGAGGGAAATCTTCGGGAAGCTGGTCGAACCCGATACGCAGCTTCAGCTGAGTCTTGATAAAATGAATGGCCTGTTTCTTGTAGTACTCGTCATACTGCCGATTCTGGGCATTAGCCTTATTGTGCCGAGGAACCTCCATCAGCTTTTGTATTGCAAGATCGATGCCCAGGTCAGCTGGAAAGGCTCTGTCCTTCTTGGAACCGATGAGTCGCAGTTCAAAGCTTGAGGCATCGTCGGCATAGTTGGTATATGTGAGAGGAACAGCACCCGTCATGAATTTACGATTTCTACCTCCAAGTTTTCCCAAGATGCGCATGGTGGTATGCGCATGAAAGTGGCTGTAGGGGTGTGGTTTTAGATGATCAAACAGGGCAGTCATGAGCTCATCAATGACAGGTGCCATGATGGGATCGAGATAATCTGCCGTCAGATTGTCGACACAGAGCTCCAACGTTCGGAGACCCTGCCCAACAAGGTCCGTGCCGGCCCGAAGAGCAACTACCAATGGGCGCATGAGGAAACTCAAATGAGGCAGCAGGTGACTGAGCCGCGCCGGGACGGTAAGGCATAGCTCAACGTAGAGGTCTCGCTCGGACGGTTTTCGTGCAGCCATGAGCAGATTGTTGAGAACATCCAGTAACATCTCTAGCAAGGGCAATATCTGCTTATAGAGTTGCTCAAACTTGCCACCACCGATGCTCCTAAAAAGGGACCGTAGCAGAAGGAAGTAGTTCATAGGCTCCTCTGCCTTGGTCGACAGCTCTATCGACTTTGTGACAATGCTGACCACGTGAGGCAACAGAACTTGTTCGTTTTGTGTGGCGAACAAAGTCACCGCCATAAAGGCGAGTTTGAAGAGCCGCAACAAAATGGACGATTTCTTAACGTCCGCAGAGCCAACCTCGTCAATTCTTTCCATGAGAAACTGCAAGAGCATGCCGCAAAAACTAGGAGATGTTGCCTCGCTCGCGAGGAAAAACTGAGGTATGTGGAGCAGAGCTGTGTGCTCGAAAATCATGTCATAGAGATGCGGGATCTCCTGCTGGAAGACTTCGTGGAAGGTTGCTGGGTCGATGCAGTGAAAGACGGTGGCGAATGTTTCCAATAGGTCTTTTTCTTCCTTACTACTAGAGACCATATAGAAATTTGCCATATATTCGACCGGTGATACGTACTGATTCTCAGTAGCCGGCTTCTCAATCTCATAGTATCTGAACACATAGGCGCCCTCTCGGAACAACTTGATAATCACATTTACCTCTTCCGCCGTGAAACCGTAGGCGACCTCTTGCCAATGCGGTGGCGCATTAGCAGGGTCAATCGGCGTGCCAGTGTTACACGTTCTCAGCTGGTAGAATGTGTTCTTCAGTCCATTCATAAGATTTCTGAAGAGAAACTTATTATCTCCGACAGGGTCGGCTCCTCGATCTCGGGGATTAGAAATTTTGATGGGTACTGCGGAAAAGATGTCGGTTTCGTCCCAATCCGGCGGGTGCTCCTTGTCAGCAAGATATGATTCAGGCGCACCAGCTTCGGCCTGCTGGTGATACAGCTTCGAGAGCTTGACGGCATTCGGGTACTGTCGATTCATGGCGGCAAATTTGTCTCCAATTGCGTTGAGAATCATCATCAAGTAATGTCTTGCGTCTACTTTGTTGGGGAGCTTCGCAATGCATTCGGCCATGTTCAGAAGAAGTTTCGCACTCATGGTCTGGAAAGAAGTTCCGGGAAAGTTGTCTTGGAGATTCCGGGTATACACTTCCACCGTCTTGCGAATCTGCTCTGGAGTTAAGGAGTCGCGCACATGGTGAATCAGATCCGCCAGCATACTATACGCAAGGGGTCTCATCGTCTCGTACACGGTTAAGCCGTCTCCCGTCAGTGTACGCTCGTCCAAGAGTTCGTCGATTTTGGGAAGAAAGATCTTTCGGAAATTGTAGTTGATAATATGTCTAATTGCAATCAAGAGCTCCTTTCGCGTTCCAGATTTCTCCCGGGGGCAATCTTTGAGTAGCCGAATGACGATATCGGGCAGGAGGTGCAAAAAGTCTTTCAACTGAGAAGCGTACTGGCGGAGGAGATAGGCCAGGAAGCTCATAGTCTTGATCTGAGCTGTGATGAAATCGCCAAAGGCAGCCCGGTTTTTAATGCCTGAGCTCACGCCAGTGTGTATATCGCCTCTAGCAGCAGCGTCGTCGTGCGCTTGCTTCTGGGCGCTTGCCTGAAGAGATAAGAAGCCCTTAATAAGGGGTACAAATCTGGGTACATTATGGGCAACTGTGTTCCTGTAGACTTGGAAGATCGACACAACGATGATTGGGCATTCTGAAAGAACTTTGAAAGATTGCATCCCCTTGAGAAGTGGTCGATTTTGCTGCTGGGGATCCGCACCAAGCTCAGTTACCGAGGCCACGGGAGAGCCCGGCCGAGGAGACTGAAAGTTGGCTTGCGTACTTCCTGGTGTTGACGGTGCACCAGGTTGTGGATTCGGGGCGAGAGATGCATTGTCCAGCTGCTCCATGACAACCTTTTCCATCTGATCAAAGAGCTCCTGGATCAAGTTTAGGAATGGCTGGACTTTGCCCTGCAAAACCTGGTGCTGATGACGCATAATGTCGGAGGTGATTTTGACACACAAGGATGCATTGTCTTCGTTGTCGGTTCGTACTAGTTGCATGAGCAGATCGACAATTTCTTCGGCGTAAGGCTTGAATGGCTCGGTGGGCGCCATGTTGGTTGGCAGTCGGTGTAGTACTTCGAGGATGCAGTTGCGGAGTTTCTGCCATCAACCGTTAGCAAAAACCAACCCCATCGTATCACACAAAGCTCTCACCTGCTCCGGAGAATTGCTTTGGAAGATGCATGGTCCACGCAATATGTTTATGAAGATGGGCATTAAACGTTTCAAGAAAGGTTCGTAAATAGGGCCATTGGTGTAAGCGTCTAGGCTGTCGCGCAAGGTGGTCGCGGCTTCCACCTTGAGTCGGGTATCTGTAGATTAACAAGAGGTTAGAAATCAGACATGATGGTAGAGGCATGCGACAAGATGGAGGGGTGATAGCTTAGAGACAGGCGGGACGAGGTGGCTATGATCGTACCTATATCAGCGGTGCTGAGTCGCTTCACGACATCGTCAATAGTAGTTCCCGACATGGCTGCATTATTGGCGTCCGCGAGACGCAGCTCTGCCTTCCATTCGCGGAAGGTGTGGCGAGGCGATGCGCAAAACGACTAATCGCAGCAAGGCTGAGGTCGAGAAACGAGGACGCGCCGCGATGGTTTCACGATAGTGCGGCAGGGCGCCGTAAATCGGCGGAAAATGAGCAAATAAAAGGAATATTCGGCAGATGCGGGCTGATAGAATCCGATGACGTCTGGGTATAATGAAAGACTCGAGTGGGGGTGATGGAGGATATGAAATTCAAGATTCGGCCCGCAGCCTTAAAGTCACTTCACGAAGGAAGCTTTAACGTGACGCCTATGAAATTTCCAGAGTCGAGCAAAACTGGGCACCGTGGTCGCCAAAACCAATTGAGCTAGGGGCTGCAGAAACTATAATCCGTGGCGCTAGGCAGCCATACGCCCCTCCCGCTGTGGCGTGCGTATAACCTTATCTTATCGATAGGGATGTTATCGATAGGGATCTCATCCCGATCTTGGAGCCCCACGTCAGATTTGCTGACTCCAATAAGAAAGTCTGATAACCAACCATATATAAGACTCCGTGCTTCGGAGTGACTTGCTCACTGCTGTATCCCGCGTCTTTCATCTTGGGTTGGAATATCCGCCTATATATTCTCTCATATTCATCGTCTTTTTGTGTCATCTATAATTCCAGTCCTGTATGCTATTGTTCTTTTTTTCATCCCTGTTCTTCCCTTTGTGCCGTATCGTCAACAAAGGAGAACGAGATTCCACAACCCCACTGCTAGAACTGTCTAAACGGCGGGGAAGCTTCGTAATTCTGCCGAGGAGATAACACAATTGGGAATTTACTACAAAAGGAAACGAAGACAAAGCACGCTGCTGGTATATCTTTCTTCATATTCCAAGCCAGTACCGTAGCCCACCTCCAAGAGTTCTACTTGTTTCCCGAAGCCTCGTCTCCAATCCTCGCTTTCAGGACCTCAGCCTAACCTAGACCGCCCAACATTTGACAGCGGCCACAAACATCACAGATAGACACCCACGATACAAGATGAGCGGCGAAAACAAGGCATTTTTCTATGGTGAATACTGCTCTACAATTTTGGAAAATCTTTAGACTAACGTGATGTTCAAATTGTAGGGACTTTGGTAAGATAATGTGCTGATACGCCGCAAGAGAGAAAGACAAGCTCATTATTATAGATGGCCCCAGAGGTGTTTTTCAGCGTTTGCTATGGTGAAAAGCAGCCGCCTCAGGCAATCCAAGACCTCCACACATTCACTCCAGCCATCCTTGAAGGTTACTGCCGTCACAGAGTTCAATATGCAGACTATCCAGCCATTGTTGCAGAGGAAGGCCACTGTGTGCGAGGCATGTACGCGACTGGATTAACGGAGGCCAACATGCAAAAACTGGACATTTTTGAAGGAAGCGAGTATAAGCGGATCAACACCAAGGTGAAGCTACTGAAGTTGGAAGGCGAAAAGGAAGTTGAGGGAGAAGTAAAGGAGGCATCCGTTTACGTCTTTCTCAACGCCAATGACCTTGAGAAACGCGAATGGGACTTTGAAGAGTTCCGCCAACAGAAAATGCAGATGTGGACACGAGGTGACTGGGCATTCACAGATGGTAAGGATTAAAATCGCCGCTTGCGTGCATTGCAGACTCACTGACTTGGTTATCCCAGGTGACCAGCCAGCCCAGGTTGAGAGCGCTTAAACGTCGATGCTTGCATGCATGCATGCTACGCCAGTGCATGCACACGCGTGAGAGATACTATAGGTACATTTCTAGTGACTTAGTAGGTAGAGAGACATGGGATGGGCGCCTTAGAAAAGACAATATACATCATATAGACACTTAACCGGTCCTCTAGCCAGCGCAAGCGCCCGCGATTTGTGGTGTCGTGTCTGAAATGACGGTGTAGTTATCACCATACACATGCATCGTGTTATGACACGTGTAACTCTATTTTTGGTGAAAGCTCTTTGAACACATAGATCCAGCATGGACCAGCGTTTCATCCTTGTCATGGGTTGTCGGAAAGTTGGCAGAGCCAACAACAACTCTATTCTTCAGCGGCTCGACGACCAACGACGCAGCGTCTCCACACTCAACGACATGCTCACATCAAGTGTAAATATCTCGAAGGATTTCATGGTTGCAAATTGGTGAATTCATTTATATATATGCTCATTACCGCGGAATAAGACGGGACAAGGTTGGCTTGGAGCTGTATGGCTGTCTCGGCAAGGCAATTTGCGAGAAACAACGACTATCGACAAAACGAGAAGGTAGAAACAGCCACGCAAATTTAGGAGAATTTCGGACCAGATTCCGAAGTAGCTCACCTGTCATACTCCTTGTAAGACGGGATAATTAAAGCTTAAAAATTAATTAAACAAGATTGCAAGAGAAATATGTCGATAGTTGGTGTCGGAGCAACAACCCTGCTGCGATGGAGTTGGCTGAGCTGAAACGCAATATCCAAGTGCAAATGTGGTGAAGCTACCAGCCGTGTTCAGACGGCTCAGCCGATAGTCTCTATAGACGGGATAAAAGAGGAGCATTCTCTGTGATGATATGACGATGAGCTCACAAACAAATAAGAAAGGAACAAATTTTCAAGCCACAGGGTGATGCCAAGGAGTGGATTGTCTGGCATAGATTCATGCGGCTGTTCCGCGAATCTGAGCCTCTCACGGAACTAAACGCAGCTGTTAATTTTCCTTCATTACAAGCCGGCTTGGCCGTCGTACTAGAAAGATCTTTTGTTTTCGAGTGGATAGGTAAGAGCTGAAGTCAAGTTGAGGAAATTAACATGCTATATGGTTCTTGGCATTTTCGCAGATGTAACCAGTATAGATGTAACCAGGAGGACGGGATCGAGAGCCACTTCAATATTCTCCCGATGGCCATAGCTTCATACCATCGTGCCATACTACATAACATCTGGATACTTTAGCCAAGGACGGTATGAGCCGATGAGGATTTTCTGGAAGCGCCAGGTTTCATAGAAATGAACAATGACGAACAGACATGTGAAATATACGAGTGCAAATGAGAAATACTACTCGCATTTCTCATGTGCACTCAGGTCTGCTGCGGATCTTACACCAGCTTCATAGAGGTACCAGGTATATCCTAGTCCCTAGAAACAACCACTGGGCGGCTATTGAAGGTGCATGAGCCTATACGCGCGAATCAAACAGCGATACGAACAGCGATAGGTTGTTTTTGCAGGCGTTGAGTCGAAAAGCTGTAGCTGTAGGCGTGGGTTGGGCTGAGCTGCATGTATGAGACATGGAGTACGTACCCCTCGATGAGGCGGTCAGCAACTCGACTGTGGGCAATACGTACCTCTACCTCGTCATCTGCACCTCTGACTGGTCTGTAGCTTTTTCACCATCGTCAAGCCTCAGCGTCTATCGTCCAAACAAAACAACTCCAGCATCTCAGCTGCCTCCGACGAGTCCTGCTGATCGGCCATACCGCATTTTTGCCGCCCGGCGACGCAGAGCCGATTGTTTCAATCCACCGCCATCACAAATCACAACCCGAAGCCTGGCAACCTCAGATGTCATCTCTGCCCACTAGCCAGGCTGCCTGCCTCGAGTTCCGCGAGAATGGAGTGGATATGCTCGCCCAAGCCGAAAAGAAGATGCTGAGCATGAAACCAGCCTTTGTTTCACCAGAAGTCGATTCAACCCCACGGCAGCAGAGGCTAGTTCTGCAAAAGTAACCCTACTGAGGGATTAGACACCCTTGCCCCGGCCCCTGCATACCGAGGGGCCAGGGTCTGAGAAGCAGACTTTTGCCATGGAAGCAGCACAGCGTTGCATTGAGATCTCCAAGTAGGGACGATTCTCGCCACACAGACTCAGACATACCGGCTATAACACGCGTCTTTTTGTGGCTGTTGTGGCATGGCATGTGAGAGGAATAAACGATACGATGCGATGCAATACGACGCGACTCGTATAGCGACGATGGGGTGGCGAATGCCCCCTTTGCATTCGTCCAGCGCCTCCCCCAGCGGTACGGCTTTACATCACAATGCATTGAGAAGAGAAGACGCAGCGGCTATGAACATGCCCGGGGAAACAAGTTAATATGACGTCGCCGTGATTTCTGCCCATGGAGTAGCACATCTCTAACCACGAGCAAGAAACAATGACCGAGCAAAATGGCCAACGAACTGTTTACTGCTCGGGCCGTGGTCGATCACAATGTTTCTTGGGCGCACAAGGACAAGGTCCCCCCACATATCTGTCTCTGGAAATGAACACCGAGTCTCCAGCAAAGGAAGCAACCATGATGTCCATGAAATGCAACAATGTCGCCTTCATTCCCCTATTCACATGGTTTCTGATTCTCGGCTGTAAAGCACGATGCTGCTGGCTAAAGGCGATGCCGGATCCCGTGCATTATGAAAATATTTGCAGGCGGCTACTGCTTGCTCTCACAAAGTATCATTTTTCCGTTTGGTCAGCTCTACCACGGCGCATCTTACCCCTGCCGTCCGTTAGAATCCCCCACCAAGCAGTAAGCTGTGTGGCAGACAAACTCAGATCGTCGACTTACAAGTGTGCCTTGTCCAAAGAAAAGCCTCAGAGTTCAGCGATGCGATGCATTACCCCGGCGTCAGCGCAAGACAGTATGATGGTATACTCGCTATGCGTACCCCGGATGCTGCTTTTTTCTTTCCTTCTCAGTGGCATATGCAGGGAGACCACGGCGCCTAAGAGCCTGAGCCGTTTGAACCGGACGACAGAGAAATCAGTGGTGCAAGATGCTTTCACTTGCTGCCACGGCCCGGAAGGCTTCTGGCCAATTGTGAATGTTAGACCAGGGAGAGGGTGACAGCTGTGGACCCCCCCAATTGACTACGACTCTACTCGTACTAACCTTAGCCCGTAGTGTGTGGCCTCCGAGGCTCTGCACTCAAGGGGTCGGCTGGGCCTCATTGGTGGCCATCTATTTTAGCAGTACGACGGTGTCACGATGCATGAGTACGGAGTACACGTATTCCAACCAAGAGGGTGTTGCGGCCTCCCTCCGCATTTGACTTTGCCAGCACGGCTCAGCAGCCGAGTTTCTTCGCCCGTGCTTGTATGAACGTCAGGCTGCTGGATTCATGATAATCTGCGACATTTATGCGGCCTCTGCTTCAGCGCGGCTCCGTGCTTTCGCTATGCCACTGGTACATCATACTTATTATTAGGCATCGCTCTATATTCCCCGAAGATTTTGGACCCCTGACGAGTGGCCCACATTGTGCATAATGCTGTCCAGGCTCACGGACCACAGATGTCTGACCCCTGTCCGGCGCGCATTCCTGGCCGCGGTATGTGCTAGCCACATCCCAGCATTGACCGGTGGCGAACCTAATGGTAAGAAACAATATAGCGAGAGGTCAAGGTTACTCAGGGGTTCAACGCAGGCTGATTCTAGCTCTGCTTGGCCTTCTGGGGTTTTCGGCTGATGCCCACTGATGCCCGTCCTTTTTAGGCGGCGTCTTCGAGATCCTGAAACAACGACTCCAGCCTATCAGTGGGCTCCCAAGGGCACTCCCTTCGATGACCAGGCCACACTAGTGATCCGCCATGCCTCGAAACCGCGAGATATTCGTTCCGCGGCTGTGCTTAACTGGATAGACTCCTTGTCGCCGACGGCTCATGTTTCTTGAACGAAACATGCGAGCCATTCGGCAAAGGTCCCTGTCTGGACTCCATCCCCTGCCTCGCCAATGACTCTCCTGTCCCTCTCTGTTCCTGCAGCTCGCATCGTCCTGCCCTTGCTTCTTCTATGCTAGTCATGATCTAGGGGCAAATGGTCTTGGCGATTATTCCTCCGCCATGCCACTGTGAGGCACGCAATGTATAAGATGGAGGTCTCATCCCAACCTTGCCTTTTGTTCTTGTCCCAGACATCTCCAGTCAACAACAGTCCTTCCTTCAAAGTGGTCGTCGTCAAGACTCACTCTCCTTCATTCTTACACGAGGCTAGCCCTTGTTTTCTTTCTTGATTTACTTTGCTCCGTCTCAAGCCTTCATTTGCATACGCCAGCCCGGTTGCTTGCTATCCATCCCTGAAGCCTTTCAGCATCAAACCATTCAAAATCTGTGATATTCACAGTCCTGTCTTAACAGCATTCACTTTTGTCTTGACGACTATACATACCACCACAACATTCGAGCCTTTTTTCGTCCGGTACGATTTAGACTCATCACTTTCCCTCAAAATGTTCTCCAAGCTCTTCACCATCACTGTCCTGGCTTCGGCCGCCAGTGCCCACATGAAAATGTCCAACCCCGTTCCCTACGGCGGTGCAACTCTGACCAACGCCCCTCTTCTGGCTGATGGCTCCGATTTCCCCTGCAAACAGCGAAGTGGTGTCTATGACGCCCAAGGTGCCAGCAATGTGTATGCTCAGGGCAGCACTCAGCAGCTCTCCTTTGTTGGAAGTGCTGTCCACGGTGGAGGTTCTTGCCAGATTTCTGTGACTACCGACGCCCAGCCCGACAAGAACTCTGTCTGGAGAGTTATCAAGTCCATCGAGGGCGGCTGCCCTGCACAGGACCAGACCGGCAACATGGGTGACGACGCTAACGCCATCGACCCGTACAAATACGACTTTACCATCCCCAAGGAGTTGCAGGCTGGCAACTATACTCTCGCATGGACTTGGTTCAACAAGATTGGCAACCGTGAGATGTACATGAACTGTGCTCCCTTGTCTGTCACCGGCTCGGGTGGTTCCAAGGATTTCCTGAACACGCTCCCCGAAATGTTCCAGGCCAATATTGGCAGCGGCTGCGCAACCCAGGACAGTACTGACCTTGAGTTCCCTGACCCTGGAACGGACGTTGTCAAGTTGAACGGAGCAACAAACGCATTTGCTCCTCCCGCCAACACCCAGAGCTGCAAATTTGGTATGGGTGGCAGCGGTGGAAACGCCCCGGCTCCCACTCCCACCGGTGGTGCTCAGACTTCTGCTGCTCCTGCTCAGCCCACCAAGGCTCCTCAGAGCATCCCCGGCGGTGTCTTCATCACCAGCCCTATTGGTGGTGGACAACCTGCTGCCACCCAGCCTGCTGCCCCTCCCGCTGCTTCCCAGGTTGTTTCTCAGCCCGCATCCCAACCCGCTCCCTCCAAGCCCACCTCCGCTCCTTTAGTGAACTTGCCCGTTCAGTCCCAGGCTCCAGTCGCTACTTCTGCTGCTCCCGCTCCCGCTCCCGCCCCCACCTCCGGCTCCGGCTCCGGCTCCGGTTCGGGCTCCGGTTCGGGCTCTGGCTCCAGCCCCAGCGGTGGTTTTGCGGCTGGCACGGCTTGCTCTTCCGAGGGCCAGTGGAACTGCATTGGAGGATCCCAGTTCCAGCGTTGCGCCAGCGGAGCTTGGTCTCCCGCTCAGGCTCTCGCTTCTGGCACTTCATGCCAAGCTGGACAATCTGCCAACCTTAACATGGTTGCCAAGCGTGGCAGCAACTCTATGCGCCGCGCCACTCGCATTCGCGCTTAAACAAGCATCTGCGTTGGCATAAAGGCTCTAGGGGGGTTGGCGGTATACTGGCCAGTTTCACATGGCGTGGCACCATTCTTTTTGGCTCAGGTTTGATGGTCTTTTGAGCTTGTACATTTTTTCACACTCTTTTCTCTTCTCAGACTCTTTTGGATTGGGTCTACCTTTGGTTATTTTCTGTTGGACGAAACGCATATATACATAGATGCCCCATTTATCATAGGGGAGCCACTGTAACAATACACATTTATCAGGCATACTTTTTACATGATCTCCTTTTTATTGTGAATTTTCGTTATTGGTTTGAACAAGCTCTGTCTGAATGATATCCACTATGATCAAGCTTTAATTTGTTTGTAGCATTGTGTATAAGATGGCACTGAAATCTACTCTCCACTGAAGTTCCTACAATGTCTCACTAACACGAGATATCCGTCTGTTGTGTAACTCGCATTTGTAGAATAGTGCGTTCCACTCCAATGGAGGTGAATGATATTAAGAGACTATCATGAAAGTAAATATTGTCTCTACAGCCAATTATCCGTCTCCTGTGCTTTGATATTCTTGTTACTCTTCCTCTGCTGCAAAAATCCCGTACCCTGCCTCGTATCCCCCCTCTCAAGAGTTCTAGTATTCACCGGCACCACCCGGTCCGAGTAATCGATGCCAATATGCGCCCGTCCGTCACTACCGATAAATCGCCCAAAGCTGTAAGTGGGAAAAGTGTCGTCGTCACGGTCCTTTGCCGAGTACTCGCGGGTCAGCTTGCTCGGCGCTATATATGCGATCAGGGACCCGATTGTCGTGGGCATGCGTGGAAGGAAGAATGTGACTCCCCATCCGTAAAAGAAGAAGATCATTAGTATGTAGAGGCCGAGGATAGTCGTGCTGGTGATGAAGGCAGATGACGAAACGAATATTCGTGTCTCGGTGGCGGTTCGATTCCCTGCTACAGTGGTCCGGTTCTCTGCTTCCATGAAGACGTATTGGTTGAGCGTCACATGCATTGCAAATATCATCTTGTAAACGTTTGTTACCACGGAGAGGTACTGTTCGGGATCGGGCGTCGGTGCCTTGGGATCGAAGAGGGCTGCATTTCCGCTGTATAATTTAATGAGATACATGATCCAATTGCGTGTGACAGTGTCGTTATGCCAGTTACAATTAGTGTCTTGGAACCCATGGTTTAGTTCGTTGATGATGGGAGGCCGTTTGAGCCCATCCGGGTACGGCATTGAGGAGGTGAAGTCGCTGACTGGTGTTGCATTTTTAACGTATCCTCCCTTGTCGAATATCACCTTGAAATCCGCCACTTTGTATACCGGGTGGCATACAACGAGAGATGTATTCATGACACCAGTTCGATTTCTTATATTTGATCGAGAAAATCCTACGAGAAACGATGTCTCGCAGTCGGTTACATTAAAAGCATCGGGAACCATGGTGGCTGCAATCTCGGTCGCCGCAAGTCCCTCTGGCATGATGTAGTTCGTGTTGTTGAATAGCTGGTTCTGTATAAGGTATTCCTTTTTGCAGCCTTCCGGTAAGGGAGTTGTTCGACCAAACGAAGTATTCACGATCGGCGGGATATTTTCGGTGATTATTGTGCCCATAGATATGCAAGAAGGGTCTACACCAAATCCGGTGGTCGTCACAGTATATAGCTCGTCCTCTAAGGGGGTGGCGGATGTGATATTGACCGGGAGATAGGTAAATTCAGAAGTGGTCCATGGCGGTAGGGGGGCTCCATAGGACCAATTCGCCATGATAGTGTATTCAGGATCCTCGTAATTCTCAGGCATCCTCCGAGTCTGATTGGTGTAAAAGTAATCCAACCCTTTCTGGTCCAATCGGGCCTGTCTTTGCGGTGTCATTACCACAGGATAGACTTTCTGTGTCGGATTATCGTTGAACATGGCACCTAGTCCTACTGCGAGAACGTTTGCTAGAAGGGCAATAATACAAATCGCCCCTAGAAGGAAATGCCCAGATCTGAAGGCTCGCCAAAGAGCGAGCTGTGGAGGTAGTGCGGTATATCGAGCGTCGATTGATCGTTTGGCGGTCCCGCGCCCGGATGTGAGATCGTAAAACGGCTGCAGGATGCACAGAAATCTATTCAGCATGACCCAAAACGGCTCGACTAGTGTTGAGAAAATAGTTGGAAGATAACTTGTAAGAAGCTGGTTGACTTCAAAATTTTGTGAAGGGCGCACAAGGCCTAACTGTGTGTAAGTTGCTACTCAAAAAAAAAAAAAAAAAAAAAAAAAACACCAATGTTTGCTGTACTTACCTCCCAGAACGACATCTTGATGTCGCAGATATGAGAAAACAGCAACAGCAGCACATAGGCATATCATGAAAATGACTCCCACAATCTTTCGCAGAGCAAAAGGCTTGATAGGCAGATAGTGACCTGTTTGGTCTGGCCCAGCGCGGCCAGAGTTATCGCTTGATGCTCCAGTCTCTGCCCCGGTGGGATCTTCCAACAATTTTAGTATTGTCCCTCCCGAGGGAACTTGGCATTGGCAATATAGTTTAAATGTGCAGTTGCCGAGTTTTTCTTTCAGCTGATCAGAAGTCAGATTTCCCTTGCCGTAAAACTTATTCAGCAGATCAGGGCTCCTCTGAATCAGAGCAATGAGAGAGCCCAGAGATGCAGGATCCGAAGACAGCAGCGTCGGATTTCCATGACACACCCATAGCAGCACCAGTGTGAGAATGGCCACAAAACCAAGGCCACCTTCCACCAGAGCGGAAAACACACGACTGACTATGATGCCATATTTCACCACGAAAACGTTGCCATCCCTTGGATCTGAACTCGTGCTGTTCACTAGCATTGAATGAAAAGCCACGGAAAACATCATCTTATGCGCCGCACGAAGAGAATCTCCCATTTGTGTCTCGTTATAATATGAATCGATCGTGTAATTTTGTAAACCTATCGTGAGTCCCAGCATAGGAGAAAGCGGAATAGTCAACCCGGTGCCGTCAAGGCGAGTGTAATATTCGAGAAGGTGTGTGAACGGATAATCTCGGGGAATAGTAACGGATGACATTCCATTTGTCATAAGATCTTCGAGTGCTGATGTGTTGAATTCGGTAACTTGAAGAGTCTCGGGGGGAGACAAAGGCATAATGTGATCGTCGACGGGAACGAAGCCAGGTAGTTGAACCAGAGCTGAAACGTTTTGCTTGTAGTAGGAAGTTTCGCAAAATATCGCAGACGTATTCACCGTGCCCGTGGCATTTTCATACTTGGCCCATGTTCCGAGAAACTGGTGGAATGCCTTGGGTGAACAGGTCCAGCTGAGTGCAATTTCTCCCCAAGGACTATCTTGGTACCCAAGGTACTGCATTTTATACGGCAGAGCATTGGGCAATCCGACGTGGACCGGGATATCGGAAGCATTGCAGCCCATGCCGTTTAAGAAGTCAAAGGTTCCAATGAGCGCCCCTTTCCTATGTTGTATATCGGCTGGCCAGCATTTCAAATCTGTCCAATATTTCGTCGTTGTACCAGTGAAGTTGGCCACATTCCCTTCTACAGACTCAGCCGGCTTAAAAGGCATCAGTGCATAGTCTGGGGTCGTGAAGGCAGGATAAGATCGCTCCAGCCAGGTAATGGCATACCCGGAATTCAGGACTGATTGATCGAGGTACGTCGCTTGGGTTAATGAGTCCATGAACATAGATGCTGCTGACATGGTAACGGTCTTGTTCAATAACACGGGGCCGGTACCTAGAACGGCGCTCTGAAGTGGTGTGATCATCCAAAAGATGAGAACCATAACGGTTCCGGAGTAGAGTACTGCCCAGTGCCTAGTTGCTAGTTAATAAGCTGTTTCATTCCAATAGTTGGGAGCCATAGAGGTTGTCTACTACTTTTGCTTTGCAGCCTTGAAAGGAACGAATGCTACAAAATCGACCGGATAATCTAAGAAGATTGACCGTTGACCAGTTGCACCGTTCTCCTTTGATAATTCCATCCAGGGCTGCATCCGCTTGACGTCGAGGTCAATCCAATTCCACACCAAGCTGTAAATCACCGCAATGATTGTAGGAAGGTATAAGTAAGTGATGTTGATGGTGGAAGGTATTTCGTCGGCATCGTCAACTAATGATAGACCGCCGGCTTTTTGGCTTCGCTGCGCAAGAATCTCGACTATGGTGAGAATGATGATTGAGGAGAGGGCGAATAGAATTAGGATCGGTGCTTTCATCGTGTTCGGTTTCCATCCGTGCCTGCACGCAGGAGAAGAGTCGTTCACTAGAGCCATGAAATGAGATCTCCTTTCTATATCTGATTATGAACCGTGTAAATGCAACTTACCCTTTTTCGAAATATTCAACCTTGGAATCCATCTGGAAGATTGCTTCTTCTTTTCCAGCTTACTTCGCGTATTGTTGGTATATGTGTAGTTATATGGCGTTGCCTGCGCCAAACCCGTGGAGGGCGAAAGAGGCTCAAGCTCAGCTCGAGATGCCATAATCCACTTTTTCTGATGTACAATTCAATATGAAGACGCCATGAAGTGAGAGATGCCGTTCGCTGCAGCTGTTTTGGTAATACAGCAGAAAGGGAGGAAATAAGAGGAACAAGTCAATAGAAACCACAACGCCAAAAAATGCTAGAAAAATGTGAAATAGGAGAAATGAGAGGGAAAAGAGACAGGAAACAAAATGAGCAACAGTGTACAAGGCTGTCAGCGAGGGCGCAGTTTACATATTAAATACGAGTGTGTGGTTCCATCTGATACACACTCAGGTGGCAGATTTCAAGTCTAATTCAACGACCAACAGCAAGTATACCTCCATCTTTAACAACAACTCACCATATGAACCGCATCAGGCTGTTATCACACTCTTCACAAGGCTGTTGGTGCCAGCACTCATCCCTGCTGCAGAAATCACCCCGGTGTGAAACCCGGCCATCTCCACTCCGACGAACGGCTAAGCGCCGAGCTGCCACACTTCAGCCAATAGACGCGAATCTTCAGCACGATTAGCCGCAGAAGCCCTGCCATCTGCCCTGGCGAGGCTTTCCGCAGTTTAATTTGGTATGAGGTAGTGGGTTTATTGTGGTTCTTGTGCCTTTCGATACGCTCTGCTCGCGCTTGCGGGAGAGCTGTTTCTTCTTGAACAGTTAAGATCTGGACGATCCGACATGTAAATTTACTTACGGTTGTTATCTGTTACTCAATTATATAGGTATTGTATGAATACAACTAACTTCATGAATGATTACTGCTGTAAAAAAGGTGTAGATCACCATAGAGCATGTTGAAGATCCAAGATACAATCACGCAGCTGAGCTTTCCCCACGCTATGTTCGGCGCTTAAAGTGGCGCCCTGGCGTCAGTCAAATCATTTCCGCACAGCTTGACCATTTGCTCAAAATTTGTTCCCATCTCCTTATAATAAGTCATCAGCTTCTCAATACTGCTCTCAACAAGACTCTGGCGATACTCTTCGTGCCTCAGTGCACTGACATCAATACCAAAGCTGTGTAGAATTGCCGTTCGCTCATGCTGCCCCAAATCGTCGAGTCCTATGTTAAAAACATCCTGGCACACAGCCACGGCGACAGACCTTCGAGCCTCGTCGAACACATCCGCCATATCTTTTAAATCCCGTAAAACTATATTACACAATGTTAGAACAAACTATTGGAGAACTAGGCTTTCTTGAATGACTCACATGTTTTGATTGCTTCATTCTTCTTCGAAATTGCCCCGATATTGCTCTGCGCTGCTACGGCCGCGTACAAAAACACAGCAATCGTCAATGTCAATGGGTTTGTGGCCAAACCACCGAGAAGAATGGCTCCCCCAGTACTTGCACCGGCGATTACACTTCCAAATCGAATATTTTTAGGCATTCGCATATCGTTCTCATATCGCTCGACTTGCCGTTCTAGATGCGGCCCTAGAAAGTCTCTCGCTCTGGAGAGCATGGTGTTTGCTGTGCGGAGACTCAAGCCAGTCTCGTATAATTGCTGAGGAGTAAAACCTGAATAAAGTTGAGATTAGAGCTTCGAATGGCAGCAATGAACAGATTGGGTGAGAATAGTACGGACATAAGTTGCTTTTTACTTTCCCTAGATCTCCCATAACATCTGCAAAGTCGACTTGGAACTCTGTTGCCAATTTCTCTGCCGCTGCCTGATCCACATTGGCCTCGTACAATGGTCTCAGCTGTATCCTGTCAGACAGCCTGCTTAACAAAAAGGGTGATGCGTATTACCTCTTCCGCGACCCTGACTAGGGGTTCGATGTCCCCAAGAACGGGTGTTCGCACATTAAAGACTTGATCAGCATCTTGTTTGTGCATAAATGAAAATTGGGGTACGGTTTGCCCGTGCAGGAGCTGGTATATAGAGAATATCTCCACAATCTGCGACAGCGTTGAAAGGGTATTGGGTAGAGTAGATAATCTTCTTGTGTCAGCAATGGTATCCGGCGATGATAAATTCGCCAATGATGCATCATGTGGTCATACCGGGCAACAATCTCATCGATACATGCATCGTCTATTCCATTAGGCGTCAAAAGTTGGTCAACCCGAATGTTCAGCTTATTGATAATGAAAAGCTGACAATATCTCTGCTGGTGGTCAGGCGACACATTACGAGCAACCAAGCTCATAGTATGGGGCTTGCTGTGAATATTGAGAAAGAACCGAAAGATGATGGCTGGTATTATACGCCTGAAGAGCTCTCGGACGTGGTTCTGGGCTCTGCCGTTAGGATCGTTGTCGGTATACTCATTGTGTATGAATTCAACCTTGAATGAGGGAACACCAATATCAGCTACAATACTACGAGACCCGAGTGCTGCTACCTTTATGTCAATGGGTATATAGAAAGTTTCTTGCCTGAATGGGTACGAAATCATCACGATTAGAAGCGCCATCTGGTTCAATCACGGCGACCTCCTTCACATCCCAGTTCTCAAGACTGGCCTCCTTAAATGCCTCGGCAAATCTTTTGTTCTTCTTTTGCGATCTACCATCACTGGAGAAGTGCCAGACTTCTAGTCGAAGCAACAATTTTGGATTCGGATCAACAGTAATTGTTTCGACATCTTCATAATTTGGAGGCTTCCCGCCTATCACAAAGAATGAGCTTGTAGATTCCTCGGGACCGGACATTAGACGATTGCGATAGGTAATTTATGCACTCAAAAGATGCTTCTGTTCTTTTTGTATTGAGCGAAGTACTGGATAGGATTATTCTAAGGCAAAATAACAGTTCGCCAAAGATGAAGAATTGATTCCGCACCACAGGGACTGGAGACTTTTGAGGAAGTCGCCTCGCCTTTCCCGTCACATGCTGCAGCCTCGTAATTCGGCGATATGTATATCAAAGTATACATCGTTCCATCCAATCTCCAGATAACGTCACTATTTCGCCATATTAATTGGTTGATGCCCAAGTATATTCCCGAGGTAGTTTTTGCGCCCGCGGATTGGACGTGATGCATGGACGAACACGTAGCCCAGGACGACTGGAGCGGCACATTCTTCTCCGACTGAGCTATTGGCAATCCTGCTGCGGGGTTGTAGCCAAAGCGCCGACCAGGTAAATACCGATCATGTCGACATCTTTTAGCCAATATTGTAGCCATCCGGCGGCTGTATCCATTTCGACTCTACATGATTCTGGGAAATGTGTTGACAGACTCCCGTATACCAACATCAATCGTGCCCTGTTAAGCGGCTGTATGTTATTAGTAAAATGAGCTGCCGACCAAGATGTCTGACTACTACAGCAATGCGGAAACGGGAGGCCGACGATCGGGGTTTGAAAGCAATGGACTTGTCCGTTACTTGAATTCGTCTCAGCCGGAGAGAGGAAGCTCGACCGCATTTGTATTTGCTCCCAACCACTATCACAGGCTAGACGAGGCAGCCACCTGGGCAGAATTCGATTCAAAGATACGCTCCGTGGGGTATCATCTGGGGAAATGCGTCGAGCATAAAGATCGTAACAATGGCTCAGAAGATGCTCCTGCTACAGAGTATGGCCGAGGTGAGTTGAGGCTACCATCTCGAGACCATGCACCCAAGGTAGGCTATGAACTGACAAAGGAGAAATAGAAGCCACAGTATATTCTCAACAAAGTGATAGCCTTGTTCGTTATGGCGATGGAAATATGTCCAGTAAAGGATGGCGGCACAAGGTGGAATCCGATATGGCCATCTCGGGCTTGGTCGCATTAAAGAATATCTTGGACCTGCTTTATGAGAATGGCAAGCACATGATTGACATTGCCGGGTCTCTTACCATGTGGTTTGTTTCTCTTTCTCTATTTGAATTGTCCCTAATAAGTGCTCGCTATTCTCTTTTGTTCCTTCTGAGTCTGGAATCTGGTCTAAGAGCGCGGCTAATGGTCTTGTCAAACCGTGATACAGGTCATTATTGATGTCCGCATCGTACATGGTACGCACCCGACATTATAGCTCATACCTAGACAATGGAGCTCTCGTAACGCTCTGTGCAGCTGGCTACTACACTGTATCTTCAACATACCAGCTATTTCATATCGGACTGCGCACTTTGGCCATCAATCGGTGCCACTGCATCGTAACATCGCTACACAGCCGCGTGCTAGGCGGCGCTATCGACCAATATGATGTTGAATCACTTCATAACTACTGGTTTCGAGCTTTGAGCTGGTATAAAGTCGAGGAGAGATTAGGGAGACGACAATATGGGACGCCTTATGGTTGCTATGTAGAGACATCTCTTCCGTCGTCTGAGTACGTGATTCCCCTAGACGACTAATAAAGAGAAATGCGGAAGAACATGCAAAATAGGAACACTGATATATAACAATAAATTTAGAAGATATAATCTTGAATTGCTAGATATTTCAGGTGGAAGCAGTTGCAGTAAAGAACTGTGAGATAAGGCACTCCGTCAATACGAACTCGACGAAGTACTCGCAAATTCCGCTTACTTAAGCGCACCTTGATGGCCAAACTGACCTGCTATAAGATGACGGATGATATGACATCACCTTTCACGACACCTCTAAAAAGTAAAAACAACCACAAAATACAGCAACTGCGTCAAACAATCGTCCCAGACGCCTGCCCGAAAACGAATTGAAAACAAAAGAATGCGCCAAACCCATTTAGCGCCAGCGTCCGTCTGCGCTTCCCGAGCCGCCCTCTTCTCATTGGCCAATTCCCATCAACAGCGCCTTTCCCGCTTGTTTACGTCTTGGCCATGGCAACCAAGTTCACGCCACAAATCCACGTCAACACAAACTAGAACAAGCAATCAAATCAAGCAAATCTGAAATTAATCGTTTTTTCCATTCATCCTCGACTAATCATGGCAAAATCCATTTTATCCTTCTAATTACCAGTACAGTCCAATGCAGAATAAAGCCTTCATAATGATACACAGCAATTACAACCCTTTCTGCATTCATAGCCTCATCTTCGCTCATCATGCCCCAGCAGCAACCAGATTATAAAAACCTCGGCCAAACAGGGTCTTCGCTAAAGCATTTTCTGTAAAGAAATAAAGGCAATAGCCTAGTATAAAGTCGTGTGCCGATTTCTTCTGCCGCTCTAATGCTTTCTCAAGCGCTGTACATCTTCCAAAGAGAATAAAGTTTGATGGAAAGAATAAAGAAACTGAAGTAGAAGAATAAGAAACGAATAGAAAAAAAAAGGAAAAAAAAAAAAGCAAAATGCTTATGACACGCCTCCAGCGGCCGCCATAACGCCACCAACGCCCAAAGTGAGTTTTGTTAAAACGTAGATACTAACGCGTGAACGGAGACCGCTTCTGTCATTGACCGGTCTACGGGAACTTCAAGTCGTGCCATCATGGAGTGTTCGATATCAACTCGGTAGCTCCTTCATTTCTGCCGCCTCGACTCGTTATGCGAAATTCGTTTAAATCTCAATTTCCTTCATGGTGTCATCAATGACAACCTCGGGGGTTTTGCTGGCTGCCTTGGGAACCTCGACTTCCTTGCCCTTGTCCTTGGCCAAGTCTGATGATGTCCGCTCAAGTGTTGTGACTGTTGGACGCTTGCCCTCCTCGCTGTTTCGCGGTGAGTCATCATCATCCTCCACGTCAACCAAAGTGCTAGGCTCGATAACAGCATCGGTAAGCTCAATTGTTGCCTCCTCCGTTACGCGGCTCAGAAGAGGAGCCTGAGGTTTGCCGAGACCGTTCCTCATGGGGCTAGTAAGAGGAGCGGAGTCGCGAAGTCGCTGCAAAGACCGACCACGGGTGTCACCGGTTGAGTCTTGGGGGTTGGCATAGGGAGAGGCTGATCTAGAGCCCAGAGGCGAGTTGCTCTTGGAAGCTGTCTGGGAGGTGGGTCCCTGAGACTGTCGTCGGGCTGCAGCGGCGCGGCGACCGTGCTTCTGGTCCATTCTCCATCGGAGAATGTTGAAGTAAGAAGGCTCAACGCGTGCGTCCTTGAATTCTCGTAGCTTGAGCTCGTTAGTCTCTTCGTCTACGAACCACTTGCCGCTGTTGAGGTCGTCAGCCACCACGGCAAGGAATGCCGCCCAAGAGCGAGCAACTACGTATTTGGTATCGTAATCACGACCGAAGAGGATAATCTGGCCATATCGACCAGCCGGTCCGGGGGCAAGATCAACAGCCAAGTTGTTGCCACCCCAGTCACGGACAAGAGGAATCCAGCCGGAGTGTGCGTAAGCTTTCTGGACGGTGTTGGGCGGAATGCAGGTCTGCTTGGCCAAGAGATTCTGTCTCCATTCGCCGGGGCCGTTTGATGACGAAGACGAACCAGGTCGCTGCTTGGACGAGGACGCCTCACTACCGGATGGGGTTGGCGGCTTGTTGGCAGCGGCATCCAGCATGAACTGCTGGTTCACCTGGCGCCACGTCTCCCACTCCTGGGGGATTTCCTCACAGTCCATTAACATGGAACCGAAAATGATACCAGAGGGCATTCCACCTCGCTCCTGACCGTCGTGAATCATGAGAGACTCGCGGACATCTTGAGGCAGCGAGCAATCCAATTGGTGCTCCAAATCATTGAGGTCGTTGTTTGTGGCACCCTCACACAGCTGGTCAAACAGCTCTGGGTAGTTCTCCTCAGCCCACGCGTCTATGCGCCTCCAAGAGTGTGCAACAGGGGGCGGCGGGGGCAGGCCATTCTCAAATGACTGCATGGCTACGTCACCGGGCGACTGAACTTCGAAACCATCCTTATTTACGTTTTGCGATCGGAGGCCGGGCGAGTATCCTCGGGTGCCGTTGGTGGGCGAGCCTTGCACAGAGGGCGCCCGAGAATCGTCAAAGTACGGGCTATGGATGTCGGCTCGAGAGTCGGAAGCGGTTGCGATACCCGTCATGATGTTGCGGCCATTCTGAAGAGGGACATGGCGACCCGTTCGTTGCGGTGAATCAAAGGAAGAGTCTAAAAGAAGACGGCGCAGTTAGTACACATGATCGACTGCTGATTTTGAACGTGGTGGAAGATAAAAGGGCCAAAGACATACGTCGGTCATTGCTGGTCATAGTATGCCAGAAATCGCGAAAGACGGATCCAATTCTGTAGTTATGTTCCATTAGCTTGCAGATCATGACAATTGCCGCATCGCCCTGAAAACGGAGGGAGTCGACTCACGCATTGGCCATTGTTGATTCTGTCGCGGGCGGTCACCCGACTGAAGCTGCGATGGCGCAAGGAATTCGAGAAAACGTTGAAAGGGGGGAGAATAGGGGAGAGTTTGATGGCGCGTAAGTTTCAGCACCAGCGTCCGACTAAATTGCTTGTCCAGGCCGCGGCAGAAATGCGCAGCAGCAGTGCGAAAAGAGAGTTGAGAGAACAAGCAGCCTGTGCGCATACAAGAATAAGATTCAGCCACTGACAAAGTGCACGTTGCACCTGGCGGGGATAATGAAGACAGTTGGTCGAAAAAAATAAATAGAAAACAATAAAGCTGCTGCGAATGGGGTATCCTTTCTCCAAACGTCAACGGCCGAGGCGCCAAAACAGAATGTGATTGAACGGATTGGAGGCGAGACTCCAAAAAAAGAAACGCGGTCTCGAAAGTGGCGGCCGGGAGGCGTTTGTGTGTGCGTCTGTTTAGCTGTAGCTTGAGGAGGCCACAAACCACCAGCTGGGAAACTGAGTTGAGATTGAGATTTGAATGACTTTGCTGTGACGACAGCGAATGCAGATGCTGGTCAGCCGACTTGGATTTTGCAAGATCTTCGGTGGGTGCGGCGCAGATCAACGCATGCAAATGCACCAGTTCAGCCTGTTGTTGCGGTTGCGTTGGCGCGATTGGGGAAGATTTGCAGGGAGGAAAAACGATGAATGCTGGAGATGCTAAGAGGAAGAGGCCACTGGCGTCTCTCTGCTTGTCTGCGGTGAATCAGTTGGAAGGGAAGGAGAGAAGACAACAGAAGCACAGAACAAACTGGAAGGGAGCGAAAAAGAAAGACGTGGGCGGTCCAACAAGTTCCAAAGGGGGAGAGAAAGGGGATCAAGGTGAAGGCGGATGCGAGCAGCTACATGTACTCGCAGTGCTCGCGACGAGGTCCGTCCCGCCTTTGGTTGTCTTGTACCGGTACTTGTGCGGTTGGGACCTGGCATTGACAGCGCTGGGGGACACGTCTAGCGGCTTGAGGTACTGCGTGCCGGCGACGGGGGAGGGGCTGCTCGGCGGGTTGCTACAGGGCGCTGGAGCCTGTGCAGCCCTGTACCGGCCGTTTCTACAGGGGCATCAGGGGATCCTCTGGCGGTACTGGTACTGGTGCTAGTACCGTTACCGATGGTCCTTGACGGGTCTGGTGCTTGAGCGCGTGCAGGGCCGCACTTGCTCGGGTACCGCTACCTCTACTTGTGCCTTCCATGATCTGGGCGTATTGTGCCTGGGGCCTCAACGGGCTATTTTCCCGGCGACATTCTCCTCCTCACACCGGAACTCGAGTTCATTCCTGTCAAGTCTCTCTAACCCAAACCCAACAAATCAACCCATGACGCGATAGTACTATCTCGCAGTAGCAGAGATAGAGAGGCTGCAGCGATACCAGCACTCGGACACGTGCGAGCATATGCACCTCGACATCTCCTGCGCCGATTTACCTACAGTACATACATACAGCCTGCACCACACCGCACTACGGCTACACGCTCTGCGCTCTGCAGTCAGATTCATCGATGGCGCTTCTCCAGCTGCTTTGGGCGCCTCGCCGCACTGCTGGCGCTCCTACTGGCTACTGGTCGATTTCTGCTGCGAACTTGCCTCCAAAAGAGCCGAGTCGCGCGGGGGGGGCCACTCATCCAAGCAGCAATCCACCCAAGAAAGGGGATGAGCCAGGGGTTGCCATCCAAGCAGCTTGATATTCGACAGGGGCACCATCCCCACCGGCCGAGATAATTGGTTACACACGCCGGGCAAAGACTTGGGTGGCTCCTACGAGTACCGCACTAATGCAGGAGGCAAGTCATCGACTTGGCTCTTGGTCTTTGGGTCTTTAGAAGAGGCCAGTTCGGGAAGCTCCATCGGTCTCCGGAAGCGCATAATCAGGCTCTTGAAATTGCAGTGGAGGGGCCAGTCAGTCGTCTTTTGTGCTGGGCTGCGAGTCCTGCAATTACTGGGAGCCTCGCGAAGAAGGGGGAAAGGCCTTGCGGCAAGGCCGTGCGCTGCTGCTGCACAGCGTCAGAGTACCAGTACTTGGCGTAAAGGAGCAGCAGCTCAAACAGGAGGCGTCGATGCATCTTGTGCTTCTATGCTAACCTTGATTCGATCCAGATCCAAATCCTCGACTTGCTGATGCCACATCCCGAAGGATGAAGCTGCTGCATTAGCATGGCGGTTTGGGACGCCACGCGGCGCTACTGGGCAAATATCTGGTGGCGTTATGCAGCGTATCATATCGCCGGCAGCGCCTTTTTAGGTCCAAAGCGATGACATTTCAGCCCTTATCGCGTGGTTCGTGATGTTGAGAGCGACATGTTGCGGGCCATCGACTCTCCAGCTTTGGAGGATTGATCTAATTGGCATTCTGACCATTGTGAACCAAGCTAGCCGTCCTGCTCGGCCTCTAAACAAGGGCGTTGAAATGCAAATCCACATGCGCTAGAATGCGCCGTCCAGTGACCAAGAGGGGCCAGGATGACACCAAAATCCCCTGAATCTGTGCTCGCAGAGTCTTGGACCCATTTTCCCAGGCACAGGACAGGCACAAGCATCCACGCACCCTTTATCAGCTTGTCAAGGATCCCAGCAAGTCCCACTTGGATGGGACTTGGAAAAGAAAAAAAAGATTCGGGGGCAAAAAGAAAAAGAGAGAAAAGTAAGACCAAAGTCGACTCATTTGCAGTTGCAACTTGCCACCATCCAATGACCATTCGCTTCTTAGCCGATATTGAGTGATAAATTTAGCAACATTGTCCGATTGGTTTCTTCTGAGAACCACAGAAAACCACACAGCCGCCTCGACTTCGTATTGGTAGAATTGTGTCTTAATTGATACATTTCTAGAAGAGGAGTTGACTTGACGGAAATAGGCAAAAGAATAGGGTGCTAACCCGGTTATTAACATCTCGTACTCTGCCTTACACACCACGTTCGTTTAAGCATCGTTCGTAGCCAACCACTGAGACACTTAGTCATCGCAACCACACACAAGCTTTTACAAAACTCGTATTCTACGATGCCCATGCACAGGGATCTCTCGGAATGAGATCTCTCGGGATCATCCAGTGCGATATGTACGGAATTCGGCAGCAGGTACCATGTACATGCACTCCGTATTTTGTGTGTTCCGCAAGGCACACCAAAACGGCTTTTATACCCTAGAGCCACATCGTTAATTCTCCACATACGTTGGTTACTCGTCGCCTTCACACAGGATGATGCGGTTCAATATGCCGAATCGCAACTATATCTGCTTTTTCGGTAGGTTGCTTTAGCGCGTAAATCCACGATCCAGCTTCAACCTCCTATATACAGACCGCAGCTCGAAAGCACCCGCATCTATGAATCAGGTCCCGTTGGTGATGGATCAAGTAGATAGGTAACCAGTGATCAGTATATGTGAGATAATGATGGGGTTGAGAGCTGCTCCAAGTAGATCTGGCCAAAGGAATGAAAACTGGTAGGTCTTATATATGAGAGTGATGTAACGATCAGCGCCATCACGGCTTCTTGTAACAAAACTAGACCAAAATATGTAATATACCTAAGCATAAAGAGTGCTGAGAACGGGAGATGAAGTACATTTAACCTTCAATAGGTCCAAGTCTAGAAGGGCCCTCCACACTGATCAATCCAGCCACCAGCTCGGCCGTTAAATTGAAAAGCCTGATTGTTCCAGCCATAGGCCGCCAAAGCTCTGTTGATCACGGGAGGGTCAGAGTCCCCGTTATCGTCAACTGATCCAGCCGCCAGTGAAGCACAGTTGGCCTCTGAGCTGTTCTCCTCCATCCAGCCGGAAATGGCAAAGCCCAAGTCATTGCCTACATCCTCGGCTCCACTGTCCATGAACTGTCTCGCCAGACTCTCATTGCCTTCATCCCACAAGTAGTCGAATACAAGACCGTTGACAGAACCTTCGTTTCGTTTCAAACTTGAAGTCATGGTGGTGTTGACTCGGACATGGAACACGGGCTTTGATCTGGTTGATGGTCCTAGGACCGACTTATCTGCGTGTTTAATGTGAAGCTGTTGATCCAGATTGCTGTATTTTGAGCTGGAGGCTATATGGACCCAGTGAGTATCGTTCAGGCGGTTTCTAATAAGATCCTGAAAGCCGGCGGTTCCGGGAACACCATTGTGGAAGACCATGTACGGCGCGGCCACGAACGTGCTGTTTTCGAATCTCTTATCTATGCCATTTGCTTCATTAACTGCTGCGGTCACCATGTAGCCGTTAAGAGCAAGATCAGCCGCGGCGATTATGCAATCAGTCCCCGAGGTTGCGCCAGTTGCGAATCCAATACACTGGACTCCTAGGTTGACGCTATTGCCAACGAATTTCAGCAACCCAACCTCGACAGGAAAGAATGGCTCGGCAATCGTGAAGACCACGTTGATGATTGCGCCGAAGAATCTCTTCTCCGGGGGATTTTTCTCAACGTCTTCTTGCAAGGTAAGCGTCTCGTTGAACTCTGCGTTTCGAAACTCCAAGCTATGCTCGGCTGGCTGAGGGGGGCTCGGGTGCGCACAAACGCTCAAAGCGTTAAGGGTTACTATCAACGACCTGTTTTTTTGTTGTTTTTCAAGTTAGAAACAGTTACTTCGCAAAAGATAGCTGAGGGTATCTTACAAGGCTTTCATTTCGGGCAAAGCTGTAGCAAGAGGTCAAGATGATACCAATTCAGTGCTGAAGTAGTTTAAAAAGATCACTGTATAAGGTGAAATAGCTTAGATTATATACCTAGTGACTCAATTGCATGACTGGAAGCAGAATCTTGCAACCAGTCTAAGCAATAGTACGTGTAATCATGATAGGTTCCACAAAGTATTAGCAATAGCATGCATGTCAGATTTGGTTCCAGAAGAAAAGCAATAGTATGCAAGTCAGATTTGATTCCAAATGATACGAGATAGTAAAGACTTTTGGATAGCTATTGAATTTTCACAAGTGGCCATCTTTGTAGCAGCGTCCATATTACTCCTGCGAGGACAATGTATGTATGTACCTTAGTGCTGCTTATCTACACGCAATAAGATCCTAGTAGCAATGTTAAGGTACAATGATCGATGCTTGCCTTTTACTGCAATCAAGAGAGACACTCTATGACAGCCTGACTTATATATCCTGGGGTAGGGTGAACAAGACAGAGATTCTTAAGGGATAAACCGTATGTAGGTTTATGAGGGCAGATAAATTAGGATGTTACTCTAAGTGGTAATATGCCACGTTACTGATGGATCAAGTTGATGAGCAATCAGACCAGTATGTGTGAGACAATGATGGTGTTGAGACCATGAAGCTCCATTTGGTTTGATGGGGGCGGCACTGGGCCTTTGCCGCTCTGGCGTTTTACCGATTACAGTTGCCGATGAGAAGATGAACTGATATATTTCATCGGAGATCCCACTCAAAAGAATACACACGACCTCCGCCCACCACACGCCAAAATCAAGATAGGCATCACTATCCTGCTGTTTCCTAAGAGTCCATATATGCACTAGATTGCACTGGGACTACCACTGTGAGCAAATGGAGGCGAAAATCACAAAGCGCTTTTCTGCTCTATTCTATCGGCTTCAACTCGGAATCATCGACGTGGGGCACAGGGCTGGGGACCTGGAATCTACGGATAGTGACCTTCCGGGGCAGTGGATGGTATTTCTAGAGTCAGATTCTGTACGGATGCTCGGCATGGCACGGCACGCCGGGCAAATACGAACATAACTAGCAGGGGTAAGAACATAATAGCCGCGATCAGGAAGATCTAGATATGTATGTAATCTTCCGCCCTTCAAGCCTATCAGCCACAGGACTGTCTTTGCTGTGGCTTTGCTCGACTGCTTCCATCACCTGTATCTTTGCCTGTTGCTGCTTGTTGAGATGATCGATACTGGATGACAGCTTTTGCACTCTCCTGCTCAATCCTTGTTCTTCTACTTGCAATCACTCCAGCTTCAACTTCCCTTCGCTCTCTTCTGTTGCAAGGCGTTCGAGGATGGCTTGTTTCTCGTGCTCTCTATTCGAGAGCTGTGTCATTCCGGATATCTGGGACGTTTCTGCCTGCGTAACCGCTTCCCGACGACTGGCAGTAAGTAGATCCAGCCGGATTTTCTCACTCAGATCATTCTGAGTCTGTCCCAACCCCCCGATAGTGACTTGCTTCGCTTGCCTTTGTGGTTTAAGGGTCCCTAATCTAATGATGTACTCGAATTCAGTCTGCTTGAGGCGGTCAAGTCTGTCCCGAGATACCTGTTGATCTTTTTGAGAGACAAGTAAACTTTAACGTATAATTCCAATCTGAACAGGCTCCCGAATACCAACATGGCCAAAGTGCGTTCTTCCTTTAAATTCTTTGGAATCTGTAACCTAGATACTTTATAAGGCTGGGTAGCCATTCTGGATCTCTAGAGTGGCTTAAGCTTTTGGACAATCTAAAGTTGTAATCTTGACTTGAAGAACTATAAGCATAGCCAGGTTCAAACAAATAAAACTCAAATTTCACCCAAGATAAAGGCATCTGCTGTGGCTATGTCGAGAGTTCAAATATTCGGAACATGCTCTTAATCTGAACCATAGTATTGAAGAACTTTCAGCTTTTACTTTCGCGAGCTTCCTTCAGCCATGGCTTTTTTACTCTTCTCGCCCGACTATATCTTCTCTACTCTTCCCATTTCCCCCTCAATCGTTACTTGATTCCACTCGTTACTTGATTCCACTCGTTGCTCGATTTCACTCGTTGCTCGAACTCACTCGTTGCTTGAACTCACTCGTTGTTCGATTTCACTCGTTGTTCGATTTCACTAGTTTCTTAGGCTGTCCATCGCACGGTTCATCCAGTATGGCGAAGTGGAAAGACTTACCGCCCGAACTCAAGTATCAAATCTTTGAAGCCATACCCAAGGCGTGGCCCTACCAAAGTACAGCCAAGTACGCCGCGGTCAACAGAGAATGGCAATATTACTTTGAAAAGAAGACCTTCCGGACGCTCGTTTTAGACTACTCGTGCGTCGATGACTTTCGCCAAATCGCCCGGGGCCGGGAGGATATTATCAAGCGTATTTGGCTACGCATCCAACCCCCGAAATGGAGATGCTTCACTTGTGGCACTTTGGAACCATCTGAGCAGCTTGCCAGAAATAACCAAATCTTCACAAATGCTTTGTGGGCACTGATGGACATACTCAGTTCCTGGAGCGAAATAGATGGAAGCGACAGTGGTTCGGGGCTCACCTTGGAGATTAGTGTGTATGTTGAAAGCAAACTGAGGCATTGCTTCGACTGCTGCACCTTTGATAAAGACATCTATCCATACAGAATACCTGTGCAGCGTACGATGGATGAAAACTGCAGTCTATCTCGGCAATTGCGACCATTCGAGCTGCGCGGAGAAATATGCGACATCGTTCGCACCCGCATGGACCTAGTCGAGGAGCTGCGTACTGTGGAAAACATCGATCTTGACTTTAGCAGAATGGGCGATGGGCAAACCACAGAGCTTCCGACTGTGAGATGCGTGAAAGAGTTGACGATTCGTCCGCTAAACCTGCGCCGTTTTGGATACCAGACGATGAAGGAGATTGCGAAAAGTTTTGGGAAACCCGAGACATTTAATTTGGAACCTGAACTGTTCTAGTCGGGCATTGTTTCCAGATTGTATTTGAGAAAGTCTCTGTTCACAGTTAGTTATTTTGCTATTGTGTGTACACCTGGTAGGAGACGAAAATTGGAGAGGGAGATATGGACTGAGTTGCATTGGGCAATCGACCACTCAGACACCTGACCCTCGGACAATTGACCACTCGGACAGTCGACCCCGGGACAATCTATCAGTCGGGCAATCGACCAATCGGATAGTCGACTCTCGGACGATGAAAATTTCACGGTATTATGATTATACAGGGTTCGGTGTTTGGAAATGGGAAAGATGATGATTCTTAGTAATCTAGATGGCATTGAATTCTGATTTGGATTTCCGGTGTGTATATTGGGTGTGTTCAACTGGATGGAGCTTTCTATACGTGGTCGCTAGTCATAAATGGGAATGCTGAGCTCAGCTAGATGAATAAAGCTCTTCCTAATACTGACACTTACGGATACGAACATGAATGATACACATGCAGTGATGTGCTCACATGGACATAAAATGTCAATGCATGTCTAAAAGTAAAGATCGGAATTATCGGCTGCCTCAACGGGCATTGCACGGCCATACGAGTGGAATGATCTATACGGGTTCTAATTCCATCTTCAACTTGAACCTATATTCTATATTACTGAGCATAAGAAGAGATTATGACATGGTATTACGAGCATTTGTATAAGTTGTTGGTGTTGAAGTGATCTCAATAGGGACTCAAGTTGAGCACTATTGTTGCAGCTCATCAGGATCCCCTTACCAATTTACAAATTTGTTCCTTCCTGTTTTATGATTATACACAATACTTAAATCTATTTAATCTCCGTAGCAATACAAGTTGTTATAAGTCTCATGTCTCTAATTATGTATGTGACCGTCTGTTTGGCCAAGACTCACCATAGGTCTCGGACTTAGGTAATGCTTCCAACCCGAACGGCGTCGTTTCCCTTCGTTTCAACTGCACATAACGGAGATAATAGATCCGTAAACTCATAGGAAAAGTGATCATAGTGATATCATATATGATCGACTATAAATACTGGCAGTTCTCCGCCATTGAGGTTGTGTAATTCCGGGTCGGAATTACAAGGTGAGTGAGGCTCACCACACTCTGTAAACTCATCCATGCAAATTGACATTGAACAAAGAGTCCTTGTTATTGGTAGAGTTAAACTCCGCAATTATACTATAATGTAGAAAAAAGGGGCACGGTTCATTCACATGCACCTCGTGAAATAAACCCCGTCTAGGGGTCTTACTCAAGAGACGATGCTGATACGCGTGCGAATATATATATATAGCAAACAACCTCCGAGCTTTGCATACATCAACCAGTCTACCTTTCATCTCAATTTCTCTGCAACAACTAACATCTATCTCAACATGTCCAACGGAACTAGGGAAACTCCCCTCATCACGTCGCCGTCGAGGCTAGCACATGTGGTTTTGCGCACCGGCAACCTCAAGGAAATGTCCCCATTCTACAAGACGTTCCTAGGCGGAAAGGCTCAAGTTGAGAGCGACCAGGTCTGTTTCATCACTTACGACGACGAGCACCATCGAATTGCTCTCGTTTCGCGGCCAGATCTGCAAAAACTGCCACCAAAGACCTGTGGTCTTGATGTATGCATTACAGCACCAAATTGGGCAAGTAACAATGTTACTAATAATTCTTTTATTTTTTTCTAGCACATCGCGTTTGGGTTTGACGATATTGAGGGCCTACTCAAAGCATACTCGCAGCGCAAGGAACATGGTGTCACACCGGTCTGGTGCGTCCACCACGGACTCACCATTAGCATGTACTACCGAGACCCGGATGGCAACGTGTTGGAAACATTCATCGATGCTTTTGATGATTTGGAGAAGCAGGATGCGTATATGACGTCGAAGGACTTTGTGGAGAATCCGATTGGTGTGGATTTTGACCCTGAAGATATGTTGAGACGAGTGCAGAGTGGAGAGTCCAAGGAGAGTATTCACAAGAGGCCGAATATTGGACCGCGGGACCTGAGCACTGTACCTTTATTTTGATGGAGCTGGTGGACCTAGGAGAAGTTCTGTCTGTTGTTGATATGAGAGGAAATATGACAGTTGATACTTGGGCATTATTTCCCAAGAGTGTGTTAACTAATTTGACTTTTTGTAAGAGTGTGTCTGATCGTATATACCTGTGCATTAGTGTTATAAGTTAGGTACCGAGTACGCATCAGCATTGGATTTCACTCTTTCTTTATTTGCCCCTGTTTTCTCATCATATTCTGGTTGACAAAGTTTCACGAGGAATGAAACTCAATTTTTATGCAGTGCACCAAAGTAAATGCCTTGTTGTTCTGTCGCATATTTCCCGTGTGTGCACAATCATGCTCCTTACATCACTTGGCGTTCATGTAACTGCAATGCACTGTACTTACAGCGTCTGCATGGCTGACTACGGAGGGCTAACATGAGACATCGTGCTACTGTAAACCAGCCCAAGGCACATGCAGGTCATGGATTTAGCATGTGCCGTCTCAGCAACCGACGCCCTGCCTCGTATAACAATTTGCATCTCCAAGCGGCGTCCAAACTGTCTTCAAGCCACCAGGAAAAAGCACAGCCAAGACGGCAATAAAGTGCAGTAGCCTGTGCACTAACCACAATGTGGAGAGCTTCATGACTTCATGCCCACTTTACCCCAAGCCAAGCTGCGTTACATAAGCTGGGATGGCCTGCACGTGCCACCTTGTTCAACCTGTTTCATCGAGGGCTTGACCAGCCTAATTCATCGAAAACACCGAGAGGCTTGATCTTTGACATTGTTTCAAACTCGTCACCAACATTGCAAACATCGTGCGAATCGTGACACCTGCCGAGAGCGAGACGCCGACTGCGTATTTCTCAGCCTTGCCAGCAATTGCCCGCCGATGATGGCACACTGATGTGCCCGCTGCGTGCCGCTTCTTAGCAATCTTGCCGTCCGTTGTCGTCCCATGTCTGCGACGTCACCAATTGGGCACGATTTACCAGCGCCATAAATCAACCATCCCGCCCGTCGCCAGCAATGGCTTTTCTCGAGGATCCGCGTCTGCGTCAGCGCTGGAACCAGATTACGCACGATGCAGAGACGGTGACTGAGAATGCCGCCGCCGGCATTTGGACCTTCCAGCACCAGTACATCAACCCTTGTCTGGGCTCATTACGAGGGGCCATTGAGCAATGCACAACCGTGTGTCTGGGCGACCCCGAAGAGCGCCTTCGACGGCAGCGAGAGCGCGCTCGCGAGCGGACAGAATACAGTTTTAATTTTTACGATGACTGGGATCGTGAAGAGGAGAGCGGCGGCCTGTTGGGCAACTGGGGAGGGGAAGACTGGGATCGTCTCTTGGCGGGCTCTGGGAGCCAGAGGAGAGGCGAGACTGTTGAGCAACCCCGACGCAAGAGGGGCATGAGCTACGGCACACGGGGAGCCAGGAGGAAAAACAGCGAACAAGACCCCACCATTATTCCCAGCACCCAACCCATTGGCTTTTTGAGCAAACTCCCCTGGAAAATGGGTGGCACTCTGAGATATAAACCTAGTGCGGCAGATCTACAGGAACACCCTGGTACCAGAAAACACGAATACACCGAGACACAGCCGCTACTGGGGGCGGAAGATGATTCGGACCACGAGAGATTGTTACAACCGTCCCGATCAAGGAAGCGGAGCGGTACTACGGGATCGGGTGGGACGTCGGATTCTTATCGCTCTCGTGGTGATTTATTTCCAAGTGACGGTGAAGGTGATGAGGATGCAGTGGCGCTCGATGACGATGTGACCTATGACATGATTAGGAGAGATGATAGGAGTAGCGCCAGGAGCGGAAGAACACCGAGCAGTAAAGGAAAGCGACCGGCGCATACCGTCTCCAGAACGGTGTCGAGGACAACACTTGGCTCAGTTGCGTCAAAAGATTCGCTAGGCCTGGCGATTTTCGGCCAGGTACAGGACCCCACACAAGATGCTCAACTCTTGCCATCACTCAAGGACCTGGAGTTGGAAGAAGAGCGTCTAGGTAGAGAAGAAGACCAAGAGTTGGCAAAGAAGAAAGAGGCCGCAGCTCAATTGGCGCTGGATCGAGGTTTGCAAACAGAAGCGGAGCCGAAACCAGCAGATGTGGCAGATGACGAATACCTGTCTCAAGAGCCGCACGAGATTCACTTGGACGACAGCGAGGATAGTGATGAAGAGGCACATCACGACTCCGGGTTATCCGGAGGCGATTTAGAGATACGGGTAAAGGATAAGGCATCGCCGCCTGTCCAGAGCGCTTTTGTACCTGCACGGCTACCGCATTTTGGATGAATACAATGGAGCCTTTTGGGATTGATTGCTAGCTTCGCTGAGACTTAGCTGACTGGGACATGCTTGGCCTTGACGGCCATATGTATTACTGACATGGGATATCTAGATGTCACAGTTTATTGTTATGATGGGGTTTGGGAGAACATTTACAACGCCCGGGAGCTACTTTGCGTGGGAATGACGTGAAGTAGACATGGGTTTACTGATATCGATTGACGACAATGATGAATGATGAATCACACATTTTTTTTCTGATGATGTATATGAACCGTGCTCTCATGATGGCGTCTTGTTAGAGAGGACGACGATCTTTGCATACCACCGCCGCAACTAATCGGTGAACATGTTAGAAGTTGTTCTCTCTAGAAGTCCCATGCTGTGTTGCTACACTTGGATCAAACATTTACTTGTGCATTTTAATTACTGCCGTTATACCCGTTATAGCCACAGCTATGATCTCTTATAGAAATGCTGCTAAAGCCAATGCCACGGTAGTTCGTCTCACAACCGCACTTGATACCTCGGTAGCGGCCGCTTCCCCGCAAAGTGCCTCCCCGCGCATCGTCTACCGCAGCCGTAGCCGTGCCGTTTCCAGGGACCAGCGCAGGCACTCCAGCTTTTAGCCAGTGAATATTAACGGGCTGGGGGCCACCTTACTCCGTACTCCGTAGGCCTACATGTTCCTAGAAGGGAGCGTCAAGGATCCGATTCCCCGTGCCATCAAGTACAAATCTGGAGCATGTCTTGCTGGCAGCTGCTGACTCTTCCTCCTCTGTCTGTTCTCCATTCTGTGTCACCGTAGGCTGCTCTGTGATTACCTATCCATAGCGGTCGGATATCGTGTCGTACCATCACGGCCGTCACTTACATCACTTAATATCACTAACTATCCCTCTCTTCGTTTCATTCACTCCATCATCACCATGGCGCCCACTGGACCCATCACCACTCCCATCACCACCCTTTTGGGTATCCAGCATCCCATCCTCCTCGCTGGTATGGCGCGCACTTCGGGAGGTCGCCTCGCTGCAGCAGTGTCCAATGCCGGTGGCCTTGGTGTCATTGGCGGGTTCCAGTACACGCCCGACCAGCTCCGCGAGATCATTGCCGAGATGAAGGCAAACTTCAAGAGCCCGGACTTGCCATTTGGTGTCGATTTGGCGCTGCCACAAATCGGAGGCAATGCGCGTAAGACGAATCACGACTACACCGGCGGCAAGCTCGACGAGCTGATTGACATCACCATCGACAGTGGCGCAAAGCTGTTCGTCAGTGCCGTCGGTGTACCACCCAAGTACATCATCGAGAAGCTTCACAAGAACGGCATCTTGGTCATGAACATGGTGGGACACCCGAAGCACGCGGTCAAGGCGCTGGATCTCGGCGTGGACATTGTATGCGCCCAGGGTGGCGAGGGAGGCGGTCACACAGGCGACATCGCCAACTCAGTGCTGATCCCAGCCGTCGTCGACGTAGCGAGGAAATACAAGCCTCCCATGCTCAAGGGCTCGACGGCTCTCGTCGTTGCAGCGGGAGGAATTCGCAATGGACGAAGTCTGGCCAGCTCGCTGATGCAGGGAGCGGTGGCCGTGTGGGTGGGCACACGCTTCGTGGCTTCAGAGGAAGCTGGGTGCAGCCAGGCCGCCAAAGAGGCCGTCGTGACTTGCGGCTTTGAAGGCACGGAGAGGACGCTGGTGATTACAGGACGGCCGCTGCGGATGAGGGCGAATGAGTACATCAAGAGCTGGCATGACCGACCTGCCGATATCAAGGCGCTGTGCGACAAGGGAATTGTGCCGATGGAGCATGATATGGACGAGGGCAGAGATGTGGATTTTCCGCACTTGATGGGACAGGTTGCGGGTGCGATTGAGAAGATTCAGCCTGCTGGGGAGATTGTTGCTGAGATGGTGGAGGAGGCGGTTGAGATGCTCAAGCTGGGAGGGACTTATCTGACGGCCAAGAGCCGATTGTAATGGAGAGGAAATGACGATGAATATATAATGAAGAAGGAAAATTTTGTTTATTAATATCGAATAAGAACTATATCTTTGGGTGCCGTCTTACGAGATCACCTAGTATGATGGACTTCATAATCTACGGCTTCTGGTAATGGTGACCTGCTTCCAATTACACGGTACAAAGCAGATGTACCTTATGGCATCGGTCAAACCAACTGTGGCTGGTGCCCTGCTAGTCCCATTGGCATCTGTGGCGCAGCCCCACTAGGGTGGTTTAGTGGGAACCGATTTTTGCAAATCGCAGACTAGCAACTTTTTTTTTCTTATCGGTTCCTGATTGCTGGCGAAATATTTCTTGCTGCAGAGCCTTCCATTACAAACCGCCCGAGCATCGCAAATCACCAACAACGTCACCATGGATGCCGCCACATTGAACAAGAAGCGCAAGCGCAACAAGGTTGAGGCTGCTGCTGATGCCACGAAAAAGTCAAAAAAGTCCAAGAATCCCCCACCACCGGTCGAGCCCGAGGTTGAAGATGAGGTAGCAGAGGAGGAGGAAGAAGAAGAGGAAGAAGAGGCTGTCTCAAACGAGGAGAATGGAAACAACAATGAGGATGGAGAATCAGATGCCGGATCAGATCTCGCGGACAAGCCCGCCGCCAGAGATGCCGATGGAGATGTCATACCCAACAACTCTGCGCCCATACTATCGACTCTGGCCGACTCTCAGAAGTTCGAGGACCTCAAGCTGTCCGAGAAGACGATGAAGGCGATCCAGGAGATGGGCTTCACCAAGATGACCAGCATTCAGCGCAGCGTTAGTCTACCTAACCAATCTCCATCTCCAATGGCACAGCCTGTACTAACCTGCTTAAACAGGCCATTCCTCCTCTTCTTGCCGGCAAGGACGTTCTCGGTGCCGCCAAGACAGGTTCCGGAAAGACGCTCGCATTCCTGATTCCCGCGATTGAGATTCTCAGCTCCCTGCGATTCAAGCCCCGAAACGGCACCGGTGTCATTGTCGTCTCCCCGACTCGAGAACTCGCGCTCCAGATCTTCGGCGTCGCACGCGAGCTGATGAAGCACCACTCACAGACATATGGTATCGTCATTGGCGGAGCGAACCGGAGAGCAGAGGTCGAAAAGTTGACCAAGGGTGTCAACCTTTTGATTGCCACTCCCGGCAGACTGCTCGATCACCTTCTCAACACTCAATTCGTTTTCAAGAACTTGAAGTCTTTGATTATTGATGAGGCGGACCGAATTTTGGAAGTCGGTTTCGAAGATGAAATGAGACAAATTGTCAAGGTTCTGTCAAACGAGGACCGACAGACCATGCTGTTTTCTGCGACACAGACAACCAAAGTTGGTGAGTATTTTCCGGGCTTGACTTCACGCATCTTGTAGCGCACGTGTCTGACTGAATATGATGAACAGAGGATCTTGCCAGAATCTCCCTGCGACCCGGCCCGCTATACATCAACGTCGACGAGGAGCAGAAGCACAGCACAGTCGACGGTCTGGAGCAGGGCTACGTCCTTTGCGAAGGCGACGAGCGCTTCCTGCTGCTGTTCTCCTTCCTCCGAAAAATGCAGGCCAAGAAGAAGAAGGTCATTGTCTTCTTCAGCAGCTGTGCCTCTGTCAAATACTACGCCGAGCTCTTGAACTACATTGACTGCCCTGTTTTGGATCTGCACGGCAAGCAGAAGCAGCAGAAGCGGACCAACACCTTCTTCGAATTCAGCAATGCGCCGCATGGTATTCTGATCTGTACCGATGTTGCCGCTCGTGGTTTGGATGTGAGTGTTTTGCTGGCTCCTTATTGGGTTAAAAGGGTCATTGTTGCTAATAACCGAACAGATTCCCGCCGTCGATTTCATTGTTCAGTTTGACCCTCCGGACAACACCCGCGACTACATCCACCGTGTCGGACGAACTGCCCGAGGAACTGATGCCAAGGGACGAAGTCTGCTCTTCCTTCAGGTACGATTACCACCCTCACAATTTTTAACTCAGCACTGACTAACAATCCGATAGCCCAACGAGGTCGGCTTCCTGTCTTACCTCAAGGCAGCCCGCGTCCCCGTCGTCGAATTCGAGTTCCCCCGCAAAAAGATCATCAACGTCCAGTCCCAGCTCGAGAAGCTCATCGGCAAGAACTACTACCTCCAGCAGAGCGCCAAGGACGCCTTCAAGTCCTACCTCCACGCCTACGCCAGCCACAGCCTGCGGTCCGTGTACGACGTGCAGAAGCTGGACCTGGCCAAGATTGCAAAGAGCTTTGGCTTCCCCACGCCGCCGCGCGTGGACATTACGCTGGGAGCTAGCATGGGACGGGATAAGGTGCAGGCGAGGAGGTCGTATGGTAGCCAGCCGAAACAGGTGGGCAAGTATAAGAGGGATAAAAGGAATTGAGAGATGTAAATATAATTTTTGTTTTGTTTGAAGCAAGGGTAGCAAGTGATCCAATAAAATGACTGCGTTGAATCGCAGTGGTGTTCTTTTGACAAGATGGCTTTGTGTAGGCCTGCTAGATGTGATCCAATAGAGGACATGGATCAGCGTGAACGATTGGTTTCTTTGGTCTGAATTACGGGGTTTGGACTTATTAAAGCAGACGGTTCACTCAAACAAAGCAGACGCAGTATAACGCTGAAATCTCGTTTGTGAATGAACAACTGGCTCTTTTGTCCAAGGTTAATAATAACCTCGACTAACAAATATACCTGTTCACTCAAGCCAATCGGTCGACTCAACAGAGGCCATGGTTCAGTGGCTGATTCGTTTCTTTGGTCTGACTTACGTGGTCTGGACCTATCAAAGCAGCCGGTTCAGTCAAACAAAGTAGACATAATATAACTCTGAACTCTCTTCTGTGAACAATCGTCTGTGAACGGACAACAGGCTCTTTTGTCGAAGTTGAATAACCTCGACTAACAAGGATGCCTGTTCACTCAAGCCAATCAGTCAACTCAACAGAGGATATAGTTCAGCGCGGCTGATCCGTTTCTTTGGCCTGAATTACGTGGTCTGGACCTATCAAAGCAGATGGTTCAGTCAAACAAAGTAGGCGCAATATGTGAACAGCAACAGGCTCCTTTGTCCTCAGGTTTGACAACATCGACTAACCGGTAAGCTTGTACCACTCAAATAAGTTTCTTCATCGGGTCAGAACTCATCAAGGTAAGTCGATCCACTCAAACAAAGAAGCCATGGTGTGCCCGCCAATCAGCCCACACCAGGCTCCTTTGTCCAAATATGCCGGCCTCGCCTAGTCAGTGCGATGATGTTTCATCCCGTATATGGACAGCTTTTATTGTTCACAATTTTGGTGGTCTGTCGATAACATTCATTGTTGAAGTGAGCTTCACTGCGAGGCGACTGCTATATAAAGAGACGTCGACTCGGCTCTTGTCTAGAGGGATAACGTCCATCCCCGAGAGAATTTGCATCTTACAAGTCTACATACATTATGGATCCCCCACCATATGAGGATCCATTGGGGAAAAACCCACATTCCCTCGATAATCCATCGTCAGAAGTACCGAATTCTCTTTTAGAGGAATCATTGCCGGAGGTACCTCCGTATTCTCTAGAGAATCCATTGCGGGAAGTGCCATATTCCCCAGAGAATGAAGAGCCGAAAGTGCCATATTCCCCAAAGGATGAAAAGCCGAAAGTGCCATCTTCCCCAGAGGATCCATTGCGAGAGGATTCATTGCCGGAAGTACCATATTCCCCAGAGGATCCATTGCGGGAAGTATCTATTTTGGTGAATAACCTTTATGTCCTCTCAGACGCTTTCTGCCGACACCTCCTCCGTCAACCCTCAAGATCTGAAGATGAAAGACATATTATCCGCGATTGTTTAACGGCCTTTAGCACGCTGGAAAATAAACTGGTGGCATCTGTCCCTGGGTACTATCTCGAGAATCCTCTACGCGATTCGTTGCGCGATTTGGTTAACTATATTGTATCCTTCTTTGACTTTAAACGTCTGGAAAGAATCTGGGCCTCTGGCAAGTTTCGACTGTCAAAAAATGTCGCAGTTGATCATGTAAGTTAAAGATTGTTAGTATGTAAAGAGGACGAAACTGGCAAATGCTGACACTACAGCAACATTAGGACACTCACTCACATTTTGTGACAAGACTCAGAGAGTGGAGACAGTTGAGAGATGAATCCAAGAAACGTTTGCATCTTGAAAAAACCATGAAACCTGTAAGTAGTACTAATTCTCTTGGGGAAGCATTTTATAAAAAGCCAACACTAAAGCACACTTAGCTTGAGCCCGACGGACGGCTTCGTATACGTTCCTATGATCAACTATATTTATTCGTACACCAATTGGAGATTACTGGTATTCTATCCACACAAGACTACATTTTTGAACACATAAACACACATGACTGCGAAATGGTGACCTCAAAAATCTCACAACTTAGCGATGAAGTTCATTGTATGCTTCAACAATCACGTTGCCTAAAAAGGCTGCCGAGCGGTTACTGGAATATACACAAAGATTTACGGGATGCCACTACTAGACCCGATTTGTGGGAGTCTTCTTGTCTTGGAAAGCTTGCTTTAGGCGAAAGCTTTGAAGAAAAAAATCGTCTGCTGTTGGTGACTGGCGAAGTAGGATGTGGCAAGACAAGCCTGCTTGTACATATCGCCAAACTACTTCTGAAGAGAAAATGGTACGCCCATTCAGACCCTCATCAAGTGGTTACCCATTTTTCTGAGGATAAGAGCAAAATTCAAGATTGCCTCTCATCACTGCGGGAGCAATGCGAAGGGAACAATGATGCTGATTTCCGACTTTCGCCTGAGGCCAAACGAAAAACCTCTTTCGACGATTTGGGTGAAACATTGGGCAAGTTTTCCAAAGCCAATACAACATACGTCATATTGGATGATTTAGACAATTACGGGAGTGAAGGTGTGACCAGCTTGTTCAAGCTGATTTCCACCACTATCAACTCATCACCAAAGATTCACTGGATTGTTTCGATCAGATCATTCAAAAATTCCAGAGACATCAAGGGCATTAGTTATACACTAGCAAACGTTAGTGAGAATGAGAAATTGAAAGACGCCGCGAAGACATTTGTTTCAATGCAGGTTGATACATTTTTTAAAAGAACTGGCTATCAAGATATACGGCGAAACTCTTTCGAAAGATTATTGACGGAGAGGTCGAAAGGAAACCTTCTCTGGATCACGCTTGCGTGCAGCACTATAGCGCAGCACCCTATACACGCCCTCTGGGGAGCGAAGCTTGAAGGAAAAGATGAAAGAATGGACATCGCAAGCTTATACGCTTACGTCGCCGTAGAGCGGCACCTGACAGCAGAAGAAACGAAGTATTTCGGTGACATTGTTACCAAACTGGCAGCCACCAACCGGCCACTTGCGATTTGCGAGATCCGACGTCGTGTCCCGCTATTAAAGGATGTTGACATCAAAGGAATGATCAAGCGGCGATTCTTTTTCTTTTTGGAAGTCCAAGATGATATGGTGTGCTTCAGTCATGAGTTAGCCGAGAAGTATCTGATCAGGAGATACGTTCGCCGAGAAGTATCTGATCAAGAGCCACGTTCGCCGATAAGGCCAAAAATACATGAAAAAAATGCGCTTCGACATTTCTGAGCGCATCTTCTTCTCACAAGACGCCAACTTCATTATTGCGTGTGGAAAGGGGTATCTAAGCCTTTGGGGCATAGAATCCGAAGACCGACTAATATTAATGAGATGTGTGCCGGTGATGTTTCAGTCTCTAAGATGGGACGCAAAGAAACCGGAATATATTTTTACAGAACATGGACACTATTTCACTGGCAAGCCCTTGCTTAAGTTTCCATCCACTTATCTCCCGTCCGCCCCCTTGCACGGTATACGGAGGACTTGTCTCCGCGGGAAAAGGGTTGCAATGGGATATGAATCGGGCCATGTGATGTTGTTGAACTTTGAGGGGAGATGATGACACCGAGATATGACATTAAGATTGATCTTTAAGGTTTGTGGTTGATGGATGATAATTTCTCGACTTGGATAGTTATGAATAAATGCATAATTTTATTACTTCTTCTAGTAGATCCATCTATCACGTTAGTATGTATATTTCTCTCGGCCCTTTACCCGCAAGATTACCAGCCTTGGTCAACTTATCACGGCATCCTCGTACAGAGAATCTACTTGCTAAGACGCTTATCATTTGCTGATTACAAGAGACATGGCCTGATATTGAATAGTTGGCTTCCCAGCAGTACGCATGGCTAAACTCGGGAAAGCAGGCGACCAACCCTGAAAAAACACGAAGCATTGAAACATAGCAACTGTTGGGATGAAATAGATGTGCCTTGATCTGGTATTTTGACGCCGCTCAAGCTGCCGATGAAGTCTTATATGGCAGGGAAATACATGCTGTACTCATGCTGTGGGACCTGAGCAGGATTAGGCAACTTAGCTTCCAATATTCATCTACAAAGGGTTCAAAGAAGCGCCAACCTCACCTCCAACTTAATGTGTTACAAACAATTTTGGCAAGAATTTGTTTGTTTAAAACGAAGGTAGCTGCGATCCAATAAAATGATGGCGATCAATTGCAGTGGAGTCTTTTTGACAAGGCGGCTTTGTGCAAGCCCGCCAGCTGGTATGTAACAGAGGACATGGATCAGCGCGGCTGATCAGAGTCTCTTTGTCCAAGTTTGATAACTTCGATTGACTGACATGCTTGTTCCACTCAAGCAAATCAGCCAACTGACAAGTCTCGTTGTTCTGAATTAGGTCATCGGAAACCATCAAGGGGGCCAATTCACTCAAACAAAGCAGACGCAATTTCAACAGTGGAATTCTGCCACCCAGCCGACAACAGCCTTCTTTGTCCAAACACGATGACCTCGCCAATCAGCGCGATGAGGTCTCATCGTATAGATGGACTCTTTGTAGAGTATTGAAATTTTAATGTACGATGGGAATCTTAATTGGCTGTCTCAGGAATTTGCAATTTTACCTCCGTCTGATGACTTTGGGCATCGAACTGAGATTCAGCGAGGTGAGTGGTATATTAAAAGGCATCAGATCACCGCTTGTTTAGCAAGGACAACTTCACACATCGAAAATTTTTTATTTGACTTGCAAATTTGTTGTACATCATGGGCAACGACGACCCTTTGCCCCCGTATCTTGCTGCGGATAAGGAAAGGGAAGACTTCATCTTCTTTGTTCCTTTTCTTTCAGAAAATTTCCGTCAATACCTCTTCTATCATTTGTCAGGTCATGAAGATGGAGATAGCAGCCTTCTTGAGTGTGCAATAGCTCTCAATTCCCTAGAAAATGCGATAGCGGGATACTTCTTCACTAGCCCTGATGTTCTCCCAAAGGGTATTGGTAACGCATGGTACTATTTGGCTCAGAAGTTCGAATCATTGCTTCATGGTGGTCGAATCAAAGAGATGCTCGAAAACCCGGGGCACGAAGCCAGAGTAGCATATGATCCTGTGAGTGACAGCTTACCACACATACGAGGATGGATCCAGCAAAAGCTGACACGAGAACATCATTAGGTCTCCCATTGTCATTTTCCAATACTAAGGGATTGTGGATATCTGTTTAGACTGCTGGGCTATGAGAAGCCTGGGTCATCCATTTTCAAAGACATTTCTCCGAATGACCTCAAAGAGTTGAGTTCAAGCATCTTTGTGTTTACAAACGTTGTCGGGATTCAAGGTCACCTACCCATATTACCGAATGGCTACTGGAACATACTCGAAATGGAGGATCTCGAAACCATATACCCTAAGATTCAGCGAATAACGTCCCATAGCCATTGTGAAAAAAAGGACCGTCTGCTGTTGGTAACCGGCGAGCCAGGATGTGGCAAGACAAACTTGATGCTACAGTTCGCCAGACAAATGATGAGAAGACCGCTCGAACAAGGTAATGATAAGGGTACTGGAGTGATTACCTACTTTTTCAATCATGGAAATACAATTGAAGATTGTATCACATCGGTAGTTTCGCAGCTCAAGCGGTTAGCTGAACCAACACCCGACATGATGATAGGTACATTATGTTGCGACATTAAGAAAAAGTTTCGTTCAATATATATCGTCATTGACGGCTTAGACGATTGCTTCAATCCCGACGACGATGAAACGGCTCCAAAACTTGAAAATCTATTAGAGTTGATGTTTAACACTATCGAACTGTCAGAAGAAATTAATTGGATTATTTCCTGCAGATCATTCGACAAGGACTTGGTTCCCCACATCTTCAAGTCTTATGAACTGAATTTGAATGATGAAAAGGAATTGGAAAAGCCTGCGATGAACCTTATTTCCATTCAACTTGATGCATTTTTCAGAAGAAATAGCATCCAGGATTCCTTTCGCCAAAAAGTTGAAACTGCTTTGCTGAAGAAATCGAAAGCAAATCTTCTATGGATCAAGCTTGCGTGCAACATTTTGGAGAAAGATCCTAATATTGCCTTGGGATTCGGGGATGCACTTGAAGCACGGGTCCAAAACTTACTGGTTACATTTGGAGAACAGATCGAAGACTTATACACTCGCGGGTATGAACAGCTGAAGCTTACAGAAAAAGAAGAACCATATTTCGAGAAAATTATTACAACAATGATAGCCACTTACCAGCCACTTTCAATTTCAGAGCTCCGATGTCTTGCCCTGTTGCCAGCGGGCTTCAACTTAAAACAGTTGATCACGAAACGATTCATCTTATTTTTGGAAGTTCGAGAAGATATTGTCTATTTCAATCACCGGTCATCCAAAGAATTTCTCCTCAAGCGTTATAATCATAACGGCCAGGTGACACCACATAGACACGCTGAGATTGCACTTCAATGCTTGACGACGCTTGCATCAAGCGACTATGAACCCAAAGTTTCTGGAAAAATATCTTATTGCGCTTCTTCACACTGGGTCAAGCATCTATTGTCGTCGAAATTTGTGTCCAGCGACATTGATATAGGCCTCGATGTCGCACTGGTGGACTTCTTGAACCGTGGCTTCACTCGGTGGCTCAGTGCCATGAGCAAGACTAAACACCCATTTTCACGAGCAAACAGACATCTCCTACGGCTTCGGGAATACCTTACAGTGAGTTATAACCCTCAATCTCCTTCAGCTATACTCATCCCCCCTTCTCTCATTGCCTTTTGGGAGAAAGGGGAGTGTCCTTGATAAAAGTCTTCTAACAAAAATATTTTAGAGTTTTATCAATCAAAAAACCAGGTTTCATGATATTATCGTCAAGGTACTAGACGCTGTGCGATTCCATCTTTTCCACGACAACGTGAGCTCGGACTACCCAATGTATTCACGAAGCGATGAATCCACAGTCAGGCCAAAGGATTCTCTTCTATTCTACCATGGCAATGGATTCAGACTACAGCTACTCAATGAAGAATTTCCGCAACTGTTGAATGTCCCGCCGACGGAATACAATGTCAACGACAGGGTACTGAACATCCGGTTTCCCACTGAGGTTGGCTGCTTCGCCTACTCCCCAGATGGCCGCTTTCTCGCTTCGCCCTCGTCTTTGTTTGGGGAGAAGAATGCTGGCATATGTATATGGGATGCATATACTGGTACTTGCATCGGCATGCTTAAGACTCCTGCTCTATCTAGGGCACCTATGGACATCATCACCTTCTCAGCCTCGGGAGAGTTAGCGAGAACGTATGGTTGTGCTATAGCTGGTTATAACCTTTCCGCACGCACCAACATTGAGGGAAGACGAGAAGAAAGATATCCCCTCGAATTTAAAGATCTTACATTTTCTCCAGATGGCAAGCAGTTAGTCGCAATGGCGTACAACAACATCTTTATTTGGGATTTTCCGTCTTTCAAAGAACACCTATATCCCATTTCTGAAGATCAACAGCCGATTCGGGCTATAAAATTATTGGGCGGTGATAAAATTGCAATCGCGTCCAAAAAAGGCCTAGAGATCTGGGCGTGGAAGACAGAGAAACGTGTTCTTCATGAGCTTCACGATGATACGTGGGATACCTGGAGCCTGGCATTCTCACCGGAACGTCAGTGGTTAGCAGCTGGAATGAGAAAAGAGAACCCTGGTGAGGGAACTGATGACGGCTACGCGATAAAAATATGGGAGGTAAAGTCAGGAAAGCTATTGCACACCTATAACGACCTCACGTACGTCATTTCACACCTCTCTTTCTCGTTTGATGGGACGAGACTGGCAGCAGCAGCTTGGCGCGATAACATTATCAGCATTTGGGATCTCGAGAAGGGGCACTTCGATCCCATCGGCTTCGAACTGATGCGATATGAGAATACATACAGTAGGGAGTCCTTCCAGTCAATGGTATTTTCTCCGAAAGATTTCAGTCTGGCGGCACTCTTCCACAACATCAACGGCAAGGAACACGGCAAGCGAAACGGCAAGCCTCAGTTCTGGAGCACTATCCGAATTTGGGATGCGTCCCCTTCGGAAGACGAAGCAAATAAACGTATTATTCAGACAAACGGACATACAAATGCCATTTGCTGCGTAAAATTTTCTCAGGATGGAAAATTCTTTGCTACTGCCGATTGCGATGGAAAGATATGTATTTGGGATGGAGTAACAGGAAATCACCAAGCTTCGTTCGCGAGCGAGAGCAACGGCCAAGGTGATGAAATATTCCTTTTGATCGCGCCGGATGGTCAGAGTCTAGCCACTTGTTCTACCGATGGCAAAGTGACTATTTGGGATGCAGCAACTTGGTCTCCGAGACAAAGACTCATCGGACATGAAAACAAGTTATCATGTGCCGTATTCTCCCTGGATGGGAAGCGCTTAGTTTCAGCGTCAGGCGGCAAAACTCCATGCATTATAATTTGGGATTTACATGGATCCTCGGAAACGACACTGATCCGTCGAATCGAGATCGCAGAGGGGGAAACGGTCCCGACATGCATGGCATTTTCACCTGACGGGACACAGCTAGCTTGCTCCGCGGATACTGTTAAAATCTGGAATCTAAGTCCAGATGGTTCGCTAAATAACCTCCGACAACTCGAAGATAAGGGGAGCGGGAGACGTATTGCTTTTCAGAGCATTTCTTTCTCGCAGGACGCCAAGTTCATTATTGGGTCTGGAAATGACCATTTGAGCCTTTGGAAGATAGAATCCAAAGAATGCGAAAGAAGTATCGACGTGAATTTGAGGTTTCAGTCTCTAACATGGAACCCGGACGATCCACAATACATTTTTACAGACCTTGGCCCCTATTACATTAGAGAGGCCTTTGATATCAAGCCTCCTAAAGATCAAAAACAGAGCTTCTGGAAAGGTAGATGTCATTTCAACGATGACTACGTTAGAACGCCACCTGCAACGAGCCCGAAATCAGCCTCGTGCACATTACAAAAGGATGGAAGTGGTATTCACTGGAAGGGCAAGAGCTTGGTCAAGTTTCCAGACCGATATCGCCCCCTTGTGTGGAAGGAGGAGTCTCTATATATGGCTTCTATTCATGGAAGAAAGGTTGCACTGGGGTTTGAGTCGGGCCATGTGACGCTGTTGAACTTTGAGGGAGATGATACTGAGATTTGACGTTACAATTGATCATTGATGGTTTAGGTTTATGGTTGATCGGTGAATAGTTTTTGGCTTGGATAGTTTTTAACTTGGGTAGTCATGAAATGATATATGAATCGCTTGTTTCTCCCGGTTGATCCATCTGTCACGATAATATGTATACTTCTCTCAGCTCTTTCCCCGTAAGCTAGGTGTGGGAATCCAAACAAACCCAGGAAACTTCACTGCATCAGAATCTGTGACTCTGAATTTACTGTTTGTATTGATCGCATATGCCAAAGGCCTGAGGAAGAAATAAGCGGAATGGAAGATATATATAAGCAATATCCTTAAATGGCTATGCAGTCTGAATACGAGCGAAGGACCACTTCTGAGCCAGAGCCCAAGTAAATGTAGCAGGTTGGAAAGGGAAAATGAATAGTTGGAAAAGGAAAATAAATAAAGATCCGCTTATGGAGTAGGTCCACCCTTCTGACTGTGAGGATTCAATATTCCAAACTTGACGACCAAAAGTTCATCGAGCGTTGAGGTACTTAATCTACCATTTCTAAACTCTGATCGCCAGATTTCTGATCTTCAAAAACACGAGATATATGCCTGTTTGGCTCGGGAGGGACATGATCTGCTACATAAGCAGGTGAGCTCTTGGATGCCATCAAGTAAGTACCCGATTATTAGAAAACTAACGCAGAGAAATTTCATCGATTGATCGAATTTTCGGATGCTGTCCTCCAGGAATCCAGCCAAGAAGCTCCTTTGCATACGCGGCTGCTGTTGCAGCGGCATATCGTTGCCATTGATCATTCTTGTGAGAGTCGGCGTAGTCGCTTATCCCCTTGATGACGAGACAAGGGAAGCTATGCATTACGCCAGCCGCTACCGTATCAAAGCAAAGAATGTCTTCTCCGACGTCGCCTAGAATCTTGTCTCGAGTGGCGGCGTCCTCAATTATAGTGTCTCCAGAAGCAATTATGCCGTAATGAACCCATGGGTCTTCGGCACCGCGTGCTGCACGTTTAATCTCATTGGCTGGATCGCAATTGGCGCATGTATCACCCTCAGCATGTTCAAATGTTGCTTCGAAGAGCCGATCATTCTCAACTCCTTGGTGAATATACTTTGAGCCTTCAGTTGAGGGCCGGTGTACTAGAGGAGTGATCGCCCACAACTGTCCATTGTTTATGTACATCTCTTGAAGAGTTGTTGGAATCCTTGGTGAACTGACCTCATGCTCTGCTTGTAGAGCCGCCACCGCTTGAAGGAGGACCAAGGGAGGCGTGTTCAAAATGCCTTTGGGTTCCCATACCTGTCCTGTTTTGGCCTTTCCAAGGTCATATTGGATGACGCCTCCCGTTCGTCCTTGAGGCTGGCTGACAACAATATCGCCGAGGCGGATATCCTGGCCTTGATCAGGTCGAGCGACACCCGCCCCGATGCCCACCAACAGGCCGATCTTTATATGAGGTAAAGATGAGAGGAACTTTGCCACCGTAACGGCTGCAGAACGAGTTCCGAGAACACCGGCGGGAAGTGAAGCTATGACGACGTTATGCCTGTCTATCTGGCCCCAAATGTATGAGTTTGTGTCGAACGGATGCTGCTCGAAGTCTTCGGGTGCCTCAAAACGCTCATGAAGCACAGCTATGGCTGCGGCACGGTCGATGGGAAGAGCAGCAATCCACCCGATTTTATAAGAGTCGACAGTATTCATGGCTTTATCGGTTGGCGAGGGATTATGTACAGAACCTCTAGATAGGTAAATCCAGAAGATACATTTTAGCAACTATATACAGGTATGTATTCCTATGTCGTCTTTCCCACATTTAAGCGCTGAGAGTCGCAGGGATGTGATAGCTGCGCACCAACGCATGCGCGAGAAACAATTGCGATTGGCTTGGGTGGTTAAAGTGACAAACAGATGTGGCACTAGAGTTAGAATTATGAGAGCCTCGGTTCTAACTTTTTCGTCTCTTCTTAAAGGTACACATGCACATGTTTCGCGACTGAATTACATTGATGACCGTGTAAGTGGGAGTAAGCGCTGCGACTCCGGAAGTGCCAGCGCATACACAAGTCGAATACTTTCAAGTCTGCAAACATTCATAGCCCAATATTTGCGGCACATATCAAATCTCTTAATATTGATATTATTGTAATCGTAATATTTTCTATTTTAATTAATCACCGCGTGCTCAATTGCAAAACTATTGTCCTCTGACAGATTTGTTTTCCTTGAGACTCGGATCAGTCAATGTGGCTGTGTCACGTACTAACGTAATCCGCAATTTCAAATGTCAACCACCGTCTCCAATGTGACGCCAACCACTTCAATCTCACTCAAACATCTTCAACGGCGACTCAATTCCCCTTGCTAGAGTTTGGTTTCATTTTCCCCAGCGTTTCTTTTGTATACATGTGTAAATTACCATAGAAACCGTTCACTAAGTCATCATGGAGGCTCACGACAAAGTCATCGCATCCATATCATCCCGCGTCAAGCACTTCCATCAGCTGCAAAAGCCCTTCCGCATCTACCATGGCGCCACAAATAGCACGCGTCGCTCCCATCGCCGCTCAGACAACACAATTGACACTAGCCAGCTCAACCATGTGCTCTCCGTCGATGCCGCCGCCAAGACGGCCATTGTAGAGCCCAACGTGCCAATGGATCTTCTCGTGAGCGAGACGCTGCGTCATGGCCTAGTCGCGCCGGTCGTGATGGAACTCCCGGGAATCACAGTTGGAGGCGGCTTCTCGGGGACTTCCGGAGAGAGTAGCTCGTTCCGTTACGGCGCGTTTGACGCGAACATCAACTGGATCGAGATTGTGCTGCCGGACGGTGAAGTGGCGCGAGCGTCCAAGACGGAGCGTCAGGATTTATTTTGGGGCGCGGCCTCGGCGTTTGGGACGCTGGGAGTGGTAACGCTGCTGGAAGTGCAGCTAAAGGAGGCGAAGAAGTATGTGAAGCTCGAGTATTCGCTGGCATCGGGAGCGGCGGACTGGCTAGAGAAGGTCAAGGGAGCGTGTGCGGCGGAAGAGAATGACTATGTGGATGCCGTTGTGTTTTCTATGGACACAACAGTTGTCTGCACGGGGAGATTGGCGGATGAGCTGCCACAGGGGATAAAGCCAGTCGGATTTCTGGGCCGAAGCGATCGATGGTTCTATACCCGTGCCAAGGATGTTGTCAAGGAGCTCAAAAAGACGACGGCAAAGGGAGGAGAGAAGCAAACGACAGTGACGGATTATATCCCCCTCGAGGACTACCTCTTCCGATACGACCGCGGTGGATTCTGGACTGCCGTATATGCCTACCAGTACTTCATCACGCCCTTCAACAGGATCACCAGATACATCCTGGATCCCTTTATGCACGCTCGCGAAATGTACCGCGCCGTCCACAAGAGCGGTCTCGCCGATTACTACATGGTCCAAGACGTCGGCGTTCCGTATGACAAGGTTGTTGAATTCCAAGCCTGGCTGGACAAGGAGCTGCACATCTACCCTCTCTGGATCTGCCCATTGCGCATTCGTCGTGATGATCCCGATTCAGGCCACGGTCTGCATTCGGAGTTTGCGAACCCTGATGTCCCTGACCTCATGAATTTCGGTGTCTGGGGCGGTGTCAAAGGTACTCGTCGAGAAGTCATCGAAAAGAACCGCGCTCTGGAACGTAAAGTACAGGAATTGAATGGAAAGAAGTGGCTGTATGCTCACGCATATTATACAGAGGAGGAATTTTGGGCGCACTACGACAGGACGTCGTATGATGCCCTGAGGAAAAAGTACAAGGCCGAGTATCTGCCGAGTGTGTACGACAAGGTAAAGGTCGATGTAGAGGGTGAGGAGAGGGCGAGGAATGCGACATGGAAGACAAGGTGTAAGGCCGGGTTCTGGGATCTTTGGCCGTTGGCGGGATTGAGAGGGTTCTATAGTGCGGTGAAAGGAGGTGATTATTTACTTCAAAAGAGTAAAGGGAAGAAGAACGAGGAGGCCGTGAGAACGGAGACAGAGACGGCGGCGAAGAGGGAGTGATGATGGACCTGTATGTTTGTGAGAGCGGTGGGATATAAGATACCCAAGAAGATCAGAGTGCAAGAGCATAGACTGCTTTAGAAGGCCAGGCTTACTAGAACTTGGAATGCGTATTTATTTATTTGTGTTGATGCATTAATGCGATAGCCATATACACTTTGATCCATCCTCTCCACTACTCTTACAAACCAAATGAATGAAGGTTTTGTTTTTGGTGACCATTGCTTGTCATTCCGACTTTGCTTTGATATCGTTTTTCTTTCATTTGGGTGGCAATCCTGGGCACAACAGACACACCTCCCTATCAGTCATGTCGAAAGCTTCCCAACTCAGTCTTTGTCCTCCCACTCATTTCGCCCATAGTCTTGTCACGCTGCTGTCTTGCCTCATCGGGATTCTTGACAATCCAGTTGTAGCCTATGAGAACGGCGAGGGCACCACCTCCAATGACCATCCTAGGGTGATACCCCATTAGTTGACATTCTCATTGTATCTCAGGGTAAATACGCAAGGACGTACCAATTACGCTTGAGAGCTTCAGGTCCGCCTGGATTTCGAGGTGGCGGCTGTTGGCCTCCGGGACCGCCGAGGTCGTCTTTGCCTGAGCCGAAGGTGGTGGCCCGGACCGGAGCGGTAGTGCTAAATGGGGCAATCACGGAGCGGGAGGCAAACGCCGGACGGAGGACGGCGCGGAAGGCGACAATGGATCTTGCAGACATTGTTGAGAGCTTGTTTCGGGTTTGTGTTTATTGTATTGATGGGAATGGAATATTTTGGTGTTTTAAAACAAGAACAAGAGGGTGTGCAGGAGCTGTAACAGTGTGCAAGAGGGGCTTTTTATCGTGAGTAAGTGCCTGAATGATCGATGACTTCAATGCGGTGGCGGTATGATGCGGGCATGACGCGCGGGCTGCGAAAGAGAAGATGCGAGTCCCGCATTTGACAGCGATATTGGATTGGCATAGGCAATTAAGTAATTTGAGGAGAAACTATGGGGATTTAAAGCAAAGGGGTGATTGTGGCGGATGTTGGCGGTATAGGGGAGAGGTTGGTTATTTTCGGCGTGTTGGTGGTGTGATGGATGGGGGATCTTGGGCTGATGGCATGCGGGAGGTGTGTTGTCAATCTGATAATTTTTATGATAAGATTATCTTCGCTGATAGAGATTTGGATGGTTTAAAGATGATTTACTCTGTAGATGCTACTGTATTGGATGGTGCTTGTTGACGATGCTCACAGAGTGTAATTGTATGAGAGGGGATCAGAGGGTATCACTAGATCCGAAGTGAGATGGAAATAGTGCAATAGTTTACGAATAACCATTAAATGTCATCGGAATTCTCTGTATTACAGGTCACATAGATCTATCTATCCCATCTACTCCGTATTAGTTGGCCACAGCTCTTGATTGAACTACTGGTAGTGTGTCACCAGCAAGCTCAACCTCATCAAGCTCAGCCAGTACCATATCGTCAGCACCGGATAATCTACCGCACTAGCTCATCTATTTCTGGTTATAGACTACCGGATTTGGCTCAAGTGAATCAGTCAGCGATTCTCAACCACATCTGTCAAAGCACACGATCAAGACCAACAATACGGACGAAATAGTAGCTGTTAGATCAGTGCATTGTCATGAAACAAACTCTGACACATAAGAAGCTTCATAACCTTACTTATTCATTGTAGTAGAACCATTATCTGCTTTGGGATGCATCTACGGAGTACAAGCCCACCAATTTATGCATTGTTCTACTCTAGTCTCGCTTCACGGAAGGATCACCAACCATTAGCGCATCCTTCACACGCCAAATGCTCAGTCTGATCCAAATTCTATACCTCCATTGGGCAAACCCGAGCGCTAATGCCTCATGCATCAAAAAATAGCGAATCCTATTTACCATGACGTGTCTCTATAAATTCACCTTCGCGTCTCACCCATCAAGCCCTCGAATACCACATCTCAAGTCCATCTCCGGCTCAATATTATATCACCTACCAAAATGGGCCAACAAGCATCCGCCCCCCGCCAAGGCGCCAAGCTCCGTGTCATCGGCGCCGGCATGCCCCGTACCGGAACCGCCTCCTTCAGCCGAGCTTTAGAAATCCTCCTCGACGGCCCAGTATACCATGGCGGCACTCAAGTCACACTCGGTCCAGAGCAAGGTCCCAAGACCTGGATCGAACTGTTTTCACATTGGCCGGCCCAAGACGATGCCACCGAAAATATGAATCTGGAGCTCATCAGGAGTCAAACAGATGGCTTCGTTGCCATGACTGACAACCCATGCCTCGTGCTCGTTCCGGAGCTCATGAAGCTGTATCCGGAGGCATTGGTAATATGCACACAGCGCGACGTTGACTCTTGGGAGAAGAGCATGGAGGCGGTTTCCAATGCCGCGACTATGTGGTTCCTCCGTTTTGTGTTATTCCCTCTACCTACGATGCGCTACTTTGTTCAATTCATCGATTCAATGCGTCCTGTATGGCTATTTCGATATGGAGAGACCGAGCCGCCGACAAGAAAGTCATACAATCGACATGTCGAGTGGCTTAAAGAGATTGTGCCACCTGAACGACTTGTCTTTATAGATGTTAAAGACGGGTGGGAGCCGCTATGCAAGGCGCTGGACTTGCCAATACCGAAAGACGTACCATTTCCAAACATCAATGACAGCAAGGCGATTGATGAGTTGGCGAAGAGGCAGGTTCAACGGGGGTTGACAAGATGGGCGGTTTTGTTGGCCGTTGGGGGAGTGTCTGTGGCTCTAGCTGTGAGAAAATGGATATGATGACATGATTCTGGTGAATCAAGAACAGCTAGTTGGATTAGATACATATAGTAGGATAGGACCAAGCGCACCCCCTTTTTCATCGTGGCTGGCTTATTAGATCGAGGTTGTCGGTATATAGACACGCTGGCATCAGCTACCTTGATGAGACTAGGAGGATAAACCGAGTTCGGTTTGTCTAATAACAACTGCATTAACTGCACTAATCGAGGTTATATTCAACTTATTGTGAAAAGGCACTGTGAAGTACATTGGAAAGCGGTAAAGATCCGAACCCAGCAAGGCTCAGTTTCATCCCAACGTTAAGGAAGTCATACGTGTATCCGAGATTGAGCAATAATTAAAATAAATTCACAATGCTTAGATGAGTAGTTTTACTCAATTTTACTTTAATCATTTGTGTTGTTTCTTTGTATTGATGTTGTTGTGATTTTACCGGCGGCCAACCGTCACAGACTGTATGATCAAGACACAGCTAACAAGTTCAACGGAGTGCTTATTACCACTGCGCCCATTCGATATTTAGATATAAGCAAAAAGCTTGAACGTCTCTATACAACACTAATTGCCGTATTTTCTTCTTCAATTGTGTGATTACCTCTGAAGCGAAATTTCATAATGACTATTTCTCATGATACTCATATTCAATCATCATGTAAAAGAGCCGAACAGGCCAATGAGAATCGTCAAAGCGGCACAACCACTTCTACCCCAGATCCAATAGTTTGACAGCTTTCACCTTGGTCAGCAAAAAATTCGTTTTATTCCCGAACAATTCAATCTTACTCGTCCCCTACCAAAAAGACCGCCTAGCCACCAATAAACCATGGCGCACCATAAATACCGTCGGGTATTTTCCAGCCGCAAATCATGGCCCCGACGGAAGCTCCAGATTGCCAATCAGAGGCGCTTCGAGACTCAGATGATGGCCATCACCGTCGAATTCTATTGCTGCCGGATTATTATTACCCGCCAGGCGTTTCCGTTATCCTGTCCCTTCCGTTGCTCAATGGACAGCCTCGGGGCTTTCCACCCAATCTCAGCTCCATGTTCTCCTAATTAGCGGAGATGGATCTCTCAGCCCGCCTTATCTCGACCTTTATATATCGCCATCAGCCGCAACAGCTGTAGGCTCGTAGCTTCATCATCTCCAATAATCACCCAATCTCCTCTCTTCCAATTCGTCGTCTCTGCCGTTGGACCAAATGGGCAACTCAAAGTCAACCCCTCGATCCTCGTCACAGCCCTCGGGCCTTCGAAACGGCTTCGCCAAGACTTCTCAAAAACCTCAGATGGTTCAGAAGGCGCCGCAGGTCGTGGCGACGCAGCTGCCACCACCTACTGTACCAGCTGGACCGTTAACCTTGAGCGGCAAAGTCTTTGCTATCACAGGCGGCGCCAGCGGGATTGGTTTGGCGACTGCCCAGGTCCTGTCAAGACGAGGAGCAGTTGTATGCATCGCCGATGTAGATCCCGAAGCAATGAAGGCTGCCGAAGTCTACTTCACCTCGCTGGGAGTGCCTCACATGATCACAAAGGTGGATGTTTCTAAGCGAAAGGAGGTCGACGCCTGGATCGAGTCGATTGTCAAGGAGCACGGCCGGCTGGACGGCGCGGCCAACGTAGCAGGAGTGATTGGAAAATACCACGGCGTGTCTCCAGTTTCAGAGCTCGACGATGACGAGTGGGATAGGATTATTGGCGTGAACCTGACAGGCACCATGTACTGCATGAGGGCTGAGCTCAGGAATATGAACGATCGCGGATCCATTGTCAACGTTTCCTCGATTCACGGTCTCAAGGGTAATTTTGCCCATTTCGTGTGAAGTTTTTGGGTGTTTTTTAATGCTGACAGTGTATTATTAGGCTTTGCTAGACATGGTGCATATGACGCAAGCAAGCACGGCATCGTCGGTTTGACACGAGCAGCCGCCCTCGAGAACGGAGAGCGCGAGATTCGCGTCAACAGCGTAGCCCCAGGCGCCATATATACGCCCCTCATGCAAAAGAATTGGGACTTTTCAGGTCGACCAAAGGACGCCGCGTTTGATGATCCCACGGCCTTTCAGCGACAAGGCACAGCTGAGGAGACGGCAAATGTCATTGCTTTCCTGTTGGGTCCGGAGAGCACGTTTGTTAGCGGAAGCGTGTACAAAGTAGACGGCGCGTGGATTTGAAGGATTGACGCCATATTAGAGGGGGAAATCTGGCTTGCATTGTATTGCGGCGTTATCGTTGTATTTGTTTCGGGACCGGAGTGGCCTTTTGTTGTTATTGTTGTTGAAGTTTCAAGTTGTTTGTCACATGTGTACGGAGCAAGAACACGCAGTTACATATGTACTTTCAACTCGTGTCTATTTATCAGATTGTTCTGGAAGCAATCGAAGAACTTTACCTACTTTTATCTAACTTGACATCTGGTTAAAGTGATTTCAATATAGTGGTACAGTAGCCTTTGTCTCATGCAATTCGGCCTAATTTACGTTTCCAATTGCATGGGTCGATTGTTGGGTATCGACTGACACGGCAATTGGAAGTTCATCTCCGCCTCCGCCTCCATCTCCATCTCATCTCCTCTTAGAATGTCTGCCTGGCCTTCTTCAGTTTGTTCCCCGATGCTCCACAGGTGCATTAGCATCCCGTACTTCGCGACTCTGGTGCTAGTGCTATTCAACTAGGTCTTCCATGTCCATACGGTGATGGTTGTCAGGATCGGCGTCATGTGAATAACACAACAACAGAAGAGGAGACAAAGGGCCGCACTCCGGTTGGATAATTCTTCCGACGGAACAGACGAGCTGACACGATTGGCCGAATTATGCCCCCAAATTGGCCGTTCACAGTAGCATCGCGCGGTTCCACCCTCTCCACAACCTCCAACTATGGAAACCTGGGGAAACACGGCTATTCTTCTGGATCCCCGGCCGCAGAGGAGAAAAAAAAAATGACGGTGCCGGCATGAGGCAAAAGCCCTGGCAGCTTGTGCTAGAAGCTTGCTAGCAAGAGTCTGCGCGAAACCAATTGGGGCAAAATGGCCAAGCCTCATGCCATTTAGCATCGACTTTCTCCCCGCATTCTGGGACGGGCACCAAGTTGCGAATGATACTTGTACTGTACTGGATGATTGCAGTTGCTCTTTCGTTTCGTGTTTCATAAAAGGCACGGCCGTCCAAGTCCCAGGCCGGAGCTGATGCTGGGTCCCCGCATAATAACCAGTCGCCAATCCGTCGGGTCCCCGTTGCGTTTGACCCCCTGAGCCTCGTCTCTCTCTCCTTGAATCAGTGCCCGGATATTTCAGCAAGTCTCCATCTTTTACGGGCAGAAGGGCAAGCCAAAGGTGGATTCCGCACCGCACGAACGAAAACATGGCAGCCGAAGCCGACGGTCAAGAACGGGATCGCCCTGAGCCTCTTGTCGCATCATTGATGCACCGCAGCGAAACGCCAGACACGGAGCACGCCCGCCCACGGAAACGGACCCGTAGGGCTTGTGATAAGTGCAGTGCCTCGAGGACGCGATGCGATGGAGAATGGTAAGTCTGATGCTGCGGCCGGAGCTCCTCATCGTTGATATCTGACTGAGATTTGTGCCCGCGTTGCAGTCCTTGTCGCCGTTGTGAAGGTAAGCTTATTAGCAGCTGTTTCTGTTTCCACATTCCGTTTCCCACCCATTGTGGCTTCATCTTACTTCATCTCTGCTTCATTCTTTCTCTTTCAAAGCTTGGCGTATCTAACATGTTACCCCTTTTACCATTTTCAAAGACTACGGATACACCTGTCGTTATAATCGCGAAGTCAAGAAGCGAGGCCGGCTGCCAGCCTCGGCCACTGCCAACAACCACAACTCCAACGGCAGCAGCATCAATGCCCGAAGAGACTCTTGGCCTCAATCACATCGACGAGGCAGCATTCGAAACGATTCAAACCTGGGCCGCAGCAGCAATGGCAATAGTAACAGCAACAGCAACAGCAATGGCATCTCCCAAGCGTCTTGCTCATCTCCGTCAGCTAGCATCAGCTCTAGCACCGTTGGACAGCATCCTTTTGCCGACACAGTGGATGCAACGTCGGCCGGTCCCGAAAGTGTAACCTTGGATCAGCGGGATCAGGTCACCGTACCTGACGCTCGCCAAGACATGCTGCATTCCATCAGTCAGCCTTACTCTCAAGGTCGAACTGCTCCTCCACTCAGCGTCCCATCTCTCATCCAAGTCGGACTTCAACCACCGCCTCCCCAGCGTTCTTCCATAGGCAATTCTCTGTCAGTCAGCGTATTCGACGGACAGTTTGCTGACTCAGAGGTCGTCCTGTCTGATGAAAGCGCGGGCTATCCCTCACCAGTTAACGGACGGGCACCTATCGAGGCTGGAAGTGCACGCCAACACAGAGGCTCCTTTAAGTCGACTCCCAGCCATGAACGGAACCGAGAGTCGTTCAGCACTGCTGCAACTGGCCATGATGCTGCAGGTCTCATGTTGGACTTCTTTCACAAGGCCCCAAACGAGGATTGTTGGTACAAGTTTCTTGAGCCAATCTTGCCTTACATCCGCAACATCATTCCCGCCTCTGTTGCGTGCGATTTGCTCGACATTTTCCTGACCGATCCGGGGAGCTCCTTGTTTCGTGTCGCATCTCCATACATCTTGACCAGAGTCTTTCGTAAAAAGTCTATTGTCCATCCAACAAATCCCAGATATACCACACCAGCGTTGTTGGCGACAATCCTCTGGTGTGTAGCACAGACTGCTGATGTCATGATGCTGCATGTTCCGGGCTCAAGGGCCAAGGTTGTCAACGATCTGTACGACTTGGCAACATCTTTAATATCCGAACGTGACCCAGATCGGTGGCGTCGAATTCATGGTGAGACAGACCCAATAACCCTAAAAATAGCTAAATGCTAATGGCATTTCCTATTCCAGGTGGCCTCCGAGCAGAAAATGAGACACCGCATCCTCGGCTCCCCAATGCTCCAACCGTGCCAAAGACCACGGTGAATAACGAACCAGCTGGCGAGACTGACGATGTCCTGACCTTTATCCTTCTCTCCATTGCTGTTTCAGGCTCTGATTTCAAGTCGGACTGCTACAAATGGTGGTCCAAGGCAACGCGGCTGGCCTTTTCGCTGGGTCTACACCGAGAGGACGAGCAATGTGCCGGGCCTGTGACGCCGTGCGCAAACCCCCTTTGCTCATGCAAAAAAGACCAAGATGGTAGCATATATAACTTGGAGCTACGAGAAGAGCGCCGAAGAGTCTTTTGGCTTCTATACGCCCTGGATCGCCATCTAGCGTTGTCCTTCAACTCGGCTCTAACGATACCTGACTCTTATTGCGAAGTTTACTGTAAGCATACTATATGATACCTCCAGCTTTTTAACTAACCGTTGCTAATTCTGCTCTCAGCCCCGTTGCCTGAAGCTGTTTGGGAAAACCTCGATACAATCCCACCTAGCGAAATCCCCGCTCGAAGGATTGGACCGCCAACGACTGCCTCTGGGTCTGCCTTTTTCGAATACTTTTTGCCACTCATGGCCATACTGGGCGACATTATAGAAGTCCACCACCGGCGCCGTCATCCAAGACTGGCAGGTCTCGACGACTCGCACTCTGTAGCCGTGATTCAGGAGCTCCTTTCCACCTACGAGCTCAGTCTTGCCGCTCTTTCGCCAGAGAGCAATGATAGCAGCACCATGCCTTTGCCTATCCATACCCCAAAGGGCATGGTCGCCGGAATGCCTCCGAGGCCGTCCATCTCGCACCAGCATCCGCCTTCTGCAGCTCCATACAACGCAAGCGATCCTTCCAAGATGCGGCTAGCAAAGGCCTATAGCGCTCACATTCTACACGTATTGCATGTGCTTCTGCACGGCAAATGGGATGCTATATCTATGTTGGATGACGGCGATGATTGGATTACGTCCAAGAGATTCAACGAGTGCGCGTCTCATGCCATTTCTGCATCACAATCGGTCTCGACCATCTTGACCATTGATCCAGAACTTACCTTCATGTCCTATCTTTTTGGCATATATCTGCTTCAGGGAAGCTTCATCCTCCTCCTATTCGCAGACAGGATGCCACAATTGGGTCCCAACGAGTCGGTGGCGCAAGCATGCGAGAACATCATTCGAGCCCATGAGGTGTGCGTTGTGACGCTGAGTACAGAGTTTCAGGTATGTAGAGCACTCATAAATCCCAGCCACCTAGAAATAATGCTAACCTCCACACAGAAAAACTTCCGTACGGTCCTACGATCCACTCTATACAGCGTTCAGGGTGCAGGAACTACGAATTGGGATGAGCATCGTTCACGACGCAGAGCTCTTTCCTTGTACAGGTGGACAAAAGGAGCCAAGGGGCTGGCATTGTAGCGATGGAAAAGCCACAGGGATGAATACCACTCTACATCCAATGACCATATACATAACTTGACATGTGATGAAATGCTTCCCAACAGAGGCTTTTCCGAATTGATACCCAAATTATGCTTGATTCATTTGTCTCGGCCGAATCCTTTAGAATAATTTACATCATGCCGTGAGGGGTCCCCCCCTGAGATCAATTCAATTCAGCCGAGAAACAAAGGAGATTTTATCCTTTCGGACTGTGCTCGTTCCGCTGCATTAGCAGGGGAAATTTTTGCCTCACCTGCATGAGTGAAAACCTGGGGTAAGAATGCGGGGGAAGAAAAATCTCTAGATTTGTTGGAGTAACATGCTTGGATGGCGCCACCGACGGGGGAGGCTTCCATCTCAGGGCGTGTGATTCCTATCGTGGGGGTCTGAATGCCGACGGTTATTTGATGACTCGATATATACAACTGAGCCAAAACACCCTCATCTGGTTTCGAGATAGAGTAATATTGAAGTAAAAGCTCATGTAAAAAGGAATTGGTGCGTATCATTATAGATCGGGAAGTTTCGGCTTGCATCAATGATGCCTTGGCTCGTCGTAATGTTGAACATATCGGGCCTATTCTGCTGAAGCATGAATGCCCAGTGCAACCGGACCCCATAATATTAGGGCGAAATGATCCTAGAAAAAACATTCGTATTTTTTAGAGTTGTATTGAAGAATAGGCCGGGGTTTGGTCCCTATTTGGTGCAAGGACAGGACACCATCACTAATCATCCGGGCTGATGCAGATGGGACGGAAACGGGTTGCATTGCAGATAGTCGGTGATCTATTTCTCGGCGGTTCTTTTTCTCTCGGTAGTTCATTTTGGTGTATATTAATTAAGGAGAATAGACTGCCATTGCATCTTGCAGGGAACGGAATATTGCTGCCTAAATGTCTGGGTAAATATACCAAGATAGGCTTGCAGTATATGCAGCTGCTGATGGATAGACAAACTTCCACAATAGTGTCCATTCACCACCTAACGCTACCTAAGTATTTAGCAGAGAAGCTTTTACTTTCTGACCGTCATTAGAGATTTTAGAAGCTTGATATTAATCCCTCTTTGATATTGTTGAACGTTGCATTGAAAGGCCATGGGCGTAGTATATATGCTCACGTATAATCCGGCACAGTCGTTAATACCCCACTGTTCCAAGTTATTAAGTCCCTGTCTCCTCTTAAAGATAGGAATCGAAGTAAAGCTTATTTCACTTCAAAATCTGGGCGAACATTTAAGGCAACTGGTTCAATTGTGGCGTTGCCTAGCAAATGCGACGTGGCTTCCAAAATATAGAAGTTATATGTATTATCAAGAGGGTCAGTAAGGCTGCAATAGCTAGGTCAGAGGAAGGCTACGCCCCAGCCTTTGGTTCCAAAATAACAATTGGTGCTTCTTGGTTCAGCCTTAATTTTGGTGATTTCACAGCATTTTTAACTCCCCTCAGGGCCTGAAGAAAAGTTTCCGCGACAGCCTTGGCTCCAATTTCTTGCAAAGCAGAGAGAATAGACCAATCGGACGGAATTCAGTAGGACTCAAACTTCACAGCATTCTTAACTCTCTTAAAGGCTTAGGGAAAAGCTGCTCTGATAGGCTTGGCATCACAGAATGGACCAAGCAGGCTGATTATCCTTGTAAGGCACATCTTTCACAGCATTTTTAAGTCCACACAAGGCTCGAGGAAAAGAGTGATGCTGGTAGTAATCCGCAGACTGGCTGGCTGTCAACTCAATGCTCGGCACCGGAGAAAAATTAATGCACGGCCAAAAAGGCGCCCCACTCCCAGCAACGCCGAAATGCCAGCTGCCAACAATTTGAACTTGGTCGCCTCATCCATCCAACGGTGCCGTGACAAATCCGCAATTGCTTCAGCGAGGGCACCGATACAACCGTCGACATGGTGTTGCAAGATCTCGGGCGTCGCATCAATGCGGCCGTTTCAAACCTCACGCGAGAGCAGAATCTCGACGAAAAGGTGCGACCCAATGCATTTGCCCCGCGCTCTCGGGAGGCGAAAGTGCAGAACCACTGACTGACTGCGGCTTCAGGCATTCGATTCTATGCTCAAGGAGATTTGCGCCGCCCTCCTCGAAGCCGATGTCAATGTTCGACTCGTCGGCCAACTCCGAAAATCGATTCGCAGCACCGTTAACTTCAAAGAACTGCCTCCCGCCGTCAACAAGAAGCGTCTGATCCAAAAGGCCGTTTTCGACGAACTGGTCAAACTCGTCGACCCCCATGCCGAGCCTTTCAAGCCCAAGAAGGGCAAGTCGAATGTCATCATGTTTGTCGGTTTGCAGGGTGCCGGTAAGACGACGACGTGTACAAAGCTGGCGCGACACTACCAGACAAGAGGCCTGCGGGCGTGCTTGGTTTGTGCCGATACGTTCCGTGCTGGTGCTTTTGATCAGCTGAAGCAGAATGCGACCAAAGCCAAGATTCCGTACTACGGCTCGCTTACGGAGACGGACCCTGCTGCCGTTGCTCGAGCTGGTGTTGAGCAATTCAAGAAGGAAAAGTTCGACGTCATCATTGTTGATACGTCGGGTCGACACAGACAGGAATCCGCCCTGTTCCAGGAGATGATTGACATTCAGGCGGCAGTTACCCCCGACGAGACTATCATGGTACTGGACGCCTCAATAGGTCAACAAGCAGAGGCTCAGGCCAAAGCCTTCAAGGAGGCCGCCGATTTTGGAGCAATCATCATCACCAAGACAGATGGCCACGCCCATGGTGGTGGTGCCATTTCCGCTGTCGCCGCCACACACACACCTATTGTTTTCATCGGTACGGGAGAGCACATGCTGGACCTGGAGAGATTCGAGCCTCAGCGATTTGTTCAGAAGCTGCTGGGAATGGGCGACATGGCCGGACTGGTTGAGCATGTGCAGAGCCTCAACTTGAATCAGAAGGATACCATGAAACATCTACAGGAGGGTATCTTTACAGTGCGAGATTTACGAGACCAGCTATCCAACATTATGAAGATGGGACCACTATCGAAAATGGCTGGTATGATTCCTGGCATGAGCGGCCTTATGCAGGGCATGGACGACGAGGAGGGAGGCGCAAAGCTAAAGCGCATGATTTACATCTGCGACTCCATGACAGACAAGGAGCTCGATTCTGATGGCAAGATCTTGATTGACGAGCCAACCCGCATGACACGTATTGCTCGAGGATCAGGCACATCGGTGCGCGAGGTGGAAGATCTCCTGACGCAGCAGCGGATGATGGCTGGCATGGCTAAGAAGATGGGAGGCAACATGAAGAACATGCAGAGAGCACAGCAAGCCATGTCGGGTGCAAACAAGGCGCAACAGATGGCTGCCATGCAGAAGCGACTACAGAGTATGGGCGGTGCCGGTGGTGCTGGAGGCATGCCAGATATGGGCTCATTAATGAAGATGCTTGGCGGCGGCGGCATGCCTGGTGGAATGGACATGCAGGCAATGATGCGACAGATGGGCATGGGCGGTGGCATGCCGGGAATGCCTGGGATGCCCGGTATGCCAGGAGGAGGTGGCCGTGGACGGAGGTGAAGGGAGAGCGCTTGTGTCGCCGTGTCGGGTATTTGTTTTCATTGTATCTCTGTTTCGGAGCTCCGGTAGGTTGGGCAAGTTTATGGATGACGGCTGGTTGCTAGAGCTCATGTGCATAGGTATCGGCGTTTGGGCAGTGATGAAATGATTGAATGGTGGCGGCGAGGGAAGAGGAGAGATGTCAAGTCACACAGCGTTGGCCTCTTGTTTGTCAGCGATCATGGACGCTTGCTTTGCTTTCTTTGAGGCCGTCGTCACGAGGATATACCAAAGAGAAAAACTTAATGTTGATGCCTTTCTGATGTGTTTGCTTCTTGATATCATGAACAAAACTTATACGGAGTTTGTTGGTGTTTTGTCTGGCTTAGTCAACTTGCAGCACAAGCTCGGGACCCCGCACCTTAAAATGCTGGACTCGCGATAAGCCCGCTTTTGGCATCCATCCAACTACGACGGCCCCGGAACTAAGAAATCGCCCCACCGATCCCAAAGTCTACGGATAGCTTATAGTATAAGCCAGGAAGAAGATCCAAGTGTCGTTGCAAATGTCCTCGCGAGGAAGAGGCAGAGGTGGTGGAGGGTACCAAGATCGTGGAGGATCTCGAGGAGGAGGAGGAGGTGGTTATAGAGGTGGCGGGGGTCGAGGTGGAGGAGGTCGAGGTGGTGGTGGTGGAGGAGATCGAGGCGGAGGTTCCTTTAGAGGAGGCGGAGGAGGAGACAGGGGAGGAGGAGGTTCTTTCAGAGGTGGCCGAGGTGGAGGGCCGCCTCAAGTCTATTCGTGAGCACCAGCATTCTCATTATACACCACTATCATGGGGCCATAACCACTCATCACAGCGGCTACCACAGTGTTCCCGGCGGAATCCCCGCCCCCGATAAGACGGTGACCAAAACAGAAGATGCTCTTATAGCTCCGGCCAAATCAGTCGACCTAAGTACGCTCGGCCTACAAGATGTTCTCCCTCGCCGGCCAGCATACGGCACTAAAGGAGCGGAGGTTACCCTGTGGGCAAACTACGTCTCTTTGACCGCATCGTCCAAGCTGGTCTTATACCGATATGAGATGTCTGTCACCCCGGCCGCGACTGGAAATAAGCTGACACAGGTTGTTCGCTTGCTATTGGAGGCACCAGAGCTGGCCGAGTATAAACATGGCCTTGTGAGTGATTTCAGGAAAACCATCCTCAGCCGACAGAAATTTAGCGATCGGACCATCAACATCGCGTATCGATCCATTGGACAAGATGAACCAAAGGAGGATGGTGTTCAGTTTCAGGTCAAGCTTCAACTGACCAACACCTTGGCCACTTCAGAGTTGATAGAATACCTCACGTCGACGAACCCATCTGCCCAGTATGACGAAAAGCTGCCCCTCATCCAGGCTCTCAACATCTTCTTGAAACACTACGCCAAGTCGGGCGACAACCTCGTCTCCATGGGGTCGGCCGAAAGCGGATCATCCAAAACGTTTGCCATAGGTCAATTGTCTGATACATGGGACCTTGGAAACTGCCTCACTGCTATACGTGGCTTCTTTGCCAGTGTCCGTGCGGCTACGGCTCGTGTGCTTGTCAATATCAACGTCAGCCAGGCTGCATTTTTCCAGGAGGGCCCGCTGGATCAATTCATTCTCCGCCTAGGCACTCAGGGGGGATTGTCCAAGTTGCAGGCATTCATCCACGGGATTCGAATCAGAGTTACTCACCTACCTGACAAGCTAAACAGACGAGGTAAACCCGTTTCGCGAGTGAGAACCATTGGGTGGTTGGCGAATACAAAAGATGGACAAGGCCTCAAGAACCCCGCTCGAGTAAAAGCATTTGGAGCTGGGCCAAAGGATGTCCAGTTTTGGCTCAAAGAGGATTCGAAAGATACAAAGAAGCAGGGTGGGAAAGGCGCCAAAGCTCAAGGAGGACAGTACATCTCTGTCTATGACTTCTTCGCCAAACGTGAGCCTCCCATCATGCCACGCTCATTAATCCGTCCACCATTAGCTGACATTCCCACAGAGCATAAAGTCTATATCAAAGATACTCAACTGCCCGTCATCAATGTCGGCGATAGAGCAAATCCCAATTACTTGCCGCTCCAGGTCTGTTATGTGCTGCCTGGCCAGCCGTGCAATACCACGCTCAGCACGGCCCAGGCCCAGCAAATGATCAGGTTTGCTGTTCGTAAGCCGTTCGACAACGCTACATCTATTGTGACAAAGGGACTGAAAATTGCGGGTCTGTCTTCTGAAACAAACCCATTATTGGTGAGCTCCTATTGCGATTCTGGCATTATAAAACGAACGACTGGCTTATTCATTCTTCTCAGGCTCAATTTGGATTCGATATTTCTCAGGACCTCATTACCGTTTCGGGCCGCGTTATCGCTAGCCCAAAAGTTGGCTACGGCCAGAACCGACAAATTCCCACGTTTGGGGGCAGTTGGAACATGTTACCAAGGGACTCTCCGAGCCTCAAATTCAGCAACGCCGGCAGTATGCAGAAGTGGTCTTGTGTCTACATTGAGATGCCCAACGACTATCCGCACGCCCAGACGTTCACCAGTGCAGGCCTCACTGAAGTCTTGCGCAGCTTCCATGCCGTGCTGGGTGATACTGGCATCGCTGCCAGCCCGCCGCTTCAACCGTTTCAACGCCTTCAACTCAGTCATAACGACGACCCTGAACTCGAGGCGTTGATGAAACGTGCTGCATCGTCGCTACAGCTGCTCTTCGTCATCCTGCCCGCAACTCCTATTCCGTTGTACAACCGCGTCAAATATCTTGGCGATGTGAAATATGGCATCCATACCGTTTGCAGCGTCGGCACCAAGATTTCCAACCCCAAGGGCCAAGACCAGTATCTTCGCAATCTCGCGCTCAAGTTTAACCTAAAGCTTGGCGGCAACAACCATCTCGTCGATCCCACACACTTGGGATTCATTACTGAGAATAAAACCATGATTGTTGGTATCGATGTAACTCATCCGACGGCCGGAAATAAGGAGGCTCCCAGTATAGCCAGTATGGTTGCTAGCATTGACCAAAAGCTCGGCCAGTGGCCCGGTATCCTCAGCATCCAGCCTAAAAGTCGCCAGGAGTTGGTGGCGGATCTCACTGAAATGCTAAAATCGCGTCTACGTTTGTGGCGCCAGAAGGGCAAGCACTCAGAGTTTCCGGAAAATATTATTGTATACCGTGACGGCGTCTCAGAGGGGCAGTATCAGCCGGTATTAGACCAAGAGCTCCCGTTGCTACGAGCCGCCTGCAAAGAGATCTACCCGGCACCAGATCAAAAGAAAGGCTTGCCACGCATGACTGTCGCCATTGTCGGCAAACGCCACCATACTCGTTTTTATCCAACTACAGCCGCCGACGCGGACAAGGGCGGAAACACCAAGGCTGGTACTGTGGTTGATCGGGGCGTCACGGAAGCTCGCAGTTGGGACTTTTTCCTCCAGGCGCACACAGCACTACAGGGAACGGCTAGACCAGCGCATTACTATGTTGTGCTGGATGAAATCTTTCGCTCACGATACGCGAAGACGCCTGGAAAGAACATAGCAGACGAGTTCACGAATCTGACGCAGAGTATGTGCTATGCATTTGGTCGGGCCACCAAGGCCGTGAGCTACTGCGCTCCGGCATACTATGCGGATGTCTTGTGCGAGCGGTCACGGTGCTATCTCAGCAGTTTATTTGAGTCGCCGCCTGCTTCAGAAGCGACATCGATGGTGGATGGCGCTGCGGGTGGTCTCAATACTGGGGCATTGCAGCAGGAGGTGCAGGTCCATGAGAGGCTCAAGGATAGTATGTTTTACATTTGAAAGGAATTGCAGATTGCCAGTTGGAAAGGGATGGACTATTTTGGGAAATTTCTTGAGCGAAATTGGATATCATTACTACTTCTTGTTCTATCATACCACGAATAGCAGATTGGATTAAACATATTTTTTGGATTACCTAGTTGATGATCAAGTGTCGATTGGAGGAACACTTGGATGATTGAATGAGCTCGGTGAATTCGGTGAGACGACAGCCGGTCGGTGAAGCAGCCCGAAAGTGGATGGCGGGTCGAAATCTCGATGACCATGACAAGCGATGACGTTTTGATTGGGCTTTCTTGCAACCCCCACTCGGAGCAAAGGTGCCGGCTAAACAACGTTACTGCCAAGCTTGTTGCACATATGACGCTATTCACGGCTGTGGCCTCTTTTATTCGCGGGAGTGGACAGGGGGGACCAACCAAGTGCAGGACAGGCAAGGACAGGGCAGCGGGATGGCAACGGTCCAGGGCAAGCAGGGCCACTGGAGCGGGTGGCGATGACGGTGGAAAATGTTGTGGTTGACGTCAGGAGGTGACGATCCTGGTGTTGGTGGTTTTGCGTGCGTGTTTGTTGGAAGGAGTGTATCATGATGATGAGTTTGGGTTTGGGTTTGGGTTTAGGTTTAGGTGCTGGTGCTGGGAGATAAAGGGAGGTGCCGCTGCGTTGACTTGCAGTTGGACTTGTCTTTCTTCTGCTCAACCTCTCATCGCTTGATTTTCCATCATCCATATTGGGGATTGCTTGCTTACAGTCATCGGCCATGGCTCTCTTTGGAAACAGAGCTCGCGCCCCTGCGGGACAGGCCCCAGCAGCCAACACTGCAACTACTACGCCGACGACGACGACAAAACGGAGATGGGGACTCGGCCGCGGTGGTGGCGGAGGATTTGGTCGTGGTCGCCAACACACTCCGTATGCGATGCACTCGCGTCCTAGCTTTGGACAATGGCTCAGAGTCACTTGGTTGGATATCTTGACCATGGTGGCTATGGGAGCCATCGGCCTCGGTGTAAGTCGAGCGTCTACCAGAGATGCAAATGCAAACAAGTAACGAAGCTGACTCGACGTTTTCCTTAGGTATACGAAGCCAAACCTGCGCCTACACGTTCGTTCCCCGTCACATTTTCCGATGGAGAAATCGTCTGGCCTGAATTTGGCTACCCTCTTCGAAAGGAGATCGTTCCCATTTGGCTGGCAGCTTTCCTCGCCTCCATTATTCCCATCTTCATCATCCTCGTCATGCAGATCCGCATCCGCTCATTCTGGGATGTCAACAACGGTGTCATTGGTCTCTTGTACTCCCTCATCTGCGCAGCCGTGTTCCAAGTCTTCTGCAAGTGGCTCATCGGAGGCCTTCGCCCACACTTTCTCGACGTGTGCAAGCCGGATCTAAGCCGCGTCACAACCTCGGGATTGGACAGGACCGGATTCCAGCAGATCTACTTCACGCGGGACATTTGCACCGGAGACCCAGACCAGATCGACGACAGCCTGGAGTCGTTCCCCAGCGGCCACACCACCGCTGCTTTCGCTGGCTTCGTCTACCTCTCTCTGTATCTCAACGCGAAGCTCAAGGTGTTTGCAAACTACCACCCGGCAATGTGGAAGCTCATCGCTGTCTACGCCCCCATCCTCGGCGCGGTGCTCATCGGCGGTGCGCTCACTATTGATGAGTTCCACAACTGGTACGACATTGTCGCCGGAGCTATCATTGGCACCATCATGGCCTTTTCCGCATACCGCATGCTGTACGCATCCATCTGGGACTGGCGCTTCAACCACATCCCCCTGAACCGCGGCGTGGCTTTCCCGTACACCGTGGGCAATGGCGACTTGTTCGATTCAACCTTCACGAGACGTGTTGGATGGGGAACCGAGAGCTTTGCTGGAGGCACGACTAACGGTGTTGGCAACGGATATGGACACCACCATGGCAAGCATGAGTATGGATACAACAACGGTGCTGGATATACCAACGGTGCCGGTCATACCAATGGCGCTGGGTATACTAATGGTGCTGGATATACTAATGGCGCTGGACCTGCGGCCAATGGAGAGTATGCGAACCCGACGATGCCTCGACGGGCGGTTGGACACCCTCCGGAGCAGATGGTGTAAAGATGTTGGCATGAGAGTTTTCAAGCCACTCATGTTGTCAAATGTCTGTTTCTTGAGAAACGTTTCTTTTCTTTTGTGTTGAACGAGAGATTGAAAACCTGGGCGTGCTGGGGTGTTGTTCGTGTTATTGCATCTGGATATGCGTAATGAGCAATGATGCTAATGAGGGCGTGGCTTTTTCTACACGGTTAATGTTTTATAATACCCGCAGTTGATTAATTAGTATGCAGCCCTTCTGTGTAAAAAAAAGAAATATTTTTAATAATACTGTTCATTCAATCATCATATGGTGCGCAAAGTATTGACTATGGGCTCGCCTCATTGGATGCTCATTCCACGACGCTCTCAACATTCTCACATAATTCAATCCCACCAAGAACAGACCCAGTAATACATACAAGACGTCTGATCTGACACATGTCAAAATAGCCAAAAGCGACAAGACACCACAACCGGAGCTCCACCAGCCCCGGTTCTCGGCCCCATTCACACTCTGAAATTCCAACGGTCACAAAAAAAGAGAAGAGAAGCATCTAGAAAATCATTCAGGCTATACTCGTACTAAATGAGTCTTGCAAACAGCTTATGTGATGCAGAATAAATTAAACAAAGCCACCGGTCCGGAGGGCTAAGCAGCCCGCAGTGGGGGGAGTTGTCCCGAGTCTGGAAGCTCAGCTAATATTTCAGCTACTACTACTTAGTAAATAGTAAGAGTCAGAGGGCCAAACTCGCCGAGCTACATCCGGGATGGATGACTCTTTTTTTTTTCCAGCTGCAATTGGATTTTTTTAAGACCAGCGCCGGCGTCGAACTTTGTTTTTCAACTCTCTTCTTTTCTCCTCTTTAACTATTCAATTGAAATTGAAAGCTCTCCGTTAGCTGTTTGCCGATCTTCAGTGTCTGACGTAGCTCGTCATCGTTAGCAATCTCGACTCAACTCGAGATATCTCTCCTCTGCGATATCGCACCCACCAACAACAATCTTGCGCTTCAACGCCCGATACACCCGCGAAATACCGTCGCAATGGCTTCCTCCGGCCACATCCTCACCCTCAGCTGCCCCGACAAGCCCGGCATTGTCCACGCCGTCACCGGCATCTTCGCCGCAAAGGGCCACAACGTGCTCGACCTGCAGCAGTTCTCCGACCCCGTCACCAACAAGTTCTTCATGCGCGTGCACTTTGGCCCTGCCCCAGACGTTGCCGATGCCTCGTCGACGGAGCACCTCGAGCCCGACTTCCAGGCCCTCGCCACCGAGTACAGCATGACGTACAACTTCCGGCCTTTGAAGCGCCGCACCCGCGTGCTCATCATGGTGTCCAAGATTGGCCACTGCCTTAACGACCTGCTGTTCCGCATGAAGACTGGCCAGCTGCTCATCGAGGTGCCCATCATTGTCTCCAACCACCCCGACTTTGAGGCCCTCGCCAAGAGCTACGGCATTGAGTTCCACCACATACCTGTGACCAAGGACACCAAGCTGGAACAGGAGGCCAAGGTGCTGGAGCTGATCAAGCAGCACAACATTGAGCTGGTTGTCCTGGCCCGATACATGCAGGTGCTGTCGCCCAAGCTGTGCGAGGAAATGTCCGGAAAGATTATCAACAGTCAGTCGAACCCAGTCGCATTGTCCCATTCCCATGCTGTTATGCTAACAAAATGACCAACAGTCCACCACAGCTTCTTGCCTAGCTTCATCGGCGCAAAGCCCTACCACCAGGCTTACGACCGCGGAGTCAAGATTATCGGTGCCACGGCGCACATTGTCACGGCCGATCTCGACGAGGGCCCCATTATCGAGCAGCAAGTCACCCGAGTCGACCACAGCATGGACCCCAAGAAGCTGACAGAGGAGGGATCCACGGTCGAGACGCAGGTGCTGGCGGCGGCGGTTCGCTGGTATGCCGAAGGAAGAGTATTTTTGAACGGACACAAGACAGTTGTGTTCTGAATATGATGACTTTATGAAGGAGAAAAAAAGCGACACGACAGAACGTGTAGGCGTATATATCTGGCGATGCATCAGCATCCGTACATAGTCAAAATCTGCTCTTACATACCCACAGCGGCATTAGTCTCACCACTTCCGTATGCTCGTGAAAAACTCCACTAATGTCTTCATTTCCCGGCTCGGGCCACAACCCAGGGCTGCAATTTGACAAAGAGCGACGTTGGCGAATCAACAAAGGACAACCACGGCGCCAAGACAGCCATCGCCGATGTGCATACAAGAAAGAGAGAGAATCCTGGGTTCTCATCTTGATTGGATTCTATTAATAAAAATGGGGCATAGGATTCCAAGTGTGGTCTCTGTCCAGTTGGGTGCTGAGGTAGGATCGCCGACTTCCGAAGCTAGAGGGAATCAGAGGCTGCCTCTTGGATGATCCGTCTCAAAAACGAATTCAAGTTTAAAGCCCAGTAGGGGATTAACAAGCTTGGTGATGTCAGTTGGCATTGCCTAGCGCATCTTTGACAGGCCTGCTGGTGTTGTAACGGCAGACAGGCGATGAGGATGCGTCCAAAGTAGGGGGTTAGCACATAGTATATGCTGCCGATGATCCGATGGTGGTCGCGCTCGGGCAGTATAAGGGCAGCACACCTCCTTTGTCGTAATCTAGCTTTCTGATCGATACCAGGACTGCAATACCGACGTCTTTAAAAAGCAAAGTATTACAGCTTTTCGTCGAGCGCCGTCAAAATGGGCGGAGTTCCATCAATCCCCACCGACCGGACCCGGACCGTGCAGGTCATCGGCGCCGGCTACTCCCGCACCGGCACTGTATCCATGGCCCTGGCCCTGGAAAGGCTGCTGGGAGAGCCGGTGATGCATGGAGGAACGCAGCTGTTTGGCCGAGAAGATAGTTGGTCCCCCCGATGCTTCTTGCGCTCATGCTCACACTCATGAAAACAGCCTATGTCAAGCTTTGGTGCGACGCCTTTGCCAACCGCAACAACAAGCCTGTCCTCATGAAGCTCCTGCGCGAGGCCACGGCCGGCTTTGCTGCCGTCACTGATGTTCCCACCAACGCCTTCATTGCCGAACTGGTCGAGCTGTACCCGGATGCCAAGGTGGTGCTCGTAACGCGGGATCCAGATCGGTGGTTTAACAGCATGCAGACACTGCTCAAGGACGGCTATGGGTCAATGTCGGTGCTCAAGGCGATGCTGTGGCCATGTCCTGGCTGGAGGTGGGCGCCAACATGGTTCAGATACCTACAGATTGTGTGAGTTGAGGCAGTGCGCTTGGCGGTTGTTTGGTGCTGATATTCGTGGGCAGAGAATCAACCCGTCTTGGACCAACAATGTCTCGAGGTAGGCATGTTTGCGCAATTGCCGGCAGTGACTTTGTTGCAACCGTGATGCTAATATTGGTAGAATCCATCCTCATTCACAATGAATGGGTCCACAACCATGTTCCCAAAGATCGACTCTTGACCATGGACCTCAAAGAAGGCTGGGAGCCACTGGCCAAGTTTCTTGACAAGCCGGTTCCCAACGAGCCATTTCCTCACGCAAATGATGGCGAGGCTATGCAAAAGTTTGCCAAGGGGGTGTTTCGCACGGCGATGCTGATTTGGCTGAGCATTCTGGGGGGCGCGGGCTTGTTTGCGTGGGTTGGGATGGCAGTTTGGAGGAGGTCCTTGCTGTCGTCGATTTGATGAAGCTAATATTCGTCGATATGCACAGTATATGAATGAATGAATGAAGAACGAGTAATGACATGCGAATATCGCGAACATTGGCGGTCAGTCATGCAAGTAATGGTGCAAGTCGGCGGTCACTTGAAGCGCCGATGGAGTGCGAGTGACTTGCAGCAACAAGGCAGGCAGAGCCGATGCGTCACGTGAGACGACATGTCCAACATGAAGCTGTTCGAGATACAAAAAGTACACAGAATCGATAAGGGATAAGGTGCCATCCATTACGGAGCAGCAAATAAATGAGTTGGTGTTGAAAACGTCAGTTTTGCTTTGTTTGTTTTGCATTGAATTGTTTACATTGTTCCCGTTCGGTAGCCGGGACATTGATTGACTTCTGCGCTGGTCTGGATCCAGCCAAGCGTCATGTAGCTACGGAGTACATGGTTCAAGCCACTTGTTTTGTGCGTCGATTGTTGATGCCTTTGGGGGCGTAGCCTGAACGTGTGATTGGCTGAGTTGGAATTAACCGTCAGCATAACACGAGGAGCTTGGATGATGATTACGGAGCGCTGGAAATCATGTTCTAATGCACGTCCAAAGTATCTAAGCAATCAAAGTTCAATCGTCGGCGGAGAACCAGAGAAGCTATTAAGTGAAGCAGAGAAAAGTCTATACACGTTCATGTGCTGTATCTCATGAGACACTCACTCACTCATACTCTCACTTACACGCTCACACACCACACTCAACTTATACCATCAATAGGTTCATCAAATCTCATTTTTTAAATCACCCATCATCAATCGTCATCAGCATCCCCACCCTCTTCTCGCTTATGTACACCCTTGCTGGAATTAAACAAACGCAAAAAATCCCCCATCTCGTCCCGCCCAATTCTGCCATCAAATCTCTGCTCGTCACGTCACGTCACGTCAGTCACGCATCGCCATGCCCCCTTTACGCCCACTAATATGAATTGCCAGCACAGCACAGCACAGCACAGGTGCTATGCTCTGCATGCTGACCACTAAAAGGCCGCTGATGCCCAGCGAGAAGCACCTCTGTAGCGCAATCCATTGGTTCCTTTCCATCCATTCTATTCATATGTTAGGCTTCAATCAATTATCCAGCACAGTTCAGTCCAGTTGAGCAGCTGATGCCCCGTGCTTTCGCTGTAATCAGGTGGCGGCGCCTCTGTAATTCCGGCCCGAGCCTTTGTTTCCCTTGAGAAGATTAACGCCAGAAATAAATCCCCCAGACCAAGACCCGGACAAACAAACCCCTGCTAGGCCCAATCTGTCTTCCACCATTGCTCTCACCACCCCTCATCCCATCCCATCCCATCCCATCCCAAAGCCAAAGCACCTCAATCTTCGACATTTTGACTTTGCCCGTTGACCTGGACTGGACCCGTTTCCTTTGTTGACTTCTTCTTCGTTCTCTCTTTTCTTTCCCCCTTCTTTAATCTTGCCCCTGCGCAACCGCCCGCCCGCTGATCCCCGCGCCGACGTGACCACGAGCTGATTCCAATCCGAAACCCGACGAGCCTTACAAACCAACCAATCCAACCCGCCCTGCTTTCAATCTCATTCCGCTCCTTCATTTCGCCGCGCCCCGTCGTCTGCCGCTGTTCTACCGTCCTTCTCTCCCTTTGTTCAGCCTGGATTCATCAACCATCATCGCGGCCCGCTCAGACCAGCTCCACGACGCCGCCGCCGTCGAAACCACGGAGATGGATATTTCCCAGCAGCAAGACTTTCTCCCCCCTCACGAGGCCGACATCAGCCAGGGCCCCGACGACACCATGGGCGGCTTCGACGGCGCTTCAGAGGTCGCTTCCAGCAATGGTGGTTTCCACCACCAGCAGAGCCATTCGCTCGACCACAGCCTTGCCGGCAGCCTGAGGCAGGATGAAGAGTCCCCGAGCCGACAGACTCCGCCCGTGTCGGGATCGCTTTCGAGGCCAGCTAGCGGCTTGTCAAACCCGGCACCTCCGCCATACAACGACTACCGGCCAAGCTCAGGCGACCAATCCAACGGCCGGAGCCACGTGGTGATAAAGGTCGGCATGGTTGGCGATGCCCAGATCGGCAAGACGTCGCTCATGGTCAAATACGTGGAGGGAAGCTGGGACGAGGACTACATCCAGACGCTGGGTGTCAATTTCATGGAAAAGACCATTTCCATCCGCAACACCGAAATCACCTTTTCCATCTGGGACTTGGGCGGCCAGCGCGAGTTTGTCAACATGCTGCCGCTGGTTTGCAATGACGCAGTCGCCATCCTCTTCATGTTTGACCTGACGCGCAAGAGCACGCTCAACAGCATCAAGGAGTGGTATCGCCAGGGCCGCGGATTCAACAAGACGGCAATCCCCGTCTTGGTCGGCACCAAGTACGACCACTTTGTCAACTTTCCAATCCAGGACCAAGAGGAGATTTCCAATCAGGTAAGCTGTTTGTGGCGGGAAAACATTGCAGGACGATTTGCTGACAAAATGCCAACCTACAGGCGAGACGATTTGCCAAAGCCATGCGGGCATCCCTGATTTTCTCAAGTACAAGCCACAGCATCAACGTACAAAAGGTGTGATTGCTTCTACGCGCTCGTACTTGCATTGCGGAGACTAATCTGATTATAGATTTTCAAAATTGTCCTTTCCAAAGCGTTTGATCTCAAGTGCACCATTCCCGAAATCGAAAACGTCGGCGAGCCATTGTTATTATATCAGTCTGTCTGATAATTTGCAGCCCTTTGCTCCCACTTCAAGGCTTGACTAGACTATTCTTTCCTGTTCTTTTCTCGCCAAGTTCTTTCTTTACGATAATACATTTTAATGGATGAGTGCTCGCGCAAGCCGTCCCTACAAGCGGCATCAGCAGAAGACAGAGCACATGCATTCAGATCAGCGACACAGATGATGGCGGAATACTATTGCCCCTGAGGACGAGAAACAGCCATTCGCCACGCACAACAGTGACGATGGAACGACGAATCGCGCATCTGTACCAACCCCTCTTTCGAAGATTGTCTTTTTGCCATCTTTACCTGTTGCTTTTATACTCGAATTATTTGCACCCACGGCATCGAGCATCCAGAAACACCACGATAGACTACCTCTGGTGATACAACAACGACGCTCCTCAGCGGTGACCAAACACAAACGGCGTAATAGAGACGCCGTATGAAGTGCACAGAAACACTGAAACATTGAGACCAACAACTGCCTGAGCATTAACTAGTTTGGATTTGGAGAACACCAACAGAGAAGAGTGAGGAAGAGAGGCGGAGGTTACTTGTATTTTTTCCCATCTTTTTTTTTAACTCCTTTATTCTTTTTTACTCGTTTTATCTTTTTCTTACTTTCACTATCAATTCTACTTTTGAAACAGGGCTCGAGGAAAGGGCACACTATACGGAGAAACTAGAAGGGAAAAAAACAGGGTTGTGAAAGGGCGCCTCTGCTTCTTTTTTTTTAGACAAGCGCAATGAGACACTTTTTGCGAAAAGAGAACGAGATGGCGAAATTGGGGGAACATGGCTGGGCCAGTGTTCTGAATCTTACTTTTTAGTTAATGTGACGGTCCCATGAAATATGCTCATGTTTTGATGGTGCAAGATGAATCCTTATCCAGTCTCTCTTTTTATTCGTTGCTTTTATGTGATGGTGAATTTATATGCTGAACCTACATTCTGAACCTACATTCTGAACTTACACGATGAACCTACATGATGGACCTACATGGTGAACTTGCGTGATGAACTTGCATGCTGCGAACGTGAACTTTTGCGAGATACGATATCGTGATTATATGGAGCTGAATATCAGGCTCACTACGTACCTAGACTTGGTACTTTAGCTGTTCCCATTTGTCCCCGTTCCCTGTTTTGTGTATCCCGTACATGTGTTCAGCCCACGCGAGCCAAGTGTCTCGACGAGCCAGAAATGATCTAAATGCAGCCGGTGTCCCCTATTAGCCTACAGATTCCTGTGCCGTGAAGAGATGAGATGTTCCTTTTTTTGTGCTTTTTGTTTAGTATATCTCCCAGTCCCAACTGCCCTTCTTGCTGTCATGCCTCACAGATACCCATCGTACCTTAGTAGCCCTGACGGCCAGGATCGTTCGGTGCCTGTCCTTCAGAGCGGTAACTCTTGGGCCTAGAGCCACCAACGCTCATTCGGGGATTGTCAACGACAGCTCGAATGGTAGCGTCGCTGTCTCTTCCCCAAGTGCGCACCGTGGGCGTAGGCGTCTGCGGGAGTTCGATCTCATTACCACGAGCAAGAGGGTGGGAATGACGCGACGTAGCTCGATCAGCAGCGTACTCCATGGGCGGCTCGAAGTCGTACTCGGTAAAGGCAAATCCACCACTGGTTCTGTGGGCAGGAACTCTGGCGACAGTGCCTTCGAGAGGAATCTCCATGCGCTCATTGTGGTGCTGGTAGCCATACTCGGCAGCGGCAGATGGTCTGGTGCTGACTATGCCTGCACCTGCATCTCTGTGAAGACCGATGGGGTACTGCTGAGACTGAGCCTGAGATTGAACCTGATTCTGACCCTGAGGCTGGGACTGCGAATGGGTAGTGATTCCTCTGAGCGTTTCTTCCGAGTCCGTCGCCCAGTACGCCCAAGCATCAAAGTCATCATCCACCTCGACGAAGCCGTTGATGATGGCAACGCGACGACCGTGGGAGCCAGAGACGAAGATGGAGCGAAGGCTGTACGCAGGAGCAAGGTTGTTCAGGGTACGGCGAGGAGGTTGCTGGTTCTCGGGGCCGCAGCGGATGCAGTCCTTGGGGATGAGCAGGTAGGCGATGCCGATGAGGATGTTGAGAAAGATGAGGACAGCCATGATGATGGCGACGACCAGGTAGCCGGTGGAAGGTCTTTGTCCCTCCATGATGAAGTTTGCTTTGAGAGGTAGGATTGGAGAGTTTTGGGTAGTTTGGTTGCTGGGATGATTGTGGTGAGGGCGTGCAAAAGTTGCTTCGGGGGGAGGACGAAGCTTGCACAAAGGTTTTGGGAAAGGAGGAAAAAGGGCGAGCGCGCAGATTTCCAAAGCACCCCAAGATAAAATGCAAAATTTCCTGCTTTTCGTTTATCTTCGCTTCTTTCTTTTGACTAAGCAGCACAATCAGTTCTTGCCATCTGGTATTGTCCTGTTCAGCTGGCAGCCACCTGGTCATCTATTCCTGCCTCATCTTCTTGGGCGGCAGCTGCCAGTACATTGCTCTCGGTGTGAGAGTAGTATGATAATATATAGCATGATATAAAACGGGATAAATAAAGCAATGGCAAAACGTTACTTGAAACAACTGTATTATCTTGGTTTAATACCGTTTGATGTTTCGATGAGATATGGAGCATTTGCACCATCAATATATATCTGGGCACTGTGATATTTCCTATTCACCACATCTCTAAGCCAGTAAATATTAATGTAAAATCTTCTATAAACTGCAATATCAACACATTAAACCTGAATCCCTATAGAAGCCCAAGATTTATATCAGATTTACTTGTTATAAAAGCCACTAACCAACCATGCACACATCTCGAAAGCGCCTCTGCAAATCACCCGCCCCACCACCACACAGCAGCATCACACTGATTGGCCACGAAATCTCCCGCCCGCACTTCACACCATGAAATCGAAATACGTGTATAGCCCATTTTTTCCACATTTGACAGGAACCGCTTTATTATTAGAACCTCGAAAGTGCATGCGTTGCTTGATACGTGTATTCGTGTGCCCACCTTTGACGTCTATTCAACCAGTTCAGCTCGTCTCTTAGGTACAGATCTGCTCCGGATTTTGCATCTCGGTTTGAATTGTCGCGTAAAATCCACGTCTTGGCCCATGTCTCCGTATCTAGTACGAGGTCCATACCTTTTTGACTTGGCGCTTTTGCTCCCTGGTGGCGTCTGCTAGAGTTGAGCTTGTACAACCATCGCCGTCTGCCGCATGCGGCCATCTCTGTCTCCCTTGGCATATGCCATTTCTTCACATTTAAAAAGAAAATTTTAATTGCACTCCGTATTTTGCTCTGCACCAATATTTCGTCTGTTGCTCTTCAAGTTCACGTCTTGGCATCATCACATCAATTGCCGACCCGATTCATTGTCAGAAATCAGGCCGTTGCAGCAGCAAGCCCCTTACTGGGGTCAATGCGCCATGTAACATGTCCGTCATTATCAGCACCAACTGCAAGAAAAAAAAAGACCAGTCACAAAAGAATAGGCGAACAAAGAAAAATGGAAGAGAAAATCCCAAAACGGACAAATCAGGCCATCCACAAGACAGCATCGTGACATTGCAACAATGGAATCACGGTATGGCAGTCATAATGTGTGCTGGCATGTATGCTTTTATGTATCCCTTTATATAGGTAACTGTAAAAAAACAACTTGAACTCATGCTCGAAGCTGGAGCTCATAGACGAGGCACAATTCCATCCAGCGGCCTTTCCAGCGTGTATTTCTACCGTAAATGCGCTCCAAATATTGGGGCTAAAATCCACACAACTCCATTAACGCCCGGCTATGATATGAAATCTCCCTCACTCTGCTATCGCAGGGCCATACATGATTACAATGAACAGTTGAATAAAAGAAGAACAAGAGAAGTGGCGGCACAATGTGTGACTCGACGGAGAAGAAGAAAAAAGAAGAGGACCTTGGAGATGGGTGGTACTCCAAAGCGGCGGTCGGCATATTGCCCCGGAAGGGCCTGCGAGAAAAAAAGGTTCGTACGACGTTTCGTCATCGGAAGCATCACGGAGGCGCATGTTTGCTTTCAGTTGGACTTGTCGCCCCAGAGCGGTGCGCCCAGCGGCTTGCTGATGCCAAAGCCGACGCTGACGGCGACTCCCACGACCAGGACGATGATGAGAACCTTGGCAATGATCTTGTTGCGCGGGCTCAGGTTGGCCATGCAGGCGCAGTTGTTTCGCTTCACTTTGGTCTGTTGAGCCTGCTTCTCCCAGTGGTCCTTTCCGGGCCACACTTGGCAGTTCTTCTTGGCATCCAGCGTCATGCTTTTTCGGAGGGGTTTGTCAAAGGAGCTGTGAGAGTTGAGAGCCTCAATGTCGGCATCAAAGGGATTGGTGGTCGTTTTGTCGGAGTTTGGGTTGGATGTGATGCTGGTGACCGAGGTGGCATTGGTCGGCACGGCATAGACGCCCACGGTAGGAGTGAGGGCCTTGTCAGGCACAGAAATCTCGACGGTGACTTCTCTGGTGAGAACAACGCTGGCAGTAGACTGCCTCTTGTCGGGAGTAGCCATGATGGTGGTGGTGGTGGTTTTGAGGGCAAGGCAAGAATAGAATGTGACGAGGCGTAGGAAGAATGGCCGAGATCAGGTTCTCGTCAGATCAAAAAGAGGCGAGAACAATAGCAAGAAGAGGCAAAACAGAATGTACAATAAATGGCTGTCTGGGAGACGGAAGTCAGCATCTTGGATATATGCAAGGGAGAATGTTTGTAGGGGCTGTGCGCAGAGACGAAAATAAAAATATGCGTGGGGAGCACCTGACGTTGCCACCACCGGCACATGCAGGCCAACGGGAAGTGCGAATAGAGTGAGGGAAAGAAATCATACCTGTGGGTTGCACGAAGCTTGGAGAATGGAACAATGCAGCTGGTGACGGGTTTGTCAAGTGGCAGGGAGAGTCGTATTCGTGTGGCGATGGTGATGTCGAATTTCGAAGGAGGGAGGCTTGTGGCGAAGAAAAAGAAAACCAGAGAGCGGAGAGGAGAGGAGAGTGAAAGAAAGAGGAGTAGAGAGGAGAGAGACGCTGTGGTGCTGAGCAACCACGGGAGAGAGAGATGAATGCGGTTTACAAGATTGACATTGGCGAACGAGCTTGGACCTGTTTTGACGATTGTGATGCAGGCTGTGCTTCAAATGTTTCCAATTGAACGGATATCCAATCAGACAGATAGAGAGAGACTGGATTGTCTGTTCCTTGTAAATGAATAAAGGAAGAGGGTAATTGGACAAAGATCGAGAGACAAGAACCGAGAAGAGGGGGAAAGTCGAGGAGAAGAAGAGAGCAGCCTGATATCGAAAAGAGGGAGGCGAATTGCTTGGAGTTAGACCAGCAAGCAGAGCGGACAAGGTACTTCTTGGCTTGGGCTAAAGAGGGAAGAAACCTGAAGCTCGAGGCGTTTGCAGCTGGGGGAGAGAGATTGGCGCTAGCGGGCGCATGTACCTCGTGCGTGTACTGAATGTACTTGGAGTACCTGGTGCAACTGCCGAAGAGTACGCCGCAAACAGCACAACACTGCATATGTTTGTCAAGTAGCATCTCCCCCGTTGATCAGGTACCCGAGAGACAGGCCCCCAGGTATCTCGCATTGAAAGGCTCATTGCAGAGCTGCCAGGGGACTCGCCAAGGTCCGGCTCAGCGAGATTGCCTCCTCCCGCTCGGGCCACCCAGAGCCTAGAACAGCCCCGGCTAGCTGCGCGCTAGAGCCACTACGGCCGCAAGGTTTAGCGCACTAGCGTCTGCATGTTAGTGGGTGCTGTACTGCTGCAAGCTGCTGTAGGCTGCTGCAGCCGAGACGCAGGGGAAAAATGGATGCCACGAACCTCTGGAATTTGGATCAAATGGCAGGGGTGGCGAATGCCCGGCTTGTTGGGCGAAACGTGGGATTTTCTGCTGGCCAGATGAAGGGGACTGGGACTCGCATGATTTTGGTGGGATTGGGGGCGATGCACTGGATGATTGCTTGCATCTGATATGAGGACGAGTGTGAATGAGGATGAGGATGATCTGGAGCATTACAGCTACAGTGAACAATAGAGAATTGTCTTGCCTCTCTTCATCTTCCATGTCTCAGCATGTCATTTCCAAAAGCGGGATGCGATAGTCTTCTTTGTTCCTTTTTGGCGAGTACGAAGACACCACAGCGACAAGTAACACAGCTTTGAACATACGATCCAATGCCGTGCGTGTCTGCATCGATAGCAAAAAGTCGGTTAACCACTGGAGCATTGGCACATGCAAGCGTCATCAACATGAACCCAACTCATGGAATCAACCTGCAGACTGTACATACATACGCACTGCAACCGAACCAAACAACAGTCGAGATTCTCCTCCCAAAAATCATGTCATGCCGTCCCCGCTGATGGACAACGCAGCCGTTGTTCCGCTTGGGGCCATTTGTGGAGAGGCCCCGTCCAGGGATGCTAGTAATGGCTCCGAGTCAATCAATCCCTGGCCACCACGCGTATATGCCCTCCACCCATTGGCCCATTTGTGCATCTGCCATCTGGGTTCGAGCATTATTACGAGTACGAACCGTCGGCGTATCTACGTCCACATCTCCTTAGTCATGTCGCGCTGAAGGAGGCTTTGACGGCTCTCGAGCCAGTGCTCAATGGCTCGTTGCATGACTTGGAGCTTGTCGTCGGATGACGGGCTGGTGATGCTACTATGCTGTACACTTAGAAGAGACGGTGTCGCTTTCGGCAAGCTAGTAGCAATTGGCCTCGTCACTCTCTCTATCTCTCTCCTCTTTATCTCTCTCTATATCGCTTCTCCATTCAGGCTGTCGCTTCTTCCTCTTCCCCTTAACCGAGACACACATCCGGACCCCTTGCAGACGATGAGGATCGTCACCAGCTTAAATGATTGCGATGACCGCATCTGCATCTGCATACGAGCCCAATTTTCGTTCTACTAACAGCATCAGATACTACCAAATACTATCGCTTCCACCACTCCTCGCACTTGTTTCCACCACGCAGCCCAAGGAACCGCCATCTATCTATCTACTCGTATCTCTCTATCCGCTCAGGGGCTTATTCTGCCATCTGCTAGCTTGTCCCTCATCGTTTCAAAACTCATTCCGTGGCGCGTAAGAGTGGCGCCTAGTGGATGCCCAAAGATCCAATCCCCGCGTTTCCATGTGCCACTTTCGGCAGCTTCCAGCCCTCGGGCTCTAGAACAGCAAACTTGCTCTGGCTAAATCTCTTAGCATCGCGCACTATCGATCTCTTGCTGAGATGGCTCTGAAGCGCCGTGACGCTTGGTTCTAGTGGCATGAGTTGCATTGCGCCGTCCATTGTTTAGTACATGTATGTAGTCTTGTAGTGGTAACACGCAAGTACACAGGGTGCGGAGTCCAGAGGCGCTTTTTAGTTGAGTTTTGTGTGATGATCCGAATTTGTGTTGATCGAGAAGAAAAATTAGCAATTTCTCATGTCTTATTGGATTATCATTGTGTGTTGAAGATTTTATTTAAATAAAATACGTTCTATATAATGACAGAGACCTAAATCGGTAAACATGCAACTAATATTAGGTAGTCATAGTAGCCGTAATATTGAACCATAATTGATATCGCATTTGCGTTGTGTGTTGTATGCAGTAGACTTGGTACAAGTAGATCCAGTTGCCATAGGATAAATCTAGTAGATATCGTGGATATAATAGATCTAGATCTAATAGATCCGATAGAAAATAGTAGATCTAGTAAATCCGATAAAAAAATAGAAGATCTAGCAGTTCTAACATCTCTGCAAATTCATCAATGAAAGAGGTAATAATCGACATATCGGGCATAGATACAAAGGTAGAGGGGGTATTCGCAGCAACGTCATATGCCAGACGGGTGAATGCGTTGTGAGTTAGATAGGGCGGGCAGATATTGGCATTTAGATGCCCACGTACACATTACAACATTTGAACCTTTTCGGCGTGGCGGTGAACTAAGTTTACGGAGAGTTCAAATCCCACCTAATCTCAAAGCAACTTTGGAACTATAAAGGGTCACCTGTGCTGCTCTTTGTGCTCTCGTCTTCTTCTTTCATTGGTATTCGAAAGTGACAACAGATTGACCGCGAGGCGAAGCCAAAAGGGCGGGGACAGAAAAACCAAGACCGAAAAGATTTTGAACACCCACACGATATATTATACACCAGTTCTTTAAGTATCTGCTACCATATCTATATTGCTCTAGTAACTGCTACTCTATCTATATTTCTCTAGTAACTGCTACTAGATCTATATATCTTTAGTAACGGCTACTATTGTCATATAGTAAAATTCGAGTACTGGCTGAACAGGCGTTCCCTTACAAAAGCTAACCTACATTTACTAAAATTTCAAGTCCAGGAAGTCATGGGCAGCAATCGTCATGGAAAGAAGCGGAAGATCGACAAGTTTAGACAAAAGGCCGAGTCCATCGTCGAGGACAGGCTTCAAAACAAGAAGGTATATCTGGCCCAAACCGAAAAACGTGTCATCGATCTAAACTATGTATGGCACACTGGAAGCCTCGATCTGGGGGAAGACGAGTACCGGTCCCAGATTAAGCAGTTGGAACGTTTGATCACAGCCTTGAGAGGAGATGTCGTTGTCATCCAAACCTTTCGTCACGAATTCAGCGGTAGACTGATGGATAATATGATTTGGCAATATGACCGTCAGTACACGGATGGGACCTATCTGGATCTTTTGGTCAGTCGCTACAAGGCACCTGATGTAGCAAGGCTGTCTTTGTTTGCTTCAAGAGATCCAAGTGCCCAAGAAAGGTTTCGAAAGAAGGTGTCCAAGGCATATGATGCAGCAGATCTGGGTTCGGAGTGGTGTGTCATCTCTGGGAAATACTTCGATCCAAGGCTTGTGGAGGAAGTCCATATCGTTAGGTACAATGTGGGCGAACCCTCTGCGCGGCACCTGTTTGGGCCACCTGGCGACAAAGATGGCCACCTGATGGCAGATAAGAACGGCATCCTAATGCACTACAATCTCAAAAAGCTTTTCGACGATGCACGGTTGGTCATCGTACCAGAGGTACAACCAGATGGAAACCCACGAAAAGGCTGTTGGAAAGTACATTACCTCGACGATCCCGATACCTATGAACCGTCTCCCTTTGTCCCATCTGGTCGTGAGCTTCATGGGCGCTCGTTGCAGTTCCGGAACGACTTTCGACCTTCTGATCGATACTTATACTTTGCGTTTTGTATGAATATATTGAGGAGACAACGGCATGAGGCCCCCGGCTGGTGGCGGGATTACATCGTCGACGGCGTGGGAAAGGCTTGGGCAGCGCCGGGCACTTACTTGTGCACTTCGACTCTTCGGATACTTGCGTACCACCTTGGTCATTTGACCGAAAAGGAGGCGGTCGAATTTGCACCTGGACCAGATGATGAGGATGAAGACGTGGAGATGGAAGATGCCCACGTCGAGCTATTAGTCGCAGCTTACCATGACCAGAAATCGCTCACTCCCGTCATCTCCAAGGGTAAGCGTCTCCCGAGACGCGATAAGCGAGATAACGAGAGATATGAGGAGGATGAAGAGGATGAGGAGGATGAAGAAGACGAGAAGGGAGATGATGAGGAGGGAGATGAGGAGGAATTTGTTGTTGTGACCTAATTTGCTTTGCTGATCATGCGACCAAGGTGATAGATTGAGAAAGACTGCATAGATAGCTACATGTAATTGAAAAGCTCTTCTGAAGCCCTGTGACACTTGCTTTTAGTGGCATGAGTTGCCTTGCGCCGTTCATTGTTTAATAGTTCCGTGGTGGCAACTCGCAAGTACACGTATTATATAGGTACACATAGGGCCACGACTACTACCCTACTACGAAGTGCGGAGTCATATATGCATCGTACATGTATTCTACAATATTACATGCAGATGCGAAAGGGCATATTTGCAATGTATCTCGATGATTCTACAGCACCTAAACACAGGTACTTGGGGGGCTTTACAATCAGTTAGATCTCCCTAGTAATTGCATATGTCTTTAGACGACCCCTCGGGAGAGGTGGAGCTGCCACGGGGATCTGGCTGATGTTGAAGCCCCCCAAGTAGCTGTCATGACTACTTGCAGAGCTAAAACTGGCTACACTTCGAGCTCGACTTGAACGACGACGGCGACGACGATGATTATTGTTCTCATAATCGTCCAGCTCAAAACGGTACCCACCAGAGGCTGCTGCCCTCATTCCGTATTCTTTTGGCCATGCCTTTTCCTCTTCCGCTTCCGTCTCCGTTTTCTCCGTTCTCAATATCCTCTCCATTCCCCCTCGATGCATTTCCCTTTCCCTTTCTTCTTCCCTTTTCAGTACCCTTTTCATTCTGTCTAACCTTTCTCTGTCTAACCTTTCCCTTTCTGTTTCTCTTTCTGTTTCTATTTCTCTTTCTCTTTCCCTCTCTTCTTCTTCTTTCCATGCCCGTAGACCCATATCAAGACCGTATGAGCTAACCTTGGTCCCATGTGGTACGTCTTCTCTGAGTGCGACCCAGCGAGCCCACGTTGCTCCATCTTTCAAGCGCTCCATAAAAGGCCGTAGGTCAGCTCCTTGTTCATCAGCCAGCAAAGCATGTGTGAATAGCTTAAATAGGGCATATGAGAGCAGCGCCGGATCATCTTCCAGAATTCGCTGTTGACTCATTCTAGAAAGGTCGGATAGGGATACCCAAGGAGAACAGCCCGGAGATGTCCATTTAGCAGAAACACCGTCGTCCTTTGCGAACCATTCAACAATCTTCGCGCTAGGATTGAAGACCAACGATTTCAGCATCTCAGATCCAGAAATGACCTCTTCCTTTGCTCTTGGTCTCTCATTTAACAGCCGGTGCTTTTTGTCGGATATAGAATCATGGAAATTCGCATAATTGACATCGTCTAAAGAATTAACAATGAGTTGACCGTCGTTAGACATATTCAACTGAGTTTGAGGGAGGTACTCAAGCAATATACCATCCCCAGAGGATGCACTTTTAACCCAACTGCCTGTAGTACTCGATGTCCTCCCATCTCTCAGGTTGGCTATGTGTGTGGTTGCATAAATTCGTGCCTGAACAAGTGCATCCAACTCCTTAATGTTGAGGTAATCTAGACATGTCGCCATTATGGAGAGATGACCATTACCAATTTGATTGAGCCGTAGGCCCGGATCCAACACTATGAATCCGTCACCCTTCAAGAAGAATTCGCGCACGGATTCATGTATAACTTGGACGATCCTAGTATCTCCATGTTCGAAATCAAGAGATCCCGCTCCTGCATGGATCGATACATCTTCAATTATACCCTCTTGTGAATCACCTGCATAGACTCTATTGACTTCAACCAAGCCTCTAGATATCCTCCGAATTTGCTTCTCAAGCTGCTCATCGTTTTCGATGAAATTGTCGGATTGGTGCCACTCACTAAGTGACTTGAGCAGGGGCTGTCGAATGAAAGCCAGTATGTGGCGCCACTCGTGAAGACGGAGTGGTTTCGTGGCCAGAATAGCCCATTGAAAGAACTTGACAGTTAATTCTTTTTCATGGGAGTCAAGGGTAGAGAATGTGTCGGAAAACAAAGTTTCGAGTTCTTCTGGTACGTCCGCGATCAGTCTGGCCAAGTATGGCATTCCTTTGCCATCGTCCCAGCTTTTAAGCACATCCTCCACAACCAAGACAGCCCAAAGAAATACGCCATCCGCCTTGCTCAGAATGTTTTTTATCAACAGCTCCCATTCCAACTTTTGGGTAGAAATGCAGATTTGGAATTTGTGATTCACATATGTCGCAATATCATCGTCATTGTGCTGTTCAACGATTATTTCCGGACAATCATTGAGGGTGATTGTGGGAAAGTGCCTGCTTGATAGACAGACTTTGAGCACACCCCGTATATTGGCAAATATGGTTACCGCCCGCCAGAAGTGGGCAATTGGCCGTCTGCTAGACTCATCACACTCATCCAAAGCATCAATGAAAATGATTGTCGTCCTTGTCTGGCTAAACAGCACTGATTCAAAGAAGGTTTTAAGTTCAGGTTCTGTCCAGATGGACGTCTCCGCCCCTATGCCTTCTTTCTTGTGTTTATTTTTTTCGTCCCAGAGTTTGTAAAAGCGCCAGAGATTCTCTCTGTCTCCAGGAAGAAGTTGGTATAACAAAGACTGAAACAGACCAAGACTCGAGTGCTCAAGAACATCTCCCTTAGCGCTGAAGAAAAAAGCTGCAGTACGGTAGTTTGAGTCGGCTTGCCCCAACGCGGCGCGGCGGAAAGCTTCTTTCATGAGTGTCGATTTACCCGCGCCTGGCTTTCCTTTCAGCCAGAGAAGGTCGTGGCTCTTCCGTCTAACTTCATTGTTAAACCAGTCTTGGTACAATTCAAGATTGAATAACCAAGAACCAGTCTTGTCGACCGGTTGTTCCAAACTTTGGTACCGAGTATTAATGGCTGGAAACCACAGAGATCTAAGACAAGCCTCATTGACTTGATCACAGTTGAAAACATGTGGTGCCTGTTTCGAGAAGGTGGCACTAGATACATGTATTGACCTAGGGTTTCGTCGTATTCTCTGCCTCGCTGGAACGTCAACCGCTCTAAGCCTCAGAATTGAGTGATACATAGAACGAAGCTCTCCAGCTACCTTGCGGTAATTCGGGTCATCTTTCCCTGAGTACCGACACATTTCCACGTGGTTTGCTTGCAACGTTTCGGCATGTTCACGAGAATCTCCAATCAACGATGAGTGATCGGGAACCACCTTTTTCCCCAGCTTTGCAAGGCTGAGACCTTCTTGGAAGGTTTTGACTTGAAAGTCGTATTTTTGCCATAGCGCGGAGAAGTCTTCCTGTGCTCGTGATAAATCTGTAGTCTTCAGTCCCAGGGCATCAAGAATGACGGGTGTTGTCTCCATGCCAAGAGAGCTGACGACAGACCGCACCACTTCGCCAAGTGCCGCAACATCCTGACTACCGCGGTGCGGTGTGCCGAGAAAAACTATTGTTGCAGTCGACTCGACAATGCTTCTAAGCTCGGCTTCGTGGGATGTCGATGATCTTGCAAGCATCTAGAAGCGCAATTTAAGACATTGAATCAGCGTTTACGGCCTTGAGATAGACCTACCTCCTTAACAACAATTCCACCAAGGCTGTGGGCAATGAAAATCAGCGGACGGTTCGCATCCCTTTCTCTACGCAAAGAAAATAGCAGATCTTTGCTATGCGATAGAATGCTGTTATGGTTTATCGCGCCGGCTCTGTACTTGGTAACCTTGCTATCGTAGCCGAATGTGAGAATGCGGGAGTTGGGGCATTCCTTGGGAAGCAAATCGGCAGGCCAGAATACGCGTTTAATGTTTTCCTCGAGAAGTGTAGTAAAAGTTGATCGCGTGCCACCCATCGGTGAAGTTTTTGATGGTTTCCATAGCATACGGCGGATGATACTTCTTTTCTTGTCTTTTTCACCTATTGGCGTCGTCGATTCAAGTGGTTCGGGGTTCTTGGGACGGTAAGTCCATGTCTTGGACGGATGGCCCTGTAAGCCATGGACGAATACGATGCTGCAGAAACAAGATCAGTTAGCCTTATATCTATTCCACCAGAAAATGAAAGGGCATTACACCGACGCACTCGACGATTGGCGGAGAGTTCTCAGCCTCGTAGATAACGGATAGCCCCGTGTCTAAAATGGTATTTGACATGTCCTGTCTTAAATGTAATCTTCTTTGCACGGTTAGGTAAGTGCGGAAGATTGAGAGTTTGAGAAGATTAGGCTGGGGAATTCAACGAGGCTGATCACCAAGGCAGACGAACCTAAGCTGAGGTAAGTATGCATGCATGTGGCTCAGCGGTTATCGGTCTAGGGTGGCATCAAAAACGAGACCCAATCCGCGATGTCATCATCTTATTGGAGGGGATATGATCGGCCATTATCGTTGTGACAACTACGTTAGAGCCGCCTAAAGTACATTCCCAAGTTCATTTTAGAAATTCATTTCGCAAAGGAAGTCATGAAATTCGTTCTGCCGTTAGGTCATAGAATATTTGTTGTTTAACTGGGCCAATCTCCGGCAAACATTTGATCTACCTTTGTAATACTCGCCTTAAGTACATGCACCCCATATAGCAGATGCAAAACAACCAAAACAGATACAGTCGACAGACTCGGATGTGATTGGTTCATGAACGGCACCCATATTTGCCGATGAGAGCACCGAGAAAGACAGTCCGCCCATCGCGTATTGAGTGATGGAACTCCAAGCATGCAGCCTTGATAATTGCCAATTCGTCCTACCTACCAGTCTATAGGTTAGTACATGTACGTACGCTGCAGATAAGGTATCGATGGTGTTCTGGTCCAGGAGCATATCTGTATCGTGTATCATAGCCACTTCCTCGTTGTGCTTTCGAACTTCGCTTCGTCATCGTGCCTCCCAATCTTCTTCCCAATCTTCCTTCCAATCTTGTGCCCATGGTTTCTTCTCTCATCAGTTTGTTGATCCTTCACTGCCTCTTCACCATCATCACCACAGCATCGCCGCTATCGGCTTTATGGGCCCAAGCATCATTCGTTCCAACCGGCTGCAGTTCCTCTCCATACCGGCACCCGAGTTGCCTTTGCTACCATCTTTTGCATCATCTTCTTCCTCCCGCAAGCTCATTCTCTGCTCAGCCGCCCTTGGCCAGTTTCTCGACTATGAATCAATTGCCATCAAGCAACCATGTGTCACTGCTCGACATCTGAAGATGCGGAACTTAGCCTCCTGCGCTTCTCGCTATGCTTACCAGGTGCCGATGGCATCCCCAAGCCTAGAACACCCGGTGACCAACAAGTGGCATGGCTCTCGAGCCCTGCTAGTCTAGATGCTGATCCGTCGACACCCCAAGACTCTGGTTGGATTTGTGGCATGTATGCTCGAGGCTGGGCTCGGTTGGAAATGGCCATATATGGCCAAGATGTGGAGGATTCTCAAGAGATTGCCTTTTGTTATGGAGATGCCATTACTTTTGCCGCCTGCTTACCCTGTATGTCGCCTCGTCGCCATGTCAACATGTCTTCAGCCATCGCTAACAACATGTACAGTCTATGGCTTCACTATTGGATCACTGCAATATGCTGTCCGCAGCTACTTTGGGCTTGAAGGAACCAGGAGACAAGATTTCAGCGATGGCTGCTGCTTTCCACGCGACACAATTCTGAGGAATGAGCAGGAGATTATCCTTCGTGAGAGGCTCCGCAGGGCTCCAGAGGAGAAACAGCAGCCGCCATATGGCTGCTATGATCAAATGCTCTATCAATCCCAGTCAGAGCAGAAGCAACAGCAGCAACAGCGTGCAGTCCGAGGAGATCAAGCTCAAGTCCCTGTCAGCGAGAACAAGACAGCAGCCACGAGTGCCAACGTCAAGCCCTCACCAGCCAAAGTACACTCTGTGCATGAGGATGTTCGCCAGCCCGCTCAAACCAATCGGCGAGCTCCGCACACTCTGGAAGAGGATCTCGCCACTCCGGCCAAGGCAAAACGACAAGAGCATATTCTTCATGACGACGTCGAGACAGCGACTCCCGCGAAACCGGTGCCCCACGAATTGGGCGCAACATCGTCGAAGGCTGGGCAGTGAAAAAAACTGAGTACATCATGTTGTTCCAGACGACAGCATCGGGTTGCAAATGGATCAAGTGAACTCGGTGGTGAAGATTATTCGCCTATGTACACACTCTCACACCACAGTGGTCCTAACGTTAATCCGACCTTGATAGAATTACGAGTAGCTTAATAACAAAATATCTTTATCCAAATATGCACATGGTTCCGCAAAAGCATGGTTCAACCATCAATAACTCCTTTTTACTATTAGTTCATAGCTTTCATTGACGCTAATTCAGTATGTAGCTTCAGCGAAGCAAGATTTCTATCACTTCTTCTTCTCGACCTTCGACCGCCTCTCCCTTCATGACACCATAGACAAAACACTCGCTGTGAAAGGTCAAACTCGGATCTGTCTCTTCATCAGACGCTTTTGGTAGAGCATTCAAGATGACAGGCACCCTGCACCCGCCAATGATCCAGAGTTCCTGGCCTGGCTTAACATTTTGGGGACCAAGCCCAATATGTCCATCCTCGGTGATGAAGATGACTTGTGACCGAACCATTTTATTTACCCATTCGTTGGGGTTGTCCTCATCGTCGGATCCATCTGGCGATAAGCTGCCTGTAATGAGGCCCAGGAATGCCGTCAATCCGCCGTCGGAGAGCTTGTCTGGAAACTGCTTGTGATATCTGGACAAGAGTTTGCCCCATCGGTTGCCGTATGAGCGGAATATGGAAGCGACTGAGCCCTCGCCGGCTATGTCCTCGCCAGCTGCAATGTCTTCTACCAAAGCGACACGACTGAGCTTCAGGCCGCAGATGCGAAGGGCAGTGTTGTTGTCCTCGACTCTGAGGCCCTCGCCGACACCGAACATGCCGCGATCTGCTTCGAAGCCGCCCCAGTGCCACCAGTGGTGGTGATCCCAGAAGTTACACTTGCTGCGTCTGGCTTCATCCTTGACGCCGCTCCAGTCGACGGCCCACGATGCGAGGCCTGGGATATCGGAACCTTCCCCGCCGCGGCCAATCAGGGGCTGCAGGTCGGTGCTCATGCCGATGAGGTCGATTGTCACGGTGTGGTAGAGCGTGCGCACGTCGACTTCGTAATTGCACATTTTGACTGAAGGCAGAGAGACGTCTTGACGGAAACCTAGGACGCCGTAGACTTTGTCGCGGGGGTCAGTTGCGGAGCGGAAGCGCCAGCGCCAGAGGAGCTGGAAGAGCTCTTCTTCGCGGGATGCGCTGAGGCCGCGGAGGGAGGCTTGGAGGTCGACCAGGCAGCCGTTGTCCCAGAATTCGTGGTGGATTGCTGGAGCTGTGTCGTTGAAGAAGCTCTCTGAGGCTTTGTCCAGGACGGCCCAGGGGATTTCGCAGGGGCCCCAGTAGATGGTGGCTGTTGGGGGGAGGATTGCTTCCTGGACGGTCCAGATGCGGCTCCACCAGGATACGGTGAGGACGGTCTTCAAAGCTGATGCGGCGGTGATTCTTTTCTGTTCGTCGTCTAGCCAGGGGGGAGGGTCTTGGTCGCCTGCGATCCAGGAGAGGGTGTCGAGGGCTGCTTGGGCGTCGGTCTGGGAAATGTCGCCTAGGGAGCCGAGCCAGATGGCGCCTTGCTTGCACTTGTTGTATATGCGGCCCATCATGGAGACTTGCAGCGACTTTTCGAGATTGTCCGTCTGGTTGATGCACAGGGCGTCTGCCCAGACGTGTCTTGGTTGATCGGGGAGCCGTAGTCGCCGGAGGGCATCGGCTAGTGAGGGCGTGACTCCGACATTGTTGTCTCCGAAGAAGATGTCTTCATAGGTATTGGGACTGTCGTTTCCCCAGGCGTAGGAGAGGGCTTCGTAGGGGAAGTCGAGGTCTTCGAGGGTTGCTACGTGGAATTTGCAGCGTAGGGGGGAGTCTGGGGGGCCGGGCTTGATTTGGAGAGTGCGGATTTCCGATTTGAGGGAGTTGATTGCGGGGAGGACTTGGTCGTGCCAGGAAACTTTTTTCGCCATGATGGAACTTGGGATGTTATTCTCTCGTGTCTCTCTTCTAGCCCATTCTCTCTTTTTGGAGTTGACAGTTAACTACGTTTGAAGAATCGGTGTAAATATCGTTGCCCGCAGAGAAGAAGCCCCGCCGATATAAAACAGGTTGGTTTCCATTGCAGGAATTGAGCGTCAGAATGCAATGTCAGTTATACCGTAAGCACCACCCGCGGAATTAGTTAGCGAGGACAAGGGAAGTGATGAGCTTTACTCATGCGGCAGCGGTGGTGCAAAAATAGAAGGCTTTGTCGTGTGATTGCTCAGGGTTGGGGAAAATGGGATTTTAGTCTGCCGCTAAGCATAATGTCTGCTCTTTTTTGATGGTGGGACCCTGGTATGGTGATATTGTGTGAACAGATGGTTGCATTGAGATTGTCAAATATGTTGAAGTTGTTGTGAATACTGGCTAGCATTGCGAGAGGAGGTCGGCAGTCAGGTGGCTCAATGAAGACATGATTGCCGAGGCGTGTGGTATGCAGCTGAGTTCTACAATTGTGCGGCTCTTTCGAGTTAAATCCATGATTGGTGCAAAATCTCATCCTTGCAATGAGGCATGTCTTTCGTCTTACTATGACCCTTGATCTCTTTGTCGAAAAGGCAAGCCCCCAACTAGAGCATCTATTTAATTGATACACATCGTATTTGTGAGTTTAGTCACCCTTGCAGGAGGTCGTCAATTAGACTACGTTTAGCCTGCATAGAGGTGAATCAAGGTATTGATTGACAACTAATAGTAGCTAGAGACAGTTGAATGTTGGCATTGTTCAATATCACAAGAAACGGCAAGTAGATACATTGCAACATGGCGATGTAGTCAAAGTGATGAGAGCCATATGAATCTGTGTTACTTTATCCTGCAATAGGGCGATAAGTAATGCATCATAGCTTACGATTAGAAGAATAGTATCTCGATATGTATGGGCTTAAGATGACTGCATAAGTCGTATAGCCAGCCAATGATGGAGTGCAAATGAGTAAATGTCCCACAACCAGTCGGGGAATCTCACGATAATGTTGAGGCTCTGCATAGTGGACCAGCTGAGGTCCAACTGCATGCTTTAAAGTCCGCCCCTGGCAAAGACTAAATCCCGATGCACTGCTTCCTGAGCAACACACAAAACACACCTATATTATAAGTGATAGACAGAAGTGTGAACGTAAAGGCCGTAGAATATAACAAGACAACATCATTCTAGTGTGGTGGCAGTCAAAAAGGCCGTCTTGTAGAGGACATGAGCTAGGCACTATGTAAATGCGCAAAGTATGTGTTGCACTTCCATGCGACGAACTACTTCGTTCGCGAATTGGGTTGAGGTTTGATTTCGTCGTATGATTGGGATGGTTATTCGATTACTATTAGTATGTTTCAAGCAGAATACGCATTCATCCCATGCGAATACTAAACATGACATATTCTCATAAGCCCTCACATTTCCAATCCACCGAATTCCAGCTCCCGCTTACACATTCAATGCCTCCAAAAACACTTCACCATCAAATACACCTCGCCTTAATTCCAGCGCCTACAAAAAATCCATCCTCTAAGTAACTTCTTCTAACCTTGGCATTAAATCACTCACCACCTCCAATAATCCAAGTAATATCCCCCGACCAAATCTACGTATTCTTTCTTCAGCTCGCCTTACCCAAGACATCCATCCGCATTAGGCATCTCGTACACCCACTAGCCCCAGCCAAAACTTACAAATAGCGCCCACCCTCCCGCAACAGAAAAAGGTGTGGCAGCCTTTGTAATGCCAGAGTCGGAGTGTGTTACGTAGTTTGGCTTGGCTTAATATGTATGTCTCGCTCGTCCAGCCTATGTAGCTTAGCTTGTGGTTTCGAAACTTGAAGAAGCGAGCGGCCCGTTGGCAAGGCCAGGCGCGTTTGTGGACTGGACTAGATTTGGGGGCGGCTTGTTGTAAGATATTGTGGAGCGAAGCATTTGCTATATATGGCAACAATTGAAGTCGGATGTGCAGCTGGTTCGTTCGTACGAGTAGGCGATGGTGTCTTGTACAAGTGCGAGTGCGAGTTGAAATGGTTGGCTCTCAAGCACGGCATGACAGCGGCAAAGGATATGAGATAAGAAAGAAAATACACAGCATTGCTACCTACATACAGTCTAACAGAGAGTTACACGCATTAATAAGGAACCGGGCGATTCTCCTTAACCCAGAGCTTCAACCCCTCACTACCAGCCTCCGGCGGCGTAAACTCATTCGTCTTCCAAAGCCTCCTATCCGTCTCCGAAATGTGAAACTCCCAATCATATTTCCCCTTCATCAACGGCGTCAAAAGCCGGTTAAACACGTCGCCGGCCTCGCGCCTGACCTTGTCGTCGTCAGGATAATTGTGCGCAACGTGGTTGATGGTGAAGCGGATAAAAGGTTTGTCATCGGGACCGCGCCGGACGCCGCCGACGTAAAAATCTTCGTGGGCGACTTTGATGAAGTTGACGACGACGTAAAAGGCGGGCATGCCGACGGAGATGTAGAAGTCGGTTATGGCTTTGACGAGGGCATCTTTGGATGAGTCGTCGGTGTAGGTGTTGGGAGGGTGGTAGACGAGCCAGTGGGGCATGATTGCGGTGGTGTCTTGTAGATGCTGCTTAGAGAAGAGTGTAATAATGGCTGGTTTATGGACTGATTGATGGAGAGATGTGAGAGAAATGCATTTTACAGGGCTTCGAGGTGCTTTTAAAGTGTCAAGCAAGCCAGATTAATACGAGAATGGCATGAAGAGAGGCATAGCTGCATCCATCTTGAGCAAGTGAGCCAGCGTCCACGTCGTCTGATCCTACGAATATCCAAAAACTTCTAATTCGGGAAAACGAGACAAATCACCAAAGATGCCAGAAATCTCCTCGAAAAGGTAATCCCTCTGCAGTGGCGTCGAAGTAATACGGCGCTTGTGGATTGTAATTGTAATCGCACCGTCCGCCCGGATTCGCCGGCTGGAGCCCCGGACCCGGGGATAAGTGGGGTTAACTCCAACAGTTCATGAGAGTCGGAGGCGCTGAGCTAATTGCTGGACGGTCGTGGAGATGTTGTTCCTTGATTGCTCATCGTGCAGCGGCTGACAAACCGGCGTCTGGGCGGACAGACCTGCTTTTGGACGGACAAACCTGCCTCATAACAGCTCGTCTCAACTCGAGATTACTGATCATCATGAGCTGAACATGGCTTCAACGTTTGTTCAGTCGACGATTGTGTCTGTAGATGATGAAATATATATAGACGGCGTGAGTGTCGTTGATAAATCCAATCAGAGTAGAAAAAGCGCAGTTAGCAATTCAGCAGCAAGAACAGACAACCAACAATTTGTCACAAAAATTCACAATTCATCAAGTGTTCAACATGTCTTCAAAGCTTGCCTTCATCACTGGTGCGACGGGCTTCATTGGCTCGCAGGTCGTCACATCGGCTCTCCGCGAAGGGTACAATGTGCGCCTGAGCGTGCGAAAGGCTGAGCAGATCGAGAACCTCAAGGACATTTTCCGCGACAATGTCTCAAAGATTGAGTTCGTCGTGGTGCCAGACATCTCCAAGCCTCAGGCATTCGACGATGCTCTAGATAATGTCGAAGTTGTCTTCCACATTGCATCGCCCATGCCTGGAAAGGGAGCCGACTTGCACAAGGATTACCTCGATCCAGCCGTGCGGGGAACTCTCTCTGTGTTGGAGTCTGCCAGAAAGATCCCCAGCATCAAGAAGGTGGTCATTATGGCATCAATCCTGAGCATTGGCCCTCCCGACCTCTTTTTCAACACGGACACTTTTGTCCCAGGTGAGTACAGATCCACCTTCCTACATAGGGCCCAGAGGTTGGTCCAGGGGTTGAAGTGAAGCATTCAACTGACACAGCAGCAGCAAACACTGGCAAAAGGCACGAGCTCAACATTGAGCAAATGTTCCCTGACGGCAAGGGTGACCACGGCACAATGTACGTGGCCTCCAAGATTCTGGCCCATCAGGCCTCGCAGGACTGGGTCAAGGAGCACAAGCCGGCCTTTAAACTGGCCACGATCCACCCGACCTTTGTGCTTGGCCACAGCCAGATTCGCAAGACGGCCGGCGATATCGACGGCATCAATGCCTGGTTCTGGAAGTCGCTACAGTCTCCGGCACCCCTCTTCCCATCGGTGATTGTCGACGTGCGCGATGTCGCCGACCTGACCATCAAGGCCGCCCAGTCGGACGTGCCAGATGGTATCGAACTAGTTGCCTCAGGCGCGCCAACGACATGGAAGGAGATTGCCGCGTGGGCAAGAAGCACATATCCCGAGCTGGACACGAAGCTGGTGGAGGACGGTCCGGTTCCCTTCAGGGTTGATAACGACGTGCTCGGAATGAAGTGGCGGCCATTGTGGGAGACGCTCAGCGGGCTGATTGACCAGCAGCTGGCGCTACAGAAGGGCAACTAAGTGCCTGCATGTGAAGCTTGTACAGTATTGTAATTGGCATTGGATTCATGAATTCAAGGATAGGGACTGGTAGATAAAAGGGAGATTGAGCTTGGGGAGAGTCGAGACAACTATGTGCTCAGATTCGATGGGGAACAAGGGATAGATTCGATTAGACGTGCAGATAGCTGAAACTGAAACTCGAGTTGGATTGCAGCCCGTCTAGCCTTTGCTCGTCTTCCGGCCGCTAATTGGTGAGACAGAGCCGGTCCAATTGATTTGTGGGTTGGTGGAAATGCAGGCAATCAATAGTAAGACAGACCAAGACAAGGCCAAGACAAGAAGATTGAAGAGAGAGCGAAGAAGATGCGAGCGAGCGCTAAGTAATAGTAGCAGCAGCCAATGGGAGTCGGCGGTGGCGCAGATGCATCGGCCTGGTGCGACTTGGGTGAGTATTGGATGTCGAAATACTACTGCAGTTGGTAGTGCAATATGCAATAGTCGGATGCAGGTTTGATAAAAAGGGCTGGAGCTGGATGTTGGATGATGGCTGAATGACGAGTGGAGTGACGAGATTCGGCAGCGGCTGGACGCGTTGATTGGAGCGGGCCTGCGAGATTTCGGGGCAAGCCGAAGGCCCTGGTCTTGAAATGTACAGGGAGATGCCCAGGAGGGATTTTGGTAGCAGCACGTCATGCAAGGCGGTTTTTTTCTTTTCTCTACATCAATTAAAGTGGCTGAGCGGGTGGCGTGTAAAGTGCCTTGCAAGAGGGTGTCCTGAAGGTGGAAGAAGAGTTGAGGTTTGCTTGCATCCGTCTACACTGGATAGTTCCATGATATATCCCTAACCCTTATCAATCACTATCAATCTCCATCATCCACCATCATCACCTCCGTGTAAGAAATGACATGACCCCCAATTCGCTTCGCTTCAGCTTCCTTGTGCAAATAAATATAGACACTTGTACAATCCCGGCCTCCACGCGCGTGCTTCGCGCGTCTCCTCTAGCGCATCATGCAATGCACCATCACGCACAGCTCGCAACCTCCCCCTGTCGCGCATCCAAGGCGCATCCCTGGCCCTCACGCATCCCCACGCGTCCATTGGCCTCCCGCCCGCCAATCGTGGCAAAGCACTTTACCCGTCCCGGCAGACGCGTCAAGTTACTACTCCGTACAAGATGCACGAAGATGTACAAGATGCATGGCCAGCCGCCCGTGTGTCTCGCCGGCTCGCTTTTATTGTCTTGGGGGGGGCGAAATCTGGACGAACGAGATCTGCCCTGCCCTTCCCTCTTCATGTCTCGATGCTCTGCCCTCCCATCCCATCCCCTCTAGTACGAGTACTTACATTCCCCCCCTCTGTCTCTGGCATCAAATCAACGGCATCAAATTTGATAGCAGAGCCTCGTTCAACCCCCCCTGCTGTAAATCCCCTTCACTCAGCTCCCTCCAGTTCCCAGCTTCATTCTCACCCTCTCCCCCAACCCCACATTCGATAAAAAGCCCACACAAAATCTGAAATCCCATTAAACTTAAGCGAATCGTCGGTGAGGCGCGTCGCGACGGTACCTCCCTCTTGCCAATTTGCGCACGGACCTCTTTGTATCAGCGACCATCTTGTGAGCCGTCCGCTACCTCTGCCGCCCTCTGCCACCCTTCTGCTAGGCTGGAACGCTAGGCCCCCGTTTGGCCGTGTCTTGCGAGCAACCACTGCGCTTTAGCAGCTTTAGCACCACCTTTAGCACCCAGTAGTGTTAGACGGCAAAGGTACCCCTCAAGTAGCCCGTAGAGTAGCAAGAGTATCCGGTACTCCAGGGCCGCCCGTCCAGGCGCCTCGAGACATGTACCGGCCGCCCTCTGGCCGCATCGCCCTTCTCACGTCCACATCGCGCTTCTTCAGTGTTTATTAGTACTCCCTCTGTCCCACTTGGGCCTCGCGCTCTTCTCCCCTCCCATCTCTTCCCATTTGCTTTTGTTATTCGCCTCGCTCTCTCTCACACCACGTTCGTTAGTGAATCCTCGCCAAACTCGAGAGAACGCAAAATCATTTTGATACCAAAGCAAATCATCGCAGTGGCAAAAGAAGATGATGAAAACCGCACTCTACCATTAATTCCACACCCAAAATTGACTGACCGCTTGCTCCCTTCGTCCTTCGGTGAACCAACTGCCATCATCAAATCAACCACATCGTTTCTTCATCTCCCCACCAAAGTATTCAATCAAAGTGGAACCACGGCAACTTGTCGCATCGCATCGCATCGCATCAATCACTCCTGCATTTGTACCGCATCGCATCGAATCGATTCAGTCCTTCGATTAAATCCCTCTGGAGCAATGGCCGCCGTCACCCGCCAGCCCTTTGCTCCCCTTGACGGAGCTCGTTTACAGTCCCTGACAAGCCTAAAGAACAGACAAAACGGTATGCTTTGCATCTTGCCCAAGAGGAAAGAAGAATAAGCAGGGACTAATTCTGTCGCAGCCAACGTTTCTCCAAAGCGGAAAGCAGAGTTTCTCGAGATTGATAACTGTGAAAATGTCGATCCCCTGCTCTTTGCAAAACGCTCCAAGGGCGTAAGCTCAGGCACCCCTGCCAAGGATGCCCTCAAGCCCTCCAACTTCTTCCTCACTCCCAGGATCAGCACTCCCGTCGCCAGTGCACGATCTCTCGCCAGCCAGAGCAAGGCCTCTTCCACGCCTCGTCGCATTCTGAACCCAAAGTCAAATCTGGGCAAAGCCAGTGTCGACAACACGCCCAAGTCCTGTCCGGTAGCTCCCGCGGGCCGCTCGCCAACTCAGGGCAAGCGCTCTAGACTTCTGTCGGGACGGCGTCGCGCCACTCGCCTGGACCCCCCATCATTCGCCCTCGGCGGCTCTTCCGCTCCATTCTCTCTCGATGCAGCCCTAAAAGGCACCATTGCGGGCTACACCCCTCGGCCATCCGTCAAGAAGCCCGTCGCCTCCAGCCTGCTTGAGCCTGACTCCAAGGCCAGCTGGTTCTTTGACATTCATGAAGATACCCCTGAGCAGGAGATGACCAACCTTTTGCAGCACAGCACCTGCACACTCGACATCTCATCTGATGAGGAGACGGAGCAGCGCGCAAAGCGGGATGGTGCTGAGGGTCGTGACAAGGAGAATATTCCTCCTGTAGACGACGTCTCTCAGACTTCAGCCCAGCGTGCTAGCCCGTCACCCAAGGGCGATGAGATGATTTTTGAGAAGCAGCGAGTTGCGCTTGGTGAGATGAATGCGGCCGACTTTTATGCTGAGGGCTGTGACGAGACATCGGTGATTCTCATCCACGAGGACGAGGAGCCAGAGGCCCCCATCGCCACTGTCTCAAACATTCCCTCCAACATTCCCGAGGAGCCGGAAGAGGAAGAGGAAGAAGACGAGTTGGAGATTCATGAAGACATTGACGCTCTCATTTCAAGATCCGACTCATCCAAGGCCGCTGTTTTGCAGCCCATAGAAGGCACAGGCGAAAGCTTTGAACTCTGGGAAAGCAACAGCGCCAAAGATGAAGCTGAAAGCGACGTTGGGAGCCCGTAAATCAACGGTCCCAACCGATGGCAACCGGATTATAAACGAGGGAATGAGTGTACGTTTTTGTATGTCGGATGAAGAGCGAGCCTTGAGCATTTGTGTTGTTTGCGTTTTGTTATTGTTTTGGTTTGGCCTGTTACCTGTGTCTTTGTCTTGTTTTGTCTCTTATTTTCTTCTCTTCTTCCTTTCCTTTTATTCTCCCTGTGAAAAAGGTCGTGGCTTGGCGCATCAGTTTTTGCTTTTCCCGGACTGGGCGGCGTTTCCGGTTCGGTTTGGTACGGAATGGTTATACCAGGAGTTGTTGCTTGATGCGCCGGTTTGCGACTGTACGAGTTAGTAGAGCCTACCAGAGTACAAGAGTATCGTGCACATTTAATCGTATTGTTTGAATGCTACAGACAGTCTTGATTGATACCTTATTCATTGTCCACGTGAAGTAACATTGAAAGTGCCCGTGAATGAGACTTCATGTGTCTGAGCCCAACCGTTGCAGTGAGAGCCCAACCTAACGAGTTGTGCATGACTTTGCCGTACCGATCAAGCAATTAGAAGCTGTAGCTGTCAGGCTAGCGGTGGTCAAGCGCTGTGTTGATCGCCCGCCACGCCCATTTTCAGCCACAAAATTCTTACAGTGCGGGCGCCCAATCTTATCATGCCATTGATGATGAAAGCTCATGCAGCACAGACGCGGTGCACCTTTTGACTCCTCAAGCCAGCCTTTTGCCCGCAGTTGAATGAATTGATCAGCTCAATTCAACACCAACACACACATTCTCAGTCCTCAATTCCAACAAAAGCAGCATTTCGATATTGACATCAATAAGGCATAAGAAGCTTGAGAACAATGTCTTCGATCCACGACCTCGCCGCCGCTGCAGTCGCCGGCACTTCGTCCCCCGCGCCAGCGGCAGCGGGCGATGACAGCACCGAGACCAAGATGAGGGGCGCCTTCATTGTGCTCGAGGGCTTGGACCGGAGCGGCAAGACGACGCAGGTGAAGTTGTTGGAGCAGAGATTTGTGGAGGAGGGGAGGCCGGTCAAGGTGATGAGATTTCCGGGTGAGTTTTTTGAGTCCTTTTTCTTTTGTTTTGTTTTTATTGAATGAGATTTTTGTTGAGATGACATGGCATGACATGATGTTAATGAGGCTGGGGTTTTTTTCGCTGGGTGCAGATAGAACGACACCGATTGGGCAGATGATTGATGGCTATTTGAAGAGCCATGTCGATATGAGTGACCATGCGATTCATCTTCTGTTTAGTGCCAACCGGTGGGAAGCTGCGTAAGTTGTTCTCATCTCTACTTACTGTACCTATACTGTGATGAAACGCTAAGACGAACGACATATTTACATATCAAACAGCCAGCAAATCCGGGCTTACCTCGCCGCCGGCATCACCGTCGTGTCGGACCGCTTCTACCACTCCGGCATCGTCTACTCAGCCGCCAAAAAGAACCCGCACCTCCCGCTCTCCTGGGCCCGCGCCCCGGACACGGGCCTGCCGCGGCCAGACGTGGTGCTGTTCCTGGACCTGGACGAGGAGGCCGCGAGGGCGCGGGGCGGCTGGGGCAGCGAGAAGTACGAGAAGGAGGAGATGCAGCGGACGGTGCGGGAGCTGTTTTGGGCGCTGAGCATGGGCGGGAAGGACATCAAGGGGCAGGATTTGCTGCAGCAGCTGGGGGGCATTGAGGGCGCGTCGTGGAGGCAGGATGAGGAGGATATTGTGGTGGTGGATGCGAGTAGGGCGGTGGAGGAGGTGAGTGAGGCTATTTGGAGGAAGGTCAGGGCCAGGGTTGATAGGGTGGAGGCGGGTGAGATGGGCAAGGTGGTGAGGACTGCGTTGTGATGGGATGTGGGATGTGACATGGGGACTATCACGGTGATGCTGGCCGGCATTTCCCTTTTGTCTGTGTGTTTTGTCCAGTCGAGAAGAGCAATTTGCCATTCTCGAGATGCTCACGTTCCAAAGATATGATACGCCTTATTCAAACTTACTACTACGCAACTTCTATATCAACATCAAGCACAACAACAAATATCTACCTAGCAAGCAATTGAACTCAGTCATCCCAACACCAAACAAACCCCCTTGTCACCAAACAACACAACTTCATCCTCGTCTTTTGCAGAATGCAGATATGCATCTCCTTGATAAGGAGAATACCTTGCGTCGTCAGCCAATCAAAACTCTGGGTGGTCTAGTTGGTTCATGGCGTTCGACTGTAATGGATAACATCTCATCGAAAAGTCGGCGGTTCGATTCCGTCCCCGGAGATGGTTCTTTTTTTTTTGGGACGTTGTCTTCTAGATTGAAGACACTCATGAATCAGCAATCTATTATATCCTTCAACTCTTTAGTCTTGTTCTACTTCTTTTTGGGTTTTTGAGATTCAATTGCAGAAGGAATGACTGCATTGTTCATATCCTTGCCCTGTCATACACGTCAACCACATGAGAAATACCCACCCCGAATCTCACTCACAGCCAAAATCCCAAAAAAGAGGCCGAAGCCCCATCGCCAAAAATCGTACCAGCCCGCTATCAAAATCAACCAACCCCATAGATTCCCGTATGGTAATAATTACCCAATTAGCACTTTCCGATACAATCCACTACCCGCAAAAACACCGCGTGATTGGTTCCTCTCCCTGATTGATGTCTTCTACCCGTGTTGTTACTTATGGGGTATCAGTTGATAATATTTTGCGTCTGTCTCCGGGTGTCGGCGCCTTGCATCGGGTCGGGTCCTTTCTCAAGCTCTGATACGGCGATTTCGCGATATGACTAAGCCTACCGACTCAAAAAACGCTGGTTTTCGTTTCCCCCGGCATTTTTTGGAGGGGAAAGGGAAAGCACCGGGTTAGTTTGGCGGCCTGTGTTAGCGCTCCGATAAGCTAAAACGGGCCATTGCGTTTTCCCTCGGGGGCGGCGTCATACAAGTTTTTTTTCTCTCTTCTCTTTCTCTTCCTCTTCTCTCCGCGTGTTCATTCATTCTCCTCCCTTGTTGTTTGCCCAATTCGTCAGCCTTTTTACAAGTATCAAACAATGGCTTCAATTGCTTGCTCGCTGCGCGCTGCCCGGCCTGTGGCCATGCGCCTTGCGCCCCGTGCCGCTCCGATGGTTCGGCTGTCGATGCCTGTGAGGAGCTTCACCAGCTCCCGCATGAGTACGTCTTCGTCTTATTCTACCTCAAAGCTAGAGTAAAGCAAAAAAGAAACAAAAATAGCTAATCTTGATTTCTTCTTCTTCAGGCCTGGCCCGCAAGTACACAAAGGACCATGAGTGGATCGACCTCTCCGCCGACCGCAAGACAGGCGTCATCGGCGTCTCCGAGTACGCCGCCGAGCAGCTGGGCGACGTCGTCTACGTCGAGCTTCCCCCCGCGGGCGAATGGACCGACCAGGGCGACTCCATCGGCGCCGTCGAGTCCGTCAAGAGCGCGAGCGACATCAACGCCCCCGTGCGCTGCAAGGTCACCCACACAAACGCCCTGCTGGAGGAGAAGCCCGCGACCATCAACCAGGTGCCCGAGGACGACAGCGCTGGTGGTGGTTGGATTGTGAAGGTTGAGGTTGATGAGGAGGGCGCGAAGCAGTTTGATGAGTTGATGGACGCTGAGGCGTACAAGGAGTTTACTGCCGAGTAAATTTTGGTGGGGAGGGAACAGCTGCTGGGTGGTTGGCGGGTAAAAGATTAGACGAAGCTTGGTTTCTTTTGGCGATGGGCTTCGAATTGTGGGGGAGAATGGGGTGTTTTTTTCTTCTTGGAAATGAGAGGGGAAAAAAGAAAGAGACTACCTGTTTTCTTTTTCTTAATCCTTCTTCGTTGAAAATGAGGGGGTGGGAATTCTTTGCATGGCGTAGAAACAGTTCAACCTGACCAAGGGGAGGAGGGTGAATGGATGGTTTTTTTGGGTTCTTTTAACATTAGGGAAACTTGGTCGCATTTGGTGTACCATATAGGTAACATATATAACATACAAAGTGGGTGGGCTCATACGGTATCTTCCTTATTTTTACATTCAGATGAGGGTATACATTTTTGGTTTGCTAGGCCCGGCTTCTCAGCGGGCGTCAAATATCAAGAGCTATGACGATGCAGTTTTCCTCTCCTCTCTTTTTGTTTTCCCCTTCCCGTGTTGTTGTTGTACAGCAGTTCATTTCATTTCATTCATTCCAATCATTGAGGTGGCGGTGGTGCCGGCTTGTTCTTGTTGATGTCGTCCAGGATCTTGTTTGCGCCCCGGCTGACCAGATCGGCGGCCATCTTTGCTCCAAACTGGTCGGCTTGCTCCGCCGTGGTGATGGGCTCGACGGCCTCGCCATCGACGCCCTCTGTGCCCTGGACCGACACGACCGTGGCCCGTAGCCTCAGCTGTCCCGGTCCAACCCACTTGGTCTCGACGCCAATCGGAACGCTGCACCCGCCCTCGAGGGCTCGCATCAGGCTCCTCTCGGCTACGGTTGCCAGACGTGCGTTCTTGTCCTCGATCATCTTGAGCGCGGCCAGCACCTTGTCGTCGCCGGCTCGGCACTCGATGCCCAGCGCGCCCTGTCCGACAGCGTGCAGGATGCCGCCGTTGTCCGACTCGAGGAACTGTGAGATGTGAGCGTCCAGCTGCATGCGCTGCAGGCCGGCCGCCGCAAGGATGATGCCCGTGAGCTCCGGGTCCTCCTCCAGCTTCCTCAGCCGAGTCTGGATGTTGCCGCGGTGGTCCTTGAACTTGAGGGAAGGATATCGTCGGGCGAGCTGGGCGATTCTCCGCACGCTGCTGGTGCCAATGATGCTTCCTTCGGGCAGGTCGGCGAGCGTCTTCCAGCCGTGCTTTTCGACGAGCTCCTTCTTCAGCACCAGCGTATCTCGAGGATCTTCTCGCTTGGTGACGCAGCCCAGCACGAGGCCCTCGGGCAAGGTCGTGGGCATGTCCTTTAGCGAGTGGACGATGATGTCGAGCTCGTTTGCCTCGAGCCTGTCCTCCAGCTGCGTCGTCCAAAGCCCCTTGCCGCCAAAGTTGTACAGCGCAGTGTTCTGGTCGCGATCGCCCGTCGTCGTCATGCCGGAGATGGGGAACGAATACGCCGGCAACACGGATTGCAGCGCCGCCACGACGATGTCCGCCTGGGCCAGGGCCAGAGGCGAGTTTCGCGTGCCGACCCTGATGGTCGTGGGACCCTGTGCGAGGGCTGGTGGTTGTTCGTCGGCCATTTTTGGGGAGGGAACTTTTGCTTTGCTTGAGGATGGTGATGACGGAGATTTTCTGGAGAATGGGGTGGTTCGAGAAGAGTTGGAAACTTCCGAATCCCGGTGGAGGGGTAGTCAGCAGTTTTGGCGGGGCATTGATACTGTGTGAATGGTGTGTGTTTTGCGGTACATACAGTACGAATTGTACCCAATTACTGTATCGTGTAGGGTAAGTTGATATACACAGCTTCCAAGCATCGACGAAACATAGCACCAGCTATATACTTGATCAGATGGGTCAATTGTTTGTGATTGTTAAGTTTGTTGCTCTATATTGGTAGGTTTTCTTTCCGTTTCTATTCTTACACCACTGAAGCACATGTACAACGTCTCTCCAACCCGATATATCACGGCCGATGCGGATCTTCAAAGCTGGTATAGATGCAATAATTGCCAATTTGACAGTATTACCGGCTGAAGCTACGAGATGGTTTGCTCATCGCCACAAGTTGTACAATCTATAAGAGAATCATTACGCAATAGTTGAATGTTTGTTCTCAACAAATGGCGTGTTGTGATGAGTGTAAGGATGAAAATAGAATGGAAAGGAGAAAAGAGCCGAGCTGTGGTTATACCCATAGCTTGTTCTCAACACAAAAAGTTAATCCCCCCTTGATCTCCAATCTCTGTATGACCTGATGAGATCTCCGTGCCATCTACAGATGATGCATTGAGATGAGATGAATTGTAAGACGCGATATTTCTTCTGGGTAATAAATATATAAAGCTGTAATGGGTCAAGAGTCATCATCATCGACTGTATGGCTGCAATTGCCTCCTATTCATTCATCTGTGAAGTTATTGCAATACTCATCATATCGATCAACTAATACGCTTTGACATATACTCACAATGAAGCTGGCTATGGCTCTCATCACACTGGTTGGACTGGCTGCCGCCAATCCCAGACCTCAACTTCCAACTCCCGACATGCCTCCCCCGCCTCTCTCTTCTCACGCTCCTCCTCCAGAGACAGACGATGATCCTAAACCTCCGCCTACAACTTCAACAACCACTTCAACTTCCAAGGGCGGTCCGCCTCCAGAGCCGACCAAGGCGCCGCCCACCCCAGACGGGCCCATCTGCGAATGCGGCTACACGTATTGCGCATCTGTGCTGATGGGCATGAGTAAGTCATCTTGACAAGATCATCACTGGATGAAGCTCATGTCTTCTTGTAGAAAAGCCATGGTCTCAGAAGCAGTTGGGCGAGGCATACTGCGACACACCCAACGCCAGCTGCGACAACAACGTGCCGGCCACCAACATCACGTCTGCCCTGTACATCTGCCTCTGCGACGACCCTGATCAAGAGGTTGGTGCGCATCTGGATCTTGTTTGCGGGTGTGACAAGTGTCTGAACATTGGACCCGACTTCCGCGGCCGTTGCGAGACTCCGTGCCACGCTGGGAACTGCCAGATGCAGCAGCTGTGGCAGTGAAGGACGTGATGTTTGAAGATGAGATGTTGGATGACTTTTGTATCGATGTTTTGTGTGCTTGAAGCGGACCTTGGCCCTTACAGATTGACGACTACATGATTTGCATGTAGATGCGCAGGTCTGCTGCGGATGTTGAATGTTTTGATGAGTGCAGGTGCTGCAACCTGGATAATTGTAATGTTAGTCCGACCTAATAACACTCCTTTCTAATCTCTGCAAATAAAAAACCATGCAATTAATATTCGTCATCAACCTCGGATTCTCCAATCTTCCCACCGGCAAAATCCCCTCCTCTTTATCCTCCTCCTCATCCCGCCCAAACCCCCCCAACTTCTCAGCTCATCCCACGCCCTGCGCCTGGAAATAAGCTCGTATGTACGCTCGGCTGCATCGGATCCCGTCCATTTGCAACCACAAATTCACTTCCCTCGACACCCTCAGCGCTGTCACCATGCACCGTTTCTTCCCAATCCGGCCTCCCGTTCGCGCGGCGAAATGCACTCGCCCTTCCCCAGCTTTTAGCGCCGATAGGTCCCCCGCAGTGGGGGATGTTAGCGGCCCCGTCCCAGTCCCAGGCAGAGCAGCTCCCTAAACTCCCCTAACTCCCCCAATCGATGCCCCCCAAACCCCCCAAGGTCCCCCTCACGCCCCTGTAACAGCAGGTGGCTGCCCCCCTGTAGGCTTCGGGAAAAATCTTGGAGAGACCCCCTGGAACCCCGCACCTGATGGTTTCTGCCATGAATGGATGGATGGATCATGGATATTTAGTGGTAACGTCAGAAAAGAGAAGGTCCGTGGAGCTCGAGATCGGCCAAGGTACATGGCTAACCGGTGCAATACAGCCCGTGAGGCTCGTATCGCGCGAGTACTCGAGGCTGGAGATGCTCCGTCATGTCACCATTGTTGTTGTTTCTGGTGATTTTTAGCCGCTGTTACGTACCAGGTCGTGCGACTTGGAGTCGGCTTGGGCGGGGTTTTTACATGTGCATGTGCGGTTCTTGGATGGCCAGCCTAAAGGCCACTTCTCCTCATGCGCGCCTTGTCGGATCATCTTTTTTCTTTTTTCCTCTTCCAAAGTCTTCGTCTGGCTGTTTCTTGAATAGCTTCTGCTTGTGCGGAACCTACGGAGCGTTTCTGGTTGCTGCTCGCTGCTCGCATGGGCTCTGGTAGCTGCTGTTCGCATTCTCAAGGCGTCAGCCCATGTGAACCCGTATAATCGAATCGACTCGGTAAGAGGTTTTTTCATGGGAAATAATTGCCTCTCTTTCTAATTAATGCGCCCGTATAGATTTCGAATCTATACAACTCGTGTGTGGCTTGTGGAAATCGCCTCAGATGAGGGTCGTTTCGTGATGGCGTCCTCTTTGCTTCGCCCCCTAGCCACCGAGCTCTACTTGTCGCCATCCACTGCTTCTTCGTCGCGGTTTCTGCGCTCTCGAATCCAAAGTGAGTTTACGCTTGATCTATGCGTGAATTATATCTCTGCCAACGTTTACTAATATTCGACTCTGCGCATAGATGTTAAGCCACTGCTAAACTGCCGCCGTCAATGGCATGCCTCTGCCGGGGTTACACGACAGACTGCCATTGTCGCTGCGGCCCCCAAGCCTCTGGCGCTGGTTCGCCATGAGTCTCCGGTCGCACGAGCTCCCGTCCTACTGCCAAAGCTGTATTCGACGGAAGCCGCTGCTCCTGTGCCACCAACGACTCCCTACAGTCAGCTCACCGTGGGTGTGCCGAGGGAAACCTTTCCGGGAGAGCGTCGAGTCGCATTGACTCCGACCAATGTGGCTCTCCTGTTGAAAAAGGGTTATTCCAAGGTCCTGGTTGAGCGAGGAGCCGGTGCTGAAGCTGATTTCCTGGATGATGCATATGAAAAAGCTGGCGCCACTGTTGTCGACTCCGCGAATGGCATCTGGTCTGCTGCCGACATCGTGCTCAAAGTTCGGGGACCTTCCGACGCCGAAGTTGGAGCCATCAAGGAGAATCAGACAATCTATTCGTTTCTCCAGCCTGGTCAGAACAAAGATCTCGTCGCAAAGATTGCTGCTAGAAAGGCAACTTACTTTGCAATGGAAATGGTCCCTCGTATCTCTCGTGCTCAAGTCTTTGATGCCCTTAGCAGCATGGCAAACATTGCCGGCTACAAGGCTGTCTTGGAGGCGTCCAATGTGTTTGGCAGATTCCTCACTGGCCAAGTCACGGCTGCTGGCAAGATCCCGCCATGCAAAGTCTTGGTTATTGGAGCTGGTGTAGCTGGTCTTAGCGCAATTGCAACTGCTCGTCGCATGGGTGCCATTGTCCGCGGATTTGATACTCGCCCTGCTGTTCGAGAGCAGATTGAATCTCTCGGCGCGGAATTCATCGAGGTTGACATGCAAGAGGATGGCTCTGGTGCCGGAGGCTACGCCAAGGAGATGAGCAAAGAATTCATCGAGGCCGAAATGAGACTCTTCAAGGAACAAGCCAAGGAAGTGGACATCATCATCACTACGGCCCTCATTCCTGGAAAGCCTGCCCCAAAGCTGATTAAAATGGACATGCTCGAAGTTATGAAACCCGGAAGCGTTATTGTAGATCTCGCTGCTGAGGCTGGTGGTAACTGTGAGGCCACCAAAGCCGGCAAGATGATTACATACAACGACGTCAAAGTTATTGGTATGTGGTTATCAATTTTTTGCCTACTCAGCTGGATCATATTATCGGTGCTAACATAGGCCGCAGGATACACTGATCTCCCGTCTCGTCTGCCGACCCAATCATCCACCCTCTACTCGAACAACATCACCAAGCTCTTGTTGTCAATGGCACCCAAGGACAAGGAGTTTGGAATTGACCTGTCCGACGAGGTTGTCAGAGGCGCCATTGTCATGCAAAAAGGAGAGATTCTTCCGCCTGCCCCTCGTCCGGCTCCTCCTCCAGCACCGGCTAAGCCCGCAGCTGCAGTCGTAGTCGAACCCGTAGAGCTCACCCCCTGGCAGAAAAAGACTCGAGAAGTGGCCACCGTGACTGCTGGAATGACAGGCGTGTTGGCTCTTGGAAAGTTTACTGGTCCTCTGTTCATGTCTAATGCCTTTACATTTGCCCTGGCTAGTCTAATCGGTTACCGCGTTGTTTGGGGCGTGGCACCGGCACTGCACTCTCCATTGATGAGCGTAACGAATGCGATTTCTGGCATGGTTGGTGTTGGTGGTCTCTTCATTCTTGGCGGAGGGTTTTTGCCCGAGACGATTCCTCAATCATTGGGAGCCCTCAGTGTGCTTTTGGCCTTTGTCAATGTTGGTGGTGGTTTCGTCATCACTAAGCGAATGCTCGACATGTTTAAGCGTAAGTTCTTTGCTCTGAGTATCGTGATTTATAGGTAGAGGCTAACAGAGCACAGGCAAGACTGATCCTCCTGAATACCCCTGGCTTTACGCTGTCCCGGCTGCCTTGTTTGGTGGTGGCTACATTGCCGCCTTGTCTACTGGAGCCGCTGGTCTCGTCCAGGCTGGATATCTCATCAGTTCCGTTCTCTGCATTGGATCTCTCACAGGTTTGGCTTCTCAAACAACCGCTCGAATGGGTAACATGCTCGGTATTCTCGGTGTAGGCTCTGGTGTGTTGGCTAGTCTGGCTGCCGTGGGATTCTCCCCGGAGGTCTTGACTCAATTCACCGGACTTGCTGCTATTGGAGCCATTGCGGGTGAGTAGTTTCAAATATCTCCAACATATCGCAATGAGTTTGCTGACAGTAATCTAGGTATGCTCATTGGAAGAAGAATTACACCTACTGATCTCCCTCAAACTGTCGCCGCTTTGCACTCCGTTGTTGGTCTGGCTGCCGTGCTAACCAGCATTGGAAGCGTCATGGCGGACGTTTCTGATCTTTCGACTCTGCACATGGTATCTGCCTACCTTGGTGTTTTAATCGGTGGCGTAACATTTACTGGCTCCATCGTTGCGTTCCTCAAGTTGGCTGGTCGCATGGGTTCTCGACCAAAGATTCTCCCCGGCCGACACATTATCAACTCTGGATTGCTGGCAACCAATGCTGCCACTATGGGTGCTTTTCTCACCATGGCTCCCGGTGCTCCCATGATTGCTGCTGGAGCGTTGGCAGCCAATACGGTTCTGAGTTTCATCAAGGGATACACTACAACCGCCGCAATTGGAGGCGCTGACATGCCCGTCGTCATTACCGTGTTGAACGCCTACAGTGGTTTCGCCTTGGTAGCAGAAGGATTCATGCTGGACAACCCTCTTTTGACCTCTGTGGGAGCCCTGATTGGTGTTTCCGGTTCCATTCTATCGTACATCATGTGCGTTGCCATGAACCGGTCTTTGACCAATGTCTTGTTCGGAGGCCTATCATCGCCAACGAAGGCCCTAGAGTACAAGCCAGAAGGCCAAGCAACCGAAACGTCTGTGGAAGATGTTGCAGAACAGCTGGTCAATGCCGAATCTGTCATTATAATTGTAGGATACGGAATGGCTGTTGCAAAGGCACAGTATGCACTCTCAAGCATTGTCCAATCGCTTCGATCCAAGGGCATCACTGTGCGCTTCGCCATCCACCCCGTTGCTGGCCGCATGCCTGGGCAGTGCAACGTTCTTCTTGCGGAAGCGAGTGTCCCGTATGACATTGTCCTGGAAATGGATGAGATCAACGACGACTTTCCGGAGACTGACTTGGCCCTTGTGATTGGTGCCAATGACACGGTCAATCCGATTGCTATGGAAAAGGGCAGCTCCATTGAAGGAATGCCTGTTTTGCATGCCTGGAAGGCTAAGCAGGTTGTGGTAATGAAGAGAAGTTTGGCGAGTGGCTACGGTAAGTTGAATTGTATTTAATCACCCTTTTGTGATCTGAACAGGTACTGACAAGCGATAAATAGCTGATGTGCCGAACCCAATGTTCTACATGCCCAACACCAAGATGTTGTTTGGCGATGCCAAGGTTTCCTGCGATGGTAAGTCATTTAGTAACACCCGTGTGGCTCGAATTTGCTGACAATCTCGATAGCTATTAAATCCGCCGTAGAAGGGAAGCTGTAGAGTGGATATGTGAGCGTTTGGTAGACGTGATTGCAAGGCGTAGGGATTCCTGCTTGATTTGATCATTTGTTGCGTAGCAATAGATGGGATTAGATAGTACTGGGTCTTTTCGATAGTTCCATCTTGGTTTAGTTTAGCAAAGAGTAAACATTTGTCGATTCGTGTTTGAGTAAGCAAGCTGCATGATTCTCACAGAGGAAATGCACATGTCTGTGTCTATTGTTTGATTTGTTTGCGTTTGTTGCGCGATTTCAATATGTACACCATATTTTCCCACGGTTAAAAAAGAAAACGAAAAAACCACTCATACCCGATCCTTGGCCACCGGCTCCCAAGCATTAAGCTTCGATTTCACTCTGTCATCTCATATATTAGCTTCTGATCCGCCTCAACGCATCCAGACTCTCCCAGCGAGACAGAGCTCCACCATTGTATTCCGACTTACGTGTTATAAGGCTTGTAAGCTCCTCGCGTTCCGGTAAAGTTGGGCTTAGGAAGAGCGGGCTCAAAGTGTCGTGTGCCCGTGGCGATCAGGCTGTCCTGGGTCGGGGGCTTGTCGACGGAGTAGCTGATCCAGGCGTGCCAGCCGGGCTCGATGTGGGCGGCATCGTAGTCGTGCTTGGCGTAGTCGACCCAGCGGGTTCGGAGGGGCAGTTCCTCGAGGTTCTCGTAGTATTTGTTGCCGAAGCGATCCTGGCCGATGAGGGTACCGTACTTGGTGTCACCTGTGGTCTCGTTGGTTAGGGGGTTTGTGTCAAGTTGGACGGGTGGGAGATGTTGGCGAGGGCGTACCAATGTACTGTTCGAGGAGGATCGCGAAGAGCTGTGCGTTAGCCAGAGGTCGTGGGAGGTTAGAAGGGCGAGGGACGAACCAGCATCTGGCGGAAGTATTCCTGTTTTGCGGGAAAATGTCAGCGGCCGAACCAGCAATTGGGGAGGTAAACAGATCCGGAGGAGTAGATACCTTGATGCCAATCTTGCGCAGGTTGCCCAGAGTCCTGGGGAGGGTCGACATGGTTGCGGTTGGAGGGCAATTTCCGCCGGGAGATGGATTACGGTTTCGTTTGAGGGAGCTGGTGAGAGTTCGAGGTTCATTGAGGTTGGCGTCAAGATTCCGGGGCGGCAAAAGCTCGGCTGAATTAATTTTAACCTTGGTGGGTTCTTTGGTGCCGCCACAGTTGATATGATAGCATCGCTTTTCTTTTTTTCTATTTTAGAATGCGAATTGGCCTTTTTGCTGATTGAAATTGGAAAAGAGCATCAATTGCTCGCATAGAGAATGATTGTGCGCAGCTGCGCCCGGTGCGCCTCCAGGGCCCGAGTTTTGCGGACGAAGCCCAGCATCTCCCCCCCGCGATATCAATACCGAAGCTATGCGACACCTCACGGAGCTCCAGCACCAGCTCATGGAACGGGAGCGGGATTGTTGGCACCGCTTGTGAGCGAGCTGGATCGCATGGCGCCGAGCTTCGACGTTCGAGGAGAGCAGATCCGCATCTTGAAGACGCCGGCCGAGTTCTACGAGACGCTCAAGGTGCGAAAGAGGGCGCTGCGAAGAGAAGAGAGAATTTGCCTGGGCTGATGGATTGAAAAACCGCAGGACCGAATACGGAATGCCAAGAAGAGGATATTCTTGTCGACGCTGTACATTGGAAAGTCGGAAAAGGAGCTCATCGAGACGCTGCAGGAGGCGATGAGGTTGAACCCGGACTTGAAGCTGAGCATCTTGACGGATGCGCTGCGGGGGACACGCGAGTCACCCCAGGCTTCGTGCGCTTCGTTGCTGGCGCCGCTGGTGGATGAGTTTGGGGCTGATCGCGTCGAGATCCGGATGTATCATACGCCGAATTTGACGGGGTTAAGGAAGCAGTATGTGCCGAAGAGGATTAATGAGGGATGGGGGCTGCAGCACATGAAGCTTTATGGGGTGGATGACGAGATAATCATGTCTGGGTATGTTGGTTTGGAGTATCGTGATGTGTGGGATATACTTGTGCTGACGTTGTGTGCAAAGAGCAAACTTGTCAATGGACTACTTTACGAATCGACAGGATCGCTATCATCTCTTTTCTTCCAAGGAGGTGACGGACTATTTCTGGGGCATCTATAATGGCGTCGCATCGTTTAGCTTCCTCGTTCAGCCGTCAAAGGAGGAAGCGGCTGGATATACCCTCTCTTGGCCAACGACAAACTCTGCTCCGTCACCTTTGGAGAAGCCTCAGTCCTTTGTTAAGAAGACCACATCTACGCTGCAGGCACTTATAGCCGCGCCAGAAAAGCAGCCGGATAGCGAATTAAAGGACACCCGAGTATACATGCTCAGCCAAATGTCTCAAGTCATGAACCCGGATACTTCAACGGAGCTTCCGGTGTTGACGCGGATTCTCGAAAGGTTGTCGCAGCCGGCATATGCTGGATCATCGTGGACGTTTACTGCTGGATACTTTAACCCTGCCCCGTCATTAACCAAGTTGCTTCTTAACACGGCTTCTAACAAGAATGTCGTCATTACGGCGGCGCCCGAGGCTAATGGCTTCTATAAGTCAAAGGGAGTTTCTGGACTTCTGCCGGATGCCTATGTGCTTCTCGCTCGTCGTTTCTTGTATGCCGTCCAGCAGTGCGGCCGTGAGGGAGACATTACTTTGAAGGAGTGGCGTTTGGGTACAACTGGTCAGCCTGGGGGCTGGACGTACCACGCAAAGGGCATTTGGATAACAATGCCCGGCGATTTGAATCCTAGCATGAGTATCATTGGCAGCTCCAACTATACAAAACGGAGCTACTCGCTCGATCTTGAGGCGGGAGCTCTGATTGTGACTCGGAACGAAACACTAAAGGCTCGGCTCGGACAAGAACAGGGCTGGCTGCAGGATCACGCAGCGGGAGTCACGATGGAAGATTTTACGAGGCTGGAGAGGAGGGTCAGTCTCAAGGTGCGGATCGCCATGTGGATTGTAAAGGTTGTGGGAGGCGCCCTGTGATTGACATGGGCGAATAAATGGAGTAGTTGATTGGGCATTTCTTGGGATTGGTTCGGAGTGAGAGGTTTAAAAAACGAGATACCCAAATGGGATAAAATAGAATTGTATAGAAATAGATGATGTAAATAGATGATGTAAATAATGATAGATGTCGAGAGATGATGGTGTATTTATTGTGAGTCACGGGCTGAATTTATATTGAATCGCCGATATGTCCGAATTCCATGGCTTCAGCTTTAGCTTGTGTTTTCTAGCCACCAATCCTTCGTTGAGATGCCAAGCTAGACAGCTGAATAGTCTGAATCCTTCAGCCACGGATATAAAGGGAATGAAATCCTCTTCCCGTTAATGACAACCTTTGAATCCTTACGGCTTTTGCCCCGCACTTTCAACCATGGCCATAACGGAGAAGCCAATTGTTCTGTATCATTATGCACAATCTCCGTATTCACAGAGAGTGGTGTGGTATCTAGCTTTGAAGGGGATCAAATACCAACAATGCGTATGTAACAGCAACTCTGATTCTCCGAGTTAAACTAACACTAACATAATGTAGATTCAGCCACGAATCATGCCTCGGCCAGACATTCACCGTCTGGGCGTAAAATACAGGCGCATCCCCATTCTCACAATAGGCAGAGACGTCTACCTAGACACTCGCCTCATCATCACAAAACTCAATGACCTACAACCCAGCCAAGAAACAGTCCATCTCTCAGTCGCGACAACTCCAGAACAGCGAGCTCTGCAGCAGCTTCTCCAAGTATACATTATGGATTCCGGTTTTAATAGAAACGTTGTGCAGCTTGTTCTTTTTAACCACAAAGGTCTGAATGACCCGGCGTTTGTAAAAGACCGTGCAGAGTTTATAGGCGGCACGACGTTTTTCCCGCGGGAGGCTCTGGAGGCGATGCGTCCGGAGGCGGTTCGTGTGGTGAAGAATGGGTTTGAGTTTTTGGAGCGAACGCTGTTGTCTGATGGGAGGGATTGGCTGTTGGGAACTGAGAAGCCGAGTATTGGCGATATTGAGGTTGCTTGGTCGTTGGTGTGGTTGGAGAGAGTCCATGGAGCGATTCCGGATGAGTGGATTCCGAGGGAGGAGTTTCCGAAGGTGTTTGCTTGGATGGAGAGGTTTAAGGGTGTTGCGGCGAAGGCACAGGAGGAGTTGGGTGAGGTGAAGACTTTGACTGGGGATGAAGCTGCGGAGTTGATCCTGGGATCGGAGTTTTATGAAGAGGAAGGCCAGGTTAATGAAAGGGATCCACTGGTTGAGCAGCTGGGGCTGAAGAAAGGACAGTTGGTGAGAGTTTGGCCAACAGATACGGGAGTTAACCATAAGGAATTGGGAGAGTTGGTGAGTATTGATGAGAAGGAGGTGGTAGTTGAGGCGAAGGCAGAAGAGGGCGGATCAACAAGAGTTCATGCTCAGAGACATGGATTTGCTGTGGCGGCTTATGAGGAGTAATGATTTGGCATTGGTTCATGATGGATATGGATATCGCTGCTCGGTCAAGAGTGGGAATAGCCACTTTTTTTTTTTTTGATAATGTATAATCTTCACTTATAATCCTGTGTACCCATCTTTAAAATGCACATCTTTACTTAACTTAATTCTGATAAGCCTGTCAAACTCGGTGGCTATGGGCTATCTGAATATTTTCAATGGGACATAAGATTTCCTTTCCATTGCCCGCAATTCTTCGATAAAGGTTCAATCACCTCTTTGCATATTTCATTCCATAGCTCATTCGTATTCCAGTCAGTCCAGCGTTTAGTAGAAGCCCCATAAATACAATATCTTACAGCTTGATCATAAAACGGTAGCAGGGGGTTGTAATCGTCATGCAACCACTTAGCCGCCAACGACAGCCGAGAGAAATAATCTTCCGATATCTGACTTATATCTTCGGTGAAACGATCTTCTAATACGGTCTGATGCCATATCTCAAGAAGTAGTATTCCGAATTCAAGGAGAATAGACTTAGGCTCAGCCGCTTTTGATTCATTGGCCTCGATACCCTCAATCTTTGCGCAGACAAATGGTCGATCGAAATCAGCAACAGACCTTCTGGACTCAGTGACTGGGTTTAATAGGAAGAGAACCGAGCTTTTGGACCATGATTGACCGTACCATCCTGTCTGAGAGAACTGAAGCAGGCTCGAAGCAAGTTTTGAAGCGAGCAACATACCCGACTGTGGCGGTAGCCTCTCCCCGTACGACTTGGGCGTCCCCAACGAAAGCACATCTTTCAGAGTAATTGTTTTGCAGCTGCTCTTTTGTATAATGGTCTTTTCCTTCGCCGCCATAACGCCCATCCTATTACTAGCATGCAGAATGAAAGCAACATGTTCCGCCCTATCATGAGCTGTGACCACAGCGGCGCAAAAATTGTCTATAGGGACAAAGCTTGGCTGAAAAGGGCCCGTGAATTTAGATTTCTCACGCGCAGGTTCGCAAACTCTAACTTTTGCAATCTTCGATATCAGTGTCTGAGGGCTGTCGTCGCTTTCGTCTTCCTGCATGCACTTGACCGACAGCTCATGACACCTTATTTGAATCGGGGTATGAAGCCTTGCAGCAAATATTAACTGAAAAGCTAATAATTCTTCATTTTCCTCGCTCGAATGTTCTTTGAAGAGAAGTTTAGATGCCACGTCAATGCGATCTTCAAGCAAGACATGTACATCATGTTCGTTATGGCATGATCCGATGCAACAACGACAAAGAGCAGTGTATAAGTTTTTGGAAGATTTCTGAATTCGGCGGAAGGCTTTAGCAAGCTTCGCAGTTTTGGATGATGGAAGTGAGCTGACAGGTCCATCGCGATTCATTAATACTGTTTGTGAGAATGTAGAGAGTCTATCGGTGGCCTTGTCAAGCTCGCAGATAGTTTGCTTTACTTCGCTGCTCTTGAGAGCGACCTTGAGACGTGGTATTAAGTCCGGTTTCCGCTTTTCTGCCGTCTGATTTGCGTCTATGATGCCAATGAGATCGTATGGGTCATTCTACATGAAACGGTGAGAAAAGGCTTTCTCTTGGTAATTCTTCCTTTACCATACCTTGTGAGAAGGAATGAGGCCGTCCAAGTGTTTAGCGACTTCTTTCAAGGTAGTTTGCATATCTCGCAGACTAGCAGTCAAAGCTTTGTAGTTCTCGTCCCCTAGGAATGCTTCCACCGATGTCTGAATGTCCGTATTTTGGAAGTATACAAGGGGCCCCTTGTCAAATAACGTCTCGTCATAGCTGTAGCCGCTTCGCGTAATGATAAGGCGAACAGTCTCCGATACTGTTTGCCGCTGCATCAGCAGAGCACTTGCAAGCTGGCCGACATATTTTCTCTTCCCCAACGCCAGCTTGCCTTTGTCATATCCGAGGTCTGCACCCTCAATAAGGATGGGAATCGCCCGAAGAACAATTCCGAAAGCCTCAAAGGTCGACATGAAGGATCTTTGAAATGTTTGAAAAGACCTTCCGAATTGCCGATGTAGTGAGCTGCCGTCGTCAAGTGCAGACTTGTGCTATTCTAGTGAGGCTCTGCTGGTGCGGGGATATTCCTGTAAGACAACAAACAATAGCATGTACTGATATTGCAGGGGCCTTTGACGATGATATGCATAACTTGGAAAGAAATAGATTATCCATGCGCATCTATGGTTTTACATCGTAGAAAATCGCAATCAGTGTCTGTAAGTTAAAAAGTAGACGTCAAAAACATTTCGACGCATTATGCCGCATCTTTTATACACAGGTATCTTTGGGTGGCGTCGATGGCACACCTGGATCTCTACCACTATTTGAGTATCTGGTTAATATTCGGCTTCTCAAATAATGGAGTTATCATCACTATAAAATATTCTAATTGGCTTGCGTACATTAACACTCCCCGCACAGCTCTGCGTGAGTACATGTAACCATTCAACCCTTACCTCCGGGGCTAGTAGCCAATTCATCAAACTGTAATGTCGTTTTGTGGACTTGATTCAACAGGCAACAGAGTATTCATGGTTAGTGATTTGTTCCTATCAGCAGGCTATTGACCAAGAAACAAAGCTCGTGATCAGCGGGTGCTGTTTGTCAGGGTACAGTGCCATGGAGTCTCTCGCGGCTGCAGGTCTCGCGACAATGAAGCAGTTCAAGTTTCTCCAAGACGTTGAGTTGGAATCAGTTGAGAATCAGTCGAAAAAATGGCCAAAAAATCTCTTCCTTGCTCAATTTGATCGATTTGAACTTTGGGCAGTGAATCTCGGCGTCTTTGTGAAGGGCCATGGCTCCCTGGATTATAGAATTCGCGATTCCGAAAATATGAAAGAGGCCATACTAAAGATGATGAAAAATCTGAATAGGTCACTTGATGAAGGTACAAATGGAATTTCAATCTACTACTTTTGATCCCGGCCCTGCTGTCATTCTGGAATCATTCTGACATTATACTACAGCCCTTGCCTATCTTCGTGGAGATATTGAACAGGAAGATGAAGATTCAGATACAGATTCAAGCTCTGAGATGGAATCGGATATGGACTTGCTTCTTGACAGTATCAAGGATCCCATTGATCGACTATATAAGATGGCCGTTTGGATACGAAACCCAGCGACTAGGATTACGTCCACAAAAGCCAGAAATTTGCAGCAAGTCGATGAAGAAACCAACGTAGATTTGTTCAAGTCATTTGAGAAATTTGATTATGAACATATCAGCTCTCTCTTTCTAGAATATGAAAAGAATAAAGCTATCCAAGAAACCCCAATAGTCAAACCCCACGATACAGTTGGCAACGACAAAGCGCTTGTTGAAGATCAGGTGTGGGAGCCGATCAGAAAGACGTTGGAGCTGAATAGGATGAGACTATCAAATGGAGATGAATCCTACCTTGTTCGCCGCATAGCTCGAGCTAATGGACTCAGACGGCAGCAGTTTGCTTATTGGAGAAAGCATAAAAACAAGCTCCGTGAACACGCCGCTGTTGTCGTGGAAGTTCCAACGCATAATTTACCTACAACAAGTCATATTATACAATTGGAAGATAAGAATGAAAAGGCCAAGGCACCTCTCACAGTCACTACGGCTACTCAACTACGCCTTTCGCACGAAACTGGGAAAGAATTGGAGAAAGAAAATGTCATGACTCTTGCCGTCTCTGAGTATGCTCCGTCGGCATGGAATCCTAGCAAGGACATCGTCAGCTTTCCATCGCCCCCGAAAGCATCCCCAGTTGATGAATTCTTCGAATGTCCATACTGCTATACCATTTGTCCTGCTTCTATTCTCTCGGAAAAAGCCTGGAGGTAAGACTCTTCCCACGAAGCTCTATGGATAGCTGTATGTACCCCGAGGTTACGTTACGCTTACCATTTATCCGTTAGAGCTCATATAATACGAGATCTACGACCTTACATCTGTACTTTTGAAAATTGTTCAAATTCTGAGCAATTATACGACAGCCGTGATGACTGGATTGAGCACGAGACCTCTACGCACCAAACCGTATTTCGGTGCCCAATGCATGAAGAGGAAACCTTTACCACCTTGGCTACATATGACGAGCATACACAAACGTATCATAAAGAAGAAGCAATGCCCTCGAGTTTTGCAACATCAACAGCTACCAACATCCACCGCAGTTGTCCTATTTGCTCGATAGTTTTGGGGACCGTGCAAAAGTTACAAAGTCACATCGCTCTTCATCTTGAGAGGTTCGCCATGTTCACCTTACCACGCTGTACAGACGATAGCGATGAAGGAGTCTCCAGCGGCCGGTCTGCTAGTGCTCATGTTGATTCTAATAGATCTCTCGCTGGTGATATAGATACAGAATCAAATGCTACCGGTAATTCGCAACATGATAGCATCTTGTCATCCGGAATTCAGTTCGACGACCAAGCTCAGACTCAAACTCAAATTGGAATAGAGCAGAGTAGAGCAATGATCTCTCTCCACGACGCCGCTGCCCAGGGTAGCCTTACAACCCTTGATCCTTATAAATCGTCTTCTATCCATTTTGACGTTGATGAAATCGATCGCAAAGGTCGCACAGCCCTTGCCTACGCTGCTTTAAAGGGACATATTGACGTTGTCAAGCTCCTGCTCAGCGAGAATGCAAAAGTTAACCACACAGATGATAAAAATCGAACTGCGCTTTGGTATGCCTCTCTCAGCCACTCCTCTGTCCCTCAGCAGCGTCGTCATGAAGTCATCGAGTATCTGTTGCTCAAAGGTGCAGATCCCGATGTACAAGCGAAAGATGGCTCAACTGCCCTTATGAAGCTCATCGAGCATCGAGATTCCGGTGCCATCAGGCTTCTGACACAGAAGGGCGCATCTACTACCGTAGTAGTCGAGAAAAGAGAAATGTCAGTGTACGAAGTATTAACCGGAGTAAGACATATGAGCAAAAGAATAGCAGCGCTACACTCACCTGACGGTATAGTATCGTCAGACGAGGAACGATTGTTCTTTGAGGAAATGGAAGAAATAAAATCCCAGCTCAAGAATTATGGAAGAATTGTTAGAGTCTGGCCTCCAGGCGGCACCACAAACACTGCGCTCTTGGAGCTTGGAGATACATGTATTGGAGCTGGCCTAATAGATGAGGCCACTGAGGCACTTGAGCTCCTGAAATTCCTTCAGGTCAGCGTGTTTGAATATAACGACCGGGGACTACTGCCGACACAGCAACTTTTAGCCAGAGCTTACGAAGTAAACGAAGCGCTGCGAGAAGTGGATAAACAGTTGGGGCAAGGTGCCAATCTGCATATAGAGCCAAACAAGAGTAAGGCTCTGGACATCTTTGCCCGTACCGAGGCTGGGATGAAACACGCTCAAACGATATGGGGTCCTAATATCTGGAATTTTCAACAAATACGACAGGATACGGTGGATAAGATACAGCAAGAATCTTACGCTCAAGCCCAACAATTTCCAGTTCCAATGGACTTGTATCAGGAAGACCCTGAACCATCAGAAGAGTCGGACGTTCAGGAGGGCATCGACCTCGCCGGCCACAACGTACAAGACTCTAACCGAGCTGATGACGACCGCCGGGTGCCCATGGATCCGCCTGAGATCACCGACCTCGCTGAGCGATACTATGAGAAGCTCCACCAACTGCAAACCGATCACCAACAGACGAATGACGATGAATCTAATGCCACAACGACGGCGACCGCGTCCGAATTCATCCTGCCATTGCGAGATTCATCGAGTCCCACGGATGAGAAGCCCAAGCCGTCAGCTCGAGGCAAGAAAAGTTTCCTATCATTAAGACAAAAAGCTGCCGCACATGCAACCCACCGTTTGAGTTCCGTAGATATCATCGCAGAGCAAGAAAAGGCGGGTATTCCATACCTATGGAAGAAGGAAGATAACGAAATACGAGGGGGAGGACATAATATTGAAGGAGAGATAGTAGTATTGAGGGAAATGTTCAAGGTGCTGGTGGAAGAATCTCAGGCAGAGTTTGAACAGGCAGCTGAAGGCACGGAGCTCAAATTAGAAGCGCAAACATTGGCCCGAACATTGGCGCAACAAACGACATTATACATGTTAGATGTTCAAGAGCTAAAGATTCAATACTTCGAGGCAACTAACATATTGGAAAGAGAGAAAGGAAGCGCATTTGTCGACAAAATTAGATCATACGATTTCGGAGGGATGAGAGATATGATCAAAGAGATACAAAAAAAGCGAGAGGCAGAAGAAGCGCGACGAGCAGAAGCAGCACGAGAACGAAATGAAAAACAAGCAGAGTCAGAAAAGCGACTACTTCTAAAAATAGAAGAGGCTAACAAAGAGCTGATTGAGCATGAAGAGAGAAAGGAGAGACACAAGCAGGCATTGGAGGCAATTAACGCAAAGCGTGGACTAAAAGATTCCTCTGCAGCACCGCCAGAATTGGAAGCACGAGATGCCTCAACAGAAGTACTAGCAACAGAAACGTCCAAATCGGAGTTGAACGCCTACGAAGAGGAAATATCAGCAGAAGATGAAAAGATCAGGGATGCTATTGAGAAATTAATAGCCCTGCAGCAAGAGTTACGTCGCGTCCAAGCAGAAAAGGAAGTCCAGGTCCCATCTGGTAGCGAGAGCCAAAAGGCTCAATCGAGACGTAGCGAAACAACATGGCAATGTGTACGTCTGGAGGCTTGTTTTCAATCTTCCTCTCTTTATGTCAAGGAAGCCACTAACATACATACTCCTAGTGTCAATGCGGGATGGGAGGTCATCTCTTTAACGTCGATTATTATTGCACTGAACACGACTGTCGACACCCGTTCTGCCACAACTGCCTTATTAATTTTGATTAGGTGGGCTCGGCATAGTATGTCCATCAATGGTCTTTTTTCTCGGTTATAGAGAATACACTGCCTACTAGAACTAACATCAGAACAAAATATATGGAGTTATTATTTTATTTTGATCATTACATCGCTATACAAGCATTGTGATCCTCTAGTCTACGAATATAGTTTTGAATCCAGGGCACGGGGGAAACAGCATGTCCGTTTATTATTTAGAATGAAGGCAGTCAATGCTAATCCAGGTATAGTTAAAATTGTGTAATACATTTGTTTCTCTTAATCTCGACATTGATCTATCCGTGCGCATATTAATAAAGAGTCTCAATGGGAATTGTCTGTGCTCGATCGTCAGCCCCAGGGGCCTACGACTACTGCGTAATATTTTGCAGTTTTCTGCCCATATTCACATATTGTCTCAAACCTGGCCGCAAACCATCTTCACACGGACTCTTGGTCGTCCAATAAAGCTTTTCTAGCTTCTTATTGGGTAGATGATGCTGTATACATGCTCTGGATGCCTTGGCCAAGTTGTTGTGCAATTGATTGTTGCTGCGGCTGCTGCACTGCCGGTGGCGATAGCGACAAAGGCGGCTGTTGTGCTATGGACCGTGGAATCTGCATGGGGTCCTGCACTAACGTAGGACTCTGGAAGGGAGCACTACTTGTAGGGTCGACTCTATTATTCCATTGCTGTTGGTTGATGGGAACGTTTGGCATCTGCATTTGCATCTGCATCTGATTCGAGTTGGGATAGACAGGCTGTGGAGAAACAATGTTCTGGTGCTGGAATTGCTGCTGGGGCATGCCATATTGCTGAAACAGTTGCTGCTGTTGTTGTTGTTGCTGCTGCTGTAAATCTTGATGCTGTTGGAAATTTTGAGAGTACTGAGGCTGTTGTAGGATATATTGCTGCGGCTGTGGAGAGGAATTCTGCGCAAACATTTGTTGTTGTGGCAGTTGCGCCTGTGTTGAATTGAGAAAGGCCTTCTTTTTGTCTTGTCCTCTGTGGTTTGCTCCAGAAGTGTCGACAATATTGTTGTTCTCGTCGATCCAGACAGCTCGTAGTCGACCTTCCTTGGCCCGCTGTGCTGCGCCAATGCCATATAGCTTGTTCATGTAATCGGCAAACTCGAGGTATGCGTTCTGTACAATTTCGAAATGTCTTTCGTTGAGATTAACGAGAGCATCGGGCTTCAGAATAGCCTCATGACTGTTGCCCTGAGCTTCATACTCGGCCAAGGCCAGTGCCGTCTGACAAGCGTTTCGGATTTGCCGGCCATTCCAGCGAGCTTCCTTGTGCTGGAGGAAATGGGTGGCAGCGAAGCCGCGAATCTTTGTGTTCTCAATGTTGATAAGTCGGTTCTTCTTCGCGAACCTGTCTTCAATCATGGCCAAGTTGTTGTCGAAGACTTCAAGAGTTTTACCAGCATCCAACTCTGGATAGTATAAGCTGATGTGAATACGAGAGGTAAAGGCTTCGTCAAAGTCTCCAACGCGATTGGTGGTCAAAAAGAGAATTCCGGCATAATACTCCATAACACGCAAGAAAACTGAAACGAACAATTAGTAACTCTATAAAGATGAATGGTTGTGTACTTTTGACGCACCTGCTACAAGTCCATTCCGCACAAAATCTTCTTTGGTCCTCGCAGCCAAAAACACATCCGCCTCGTCGAGAAGAAGGATACAATCCCATCGATTTGCCAGCGCAAAATTTGTTTCTAGAGCGTATTCGACTTCCGCTGCCGTCGTGCCGAGATCACCTAAATACACAGGCAACGTTAGCCATCGATCAATGCATCCATACCAAGATTTACATACCGCATGTAATTTGAAATAACGGCTTCTTAAACAGTTCTGCTATTCCCTCTATTCGATACACATCATGTCAGCAAGGTGAAATTTAGGCGAATTACACGAAATGGAATCACGAACCAGCAGTCGATGTTTTACCTACTCCAGGAGCGCCATGAAGAAGCAAAATTAATCCCTTTCCTGTAAAAAATGTCAGACTGTTGTCTATCATAGGCATTCATCTGAAGAATACCTTTGCCTTTGACAATGTCAAACTGCTGTTGTTGCCCACTTGATGACTTTTTGTCTCGGAAATGCTGGGCAACAAGTGACACAATCATGGACCTGTGCTCTTTCTCGATAACAAGACGATCAAAAGCGGTTTTGGGCTTCTTATTGTCAGTAATATTGCGTGCTCTCTCCTCAGTCAATACGGCTGACGCCTCTGGTGCATGTATGGCCGTCATGTACGTAAGATCCAATTTAGCTAGAGGCTTTATATCAGCAGATAGCAACAAGAGTTAGAGAACTTCGACTGCTTACCCCATTTGCGGTTGCGTAGAACAAAGCCAAACACACGATACGACATGATAATTAATTCCTCTTCTGTAACGTAAGGGCCGTCCTCAGAACCAGCTGCCCTCAACTCTTTCAAGGACCGCGGGAAAACGGCAATGGAAGGCTGCGCGTTTAAAGATGTTATCCTGGGCAAAAGACTATTAAGATAGTCTGTTTTCTGCTGCTCGTCTATAGATGTATCGTCGTAAACAACATCGCCTTCGCAGCAGCGTCCGCGACAGCGAGCGTCGGCCGTATCATCATCATCGTCCGCCGGAGGGTTTCCAATGAGGGGTTGCAAGATTGGCTTCCACTGCTTCTGGATCTCATCTTCCACAGAAAAGGCTGTTTCGAAGTCGATGACTACCTGCCCTTCGACATCATCGCGTAGTTCCAGCGTCGGCCCGGCGTAGTACATATGCTTGACGGCGGCAACTTCGAGAAACATGGCTCCCCGTCGTATCAGCGTTCGTCTGTGCTTCTGATACTGTGATAGACCCTCATCTTCTGACCACAGCGAATCATCGAGGTCGTATTGCTTAACAGGATGAAAGCGAAGAGGATAAACTTCAAGTAAAGTAATATCCTTCTCACCATCGAACCTCTTGAAGTCAAAGATTTTGGTTACTGGACCAATATTCTTTCCGTCAAAGTCGATGTAGATGCAGGTGATGCTAAAGGGTGACGCTTTGCGCTTGTCATCCGTAATGTTGTTATACCACCTCTCCCAAGGCGCCGCAACTCGGTGTTTTGCGCTGGTGACGCCGATGACTCTGTATACCTGCTTGCCATCGCTTCCGATCACTTCCATTCCAGGTCGGAAAAGTAGCCAGAGATCTGAAAAGAATACTTTGCGGCATTCAGGCTTCCCGAAATGAAGATGTCGCGAGGAAATGTCTGAATCTATAAAATCCAGAAGGCATTTTATATGCTCCGCTGCAGCTGGTGATTTCGTAAAGTTATCAAGCTTTGCGTCTTCGTCTTCTTCGTCTTCTGCCTTCTTTTCCTCTTCTTTTTCTTCTTCTGCCTTGTCTTCCTGTCCTTCTTTTTCTTCTGACTCTTTATTTTCCACTTTCTCATTTATTGCTGTAGCTTCTTCCTTTACATCTTGCTCGATTTTGTCTTCAGTCTGTTCCACTGGCTTCACAGCTGTAGGTTCTTTGGCAGGAGGTTTCTCGACTTTAGAATCATCTACTGTCGGTGTCATACTTGAGTCACCCTCGGTATCAGGTATATCGGAGGCAACTGGTTTGTTCTTTTCTTCTTTTAGCTTCTGTGTGAGCTCGTCGTACCAGTCTAACAGACCAGGCCTGCAAAAGTAGAGGGCTTTGAAAGGCCTAACGAAGACTATCGAACGATAGCCCGAGTTAGTTAATTCCTCAGTCGCAGTTGAGGCGAGAATTTTGGCGATAATATGACGAAGAATAGTCGAGTGGATCCGTATTCTCTCAGGAAGAGCTCCTTGGCCATTTTCATTCGCTTCGTGCATCTTGCCATCCGAAACAGGTTCCGTCTTACGCTTTCGACGGTTACCAAAGCCGTACCACCGCCGGTAATCTTTGGCGTCATCATCGACAATAGGATCGCCTATGAGAACATCAATGGCACATGACTCCTCCTCAAACATTGATTCCATGGCTTTGAAAGCCGCCCAGCTCACCCGAGTGAGCTTCGGCGCTGCAAAGACCCGCTCTGTGTCTTTGTCGGGTTCAGCTTTCAGCGCATCCTCAGGTTCGTCTTCTAGCGGAACTTGATGCTTCTTTCGTTTTTGGGACTCTTCTGCTAGGTAGAGACGATCCATGTCCCATTCAAAGTTCTTACGGAGCCGCTCACGGCGGTAGCCATAATCGATTTCGCGGTCAAACTCCTTATAGGCATCAGCCTTCGCATCAGCATTCACAGTATCTTTTAAATCCACGCAGCTATGAGATGGATTAAAAGGATTTGGCCGTTGGTAAACTTCATCGTTGCTTAGTTCCCAGCGGCGATCAGATCTTCCGTTCCTAAAATAGTCGTTGAATGACCATAGGTTCCATCCTCCAGGCCCTACATTCACCTCCCACTCCTTTCGGTGTTTATAAAGGCACTCTTCCATTCGTTTGTACTGTTCTCTTTCAGTTTCTCTTTCTGATGCCAGATTTTCTTGTTCAAGATTTGTCGATGAAGCGGCTTTGGCCTGCTGTTCGAGTTCGAGAATCTTCTTCTTTAGAGTCTCGATGTCGTCGACAAATCTGGCAACTCCTTGCGCAGCTGGCTTGTTATCATCTCCGACTACATCATTGCCAACTTCACCAAAGCCAGCATTCCCATTGTGAGTTTCATCTTGACTTGAGGCCAACAGAGTCGAAGTCATGGTCGAGGTAGTATCGACGGTCTTTGACTCATCGGCCTCTGAGAGGGGGCCGTTTAGACTCATTTTCGATGTCTAGTAGACTGCACGAACGAGGCCATACAACGCAGCGATGGTTTGTATATTGCTTCACTGAGTCGACATTTGCGAATAGTTCATGGACGAGTGAGAAGGATTGAATGCTAAAGAGCCCATACGTTCTGAACTAAAGATGAGTTTCTGGGGGGTAACCACCAAAAGAGCCTCAAGTAGGAAGCGCTTAGTATTCTAAAATTAGGCGAATTAAATCCTCCACACCACGTTCGCAGACATTTGGGGGCGAAATGTCTGGATAAGCGACTAGTTTGCTATGCGTGATCCCACAGCAGTTCTAATGGATCGCTCAGCCACCCAAATTCCCACAATATCCGTCTCGGAAAACCACACCCATGCAGCACGGAAAACGTCTCAAAACTACAGGTAGCTGCTGAGGAATGACTGTCAGATGAGGGGTAATTGAAAGAATGGATACGGATTGACGGAGTACAGGAGCAAAACGAGTGCTATAATTGAGACAACTATGCCGCTGCCTAGGACTATGTTGATCATTTGGGCATCCTTGCAGATTGCGAGGCCAATAGTACGATAGTTGGATATTACATACAGGATTAGCGTCATAACCTTGCCTCCGCGGGAACTGGCAACGAGATTCATGTTGTCGTCACACATCAAACGAATGAGTGCAACTGGTAATGGTAATAGTTGCCGATAACAATTCGACTCGAAAAGTGGAACAACTCTCTCGATACTATTCACCAAGGGCACCTTCAAGTTACTCCTAAAGGCCAGTAATATGGCGGACCCAGACGCTGCTGGGTCAAGTCTTGGCCATCGACCTGCCAGCGTCACCTTTATCGACAATCGACTTCCAGAGCACCATCAACTGTTTGCAGACCCTTCTGTGCACTATGATCCAGCTGTTGAGAAGTATGTGCCGAGTATGGCAAAGTTGGACGAGGGCGTGGCCTGGATTCCAAGACCCGTATTAACGAACATCAACGCAATGAAGTTCTGGGAGGATATACTCCCAAAGGCCATGGCCGAGCTCAAATCAACAACAGAGCCTGACGGCCGATCTAAAACAACGTATAGTATCCGGGATAAAAATAGTTGGGATGCCATTTATAGTAGCCTTGAAGCAGCAAAGTTCAAATATGAAAACAAAGAAGGGACCGCAAATAAACTACGCGACGTGCGACGAAAGGCTGCGAGCAAAATTGCCCCTCTGGAGGGTGTGGTCAAGATAGCCTCAAAGGTTGTCCCCGAGGGCACCGCAGCGACGCCGGTTCTGGGTTCTTTGCAAGTGCTTCTGGATGTAAGATGAGTGCACCGAAGAATTATGGGCATAGGTTAGCCAGACTGACGAGAATGGAACTCAGGCTGTGAAGATTGCTGCACGCTTACGCGAAAAAGTTCTTGAGAGTTTTGACGACAACGTTTCCATATTTTCAGATGTCGAGCTGTTTCTGGGAACTTTTCCAGATGATGAGAACATTGTAAACGCATCCGTGGATTTGACCGTTGCCACTCTCAAAGGAATCGAATTGGCCATTGGTTTCTTCATTAGCAATTCTCGTAAGCTCCAATTGACAGACAAGTAATTGGCCATCAAACTAATACATATTGTGTGGACAGTTATGAGAGGAACTAAGGCACTTCTTACTAACAATGAGTACGAGAAACGCTTGTTGGAAAGCCTCGATATGATTAAGACAAAAAGCAGAAGCCTCATGGAGGAAGCTTTAAAGTCACATATATACGAATCTCATATATGTATGTATACCAACTCGGAATATGAAAACTTCAACAAACTAATACTCTCTACCAAAGATTCTCAAGAGACACAAAAGCTTTCTAGGAACGTCCAGACTATGAGTGAAAGGGTTGATAAGCAGCTGCAGAATTTGGGAGACGGATTCAACTCAATGAATCTGCTATTGACAGAACATGTCAAAGAAAAAGACAGCAAGTCATGACCCTGGAGAGCTCGAAGTGGTAGGTATAGTCCAGATACTAATATTTTGCATAGAAATGCTCGAAGCTGCTCGCCGGGAGCTTGAAGAAACCCAGCGCGAGAACCACTTTCTCAGAGCTGAAAACAACACGTTACGTGCCTACTCACCGTTACAAGTCGTATCGCCATACCTACCACCGCAGACGCAGTTATTGGCAACACAGTGGTACATCAGTCAACACAACCTACGACAAGTGCTGGATATGCTTGATGTCGACCTCGGAGATCTTGCCTATGTTGCAGACAAGAAAGAGCAATTCCCCCCCAAACAACGACTCCTAGCTGAGCAAATTGTAAACACACAGCTGTTCCGCAACTGGGTTGTGTCGCCCACTTCTTCCAAGCTTTTGGTCCACTGGGACTCCCGGCTACCAAAAGTAATCGAGGGTGTCTCACCACTATCCGTCTTCTGCATGACTATGACACAAGCACTAAGAGCTAAGGAGCGATTTGTGTCGATGATGTGGTTCTGCGGACGGCATGTGGATGCAGAGGAGTCTAGAGGCTGTGTTGGTGGGCGTGCCATGATTGCAAGCCTGATTGACCAGCTACTGAGGCAGCATACGTTCGACGCTCATTCGCTGTCCTCGACGGCCATTAACCTCGTGGGGTTGCAAGAAGGCAATCTCGATACATTAATAGAGGTTCTATGCTACTTAGTGCGGCAAATTCCTCCGACTGTGTCAGTATTCTTCATCATTGACAACGCTGCCTTATTCGAACGAGACGAGTTTGAGTCAGAGGCGCTGCAAGTCTTTTCCATTTTGATTCGTCTTTCTCAAGACACGAGTATGCCTACTTCGGTCAAAGTACTGCTTACGAGTACACCGGGAACGACGGTAATACGGGGTGCGTTTGAGGATGAAGACTTGATCCTGAATGTAGAAGGACTGCCGCAAATGGTCTGGGCAGCGAGTGATGAGCGGGTGGTGAGGGAGCTTGGCGGGCTTAGCTAGCGACTGTTCAGCTTATAATCAGTCGTCATGCATGGCTTACAATGATAAAAAAGCACAATATACCTATTTCCAAACTCGTTATTACATAGATGGTTCAATATTTCCACCGATCGCACCCTCTGCAAAGTCGCGTGTGCTCACAAGTGCGGTTGAGATAGAACTAAAGGCCAAAAGATTTACATAGAGATATTAGATCTGTCTACTATTATAAAGCAACAATCAAGACATGCGTCCAACAATATCGCTATATTCTCAACTCAATTTCGGATTCGAACAATAAATATCCTTGTCCAATTCTTAATTCATCATACACTCGAGAAAGAAAAATTACGTAGGTTGGCCAAATAGCTAGAAGAAGCCCAAGTCAGAGTCCCTTTTGGTACCTTATGTTACCATTATTGGCTGGCTCATTTGAAAATGACTGAGGAAGTTGCATCAATGCTAAGCTTAGTAACAGAAACTCCTACATAACGCGGAGTAATATACTACGGAGTACCCAATACCTACGCCAATGATATTTATACCAGGTTACATCCCGTTATGTTCATCTTTGTGTCGCGCCTAAGCGGGGTAGGGGAGCATCAATCACAACTTTCGTACTTGAACATTGTCATATGTCGGTTTTCCAAGCCGCCCAGGAGCGTCCATGTCCATTGGACAAATTTGACCGCTTACATGTACTCTCCGCAGTCCTAGCAGCCTAAATATCGAACCCAACATTAAGGTTATATCAGTGCTCCTACGGTGAGTCGTATTTGCAATAGCCTGAGATCTAACAACTGGCACCTTGGTCAGGAATCCTCCAGCTACAGACCCAATAATCGGCAGGATCCCATACCAATCTACCTGAGTATGACGCCGACCTTCATCTTAACTAGCGCACCGCTTTTACTGAGTCAAGTCCCGCTGGCCAGCTTCGTGCCCGATATCAGCCAGCCGTACGCTGATGGCAAGCGGCCGTATACTGTCTCTCAATCGGAGTATTCGGTACAGCCAGATGCTGACTTCAAATCGATTGTCGCAAAATCATCGGAGAAGCTACTAGAGATCCTGGCAACGAAGTTCTCGAATCTCCTAGTCCGACGAGAGGAGGGTAGCACGTTCCGAGTTGAGGCCGAAGGCGGCAACATCTACACCTTGAACAGCCCAGATGATCTATTCACGGATATCTTAGCGAGTGATCTGCACGGTGAACAGGTGAAGCGATTTCTCGAACAATGGAAACAGAGGAAGCTGGCACCCCGATTTGTTGTCGGCTACCGGACCTTTGTCGACGCCAAGCTTGATCGCGCAAACCACGCATCAGGCAACCTAAGTGGTACAATAACGGTGCCTATAAGCGCCACCCAGGGAGACCTGAGCGGTATCCTTGATGTCAAAACCAGCGCCGCGCGCAAGACAAAACGCGAGATTCAAAGTCAAGCCACTATACCGGGTGAGAGGATCTACGCCATTGCCTATCGCAAGATCAAGATCACGACTCGCAAGGGTGTCGTCGCGGCCGCGCTTGACCTGAAGACTATGTGGGAGTCCTTCTCGGGTGCGCGAGGTGGGGATGATGAGGACGATGAGGACTATGAGGACGGTGAGGGCGATGAAGACGGTGAAGTGTATCTGGAGGCTGGTATGTCCAGTGACGATGACGATGAAGATTGCGAAATTTTCGTTATCAATTCCGCGCTTGGAAGTAACGGACAGGCAGTGCGAATCGGCCTACTCGAAGACGAAAGCTGAAGAAAGACTAAGAGAAAGACTAAGACTCTGGTGTTGAGTAGAAGCAGAGGCTGCAAATTTGGAGCATATACTACTCTAATATTTGAACGTACTATGATTAGTCTAACTTGCGTGTGGACGCGATACCAATTTAGAAATATCTAGTACCTCAGTTACATTGAGAATGGGAACAAAAATTGTAACGGATTCAGAGCAGCCTCAAAACTGGCATGCGCCTTGACAGGGACGATCAAGTCCTGTCTTAGACGGTAGCGGAAAGGAAGACGTAAGCATCATAAGAAGACACCTTGTCACATGTACTTTTGATGGGAAAACGATTCTAGATAGAAGAATTCCAGGTTGTAAAAAACTCAATAATTTAAATAGTATAATGCCTTGAAATATAGAAGCGAGAGTACTTATACTTATTGAATAACTGCACGCATGCCCTCTATGCCGAAGACTCCACCTTGAGAAAGCCTCGAAGCGGCATTGTAGGCGAGCATAGGTTGTCTCTCTTTTGTGGTTAAGTCTTGAGAGAAACTTCTACATGATAGAACCGCACGTAATCACCCGTCTCAGTGCAATGGGGTTGTATGAACCCAAAACTCCAATAACCCCCACTCTCCATGCGATTTCTTACTCTTAGGTAGCCTTTTCCCATTCCGAGACGCATCGCCAGTATCTTCCACAGCCTTTGGCTCCATCGTGAGCACTGACGGGACTAGCCCAGCATCGGCAGGTATATCGGGCAGCAGCAGTTCATCCCAAGAAGGTGGTTTATCACCCCGGTAGACATACGCCCTAAACCGGTCTCGAATATCTGGCGGGTCATCGGCGTGGACAGTCCGTGGGATACACATCTGAAGACCGCAGGTGAGTTCCATATCTCGAGGCATGGCTTGAGCTGTTGGCTGTCCATCCTCCTCTGGATAGACTCTCTGGATCCCCCACGTAGCGTTGAACATGAAAATGGCGACATGAACGTTCTTATCCTCGCTGTTGTTGACGAACCTGACTTCTACCTGTTGATTATCTTTAACCTCATAAGTTCCTTCTGATGGCTTGAGAGCTTTGCCGGTTTCTCTATCAAGAAGCTCGAAGGTATAATTTCCAGCAGTCAAAGAGCCTGATGGCTCTCCATACATGTAGTCAAGATCCGCTAGGGCATTGAATCGGGCAAGTTGTTTTAGCATACGAGCGATTTTCCCACCTGCACGGTAATCAATGACTGAAATTGCCGGTACTCGGGCCACCCGCTTATGTTGGTTATCCTTAATCTCAAAAGTATTTGTATCGGAGTTCAGACAAGCGGTAAATTTGCACTGGAGCTGCTCCGACGGAAGCGCCCAGGTAACAAGAGCGGCCAAATAACTTGAACCTTCATCGGTGGTCATAATTTCCGGCATCGCGCCCTCGTCAATTAGAGTGCCCTCTGACTCAAACAGAGAGACTTTGTAGATAAGGATCTTTGGGGGTGCAAAATTGATTGCACTGTACGGCGGTTTCTGCCGTGGTGAACCTTTTTCGAACGACACAGTTGACGGATATATAGAATAGACGGCGCCTTTAGCAACGCCCTGTGCCGTGCCGACATCGACAGAAAAAAACTTGTTTTCGATTCCGGATCTCAGCCGAGCAGAAGACATTGGAATCCGGACGAGTTTTTGGTCGCCGAAAAATTCGTAGAAGCTATCACCATGCAGGATTGGGGTCTGGCTTCTCTCCATCATCTGTGTCTTAATTCTTGACTTAACATGATGTGCTATACGCGCATATGTTGGGAGCTGCGCGTGGTGCTCTTGATCAATGATCTCCAGCATCCAATGAGTTAGTATGCCGTTTTTCCCCGATTGATAAGGGAATTTGTACTCTCCAGCTTGCTCCGTGATTTGGCATGCTGTCAAGACAGTGCATCCTTCCGGAGTTGAAAGCCATGAGCGTTTCACCTTGGCATTCCTCTGGCTTGATCCCAGGTCGTCTTCAGCTCCGTCGTTGTCGTCCAAAACATCCATTTCTGCTTTCTCATCACTGTCGAGCCATGACTCGTCGAATTCACTGTCTTCGGAGGTCCGTAGCGTAAAGTTACCATCACTACCGTGTCGGAACCCCTTACCTGAGTAGCAGCTGTCCAAAGTTATGCTGACTCGGGCCTTGTGAATTTCGACCAACCTACGTACCCAAACTCCCAATTGGTAACCTGAGACATATGCGCCGCCATTCATCACATCTGTTGGCGCCAGAGCTGTGCCAGATATAGCATCGCCACCCTCCTCTCGAGCTGTGTCTTTTAATTTGTGGCGCAAGATTCCATGACCGGAATAATGAATGTGAACAAGGTCACCTGGCCTGACTTTGCTGCCAATATAGTCAATCTTCGCCTTAATGTTATCATAAGTTGGCCAAGTCTTTTCGTCCGCCTCCATCGGCCGATTTCTGTTATCATCATCATAGGAAGCCGTAAGCTTCTCAATATGAAGCACACCATGTTTTTCTAAGTGTGCTCTTTTTAAGTACTCTTCGATCCGAGAGACATCGCGGACGCAGCCCTGCAGATGGTTGAAGCGAACACCCCTTGTGTGGCCCTGGAAATAGAAATCCACTCCAATGAGGAGAGCCCATTTGTCTAGCATTCTGGTTTATTATAGCTTGTAGCCTATTTTTGCTGGCCGATAGATCGAGGTTATAGCGAGGTGCGATTAATGATTAATACGACTGTCTCTATATTTCCAGCTATATATATATATATATATATATATATATGCATATATTTGAGAGTGGGCAAAGAGACCTAACTTGGACAAGTGGGTGTCCCCAGCAAGTGGACACCGCTTCGTTAACTGTTGGTTATGAGTATCGCTTTAATGTATTTGAAATGGCAAATTAGCCATCCTCGTCAAAAGGGACTCAGTGACAAAGAGGGTCTCAATACGTCACGATAAGTTGATACAAGCTTCACGAACCTTTTACAGACTGAAGCTAGACATTTTCCGTATTGAGGCTAAGGTATGCTAGCTTCATTGGGCCACCACTGCAAAGAAAATATCATTTTAATATATGCATGCATACCTGGAACCTCAATCATAATCGTGATACGCCTTCACTAACGCGTCTCGTGATCGTTACAAATCGCGGTCAATGGTCAATGCAAGACAGCTCCTACTATGTGGCATACGTGTTCTGGAATCATTGGATTGGTGAAGTAACTCCCTGGAGAGAAGGGGGGGAGGGGTGGAGGGGTTTGGGTTGTCGCATTGTGCCTTGAAAGGGTTCTTAATGAGTCCCTCTTCCTAGTAGCTACATCTACTTATCAATCACCAAGTAAGATCATGTAGTAAAAGTCGGAGTTTTTATGAAGTTATGTTGTATACTGCATTTAAAATATCGGTGTATAATCGCGCCTTTACACATTTATATATGAAGCCGCGTGTGTATCTTCCCTGGCAGTGCTGGCACCTAAAGCATTCACATCTGATGTACGTATAGTGGACGGCTTACACGTAACGTGGGGTAACCTTGTATAATGAGGAGGGTTACATATAATATCGAGGGGTGACGTGGAGAAAACAATCATGTTGAGGTTATTAGATTACACCCATGTCAGTATAAACATGAGCTGATTGGTTGTTGAATCCACGGTGCACCTTGATTGGCATTGAAGTTATCAAGCAAATTGTGATTTCCTATATATACTACTACCAAAGAGGCATTTTAAAAGTAGATTCGTACTAAACAGGATCTCTGTCCCCATTATATGCATCTACATACGGGTATTCCCTATTAGCACCTCAAATGAAGAGGGAAGCCAGCTGTGAGGGCAAATATGCAATTAATTTGATACCTCTAAAATAATTGACTGCTGCTACGGTACAGATAGATTAGCACTACCCAGTAGGTATGACGGGACACTTTCCGTTCATGCATTTATTACCACATTCATTGATACTATCGAACCAATAACTATGTCTTCAGGCACGAAGGCATAGGTTTCACACCGAAAGACCTTTTGATTGGCCAGGAACCTTTGTAAAATATACGCAAGCACCAATCGTTTGTACGTGAGAAGCGGGGTGACTGCATGTGACCAGATAGATTACCGGCCCCCAATTTCGTCAATGAGAGGGAATTCAACTTTTTCAATGCTTCTCACAGATAAGATACGTATCAAATGTTGTTTCGGTGTGTTGTTCCGGACAAATGAAAACAAAGGCTTTCGTTCCACGAAGTGCCCAAGTCTCCAATCTCTACCTACCTAATCTAGGTATGAACAATGTGGTGAGTGTGTACCCCTCATCATCATTCCATCAATCTGGTTCAGCATGATCATCCCAACACGAGTGTTCATTACTGCATATACTCCGCATCCTCTGATCAGCCTAAACAATAATTAATATACGAATATTGGCATGACGCCTTCCAGGGAAAGATTTGGGCTTCAACGCATAAGTGCAAGCATCATCCACTTCATCGGTGAACAGAGACATCTCTCATTCTTCATAAATATCTGTACCACTATTAGATAGCTTAGAAATATCACAATCACGTCCCATAAAACAAATATTCAAGATCATGGCAGAATCACTGGTTCCAGACTACGATACACCTCTGGAAGACCTCGACAATGCTTTACAACTCCAGAAGAATATACTTCAATCTACAGATGAGCGTCATTCAGAGAAATTTCGCCTATTCGACCAGGAAGGAGTTTTATACTATTTCAAGTATATGCATTCCAAACTTCAAAGTGATTTGGATCAAGCAATTGCTTCTACCAGAAACGCAATCAACATATTACCTTTACCGGGTACCGGACAATCCATTGATCGAACGCAAGCCTTTGTTTATGGTCATCTAAGCAGTTATCTGATACAACGCCTCAACTTCGTCGATGATAAAGAACTGCAAGAAGAAGCCCTTTCTTTGGGCAGATTAGCCCTAGAGTCTTTAGACAAAGGCTCTCTTCAGTGGTGGTCAGTGTTTAATGCACAGGCTGCGTTTTTAACACAATTCAGGCGAACCACCAGCATCGAATCTTTAGATAAGGCAATTGATTCGCATCGATCGGTTCTTGGTAAAATGCCAATGCCCGGCAGACTCGCAGCTGATTACTTCTCAATTTTAAGCTCCCTATACGACAATCGATACAGGCTCAATGGGAATCTGGACGATCTCCGCGAAGCAATCGAATTTGGCTACACTTCCATAGAGATGCTTCAATACTCAAAGGTGAGTTATATGCAGCATAGTGGGTTATGTGCATCTCTTCTCGGTCGGTATCAAGCAACAAATGATTCCAATAGCCTCTGGGAAGCATTGAATATATCCCGTCAAGGTTTGGAATGCAGTATATTATCACGCCAAGGGCCCAGCGGGAAGGTTATTGCTCTTTGCAACCATGGCGCAGTGTTATACGAGCTGAGCAAAAGATATCAACAAACTGATCCTTTGGAGCCTTCAAAGGCAATCTGTGAGCTTGATAAAGCAATTGAATATGGGTATCAAGCTCTTGCATTGGTAGGAAAAGATGACGAAAACGATGTATGGACGCTCAATCAAATGGCAGCGTGGCACACGGCCAAAATGGAAATTACAAAAGATATCTCTCTCGGGGAGAAGGCAACTAGATATCTTGAACAAGCACTCAAACATGAGCCACCCGGACATCCCAAATATCTGTCTCTTGTCGATAACATGATCCATACTTGGAATGTGCGTTATCAAATACTGGCACGTAACAATTCTCATTCCGAAGCTATTCAAGCGTTGGATACAGCAATCGGATATGGATATGAGTCTCTCAAATGTACTCTTGAAACAGATCCCTTGATTGGCACCAGGACCTTCAACCTTGCGAAAATGCTAACCAGCAAAGGCTTGACGAAAAAAGACAATTCTATATTCCGAGAGGCTAGAGATTACTTTGAGTCAACGGTGAGAATGGAAAGCGCACCTCCATTATTCCGTATGGGTAGCGCGATCCAAGCCGGCTTGTTCTATTGGAAAGAAGACCTCCTCGAAGGATCGAATGTCCTGCTGCAGGAAGCCATTTCACTCTTGCCTAGCCTGCAGCCAGAGTCCATTTCTCCACAAGATCTGCAGCTGACTTTAAGTCAGATCTCCGGTTTAGCAACATTCGCCGCAGCCATCTCGCTAGAAGCAGATAAATCTCCCTATGAGGCCCTCAGATCACTTGAGCAGGCAAGATGCGTTATTTCAGGGCTATCAATGAGTTCAAAAACCGATCTTTCTACTCTCAGAGAGATTGATCCGGACTTGGCCAACAGATACAACGACCTTAGACTAAGGTTAGCCGAGGTTTCTCAACAGATGAAAGTCGAGGGAGCGTATCAAGAAGCAAGCAAAAACAAAACAAAGCTACTCAAGACAATTGCAGAAATGGAGGCCCAAATAAGGCTATCACCAGGATTAGATAGCTTTCAGCTACCATTGACAGAAGACAGCATCATATCACTAGCTTCAGAGGGACCTATCATTCTGGTTAACGCAACGGTGATTGGTTGCGATGCTATAGCGGTTACAACACAAGGTATAAAGCATATCCCGCTACCCAAAATGAAATACAAGGAGTTGGACGACTGCGTGGCGCTATTCAACAAATTGGGAAACGAAGCCAGACGTAATGCAATCCCCCTAAAAAAAGAGACTCCAAAAGCAACCACATCGGATAAAATGTTATGGCTATGGGATGTCGCCGTTCAGCCAATTCTTGAGAGCATAGAACTGACGTCTTCGAAAAGAGTTTGGTGGATTACTACTGGCCTTGCTGGACGGGCACCCTTCCATGCAGCTGGCAATCATAGCCCCGGCTCAAGAGAAAATACCATCAGTCGCGTCTTCTCGTCATACATCTCATCTTTCAAGGCTCTGAAGTTTGCCAGAGACCGCAATAAGGCCATGGTACCAAAACCTAACATGCTTCTTATAACCATGCCCAACAGCCCACCTCCTCACAAAAAGTTGAACACATCACATGAAGAGGAGGTTGCGAAGGAGGTATTTGGCACCTCCATGGAGCATCTCTCGCATCCTAGTCCAGAAATGGTCTTACAAAAGTTACCCGATTATTCTTTGGTGCATTTCGCCTGCCATGGTAGCTCCATTTCCTACAACCCATCTCTGAGCGGCTTGCTTCTAGTAAAGGAGAACAATGCGGCAATGTTGACAATATCCGATCTTGAGAACGTCAATCTAAAAGCAGGGTCCATTGTTTATTTATCTGCGTGTTCAACGGCTGAACAAGTTGATGGCAAATTCGCAGATGAAGCAATCCATTTAGCCAATTCTTTCCAAGCCCTAGGCTTTCAACATGTCATTGGGACAATGTGGGGTGCTGAGGATGCGGCCGCAGGGGACGTTGCCCGAAGGGTTTACAAGAAATTGGCCTTGCGCATGGGATTGGGAGGTGACGGGGATGGTGGTCGTTTGGATGTTTCTCGTGCTCTTCATGAAGCAGTCACTGAGCATAAGGAGGAAGTTGGGGGAACAAACATCACGACTTGGGCTCCATTTGTTCATATTGGTATATAGTAAATGAAGCCACGTCGTCCGCATAGCATGTATTGAGACTTTATCTGGTTATGCATAATTAGAAGGGAGCGCGTAGGAAGGGGGAAGGGGGAAGGGGATGGGGATGCTAGCATGAAGCGGTACGCAATTTGGTCATCCGCCCCGACACAATAGGCCAACGCAATTGTAAGCATCATGAAATAAGATGTAACACATACATACTCATGCCTACATAGATGAATAGACAATAGCTGATTTACTAGTAGATAAGTTAATATCTTCGCACCTCTAGTTAAATCTGGATGGGATCATTTCATTAACCGGTAGGCTATAACCGCAGTACGATTGTGTTGTGGAACGCTAGTCTCGTGAAGCAAATTTTTTTCGCCACCAATTTGTATAAAAGAAGCCATTTCTCCAGCTACTAGGCCTCACGGTCAACACAAGAATCTAAATTATTTCGACGGCAAGCCGTGCAGCGCAGGCGAAAAGCTTCCAATTTCACTGTCGCGGTATGGATTTATAAAATCATGTTTGGCTGTTTAATCTCCGAAGCCCCCGTGGTGGAGTGGTTACCACTTAACTCTTATAGATCCAAAATGGTTTCTTGGAGATATGTTAAGGTCGCCAGTTCGATCCTGGCCGGGGGCACCAACTTTTTTGCCTTCAAGCCATATGTCGCAGAGATTTTATGTAGTAATGGAGAGTGAAGCATTCAAGCTGGCAAAAGCATTTAGACTATGTGATCGTATTTCTTAAAGATTGAGAGTAGCTGTTTGCTGGGGTTTTTGGGTTGGTATTGTAGACGTATATTGATAGGTAGCTATGTACACGCAGGACATACATACCTACCTAGTAGGATGCTCATCATACCCACGCCGAACGTACGAGCGTAGAATCAATTCAGTTTCCTAGAAAAAAAAAGAAAAGACGATTCGGCCTCTGTATCATCCATTTGTTTCTAATAGTGATTTGCTTTAGGCAACTCCGTGGTGGTTGGTATTAGGCCATTACGAAGCCGTCGTCATTCAGCATGCATAGGCCCAAAATATCTCGTACATGTTCCAGTCACCACCATATCAGATAGACCTCTTAAAAACGAGATTCAAATTGCATCTAGTAACTGATATCTTAGACATATCCCCACCAAAGTCCCCATATACTTTATTCTCTCCGAATGAGCCGGCATATCTCAGGGTATTTGCGGGGCCGATTAAACAAGTTCGGTGAACTGCTGGCACCACATCTGTCGATTTCCCAGAACACGAGCAATCATGTGCACTCGATGCTAAAAGCCAATAGATTGAAAACTCGGGCAAGCCGCGTGATGACAATAAATGGGTACGACATGGCCTGAGGCTTCATCAGATTGATTCCCAACGATGGCCGTGTTCGGTGTAAGTCTAGCCGATTACCCCAAGTAGCAGCTCCGCATTAAACTCCGGGTTTGGAGATGTGAATTTGTCTTGGCCCCGGAGTTGAGCCCCCCCAGTCTCCAGATACGATGGCTAGTGGCGGCATCATTTCGATCCAGTCCATAATCACTAGCATCGGTATGACTCTTTTCAATGAAAATATCATGTGCTAAACGGTTGTCTAGTGTGATGGAATCCACCGGAAAACTCTTCCTTTATTAGGAGATCACGACCAACTTTTGTCCGGAGAATTTCATCAAAGACATCCATAACGTTGTAACCCTACAAGCTGAGAAGCACGTAAACGGCAAGATGAAGTGGCCAAAGGCACCGCCTTTTTACGTATGGGCCTGTTTGATGGCATCCAGTATCCCCATACTCTTTGGGTGAGTGGTGGCATAATTCAGCATTTAAATATTCGAATCATCATGTCACTAACAAGTCTTTCTTCCAATTATGTAGTTTGGACACGGGTAACATTGGCCCTGTGACGACGATGCCTGCCTTTCGCAAGACCTTTGGTGACTTCTCGCCCACTATCCACGGAGTGATTGTCTCGTCGGTGCTCATCTCCGGTGCTTTTACGGCGCTCGTCGCCGGAGTTCTTGCTCACAGGTTTGGCCAGGTCCGTATATTCTCGATAGGGTCTTTCGTTTTTGGTGTTGGGGCGGGTGTCCAATCTTCTTCTTCCAACCTCGCTTCCTTCATAGTTGGACGTCTCATCCAGGGTGTAGGCGAGGGCTTGTTTGTGAGCAATGTATGGGTTCAAGTTTCCGAAATGTCTCCAACCAGAGTCCGGGGTACAATGACAGCGTTGCCGCAATTCACCATTGTTGTTGGTGTGGTTTCCGGCTTCTTCATTTGCTACGGCACTTCTCGTCTCGGCCCATCGACATCACTTAGCTGGCGTATCCCGTTGGCCTTCACATCAGCTCTTGGTTTCTTGTTATCGGGAACATATTGGTTCGTGCCAGCCTCTCCACGCTGGTTATTAGCCAAAGGTCGAGTTGACGAAGCGCGCGACGTCCTTGTTCGACTGGGCTTTGACGACGTCGAACGTGAAAAACTGTTGGAGGAATCCAATAACCAAGACCAAGCTAACAACCCCGGCGATGAGACGCTGTGGCAAGGCCTCAAGCAGACGTTTGTGGGATTCAAGGAGGCTTTCTCAGCACCGTTTCGTGCTCGCACCGTGTTTGGATGCTTCATCATGGGCATGCAGCAACTTGCTGGAATTGACGGCATCTTTTACTATGCACCGATTCTATTCGAAAAGGCCGGGCTGAGTGGCACACAAGCGTCCTTTTTGGCTTCTGGAGTTTCTGCGTTGGCAATCCTGGCAGTCACCATCCCGGCCACCTTTCTGGCAGACAAATGGGGGCGAAGGACCTCAAGTCTGTTGGGCGGCATCTTGATCACAACCCTCATGCTCGTGATGGGATCTCTGTATGCGGCTGACAAGGTCCATGCTGACAGAGGAGCTGGCAAGTGGGTAGTTATCGTATCGATTTACTTGTTTGCCATTGTGTTCAATGGAACTTGGGCCATTGGCTTCCGTACCTTTTTGATGGAGAGTCTGCCGAGGAAGACGAGGAGCAGCGCATCGAGCCTTGCCCAGAGCGCTAATTGGGTATGTACTGGATGTTTCGAATGAGTTGGATGCACAGAATGCTAATCGGTGCAGTTTTCAAACTATCTCGTGGCCCTCATCACGCCGGTGCTCATTGCAAAGTCGACATACGGAGCCTATTATCTGTTTGCCTTTTCTTCCCTCTTCACCACCATCATTGTGGCGTTGCGCATGGTCGAGACGCGAGGTCATAGTTTGGAAGAAATTGAGCAGCGATATATCCAGAGCCGCGGCATCTCGACAGGTATGTCGATACCAATGGTGAGGATAAGGCGTGTTCAAGCCACCCAGTAAGGGGGAGTCATTGATAGAGCATCATCCGTTCGGCTCTTTGGTACATTTTTGGAGACGGGTGTGATGTCAACCCGAATAATTTTCACTTGAATCTTTTGTAAATGGCTATACTCCGTAATTAGCAAGCAAATTTTGTTATATCAACAACGGTTTATGTAAAGTAATCTGATGGAGCAATGTGACCAATGAAGGCAACGTTTCCTAAGAACAACATATCACCATTGGAGGACACATTCCAAGATGAAAGTCATCAAGATTGCAATTGATAGACATAATGATCTAGCAGGGAGATATCCGTAAACCTTACTAGGTATACTTCAAAGGGTTTACAATAGGGAATTGTGATGCTAATAAATCTCAAAGATCCTAAGCTGGTACATCCATATTGATGTTCCGAGAGACAATTTTTTTTCTTCCTCTCCTATTGGGTCGCAACGCAGGTATGCAGCTACCTGTATTCCGAAGTGCCCCAGTGTCTAAATTACCGTACTAGGTACGGAGTACATGTGCCTAGCGGCGCTCTTCACAGCATTCTTAACCTCTCCCCAGAGCCTATGTGGAAAAAAACATAATAAATAACCCCAGGATTCTGCATTTCACAGCATCTTTAACCTCTCCCCAGGGCCTTTTGAGAGCCTCCCATCTCACGCCTAGCCTATTTAGTACCCGACCATGGACAAGCATAGGTGTGATGAAAAGGATCACAATGCAGCGATAAAACGGCGACTGAGGCAAGATGAAAACAACTGATAGAATATATGCCTTTCTAAATGTCGAGAGAAAGTATTATAGTGTTTCTTGCCTTGATGCGGTTTATTCGTATATATCCTATTCATGGCATCTCAAAGCCCAGGCCGATATTAGTGACAGAAGCTATCATGTGATTAGGCACGTGCAGAGTCTGCTGTACCTCTGCTTGCACCAACACCTTAGGCAAAACAGCGGTACTGGGGGACTAACACGCCAGGCTCCACTCCCAATTGCAGTCCAAAATCATTGGAGCTGCTTTTTTCCGAAGCGTCTCAACACCATCAATCGCAGACTCTCAAGCTTCCCACGAGGCAGAGCAGCGACGACGAGGCTGAAGAACCGCAGCTTTGTCACACACACACAAACAATTTTTGAACAAACCAAAAGAGCTACACTCGTAGCCTCTCATCGTCAAGATGGCGTCCAACAAGCTCGGCAAGATGGTGAGTTGCTTCTCCTCCCCGCCGTCTCTTGTAAGCGTTGACGTTGACATGGTTAGACTGACGAGACGTGATTTAGGCCGGTTACGTACGAATACGCCCTCGATCCCCCGTGATATTTGGCGTGATGGACACTGACGAACCTCCCAGATCAACTACCGGATGCGCGTGACCCTGCAGGACTCGCGACAGCTCGTTGGCCAGATGCTCGCCTACGACCGACATATGAACCTCGTCCTGGCCGACACTGAGGAATTCCGCCGCATCAAGCGCAAGAACAAGACAGCTGCTCCCGGCGGCGCACCGGTGGGCCAGACCATTGTTCAGGAAGAGAAGAGGACACTTGGCTTGGTGATTGTTCGTGGAGCACACATCATTTCCCTGACCGTCGAGTCACCTCCTCCCGCCGATCCTAGCGCTCGATTGGGCAAGGCCACCACCGGCGGCATTGCTTCGACTCTTCAGGCTGGCCCTGGCGTTGCTCGACCTGCTGGACGCGGTGCTGCGGCCCCGATTTCTCTCGCCGGTCCGGCTGCTGGTGTTGGTGGAGGTGCCCCCCCTCCAGGATTCCCATCCTTCCCTGGAGCCCCCGGTGCTCCTGGAGCTCCTGGCTTTGGAGGACGAGGCGGCCGTAAGTTGATACCTCCAACCGTTTCGAGAGCCATTGGTACTAATTCTTGGACTGTAGCCCCTCCTGGATTCCCTGGCCAGTTCCCTCCCCCCGCGGGTTTCCCAGGTGCTCCAGGCTTCCCTGGCGCGCCTGGTTTCCCTCCTGGCGGCCCTCCTCCTGGCTTCCAGCCCCCTCCTCGACGATAAAGAAGCTGCATGAAAGCTCTAATTTCTGCGATACCCACGCGCGCAATCTAGTCCAAATATGACGTCCCGGGGGAAAAGGAGACGGATATGTGTGACTTTTAGAAAATGGGAGAATTGGAATACTTCGCTAGGAACCGCTGTTAAATGATCAAGGGTGGCGTTTGGTGATGCTGAAAATGACACTTGGCTTGTAATCTAGCATCAACCGGGTACATTAAGCTATGAATCGGAATTCTTTTTTTCATACACGTCAATTATCAGAAGCACGTAATAACAAGATGACAATTCAATGTTGTGAGATTGGCTGAAAATGGAGTACTATACTTTGAAACTCATCTGAAGTAAGAACGTAGAGAATAAGTTATGTTCACAGGCACATACAGCTATGGGGCATAATGGTTATGGCTGAAGATTTCCATGACATTCATTGTACTCATACAAGGGTTCTTTTTTTTATTCATTGAGATTCAGGATATCGAATCCATGACTAATATACATTTCATTTGGGTACACATCTCTCATCCTCTAACAATCCCTTTTTACTCTCACAAAACCTTTTCTCCTAGCGCAGGGCCTCCCTTGGGAATCCCGTTGACGAAAATCCGGCTCACCAAGTCGCTCTGGTGCTGCTCAATCATCTCTCGCAGCACACTCCTCTCCATAACCACCTTGCCCGTCTCGAGCAGATCCTTGATATCAACATCGTCCAAATCAAGAGCTCTTCCATCCCACGGCACCTGCTCCATGGCTTCGTACAGCCTGTCTCTTCGATCGCCCGTGACGAACAGCGTGCGGCCGTCCTCACGACCAAGACCAAGCGTGCTCAGAACACCAGACATGTACTTCTTCAGATACGCCTCCCTCAGACCGTCCTTGAGGTACTTATCCGCCACCAAGTCGAAATCATGAGGCATCGAAAGTTCCATACCGTCCTCGCAGACAATCAGCTCGCCCCTTCTATACCGATAACTCAGCGCCGTGCGCCACGCCTTGTCGTAGACCTTGCGGTTCAATCTGGTTCCAAAGTCGCGAGGATGAGGACCAAACGACTTGCCACCGCCTCGCAGCAGGGGGCTCTGCCTGGTACCCTGACGGGCTCTTCCGGTTCCCTTTTGCGGACGCATCTTGCGGTGCGAGCCGTGGACGTCGTGACGGGTCTTGGAGGATGCGGTGCCCTGCCTGGTGTTGTCGCCCTCGTAGACGACGGCGAGGTGGAGGAGATCGCGGCGGAGGGGTAGGTAGAGGTGCTGGACGGACCATTGCTCGAGGGATTGCGGCTCGAGAGAAGGGAAGCTGTGGATGGTGACGGGGACGGTTGAGACTGGATGGTTGGAGGGGTTAGTCGAGGGTTCTTATGAATCTTGGGGGTCTCGCGATGGTCGCTCACTTGGATTCCATGACTGGATGATGGACTGTGCAGAGGCTGCGGACTTTGTAATCTCCTTTACTGGTGATTCGGTAGCCATTGACCGTGTAAACTGTCTGCTGAATGCTGTCGTCGCCGGCTATTTCGCAAAAGGTCAGCCTCTCTCATCATATCAAAGACTTTTCGACTCTCTCTCAACACACCTTGGACGCAGATATCCTCAGCGCAGCCATGGCCTCGCCGAGGCACCCAATTCCCTTTCCAGCCATTTCCGACAGCGACTTTGTGAAATGCCTGGCTGTCGCTCTCCGTCAAATCGTACGTTTAGAGTGACGAAAAAAGACGGGTTCGATTTCGGTGGTGCAAAGAAGCCCAAAATGCGCAGCGGCGTTTTCCGCCTCCGGCCGCCGAAAATTTCAGCGGGGCTAGTTTTGCAACTCCAAAGACCATTTTGCACCACCACCAATTGAACCAACTTCTCTTTTGATATCACGAGATCCCGTCCAATTGCTCACAGCACCAACAATGTCGCGGTGCCAGGCTGTTGCGAGGCCATTGGCACGGCAGCTGCGCCAGCAATGCGCAATCCGGCCCTTTACGACGGGAGCTGCCCGCGCCGCCGCCGAAGTGCAGCAAGCCTCGTCTTCGTCTTCTACTGCTCCTCCTCCAGCCCAGCCCAGCGCCCTCGATCTCGACCCCAACAGCGTGCTGCCAGAATTCGAGGCCGAATTGATCAAGGCGGGCAAGATGCCCGTCGGCTCGCGGAGGCGGAGAGTCGCCATGCGCACCACGGCCAGCATTCCCTTTGAGCAGCTGCCGTACCAGGCGTTCCAGGAGGCGAGGGCCATTCTTGCGGCGGACAGACAGGAGAAAGTAGCCAAGATTCAGGAGGAATTGGCAAAGATTGCGGCATTGGAGAGCAAGGACGCTTCGCTGGTTAAGGGGGGGCAGTCAATGAAGGATACGAAGCTGGCGAGTTTGAGGCGCTATGTTGAGCAGCTCAAGATTCAGGCGGATATCAACGACCCTCTGGTCAAGAAGCGCTTCGAGGACGGCCTAGGTAAAGAAAAAAAAAACGCTCTGATTTTACCATCAGAATGATATACTAATTGTTTACTCTAGGAGACATGAACAAGCCCATCTACAGGCACTACGCAGAGCGCAAGTGGCGCTCCTACGACTACCGCCTCATCACCCAGCGCATCAAGCAATTCAACATCGTCCCCGACGTCCTTCCCAAACTCGACCCCGTCGCCGACGTCCAGCTCTACTTCCGCCACTCCAAGGTCGCCCCCGGCGCCGTCGTCGACTCCCTCGTCAGCGAACACCCGCCTCGTCTGCGTGTCCAGGTCTTCGACGCCGGAAGCCGGCTCGTCTCCCTTGTTGTTCTCGACGCAGACGTCCCCGACGCGGACAACGACGCCTTCTCCAAGAGATGCCACTTTCTAGCGGCAAACATCCCGCTTAGCCCGGACAGCACGAGCTTGCCCCTCAGCCGCATCACCGCCGAGGACCAGCTCGCCGTGCCCTGGCTGGCGCCCGTCTCGCAAAAGGGCGCCCCTTACCACCGTTTGGGCGTCTACCTGCTGGAACAAAAGCCCGGCGCCAAAGTCGACGTCGCCCAGCTCAAGCAGCTGTACGCCGCACGGGACGGCTTCTCGCTCAAGTCCTTCCGCGACAAGTTCAGCCTCACCCCCGTAGGCTTCAACATGTTCCGCTCCGTCTGGGACGAAAACACCGCCGCCGTCATGGCCCGCCACGGCATCCCCGGCGGAGACGTCGAGTTCCGACCTGCGCGCGTGCACAGCCTGAAGCCGCCTGTCAAGCCCCGCGGCTGGGAGGCCAAGAGGCAGGGTCCTGCGTACAGACACCTGTGGAAGTACACGAAGCGCATCAAGGGCCTGTCGAATGGCCGCGGATGGACCAAGAGGAGGTAAGAAGGGAAAAGGAAAGGGCAGGGAAAACAAAAAATAGAAAGCTCATGATATTATTGTACGATATTCTTATGATGTGTATAAAAACAAAATGGAGTGTTACGTTTGGTACCAGCATATTGGCCCGTGAAAAGGATCTACAAACAATGTACTACTACCACTTATAAGGAACAATATTACGTCTGCGTAATGAATAAAAAAAAACCTCAGTCTTCAAATGATGAAGGATGAAGAAAAGTCCGCGTTTGATATATTCGTCGGCACTATGATTAAAGTAAAGTAAAAATATGTACTGTACTTACAAAAAACTGGGCGGTTCGGGATATTTTTCCACAAAATACACATCAATCCTCGAAAACGCTTGCCATTGCCCCAGCTCCCTTTTTTGTATATCCCCCTCCTCCTCCATTGCAAAAACAGTTGCAAGTTTTCAGTTCCCCAAAGCAATTCCTTCTTTTCCGTTTTTGGCAAAAGAAGGACAAAAGCTGAATAGCTAAATACCAAGATACTCAGGGGGGCTCGTAGCATCGTGGCCCAGGTAGTTCCCGTATTAATTAGAGAGCCCGTTCATTAATTACTCTCCCAGGTATATGCTTTGTGTCAATGCCATGCGTTATGGCTGCGATTGTTCGCCACGCTTCTCATCAAGTGAGTTGGTATTGGAGCGACGAAATGGCGACGAGCTATAGTTGCTCAGTGTGAATCGTCATGTACCCTCTCCGTTTCCTCCAAAAGGATAATCTATGCATGGCTGCCCTCAGCCTTTTAATTCCCTCATTGATCTTTTTCTGATCCTTTTCTGGTATTTTGCCAATTAATTTCAGACAGCTTCACCAGTCAGTAGCTCGTCGGGCATGTAGTCAAGGTTGATGCCCTCATGCTTGTGCATTGGCGATTCCAGCTGGGAGCGTTGCGATTCTGTTGGCGAGGGCAAAGTGCATGACCCAGAAGCTGCATTGAATCGTTTAGTCATTATTTCCAGACATGTAATGCCAGCTGCACCGGATTCTTCACCAGGCAAACTCACCATTGGCGGCAGCTGATGGACGCCTCTCGCCCGGAGGGTCCATGCACCTCTCGACATATCGGAGAGCTTCCTTTTCGATCCAGAAATTAATATTGGGATCATTGCACGCCGCATGCGCCATGAGCTGATTCTTTATGCGAGTCACTTCGTCGAGGAGTGCAAAGTATTCCACGCGCAGGCTGTTGTGTCGGAGCTCCATGCCCGACTTGGTCTCTTCCAGCTCCAGCACCCATTCCTTCTTCTTCTGGCGGCATTTGGACGCAGCGATGCGGTTGCGCTCCAGATTCTTGCTGCGCTGAGCTGCATCCTCCTTCTTTGCAGCAGCTCCTCTTCGGGCCAGCTTTCGTTTTTGCGACGGAGGCGGCGGCGGCGGCTGTTCTTGTTGGAGCTCCTGCTTTATTGTTGTTGCCTGGGCCGAAGAAGCCGTCTTCTGTCGCTTGGAGCGAGGTTGAGCTTCCGAAGTGGACGCATCGACATTTTGGGCCGCGGCCTTTCTCGTCCTTGTCATCATGGTGGCGGTGGCTGCTGTTGATGATGATGCTGTGCTGGGAGCTGTCTTAGTCGGCTTGCTGCTGCTGCTCTTATTGTTGTGATTGCTGCTGCTTTTGGCGGCGGAGCTGGCGACAATCTCATGAGGGGCGATTGTCGAGTCGAGGCTGCCAATGCTGCTTCGGTGGTCCCCAAAATACTCAATAGAGCTTCCGGGCGACAGCAATGGCACGGACGGGGGCGTTGTGAAATGAGAGTCTGGTGTGGTGGTTGCGTATGGCGAGAGCGACAAGCCGGGATCGACAAGCGAATCGATGCCTTCTGGCTGAAAATCAAAGGGAAACCCGGAGCCTGGAACGTTATCGTGGATGCCCAGGCCGTAATCTACAAAGGAAGGACTGTCGTTCATTTCCGCCTCTTGTTTTGTAAAAGGCCGAGAGTGGTAGACGAGGTGAATAATACGGGCGAGCAAATCGTCAATCAAGTGAGGATCTGCTGCTCAGTTCAATTCAACTACCAAATGTCCCGCGACAGACACAGACAGGGCTTTGACAGCTCGGTGAGGGGATCGCTGTTGGAGCTCTCCAAGGCCGCTGCGGGGCCGTTGCACGGAATCTGGGATCCAGGGGGGGTGATCCGGACCTGGGAGGGGAAGCTGAGCAGTTCGTTCCTCTCAATCGCAGGGCAACGAAGCTGAGTGGAGCTTGGACAGGGTCGATCGGCCGGTTTGACAGGACAGGAACAGGATAGGATGGGACAGAGAGGCGACGGAGTGAAGAAGGGAGAGAGTCGATCAGATCAGAGAAGAAGTGTGAATTAATTAATCCAGTAGTCGATGCAGCTGAAAAGGTAAAGAGTTGATCCAATGCCACATGGGGGGGCGGATGAGAAGCTGATCTTTGTCTGAAGCCGGGGAGGGGTGGGAAGTGGGAGGAGATGGAAGAATGGAAGAATGGAAGCGAGGGCGGCAAAAGATCAATGATAAGAGGAAGCGAAGGGTGGGATCGATTGGATTCACACAAAGCAAGAGGCGAAGCTTTGGGCACCACCAAGTAGCAAGTAGGTACAAGTAGTATGTAAGAGGTACTGAGACAATCAGGTTAGGTCAGGTCAGGCCAGGTCGGGATAGCATTGATAGCTGTCGAACGAAGGCTGCAAGCGGGAAGACAAAGACAAGCATCCAAGTCTAAGCAAGCAGAGAGACAAGAGGCAAAGAGGGGGGGCGCAAGAGCTAAATGGTTCGACGGTACAGCATCATGCACCAATGCAATGCACCAATCCAAGTTGCAAGTGAGGGACGCTATTATAAGCAAGGGAACAAAGTACGGCTGCTAGTCGAATCAGATGCCCGCATCCGACTGTACTTAGGGTGCGCCTCCAAAGCATGTCCCAGTCCTGTGTAGGTTATGGTTATCCGGCATCCTGAGAATCCTCACAGGAATTAACCTTTGCGCCGAAACGGAGGTGCGGGCAAAGGCTGGTTTGTTGCGGATTTGTTGAACAAGAACCGGAGCGCCACCAGAGAAGTGAAAGTGAATGAAGCAAGCATCGGGTAATGAGTCGATTCGATTATGAAATGGAAGCTTTCAAAAGCACGGGATTCTTGACAATCAATCATGCTGGTGTTACATACAGTATCTACTAGTACAGTACTGCATTTACATCTACATGTACGTCCATCTACCTGTTGCACAGCATTTCTATGCCAAACGGAACCGAACCGTGCCAAGTACACCGGAGTCCATCCCCGGCATCCGCAGATATGATACGGAGTACAGTAGAGACATAATCCTGCACAAGTGCATACATACAGTACAGTACAGTCCCTCTTACATGTAAGAGAAAGAGTCAGTCAGGTCAGCCCCTGTGGCAACGGGGGAGCATTGCCAAACACGAACCAGCCCAAAGTTTCATGTTCCTGTTGTTCCTCACCAAGTTCGTTCGTTCCTTGGCCCCCATCTTCCATGTTTGTACTGTACGGTATCTTGGGGGAGATACTGCGCACATACCTGACCCGAGTACCGAGCTCACGCAATCCCTCTAGACTTGTACCTCTGTCCAGTTATTGCCCAAGTAACAAAGCAAACCTCAATTAAACACACAAACACATGCCGGGACATGCTCTGCCGTGGGCTGTGGCGATCCCTGGCAACAAAAAAGTGTGGGAACCTCGGCCAACGGGTGCCTCTAGTGCGATCGCGATCCGGCCTTGCGATCCACGGCCATGGCCTGGAGGGAACCAGCCCAGCCTGAGCTTGTATCGCCCGGGTTGTGGTGTGTTCTTGCGACGTTCCGACGGCACATCAAGCAAGTCTCCAGTTAGTACCCTTAGTACGGAACCAAGCAGCGACACAACTTGCCACGCCATCCTCGGGCGACTCCCGCTGTACTTGGCCTCGACTTTCCCAGTACCTGTCCGCGGGGTCCCAGCAACAAAGCGCCCACATCAAACGGGCTGGATGGGGGGCCACTCTGCGAACTAGAGCCCGCTGCCAAGCTGCCGTTTGCAGCGACAGAGTTCGCTAACCTTGTGGCGTGTGTGAACTGTGAACCTACCAGAACTTACCTGTACTTGCTGTACTTGGCATGGACACCTCAGTGAAATCGATCGATGGCTGTGCTGTGCTTTTTGCCTTGCTCAAGCTTCAAGCTCAAGCCACAGCACAGACACATTCCGCCACCTGGGGGAGCTCTCTCTCCTCTCCTCCCATCCATCGTCCATCGCCATCGCTTCCATTTCTTTCGCCCATTTTCCTCAATATTACGCCTTCAATCCAGTTCCGTTCCCGCTTCCCGTTAGGCCCATCCAGCAGCACAGCTTCCACCACGGCCTAGGTCTAGGCCTTGGGCTGCGATGCCACTGAAGCACTGGACCGCTGGACACGAAGCTGCCCGGATGTCGCGACAAACCACAGCCTAGAAACGCAGGGCCCGTCCGTCAGGCAACAATCCGGCCGCAGGCATTCAAATGCTGCATTGCCAGGTTGCACCCTGTCCTGTGCTGTCCTGTGCTGCAACGCTTCTGCATCTGCATCCACGCACTCTGACACGCACGCTCTTCATGCCCGTGCCTTGGTTTAGATGCATCCTGGCCGCTGCCATTGGCTGCCGCCGGCCACGTCCACGTACCACAAAAGCTTGGTCCGACTCTGCCCTACTTCCGCACAAGGCATGGCTCCCCTGGCTATCCGGACGGAGGCTTTGCTTTGCTTTGCTCTGCTTTGCTTCGGCAACACGACGGGACAACAAGCCAGAGACAAAGCAGGGCCAGCCAGCAGGCGGAACTCTGCTCTGCTCCATACTTTCTGGCTGTGTTTTAGAATGTGGCCCCCCGGACTCTTAGGTTTTCCCGCTGGAAGTGCTATTTTCCCTCTTGTTCCAGTCACTTGCTTGCTTGCTCGCTCGCTCTTACGAGTATATCCCCGGAGCCTTTGAGCCGCTAGGTAGCTCCGGCGAAGTTTAACAAAGCGGGCGTTCCTGGAGCTGGAGCTGAAAAACGAAAACGGGGACATGCTACAGCCCGCTAAGCCGATTGATGACTTGGCCCGTCGTCTTAGTGAGCACAAGTCAACCTGAAGCTATGGAGCAAGCTCCTTCAGCCATTTACCCATTGCTGCTGAGGTTTATCCGCAGGTAGCCAGCCAGTCCGGTCCAGTCCAGCCGGTTCTGCACCGGACCGGGGAGGCAAAAAGGCGAGGGACCCAAGACCGGAGAACAAAGTTTGGCCATGAGTCCCCAAAACCAGGTAAAGAGAAAAACCAATGTGCAGATCACGGCAACTTTAACGGCGTCCGGTTAGCTGATGACAACGAGAGGAGCTAACGATGCGCAGACAGTATCATGACAGGCCGTCAGTCGATCATACCACTTGTGCTCGATTCGATGAGCAAGTTCTGCTTTTCCCATCAGGCCTCTCCGGACTATTGCAGCTCTAGGTTTGCTTTGCCGTAGCACTAGCTGTTTTGATTTGATCTTACAACTTGACTTGCAGAGCTTGAGAAGCCATGCAGGTTGGCATTTTGCTACCCCGCCGTCAGCTCTCGTTTGAGGTCGGCACTTTCACATGGCGGGCTTGCCGTGATGGGTCTATGCGGAAACCTTTAATGTTGGAAAAGTCCATCAAGGTAATTACATGAGTCAATAACAACGCCATGGAATTTGCCTAGAATCATATCCGATTCCAAGACGACGACAATTTGGCTCAAAGACTTATACCCGACCAGAAGCCGAGGTCGAGACAGTACAATGGCAAATCACCTCTCGCCGTGATCAGCCAAAGGCTTATTTACACAGTTCGACAGCTCCAGTGCTCCGTACAGCTCGCCGACTTCGCTCCGGCTCGCCTACACCCTCTTCCAAGGCAAGGCAGCATTCCGTTCTCGCGCAGACAAGCTTCTGTGGCTCACAAACAGAGGCTTTCCCATCGGGAAGCTTCTCGCCATGTCCAAATGGCTGCACACCTGATTTCAAGAGAAGCAAACGAAAGCAAGGCAAGCAAGCAAGTAAAATGTGTTTCGGCTCAGTGCCTGGCGCACGTCGGCGCCAATGCTACCTAAACGTTATCAAAAGGAGGGCACCAATCATGTGCGCACAACGAGACGCAGGTTTGCGGGAGTTTGATGCCGTCGGGCGACAAAGATGGGTGTGCGCCGCGAGGCCCTTTCTAACAAGTACTCGTACCCAGCTTCGTGTTTGTTGAAGATATTGGCCCATCAGTAGGTTGAGCTCCAATGGCGACGACTGGATTGGACTGCGAGCCAGCGATGTGCAAATAGGTATGGTATGATGCTTACTGCGTACGTGGGTGCTGTCTATCCGTCTCTCGCAGTTGGTCAATTGAGAATCTGCCAAATGGGTAGCAGAAGATGCAGACGAGACAAGACCAGACAGCGGCCCTCTGGATCGCTCGGATGGAGCAGGTTACCTAAGATAGAACCTGTGTGTGCTGTGTTGCTTGTAATACTCGTAGTCTTACAGCGTCGAAGCTGTCACAGCTTAAGCCGGTATATCCAGCGCCCATCCCAGCCTAGGATATTAGACGTCCGAGCTACTGAAGCTGGCTGTGTAAAGGAACAATCTTCATCGACAATGTGGAGCTTCTCTCGCTGAGTGCCAGGCTCAGCTGCCGGTGACATTTCGATGTGAAGTTCCAGACTCTTGAATAAGATGATGCTTTTTACGCCATGAATTTCAGCAGCTCGACTCAACTTGCACAAGCATGTTTGGGAGCCGAGCCACTGGGTGACGAATCAGCCAGTCTTGTCCATTGGCCACTGCTTCCTTTGGTGCAAGACTGAGACGGCCGGCTTTGCTAACATACAGTATTCAGTGTTCTGTTACTGTACACAGTGAGAGTGAGAGTGAGGCCTCCCCCCTCTAACTCTTCCTCTTCCTCCCATCCTGGAGCTAGGCAGGGGAGCTATTAGACAGCTCTAGACAGCTAGAGAGGAGGGGAAGACTGCAGTACTGGAGGGGCAGCAGTGGGCACGTGATACGCCTTATGCCGTGTCACCTGATCTCGCGATATTCGCCAGGCTATGGGCATCGCGACTACACAAAAGCTGGTGTAACACGCGTTGAGGGGTTCCGAAGAACAGCTGCGTTTTTTTGCAATATTTCATAAGTCTCGACTGAATTTGACGGTACATCACATTTGACGCCCGCTTGATAAAAGCATAGACTATACTACAAACTACCTAGACGAACAAGCACAGCAGATATTTATTATACAAGCATACAACGACAACAAACAACAGCCATGTCTGAGCAAATGTCCTCCCCTCGCATCACCGCCTCGTACCTCGACAACTTTGTCGGCCGCGTCGTCACCATCGTCGGCAAGGTCACGCAGCTGCGAGGCGACCAGGCCACAATCGACGCTGATGGAGTGGTTACCATTCTGTTGAACCGCGTATGTACGCCCTCAAATGTCTACTAAAAGAAATCGTCATCAGTTCCAACTAACAGTTCATGTCTCATTCAAGGAAGCTCATCTTGCCCATGGAAACGCCGCACAGGTCATTGGCAAAGTCAACCCGGATCTGTCCATCAAGGCCCTCAGCACTCGTGATGTCGGCCCCGGAGTTGGTATGTCTATCGTCTATCCCCTTCGAATCTCTTTGGATGAGAACTGTCAACTGACCCAAAACCAGACATGACTCTCTGCTCCGCCGTCGCAGAACTCACCCACCAGCACAAGGACATCTTCGTCTCCGACAACTGACGGGTTCCGCCAGGCCATAGCGAATCGCCGCTCCGCAACATCGAGCCTCAGCACCAACCGCGCATCGCCATGGTCTGGCCCGGCCCCAACCAAAATCAAAACCAAAACCAAAACCCCATTGTTGAATCGTCAAACGCAATTGTAACTGCATCTTCTCCTTCGCATTCGTCTTCGTCCTTGTTTGAACCGCGTCCTCGTCCGTCTATTGCTCGTCCTTATCGCATTGCGTCTCCTCCTGTTCTTCGCGCCTCTTTTAATAGTCCTCCCAGCGGACCGGACTGGAATCATCATCGCCAGCAACAGTCGTTCGACCTCGTCCCTTACAACCCCTACGATCTTCCACAACAGCATGTCGACTCTCAATCTACCTCGTCGTTGCCTTCGACGGCTCCCCCTCGCGGCTTCACCACCATGCCGGGCTCCTTCTACTCCAATCCCGATTCTCGCTCCGGCTCGCCCTTTTCCGATGACGAAGAAGACATGTTCCGCCTCGCTCACGATATCTCGCCATCGTGGCAGTCCAACAACCCTTACAACTCCCACTTCTCGTTCTCATCCTCTCGAGATGCACCGCGCATCTCGCCCTATCAACCCATCCCTTCCGCTCAACCTCGTTCCATCTACTCTCCCTCATCATCTACTTCTCCCCCTCCATTCACAAACATGACCGCAGGATCCCTCCCCTCGCCGCCGAGCTCCCAGCGCGAACGGCCTGCTTCACCCTTCTCTGTCGCGGATTCTTTGCCCACGCTCCGCCAGGACGATTCACATCAGCTCGCTTCTCCGCCAATGAGCCCTTTACGACGACCTCAAGTCAGGGATCGCGGTGGCTATGTGAGGGACTCGGAGGACACTGATGCCCTGGCGCTCAATGCGGTGGTAGATGGTATTGGAAGGATACAAGTTGATATGAATCTGGACCAGGCGGGAAGATGGAGGATCGCACGTCGGAGTGACTCTGACTCTTCTTGGTAGTATCAAGGACTGTCGATGCTGCGAAGTGGTGACCCATGGAGGAAGCGCATAAGTCAATGTACTCATATAGATAGAGTAAAGTTAGATTGGAGGAAGAAACAAGTGTATCGAGGAGCGTTTACATGAGGTCATGTTTTATGCAGCAACACACAATCATGATTTTCTATCCTAAAACTATTACTAAACAGCACACCTTTTTTTTCTTGTCCTTTTCCTTTTCCTTGTTAAAACCCCATTACTGACCAGAAAACCATCCAACCTTTGCCAACCAGACAAATATCCAACCCGTCCCTCCCATCACCAACCCGTCCCTCCCATCACCAACCCGTCCCTCCCATCACCAACCCGTCCCACCCACCATCCCACCCACCATCTCACCCGAAAAAAACATATTCAAAAGTCTTCATCCGCCATCTCCCACACATCCAAAGAACTCCCACTCGTAGTAACTTCCAGCGAATCACCAGAAGCCTCACTCTCTTCCATCTCAAGGTATTCCTGGGCAGCAATCCACATCGCCACCGCCGCAGACCCAAAGTCCACCATCCGAGGACTGCTCACTCCATCCAATCCATGAAAATCTCGATGGTGTTGTCCGAATCCATCCGTCGAAGGCGTTTCCTCATCGCTCTTGCTCACATTTAAGTCATCTTGCACCTCTTCAGCAACAACGCCATCAAATCTCGCGACACCAGAAGCTTCACTTCCCAAACTCTGTATAAATCGAACCCTAGTAGCCCGATAAGACCCTTCAGTATCTCTCCCCTCGAGAGAAATCACCTCATCGTCGCCGCTTTGACGAGATCCTTCCGCCATGGCGAGAGAGCTGTGGATGCTTCTGATCCGGGTCGTGAATCTCTGGAACCGCGCTGCCTTTCTCTCGGCAGCTTCGGCTTTTTCTCTCCATTTCTGAATCTCTGTGCTGGCCTCACGCAGTTGTTCGCTCAGTGATGCTGGATGGGATTCTTCTAGCTGCTGCACCCGTAACTGGAGCTGTGTGACCTCTGCTGATTTCACTCTTAGGAGTGTTTCGAGCTCTTGGAGTCGATTATTGTTGTTTTCAGTTCCATTGTTAGGACTGGTATATAAAGGTGCATCGGTCTGTATGCCCCTTTCTTGTGTTTCCATATGTAAAAGTCCCTCTTTTTTGTCCGCAGATGACTCTTGTGCATCATTCTATTGATCAACAAGCGGCCATGCGTTTGAAGATGGGATACGTTTATTGTTTGCCATGGGGTTCAGCTCCACGTCCCCGGTAGCTTCAGGGTGGCCATGAGGAGTCTTGGTAAGGTGGTGAAGTTTATGAGGGCTGTTGTTAATTTGATACAACGCTTGCTTATCTTGGTATGCCCCTTCTGCCAGGCCGAAAGCATCTTTTGATGCCCCGACATTAGGTTTTCGAGTCGTCAGCGGAGACTCATGCGGATCTTCAAACATGGCCGCCAAGGCCTTGACAGATCGCCTCTTTGTCGGTGTTTTATCTTCACAAGAATATTTGCTATTGTTGTCGTCATGGCTGCCGTCTGATCCAATAGAGATCAAATCTGGCAACCGAGGCTTCTCATGAATGACAATCGAACCATCTTGGCCAACTGCCTTTAAGTGAGGAGCCATCCAACGTGTATGCTCATAAAATCCATTGGCTTGCCCGCATCGGATGGTTTCGGTCGACGGAGCCGGCTGTAAGAAAGGATCTTCCGATTCTTTTATATATATAGGTGGATAGAGGTGGTAAGATGATTGTGTGCCTCGAAGTTTCTCCCCACTGCGCGTGAGTAATCTCCCAAACGGCCTTCTTCTCCCGTGTAGTCTATCTGACAACGGGGACCTAATGGTCTTGTGAGTTTGTGCTTCTATACCCTCACGCCTCTTGGTCCCTTTAGGTGTTTTCTTGGATCGGACCTGTGACGGAGGTGTTTGTATAATATTCTTGGCTCCTGAAAATGTATTGGATGCTGGTGAGTTTTTATAAACACCACAGCGATTCGTGTTGCGGGAGGATACGCGCGGGGGTATGGACTTCATAGTAGTGCTCTGGGTAATACCAGGGGTACGATTTTCAGCCGATAGTCGACTGACTTCTTGGTAGCTGCGGGAATGCAGTAGAGGTGTGTTGCTATTCTGGCGAGCTCCAAGGATTCCGCAATTGTGCTCCTAGCACGATTGCTTTAAGGACGGTGTGACGTTCCTGGTGCTGGTCGAAGCTGGCCCAACCATGCCACTAGTAGGAGTGGTAGGGAGGAGAGCAGTGTTGGAAGGATTTCTCTGGTGTCCCTCTTCCATGGTCGGAGTCATTCGAGGAAGAGATGATTGTCTGGATGGCCCTCTGCCACTTCCCCGTCTGGACAACCGTGATCCTGCTGACCTTGTTCTCCTGAGTGAGAATGAGACTGTGGTGAATCCCAGATTCTCATCTTCGGCAGGCAAGTCTCTCCCGTTTTCCACACCCAGATCCATCGTACGATTGACCACGAATGATTCGCAGATGGAGGACTCGGAATCATCATGCGTCTCTTGCATTGGCGCCGTCTTTTGGTCAGGGTTTGCTGCCAGTAACACCATCTGGCGAACAACGTCTTGCCAGTTAGAAATCACCATCTCGGCGATGTTATTCAGAACCTTGACCTTGAAGAAATCCGGAACATCAGGATTGCGTCCCTTTGCTTTTTGCCGATTGCGGCGCTCTTTTGCTGGTATCGGAACCAGGGATAGGCCAGAAGTTGATGAAGACTCCTTTACGTCATAGTTATCAAGCTCGTCTAATCCAACCAGCAACGAACCAAATACAATTCCGAGAGCATGATATGACATGAGCTGACTAGGCGCGGAAGCTCGACCCTCGGCATCACTGGCCGGCGATTGTTCAGTGGCGTGGCCAATAAGGCTGAGCAAGCCGAAGACTGCACAAATCAGGTCCCGTTGGAGTCGCGAGTCAATAGTTTGGATAGCCAACGCAATGAGTCGTGCACGAGTCTTTTTCAGTTTCTCTGCTGGAACGTCCAGTCGATTTTGCAGTTGTGAATAGATTGCAAGAAATGCATCAAGCAACGTGATCGATCCCAAAACACCTATTGGCAACCCCTTGAGAATGCGTTTAAAGGTAGAAGCCACGTCGTGGAGATGATGCGGGATGGATGTTGGCAGGGTGGGTTGATAGGTGGTGCTGGATATCTTAAGGTCACTGCCACTAGCGTCACAATAATAATCATAGAGAGCCTTTGTATTCTTGACAGAGCCTGGGATTCGGAAAACGCCTCGAAAGTCGGGGCTCTCAGCAAGGTAGTGAGCCGTGGCTCGAATGCACGTCGGAAGAGCCAAAGGGTGAGGGGAGAATCCTGGGGGTAGGTACAGCAGGCTGTTGCCAGTCAACCGCACCAAGTCTTGAATGTCGAGAATCCTAGGCTCTGATTTAGAGCGAATAGAAGATTCTAGGTCCGAAGTGCTTCGTTTATGCGCCCAAAGCCCGGGGGCTGCCTTCTTTGGCGTCGACTGGTTGGACGATCCTCGAAAGAATCGAGAGAACCAACTTTTCTTTTCAGGACTGGAAGAGCCGCTCTGCAACAATAGAAAGGTTAGAACAACAACAGGCAGCTTCATCACAGGAGGCAAGAACAGAAGGGTTAGAACAAAAACAGGAAGCTTCGTGACAAGAGAATTTCTTTTATTTACCCGACTGCGAAGATGAGCGTCAAATTCCCCAGCAACTAGCGGTCTCACTCCGTGCTGATGGTCATTAGCTTCAATACAAGTTAATATGGTGATTCTGGATATGTTAACCTACCTTGGTTGCTACCTGGTTGTATTTCTCTACGAAGACGGATCGATCCTGTTCTTCACCTCCATCGTTGGAAAAATTCAGGGTTTTGGTGCTTGGTGTCCACGTACGGCTGGTGGGTATGGTTGGATTGCTCTCCATCAACTCTGGGGTGACTTCAGGGAGAGGGAATGCTTGCGATGCGCTGTTTGGTACATATCGTGCCCGGTTCGCTGGAGGAACAAAGGCTGGCTCTGCAGACTGGATGCTCGAGGGGTTACTGCGTTGCCGGGCCGCAGATGAGCCAGCCAAGGGGTTGGTAAACAAGACCATGTCGCCTGATGTCGAATTTGAGATGATACTACGTGATATTGTAGTTGAGGTGATGCTTTGATGCTTTATCAATGGTGAGACTCGATAGCGAGAGTCGGCGTGATGGAGAGAGGCGTATACGCCTATGACGAAGATGAAGATGGATTGAAAATGCTTCGATAAATCTCTGTCGAATTGTAGAAGAGGATCCAATCAAGGCGATCCAAAGCGGCCTTAACCAATTCTAGCATATATGTATGCTTCTTGTTTTGATGTCAGTCGCTCGGTATGATATTCGTCGTTCTGCGAATGCTCAGCAACACCAGAGGCTCGCAAATTCTCGTAACACTGATTAGAAAGTTCCAAATAGCGTGCAGAATCAGAGAGGGAGGAAGTGTGGGAGGAAGTGTGGGAGGAAGGGAAGGAAAGGAAGAAGTGGGAGAGGATGGGAAAGAAGGAAAGGATAAGGATGGGGGGATTGCCGAAGCAACGGCTTCAACCATCACTGTTATCAAAAGTATAAGATAAAGAAAAGGTAAAAGAGCGCGTTGAAGTTATTCGAGAGAAGGCGCTCCTCCGAAAATTTGGCCAGCCCAGGAAGACAGAGAACTCTATGTCACGCCCAGAGAGCCGGGCTTCTGGTGACTTTTCCTGGATACGATACCACAGTACCCATTTCCTGATAACCTTCGTCTTATCTTTTTGCTCGTAAGGCGAATTGCAGCAGAGTTCAGCAGGCGAAACAAGGTGTTGAAACCGGACGGTGTAGCTTTCACAAGAAAGGATAGCAACGGCCCCAAGATAAGAGGATCAAAAATGCTTCTTGTTAACAGTCTCAACCTAGACAATTTCCAGCCAAGAGTCTTTGGCTTTCCGACAACTGCCCAAAATAACCAAAAAAAAACCTACCTTACAAAACTCTATCGGTTGAATGAGAAAGAGAAAAAAAGGGGCTAAAGTAAGTATGTACCAGAATCCTAGCAATTCCCCCATAGTGCTACTCGTCGTCATCCCAAAAATCACCAGTACGCCGCACAAGATGTATCCTTAATCTTAATCCCCGTGCCCATTCTTCCGTGTACAGCCTCCGTCTTGATATCGTGTCATGCACATACACCATTGTCGTCGACCATTACTCGGGAATATCTTCTTCGCCATGAAGCAGCACGTATTTGAGGATGTCGGAGAGCGAAATCACCCCCTTGAGCTTATTCTCATCATCGACCACAATCAATCGGTGGACGCGGCTCTTGCGGATTGTGTCGAAGATGGAGTCCAGCCTGTCGTCTTGACTGCATGTGAAGATGCCCGGGTTGTCTTCGGGCCGCTTGCACAGTGCCTCGCCCACGCTGCCGTTTAACTCGTCGTAAGCCCCACCCTTGATGCAAGGTATAATGTCCACGGCTTCAAAAGCATTGAGAACTCTGTTTTCAGAATCGACAATGGGCACGCAGCTAATGTTGCCGTTGACCATCAGGTTGATAACCTCGAGGACTGTGGTTCCCATGCGTGCAACGAGCAGGTCGTTGTAAGTGCCCAGCTGGATCTCGCGAAGCGTCTTCTTCAGCAGAATCGTATTGTGTTCGTTGTTGACAGCGATGAACTTGAGGATTCGATATTGCGTAATGACGGAGATGACGGTCTCTCTGCCGGTCTCTTCATCGACATCGACGAGGGGGATCCTTCGAGCACGAGTCTTGAGCATGCGTCGAAGTGCTTCGTACAGGGGTCTCGAAGGATGGACGGAGACGGATTCGATGGGAGTCGCCCCAATGGCTTTTTCGATGTCTAGGTACGTCACAATTAGCCCTGTGCTACGACAATTGCAGATTCGGAGGGAGGGGGGGATAAGCACCTCGCAAACTGGCTAGGCGGAATTGATCTAGCTTGCTCATCTCATCGGGGAACTGGCAGTGATACTGAATCACATTGATGTAGTCGGTGGCCGTCAGGATGCCGGCGAAGCGCGAAGTGTGCGAATCCCATAGAGGGGCGGATACAATGGCTGCAGTAATTTCCCATTAGCATCGTGACAAAAAGCAGCCCCCAAGGTGCGGGGAGAAGCGCGGGGCAGAATCGAGAGCCCGATATCGTCCTCCGATCGATTGATTGATTCTACTCACAGTTCTGAATCAGGATATTGAGACTCTTCTTAATGAGCAGATCCGTATCGAGTACAATAAGGCGGAAGGATAGGGGGAGCACATCGTAGCTGGTACGCTTGCGGAGGAAATCCCGGATGGCTTTCTGTGGAGAGGCAAGACGAGGTCAGCAAGGGAGGCGATTGGGAAGAATGCGTAGAGGAAGAGTAGAAAGAAATAAGGGCAAATGTAGAGAAACACATCTCTCTGGCGTGGCACCGCTATCGGTGCTGGCCAAGGGGAGGGAGAGAGAGAGGGATGCTAGTATGAGGACAGGCAGACGTACCAAGCCTTGTCGCTGCTCCTTGTCGAGGGGACTCAACGGCTTGGGATCCGGCGCATCAGCCATGGCACCAGCGTGGAAGAGATACGACGACGGGGCGACAAAAGGAGGCAGCGCAATGGATGGCGGACGAAGCTTGAAGCCCGGCGCCGGAGTCGAGGCGGGTTCAGACTCAGCAGAGCCGGGAGTGATGGCTGCGGATGCCGGTGCAGATCCAGAAGCAGATCCAGAAGAGCCGGGCGAGGACCGAGGAGAAGATCCGGGGGACGATGCAGGGGATGCAAGGCTGCGGCGAGGTGCAGATCCGGGCTGGGGAGCGGGCGATGGCGATGCTCCAGATGTAATCGTAATAGTAGCAGATGCAGGATTTGGTGCTATTGCTGCTGCTGGTGCTATTGTTCCGGGAGCGGGTGCAGCTGCGGATCCAGGCCTTCCGGTGCTGTCGCCAGCGGTGATGATTCCACTGCTAACAGCAACGTTGATTCTTCTGCTGCCACTGTCCAGTGAATTGTTGTTGGCGATGCTGTTGTTGTTGCTGTTGTTGCAGCTGCTCCCACCGGCGATGGTGTTGTTGATGCCTGGTGCAGCTACAGATGCTACCGCTTGTCGGCTCTCCATATCACTATCGCCAGGCGCATCAGCAGGTGCGGGGGCCAGCTGAGCGCTAGCAGCCTCCTCGCTTTCCTCCATTCCAGCGTGTCACAGGCGCTGGAGCTCGGCTGATGTCAACGGACTTTTTGGCTTATGTGGTCGTGCAGCGCAGTTGCAGTTGTTCGCGAATCTGCATGTACGAGTACGGAGGCAGGCTCCGATTTGGCCGTCGTTTTTGGTGTTCTTTTTTGGTTCCGGGACAGCAAAAGACGCACTTCAACGGATGCGACGAAACAGGCAGCGCTGTGGCCGATCTCGACATGTACTCGTACATACAGCGGCTGCGGCTATTTCTTGTAAGGCAAGGTACATCAAATCCAATGGTAATTACACCTACACCAAATGGGGCGGATTCCGCGGTACATGGATGTCTGTAAGTACATACGAGCACATCAAATTGATTAATTTACATCCAGATTTCCCCGATGCTCACGCCTGGAGAAGCAGCTTTTGGCGGCGATCTGCTGTGCTGCGCCATGTGTCTGAGGACGCAACGGTTTCGGGTCTAGACATTCATGGATCAATGGCGGTTGTCTCGGACACGGTATTTGGCCCATACCAACATGGAATTCATCGAACTGAACAGATGGTCCAAATTGAGAATTGCATTGGTGAGTACTAGATACTACAGGCAGACACAGTGTTTTGCCGCTTTATACTTTATATTGCTGAGGGAACCTTATCAGTGGTGTACATACACTGATAGATAAGGTGAAGCAACACACACACACACACGCAATTCGTCATGCCCGAAAATGGAAGCATCACAGCCAGCCAATGTATCAAGACAAGGTTCAGCATTGCAGCCGCTGCACACACGGGGCGAAATTGATTGTCCCATCAAACTCCAACTCGGCGCCGGCCACACCCTCTTTCTTCATAGTCTCATGTTATCTATCACTTCATGCGCCTTGATATACGACAAAGGCAAAAAGGCAAGTCATGCTACGCCCGTGCAGAGTCATCCCGTCTGACGTCACCGCGCCGGATTCATCGTAGACCCTTTCTTTCGATGCGAATTTCTGCAGGGTAAGGTGAGGTGAGGCGATCCCGTTTGGTGCAGCTGCATAAAGCACATGTGCTGACTGATCTGATGCAAAGCAGTTGAATCCTTCTCCCCGTGGGTACGATAAGATATACTACTGTACTCCGTAGACAGCCTACATGTAGGTAGGTGAGTGGTGACGGTGACGGTGATATCAATCGATGCATGCATATGTATGTACCTACTGGGTATGTAGGTAGGGATTCTGTGGGATGGCGTTGATTTCGAATTTCCCCGAGGCCTTTTGAGCAATTACGTGCTCATTGGCTCTCAATTGACGTTTGGAGTCGCATTTGAGTTTCATGGCTTATCGTCCACCGCCAATTGTCTCTCCATCTCTCCATCTAGGGTAGCCAACCAGCTGAACATTAGGCAGAATGGCTGTGATTGAGTCAAGATCAAAAACTCCATGCGGATGAAGCACGTTCCATAATGTTCTCTCACATAGTCCGTACGATACAGCCGAATATAGATTACCCAATGCTTCGTATCCGTGGCGACATTCTTTTGTATCATCAGCATCTACTACTAGTATCTGGTGGTCACAAGGTGCAGCCAACGTTCGAGCCGAGCTCCATCAACCTGCACATCTCCGCCTTTTGGCCCACGAACATGCCCAAACCAAGCCCCAGCGAGGCTATCGAATGTCGGGTTGAAAATTTTTCGACTGGCCACGGCGACAGAGCCTATGCTCAACTCGTCATTTATTATCGTCGTAGCCGCCGATACGCTTGGAAAAATCCAAAGACGGTAGGACTGCTCAGCCAATGGGCTCCTTGACAGCTGGACTCGCAGGACTGGTTCCGCTACATTACATACGTGGTTTGCGGACCCGATCCCCCTCCCCCTCAAACGCAAAGAGTCCAACCCAAGACATGACACTGCCTGAACCAGCATAGACCGCCGATTCGCAGGTTGGCTGGGCCCCGAGCGCTGCGAATGAGGCGGCGGTTGGCAGATACCCATGTTTGCCATGCCCTCATAGCACCGTCTGGCGTGAACACGTAGGATCCCGAACACTTAATCATGCCGCGGTGAAGAGGTGCAAATGGTCCAATAGACGCCGGTAGAGGAGGCATGAATAAGACGGAGTGTGTCGTGCTGGCCGCTGTTGTGCATACAAGTATGAGTACTACTGCTAGCACCAGCATGTTAGTAAGGACAGGCATGCAGCATATCTTGTACAACAATAGGATGCATGTTTCATCTACATGTACGAGCATGTAGCGGCATTGATCAGCGCCATAACAGACCACGTAGATGCCCGATAGCAGGGGTTGGAGTTGGACCGTCCAAAACTGAAAGGAAACCTAAACCTGATACCACCTCGCCTCGCCTCACCTCGAGTCTGAAGCTCTGCTCTGCTCTGCTCTCCAGGTTTAAACGATGTCCATACAGTAGTCACGCCTGTCTTCTCTGACCGCAGTGGGCCACCACTAGATGCCCTTCTCCAAGCACTTGTGGCCGCATATCGTCCAAAGCCCGCCTATCTGAGCCCTTGACTACTGCCTTAGTGCTGCCAGCAGACTCCGTATTACTATTCCCAATGCCGCCCAAGCAAGTGGCCGCCTTGCATGGGGGTCTTGTCGCGGGAGTACTTATGCGGCGCGTGGGATTTCTGTGGCTGCCGCAAGTACCGCCTCGACGTCTGGTCCATGTCCATGTGCTTGTGACGACTTCGCAGCGACCCCCTGCGACCCAAAGGCCAAGGCCTAACCGTCGAGCCTTGGTGTCCAGTCAGTCCCTTCCAGAGTCCAGCCTAGCCCTTGCCCTTTTTTCTCGAAGCGATCAAACCGATCTTGAGAAATAGAAACGGATTGTCACCGCATCGCCCGCGGAATCCTCTTGCCGTGTCGTCTTGTCTTGTCTGCCCCCTTCTCACTTATGCTCATGCCCATGTTCACTCTGGTCCGAGTACTGTATCAAGATCCAATTCCTGCCCACCGCTCTGCAAGCTCTATACTTCCAAAATCCACATAGTCTCCTCCCGTCTCCTTAGGTCAAGTGCCATCAATCAATTTCTTAGGGCTCCTCTTCAGTGGACTCCCAGCCTGCGGTTGCTCGCTCTAGCGGCCCTCGATCGCGCCAGCAGCCAGCAACAGCAGCTTCAGGACCCGCCCTTTCGTCACGCTCCCGTTGCCGTGGCCCATCGGTGGATACACGGCCGATACTTGGCGCCTCGGCCTGGCCACAGCATATCCTCCCCAAACACAAGCGTCCAGGTCAGCCGTTGTTTGTACTCGTCCCGTAGCTGCACAGGTACCCATTTAGAGGTGGCGCTAGCGTCCCAGCTCCATCACCACCGCCTAATAAGCACCGCCAGGGCCAGAGCCAGAGCAAAAGCATCAACAAAAGAAACAGAAGCATCTTCCATCCTCTCCTCTCCATCCTCTCCGCCCCAAAGTCGATCAAAAGCCCAGCTGTCGCCGCCATGGGTATTTGCAACTCGACATGCTGCGGAGGTGAGCCAGTCCAGATCCGTTGCCCTGTGTTTATCCGACTTTTTTCTTCGCCCCTTCTCCGAGTCTTCTCTCTAACTCCCGTTTCCAGGGCGAGCCCGCGATGGCCTCTACGAACCTGCTCTCGCCGATAGCGAGCGAGAGGCGGTTGCCGACCTTCTCCAGTATCTCGAAAACGTGCGTCTACCTGGCTGATGATGGCCTTCGATGCTGCTAGCCTTCATTCTTCACCCCTTTGCCGCCTATGACTGAAAGCTGACTTGTCTCTACGGATGCAGCGCGGCGAGACCGACTTCTTCTCTGGCGAACCGCTCCGAGCCCTCAGCACGCTGGTTTTCTCGGAAAACATCGATCTACAGCGCAGCGCCAGTTTGACGTTTGCCGAAATCACAGAACGAGGTATGGCCGTCACGAGCAGCTGGTCTCTGTAGTTGGGATCACGCAAGGGCGGTGGCGCCGGTGCTAATACGAAGCTTTGTAGATGTCCGCGAGGTCGATCGCGATACTCTTGAGCCCATCTTGTTTCTGCTACAAAGCCCCGATATCGAGGTCCAGAGAGCTGCCAGTGCCGCACTTGGCAATCTCGCCGTCAACAGTAAGGAAGCGCTTCTACCCGACTAAGCCTGACCAGCGTTCTAACTACTGCGTGCGCGCATCTGCAGCCGAGAACAAGGTTCTTATTGTCCAGCTCGGTGGCCTGACGCCTCTGATCCGACAGATGCTTTCGCCAAATGTCGAAGTTCAGTGCAACGCCGTGGGATGCATTACAAACCTGGCTACACATGAGGAGAACAAGGCCAAGATCGCCCGGTCAGGGGCTTTGGGCCCCTTGACTCGACTGGCCAAGTCCAAGGATATGCGAGTTCAAAGAAATGCCACCGGTGCTCTTCTCAACATGACACATTCTGGTGCGTTTCTTTTAATTAATCATTCTTTGTTTTTTTATACCGTCTCACTTGGTTTCGAAAATTTTCAAGCGGAGACGGCTGTGACGCAATGCGCTGGGTTGCTAACTGCATACCTTGATAGACGAGAACCGGCAACAGCTGGTCAACGCTGGCGCCATCCCCGTCCTTGTCCAGCTCCTGTCTTCTCCAGATGTCGACGTCCAATACTATTGTACGACCGCCCTGAGTAACATTGCCGTCGATTCCAACAACCGCCGGAAACTGGCCTCCTCAGAACCCAAGCTTGTCCAGTCCCTCGTAAATCTCATGGACTCGTCCTCGCCCAAGGTCCAGTGCCAGGCCGCCTTGGCCCTCCGCAACTTGGCCTCCGACGAAAAATACCAGCTGGATATCGTCCGAGCCAACGGTCTCCACCCTCTCCTCCGCCTCCTTCAGTCATCGTATCTTCCTCTCATTCTCTCCGCCGTCGCCTGCATCCGCAACATCTCCATCCACCCCCTGAACGAGTCTCCGATCATTGAGGCAAACTTCTTGAAGCCCCTGGTGGACCTCTTGGGCTCTACCGACAACGAAGAAATCCAGTGCCATGCCATCTCGACGCTGCGAAACCTGGCCGCTAGTTCGGATCGTAACAAGGCGTTGGTGTTGGAAGCCGGAGCCGTGCAAAAGTGCAAGCAGCTTGTGCTGGATGTCCCCGTTACCGTTCAGTCCGAGATGACGGCCGCCATCGCCGTCCTCGCCCTCAGCGACGATCTCAAGTCTCACCTCTTGAACCTCGGCGTATGCGACGTCTTGATTCCCCTGACCCACTCGGAGAGCATCGAGGTGCAGGGCAACAGTGCTGCTGCCCTGGGCAACCTATCATCCAAAGGTAAGAAGCTTGCTGGCTATCCTTATCCCCCATTCCCCAGCAGCATGAAGCTAACAGACGGTTTGACAGTTGGCGACTACTCCATTTTCGTCCAGAACTGGAACGAGCCCAACGGTGGTGTCCACGGGTACCTGTGCCGCTTCCTCCAGTCCGGTGACGCCACCTTCCAGCACATCGCCGTGTGGACGCTGTTGCAGCTGTTCGAGTCCGAGGACAAGACCCTGATTGGCCAGATCGGAAAGGCTGACGACATTATCGAAAACATTCGACTCATTGCCAACCGCCAGGTTGCCGATCCCGAAGTCGAGGAGGAGGACGAAGGCGAGGTGATCAACTTGGCCCAGCGATGTCTCGAGCTCCTGGGCCAGAGCGGCGGATCCAAGGCGCACATTGAGGGTTAAATGCTATTGCGAGCCTCGAACAAAGATTAGCAGGTCACTTGCAAGTGCTGCTTTGGAACCGTGAACCAGGTTGCGAGGAGGATTAGCGCGGCATGGCGAAGGCGACGGTGTTTTAGGCGTCTCAAGCTTTGTTCCAGATCAAGCCACGAGGGTCGCTGCCTTCCCATCCAAGCTTCCAAGTCTGTTGGGAAGAGGCCTTTTGCCCTCGCATCCTTTTTTGTTACTGCGGGCTTTGGTCTTCAATTTTTCGTTTTGATAGCTTTTTTTTTTACTTCCCCGCTCAGCGAAGAATTCCCGAGGACGTGCTATTTTCCAGGAGAGTACCGTTTCTTTCTTTTTATACTACGCCAGCCGAAGAGAGAACCTTTTCCGAGGAACTGGGAGGACAAAGTGCCATGTTCCAAGGATGCAGATGTCGGCTTGTTTTCGGTTTTATTTCGTTTTCAGTTTTCCTTTACCCCTTTCTTTTGTACAAAACATATTACGCAGACAATGACTGCGACTCGCTCCGCATGCCTATTGGAATGAAAGTAGAGACAAAGATGACGACGGCGGACTTGAGTGGTTTGGGCATTGAGCAAAAGCAGATGTAATTAGACAAGGATATTTGACATGCTTGACATGCAACTGCCCACCTACTGGCCGATTGTCTTATCTAGATGTTTTGGTGACTGGAGTTTAATGATGCTATGCGTTACTTGGTACAGCCGCGCCTTTGTGCGTGGATAGTAAATGTCTTGTTCTGGAAATTTCCTGGTGATGAAATCTCATGAGTCTATTTTCTCGAGGCCGTCCTTTGCCCATTGGCGATCCTTCCAGGGCAGAATCTTGCCTATGATTTTGCCCTGGACCAAGGCGAGTGGTAGCGGGCCGAATTGTCTGGAGTCTCGTGAAGCCGGGAGGTTGTCGCCAACGATCCAGCAATGACCCTCGGGAACCTGTTTCCGTTTAGTGTCGGTATATATATTACATATAATTATACGTAGTCATTAAAGAAAGAACGTGAATCTCGATACAATAAGTAGACAACAAGGCTTACCTGAATCATTTGATCCTCGCCCGGCTCTCCCGGCGTCCCCAGCGAGACATAGTCGCCCGGCATGCCGATGATGCGCTTGACGCCGTTTTGGCTGGAAAAGATGGGGATCTTGTAGAGGACGAGGTCGCCGACTTTTACGCCGCGGCCGAGGCGGTAGCGCATGTCGGCGGCGATCCAGTCGCCGTCGACGGTGAAGGTGGGCAGCATGGAGGGGCCCTGGGCGGGGGAGACCTGGAGGCAGTGGGAGAGGGTGAGGTGGGCGAGGCAGGTGATTTTGAGGGTGGAGATTGTGAAGCGGAGGGGGTGGCCGATGAGGTGGGAGATCATGATGGCTGTGGTTGTGGTGGTGATGGTGTGGACATGGCTTTTTTGTGTGGTGAGAGGAGGCTGTGTAGGGTTGGGTGAAGTTGAATATATTAATTGTATGGTATGGGATGAGATAGGTGTTACGTTGTGATGAGTTGAGGGTGAGGTTGGGATTGAGTTGAGAGAATGTGTCGTATGAGAGTTGCAAGTTATGAGGCTATTCACAATTATTCATGGGGGATTGTTAGTCTTCTCAATACGCACATGTGATTGGCTGACTGTGCCTTTTCCTAGCACCAAGGGTCCATACTAGACTAAGCTGTGACGCTATATTTTTCCGATGCAGCTTCTCTCTGTCTTTCTCTTTTCCCCTCCATCGAAATGGATTCACTACTGGCGCCGACCTAGAAATATCAGCTCCTCGATCTCTATTTCTTCCCAGCTCCAGTGGCTGCTGGCATTGCGTCTTTCCTACATGTTTACGAGTTACCTATAACACACAATGGCTGCTACTCGCTGCGTCTGCGACTCTGCGAGATTCGCTTCCTTCTTCTCCCGGCCCCTCTCTTCGACCATCAGCTGTCAAGCTTCAAGACAGAGCTTGTTGCAGCACGTGTCCGCAACACCCTCTTCTTACTCCATCTTCCGAAGTCGACCTTCTTCACAACAATTGAGATGCTACGCCGGCACTTCGCGTCCTTATAAAGGCGGGAAAAAGCCCTCGGCAGGTCCCCCCTCCGACGAGGACCCGGACAAGGACCGCGGATACGACCGGCGCTTCACGACGCAGCGCGACATTGAGCGGTCGGGCCGCGACCGCCCGCCGTGGGACCACGAGATTACCGACCCGCAGATCATGGTGATTGACAATGGCAGCGCCGAGGGCCCGCTGGCGACGCGGTACGTGCTGACGAAGCTCGAGGAGGGCGAGTCGCTGCGCATGATGACGCCGTACGTCCCCGCCAACAGCGAGACGGGGGCGCCGGCGAAGTTCGCGGTGTGCAAGATTGTGAATAAGCGGGATGAGTATGAGAGGCAGAAGCAGCTCAAGGAGCGCAAGAAGACGGCGGTGGCGGCGAAGGCGAAGACCAAGGAGATGGAGCTTACGTGGGCGATTGGAGGGCATGATTTGGCGACAAAGTTACGGCAGATGGGAGGGTTTTTGGGGAAGGGGATGAAGGTTGAGTTGATGATTGGGAAGAAGAAGGGGGGGAGGGCGGTGGAGGTGGATGAGGCGAAGGATGTGCTGAAAAAGGTGCAGGAGGAGATTGAGGCGCAGGGGGCGAGGGAGACGAAGAAGGCGGAGGGACAGGTTGGGGGGACGATGAGGCTGTATCTGGAGGGGATCAAGAAGTGATGGTGTACGAGTATGGCATGGTGTTGAATGTTTTTTTGGATTGGGTATCCCGTGTATAATAGAAACAGATGTACTATATATGTGTGTACCAAAGGTAGAGAGCCCATAGTCTATAACCCGACCCCTGATGATGAGATTATCAACGTCAGGCGGCAATTTTTTAACAACGTCGCTTTAGATGGCTGTAAAATAGTTGCCATATTCCCACGCCAGTCCTTTCTTTTAAGAAGCCAACAACGCCGAATTCCCACGAAAGAAGGAATAAAAGCAAACAAGCCCCCCCTCCCAGTTGTCGCCATGATCTTTTCCGTCATCCAGTCATAAAAACCCATTTACATAATCTCGTCATCGTCATCATCCAGCACTGGTGCTGGCGCAGGAGCTGCAGCTACAGCGGCAGTCTTGCCCTTTGCGCCGTCATCACCGTCCATGTCGTCGTCCGTCTCCCATTCACCACCATTAGCCTCGTCGTCGTCCTGACCCAGTACCGCAAAGGCATTGGCTTTGGTCTCCTGCACGTCCTTGTTGACGTCGTCCCACTTCTTGCTCCTAGCCTGCACGACTTTGGCCTTTCCGAGGCTCTTCTCGAGCTTCTTGCTGGTGCGCTCGACGAAGGCCTCGGCCATCTCGAGGCCCTTTTCCTGGCGCCGGCGGCCCTTTGCGGAGAGCTGGCGGCCGCGACGGGATTTCTTGGTGACGCCGGCGGAGTGGCGGGCGGCGAGGACGGAGGGGCGGGCGGGTTCGGAGGAGGATTTTGTGGAGGGGAGGGAGACGTCTTTGAGGGACTTGTCGGTGTTGATGGAGGGGGATGTTGCGCGGCGGGCGGCGCGAGAGCGTTTTGAGGGCGCTGTTGGAAAGGTAGATAGTTAGTTTATCGAAGTTATGACTGGGCTGTAGGAGAAGGATTTGGTATGACGAACCTCTCTTTTGTGTAGGAGCCATGGTGAGGAATTGGGGAGAGGGAGAGAGTTTGGTGTTGTTGCTGGTGGTTGATAGATGGTTCAGTGGATGGACTTTTTTGTGTGGATGGAAATTTACAGACTGGCCGGGCAATCGATAACCGATAAGCCGCCACGGGAATTTATCGACAGCGGCGGTAAGTGGGGCCTTTTTACCTTGTGGTTTGCCGGATGGGTACGTACCTACTCCGGGGGCTTTTAAGCTCACTGTGACAATGATGGCAATGTACAAGATATGACTCTCTGACGGAGTCAAAGTAGGGAGTTCTATTAATTTTTATGTAGTAGATAAATGTGGGATGTTCCCGCTAAATTTGCATAAACAATACTGTTATAGGCAATCAACCAGAATGTCTCTATAAGGAGTCGAGTAGTGTGTCATTCATTATATCCAACCAAGAACAATACGAGCTCAATTTTTCTTTTTCTTTTTTTCTTGTTTTTGTCTTTTTATTTCCAAACCGGTATTTCACACCTGCTCATTGCTTGCCCACCATGGAAACGACATGTCGGGCTGAATGGAGCCCATGCCCCAGTACGTCTGCATATTATCGAGTGAGAATGAGTTGAGAGAGTCGGCGCTACACGATCCATCGAGATCAGGTCCTGAAATCGACGGCGGGCCCGGACTAGGTGGGATCTGGTGAATGGGTGTCCTGGGCTGCTTGCTGTTGTTACCGTTGATGCTGCTGTTGCTGCTGCTGTTCCCCATGGGCAGCCCCAGAACCTCGCGGGCAATGGCTTGCACCTCGTGAAGATTGCTGCCGGCCTGCGACCACACGTTGGCCATGGCCTTGTGGCAGCCGATGCTCATGCGGATCTGGTCGCGCGCCACGGCGAGCTTCTGGCCGCGGAGGGTGTAGCGGCAGGCGGCGAGCAGGGAGAGCGTGCCGGTGGTGAGCATGCAGACGACAAAGGGCGTGTGGCTGCAGGGCTTCGTGGGTAGGGCGAGGAGGCCGATTTGGGCTTCGGCAGCACGGATGCATTTGATGGTGTGGATGGAGCGGAATTCGGCGTTGTCGGAGTGGGTGCCTGCTGGAGGGGGAGTTGAGCAGCTGGAGATGCATTCTAGGGCATCGAAGGCGCAGTTGGAGAATGGCCGGTGAAGGCCTACAGTTGTTCTGTGGAGAGATTAGTCTGAGAAAGGAGGAAAGGGGCGTGATTAGGGAGGCTTACGCATGAAGAGCCATCATGGCTTGGAATATTAACTCATCGACCTGGCCATCTGCTGAAAAGATGTCTTTTTTGCATTCTGGCAGCAGTAGTAACCACCCCTCGATGATGGAGTCGACAGAATCTAGAACTCTGGGTGACGGGCCTCCCGTATCTGAATTTGGTGATATCGAGAGGGCTCTACACATGGCTGACGCCATGCCGCGAACGGCACCTATTAGGTAGGCAAAAGATGAGAAGACTGTGTCTTCGGAGCTGAACTCGCGGGAGTTGAAGTCGTCCAATGTTTTTGGATGTGGGATATTCTTTGGCCCGTCAGTAACAATCTTTGAGCAACGATATTCAAATGAATGATGCAATTACTTACCCCTTCTTCATACTCTTCTTCCTCGCACGGAAGGTCTGTCGTGGCTTCGACGGAAAATGTGGCAAAACCAGCATTGCGCTTGATGGCAGAGTAATACGCATCAATCATGTACACCTGCCACCATGTGCGCCGCCAGGATTCCTCTAGAACCGCATCTCCTTCTCCGTGGTCTACGGCAAATTCACGGCGATGCATTCCCACGTCGAGCGCGAGTTGGATTGCCGTGTCTATGTGGTGTCTTGACTTGGCCGTGTTGCCGCGCCAGTACATGCTGGCGGAGAAGATGGTGTGGCACTGAACCATGAAGAAGTTGCACGACGTTGTTGGCGTCTGGGCAATGGTTGAGGATGCGAGCTCTTCCAACTCTAGGCATTTTTGCCGTAGTGATGGCTGATGGCTGCTCAGGTAGATGCTGCCGATGAAGCGCATCACATACACCAGTGGTCGTAGCTCATCTTGCCGGATCGGATCCTGTAAGTAGCGCTCTAGGAACCGGCGAGGAAGTACACAAGGGTGATAGCGGTGGAAGCAGTTGTAATAGACGTCGATGAAGGCGTCCCTGGTGATGTCGACAGATTGCAGGTCCGTCGACGGTAGCACAACGCTGGACGTAGACCAAGAATCGTCTGGAGGCGTGTACAGGCTGGGATCGATGGCCGGCTGCTGCGGAACTAGACCAGATGGCAGGACGTTGTTGAGGTGAGACATTGAATGAGACCGAGCCTCAGTGCGTCTCATGACCGCCTCACCACTGAAGCCTCCATCGATACTCCCGGCGGGCGAAAGCTGGCCATTGTTCCTTGCAGCAGCCAGAGCGGCTTGGTTTCGGCGAGCAGCCAATGCAGCTCTATCAAGGCCGCCGCGTCTCGACTTTGCATAGCTGCATTCCTTGTCCTCCTCGATGCAGCGAGCACACCGCGGCTTCTTTGCGTCACAGCGGACGTGCCGGGTTCGACAGGGCAGACAGGCTAGTGACACTCGGCTGCCGGAGGACGGTTTGGGGGAGCCGCCCTTGCCGGCCGAGAGTTCAGAGTCCGGATCCATGGGTTGAGTTGTGTGTGTGCTTTGTGAGTCTGTAGTTGGTTGGCTTGTGAGTGAGCGGCTTCCCGCAGGCTCTCTCTCAGGCTCTCTCTCTCTGAGTGTTGCGGCAACCTGATCAATGATTGATAATCGGCTGGACCCCTAAAAACGGTGGGGGATATCCACGACAATGCGGGCAGCAATCTCGCTGGCAATACAGGAGTCCACGAGGCTCTTGGGAGTTTCCAGGGGGCATAAGGAGGGCAATTGGTGAATTGCAGGCTCGGGGCCCAGCGCGTTGTATACCGTTTTGGACCCCGCGGGTATCCGGCTCGGGTATCCGCCACATCGGATACCCGCCGGTTCGATTCAAGCTTATACCAGGCCCGTCCGGAGATGCAAAATCTCACCCGCACGTTCGACGCCGCATCCTTTTGCCTCGCCTCGTAAAACTTTGTGGCTAAATTTGCGAAGAGTGGGAATGCTCTTTGGGAAGCGATTGGAAGGGATAATTATTGGCCTTTTTGCTTAGAATGACGGGGACCCCGGCTGCGAGATAGCGCATGATCAACCCCGTATAAGGACTCTGACACTGTATGCGACGACACTAGGATACGCGAAGAAGCTGCTAGGAAGCAACTCGGACAAAATAGAAGAACTTGGTTTTAAGCTCGTTTAAAGTCTCTTCCTAGTGCTTACGTGGATTGGTTGCGATTTACGAAGAGAATAGTCCGCATAGAGTGTCTTTGCGTGATGAGCAAGTTGAGAACAGTAAGTCGTGTCTTTACGCACAACTTGGGTGGGCTTGAACATGAGTTCCCGCTGCTGCTTCAATATGAAAGCACCTACCTACATGAGCATAATGTAAGCAGCCACGCAAAGTATTTCCGGAAAGGTAAAATCACAGATTCTATGACATGCGCCCTATTCTGTAGAGTATAAAGAGAGAGGTTGACGGTTTCATCGTGTGTGACAAATTTCTCCCTCTCTTTCCCTCTGTCTTACTTACCTGCTGCAAGTTGACTCGTCCTATTACACGTAAATGCAGCCTTCTGCAGATGCTCGCCGTCCTCTCGTCCACAATGCCGTTTACGGTAACGCCAGAGTTGGCCACCCCCATTTTTCATTCCGCAAGCTAGTGTTATTCTTATCTTGTTGTCAAATGCTCAACTTGGCACAACCGCTACTCTCAGTGGCCATGATCCCCGGGTTGCGTGGTGGAGATTGAAGATTTGAATTCCCACGAACCGTTCTTTTGGAGACAATGGCGACGGCGCCAAACGCTTGTTAACGTCTTCCTTCGTCTCGGGGACTCATGACTAAGGTGCTTTGAGTCGATCTCGTTCCAAATCGGAATCGTGACGGGATCAAGCCACCCCGGTGGCCACCCGGGTATCCGTTTTGGGAACTCGGGATAGACGACAAAGGTGGCATGGCAATGGCGGCTTTTCGACGCGCAATGCGCAACTGCATCGTATGTTTTTTCTTTTTCTCGGAACAGGTTTTCGTGTGTTTTTGGGTCTGTTTTGCCTGTTTACAATTGTGTATAAAAGGGCCAGTTGGAAGTTCTCGTTTCGTATTTCTCAAACTTAGACGCAAAACAAGCATTTGATGTTAACGCATCACATCAGACGCAATCTCGCAACTCGTCAATACAGCACAACTGCCATGGCTCAAAAGATTGTCATCATTGGCTCTGGCTTTTCCGGCCTCTACAGCGCCTTAGCCGCCAGGCGACTCATTGAGGAGAACAAAGACCGCGTCGGCAATGGCATCGACGTCGTGATGGTTGCTCCTGAGCCCAAGCTCGTCACTAGGCCGCGCCTTTACGAAGCCAACGCTGCTGGCATGTCGGCCCCGCTGAACGAACTTTTGAACGCCACGGGCGTTGGGTTTGTGAGAGGAGTTGTCGATGTGATCCGTACCAAGGACAAGCAAGTGGAGGTTGTTGATCCTACGGGCGAGCGATCGAGCATCTCGTATGATAGGCTGGTCCTGGCGGCGGGAAGTCGTGTGGTGAAGCCAAACCTCCCCGGCCTGCGCGAGCACGCCTTCAGCATCGATACTATCACCGATGCGGCAGAGCTCGAGGCCCATCTTGGACGCTTGGCGGCGCTGCCCTCGAGCCCCGAGAGAAACACCGTGGTTGTGTGTGGAGGTGGGTTCACGGGCATCGAGCTCGCCACGGAACTCCCTCGGCGCTTACGAGCAATTCTGGGGATGGCAGAGAAGGTGAGGGTCGTTGTCGTCGAAAAGGCAGATGTCATTGGCCCTGATCTGGGCGAGAACCCTCGCCCGGTTATCGCTCAGGCCCTCGGCGACCTCGAGGTTGAGACTAAACTGGGCAACGCCGTGGCCTCGATCGATGCTCGCGGCGTGGTTACGGCTTCAGGAGAGCGAATCGATGCCCTCACGGTCGTCTGGACTGCTGGAGTGGAGGCCACGCCCCTGACTCGACAGATTCCCGGGGACAAGGACAGGCAAGGACGGCTACTTGTCGACTCTGATCTTCGCGTCCCGTCGAGCCCCGACGTCTTCGCCACCGGCGACGCGGCTTCAGCTCTGACCGACGACAAGGGTAACCGTACGCTCATGTCGTGCCAGCACGCGATTCCGCTTGGCCGCTCCGCCGGACACAACGTTGCTGCCGATCTGCTCAAGATTCAGGGCCAGCCATACCTGCAGCCTTCGTACGGAACGTGTCTCGACCTTGGCGGCTGGGGCGCCGTCGTTTGTGATGGATGGGATCGAAAAATCTTCAAGTCAGGTGGACCGGCCAAGGAGATTAAGAACTGGATCAACACTTGCGTGATCTACCCTCCGAAGGCAACCGCAAAGGAGGCTTTTGAAGCGGCTAACCCCATGGTGAATCAAATTTCGGTTCTTTGAAATCAAAGACTCTCAGATTTGTAGTTCATGTGCTTTTGTTTGTTTGGGCACTGTGTTTTGAAGCTGTTCAAAAGTTAGTCAAGCATTAGCAAGAAAATGTCTGCATGAAGTGCATGGCGAAGAGCGAGAAGGGGATGTTGGAATGTTTGATAGACTCAACTCATTCAAGTCATTGTAGCATGTAGCGTTAGAGCGGAGCACATAGAGTAGACGATCAATAGAGATAGAGTAGAGAGAATCTGATGATGTTTGTGTTTGACATTGTGCTCTTGGCTTTCGTATAGCAGTGAGTCAATAGGGGTCGTGTGTGTCAAAGCTGCGCAGCTGGGGGTGATGTGGTAATGCTCCCCTTTTTGTGGTGTTGACACCAGAATAAAGAATAGGCTTCATCGACTTCTTCTGCCTTGGCAAATATGGATGGATATCACTCATATAAAACTGTTACTTTACCTAGGTATGGAACAGTATGGGTGTTATAAGGTCTTTTTATTCTTTTGCTCTGCTCTTTGACTCCTTTTGGGAATCTTTATGCTGTGGGGTCGCTTGCTTTGCCACCGTTTCCGAAGTATACGAGGTCAAGATTGTTCATGAGGTGCCCGATCGTGTTGACTAGCCAAGCCGGAGATGTCTTTTCCCCCTCTTTCTTTCCAGTATTTGACATCTCCCGAAGTGCATTTTCCGCTTAGCCAATCACATAAATGAAGGATAAGCAATTATCAATCAAATACATATATATAGATAGTTGGACGGACTGGTTTTGGGGCTTGAAGACGGTCTTGCTATGAGCGTTGTGAGCCGAGTTTGCCGAGATAGCTATGCGAACCACAGCAGTTCTGGAGACTCTCCCCTTTGTAGCAATTGATGGGACGGTTTCGGGTTAGTTACCGGAGACCATGGTCTCATCTTCGTGTATGAATAATCCTCTATAAATGTAAAATCAGATTGCAGTATCCGGCATTGTCTAGGCCTTTTATTTGTCTGGACTATGTAGGTGATTTTTGAAATAAGAAAGAGAACAATTGTTTCGGGCTTGAGCCTGCGATAGTGTACATGACTACTGCAGCTGTAATCCATCGAAGGCTGTAATTGAGAATACGCTACTTTCCCTCATTTAATATATTATACTAACTATATAATTAATATACTATACTTGATAAAATATTTTATTCTATTTACTAATATAAGTATAAGCATTTAGATCTTGGATCCAGGGAATAGATCACCACCAAGAATTCCCTGTACAGGGCTAGTGCGCGCGTATAGAATAAGCATAGGTCCTAATAGTATCGTATCAGCAGCTACTTGCTCTATACTGAACGGTGAGACTTGTCATGATTCCATTCTCATGAAAGGTGAGACTTGTCATGATTCCATTTACATGAGGGCCGAGGATAATTTCACAAAATCTCATTCCCTAATCTAGGAATTATAAATATCGTCGAGTGCCGGCCTGTCTCCAAGTCAAGCTGACCCCGTTCACGCATCAATCTCAATCAATCCCAAGCCACTATCACTCTATAACAATCTAAACCCTTCACGATGAAGACCACAACATTTTTCTCGGCCACAGTCGCTGCCCTCTCAGTGCTCATCGCTCCCGCTGTTGCTGATTCGCACGCCGACTTTGTCCTCTTTCGCGGCACAGGCTGCACCGGAAGCTCCCTCACGCTAGATGAATTCCTCGGCGACAATGCTGTCTCGTCCCCCTTGGGTGAAGGTTTCTCCTCGGCTAGACTCCAGAATCCCGACGGCGGCCATGCGTTCGGAGTCTGCGGTCAGGGCTTTTCATGCGGCGGAGCTCACGTCATCCTCGACACTACCAACTGCTTCCAGCTCGAACAGTCGAATGGAAACTTGATCCATATCGACAAGACCTGCGTTGACGCTGGTTGCTTCTCCTAAGCGCATATTGTTAGAATGGGCGCTGAGACTTATAGCGCACCGGCACGAGGGGGCCATCTCTTAACCACAAGTTATGGCGGAAGATAGGAGGGTTTCACAAAAGTGGATAGAAATCAATGCAATGATCTCTTTGCATGAAGTCACTGGCTCGTCATGTTGAAAAGGTACCTCTGCACGCACACATACGCATAGCATAGGACTGCATGTAGAATCCTGATGCAAGCCTCATCCATTTAACTCTCTAGACTGGTATGCAGCGTGTTGTAATCTTTCGAATTCCGTGATGTAACCGAGACTTGGTAGGATAGCTTGTGAAATATACCTTGAGTTGCCATTAGAATAGTCGTCGAATTAACGGTGTTGATAACGAGGCCAGCCGTTGCGGTGTCCCGCTCACACTTACCTTTTCCCTTCCTTGCTTAATCACCGACATCGTAGATTGTATTACAGATTCAAACCATTAAATGAATACAGTAGCAACTTTCCACCTAGCGTCAGTATTTCAACTATCATAATGCACAGAAGGGTTAGCCGTTGTAAATAATTTGTAGTAGTATTCTTAAGTCTTGTAATAAACGCCTGTGTCTGTTGCGAAACCGGAAAGCGGAAACTAGTGCTGTAATCGATCAAACTTATCGATTGAAGGGTCAGGATCATTGAGAGTTGATCCATAAGCCTATTGATCGATATTATGTGAATGTATGTAGGTAGATATAATAGTGTACCTTATAGCCAAGTCTCTAGCTGCTAGAGCCGCTTCAAACAGCGGCATACGCCAGCCAAATTCGGCGGCAGTAGCAGTGCATTCTTGATTGAATCTGTAATTATGCATATTTTTGGCTGAAATCGTATTAGCAGCTGTAATCACACTGGCTAGCCCGTAATCATGCATACCAAGCTTGTACATTTGTCTGACAAATCGTAATGCTACCTATTAGAAGCCAGCTTTCTTATGCAAAAGCAGCAGTTGGTTCAATAGCTCTAATATGCTTACCGGACTGCTTACGCTTGGTATATGGTGACACGCATGACTGCATCGCCAGATTCAATCGCAGCGTTGTATCACAACAATCTCAAAGGGACAAGCAGGGAAATAGCTGGACCATTATCAAGTGATTGACCAAGTAGTTTCACGCCATTGGCTAGATAACCCCGTTCCTGGGCTTCTCTTACGTACACTTGTTCTTTTCTGAGTATCTAAAATTATGTTGTTTAGTGAGCTCGGAGATATTAACGGGCTATAATACTTAATCCGGTAGATACAAGGATACGTATATACTCGTATATATATAAACTGAAACTGAACTGCACGATTGTGATACTCTTCGAAGTAGACTTATCTTCAGCTTATTGTAACCGATCAGTATAAGAAACTCATAAGCACGGCCGGTATACCGCATATTATAGCCTATAACTAGACTCAAGGTGAGATAGGTGTCTGACATTTCTCAAACTAGTTGATGTTGTTTTAGGACGAGCTAATACTGTTATCTAGAGAAAAGATCATAATATGGCTGAAGATCCTCTCGCCGGTCTTGACGAGGACTTTCTCCTCTATGCTCAAGCCTTTACTAAAGAACTGCACCGGGATGTCTACCCTTCGATAGACCCAACAAGTCCCGCATTGTCGCAGGCGGGCAAAGTCGTAATAATCACCGGTGCAAGCAAAGGATTAGGGCGGAGGGTAAGGACTTGCATCTCCATTTCTTTGCGAAGTTTAGTTGTTGATGTGCTGTTTAGGGATTCGTACCCTCCTTTGCCAAGGCGGGAGCTAAAGCAATTGTGCTCGTTGCTCGCAACTCTGCTCAGTTGCAAGAATCGGCGGAAGCACTAACAAAAGAATATCCGAACACAAAGTTTTTGCCTCTTACGTGCGATATCAAGGATGGGGTGTCTGTGAGGGCAGTATTCCGACAGGTCAAGGAGGCATTTGGGACTGCCGATGTTTTGGTCAATAATGCGGGTACCCCAGACGATGTCAAGCCTTTGAGGCATGCCAACATTGACAATCTCTGGCACGGAATTGTAAGAAAAGAGCTCTATTCTTCCAATTGAAGCAGTTTATGGACTAACACTACTCAAAGGAAGTCAACATCAAGGGCACTATTCTCATGACGCAAGAATTCCTCAATCTGGTGGGCACGACTAAAGAGGCCACCATTGTCAACTTGTCGTCTGCCATGGCGTTTGTGCCACTGCCTGGACAGGCCAGCTATACTCTGTCCAAGCTTGCGATAGCACAGCTGTCTGCGTTCATCGCTCTGGAGAACCCCAACGTGCGAGCCGTCAGCGTTCATCCGGGAACAGTCATGACGGACCTCTTGACTCCATCTCTCCAGAAATTTGCAAAGGACGCGCCGGAACTAGTGGGCGGATTGTCCGTCTGGCTGACTACCAAGGATGCAGCTTTCTTGAATGGTCGATACATTACTGCGAATTGGTCTGTGGATGAGCTGGTGCGCCGTCAAGCGGAGATTGTTGATGGGAAGAAGTTGGTGATTAACCACACCGGAGAACTTGCGTATTAGCGAAAATAGGCATCTCGAATCTTGAAATGATGAGATGAAGATGTAATTGATAGTATAAAAGAAATATTACTAGTCAATTACCAACTTTGCAGAAAGTCGAGTTCTTTAGAGATTCTATTATTGAATGCTCATCTTACCTCGCTAATTTCTCAGTATTTTGTCACAGTGCTACACGTAAACAGGGATCAGAGCGCCGCCAACCAATCACGGCATCCACAGTGAGACACTGTTTAAGCAGTAGAAGATGCATTTCAGTGACTGTCGTGTTCCGTGTCTCCTATTTTCTGGCATGTTTCCCTCTCACAACTGAAGTGGTGCAAACTGGCATTCAGCTGTCTTGACTGAGAGGAGATGAGTAAATATCTGGGATGGGCGCGGCGTTTGCTCCAGAATCAGCTTCCTGATTCTCTCCAATTCCCTCTGCCGAAGCCCAACCACGCGACATCCGCGCCAGGCTTGAACATGAAGAATCTCTTCACCGTCGTCATAGCGGGCTCTCAGTATTTGCTTCATCCTCAGAAATTGGTATGATCCGACGGGTCCATCCTTTTGCAAGTCGTCAGAATTGACTGTTTTTTAACATTGGATGGCCATTGTTTAGGGCACAATTGAGGAGACCATCAATCCCGATGCGCTTATTCCCGTCACTCTGCTCACGACAACTGAGATCAATACGGATCTGGAGGGCATCCTGCAGTTATTTGCAACAGTTGATGATGTCTTTCAGCCTGACTTTGGTGGCATCCTGGTAGAGAAGCCTGAGAAGAACAAGACGATTGGTTTTGTCCAAAATCCAGCGCCCCGCAGCAGAGCTCTGTTCAGTTTGCAGCGGCCCGAAGTTGAGGCTGCTGCTTTTGAAGATTTGCCTTCGGGTCCGTATTTTCTCCATGGGCCAAATCTTTACCAGGCATGGAGACTGTATGATGATTTCTTAGATGCATTTACCTTTGGGGTGATTCCCAATAGTGTAAATGGTACTGACGACGGGTATGTATTGCTCAATTGGTGCAATGAGTTTAATTGCCAGGGCAGATGCATCTGACACGAAATTCAGGTACGAAGCGCTCTCGTCACTCTCTGACAATGGCTCATCCAAATCGATTGCGGTCCCATCTCGACTCTATCACGCTGCACCGTCAATTCGAAAGCCACTTTCTGGAGTCCGCATTTCCATCACGGACGCCGCATCACTGAAAGGTGTGCAGACAACATTGTCGAGCCGATCTTGGTCTCAGTTGTACGGCGCCGAAGCTTCTGAGACGGCAGAATTCGTCCAGAAACTAATTGACATGGGCGCCATAATCGTGGGCAAGACCAAATCATCGCAGCTAGATTCAGGGAGAGAATGGGTAGATGTGGCGGCTCCGTGGAATCCAAGAGGTGATGGCTACCAAGATTCTGGTGGAAGCGGCGCTGGTGCCGGAGCAAGTGTTGGCGGCTATGACTGGATGGAATATGCCATTGCCAAAGACTGTGAGTGCTCTTATACTCTTATTGTGAATAAGAATACGTGATCTTTGCTGATTATGAACCTAGCTTTTGAGGGAGCTCGGGAGCAAGCGCGGGCTCATGGCGTATATTCCATCAGAGCCTCTGCTCAGGCTGCATCTCTGCAAGGATGGAGAAATGATTCGCAGTAAGCCTTGAGAGATGAATATTTTGGGACAATATTTCTTTCTTTTTCTTTTGTGTGAGCGTTGAGACTAATTACCTGTCATTACTGCATAGGAATTATGCTGCAATTGGCTTGCTGAGTCGCAACTTACACCACCTGCTCAGTCTTGCTCAGCTCACATTGAACACGTCAAACGCGAACATGCCATTTCCCAAGCGCATCATATACCCTTTGGATTTTGCTTCAACCACTGAAAGTGACCAGGCTCACGATGACAAATTTGTCGCCATGTTGGAGCATTTCCTTGGAGTCAAAGCTGACAAGATGCGCTTATCCGATGCTTGGGACACGCATCCGCCAGAGGAGGCCAACGGGCAAACCCTTGATGAATACATGGAGGAGGTGTGTAAGAAATTTACCAAGTATTAATTTCTCCGATCTCCCGTCACCTGCTAAATATGACGCAGGCTCCCTTTAGCTCCTTTTGCTCTGATTTTTATCATGAGTATGAGGACTTCCGCAGTGATTACAAAAACAAGTTTGGTCGCGAACCCTACGTTGAGGCGACACCTCGTTTTAGATGGTAAGTAGTAAGCTCACTGCATATATGCACTACAAATCCACGATCCAGGACTTGGACAGGCATGACTGCAGTAAGCAGGTCAAGAGTATGGGTGAAGGGATGCTAAAGAGCGGGCTATCAGGGGCATCGGCGAACACGAATCGAAGCAAGACTACACCAACCACCAGGAGCGCATCGAGGTGTTCAGGAAATGGTTTGGCGACAACATCATGTCGACGCTCGGGGATTCGGAGACTATCATGGTCCTCCCCTTCGGCCCTCATACAGTGCAGTATCGCGATGACTTACCACGGTGGGTTGATGACATGGTTTCTGTATATTACTTGCAGGATTCAGTGCATGCAGCTAACATCATCTAGACCGCCGACCAGAATCGACGGCATTGGCCCCGAAGTCCTCGCGCCTCTTTTAGGACTGCCGCATCTTGTTATTCCCTGTGAGCTTCTTCTCGAACACCTTGGCGTCATTTCCCAATTGTCGTCCTTCCCCTTTGAGCAACGCTGTACTGACGAGACGATGAACAACATCACAGTCGCACAGACATCCTACCATTCGCGAGTAACCGATAAAAGCGAGAGTCGTCCGTTTACTGGCTCTATCATGGGCCCTCATGGCAGCGACATCATGATCCTTCAGCTAGCTAAGGCGGCATTAGGACGTGCGGAATGGCGGTCGCGGGTTGATACTGGGCGTTGGGCGTTTCCTCAAGGGTATGAACCGGAATGAAAAGCGCAAGATAAAGCCTAGAGATAGAAAAACGGTTGTCTACACGTGTTTGGTCATGGGTTCCCGGCTAGTTTAGACGCACGGGTCCGCTCAGATGCTGTGCGATGCGATAGATCGGAAGCGAATTGGCACGTTTGAGGCGCTCAGCTGGGCTTTGACACGCTTTCGCTATGCACCATGCAACAGGGGCTTCGGATGTCTTGTTGCTCGTTCCATGGATGCGGGGATTGTGAGGCTGCCGCGATACCGTATTCGAGCCTGGCCGAGCGCCACAATATGTGGTTAAATGCGCAATCTCTCCACATGGTGACGCTTGTTAGTTGTTGAGTTTGAGACAGTTTTCGGCGTTGATGAGGATATCCAGACACTAGAGCTTGTGCGGAGAAGAGAGCCCACAGCCTGTAGAGACAATAGCCATGGGCTAAGATGAGACATCCGAGGGTTGGGGGCGTCTGGATCGTGTCACCGGCGATCGACGACGATTCGTCTGTCGGCCGAAGCCGGGCTAACGAGCGGACGGAAGCTGTGGACACGAGCCGCGGGCGGCTCCAGCAGAGCAGTCCCAACCCTGCCAGGATGGAAGCCTACCTTAGTTGCATTGCATGGTGCAAGGATGAAGCAAGCAAACAACCCTTCGGTCGCTCTCCGTTGTCCGATGACCCTGCTCTGGGAAGCTGTTAGTTGGGTGGACGATAGAGAGAGAGAGAGAGAGCATTGACGATGGAGAAGAGCATTGGATGATAAATTCTAGGGCATCGGCTTGGCTGTTTGCTAGATGCATTGGCCTCTCTGCTGCTACTTATATCGGCGGGCTGGCGCTGTCTTTGCACATGTTCTCATTCCAAGTCCCGCATGGTTGACATCATCCATTTCATTTATACCATTGATAACAAAAGCACGCACTGGATGATATTTGACGATAACTACTTTATATGAAAGTGCAATTACAAACAACCAGGGGAACGAAACACAAAACTGCCCTAGCATCGAAGCTACTACATCGGCTTCTCCCGCAAACCGCAGCCATGGCAGTTGGATCTGCCAGGGAAAAGTTCCCCAATGACCTCCTCCTAGTCCAGTTCCTTCGCTCCGCCAAGAGATGCGCCAACCAAAGACCCTATATCCATGACCATTTTGGGTATGAAAAGAGCTTTGAGGAGCTCATCGCAGACATTTTGCGCATGCGCGACCTTATGCGACAGCAATTGCCGGCGTCTGCATTCACCGAACGTGGCGTCTTTAAAGATGAGGCTCCGTATGTTGCTGTGCTGACAAGGAGCGGCTATGAGTTTATCGTTGCCTTTTTTGCGACCCGAGTGCTGGGAGGAGCACCCATTCCCTTTGGTACGTAGTAAAACAACATTGGAATTACTGCTAGGAAGAGTCTAAGCTCATCATTGTGATGACTCTATCTAGGATCTGGCATTCTCCCGGAAGAAGCCCGATACTTCGTCAACAGCTCCAAAGCGTCGTGTATACTCGCGGGAAACGATTGTTACGAGAAAGCCGAGCGAATTGCCTCCATCTCCAACGGTCCGACCGATTCCAAGACCATATCTATACCCATTGTGTGCGACTCCGAGCCCGTAAAAGAGATTGGCGTTACCATCGATGAGACGCTCAACATGGATCCCCGGGGGCCTGGTCTGGTGATTTTCACATCTGGCACCACCGGGCCTCCAAAGGGTGCTGTTCTGCCTAGAATCTGCATGGTCTTTCAACCCGATGCGCCTGCAAACTGCCAGACTGTTTGCTTCCGCCCTCCTCACTGGCTTGGTGGTGCTATCAGCTTGGTTGAGCCCATGCTCACAGGCAAGCAGGTTCACATACTTCGGGAACGAGCTGGTGTAGAGAATATCTGGAAGGTCTTTCGCAACAACCAGATCACGGGAACAGGGTTTACGCCTGGCGTCCTGCGCGAGATGAAGGAATGGCTGGAGACTCAGAGCGAAGACGAGCAGGAAGAGTATATCAAGGCGTTCAAGAGGATTGGTGTGATTCATTGTGCTGGCGCAATGGTCTCGCCTTCAGTTTTGAAGTTCTGGAAGAGCAGAACGGGATTGGTCTTCAACAATGTTTACGGATCAACGGAAGTTGGAGGACTTGCAACCTTCAAGTGTCTTGATGGCACAGAGCGATCGGTATGCTCCACAAGAAGGTTTCTTCTAAGGTGGTCAGTAAAGTAACTAACAGTTTACAGGATGCAATCGGTGTCGCATTTCCAGGCATAAAAGTCAAACTCGCCGATGGGGACCATGGAGAGATTTGCGTCAAGAGCCCATTCATGCTAACACAGTGAGTTTGTATTAAACACATTGTCTATTTTTAAGCCAAAAAGAAACACTGCTAACGAAGCTCTCAAAGCTATATTGGTGACGAGGAAAAAACAAAAGCTGCATTTGACGACGAGGGGTATTTCAAAACGGGAGACTTTGCTGAGCTGAAAGACGGGGAATATATCTTCTCTGGCCGCGCCAACACCGACTGTATGACCTTTTCCAACAAATTACTCCTCCTCTATTCAAACCTCTTTTCCTATGGAACACTAGTGCTGATTAGTATCTTCCTAGACATCTTGTTTCGCCACTATCGCATTCCTAGCGTCCAGGTAGAGGTCGCACTTACAGCTCTTCCTTATGTGACCGAAGCCTGCGTCCTAGGCGTGCCGGATCACGAAGCAAAACAAATATGCGCCGCCGTCGTACGTCTCACTCGCGAGCAGGAGAAGTTGCAGAGCAGACATGGTGAACGAATCATCGACCTTGCTCGCCTTCGTGCCGACATGAACGAAACGCTGCCGAAATATATGCTTCCCGTGCTGGTCAAGATCCTTGGCCCTGGGGAAGAGATGCCGCAGACGGTGTCACATAAGCCTATCAAAAACCAAATTATTAAGAAATGCTTTGGAGTGGAGAAGTCGTGGTCTGCTGAGAATTCCATCCCTGGGGTGGAGTATTGGGGAAGCATGCCTGCTCCGGAAGAGGCAGACACGAAGTTGTGGGATTGGCTTGGCTTACAGCGAGCTGATTTCAAGGCTGAGGCGTAAGAAACCGAAACCGAAACCGAAAGCAAAAACGAAAACAAAAACATAAAAGAAAAAAAGAAAATGAAAGAGAAAAAGAAGAAGCAAGAGGTAAGAAAATGAAAAGAGGAAGAAGAAAGAAGAAGGACATATGTCGCATGGGCCAGCCATGCGACGAAGAGCCTGAAGACGGTGTGATCTGTTGCAGCTTCAATGACTCTGGCGTTGGTATCTGTATATGTGTCCGAGCATATGTATGATGGCGCATTTGGTGATTTACAACTGTTGTATTGTTAGCTTCAATCCCCGGCAGGTATATGTATGTTTTGAGATGATGACGATAAGATGATATGACGACATGATCGATCAGACTTACATGAATTAAAGGTGTTTGGGATGCATGTAATTAATCGCAAGCTAGCTTCCTAAAGCCTTTGGTTCTTTTCGTTCCTATCCTTGGCTTTCTTCTCCCAGTCCCAGGTCTCGTGCCTGTGGGCGGTTTTCAAATATTCGGTCATGGCGTATGACTGAGAGGTTCTGCCGTCTTCTTGATCAGAAATGTCACGTCTTGGTATTTTGACCTAAATCGTACCTTGAAGATCCTTGACCCTGCCTGTCGGTCGCATAATTAGCGATGTCGCCATTTTAGCGTCCCATGTTGTTCCTGAGCTTACCTCGAGGATCCCTGGCCGCCCTGACCCTGGCCATACCCGTTGGCTGGCCGGCTGCTAGAGCCTTTTCTGGGCTCGTAGTTGGAAGGTTGTCGTCCAGACATGTTGCTGAAAAGAGTAGAGAAACTTTGTGTTGGACACTACGGTAGGCCAAACAGCTAAGACGGTTGGTTCAATGAAAGACCGTATCTAGTTGTTGGATCAAAGATTCGGATCAAATCTTAGCGTTTATTGGATGGGTGGTGGCTCAGTAAAATATGCACAACGTTATTATTGAAGAGGAAGATTGATATCGTTTATAGTATAAGAAGCCTGGTTTCATAGGCACGTATGATGGCTGGCTTTAATATTCTAGATCTGATCTCCCTCTATTCACACACCCGTGAGGCCTCTCCAACTTGAGCACCATGGCCTGGAGCATTCTTTCCACTTGATCAGTGCAGGTGATACATTTCAATTTGTTTAAAAGCCTTTTTCATCGTTTCTGTGCCAATGGCAGAGTGAATACTACCGAGAGACAGGAACGAACTAGGGCGGTGCAAGTGGCTTCGCGGAAGTCTACTATCATCCATGGATGTCTTTTCGAGGCGAAAGCGCTAGGGAACCGCGCTTGTGCTTTTTAACACAATGCTCGACTATATCTCGGTGTGTTATTGGCCTTGAGTGCCGATCATTAAGTCGGTGTATAAGGTGAGGGTAGCGGTGAAGATGAAAAGGGTACCCTCCGAATATTAGTTTTGCGTCAGCTGCCGCTTGCTTTATGCCTGGCAATGAAAAAAAGTGGCGGTACGTTCGTAATTGATGATTCAATCTGGCTGTCCTTCGTAATGCGTGCCTGGCAGCGTGTAACCGCACCCACACCTCCCGCTCAGGTACCCGGCGGCATTCTATCAGGTTGTTAAAGATCAATTTAGGCATTCGTTATTAGCTCGGTTCCAGAAGCTAAAAGCCAACGTCATAGCCACACTTTGGGTGTGCCTGACCCTGAATTGTGAGGTGAGGCTTGTACAAAACGAGGCTGCCGCCTACAAGGCAACCCACAAGTGCCATAAGGCGTCCGACAAGGCCTGCAGGCTTTTAGAATTCTGGAATGACGGCTTTTGGAGGCCTTTTGACTATTGTTTGTGTAAATTTTTCTTATTCTTACGTGGGTTCATTCATTAATATTGCCGTCATACAAAAAGTGGGCGGCCGTAAGATGACCGTGTATCTATGTGTCTGGTGTCAGCCCAACTGCCTGGCGTCTCGAATTCAGCAAAACTCAACATTTGTAACCGCATTTTCCAAAAAAAAATTCATTCTAAAGGATTTTATGAATATACACTAGTATCTAGTCTGCCACACGAAGCGCAAAACTCCACATCCCGATGCATCGGCAGTCAATGCATGCACAGAGATTCGCGTGAGACATCCATAACGTGACATCCCAACATTCCAATCATAACAGTCAAGCGAGGTCTTCTAAGCATGTCATTGATAGGTAAACATAGATAGGAGCTATTATTATATACGGATGTTTAGGCATCCTGGCAACCATCCATCATGGTTCGGATAGCATACACTCATTTCACAACACGATGCGATACGTATATTTGATGTCTAAGGTTCATGGGCAACCAGCCAATATCAATTATCTATTTAGAAAATTGCCACAGCCTTGCCCCGCGCCTAGCATCTAACCTGTACCCAATCTCCGATCTTGTTAGGGCAATCTCTGGGGCGAACTTTTCCCCAGGTTTGGACCTTTACTGCCAGATTGATCAGGTATCTATCTAGAGGGGCAAATTATATTTTCCAATATGAATATGAGTAATGAGTTTGGCATTGTATTGTAGAAAGGCTCGGGACGGCGTCGGAGAAGTGCCCAATTGAGAACTGCTAGATAGCGCACGAAATAGACCTTAGATATAAGCATATATAAAGACTTTTCTAACAACAGCATGTAATGATATAGGGTAGCCTTTGAGTTTAGCCCAAAAAGTCATCAGTTGTAGATTTTTAATCTGCAAAACTAGAGGATTATTCCAGGGTTCTAATACCTGCTCAGGTCTGCGCGCCTAATAATAATACTCTACTAATTACATTTATCCAGCTCTCATGTGACAGCGAATCACAAACTTTGTGCAATCTTGAACAACTTGGTGTTGTCCATTGAGAGGTATAGAATGAGCGAAGCGGATACACATCGACTACAGCCAGACAGCTATTGTCCCTTTAAGACAAGAAACACCTGATGCAGATAACTGTTATAGTCATATGCATTCACTAATATATAATTGCAGCTTTTCCATCTACGACACCAATTGTGTGCATCAAGACCGTGATATATTATCTTCTGACGAATTTTCCGTATCACACTAGCCATTATTAGCAGAAGACGAAGAAAATGTGAAAGATGAGAATAGGGACGAAATCCGAGTTGACAATATATCTGTTCGAGTGACTCGCTATCGTGGGCGAAAGCGACGAGATGCACAACTTACATTAGCTTTTTAACATGATTCCAAATGACTCCAAATGCAGGTTATGCATCCTAATGCTCGGCCAGAGACTGTATGCCAGACTGCATCTCATTTGATCGACATCTCACCCTGACCGGCAGATCCCGTATCAAACGACATGTCATTGCGCTACAGCTTCACAACCACAACACACGCTCTCTTACTTCTGCAATGGTGCTAGTGCTTATAAAGATATACCTATGTTGACTTAACATTGCAACCCAAGAGGGAAATCCCCGTGTCTATCATGCACTCCCGCAAAGACTTACCTCGGAAAAATGGGGGTTGTATCTTTGGATCTTTATTTCCGGTTCGGGTCGTCGCTATTGAGTGTGTCGAGGCTCCGATATTTCTATTCCAAGAAACGGCCGAAGAGGAGCCTTCATCAAGCGGGATGCCACTAGAGCCAGTTTGGTCTTCAGTACCCCAGCTTGTGGCCCCCTTGTCTGACTTACTACTTAGATATGACACAGGTACGCTCTACCTAGCATTCAAGTTACTATAGGGATCGCACGATAGGCGTAGAGTTTTAAACAAATAGTTCACTTGAGAAAAGGTCTCCTATAAATCAGCCAGGAGTCCTAAAAAGCTACGAAGACTCGTACTAAATGAAGAGTTGTCCGTATATCTGGACTATTCGTCTTATGAGGTAATGAAAACTGGAACCCCCTGATGGTAAATGCCATGTATATAGACACTCTGACCGCAAGTAGGTGTCTGTGATCATTAATCGATAATATAACTCTTCCTGCCCCGTGCGGTATTGTCTGACGTGGTACATGTGCTTATGATGTATGATTTGCTCGGTTGTAGTTCAGCGGATATGGTTGGCATGAGCAACAACTGCTTGGGGATGAAAGCCGTCGGAGCTTACGCTATTATTAATTGCGAGCGGGTTGGTAAGTCCTAGATAGTTGTATAGTCGAAGAAATAGATATAAATACAGAGCTCATATCCATCCTCCAGCTTCAAATTACCAGTCTTCACAAACAATCAGCCTTCAGCATCATCGCAACCTTACTACTACCAACCTCCTACTTGAGCCCCTTTTCTGTACAACTTGAAATCACCAGAACAAGTGCGTTATATTCTTCAAAATTATCCTTCCTTTCCGTATGAAAGAACTAACTTCTTCAATATGTAGAATGCAATTCACTCAGGGAGTTATCATCGCAGCTTTCGCTGCTGGAGCCATGGCACAGGGCATCAACTGTAATGGAAGCTCGCAATGTGGCAACACCGGAGGCCGCACTACGGACATCCTTAACTCTGTCCAAGGCATCGATACTGGCCGCACGTACCAAAACGGTGAACACATTGCTTGCTGGGAATCTTCCCTTGGAACTGGTATCTGCGCTTTCCTCCAGGGCACCGGTGGCATCACCGGAGACCTGATCAAGGAACTTGTGCAAGATATTGTCAATCACGGTTGCACTGTTTGCGGAAGTGTCCCCGTGTTTTTCAACAGCGGCGATAACAACATTAACGACCATGGCGAGCTCACCATCAACTATGTTGGCTCTACTGGCGGCTGCAACGGGCTTTGCTAAGGGGTCACATTGGCAGCCCACAAAGCATTTTGACACGGGGGCATTGATCAAACCGACCCAGGACGCTACTTGGAATACTTGATGGTAGCCTAAGCCCTATAATAGATAGTGCTCCCCTTTAATCTGTCATCCTCTTAGTTATTGCTATATTTTATACTATCTCACATTCTCCACTTGATGACCCTGTAAGCTTTTCTGATACTATATATCGATAACATCATAAGAGCTCTCGTATGTGAATGATTGGTTTAGAAAGGCTCGTATAGGTGTACAACAGCAAGTGATATCTCTATATACTGGAGATATCTTGAACAAATTATGCCATTGAGTGTAGACAACGAAGTAAGCATACAAAGATCTCTGACCATTCGCAATGCAATTTAATATCCGGCGGTTATCCTTTACTATAAACATCTTACTGCACCATTCGCTCGATTTCATGAAAAGCTTATGGCCTCCTTGACCGCCAAAACAAACCCTCCAATGCCCAAAAGACTCCTGTTGACCAGATAATTCAGACCAGTCGCATGGCCCATATCTATCCTTTGATGTGATTCTTTCAGTACTTTATTGGCCCGTGGCACACTAATAGCATCATAGGCCTTAACCGCTTCTGCCAGAGACTTGGCCTTGCATAATTGCATTGAGAGATCCCAACCATCTTTGAGTGCAAGACTAGCTCCGTATCCAGAAAATGGGCTAACAGCGTGATTGCTGTCTCCGATGAAGATGACTGGTCCTAGAGAGAGGTCATGACTGAAAGGTTGCTTATCTCGAGCAGCTAGTCGAGACACGTCTCTCGGATCTGTAGCGTCGAGGATGCTCTGGAATGGTTCGGGAAATTCTTTTCCAAGCTCTTTGCATTCATCTATAACTTTTTGAGCATCCTCGAGGCCGCTCAACTTCAAGGGCTCCTCAATAGTTGGTGCACGATAACTCATGCCCCAAGCCACGCTTGTTTCGTCGTACGGCGACAAAAAGCAGGCCATGCCTTTGCCCGAAGAAAGCAACATTCCCCAGTTCTTATCAACAGGCTGCGGTATGACATTTGGGAAAACAGCTAGCCCTCCTTTCTGCATAACTCCAGCGTACTGTAGCGTATCATCGGGTCGGAGTTTTGATCTAATTTTGCTGGCAGCTCCATCGGCAACGATGAGGAGGTCACACTCAGTGGTTGACTTGTCTGCCGGTATATGATCTCCTGAGAGCGTAACCATCATCTTCCCATTTGGAAGTTTCTCTGCATCCACACATGCAGTATTCCATTTAATTTGGCCGGACCCAACAGCAGTGGTTAGGACCTTTCGGAGATTCTTCCTTGCAATTCGGATTCCTGCAGTAGGAAGACCTGCTGCTGGCTTGAATTTCATGCTTAACAGCTCATTCCATGAGTTGTTCCATACTTTGAAGACAAATTGATTCCCCAGTCCTTGAGTGGCGTGGTTGAGGACCTCATCCAATATTCCAAGATCGCGAGCTGCATATAGGCCGCCGGTCTCGTCGAAGCCGGCTAGAGACAAACTGTATCCTTCTCGCCCGGGAGGCACAGCATCAGAATCACGCTCATAAATAACAATGTATGGAGGCTCCAGAACAGCAGGCCAGAGTTGTCGAATTGCGAGAGTGAAAGCAAGGCCTGAGATCCCTGCACCTGCAATGATGATCTTTTTGCCTGATAGAAATTGTGCATCCATTTCGCTCGACTTTTTGATGAATGAATTATATTAAAATTATTTTGAATCAGTTGATTTCATCCAATGTCTCTTTATACACAGTCTTGTTCTTGATGGTCTCAGATCCAAACTCGCTGTTTCGCAAGCCCGAGAGCCGAAAGAGCATAAACGACTATGATTCGCTGACGAGTTGCTGACGAATCGACGCTACTACATGAAATTGTCGCTGAAGAGAGAAGCCCGAAGGCCGAGGGCGTCGATTTCGTTTGATGTTGATGAAACTCGGTGGGAATTGTAGGTAAATGGGGAAAATAGAAGAGAAATTATTACGTCTTTCATTCCATGTACTCAAAGTTGGAAGTATATATGAATAGGTCTAGAGTTTGTGTTAGTTGGTTGTAGACTCTGTTGCACTTCGTTGTTTATATCATCGAAATCTTACTAGTATACTGCAAAAGCCTAATTTGCTTTGTGAAATTGCATCATGCCTCTCCCAGAAGACCCTACAGTTGCAGATGTTGGAAGAAAGCTTGCTGAGACGCTACGGTCGCTTTCTGGGCCTCGTCCAGGCATTCGCCCAGGTAAGATTCTTACGGTGGCTGATGCACGGCTTCTGATGGAAGGATCATTGGCCCATTATACTAACACGAGAGCAACGTGAAGGTCATGCAAAAGGAATTCTCCTCAAAGGCGTTTTTATACCCTCACCGCAAGCAAAGGCACTCTCAAAGGCGCAACACTTTAATGAATCCTCAACTCCTGTAATCGCCCGTTTCTCTTCGTCGACAGGAAATCCCGATATCCCAGACTCGGACCCACGCAGTAATCCTCGTGGCCTCGCTATTCGCTTTCAACTAGCCGAGACGCCACGCCGTTTACATACTGATATCATTGGTATGTCTAAGAACTCTCCTGCTGCTAAATCGATAGCTTCGGCCCTAAAATTGAGAAGAAAAGAAGTTAACGTGGCTTTTTGTACGCTTTAGCTCATAGTATAGATGGTACCCCTGGCAGTAATGGCGAAGAGGCGCTTGAATTCTTCACTGCCTTGAAAAATGGCACCATCACCGAGTATATCAAGGATCATCCTAAAGCGGCCCATTTTGTACAGCTGCCACGGCCGTTTCCAGCCAGCTTTGCGCACCAGAGGCACTTTGCGGTCAATACCTTCAAGTTCGTTGCCGCTTCTGGGGAGGAAACCTTTGTTCGATACCGAATCGAGCCTGTGTTGGGCGTGCAAGAACTGAGTGCTGAGGAGGCGGCTGCCAAAGGCCCCAACTACCTCTACGACGGGCTTGTAGAAATGCTGGGCAAAGGGCCAGTTCAGCTTAAGTTGACAGTGCAGATAGCGGAGGAAGGAGACGTGACAAGTGATCCCTTGGTTAAGTGGCCAGAGACAAGGAAGGTGATGGAGCTGGGAACCATCAGTCTGGTAGACGTATTGAATGACAATGCAGCACAGCAGAAGTACATCATTTTCGATCCTATCCCGAGGATAGATGGTGTTGGAATATCTGATGACCAACTGCTCCAGTACAGAGCGGCAGCATATCTAGTTAGCGGACTAGAACATAGAAATGCATAGGTTAGAACGGACATGATGAAGAATGGAGTTTCTATAAAGTATCTAGTCTACAGCTTAGAAATAATTCTCCTAATGATGAGTGAGGATTCAGTCCATTCGAAATCCAAGCCTTCTAGTTCCGTATATACGCCAACCGAAGTATCATGAAGTAAAGTCATGATTGAAAAAGTCTAACGGGTTGCCGCTTATATCTGCATCTGTAGGAAAGCTCATCGTTTCAGAAAAAGTCAACGCTTCATTATCCATGGGCTGCCATGATCTTAAGGGGGTATCGTTTTGAAAGTGCTGGAAGTTGGCTTCATTATGATCGGAAAAGGTGCTCTGACCTGCCCCGACGAAGGAATGGCTGTCACCGGAGTCTAACAAACTGCCCGCTGGCTGGCCAAGAGATATATAGGAAAAAGAGGGCGAATCTGTCTGACCAGGGGCCATAAAATCTCCATCTATCATAGGGTCCTGAGGTACCACCATTGCTTCTTGCTGTTGTCCCAGTGTTGTCATAGAGGGAAACATTGCATTGCTTCCAGTTGAGTCTCCATCTTCAGTGCGTCTATTAGCCGCGGACGTTACAACGAAACCACCGACCCGACTTGAAGATGGCTGAGAGTTGGAATATTGCCGCTTTCTTTTGTGTGCATTGTCGTTAGATTGAGGCGCCAAATTCCTGGCTATGGCCCCGAGAGAAGGGCGAAAGCTGTCTGTAATGCCCATGCGGCTCATACTTGCCGTTACACCAGTTAATAACGGAACAGATTTTGTCATTCTCAGATGCATTGGCCGTCTCTGGCCCAAGGGTTTGTCTAGTGGAAGCCGCCCAGGCAATGGGGAGCTCATTTGCGTATGCCTTGATATTGGACTTCGTGCTAGTAGAGGAATGTTTGAAGCCGGGCCTCCGAAGAGATTGCGATATTGGTAGAGAATCGGGAGCTTAATGCTTCCAGAGAGACCATTGTTGTCAATGTCGAGACACGCTTGCTGTAAGAATGCACATGTGATCATGTGAATGCGTCCCATGGCTTCCATGGCGTTAATAATCAGCTCTAGGCTGGACAGGTCGGCGGGATTTATCTCAGACAATGGGTCTTGTTTGGCCAAATACACGTATACCGTAGTAGCACAGTATAGCGAGAACGCACATAGCGGGTTGCTCTATATACTCCATTAGTTAACTGCGTAGTCAAGGCAGGCTGAAAGAAAAAAGAAAGCTCTTACAAACAGCGATGAGCGGTGAGACGTCATCTTAACAATGCTAACAATCTCCTCAGCAGCATTCTTTAAAAGACATAGACTGTCTTTCCTCAAAGAATCATCGAGTTGATTCTTCTCGATAGTCTCCAGAGCAACGTGATGCAAACATATGACAGATGCGTGAAAGTTGAGGTTGATATAGGTAGCCAAAGGGTCTCGTAGGTTATCAGGAAGGCGGAACCTATCTGGCATGAACATAAATAAGCAGGACAACTGATTATCTAGGCGACGATGCCTTTTCCAAAATGTACCGTTCATAATATCTTCGGGGTGATCAGATGGCTTTATTAAGTGGACATGGGACATGATGGCCGTCAATATGTGGTTAAGGATGAGCGAAGCACTGAAGCCTCCATAGGGTGCGCCTGTTAGAGCTTCGTCCAGATAGGGCGTTTGTTCTTCCTGGCCAGACGCGAAGGCTTCTTCGCTAGCTGGAAGTCGGGTCATGATCTATGCATGGTCAGTATACGATATGATTGAAATGGTCTTGATGGAGGCGACGTACGTCTTCAACATGGATGAGGCTAGGCCAGCCAGTCGCTATGCTTCCCTGAGCATCGATTGAAAAAGCCACCCAGAAGACCCTTCTTCGCTCTTCTAACTCGGTCCAGTCAATTGGAGGGACCAAGGTTGCTGGACCATTCTCATTTACGATATCGAGCTTGTCAAGAGCCATCATTTGTACCAGGCGGCAGCATCGGGCAGCGCTCATGGACGCCCTGGTATAAAGCATGGCTCTGGCTTCATAGCAAGTGATGAGTGCCCAGGCCTGAGCATGCCGTATAGTGATGAAGTGTTCTCCTTCATCCTTGTATTCGTTAGCTATTTGATGCGTTGGAGATGTGCAATGGTGTCTTGCCTTCATTTCATCGGCCTGGGCGTATTGCCTGGCTCTGTTATAGAATATGTCGGCGACTCGGTCGTATTTGGGATGCCACAAAGCGCCCATCGCCCAAATGGCATATTGCAAGCACATTGGAGGTTTTCTTAGAGGAGCGCCATAAAAGTCTTTGTAATATCTACCAGAGTGTATTGCCGGCATATAGTGATATTGTGTGGAAAAGAAAGAGTTGTGCCTTCTCTAAGTGAGTAGAGCTGTCCCTGAGAAATATGGTAAAATGGCAACTCACAACTCTTCTATTACTTCAAATGGCGGTATTGACTCTGACATGCCCAGGTCTACCAGTTGGCGATTACTAAAAGTACTGCTAGGTTGGTCGTCAATGCCCGGCGTTTCATATGGCAGCTGGGGTTCTTGTGTCGTTCTGTCAGCGGTCTCGCCCCGACCAAATGGGTCATTTTGGGCCGAGAAGCCATCAGTAGGAGTAATCTGCTCATCAAGGTCGGTATCGCCATCATCTTCATCTGTTTCCGCGCCACTGTGTTGGTCTTTGCTGACATCTTCGGAGTCTGGGTCAACATGAAGATTGCTTTTGCCAACATCGAGACTGCTTTTGCCAGCCTGCTTGAGATAACCTTCTACCTGGGCTATTACAACATGTGAGCGTTGTGTGTCTCAACCAATCAGACGCTTGAGTGGCACAAATGAGCAATTCATACCTAGCCTCGCCTCTAGTTCCTTGACGTTACTTCGCTGGAGAGTCGGCTTGCGTCTAGCCTCTGGGTAGATGCACTCGCTCTCGATTCGCACACATCGAGAGCAAGCCGGTCTCTGGTGGTCACATTTCAGTTTTCGGACTTTGCATGAGATGCAGGAGAGAGGCTTCTTGGGCTTCGCAGGTGGCTGCAGAGCATGAGGTTGCTCTGCCGGGTCAGCTGTTGACATGGTTGTCGGAGAATTTCATTTCCCTCTGCTCAGATTAAAGAGAGCTCAACTCGTTTGGCCCTCCAGATGTTGGTTGCGTCGTCGGGACTGAAACAGAGGTTATATAGTAAGAGTTACCGGCTATGCCTAACAGTTGGTTAATATAGAAGTAGGTGATCCTTCACGGCCTGCGGCATGATGAGCTTAGTTTTCGGCATTGATGACTACTGCTGAACTAACCAAAGAGTCACGTTTTGAGTCTCTTAGCGCGTTCAAGCTTATATTTCCGAAAGCGGGTACGCAGTCCTACTTAATCCTTCGCACACGATGACTCTTACGTACGTCCCTGTATCGCCAATTTCAGCTTGTCTAGGTTTCAAACCTGAGATTACGTAGACGTTGGTATAAATCTGGTTGCGGTATTAATGTTTCTGGATATATGATCTTTTGCAACCACTTGTCCTTTTTATTCGTAATTGAGATGACGACCTCGGCACCATCAGACGGCGATTACGACAGCAGTTGTGTGTACATTAAAATTAGGCATATTACTAGTTGACTCACGTTTGTTCTTTTGCTCCTTCCGTTCTTCGTCTGTAGTTTTGTAGTCTCTTAATTCTCCCATCACAGTTTAGAACAGCTATGTCAAAATTCCATTGAGATAGACGCTTTTTAACAACTCTACGTTTTAGTGTCTCTAGTTGCCTGCATATGCCCGATTGGCTATGAAGATCGATCTCAAACAGTGGACTCCCGGCATGTCGGAATTAGCTTTCCCCAATGCGCGCATGCATGATTACATGGTACTCATCTACCGGCACTCCACATCGCGAACATTTCCTTCCTGGGATTTATAGATCATAACAGCATAGAAGCAGGTCGTTACAATCAAGTTGATTCTGTCTTAATACATCGAAAACTGACTCAATTTCTATCTAATTATGGAATTTTGGAGGGCTACTCCCAGTTGTCTGCTTAAATCTGTATGTAAGAAAAATACCAGATCTTGATCTACTGGGATGGAATGTGAACCACTCCTACCCCATCCTCAATCGTAATCTTCGTGCCAAACGGCTGCGAGTACTCACAAAGACGACTGAGGATATCATTAGCAACTTCGGGAGTGGGCCTTGTGGGTGTGCCAATCATAGAGCCGTTGCGATACGTTTGTCCTAGATCTGCCGGGTAGACAAGAACTCGAGACAACTTTCCTTCAGCATAATCTGCCGATACTAGCAGAGCTTCCTTGTTCTCTGGTGCATCCAACCAAGCCCAACGATTCTCATTGATCTCGCCATCTCCAACGACAGGGCCTTCTAGCAAAGCAGGAACTCGACCGGCCGCATCGTCGCGCCACGAGCGGAACTGGGCGTTTTGGAAGACAAAATTGGAGACGCCGTAGAAGATGGGCTTTCCCTTAAATATCTCGACCCCTTTGAGAGTGTGAACGCCGTGGGCAAAGAAGAAATCGGCGCCGTTGTCAATGACTTCATGTGCAAACTTGACCTGGTAATCGGGCGGGTAATGGTCGAATGAGTAGTGTTGGAACGAGAAACGGTTCTGATGCCAGTGGATAGTAACGCTCAAGAAATCGGAAAATTGCTTTCCAGAGCGGACTTCACGGAGAATATCGCGCAAGTCCTGAGGTTCCATCTCATAGCCGTACTCCCCTGGCTTGTCGGCCACTCGGAAACGGAGATCAAAGGCCTCAAGGGTCTCAGCGGAATCGCTTGGTTCGACACCTGCGATGGCCCGGAGTTGCTGCATTTGTTCCGCAGTGACGCTGTGGGAAACATTCAAACGAAGGGAGTTATTCTTGTATGTGATGGGACCTTTCGATCCGTGATGGTGTTCCAAGCGCTTCTTGATGCCGGCCACTTCTTCATCAGCCTCCGCGCTAGCGTCCTTAACTCGAAATTGTCGTCCAAAAACAAGAACAGATCCTTCTGGGTCTGGCTTGGGTATCCCAAGCGGCCTGGGAACTTCACTACGGCGAGCGATGATGCTATCCCGCATTGCTCTTAGCTGTTCAAGCTGGTCTGGCGTCACAACAATAGGGTCGCGAGTAGGTACACCAACGAGCTGAGAGTAATCCTCGGTCTCGGAATAAGCACCGATGAAGCCTACAATACCCTTAGGCGTAGTCTTGAAGCGAGCAAGTCGTGCCTCAACAGTGTTGTAGTCAGTACCGACATAGTCAATACCGACACGGCGAAGTTGTTCAAGATTCTGGACAAGGCCAGGATCACCACAGTCAAAGGTGTGGTTATTAGCTCTTGTGACCATATCAATCCCCATGTTCTTCCAATCGTCCGCAACGTCTTTGTCTGCCTCCATATGGGCAATAGGGCCGCGGAAGGTAAGGCGATCGACGATGGTGTTCTCGTTGTTGGCAAAGGTGATATCAGACTTTTGCATCAGCTGAACAAGAGCTTGGATATCCGGTTCATCTCTGTTCGAAAACGGCACCATTTGGATAAGATCTCCAACCGCCACGACGTTGAAGGGCTGTTTGATACGCATAGCCAGCTCGCTTTCCTTGTCCCGGAGGGTGGGCGGCTGGCGCATAGTAATCGAGATTGGCATTTTGGCGATTTGAGTATTTCAGAGAGCAGAATTAAAGTGAAGTTGATGTACTGAATGAGAGAGAAAAGCTGAATTCAAGAGAGGGCATCACCAATATTATATGTTGTTTCTTCTTTTCAGCTCTGTCCATCCTGCCCACTACCATGCAAGCCTCTCCTGGCAGATTTAAGCCATGGCTTGCCGAGACCGGTCCCGAACTCCTGAACAACATATCTAAACATGTTGATTCCATGCTAGAGAGAGTTAAAATCCGTCAAGATCCGCGTTGTGAATACTCATCGTCAGTACCTCGTGTTAGTGCGAATGCCGCACGTAAAGCCTAGCTACGCCTCTTCACAAATACGGACTTTTGCAGTTTTCCGTGTCGTCCAAATCCGCCGGAATATGATATAATCAGACGGAAAACATCGATATTTGCTCTTTTGGTCAATGAAGTTGATCCAGACCAGACGATAGTTGAGGGAAGATTTCCGCCTTGGGTAATTGGTGAGAGCCGTGCCGGACCTAATGCAAGTGTCGCGATAATTTCCTCTTTCGGTAATTTTCCCTGTGGCGAAACTCCGCCATGAGCTGTCTTACTCGTAATAACACCACAACCAGCAGCGGACAAATTTTTTTAAAAACTTATAAAATCACAGTCGAAGGAATGATTATTTTGCTGGGTGTATTCATGTATTTATCAACAATGAATCTAGCGTAACCGCTGCGGATGCTTCTGTTGGTACACGGAATACTGTCCATGGGAAACATGGACAGCTTTTCGTTTAGTATTAACAGGACTATCCCAGGGAGAGCTTATCACAGACACGGTCTCGGTATTCGACAAGAAGATCTACGGAAAATCTCGCTACGCGTATCGATACATTCCTCACGACATTAATATGACAGATGATTTTGGTCAGTCAAGAGGCGAGGCGCAGAAAATTTTCCCAGGGACGAGCTGTCCTATTCTTCTGGCTATGGCGATACGAACTATTCGCCGTCACACAGCCTCTTACTGTACAGCCATGAGCCTTCCCGAAACACGACTGGCAATGGATATCTCCTTTGAAGGCAGCGTACCGGAATTTCTGTCGGCGTCTGACCTTGCGTCTTTCTATCACCTCTCCTATTTCAGATCAACAACAATGTGAAGCCTGCTGCGACCTTTCCGATACATCCCAGAGGATACACCCCAGAGCAATGGGCATGACACAGTTGTCTGTCTACGATATGCTTCAGGATTCCTGCTGCCATAAGGAAACCATATGAGGCGCTGGCTCTTAACGACGCTTAGCAGTATATCTAGGAAGAGGAGACGGAATGTTGATTACTACGGTTGTCGACAAAATCCAGCTGAGCTAATATCTAGGAAACCTCAGGGGCTCTCCTGACTATAACCGCTGACTACTCCGGTGGATAGTCTAGCGCAAACTCTTGCATTAATATGCAGTGTCCTTTTATAGTCACTTACATATAATGCTTTGGTAAGGCTTGGCGGTTCCAGTTCTCACAGTTCAACCTCGTACAGCCATCAGAATAGTGTCCGTAAGCTGATCCAAGCATGGCAAGTGTCACTGCATTACATGGGGGTCGCAAGTTATAGTTCATGTCCCATACAACTTACTAAGCGGAAAATTTGTGTATTCACTTGGCGCCACATCGGAAGAATATCTTCGTCTTTTGCCTTCCCCTCCTCAGTTTCAAGTGCAAGAGCACTTTATTGACAAACTTTGATTCTCTGACAGAGATCCTGTTAAGGATGTTCTAGAATGAGGTTATCGAGTGTTGATATAAGCTTATTAGGGTTCCTCAGCTTGACAATGTTGACAGGGAGGATCGGAAATGACTCAAGGGTTTCCTTATTACCGTCCCTATGGATTCTGTCACAGGATAGAAGTCAAGTAGAGCCCCTTAACCTCCCGAATATATCCATCGGGAGAATGGTTTAGTTCGAAATATGCAGGGGGCCAGATCAACACACGTCCATCCACAAAACTAGGAAATGCGCCCTGCGTAATCAGCCATAGTCAGCAAATACTATAATTACAACCTATATCATGACGTAACCAACTCCCACAACTCTTCTCGTATCTGCGTGCAGATACGAGGACATGAAGACAACGGTAGCACAGTTGTCGGCCATCCATGTGTTGTGGAAGCATGGCTTTCGAGTTGCTCGTGATCATAAATCAACTATAGTGCACAGCAATTAGTTACAGCGGGGATATTGCCTAGTTCAACGCTACCGAAACGATGGTTCGACATGGCTTATAGTTCGTTATGCTGCTCGGCTTTAGCCCGCAATACGGACACGGAGAAACTCGTGGCAAGCATCCTAGACAGCCGAAGTCCCAAGAGGCGTCAGCATTGTGGCGTCTCGCTAGTTAATAGGGACTCAGCATGTGTTCCCCCACCGAGCTCACCCAGGGAACCTGGTTTTTGAAGCTTTATTCTTTCCAATGCTTCTCTTTGCAACTCTTTGCCCAGAATTGAATGGGCTCGTGGTGTCATGACACGTGTGCCGTCACTTTAAGATGTGCAACCGACGATTATACCCACCAACACACCGCTTACGACCTGCGTTACAACCCAAGACCAGTGCTGTATAAGATCTGGTGCTCTCTCCTTTGTGAGGACCAGTGAATCAGAAAGAAACGAGGAGCAACCAGAACACTAGAGGAGTTTCCTACCGGCAAACACCATAGCAACCACATCAAGGACATCGCCAAAGCCTTTGAGCAGCTCCATTTCGCAATGTCTACGGGGGTTGCGCGCCGCCAACCACGCAGCAAAGGCTGTGAGCAGTGCATTTCACGCCGCATCAAGGTAACTACAACGTCATTTGCGCTTCTTTCATTATTTGGCTGTTGAAAAGTACTCAAACTCACCGGATTGATGCAGTGCGATGAGAGAGCCGGATGCTGTAAGAAATGCGCGCGCTTCGGACTCCCGTGTTCTGGAGCAATTCGTGGGGCAGTCTTCCTTGACATGACGGAGAAAGTTGCCTGCAAATCGCTTTGGCCGCGGAAGAAAAAGAAGAGAAGAGTTGCCGACACGAAAGAAACCGCCAAGGAGCAAGTAGAGAAGCCTGCCCCTACAGATGATGCAACAAAGCGACAAGGTAGTACGGAAGAAAGCGAAGAGACTGATGATGCAACAAAGCAACGAGGCAGTACGGAAGAAAGCGATGAGATGACCCCTATCGCAGCCTCATCCGCCTCTTGTAACCGCACAACAGGTATTGAAGAAGAAATTTCATACCTTGATCTTCTTACAAACGATGATGAGAGCGAGACTATCTTTGGCGGCACAACATACCAGCCAAGTCCCGAGCATACCTCCCATTTCGACGAGGACAACTGCTTTGGCAAGGGTTTCGATTACAACATCAACATTCCGCCAGAGCTAGACGCTTCAGCTTACAATGAATATTGCTTCGTCGGCAACTTTGCTCAGCTCATCATCAGCTCCCGTCGCAACTATTCCTCCCAGAGGCCACAATCCTGGATACTCGAGCTTCCCCATCTGGCTGCAACAAATGCTTTGCCATCCTCGCTCAGATATGCCATGCATGCTGCAGCATTATTATATCATGCCGTCACCAACAATGATATAAGAGCCAAGATAGCTGCCGTGAGGTGGTACATAGCCGGAATACAGACTTATCGTGCCACGATACTCAAATCGCCAGCAAAAAAGACACTGCCGGCACCAGTATCGGAGGAGACTCAGGCATCCAAAGAACCATCTATAGCGGAAATTGCAGAAATATGCGTTCCAATCATGTTTTCCTTTTACGAAGCACTGCAAGGCGGGAGTTCAAATGCGGAGTTGCTTCACCATGCGGCAGCCACCGAGATGCTGGAGAAACGAGGGCCGGAACAATGTGTCAGTGGACTTGCACATAGTGTGATGCGCTCGTTAAGAGTCAGAGAGGTGAGCATTTCCGTCCTATTTCCAGACATCTTGATGGCTGTTTTCGTTATTGTTGACTAACATGACTCCCCTTTAGGCCTTTTACTCCATCATGAACAACCGAGCTGCCAAATTCTCCTCGCCTGAGTGGCTATCTATTCCCTTTGAGCAGAAACACAAGATATGCTACGACCGGCTCATCGATATCCTCCTTTCATTGACCAAAGTGCTTCGCCTCCCATACATGAACCAGAGGGGTGCAACACTGAGATACTCAGTAAACCGGGTTCACGACCTCTCCACAGCTCGTAAAGCAGACATGGAAGAAAGGGTAAACTCTCTCTTAGCACAGCTTCAAGACTGGTGGCTAGATTTTCAACAAGAGCACTGTGAAATCATCACATTGAGTCCACAATGCTCATATACCCCCGAAAACGCCTATATCACCGTCTCTTCCCCCACTTCCGTCCTTCCGCTATCCGGGCCCTGGATGGTTGCCAATAACGAAACACTCACCTCGAGTATGATTTCCATATACAGTGCTACTCACATGATCCTCCACACAATTCTTTTCATCATTTCTCTCTCGAGGCCTCCTCCAAACCCCACCGACGTCGAAAATCTATCAGATGTTGATGTGCATCTGGCCGCAATTTCTGCATATGCGACAGCGGTCTTCAATGCCTCCGCGTATCTGAGCATGATCAATCCATTTTGCGGAGATGCTGTTCGAACAAACTTCTCCCTAGCTATTGTTGCGCAGTTTGCATTGGAAGATTCACAGCGCGATCAAGCTCGGCGCATGCTCAACCAGTGGCATGTTGAGGATGAAGGAACTCCCAATAGCCCAGGGATCACGAAATCGGAGAGTCTTGTTCTATAAGATGTAAAATGATATGGATTAAATACCAGATAGGCTATGATTATACCTTATAGTTCGATTATATTTCCTGAGGAAGGCAACTTATAGTGTGTAGGCCATATCCTCATCCTGGGCAGTCCTGGAGTATATATAGTCTAAGAAATGCATGTACAATTCGGTCGTCATCGGCCAGCTCATTGATCAAACTCTCCCGCATAGAGTATGTCACCCGGCACATTCATTTGCTCCCATAAAACTCTCATATGATCCTGAAGATCTCGCTTTGCGAGCAGCACCTCGGTTTCTACTTTTGCATCCTCGATTTCCACTTCTGCATCCTCAGCTTCTACTTCTGCATTCTCAGTTTCTATTTCAACTAAAAAAACAAGTGAATCAGCATCATGATAAGTTGGATAATTTAGGACTTTCCTTTAGTATGTAGCTTACCCTGAATGTAAACTGCGGCCCTCTTGCCGTTATACATGGCATGGGGAACGTTCGTGACATTGTCTGAATTTGCGTCTCCAATGGCGAATATACCAGGAATATTTGTAACCATGCCACGAGATTGGTCTGCGGCAAGTCTTCCACCATATAAGGCCACACCAGTCTCTTCACCCAAGTTGGACATTTGCGCTGTATCGAAGTTGGTCAAAAGAGCGGCCCGAAGCACCGGTGCGCCAGTCTCGAAATTAAGCTGGAAGAGATCATGTTCGGGATGGGATGGTAGACTAGGATCCTCGTCTCCCGTTGTTCCATTGGAAAGCCTCTTGATGGATGTGAGAGTTCGGTTGTCAATCTTTATATCATGCAGCTTCAAGTACTGCTCCCACTTGGGAAAGCCTTTCTCAGTAGCATCCCGTTGCACCGGTGTGTCCGTGCCGTTGACGAATAGTATAATATCTCGGTTAAGGGAAATGATTTCGCGAATTGCATCTGTAGCTTTCTCTAAAGGCCCCAATATACCTAATTGCTGGTCCGCATGTTCATGCCCGTCGCACCAGGGACACCAATAGATGCCCTTGCCCCAGTTCTCGATGAGTCCCGGTGTGGACGGAAGTAAATCACGTAACCCCGTCGCGAGAACGACCTTTCGTGTGGTGAATGTGAGTTTATTGTCACCGGGGTAATTGGCAGAGACTATAAAATACGAATTATTCGCCTCTGGCTGGATCTTGGTGACGGTGCCGTTTACCAAGTTGGCGGTGCCATATCTCGAGATCTGCTTGCGTGCCACCCAGCGAAAGTATGCTGGCGTGACCCCTGCCCATCGGTTGGTATCTTTTATACAAGTTTCTTTGTGTGTTTGTGCTTTTCACGGGCGTTATATGCGCATATATGCATACGTGTCTCTGTGGAGAGATGACCTACCATCAAACCCAATCACATCATGCACATGTCGAGTAGGAGCATTTCGGTATTCTCCAGAATCAATTAACAAGACATTTCGGCGAACACGGGCTAGGCCACTGGCTGTGCTGAGGCCTGCAGGACCCCCTCCGACTATTATCACATCAAAATCAGGCCGAGCGGCTGGCTCTGAGACGTTATCCGTCGAAAAGGCGCTGGAAAGGCTGCCTAGAGCTGATAGAAAGGCAGCAATACTTGTAAATTTCATGGCGGCAGTCACTAAAAGAGATCAAGTTAAATAGGTTTTGAAGTCTCTCAAGTTCGCGACATTCTCGGGATGAGGGGAGACCAGGTTCTTACTTTATGCTCAAACCTTGCTTTCACCCGCTGTAAGACCTTGTCGTCAGATGCCACTACGTTTACGCAATATACCCTGGCACAACTTAGTATCAGACGTGAGTACCTGATGCGTTGCTCACAAACACGTACAGATCACCGACTTTCTTCATGTGCGCAATGAGAGTTGTATTTACTTTTGAGTGTTATTTATTTGCAGTTTTATTTATTTGAACTACTATTTATTTGCAGTCTTATTTATTTTCAGTGAGACACTGTCTCGTTGGCGGGTTGAAAGCAACGAGCCAGCAGAGCTGACCGGCACCTGACCTTGAAAAATGAGTTCATAGGTTATGTTTAATGCGGAAATAACATGAAGACATACCACTGGCTGGATCTGCGAATGCTACCCAAAAATACCACGTACTTTAGCAAGACGCTTTTTGACCGTCTCAGCTGCGCAATAACGATGCGGTATTTTTGTGTTCATCGCGAGTTAATGATGTGTTCATATGACGAACGTTAGATAGGCAGTGGTCCAGAAATACATACAAGAATAGAGAGCATGGAGCACATAGAACAACTCGCTTCTCAGTACAGCTTCCTCTGAGTCAAGTCATTTATTGACATTATCTCATGTGGGCATGGACAGAAGATGCATGCAATTTATACAGCGTACTCTACAACCTAGGTGATATCCAGGCCAATATTTCTTATTATTGTCATCTAGAAGTAAACGGTTCCTATTGCTACCAAGCTCCATCTAGGCACCCTCTCTGAAGGTGGAAATATAAGTAAAGGGCTATCTATAACGGTTTATATCCTCAATACTTCAACGACACTTTTCACTGACGAATTCATGAAGTACACACTTAAAATTGCCTTGTTGAGCTATGTAATCATAACAATAAACAACATACTCGCTAAGTAGTCCGCTCAAGCATACGCATCTCCATTGCTTTGTACATCATGCAGCAACATGCTTAAATTTCCAGAAGAGTCGCAGCCTTCCACTTCTCATCCGATGCAGCAAGTTCCTCCCCGACCTGCTTCGCCAACCCGAACGTCTCGGGGCCCAACAGCAATCGCAGCGGCGGGTCGTCTTCCTTGGAGATCTTGACAATCACATCGGCCACCTTGGCAGGCTCTGAGCGGTAGTTTCTGTACTGTTCCCGGATCTTCTGGAATTCTCCCACAGACTGCTGGTACGGCTCGCTGATGACAATCTCGTCGTCCGCAAAGCCAGCCCAGTCGGTCTTCATGCCGCCAGGCTCCAACACGGTGATCTTGATGCCGAATGGGGAGAGCTCCTTGGCCAGAACGCCGCTGAAGCCGCCAACAGCCCATTTGGCAGCCTGGTACGCCGACAATCCGGGTGTCGCCATGCGGCCGCCCACGGACGAGACTTGCAAGATGCGGCCGGACTTTTGCTTGCGCAGAATTGGGGTCACAGCCTTGGAGACATAGACGGTTCCAAGCAGGTTAACGTCGATTTGGTCGCGGTAAATGTCAATGGAACTATCTTCAAGTGATCGAGGGATGGCGTAGCCAGCGTTGTTCACCACAACATCAATGCGTCCGAACTTGTCAACGGCGGCCTTGACAGTGCTCTCGACTTGTTCGTTGTTGGCAACATCGAGGGCCAATGGCAGGATGCGGTCCGGTCCGTATTTTTCAACGAGATGGTTGACCGTGGCTGGGTTGCGAGCAGTAGCGACAACGTTGTCGCCGTCAGCGAGGGCGGCCTCGACAATAGCGAGACCAAGGCCCTTGGAAGAGCCAGTGACAAACCAAATACGGGCCATTGTTGTGAATTTGTAGTGACTTGTTGTATATATCGTCAAATTGTGTAGATCTTAGTAGATGGTGTTTGTTTATTGTAATGCCTTGAGTTGTGAAGAATGATGCTGTTGGTTTGCTGTTTCTCCTCTCAACATACGCGGCGTCGCCTTCATCTTTATAGATCTGTCTTTCAACCCACATCGAGGATCTCGAGCTTAAAACTCCTCATCTTCACTCCATCTGCTCTACCTTAACTCCGTGAGGAGGCAATCTACATTCGAGTTGTAAACTTGCCTCCCCCTCAATGTGCGGCTCTCCACGCCGCTCAGCAGCGAGTCTGTACAACCGCAAGCTAGCGGCGGACATGGCCCAACAAGTGAACCAAGATTTGTTATCCCCGGGACTCCATCAGGGCGAGCGGGTTTTTCCCGCTCAGTGCGGCCGCTCCAATTTGTTAAAATCCCACCCTGCCGCTTTCAGCAAGGTTTGCGGGCAGAGTTACGGAGCTGGCTCTCAAAGCTTTTGCCTTTCATCAAATCTCCTACCAATGTAATTGTCATCCTCGCTTGTCCGAAGCGCTACACACTGAACACATACGTACACAGAAAGAGAGGCTATAGAGATTCGTCAGTAAACAGAACATCTCAACTCGTCGCCGGGCCTCCTCCGTCTTCCAAACCAACTGCCGATGTTTCAAGTGCTGTGAGTGGACCGGAGCTCCGTGTTAGAAAGCGTCATTCGTTCCCGCTCCGGATCTGTAGAGCTCCTGAGCGGCCGCTTGTACCCTTCCGGAGCTACGATTATCGCCATCAACCGAATCACCACCGAATTCCTTACTGACAGTCTTTGCGCATTGGGCTTGCTTCTAGATTTTCCTCTTCCGATATGAGTGACAAATCTTCTCAATCCAGCCAAAAGGCTGTGCGTGCCTGCGCAGCCTGCCAAAAATACAAGCGGCGGTGCGACAAGACCTTGCCCAGCTGCTCTCTGTGCACCAGGTAAATATTCCATCTGCCTCTCCTGGTTTTACCTGCTTCTTTATGTAGCTATGAATTTGCTACCGTCTCTCTTATACTTGTATTTTGCCGCAATGCCTAGCATCTACCAGCTTCCGCTTCCCGCATGCTGCTTTAGAGCGGCCGCCTTACCGGACATCGACTCCGGCCCCTGCCCCGAATCAAATTTCCATTCTTGTAGAGGTCCTTATATCTCATTGGTCTATTGCTCACATATCCCAGGTTACGCAGGCCATGTGATTATTCCAATCGGCAGTCGGAGAATGAGCTGAAAACCCGAATCCAAGAGCTCGAGTCTCTTGTCGCCAACCATGTGAGCAGGCTCTCTCCGCAGCCTCAATCCACTTCGACGGCTTCCAGCCGGGACACAACCAGCTTCTCAATATCGCAATCCCCTTGCGCATTTTATCCAGCAGCCCTCCGCTTCCAAAAGCTATTCTTGGATACAGACATCCAGACCCGCCCGGATGCTCCCTCGCCGCCTTCGAGTGACATGATCCCCGCCGCCGTTTGGGCCTACTTGGGGGATCAGGCTCAGAGCGCGGCCATCATGTCACAGTATTTCCAGACAATCCACAAATGGATTCCCATCATTAGTCAAGTGCGATTAACCTCGCTGGCTGATTTGGAACTAGGTAACCGGCCCAGAGCGGATTTCGCTTTGTTGCTCCTTGCCATGAAGCTCATCCAGAATGTGCCTGGAAGCTCGTCCAACGCTGTGAAAGACTTGCTGTACATCTGCGCAAAGGAATTTGCGGCTTCTCTGGAAATAGCAGGTGTATATACGCTGCTAAAACTTCAGGCTAATCTACTTATCTCGGTGTATGAGATGGGACATGGGATATTTCCCGCTGCCTATGTTTCAGTGGGCTGTTGTGTAACACAAGCCATGGTCCTCGGCATACATAATCGGGAAGCGCCTCAAATCTTGGAGCAGCCGCGCACTTGGATAGACTGGGAAGAGAGACAGCGAGTCTGGTGGCTGGTTGTTATCCTTGAACGGTAGCTCTCCCTTCATATCATGTGCAATGCATATATCATCTGGGCGATACAAGGCTAATGACGAGCAGGTACATCACTTCTGTTGGAGACAACCGGCCTCTCCTATCCGCTGATCCTAAGACGACATCTCATCTCCCTGTCAATGATGACTCCTGGGATTCTGGGGTAAGTGACGTCTAGTTTGCTAACAATATCAGACCAGTGAAGCTGATCCTTTGTCCACAGCAAGCCATGTATCCTGAGCGTCTCATTCTGTCTTCATCCAAACACTTGTCAGCAAGCCCATTTGCTCGCCTTGCCCAGGCCTCTCATCTCCAAGGAGAGGTTATCAAGCACTGCAATGATGATACACGAAGCCTAGCACTCGTCCAAAACGATGTCGAGGTACTCAGTCAGGTCTTATGGTCCTTCTTAGAAGTCATCGGCAAAGACAGGTCCAGTATGATGCACTTTTACAGCTCCGTGGGCGTTTGTCTGAGGTGAGTTCAACGGTCGTCATACTTATTGACGACAAGTCGGAAAGCTGACAGAGAGAATTACTATTAGCGCGCTGATGAAGTTATGCGATCATCACTCTTGCGATTCATTCGCCATTTACAACGATAGAGCCCTCGATGTGACCGAAATGGCCCTCGCTCGCGAAATAGCTCTCCGATGCCAAAGCATAATGAAGGATTGCATTTTTAAGGCCATGTCATTCATCGAAGTCCTCGGGGAAATGGTGCAAGATCAAGAGTCCATGGAGAATCTCGCTAGCTTGTCGCCATGGTTCTTGGATAGCATATACCAGTGCCTGGCCAATATCGTTTATCTCATGGCTACGACTCCAGCCGTAGAAGCCTCAGGATATCCGTCGCAGGTGTCGTTGTGTATGGACTTGTTACGAAAGGCAAACCAGAGATGGAACGTTGCAGGTGAGTGAAAATAAGAGTTGGTCATTATATGGTGTCGGCATACTGACGCAGGGAATACAGGAACTTACCTTGAGGCTATTGACTTGATAGAGCATGAACTGAAAGTCAGTCATTATTAGGATCATCCTCTAACTCAATTCAATTCATCACACAATAATTCAACAGTGTATATATCATGATGATATTCTCAAATTTTGGCAAAACTAAGAGGTAGTTTTTAAACTGTCGATCAGGCCTCTGATATCAGGTTGTCGCTCAGAGAATAATTGCTCGAATAATTGCTCTGTCGCGACAATTTAAATGTGACGGATATAAAAGGAAGACAGTGATTGGCAGGATCATCCTGGACATGTATGCAGCTGGCCTATTGGGTTCCATCACATGCAGGGTATTTGTATGGATGAGCACATCACTCAAGAGGGACTATTGGTCAATAGTGTAGTACCAGGAGCTGGCGGAGGATTTCAGCTGCATACAATTCAGCCACAATGCTGTGTGATAAAGGCGGAGTCAAGGTTTCCTGCCGAGGCAGCGGTCTTAGACATTGTGAATATATGTGCGATGCTCTCTGATTTTCTTCGTGTGACGTGTATTGCGTGCTGAAGGGTCGAAATTTCCAGCATGCGACAGTCATGTCCAGCCGTCCTAATGCCTTGGAGCCTCTCCAGCCTATCGGCGATAATCTCTATCTCTATGAATCCTCCGGTTCTACTTCTGATGAGAGTCAAGGCCCATCTCTGATTGTTCTTTTCACTTGGCTCGGCGGAGCGACGGCCTCCAGAGTTCAGAAGTATCTCCTCAGTTATCGCGCCATCTGGCCTAGAGCGACAATCCTCCTTGTCACTACACGGGTATTTGAGTTTGCAGCTGCAACATCTGGTGCTATCCATGCGCGTTTAAAGCCGGCGCGCGATGCTATTCGTCGACATGTTACTAGCAGAGTGAAAGGCAGGCCTTCTATACTGTTTCACATATTCTCCAATGGAGGACTTCATACCGCTATCCATCTGACCCTTTCACTACGGGATACCAAAGACAGAGTCGAGTCGCTTGATCTCAGACCGTATCTCAACAGCATCATAATAGACTGCTGTCCGGGACAAACAGACTATATGCGTACATACCAAGGAGCCATAGTCTCTCTTCCATCTACTCTTTTGGGGCAACTACTCGGAAAGCCACTCCTCTTTCTCGCCGTAACTCTCTCTACAAGTTTAACACATGTGGGGTTAGTTGCTGGTGTAAAAGACTATCGCCGCCAACTCAACGACTCAAATGTCTTTGGGAACTTGGCTAGACGACTTTACTTGTACGCCAAAGAAGATGTAGTGGTTGGATATAAAGATGTTGAACTGCATATAAAAGAAGCAAAGGAGAAAGGGTACGAAGTTGATAATGTTTGTTTCTTAAACAGCAACCACTGTTCGCTGCCTCGGGGGAATGAGGACATGTATTGGGACACTATCAGGGATTTCTGGAAGAAATCGGTGTTGAAGAGGGAAGATCAAGTACGATGCAAGTTATGATGCCTCCACTGCTGTTCATTTCTCAGCATCGGAGTTTAATTGGATATGCTTCTGCTAGTTCCAAAACGTATACAACAAGAGACCTATAGTACCCTCCAGAGATACAACATGCCCGTTTAGCATCAAAGAGAGCGGCCATTTATTCACCAAGCAGTTCAACCAGCAAACAGATCAAAACTGCCGTCACCAACCATGCTTGGCAAACAATCTACACCCTCCTAGCTTAATCATCAAACACTGACAAGTCATCAATACAAGCAAGCCAAGCAAGCCAAGTACATATCCATCAAGCCCACCTTTTCCATCGTGGGTCACACAGCACCACTTTTCTGTCACAAGTCAGGAACGAACACAAACTTATTGGATGGAAAAGGGTCTCAGTATGCGGCCAATTGTCCAGTGAAGCAAAGGCAAGTACAGTACTTCTTGCAAAAGTCTCCGCTGTTTGTGATTTCGAAACTCGGGCTCCATGGACTCCGGGGTGGCCGAATGAGAGAAAAAAAGACCCTTGGTGGATAAGAAGAGTTTTTTTTTCTTAGTTCGTGTCTGTTAAGGTTGACAGCTTCTGGAATCACGGGAAGAGTACTCCGTAAGCTGAATAATTCCGTCTGCAAAATAGTAATAAAACAGTTTATTGTTACCAAAAATTGACATTAATATTGCGCTTCTTGTCTTGTCTTGAAAGTACATGTAACTATCAGCATCAATCGCCTCATCGCCTCACTTATTAAAATTATCGAGGTGCGTCATCCAGGAACAACAACCAACTCCCCTCTAGCCAGGGCGCGACGATACTAGCCCGGCGACCGGCAACGCGACAGCTTGCACTAAAACAACCATTTCTAAAAATACAATTGCCCGATATCCATTTCCCATTGGTCAATTGCAAGGCTCCCAGGGGCGCGGTGGCGAACAGGTTAATTAAGTCATCCGCAGCTTTTAGCCGAAGAGTTTTGCCATGAGAGCTGAGAGCCTCCTGAAGATCGTACTCCCCACTGACCACAAAGCTGCCGGGAAAAGCTGAAACTAGGCATGAGCGTAGTGTAGAAAAAAGAAAAAAAGAGAAGAAAAATTCGAAAAGAAAAATGTCACTGGAGTTCCATGATTCGTAGCTTTCCAAGCCATCTTGACGCGCGCGCAAGTTTAAAAAAAAAACGAAACATATTCATATTATAGCCTAGCCCACCCTAACTCCAATACCCTAGACGCAATCGGCTCAATCGCCATGCAATGCAAACTCGCCCGAGTTTCTGGGACCGCTAGGCCGCTAATCTCATCATTGCCTGTCGAGATCGAATCGGAGAAATGCCATGCCTTGTTCGATCGATATATTGATGCTCTATTTTGCCGTGCCGTCGTCTAGGAGATTTTCCATCGCCGCTGCCACAAGAGGTTGCATCGAGAGAGGGGCCTTGGCGGCGTCATTTCAGCCGGGTCTGATTTTGGACGGTTAAATTTTCACCAATATATATCCCAATTAGATCGTGTCGGCAGGTCAAATGAAGTAATGATCGAGCAGGGTCCTTGGCCAGATACAGTGAAAGAGAAAAAAAAAACCAGGTCGCTATATTATTAGGTGCTACTTGAGGTAGCTGTTTCTATATCTATCGATAGTTTTGGCACGTAAAGGGTGACTGTTTTGTCCACGGAAAAGGCCTCAGAGCCCAGGGCCAGGTATCCTAGGTAGTCACCAGACTTTGGAAGCTCGGTAGTGGTAGAGGTGAGCTTAAACAGGCTGTTGATGAGAGGAGAAATGTCTCCGTTGAACTTTTCCACCGGCGTGTTCGTGTACCATGTCAGGACGTTTTGCTTCTGTTGGTTGGTACCAGCATAAAGGTTGCTATAAATGGTGGCCGTCAGCAATGCATTCGCGAGGGGTTCCTGAAGTACGGAGAATACACTTACAAGTCGTTGCCGTCAAGCGTCTGAGTGGAAACAGGACCTGTGGCGAAGCCGATGGGCTGAGTAGCAGGGCCAATGGCAGCAAACCAAACCATGAGTTCGTACTTGGCCTTTGAAGGGTTTTGGGCAGCCGTCTTGTCGCTGTCGATGAACATGTCGATGGCAACGTTGGTGTTGAGGTTATCAGCTGTGAGGTCGGCGAGACTCGCGGCAACAGTAGTCTCGTTACCAATACCGTAAGACCATTGGAGGTCTACGTCGACCTTGGATATACTGCTAATGGCCGCAGGGAATACATCGCTGTCGACCTGGATGTTGGGGAAAGCGTGAACTGGGTCATCCTCCGGTCCAGGGGGGTACTGCCAAGAAATCATAAACTGGGGAGCCGTGGTCTTTGTGGCATATGTGCCGTTGTTAAACGTGGTGACCTTGAAGTCTATCAGCAGGCGTTACACCAGGATAAGGAAGCCTGGGTTCCAGGTACATACATTAACACAAAGCGCTCCCGGGTCACCCGGGTTCCAGTTCCATTGATTGGGGTTCACTGGTGAGAGCAAGTGTCAGTTGAGCTTGTTGGATCACCATTTGCAGTAGGGAATGGATGATGAGTATGGATGAGTATGAATGGAGGAGGGGAGATGCAAAATAGCAGTAGTAGGTCAAAAAATGACCCAAGATGCAGCAATGAGCTTTTCAAGTAAAGCTAAGGACGGAGATTCAAGATCAAGACATGGCGCTCTGGTGTGGCTTCATAAATGGTTCGCAGACATCCAAGACAAGTCCATAGTCGGAGCCGCAGCGTTGAAACATAATAGGCCTCGCCAGAACCACATGAAATAGTCGAGAACCAATGTGTACCGCCTTGGCTGCATCCATCTTGGCGATCTTGAATTGGTTGATTGCGCCACTGCACATTTCCAGGGACATTTCAGGCGGCACCTACAGGTATATTGCTGGCCTTCTGTGTCAGGCGTAATTCCAAACGACTTCTGGCAGTATCTCGTTTTGGTGACACCATTCTTTGGTGGTGCCGGCGGCTTGGGAGAGGGAATCGGGGGAGGCTCAGGCGCAAACAGAGGCGGCTGGCCGGTTGCTGCTCGGTGCGATTGGAGGCCGAACAAGATGCCCAAAGTGACGGCGATGGGGATGGCCAGCAGCGCCGCGTTGACGAGGATGCGGATTGTCATGGCGGCGGCGGGAAAAGCGAGAGAAGAAGGAAAAAACGAGCGTCTGTTGCCGCAAAGCTGCGGAAATCAACGAGCGAGCGTCGTCGAGGGTCGCTGAGGGCCGTCGAGAGAATTTGAGATGCTTTTGTCGAATGGATGGAGGGGGAAGCTCAACTTTCTCGTGAGAGGAGAGTCAGCGATACGAGGACCTGGAGCTTTGTCTAAGGTACGGGTTACGAGGTACGAGTTAACGCATGTACAGGTACATGTGCCGGGTGCCTGGACTCGGCTGTGCGAAGGTGTGAAGAGTACAAGCTGAGGCGTGGCCGAGCCCGTGCAAGTGCATGTACTCGTACGGTACCCGGCTACGACGCTGGATTTTGCTGGCTGCAGCAAGTACTGCACTCCGCTAGTGGACGCGGTGGGCGGGCTTTAGTGGTCTAGCGCACAGGCCGGTAACGCCTCAGCGGTTCCGCGAAGTGCTGGAACCGCCTGAAGCAGCTGTGCTAGGGGGGGGAACAACGATGAGCCGCAGCTCGATTGCTCCGAAAATCCGTCTTCACGCTGGAAACAAGTGGGCGCCGCCACAAAACACGATTCTAGTGCTCGATGCAGCAGCTGTATCCGTGGATCGCCGGGGATTGCGAGGGATAAGGGAGAAGAGGAAGAAAAAGTCAAAACTGGGACGGTGGAGCGTCTGTGACGGGGGATGATGCACTCGTGTCAGCCAGAGAGAGTTTCTAGGGGGGCTGAAGACGGGTGACGGACGGGCGATCTGCCATTGACATGGACGGGAGTCAAAGATGCAGTGTTACAGTTACATACGTTCACATTCACATTCACAGCAGGGCGGCAAGGCGGGTATCCGTTTGCTGTTTGATTGCTACGAGCAGGTACCCGTACGAACAGCAGATACAGTACTGTAGCACATACGAGGTTGGTCATGCATCTGTCATGTCAGGTCAGAAAAGGGGGCCGGGTGAGAGCGAAGAAAGAATAGGGAGGTAAACAAAAACAAAAGCGAACAGTGCAGTGCAGCCTCGAGTCAACAAACAACCTGAGCAAACCGCCTCCCAGCCTCACAGCGAAGCCGATGGTGCCGGAGTTGACAACATGAATGGCGTTGAGCCCCCAGACAGGCATCGCTTTGACACCAGCCGCTTTGCCGTTATCAATGGACGTCTGACGGCCGCTACGAAAGTAGTACAAGCATCACTAGCATGTGCACATGGAACCGATTCGTGCGTCAAGTCTGTCAGTTTCTGCCTGTCTACTTACAGTATGCGCCGCTGTAGTGCCGAGAGCAGCACCAACACACGCATGGAGCGCTACGGCTACGAAGCTTTTGGTGGCATCTCGGCCGTATCAACGATTGCGGCGATGCCAACCATGGTAGAGAAAGCCCACCTCTGCTCCATAAAGTACGAAGTTGCCTCTCTGCCTGGTTGCTGCATGTACTTGTTGGGCACATGATCGCGGGAGAGGCTCTCACTCAGGCCATCAGGCCGGTGTCAGAGAGTCAAGGAAGAGGAGTATTGCTACTGCTGCTGAGTACTACTTGGTAATACTGATCTATTCTTTATTCTCACTCTCATCTCTCCTCTTCTTTGTTCTTTTTTTCCTCCAACCACTTTTTCCCAACCACACCTCAAATCTGCTTTTCTCAGCGCTAATCCAATCACGATCTAATCCGGTTTCCTTATCCCGATGGTGGAGACGAAGCTTGCCCCTCTTTTGTCCCTCGGAATCTTTGAAAACAAGAATCAAAGACATGCAAGGCAAGGTGGACGAAAATCACGGCGGTTCAACCATCACTTGACATCGGACTAACACCATCCCGACGTCTCAGGTCTCACCACAGGCCGATCACAGCTGCTGTGCTGAGCAAAACGCTGCCAGGAGATTTTAAGTGGATGGTGGGAACGGGTACCTTGAGTAGGCATAGGATAGTCTCGTAGCCTTGGGCCAATCACGCCGGGCAGGATTGAAGTGATATGGGCTTATCTATTGCACCCCCTTTTGGTACTGTATGGAGTACTCGTCAGCTCGAATGTCTCTTTGTCTGTCCGTGTCTGGATCAGAAATCAGAACCCAAAAAAAAAGGTGGCTTGGACAAAGTCGAGACAGGAGTGTGGTTTTGTGGGAATTGCGCTCAAGCATACAAACAAGGTAATGCTCGCACATGCGCCTACGCAACTTGGCATTTGCAGCTCCGCACTGAGGCTGCAAGTCAAAAACAACATTCAACGACAAGCTTCATTACATCCGACGTCAAATTGCTCTGCCTCGTGTCAATGGATATCAATTCTACAAGTACAGGTACAGCGACTACTAAGCAACAACGTGTGCCAGACAAAGGTCCAAATATAGCAGCAGTTCTCCTCTCTGCTAGGACCGCTTGGTACAAGTACATGTCCCAGTAGCAGTAATTCCCGGCCCACGTCACGCCACTCCGGCCTCGTATTTTCTTTGGGCACAGCAAAGAAACCAGGACAGACAAAGAAAAAAACGAGTAGGAAAAAAAAAAAAGAGGGTGCATGCACACTGGCCCGGCCTGTGTCAACGTTGCTTGCGTTGTGCGTTATACTGCATTGGTCGTTTCCGACCACTGCAAACCAGCCCGTTTGTCGCTAGCCTATGACGACGATTCCCTGCTCGCCTTATCCGCCCGCCAGAACACGAGAAAAAATGGTGTGAACCCTGTCTGCAGCGCGCGTATCCTGTACAAGATACGATGCGAAAACTGGAACCCCGCACGGCCCAGCTGCCGCTTGTGCACGCCCGCTGACCCAAGTACTGTGTACCTGCATCAGCTGCCAGCCCGTTTGGCGGCTCCGCAGGCTAGCAGCACCGCCTACACGCACAGGCGTTACAGGCAGCTGTCGATGGCGGGCTAGGGAGCTGCTGGAGCTTAGCGTTGGCCACTGGCAGCCCACTGGCAGCCCACTGCCACCCGCTGTTCCCGCTGAGCTGCTGCTTTCAAGGTTCGCCCTTTCAGCTGTCGTCACTTGAATCCAGGTCGTTTGGCATTGGCGCTTGTACATTTGCAAGCATGATGTGAGCCAGAAAGCCGTGGATTGTGGATGTAGATGTGGAAAGCTACTAAAGTCGATACTGCGAGTATTCTCAAAGCCCAGCTTAGTACCATCGCATCTGATGGATCAACATGTAGCTGATACAAGACTACAAGACCTTCCAAGTACTGCCTACCGTCCCCCCCACATGCACCTTTTTCTCGCTGTCTGTCTGTCCCAGCCGCACTTCGTGTCTGGTGTCAGTCAACCCACGGTTACCTCCCCGAGGACCCCCTCGTATGTACTTTGCTAGCCCGACCAACCTCGTACCAGCGCTAGCTCCATCTTTCACATCTACCCAGAACCCGTACCTCGCGCGGTACCAGGTACTTCCTTACTTGTGCCACACCACACCACCCTCCATCTCATCCAACATTCATCTCCTTCCGCCTCGGCCTCTTCCTTTTTCACTACCTTTCTTGCTTTCTTCTCTCCTCTCAACCTTCGCTATTCCCCTCCTCTCCCGCTGTCATCTGCGGCGAAAATAGCTTCGCTGCTCACATTCGTTTAGTACATATAATTTTTTAGGGGAAAACCTACTCTGTCCCCTTCAGCAGCGGCCCCCGTTACACCCCCAGGATAGCTTGCGGCTTGCCCAGTGCCAGGCCTGTCTGTGCTGCTACTTTCGTTTATCTGGTGCAATCTTCAGCCTCTTTTCGATCCGGCCAAGGATACACTTTTTCCCAGTTGCTGCATCCATCACCGCCATTCATCATTGAGGAGCAAAGAACAAGAAAAAAGACCCTTTTGCTCCGGGCTGACCGGCTTCTCCCCTCGCTCACCCCTTTGGTAATCCGATAAGGCTCTCTCTCGCTTGTGGCCCGAGCCACATAAAACCGTTCGCCCACCATGATGAGAGGTCACCAGGAAGAGTATGAGGAGATGGTTGATATTGGCAACTTCCGGCGTCACCACCAAACCGGCTCCGACGACTCTCATCCACGATTGCTCTCTGACAACATGAGGTCCAACCGCTCCAGTGCAGCCCATCCCGACGACTTCACACCACCGCAATGGCCGCCTTCCATTGCAGGAACGGGAAGCTCTCCTTCTCTGACATTGAGGAGCGGCGCTACAACGCCTTACGACCAGTTGTCTTCGACAAAACACCTGATATATGCCGATTCAAGATCGTCTACTCCAATGGTATTTATAACTCCCCTCTCTTATCCTCCCCTCTCCCTGATCCTCTGCTTTTGACCCAATTGTCAGAGATTGGTAGTATATAGGTACTCTGTATACTTGTGACCATGACCATGACTCTTGCCGCGAAGTCGCCGCTGACGTCCTTTACTTCCTGTTTTCTTTAAACTGCAGAACCCAAGTCACATAAGCCTGACCACTCTTCTGCCACAGAATGGCCGTTCTCCGAGCAAAGAGGTTAGCAGCGACAATGACGACCACAACGGCGTGGCCATTTTGCACGACCGAGACGATTCCGACATCTGGAAAGGCTGGAGGCGATATCTCTACACTCTGACGCCCTTTCTCACCATCCTCAACACCGGAGTGTACCTGACCTACCTTGGACTTCGCATTGCCTGCGTCATCCTGGCGCAAAAGGCATCCGGCACCACCTTTGCCGCAGCCTGGGTTTTCATTGCCGTCGAACTTGTAGTCGCCGTTCCCTCGCTCATGCACAACATCTGGACCATGTGGTCTTTGAAGAAGAGGCACAGGCCCAAGATGAGGCTGACTGGAAACGACGTGCCCACTGTCGATTGCTTTGTTACCTGCTGCGGTGAGGATGACGAGCTTGTCATGGATACGGTTCGCGGCGCCTGTGACCAAGACTATCCCATTGATCGTTTTAGAGTCATTGTTCTGGACGACGGCAAGTCTGCCGGCTTGGAACGATCTTGCGCAATTCTCTCGCACACCTATCCCAACCTGTACTACATGGCCCGTGTCAAGATTCCTGGACAACCCCATCATTTCAAGGCCGGAAACCTCAACTATGGTCTGGATCAAGTTCATCTGTTGCCTGGCGGTGCTTCCCAGTACATGGCGGCCCTGGACGCTGACATGGTGAGTTTTCTCTTTTTTATTGGAGTTGGGGGAGAATATGGGAGACGGAGAAAGATCTCACCTGTGGGCCGTCAAATTGCGTGGACTAACATGTGTCCCAGATTCCTGAGAGAGATTGGCTTCGCGCTTTGCTTCCCCACGCTGTAATGGACCCCAAAATGGCCTTGGTTTGCCCTCCTCAGCTGTTCTACAACACGCCCCCCTCCGATCCTCTGGCTCAGTCTCTGGATTTCTTCGTTCACGTCATTGAGCCCATCAAGGACGCCATGGGCGTAGCATGGTGCACTGGATCCGGTTACGTCGCTAGGCGAGAGGCTTTGGAGCAAATTGGAAACTTTCCCCTGGGCTCGCTGGCCGAAGACGTGGCGACATCGACTCTCATGCTCGGTAAGGGATGGAAGACGGCCTACGTTCACGAACCTCTTCAATTCGGAACCGTTCCCGAAGATTACGGCAGCCACTTGAAGCAGCGTACTCGTTGGGCTATTGGTACCGTGGATACGTCGTTCAAGCTCAACTTTTGTCTCTGGGGTGAAAAGGTCCGCCAGATGACATTTGCCCAGCGCTTCTCCGGCTTCCTCTACGCCTCTCTTAGTCTGTACACGATCTTGCTGTCCATCTCGCTCTTTGCCATTCCCATCATTCTGATCATGGGCAAACCCCTGGTCGCCTACGCCAACGATACACAGCTTCGATGGCTCATTCGTGCCTGCTTTGCCAACACCATTGTCAACCGTCTCTGCGAGTTTGTTCTCTTTATTCCCGCCGGCTATCACACTGGCCAGCGAGGCTCTCGTTACCAACTTTGGATGTCGCCTTACATTGCTCTCTGCATCATTCGAGCATTCGCCCTGCCAAAATGGCTTGGCGGAGAAGCACAGGCTTTCAAGCCCACCGGTTCGCTCTCCTCGGCCCTGAATGAGCGTGATCCCAAGCTCAAGAAGAACATGTTCCGTCGTCTGTGGACCATCCTCATCAACTACATGGCGCTCTTCCACCTCGCATTCGTTTATCTGACACTGGTTGCTGTATGCCTTGTTTCGTACCGCTGCTTCTTCCAGGAGAGCAACCGCGTCAGAGACATTCTCCTCTGCCTGGTGACGCACGCCTTCTGGCCGCCTCTGACGTTCATCTTCATTTGCAGCTCCCTTTGGACCCCAGTCGCCTACGCTATTGACCCTCCCCAGATGCCCGACCGAGAGGATCTTCTTGTTCGCGACCCCGAGACCAAGGTTGCGCACCCGACAACCCAGAGCAAGAAGATTGCCTTTGGTGGCCAGGCCGCTTGGTTCGAGTTCGAATACACCTTTTCGACACTGTATACATGTCTTATATTTGTCGCATCTTTCCTTTTCTAAACGCATTACGGTGGAAAGGTTTCAGAGACACACGTACATTCACCCGTGTCTCGGGCTCCACGACATTGGAGTAGGGTTCTAATGTGAATGCGAGGGATGTTTGATGGCAGCAGAGCATTACGATGAGCACCGGCTGGGTTTCACGGGATATTTTGTTATTTTTTCTAGATGTTGAAAGGCGCAAGGGATATGTATGAACATAGAGACACGTGAATATTTGGACTTGAAAGTAAGGTAATTAAGCAGGCATGCTCGACGCAGTCGAGTCTATTGCAAATATAGATTAATACGGCGCAATCCGCCATGTATCTAGCGAACAAATGAACAACACATTCATTGCAGTGTTCTTTTCCATATTGGTCCGTACAACTCAAAGAGTGAGACTAGCGTGGTGGTCCAAACCAGCCAGAGGCTCGGGATATTCGGCTCGGAACAAGTACCCTTTGTTTAACCTTGATACAAGTTGACACGCATAATAATATCCGTCTACTGTGCAGCTTAGCAAGACAGCAAAGCTTAGCAATGGTCCACCTATGCTCCAGCGGACGGAGAAGGTATGGCCGGGTACGGGATAGGGGTGAATGATGGAGGCGGCTGAGTCTGATGGAAGGTCATTACGAGCCCGGCCTAGGCGTCTAACGCTGCCCCAGATCGTGTCAGATTTGGGCGAGCCATAACGCGTGGCCAGCAAGTTTCTAAGGTAGAGGGCTGAAAATGGGTGGAAGCTTATTTCTTGTTTCGTGGGTGGACTCATTCTGACGTTCGTGATGGGCGGGTTTTTTCCATTATTGAGTGGAGCGAGTGTCACTTCGTTCGGAGGACTCCGAGGACTTGCTTGGGTTTTCTCTTTTGGTGAAGATTACAGATCAATACGATATTGTGAGGGAAAATAGGGGATACGGGATGGGAACCTGAGGGTCACAGTTACGAGCACAGGTACTGTTAAATCGGGGACTATGAGAGCATGGGGAGAAGACGCAGAATCGCTTGTCTACTATACATGGGTAGTATGGGCTTTTTGGCTTGCTGTGGAAATAATTGGTTGCAGGAATACTGAGAGCGCCATTTGAACTCTTTTTGTGTGTTCTGGAACCTTGGCGGAGCGCCGAGTTACCGTTTTCGGTGGGAGCGAGTTGACGTGCGGGGAGGAGGTGAACTCTGAATGCTTGACGTGAGGAGGGTTCGGTAAAAGCTACTTCGTGTCTGTTCCTTGCTTTTTCTTTTCTTTTCATTTTGAATGGAATGTACGAGGATGAATTGTACTATACGGGGTGTCGAGGGTGGGGGATAACGGAGGGAAGCATGTTCACGGTGGTTTTGAAACGGATTGCGCGGCGAGTGGATTCACAAAACGCAAAATCTCCATGGATGGGCCTTTGTTGGTGATGAATACGGAACACCTACTACTTGCACTGTCCTCGTACACGACCGGATAGTTAACCCTGTCCGATATTTTGTCTATCCCTTGCGCCCGGGCGGAGACGCAGATGGATCGTATAATCGGCCCAGATCCAAATATAGACAAACAGACGAAAAAAAAAAACCACACGCCCTACGCTCCCCGAATTCACCGCTGCCCGGGGTGCTGACATGAATAAGTGATGGGCGCTTTATTTTTTCCAACAAAAAACACGCAGCGAATCCCCAATGCATGCGGCGGTGCTCCCGGCTGGTCGGCTTAGGCGGCTTGTCATCACCTTCCAGATCTGTACGAGCACACTTGTTGTGACCCCCGCTTCGCTGTGTGTCTTGCTCGTTTACATGTCCGAGTTACCGTGCAGACAAACAGGTTATGAGGAAGCATGCTAGTAAGGTAAATTTTTGGAGAGGGGGATTGTGACTGGTTACAAATTTACAAACGGGCGAGAATTGCCGAGCAAATCAAGGATGGGGGACCGGATTGGAGCGGAAGGGAAAAGCGAGCAGAGGGCTTCGAAGGGGGCCACGGGATCTTTTTCCTTGGGATGGACGAGACGTTTGGTTACATTCTGGTTGACGGGGTGATCTGTGGGATTTTGAGCTGTTTGTGTGCAAGTGACATGACTCTTTTTGGGAGGTTGGGCAGCATGTAAGAGCGCCTTTGTTGGCGTTGCTGCTATACTGCTAGTAATGCGAATGGATGGTTTTTGGCGCGCCGAGTGTATGTCAGGCTTGTTCTTGATGCTCCGCTTTCCCCGCATCTTTGTCTTTTCGGGCATATTGAACGAAAGCCCGATTTTGTTGATGGAAGGATTGACTCTATTCTGTATTGGGATGTGGGATGTTGAGAATGAGAAAGGCTGGGAATGGGGTTGGGTGCTTTGAATGTGCATGTGCGAACGGAGTAGATGGTGTTAATATGGATGGCATTTATCGTGATGACCTCTTTAGCTGCAGGGTAAGTGTGTGCTGTAGATGGACTTTGGATATGAGATGGAGATGGAGATGTGAATCTGGGGTCATGGCCATGACGTAGCGTCAAAGATTAAACCTTCCAAAATGGCATCTCGGGCTGCGATGGTGTCATTCGGTTTGCAAGAAATAGGGGCCTCAAAAATGATTATGGCTACCTATGCATGAAGAGTATACCGCGGATTGTCTGTTTCTGTACAAGTATGCTGGTGGTTTCTCGATTCCTTCTTTTTATTTGGCAAATCACTTTGGGTTCCATCCGATTCGGAATCCAGTCTTGCCAGCAGCTTAACAGAATTTCTCTTGCTTGCCAGTTGAGTTTGACCTTCCCCAGCCATGAAATGCAGTCGCTTCTAGAACCTTGGGGAGCTAGCAAATGGAAAATGCTTCCATTCGTCAGCTGCTGTGTCCAGTCCCGAAGAGTGAGAGCACATGCAGCCCTGGGTGAATTAGATTGTGATGCTAATGCCGTCTTGCACCCCAAAAGCAAAGCCCTACCTCAGCCAGTGTCTGTGTAAATGTATGTTAAAATGCATGGCACGACCGTTACTCGCCATGTGATGAATCTGTCATGTCCTCAGCAGATCATCAATAGCCCAAAGACCACTTGACGCTGAACAATGGATCAATAGCAGATCTACACAAGTAACCGCCTGCTTCGGCGCTATTGGCCCCAACCGCCTAGCCTCCCTGCTTTAGGCTCCTCGGCGGCGTCTCAGGACCCCAAGAAACCCCGCGGCTCAGTCGCACAGGAGACACGATGTCACCACCATCCCTTTGCCTGTACGTCTCGAGACTCCAGTCGCCAATCACAACGTCTGGCGGCCTGGATTGTCACGGGGACGCAGCCTGCTGACGGCAAGGAACCATTTTGCCTTTTGATTGCTGTCTCAAGGCGCCGAGGGGAGGAGAGGACAAGAGGGCGGCAAAAGAGGGAACAGAGACCCAAAAGGAAGCCGGGTTGCTGCGAGAGTGGAGGAGGTGGAATCAATCTGCAACAACAGACTGACAAGAGGGCAGCGGAAAGCGTATTACGTGAGGGAGGAAATACGACTTAAGATAAAAGAATAAGGAACGATGGAGATGCGTATGGATTCTGGATGGGACTGTAAGGAGCAACTCCCGATCCCCTCTTCTCTTCTCTTCAAGATCTCAGTTGCTTGTCTATTTCGCTTCTCGTTTGAGTAGCGAGGCTGAGATTTCGGACATGTTGAACATAAAGTTGACTTTTATCTTAGCAGCAGCGCAGATACCGCTTGCCGGTGCTGCCACACCAACTCGTGAGCCTTTCCGCCATGTCTCTCTTGCTTCTCTTCTCTACTCTTTACTCTGCTGAGAGCGAAGATGAGCCGTGCTTGTTCTCGACCATGTTGCTTATTTCTCGTGTTAAACAGTTCGGCCATGGACATTCGCCCCATTGCCACTTGGATCAGTTAAGCCTGGGGGATGGCTGCTAGGCGAGATGGTCGCCATGGCGAATGGCATGGCAGGCCATGAGCACGATTTCTACGTCTACGTCAGCGAGTCCAGCTGGCTCAACACGCCTGGAACGGGCGGGACCGAGTACAGCTCCTTGAACGAGGGGCTGCCGTACTGGTTCAACGGACTGGTGCCGCTGGCATATCAACTCGACGACGACAGGCTCAAGGCGCAGGTCCAGCAAGTTGCGGATACCGTCTTGGGATTCCAGGCCACTGACGGATGGATCGGGCCAGAGGTTGGCGACGCCAGAAACTTTTGGGCTCGCACCCCCTTCTTCCTTGGTTTGACGCAGCTTGTCGAAGCGGATAGCTCGTGGGAGACCCGAGTCATAACGGCGCTCCGGCGCTTCATGACGCTGGCCAACAAGATGCTCCGCAACAACAGTCAGGGATTTGCAAGCTGCCCTGGAAACGTCGACTGCACTTGGGGACAGGCGCGTGTGCACGATCTCATCATCACTATCCAGTGGATGCTAGAAAAATACCCATCCGACCAGGATTCACTATTGTGGGACAATATGAATCTGTTTTACTCTCAGACGAACTACAAGTGGGCGGATTGGTATACCGAGGGCGTATTCCAGGAGGTGGTGAATCCTAATAATGCCTCCAACTTTCCATATATCCACGGAGTTAATGTCGGTCAAGGTACGTTGTTGTTCTCACAGCGCCTATATCCCTATTGAGTGAGTCGCACTTATAACCAAGCATATGCACAGGCTTGAAGGCATCTACCGTCATCTACAGAGTGACAGGGGACGATGATATGATTACCAAAAGCCAGAATGCCGTCGACTGGACCTTTCAGTATCACGGCTCAGCTTCTGGATCCATCCTTGCCGACGAGAGGGAGCGCGACTTGGCCCCTTACATCGGAAGCGAGCTTTGCACAGCCGTTGAGACATCTTACTCACTAGCCTACATGTATCAGGTCCTTGGGTATAACTCATATGCCGATCGTGCTGAGAGGACCATTTTCAACGCGTTTCCCGTGATGATGACTGGCGATAAATGGTCTCACCAATACATGGATCAGCCGAATCAACCGTCTGCCCTCAACATCATCAGGAGCGACGGTAGTGTGCCGCAAGTCTTTACGACGGCAAATAGCGGCGTGGCCACAACATTTGGCATGGAGCCTCTGTATCCCTGCTGCACGGTGAATCATCCTCAAGGATATCCCAAGTTTGTGTCCAATAGCTGGGTCTCGCACGCGGGTGGTCTGGCGCATGCTCTTCTTGGTCCATCAACAGTGAAGACGGTTGTCAACGGAGGTTCGGTCACAATTACATGCGACACAAACTATCCCTTTAGCAACGTTCTCAAGTACTCCATCAATGCGGACAAGGCTTTCACTCTATACCTGCGCGCGCCCGAGTGGTCTAATAACCGGATGTCTACCGTGTCTCAGTCTGGCGCGTCTTCGTCCCGCCTCACCCTTGATGCCGATCCGACGACGGGCATGACCAAGATCTATGTCAACCCCGGAAAGACTACCATCACATACATCATCGTTGCCGGAGTAAGGACGGAACAGAGGCCAAACAACAGTGTTGCCGTCTTTTATGGCAACTTGCTCTATGCGTTAGATGTTGGCTTCTCCCAGACTTCGTCTCTGCCACACGCATATTATGATCCCAGTGGCCCTGGAATTTCTGGACTGCCCTTCTCTCAGCTGCGAGATTACTACGTCAACAGTACTAAACCGTGGAACGTCGCAATCGATCCCTCCACAATTCAGTATCATGGCGTGAGCAGCAACGCTACACTCCCGGATCCCATTTTTGAGCAGGGCGCGCCACCGAACTACATGACGGTCGATGGTTGCCAAATCAACTGGCCGCTGTATCTTGGAGTGACGCCTGACGTGCCGCCTCTGAACAGGAAGTGTATCGGGGCGAGGAAGTCGTATAAGCTGGTGCCGTATGGAGGAGCAAAGGTGCACATGTCGGATTTACCAACAGTCAAGTTTTAAGCATTAGAATGCGAGGGCCGTGAGATGATATACGATGAGATGAGATAGAGAGTGTCGTCGAATTCTTCCATTGCTTGTATATATGGAATGAGTCGATGGCCTGGCTGATAAACAGGGAACAGGGAGCGTCTGTGGCGAACATGACGGCGAACATGAGGGACTTTGCTAGTATTTCTGTTTGTTAATTCTCTTTTTATTCTTTAAATACCATGTTTTTTTTGATTCGCAAGCACTGTATGTACCAGTTGCTCTTTTGGTGCTGCATCTGGATTTGCCGACAAAGGGCGTTCGCTTCGGTCCACAGCTCCTAGAGTGGGCATGGTATTGTCGACTGTGAAATTCGTTATTATCGTATATATCTGCTATAGACTTCTTTCATGTTGATTTTCTTATAAGACTAAGAAATTAAGAGCCGAGCTTGAACTTTGGAAACTTTGTGACTTTGGAAACTTTGTGACTTTGCCTGGAGGAGTTCCGACATGTGTAGGCGACCTGTCCGAAAAGTGGAATGTATCGACTATATCGAGTAAAATGCTGGATATAATAGGTCCTTGATGAATAGGAGGCAGACAGGTTTATAGTGAGAGACCATATAATGCCGCGTTGTTTAATGATGCAATACTTCAATTAGTACGACCGAGGTGTTGGTTATCGGCGAGACCGACAACTTTCAACGTTTCGCTTCCAGTGTTTCTGAGCCATTTCTCTGCGGACGGCTTGTTTCAGTTCTTGATGAACGCCCAATATCAGAAATACGCAATGTCGTTTAAGAGGGGCTTATTGGGTCATTGTGCATCTTGGAGAATTTTTTTCTTGCGGATTTTTGTGGTGGTTTTCTCCTTATCAAGGTCCAGTGAAACAAGGTCATTGCCGCGGGGAGAGTTGGAGATGGGATAGCATCACCTCGGTTATGGTCAAAGTAGCCAATCAGGATTCTGAACTCATCAGGATCCTCTTGATAGGATGTGCGCTATGAACACTGTCCGGGATCCACATAGCGAGGCTCGGTAATGGTCTTCCCTGTTCTGGTGAATTGCCTAATTCGATTCAAGGAGCTCCGGAACTTCGGCCGGTCGCTGGTAGTTGCCGGCCGTAGGCGATCCCGAGCTGGAGTTGCGCTTCCGATGCCTCGCCCAGTTGTTGTGATGCAATATGCGGCGGGACTAAGAGAGAAGTGTTCCTGTGATGTAATTTAGAGTCAAGTGCGTGTTTTTTCCTAGAGTTATTTAAGTCTGAGAATGTCTCTCTTTGGTATCATTCCGCCACACTCATCAGCAACTCATCAACATATCTATCTACCTATCTTAGTTCAACGATCCAAAGCATTCAACAATTCAAAACATCCAATCATTCAAAACATCCAATCATTCAAAGCATTCAAAGTTTTCATAAACTCTACGACACAATGGGCAGTGCGTGGCAGCCTCCTCTGAACTATCTCACCAGACCCGTCACCGTTTTAGGTGCCGGTGTTCTTGGTCGTAGGATAGGTAAGCAATTCTTGTGACAACACATGCACTAAGATAGAAGCAAAAAGTAACAACTTTGCACAGCATGTATTTGGGCGTCGGCAGGATACAATGTCAAGATTCGGGATCCCAGCGCACAGCAACGTGCCGATGGCGTTGCATACGTCGAAGAAAACGTGGCTTCCTACGCTCAAAAGACTGGAAAGACTCCTGGAAAGGCGGAGGCGTTTGAAGATATGCAAGCCGCTGTCTCAGATGCTTGGCTTGTCATAGAAGCTGTCCCAGAAAAGATCCAGCTGAAGATTGATACCTTTGCTGAGCTCGACATTCTCACACCTACCGACTGCATCCTCGCCTCAAATTCGTCCTCTTACAAATCGTCCGAAATGCTGGAGAAGGTGTGTGATGCTAGGAAGACTCAGATCTTGAATATGCATTACTACATGCCCCCGGAATGTATGATTGTGGAACTCATGACAGACGGTCACACAAACCCGGAGATTTTCCCATTCATGGTCGAAAGGTCACGAGAGGCAGCGACATTACCGTATGTCGCAAGAAAAGAGTCAACAGGTTTCATCTTCAACCGTCTCTGGGCCGCTATCAAGCGCGAGGCTTTGACCATCATGGCTCAAGGGGTGTCTGTTCCGGAAGAGATTGACTCTATGTGGACGGAGATGTTCATCAAAGGTGGCATGGCGCCTTGCCGAGCCATGGACAGTAAGTATTTCTCGCGCTTAGGATCAGTGGAAGCGGCCGACTAACGAGTAATTTCCTAGATGTTGGTCTTGATACGGTAGCTTTCATTGAGAACCATTATATCGCAGAGCGTGGCTTGTCCCCTGAGTATACTGTCGACTATTTGCAGAGCAACTTCTTGGACAATGGGAAGCTAGGGACTAAATCCGCCAACGGTGGTCTCTATCCTCCTAAGACCATCGCCACTAACGGTACCTCGAATGCGCCTAAAATGCTCGTTCTGGATGTTGGTCTTTCTGCTGCTGCACCCAGCATGAGCTCGGGTGAAGTTCTTCAGTTTAGCCCAGGTGAAAAGAAGCCACACGTTTTGGTCAAGGGTCAAGCATTGCCTGACGGCATCGATATCGACCGTCCAAGTGGCCGCATCTTCTGGTCTAATATGGGCGTTCCAGGCAAGACTGATGGAGCCATTTACTCTGCCAACGCTGATGGAACTGACATTCGCACTCTTGTGGCTCCTGGCCTTATTAACACCCCCAAGCAGCTGATTGTTGAAAGTCTGGACAAGAAGATCTACTTTAGCGATCGCGAGGGCCTTTCCGTTTACCGTTGCAACTTTGATGGCTCTAATCTGGAGTTGTTGATTCAGAACGGCGACCTTGAGAACAAGGAGCACAGACAAGATGTGTCGAGATGGTGTGTCGGTGTCACTGTAGCTCCTAAGCTGGGCAAGTTTTATTGGAGCCAGAAGGGTCCCTCAAAGGGTAGCCAAGGCAGAATTTTCTGCGCCAATATTGCAACTCCCGCAGGCCAGACGGCCCAAACCAGAGATGATATCAGGTGTCTTTTGAAGGATCTTCCCGAGGCAATTGACCTTGAGGTGGATGAAGAGACCAACACTCTCTACTGGACTGATCGCGGTGAAATTCCCTTTGGCAACTCATTGAACAAGGTTCAACTGGACGAGTTTGGCCTCACAGAAAAGTCGCTCTCTTTTGGAGATTATGAAGTGCTCACCAGGCATCTCAAGGAGGCGATTGGCCTGAAACTGGATACCAAGAATGGTCGCATCTACATGACCGATCTCGGAGGCAACATTTACCAGTGTGATATCGACGGTAAAAACAAGACTGTTATCTACTCAGATGATTACCGAGCTTTCACTGGAATCACTCTGTTGTGAGTGGGAGTTCTCTCAGTCTAGCTTCGTTCAGTCAGTCTGCAACTTGAACTTACAATGCCCTATATTCTTCATCACTTCCTGAAAGAGGATTTTGGAAATAGTATTTACATAAAATGGACGCTTAATAGAATGTGTCAATTAAACAACAAGTTACGCGGCGAATTAGTCCACCCCTTCATTTTAAATGTGTCTTGCGGTAAACCTTCATTTGCATTTTGCAAGTATCGTATCATGATCCTTATCACAGCATGAATATGGGTATATTATTAGGTCCTGGTTAGAGCCCTTATAGATTGACAGCGAAGAGGTAAGATATGGTTTACTGCGGATTTAGAACCGACATTTCACAGACCAGCCAGATTGAATCAAATTGTGATCTATGTTGAAATTCTCAGATATATCATCCGGGTTTGGAAGTGGACGTCGTACTTGTCGTAGGTACAAGGCTCTACCATGTTGTCTGTGTATCGATGTTGAATAACTTGATCCTATAGATGGAAGAATTGAGATAAGTACATATTGAAGGCTAAGGAAATAGCCGAGTGTCGTCATGAATAGAACAAATGCAAGACTTAAGATGTTTGCAAATGAAAATTAAAAGAGGGACCGTTCTTTCCTTTGGTCTCATATCTCATTTGCTGTCCTTAATTAAGATAGAGAAACTAAGTTTTGTAAATACAGAGCCAAACTACTTCAGACTGTGCTGCTGCAGACTATATCGGCCATCTGTTTCCGATGCATTGTTCTTATCTGATGATCCATCTGACGGAGTCTCCTCAGTACTCCATCGACACGGTGTCCTCTGGAGATATTGGTACTTTCCTTTGTTTGACTGTGATCTTTCATCATTTCTATGGATTCTCCACTGTTAGTGGACACTGAAGAGGCATACTGAGAAGCCAAATGCTCATCCAAACTCTTGTCCATGCTCTCCTGGTTCTCTACCAGTTGGGCTAGTGGGCATTGCATAGGGATTAGACTGGTGTCAAAGTCGCAGATTTCTTCGTATAATCCATTATCCCACGGACATACCTGATCTATGTTATATTGATGTTGATTGAATGTCCCTATCGGATATATCAATGACTCCTGATGAAAGATTGATATCCGTGGATCCAATAAATTCGGTTCATTTTGGGAAGCAACCAAATCCAGATAATCCTCGCTGCCAGTAGCAGAGTCGAGAGTGTCAAGCTCCATATCTGTTGCACATGGTTCGTGATATAATTGTTGCAGATCGGTAGCTGTTCGAGGATGATATGCATCTGAAATGGAGATATTCTGCGCTTGGACACGATTTGATAGAAATTCGGGGGTCATCGACGTTGATGTGGGCCAGTTTCGGGCCATCTGTTATCATTAGAACACGATACACAAGCACACCGACCTGTGGTTACCTTACATTCACCTTTCGAGTTTCGAGCGTCCTCCGTGGCGCTTCTGACGGCCTAGCACTAGTAGAGATATGGTTGGGTAATGACATGGTGATGGTTAATTTACATGAATATTGTCTGGAAAGGCTTTCTCATCCCACATATATATATATTGCCAGCAGGCAAAATGTGCAAAAAGTACAAGGGTCATATAGGCCTACTAGCTGTGATTCAGCTTGCCAGGCCAATGATGTGAGCCGGAGAAATCTCCGTGAAGAGGGGCCGCTGAACAGCCTACGAAACACTTCGTCATTTCGCCGCCTAGTTTACAGATAATCTCCATTATTTCTTCGGAAAGAAAAAGTCATCAAATGATAGGCTAATCTTTTGCGTTTCATGTTTCTCAAATGCCACAAGCTATTGATGACCTCGAAGTGGGACCCCCGATGCAATTACACAGCAACATCTTCTCATGTGAAGAAAATCGCCTACATGTCGGTCGCTCTGTTTTATTTTGCTAAGATATATCCTATGAAATGAGCATCCATAGACGCTCTTCATGGAAACTTCGAATTGACTCTATATCCAATTGTCGAGTGTCTTTATTTGAATCAATAATTTGGTAGTCATGTAGACTAGCTACAAGTTGATGTGATGGTTGCAAGTATGTGAATAGGTGTACCAATCACTGTTGATCACTTCGTGATCAATACTACAACTAATTCTGTGCACTGATAATAATGTACCCCAGTGCATTGGTACATAGCATCAAAGCCTGAGATCATTGGATGGCTCTTGGGCCACGTATAGCATACGAAAGAAGAAAGAGAGAGCTATTTCCCAAGGCTATCCATATAACCCAGAACACATTTGGGATTACGGTTATGACATGTGGTATGGCCTCAGACATCAAGATGATGCTGGTGGAGGCCATCGTTTAGATAGAAGCCCGGACCCTATCAAAAGCCAATCGAAGAGATTCACGAGAATTTAGCTTCTTGATTATCTTGCCCTGGATAATTGTTACCATCCCCTTACGCGCCTCTTCAATGAACCAGTTTTGTACCTGTGTATAAGCGCCTGTGATAAAAGACAAGATTGATAGTAAAGGTTTTTCTGTAAGACTAACCAACTAACTATATAATCTTCGTTGAATGCCTCGATATCATTAAAAACTGCGACGTGATAGATGAGTATAAAAAAAGTGATAAATTGAACCTTGCTTATCTGCACTCTAATACTTACTGCAAGACTAATCCTAATGTCTACATGAAATGTAAAACCAACACAACGCATCCGTGACATCATCGGAGAATGCTCCGTAAGGCATCTTATTGGCTGCTGGTGAGCTGTGTTGTCATGGCTATATGGTAGATGCGGAGAGAAATCGCCACTCGAGATTTACTAGCCAAGAAGCTCAATGGCAACAAACTCTATGTAATTTCGCAACATGGGCGGGGAGCAGGGCATATTAAGCAATTTAGGCGTTAAGTCAAAGTGACAGCATACTTCAGACATCCACCACCTTTCTCATTTGGTGTGTCATAACATCAGATCAGAGCTGCAATTTTTGGCAACTGGCTGCTATGTAGACATGGCGAAGCGATACCAGCCGCTCCTCCCCAGCTCTAGGTCCTCATCAGGCACAGAGCAGACCGGAACGAGCTCGAGCTCGCAGCAATTGAAACGACGTCGCAGCGGTGTGGCGGTAGCTTGCAATGCCTGCCGCCGAAAGAAAATACGAGTAATTCATTGGATAATCAAGTGAGAGTAATAACTTTTGAACTCGGTCTGATGCTGGCTACAGTGTGATGGCATGCGCCCAACATGTTTGGCGTGCCGGGGGGTTGCAGCGCGATGCACATACCGCGACGACTATCTGATGACTCCAGAATCGCAAAGGCTTCTCGTTGAAGTGATGCGTCTTCTCAATGCGCTCCCGGAAAAAGAGACGTTGCATATATTGCATTCGCTAAGGAGTGAGACTGACGCGGCCGTGATTTATTCTACGTTGAGAGATGGAGTGCCGACGACTCAGCGACCATCTGAGCTTCGTAATGCCGTTGCGATTATGGATAATTCATTTCAAACTCTCGAGCTTGAATCTCAGAACCCAAATGCATATCCTTTCCTACCTCCCATTATCCCCCAGACTTTATCGAAGGATGCGTATCATCAGCTTACCACCCTGAGCAGGCAGTCTGCTGCCTCTGCCTCTCCTCAGCCTTTGTTTTGGGATACTGATCCCACGGCATCGCCAATATCACTCTGCGACTCTCGATTGTTTCAAATTAACATCAGTCATTGGACCAAGGTTCCGATATCGAATGAGGCGGCGGCCCGCGCCATATCCCTGTACTTGGAGACGGATCATCCTCTGCTGGGATACTTCGACCCCAACCTCTTTGTATCGGACTTGGTAAATCTTAAACATGATTACTGTTCCCCAATGCTGATCAACGCGCTGCTCTATTGGGCTTGTGTAAATACTTGCCTTTTACTTTCGTTCTCAACCTACACTGCTAATGTTGAAAATAATAGCAAATGTACAGTGCGGTAGACCCAAGCATCGATGTACACGCAATTGCATTCTGTACGGAGGCTGAGAGTATATGGAAGACCGAGAGAGAACACGATGCGATCCCCAACCTGGCTGCAGCTCTATTCTTGAGCTTGGGTTACCTGGGCCAAGGAAGAGATCATGCTGTATTGTCATATATATCACAGGCTACCAGGATGGCCGTGCGACTAGGTCTCTTTGGCGTAGAAGACGATAGCGAGGCAAAACTCAAAGTTGACGAAATGACTGCAGAAGCGGCCAGCGCCTATTTACACGCCGCTTGGGGTTCATTCAACTGGATCAGGTACGTTCCCCTCTCCAGTTCCCTTTTGGGTGAGGCAAAAATGGTCCATGATTACTCACTCAAGGATATTCTCTCTTCACCCGTACGTGTAGTCTTATGTCGCTCTTCTATCATCAGCCAGGGTTAGAGGGGCCTCGATGTCCCCCACACTTGCCCATACCCGGATTTGGACACGACAACGGTGCCGATGGAGCAGCAGGTCCTGGATCTCCTAGCCTACAGCCTCAGTTCCAGTATATGGGAGGCGTATTTCCTTATCTATGCAAATTTTGGAGCATCATGTACGAGGTGAGCCTGACCTATGACAGCACCCAATCGCCTCTGAACGGGCTTGGGACTCTGCACTTCGCGGAATATAAGTTCCGCGAATTACTTGTTTGGAGCAATACTCTCCCATCATACCTCTCGAGAGTTAACCGAAATCCGCATTATGTCCAAGTTTTACAGTAAGTCCTCGCTCTCTCTGCACCATATACCCTTCCATTGTTGTATCTTGTCTTGTGCTGATTCTATCGGCGATCCCAGCATTTGGTTCCATACTGCTGTTCTTTGTCTCTTCAAACCATGTATCCAACAACTCGGAATGAGCCGTCTTCGAACCCTTCCAAAGAGTATCAGTTCCCCGGAACTCGTGTATACTGCCTCTATTTCTCAGTTAAAGCAACTTGTCGTGAACTATAGACTTCATTTCGCATCGTCTACATATACCATTTTGTGGCATACAGCCCTGATATATCTCGCCAACGAAATTCTCAACACACCAAAAGATGAGGACTCGTTCTTTTATTTCTTGCTTTGTGTCTATGGCTATGAACGACTGCGCCGGTCTTGGCGCGTTACGGCGTCCGTTTCAAGAGCACTTTTGTCAATGGCGTTACGCAAAGGGGGCATCACAAGTGGTACGGCTCGTCGAATCTTGAAAGATCTGCAGAGTGACCGCTTTCGCAAGAAGTTCGGTGAAATCAGAGCAACATTCATGGCAGATTTGGACCTGGCCGCGTCGGATCCAGGTTCGGCAACGGTTGAGAAGCAGGCAGAGGATTTTGAGCACAATGCTATGCTGAGAGATTACACGAATATCCTGGATGAAGATCAAGAATCAGGCAATTAATTGGCTGGAGCGGAATGCTTTGAATAGTTGGAATTATCTTTCAGAAGATTTTTTAATAAAACTTTTAATCTAATCTAGTGGTTTCTCTAAATATTGGTCTATGAATGATGGAAGAATAAATAGCACATCTATAAGCAATGTGAAATGACTGCAGGAATTGCATGTAAAGGTCGGAAATCCACCCCACTTGCTAGAAGCAAAAGATTTGATCCGTCATTTTTCCAACGGCTCCTGGAGCTTCGAATCCCATTGCGACCAATGCCTTCTTAGAGGCGTTCACCATTCCAGGAGGCCCACAGAGCATAACTTTGGTGTCTGACGATGGCCCTGGTAGTTTCGAAGCCATGACGGCCTGCGTGACGAATCCTTTTCCATAGGCCCATTTTTGAGGAGGCTGATCCAACATGTACCAAACTTTGAAGTTCTTGGGGTAGTTTGTGGCAAATGCGTCAAGTTCTTTGCGCAGGAGAATATCTTCTTCGGTTCGATTGGCAAGGATCAGGCTGACCTCGGTGGTATCTTTATCGTCCTCGCAGATGGCGCGAATTAGCTGATACATGGGTGTAATTCCCGTTCCTCCTGCAATCATTCCAATCTTCTTGCAGAGGCCTCTCTTGTATCGCATGGCACCTTTTGGACCACGGAAAAGCACTTTGTCGCCCACCTTTAAGTTTGCCAGGTATTTTCCAGTCAATAAGCCATCTGGATAGCACTTAATTACGAGTTCCAGTCTGCCGAGATCCGCGTTGTTTGAGACTGGTGTGTATGATCTGGAAACGTCTGCTCCATCAATGGCAGCTTTGATAGCGACGTGTTGGCCGATAGGAATGCCAATCACATCAGTTGGCTTTGGTAGCTGAAACACAAAGAGAAAAACGTTTGGTGACAGCGTGTCTTTCCTAATCAGCGGAAGGCTTTTGTATTCTTTGGGCTCCAACCAGCCTCGAGCAAGCTGTGGATTGCTTTTGGCGACACTGTTGCTCTTCATATGCGGAGGATATTTTGTAAAGCCGGACTCGATTTGAGTAAATTTCGACAGCTGGGTTCCAATAACAACTCCAGCAGCAGTACACAGAAGACTGGCTGCAATGAATCCATTTGAGAATCCTCCCTGGGGCAAATGAACGGCTGGAAGCCAGCGAGGCGACAACTGAGAGAGAGAAGCCTTTCCTAACACCTCCGGCAGATTGAGATGGCCATTCGAAGCAAGTAATAGTGATAAACCACCAGCAATTGGGATAGCTGCCAATGTGGCCGTGGCGATAGACGATGAGGGCTTGACGGACTTTGCAGTCTCGGTCGTGTTCTGGACTAGTCGAACAGTCTTGGGGCGGACAATCTCATGAGCATCCTTGGCGGTGCCAATTAAATAGGTTTTCAGGATCCCATCAGCATCTTCAGAATGTCCAACCTCTTCGTAAGCCGCCGTTGCATCGGTGCCGGCAACATCAATTAGGACATCCGCTCCACCAGGGTGATCTCTCACGTATTTGGAGACATCATAGACTAAACATGGCCAGGTTAGTAAAGAAGAAAGCGTTAGGAGCCGTTGGCTCGATGAGAATGTCTTACCCTTGCCGTGGATCATAACCCATAAGTCATCTCTGGTCTTGTGGACCGCAACTTCTTCCGTAGAATACTCTTGCATGGCTGCAATATTACTCGAGAGGTTCTATTCTTAGAAAAGCAGGAGAATTAAGAGGGAAATTGTTGTTTTTATAGGAAGAAGCGAGAAGAAGTTGTCTTTTTTATAAGAAGCGAGAGGAAATTGGCCGATAGAAATATCCCAAATCTGACCAAAGCAAAGGGCGATGATAGAGGTAGAGAGCTTTATTAATGCATCTTGGCGGAATCCTTTTGCTGACAGACTTTCTCTTCCATATATAATGATAACCCGCCTGTGTAACACGTCAACTGAAGGAATTAAGACATTGCATCCATCTCCAGCGTGTAAGTTGGCCCCCACTAAATCGGGCATTCCGAAACAGTTGCCGCGGAAAGGTTCACACTGTCTTCGCCGCGCTCCGGCTGCCCTTGCCGAGCCAATTGATTGGATCGTGAAAAAAGCGATCCTCGGGTAGCCATCATAGGAGACCATTGCCGAGGATAGACGTCGATGAGATGCAGGAATAACGTCATCCACACAAACTGGATGGATTTGCTCGGCAGTTGTAAGCGAAGTTTCGCGATCCCGAGATTGCAAAGTCCGCGCCGTTTGAATCCTACTTATAAGTCTTGAGCTTCGCACAAGATGAAGTTTACTAGAAGACAGACACATCATCGAAAGCTAGTGTTACTAAGTCTGACGACTACAACACCATGGCAGTACAACAGTTTTATCTCCTTGGAGAGCCGATAACGTCTGCGAGAGAAATCGACATCTCGTCGAACTTGGATCTCGATGGACTCAAACACTTAGTTGCTTCTTACTTTGCCATTGTCGAGCCAAATGGTATGTTCTCATAGGAAACAAACAATTTTGCCTGATTTATTGGCACCTGTTACTGACTATTTACTAGGAATTGAGTTCCAAGTCCAGGAAAGCGCATTGCAAGAAGTCTCAGACATCACTTCCGTCACTGGACCAGTGGCTATCTCTATCGACGGACATGCTGTCCGTGACCCTCCCGGTCCCAAAGGGTTGCCCTATCTCGGCAACTTCTTCGAGATTTACCCAGACCACTTGGGCAACCATCAACGTCTCTTTCAGCATTACGGACCTGTAATTAAGACAACTAACATGGGCCGTGTTGTGTATCAAACAAATGACCCGAATATTGCTCTAATTGCTTTTAATGAGTCCGACTTCTTCACGAAGAAAATTAATGAGTCCCATCCTCTTTACGCCTTAAAAACGCCAGCGGCCGGTGTGTTCTTGGGAGACACCGACACGGAAGAATGGAAGGTCGCCCATAAATTCCTACCTCCCGCTCTTGGCCCCAAAGCTGTTCGTCACTATGCACCGACTATGCAGAAGACTGTCGAAGATGCGTCCAAAGTGTTTGATGCGCTGGATGAACAGGGTGAAGCGTGGAACGTCTATCAGTACATGCTGAAGCTTGGCTCCCAAGCTGTTGGCAAGCTCACCTTGGGCCTCGACTTTAACCACTTTTCTTCACCTGATGCACCTGTTCATGAGATGGTTCATCTGATTGCGGAGGTTCTATCTCTAAATAAGAAGGTTACCTCCAAGGGCGATTGGTATAGCAGCCTGCCTTTTGGTGATCCCAAGCGCCTGAAGGATGTGAAGCATCGAGTTGAAGAGATGGTCGAGGAGTCTATCCAGAGAGCTGCTAGAGGTGGCGTGGAAGATCTTCCTCTACAAGATGCTGCTATAGAGGCATCGAACATGGTTGGTGAGTAGCCCTGTGTCCACTCCTTGGATCTCCCCATGCTAATACTGACCGTTATCTAGACTATGCGATCCGAGCTATCGACAACAAGGGGGAGAAGCTACCAAAATCTAGTCTTGTCTGGGCTCTTGTTGTCGCCACTGGTGCTGGCTTCACAACTACCAGCTCCCTACTTTCATGGCTCATCTATGGATTGGTTACCTATCCAGGAATGCAGGAGAGACTCCTTCAAGAGCTAATCGACAACGACTTTACCGAAGAGACGCAGATTACTTCAGATTACACGGATCGTTTGGTGTTCCAAGACAAATACATCAAGGAGATGCAGCGAAAACACAATCCATCATTCCAGCCAGGACGAACAGCAAAGACCGACCTTATTCTCCCAGGTGGCTATAAGATTCCTAAGGATGCTGTCGTGATCCCCGCCTTGCACCACATCCACCACAACCCTGAGCTGTGGAGCAACCCAGAGAAGTTCGACCCGGATAGGTGGGACACAGACGAAGTCAAGAACAGGCCAAAGGGGTCGTATATGCCGTTTGCCGCGGGAGGACGAATGTGCATTGGGTTCAATTTTGCACTTCAAGAGATCAAAGTCTTCTTACCAAAGTTGATCTACCGATACAAGTTCACCCGCGAAGGAGATGCGACAGTCGAGTACGATCCCATGTTCCAGCTGATCAGACCGAACAACTTGTATGTTCGAGCCGAAAGGCGTGTCAAGTGGCCGCCTAAGTCTGGCGCTGTTTCTCCTAAGTCTGGCGCTGCTTCTCCTAAGAGTACTACCGCATAAGTTGGGAGACGCATGGCGGAAATTCTTCCTGGAAAGCTCAGTGCTGCCATGGCCATGAGCTGACCCATGTTTGCATTAAAAGATTATAGAAAATTGATGTTCAACGTTCACACCATGTACTTAGTTTCTCAACCATAGAATTTAGATAGAATTTAGATCAAGTATGACGATTTCCTTCTAATATTTCTTCCCATATGGATAACCTTGATAGATTTGAATGAGCTGATTTCGTGGATTTGGCCAACTGATGTTGTACACCATGGGGAGCTGGTACTACTTTAAGCGTTATCCAATTACACTTAGCCGGTATAAGACTTACAATTTCTGTTCTAAAATAAAAAACCACGAGGCCATTGGTCAGACGGCTAGTAGATGGAGTCATCCAGGAATGAGGTTGATATGTAGACCCCCAAAGGTGTTCTTTCTAACACACACGAAACTTTGTTGTTCGACTTAGGTATGCCCGGAAATAGGTCATCTTTTCACATATATACTTACATTTTGGGCTTTTTTATTTATTTAGATATCTGACATGAGTTTACGAGCGGCTAATAATGATGTATACTCCCCTGTAGACATGTTAATTGCGGTTTAACACAGATAATTGATCGTTTCTCACCTGACGCCAGCCACCTCTGAGTTAGTACTCTTAATGCTTCTTGTAAGGTGGCTAGTGAAGCCGCATTATCCACTGCTGGCTCTTCTGGTAAACTAGACAGTACAATACAACTTTGGTATAACAAGTGCATTATAAATGGTGAGACGGTTGGTAAAGGGATAGTGCCCCCGGGCAGGAAATTCTGGGACATGCGGGCAGACTCTCGAGCTATTACTCCAGGATCAACCATTGGGTAACTAAGTGACTGACTGCCAACCGGTGCTTTCATTTTTTCCGAAGATGACGATTGTTCCAGCAATAGAAGTGCACTATTTGTTTCGTCAATACATTGTGAGAAAAAAAAAAGGTATGTTGGTCAGTTCTTACATGTAGCACGCTGCCGTCTGTGTACAGAATTCGAGACTTCTTGTCTCTGCTTCAGATTGGGAGAGGTGGATAAGGGCGTGAAGAGTGCGGTTCAATTGTGCAGCTTCTTGCACGTAGAAAGCGTCATCTCTAGGCTCATCAGAGACATGTCTGATAACTTGTCCTAAAAGATATGTTGCTTGAGCAAATCGTGCGAATCGTCCCATTCGTAATTGTGACTGGGATCCTATGGTGAATAATTCGGTCGCATGCAACAACTGAAAAACTGTCAGATTGCAGAAAACTTTTACGATATTCAATACATACCCCCTGCTCCCATGAAGCATCGTCAGCTGGGAGGATGTCACCAGTTGCTGGGTCCGCAGTAGCAAGCATGCGTGGTGGATTTCCCAAGTTTATGAACCTTTAGAACACATCAGCTAGGTAAATTACTGGTTGGATAAATGAAGAAAATTGCGGGCGCTGCCCCATCAAAATAGACCATTTAAATAGTGCATACCTGTCTAGAATCAAAATCGCCCACCATACCCTCCTTCTCTCCTCTATATCATCCCATGGGAGTCCCGTTGCGTTACTCTGCTTTATGTCCTTGTCAAGTCCCAGTGCTACTGCATGTCTAGCGCATGTGCCAACAGACATATACGCAGCCGGATAAATGCAGTGTCCAAGCTCGTAAAGAGCTATGAAGATACCTGCTTGTACGAGTCTGATGCTCAGATTCCCAGCATTCTCAAGCTCAAAGAAAAACTGCTTTGCGGCAATATACGGAGGAGATTTGGGACTTTCAGATGCCGTTGGTGTCCAGTTTATCAACTGCATGGAAAGAAGGAGCAGAGTGGAATCTGCATGGACTGGGGTAAGTGGACTGAGGAGATGCTGGTATATCCAAGTCTTCGATATACACGGCATATATGCATAGACATTACTGAAGAAGGTTGTCACCATCTGCCGGACCTCCTCATCTCCACCTAGAAAGTCGCTGACATATGCCGGAACAGCTAGACTAGGCCGCGGAAGTTCCAGTCGAGCCTGGCGAAAGATATTCATATCCAGGAAGAAAGAAGGCGGGAATGGCTGCTGCACAACTCGCTGTTGGGCCTGAAGGGCAATCAAGGAGCTGTGCGCGTTGGATGGCCGAAGACCACTTGGATATTCACATTTTCCACCGTTTCTACTAGATGTGAGTATCTGGGAATACATGGAAAGTGGTGAAGTTATACCTTCGGCAATGTCCGCATTGTGGTAATGCTTTGTCACACTTCCCCTTCCTCTGCTTGCATCTATTGCAAGCAAAGGGAGCAAGCATCTTGTCTGCGGGAGTTGCCGTCGTAACCTTGCATGCGGATTCTTCGGACTCGCGGCCGTGTCCGTAGCGGCGGCCGGCAACTCTTATAGGAACCGGCTGGCCGTGATTACCAAGCACGCTGTCCGCGCATTAGCGACAGTAACCAGGAGCTAAACTCCCGTAGTGTCTGATGCTTAGACTCCGCTAGACTTACGTGGGCCAAGTACGCAGATTCCAACTTGCCCGGCGCTAGCTTGGTTCTGAAGTGTGCGTGGAACATCTACATTAGTTGGCTTGGAATGATACTGAACTTTGTAGCCTCGTTGAAAAATGACATAACCAGATCTTGTATAGTTGCAACTGCATCTAGAAGTCCGAAGCAAATTTACTAATTATAGCTCTTTACTCGAGAAAACAGCATACGTATGTCTATATTTGTAAGATTTCTCTAATACTCTGGAATCAAATCAATAGTGTGTTCTAAATGTGATTTTTCCAAGTATATAAGATGCCTTCTACGGCATGTAGGAGAGGTTTTCTTCTCTCATCAATAATTAGATCTCAACAGTTCCATCTACAAATCCACTCTTCAATCTAATCTTCAATCCACTCTACTCCTCCAATTCATCACCAGCCATGGCATCCAGGTTCCGTGTTTTGATGGTCCTCTCATCGGCCGCCAAGTTCACTACAACTGGCGCCCCCACAGGATGGTACCTTCGTAAGTCTCGAACCTTACAGACGAGGATTCTTGATATTAAAACATTTTCTAATTTGATCCTTTAGCCGAGTTTGCTCACCCATACAAGGTCTTGAGTGAAATTGCCGACATTACAGTTGTCTCGCCAAAGGGCGGTTTCTCTCAAGTTGACCCAGGCTCCGTCAAGAACACAGCAACTACTGATTCACTCTCCCACTCCTTCCTAAAGGATAACGAATCAGTATGGTCCAACACTGGCAAAATCAGCGACTATATTGGAAGGGGAAAGGAATTTGACGTCATCTGCCACCCGGGTGGCCACGCACGTATGTCCAATGTTACAATCATTTACTGGAACAGCAAAAATAACTGATTTTCCTAGCTCTGTTTGACTTGGCCGAGGACAACGACCTGAAGACTCTGATTAGTGAGGTTTATGAAGCTGGAAAGATCGTTGCAGCAATTTGCCACGGTGTTATTGTTTTCAAGGATGTAAAGCTCTCCAACGGCCAATACCTGGTTGCTGATGCGCCCGTTACTGGCTTCAGCAATGAGGAGGAGGACAAGGTTGGTTTGACCGATGCATGCCCAGTGCTTGTGGAGACAGAGTTGGTTAAGATGGGAGGACGTTTCGAAAAGTCAGACGCTCCGTTCAAGGCACATGTTACTGTTGCACACAACGGACGTCTTATCACTGGACAGAACCCAGCTAGCGCACCAGGATTTGCCGAAGCGATCAAGCAGTCGCTGCTGAAGGCATGAAGTGCAACATCAGGGCTTAATGACTCACGATATAAGCAGAAAGCTTCAAATAAGCTCTAGTACAGATAGAATGATTTAAATGTCAAGTTACTCGTTTCTTTTATCTTTGAGATCTTGTACATGTTGATTGAAGGTGAATTTGCTTTACCTCTCTATTTACTGTGAGTTTCTTGTCATAAAAACTAATATTCTCCTCTCTGTTGTATGTTACGGTAGGGCAGCGAAAAAGCGACGGGTGGGCAGTGTTGGCATTTCGAGGCGAGTGAACTTGACTGGTTTCCTGTCACCTATGTGGCAGCCTGCAGTCATCTTCGGAATCACGGCAACCGACAGGATCGCGGCAAGCTACAGTGTTTCGTGCAGTGCCAAGGCATAAACTAGCCCTTCTGGGGTTTTAATTCTCCAGCGACTAATGCAGAGGGATGACGGGCTAATGTCGCTTTAAGGATATTAGCAAGAAAACATCTACACGGTTATTACGATGGACGACAAAATTCTCGCACTTAGTCTGCAATTGGGAGGATCTGACGTTGCTATAGACGTGTTTTTGAGGAATAGCTATTTATCCCGTTATTCCTTCTATATGTACCTAGGTACGGGAATCAACATGAGTGTGTGAGAAAACACGTTTTACCAAAACCACCATTTACGGAGGAATTGACAACAGTCAACTTGAAAAAAAAAAATACATCTCGATGAAAATAACTCATATACTACTCGAAATATAGCTAATTCTATTAGGTATTTATAGTAACAGACTCTGCAAGTGGTGTTGGTAAAGCGCTAGCCAGGATCCTCCACTCTTACGGTAAAAAGTGTGTATTACCACACGATCTACTGCGGAAGCAGACAAGACAACTGGCGATATTAAAGCCCCTCTTCATAATTATAAAGACGACATCCTCTTATTGTATCTAGATTTGAATGATATAGCGACAGTTGAAAAGTCTGTTGAGGACTTTCTTTCGAAAGAGACCAGACTAGATGTACCTAGAAACAAGACTACATGTAGCATGTTAATCTCTCTTCAGGGCTCAAAGACGAAGCAAGGCTACGACCAGTAATTGGCTACTATTTGCATAGTCACTTTTCTCTTCAAAAAAGCTCTTCACGCCTTTATTCTTCGCAATCGCGAAAGTTACCGCTCTTGTCCGAGTCGTTTGGGTGGCATCATTGGCCATCCGCCCTTCATCACTTGGCGGGGTTGACCTCAACAACATGAAATACATTGTAGACGTTAATGCATGGACCACATACAGCAATAGTAAAGCCGAAAACTACTATTATGAGATACGTTTCACTGAACTGCACAAAAACGATGTCATGATAAAAATTGTACTTCTAAAACATATGCCTCGCTGGCAGAGGCTCGCGATTGAGGTAGTAGTATATGTATTCACTAGTTTATGCTGCTTACAGGGAACTCTTCGGTGGTCTTGCTCTGGATGTGAGTTTGAAGCTGACTGGTACTTAAATTTAGCCTTAAGCACACCTTGATAGACAAAGAACTGATTTAGAGAATGTGCCTAAATCTAAAGTAAAGGATTGGACTGGTATCACAATTCTGGAGATGGTCTAAGGAGCAAGTGAAGGAATATCGCCAATACCTAACCCACCCGTGGACATCTTTACCAATTTAGGTACCTGTAATTACACAGAGCTCAATTTATCCAAACAAGATCTTCATCATATCGGTAGCCCAATGAGATATGACAGATCGTCTATTTCTTTTTTCTTCTCTTTGAATCAAAATTGTCATATGGAGTGGCACAATCTCCATTCTCTTATTATCCGAATAGTGTAACAGAGCTAAGCCCGAGGATCTCGCTCTAGGTAACATCTTTTGGAGTCTTAGACAGCTGTGATTTAAGCGTGGTTTTCCCGGTCGCCACGTCAGCAGCCTGTTTGGCCTCATTGCAACGCGTTGGTGGCTGTTCACATGGCAATATTGATCCGGCAAAGACAGTGAGCTAGGTTTTCCGCTATCGCTGCCCCTTGTCAAAGCTTCCATATTGGGGTTGACCAACACAGCTGACTTTGGAGTTTCTGTGCTTTTACTGTGAGAAATGGACGCCCTCAAGAACGAGCTTCGCACAACATACGTTGCCTTAAATGCCACGTTCAGAGAATACCTTGAATCTCAAGGCTTTGATAAGGCGATAATTGATCATTATGTGCAGGTGAGTATGGCCAAAGTCAGTAGAGTCCCTATCTGCCTGTAGTGCCTAACTTTATGTAGTGCTTCTCTGCAAACGTTGGAACTGGCAAACTCCATCGCGGGCTGGCAGCCTTATACATTGGAAAGCAGCTTGCGAAAGATGGAGTAAATGAAGAACAGACAAACCAACTCTGTGTTCTAGCATGGCTTGTCGAGATGCTAGGAGCGCATTATCTGATTCTGGACGATATCATGGACGAGTCGACAACCCGTCGTGGCGAACCGTGCTGGTATCGTCAACCACATATCGGTCTTATGGCCATCAATGACGCATGCATACTAAAATCCGCCATCTTTTTTTTCCTCAAGAAATTTCTGCGCCAACATCCCGCCTATATCGACATCGTCGAGCTCTTCATTGACAATGGACTCCACACCGAACTAGGTCAGCTGTGCGATCTTGCCGCTGCGAAAGAGGAGGATATTGGAGCATTTACCAAAGAAAAATATTGGTCGATAGTCAAAGAAAAGTCTTCATACAGTATATCAGGGCCAATCACGCTCGCTTTGGAATATTGGCGGCTCGCGACACCGAAGAACTTGGAACAGACTCATACCTTTGCGGTGGCACTAGGTGAATATTTCCAAGTACACGACGACTATATCGATGTGTATGGGGACTACGAAGTTACCGGGAAGCATGGGACGGATATTCAAGACAAAAAATGCTCGTGGCTCATTATTGAGGCGATGTCTCGAGCAGACGAAGAACAGCGAAGTCACCTTTTGCAAAGTTATGGGAAGAAGGAGCCTTCTCAAGTTGATATAGTGAAAAGAGTCTTTGGAGAGGTAGATCTGCCGAAGGCTTTCAGAGAATATGAGGAGAAACAAAGAGCCAAGATTGAAGGGATAATTGCGGCTATGGATGAAAGCGAAGGTTTGAAGCGTGAGATATTTCTGATGCTATTTCACGGTTTCAGAAAAGGGCGACAGTTTTGAGAGTCATCGTTTTTCACAAAGAAATACATGAATATACTACTTATCAGATTGCAGTGGTGATAATGCAACGTCGGTGCTGCCAGTATCGACGAATGGGGTTGCATTAACTACGTATGTTTTTAAGGTAGTAGAGAACAAATCTCGTTGCAGCCGTCAACTAGATAATAAAGTTGATCTCGATGGTTAATATCTGCAATTTTTAAGCGGCATAAAAGTGATAATTGATCGGCTATCGCTGGATCTAAGTAATTTGGATAACTCCGAGACCGAAAACATGGTCGAGGGACGCAATGTCTGTGAATCCTGCCAAAACTCACACACCAGGGTGTATCTACAATGGGCATACTTCTCGCCCGGTTAGTACCATGCTGGATCTGAGTAACCTTGATTATCAATGATTTGAATACCAAGCCCTTTTGGCCCGTTCTGATGTCTCTGGATCCCGTAAGCTAATCGTTAACCCTACGCTTCCGCCTACATGAACTCTGGTGCGATCGAGGATAGACACTTGGAAATGAACCTTTTTAGCACGTAAGCGATGCATGTATGGAATAACCAAGACCCATCAAGGTTATCGGACCGCGGATTGAACAGTCGTTGATTGGTATTATGCCTTGCCGGATCCACTAGATAGCAACTTCTCCTTGGAGTGGCCCGGAGACTTACGAATACCTTCATTTGGCAAAGGCAGCCTCGGCACAACATTCTGCCAGTTCATGCATGCGCCTTGGTTAGATCTCGATGACAGGTCACTGCGCTGTTTCAGGAAGAGCTCTCTCTTGGAGGTAGGCGGACTTCGCTAGGAGAAATTGAGGGTCACCAAGCTGAATCTCTTCCAGTGTTCCGATTGGTGTGGCTCATTAGGGAGTTACAGATAACTCAACTTTCTCTTTAAGTAAAGGAGAGAAGGGGCTAAGCCATGCAAAGATCAACGCAAAGATCAACTAATGTGCCAACTATCTCTTGATAGTTGCATAGCCGTCAATTCATGCCTCATTGTCCGACGGCCGAGTAGATCCTGTATTCATTCTGACACCCTGGGGATTGTGAATTGGTCTAGACACCTATATTATGCTAGTTAAAAAGTTGTTCCGAGGCGATTACGACCACACTATTTTAGGTAGTATATCTGTATCTATATGCCGAGCGCTATGGACAGCTACGGTACATATTTTAACTAGCCTCCCCTATCATCGGAGATGCAAAGAGCTGTGTTCAAGAAATCTCCGAGAATATGGTCTGTTGTCAACATCCATCGTACGAGAGATGCTATTGCGAAAATTGTAAGGCATCCACTGGATAATTTCCATATAACCAGGGCGCTGTGACCTTGCAAGCCTCGTGAGAAGGAAGAGCCTTCTTGACGAAAGGCGCCTTTCTGCAACACGGATTTCATCCTAACCCATCAATGGAGCGATAAATCACCCCCAACACTTCGGGAGTCAATCTACGAGATCCTTCTGTGACGCCTCATGCTAGTTCGGGTTACATTCCGTTGTATATTCGCCCGACTATGTGCAGGGTTAAAGCTCCTGCATTGGTTCCAACTCTAACAGTAACCAGTAAGGGTTCTATTCCTTTTGCCCTGTTATTGTGAGATCGGTTAATTGAGCCGTGCAGAGATAGAAAATAGCTTAGCATTATTTGTAATGGAGCCCTGTAAGGGGTGGGTTGACATCAGTCCCTCTCAAGTCCCGACACTTGCGGATTTAACACAATTGCCATTGAATACCCGACAATAGTGCATATGAGTGAATTCATTGCTCGAAATTCGACATTATTACGCTCATTATTCTTGTTCTAGCCTTGTTCTCTCAGAAACTGGAGTTTCTATCCCGGCCTCATTCTGTGTTTGTGCGTGGGGTGACTCTGTATTTAGTGGCCGTGTAGACTCTAGGGAGGGGATATTTAGGCTGGTAGATTTGTGGTAATCGGAACGAATATTTGCCCCTTTTCCCGAGCCTTGTTAGTTGTAAAGTGGCGGAGTGACTAGCTTAGAGCCACCTGCACTGCTCACGGAGAGTTGTAATACAGGCCAATACCAGCGCACACATTAGATGAAGTGAGCACATAGATACATTGAAGGAGTTAATTATGTAGCTAGTTGTGTGTACAACTGCAGTATGATACAGTTCACCTACTCTGGTTCATCTCTTTTGTGAGTGTAAGCTGCATGTTGTAGTATAAAGATGTAGCGAATTACACTGCCTTTCTGCGTCTTACTGATACCGTGGTCTCAGCTGCATTTTTCAACCTGGTAAATTATGAAAAACCTCGACTTTTCGTTTGTCGGCTATGAAGGAGTGGAATGTTGAAGCATAGTGAAGAAGAGAAGCTAATGTCAGTTCTGATCCTATATCTGACACCTTGCAGATCTCTCATGCACTGTTCGTATATTCGTATATACGCAGGATTCCAGCACGCAACCGGACTAGCGCATGTACTTCGCCCAATAGGTTGATAGGAGCTGTATAAGTTGGGCGTGCGTCAGTTTAGGCGCAAAGAATGCTACCCTCTTCAGTCTTACATGCTATGGAGCTCGGGCGGGTTACCTGTCCTGATCACGGAAGGTGTATCGTTACTCTCTATCCACATATTGACAACTCATGTCTCCGATAGCTCAGTTTAAGATCAATAAACAGGCTCGGGACCCTCAAAAACCAAAAACTCTGCAACCCGAAACTCCCTGCTTCTTCATGCTTCTAGTTGAAAGAAAGGCGGATCGAGGTAAATAACCTCGGCATATCACGTGATGACCGAGATGTGGCCTCCCGAGGTCTTCGGGAGCTTCTCAGCAATGATCTCGGCTTCTCCCCTGTCTTCCCAATACTCGTATAATGAACCCGCGATAGAAGCAATGGCAATGTCAACTTTTCGTCACCGCCGGTCGGCAGTTGCGTGTCAAAACTGTCGTCGCCGTAAAGTACGTTGCAGCGTCCAGGTGACGGGAATTCCTTGCATAAACTGCTCTCAAGATGGTGTCGGCTGTGTGCTCTTAGAGAGCAATCGAAACAGGTGAGATTTGAGATGACTTGCATTTAGAAACGAGCTGATTGGTCTTATTCAACGCGGCTGTAGTCGGCACAAGCAATCCTCTGGCCTCCGTCACAACCATTCGCCCATTCAATTTGAACTTAACCGTCCAGTAACTACCGCATCCAGGACAGTTCCACAACCGCTACCTCAGGCCTCGGCAGAGCAGGGACCTAGCTCTATAGCATCTTACTCGCCTCAGGGCAACGACTCAAGCAACATTGCAGACGATAGCGGCCTTGCTGCTGGCACTGATAGCCGTGGCAGCCCAGATGACCAGCGTATTGGGGCTGAGATCTCCTCAGCAGCCTTGGGGCAGAGTAACCAGGCTGGCCGACCTTTCTATACCGGTATGAGATAATGGAATGACATTGGGCACATTAACTGAGATGACGCTGACATTTATCTTAAAAACAGGAGAGGCACCGGGATTCACGTCCGTTCTTGATGCCTGTTCGCCATCACAGCAACCTGTCGCAAGACATATTCTCATCCCGGAAGCACCTATTTCATTATCTGCACAAGATCGTGAATATTTACAGTATAAGGGCGTCTTTACTCTACCTCAGAAAAGCACCTGCAATGAACTTCTCCGTGCATACTTTCACCATGTACATCCCATGATGCCGATAGTTGATGCGACAGTGTTGCTCAAATTTCACGAAACGGGAAAAGCTAGTGAATGGAATTTGCTGTTGTTATGGAGCATGTTCTTTGTCGCAGCAAATGTAAGCCATAGCATTTCCTGACTTACTTGGTTCATCTACCCAGTGAGTGACCCGCCGGCTAATTCTCATTCGCAGTTTGTCGATGCTCGAGTATGGACTCTTGAAGGCTACTCTTCCCGCAAAGAGATGAAGGCTGCTATGTACTCTCGTGCAAAGGTGCGTAGTCGATATTGGTTATTGCGGATAAGAAACAATTCTCACATTCGTCTTAGTGCTTGTACGACAATGGCGGTGAGACAGACAAAGTCGTCCTCCTGCAATCAGCTCTCCTCATGGGATTCTGGCACTCCAAGTGGGACGGACACTCGCAGCCGTGGTATTGGATAGGCGTTGCAATCAGCCTCTGCCAAATGCTGGGCTTGCACCGGGATCCAGATTCGGTCAAGTTCAACACTTCTTTTCCAAACCACCAGCGACATCTTTGGCGTCGTCTCTGGTGGACTTGTTTCTTCAGGGATCGCTCGTTGAGCTTGACGCTTGGAAGACCATTAAGGATCAATCTCAACGACTGCAATACACCGATGGTCTCGTCCGCTGATGTGCTAAGCGACCTGACGCAAATACCGGCTTCAATTGCCAGCGCATATATCCCGGAAGATTTCTCTCAGCTGGCTCACTATTGGATTACTCTGATCGAATTGAGCAAACTTCTGGGCGACGTCCTCACTCTGTGCTACCAGCCTTTCGGCCCTAGCCCAACGCTTCGTCAGATTGAACTCCTCGAAGCGAAGCTCTTGCAAATGCAGCTCCCAGAGCGATATGCTATTGAACAAAGTCGCCTCGCGTCCTTTTATCTGTATCATTTACAATTGCATTATCAGTAAGTCGCAAGTCCAATCTCCACATCATCTTTCAACCGTTTCCTTACACATGGCCACAGCGCGATTTTGATCACATTTTATTGTCCGTACATTGCCAAGGCACCAGAAGACCTATCTCCAGCCATTAAAAATGAATGGCAAAATGAGATGCGAAACAAGATGGATTCAGCAGCTGTACGCTCCAATGCCATTGTTGATAACATCGTACGGGATAAACTTCTTCGGTTTGCTTGCCCTATGACGTGAGTGCATTCTCCTGCAGCCTCGGCGAGGACATCCGCGCAATTGCTGACTATGGCTTCTGTATCGGCTACAGTCCTTCTCTTTTAGTATCGGCTATGCATGTGCATCTCCTTAACTGTAAATCGACAGACACTCTTTCTCGCCGCCTCAGCCTGAACAAGCTGGAGCTTTGTATGATGGTCATGGAAGATCTAGAGGAGACGTATACATCAGCCTCCGTGTATCGGGGCGTTTTCTTGGAAGCGATACGCCAATTATACCCAAATTATTCTGGCAGCCCGACTGGGGTTGCTTCGGCCGCTGGAGGAGCCTCTCTGTCCCGTGCAACTCCTGCAGATGACTCGGCCACCCTACCAAACATCAACGATGATATTCTTACGACTCTTTTGGACGAAGCGTCTTGCTTCAATTTTTGGGAATCTTTTAGTGATATTCAGCTGGAGCTAGAACCGAGCTTATGAAGGCTCATGGCGCAATCGGAGTAAGGCTTTTGCAATTAGCATGTCGGGAGTTTAATTTGGAATGGATTTGGATGGAAATCTTGTGTTTCATGTATTCAGTGAGGAGAAGTGAGCTATTCGGGCTTTGCATGCATCGGTGCTGAGTTATCGAAGACATAAATTTGACTTAAAACAGACATAATCGGCTTGGTTTAGGTTGCATAGTAAGAGATTATGTTATAGCAATCGTTTTGTAGGAGATATTTTAATTGGAAAAGAGCAGTGTCTTCGTCAGATCAGCTGCTGGCTTAACGCTGGTATGAGCTTCCGTAGCACAACCTCTGGTCCAACAATAACTTTCCCGGAGTCTCTACTTTCTTGTAGTAATGCTCAGTTGCACCACATACTTGCAAGACCCATCGTTTTGCAAACTCGCATGCCACTTCATCATTATCTCTTCCCGCGTCTGTAACCAACAGAGCGGCGCATATAAGATCGACAATGTGTCGCACAAAGCTCTCTGCCGCTCCTATGTGTTCAATCGAGCTGTCAGAGAGTACAAGCTTCAATCGACTCCAGGATTCTAAGATCAGTTTCCTTTCAAGGGCCAAGTTTTGATGACTTTTGAGGTGAGCAAAGACAGCCGTATCGATAGCTGCCAAGGTGGCTGAGCCATTATTACCTTCTATCAGATTCATGGCGTAAGCTGCCAAAACATTTGATGTTCCTTCTACAATAGGACCAGCTGACATGTCTCGATACAGCCGAGCAATATTGAACTCGCCTTCTTCATTCTCCATATATCCCACCCCTCCAAGGAACTCCATGCACAAACTGATATTGTTCACAGCTTCGCGGCATATAACAGCCTTTGCAGCCGGGACTAGCCATCGAAATAACAGTTTCATGTCCTCGGCAGTCGCGTCTAAACCGACACAGAACGGTAATGTCTCATCACCACTGTGCTTCTGCTCATTTAGCTGTAAAAGACTGGAGAGATACAACAGCAGTATAAGTCTGGCCTTATATGCCAAGTGAGACTTGGACAGACTGTGCATGTGCAGTGGCAACTCATTCAGTGGCTTCCCCCCAACACGGCGGACCTTGGCAAATGCACGAGCAACTCTGAGGCTGTGTCCCCAAGCGCTCAGAGTACCAGCGCACGCAAATATACGGGCAACTGTCAGAAACGTGAGTACTTCACGCGCGCCTCGTCCTTCTTGTCCGATCAGCCAGGCTCGCATCCCGCTGAGTTCGACTTCTGCCACCGCAACGGGAGTACTTCCGCATTTTTTCTTCAAGCCTCGTATATTGATGCCATTGGGGACTTGGATGACTCTTCCGCGCTGGTCTTGCACTGGTATTCGAAGCGGCGCAAGAAATGCCGAAGGGCCTTTCGAGGTGTTCGCCAGAATAAGCGTAACCGTGGCATCTGGTCCGGAGGCGTAGAATTTAGATCCATAGAGAGCCCAGCGACCTAACTTCAATCCTCCCAACTTCTTTCCATCATTATCCGCTTGAAGTTCAGCCGTTGTCAGGCCGGTGAAATCGCTGCCTGAAGGCAACTCAGTCACCCATATACCAGAGGTCCAAGCTTTGCTTGGATCTGAAGATACAAGACCATCATACGCGCATTGTATTGCGTCTCGGGTCTCTTGGTCTAAGTTTGGCTTCTCAAGATGTTCTTTAAGCATTGTACTAGCACCCTGAGTCAACGCAAGCTGTGAACCCCAGCCTCCAGAGAGTGAAGAGAATAGAAGAAACCTATTAGCCAGTGTTAGTGAAGATGATAAGGGACTCAAACGTATAAGCAACGCACTTGGCAAACTGCACAATTCTACCGTAACCAGGAAATCTCGACTCCGGCACCGCAGTCAGTCTATTCGTTGGTTTAGTACTACCACTTCACACTGAATTAGATATCCATTGGCTTTGGAACTAACCCGTCAGATTGGGCGAATGCTCGAAAATGCCTCCATCCATTACTTGTAACAACGTGATCGACTCTGCGGCCCCAGGTATCCAGGGGCCGAATATATGGCGGATTTGTCTCAGTATTGGAGTGCATGTCGAGAAACTCTCGTGACAGCATCTTCTCACCCAGCGAAGCTAATTCCGGAGAAGCCTTTGCCATTGTGTCTGAGGGCAGAAAACCTGACCAGTTGGTTAGTATCTTGCCATGATATGCCAGGTTGATCTGATTCTTCGTACATGATAGTGCGCGAATAAATATAGCATCGTCGTAGAACTGGTTTTCCAAGTGTGGTCGTATAATGGTTGCCGAAGTAGGTGTGCTTTGAGCCAAAGTTGCGGCGTCTCTTATCATCTGCACATTGGACGAGTCCATAATAGTGACGAATGGTGTTTAATTTTTGTGGTCACTTTATAAAACAGCATATGATTGATTCCATGACCAAGCGGCATCTTGAGCTCTCATATAATAGTGTCTGCCAGGTGAGAGCAATAAGGAATGACATATCATCTCCACACTAGGATATAACCCTTACGAGAACTATTCACAGCTTACATGGGTCCATAATCCTAATAGTTCTTAGCAGTCGACCCGTATTTGTGTGTAAATCCAAGCATGGACTCATACCACTTGCAGCCGTTCCCATGCCGCTTGGCCCATGTCACTGAGGTGCTATGACAATTCTACAAATGCCGATAATGTCATGGATATAGCAATGACACCTCATTTCAAAATATCAGCACAACATTTTATGGGTAGAAATGATGAGCAAACGCTTTCTAGAAGCCGGCAAGGATGATGACGTGTAATTGAATGTCTTCTTTTGTTGGCAACTTCCGCCGGTGGCAGGCTCCTGTGGAGTCTCGGACGATTTCCAATAGGATCACGAAAACCCGCCAGGGGTAGAACAGATCGCCGCAGGACAGGGCTTTCCATAGAACATATTTCACCGTCGACTATGAGTTGAGGGTGGATGCGGGTTCCAATAACTAGGTAGTTGGAACAGGGCGAGAGAGATGCAGGCTGGCAAGCTGGACACTAACCCGCTGAATCGACGCTACTCCGATCTTTAGCAGGGCCCCCAAACACCAGGCGTAAGCAAGCCGGTCACGGTGATAACGGAGATCATCGGTCATTCGATTCCAAAGGTGTCAGCCAAAATAAAACTGCGGAGCAGTCTGTTCCCCTGGACTTCAACGAGGAGCATACTCAGCATGATTCCTGGTTCTAACTGGTCCACCGAGGCCGCATTACTGTTCCAATCCCTCCCCAACGGCCGTCTGTTCTATATAGGTACAACCAGTAGAACTGCGGTATGATCTATAACAGACAGCACTACCTATGCTCCACATACCAGAAACGACAATAATACCGACGTCTCATGAGATCTATCAGAAGTTGTCCAATAGACCCACTTCACAGCTTACGTCTCTCTTACAAAAACACGCGCTTTAACCAGATTTTCGGAGTTCTTTTTTTACTTTGCTTATACTCCGTAGAAAGCGGTATATTGTTGAAACGTCCCACATGCATTGTCCCACCTATTTAAGTATTAAGATTTCTCGAGTTAGCAGACCGTTGTCTGCATTCGAAAACATCCCACCCGAAATCTTGCCAAAATGAGTGACCTACGATCTCGTCTGAGGGAACTTGCCATCTCTTTCTTAAATGCTTTCAACGAGTTTACCACTGAATCCGTTGTGAGATATCGCAGCGAGAATTGCATGCACCGCCTCCTACCAAAATCACTAGACGCGCCGCCACGCACCAACAGCGAATACTCTGCCTGGGTCGGCAACCTGAAGAATGTCATGAGCGGATTCAAACTTTCTTTCATGGATGGCTATGAGCCTATAATTGACGACAAATCCCGACATATCACCTTGCACCTCAAATCCACCTGTGATACGGTTTTGGGAGAATATCAGAATGAATATGTATGGATCATGAAGGTCGATGAGACCGGCCAAGAAATTGTGGACATCATGGAATTTGCGGATAGCGCGTATACAATTGAATGGATTCAGAAGCTTCAAAACGCTATTGAAAAGAAGTAGACGGGAAATAGGATATCTTTTTATGTAACGAAATGAATCAGGAAATGCCATTGACTGGCACAGAAGCTATAGTATATAAAGCTTTGCTATTTACCTGTCTCTAGCTCCGTGTAACAGCATGCTTAGACCACCTGCTAAAGTTAATGAATAATGCAATGAGCTTAAGGCACACAATCTTCAAATTCAGTGGCATAATTATTGATTATCGGGGGAGTATGACCTTTCGGTGCTAAGATACTTCTAATTTACTCTCAGATAAAGGTATGATGGATCCTCGGGCTAAATGCTCATGTAAGCTGGGGCATAACGCAATCTCGTAGCACAAGTTCTCCTCCAGCTTTCAATAATGTCTCTATAGCTGTCGAAGTAGCGTCAAATATGCGGACTAGCCAGAGCTGAGAATATTTTTTAGTTGTTCCACAGCGCTTGAACTATGGCACTTTCACAGGCTACAGCTTTCGGATTTGGAATCAAACTTGATCCTGTATCCCATTATTGCGCGCATCTTCTGCAGGGCATGATCACCTGTGCTGTATTTGAGATTTTAGCTCATCCAGGCTATCTCGGCTAACAAACAATGGGTCGCTTACGTCTAACGCTGCCCTCAGCGCGACTCAGTGTCTATCAGCCGGGCATCAGTCTCATAATATCGCCCGCCTCGATTTCTAACTCTGGGACAAAATCCTCTGGTGGAGATGAGAAAAGCCGAAGATCCTGACGATGTTAGTATGTCAGCATGTGCTTCGCTGACGCCTGATACCACTTGCTGCGACACATATCGTATCAGTATGAAATGTCCTGACATCGCTGTCTGTGTATCTCACGATATTTAGCTACAATTAGATTAGAGTAAGAATGACAAATCAGTGCGCTACGATATTACAGAAATTGGAATATCCCTATCTAGTGAGTAAAGATACTCCAGATACTCTAACCAGTAGGGGGCTGACTGCATAGAGGCAGACCCTAGAGCATTTTATTGTTTAACGTTCTGTATTACTTACACATACAATAATGTGATCAGTCGGCAGTAGCAGTTTGTCTAACTCATGTTCGTGTTACACAATTGCGGGGAAGCATCTCATTTAGACTGCTGTCTCTGCGGGACCGCCGAATCAGCTACAAATATAAACCTATGGGCCTTGCTTCAGCTTTCATCTTCATAGTTTACTGTTAAGAGTACAGTTTATCGTTCGACTCTAAAAATCGACCCAACATGGACTCCCCATACACGTTGAACCGGGGTCCCAATGCTGGTGAAGAGCAGCGCCTCCATAACCAGCATTATAATATGTGGATGCCAGTTGCCAAACATCTTTTGCCGCCTCACATTTTTGGTAGCCTAGTGGAGCTTGACCATCCTCCTGCTATAGCTGATCTTGCCACTGGCACTGGTATTTGGCTTCGAGATCTTGCGGCCAAATTACCCAGCAATGCACGTCTAGACGGTTACGATTACGACCCATCGAAGTTCATTGAAGCCTCCGAGTTACCTGATAATGTTCGACTTTTGTCCGGGGACATACTGAAACCGTTTTCTGAACGATTGAGGGCACAATATGATGTGATTCATGTACGAATGCTCATTCTTGGCCTCAAAGCCGACCAATGGGCAGAAGCAGCTCGAAATATCAAGATGCTGCTGCGACCAGGAGGTTGGCTAGTGTGGGAAGACTATGGTCACTCAGGAATTACATGTGTGCCCGTGACAAAGGAGTTTGCGCTGTGGAGCAACGCTGAAGTGCAGTACGCCCGCTCTGTTGGCAGAGATATTATGTGAATAACTCAAAATAGTTCTACTACCGTCCAAAAGCCCTAACAAACTCCCAGAGCCCCAATGCGACTTTTGAGCCAGATTCAAGATTCTGGATATGTCAATTGTCATGAGAACATCTATCATAGCTTCGGGTTGCCGGAAAACCTTCGCAAATCCACTGGACGACTTTTCATGGCCGCTGCACGCCAAATTTTAAAAGGCACGCTTGATAAGACTGAATCGACAATTATTAAATCTCACGACGAGGTAGATGCGATAGTTGACAAGGTAATAAGTGATATTGAAACGGACCACTGTGTTGTTGGGTTTTATATACATGTTATTACAGGTCAAATAGAATAGAGACGAAGGACATGGGGAGAGCTGAGCTGTATCTTAAGCAGTGATTAGAAATATGTGCACAGTAATAACCAAACTTATTGCACATAATATCTCTTAACCCAACGAGTTTTAGGTCAATGTCGAGATGTTACCTTCGGCGACAGCCGTTTCTGGTCGTGAATCTCGTATATCAGACTCCAACTTCCCAATCACGTTATTACTCTAAAGTTGAGACTCCACATCTTATTAGAAAATTAGGCTCCAGCGCACAGACCACCGGCTCCAAGGCCAATAATCTGTCCGGACAAGGGTTGTCAATTGCCTTTAAATACTGCCTGCATAAACTGCGTTCCAACCAACGATCTGCAGTATTAGACGTCAATGACTACCAGAACATATTATACATCATGGATCAATCATTTGAAATTATTACACCCGGAGATTCCGTGGCTGCGGACAATGGTGACATTGTTATGCTGAGCCGTGATGACGTGAGCGATTTCAACGAAGAGAATATCCTGCCTCAGACTCCTGAGACTCTCATCAAAATTAAGCAATGGCTTTGTCCAACTGACTATGCTGCGGTCAATGGAGAATTCTATAAGCACCTGAGTTCCCATGTTGCTGGAACGGGCGACTGGCTCTACTTGACGGATGCCTACAAGCAATGGCATGATTCGGAAGCCGAGGGGATACTTTGGCTCAAAGGCATCCCCGGCTCAGGAAAGTCTGTCTTCGCCGCTAGATCAATTCAGCGACTACAAGAAGAAGGCGCTCCAATTCTCTATTTCTTCTTCCGACAGATCATCCGCGCCAATTATGAGCCAACTGCTCTGTTACGAGACTGGCTTGTCCAAATTCTACCCTACAGCCCGCCTCTCCAAGCCAGACTTAAGGAGTACCTTGACGAGCGTCGAAAAATTGAGACGCTATCCATTACGGATATGTTCAGAGACCTTCGGCTAGCATGCACATATGTGCCTAAAGTTTACTGCGTTATAGACGCTCTGGATGAGATGAACCTTGGCAATGACCAGTTTCTTCACGAGTTGGCCAAATTCGCATCTTGGCAACCGCCCAAGATGAGAATGATTATAACTAGCAGACCCGTACCTGCGGTTGAAACACCACTCAGACCTTACCCGACGATACAAATTCGCCTCCAGGAACAGTTAGTGGATCAAGACATTGCGGTTTATGTACAACGACTGCTCGCTAGCTCTCGCATTCCTAAAGATGATCAAAACAAGATCCAGCAAGCAGTCCTTGAAAAAGCCGGCGGCATCTTCCTCTATGCTAAGCTGGTCATGGAACAAATCATGGAACAAGATGCCAACATAGAGCACATTCTTGAGACTCTACCCGCCAATCTCAATGTCATGTACACTACTCTTCTGAAAGAACATTCTCAGAGGTCTGGCATACCACACCATGTACAGCTCCTAGTTCTGCAGTGGGTGACTCACGCGAATCGCCCGCTCCGACTCCTTGAGATGTCAGAAATGCTCACTGTGACACGTCAACTGGATGGTATACGTGAGCTCAAAGAGGTCAAAGACATCATACGTGCCATTTGTGGATCGCTTTTGGAGATTCTCCCTGATGAGACTGTTTCCGTTGTACATCACTCTCTCACCGAGTTTTTAAAGGGTCAAACACGCTCTCTTGCTCAGGGACATCTTGCCAATGAGTATAGCTTGCTTGAATCTGAATCTACTCATCTGAGACTGGCACTCGCATGTCTGTCTTACCTTGATGCAGGGTGCCTGGACAGCTATGAGATTATGGAGAGGAGCAAAATGAGAAATGAGAGGTGGAAAACTAGGAGGCTTAACCAAGATTCAAGGCTAGAACACCCTTTTGCCGAGTATGCCGTCTTCAATTGGCATATACACATAATCAAGGCCGGGATATCGGCCAGAGGTCAACCGGAGGTATATAAACTGCTGGACAATTTCCTCCAAGGGAACCGCCTTCTCGTCTGGCTGAGTCTGGAGTGGCCGAATTGCGAATTTGATGACATGTCTCCTCTACATGTTGCTGCTTATCTCGGTCTGACGGATTACATGCGGGAGCTTCTAGAGAGGCCAAACACCAACGTCAATGTTATCAATGAGATGGAAGAAACGCCCATCTACTGGGCCGCGTATAATGGACATGAGGAAGAAGTTAGGCTTCTCCTACAGCACGGCGCCGAGTCAAACAAATATAACGCCACTGGCTTGACGCCTATACACGAAGCTGCAATGCGAAATCACGCAGCAGCAACACAAGTTTTATTGACTGCTGGAGTTAATCCCCTAACTCCTAGGACAGATCCTCAAGCCAAACGTTACCATTATGCCGAGCGCAGGTCCACTGGGCGGACGCCGCTCCAATATGCCTGCAAGAATGGGCATAAAGAAGTTGTGGCCATATATCTGCCCTTTCTCAACGATGTTAATGTTGTGTATAACGCATTGCACTTGGCAGCTGAGTGTGGCCAGGATAAAGTTGTGGAGTGCATCCTGAGACACCCAGGCATAGAGGTGGACGCCTTCATTTCCCATCACACGGCATTATACTATGCTTGCGAGGCAGTCAACCCCCAGACTATAGAAGTCCTTCTGAAGGCTGGAGCCAATCCGAATGTCTTACTTGAGCCGAAATTCTATCAAGATCTTAGCATAAGGCATGGTGCAAAGGGCCTGGATCCCAATGGTTCACAGCGCATGCTTACAGCCCTTCACGTGCTGTCCACCAGTGCTGCAGGGAACAATCGGCCAAGCGTGGAAAGGATTCAGAAATGTTTCGAGCTAGTTCAGGAGGTTGGGGTCGATCTAGAGGTTCCAGACCTCGAAGGCAAGACGGCTCTACACAGCTTGTTCTCGGGTTCAGCCTTTGTGTCATCTGAATCAGTTTTTGCCATGCTACGGCTACTTGTCAAGGCGGGCGCCGACGTAAACACAACGTGCGACAAGGGAGATACGCCACTGCATGGAAATCTCACCAGCAAAGATGCTGTCCGTCTACTCATCGAGGAGGGCGGCGCAGACATCAATAAGCGGCGAACCTCGGATGGTAGAACGCCGCTTTTATGTCTTCTCTCTTCTCAGTCGCCGGAAACCTCGTTGGAATTCTTATCCTTCGGTCCAGACTGTAATACCGTGGATAACAATGGCAATGGCACTCTTCACGTTGCTGTAGGCTGTAAACATACCAATCGCGATCTCATTCTTGCTCTCTTGGCACGGGGAGCTGACCCAAATATGAAGAATCACAGCGGTCAAACGGCATTGCACATTGAGGGCGAGCATGGGCAAAAGCAAGAAGATTTGATTAAGGTATTGGTGGAATCCGGCGCAGATCTTGAGGCTCGTGATAACAAGGGCTTTACGCCTTTATTTCAAAGAGTCAGCGCAAACTATTACGACAGAGATTGGACTATGAAGAATATTCTAAAGACTTTTGTGGAGCTGGGAGCGAAAACTGATTGCCGCGACGACAAGGGCCGAACTTTGCTCCATGAAGCGGCACACCGTGATGCTTACGATCGAGTTAAATATTTCCTGGACCTGGGGGTGAGTCCGCTTGCCCAGGATGAGGCAGGGAATACCATGTGGCATGAAGCAATTTACACTCGGTCTTACCCGGCCCAGAGGCCTTCTTGGCATGGTTCACCAGTTCCAGATATATATAATCTACTGACTGAGAGTGGAGTTGATCCCGATCAAGCAAACAATCAGGGAAGAACCCCCCTGCATATCGCCTGCAGCATAGAGACTGAGGCGTTTGACAGCCATCATGAAAAGACCCCTATCGATTACTTGTTGAGTGTTTGCAAGAACCCGAGCCCAGCCGACAGCGATGGCATAACGCCCCTCCATTTGGCTGCGACTATCTCCGAGTATCACGTCGCCGCACTCCTCAGAGCTGGGGCGAACGTAGCAGCTGTGACTCTCGAGGGGTTGACTCCATTGCACCTCGCAGCTCGCGCTTGTCAGTCAAACATTGTTGGCATGCTTCTCGATGAAGTCGAGAAAGATGGTTCTTCGAATGTCTCAACTCTCGTTAATTGTCAGGATAATAGTGGACGAACAGCTCTTCACTACGCATGCAGATCCGGACGCCCAGAGGCGGTAGCGTTCTTACTCGCATCAGCAGCCGATGTTAACATGCGGGCGAAGGATGGTATGACACCACTACAAGAATGTACCAAATTCGAAAGCGAACTGGAGCTTTGGAGAGGCTGTGGCTCGGCCGGCGACAGACAGAATCGTCTCCAAGCCGCAGGGCTTAAGCTTAACGATGAAACACGACCATTTCTACGTAAGCTTAATCAACCCATGCGGGAAGACAAAGGAATACCACCCGAGCATACTTCAAGCCGCCTTGACGAGATACTAGACATGTTAGTCGCTCACGGACTGGACGTTCATACAACAGATACTTCCGGACGAAACCAGATTCAAGAAGCTATTAGTCTTATCAAGAGCCCAACAATGGGCTACACTATAAGATGCTTCTTGGATCTGGTCAATAGACTGGATCCAAAATTATACAAAAGCGATATTGAATCCCTTTCAAGCCTTCGGGAGCAGGCGGAGGCAATGGCGGTACCTCAAGAACCAGATCATCAATGCAACCATATTCACTGCCATGACTCTGAACCTGATAAGTTATTAATGTCGCGAGAGTACAGCCGCGTCGAAGAGATCCATCGAGAGGGTACGGACTTTACGCAAGCAAGCCGCGGAAATGGTACCCCGTGGCATAGTTTGGTCCTCAGAGGGTATGGACGGCTCCTCGAGAAATTATGCTCTCATGAGGTTGTGAAAAACTTTGAAAGTCAGAAATGGTGCCAAAAGTGGGTGAAGATTTCTGAAAAGCGTAGTCGTCCCTATGCCTCGCTAAACATCAGCTCGCTCTTGATTGCCGCATGCAGCAGCAGAATACCGAATATGGAGGTGGTCAAAGTGCTTGTTGAGACCTTCAAAGCCAATGTCAATGCGCAAACATCTACACAGATCTTCAACCTGGTAGATGGACAGATAGTAGAAGGGGAGACTGCGCTTCACATCTTGGCCAGAGGTCACCACTGGTGGCAGGTTCACCAGGCACTTCCTTATCTCGTCAGTCATGGAGCCAATGTCAACTTGAAGGATCAGATCAAGCGGACGCCTCTGCACATCGCATTGGAGACTATTCCAGGAAACTCTCCTAGAGTGCCTTCTTTCCAAGAGGAAGCAGCTCGAATACTTGTCAATGCCGGCGCAGATATTCACGCAAGCGACAGGGGGGGCAAGAGCTGTCAGACTCTTGCAGTTAGACATAGCAATCCCAGAATGCTACAGATTATCTTACCGCCGGGAACCGCATTAGATATCTCAATTTTATTCGTTGCAATCGAAGAATGCAACGATCAGCTATTTGAGCGACTGATGTCGGTCGGCTTGGATTTAAACAAGAGATGCAACGCCAATGCTTCAGGAGACAAGCTTGGTCCAATAAAGAGGGATGGCGGTGCCACGATTGAACTAGATGAGTTATACGCGTTACTACTTGTTGACCATAAAGCAACTCACGCTTCTGCCCCAAACAGCGGTCCCTTTTTCGGTAGTGGTTTCGGTAATAACATGGCAAATCCAGCGAAACCTGATGATAGGACCAAGTACATTCGCATGATGGAGCTGCTGGTTTCTCACGGTGTGGACATATACTCCAGGTTTAACAAGACTATTCAGGATACCAATGCTTCTCCTGCGGCTATGGCATCCACGAATGAGACCATCAACAGTTCTGAGAATGGCGGGCCAGGTAAACAGCCCCCTCAAGGCCATCACTATGAGGACTGCACCGTCATCCACGAGCTGTTAGAGAGCAGCAGATATATCCAAGACATAATTGACTGGAAATCCCTCGACTTGGAACATCGCGATGGTAAAGGCCGGACATTGCTTATGGCAGCATGCCGGAACAAAACCTTCGCCGATGTGACAGCTACGAAGCTTGTTGAACTGGGAGCCGATGTGTCAGCCCGGGATAGTGAGGGCAAAAACGCTCTACATCACATCTTCGAGTCTCATGCACCGAATGAAATGGGCAAACACAACGAGGTGGTGAAACTGATGCTATCCAAGCGTCCGGAGCTCATACATGAAGAAGATACCAAAGGTAATTTGCCAATCAACTACGTTCAGCCAGGTTTCTGCAATCCGCCTCTGGGTGTCTTCCGACCAGGACCTTACCAAGACATTGTCGAGATTCTTCTAGATGCGGGTTCAGACCCGTTGCATCCGGACGCCGACGGCAATTTCCCCATACATTTCCTCGGCCACCGGCCGAAGTATGCATTGTTTCAGCGCTTTCTTGACATGGGCGTCCCAATCGACATACGTAATACCAAGAATGGTAACACGCCATTGTTCAATTGGTTTTCTTCAGAACCTTCAAACTTAGACTGGCCACGAGTCGGCTTACAGGGCTCACATTTCGGTGTCTTTAACGCTGGCTTCTCAAGCACAGCCTTCTTGAGACCTCATCCAAGCACCGTTTACCCATTCCCAACCGCAGTCCTCCCAGGTACAGCTACAGCCACCCCGAGCGTGGGCTTCCCAAACACAAACTTTCAAAGACCATTCCTGGCACAACCAGTCCTCGCAAGCACGGGGCTTCCAGCTGTGCCTCAACAGCCAGTAGATAGAACCAAGCTCGAAGATTTTGAACAAGAGCAGCTGGCATTCTACGAGAAGGCAGGGGCAGATTTCATGGTCCGCAATAATGCTGGAGAGACTCTGTTACATACCTTGGCGAGCTCATCGTTCCAAGGCAGGCATGGTGGAAGGAGCAAAGACGACATCACCGTCGCAAGGTTCAAATTTTTAGTTGCCAAGGGACTTGATCCTCTAGCCGAAGATGGACGACAGAGAACGGCTATTGACGTTGCCGTAGCATGTGATAACAAAGGGTTTCTAGACTTCTTTAAGAAATGAGCTGACAAAAAAAAATGTTGCTTGGAATCGAAGGCTAGGTGAGTGTTGAAATAGGTCATTCGATACTTTCCGTGTCTAATTACCTCAAAGATTGGTACGACAAACGATATCAAGCCAAAACCTCGCAGTTACTTGAACCGGGTGACGGTTTGTGGTGTGAGAAGATGTGCAAGGCCTTAGCTTCATCGCAGTTGTCCTTCGAAGTATGACCACTGCTAGCCTGATGTTCGGAAATTAGTGCTTGTTTGCAGTCCAACTGAGCATGATCAGATTACATAACATTGATAAACCTTTTTTAGAATGGTCCAATGGTCCCGTTTGAGAACTCGCCTCTGAACTCATGATGAGATATGCATATCTTTTTAAATCTGCGTTTTTCATTTGATGCTTTGCACACAATCCTATCAGTAATATACATGTAAGCTTGATCTCTCGGTACTTGGATATGGGTAGGTTCGCAGCAGTGGAAACTGCACACGTGCGACAACAACTTCAATCTCACAACACAAGGAAGTCATTTTGAATGGATTTTTGTAATATATATCTCTACCATTAGTGTGAACATCAAATATAATGCCACAAAAGGATCAATAATGTCATTCTAGGTAAGGCAAAATAACAATACCTTTGAAAAAATACCTTCGAAATTCATGCCAGGTCATCTATTTCCAATGATCAATTCTTAGGAAACACTATACAGTGCTGTATGACTGTAGACATAAAATATGTTTGTGATACGTAGTTCAACTTATATCGTAACGGTTTATTAGGTGAGCAATACCGCGATATTCTTGCCTGGATGGGAATGCGAAAAGAAGCTACGGAAACCACCCCGTATTGTGAGGGTCATCTCAGAATCCAGCTTGACTATGCTTGGCAACGGAGTTCTTTATTAGCTGTCACGAATTAAAAAGACGTTTAACATACACCCGTCGACGTTGTTCGCCCACCGTCAATTAAAACACATACAAAGCTGTCCTATAGAATCGATCTCATAGGGAGACATTGACAATGACTGCATCGTTTTCTTGTGAAAGTTCTTTAAGCTCCAACTCCATCTCCAAGCCATCTGCGTTCGGCTCTCGTACAAGGGTCTCATAAGGTGAGTTTGACTGAGTGAACGTCTGCAGTGCTATCAAACTACCTGTGTAATTAAACTCCGGCCCGTTGCTTTTCCAAAAGTTGGTCCGAGCCCGTGATCCGACCATTCGTTTATCGACACTTATGGCTGGATACAGCTTACCTCTGATATCGGTAAATGCTTGCCCTATGTCTCACGTCAGATTTTTTAATTTTACCTCATACATGGCTTTTGAGATGGCTTGTGGGGGAGCATCTTACCCAAGATTTTCCCATTCTTCGTATAAAATGCAATGTTTTTGTCAAAATTAATTCCACAGCCAATAACGGCGCCTTCGCCGTAGATGGGTCCATAATTTCTGGAAAGACCTTCAGCAAATGAGTCGCCATCGTCCCCATGGTAGCCCCATGAGCTTTCGGGCCATCCAAGCATGGTATTTAGGTCGGTGTGCTCCTCAGTAAATCCTATTCCCCAACTCCTAGACAGATGCTATGATTAGCCGATGATACCAATGATGTGAAGGAGTACTAATTGAAATATACCCAGGGCCACCACTCTTCTCGATTGTCACCTCAAAATAGTAAACATTCTGGAGTTCTGGGATTGGCACCATCGCAAAATCTGCGCGCACAGCCGCAAAGGTTCTAATGTTGTTATTCGGCTGACCTACCACGCGAAGATTAGTTTCAATTTTTTTACATGCGGAAAAACGTATCAGAATACAGGCAATTTGGTAAATAGCGGTTTACATAACCTTAGGGTCACTCACCTACAACAGTGATCACGGTGCCAGCCTCTTCGAGACGGAGCTCAAGCGATCGATCTAAATCTGACCACCTTGTCGGGTAATTGTCCGGCTTCGGTGAAATTTCCTCTTCTTCTCCTCCTTCTTCCTCTCCTTCTCTACGCATTCGCAAGACTAAATCATCATTTCCATATTGCTTTGCTGTGTATATTGGCGTCCAACCTTCTCCAGCGGGTATTTTCCAAATCGTAGGGTTTTCTTGCAGAAGCTTATCTACAAAATAATTCCTACGGGATGCTATGGCAGCACAAAGAGCGCCTGCACAACGCTCGTTGTACTGGTCATTTTTCGTTAGAATATCGCGGATACTGTTAAAAACTTCAACAGAAGCTTGCCGACTCGCCCAGTAGAGAGCCCCGCGACCACGGTGGTCTCGAACACTTGCATCTGCCTTTCCCTGAATTAGAATCTGCACAGTCTCCTTCTGGTCCGTTATGCAGGCATAGATCAATGGGGTCTTTCCCTCTCTGTCGAGGTGGTTGACATCGCCGCCCTTTTTAATCAGTTCCCGGACACAGGCGCTTTGTTTGATTACCGCCCATCCAAGGGGGGTAAGGCCGTATTGATCAATGTCGTTGACATCAATGACGTTGTTATCAACGTCGTGGAGTTTGAGGAGATAGTTAATGATGCTATCTCTCCCTAGATATATTGCATAAGCCAAGACCGCACGGCCATACTTATCCTTGACGGATAAATCTGCGCCTCTCTCAACCAGAGCCCGTAGAACTTCAACCTGGCCCTTCTCTATGGATAGGTGAACTAAGCTTCGGCTGCCGGCAATATGTATCTCAGAGATAGGCTTCTCTAGAACTTTCAGGAACATATCCACAATAGATATATTACCAATTGAAACAGCATCTTCAAGAGCCCTCTGGTCTCGGACACCCGCATCTAGCAGTGCTTGGACCATAGAACTTTTGTTACGTTTGACAGCGCACGAAAGTGGAGAGCTTCCATCTTTAAACTTCGTCCTTAAATTTGGTTTGGCCTCGAGTATCATCTTGAACATGCTCTCGTCTTCGCTTACCACAGCAAGGCATAATGGCGACTCCTCTATGCTTCCGTCGCAGTTGACGTCAGCACCATCGTTGATGAGCCGCTGCACTATAAGACCTAAGCTCGATCGAATAGCCATCTGTAGTGGTGACGTTCCTTCTGTTTCCGTTGCGTTGAACTCAGCACGATGATCAAGAAGATTTAGCGCTATGCGCCAATAACCCTGCTCGATGGCGGCTTCCAAAGCTGTGCGGTTGGATCCATGCCGCAAGTTCACATTTGCTTGTTTTTCGAGAAGCAAATCCACCATCGCGGCCCTGCCATTATGCGCAGCGGCTTGGAGAGCTGTGTGATATGCTCCACCAGTCGCATTTACATCGATGCCTTCTGTAAGGATACGCTTGGCGACTGCGATATTTCCTCCTTCAGCAGCCGCTGTTAGAGCTGTTCCAAACATTTCACTAACATTTTCAGCCACAGCTCCCTCTTTCAACAGGTAATCTACCAGGGGCAAATCTCCATTATTAGCGGCTAGGTGGAGAGGAGTGCTCTTGTCCTTTCTTTGAACATCCAATTTGGCTCCGTAAGACGCCAGAAGCTTGACCATCCTAAGGGCTTTCTTGCAAAGAACAGCACGATGTACACTTGTCTCTCCATCTGTATCGGTGACATTGGGGTCTGCCTTATGCTGTAAAAGAATCGCTGCTACTGAATAATATTTTATCACAGCCATCGAAAGGGGTGTGGATTTGGTATTCTGAGTTCTGCAATCGACAGTAGCATTTGCACGGAGAAGAAGTTTTGTAATCTGTGAATTATCGTGAGCTGCATGTAGTGGTGTCCAGCCCCGCGATGCTCGCTTTTCTACGTCGACTTGTCGGATTGGATCCTTAGATCCTAGCAACACCTGAACGATGCTCAAATGCCCGAAAAAAGATGCGACGTATAGCGGCGTGCGCCCTTCCTTGTCATCTGCATTCAATTCCGCACCCGCCAAAATTAAGGTATCAGCAATATCGCCATAGCCTTTCTCTGCTGCTAAGAAAAGGGGAGTCTTCTTATCAGAGTCTCTGGCATTCAAGTCAACTGAAGCGCTCAGGAGAAGCTTGACCGACTCCAGGGAATTGCTTATTACGGCAAGGTGCAACGGTGTATGCAAGGAGCCCTTGGCAGGTTCTTCGCACCTCCACTGTTCATGGCGTAGTAGTATCCGCAAAATTTCACATTTGGCTACCAACCTCCCATCATGTAGAGGAGACTCCAGCCGAACACCAGCCAATATGAGCTCTTCGGCAACTGCTGTATGCCCGTGTTCGGCCGCAAGACTGAAGGCAATTCGTCCTTGTTCATCCCTCAATTTGGGTGTATCGTGCAGCTCTCTAATGAGCTTCCGGGTAGTCAAACGGTGGCCTGCAGCGGCTGCAAGCTGGAGCGGTGTCTCATTCGTGTCAGTGACATATTTAACATTGGCTTTGAGATTCAAGAGCTCTTCGACAGTCTCCAAATTTCCAGAAGCGGATGCCATATGCAGAGGAGTCCAATCACGTCCGTTTTTTGGATCAACTATAAAATCGGGCACGCCTGAAAGGAATGAAACTACATGAACGTGTCCGGCCTTTGCGGCGTTGTGAAGCCCAGTGTTGCGGTCTGTGTCCACTGCGATTTTCGGGATGCCGTAGCCCAATAGTTGGAGTACGACTTCTGACCTTCCATTTGTGGCGGCCAGGAACAGTGCTATGGCACAATTACAAGGACTATTCTGCAGTCCACGCAGGAGCTCTTCAACCACGTATAGATGACCATTCTTTGCTGCCAGCTGTAAAGGAGTGCGCGCGTCATCAAGTTTGAAGACAAATGTAGTCTCGAGTGAGTCGCTTTCGTCATCCGAAACATGGGTCATCTCTGGAATGTCGTACAGTTTTCTGTTGAGTAGTAGTTTCTTGACAATATTCAAATATCCAGCTTCTGCGGCGAGGTGGAGGGGCGAATACTTCGATTTATTACGATCCACAGCATCTGGTAGCTTCTCCAGTAGAAAATCAACTGTATTTGGATGACCAAATTTGGCGGCAAGATGCAGAGCAGTGTCGCCGTCCTTGGATGGCTTTCGTGGGTCTACACCTTTGTTGAGTAATTCATGGACAATCTCACTGAAGCCCGCCTGAGCTGCAAGTTTCAAGCCATCGTAGCCTTCCTTGTCTTCAGCCGTGAGATTAGCCTTGTTGTTGATGAGCATTTGTACGATCGAGGTCTGCCCAGTTTGGCATGCGACATGAAGGGCGGTAAGGCCTTGGGGTGTTTTTTTCTCTAAATCAGCTTGCTCACTTAGCAGAAAGTGGACGACTTTCTGATGTCCTCGACAAGCCGCCTGGTGTAGGGGGGTGTATCCGACCTTGTTCGTCTGCTCGATAGACAATTTTGTTGCAAGTAAGCTCATTACATTGTCGAATCCATTAGCAGCGGCTAAGCCGAGTGCCTCGTCGTGTGTTATCTTATTATCGGTGAAGAATTTGACGACCTCGAGATGCCCTTGTCCTGCTGCAAGACCCAGCGCACAACGAATCTCGTCAGAATTTACTTCATCAGACTTGACGCTATCAAAAGATGATTGTAGCAAATCGACCAAACCGAAATAGCACACTATCTTGAGACGAGTATCAAGATTAACGTCTTGAGTGAGTAACGATCTGGCCGATCGAGTGTATTCCCTGGCCCAAAATGTGACGCGCCTTGCCTCTTCTAAAAATTGGAAGACTTTCTGAGATGCCACTTCTTTAGACTCGCCCTTCAAAAGCTTATAATGCTCTGGCCAATACAAACAGGCGTAATTGAGAAAAGATTGCTGTGTATCGAACACTGTTGGTCCTTGAGGAGACCCCTGTGCTGTCTGTTGGGCGAGCTGTGTAACGATGCCCGCCGCCTCCAGAGCCCCTGGGTGTGCCTCTTCAGATGCATAAATATAGGCAGGCTCAATTTTGCTCTCCAATGAAGATCTTTCAACATTTCTCACATAATCTAGACATTGTGTCAAAATCTTCAAATGCGGATCATCATCTGCATGTTTATCGCAGCCTAGGTTCTGAGTTCCATGGCACCCCCCCCTTAAGATATTAGACAAAGAAAGATAGTCTCTCAACGTTCGATGGAAAGGAAAGACTTGATTATCAATGATCTTAATCAGGGATCCAGCCACACGAAGAAGATCGGCGATAATGTTTACTGAAATGTAATCTTTGAGCAACTCGAAAGGTTGACCATTGGATTCGTCGAGAGCAACGGCTACGGCTAGCTCTTGCTTCGAAAGTGGCCGTACTGCTAGAACAATCCATCGCAAGGCGCTTTGTAGCCAACCATCCTGTGGCAATGTGGCGAATGATTGTTCGTACGATTCATTCAGAGTGCGCGGCATGTTGTGCAACAGCTTCTGAACGGAAGAGATGGTTGATTGTGTAACTGTGGTTTGTAACATAGCTATGGTCCTTAATGCAAATAAATAATTGGCATTTTGGTTGCGAAGTTTGGCCACAACTTCGTCCTGGAGCTCTTTTTCAAGCCAGATATGGTTTTCTCTCCCAAGAAGTAGTAGGCTCGTCCGAACGAAATTTTCCACAGCGGGCGCATAGTCAAGCCGATCATTTAGATTGATTTCGTATATGACATCTGATTCATGTTCAATGCGACTATCCAAAGTGTCCCCACCAATGTTATTATATTGAGACCGAAGTTTGAAAGAGTCATTACTGGTGAGTACGATCTTGACCCTGCCGTGTGTGATGGCTATGAGCTCAATTAGTCGATTTAGAAGAGAGTTGAAGAAATCACACTCATGAATGGAGTGTATAATGCAAATAAGTAAAGTGTCGGGCATATAAGCGGATAAATGCATCGCCAAAGAGCGAAAGATGCTCCAAAGCGTTTGGACAGTGATGAGGCCGTGAGTCATGAGCAGTTCGCATGTTGACGTGATGTGGTGGAACAATGAAGGACGTGCTAATAAAAGCTGTCGACAAAATGATAGAAGCAGACTAGTCAATGTGTGGGCTCCGATATCTTGCTTGTTGAATGAAAAGCTCAGTATAACTCTCTTCTCTGCTTCGGGATTTTGAAGAAGAATTTGGAGGATTCGAGACAAAACAACAGTAGTTCCAGAACCAGATATTCCCGTAATGTGCAAGACTCTGATATTGAATTCTTGAGCCCAGCTAACATATGACTTGTCCTTGGCAACCCAATCGAGAGATTTTGAGATGGCCTTAACCGGTCTGAGTCGATGAGTCTTTGGCTCTATAGCTGCCAAAGCTAACAGGAAATGGTGTATCTGAAGTTTAACAGCTGTGAATCGTGCCATAGGCAGTCAACTTTATGTTCCTCTCTCAAAATCACTAGGGGGGCCGATGTAAGTACATACGGTCAAAACCTATACCAGCCATATTCCCTATCTTGACACAAACAAATTCTGTCCTCTGTTCACCATCTCTAAATTCCCAAAACCTGTTACTATCGCAGTCTATCTCTAGGTTATTTTCGCCGGCAGCTTCGAGGCGAGCACAAGGATTGACAATTGTCTATTCGTTGAGATGGTCAACTTCAAGGAGGTCTGCAGTAAAGGTGGGATCTCGATCTAATACTCACCGTCTTGATTGGATTAGAAGTATCAGCCTGAAAGAAATTGATGATTTCGAAACTATGAGAAATGGTGGTGAAATCTAAGCTCAGTTCTTCAAGTGCTTGAGGCAGTTGTTGCAAGAGCTGCACTGTTATTTCGGGATTAATGGCCTCAATGGATAAAAGACGAGTAATATGCTGCTCCCACGGGGCCGTATCTGTAGCTGTATGGGGGGTACCAAAAAGCAACTGTCTAGATATCAGTCACAAAGATATTTTACAAGTTCCGGTTATCTCCAGGATTTCTTACAATGGCCCTGATATGCATCATCAAAGTATAGTATTCCGGCTCTTCCGTAGCGAGGCATATTATCTGGCAAAATGATGTTACTATTTCATGCCTTCGCCATCAAACGGCTGTTTTGAATCTCTTACTTGTTTAATGAGGGAACCTCCCAAGTCGCATCCCATAAATAATAATGGTAGATCTTGTTTCTATCTCTGACAATGATTAGCTCAATTCTCTCAAATCGATATTTTAAATATCAGCATTCACTGACATGTTCTAATCTTCTGTTCTTGACTACTTCATCTAAGATGATGCGCGCCTGCTGGCTAAAGTCCGATACTTCATATCTCCGTTCAGGAGACCAATGTGGAAATTGATATTCGCACACAGTTGCCTTTGGAAATCTGTTCTGAAGGAAGACTAATGTCTCGCTACTGGTCGAACTCTTGATCTTCTTCGCCGCTATCCCGTGAATTAAAACAATCCTGCGCGTTCGATGTTAGATCGTCTTCATATACCTAGATACCTGTCGCGACATACTGGCACTGAATTCCCATGGCTATAAATTTAGAGTCATTATCTTCCATGGGAATAATATTTTTAGTCGATTGCGGTCTTTCCATTCTCAAAACTGTGCGAATTCAGCAGTTTTAGCCATTAACATCGTCTATCTGGTTACGGCCCCGTCTCATAGTTTTTTTATGATGTGGATATAGTGAGACGTCAGAAAGATGTAAATGAACGGCTCTAACTTCTTTGTTCCAAGAACTAGTTCCTGTACAGTCAATTACCTAGATAAAAGTGTTAGGTTGCGGAGAATGGAATAAGCCGCAGAAGACGCCGATTGGGTTGCTCTCAGAAATATTTTTGTCGAAGGATCAGTGCTGACGTGTTTTGCATATGCATGTATATATTATGCATTGCAACCTACCTGTATATTGGGTTGCGCCGGGCGTACGGAAAGCCTTGCCTGAAAACCATGTCCGCTCGTATATGTAGTTAAGACGCAACCCACCCTCTTCCAAGCAGCGTGGATGGATTTCATCCGTCAATCAGATACAGTGAAAAATTGTACAGTATATATAGACTTTTGTGTATATTGCTTTCGAAAATCGCTCATAAAAATATAGTTTCATATATGGTTACTCTTGGGCCTTGGATAATATGTATGACCTTTTTGTATAATCACATTCAAACTATTTTCTGCGCAGTACGACATTCAATAAGACATAAAAATTTACTTTTTATAATAATCTTAGGTGACACTTTAAGAATATGACATCATAGTATACGCCTAATTATCAATATCACGAACTAAATCATACTCTCGGAATTCCAACTTGAGTGATATAAAGAACTCTGTTGAAGAGTCCGCTGGGGAGGCGCTAAGTCTCGATCATCGTGGCAATGATGACATTAGCATGGTCGGATAGGTTCAGCCGACCCATGTTAGTCAAGTCAACCACACTAGGGTCGAGGCTCTCTATCCTTAGGTCGTGTGGGTCATCTCCTGCACTTATCTCAGTCGGCCGCACCTCATCCACCTTTTTCCGACCAAATAACGACCGCGACACAAGTTCCGACATGAAATCGACCTCAGAAGTTACCTCCACTGTAAGACTGAAGGGCTCGTCGGTGTCACGACGCAGAAGGATGGCGGTGCGGAGAAAGGTTGGTATCCCATCCTTCGTATTCTTGTTTTCTTCCATTGACCACATCGCTGCATCATCGTGGTGGCTTCCTCGAAGCAGCTTCTTAGTACCTGATAATCTTGTCCAGTAATCCTTTTGCTTGCGCTCGGTCATTTCCCACTTGTAGCCGGCATTCGCAGAAAAGGGACTGGCCTGGCCACCCACTCGCCCATCCACACTGAGTGTCACACTTTTTTTCAAAGAGGTCTTGTTCAAAGCGAAGACACCTTCCGGTGCAATCCTATAGACTTCGGGTTGTAGTTCGGGGTCCCCATTCGCATCGGTAAATATCACAGAGATTATGCAGCTGGTGAACCGACGAGAGCTTTGCATGCTTATGAAGCGAAACTCGAAAATGAGAAGGGTTGCAGGCTCACCATCTGGAGTGAGCTCCCCGTGTGTGATGTTGGCGATGTTCGCCCTCATGAGTAGAGCATCGCTGCGATTAGATTGTGCCACTACAGATGAGAACTCTTTGCCAGGCTTGGTGCGGAACTCATTACCATCAGGTCCCACAGGATGTAGCTCAATCTCGACATCCATTTATTCAAATAGGTACCGAGACCGTGGATAGACTGGTAATGAATTGCTTAAAAGATAGGCTTCGTGGTAATTAGGTTAAATATGCATAACATTTGCTGCTGTTTCTACATGGGATGAGCAACGTTTTTAAGAGGTTGAGAGGTTATACAATACCCCTCTCCCTGCCTAACCTGACGCATGAGGGACAACAATCGAGGCTCGCAAAGCCAACTACGGCCCGACTTTGTGTGGATCAAAGCCACATCACTCCCTATAGCCATGCACGAGAGCCTAACCCACCACTCCAAGACAGTATTTACCCTATTTATGACATTAAATTCATGTAAATAGCCGGTTAATTGATGTGATTAATGAGGAGCATCAGTTAGGCAACGTAATAGGCATGGGATTTGGTTACATTGGGCCACGGATGTTGCAACCTTCATCATAGCGGGGTAACTTTCGAAGTTCTATTTTAGTTACGGAGTATTCATACTTATCATTTGAGGAGCCCACTTCTTTCAGCCGCATTATCAGCCGCTTAAAACAACAGGCATAGCAACGTGTGCTCTATATCATGATCTGTAGATGAGCGTCTTAGAATTTGTGCTGTATTAACATTATTCATATTGATATAAGTAAGTACATAGCTTTGGGATATCTTTATGGATATTGAAAGATATTGTGTTCTAAGTTTTTTAGACAGTCGACAGCAGAGTACTTAAAATTCATCAGAGAAATAAGCTTGCCCCGTTTTAACGAGGCGGTCGCCCCTATGTCAAAGCAGCCTTCAAAAAAAAACCAAAAATACCAAGACAAGGAGAAAACGGAAAAGCCGAATAAGCCCAGGGCAACTCGGCACGGATCTTCATCAGCTGCTAGAAGACAGCCGTCACGAGAGGATCAGGTCATTGCGTTTCTAAACGAAGCAGAAGAGCTTAGCAAGAATGACTCGGAAAGCAATGTGGAGCAACAGTTCGAGCAGCTGTTCATGAATTACGAGGATTTACTTCAAGAGGCATCGGAGAGCCTAAAGGAACCGGAAAAGCACGTCTTATTCAAACTTTTGACGGATAATATGAGATATAGAAGCTGGTCTAGCTGGTGTGACCATCATCTTGGCCTCAAATATTTTCTCAAGAAGCTTTTTGAAAAATGCCATCATCTTATCGAGACTAAGCATCCAAACTTCGCTCTCAACACGCTTGCATATGCAATTGTTTGCGAGAAACATGATTTTGTCGACGCCGTTCTACAAGTGGAAAATCTGAATAGTCGTTTGTTTAACGCAACAAAGGGTGGCGTTAATTGTCTTCTGTTGGCGGTTGAACACAAATCTCCATCGTTGGAAGTTCTCACACGGAGATGCATGAGTTATCCTGATATTTTCTACGAGAAAAATAAAGACGCAGGAAACAACAATCCCATTCATGGGATTGTGCAGTTTATGGGAGATGAGGTTAAGGAGGAGACTCTGAGAGATGTGCTGGGAGATATACTCTCCACGCCTCAAACTGAAGGTCAAAGCAGCCCGCAATCGGGAGACCGAAGTAAATTGCAGACTGAAGATCAAAATACCCCACAGACTGAAAACCAAAGCAAGCTGCAGCGTGAGGATGAAAGCTGGTCGCAGTTGGAAGATGAAAGTACCAAGTCTTATTGTGAGATATGTCCTTCTGATACCGATCTATCAGATATCGAAGACGAAGCATCATCTCTGCATGCGGCTAGGACAGAGAGCACTCTCTTTGAAGCAGAGGAAACGAAAAGAATTGATGATGAATATGAGCCTCACTCTGAGAAGACCATGTCCACACCGCGCGTCAAGGTTCCGAGCCTTGATTGTCGAAGGAGTATTCTCCAAGATATGCTTACGGCCTGGAAGGATGGCCTAAAAGAGACCAATGATGCAGAAAGAACACCATATCAGGAGCGCATCGAGCAATTAAAAAATTGCTGGGAGTTTAAGAAGATGATTTCACCTATCAACAGTGATGAGTCAAGAAAAGAGGCCTTGCGTAAAGTCGTGGTCGCGGATCCCGTGGCACAATATATCCTCGCTTTCTGCCTACGCGAATTTAAAGATCGCGATGACATTGTGAAGTGTCTCTATCGGCCGGACGATGGTAAGTGGCCTTGAAACATCTTTGTCTACCCCAGTGATTTAGACATATTGACAGATCTAATAGAAAGGCATCTAGATTTCGATCTAGCAGGACTGCCGAAACCGTCTATTTCACAATCTTTTCTCAGCGAATTGGGCAAACACATACGCTTTGAAAGCACACTCAAATATGTGGCGCTTCCAATGCTGTCCGTTGAGTTACCTAAAAAGCCTCAATTTAAGTGAGCAAGATTTCGAGAGGCTTTCAGTAGTTATTGTCTAACTCATGTACATTGCCAACATAGCCCTAGAAGACTTTCTCACGAGGAACCCAAAAGTTTGACTGACTTAAGAGCAATCTTCAATTGGCTACGGACAAATCAGGTAAAGAAAATCATGAAGATTACCATCATAGACAACGGCGAAAAGTCCCACAGCGATACCGCCATCGAAGAAGCGCTTAACGGTTTCGATGTAGAGGTGTGGGATTGGAAAAAAATGGATTTGTGTAGTGATGTAATCTGCACAAGCTCCAAATTAGTTCGAGAAATATCCCTTTATTCGTCTGGAAACGCCGCCGTCTTAATGGGTTGGTCTCACCAACAAGGCTTTGGAAGCCTAGAGAAATTTCCCAAGGTACGGCCCGGTATCTATTCTCGGACTACACTTGCTCACAAGAAAATTGGAGAACGCGCTAATTAAAAAACAGCTTCGTAAAATAAATCTCTATGTACGACAGGTGAGCTCTCTCGATATACATTGCCTAGGTCGCGAGATACTTACCAGTCCTTCAAGAACAATGAAGACTCTCAAAAAGACCGTGACAAATTGCTGGACTCGATCAAGAACTTCAAAACCCAATTAAGTGTTGCTCGCGTGCTGAGCAAGACCTTTGGTGGCGATCTTTCAAAGCTCATTACTGAATCACAGTCTGAAAACTGGACACTCTTTCATCCTATAGATGCCGCAAAGCTGGCTGAGGCACGCTCGTCTGTCATTACGCACATCATGAAGATGTCAGCGGATGAGGAAAATTTTAAATCGGATAATGAGCATCGCATTGAGATAAATGAGTATTTGGACACAGAAGATTTCCGTTATGCGTCTGATTTTAGAAGTATGGTCGGAAATGAAAATGAGTGAGTAATTTAGCATAATCTTGAGCATACAAGACTAACTCGTATGTAGATCAGATCCCTGGGTTGAATGCATGAAAACATTTCGTCGATTTCTTCATAATTGTCAGAAAAGTCTAAGTGAAGAAAGTAAAACTAACCCGGTGAAAATCGCCATCATTGACGATGGAATCGATGCAAGCGAGCCATCCCTTCGGCAATCAATTGCCATGGGCAAGACCTTCTCACACTATCCCAACTCGACCGAGTTCATGAACGCATATTTCGTCCCATCTGGCAAACATGGCACGCAAATGGCCAAACTGATAACTGAGATCTGTCCCAACCCTCGACTTTTCATTGCTAGGCTTGATGAGCGCCAGGCTCCGGATGGCAGCGGACGCCGTATTACGACAGAGTCGGCCACTAAGGTAAGTTGCCTTTCTCTGAAACACTTCTGAAAATATTTACTAAAGTAGCCCACAAGGCACTGAAGTGGGCTGTTGATTGCGGCGTGGACATCATATCAATGAGTTGGACCATAGAAGGTAGCTCCACGGAAAGCGAGGATATCAAAGCGCTCAAATCGACTATACGTAACGCCTACGATAAAAATATCCTTTTATTCTGCTCTACGAGCGACTCTGGAGGTAGCCATGATGACCAATCGTTCCCAGGACAGTGGTCAACGGAGTGTATACGAATCGGTGGCGCCTCATGGCAGGGTGACAAGCTCGCATGGGTGAATGAGAACGCAGTCGACTTCCTCTTGCCGGGCAAACAGATTCCCTTCAAGAATATCGACGGTAAATCCTACAGCTACGAAACTGGCAGTTCGTTGGCCACCGCTTGTGCTTCCGGTCTTGCTGGCCTAATATTGTCTTGCCAACGCCTGTTGGGGAGAGGAAATATGTTAGAAAAGGCGCAAATGAAAACCGTGTTCCAAAAACTAGCCCACGGGAAGCGTTTTCCTAATGTCCACGAATTTTTCGACAAAAAATTCAAGAGTTACTACCGCAGGGCTAAAAAGAACACGGCAAGTGGTGTAAATGTTCTATCGTTGGATAATTTGGATTGGGATGATGAGACAAGGGAAGCACTGGGGGAGCTAATGCGTGAGCTAAATGTGACCGAGACACATAGTTCGGTATAAAGTATAAAGCTTTGCGTTATATAATGCATTATTAGGTATTAAATATTGTTCCACTTGATCGACGCGAAAGGTTTTCTCATAGCGGCTCCGAGTGAGAGGGTCGCTTGTGGAGTCGTGGGCCAGAAAAGACAGCTGCGTTAGGCATTTTGTTCGCTGAGAAGTTCTCTGTCTGAAACTCCACTGTTTTCACGATGGAATTTATTGTCAATATTCCAGACTCTACATTTATGTGAATGAACTGAGAGACAGAATTTGGTCCAAGAGAGGCAAATGTAAAGACTATATCCATGTTAGATTTTATCTACCAATGATGACACAACTTTTAGCACTGCGTTCTTGTGTCACCGCACAATCAATTCTGTTTATGTTACCCATAAGTCTCTTAGTAGGTAGTTCTAACAAAAGTTCATGCACATATTAACGTCCCAATGCATCTTCCTCATAAGAACTTGCTCCTACGCATTCCACGGCCCACTTCCAACGAATTTCAACTCCTCTTGACCAAAGTTTTCTTCAAAGTTCAAGTTGGTTTGCATTCCGGCGGCAGCCATGGCCTTCAGTCGTCTATCTACCAAGCCGCCTGGGGCATCAGCTTTCAAGAATGAGTTAAAGCTCTCTATCTGTTCGTCTGCCGTAGGAAATCCGGTGCGCCCATTGATGAGATTCTTCGCTGCGGCGATGGCAGAGTGGTCCCAGCCAGCTACTCGGCGAGCAAATTTGTCAACAAACTTTTCGAATTGAGCATCTGGGATTGCACGATTGATCCCTAGTATTATTTAGCATTGCTCTCAAACATTGAACATGGGAGCATTAATAGGCTAGTAGCTTACACCCGTAGAGAGCAGCAGTCTCAGCGTCAATGCTGTCGGCACCGATTACAACTTCGAGGGCTCGACTTCGTCCAGCCAAGCGGGACAACAACTCGATTCCACCACCACCTGGATTTACACCTTGAGAATTTACATTAGTAAGAAGATATGTCAAATCAGTAGATAAAACTTACCGAACCCGACTTCATACTGTGCAAGTACGGCTTTCTCTTTGCTCCCAAATCTAACATCCAGAACCGCTGCAATCTCTGCACCAGCATTGTAAGTGAGACCTCTGATGGCAGCTACTGTGAGCACCGGAGCTTTTGCTAGGCGAGTAATGCTATCCCAGTATCGGGGGTCACCGGGGTACAAGTCGGGGTCTAGAGTATTTATAAGGTCCACGTGTGTGGAGAAGAAGTATTTCGAATTCGAGTCGAAAACAACAACCTTGACATTAGGGTCGCTGGTAATTTCATCAACAAGGGTATAGAAATCACGGAAGAAAGCATTGCCTTGGATATTGAATGGAGGATCTGAAAATGTCGCACGCCAGTATGAAGGGGTGATCTTGGTTGTCGTTATCACGGATGAAGGGGCAGTGGTTGCCGGAGCACCCGTTGCGGTGTGGATAATGGAGGCGATGGCCAATGGGATGAGAGTAGGAAGCCTCATTCTAACTAATGATATTCGGTTTGCTGGATGTATATAGACGTAATAATTTATCGCTGAGATTCGACAACTAATGGAGTTGGGGTACTTCTATCTATCACTTGTCCCGGATGATACAGACCTTTATAGAAAGCCAAATGAACCACAGCTACCAATGCTATTACCGACAAGAAGTTAATTTGTAATGCGCGTGGAGAGAGAATGGAATCGAGGTCGTTCATACGTCATACAGAACATATTATTCGATTAATCATGCCTAGAGTACCTATGTATAGAAAAAGCTAGGAGCGGCCCGGCTCGTGAAACATGTCCGCGGAGCGTATTCCCAAGCTGGTCTAACAAACCCGTTCACTGGAAATCACTTCCGCTGACCTTCTAAGTTGGTACATTACTCGTAAGTACCTGCATTAATAATTCGTCCTAGATTGTACATTTCCACAGGTTTGCATAAGGTGAATCTACTGGACAATCACTATTTGTATATTAAGCCTTTGCCATCTGGGTGAACAGTTCCACTCTATCTCTACTTCATAGCGAGCGATTAGGGCCCATAGTAAAGAACGCAAGAAACACGAAGTCTTACAGTACACCTCTCTAACACTAGGCGCACTGCATCCGTCTCTGAGCCAATTGTCTAAGGCATATTATTATCTCACATAGTATTAATTTTAATAAATATTGTATATTCTTCGCGTTAACTTACCCCAGCTATTGTAAATCTTGCCCAATCAATGCAATCTGTATCAAATCATAACTTCCGTTCAGGTATATTACAGTGCACCGTAGAAGACTTTTCATTACAAATGGAGCAGCGATATCTGTGAAATCACGGTCAGACAAGTTAGCTTCTACTACAACTATAGTGTCAAACGTGTATGCATGAACATGACTGCTGCCAACCCCCCCTCCCCCCCGAAATGCTCTGATGACGGGACCACCCTCTTTCTGGGTACATAGGCAATCTTGCCCGCGTGCGCCCGTCACAATGCTTGCTCTTTTTGATGGAATTTACCTGCAAGAAACCGAAAAATGCATATACATAACGCAGCGAACATAGCCCCTGGAGTTTTTGACCATTCTTCGTCGTCTTTTGCAAGGTTAATAATTTGTAAGTCGCTAAACTCGCTAATTGGTAAGCCAGAATCACAAAGTCCTAAGATGCAAGCCGAAGTCCACCTACATGTAGTCTATCCACCTAAGATGTATACAACGTACGTCACTCAAACGCTGAGTAGGCATTCGAAGCACTGTAAGGCCTCTCGTAGGCCTTGGTATTTGTAATCGACTATAGAAGAAAAATTTGTAATAGTTGAGCAGCTCTGCAGATTACAATGAAGAGAGTTCTTGGTAATGGTGTCCTGTCTCTAGATTCAAGAAACATACATGTAACATTGGCAGCCCGTAAGAAATAATATTTTACTTACGCAGTAGAGCAAGACCCTGCCGGCAGCCTCGGGGGTATATATAAAACCCACGGCTGAACATGTGCAAAGCTGCAAAGCTGCTCTGGTGTGCTAAAAAGAAGTTGTATTTATGCGACTACAGAATGAATCCATCGGGGTACTCTGGGGTATCGTGTTCATCTCCAGTACACATTGCTCAAAGGGCAATCAGGTTTGAACAACTCCTAGACAGCAAACGCAGCGACACCAGCAATAGCCGCAACGGCTGCGCCATTCAAACAACGGGCAGTCCCTGCCCCAGCCGAAGGTATTGTCGTCGACTGGGTTGCGGTCGCCATCACTGTGCTGTGTGAACTCATGGCTGCGGTTGAATTAACCTTGGACGGCTCCACCACTGCTTCATACAGGCTACAAGACGCGTTCTTCGCCAAGGGGCAATCGCTCTCGACACAGATCGCCTGCAGTTGCGGCCCTTGGGCCTTGATCACCGTGGCGGGCATAGCACAACGCATGCCGAAGCCGTTGGAGAGGGCGTTGCCCACGATCTCAATGTCTGAGGCGGCTACACCAAACGACTGCGCAGCTAGGGCAATCTGCTGGATGAAGTATGTCAGTTCTGCGCTGTCGAGGGCCATAAACTTGTGGACTTGGTAAAGCGAGGCTCGACCCCCATAGGCGGGAAAGCCGGGCATTCCTTGGTGCGAGCAGGAGAGGAGGGAGCCGAAGAATTGATACAGATGCGTGAGTAGGAAGCTGTACACTCCCAGTTAGCAGGTTGTGACGAAGGATTGATGTACGGTCAAGGTGTCAACATACTATTGTCTCGAGGTGTCGTCGTTGGCGGGCTTGTTCTTCATGAGCGGTGCTGCGCCGCCACCATCGAGAAAGTTGACCGATTGTCCATGAGAGCCACCGGTATTGGTCGAAGCTAGCTGGCCATTAAAGTACGGCAAAAGATTGACCGCCTTGCCGTTGACCTGACCTGGGGCAAGGATGCCGGGCACCTTGACGCCGACGTTGGGAGCTGTATCTGCAGTGAGGGAACGGACAAGTTAGAGACGAAAGTCAATGCAATGTGGAGAGGCGAGGAGAATTGGCGTACAGTTGCCGATCACGACGGTGTTGACGAGGAGTGTGAGCAGCGTCAGCTGGTTCTCTGCCGTGTTTTCTTTGAGGAGCGCCGTGGTGTAGTAGTCGCATATGGAGACGCTGGCTGGGCGCTGGGCATTTACCACCGAAGCAGCCGCTGCGAGAAGTACACTTGAGAATTTCATCTTGACTATATGAAATGTTGGAAGGCTTTGGCAAAAGAGGAACAGCTGGGGGAGGATAGTTTGTGATTCGTGGGTGCTGGGACATGGCTGCGATATATCTTCGTCTTGTCCAGGGTGATTGTTGTGATGCCGACGTCAACACTGTCTATCAACCTCTCGCATTACTCCAACGATCGTGTAATATCCCGTCTTCTCGTAAGTGGAAGTTTGATTTACGTCATGGACTGAGACATTGATGCCGGAAGCTGTTCTATCCGGTGCTACTGCTGAGGTGAATTGGCGCTTGGGAGAGCCGCTAAGACATGCAGGGGCGGCAGCATGCAGGGCGGCAAAGGGGCTCATTACGGTGTCCTCGATATTTGCCCGATCGAATCCAGATTAACGGGACCATGATTACCGTGGCACAGGTTGATTAGCAGGCGGTGGAAAGAAAACACGGGACTGATCTCCATACTAAAAGCACCAAAATCAGTACACACCAGTCCGGTGTATTCTTTCCCCCGCCTGATTAGGTGGCATTCGATTGGCTGGACCTACTTTGGCTCTCTCGGAGAGGCATCGGTCTCAAGGGGGGAGGCTGGGGCTATTCTCGGATAAACTCGTGTCGATCTGGAGTCCGTCTTTGTGTTTTGTTCTCGGAGATTTGAATCTCGATTCGTGGGGTTTTGCTGTCATGTCGTCTTGGAAACATGTTTGACAGATGCTTACGAAGAGGCTATTGTCATGGGTAATTGCGTGGACGTTCTGTTTCATTGCTATTCATTGCATTCACAATGAAGAGCTTTATTCTCTTGTCGATTCATTTGCTTGTTGCAACTGTAGTATGCGCAACATGTACATGGCTTACAGGTTTAATAGCTAGCTATACATTTAAAACATTCAGGTAAGTTAATATCTACTGTAAAAAATATAAAGGGATTTTTAGATAAGTTTATCTATGTAATTAGCGTTTACTGTTGCTGGGAGCGCGAGATTGATGGACTTAGTACTATAGTAGTATACTAGCTGAGAATAATGGCGGCGGATTTTGACGCGTGATACCATGTATAATTCCAGAGTTATCACTAATTTCAACATCAGAGCATTAATTGGAAATATCTCAGTAGTAGTTAACCCTCTGCTAGTAGAATTGCGCCTCCATTCGCAGGGACACTGGCACCATTCATCCAACGAGCATCATCGCTCGCCACGAAAGCTACAATTGCCGCGATTTCCTCTGGCTCTGCCAATCGCTTCTCAACAGTGGCATAGTTCTTAAGCCCTTCCATATACTCTTTGGGTAGATTGGCTAAGGCGTTCTCCATGGCAGGAGTCTTGGTGGGCCCGACGCTGATTGAATTGATCGTGATGCCTTTCTCTGCAGCTAGCGCGCTCGCCATAGATCGAGTAATACTGTTTAATGCTGCTTTACTAGCACCGTAAAGTATTCCGGGCTCGTCGGCCGCCTGTTTGGCTGTCACGGAGCTCATATTAATAATTCTGCCACCTTTTGCGGGCATATAGGGAAGCGCTGCACGAATTGCAAAAATCGGCGCCCGTACATTGGCGTGAAAAAGGTTGTCAAAATTTTCGACGGTAGTATTCAGAATAGGAAGAAGATGTTCAGATGTGGCACTACATTATCATCAGCATCATATAATGGTTAGCCATAGATAAAACTCACAGAGCAGCATTGTTGATAAGGATATGGATTGTATTTGTCTTCAATCCTGCGAGAGCTCCGTTCACTATCGTCTCTCCGATGTCGACGTCGAGAATATTAGCACGTATTGCGACTGCATCTGCCCCATGAGCTTTAATCTTGGTTACAGTGTCATTTGCTGCAGCTTCGTTACCCGAGTAGGTAATAGCCACCTAGCAAAGGCAAAAGTTAGGTATGTATACTTCAAATACAGGCTGTCATAGTCCCCAGAAAAACGCACTCCTCTGGCACCTCTTTCCGCTAGTAACAGGGCAATTGAAGCGCCGATGCCTCTGGAACCTCCAGTGACAATAGCATACTTATTTTCAAATGGGAGTGACATCGTATCACACCTAATGTCGTTCAATGAAAAGATTGTGATGATGCTACTTTGACATATATAGCGGGACGAAGGCAAGTTTTTATGCGTGGAACAGTCTCCCAAAATTTTACAAACTTGAGATTTCCGGCTGTACATGACAAATGCAAGATGAAGAGGACTTGATCTCAAAGTATGGCGCTCATAGGACTTTATTAAACTCCGACATCTTAAAAGCGATGCAACTGTCTAACACGGTCGTCAAGGTCTATGTAGATGGAGTTTGGCGGAGAATGATGAAGGTTTGGCAGAGACATAGCGGAGTTGTAGCGGAGATTTCAATATAGAACTTCAATCAATGTATTTCAATTAGTAATTCTGTTAAGCTCTGAGTGCTCCCAGCTCTTTGCGGCGGACTTTTGCAGTGCAAAGTGTTGATAGCCAAATCCCAATAACTCTCCCTTTACCGATAAAGAGCGTTTTCTCCGATTTATGCCGGACAATACAACACAGAGCCTAGTTAAGATGAGAGCGTCATCAGACATATGAGTGAACGCTCATTTATCGCACGTATAAGCTTTCGTATAAGTACGTTATGAGTAGACTGACAGGTTAGCTACTTCATGAACGACAGAAAGACGCACCATCAAATTTGCTGAAGATTCCAAACGCAATAACGAGAGCTATTTCATTTGGTCTTCATAAAAAAACTTCGTCTACTCGAGCTATCACAGTTGCATTCCTCCAAGAACGAAGCCGTTAACACAATTGTGGTTATATTGAGATGTGAAAAGAATCTACTCTCACATTTGAATCTGTACTTTTGCTTTTAGTAATACATTGCTGCTTCTACATATCCTAAATTATCTGCTACTCGTAACCCAGATGACAAATAAAGAGAAAAATAAAAAGAAAATAAAAGGAAAAATAGACCCGACAATAGTCAACTTTACCATGAAGATCTCAGTCCGGATTAACTTTTCTACATCTTTTAGATAACTCATTAACTCATGCATCGATCCAACGGTCCGAGCCAGTGGACACATGAGATGAGTTCAACGAGCCACGAGAGTTGACTGGATATATAAGCCCACATCTCACACTCATTTATATACCTTTGATAGCCGGGGTTTAAAATTTTATCACAATGCACCACGTATGAACGTCCTACTTCATACCTGTCCTCTAATTCATTAGTTGTTTGAGTCTAATAAGTTAGGTCTTGATACTTCATTCTGCAGCCATGCCAGAAATCAAGGGCGCTCATCTTGGCTCTCTTTCCCCGCCTCATTGTTACCTCGCAACAGCCAGCACTACTACCCGGCAGCCTGCGCCCCAAACTTGTGCTACCGATTACAAAGGCCCTAAATGAAGCCATGAGAGCGGTAGGTGGTGAAATTGAGAAATTAATGGTAGCGACACTGAAGAGAAATCTTGCGAATCAAATGGTGCTGTTGTCGGATCATGGTCTCGATACATTTCAGTACTACGATACTTCAGTGTTTTGAACGGAGGTAGGATTGTGGATGTTGGACCACCCAAGGACATGATTGATGCGAGTGGCGATTTAACAAGAAATAATAAGGATACGCGATAGCCAAAATTGAGACAGTCTGAAGAAGATAAATTCTGGGATAAAATACAGCTAGAGCGATAAATACGAAGACAAATACCGATATGGTTCTGAATTCTGTTGCTGAGCACGTGGAAAATAGAATCTGATTACCTCATTTGATCCCAAGATTAGGTATGACTTTTTCATCGAACAAGCTATCGAAACGTATCCAGTCCAGCATATATGCAGTTGAGAGAATAAAACCTTGATAATTCTGGATTCATTCTGAAATTCCCTTTTCCTGGCTCATCTTCTCAATCTTCCCCTCATGACGATGCTCAACTCAATACATGTAGGTGGTGATTACAAATTACAGGTTACGCGCTTAAATGGCTAAGCAAGGGACCGCTCACGAGGGATAATCTGGGGAATCTGCAAGATGCCATCTTCTCCGCAAAATTCCCCAAGATTGTCCATCATCAATAGCAACACGTTTCGGAGAAAAGGTCGTCATTTCCTCATTCGGGCGATTCACGGCGCCTTCCATCTTGAAGAAAAAGCGTGTAGAGCCGACCGGAAATGACTCGCGTGTCAATCGTTCAACCAACGCCTTGGCCGCATCACTGTGACCCTCACCAGACACTTCCCTTGGGCGATACTCGTACGGCAAAATTCTATCCTTGCCTGCTGCGGGCACTAATCTCCACTACCGTGGTCATCGATGTGGAGAAGTAGGCTTGTCTTGCTCGTGCAACTTCCGACTTCTTGACTCAATGGCTCGACCTCTCCGTGTTATTCCCCCACAAGCAAAGGCACATGGCAATTCGTGAGCAAGGGCCGGCACCCATCTTTATGGGGTAATTACGCGCTATCGCACAGTTCCGTAAGACGCTTCTCCAGTGGCATTCTCCATCTTAAAGCCCGCCATTGGACTCGACGACGATCTCTTCCCCACATGGAACGTGAAAAGTTGGTTTAGGGCTTGTTCGGCGCAACGACTTGGCTTCACTCTAGTTTCGGTAGCTTGCACGAGGAGAGGGGGGGAAATGCGGAGAGTCAGTACCGGGTCTCAGGGCGACAGTCACCCTGAGGTGCGGTCAGCATAGAGTCAGGGACCCATATTGTGTCTTGAGAAGGGAGCAAGGTTGGATTAAGGAAGAGGATTAGATATAAAGGCCCGCTGATCCACTGCTCTTTGGCGGGATCTGAGCCGGATATCTTGAAGTATCTTGTGGATTCTCAGTTTCATTCAGCGGTTATTGTGGTACAGCTGCTGTAAAAGCGCAATTCAAGATGGCGCCCAATCCAACAGACGTCAGTGTGGTGCAGCAGCAGCAGCAGCCCACCAAGGGTGTTTTTCGCCAATTTCGTGAAAACCCGTACATCTTTGGTCTCTCAGCTGTAAGTTGATGAAATATGCCATCATGGCCAACATGACTGAATCAACAACATCACCGCTAATACACATTAGTTTGCTTCTCTCGGTGGATTTCTCTTTGGCTATGACCAAGGTGTTGTCTCAGGTGTCCTGGGAATGGAGAATTTCGGTGCACTCTTCCCAAGGATCTATCTGGACAGTGGGTTCAAGGGCTGGTTTGTCTCTACGCTGCTTCTGACAGCATGGTTTGGCTCCTTGATGAATGGTCCGATTGCGGATCGTTTTGGCAGAAAGGGCTCAATGATGGCTGCTGTTGTGGTTTTCCTTCTCGGATCCGCTCTGCAGTCTGGCGCAACCTCAATCGGCATGTTGTTTGGTGGTAAGTCTCAAAGTCCTATTATTTCGGGTCGACTTTAGTAACATTATGTGTAGGGCGAGCTATTGCTGGTCTGGCAGTTGGTATGCTTACCATGATTGTGCCTATGTATATGTCGGAAGTTTCTACAGCTGGTATTCGAGGAACGCTGGTTGTGCTACAACAGTGTAAGTCTCAGACGCCAAACTCCACTATCTCATTCACCGAGTCCGTTTTCTAATGAGAAATCTTATATAGTGAGCATTACTCTGGGTATTCTCGTCAGCTACTGGCTCGAATACGGCACCCAGTACATTGGTGGTACCCGTTGTGCCCCCGATATTCCCTACTCAGGCGGCACTCCTGACAAGCCTACCTTCGACCCTCGAAACGATGTTGGCCCCAACGGTTGCACTGGACAGAGCCAAGCTGCATGGAGAGTCCCATTCGCCTTGCAAATCGTACCTGCACTTATCCTAGGCATTGGCATGATCTTCTATCCCGAGTCCCCTCGCTTCTACCTCATGCGAAAGAACGAAGAAGCAGCCCTTCGCTCATTGGCCCGCCTCCGTCGCGTTCATCCCGATTCCGAGTCCCTAAGAGAAGAGTATCTCTCTATTAAAGCCGAAGTGATGTTTGACGAGGCTCATTCGCGAGAGAACTACCCCGGCAAGAGCGGTGTCAGCCTCTTCTTCTCCGAATATTACGGTCTGCTGTCAACATGGCCCAGCTTCAAGCGTGTGTTTATTGGAAGTGCTATCATGTTTTTGCAACAGTTCCAGGGATGCAACGCCTTGATCTACTATGCGCCGACTATCTTTGGACAGCTGGGATTATCTGGAAACACCACATCGCTTTTGGCAACTGGTGTCTATGGCATTGTTAACACTCTGAGCACCCTACCCGCCCTCTTCCTCATCGACCGAGTTGGAAGACGACCTTTGCTCATGTGCGGTGCTACCGGAACATTTATTTCTCTCATCATCGTCGGAGCTATTGTTGGCAAATACGGCGCCGCCCTTGGCGACCACAAGGTCCCAGGAGGAGTTGCAATCGCCTTCATCTACATCTACGACGTCAACTTCTCCTACTCCTTCGCTCCTATTGGATGGGTGTACCCTTCGGAAATCTTCAACCTAGGCAGCAGATCCAAGGCCATGGCCATCACCACCAGCTCAACTTGGATGTGTAACTTCATTATTGGACTTGTCACTCCCGACATGCTTGAGACTCTCAAGTGGGGCACATACATCTTCTTTGCGGCTTTCTGCTTGATCGGCCTGGTATTTACATACTTCTGCGTTCCTGAGACGAAGGGCCGCACGCTGGAGGATATGGATCGCGTCTTCGGTGATGAGACCGCGCTGCAAGAGAAGGAAAGGCTGTTTGCCATTGCTGCCTCTCTGGGCTTGACGGCATCGATTCCGCCGGAGAAGACGGAGGCGATGACCGCTGAGGCGGAAGAGTACGCCTAAGTTGATGAGATGAAGAAGAAAGAATCGGAAGAAGTCTAGTGAATCAATGGTGTAATAATGCAAATGTTCTATACATGAATGTTTCTATTGTTTTAATGTGTTTTACTATTTATATCCCGAGTATCAAATGTTAGCTGCAAAACTCGACAGCAATTGCAGTCAGTGTCTCCGTGACCTGCTTTATTGATTCGACGTCTGTATATTCTAGTTTCCCGTGTAGCCCCTCTCCCTTTGGCCCCCAAAGCAACGTCGGAATACCAGCGTCGGCTAGCAGTGCAGAATCTGTCCAGTAGGGTGCCCCTGATATGACCGGCTCCCCGCCTAATGTGATGGTAACGTGCTTTCGAACGAGCTGCGAGAAAGGATGGTCAAGGGCAGCCTTGAAAGAGGACCGGTTAAAGGTGGACCGGAGAGTGTATTTAAAGTCTGGGACTTTCTCCACCAGGCTGTCGAGGATAGTCTTTAACTCCTTTGTTACTGTTTCTGGTGTCTCGCCATTTACAGTCCGACGCTCAAGCTGGATCCGGGTGAGTGCAGGATAGGACGAGACTTCTTCGCCACCGTTGATGATGGAAGCATGTATGCTTCCCGGTCCAAGAACAGAATCGCCGGTTTGTGCCGTCAGATTGCTTGCATGTTTATCCAATTCAACGAGGAAATAACCTGCCTTGCAGATTGCATCGATACCAAGATCGTACCTTGAGCCATGAGATGCTAGGCCATGAATGTCCACCTCGAACCATACGAAGCCTTTGTGCGCGTATAGGATATCCATGTTGGTCGGCTCGCTGACAATGGCACCATCGGCCCTCCAACCTGCTTCCAACACCTCCTGTGTACCGATACTCTCGAACTCTTCGTCTGCTACCCCTGTGAAAATTACGTCTCCATTTAGGCCTTGTTGTTTTGCGTTGGCCAGGGTGACCATGGCAGCTGCGATGCCGCATTTCATATCAGCCGCTCCACGGCCGTAGAGCTTGCCGTCTTTGATATCGCCACTAAGGGGATCTCCCTCATATCCCACGAGTGTCACAGTATCAATGTGGCCGTTGAGCATAAGACTCTTGCCACCGCCCAATCCCCGTGCAACGCCTACTACAGAAGGCCGCCCCGGGGTTGGCTCGATCCAGTGGGTCTCAATATCACGATGCTCCAACCAAGCAGTGATGTACCGAGCGACTGCAGTCTCTCCAGGGCCAGGAATAGATCCCATGGAGGGATTGGCCGAGTTGATCCTGACCAAAGTTTGCGTCAACTCGACGGGGTCGTCGCTCGCCACATCATAAGGAATGCTATAGTCTCTTGGGCCCTCTGTGCAAAACACCGCCACAACCGAATCTTTGGTCAGACCCAGTGTTTCTCTATCCGAAGGACTCAGTCTCCTGAGAGCAGCAATAGGTGCTGCACCACAAGGCCCTGCGGATATGCCTTGAGAGATTAAATAGCTGCAAGCCTGATGAGCCTCAAAGTCCGAAACAGTTAGGCTTGCATCCACTCCGTGGCGGAGAATGTCCCATGAGATAGATGAAGGGGTCCCGCAATCCAACCCCGCCATGATGCTAGGTGTCTTTTCCGAGGTTGTGGATGATTCACCCCTCTTGAGACTCTTCCAGAGGCTGGCGGATGTATCAGGCTCGACCGTGAGGACGGTGGTTTGCTTTCCCGATTTTTTAAAGTGTGTCACTACAGCCTGAGCAAAAGAGCCGACGCCCACGGGCACTACGACGAGGTCAGGGGTAGTAGCTCCCAGTTGGCCATCGATTTCCAACATCATAGTGAGGTAGCCATCCACAATCCACTACACGATATATTAGCAGGCATTCAATGGATGAGTGCGGGCTGGTTCACATGCCTGTGGGATTTGAACATAGTCACCGGAGGCATAGTCTTGAACCACAATGGCGGTCTCATCTTTGGCAGCTGCCACTCGGGCGTCGACGACAGCAGCGTCATAGAAGCCATCCGAAACGACAACATGAGCGCCCTCTGACTTTATTAAATCGATGGTGCCGCTATGCATGGAAACAGGTACATGTATTTGCGAAGTGACACCCAGGATGGATGCCATGCGTGCAACAGCACGGCCATGGTTACCATCTGTGGCTGCGTATAGACTGATCTTGGTGCTTTTCAGTGCTTGCTTAACGGAATCGAGAGAAGAATCGAGAGGAAGATCAAGTCGCTGGGCGATGGCTCGAAATGTGCCCCATGAGGCCCCTAGAATCTTAAAGGAGGGGAGCCCAAGTCGACATGTCTCATCTTTGAGGTGGACGGCACCAACGCCCAACTCCTCGGCGAGATGCTTGAGAGGGACCAGGTTTGTTTGCGAATAGGCCGGTAGTTGTGAGTGGAAGCGATATGCCAGTTCTGGGCTATCTGTTAATGGCGTGGTCCATGATTTGGCTGCTGGATTGAAGTAGACAGGGCGGCGAGTCATGGTCTTGAATGTACTGTAATGAGGGGCGGGATATGTAGATGAGGTTGCGAATGTGATGTTATGCAGTGTGAGATGGATTAGACAGACGAGAAACAACAAACCAAGGCAGAAAAACGACGGATTTTATCTGGTATATGTAGCGTTAGGTATCTTGACTCGCTCCAGCTTGCTTCTTTGGCCTCGTGTCAACCATCTCCATTCATAGCCGGAACCAACTCCTATTTGCGCCGGCTTCAGCTCCAAGCGTGAGCCAATGGACGGCAACGTTCGATGCTAGTGACGACAAGTCTGCAAGAGATACCGAAGATGGTAAAGACCAGGGAGTGAATCTTGGCGAGTGAGCGGAACAAACTCCGATGCGCTGGAGTGATTCTGCTGTCCGGTTGGCTGCAATTTTCTTGTTGTTGATGTATTTGGGTGATGCTTTAGATGTCGTTTTTTCCCTCCCTTGTGCTGTAATCGGAGCCGATAAGTACCGGTACATGTGGTGGTGCGCTGATAAAGTCGAGTGCCGCCCCTCTTATTGTGGAGGAGAAGGCGCATTGCCGCTGTACGATGCTGTCAGGCGCTGTAAGGCGCTGTAAAGAGACGTGTCTGCCCACTGTAAAACTGGGAACAGTGGGCGGAGATGCTACACTACGTTCGTGCGCATGTACACGTAGATGTACATGTACCTGACACGAGATGTACTATCATATACGTCTACACGCTTCTCCCTGCTGTTTGCTGTCATGAGAAGGCGCTTCATGAGGTCAATTTAAGGCCTGATCACAAATACAAGTTTCCTCAGACCACAATTGCCCCTCTTCAGATGTAGAAGAAGGCGTAAGTAACCCCGTACAAGTCGAATGTACGCATGGATAGCATCATCAACATCACCAGATGCCCATGTACTCAGGTACCTGGTAAGTTCCATGTCCACGGGTGCTATTATCGGGCATCCATTCACACGAGTTTGTAAGCGCCGCTCGGCCGATTAGGCGCAATCACCCGCTGTAGAACATCGCCGCCAACGGCTCTAGAACCCTGAGGAAGCGCTGTATTTTAGCGCTATACATGTTCTGTAGGCGGAAGGCGCATTGGCCAGATACCGTGCACGTGCTCCCCCACTTACCCGCGATACCGCACCCCCAAAAAATGGAAAAAAGCGCCCTCCTGCTACGACTAAAACAGATGCTGAACATTTTCACCATCCAAGCGTGCGCCTTCTCCGCCCTCCGCCAACCGCAATCCTGTTCTCGGACAGCAGCTGAAGGGGAAAAAAAGGACCCCCGACGGAGACTCCAACGGAAGACCCGCCAACAAGGACCGAGGCGCCGACGCTGGAAGCCCGTGGATGCTTTTGCTGGCTCCGAGCTGAGCACCGGCCAGAGGCACCGAAGCGCTGCGAAACAGTCGATCCATGTTGAATCGAGCAGACTAACGAGGGATTGGGCCGCTAGCCTGCAGAAGAAGCCCTGTAGCAGATAGCAGTGACAGCAGCAGCAAGTAACACGAGACTGCTGCACAAGATCCGGGCCGTGGAGCTGGTGAGACACTCAATTGGAAACTCCGAGACAGGCGACCGCGAGTCGCTGAGGCCGGACCGCGAGTCGTGAGACGGTGAGCGCTTAGCTTACATACGCCGGACGATTACGCGATCTTGGCTATGGAGGACGGCCTGTTCCTGGAGGACGAGCATCGGGGCAACGTCGGCAATCTCGCCATGGCTGGCGTTGGCGGCTTGGAGATGGGGATTGGGATGGAGATAGGACGGACGGGGATGGGGGCCTCAATGGAGAATCAGATGGAGAATCAGCACCGCCTCATGCACCAGCAGCACCAGCCCCAGCTCCAGCCTCACGTTATCTCTCGCCCTCCATCTCACCCTCACTCTCAACCAGAACCGCCGGCTCAGCAGCAATTCCCATTCGACCAGCACCAGCAGGCCTCAGACCAGCTTCCCCGCCAGCTGCAGACTCCCGTCCCCATGGACCAGTTTGGGCCGCCCTTCTTCTCCCCCTCTGATCCCTATGCCGGCAGCCCGTATGCGAGCCCGGCCGGTGGAGGCTCCAGCTTCCCCGACTTCCAGTACGAGCTGGGGTCCGACCACACCGACTCCGGCGTCTTCCCTGGCCCCGGCTCTCCCTTTGACGGTACTGTTCCGGTTCCGCTTGGTCCGGGCCCTCTAAGTGATATCGGACATTTCTGGGGCACGGAACCTCAAGCTCAACCGCTGCAGCACCAGTCACTGCAAGATAACACTAGGACCCTCAACGCCATCGACGAGTTCTTCATCAAAAACGGCGCTCATCGGCCACCTGTGCCCTGTAGCTACTGCAAACGCCAACGGCTCCAGTGCCTTATCCTCCAGACCACGGAGGCAAACCCAAACCCCGTCAGCTCTTGTTCTAGTTGCGTGGCCCTTTACCGTGACTGCAGTCTTGCTGAGCGAAGCAAGAGAGATCCCAATGCCTATGAGACTGTTCTCCCCGTCATTGGTCATCTGCATGGTGTTTGCGAGGAGGTCGATGATGCCACTACTCGTGAAGGGACAACGCAATGGCGTATTGAGCGAGAGACTGCTCCAACTGCAACTCGATCATCGTCCGTCTCTCACAAGAGGAACAGCACTCGGTCCGTCAAGAAGACGAGGGTTCTGAGAAACTGGTTCGCCACTCATCAAGAACATCCGTACCCATCCGAAGACGAAAAGTCTATGCTTTCCGAGCAGAGCGGCCTCAGCAAGACGCAGGTGATCAATTGGTTCGCCAATGCTAGGCGCCGCCATCGTCTGACCGCACAGTCACACTTCAACAACAGCAGCAAAGTGTTTCTGCAAGGATCTCCCATGCCACAGACATTCCTGTCTGGCATGTCACCAATGGAGCGCTGGAGGCATTCACCCCCGAATGAGGAGCCAGTCTCGGTGTCAGCCATCGAAAACGCCATTTCCAACCATGTAGATGAGGGAGATGCTTACCTCTACAGCTTTGACGGCAACTATGCCACCGATGGCGCCCCTTCCTCGGCTAGCAGCGAGTCGGCCATCTTTAACCAGCACCCTACGGGCCGCTACGAGGGTTCATCCAACTCTGGATCGTCTGCCTTTTCCTTCTATCAATCCGACGATGCGGGTATCTTCAACCTATCAGCGCATAGCTCCATTAATGGTGGCGACAGCGACTTGATAGCCGGCTCATCCAATGCAAGGACCGCTGTGGGAGCGACAGCAGAGCGTGGAAAGGCCCACATGTTTCAGTGCACCTTTTGCCGCCAGAGCTTCAAGAAGAAGTATGACTGGGTGCGCCATGAGAGATCCATCCACCTCCCTGGCCTCGACTCTTGGATATGCAAGGTTCCCCTGCCAGAGGAGCAATCACACCTTGTTTGGCGCGTCAACCACAGTGAGCCCGAATGCATATTTTGTGGTCAGGCGTCGCCAACGGAGGAGCATCTGCAAGCTCACGAGTTCCAATCCTGCGCCGAGCGTCCCGTGTCAGAGCGAACGTTTACTCGCAAGGATCATTTATGGCAACATCTGCACAAGTTCCATCGCTGCCGAAAGTGGGACGGTTGGAAGCCGAATCTCCACCTCTTACAGCATCGCCAAGACAAATATGAGAGCGTGTGCGGCTTCTGCCAGCTCAAGATGCATAGCTGGGACGAGAGGGTCCAGCATCTGGCATCGCACTTTCGCCGCGGCACCACCATGGTTGAATGGACGGGTGCCGCAACCAGCATAACCGGAGATGGCACTCGGAAGATGCCGTCGAATAGAGCCCGCACTACCCCCCTGAGTGGCGATGAAGCCGATGCATCATCACTGGGACTATTTCCCTAGTATCAGGAATTCCGCCAGTGCTGCTCATTTTGATTCATTTTAGGGAGTCATTTATGCTACCTCAATTACGCATTCATAATCCATATAGATTTCGTACATACTTTTCAACTCAAACATTATAAATAGATTTTGGCATATTGGTAGTTTCTTAGGATAAATATACCCACTCGTTAACAAGTATCAATAAACATAGATGAAATCCTCATTCTGCAAATCCGTCACGTCCTCAAACGCCTTGTCCCCAACATTATCATCACCCATGTTCAAAATCTCCTCGTCGTATTCATTATCACCTCGCTTCCTGTCCATCATGCTAAGATCTCGGATCACCTCTGATTTGCCGAGCGCTCGCCGTCTCGCCGCTTGCCGCGTGTTAAGGACCTTGATCCAAAGCATACCCGCAACAATCAGGACTGCCAAGACCACGAAAAGAGCAAGATTCGATCGCAAACCGCGGTCGTAGCGCGGCTTCTCGCTGGGCTTGAAGAGCTGAGGGCCGATAATGTTGCCGACACTCGCTCCGACAAAGAGCATACCGGTAGTCACTTTGCGCTTGGTATCGCCGGCAGTGTTCTGGCCTGACCAGGAGTAGATCAGAGGAGAAATGCCGGGGTAGACAGAGATGATGTAGTAGCCAACCAGGAGAACAGCTCGGTCTGATGGAGCTCTGCCGGTAACGAGAAGGATGACACAGCCCGCAATGGGAGGAAGGCAGAGGAACAAGAGAACGGCGGATTTCATGTGTATCTTGTCGGATACCCAAGCGCCACCAAGTGTAGCAATCATTTGGACTGCGCCAAAGGGGATATTAAAGAGGATCGTGGTGAAGGAGCTGAAGCCAAAGGACTGGATGATGAGTGGACCAAAGGTAGAGATGCCGCCACTGGGAATCCTATTGTTATATTAGCATTAGTAGCTGTTGTTGTTGGGTTCAGAGGCATTTGTATTAAACTTACGAAATGGTGAGCATGAGACAGGTCCAGAGCCACGTCTTTGGGTCTAGCATGGCTTCGCGGACATGCTCCCATTTCCAGACACCGGAACCGATGCCCATCTGGTTCATTCGCAGACGTTCAATGGCGATGAGTTTCTCGTCTTCTTTAAGGAACTTTGCCTCCATGGGGGAATCGGGCATGAAAAAACTGTGTACTTGTTAGATATGTATTTAGATGAAGGAGAGTATTGTTCCACCTACTACATGACTATTGAAAAAGCAACAGTGATGCAGCCACAAAAGAGGAAGATAATTTGATACGGGTGAAGGGTTGATTTGATGTGGCCGAGACCATATGTAAGGAGACTTCCGAGCTGTTGTATCGTTAGAAGCTATCCAGTTTACGTTGTAGACTCGCGGTGGCGGCTTTACCATGTTGACAACTCCCAGCATCGCATACCAAGAGGCATTTCGAGTTGTCTGTTCTTTTCTGCGGTACCACATTTGTACGACTGCAATAAAAGTCGGAGCTATTTGATACCGGTTAGCCAACACAATTCCACAACTGCCACCGTCACTCGAAGAAAAGAAAGACACTTACCAACCGAAGCCTCAAACGCTCCCAATAATAATCTCGCGGCCATCAGACCTCCAAAGTTCTTCGCAGCCGTCATGCCACACAGCACCGCTCCCCAGCAAAACACCATGGTGGCACAGAATTTGCCCACGGGCAACTTCACCAGGGCATAGGCCACCAGCGGCTGAAACACCAGCTGGGCCACATACACCACGGAGCCTAGCCATGAGAACTCCTGGCCCTCCAAGTGCGTGTCATCGATGAGGCCAAAGACTGACGCATAGGAGAGAGTTGTCTTATCGAGTGACTGGAGACAGTAGACGAAGAGGATGATAGGCAGGAGGTGAAGATCGATCTTGCGGAGGACACGAGCATTCTCGCTAGGAGTGACAATGATATTCGCTTGGTTGGCTTGCTTCAGAAACTGAGCAGCTTTGTCTCTGCCCGTGAGAGGAGAGTCGGTGTTTGGTTTCGGGACAGGGGTGATTTCGCTGGTGATGTTCTTGGAGTTGGAGTCATCTTGATTCGTGGGGGTCTCAAGGTGAATAATATCTGGGTTGTCTTTTTGAGTTGCCATGATGATGATGACTCTTACACGAACTGATCGACACAAGATGAGAACGATGATGTGGCCCAGACCACCATGCTTGACCGCTCCAGTTGCAGGCAATACTCTATGATATTTATAAACACCCACAGTTCACCTGATTCCTTCCCCGGTCTAACATGCAAAAGGACTCGCATAAGCCGTGAAAGCGCCACAGAACCCCATGGGGCAAACATTATGGTTGTAAGAGCAGAATGCGGGGAAGAATTCTCGTTGTTTGATAGGCTAGACGGACATGGAGAGTTTTCTCCGTCGGGTTTCAGTCAGCTTTCTCCGTTCGTGGTTGCCCCTCAGCGGAGATTTTTCAGCTTTGCCCGTTTGCTGGATAGCCGACGGCCATGTTCCGTATTGATGAACCGGCTGTTGATGGGAAGAATACAGCTTACAAGGGGTAATTCTAAAGTATATTTCTGCTCTGGGAAACTGGATTGTAATCGGTAAATAGAAGACCAAGTGTCTTGCAGCCCAACAGGAAATAAAGAAGCCCGAAATCGGTCTTCATCCCCACGCAGCGTGATCCGCTCAATTGAGGGACCACCAGTGTCATGTCTTTATACATACACGTGTAATATCGACATATAAATCAACTCCAACGCCCTCCTCATCTTGGCTTTCTCAAGCGTCAGTTTCTTTGCTATTCCCTCTCTCTAATTGAGATTGTATTTTTAAAATAGAACCACCATTCCTTCAGCATCTCCAACATGCCTCAACAGGAGCGCGTCCCGTCATCCTGGGCGGAGAACACAGCTTCTTCAGACAAGCTGCTACAGCTCGACTGTACGGATTCTCAACTTCCCTTTCAATTCACACTCGACGCTCTTCGCCCCAATGTATTTCGCACAACTTTCTCGTCTAAATCTCATCCTCTCCCCCCTCATCCCAGTGTGCCCCTCTTGAAAAAACAAATAGAGGCTGCATCTGTAAATGTTTCCTCTACCAACACAACAAAGAAGATCAAAATCGGCCCAATCACGGCTTCCATTGACTGGACTGAGTCTTCACCACTGCTCTCAGTCTCTCTCAACGGCAGCAAGAATGGGCCTCTTCACGAAGATTTGCCAAATCGCTCGTACGTTGTCGACGGCGAGGGCATTGCCCATTATTCGCGCTACAATAGAGATACCCTGTACGTCGGCCTGGGCGAAAAGGCGGCTCCCATGAACCTGGCTGGGAGAAAATTTGAGCTTTCGGCGACGGACAGTTTTGGCTATGATATTTACCGCACTGATCCGCTGTACAAAAACATTCCACTTCTCATAAACGCGACGCCGAGTGGCTGTCTTGCTCTGTTTTCGACGACTCATTCTAGAGGCTCGTACTCTATTGGGGCCGAGATGGACGGCATGTGGGGTCGCTACAAGGTGTTGAGACAAGATTATGGAGGATTGGAAGAGTACATTATTGTTGGAAAAACTCTCAGAGACATTGTTACGACTTATGCGGAGATTGCTGGCTATCCCCTTCTTGTGCCAAGATGGGCGTTTGGCTACCTCTCTGGTGGTATGAAGTACTCCATGCTCGACGACCCCCCAGCTTCCGAGGCGCTTCTTGATCTTGCACGCAAGATGAAGGAGCAGGATATTCCATGCTCGGCGTACCAAATGTCATCTGGTTATACAGTGTCAGAGCAGCCGCCGAAAACACGCAACGTCTTCACCTGGAATCGCCATCGGTTTTCAGATCCAGAGGCCTTTATCAAGGAGTATCACAAGCTTGGCATGAGACTAATCGCCAACGTGAAGCCCTATGTTATTGCCACTCACCCAGAGTACGAAAAGCTCAAAGCTGCAAATGCCTTGTTCATCGACCCGCACACGAAAAAGACGGCGGTGACACGACTATGGAGTGCTGGCGGAGGCGAAAGCGCTGAAGGTGGACACATTGACTTTACTTCTGCCGCTGGATTTAAATGGTGGTACGAGGGCGTTAAGAAGCTCAGACAGGAAGGCATTGACTGCATATGGAACGACAACAATGAGTACACGGTTACTGATGACGGTTGGATCTGTGCCCTGGACGAACCTTCTCTCGAAGTGAGGGACGAAGTCAAGGATAGGCCACAGATTGGCCTCTGGGGACGAAGTCTACACACTGAGCTTCATGGCAAAGCGTCTCACGATGCCCTCGTCGACGTTGATCCAGATGTACGCCCCTTTGTTCTTACTCGAAGTGCAACCGCTGGCACTATGAGATACGCTTGTAGTTCATGGAGCGGAGATAACACCACCAGTTGGGCCAGCATGAAGGGTGCCAATGCTCTTGCGCTCAACGCGGGTATGTCCTTGATGCAATGCTATGGCCACGATATTGGAGGATTCGAAGGTCCACAGCCATCCCCTGAGCTACTTCTTCGGTGGGTTCAGATCGGTACATACTCTCAGCGCTTCGCAATCAACTGCTTCAAGACGATCAACGAGAATAACATTGGAGACGTCATCGAGCCATGGATGTACCCGGAAATCACACACTTGGTTCGCAAAGCCATCAAGCGCAGATATGCCATGATCCCCTACATCTACTCCTTGATGCTGGAGAGTCATCAAACAGCTATTCCACCTCAACGCTGGACTGGCTGGGGATACGAAGAAGATCCAGAAGTGTGGACGGCACCAATTACAGAAGGCGAGACACAATATTGGCTCGGCGACGCTCTACTAGTTGGCGGCGTATATGAGCCTGGCGCCACGCAAGCACGAGTCTATCTTCCCAGGGCTTCGGATGAGGATGAAGGTTACATCAATCTCAAAGCTCCTTACCAATACTTGGAAGCAGGACAATGGGCTACGATTGACGCAGAGTGGCACGGCGCAGGTATCCCGGTGCTTGCAAAGGTCGGAACAGCAATCCCTGTCGGAAGAGACGTGCAGGTCTTGTCCCCTGGAGAAAAGGAGAACGTCGCCAATCTTCCTCTGGATGACTACCGTGCGATTGAAATCTTCCCCCCTCGTCAAGGATCTGGCTCAAAGCGCTATGAGACGGTGTGGTACGAGGACGATGGTGTATCTGCTGTTGCAAAGAACAAAATCTCCAAATACAGCATCGCATATTCGGTTGAAGGGTCAGAAATCAAGGTTCAGTTTTCTAGAGATGAAACATCTGGATATGTCGCGCCTTGGAAAACGCTGGTTGTCGTGCTGCCTCCTGGAGACGCAAGAGTGGTTCGTTCGACTGATGGCGTACAAGTTCGAGCCTTGGGCGTAGATAATGAGGGAAGGAAGAGATTTGAACTTTGATTAGCACAGGATATTAAACCAAATCAATATGTACATCATTACAAATAGACATTAATATTTCGTGAAACTCTTCAGCTCTCAGTATCAGTCGGCAGCCACCCGAATAGGTCTTCGCCCCCATTAAGTGCCTCGACGAGGATGTCATCAAGCCAGGCAACGCCGATCGCGGATGAAGAGAAAAGCGTAAGGCCAGGAAAATCCCACTCAAAGATGAATTGCTCAGGGACAAACGAGTCCAACTCCATCCGATTTTGTGTACCATAGCTAGGCGTTCGTCGAGATGAAAAGCTCTCATCATTTGCAATACTCAGGGCTGCATTATGAGCTTCATGAGTGACGCTGCTGAATTTTTCAATACCGGTCTGGAGAAGTTGTAGATATTGCTTTCCAGTATTACTCCGGCTTCCATTGTGATTGCCGCCGCTTGCTTCGCTCAGTTCACTCAAGAGGATGTTGCCGTGCGCAACAAGTTCTCTGCTGGAACGTCCCTTGCTCTCAGGTAGTAGAATAGAAAGTTTGAGAAGTAGTAAATAGCAAAATGCACATTTTGCCCAGACAAAGTCCATTGCGAATCGCAGGTTGCGGATATATAATCTTGGTTCCTCAATCATGATATCCAAGTGTTCCTCCAAAGCATCCTTGGCCATGGCAACAACTGATTTTTGAGCAGGCGACATGAAGTCGACATTTTCCACGCCAGTTGCTCTTACAGCACGGCATAGCGCCATATTTTCAGCCCAACACTTCTGAACACGAAGATTGACGCTGAGCCAAGGTGCTTGAACGCTGTGCTTCTCGAAAATGTGCGCCCAGTCGTCGAACCATATGGATATGTCAATCCTAGCTTCGCGGACGACATCCAGCATGTCTTCGTCACCAAAGCCCACATGGTTAGCCAGTGAATCGTAGATCCTACCACGAATCACATTAAGTTCAACCTGGGAGAATAAAAACAGATCGAGCTCAGTTGCGGCCGAGCTTTTAAGAATGATTCGGCTTCTCCGTGAATCGCCGACGAATTTGAAGGTTGGTAGATCAGAAGCATCGACGTGTAAGATGTGACCTAGGACGAATAGATGGAGCCAAGTCCTAACTCTTCGCATTGAAACGACTGTCTCTTCATCGATTCCTGCTGAGGGTCTTCGTGTTGCCAGCACCGCAGACCGATTAATCATCTCGTCGTAGGAGTCGGGAAAATTGAGATCAAGAGCCATGCGTGTTGCGGCTGCGACGAGGAGCGATCTCTCAGATGCATAGCATGAGCGGACCAGCAATGCCTGAATAGTCTCTAGAGAAGCCATATCTGGCCTTGCCAAGGCGCAGTTTAACATTCTCTTGACATGGAAATCCAGCATGTGCCATTGTTGGGTGTCAGTTCCGGTCACAACACGGCAGCCAATTGTACAGATGGCGCTGAAAAGCAGACTGCTTCTTGCACGAATGCTTTGAAACGAGTCATATCGGGGATCAAAAACTGGCACAGAATGGTCGCATCCCTGAAAGAAGATGGAAAAGTACTGCTCGGCTTGCTCAATGCTCAGCAGCCCGGCGTCGACACAATCGGGTAGTGTAACAGACCCAATCTCGAAATTGGATTTGATTTGTTTGCTGGATAGCACGGTATCTGTCGGTGATTCTGTGTGCGATGGACGAATAAGGGCTAATTCATCAGAGTTGAACTGAGCTGCTGGAACAAAGGGTCCATGCTCCAAGTTTGATGAAACCTGTGAACTGACGCCCAGCTGCTGACCGAGATTTGTGTGGCTGGTCTCAATTTGAGAGCCGGTTTGTGTGGAAGAGGTTCTTCGAAGTTGGTCTTTTAGTGCTGCAACCTGTTGTTCAAGCTCCTCTATTCGACTACATGGTTGGAATGTGATGATTAGTGATGCAAGGACATGCAGTTGTCGGCGAACTGATCAATGATACATACAGCTGATGGGCCTCTTTTGGAGGATCGATAAAAGTGCAGATCTTTTTCAGCTCGCAGCATCTGATGTAACCGTTAATCTGAGTTAAGGCACACGAGGTGTCACGCTCTCTCCTCTTGCGGAAGTCGATGCAGCCGGAACAACTTACCGTGAGCAAGGTCTTTTACCATCGCATTTAGCCTTGGTCTAACTGTCAACTATCGTTTCCAAAACATAAGCTATCAACTCTAAGTAGGGTTCACCTTGGATCGACGACATGCGTTACACGATTTCTGTCGGCCAACTGTCAGCAACGGACCATTCCGAGCAGATATCAACGTGACATGGTGGCGGCCCGAACGCCCCTCATGACAGCGGCCTACGCCTATCTGCAGTGCTAATGCCAATACAGGCACGGATTTGCTTACCGGAATCCTCTTCTTGCGGATACGTGGGGTGTCTGAGGGCTTGGTCTCCATGGCTGTCTGTGGTGGGCGAATCGCGTCAAGTTGCTACAACGGTTGAACGATCTCATGTCCCATGGCGGCGGGGAAAACGGCTAATCAGAGATATGGATATGGATATGGTTGATGCAACATTGGGCAGATGAGGGCTGCTTGTCATCGCGATAAGGATATCGACGGCAATGGGAGCCGACACGATGGGGCTCTGGCATGGGCCATGATCCGAGAGACGCAAAGTTCCGTTTCAATCAGGACGCCACGAGAGGAGGTTAAGATGAGTGGGGGGTTGGAGTTGAGACCGTCGCACGCGGATGACTAAAGAAAGGCTGGATGCTCAGAATGCGATGACACTTTGTTTGTTGCTGTTCCTCCGTCTCAAGTCTTGACATCAATGGCAATTAATTGGTTACTTCGTATGTGTGTACAGTTACATTTCTCTCAGGACAATCATCAATCCGTCTCGTGTAATACGTATCAAGCCGCTGGCAATTACAATTACATTACGTGCAAAGCGCTACAGTACCTACGACAATCACTCCCAGAAATGATCCACCTTGACCCCAGACTTTGCAGCTTCGTATCCGAATTGCTACCTCAACCCCCTGGTCGGCCGATGGTTTGCCGAACTAAGCTTATCAAGTGGTGGAAAATTCGTCAACTCAAGCTACTCCGCACCTGTCTCTATCAATGGATCCACTGCGGAAAGTGAGGAGACAGAAACAGACAGCCAGGTTAATCTGCACAAGAGATCAAGGCATCGTGACTTGGCAGTCTGGGCATCGACAATCCCGCCTCTCTATGCAGAGCTGTACTCGTAGCCATAGCTTCAAGAAGCACGTGTGTGAAGCTGCTGGTGATGCTGCACGCAGTGAGACTCCAAACACATCAATTGCCTCTTTGAGAAGATAACCGTTCCCCATACGAGACAAGGTCAGCCCATACCGCCTGATATGCTTACTTGCATCAAGATTTACGGTTAGAGCAAGTAAATGCGGTAAACAAGCTGTAAAAAGACCCCTGCCTTGGTTTGCCTTGGTTTGTCTTGCTTTCCCCGCTTCGTCAGGAACAAGCTGCCAAAATGCCTTAAGTTCATATCAGGGTGCAACCTCGCCCACTCAACCAGCAGCCGAGGCCTTCTGTGCTTTTCCAAGTTAGTAAGGTAACGTTGTATTACGCCCTGGCAATGCTCGACGCCCAAGAGCTTGTGGGAATCGCCATCCATGTAGGACAAGGAACAATAAACGGAAAATTGGTGGTACAGCAGCATGTACGAGCACGGCGTCTTCAGCAGACAGCGCTTCTTTCCGGAAAAGGTTTGTACGAGTAGTACTAGTTACTAAGTCAATTACACAACAGGCCCCATGGGGAAAGAGGAATGGATATCACTGTTTCTTATAAAGGGCACCGAGGGCCCGGATCGCGACCAGGGAAACTTTGGACCCTGTGCAGACCCGGGAAGACGGTCAAGGCTACTCCAAACCGCGGCCACGAAACATGATCGCCAAAGCTGTCGCAGCTCTTCTGCTGGGCAGCGGCCTTGCCTCTGCAGCTGGCCATCCGTTGACATCCAAAGCCGGTGACAAAGTCGCTATTCCAGACTGGGATATCAATTCCTCCTCGGCAGTGTCTAAAGATCTCAAGGGGCTGGCCAAGCCTGGTGTCGACACTTCATCATGGTATCATGCTGGCACGTCGAGATGCACCCTCATGGGTTGTCTTATCAATGCCGGAATCTACAAGGATGAGGATCTGTGGTATTCGGACAACCTAAATCACTTCAACTGGGGCCAGTTTTCGGTGCCCTGGATCTACCGCCACGAGTTTGCTCTCTCTCCTGCCAAGGGCAAGCATTTTATTTTGCAAACGAACGGCATTACATCTAAAGCCGATCTTTTTTTCAATGGCAAGCAAATTGCCGATTCCGAGTACCAGGCTGGTGCCTATGCCGGCCGCACCTACGACATCACGAGCCTCGCCGCCAAAGACAACGCCTTTGTCGTCCAAGTCTACCCAACAGACTACCTGTACGACTTCGCGCTTGGATACGTTGACTGGAACCCGTATCCGGCCGACAACGGATCGGGAATCTGGCGTGATATCACCGTCAAAGAGACCGGCTCCATTTCCATGGGTCCCATCAGTGTCATCGTCGACATCGACGACCCCGTTGAGAGCAGCCCTGCCAAGATTACCATCCGTGCGGAAGCCCAGAACCTGGAGAACACTGCAGTTGTTCTCGACGCCGAAGCCGTTGTAACTGGTAACTCATGCTCTGGAGGACCCCTGAAGCAGACGGTTAAGCTCGCGCCTGGTCAGAAGAAGCTTGTTCAGTTCACGAAGACGATTAAGAACCCAAAGATCTGGTGGCCCAGGCAATGGGGTGACCAGCCTCTGTATAACGCAAAGGTCACTTTCTCCGTCAACAAGGCTGTTTCAGACACAGCTCAGACCAACTTCGGCGTCCGCAAAGTTACTTCTTTTGTCAACCAGTACAACGACACTCAGTACAGCGTCAACGGCCATCCCTTCCAAGTCAACGGCGGTGGTTACGGCGCTGACATGTTCCTGCGATGGGATAGCGACCGTTTCACACGCATTGTCGAGTATATGCTGGACATGCACCAGAACACCATCCGTCTCGAGGGCAAGTTGGAACACCCAGAGCTGTACGAGATTTGCGACAAGTACGGATTGATGGTCATGCCCGGCTGGGAATGCTGTGACAAGTGGGAGGCTTGGGCTTACAACGATGAACTTGCCATCTTCCCGCCACCCGTCTGGGATGACAACGACTACCAGACCGCCAACTACAGCATGATTCACGAGGCTTCCATGCTTCAGCCGCACCCCAGCGTATTGACATTCCTTGTAGGAAGTGACTTCTGGCCCAACGACGAGGCGACTGAGCTCTATGTCAACGCCTTGAAGGATGCTGGCTGGCAGACTCCCATCATTGCTTCTGCCGCCAAGCGTGGTTACCCGGCTCTTATCGGCCCTGGTGGCATGAAGATGGACGGCCCCTACGACTGGGTGCCGCCCAACTACTGGTACGACACTGAGCCTTCCGAGGACCGCTTGGGTGCTGCTTTTGGCTTCGGCTCTGAGCTAGGATCTGGTGTTGGTACTCCCGAGTTGGGCTCCCTCAAGAGATTTCTCAACCAGAGCGATCTAGACGACCTGTGGAAGAATCCTAACAAGAACCTCTTCCACATGTCCACCAACGTGTCTTCATTCTACAACCGACAGATCTACAACCAAGGTCTCTTCAAGCGTTACGGCGCCCCCACCTCCCTGGACGACTATCTCCTCAAGGCCCAGATGATGGACTACGAAGCAACCCGAGCTCAGTACGAGGGCTTTGGTGCCTTGTGGACCGCTAGCCGCCCAGCAACCGGTAACATCTACTGGATGCTCAACAACGCTTGGCCAAGTCTTCACTGGAACCAGTTTGATTACTACCTGCACCCTGCTGGCTCTTATTTCGGTACCAAGGTTGGCGCCCGACTTGAGCACGTTGCGTACAACTACCAGAAGAAGGAAATTTGGGCCATCAACCACTCGCTGGACCAAACTGGTGCACGCAAGGTCGATATTGAGCTCATCGACACGAACGGCAAGCAGATCGCCAAGCAGTCTGTTAACACCAACACCAAGGCCAACTCGGGTTTTAAGGTCGCCGACATCTCCAGCCAGGTTAGCAAGCTGTCAAGCGTTGCTTTCCTGCGTCTGGTTCTCTCCGATAGCAAGGGCAATGTTCTGAGCCGCAACGTTTACTGGATCACCAACTCCATCGATAAGCTCGACTGGGATGGCTCAACTTGGTACTACACTCAAGTCACCAGCTTTGTCGATTACACTCCTCTCGCCAAGCTGTCTACCGCTCAGGTCTCCGTGACGACTGGCAGCACCAGACATGCGGCTGGCGTTCCGGGAACACAGACTCGCACAGTCACGCTTGAGAACAAGTCCTCTGTGCCCGCCGTCTTCATCCGCTTAAATCTTGTGGATAAGAGCGGCAACGATGTGAACCCCGTTTCGTGGTCTGACAATTATGTGACTCTGTGGCCGAATGAGAAGCTGCAGCTTGAGGTAGGAGGATGGGATGCAAGCGGTGACAGCATCCAGGTCAGTGGCAGGAATATTAAGGCTACCACTGTTAAGCTGTAGCTGCAGTAACGCGTGGGTTGCAATACCTCTTTATAGTCAACGAATAATTATTAATGAAATTATGTGTAGATTCTTTTCTTATTTCCTTATCTTTGCTGTTCAGTCGTAAAGTCGTACATCTCTCCATATCAAAAGGTAATGTTTCATACTATTTTACATTACAAGCTTCTGCCCATGCATCGCTATTTTCCTACAGGCTTGAGCAGCCCATTTTTTTATCATAATCATTAAACAAACTTAAACAAGGTATCGGAATCCCTTTCTCATCCTCAGGGCCTCGTCCAAATCCTCCAGCTCGGCTTGCGCCGTCTTCTCAGTAACATCTGCCTTAGCCTCCCAAGCCATCTCACCCGCCTCGAGCTTCTTGTTCAGGTTGTTAAGGATCATCTTGAACAAGACGTTGCCAACGATGGTGACGCCGAACATGGCCAAAACAATGCCGTAGCTCTTGCGATAACCGTTCTCGGTCAGAGCCCAGACGTAAGAGCCAGCCACGTTACCGAGCTGACTGAAGGCGTTGACCATGGCAATGGCAACAGCACGCTTGGCAGGAGGACGAGGGAATGAGGAGCTGATCCAACTGTAGAAGACGATGAAGCCGGCGTATGAACCAGCTTGCAGGAACAGGGCGACGTAGCGGGCAGCGACGTTGAGGGTGGACATGGAGATGACGAAACCGATGATTCCCATGATAATTGGACCGGTGATGTGCCAGAACTAGAGCAATACGAGTTAGTTTCAAGTTACACCCGACATTTTGTAATATGTATGGTGGCGGCAACTCACCTTTTCTTGTGTGCGATCGGCGTTCCATGAAACAGCGAGAGAGACGAGACAAGCAAACACCCAAGGAGGAGAGCTCATAAGGAGAGTGGGAACATAGGCAAAGCCAAGGGTTCCGGTCAGAGAGGGCTATCATCTTGTTAGTTAAAATCCATTTTCTTGGGTTTGAATGCTTGGTAGTGGTAGCACTTACGAAGAAAGCATTGAATGACAAGCCAACGACATAAGCAGTCAGTGTGAGCATCATGATGTAAACCTTGATGTCCTTGGCGCACATGATGAGACCATCAAACACTCCCTGCTCCTTAGAATCCATATCCGCCTCACCAACATCCTCAAGCATACGCAATTGAGCAACCTGCCTCTCCTCTTCGGTGAAGCCGCGAGCATTGGTAGGCAGATCGGGCAAGATGAAGCCTGCCGAGATTGCAATGGTCATGGTGGCAGCGCCTTCAATGAAGAACAGCCATCTCCATGCAGCGTGACCCAGGACCCCCTGCATGTTTGACAGCACTCCAGCGGCCACCAGCGAAGAGAAGGCGTTAGAGATGAGGTTACCACAGAAGAGAAGAGCATTTCGGGTGGTGAGTTCGCGGCGCGTATACCACTTGGACAGGATGAGCAGAGCACCTGGCAAGAAGGCGGCCTCGACGAAGCCCAGGAAGAATCGAATGACAACCATGTCTTTGAAATCATTGGCAAGGCCAGACAGAGTGGAGATGAGACCCCAGAGAGTCATGGCACAGCCGATGTAGATGGACGGACGGGTGATGCGGTTGATGAACATGTTGGACGGGACCTGCATGAGAATGTACCCAACGTACAGAATGCTGAGACATGTCGCATACTGGGTGTCGGTGAGGTTGAGATCCTTCTGCAGACCCTTGAGACGCGCAGCACCAATGTTGTTGCGATCCAAGTAGTTCATGATATAGATGAGAATGAAGAGTGAGCATCGCATGTCAAGCTTGCGCTTGAGGCTCTTCTCGACTTCAGCTCGCCGCACCGGATCCATGGCCGCAGCTGGGTGAGGCTTCGGCACATCGTTTGTGAGGGCATGTTCGAGATTCTCAACTCTCTGCTTCTCGGCCTCGAGAGTCAGGTCATTGGCCCGTGAGATGTCGTCAGTCATTGTGAAAAGGAAGAAGGTTATTGACGGGCTGGAAAAAGAAGCAAAGACTATCAACAACGCCTCGAAACGACGATTCCAGGACGAGGGACCACCAGAGCAGGTCCGGCTACTGGAGTACCGAGGGCAGAGCTTTTATATAATGCACGAATTCAGAAACTGGGTAGCACTGAGACACCCAACGGATAAGCGTCACATGGTCGTGGCGAACAAGGGGGATAATAACCCGAACAGTGGTAGCAGCGTTGTATTGAATCCAGTCCCCGGAGTCTCCCCGCCATTAACCCAGATACATCCATACTTTGTTCAGCTTACCCGTCCATGCTCCCCCAACTTTCCCCGGCGGTATGGAGGTATGGAGATGATGGAGAACGAGATCCCCGTTTCCAGGCAGCCTAGATCAGCGTAGACCAGCCACAAGAGGAACACCCCCGGCTTGCCTTGGGAGAAGTGATTGACGGACCGCATGATGATGGTGGAGTAAGTTCGAGGAACCTGAGTCAAACTCGCCGGTAATTGGCGGCGTTTGAAGATTTGGAGAGAGCTGATGGGGTTAGCTAGCGAGAAAAGAATTTTCTTCTTCTTGACCTTAATTTCTTATTACGTATCTATACAGGCATAGCTCAATTCCAACGACTCGCGGGTTCAAACGCCGTTCTTAAACCTACATGTACATAAAAAACTCCCGAAGGCCAAGGCTGGGCGCCGTGTAAAAATCTCCTGAGGGCGGGAATAACGCCACCTGGGCACTATGGGCGGCATTTTTTCTCCAAGCCACACCACAAGAGCCGCCGCCTATGTGGAGTTGTTCTGCCCTTTTTTTCTTGGCCTTAAAGCCTTCTAGATTGTAGATCCCCTGGTCGCTCTCTTGTGGCGTTGGGAAGCGGGGAGGAACACGAGAGAGAAGAAGAAAAAAGTTGGAGACGGGATGAGCATCATGCATGGTCATACACCGACGCCATGTGCTTCTGAGACGGCATCCTTCAAGTCCACATTTAAGCCGGTCGTTCTTCGACGATCAGCATGCTTCTAATTCTCCGTCCACGTTTCTCACGAACCTTGAGTGAACTACAAGTATCAGCGTGGTTCATGACAGCAGCCACCTCAGCATCTACAAGCCAAAACAGCTTGCTTCTACCACTACAGTAACACTGACTCGGCAAATGCTCTACCGCCTGCCGTCGGTTTAGCGACCAGCGAGGCGTCGGACCACATCTTCAAGCAAAGCCATCATGATTGGTGCTGAACCCGCCGCCCCTGGTCTGGTTGGGCAAACTTGCTACCCCCCACGCTCACTCTGGGCTAAGAATCCCTGACCGGAAGAGCGAACCAAAGCCGGGGATTCAATTCCTAGCTTGGCCGGCACGCCGGCACTGGCGTCATGGTCCCTATTTCGCCGATGGAATGCCGTCAATGGAGCCCGTTTTTTGTTTCTGTGTGTGCGTCCGACGGTTTTTGAGAACAGGGACAAAACAGAAGAGTGATGGGCTCTCCGCATATTCTCTATTTAGGCTAATATACGAGGCTCAATGTCTCCACTGAATTGGGTGAAATATCACCAGATGCATAGTCACATTCATCAACCTTGTACAAAGTGCTAGCCTGCTAAAATATTATTTAATGGCCAGTGCTCCGTAAATAGCTGAAAACATGCCATCTAGCTGACTCGGATGCGATGGGTGAAGATTTTTCTGGTGATGCCTGGGAGGGATTTAGGCGAATAGCCGGAGAGTTTTGTTTCTTATTACTGAGCAGACATTCGGCACGACTGTCCGTATTATGGCAAGACGTGGTTGACTCTGGTGCATTCCCGACCTTGTAGATATCGGTTCTGCTTCTACAGCACTCATGTTCATGTCTTGAGATCCTGGAACGTACAACATGGGCAGCAGGGAACAGTACTCTGAACTTGCAGCTGCAGGATGGCTTACTTAGGTTATCCATCATCATCCGTGTCTCTAGAGCAAAAGTCATTCTCTACCCGGAAGGATGAATACGCATATGCCTCACATGCACCAATTAGCATGTAGCTAGTATTAAGCATATACTCGTATACCTATGTTAAGATGTTTTGTTCTGTTTTCTTTTTCTCTTTAGCCTTGGAAACCCTGTCGAAGCCCGTAAATTTTATTTTTGGCTGCCATGAGGCAATGAAGGTGTTCGGCGCACACAGTTCAATCTGTCTTCAACCACAAATCATGCATTCACACAAGCGCTATTGCCATGGTACATGACAATGGAGAAGCCAGAAACACTGCAAGCCATGGCAAAATCCGAAGGCAAGGTGCGGATTGTGCTGCAGCCGGTCACTCACCTTGTGCATGGCAGAGATCGTGACGAAGAACTCAGCTTCATTAAAAATATCGTCTGTCAACTTCACTGGAAACGGGACTTCGACTGCAGCCAAGAGCGCATGTACCCATGCGGCGATGACTTCGGCCTCAAGAACAGAAATTGCTTTTTTTCTTATTGATCACCACGGCCATGATCACACAGTTCAAGAGGGAAAGTGCCAGTCATATGGTATAAGTGGACGGGAGAGGCCCTGTAAGTCGGACCCTTTGAATCATCTGATCTCACCCTTAGCCCAAGCTGACAAAGCTCCCAGTGTTCATATGAACGAGAATCTTCCTCTCAGGATACAAGAAGAGCTCAAGAAATGGCCATTTACATGGGAAGCAAGGAAGTTCCCTCGGCCGCTCAGAGGTCCAGATGGAAAATTGATCCAGAAGTCCAACGCGAAATTATCAGGTGCTTCCTCCTCCGAGGTATACCCCTCGTCGGATGGCACATCAAATTCCTAAGAGAGCAACCAGAACATGCACTGTGGCTCAAGGGTTATCTAGATCGTCAATCGTGGGCTCAAATCGAGCCGTCGTGTGAGCTCCCGAAAGAAGAAGAGTAAAGGATGATGTGGGTTTTATTATCTAGAGCAGGGCTGGATAAGATATGATAGCTATCAGAATCGAGGAGAAACTGGCGTTTCAGAAACAAGACGGAAATTAATACACCCTCATAATCGGTGAGACAATTTGACATGGAATACGTGAACTTCGGTAGAGGTATCGCCTTGGTTGCAGTTGCCAACCTTGAAATAGCTGCCAGGTCCGTTCAAGTGACATGTGCTCGGCGTCTTGAAAGTCTTCTTGTTGATGCTAACCGAGAGCACATTAGGACGTGACAAAATGCGAACTAAGAAAACGTTCATGTCAGGGGCATCTCCACATTGTTGGGGAAAGCAACTGTCAGACTACTCCGCAAGAAGCGCTTCTTTGCAAAGAGAAGCATTCTATATTGGAGACTCTTTTTAACTCATTTCGAATCGGGGTCTTGTACATATTATAATGTGACCGCTGGCGGATCTTGCCGTACTACTTGGTTCTGCTATCATCATCATGCAGGAGAGTCTTCCTGAGTCACTCATTTAGGCGTCTATTCACATCACAACGCGAATGACATAACTTTTGACCCTTGACGGGGAAGTGCCATCCATCCAGGTTAAAAGTTGGTCCGTGGATACGAGGAGTTATAGCGTCAAAAGTCTCAATAAGCGCAATTGCCGACATGCAATAGCCGACGGAGAGTTACCGAATGTGACCCGCAACAGAAATGCGGAGTAGCAGTAGCCCAGAGCCGAATCTGGGCCGTTGTTTCGGTCGGATGGCGAACGTCTCTACTGAATCTTACGGTCAGTATCTCGCTGTTCACTAACGTGATGTTTATGGGTTGAACGTGGTTCTGCTGTAGAGGAAGAGAACTAAGTCTAGCATGTCTCTGATTGCAAGAGCCGGAATAAACCGGAAAAGTCGTGTCGCAGGTTCTTCGTAAACGGCTCAAGCTTTGTCGACTGCCGCCACCAATCCATTCCAACGGATGCATGGCGTGAGACCTGTTGTGAAGGCAGCATGGTGCGTTTCTGGACAGTGCTAGAGCGCTCATTGCCTAGGTAATCGGCAAAGGGCATCACAAATAGACTTTTTCGATCCTGATATCATGCATACTGGCTTGGAAGGATTCTCCGTAATGCCGCTGATATATGCTTATACTCCGTCTCTCCGCACTGCATCTTCATTCCGCTGATCACCTACTGTACAGTGGGATGCAACAAGTATTTGACCCCCTCGAGGTATCTTGGTTCACGTCTAACCCTTTTGAGTAATTTTTGCAGCGCTATTTTGAGTCCCCTATAACATCACTATATATTAGTGCACATCCCGCTATAATACAGCGGGAGAAAGCCACTAAAATATAGCCACATCGCTATAACTTAGTGGCCTACCAAAAAAAAAAAGCGGCACTAATATTACTTACCAATACAGTTAGACTAGATTCAAGATACCTCGAGGGGGTCAAATACTTGTTGCATCCCACTGTAGTCTACCCGATTTGGTAACACCAACTAACTCTCGCAAGCGGAAAGTGGTGCTTTTGTATGGGAACGCCTGTTCAGCTAGCACCCGAATTTTACTACATAACTATAATAGCAGGTACTAGAGAAATATAGATATTATAGCAGTTATTAGAGAAATGTAGACATAGCAGTAAGTACTTGAGAAAATATCGCTATGGTAGAAGATACTTAAAGAACAGGTGTATAATTTAACGCGCGGGTGTTTGAGATCTTCTCGGTCTCGCTTTTTCTGACCTTTGCTTGTCTCCGTACCTTAGAGAAGTGATCCGGTTGTAGTCGTATCTAACGGTTGTAGTCGTATCTACAAGGAAATAGCTTTTCACGCAATAGTCTTCAAAGACATTTGAACTGAATGAAACTCAATAAGTCAGACTCCGATTTTTTACAGGGTTTTACCACGCGTCACGCCTATCCCACCACCGGAAACTAATGTGGGATATTGCCAACTAACTATGTAGCTGATGAGTATGAATCAATCGGTAATGACGACAGAGCATTAAGAATCAAACTTTGTAAGCATGAGAAATTGTTTATTACTAAATAATTTTCATACATCATTTACAAGCAGCAGCGTCGTCTCGGATCTGTATTCCACACTCTTGTAATGCAATTGCTGGTGAAGATGCGCAATCCGACACGTCCGTAGTGGGGCTTATCAATCTTATCAATGGAATCATCAGCTTCATTCACTCACGTCCCTTCATAAAAAGTCCTTGCAATTACAAATCAATTCATTCTTCTCTTTCTTGGTGATTTTCTTCAACTGAATGACGTTTATCGATTGCGAGTCTTGGATTCTATAAGTTATAAACTAGAGTTACAACAACAAGTGACAACGATCGAAATAGCTGAGCTCATAAACACCGACAATATCCGCCCACTCGGCTTACGAAGTGCTCCGACGTATGACAGCACGCCATCTACTCCTCATAGCATTCTAACCGCGCCAATCTCAGCCTCATTAATCTGTCTTCATTTATCCACATTCCTCGACCTCTACTTACAATCAATTGGCAATGGCAAACCCTCTGAAGTACACCTATCCTTCTCCACTGGCCGGGTTCGAGAATGCCCCGCCGTTGTCAGATGAGAGAAACGAAGATGGAAAGAGCTTTGTCAATCCTCAGCGCGAGAGCCTGAGCGAGGCCTACACCAAGTTCACTGAACCACTGGATAACGGACGAAGAGGTGGCTTGTAAGTCAATGGTCTTATTGAACTCTCTTCACCGTCCGCGCGATGGGCGTACTGCCGTATAACCGACACTAACCTGTGCTCAACAAGCGACATACACATCTACTATTTCCAGCAGAGCAAGGAGCAAACTAAATATGCGCGCGAGCTGTGGGAACGTATCCGACGCGAGTGTAAGTACTCGAACATTTATCTAACCCCCACGAGTGCTAAAGGTACTAATTGCATTTGGCATGAAAAGTCCCGGAGCTGAGAGTCTACACCTTTTGGGACCGGCCAATCGGACCACACCCGGTCGCCATGTTCGAAGTAAACGTCTTCACTCCAGCACAATTCGGAGCTTTTGTGTCCTGGCTAGCCATCTGGCGGGGCCCCCTTTCTGCTCTGATCCACCCCAACACAATCCCTGAGGAGGGAGTGTCGGAAGCTGAGTCTGGATATCGTGACCATTCTCAGCGAGCCATTTGGATGGGTGAGAAGGTGCCTCTGGATTATAGTATATTTGCTCGCTCGTCTTAGGCATGCAGTTGGGTTTCACTTCGATCCTCTTCTATGAGAGGCTGCTTGTGCGAGGCATTGTTATTATATCCCATTTACTTACGATACGGTCTTGTTCATTATGGATATCATGTTTGGAATAGTATAGTAGTTTTTGATAATCAATATCATCCACCCCTCAAAGATTACATCAGAGTTTGCTATCAGTCCATTTAGGATTTCTCTTCTCAACAAAGGCCTTCAAACCCTCTTTGATGTTATCTCCAGCCAGTAACTTGGGATGCCAGAGGCTGTTACTGATACGAGTCCCTTCATCAGCGCCTACACCCTCCCACCCCCAGTTGATTCCTTGACGAGTCACAATAACAGAATCGGGACTATTCTCAGCAATTCCCTTCGCCCACTCCAGAGCTTCATCCACAACATTCCGGCCCTCGGGACAAACTACGTTGACGAGAGCCCACTCCTTGGCCTCTTGGGCTGGAAGCACTCGTCCTGTCAGCATCAGTTCCATGGCACGCTGCTTTCCTATCGTACGGACCAAACGTGGCATGGCTCCTGCAAAAGGAGCTACACCACGCTTCACCTCAGGAAAGCAAAACTTTGCGGTAGCACTCGCAATGACGAGGTCACAATTGACCGTCGCCTCGAAGCCTCCCCCGTATGCGATACCGTTGACTGCAGCAATCACCGGCTTTTTACCCGTACGACGGGAGAGGCCGGCAAACCCAGAAGGCGGCATTTCTCCGAAACTACCTGATCCAATTTCGCCATTCCACGCTTTAAACATTTCATTGTTAGACATTGCAACATCAGCTTGTCGGGTATATCTCATGCTTACCTTTTAGATCAGCCCCCGCCGAGAAAGTGCGCCCTTCTCCAGTCACGATGGCAACCCATAGCGAGGGTTCTTGATCAAACCAGTCAAAGAGCGAGTGGAGTTCCCAGCTGCCCTTGATATCGATAGCATTAAGAGCCTTGGGTCGCGAAATGGTAACAAGGAGCACACGAGGAGCCGGGAAGGATATTTTGGCAATGTTTATCTCCGGCGGAGCACGGGCAAACTTGGGTGAAGACATGGTGAAACTGATATGTGTCTATAGCAGCTTTAAAGAACAGGTATCATTTGGATTTATATATAGCCATGCTCGAAAGAGTGGTGCTGGCAAGCAAACCACTCGATATTTATGAGTTCAAAGCAAGCGGTGGTCGGTAAGCGGCAGCGGTTTAGTAATACTACCAAGGGATGCCTAACCTAGGCACGGAGCTGAGATACCCCAGATCCTGAGGATGGAGCGAATGAAGCTCGCAGATACAGTATTAGCCGGAATCTCCGTCTACTACCTAGGTAGTGAACCGAGAAGCCGACCCCGCATTCTCACCCCTGCGCTGCTTCAGCTGCTATCAGCAAGGCAGAGAGACGAGGCGCAGGCACTTATAACCTGAAGATGGAACGGTAGACGAATATAGTATGCATTGTTATTTTTTCTCATATGGGAATGCATTTGTGCTGGCTAATACCTAGCTTCATAGATATCATAAAGAGCTATAAGGCTAGTTTTCCTTCGACAATAAGATTTGACCGGCTGTGGTCGTTTGGTACAGGTAGGTAAGAATGGTGACTAAGCTTGGCTTAGCAGGATTTCTTGATATACCAAGGTAAAAGACTAAGGTTCCTCGGTTCTAGATGGAAGAATCAAGACGGACTATTGCGATGAAATAACCCAGCCAAGACGGCGGTCATGCTCCGCGGAGATCGCGGCCGCAGCAGCCAGATCACATAGCCCATGGACTTGTTCGCGATGTTGTTCCTATAGCGGCCGCGCAAGCCAAGTCTGTTGTGTTTTGTTTGGTGTCAGTCGAGTCAGGTCAAAGCTGTGTACGTGAGCCCCTGTGGTACTCTGTCCACTCTTACTTTCAACTTGCGACATAACTTATAACACCTTTCTTCTAGGCCTAGTATCGGTAGTACTATCCATTGCTATTTTAACTCATGGCCATACAGTCTCGTCAACGCGGTATACTAGCTTCTCTCCACTAACTTTTCCCTCCTTCATCTCCTGCATCCCAGCAATGGCGCCAAGCAAACCATCCGGTCCTACACGCTCTGGGTGTGTCTTCCATTTACCTTCCGACCAGAGCTTCTCTGCAATGCCGAGAAACTCCTTGCCAAAAGCATAGTACATCGGTTCCGCTGGGTATCTCTCGCCTTCAAATATATAGCTCTCGCCAGAGACACTATAGCCCAGGAAGAAGATGGACCCTACGTTTAGTCGAGGGATTTCGATACCAAGTAGATTGACGTAAGTGCCTCCCTCTGTGCTGATTGCATCTGAACAGATAGCCGCTGTTGACTCGAGAGCGACTGTGTCAAGGACTTGCGTCAGTTGGTTTTGAGTGTCGGTCCGGATTTGTTCCCCGACCTTCGGATTGTGCTACTGGGTGTTAGAAAATACCCAGATCTTTATATAGTGAACAGCAACAAAGATCAAAAAAGAGAAATCTCATACGTAGTCATAGACAATATCGGCGCCACGGTCTGTGACGAGTTTCAAGTTTTTAGTCGAGCAAGTCGTGAGTACTTTTCTTCCAGACCTATGAACACAAATATTTAGTAGCGCTTTGAGAATGACCAAACAGCAGCACTTACAGTTTTGCGAATTGAATAGCGATAGTGCCGGTAGCTGTGCTTCCTCCATAGATCAAGATTGGAGCAGCACTCTCGCTTTCCTGTATTGGCTTCTCATCTGTGCCAGGCAAAGGCAATCTCAGAAAGTGGTATAATGCCAATCCCACAGTAATAAGTGCAACTCCTACAGTTGCTGCCTCTTCCCAAGTCACGGCATCAGGTATGCGTACCACGAGGTCACCCTTGCTGATGATGTACCGGGCGAATGCTCCAGTCTCTGGGTTGGCGTCGTTGCCTGTTATATGTGAGTTTATGTTGCTCAATCCCCTCTTCCTCCTCACAAAAATAGATTTCTATACAGGAAGATGTATACACGCTCAGCTGACTTACCTCCATGAGCGCATCCCGCAACCCGATCGCCTATACGAAGGTCTTTGGTGACAGTTGGGCCAATCTCCTCCACGATGCCTGCCCAATCACAACCAACAAGCGTGCCGTCATCGCCAGTAGCCTCGAGAGTCGTCCAGTCAGTTGGATTAATAGCGACAGTGACTACTCTGATCAACACATAGTCATCCAATAGCCGTGGAAGCGGAATAGGCTTTAGTACTGCGTGACCAGCACTTTTCCTAACTAAACCATAGTTTTGCATGCTATCAGCCATGGTGCATGGATAATAGCACTGCCCATAAAGGGAAGTAAGAGCGATTTATGAACTCTATATAGCGCTTTGAGAAATAGCGAGTATTGGGCTGCGGTACTAAAACAACGGCTGATCCGTAGGAGGTTCAACAGATGGCTTATAAATCAAGCGAATTGCGCAACGGTGTTTCTGCTTCTATCTGCAGTTTATTAAACTGTTTGGGTTAAGCTTGCCTCCTACTGCTACTGGTATGGTGCCTTTTAGGTGCATTTTACGACCTGAATCCTGCGTCCATACCTTTATACGAAATACGAGAAGAACTGAAGAGAAGCACTGGATTGGGAACCTAAGCATACCGGATCCCTAATATGGGGTAGGTTTCTAAAGGCAGAAGCCTTGAGCTAACGGTTTAACATGCTTAACAAAGAGAATAGGAAATAACTTTAAGTACCTTGTAATAGTTGAGAGTGTATAGTAATAAACGCATCGTATGTTTATTAGTTGTATTATTTTATTAGTCATGGCCGTTGAGGAAGCTGGACTGAAAACTGAACAGCCACTCGGTCTTTAGCGGGTTGTAAGCTCGGCCGAATAAAGTGAGACTCCACTTGCCACGATCGATTGTAAGAGACCGTGGAGCATCATTTACTACATCTTCAACTAAGTAGTTGGTCCGGCATTTTCTCATCATGGACATGCCTTTGAAGCGGCGAATCATGCGAGCTTGATGGAGCGCCATCCGTATTATTAACGAATCCTTCCGCTCTTAAGTGCACGGCATACGAAAAATGAAAGGGATTAAATCCGGGCAACCTTGTTATCTGGAGAAAACCCGAGAGAATCACGAAGTACATATAGAACCCAATCTGCATCAAACATGTGGTGAATACCGGACGAACAGCTAATCACTCGAAATAGCGACACTTCAGCAAATCCTTGGACTGTTACCGCAACGATTAGGGGCGCCAGGTTCACTGCCTTGTTCGTCGGCCTCAAACGCATTGTATTCAGCCTTGGAACTTGATCGTGAGGACCAAATGCCCAACATTAGGCAAATCAAGGCGTGTAGTCGGTGTCGCCTCCTGAAGCTCCGCTGCGACAAGACTAAACCCTCGTGCGAGAGGTGTATCCGGGCCGGAACCAACTGTTCACTTCGCTTTGATGGTTCCGCGCAAACAGAATCAGCATCGAATCCTCTTACCGCAGAGAGCACCACCACCAGTAACACCTCTGTGCGTTCTAGTTCCGATCAGTCGCCATCTCCAAGTGACAGATCCGCGCCCTCATCCGACACTGTCACCATCGAGAGAGATCAGGGCTCAAAAACAGTGAGGAGACGGCAACGCGCGCATCTCTCCTGCACACGATGTCATCGCCTCAAGGTCGGATGCGACAAACAACTACCTTGTTCACGATGCCGTCGCTCCGGCTGGGGTCGGCAGTGCACATACACTCATCGAGTCGAGAATGACTCGTCAGCATCAGCAAGCGATGCGGCACCGGACATTGGATTCGTAGAGTCGAAAGAAGATCCTAGAGACATCTACTCGTCTTGGCATGCGCGACGCCGAGGCACAACCCATTGGAAAGCACTTGTACTACGCGTGAGTAAAAATTACTGGCGCCGCATACAGATGGATTCAATAAAGGGACAGCTTGCTAATATAGATATATGGACGACACATTCAGATCGAGAGTTCTGCCCTCAAGATCGGTCATCTGTTCAATCATGCAGAAAACATTCACCTGGTTCATGTTGACTGCGCGACGGACATTCTCCTTCCAAGCAACTTCCCCTTCAACAGCCCCGGCGCTATTAAATACTCGTCGCTCGACAAGGTCCGCAGCCTCATCTGCACCTATCGTAACAACTACATGTCCTTTGTCGACGCCTACTTCGCTCTATACCAGCCTGTGCATCCCATCATCGACCCTGCTCGCTTCATCGATGAAATCAACTGCTTTTGGGACGACCCTTCGGATATCGACGTCTCTTGGCTATCCAGCTTTCTCATGGTTCTGGCACTGGGTTGCTTCGCCGTGACACGAGATGCCACATCGACAATCGAACTTTGTCTAGCAGCCGAGGCTTGCATGGCCAAGACACCGTTCATGGTTCGGCCAAGCATGTCAGTAATGCGTACCATGTGCCTCATGGTCCTTGCTAAGCAGCTGGCCAATGGATCGTGTTGGTCCTTTGATGCCAGTTGGACGCTGCTCGGCATCATTGTGCGACTTGCCGTTTGTATAGGCCTCCATAAGCCGCCACTTGCTACTCCCGTCGAATACAATGCGATGACTCAATCCGATTGGCAATCCAGTCAGATCTTATGGATAACGATAGTCTATTTCTGCATACAAACAGCGGCGATTACTGGCATGCCGTGTCTCCTTTCTTCCGACGACATCCTTCAAAGAGATGAGATGCAAGACGCCCACTTGTCTCATATAGAGGAGCTCGGCCCGTGGCTATCTCTCAGCGATTCATTTCCTATTATATGCAAAATTATAGCCAGAGTCAATTCCAGTACCGAAAGGCCTTCGTACGACGAGATACTCAGACACAACGTCGACATGAGAAGACTCATGGCCACCACTTTGGAACATCCCGGCTGCAGAGGCCCCTTACGTGCCGTCCTTGATATTTTCTTCCGCCGCATCTTGATGGTCCTTCATCGCTGCCACGCGTTGCGCCCCAATGCTCCTACATTACATCCGGTTTCGTACTGGGCTTCTCTCGAATGCAGCCTGGCAATCCTAGTACATCACCGCGATTTCTGCGAGCACATGGGAAATCCTGATAACCGTGACCTATTAGGCCGTATGTATAAGCTTGACTTCTTTGCGGCTGCTCTGACCGCCGGTATTCATCTGCTGCTAGTAGATGCAGTAGATGCACCACTTGCGGATGGATTTTCTATACCGCCTAGGCAGACAATCCTCGAAACGCTCGAGACCTGCACAGAGATATGGGGCAGGGACGAAGAGAGATCGATTTGCTTTCGCGCCGGACACAGATCATTGACGCAAATTCTCTCCATGCTTTCTGATATGGACAATCATGAAGTGCCTCATTCATAAGCAACTTACATGTATACTTTCATCCGGCCTAAGTGTACCTGTATTTTAATCATCTGCTTCCTGTATACCAAATTCTGCCAGTATGGACTCATTATGCTGTCCTACACTTGGAACTTCTCCCATATTCGCCCGCGAAGCATCATCAGCTACAGGTGGTAGCAACCCAGGAACGATTCCGCCCGGCGTCTTCACCTCGACCCAACGCTCCCTCGCTCGCAGCTGGGGATGATTCCACACTCCTTGCATGTCGTTCACATTAGCATTGGCAATTCCCGCTTTATCCAGCTTCTCAATAACTTCACCCGCAGTGAGGCTGGAGAAGCAGGCGCCAATAATCTTCTTCAGCTCTGCCCGATTAGTACTTCTCAGAGAATTATTTGCAAACCGCTCATCCGTCGCCAACGCTGCATTACCCAGCACCTCGCGACACAAGACGGCCCATTCTCTCTCGTTCTGCACGCCCATCATTACAGATGCTCCATCGGCTCCCGTCTCAAAGGGTCCATACGGATAGATCGTCGCATGAGATGCACCCGCTCGAGCTGGCCCCGGCTGCCCATCAAAAGCGTAATACATGGGAAACCCCATCCACTCTACCATACTTTCTAGCATTGAAATGTCAATGCGGCGGCCTCTTCCAGTCTTTTCACGCTCTAGAAGGGCCGCCAGTATGTTTGAATAGGCGTACATTCCGGCCGCGATATCTGCTATAGATATGCCCGTCTTGGCTGGCTCTGTCTCGCCGCCTGTTACATCAAGCATGCCCGATTCGCTCTGCACGAGCAAGTCATACGCCTTCTTATCACGGTAAGGCCCATGCGATCCATAGCCCGAGATGTCGCATACAATAATGCCGGGGTTCGTTTTACAGAGCTCCTCATGCGAAAGCCCAAGCCTTTCCGCTGCACCCGGCGCCAGATTCTGCACCATGACGTCCGCACGAAGAAGAATCTTTTTCAAGATGCCCAAGTCACGCGGGGTTTTCAAGTCCAGCGCAAGGCTTTCCTTGGAACGGTTGGTCCATACAAAATGCGACGATACGCCGTTCACGCGCGAGTCGTATCCCCTAGCAAAGTCGCCCACGTCGGGACGCTCAACTTTGATGACTCTGGCGCCCAAGTCGGCCAACTGCCGAGTGCAAAAGGGGGCTGCGATGGCTTGCTCTAGGGAGACGACGGTGATGCCGTCCAACGGCAGAGGTTTACTCCGCGCGGTGGTTACGCTTCTCCATTTAGGGGGAATCCGGGGGGATATGACGTTGGCAAATTTTGGCCTTGTTTGAGAGTAGGTGTATGAGTTTCTTGAGAGTTCATGAAGTGTTTTGCGTTGGGCAAATCTATGCCAAAACATCGTCATATGAGAGAATTCCCGCAGCAGGCAAAAGATTGCAGACGTTAAAGAACAGAGATCCAGATTCTACTGGACCAATTAAATGTATATATTTAATATGTAATTCTCTGAGACCTTTCGGGTATTTGAAGTCTAGTGTAATAGTAATAGCAACATTGAGCTGATCACGTACACTACTAGCAGAAGGCAACTTGAAGTTGCAAGTCGGCGAATGGAAGATGTCGCCTTTTTACTTGCTAATTGCCGAGGAAAGCGAGGGGAAGCGGGGCCCTATTTTCTCTAGCAAAATACCGTTAACCAGCAACACATAGTAATAGCCCATTCACGCCGGTATACCGATGAACTTCTCCTCGCTGCATCTTCCACGGAGCAGATAGATTCGATCTCATCACAAATCTTCCTCTTATCTTGAAATACGCCGAAGTCCCCAGTCACGAGTTCCCGCAATCTCCTACTTGCCTCTTTGAGCAACGCCATAGATCTAACAGAAACTCTCTTTCGGCTCATAGCCAAGCGTGCTAAAGATCTGGGCTCAGAAAACAGCCCAGATCTGAGCCCCCCCTTTCAGCCCTGCGAATCTTCATATCTGCAAGCCACACAGGCTATCTATCATGAAACGTAGCGATACTGTACGCCTCGGGCCTTTTACCCTCAGAGTCAATTCTTCCATAACGCAACACCAAGCCACCAAAATAATGCTCTACAGAAAAAGATAAAAACGATCACTTGGTAATCATCCCTCCGCATTTTCCCCGTAATGACTACAATATTAAAGTAAACCGGTTTTGTAGATGTCATCGGGGTCCGCTCAACTCCACCAAGGCCATCGGGTATCATCGGCAGATCTCTGCGGGACTTTTATTACACGATGATACGGGCTGCGTGTTCTCCGTACGGGGTGCATCTTCTCCGCAAAGTTTATCGCGACGGGAAGTTAATCTCGATGGACACGAATCGTCTGGGGGATGGCGGTATCGTCGGGGATGGAGTGTCTGTATGATTCATCACGAAGACAAAGACCTGAGATGAGTTGGTAGAAACCGTTTCTTTAAACTATTGCTATCGCTACTAGCCTAACCCTAATGGTATAAATATAAAAAACGCGATACAGTAACAAAATTCATATCTTCATAAAATTGTTATACAGCTTCGTAGCCCGTGCTGGGGCACTCTATGCCAAAGGCGCGCAAGTGAAGGGGGATCTAACGGATCCATCGCGGTATTGGTTTTTCTGTAAACGCATATTAGCCTCGTGTTTAGGAGAATGTGGTGAAGAAGAAGTAAACTTACAATGTCAACAGCACTGGCATAGGTACCCGCCACCAGCACAACAAGACCAACAATCATGGAAAGACTGCTCAAGATCAAGTGGACAAGGTTTTTCCGCTCAAACATGCTGCCCTCTTTGAGGAGCATGAACCAGAAGATGGCGGGGAAGTAGTAGGTGAAGCCGGAGATGAAGAGAGAGGACGAGATGGCGAGAAGGTCGGAGAAGAAGGGAATGGCCTCGGCAATGACCCAAGCGATAATGGTAAGGACGGCGAGCATGCTGGCCCAGATAATGTACGCCCTAGGAGTGTTGATGTATCGGATGATGGAGTTCTTGAAGGCGCGGGAGAAGATGAAGCGTCCGACGACGGTGCCGTTGATGGATCCCGAGATGAAGATGACGGGCAAGCCAATACCGAAAGCAACCTTGGAGATCAGAGGGCCGGCAGAGAGCAGAGCGGGGGACTTGACATCCGGTCCGACAAAGGCATAGATGACTGCACCGGTGATGGTGTAAATAGCAATCTCGATGAGTCCAAGAGCCCAGATGGACTTTTTGTAGTCCTTGGGAGTGTGCATCTCGTCCATGAAAGAGAACTGGCAGATGGAAAAGCTGTAGGCAAAGACGATGTTGGTAATGGCAATGAAGGCATCGACAAAGGTCAAATCCTCCTTGGGCCAGGCAGACCAGGGCACTGCCGACAGTCCACCATCGTGGGTAGCTTTGATACCGGTAGCAATCATGGTGATACCGATGGCAATGATGATTGAAGCGAAATCAATGTAACCCAGGATGGCCATCTCGGTGAAACTGGGAGGAAGCGCCAAAAGCCAGAGGATGATGGCAGAGATTGCCGCAAAGCCCAAAGAGCAGATGGCGTTGTCGGAGATGTTGAGCAAGGCAATGGCACCGGTCAAGCAGTGAGATCCAATAAGCAGAATCAGCTGGAGGGCAAACATGGCTCCAACGAGCTCGTATCCAAATCTGCCAGCGACCAATCTGGCGGCATCGGCATAGTGGGCAACCTCGGGGAACTTGATCTTGACCATGCCGACAAGGTCACTTGTGTAGATGGCAAGAAGACCAAGACCAACAGAGCAGATGGTGCCAGCAACCATGCCGAGAGTGGCAAAGGCGCTGGGCAGAGACAAAGAACCAAGAGCAATAGCCTCAACGATGAGGACGACGGTGAGACGCTTCCATCCTAGACGGTTGAACTTGTGCTCGCCCGCCGCTGCGATGGCTCGTTCGGCATCTTCGCGGAATTCCTCGCCCGTCTCACCGGTCGCTTCGTCGGAGAGGTTAGGGTTGACGATCTTCTTGCTGTCGTAGCGGCCCTTTTCAGAGCCTGACGGCGAAGTGATGGACGTATCAGACATGTCGGATACTTGTGTGTAGATAATATATCGATAAAAGGTAAGGAGAGTCAAGTATTGTGAGGAGGGTTGGACGGGACGAGGCCCTGTGTATAAGAGAAGCTCGTGGGTAAAGACCCAAAGTGACGAGGGTATACCTAGGTATAGCCCGTAAGTGGAAGGAGAGACGGAAATGGGATCGAGTTGATTGGTACCCAAGGCCGATAACCAAGTCTTATTTAAACCGTCAGAGTGGATGGATGAGAGGAAAGAGGAAACGAGATGAAAAGTGCGGAGGTGGAGGAAGAGGCAGTTTAATACCCCAAGCAAGTGGTTCGTGCAGATCCAGGACGATCCCCAAGCGCCTCGCCTCGACAAATTACGGAGCAGATAGATAAGGTAAAGTAAGTCTTGAAAAGTAAGCGTCGGATTTTGGGTTTGCCATCTGTTACCAGGTCAGGTAAAGGGCCGAAGATGGAGCATGGGCAGATAGAAGCAAGCACGAGTAGGTACTGTACTGTATAGCCCAGTACTACCGTACGAGTACGAGGACTCTACTCCTACTCGTCGAAGCAACAAAGCTAATAAGGTTGCAGAGGCTGCATCTGCATGAGCCAGAGGAGACCAGAGGAGAGTGGCCGGGGTGGCCGCGTCGTCGGGGCCAGAAGCGCCACGGATGGAGTGGGCGTAATGGCTGGGTTCTGGCTGTCCCCAAGGTTCGAAGTGTGCGAACGCCTCCGGCCACCGGATCTTTCCACGGCGAGCTGGACGAAAGCTCCGGGTTCGGGGCTGGTTCGGTGCTCCATTATGAGTAGATAAGGGAAGAAACAGCGCGGTAATCCAATGATAATGACTGGTGCGGCGTGGTTTGGTTTTGGTCGAAGCAGCCTCGTGCATCTAGACTCGGGGCTGGTCCTCCACTTTGGCCAGCACGATAGACGCAGGGGAGCAGCATTTCGAGTTGCTCCTCCAGTTCAGCTTCACGTTCCCATTGTTTGTCTGTCTGCAGCATCTCCTCCACTTGTTCCCTCTCTCTCACGTCACGCCCTCTCTCCAACTGAACCCTTTAGCTGAGGGTTCTACCCCAGACCTCCCCCGCAAAAGACCATCGCCAGCATCTGGCGTCAGCGACTTCTCCGCATTCTTGTACGTAAAAACAATATCGTGGCCGGTTTGTCGAGGCACATCATGGCGGTTGAATCAGCATTGCGTCTGTACTGCACGATGTATCTCGGGCTGCCGTCTTTTCCGTAAACCGTCCAGGCATGGATTCTCGTTCATGGTGGGTTGTCGTTTGAGAGGAGAGGCGAGTTTCCGCCAAGTGGATCCCGAGCGGCTCAAGATTTTTTTTCAGGTTCTTGGTTTCTTCTAGCCCCGAACCCAAAACGTCATTGCGTTAAGCGGAGCCCTACAGCGGTCCACCGAGCCCACTGAGGCAACCCACTAACAACCTGTTGGAACTCCACCGAGCCCACTGAAGGCCAGGCGCTGTCCACTCGAACCTCGCTGAAGCAGCCCACCGCCGCATACACGATGGATCCTATTGCGACTCAGTGCCAGTTTTGATGTGTCAAGACTCCAGCGGAGATGGCTCGGATGGCCAGGTTTTTCGTCTTTTCGCTCGAATAATGCCTCGTCGGGGCGGACGCTGTGACCAACGGAGTCTTCTCTTTCTCACAGGTATGCCCTGTTCAGGGACAGGTACGAGTACAAGTTGGGGGTACATACGAGTACAGGCACAGAAAAAGGCACAGAGAGATAGCAAGCACGGGTTGATACGTGGCCAAAGCTGGGCTGTAAATGACTCTTGTTCCGTCACGGGCGAGTAATTGTAGTCATTGGTATTGGTAAAGGCAAAAAAGATCAGACGGATGTCGCTGATGGGCAAAGGGAAAAGCGTCAACCACTGACACTGCCGAGATTAGCAGCAGCCCAGCCGCCTAGGAGGGCACCAAGATGAGATCCAATGGCTTGACGGGCAAAAGTTCTGCACACCACCTCTGCGGCATTCATTGCCGGCCGCGCCAAGTACGTGCCTGCGCAAGCCTCACATCGCCCAGTGTGCCAGTCAGCGGCCTGATGATGTCTGGCTGACCACATGTACATTCCAGGTTTCTTAGCCCAGCCCGAGGTACAGATCGGCCTTTTACGGTAACAAACGGAGCACAAATTCTCCGGACAGGTACATACACACACACAGCCTGCTACTGACCAGCACAATTCGGGTACCATTTACCGGGCAGACATGGTTCATTGATTCAGTGTTCTCACGTCGGCCCAACAGTTGCAGCGCCTGATGCAAACTCCTTGTCCTTGTCCGCTACGAATAAGTGGTGCTGCCTTTTTCAGCAGGTCCAGGCCTAACAATCCCCCCTAAACCTCTTTCATGCCCGCCCCTGTAGGGCCTCCATGGGCCTCTTAGCGAACCTTACGGGGGCCGAGCCGCTGTACAAACCCGGCTGGAACCAATCTCAGCCACATTATCAATGGATTGATCGCTGCTATTTTTCGCCATCGTTTTGTCACCGGAAGTCACCTGCAGTAGCCCCTCTGCTCAGTAACCACATTCGGACTAGCCTCGTGGCGCTACTGCCGACGATCACTTCCATGCGCCTTCTCGAAAGCTACCTAGAACGGAGCTATGCCAAACTCCGTATAATTCGCCCGTAATCTTTTCGTTCTTCGTTTGTCTTTGGCTGTTTGAGATTCCACACGCACCTCTCTATCTTACCACTCATCCCACTCATTTGCCCGTCACGCATTATAGCCTGTGCTCCTAAAAACAGCTGACATGTTCCCACTCCAACCATCAGCTGTGCTTTAGTTCCAATGGATGTAATCCGAGCCTTTTTGTGTGTGTGTGCCTCACGGCTGGCCGCGGAAAACACGGGCATCAACGGGGTTCAAGCTGGCCTGTCTAATTCCGCCCTCTTCACTTCATGCCTCTATGCCCTCTATCAGTGGCACATTTCGTATTCCCGAATACCTTGCTCCTCGCTTGAATCCCCATATGCCGCCGTCCCATCTCAGTATCTTGCCATTTTGAGCACTGGCCCGGTGGTCCCCGGCTAGGTAGCATCAAAGCCAAGTGCCGTGACATATCCTGCCCCTTGTCCCCAAGCAACCGTGCGGTGTCTGCAAGTTGCTCAGGGCTTATTCCCTGAGATGCCACCTTTACATGCAATAGACGTACAGATGCCTGCAGACCGCGTCTTGTCCGGATGTCATCCCTTAGCCAATGTTACATACGGGAGCGGCAACGAAAATCATACTCGTACCTGCGCAAAGGCCTTGCCGAGCCACTGCTTTTCCCTGCCTTGCTCTTCCATGATCTGCCATGGAAGAAATTCCGCCTCTCCACATTGATGACCCTTTCCCCGTAATCATCTCCATTGGGCGAATCGTAACGTTCTGCTCTGACTAGACCGGGGGTAGCGCGCGTTGCGGACATTCAAGATGATAATCTGTTATTCAACAGAATCCCGGGGTCCTAAAAACCCCGTCTAGGACCCCGGTCTGGAGTCCCCGGAAAGACCCTTGAGATGCTATACCCACTGCCTGTAATCGACGCCTTGATATTCGCTTGTTTGGCCGTCTACTGTATGGAGATTCTACCTCGTTACAAGTGTTCTCCACGAGGCTTGAATTAGTTGCTTCAAAGGACGGAGCGTATATCCTTCCGCTTCAGTGCCAATGTGCATCACACCAATCCCTGTCAAGGGCTTGTGGATATATTTCCCCAACCAAAGAGATCTATTCTCTTTCAAGCATTGGACTACTTCATGTAGCAAACAAATCATACTGTAGCTGAATACTTTTACGCAAAATCTCGATTTCTCCCCCGCATATAACGAATCATGTCAAGTCCTGCTGATTCAGGGGATTCCCCAATAGATCCGGCGTTGCACATTGTCTACACTAAAACAAGATTAAAGATGATGTTGATGCGTACAGTATAACAACCAGCAACCTAGAGATACATACTACAGCCAATAAATCCCTGAGAAGATTTCAAAAGTTCATTATGTATGAGAATGAGAGATAAGGAACAAGAAAGGGCGCAGAAGCAAAGCGGGCGTTTAGCATACAGTTGTTGATGGTCCGAGCTGGCGCTGCCTGCTTCAGCCAATATGATAATGTCGCATTGATGCCTGAGCTAGGCTTGAATACGAAGCTGATAGACGCACTGGGCAGTGTCTAGCATGATCTATTTCCAAAAACGAGTATCATATTCCGAGTCGAATGCAAGCAAGCATCAATGCTTGACCAGTTGCATGGATTGGAGATAACCGATGGTTCGATACACGTACAAGTACTCGCAGATATCGAGAAACGGAGATTCGTCAGATGATCATCACACGACATCATGACAGGGGAGCCTTGCCAATATTTGAGAATGATTTACTATGTTTTCCTTATTTTGCAACTTTATCATTGCTCGCGTTGGTTCAAGCAAGTCTGTCTGCTTATGAAGATGGAGGGTGGCAGCGAAATTTGGAGGCATGTATAACACGCCCTATCACCCATGCAAGTGCGGAATCCCCGCAAATGATATGAAAGCACTAATCTTGGGGTAACAAGGCCGTCGGAATGGTTTCAAGGTATGCGAGTCAGTCTACCTTATCTATGGCTGAGTTCAGACATCGTTGTTTGTGCTTTTTGAGCTGCAAAATGCAATTTGATTCATAGATTATAGGGTAGCAAGTTTGAGATGCGAACCAACTAGGTGAAATATAATGTACTTCCTCACCATAGACTCCTCGGGTGATCAAATGTTGAAGAATGCTTGCCTTGAAAATAAACAAGATCTCATTGATTATGTGATTCTGATACTCATTGCTTCCTCAGCATGCTGCATCTATTTTAGTGAACATGTACTCTGTAATTGAATGTGTCTTCATCAGTGCTTCAAGATGCGGCCCTGCAGCTTATGTCATGATTTTTCTCGCCACACGTGCTCCAACTTTGAAATCCAACGGCCAAAAAATTCTTATCTTATCGGTAGCCCAAATTTTGTGCAGCAATATTGCCCCTCCAAACACCACAAAGAACGGACAATCATTATCAAAATCATCTTTGCTCTCTGTTGGCTGTATTTTCTGTCATCACGATTTCTGTGCTTGTGAATACTTGATAAACAGATCCTATAGACGTGCTATTTCACTCAGATCGCTTTACAGCCGCCATCATGGCCGCCCCAGTAGCTCAACCCACTGAGCCATCTGCGACTCTAACTGTCGCAACGGCGAAACCGATTCACAGCCTCGTTCTTGATACCGGCCCGCTGATCAAGAACGACCCTCCTGCCAGTGTTCTCATCGCCAAGGCTGAAAAGCTCTACACCCTTCCCAACATCATCAGCGAAATCCGCGACGTTGCGACAAGATCAAGAGTCGAAACGACGCTGCTGCCATTCGTCACCCTTCGGTCGCCCAGGCCGGAGAGCTTAAAGTTCATTGCCGACTTTGCGAAAAAGACTGGTGATTATGGAGTGCTCAGCAGACCGGATATGGAGGTGCTTGCGCTGGGATACGAGTTGGAATGCGAGAGAAACGGAGGTGACTGGAGGCTGAGGAACACACCGAACCAGAAGGGATTGAACGGTAGGCCGCAACAGGATAAGCCAACGGACGAAGCGAAGGAGGAACAAGCGCAAGATGAAGGAGAAGTTCAACAGGCCACAGACGCCGAACAGGCCTCAGAAAGCACAGAACAGCAAACAGATGCACCGTCTGAGCAGCATGCCGAGAACAGCCTCGACGATGACTTGCAGAACCTTAGTCTGGAGACCGCTGACAACAATGGAGAGCAATCTACAGCGCCTGAGACATCAGAATCTGCTGAAGAAACTCAAGACTCTGCCCCAGCTGTACAGCAGCCCGAAGAGGCTTCAGAAGAGTCTGACGATGAGGGCTGGATCACCCCATCCAACCTCAAGAAGCAGCAAGCCATAGACTCTGGCGCAAACGGCACCAACGACAAAGCTCCTCCCAAGATTCTCCAGGCTGCCATCCTGACCTCCGATTACGCCATGCAAAACGTCGCACTGCGCGTCAACCTCAACCTCGTCACGCCCTCCTTCTCCCGCATCACATATCTCAAGACGTGGGTTCTGCGGTGCCACGGCTGCTTCAACATCACAAAGGACATGAACAAGCAGTTTTGCCCCAAGTGCGGCCAACCCACCCTCACGAGGACGAGCTGCTCGACGGACCAGCATGGCAACTTCAAGATTCACCTCAAGCAGAACTTCCAGTGGAATAACCGCGGAAACGTGTTTAGCGTGCCTAAGCCGGTTCACGGCAGTGCCAATGGAAGATTGCCCAAGAATGTTGGTGGCAAGAATGGCTGGGGTAGGGACTTGATCCTGGCTGAGGACCAGAAGGAGCACACCAAGGCATTGGATGACCAGCGGAGGCAGAGGAAGAAGGATTTGATGGATGAGGATTTCTTGCCTGGACTTTTGACGGGTAACAGGTCGGGAGCGGGCGGCAAGATCAAGGTTGGTGCAGGACGAGCCGTGAACTCTAGGCGGAAGCGGTAGATGGAGAGAGATACTGGTTACGGTTGTCATGAAAAAGCAGATGAAAAGGCAGATATAGAAGTGAATATCCATCATGATTGTATGACTTTATAGCACACACACATATAACAAAAAATGCAGAAAAAAGGATCATGGCAGAGAGCACCAAATGTCTATCAACCCTGAAGAAGTGTTTGTATGTGTTTTTCATTTTTTCATTTCTTTTAATTTGCGTATTGCGCAAATGAGCCCAAGTACATGTAATCGCCTAAGAAACGCCAAATCCATTCCCCAATCATTGAGAAAGATTCCAATCCAGAAAATAGTGAACTTGTCATCCATCCATCCATCATCCACCAAGTCAGACACGCACTCCCCCTTCGGTAGTCTCCATTGTCTCCGCCAAACAAGCAATCCTGTTCGCTCAGGTGTGTTGCGCCATCGATACTATGCGAGGGAAGTAAAGCCACCCGGTTATCCGAATTGGGACGAATGGCCGGCTATGCGGCTTTCCAAAGGAAGAGTTTGCCGTTCTCTTCATCCCGTATCGCCAGCAGAGCTTCGTGACGGATCAATTACCCCCTCAAAAAGCATGCCCAAGGTCGCTCCCAATTAACGCCGCTTAGGATTTCTTCTTTTTCCGCTAATGGTTCGAGGGCACCTCCATGATGCGACTTTACATAGCCTCCTCCTCTAGAAACAAAACACAGTCAGACACATGAATTCCCCCATAACACAAACACAAACGAGCTGGCTACTCACTCTGCTGCGTCAAGAGCAGGTTAAAGCGACGCTTCAGCGTAACGCGCTGACGAGACCACTTGTCGTCGGGAGAGAAGCGCGCCGGGTGCGCAGACTTGGTGACCTGGCCGTGGGCGACCTTCTTGAGGGTGTACAGGCGGTTGCCGCTGGCGTCGAGGGTGTACATCAAATGCATGATGGGCGGTTTGTTGGAGAGGAGGGAGCTAAAGGCGGGCGAGAGTCGGATTTGGATATGGCCTGGGTGTGCCAATTGGGTTCGTTTCGACTTGTGGGATTTGATAGGATGAAGGTTTTGGTGATGCGTTTTTGGTAGCTTTGGAAAAAAATTGGTGAAGTGGAGACTTGGGAAAAATTGGCCTTGGAGATTTTCCACTATCGATAAGGCGCGGACTGATAATGTTTTGGGCTAAACCCAGCTTGGTCATATTCAATTCATCTCAATCAGAAGCAGATTCAAGAATTACATTTACAATACAATACTCCACTCAGTAGAAACAAAACAGCACGTCATGTATGTGCATCTCAAAGCGCATATATTATTCATAAATGAACGCGGAAGCACAAACACTATGCAAAACTATGAAATCAAAATAGCGGTTGGACCGTGATTGAACAGCCAACCAAGTGTGAAGGTAGAGGCGAATAGATCGCTCCAAAGGAATGTCCAGAATGAAACTGAGGGGGGATCTTCTCCAGACCCGATCCAACATCAACATCTCTTTCAATATCCTAATGTTGGTCGTTCAGAAAGGATCAAAAATCGACCTCCCTTACATCTCCTCTCCCACACGGGCCTTCTTGTCGCCAACCCAGCCCTCACGCTCATAAAAGCGGAACACGAGGTCGTAGTCCTCAAAGTCATGCACAATGCGATCAATGCGGCGGTATCCGCGCACAGAATCGATGAATCGCTGAGCAGCAAGGCCCTTGGCTTCAGCCTTGTTCACGCCATAAGCGTTGTCGCCACGGCCCTTGGCCTCGAACAAAGTGACGCTGAAGCGGCCTGGCTTGAAGATCTCAACAACGTGCTCGATAATCTCCGCCGTGGTCCGGCCGCTCTGGCCACCTGGAACGTTGGTTTCGAATGAAGCAAACGAGAAACCGGTCTCGGGCGTAACGTGAACGCTAAAGTAGTGTCCGGCGTTCTTGCCGTTCTCCTGGCCATCCTCCTGCGTGGCCGGGGGCGGAGGGATGATGCCGTTGGCAGAGAATCCACATGGGCTGAAGAGGTAGGAATCAATGCGGGCATCTGGGTAGACGGAAGTGGGATAGACGTCGGCGAGACCGCACTGCTCCGACACAACAGTGCCGAGGGCGTGGCCTTCGGTAGTCAGGCCCTCGATGTCCCCGAGCTTCTCGCAGGGCTCATGTAAATCAGACTCCATGCCATCGGCAAAGACATCAACCTCACCAAGCGGAGTCGAGGTCCCGCTAACGGCATTTGGACGAGCCTTGGTCTCGGCAGAGAGCTTATCGCACGCGACCGCACTCGCGTTTGCCAAGTAAAACTGCTTGGCATTCTCTGGATCGAGATCCGTCATCAAAATCTCGAGCGTCTCGTCACTCCCAGGTCCTCCATGTCCTCCATGTCCAAAGCTGCCGGGAATCGAAAAGCTGGCCGGAGCCACCTCATTCTTCTCCGAGTCAGGGGTCAAGGGCGGGGTGAACTCTCGGTTGGGAGACGTGATGTAGAGGTACCAGTGGTCTCCGTTCATCTTGCCCACCATGTAGGCGCTGCCGCCATCAACCATGTCGTCCAAGTACTTGACCTCTTGCTTCCAGCTGCGGTGGGGGCCGTGTTGCTTGTCAGGAAAGAGAAAGTTCTTGCGGCTGTAAAAGACTCGGTAAGGAGTAGCAATGGCTTTGATTTCCTTTGCAGACGTAGCATTGCTAAAGGGGAAACCCGCATGCTCAGCGGCGATGTGAAGCATGCGCTGAAGTCCAAGCAACAGAGTGGTGGTGCCGCAAGTCTTCAAGATGAGCTTGTGAGGGAAGACAAACATGCTCGACTCGGAGAGAAGATAGGCGTCAACAGCGTCAGATTCGAGCACCGAGAGAATCTTGCAGTTGACCATGTCAAGCATGGTCTCCCAAGTCTCAGAGGACACGGCCTTGAGGCCAGCAGGTTGGGCGCCCCTGGGGAGTGCCGTAGCGCTCGGCGCGAACCATACCTCTAGGAGCTTTTCAGGGCCTAATGTTTTGAATAATTTGTTAGCAAAAGAATTCTATGGGTAGATACACCGGAGAATAATGCATGCATACCTTCAAAGGCATAGGTCGAGTCCAATTCCGCGGCATTGTCATGATTGATAGTCAAGTGGGGAGTTGCCGATGACGGGGAAAAGGTGTAATTGTTGGGGACCGAAAGGTTGGCCATTCTCGTTGCTGATTGCTGCTGCTACTCGCAGTCCAAAGTAGAAGACCAAATAAAAGAAATATCGTCGAGATTAAGCACGCTGTTGCTATGCCCGTCTGACGATGAGTCCGCGGAGCACTAGCTGCCACTCAAACAGACTTTGCGGCGTCTGCTTGAGAGAGTAGGCCCACAGGAATGTGGTGAGTCCAGCGACGCTGGCGGAAGCCAGCAGCAATGGGGATGGTGTAAGAACGGCTAACGTCTCAAAAGGACGTTATGGAGGCCGGGGACAGAGGGGGTAGAAAAACCGCTTCTGCGACGAAATTTTGCGCGGAGATGTATTGTCCGATACTCAGGGGACGGTATCGGATCCGGTGAATTTTGCCAGGGGCTGTTGACTTGGGAGAAGCGAGCTTGAGTTGAAAATTGTTCGATATATCAATGTCTGGGTTGCTTGAAGGGGTGCTATCGGGGCCTAGATGGAGAGAATCATGGGTCAGTCCTCGGTCTGTGTGTTTGGATTATGGAAGTGGTGAACTGCTCGAGCTGGAGAAGAGAATGAAGCAAACAAAGACATACTTGGAAGGGCGCGAAAAGAGGAATCGCAGAAGATCAGTTGATCGCATAGAAGGCCAAAGCGAGAACCAGAGAGGTGTCAGTCAGGCCACTAGAGATAGCGGCCGGTTGAGGATGTCTTTCGAGGACAAGGAAACGTCTAGTCTCTCATATCCAGGAGATAAAAAGTCGCCGCAAGAGAGCCACAAGAAGCTTTCCTGAATCGACAGGTGGTCGTGTGACGTGGGCGTCCTACTGTCGCGAATTGGAGGGCGCAAAACCAGCAGGGCGATGTTTTTTCCAATTTTTTTTCCTGTCCCCGCGGGGATGGAGCTGTAGGGACAAAGGCCGCTGCTAAGTGGTCGGGAGACGGTGGCTGGCGGAGCAGATGGGCTGCTATGGGGATGTACAAAGTGTGGACAGGATAGATCAGGTCAAGGGAAGCAAAGCTCTTAGACAGCGGGTGCGGAAACAGAGTTTGGAATTGTTTGTGCGGGTTGAGATTTTATTTTGGCTACGAGGTTTGTGTTTGTGTGATAGTGAGGATGCAGCCCAATCAGGACCCGGCGCCGGGTACCATGCAGTACCTGACTGCTGGCCACATGCAGCTGAGGTACCTGCGGCTACAGCTACAGCACAAGGCTCCACTAACAAGCAGGGGGTAAAAAAGTAAAGTGCAGTACATTGGTAGCAGTGATGGATGAATTGAATTTGATCCATGGCAAACAAAAGACAGCCAGCCGCAAACGACGTGGCCATTTTCTCCCTACATGCGACTGTATATTCGTGTCCACAAGAGCAAGGCGAAGCGTCAGATGTAGCATTAACAAGTTTATGTACTCTGGATTCATTATGCAGTCCCAGCATTTCATCAGTATAGATATTTTCCATGTTGACATCACACCTCACGATCCTCTCCATGTAATTTTTTTTCTTCCTGGAGGTCCCCACTTATGATGGCCAGGCACTCCCAGATAAGCCACGGCGCGCACCGCCCAGCCAGAAACGGCTCAGTGCTGCAGTTCTGCCATCGCAGTATAAACCAGGGCTTGGATAGAGGGGCAGCGACAGACCGGCGGGGCTACCGGAAGAAGAAATCAGCTTCAAACTTTGTTGCCAGAGGCCGTTTGCCTGTGGCTTTTGGATGACGAAAATATGTATTGAAGCTGCCAGAGCTGTAAATGGGGGTTTTTTGGGCTCTTGTTGGTTGAGCTGCCTAAAGCAGGGCTGTGAGTTGAGCGCCTGGCTACAAAGGAGGTGGCACAGCTTTCATCACAGAAGACAGCAGAGACGCAGCTCTTTTCCGCTCTGCCAGGTACCCGTGGACATAGTATGTGCAGGTATTGGGGCATTACAGGAGGTTGGGCACTGAGGGATGCAATTCGGTCAGGCAGCGTGGCGGAGTGGCTGCATTCACTCAGCGCAAGAGCGCAAGCAAGGGATATAAAGATGCATGTCGCGTGCTTCACAATGTCTCATTACGTAGCACCGCGGGAAGACTTACTATCAGCTCTCCACCATGCATATGCGCATTAGTACGTAGGGCAGATAGCGCGTAATATGCGGTAAGCAGGCATGGATTCGCGATACTGAAGCTGCCTACTGCTATCGATTCCTGCCTATCTACACATCCCGCTCAAAGCCGTCTGGAAAGGCCTAGTGTCTTGTGAGAACAGCCTCTATCGACTGAAAGAGTGCCTATGACTTAGTCCTCTGTCCACATAATATCGAGTATCTTAGTAAGTCTAGGCAAGGTGGACAGCGGAAGCACCCGCTTCAAAAGGCGCCTGTTCCACATGTATGCAAGTCTCAGAGCTCCAGCACAGCCATGCGCAGCCATGACTGCGAGGATGGGGTATATACGAGTAAGGTACGGAGTATGCTATCACGAAAACAACTGTGGCACAAATGAATGCAGTGCAGTGTCATGTCATGTAACTTCTGCCCCAGCAACCTTCTCCTCGAGCTGCGAGGTTATGCCTACGAATATGTGGAACAGCGAGCAGTCCTTGTACTTGTCCACCAGAGTTCCTTCGCCCTTGTCCTGAGGCTTGTCGGGCTTCTCATCGCTCGATATATCCCGGCCATTCACCACCGTTCCCGCTGGATAATGCGGCCGCTGGCCTTCTTCGACGAGGGCAATAAACTGGGCGTCAATGGGCACAGATCCTAGGAACGGCACCTTGAACTCCTCCGCCATGGATCGCCCACCGCCGGACCCGAAGATGTCGGTGCACTCGGAGCAGTGCGGACAGACGAAGCCGCTCATGTTTTCCACCACTCCCAGCACGCGGATGCCCGTCTTGACGCAAAAGTTGAGCTCCTTGCGCACGTCTGCCGTCGCCACTGCTTGGGGCGTCGTCACAACCACCGCGCCAGCCACCTGGCCTGGGCGGGCGTCTTTCTGCAGCGTTTCAGCTAGTGATATGTGCTCGTCGCTGGTTCCCGGAGGCGTGTCGATGAGGAGGTAGTCGGTGTCGTCCCACAGCACGTCCTTGAGGAACTGTCGAATCATGGCCGTCTTCTTGGGGCCTCTCCACACCACCGCATCGCCTCTTTGCGGCAGCAGGAATCCTAGACTCATGGCATGTAGACTCCCCAAGCCGGTTTCAGGCTCTGCCTCATGGACTGGAACCGGAGCCCATCCTCCCGGTACCTGTTTGACCTTGGAGGCCTCGATCGATAGCATGCGCGGGATGGACGGGCCGGTCAGGTCGACATCGAGAATTCCCACCGAGTGGCCGGCGAGCGTCAGAGACAGGGCCAGCTGTGTCGTCACCGAAGATTTGCCCACGCCTCCTTTGCCAGAAAGCACCTGTAGTCGCCAGAGAGCCGCAGATTAGCACGCTGTAACTGTAACTATAATTGTAACTGAGCCGGTCGGATGCTTTGACTGACGTACCAGCACAACGTGCTTGACCTTTTCCAAACCCATGGCGATTCTGCTGCTTAGCCGGGGTGTCGATAGCGCATCAGCATCAGCATCAAGATGCTTGACCAGACAAGGTCAGGACGATTAAATGTTGTTTCAAGCCGTCTTTTGAAGCTGATTTGTAAGAATGAAGCAATCGCTCGGCCACAGCTTGATTAGCAAGCGCCGATGAACGGACGGCGGCTCGGGCGCCCGATTTTGCCCCGCCATTGACATTTTTCTTCGTCCTCACTAAAATTGGAAAAATTGCCCCTCCAAGACTCCATGTCCGTATCGATTAGGCGGCCAGTGCAGCTTGGAGTCCTTTGTGATGTCTAGGTTCCATATACTCGTACTCGCTCGCAGTTCGTATACAAGACGCTAGTTATATCTGTGCAATAGTAATTCAATTTACTACATATGTCCACAGCTTCACCAATTTTGTCATAATAATCCCTGGCTTCCCATAATTGGGGCCTCGCTCGCCCGCCGAGATACAACCTGTAATGGCATAGGTACACACCAACCTGCACATTTACTTCACCTTATTCCAATTCTTCCATGCTAGATACAAAAGATCAAACCGAGTGTCATGTACCGCCAGCTGCCCCTGGACGAGCCTCTTGTATCTCATCAGAAGATTTCTCCTTTTGCGGCGATCGAACATCTTTCTGTGTGCCTTGATTGTCTTTTTCTGCAGTGGGCAGGATCTGAATGGAGCCCTTTTGATATGCCACTACTGGTCGAGTGCCATCGCAGTATCCCAAAACTTCAAATGCGAAGTTTTGGCTGAGATTCAGTGGAATAGAATCGTTGAAGCGGACTATTGGGCCACCTTCCACTGTGAATCCAATGAACTCGCCTAACACTGAATTCTCGAGATCGTCTTCAAAAGTCCCTTGGATCGTGTTTCTGTAGTTGATGATGAGAGTTAGAATGAATGGGCCGGCAAGGAATCAGGTAGCCTTACACTTCGCTCATAGAAGGGACGCTGCTTTTCATGATGGAGCCGTTTCTAATCTTCTTGACTCGCTTCTTGGTGCAGTCGTGGATGAGATGCAACAAGCCAGCAATGACGAGAACCGGCGTTCCCAAAGCAAGAGCCCACGGACTAAAACTGATGGTTAGCGTTTTGTAATGCTTCTTTTTCTATGGTCAATAGACTTACGGATGTCTTCGGTTCCGCAATGAATGTGCCATGGCAAGGATGATGCCCATCATCGCAATCAGTGACCCAACCTGGGTCATGGTCCAAGTTGACCAGTAAAGGGAAATGAGATTCTCTCCGTCGCAGAACTGCAGAGCCAAGAGCGCAAAGGCTTCCATAATTACCACAGCAGCAGAAACTAGAACACAGATAAGACACATGAGCATGTATTTGATCAAGCTCCTCGACCGCCTCTGTGGCTGGTGACTGAATTCCTCGTTCGTTTCTTGGGTTCTGTATCAAGGTTTAATTAGCACGAATAGAACAGAATAGATATATATATATGCTCAAAAGGTCAAAGGAGGGATGGTCTACTTTGTGTATGTCCAAGATGCGATGAACAGGATCACAAGATTCAGCACAAACATGAACCAGTAGAGAATTTTGAAATGCCACCGGTCTAAGTCGGATGCAAATTGCGCGTATCGTTGGCAGAGATCCTCATCTCTCATAAACGCTTTGGCCATGGCTTCTATTCTGTCCAAAAAGAAAAAGAAAAGAAGGGTAGTATGGGGGAACGGAGGGGAGAAGGGTTGTCAAGATGATTTCCTCTTAGATGCTATTCAGAGACAGACTGTACTAACTAGCAGTGGAAAGAGATCCTTGATGATGCAGAGACTAAGGCAACATGGTTTGGATGTCCTCCCTTTATCTATATTTCTTGCTCTAAATCATCAGCCTCCCAGCTACACTATCCCATCGGGAGTTGGCTGCCAATCACTCCATGCATAAATGTACATAACCCTTGCTCGGGTAGAACCAACGGGATCCAGGTCATGGTCACACCGACATCCGTGCTAAGCGATAGCTCATTCATGTATACCAATATAGAACAAATTGGAGGAACATGCAAACGGCGAGCATGTAAATCGAGATGCTTGCTGTTTCGAGGCACTGCCGACTGATGATCTGCGTTTTCGGGCCCCCAATCTTCTCTTCGGAGCAAACACTCGGGACCAAGAAGACGGTGCCGCTTTTCTGGGTCTGGGGGCTGCAAAACAGGTCGTCCTAGAGTCATAGCTTTCACGGGTGTGGCAGAATACTCGAAAGTCATTCGTCACTTTTAAAAGTTGACCCGTGTGGCGAGCACTGCCGGCCGGGAACGGGAGTTGAAGTGGTCATGAAGCCCCAGGAAGGCACTTGCATTTGGGCAGATGATGTTACTGAAGGAGAGCAAAGTTTCCTGTCAAAAGTACAACTACGGAAAAGTTATAAAGATGAAGTATTCTAAGAGATGCGGATATCTGCAAAACTGTATAACATTTAAGTTTATATATGGACTGAAAGGCTAAACACTTTATGATATGGAGTTGAACTTATGAGGTTCATGACTGCTATAGCACACATGATGAGTGTGCTGTTCATTATACGTTTGTAGCTTGGCGTTTGGAATGCAGTGTTGGGTGGGTGAGTGGCAGATACACACGTGCAAACTATGGCTTCTCATGTCACACATTCCCGCCACCCTGTCTAATATGAAACCAATCCCTTGGGTACTGACAGCCCATGGATTGGCCCCTACCGAAGTCTAAGCTTCGCTGCCGCCGTTGTTGAACGTGGCCATTCTTGGCGCTCTCAAACAGTAGCTCGAGCCGATTCTGGAAGTCTCTCGCTACACAACTCGAGACTTACAGGATGGAACATGACCCAGTTGAGCCCCTTAACAACCGGCCATTGTCTTTCCAAGCACCAGGAATATGTCACATCCTGCAGCCCTATATGTGATTCGGAGACACATGTTCGTAGCCCCGTTTGTTGGACGCGGTTACTTGTCATTGCGGTATCCGAGGTTGAGGTAACAAGACATGTTATCCACAGCCATATCCTTGTTTGCGGCTGGCTCAGCCAACGTTGGCGCCAAGACGCGATGAGCAGAAGCTGGAAATAGCCGACGTACCAAACGAATCTCAGCTGACAAGAACGGTAGATGTAACGGAGGTCCGAGAATATCACGGAAAGTCGAGTGCTCCGCAAGCAATGAGCACCCCCTTGGCAGTGGTTGAATCCAGTCTAGATTGCTATTGTTAGCGTAGCGGCTGAAATACCAAGGCGCCTAATTCTTGATGGTGTGCTCAAGGGGGGCCTGGACGCACCTCTGCTGGCGATCAGGCCGTCTCTGTTGGATTGAGATCTGGCCGAGATTGACGCACTCCATATTTTTAAGCTTATTTGCACTGCGTGGTGGCTTTTTGGTCCACATGAGATATGAGATTTATTGATCCTACGAGCCTGACGGGAGCGCACTGAGCGTAGATTGGACCTTGCCTCCACTACCCACGACGCTGGTCAAATTTCGTGCGTGTGGTTCTATAATATTTTGTAAATCTTTAGCTTTAAATGTAGTTTATGAGCCTCGAAGATGATAATGCATTACAATTTTGCTAGTAAACCAGGAAAGGAGCCGGGTAACAACTCGCGATGGCCCCCAAAGTGAACAAATATTACCCGGGTGGTTGAATCATGGAGCAGTTATCAGCTAGCTGATAACATGCTGAGATTCACGCTGTGAATACATAGGAGCAGAATCATATGCGAAGTTGTGCTGACGACGACTCTTGGCATCCTTGAGATAACAAATGTCAACGGCAGCACTGCCACTGCCACATTGTCCGATAGCCCTGCTGCCCTGCAGGCTGCCAATGTCTCTGTTACACAAGTAAGAAAATTCAGAAAAATTACAGTTAGTATATTTGCTAAGTAAATGCATTTTCATTTGAGACAGTGGCAAACCGTTCTGTAACTGAATGGTTAGTTGGAAGTCTGGATTCATAACTGGGAGAACTGGAGGCGTATTTACAAACCGTAGACGAAAAATGGCATACAATCACCATAATTCAAGCGCGTGATTCATATTTTGATAACTGTAATACTGCCAAGACTTTTTATCTCTCCCTCGCCTTTCAGCATCTAAAGCAAGGGAGACTTGTGGCTGCCGAAGCGGTGAGAGTTGGTCGCATCAGAGGCAACAAACTTCAAAGTTCCTACGTATTCCGGCTGAGATCCGATACGTGCCCGAAATATAATCATTCTGTGACCTAAAAAATTCTGACAAGTATCCGTGCTCTCTGATAGACGGTGCCATGAGAAAAATAGCAACTATAGCACCTTGAGAGGTGCAGTCGCCACTCCCATAAAGTCAGTGGGGGCAACTCTCCCTGCAGATGATCCGGAAATTATTCAGACAAACTATCATGTAATCTCTACTTCATATGGATCATGGCGTTCAAAGGAGGATTGACAGATAATGTAATCGGTAAATGATTTGTAGCATTAGGTAGCATGTGACCTCATTGTGTGCTGGATACTGCGCTATCCTTTCCGACCATTACAACGTTGCTGGCTGTCTTATCACTCACTTCCGTAGCCTCTGTAATTATCCGTCCAGCGTGGTCATGTGTCCTATCCCATTCTTCCACTTCAGCATTTGGCACTTTGACCAACTGATGGCTCTTTGACCCGTCGTCGAGAGTAACAACCTCCTCTCGGATCTTATAGCCTCGGAAGTAAGGAATGCCGTGAATCCAAAGCCAATAATAAGCGACACAGGCCAATAGACTATAATGAGTTAGCGACCGATTCCTATTCATCATTGTATCCGGATCTTGAAACTTACATGCCAATTGAAGCGACCACATATGTACCATACCAAAAGCTAACGTCGCCACCTGTTGCTCCCCCTGCAGGAGGATACCAGGGCATCACGAGGAGATAGAGGTTTTTCAGGATGCTGAACCAAATGACGATATCCCAGGCTTTGAACTCTGGCCTTGGGAGATTGAGAGCCTTTCGCTTGTGTCTCACGATAAGGAGACCGACGCTCATCAGGAAGTCGAAGAAGGAGCCGGGGTAAATGCGAAGGTCGCTGACTGTGAGTTTCGTTAGTAACAGTCTGCGACAACAGAGAAAATCAACGTAGAGTCTTGATACGTACCGAAATTGAAGGCATCGCCAGCAGGAGGGGCAAGGATCATAATAAGCGTGATACCGTATTTGAACAGATACGGCCCAAGGGCAGTACCAAGAGGAAATGTTGAGACCCAGAACTTGGTCCACGGGAGTACGCCTTGGCGACCACACTCGCGAATGATCCTCGAAGTTCCGATGAACACCGCCACTAGATTGCCAAAGGCACTAATTGCAATCAGAAAGTTGAGGGCCTTGACTTGCTTGGTATTTCCAAACACGTTGATAAAAAATTGATTGGCAACGGTTAGTTTGCTCTTGATGATGTCTTCCTTTGGGACTGAGATGCAGTAGAGTTAGTAGAGTCCCATCTGGCCAGCTAGGGAGATTTCGTGCACTTACTCGCGGCATAGAAAGCAATGACGGTGAGAATGTAAAGAATACTGACAGACCAGATGGCAATGTAACCGTGCCGTCGGATCTGTTTCACAGGGTTCTACGAGGCAGTGTAAGAAAATGAACCAATGCGCGGATAAACCCATCCAAAGGAAGCTTACCTTGACTTCATTGGCGACATTGAAAGCATTTTCGAATCCCGAGTAAGAGAAAATGATCTTGTACAACCCATTCGTAATTCCGTATGCAGTAGCTTTTCCTTCAAAAGAATTATGAAAGTTGGCTGTTGGGTTCTCAATGCGAGTATGTCCTCCGAGGACCACGAATCCGGTTATCGAGATGAACACCAATGTGGCGATTTTGACAAATCCAATGCCATTGGCCAGATGATATGCAAATCTGTTGTGTAAGACGACGACTAGACCGCTGTATGAGTGTCTTGTATCTTTCCGAACATGGCTATTCTCTCATGAATTATAGCAGACATACCTAAAAGAGCGACGGTATAACCAGCTATAGCCACTCCCTTTAGTTCCCAATCCGTTGGATTATGATCCGTCATTTTGTAAAGATATTGAGCCAATACTAATATGAAACTCGATGTCAGATGTTTTACTCCTCATCTTACTCGGACATGCTGCTAAATCACCTACCATATGAGTTTGCACTGCTGAATGATAAGATGACGGACTGGAAAGCGAATGCGGTTGAGAAAAGCCAGCGTGGTCGTGGGAAAGCTTGTTCGAGATACACCACCTCAGCGCCGGATCGCGAAGGAAAATAGGCAGTAAATTCGAGATACACAGCAAACGCTGTGATCGATGTCAAGAAGCCAAGAGCCCACCATATTAGACTGAGCCCTATACTGCCGGTGCCCGCAAGAATTGTTGAAGCTGCAGATCCTATCGTATAAGAAAGACTATTCCTTTTCAAACACTGGGAAGGTAGTTTACTGACGAGTTGAAAAGATGCCCGTGCCAATCATCTTGCTCACATTGAGAAACAAGATTGTCAAGGGTCCGACATGGTACCCCAAAGGCGATGACTCTTCGACAGGTGCACCAGAAGCATCTTGGTAAGACGTCTCTTTGTTGTTGGCTCCCTTGCCAGCGATATAGTAGGTACCTCCAGCGACGAGCTCAGAGGGATCGCTATCTGATGTTGATCCGCGCTCTTCTGCTTCGGCAGGTTGGGCCTCTTCGCCGCTGCGGAAGGGACGCCGCCAGAAAGAAGGCATTGTCGCTAAATGCCCCAATCACTTCTATCTAGTTATAGCAGTAAGTGATGATGACGTTGGAGGGTAGTATCCAGCCTTAGACAATTGTCTACGAGGCCTGGTTTTTACGATTAATGAACAAGATGAAGCACCGGTGAGAAGCTTAAATGAGGTCGACTGAGACATGTATGGGATTTAATTGCTTTTGGGCACCACATAACCCCGGCTGTTTGCTAGGGATGCTACACAAAGATGATCTACACCCTCTGCCAGTCATTGATGGCGAGCTTGGCAACGGGGATCCCCGTCTGGTGGATGCGATACTATTGATTGCGACGATACAAGGCAGCAATAACGCAATCAAAGAGACTGCCATGAATCGCTAAACTCGTCTATCGCCAGAGTCTTTGGCTCTGAGCCTTGTCTAATACCATTAGGTGACATGTATGCATGTGATGTCTTTACGGCTGAGTGTCTCACATTACACCAATCTCTCACTCATAAGCAACCTCGTGGGGGTAGCGGATATGTGGAAGAATGGGCTCATTCGTCGTGGAGAGCACGAGATAGAATTGGCCGTCGAAACCTTATCGCCAAGCCCGCGAAATCTTTCAAGAGAGAAGATAGGTCACATTTCTCCATGTCGCCATATTCGTAATTGTGATGCGATGTGGTACCAGGATCTTCAGGCCTTGACTCGCTAGGCTGGTGTCGGGTCATGCGAGTTGAATAGGCAAGGATGCGTGTGCAACTACAACCAAATTGAGGAAAATGATTGTGGTTGGCCCAGCTTGAATGCTACAATATAGGAATCTCGCCAGTTCGAGAACCTTTTTTCGGTTGACGCCGCATGAGATGAGCTTATCTGTGAACCAGTGGCGATCTAGCAAGGATGAATGCAGCTGTACTGTATGTAATTATGTGAAGCCCATGCGCTACCAGAGATACAATCATTCAATTTGGCAAAGAATTCCCAAGTACGCACGTGGTATAACTGCTCTTCTGGATATTGGATATACTACTGTAGGCCACCCCGCGTAGATTGATTCATGTAGTCTACTGGTATTTCTCATCCGGCTTCTCATCAGGCTTTCCGTCACTTGCGCTACGAACTCTTGGCTCCAGCGGGAAGACGGAGTTTTCAGGCTTAACGTCCTTGTAAATCCTGTTCCATGTATCGGTCAGCGGCTCGGGCGTCTCCCAGGCCAGTTCTGGGTCACGCAGCCAAAGACGGACAAGATGGCGCCTATTGTCAGATAGCATTAGCGGAACTGTCCACTCTCAGAAGATCATTATTTCTATAATAAACACGCATACCTTTTCTCTGGAGAATCCCGGAATTTATCACGAGCATGGAAAATGCTCAAGTTATTAGCAAACTGAATGTCGCCCTTGTGGAAGTCGAGCGACGCGCGGTACTTTTCAGCTGTGAAGTGCAGAGCATCCAGTGCCTCAGCTTGGGCTTCAGTAATCGGAGGAATATCAGTCGATCGAGGAAGGCCCCAGTATCCTGTAAAAGTACGTCGCGCATATTGGATGATCATGCGCTGAGGGGTGTCTGCAGTAGCGGGCTGGAAGTATAAAAGAGGTCGCACGGTATGACTCTTGCCACGCTTCCCAAACCTAGTAAATTATTAACAATGAACTCCGATGTATATATAATGTAAGAATGCTTGTTTCATTCACTTACTCGTCGACGACCCAGGGCTCAGACAGGGTCCGGATAAGATCAGGCCGTGTTGCTGCGAGCTCATTGTACACATGCCAGCTGCTTGACAGGAAGCTCTGACCGCCCTCTTCAGGCTCTCCCAGAGCGAAGAGAGCAATCACATCTCCAGCGTCAGTGTGGAAAACTTGCTTGTCGGCCGTATAGGCTGGCGCTCCGATCTTGTGAGGATCAATCTCCTGACTGAGGTCCTTGATATGTGCGAGAACAACATCAGCTGGCTTTCCGTCGAGTTGATGGTCTTGGCGGCCACGAATGGGGGCAATGTGAGATGCAATTCCGGCATAGATGATGACATTCTCCTCACGGCTGTAGTTGTCAACCGGAACACCCTTGACGACCTTGAAACCGTGACCTAAATGAACTTCTTTTGAGATCTCCCGTAGAGTAACATGAAGCTTCGGCAGGGGGAAAGTCTCCTGAGTAACGTAACCCAGACCCAGGTTAAGTGCTATTGAGCCGTGATGTTAGTATAATTGCTCATGATCTCACTCATCAGGAGACAATCCAGGGACCTCACACTTGAAGTGGCGAAGGGCTTGGTCGATCTCAGCAATATCGCTTTCGGTCAAAACATAGTTCCAGTCATACGTCTCGGCCAAATTCCTTCCATCCCAGACAAGATCGGACTCGAGCTTGGCGGGAAAGCCTTGTGGGAGAGACTTTTCCAGCTTCTCGCTCTCTTGGCGCCGCTTGATGCGGTTGAGGTAGTTGTCATAATCGGGAGCATATGAAATGTCCGGCTGTCTAGGAATTTGAACGGCGGCGGCGGCCATATTGAATAGAATTTGCTTTTAGAATACTTAAACAGAGCCAATTACAGGATATCTTGAAATGCCTCGTGGTTAGGGCCTACAAAAGAAGGACATGGTTTGCTCGCGCGTGTGCCTGCTTTATTCTGTTTGATCACATCGGTACATCCCGGCTTTACAAATCACCACTCCACCATCGGCTAAATGTTATCACCTACACCTGTTCTCTGAATGTCGTCATGAAGGCTGGAGAAGGCTGGTCTCTCATGATAGGATGTTGATGTTGTTACCTAAGCCGAAAATCACCTGCGCTCATGTCGCCATCAGTAGCCAAGGGCTCGCAATCGGTTGGATCATGTACTGCAGCAGTTGCTACTAACTACATGTGCAAAGTGATCACTGAGAACGGACCAATCAATCTTGTTCAATTCTTAGGTTGATAGATACGCCAAAGACCCCCGCAACAGATGAGAAGCTCCAGATATCCTTCTATTCGCACATGCATGCAGAATGCCTCCGCATTAGTGATTGATCCTAGTGACCCACAGCGGTTGGATGTAGACACAGCCGCGGAGATGAACTGCATCATGCACTGCTTACCTGCAGCCACGAATTTGATGCCCTTCACTCTGGGTTCGACGGATATAAACGAGAAACGCAAAATAACAAACGACGATACAAAAAGAGAACAACTCGGCAAAAAAAAAAGAATTTACAGTTTGGAACTGCTGGCGGTCTCTCCCGCCGGGAATTGAACCCGGGTCTCAAGCGTGACAAGCTTGCATACTGACCACTATACTACGGAAGATGTTCCAAGCGTTGAATCGCTTGTTGTAGGTGGAGCTTGGCGGAGATCGGAGCTTATTCCAATTAAGACTGATTGGGGCAATCCGATATCAAACTCCCGTGCCCTCCGCATGAGGACGAAGTTGGTGTTTCTCAACTATTCCTTGGCTGCTATCAAGTTCTTGATCAATGCTGTAACTTTGGTTGAGCAGACTGAGGAGAAACCCGAAACCAGCCAGCGCGCAGCAGACTGCCCAAACAATGCGCAGGCTATCAACAAAGGCCTGTTGAAGATCATGCTTGTTTTGGCCGTCGGGCATCGATTTGATGATATCGACTAAGCCGGCAGCGTCGGCGCCATAAGCTGTGGCGTTTGGCGCAAGATTTGGGTAATCGAGGAGGTTTGCGGTCATCCGATTTTGGAATATCACCCCTCCGATGGCGACTCCTACAGCCTGGCCGAGCGATCTGAAGAAACTAAACATTGCCAAAGCCATTGGGACATGCTCTGCAGCAGTGGCCGCTTGTATTGCTGAAGCCACCGATGGGAAGAGGAATCCGAGACCGATCCCCGAGACCAGGTTCAAGAAGATCCAACCAGGCACGCTTGTTCCGACCTCCAGAATGCAAAGTAAACCCAGACCCAGAGTCGCCAGAGCCCATCCCGACCAAATTGCCCATCGGTATTTGCCAGTCTTTGTGATGGCTACGCCAGCTATCGCACCTGCGGGTGCCACAGTGAATGTTTGAGGGAAGATGCACACTCCAGTTAAGACGGGACTGTATTCTTTCACGGCCTGGAAATACAACGGCATGTAGTAGACGATGCACCAAACGAGCAGCCCCGAGAGCCCGGCACTGACGAACGAGACGCTGGCAGTACGGTTCTTGAAGAGGTCGATCGGAATGATGGGAGCAGGGGCAAAGTACACTTCATAAACGACAAATACGCCACACCCGACGCTGCCAATAATGAGAGGGACCAGTGTTCTCCACGAGTGCCAACTATACACGACGCCACCCCACGTCAAAGGAATGAGAAATGCCGTCGTGCTACCGATGAAGATGACAGAACCGATATAATCAATTCGACGAAGCTTATCAGAAAATGATGTTGGGACGAAGTGGAGGTTCATAAAGACGACAACGCAAACAATCCCAATGCCGACAAAGGGGAAATTGATGTAGAATATCCACCGCTACAGTATGACACCACGGATATTAGCCACCCGCAGACATGTAAGTTGTATTGGTATGTTGTGTTTCTCACCCATGACGCGCTGCCTGCAAAAGCGCCTCCAATGATGGGACCGCAGACAGATCCCACGCTCCATATGGCATTCATGAAGCCGTAATACTGGCCTCGATGCCGCATCGGCACCAAGTCCGCAATGAGAACTTCAGTAATGGCCGAGATGCCTCCCCCTCCGACGCCTTGTACGCATCGGCCAACTAGTAGCTGAGTCACATTTTTCGATACACCTGCCACCACGGCTCCAACGAAAAAGAAAACTATGGCAACAATGAACAGAGATCGACGACCAAAGATGGTGGAAAAGGAAACAAAATTTGGCTGGAAGACTGCGCATCGATACGTTGGTTAGCACTGCGGAAGGATGGAGATGATGCAAGGCGGAGTATACCTGTTGCACACAACAAAAATCCAGTACCGGCCCAGAAAGTCTCTATGCCGGAGCTATGAAGCGCTTTTGAAATTGTCTGCAAGTTCATTCTTGATCAGCTGAACATGTATAGCAATGAAGGCCAATTGTACTGACTGGCAATGCTACACCGATCGATGTGCTATCCAAAGCAACCACGAGTGTTAACAGGCAGATGGTAATGAAGACCAATAATGTGCGATTCGACATTTTCCACTCGGGCTTTGATACGCGATTGGTTGTTTCGGACTCATGCTCATCGCGAATAGCGAGAGGTTCTAGCACAAGAGCCGGGTCTGTTTTCCCACCAGACATTGGCGTTTACCTGTTCTATGAGAAGGCCGTAATGAGTAAAGTCGACCAGTAATAAAATCCACGAGAAAGAGGATGACAGGCGAATCTGTTATCCATATTGAATGCCTTCGAATCGAACCTAATATATGAAAAGACATCCTATATATGCTATATGTGCCGAGAGGCCAGTCAGTATGCTAAAGAAGAGGTGCTGTTGGTTCTAGTACGGAGATGCTGTTGGTTCTATGTTCTTGTACAGTATGGAGTATCTCGGTCGCTATAGCCTTACGAACCGAGTCCGTGCCGTGCACACTGAAAAGTGTGCAAGCCAACCAAATATTCGCCGAGACTACTAACACGTTTAGAGACCGATATGAGCCGAGTCTCATCCCCTACCCGACTTACCCTGCAAAGCCTTCAAGAGGGCCATATTTTGACACAAAACCTCTACACAGAGAGCTACACGAATTAACCTGATGTTTGATCGGAGCCCCCCATAAGACGCCACTCGTAGTTGACAAATAAGTTTGGCTTGTTTATCACTGTAAGCTCAGCGGTTGTGGAGAACAAAAGACAACAACAGGGTCAGCTTACATGTATTCTCCAGTGTATTTTCTATAACTATATCATCATGACATGAGCTTGGATTCTCTACAAACATCTCTCAACAACAACAGGAAATTTCGGTTACAAGATATGAACGGTCACTATTCGTGGCCGGGATAACAGAATACGTCTAGCCTCTCTCCGATTCCGATAACACCTCTCACTTTGGCCATAAAACCGTTTGCCTCATCAATTGCCACACCGGCGCCAAAAGGGAGTTCAAAGATGGCGATTACCGCTGAAAGGGCTCGTAAAGAGCCTAGAACGATATGTGATCTCATTGAAGAATGGTCACAGAAGCAGCCTGACCATATTGCCGTTTCTTTTGGGGAAAGAAACATTACATACGCTGAGCTCGACAATGCTACATCTCATATTGCATGGCTTTTATTGCAGAGAGGAATCAAGCCTGGTGATAAAATCCCTGTCATGGCTCAGAGAAGCCTCGAAATGGTCATTTGCTTCTTAGGCGTTCTTAAATCAGGCGCTTCGTACGTGCCCATCGGCGTGGAATCCTGGAGCAAAGATCGCATCCAATCAACGCTGGAGCGAGTATCTGCCCGTGTCGTTCTGAATACTAGCACAGAGGAATATCCCGGATATGAGGAGATTTCGCTGAAAGAAATCGAGCGTGCCTTTGCACCGAACATCGAGCGACACTGGGACAACGAACTGGATCGCCCCTGGAAACGAATCGATCCTAGTGACCTTGCCTTTATAATTTTTACGTCAGGCACAACCTCTACGCCAAAGGGGGTCATGATTCCTCACAGCTCAGTCCTAAATTATGTCCAACAAGGGGGAGAAATAACGCCGTTCAACTTGAGCTCGTCTCCGGCTGATATTGTTATTTTAATCTTTTCTCCTGCTTTCGATGCTTGCACGGCTGTTACCGTGTCGGCATTGTGTAATGGCGCGGAGCTGAAGATCGCCACTCCGGCCGATTTCTTGTACACTGCGACACTATGTACAATCATGGCATGTACACCTTCAGTGTTGGCTACAATTCAGGATCCGGCGAGCTACTCCAACCTGCGAGCCATCATGATTGGAGGAGAAGCAGCACCCGCTTCACTTGTTCGCAAATGGGCAGCATCTTTGCCGACTTCTCCCATATATAACTTCTATGGACCTACAGAAACTACTTTTGCATGTCTAGTGTCTCGACTTTACCCTGATAAGCCAATCACTTTAGGGCGCCCAATGTCAAACAGCCGTGTGATGTTACTTGATGGGCAAGTTGAGTCTGGCTACGGAGAGATTTGCATTGCTGGACCAGGCCTAGCTAGAGGATACTATGAGAATGAATCACTCACAGCTGAAAAATTCGTTTACTGGCAAGGCGAAAGAATATATCGCACTGGGGATTTTGCGCGATTGACGGACCACGGGCTAGAATTTGCCGGACGCAAGGACAACATTGTCAAGAACCGTGGATTCCTTGTGAGTCTTGATGGACAAGTGATTCCCATGTTATGCAGCCACCCGAAGGTTATGGCGGCTACGGCTTTTATGCATCAAGGCCGCCTTGTAGCCTTTGTAACGCCCGAAGACGTTGATGGGGTCGCGTTGCGGAAGACCTTGACTGAGAAATACGATTCCTTTATTATCCCGGATCTTATTCGCCCAGTGGAAATTCTTCCACTTACTGCAAATGATAAAATCGATAATCGTGCTTTACAAGCGCTGCTGGGTGGCGACAATCGACTACATGATGTATCCAGTCATGGCTCAAAAATGGACATATTGAAAGCTGCGCTTTCTTTTGCTATAGCTCTACCGCCATCGGAGATCACTGACAACTGTTCTTTTGCTGAATTAGGAGGAAATTCCTTGGCAGGATTGAAAGTGTTATCTTTTCTGCGTACCAAAGGATTCCACATGCGGCTTGGATTGCTTTTTGATCTACCAAATCTATCTGCTATTCATGATGCTATGGTAACATTTGATGGCACCGAAGAAGAGGATGGCACCTCAGACCATAAGCCGACTCTAGATTCAGGACCCATGACGTCTCTTCAGACCAAGATGATACGAACAGGACTTAGGAATCCCGCTACAAGTTATATGCTATTGCGTATGACTCTCCCGCATTCAGGCAATACATTTAGTGGAGGAATACTTCAATCCGCATGGCAACAAGTCATTGAGAGGCATTCAATCTTTCAAACAGCCTTCAATCTCAAAGATCAAACTCAAAACGTACGACAGAAGCTTAGCCTTGACTGGCAAAACGAGGAAACAACTCGCGATCAGCTAGAACTTGTGATTCGGACTCGCTCTCAAGAAATGCGCAAGAGGATCTCATATTTGGAAGATGGGAACACATTTATCCCTATTTCAGCCTATCGCTTGATCACAGTTCCCAATGTTGCTTCTACTTTCTTGGCTCTGTTGCATCACAGTCTAGTGGATGGTTGGTCATTCAGCATCATATTAGAAGAGCTCCGCCATGCATTGGATGGCAAGCCGCTCTCAGAGCCTCCGCAATTCATCAATTTTGCCCTGGCTCAAAAGAGACTGCAACAAGACCCTCAAGGCAATCAATTTTGGGAAAAATGCTTAGAGGACGGTTTGGCGCAACCGAAGCTGAGGCTGCCGAAACCATCGGTCGATGTTCCAGTGGCTGACTGGTCCAAGAGCCTGCAAGTCAACCTCGGATTCGGATCGAAAGAGCTGGAAGCTAAAAGCCGCCTTCGACGTATTACACCAGCGACGGCAATATATACAGCATGGGGATTGGTGTTATCGAATTATAGCTTTTCTGACCGAGTGGCTTTTGGTGTAGTATTTTCCGGAAGGAATATCGATGCAGCGGGAGCCGATCGAGTTGTCGGGCCGCTGCTCAACACATGCCCGTTTTCCCTCGAGTTCAAAGAAAGTCAATCTGTGGCTGACGTACTTTCAGAGGCTCAGAGCCAGCTCCTACAGATGCTCGAGTTCCAGTGGTGTGCTGATAATGCTCTGGCCAAAATGCCATCTGAAAGGATAGCCAATACTTTCCAGACAATTGTGGTCGTCGAGTACGATCTCCCATCACAGTCGGGGTCTTGCGAAGCGATACCAGAACCATGGAAAATTGAACGAGAAGACATGATGGAATTCGGTATAACTCTGCTGCTCGAAGATGGAAGCGATGACAGTCTTCGGGCCCGCATTCTATACGATGGCTCGGTTTATACCGAGCAGAGTATCGTCGGTCTTTTGAACCATTTTAAGCGTGCGATCGAGGGGTTACTCGACTGCGGCAATAGTCAAATACAGCAGGTTAGAAATCGTATAATCCTGGAAGAAGAGAGAAAAACGCTGTTAAGTGCATCGAAACGAGAGCGAGGAAGCGACTATCAAGGATATGATACAGTCAAAGATGCTTTTGAAGCTGCTGCAGCGAAGTGGCCAGATTTAACAGCTTTGGAGTCGACCTGTGGTTCAATGACTTACCGAGAATTGGATGAATCTACTAATAAGCTGGCCAGCCATCTCCGGTCCATGACAAACCCTGGAGACGTTGTTGGTATTATTACCGATGGATCCATCCACTGGGTTATAGCTATTCTGTCTGCTCTCAAAGCGGGCTGTATATGCTGTCCCATTGATGTTAGTCTTCCAGCAGCACGGGTTGAAGTCATCATCCAACAAAGCGGTGCCGCCATTTTTATCGCCGCCAACAAGGATTGCGCACGAGTGCTTCAAGATTTACAAAGAAGTCGTATCATAGTTTCTGACGAGTTTCTCGCGTCGTGCAAAACACCATCATCTTCACCTGGAACTGTTTCGGGGCCGAAAGACGTCATCTATCTTGTTTTTACTTCGGGAAGCACTGGTATTCCAAAAGGTATAATAATCTGTCTAATATCTGTATCTTATTCTTTGAATATGACGTTGACTTCTTCTATAGGTGTTGCTTTGCATAACCGTAGTATTCTTATGGTCATCGAGGATGAGGTAAACCGAATGTTCTCTGGGCCTGGTCGCCGACATGCTCAAGTCTACGCTCTCGGTGAGTGAAACACGCTTCATTTATATATGCCTTGCCACAGAAGAATTCTCTCTGACGTTGATTTACCCACCATTTTATTGAATAGGTTTCGACGTAGTGCTCGTTGAGCTATTTGGATCAATCTGTTATGGTGGGACACTAGTTTTGAAAGACCCCAGTGATCCTCTGGGGCACCTCAAGCGTGTAGATGCAACCTATTCTACGCCATCACTGCTAGCAGCTCTGTCGCCAAAAGAATTCCCCAACCTCGAAACGATTGGTCTTGCCGGAGAACCTGTTCCCCAGAGCCTCGCAGATAGGTGGTCGCATAAGCGCTTGTTCAATTTTTACGGACCGAGCGAGGTGAGTCACAACCTTGAGACATATATAGATGGACTTATGAGAGAGTCTACTGACACTGCTGGTTGTTGGTGAAAGTGTGGGCCTATCTCGACTCGGACTGAGCTTCGCCCTGGAGAACAAGTTACTATTGGAAAAGCCGTCCCCCATCTGGATATCTACCTTTTGGACCACCATCGATGTTTAGTTCCACTTGGAGTCACAGGAGAGATTTACATCTCTGGAGAACAAATTACTGACGGATACTGGAATCTACAACCCGAAACTTCAAATGCATTTGTTCCAAACCCTTTCTCTCCTGGCAAAGTCATGTATAAGACGGGCGATCTAGGTTATTGGACACAAGACATGAAAATGGCCTACGTGGGACGAATTGACAACCAGGTAAAATTGAGGGGATTTCGGATTGAAATGGAAGAAGTCGAACGCGCTCTTATGCGTGCAGATTCCTCCATACAAAGCGCTGTTGCAATTGTCGTCGACCGTGTCCGTCTTGTCGCCTTTGTCACGCCAAGTACTGTTGATGTTTTATCAGCTGGACGAATGGTTAAGAAATTTCTACCGGCCTACGCTTGTCCTGCCCAAGTAATAGCGATGGAATCTTTGCCGCAATCGTCTAATCTCAAAATTGACCGCAAAGCTCTTCAGGAGTTAGCTACTGAAAACCTGGACCAAAGAGATGCACCGTCAACGCCGACAGAAAAGTTGATAGCAGAAATTTGGAGAAAAGTTCTCGATTTTCAAGCTCATAATAATGAGCGAAAAATTTCCCGAGATGATGATTTCTTGGCCATTGGTGGAAACTCTCTATTAGCTATCAAGGCAGCTCGTTCAATCGCTGAGCGAACGGGTCATCACACTCCGGTGCCACTTCTCATCAGAGAAACAGTCCTATCAAATCTTGCAAAAGAAATTGATCGATTCGCAGCTCTTGATGAGCTAGAGGATGGAATTATTACATTCAAGTCGTTCCTATCCACCCTGTCCGCTCCGCCAAGTATAATGGCGGCCCAAATACCGTCGCAACTCGAAGAAGAGTTCTATTTATGGCACACTATGTCGAACACGAAGTCGCTCTTCAACACCGCATTCCAATTCATCATTAAAGGTGATGTCAACCTCGAACTGCTGAATGAATGTTTGGTCTCTGTAATCCATGAAAACCCAATTCTTCGAGCCCGCTATGTCCTCAAAGAAGGGTCCATATACCGACTCGTCAGCGATAAAGTTACTCCACCTTTGGTCTTCTCGGGGCGATCTATAGATTCCAAGGACCTACAGGCCCTGATAGATAAACCTTTTGACCTGGCCCACGACCAACTCATTAGGGCGGTTATCTGTGCAGAGAAAGATGAGCATGCTACGACAAAGACGTCGCTCTCACTTGTAACGCATCACATCATTACAGATAAGGCATCACTTGCCCTTTTGCTACAATCAATTAGCCGAAAGTACCTAGCAGCAGCCAATACTGCTATTTGCAATGGGCGGAGTGATGATGACAATACGCATCAAGGCACATATATCGAATGGACGCAGTGGCTTCAAAAGAATACTTCCCTACCTGCAACACCAACAAAACTGGCGAAGCGAGAATTTTGGAACGATCGTGTTAGAGGAATAGAGACAGTTCCGTTATTAAGCAAACGTGAACTTGGAAGGCCGGGTCATGAGATACCTGGTTATGAATCCATCCTCATCTCAACTACGGATGGTAAGGGCTTTTCGCAGCGTATGGCTCTAGCTGCGTCCGCAATTACACTTTATACAGTGTTCGGTTACAGCGACATTGTATTCGGAATTCCATATATGAATCGAGACGAGCCTGGGGCGGCGAACATTATGGGCCTCCTTCTCGACAGGCTACCAGTGCGCATAAAACTCGATGATAATAACATGGTGGACTCCAGTAAGCTCATTAACGATATCGTGTCGGAAATTAACCTTTCGGTTGAAAACCAGATGCCTTATTCAGAAATTTTACAATTGGCAAAAGATCGGAGACCTCTCTTTGATGTTGTGGTTATTTATCACTGGCAGTCTGACGCACTGGAACACTCCCTCAAGATACCTGGCGCTCACGTTTCGAGCGAACGCATTCGAGCGCGAGGAGCCAAGTTTACATTGCAGCTAGAGTTTAGCGAGCAGGATGATGGACTACACTGCGGCATCGAGTACAATGCTGGCGTTCTGTCTTCGCCGCAAATGGCAGCGATTATGTCCTTCATCCCGACTGTCTTCAAGGGCCTTATATCTGGCTCGGCACCAGCTGAAATCTTTTCCTCATTCAGGCCATTGAAGGACTACGATACATTGGAAGCTATGCAATCTTACCGCAAGAGGGTTAACGAGGTTCGCAAGGCTTTTTCTGAGGCACTAGGCATTCAGACAGAGGGCATTACACCTGAGACGACACTGTATGACCTGGGAGGAACATCTATAACAGCACTCCGGCTTCACTATTTATTAGGTGAGAAAGGGTTACGTGGAGATTTGGGCGATATACTTAGAGCGCCTTCTCTAGGAGAGATTGCCTGGATGTTCCAGTAAAGTAGAAGAGGTCAAGTTGGGATAAAACATTGAGGATGAGAGTCAGAGTGAGGGCAACGCAGAATTTCGAGTCTCCAAATAGAAATGCCATCTATCAACTAGGGAAAATATGATCCGGTATCTGTCACATGTTACCACCTCTATAGCATCAGTAAGTTACTCCATAGATCAAGGTATATGCACCTTTTATAATAAGAACGATGATGTCAAATTGTAGAATCTCCGTCATAGCATGTACCCATTTCCTTTCCATGCCTTCGGACCTCGGCTAAGGCATCTGCCACTCGCTTCAAGGTTACATACAAGATTTGGGAATCTATAGGCTGATAACGACTCTCGGCCTCCGTCGATGAGATGCTGTCAATACGCTGACGGACTATGTTCACCGTAGACTTGCTCTTTGCCATAATGCGATTTACTAGCAACAGTTTCACCGCAGTGCCTTCTTCCTCTGACACATTCCATGTGCCAAAGTTGATAGAAGGCGGCTTATGAGCGTCCCGACTTCTCGCATTGTTACAATTGATGATAGCCCAGTTGAAAACAGTCTGCAACAAGACCATGATCAAGAAAAGAACCTGGCTGTCTAGCCAGCAGGGGTCGCAGGCAAGAGCACGACTTGAGCAGTCAAGAATCATTGTGGCCATAGACAATATAATATCGAGACGCCGATTCCCTTGCTTGCGCTCAATGCCACTGAGAGAGCATTGCATTCCGGTGAGCATCTTCAAGCAAATGCAATTGGACAGTGACGATGCCGCTTGTCTCTGCTCGCTTCTTATAGGTGAAAATTGCTTAGGCCTTTTATGGACCTCACGAGGAGAATTAGGAGAATTCGAGTTCGAGTTCGAGTTATTGGGCTGCATCAACGACGGCGGAGACCCATTTGCTGCCACTTCATAGCTACCAATCCGCGATCGACGCCCTACACCTGAATCGCTGTCTGGGCCATTGGACAGGATATCGGTGTTAGGATTGCTAGTGAATAAGAGATCAAGGAAATCTATACCAGTTATTACACGATTGCCGGTAAACTATCTCCAACCAGAAATAGAAGGCTCTTACCTGGCATGAATTGGGGATCTTTATCAGTCGGAGATTGCGAAGAGTAGAATAGTGGTATTTCAAAATCCAATATACTGCTTAATTCCATGCTTAGATCGGGAGTGGGATCATTTATGACGGGTGTGCATGCGGTGCATGAAGGTGCTGTGATGGATAAGATTGTGGGTAGAGAAGCATTGGCGTCTGACGATGGCGGTATTGTTGTTGCTGGCATGTCTTTCTCTTGTTGGCCTTGGTGAGTGTTTAGCATTACTGGCCAGTCGCCTTGAAATGCGTTGTTTGCCGAGGTTTGAATACACGCATTGATGGTGGAATTTGCGCCGCCGGCGATTGCGAGGCCCAGCCTTTCGAGCGTTCTTTTATTCCGGCTGCCTTTTGGCTTCCCCAACTTTGCCATGTAACTATATGTACATGAAAGATTGCTAGATATGAGGTTATTTATGGCCAATCTTTGTTCGCACCCTTGGAATTCCGTTATCGCGGGCTTTCGGTTCTCTTACGTACGAGTTGCAGCACTTTTTGCACGGCTGGCCTCCTGAGCATCGAACTTTGGACGCATGGCAGACATCGCAGGCAGACCGAAGTCGCCTGCGCTGCTGGCTGGCTGAGACTTCCATTATTATATCTTAATGGTCATGCCAGCGTAGTGACAGAGGTCATCAATTCGGGAGCACCTCTTAACGCGCTCGAGGTAGAGTGTTTGATGAAATTCGCGCTCGGGGACTTTTCGTGTCCCTCCAATTGTCAGTGCTTACGAAGGCTGCCTTGACCAGCGTTGGTTGGACATTCACTTCTTGCACAGGGGTATCGGCCAGTAGGTGGGGGTAATGTTGCATCGATTTATGCATTCCTATGGAGCGATACGTATGTAATACTGTAATACTGTGTCTATCTCGAAGGAATTACGTGAGAAAGATGCATGTGCGTGCTGACCGGACGAAATGTCCGGACATCTTGGCACCTTAGGAATCTTGTAAGGTGAAGCGGAAGGGGGAATAGTAGCACTGGAAGAATACCGGCCGAAGATTACGGTCATTGTATTCGTATGCTAACAAGAAGCCGCATGACTGCAGAGCTGCTCAATAAATAATAAGAATATTCGAAATCGAGATTACCGTGCCGCTGAGACTATGAGAAGTCGGGGGGTATAAATACCTACCTAGGTATGCATATATTCGGATGCCGGAGTCGTTTTAAGTACATGTACCTCAATCACAATTCTCGTATAGAGCTTGCCCGAGTTCCGGACACGAAGTTGCCGCTCTACTAATGAGGTAAAATCTACCAATTAGGGAAAATGCTGCCTTCCTTCATCTCATCGGATGCAGCATACATGTATTTTGAACCTAAGATCTAGCATTTGATAGGATAGAATACATAGTGGATGAAAAGTGACTGGATGATGTACATAACGTTCAAAACTAGAGCAAATGTTTTCAATTTGGCCTCAATCTTACTTTCCCACATAGACACTCTGTAAACAACTCTCACTCAACCTCTTCCATCACTTGAAGATCTTGTACCCATTCATGCACGGCGAAATTTGCCGATCTATCATGAAGTAAACCCATGGTCTGAGCGACACGAGGCGTACAAATCACGTATTCACGTTGTCCCTCGCTCTGCCACCCTATTGATGGCTAATCACGCCTTCATACACTTTCCATCATATAACATTCACTTTCCGTCATACAATAATCACTTTCCATCATACAACACAAGCTCCTTTCCGCCTCTGTGGTTCGGTCAGATTCGTTCTTGGTCGCCATCTTGTCGAAATGGTCGAGATCGAGATGCGCGATTGGCACAAGCGACATGAGAGAGAATTTTATGCATATGGTGAGAGTTGAGGGACTATAGTCGTGCCTTTTGGTTCAGTCTAGATAGAAAACCCAGACATAATTTCTTTTGAAGACTTCATTGGATTCCGTGAGATTAGAAGTCGGTGCTTAAAAGGCGATAGCCGTTTTAAAATTGACATCTACTGCTATCGGGAATAGCTTTTGACTAACACCTACCACTCGTAAGTAGGTAATGACGAGTCATCTTGCAAGGCTCCATGCGTGATATTCTTGAAAAACGATGTCAAAATGGGATGGCCTACTAAAAAGCAAGAAAAGAAGGCTGCTTCTTTACAAGTCTCTTCAATACGATGACGAAGGAGTTTTTGGCCGCGTGGGAATCCCGCCAGAACAGGGACCCAGAATATTGTTAAGTCAGCCTTTGGCAGATTGTGTGGTGATTAAACAATGACCTCAAAAGGAGATTAGCATGATCACCAATGATACCTTCCAACTGCAGATGGATGATATCATCATGCCGTGGGTGAAGACCAACGGGCCGCTTTCCTTGGTGTCCAACTGATTCGAAAGCCGACATTTGCGCGATACAAATCTTCTGAGAGCCAAATCGGGATCCCATATTATCTCTTATCCAATTTTCCCTTACTAGTGTCTTCTTAAGGATGAGAGACAATACCGTTGAGCAATTCATGGCCATTGCGAATAAAGCTGATAGTGTCATGGAGCATACTCAGCCGCTGCGCGTCAAGTTTATTCCCCAAGTGAGCAGATTCGCCAAAGTGAAAGTAGTAATTCCATTATTGAACTCGTATACTGCGTAACTACAACTGAGTGAAGCTGCGTGGTAGGCGATTTTCGCCTTCCGTATACGGCTGGCCAGCTTCGCTCCGGGCCATATCATTAACCCATTGTTGATTCCCCAGCAGTTCAAGCTTAGGTCCTTTCTGCGCCCATTTCATGGCCAGATAATACCAAGATAACGCATTTCCAACAGTCGAAACTTCGTCTGAAACGCCAGTTTTGGCGGCTTGTGACATTCGATCGTGTAGTTTGAGATCTGTAAACAACTCCATCAAATGACCAGCGACTGCTTTCCAATCACCCGGTTCAACGAGGAAGCCGTCGATTTTGTCTTTGATCTGAAGGGGTATCCCGCCAGCATATGTAGCAATGACAGGGCGACCCGCATGGAGTGCCTCAGAGACCTTGACTTCGAAACCTTCGTATGTGGAAAGCTGTAGGACGACATGGGCATTTGCCATGAGACAGTTCAATAGCTGATCACATGGATCCAAGCGCATGACGCTCACGTCGCCCATGATGTGGGGATATTTTGTTTCTAACTGCGTCATTACTTGATCGTAAATCGCAATACCATCGGGGTCATCAACAGACGCATTGCCGCAGCTTTGTTCGGATAGAGTTAGTATTCATGTATGAAACATAATTATAAAATGGGGAAACTGACATGACGAGCTGGGGGATGGCGACGCCACCATGCTTTTCGAGCTGCTCTCGGAAACAAGCGTACTAAAATGCCACAGACGGGCCTTGTTAGATAATAAAATTTTAAAAGTTGGAGATACTTTATGCTATTGGTCATACTCACAGCATCAACAACCGTTGGCAGCCCCTTAGCGGGATCAAAGCGTGATACTTGAATGATATATCTCCCTAGTTATGGTGGGTTTAGCATATGATGAAGGCATCTCTTGCATGAACGCTGCATTTACTCACTTCTTGGCCATTGCAACTCTGTCATTCGTTCTGAACGGCATTTCACGTTGTACAGATGGCCGTAGTATCCAGTATCCCAAATTTCCATCGGCTTATTTAAGCCATCCAGCCTATATCAGTATTAGTATGACAGTCTTCCTTTATCCATGGCACGCAATACATACCAATCGGTCGTTGCAGGCATATACAGCACCTTCTCCCTCGGCACATTATGGGGCACAAAAGAAGGAATCGGGTGGCTAATGAATAAGTCGGCTTGCTTGATATTTTGCCAGAGGAAGTCCCAGATATCTGCTTGAGGAGAGCCAGCGACTTTGATCAAGTCGGTTCGAATCTGGATATGCGATCGGTAAAACACTGGCCGCGATGGTGTAAGTTTCTTGATTTGCGGAATGAGACAAGGCATTTGGGGATCGTCAATAATTATGATATCAGCGCCGCCTTTATCTGGTCGGCACAATGGTCCATCGTTTGAGAACCAATAGCGTTTGCCGTTGTCGGTAATCCAGTCCACTATCGCGTTCTTTTCGTCCGCAGAGATGTATTTACCATCCTCGCTCACCCCTTGCAGCGTATTGTGGATATTTTTGGTGATTCGAAACACTCCCGGGTGAGGTTTTGGAACTACAATTCTTTAATTCGTATCCGGATGCGCGTAACGAATATTGGTTCTTGAGGGAATGAACAACGTACCGTACCAGCGGAGATCTACTCCCAACGCACGAGAAAATCTCACGAGAGCGTGTCTCATCAATGCAACGCCGCCACCTTGAGGAGTGCTGCTGAAGAAAGCAATCTTGGTCTTATGCTTTCGTAAATTTTTTGCATAATGCATCACTGCCTCCCAAGTCGCGGAATTGCATGTGGTCTTGTAATCCTCGACCGAGATGAGCGGCGCTTGAAATGATGCATCAACTTCTACAATACCGCGCCAGGCAACTTGTAAAAGAGGTGCCAACGAAGGACCAAAGTTCCTAGGACAGTCAATCACTTATACGACCACATTTATATGGGTGACTCATGAACCAGGTATCATAGCTTACATGATGCATTTTCGTGCCATTGAATCAGCTTGTTCGTCCACTCGTTTGGTAAGCCAGAGACTTATCCTCTCTGTATGTTCATGAGGCTGCTGAATAACAAGAGGAACAATGTCCAGTTCCAGCCAAAGACGAGAGCAAAGTGTTGGGCTCGTCGTCTGCAACGCACGGGGAAGGCCAGCGCCTACGACTTTAACGAAAGTTGTATGCTCGTACCACCTGATTGACTTGATAATGTAGTCGGCAATGAAATCGCGACCATTTGAGCCTTCTGGTGGTGAAATCTTTTTAATCGCAAAATCGAGTAGGTAAGTAGCATCACGAACAGCAAAGGAAACCAAGTACTCTTTGTACCCGGATGATGTGGCCGAAATTCCAATGAATACGGGCTAAGAAATCAGGTTAGCTACTGAAGAATTGTTCCGGTTCCCTTCTTTTTCTTGGCAAATCTTTTTTTTTTGTATCAAATATTCTTTTGGACACCCCTCGAAAAAGATAATATGAAGCTCACGGCGGAGACTGACAGTCAGGCTAAGGCCGAAACATCCTTCTTTCTCGACCACTTTTTCCGCTTGCGACTTGCGACGAAGCGAAGCGCTGACGTGAAACTCTTGGTTAGACGCATCAGTCATCTTGATGATTTGTATTTTTTTTTTTTTCGATATAAAAGCGAATGTTTCCAAATGCAAAAACGTCGTTAGACTTATAAATGGGATGTGTGATAAATTATACGATGGCTAAGTACGACGTGAGGCCAATTTCGGAGACCTCTGTCTAGGCGTATTGTGTTCATGCAAGTTCAGCCAAAACAAACAGGTCAAAAACACCAAACTCAATTCTGGGATGAAGTGCGTATTTATACCCGAATCTCTCCAATTTAATAGCTAGCCTTCTATAGGATATGGATGATTGCGTGGCGTGGATTGTCGCGGCTGAGCATCTGGAGATGGTGCGCTGAGATCGCGTACTGTGTCAAGAGATTCCTACAAGAAGGTACGAGATCTTGAGGTGGCATCATTATGACATCAAACATTCAAGTATGTGCGGATGCCTCCAGGCTTTCAAAAATAAGCTCTTTTAGAGCCACATCTATATGTCTGAAGGCGAGATAAAAGCCCTAACGAGGCGATGAACTTTATCGCTCGGGACAGCGCCACAATAGATGGTCAAACAAATTGTTGTCTAAAAGACACTCCTACTGCAATACTTTACAGTGTCGCTATCGTGGGATACAATTGTATATACTCCATATGTAAATCGAAACAGCTGGCTGTGGCAAGCTTGGCATGTGCAAGCAGGCCCGAGGCACTGAGGCTATGCATCTGCAACATGTGATGCACATCATGCTGGACGGCTATTATCGCACCACCAAAGATACTACCTGTACTTTGAATGTATTTACATTAGCATTTGAACTTCAATTGATAGTAAGTAATATCTAATTTCACATTTGCATAAGTACGAATGCATCTTACACCGTCGACTTCCCAAGAGACCGCCGATGCTCATATACTCAATTTACCGTCTGAATACGGGTGGATCATGCCGTGTAACGCCAGCGCTTGTAGTTCTCGTCAGTCCACCCACGGGTAACGGCAGCGGCTTCTTCCACCCGCATCGCCGCATCTGATCCAAATTTTGCCTCCACGCTTCGCAAATTGGCTTTATAGTCATATGACAGCAGCAGAGCTTGCTCATGGGGGTTAGTTTCCAGATCGGTGAATCCCCATTCGTAGTTGCCAAAAACTGGCTGGCGAGCGTCCCTAACTGCAATTGTTAAGCCGCCTGGGTTCATGACCGTAAACTGCCAACCTCCTTATCCAATTATTTTTAAGAATTTCTACAACGATCGCAAGAGAGATTGAACTTCGCAATTTCGGACCATATCATGAGCTGCGCGAGCCTCAGAGAGCGAGAGAGATTTGGTCTCTATGAGAAGATCTAAGATGGTGGGAAGGATTGGGTGGAAGAGACTGGATCATCAATGCTGATATATGGTAGTTTAGGATATGACATGGCCATTTGCGACATGTGGATTGGATCAGGCAGTGATGGCTCCGCGCTCTGCGATAGAAAGGCCATGGTCGCCAACAGCTACCACCAGAGTCTCGCCTGCTACATTTTGTTCATCCAATATCTCAAGTATTTTGTTCAGTCAGCGATCGACATAGCCACGGCGTTTAAATAATAGGATAAGTCGTTGTGATCTGTATCGCTTGCCAATGAAAAATATTCTTCGTCTGTCAGAATGCCAAAGTCGTAATGTGTTGAGCTCGTCAGATGAGACAAGAAGAGCCTCTCGTTATTCCTCTTCGCCGATGTGAGAATATTTCGCAGGTAATCTCCTATGGCAACTTCAGGCATGCTGTAATAGTTAACATCGGTTAGATTGACTAGACCAAGTTTGGTTGCCGCGTCTTTCAACTCCCACCTACCGGGTGGATCGATAAATCCAATCTTTGGCATGAGACGATCCTGCTTGTCATACCTCATTGTTACAGACTGCATAAAAGCTGTCTTCCATTTGAACTACTTGAAACGTTCACTGGACGCCTCATCGCCACTATGGTCTAATCAATTCAACGCCTCAAAAATATGGGGTAAGCACGGTTGGTAGATGTGATGATCTATATCAACATTAAAGTTAGTAGTCAGTGGACTTACGCCGCAACGAGTCCCCACTATGCTCTTCAATGTGTAGGTTCTCGTTGTGAATGCATTATTCGCATTGAGGCCACCGCGTGGTGTGCCAGTTTCATGGCCAAAGCCGTCATTGAAGTCTCCCGTGAGATATTTTGCGGTTGAAGTAAGCGATGATAAAGTTTTCTGCGCCTCGAATGGCAAGGACGAGCTCTTGAACGATTGAACAAGACGCTTCCATATATAGCCATCTTTCTTCAAAGGAAAGACATCTTTCCGCGTACTCTCAAGCTTAATTAACACATTTGTCGGATAGGGACGTTGCCTAGATTTCCACATATAGGCGGAAATAAATCAGCATCGAGATTCGAGAGTTTCGTTGGATCTTCTGAAGCTTTACAGTGTTTTTTGTCTGCGGTGAACCAATCCTCAAAACTGCGGAGAGACGCATTATTCGGCCGCCACGCCCAGTGAGTTGGTCCATGTAGAGCTGTGCGGCTATCCAACATGCTGTTGGTGTTGCCCGACATAGCAAGAAGGCTTGTTAATGAGGGCTTTGAGAGATAAAACCCACAAATGGCATAATTGGTAAAGTCCAAGACATAAATATCAGGATTGGGGATCAAGGACAAGTTGCGAAGTATGATCACTAGCCATCGTAAATAACTCCGTGAAAGTAGACATCGCGATGAATAGATAGCCGTTATATATGGGGTCGAAAAAGACAATTGATCCTCCATAGCCTACTGAATGTATATTATGCACTAGACACACTCCTTCTCCCACTCCTATTCCCAATTTGTAACCTGAACCTAATGGATTCTTCCTCTTTTCTTTTTGTCTTGCGGAGGTTTCCTTCGCCGCTTGGACTCGAGACACCCGAGTGAGTATCTCGATGAAATCACCCCCTTGGGACCTAATCTTATCAAGAACATCCTCTTCTCCTTCGATTAGCCCATAAAATCTGGCTGCTGTAGGCGACTTGTGAAACCAAAGGACGTGACCGGTTGTAGATACTTCACTCTGGCATTAATAGCGGGCGCTCAGACCTCTGGTGAGTCGCTCTTTATTTTGGGTTCATTGCAAGTTGTATTAGTACATGAACAGTTACTTGAGAGTCAGTGACGAAATGGGGCGGCCATTTTAAAATCCAGTGATGTACAGAGAAGTCTCTCATTCAAGTTCATTCAGTATTGCGTTGCGGTTATGACCTCGTTGTATTTGCAACGCCTGCGCAAAAAGCCGCGGACGGATATCTTTCGTTCGCAGTGTACCGGATGCACGGCAATGAAAGTAGCTAGAAAGAAACGTTTCAGTGGTAGATAAACGTAAAATTATTCTCTATTACTTGATATAATGAAGAAGCTGTCGCTATGTAAATACGCACCTGCAGTTTGTGTCTTAGAGTGACATGAGAGCTATCTAAACAAACAACGCCGAGGTTAAGAGAAAAAAAATGAATTACCAGCACCGTAATAACCCAATCGCAACTTTTTCCAGCCCCAGCACCTCTCTCAGATGCCGATGCGTTATTTAGACGGGCAAGTCTAGCCAAATCAATTACCGAAGATCACCTCACTAATAAGGCGCCGAAGCAGAACGAAGCGGAAATCTAGATCGAGCCGTTTTTTCCGATTGACTGCCTTCACCAATAGCATCACACGGTCGCCCCACGAGTGGAAAGATCTCATTCTCATAGCATATTCACCTCGTCTACGATCCAGATGAAATGTAGGGATCTACGGGCATATTACGATATATAGCATTGTGCATGCAGACATATATATTGCTAGACGAGTGCGAGGTTGCAGGGGCCGTGGGGTCAGTGTGACATGGTTCAATAGTACTATTTTCCAGCGCGCGATACTTCCAATACCTACGATGTTCGCAGAGAGTTGAGGTACTTGTAGCCCTAAACATGTCGCAGGGAACCGAGGCACAATAAACATGATCACACAGGTGGCTACTGCATAGCTGTCGTCCGCTTCCACTTGACTGCGTTCAACACGCTATATATAGCAATTTTTTGATCATCCTATAGCCATTGAGGAATTTATAATGACAAAAGTACCATGGGATATAGCAACTACGAACCGAGCATGCTTGTCTTGATGGAATATATATAGGTACCGAGCCTTTGCTATCGAACCTGCATCTACTTATGATCAATAGCCCATATATATCACTATCAATTATTGCTTTAGTTAAACACCAACTACTAAGGTTAAAATGGTGTCGGCCTACAGTTCAATAAAAGTTCTGCCGGTTCTGGCAGCCGGCGCTTTTGCTGCAGCAAGCTACCCTGCTATCCCAGCCGACTTGACAACACCAGTGCAACAACGAATTGCCGTCAACGGGCCCAATAGTACGATTACATCGATATAACAGATCAAATCTACATTTATGTTAACACATCTTCTCTAGGCGTATCCATTGCCTGGAACACATATAAGCAACTCACCCAGCCTTGTGTCTCATATGGCAACTCTGCCACATCTTTGACACAGCAAACCTGCTCGCAAAGCTCTATTACATATGAATCATCACGCACTTGGTCAAACGTGGTAACTCTGAATAACTTATCACCGGCCACAACATACTACTATAAGATCGTCTCAACCAACTCGAGTGTGGATCACTTCTTCAGTCCCCGAGTCGCTGGAGACAAAACTCCGTTCTCCATCAACGCTATTATTGACTTGGGCGTCGTTGGTCCCGATGGATATACCATCCAAAATGACCAAACAAAGCGTGATACTATTCCAAGCATCGATCCTTCGTTGAATCACACGACCATTCAACGCCTGGCTCAAACAGTCGACGACTATGAATTTGTCATTCATCCCGGAGATCTGGCCTATGCTGATGATTGGATTGAGACGCCCAAGAACATTTTTGATGGAAAAAATGCGTATCAAGCGATTCTGGAGCAGTTTTACGCCCAGCTTGCTCCTATTTCTGGCCGCAAGCCGTATATGGCCAGTCCGGGCAACCACGAAGCTGCTTGCCAGGAGATCCCGCACACCACAGGACTCTGCAGTGCGGGACAGCGCAACTTCAGGTATATTTGCAACATGAGCCTTCTTTCCGATACGTGATACTGACTATTCGTGGCTAAGCGACTTCATCAACCGATTTGGAAAGACTATGCCCACTGTCTTTACCTCAACTTCAGCAAACAACACCGCAAAGATTAATGCAAACAAAGCACAGCAGCTTGCCAATCCTCCGTTCTGGTTTTCTTTCGAATACGGCATGGCGCATATTGTCATGATCGACACAGAAACGGACTTTGCTGATGCTCCGGACGGTCCGGACGGCTCTGCCGGCCTCAACGGTGGGCCGTTCGGTGCTCCCAACCAGCAGCTCCAATTTCTTGAGGCGGACCTTGCCTCTGTCGATCGCAGCGTTACACCATGGCTTATTGTCGCGGGTCATCGACCATGGTACTCAACCGGAGGCTCGGGCTGCGCACCATGCCAGACAGCCTTTGAAGGACTTTTCTACAAGTACGGAGTCGATCTAGGAGTTTTTGGTCATGTACACAACTCTCAGAGGTTCTTCCCAGTCTTCAATGGTACTGCTGATGCCGCCGGTATGACTAACCCGAGGGCGCCGATGTATATCGTCGCTGGTGGTGCCGGAAACATCGAGGGCCTCTCGGCCGTCGGTACTGAACCTTCGTACACTGCATTTGCCTACGCAGATGATTTCAGTTATGCAACTATTCGCTTCTTGGATGAGCAGAACTTGCAAGTTGATTTCTATCAGTCATCAACTGGAACACTGTTGGATAGCTCGAAGCTCTTCAAGTCTCACAATCAGCAATTTGTTGTCCAGTAATAGCATGCTTTAAAGATGATATAGAAAATAAATAAAGTGCCTCAATCTCACTAATACTCAACTCACAATGGTAACGAGTGTATCACACCTAATTCCAGCAGGTGTACTTGTGATGACAATTGAACCTGATTTTTGTAACTTCCAGCCATGAGAAGTAACAAATTGTCACAATATGTACCCTGAAGCGCAGGCACTCTACTTCTCACATAATGTCCATACGTGGAGCTTCTCGTCAATTAATTTGTTCTCATATTCTATAGCACAAGCCTTGAATTCCAGTAAGATAGCTTATTTAGAATCGCAATCAGTGCAAGGACGGTGCGAGACTGTTTCTGCGGAAACAAGTTGTTTCCTCGGTTTCTACTACGGTGTGCTTTAGGTCAAGCTCAAAATCGACAGATTGAAAGTCCTCAAGCCCACTATATTAATTATAATCGTTGTTGAGAAAAAATTGCCATGTCCTTGTGTCTCTGCATCATTTACGCTGTTCAATTGATAGTCGCGGAATATGATACTGAATCGAGCTATATTATCCAACCAACCTCCACCAATAGAAGGTTACACTACAACATTAGGCCAGGTATGAACTACTAGTGTTGAACCCATACAGTACGCAGTAGATAGCCCCCAAACCACCAAGGCACTAGAGCTACAAAGGCACTGTGTTCGCGAGATGTACACGCAATATAGTAGCCTACTTCAATGAGGCTGGCGGTAGAAGAGCTGGGGGATTTATAGCCAGTGGTGTGGAGACGTGAGTTCGGCGAAGCTATTCAGGAATAGTGATTGTACGTCAACCTGATCTGCCTACGTACTGCCTACGAACGCAGAAAAAAAGGTTGGCAACATGATGGGCAGTCCTTTAATTCAGGCTTCTTAATCAATTACGTGTGAATCTTAGACGCAAATATAAATGGGCGTCCTGTTTGCCAGTATTTCAACTCCTCGCAGCACCAACGCAAAATAAATGCCCGCGTAACAAAAAGACGCCATACGACGCCACAATGTCTCAGATTACTCTCTTCACTGACTCTCGGGTGCCTTGCCCACAGCGCCTGCTGCTCACCATCCACGAACTTGGACTTCAGATTAAGGATATCAGAGAGGTTGATATTTCTAAGTTTGAACATAAGGTATGGCATAGAATTGGGATCGAAAGAGTACGTACGATTACATCATTCACTGACACTATTCAGCGTCCAGAAATTTTGGAACTCAATCCTTTCGGTGCTGTGCCATTTATCCGGGACGAAACATACGATCCTCCTTTGATGCTGACTGAATCACGCGCTATTGCAAGATACCTAGCGCAAGCGTACGGTAGTGGTGATGTGTCTGCTTCACTGCTCCCTGATCCAACAAACGTTGTTGCAGTTGCCAAGTTCGAAGAGGCAGCGTCAATTGAATTTACATCCTTCGATTCCTGCGCAAATCAGCTAGTATTTGAAGAGCTGTTTAAGCCGTATGTTCTTTCTGAATACCCACACTACCAATCGAATAGAAGAGTAATTGGTTCATTTTTTACTAACGTTTTTCGGTGATAGGTCGTGGTTTAACGGTGAGACTGATGTTGAAAAATGCAAGCTCCTTCGAGAGAGCCTTGTGCGAGTCGTTGACTTGTTGGACAAGAGACTTACGAATCAACACTTCATGGCAGGAGACGTAAGTGGCAGGCTTGAGAAGCTTCCCCTCCAAGAAAAAGGATGAGAAAGGAAGCTAATGATGTTTAGAAACTGACGGTGGTCGATCTGTTCTTCGTCCCTTACATGCACCATCTGGTTAGAACCGTCTATCCAACCTTATTAGACTCTCGGCCTCATCTGAGTGCATGGTGGGAAAGAATAACCAGTCGCGAATCATACAAAGATTTATTCGACGACTCAAAGGGGAACTGAGGACGGTTTACTTAACGCTACGCGAGATACTTTTACCGTCCTCATTTGTGGGATCACATACCACCATATTTTTTGAGTGTCTAGTGGTGCCGCCAGGCGCCGTTCCTTCTGTCTTTGCTACTCTTTCGTCTATTGGCAATATGCCCCTACACTTCATGATGGTTACAAAAACTTCATCTTCTGGTGCGAAAACACGTTTTTTGATCTGAACTTATACAAGAAGAAATTATACACGGCTCACTCTACGAGTCATTAGTTGATAGATACCCTGCGTAGGCAATTAACGCTCAGACAATCAGAAGTCAGAGTTTGGCTCTAAATTTTCCTACCGCTGTGTCCTAATTGAGGTACGTTTGGAACATTAGTGCACTCTAGCAGCATCTTGGAAACGCGGAGAAGTCATGCTGTGCGGCATGGGTGTTCCGGTTGGCCGTACGCAGCCGCTATACAATTGGCATCTTTGCGCCCAGTGTCTGGCCCAACTGGTCTTGAATCGTGACAAACCTAGAATTTGAGCTAATGTATTATGCCGACGTAACGATATTACGACATACGATCAATTTGCCACTACAGCTCTGTGTGACCGTTTGGCGTACTCTTGGTACGCTAACTAGCCCACGGCATCAGGGCATTCTACTACTCCTACTAGCCATGAAATCCAAACATGACTAAATATTGGCCATGTGGGGGATGACCTTTCCATCTCCGCAGCAGCATCACGGGTCATTATTCTTCCTTAAGAAGTACTATGGTTACTCTTTGCTCTGCTTTCGATCTGGAAATAGCCGTCAGAGACTCACCATAACAGTCTTGCAGAGTCATAATCAGCCCAATTTTTGCCAGACTCATTCATCTCAATGAACTCTCCTGGTCTAATGCCTCTGGGATTACCCCAACCTCTTGGATATGCCGACCAAGCATGCAAAGAATGCCGTCGGAGGAAATCGAAATGCAATAAGGGGATCCCCACATGTAACATGTGCCTGAGATACAGAAGACATTGCCTATATGAAAAACATTCGAGGACTCCACTTACGCGAAGGCGAGTAGCAAGTTTGCTGAGGGTTCACCACAGCATTTGTTCTAACGTATATCCATAGGCACTTAACGGAAGTTGAAGAAAGATTAGAGCAAGCGGAGGCTTTGATCAGACAACTAAGAGCTGCGCAGCCACCGCAAACATTGTTAAGCGAAGGATCTACTAATGTACTTGCTTCGCCCAACCAGCTATCTGAGGCTAGTGAACTGGCTCATGATAAACATGATCATTCGAGATTAGGTTCAGATAAGATTGATGTTTTGTCAGGTACCAGACAATTCACCAATAGCGACTTATCCATGGACAGATCACATTCGGAACGGCCATCAGTTCTTGGTATCCATGATGGTTTGGCCTCAGATTACACGCTCAGCGCAAATACTCCAAAGAAAGTTTTTGGTGATGGCCCAATTACCCAGCAAATCATGGGGGCCTCAGAGCATGTTGAGAGTTCTGATAAATCTCAAGATGACGAATTTGAAAGCCCGCCATCAACAGGCGACTTTGGTTGGAATGAGCATGGGGCTGCTCAGCAAGATTCTCCCGGAATTTCGATTGCAAGCGACGTGAATGAAACCAGACAGATTCTAGATGGCATGGCATCTTTGACAGTCTCGGAGCAGCGAAGTGGTTATCTCGGAATCGCGTCAGGCGCCGCTTTTCTACGCCTTTTAGAGCCTGTGGAATATAGAAATGCGCAGAGCCATTCACCTGTCGAAACTGATCCCCGCGTTTCCCTAATCACGCTCCCCAACCTAAACAAACACATAGCCGACACCATGATCGACGCCTATTTCAGGATATACCACCTCAGTTATCCTATTGTCCACGAACCAACCTTCCGAGCTCAGTATTCCGAAGTCATTCGAAGGCCTAACGGCGGATCTTGGTATATCTTAGCATATGTTATGGCAGCACTCGGAGTGTATACGACCGCAACGGATCTGAATAACCTGGATTTAGATATCTTTCAGCACACCAAATCTCTCCTCACATTTGACATACTTGAAGTTGGGAGTTTAACAATGGTCCAAGCCCTGACTTTAATTTCCAACTATCAACAAAAGAGAGATAAGCCGAATTCTGCGTATAGTTACTCTGGATTGGCGGCCAGAATGGCTATGGCGCTTGGGCTGCACAAGGATTTCCAGGGATGGAAAATCCCCCCTTTAAGCATGGAGATCCGACGCAGAGTTTGGTGGACGATGAGCATATTTGACATTGGTGCTACCATTACGTTTGGTCGACCGCAAGTGTGCCCGTTCGACGGTGTCGACATAGCGCTGCCCATGAATGTTCATGACAAGGTAACATTATCCCAGATTCTTTAACTTATCGGCGAAACTAACTCCTGCAGGATCTCACTGCCATGTCTAGTTCATATCCTCCTGATCCGGAGGAGATAACTGTTTACACAGCGGTACGAACGCAAGCAAGATTTTTTATCGCCACAAACCCCATATACCTCAGAATTATCTCAAAGCCTTTGCCCAGTGCCCGCGAGCTACTTCAATTGGAAGCTCAGTGCATAGGATCGTGGGCAGAAAAGACGCCATCTTACTTCTCAGAAGCAGCCGCCATACCACCTAATTCCGTCTTTTCCCACTCCGTCATGCAATGGAGATGGCGAAACTTTCGCATGATCATGTACCGCCCTTTTGTCATCCGGCGAGCTTTATTGGCGCGCAGCGGTCGTCGGGACAATTCGAGTCCAGAATCGCTCCTGGCTTACGAGCGATGCTTGGAGGATGCTAAACAGAGCATACTGTCAATCAGTGCATTCTGGGCTGCAAATGAGCACAACCGTCTCTTCGCGTGGTATGCATTGTGAGTTATTCTCTGGCAGCTGAGATAAAATGAGAGTCCCTTGCTAACCCATAAGACAGATATTTCCTTTTCCAGGCTGCTCTGATCCCCTGTATCTGCCTGCAAAACGAATCTTCTTCCTCAAATGCACCGGATTGGCGTGATCAAATTGTTACCTCTTTAAAAGTTATTGCGGCCTTGGTACCAGTAAATCCAAGCGCTAGACGGTGCTACCAAGTTCTTGTCAGCCTCTGTGGAGCCCATCTCGATACACCGATGCCTCTTCTTCCCGAGGATGTCAACTCAGAAGAACCCCTCGTTCTTGAATCAGAAGACGTTGATGGTTTTCATGGCGCAATATACCATCAGGCTTCGGATGCAGACGGGGATAGACAAATGATGTCTGGGGTTAACTCAAACGATCAGATGAACGCGGTTTTCGGCATGATGTGGCCCAACACGCTTTTTGATACTGCTGAGAAGGGACATGATGATTCTTGGATGGATTTTCTCAATGGGATATAGACTTGAACATAATGCCGAGCGCATGAAAGCATTATCCTGCATTTCCATGCCCGAAAGGCCATTGGTGGTTTTTTCCCCCCCAACAGAACTAGGGGTATACCACGATGATAGTGATGCACCTTGACTAATCAGTGATTATTTGACTAATTTGAAGCATCTTTCAATTTTTCGAAGTTTTTGTAAGATTAAACGGGGATGAAGATGTAAGGACATGGGCTCCAAAATTGGTCGCGATGCCTTGTGGCGCTAGAATTGACACTATCTTTGGTCTAAGGGACTGCGTCCACATCAAGGTCGACAGTCACCCTAGACAAAGGGACAAATGAAATCTCATGGGTCTACACGCTCGTCACTTTCAAGAGATAGGAAGCCTACCATAACTTACCCCGGACTCGATGAATGATAAACTTACTGCTGGATGATCTTTGAGTGTCCGCTATAATATGCAGTAGCTAAACACAGCACGGCCTGACTTGATCACATCTAAGGGTCCGACGCCTAACACCCTTATATCTTCCGCATCACGATGGCGCCTAATTCTGTATCAGCGTGAATGACAAAGTTATCGGCCGTACGGTTTTTATCTTATGATCGATCTAACTATACACACACTAATGGCATAAACCATTTGAAGTGCAGTTTCCCCATGATGACTACGAGGTACATCCACTGGGAATATGTACATACATACCCTATTGGAGAATCACACTAATTGGTCTACTGTGTTAAAGATCCTGGATTCATATAGTAGTTATAGGTGGCTAAAACGCCGCTTTCGATTGTCTTTCTTCTTTCATTTTGTTTTATTTTCTCTCTTTCTTTTACTTTTTTCTTTATTGAATGTCGGCTGTTTATATCGCAGTGGACAATATGCGCGGCGTGCCTTTCCGTTATAGTTTGCAATCAATGCGCTAAGCTCTCATTTCTATGCTTTCTATCATCACATCATATCTGCCCCTACTTTTAGACAAAATAAACTCTCCATTCACCAGATCATTTGTTTTCGCTCGATGAACTGCTCCTTCCATTGTTGTTTCAATCCCAGCTGCGAGATGCCGTGATGCAACTCGTTTACAGGCCAAATCCGGTTCCACATGAACAAACCACTTGTCGTCCACAAGATCTGCGATTTCATCCCACGGATGCTCATCACAGAGAAGATAATTACCTTCCAAGATGCACACATCCACATCCGGCTCTATGAGTAATCCATCTGACACTGGATCTTTGATTGCATGATCAAAAGTGGGCGCGAGAACCGGCTGGGTGCGCGTGTTTGTTTTGAGCTTTCGAACCAGGCTCACTGCAGCATGGCCGTCAAAAGTCCAGGGCGCTCCCCGGCGAGCAAGAGCTTCCGAAGCATTGGGTAGTTTTCGCAGCGTGGCAAGTGGAAGATGGAATCCGTCGGCAGATACCACAATAGTTTTGGGGCTCTTTGATGGTAAGGAATTGATAATGTCGACAACCTTGTTGGCTATTGTTGTCTTTCCGGAGCCGGGAGGGCCTGCTACTGCGACTATGAGGCGAGGCGTCGAATTCTTGGTGCCGTTGGCGGTAGCGGCTTTTGCTTTCTTTTCCTCCCACTTGCTAAGGATGCAGTCTGCAAGTGACCTGTACGTTTGATCCATCTTGTGTTGCCAATACTTGGATGCCGGTTAAAAGGTCATAGTATTGCTTGTCGTATATATTCTTGCTCTTCAGAGCGGACACTGCTTTCCGTGTAAACCTCCTTCTTCATTGTGTGTACTGGGTGCTTTGTTCCACATGCCTCCTAAATCTCCGAGTCATGACCTTTGGTGCTCCATCTCTACGGGCGACTGTCGCCCTTACCCACTAATAGCTCATGACTGGTCGCCCCCACTGTGCCTCTGCCGGTTGCTCAGTACCACTTGTAAGCTTGCCCGTAGTCTCAAGAACTCTAGTCGCTGAACCTCCCAAGTCTAGGTAGTAGTCGTTGAACTTCTGATCGACATCTCATTACACTTCTTAGAGTTTTACTAATTAAATAACATTTTTACCTACCTATAGAACATTGGGTAAGCTGAACCAATGTGAATCCAAGTAGCCTTTGCGGCCCCTGGACTAAAGCCGTCAGGCACTTACAACACCTGGGCCCCTCTATTCAATTCATCCACGGATCAGCTCTGGCGTAATAGAGCAGAAGGTCGTTTGTCTTTTCTGTTTTTAAGGCGACCCTGTACTGTCAGCGGATCACATATTGTCTGCCCCCATCGTGTACTGAGTGAGTGCGGCCCCGCTCCGACTATTCCGACTGTTATTCCGACTGTCAGTCCGACAAGAGAATTGGTGGAATCTCAGGGCTGGTCAGTGCTCGCATCTGGGCATCCATAGATTGGCCTTGGCCTGAATAACACCGCACTCCGGACGGGACAACGTTATAAATCCCGGGTCCGCCTTAATCGCCACTACTGTAATCACGTATTACCAATCGGCAACCCCTACAAGTTTGTCGTGATGCCTTGCACTCTGTTACGCCCCATTTTTACCATTCCGTCATCTTGAAGTTTTTGCATCTCGTAGCAAGCTCATGTGCGATTGGGTATAGCGGTGAAGCGTAGAGCTTAGGTGCCTGTAGTTGGTATGATCCAGACTAAACTACGATTTTGAACTTCTGTCTAACTGGATCGACAACGGTCAAGGAAAAGAACAAGACACGTTTCGATCCAGCGTTATTAACCAGTATTAGTGTTTCATGTCAACTCTCTAGATCTTACCAGATTGCCAAAGAGGCCCTGACTGTGCGAATGCTAGTCATCACCATCTCCACTCTGCATGATGGGGGCCAGGGACAATCTGAATATGCAGTTTTCAACACCAGCGTCGTGTCCAGCGGGTGCCTGTCCTCTTTCCAGAAGTATTTGAATATGCGAGTCAAATGCTTTCACGTGATGTATCTGCTAAATGTAAAGTAAACTCTAAGCTTATAGGTTGGATTTGCACAGGTCAGCTAGCGATGAACAGCTCTGCGCTCTGTCCGCCATTCGGCTTTACAATCTTCCTTTTCCAACGTAGTATCATTTATGCATCTGGCTTGAGACTGAAGATATTCTGCGCCTGTTAATTACTTGCCTGAGTGTGACCCTCTTTTAACTCACTCATTTACCGTGGCACCTCCAAGACACTCTTTCTGCACTACAGCAGCCACCAGATTTGTCTCGGCACATTCTTTTGGGTCTTCAACTGTGTCCTTCGTTCGATGCAAGCAATGAGCGCGGAGAATGAGGGTCGCGTGATTATTCCTCGCATGCGCCCATCATGTTCGCAGTGTCAAAGGTCAAAGAAGCGATGCGACCGAGAGAAGCCCCGATGCTCTGCATGCGTGAGGTAAGTGAAAACTAGGCTCAGGTGCTAAATGAAGAGTCAAATTCTAATACACTAACGGTCAGATATGGGAGAGAATGTATCTATACTAGCACCGTGGGCACCGTGGAAACTGACCAAGCACCCATAACACTTGCCCCTTCTCAATCGCCGTCGAAAGCTGCTCAAGAGAATGAAGATAGCTTTCCTGTAGTGTTCTTCCTTGACTCTGTTCTTTTTCAGCGCTCCTTGAGTCGTTTACCAGAACTGGAATTAAGCCTCGGCGATCCGCTCTTGAACTACATTGGTCATAATGCGTCTGATAGAGCATTTGTAGGCAAATACTTTACAACTATTCATCCAGCCATACCATTTTTATCGAAAAGAGGGTTTAAGGAGAGAGTTTTAAATCCGTTGGCTCCTCAACGGCCAGCAAACACCCTTCTTGTTGCTTCGATGAAGCTATTAGCAACTCCATTAGAAGATGAGGGACCACGTTGCGGTGCATATTATGCGATCAAAAACAGCCTACTAGAAGCCGAACACTCATGCGTTTTGGAATTGCGCATACTACAAGCCATCATCCTCGTTGCTGTATACGAGATTGGGCACTCTATTTACCCTGCGGCATACTTAACAGTGGGCTATTGTATACGATATGGGGCTGCGTTGGGCATTCACAGAGCAGTGGAGCAGTATTCAGAAGAGACCTTCAGTATTACCGAGTCAGAAGAGCGACGTAGAAGCTGGTGGACCATATTGGTCTTGGATCGGTCAGTATTTCTTTTTAGTTGTTACTACTGGGACTCTTCTTTCGTATTATTCCTTTGAAAGACTTTTGATGGTTTGTGTCAAACATGGAAGAATCAACATTCAGGCTAACTGTTAATAGTTTTATAAGCCTTGGCAGCGCCGATAGAGCATTTCTCACACCAGATCCCAGCAGTAGCAGCTTGTTACCCATTGACGACACTATATGGGAGGAAAACGTAAGATTGCTGAGTTGTGCAACAAATGCAAATTTGATCGCTAATGGCAGCTTAGGGAGAGACCGATGCTCCGGTACGCAGGCTGTTTGAGCCACCGACCACGTCGATGGGCCGCTTCTCCCTGACTGCTCAAGCCGCAGTTCTTCTGGGTCGGGTGTTTCGTAGCATACATGACTTCCCTGTATCAGAAGATTTTTGGCAAAACGATGTCAAAGTATTAGATAATACTCTCGTTGCATTAACAAATGTTTCATTGGAAGAGGGTCGCTTTCGTGGCATTGCTGTATGTAGCCCTTCAACTATCTGCTACAGGTAAGTATCCACGCTCTTAATGAGGGTATTCATTGAACTGACAGATCTTCATTGCTCGATTGCTTCTACACGATAAAGAAAGATACGCACCTGGCAAAAAGCCCCTGGCTTCAACAGATAACTTCATATCACAAGATTTTAAGCATGAGATTGCTGTTGGTATGCTTGGATTAGCTAATACAATAATCGCCACGAATAGTTGCGCCGCGGAGGAAATCACGCCGCTCTGTCTAGAGGCGATTTATCGGGGGGCAGTATTATACGCTCAAGAATATACGAGAACAGGCGATCCCAGCACTGCAGCATCATGTAACGCTATCAAAGACGCTCTGAGCATAATTAGCAAGAGATGGAGGGCGGCCGGTAAGTCTCTCACTTACTTCATTTGGATAAAGATGACGGGCTAATTCTTTTAGCGTTCTATGTTCAATTAATTGATGCACGAATGGTAACTGGCATCTTGTAGCTTTCCATGTCTGGACGTATGTAGCATACTTCGATCCTATGTCTAGATGAGAGCTTTTCATAATGAAAGGTTTGAAGGTATACAATTGGGGAGCAATAGCTGTATAGAGATGTCTATTAAATCTAATTGAAACTGTCTATGAGAAGTAAAGTTTTGCCCGGGGTGTCATGGAACTGGCGCAGTAGTAAATCCAAACGATGCCTAGTAATTAAGCGCCGTTGATCTCTCCATATGATCCGAGCGGAGGAGCTCGACCAGCTGAGAATGGAGCCGTCGGCAGATGACCATCCAAAAATTCGCCAACGACCTTTGTGAAATAACCGGCATATTGAAACAGATGACCGTGGCCACTGCTGGGAAACATGACCAAGTTGGCTCGCGGCAATTGTCGGGCAAGAACATAGGAATTTTTCGTCGGAACGATAAGATCATTGTCTCCAGTGGTGACTAGTGCATCCTTTTGAATGGTCTGCAATAGGGAATAGGGGACTGGATCAGCATCCCAAGTCAAGTAAGCCTGTGTGAGATTGACTAGAGATTCTCCAGTTGTGAAGCCAGCAACCTCAGGTTCTCCATGTTTCCCAGCAACGCTCGCTCGTGAACCCAAGCTTCGATTGAACCAAGCTTGTCCCTCGTCACCGGTCGTGAAAGACGGGAAGAATGCTTCAATTGTTGGCAGCCCTGGAGTTGGGTTGAAGACCGTAGATTGCACCTCATTCATTGGCCGCTCAACGCCTGGCCCAAGGCTTGGGCCAGTACCGGAGAGAACCAATTTGTTAACCACATTTGGAGCATCCAAAGCAACTTGTTGAGCAACGTAGCCGCCCATGGAAAATCCGAGGATATCCACCTGCTGAGTGTGTAGGGATGGGAGTAGCACGCCGAGGAAGGCAAGCAGATTAACAGCAAAGCCCCTGATAGATGGCGCAATATTGCCCTGGCTGTGTCCTATTCCAGCGTAATCGTACGTGATAATTTGTCGACCAGACGCAGTAAGATTGTTGATAACTTCAGGATCCCATGTGTCAATGGTGGCCCGAACATGGTTGAGCATCAGCAAAGGAACTGGGTGACTCTTTGAGGTGGAGTTTCCGATGAGTCGGTATGCATATTTGATGCCATCTGCATCAAGATACAGAGTCTTTGCGGTCTCTTGCGTGGCCATGATGTGAGATTTTTGTTGTTGTTGTCTTGAATGATTTCTAGTGTTTGCCTGAAAGCAAGTGGTGGTTGAAGTCTCATGATGGAGGGAGGTGGTCTCCTATATATACCCAGATGTGAGCCATGTTATCTATATCCAGACTCTTCATAACATGTAAAAACACCAATGTAACATCGTCACGTCGGCTTTCTTCTCGAATACTTCATATTTGTCATTGGTTCAACGGCATATCCCGCTCCCTGTCTCCTGTCCCGACCTAATCCGCCCTAATCCGCCCAGATCCGATCAAACCAGGTCCCAAAATCTCTGACCCACAAAAACCGTGCCCGGTCTAGCTTGGCATCGCTTATGAATTCATGGCTAAGTGAGTCTGTTGAAGTTTTCGTCGTCTTGAATGGACCCGAGAAGAATATTTTGGCGATATTGGAGGGAATGATCGACTTGAACGTTGCCATTTGATTACAAAATCTCCGCCTCCTCTTCCATCCCTGCATCCTTGCAAAGGGGAACGGAATACACCTGGAGTGGTTTTAGTTACCAAATGCATACATAAGTAGATATTGAGTGGTGGCGGGTGCCTCTCTGCAGATGGTTGTCCACAAATGAGAAAGCATTGCATAGTCCATACATTCAATCACTATACAAGAATAGAAGTGTCAAGGGAAAATTAAATGAATACAAGTAGATCATTGAACAGGAACAAATGTTGTTGAAGCAACTGGAATTTGTATGGTGTCGTGCTGTACCTTGCTATCAATTGTCCACATCTCGTGGTTCCATAGTAGACCATGCCTTCTCATATTCCTCGGCACTCATGTATTTAAACTCCGTTGGCCGTGTGATTGGTAGAAAATTTTCTCCGTTTTGTTCAAACAGTTCCAGCCTCTTCTTTGTTTCAGGTCGGCTTGCATTAACGCTGTATATCTTCACTCTGTGGCAGCTGCTCGTAACGTGCAGCCCCCAATTCCAGCTGTGGCGCACGTTCATTGGCTGTGTGTTAAGACTGTTGTCCCAGCAGCGGACAACGAGCTCTGTCCATCCTTCATGGTCGCATGGAATAGAAGCGGACCAAGTCCTCCATGCGTATTTGTGCTTTGGTGACAGGTTTTCGATTGGTACAGCATACCAAGCCCAGCCACCGTCAGAAGAGACCTCGACGCGCTCCGGCCAGCGTCCACCACCGGAATAGGCCCAACCTTGCATAATTCGCACCCTATCAAGTCGCATAAAAAGAAAGCACATTGCGTCTTACCTTTGACTTCAATATGACCGTTATGAACCACGACTTCTTTATGCCAAGGGCTCATGATGGCGCTGCTGACCGGCATCTCTTGAATCTGAATTCCCACTGCTTGCAAATCAGTATAACTGTCATGGTCTAACATAGTAGAGTTTCTTACACGTAGGTAGTTGATTATGCTTTCCGTATTGCTGTTGGAAATACAGATATTCTCTGCTTTGGACAGGAGCACGGCTGGGATTCTCGATTGCTTTGACGCGGTAGAGCCACTTGACACTCCTGGCGCCAATGTAGCCCATGACCACAGCCCTCAGTGGGAAACCATGGATCTTAGGCAAAGGCTTATCGTTCATCTCCCATGCAAGGAGGACTTCGTTTGCTTTAACCTTTGACCACGGAACAGATACCACATAATTCATGCAATCACCACCCTTGAAGTATGTTTCGGCTCCATATAACTCAAGGTGTTTCGCATCACCCTTGAGTCCACCACAGTACTTGATGATCTTTTTGAGACTGACACCAGTCCATTTTGCTGTTCCAATTGCTCCTTCTGCCCATGGAGCATTGATCATCTCGTCACCTTCACCAGCATATTCACCAATCTGCTCGACGCGCCTTGTACCACTGCACTGAATGGTAACCAGCATAGATGTGCGCGGGAATAAAGCTTCATTTTTTAGATCATCCAGTGTGAGAACTTTGGGGTCATTCACCAACCCATCAAGGCGAAGGTCGAATTCGACTGGATCAATGTCTGGTATGCCACCATGGTTGCGTACAAAATGAAGGTCGTTTGGTGTTATGGCTTCTTTGGTGAGAAGGCCTTTGGGAGGCTCACCATTGTATGGGAACTGAAGAAGATGGAGCATGCCCGGGTGTTTTTCCTGTATGGAATAGTTAGTCTACTGCATGCATTCTCAATTGTAGGATAAGGGGTAATACCTCTAGCACAGTCTTCCAGCTGTCTTCAGGTACGTTGATGAGAGCACCACCAATAGCTTTATGCCACAGCTTCCATCGAACACCTTCAAGGACTGGGTTGGTAGCCGGGACTGGCCCAAGTTGGAACTCGGGAGGTGGAGGGAATTTATGGCGTGAAAACCTCTTGCGAGCTTTAGCTTTTTTCTCCGGATATTCTTCCCACTCTACGTATCCTTTCCACCCTTTTCTTTCTTCTCCAACTACAAATGTCGGATCATCATCATCTGCATCTGCACGAAGCTCCGCTGAATCTGTCTCCGCAGGTGATTCTGATTCCGTATGAATCACGAGATTGCTCTGGTTCCGTAAACCAAGATGAGCGGGATCCATTCCTTGCTCGAGCTTCCATTCATTTGGAGGCTAGTGATTGTATACATGGTTAGCATTCATAGATATCTCTTCTGACTAATTGTGCTGACCTGAAGACCAACCCACCGCTTGTGATCTGTATCCATTGCTCAATTGGTTCTTCAAATTAGAATGCTGATAGCCACTCAATATCTTTGGAGCTCTAAAGCATTTGAGATACACCAAATGATTTCCCTGCTTATATACAAAATATCCGGTTGGGCATCAACCTGATACTCATATCGCAATCACTCCAAGTGCGGGGTTTCATAGTGAGATTAATCTATTCATGCAGATGTTACGTCACTATGATTAAAGATTTCTATGCAGAGATAGCTTTATAATGATCTATCTTAAAAAGAGATAACACCTCGGGACTTGGATGGGATTGGAAGTTGTGTAAAACGTGGTGTCTTTTGAACAAGAAGGGAGTGCCAATCTAAGATGAAGCCATCCTCAATCGGCTGTAACTATGGCGTTGGACAAAGTGGCCATTTTTTAGCTAAAGAGGAGCTTAATCCTAATGTTTTGGGTACAACTTCGGCAATTGTTGTCACTCGTGGCGTAGCTGTGTCAATTTATTGATGGTTAACCGAGGTCACCTTACACAGGCGTCCAAGGAAGCTTTGTTAGACTTCATACATGCCATTTCCGGAACACGTATGGAAACCTCGAGTCTTTTTTACTATACGAGATAAATGTGCTTCATTTTGTCTATGTCTTGGTGCTGCTAAATAAGAAAGTTTTCCAACGTCGTAAACCCGATAATTGCTGATAGAGAAATAAAAGGATATTCTTCTGACACTAAAAAGTAAGAAGTAACTTGAGTGTAAGACTTGCAATGATTAAAGGCAAACGCTGTTTATACTTCATCCTCGCTTCCATATGGCCATAATATCACGAATCCAAGCAAGCATTCCTCGTGCCCGAGCAGCGGCGTTCAGAAGCCACAAGTACCTCTTCACGAATGTTTCTACCTGGTCATAATCATGGGCGTAGCATTCCCAAATTCCCTGAACCTGGCTTTGATCCTCTGTACCCAGCAAGCCACTTCCATTATCGACTCCCTCGAAGTCTTGAGGCTTCAACCGCGGACCAACAACGAGCGCACGACCAACTATGGACTCATCGGCAATCAAGCGCGTGGCTGCATCGACCACATCGGGAACTTGTCCCGGCCCTGCAGATCCAGCGAGTAAAAGTGCCTCTGTGATCGGCTGTAGCATCTTGGTCTGTGCAATATAGTAGGGTGCGATCATGTTGATGCGGATTCCCTTTAAGAAAGCGGTTCCGCGCATTGAGCGAAAGAGGCCCAGCACAGCATGTTTGCTCATGCAATAATGACTCTGGCCAGGAAGGGGGATGAGTGATGCCACAGAGCCGACAAACAGAAAACACCGATCTGGGCTTTTGTTTTGTGGAAGATGATATAGCGCGAGGTGAGCGGTAAAAATGACTCCTTTGACGTTTACATTGAGAGTAGCTGTGTTGGGCTCGGGCAATCTGCCGTTCACCAAGTCGGGATTTTCGAATTTGGTTGCCTCCCCAGGGAGAATAATTCCTGCATTGGGCACCACAATATCTATAGCACCATGTGGGCTGGCTTTGACTGCGGCATCGAACAAGCTGACCTGAGATTCCCAATCTGTGACATCGCAGTGTTGGAACTCAAAAATCCCTTTGGGATGTGCCATTCGAAGAGAAGCCACGAGCTCCTCGCCAGCTTTGTCTGCAACATCACCGATCACAATATTGGCACCATGAGAAGCCCAATGGCGAACCATATGCGCGCCCAAGCCATTAGCGCCTCCTGTGATGAGAATTGTTTTATGCTTGAGAGTCGATGGGTCGTACTGCTTATTAACATCTACCGGAAGGGACTGCTTGATGGTTTGCCGCACGTCACCCATCTTGAACGCCTGGATATGTTGGCGATGTGATGCGGTTCTGGTGATGGAAGCTTGGTAATGTCTATCAAAAGGATCACTGAAATCTATTGTAAAGCCATATTTATTTGTCTCTAAAAAAATGCATGTTTTCTACTAGCGCTTATGAAAATGCTCTAGAACATTAAATAGTCTGGCATCTAGTGGGAGGGGCATATGTGAGGCTCAGATAGTGTTAGATAGTTGCCGTGAGGAAATCGGATTGAGGTACGATACACTTGATGATAAATCGTAATAATTAGGCTTCTATATAACCTTTATAAAAGAGTGATTGTGAAGAAGAAAGGTGAAAGAAAGTTGGGATCTTCGATATTGTAACGCTCTATGTTGCGCTTCTCAGTCCAGGCGTCGCGTCCCATCTCTCAGCTTTATCTTGGCAAGTCAGGCAGTAGCAATTTCATCTCCACTTAAATTCAGTATTGGTGAGCGGTTCCAGCTTCCATCGACCGGTCTGGGCACGTCTTCATATGCCGCTGAATCGTCATGGCTAAGCTGTTATTGCCGTCATGAGGTCTGAAGTCATGATATCATTTGATGAGACATGAATGAAAGAGAGACTCGTCGCATAAACAGAAATGCTAAGATGAAGAAGAGGGATATCCAAGCCCTTTAAAAGAGAGCAAGGAGAGCTAGAAATAGAAAAGTCCATGGAAATATGGATGCTGCGAACTCCCCTCAGTACCCCACCTCCGTCTACTTGAGGCCTACGAAATTGCGCTAATGTGATTACGCCCCCCTGTTACTTCCGAGCTCGTCCGTGATCTCTTCCGTCGCTTTAATTTGTCCGATATTACGGACTCCTCAAGCTTTCATTCACACAGCATTATGACAACTCGGAAGTAACATCGCCAATTCTGAATCATATATGAAGTAGCTGTCGTGTATTCGGCCAAGAAGTCCCATAAGCCGCTCGGGGTTTGGCTTCGTAACGATTATGCTCATGCCCCAAACGTATTATGTCTCCATTCATAATTATACATTAGCACACATCTCGAATGAGCTTGGCGTAACTTTGCCTGGCAACATCTGTAGACTCGTTGATCTCCAATTACATCTATTCATACATCAATGGCAATTTAAGTCTTAGTTTGTAATTTTATTACCGAGTAGGGGATAATTGCCCAACAAGATCACCATAGACGGTTCTACGGCCTTCAGATTGCATGTCACGCATTCTTTAACTTCTATTTGCAACCTTTAGTAGAGAAGAGCAGGCAGAAAATTATTTCTCTGTATCCAGTTCATCCAATCACGAAAAAGGGTTACATATTGTGTATAATCTTTGGGAAACCATTTGGAGCAACTGATGTAAAACTAGATCTATAAACTACTCCGTCTTACAAGTCTGCAATACTTGAAACTCTCGTTCGTAATCTTGTCCGAGCTCCAAAGCTTAGACATAGTCATGCATTGCTTTGCGTTCTGTATCACTAATCTTAACAAAACACCAAATTCGATGTAAAGAAATGCCATTTGCCTTTGACCCCATTGAGCGTCACTGAGACTGCGATCGCTATACACTCAATCAGTGTATAATTGCGTTGAAGACCTTTTTATCTTACTCAGCTTATTTACTAAATGATATCTGGAAAGGAAGCAACCGAACGCTAATAATCTCTTTCAGTTGCACTGTGCCCCAGCATTCCAGCCCTCGGACGTCGACGGACCAAAATTGTTACGCCAACATATCACACGAACAAGTATGATATCTGACTTTTCTCTAAACACCCTTCACGGTGATAAATCTTGTGGATACACCTTAAATATCGATGTCACGTACCCGCTTTCTCGCCATGCCCAGAGACCTGATTGGGTTGGCATACACTTCCATTACAACGGTTTAATAGTTTCCACAATGAAGCGTCAGCATTGTATCAGTAAATATTTATCACTTGTAAGCTCATTAATTGGCTATTATATGTGGTTAGTACTCAACGTTCTGCTTAACCGCTCGTTGAATGATTCATATATATAGTCATATGGATTTCCCAAACTAAGTAAATTTTCCATCACGTCTGTTGATATACAATACTCGCAACAACCTCAACTTATACAGCTCACTCACAATGTCTGACAACCGCCGGAATGTGTCATTCCAAGCTTTCGATGGAGTTACTCTCAAAGGCTGGTTTTTCCCAGCTACTAAAGAAAAAGGTCCATGTATTATTATGACTCATGGGGTACGTTCAACTGGCGAGCCATAATGTAGACCAAAATTATTAATTCCGAACATTAGGTCACGGCCCTCAAAGAGCACTTTATTGAGGGAATGGCTCTAGATTTCCAAAAAGCAGGATTTAATGCCTTGCTCTATGACAATCGTGGGTTTGGAGAAAGCGGCGGCCGCAGATATGACTCAGACCCTGTCAAAGCACAAGACGACTACATTGATGCCTTTGACTATGTTACATCCCTTGCAGAGGTTGACCCTAAGAGAATCGTCTTTTGGGGACCAAGTCTCGCCGGAGGAGTCGCCATATCCGCTGCGGCAATTGACCGCCGAGTCAAAGCTGTTATTGGCCTCGTGCCCTATGTATCGGGAGAGCTTTTACTAGGGACTGGCCAACCCCTTCTTGATATGGCCGAACGAGATCGCGCCATAATTCGCAAAGGGGAAGAATGGCCTCTCTCGCGCGTTGTTGCTTCCACTATTGAAGAAGCCGAGGCTGGGAGTGCGCCTGTATTGCTCCGAGATGCGACCAGCTTCCGCTTCTTCCAAGACGCATCCGCCCAAGGTGGCAGCTGGGAAAATAAAATTACTACGATGTCCCTTTTCCGATTTCTTCGGTTCGAGCCGATTAAATATATCCATCGGATCGCACCTACACCTCTCCTGATGGTTGTTGGAGAAAAGGATGAGACTTTGTTTACACCTCAATTGCAGGCATTTGGGCTTGCGCAGGGCCCAAAAGAGCTTCATATCTTGAAAGGCGGCGATCATTTCAACCATTACCAAGGGGAACTACGTGAAGAAAGTCTTGCAGTGCAGATTGAGTTCTTGAAGAAATATGTGTAGCCTGATCATCCAGTAGAGTTGACTTTATATAAGCCTTTAATTCCAGATTTTGAGGATCCAGCGAGATGAGAAGAATGTGTACAAGTACTTATGCGACCCTATGCTATGATACTGAAACATAATTCAGTACCGTTCTAATATCAGATAACCAAAAAAAAAAAAAAAAAAAAAAGAGTTTAAAGCCGCAAAATGTTTGGATAGTGAGAGTAAAGTGATTCGGTATGGTTCGTGTTATATTAAATACACGAGGTCGATTAGATACTGTGCTTGGGATGACTCTCAATGATGTGTCCGAACTACATGTGTAAACTGCTCAGGGTAATCACCCATGTTACCTAATTTCAGTATGAACTAAGACCCTGTGAAAGTCCCCAGCCCAGTATGTTTGCGTATCGCGTCTTATCGCGTAATCTGGCGTATCAAAGCCAAGGCGAGGTGCTCATGTTTATCTCCGATGGCGTGCCGTTTCTCTGACCGTGTGGAGTTGACGGCATTGATACTTTTGGGTACTGCTTAACGATCTTAAGCTGACTGATCAGTAGCAGTATGCCAATGCAATAAAATACGAGAGACTTTCTGATGCTTATTGAAGTCGACTGTTATACGATCTAACAAAGCTGCGCGCTAAATGTTTGTACTCTAGATCGCCAAACCTTTGTATGTGAGAATATGCGGAGTAGACAAAGCGAAACCATTCTAGCTTTCCAAGTATACAAAACGTGACCATAGCAAATTGCCGTTGGCCGAATGCATATCAGTTGCAGAATACCATTTGTTGGAAGGTGAACAGAGATGGTGATCATTACGGCTCTGTACACCTAACCATTCTGCGCATACCTCTCCAGTCTGTTATTAGCTTGCTTACTGGGAAAAAAACAGGCAGGGCTAAAAAGACCTGGTTGAGCTGTATTCCTAATCCAATGAAACTGCTCGGCCGCAGAGCCTTAGTCACAAAAAGATATTCCTAATCAAATGTCTTCTTCATAACTGTAGTTGCGACGTCTAATTATTCCGGGTAACGCCACTTGGATCCTGTGAGACATTCGCTGGCTACATCGCGTTGCTATTACCTTAGAGTATGTTACTATGTAGGAAGACGCGTAAATGTGAATTATTAATGTGATACTACTCGTAATATTAGTAGTACTAGAGATTGGAACGCATTGCACACATACATAGTAATCACATACACACACACGGATGCGCATATATATCCTGGCCTGATCACTTTCCATTGCACCAAATAATTGATTGCCATACGTGAACGAAACGCACAATATACAACTATAACAGTCTACGATCAACAAGATGGATTCAGAGCACGGCCAACTTAACACTCTCGCCAAATTAATAAATGATCGCCATACCGTTCGAAAGTTTTTGCCAGAGCCTGTTCCTCGCGAAGTACTGGAAAAGGCATTATCGATAGCTCAGCGAACGGCCTCAAACAATAACTTGCAGCCCTGGCGGGCAGTAATACTCACCGGCGAAAAGCTAGAAAGCCTCAACAAAGCGATGTTGAGTGCATGGGATGAAGGATGGCCTGATATTCCTGAAACACCCGCCGATTATATGCGCCATAAGGAAGATTTCGGCGCAGAACTGTACGGAAAGCTGTTGGGTATTGGTCGTGATGACCATGAGAAGAGAAAGACGACCTTGGCAGAGAATTTTCGGTTCTATGGAGCACCAGCAGCTATCATTGTCTATATGGACAACAGGCTTTCAAAATATGATTTGATTAGTGCTGGACTTTGGATGCAAAATTTGACCCTGGCCCTTCGAGCACAAGGCGTTGAGGCTTGCTACCAGGCCAGTGTCGCAGGATATGCAAAGATACTGCAACACGAATTAGACCTCCCCGAGGGCGTGAATTTTCTGAGCGCAATAGCAATAGGCTATGAGGACGTTAGCTATGTGGGGAACACTCTCAGGATGACTCGAGATCATTGGGCAAGGAATGTGCAGATCCGTTAGAGAGAAGACGTTGGTTATAAACCGGCGAGAAATGAATACAAGGTCATTAGCAGAATCAAGATGAAGCCATTCATTGTTCTAGCAGCTTTTTTCCATAAGTATTTCTTCATGTAAAATACTCTAGATAGTCATAGAAAATAGAAAATGCTTCATGGGCTTATACGCAATAAATTGCAACCATTTGTTGATAGCAGCGCTTGAAATGACTAGCCATTAAATACAAACGACCATAATGCTTGCAAGACATCAAAATGCAGGTGGTTCTAGATGCACTCCACAATACCATCAGTGTAAGATCCGCTGTTCAAGTTTTCGTCTCATGTATACTGACACGAAAAACTGCTGTATAACGCATATAACGCATATAACGCAGGCTCTCTGATGAGAGTGCAGGAACTGTATGCCTATTTTGATGAGCGACTTTAATTGCTAACTGATGCGCTGTTCTTTCAAATGCCGAGCTTATTAATGAACCCTAAGGCGGCAATAAGATTCATAATCTGTGTTGAGATGCAGAGTCGTGCTTACTCTAAGACGAAAGTAGAGATGGCGCTTTAAAATCAGTGTGGCATTTATAAATTCCTCCATGTGCAACTTCACAACCTTTCGCCGATAAAACACTTGGAAGTCGTGAATATTTCCTTCCTTTCACTCTACACACCTTCTGTATTAGAGAACTCGATTTGGAAACAACATTACCAAGCGGAAACATGGTGTGTGACGGTCGCTCTTTTACAAGCTGACAATTAGCAACATGAGGCTTGATGGTTAATATATATACTAATACTGAAGCCGTATAAAACTGAACACAGAGGCTCGCAAACACACACGAAAATGCAACACATTTAGAAGCTTACTGTTGCTATATCGATAAGTCATTTTGGTGTATATCACTATAAAGATGCCTATTAAGAAAGAAGTCGAGTTCGAGACCCGCGATGGTCTTACATTGAGAGGCTTACTCACATTGCTGGATGCACCAAACGCGCCATTGGTGATTTTCGTGTCCCCAGTACGTTTATGCAGGGCGATTGACGGCATTCTTGAATACAACTAACACAACATAGTTTGCTGTTACAAGAGGCCATTTGATGGATCATCAAACGAATCTTTTCAACGAAAACGGATTCGCAACTCTGACGTACGATGCAAGAACATTTGGCAAAAGCGATGGGTTACCAAGACACGATATAAATTTCGATAAGCAGTCTGAGGATATTTTTGATGCTGTCACCTACGGTACATCTTTAACGCCGCATGTAGACCCAGAACGTATTGCGATTAGTGAGTATATCATCTTACACTGAAGCGTATTGCTTGGAGCACCGAATTCTGAAGCCTTGCCTATCTACCTTGATATAAAAAGTACTGACGTGTTTCTAAAGTTGGCGGTGGGCATGGAGGAGGCGCATCTATCCGCGCGACTGCCCTTGACCCGCGAGTCAAGGCCCTTATTTTGCAAGTCCCAGGGATCTCTGGCGCAATCGACGCCCAATTTTACCCTCCAGGTCTGCTGGACCGATCAAGAGCTGCTTTAGCGCGACCAAAGAGCTCGGAGAGCGAGCAAGAGTATATACAGCTTTTCCCGGAAACAATGGAAGAAGCCACTGCAGCCACTCAAAAAGCGCTACTTGGAGGGCCAGCGCTTTTCAACTTTCACTCTTACATAAGAGGGAACTGTGATGCGAAGGAGTTCAATTGGCAAAACAGAGTCACACTCGAAAGCGCCTTTTATAATTTTGCCAATGAATTCCAAGCATATCTGCCCCGAGTTTCTCCTAGGCCGCTCTTATATATCGCACCCAGTGGAGAGCTCCCTGCTGAGCCTCATGAGGAAGCATATACGAAAGTAAACGAGCCAAAAGAGTTTCACAAGATCGAACCATTTGACTTTGGAGGATATATGAACGGCACAGCAAAGGTGTCCCAGAAGGATGTCGAAGTGAAGTTTTTACAGAAGCATCTTCAGTAAATCACTTAATGTTTCTCAGCTTATTGGGAAGAGAGGGAATTCTTGGACCCACCATATAGTTTTAGCAAGTAATACGCCTGGTTTGGCTTAAATAACTGGCAAGTCTTGAGAAGATTGAAGAGCATCTGCTTCAACATCTTCCAGAGAGTGAAGTTCTGTAAAATTAGCAGCTTAACCCTGAGGTTCAGTATGAGTATCATGCCTGCCACCGCAGGACCCGAATTCACCGTCCTCAAATACTACGTCGATATCACGCGACTGATGTTGCTTTCCACTGGAGCCACGCCAAGAATGCCCAAATCGAGCGCGCCGGTAATTTATTAATGGAACCGTCAGTATGGCTTTCAGCGGGGTATCACAGGTATGTACATAATCAACAGGAAGGTCGAGCTTCCAGTTAGGCCCCCAATTCCCGAAACAATAGGATAAGAGGCACACGACCAAATGGCCCTTTTGCTATATACGTAATTGAAACTCAGCAAAACACCACACGCCCGCATCAGCCGATGCACGACCCCAAAGTTATTGCGAACAAAGTCAGAGATATAGATAGCGAAAATCTTAGAGCTAATCTTAACTATTCATGACGCTCTGTGCGCATCCTCTATACTACCAGCTAAGATATGACCAAACTTGGTTTCAAATTCATTTTTACGGCTGCCAAAATCTTTGTAATAAAACAAAAGATGTAAGAAAATTTGTTCTATGTAAGTCTACTGTTATCATGACATTTTTCTTGGTTTAGGAGCTATTCTCGCCGTTTTCCTTTCTACTCAAGATAGGCGCAATTACTAGTGAAGAAGCTGTGCCAATAATAGAGGAGTTTCAGGGATTGTAGAATCACCTTCCTTTTAGAGCAGTATCAAAGGTCCGGCACTCGGTATCCCCTCCTTCTTAAAACTTGACAAGCCGCCGGCGGGTATTGCGCCATATAGATATTTGCCGTCCCTCCTGTTCAAAGGTTCCTTATTCCTCGGACATTGTGACGCAATTAGCAGGTGCCCAGATATTGCGATCTTAGTGTGCATGGTGCTAGCTGAAGAGCCCAAGTATCTGCCTTTCCACAGCCGATAGACTCCTCCAGTTAAGCTCGCAGGCTAGCTCGCCAAAGCTAGTTTATGGCAATATATAACCTTAAACGAATCTTAAACTGTATAGCATATCTTAAACTATATAGCAGACAAATGCAGCATGGGTATAGCTTCATAGGAATGACGATTTGTACCAAAGATGATGGTAACACTTGATCATTAGTCTAAGAAGATACGGAGGTCGTCCAAACAAAAGTTCATGAGTTTATGCCTTAACACACAGCATGAATATCCATTAGCAAACATGCGGATGATATTGCTACATCTTATTGCTTTCCGTATTCAAACTAGATGCCAAGAGGTTGGCGCTGTGACTACCGAATGAAAGCACACAATCTTGTTTGGATCGATTTGTCCTAAATCCTTTTAGGCAGCTTGCTTGTCTGTGAGTAACGACTTGGCAGATCATTCAGAAAGACGCCATATTGATAGAAGTGATGATAGCTCAAGCTGGTGAAATCGATTACATATAGGGCGTCGAGAAAAAAATATTTAAGTCGACTCTCCTCGCAGCAAAATACTTTTGATCAGACTCAGCCATCAATCTCCCATTTCCTCTAAGTCTACCATAAGAAGACATCTTCACAATGGCCAGCATCCGCCGCCTTGCGCTCTATCTCGGAGCTTTGCTCCCAGCTGTCCTCGCTGCCCCTGCGGCTCACCACAGGGCTCCCGAGGCTGTTCCCAACAAGTTCATTGTTACTCTCAAGGAGGGTGCGTCGGTTGATACTGATTCTCACTTGACTTGGGTGAACGACCTCCACCGTCGTTCTCTTACCAAGCGCAACACCGCTGGTGTTGAGAAGACATATAACATCCACACTTGGAATGCCTACGCCGGCGAGTTCGATGAGGAAACCATTGAGCAGATCAAGTCTAGCCCTGATGTATGTCTAAATTATATTTTACATCATACATTAACATCACTGGGATACTAATAATAGAGTCCAGGTTGCTTCCGTTGAGCCAGACTACATCATGTACCTGTCTGACATCGTTGAGGACAAGCGCGCCTTGACCACCCAGACTGGTGCTCCCTGGGGTCTTGGTACTGTTTCCCACCGTACCTCCGGCTCTACTAGCTACATCTATGATACCTCGGCTGGCAGCGGAACATACGCCTACGTTGTCGACTCCGGTATCAACACTTCTCACCAGCAGTTTGGTGGACGTGCCACCCTCGGCTACAACGCCGCTGGAGGACAGCACGTCGACACTCTTGGCCACGGTACTCACGTTTCAGGAACTATTGGTGGCTCTACCTATGGTGTTGCTAAGCAGGTAAGCTGAGTTCATACATTGCTTGAGAGTCTATGGCTCGTGATGACTTTGCCTCGCTAACTGGGTGATAATAGGCCAACCTTGTCTCTGTTAAGGTCTTCCAGGGAGACAGTGCTAGCACTTCGGTCATTCTCGACGGCTACAACTGGGCTGTGAACGATATCGTCTCCAAGAACCGTGCTAGCAAGTCCGCCATCAACATGTCGCTCGGAGGCCCCGCTTCCTCCACCTGGACTACCGCCATCAATGCAGCCTATAACCAGGGTGTTCTTACTATCGTGGCTGCCGGTAACGGTGACTCTTTCGGAAACCCCCAGCCTGTTTCTGGCACTTCTCCTGCCAATGTGCCTAACGCCATCACTGTTGCTGCTCTCGACATCAACTGGCGAACTGCTTCTTTCACCAACTACGGTGCTGGCGTTGACGTTTTCGCTCCTGGTGTTAACATTCTGTCTTCATGGATCGGCTCGAACACTGCCACCAACACAATCAGCGGCACCTCCATGGCCACTCCTCACGTTGTCGGCCTTGCTCTTTACCTCCAGTCTCTCGAGGGTCTTTCCACCCCCGCTGCTGTCACCAATCGCATCAAGGCTTTGGCCACCAGTGGCCGCGTCACTGGCAGCCTTAACGGCAGCCCCAACGTTATCATCTTCAACGGAAACAGCGCTTAAATTCGCTATACAGTCAACAATGCCTAGGCTTAAATGGTGGAAAATGTGGCACATTAACTGATTGGTCTATTGTAGAAAAATGGTTATGTGCTCAGTAGGCAAAGTCAGCGTCATGGTCAAAGGCCATGCTTAAAAGTTGAACAATTGAAATGAAAAAAATTATCCATTTATGCTAAGAGCTCCCTCCAGAAGTGAACATGTCTACCCTAGTATCTTCGAGCAAAACCAACCATTCTGCATCCCATGATTGTGTAGAGATAATCTGCCTTGGTTGCGTATTACATCATGTGCTTACATACAATCTTCTACTGCTTAAGCCTAGTAAAGAGGGGCTGGATATTGAAGAGATGCTTTATATGCAAAGTACAGTCTCAAATTATTAGCTTATAGATGGACAACTTGGGAGTATTGCTTAGGCTATCGAATGGAGTCTAGACTAAACATGAGTGAAAATAGCATGCAATAACACGACATTGGTTGCTTTAACCTGGGTTTTCGGACTTGGAATTAGTTGACGACATCGATCATTCTCAATAAAGTCAGTGAGCAAACTATTGCCTCTCTAATTTTATGTTTACTGGTGACTTCTTTTCGTAAATATTGACATTTGGTACTTTTCATGCAGCTGTTGCCCATGGGAAGTCGTCATCTCTATGGTTGGGTTCGATCGGCTATAACCGATCGGATCTAGATAAAGATGCAGTTAGGACCCGTAAGACTAGTCAGCAATGAGGTGGCTACTGATCTAACACAACTGACTCTAACTTTCTCGAATAATTGCAAGTAACCTCGCTGGAGGAGATCCTTTACTAATTCGCTTCTTACACCATTCGGCTGCTCTATGGAGCAAGTGAAAATAACATCCAGCCTGGTATTCAAAGCTGCCAAATTCCTATGGAGACGAAGTGGTTATGATAATTGCTCCCCTGTGATTTACATTTTATGCATTATTTTGTCTTGATAACCCATGGTGGAGGCTCCCCATGCGTTTCGAGCACCAAGTGTGCTGCACGTCATTACGTAATCTCATCCGTTAGACCACGTCTTATTATTTCCAGGTCGTTTTATTTTTTTCCCCTGGCGGTATAGCAACATTTGTCGGGAGAACTCATCGGTGCCTATACCTGGCGTGTATATTTGAACCATATTTGGATCACTGCCACAATGGCTCAGCAGATTGAGCCTAGCCAAGTTGCAGCCATACTGCTCTCTTGGCTCGACCTTGAGCTAATTTCATGCACCACTCTTCAAGGCCTCTGGGCAGGATACGGCCACATCTGCGCCGTTTCTGCTCGACCAACTACTGAAGGTGCGACTACACGGTGGCAGCGCTTCTCCAAAGGCCAGGGAAATGACCAAGGCAGAATAATCCATCTCGTTTTGAAGATAGTTCGCCCTCCATCTACAACTGGAGATGAAGGGCATCTTCGTAAGATGTTCAGCTACGAGGTTGAGCAATACTTTTACGATGAAGTTGCTCCTCGCCTCACGGACACCATAGCAGTAGCACAGTGCTTTGCTTCGACAAGAAGTATGAAGACAAAAGCCATTGAGCATGGAATTGATCATTTGATGGTTACTCTCATGAACGATTTGAGGCTTGAGTTTCCCATTGCTGGCGAAAAAAGGGCAGTGCTTTCAAGCAATCAGGTCTATGCAGCTCTGGCATGGTTGGCCAAGTTCCATGGCAGCTCATGGTCTTATTTGCCTGAAAGTTTGGATGAGTTTCTTTTACCGCCGCTTGAAGAAGCCTCAAGACGTCGAAATGACCCCACGTCAGGTGGAAAAGCCCTTTGGTTGAATGGAGGATATACATATCTAGCCACCCGACGCCAGGAATATCGATCACTTGAGCAAGATAAGTTCTCAGAGTGGTCTGATATATTTTGTGCCTCGGTAGATGGATCCCTCTCCGTTGCTGAAAAAGCCGCCGATTTTCTCAAGCCGCGTGGTAGGCCTTTTGAAACATACATTCATGGGGACGTGAAGTCAGAAAACCTTTATTCAACAGAATCTGGAGATAATGTGGTATTCTTTGACTTTCAGTATGCGGGGATTGGATTGGGCGTTTGCGATTTAGCCAAGTTATTCACTTGCTCTGTCCCAATGAGCATGCTTACCAACGATGATCCCATCCCAGATGATTTGGCTATGGATGAACGAGAAAAGAAGTTGCTGAAGCACTATTGGACCATTTTAATGGAAAACCGACCACATGAGAAAATACCTATGTATGATTGGGACGAATTTCTTCGACATTGGGAGACTGCCCTTGTCGACTGGTGTCGATTCCAGGCGTCTTGGGGATTCTGGGGGAATACAGAATGGCTAGAATCGAGAGTGAGGTTTATCACTAAAGACCATGGCTGGAGAGATTGGCTTCAGCGTCAATCCTAAATTATGAGATATGAAAGCTCAGAATAGCATTGTTTAATTTGAGATCTGAATATTTTACAACATTCATTGTGCATATCTTGTCATTCCATTTTGAACTATTTCCCTTTCATGTCAAGCGTGTTTCCGTGGAGTCTCTGGGAGAGAAAAGGTAATAAAGATCAACAAATGGTGTCCCAACCGGTGTCAGAGGAATAGGTTGAATGATGCCACTATTACTATCTATGAACTCAATGAATATGTCTTTAATTGAACAATCTGGTTGAAAGATATTGTAATATATAAGGAAACAGTATATAAAAAGACTAGCATCCATCATTGTAAGCGAAGTATCTCATTCTCAATCTGTCAATGGATCACTCCTGGTACAAGTCTTCTGTGGCCACTTGAACCTCCTTTCGGCTCGTACATATAAGTTATTAGGCTTAATTAGTAAATAATAAGGATTGTACTCGACGGTTCCCGTTTCGGCCAGACTAAATCTGTATCGGTACAACAACTTAGATAGCACGATTTTAACCTCTTGGAGGGCAAAATTGAATCCAATGCAGCTCCGTGGGCCCGAGGCGAATGGTTGGTATGATCCAGCAGGTCGATTTTTAACTTTCTCGGTGTCCCAACGGTCGGGATCAAACTTTTCAGCGTTATCCCAGATGTGTGGGTTCTTGTGAATGTGGTGCAAATCGGCAACAACAATGGAGTCCTTTGCCAACCTAAACCCCCCAGGTAAAATCATGTCCACTAAAGCTGTTCTGGCGGGCTGGAACGAAGGATTGTATATCCGCTGAGTTTCCTTAATAAAGTTATTCAGAAACTTGAGTTCGTTTACCAGATCTCCGGTCACTTGGATGTTGTCATCCCAGTCGTGGTCAATCAATTCTTGGAGTAATCTCTCTTGCATCCCTTCGTTGGTCACAAGGGCGTATATCATCCACGAGAGCAACGCGGCGGAGGTTACAAACCCGGCGCCGGTAAGCACAACCAGAGCTGGTACGAATTGATCCCAGGTCAATCGATTGCCTTTCAAGTCTCTTGCCCTAAGACAGTAGTCTGCCATGAAAAATTACTAGTCAGCTTTAAGCCCGCTAAAGATAGAAAGAATGCGTTTTGTACTTACCGACCAAATTTTGAGACTGTAGAGCGGCATCTTGCAGGTTTAAATCTTCAACTCCCGTGGATGCTTTCTTAGATGCTTCAAATATCATCCTCTTGATTTCGTGCATATTGTCTCGAAGTTTTTTGGGGTCTCCGAAAGGCATGTTTGCATACCAGCTACCGAAAGACGACACTCGCTTGCTTAGTTCGACATTATGCGCAAGCTTGAGCACAAACTCGTGCAAAGGAGCATCAACAGATGCAAAGTGATTGAAATCCATCCCAAGAACAAGTCTGCCAACTGCTTGAGAACCGATCTTCATCATGTATGGAAATACGTTCCATGCTTCCCCATCCTGATCCAATTTGTCGAATACATTGAATGACTCTTCCGCTGTTTTTTGCATTGCTGGTGCATAATGTCGAACTGCCTTGGGGCCCAAAGCTGGCGGTAAAAATTTATGCGTGATCCGCCATGCCTCCGAATCTGTATCGCCAAAAAACAATCCAGCTTCTGGCATACCTAATGGATGTATGGGATGGTTGGGGATTATCTTTTTCGAAAAGAAAGGGCTCTCAGTGAAGAAGATATTGGCCAAGCGAGGATCATTGGTATGGTGTATGCGGCTTCCCATGTTGGTTGTGACGAATAGCGATCCGTATTTATTGAAGAGTCGTTGATGGTTTCCAAGATGATCGGGATATACTTCGAAAAAGCTTCCAACGTATGGCAAACCACCTGGCCCGGGTATATCTCGTACAGATTTACCACTGATTGATATCGCAACGGGGGCGGTTGCTGCGCGTACCTCGTTTACCGATGTCAGCTCGAAATTTTGATGAATAAAGCCAACATCTAGAAGAGAACGTAAGTACCACTCTTTACAGAAATGTTTGTGAATAATATACTAACCCTTGGAGTCTACAATAGCAAAGTGAGATGCAACCAACTCTTGCAAATCCGCAAAACTAAAGTCCGAAGGGAACGTGATTTGGCGGGAGGTGGATGGTTGCTCCCCCAAAAGATAGAAAGACGAAGAAATCATGATGAAAGGTTATGTTAAGACGCTGATATGTTGATACAATTCAGAATGTCTTTGAGATTCCCAACACGCTTTATATTTATAAATGTTAATAGATCATTCGCTCACAAAATAATAGTCGCAAATACTACCACTTTCTTGATGATCCGGCTTGGGTTACTTTCCACGGCATGTCTCCATGGAATTTCCATAGAAAGGGGCAAAGCCAACATTGTTCGGATATTCTCCATGGTCCGTGGACTGTTGAAAAGCAAGATGCGATGTAACATTATTATTCGATCCTGTTATGCATCTGTATCAGTTGCAGGGCGAAAGCCGCCCAATCCTCGGCTAATGTCCCCTTTTCGTATGCATAGTAGAGGGCATAAGTAGGTTTTGACATATTAATATTTACCAACCTATACCCTGCTTGCATGCATTCCTCGGAAACCCACCCTCCTTCCCGCAGTTGGCGCCCGGGTAAGTTGTGTCGGTCGAAGATCACTCCGCAAAGGTTGCTTCCGGCGGGACAGATGCCGTATGCGTTTGTGGGGCTTCGGCGTTTTTAAGTGAGCGATCAGCATCTAGGAAGAAACAACAATCTCCGTGTCGGATTGGACTATTTTGGGATTGCCGACAACTACCGATGCTAGTATTCCCGTCATACGCCCTTTTACGGATCAGAATACCAGCCAGATTGTTTATATATAATTCGCACAAGCATCCCAAAACCTTTGAACGCTTCAATCAAAACCACAAGTTCAGACAAATAAAATCCAGTCAATATGGCTCTGGAAACGGAATATACGGTGGACGAAGTTGCTCAGCACACCAAGCCTGATGACATATGGATGACTATCCATGGGGAAGGTTCGCCGGCTTATTATCCCCTTGAATGATTGACATTAACTTTTTACAGTATACGACGTAACTAAATATGTCATGGATCATCCAGGAGGAATCGAAGTTCTCTTGGAAGCAGCCGGCACTGATGCAAGTGATCCATTCGACAATGCTGGCCACTCAGATGATGCCTTCGACCTCATGACCCCTTTCCGAATTGGGAAATTGAAAGGTCACGTTAACAAAAAGTCAAAGAATCCAATTCTTTTGCAGCCTCCTCTCGAGAAGCTTGATTCTACGAAACAATCTCATGGCCTAGCAGGAATAACTTTGGGATTTCTTTCGCTGGGTATTGCGGCATCGACGTACAAGATTCTTAAGGGAGAACATGGTATTTCAACCTTGATACCAGTAGCCATACCTCAAATGAGTCAGTTGACTCATGCCCTCTCAATTTTGTCGATACCGATTGTTTCTACACAACCAAGTAACTCAAGTTACTCCAAGGGGTTACTGGGTAGCTCATTACTCTTAATGGGCTGTACAGCATTTGCAATACGGAAGTCTTTTGGCATTATCATGGGTGAAACGAACTTCAGAACGTACCCAAATCACCTAAAAGTACCTAAACCGGTGACACGGGATCCCTTACTTCAAAGGGGTTGGTTGGATTCAGTGTTATCTCCCCTACCGTTGGCAAAGAAGATACTTATTGCACCAAATGTATACCGCTTGGTGTTTTCCCTACCTCAGCCAGAAGCAATGTTAGGCCTACCAACTGGTCAACACGTCGCTATTACGATGAACATTGATGGAGAAAAGGTGACAAGGTCTTACACTCCAGTATCGAATAACTTGGATTATGGTGTTCTGGAATTACTCGTCAAGATCTATCCAGACGGCAAGTTGACTGGTGGCTGTCTTGCCAACCTCCAAATTGGAGACGCGGTTCATTTCAGAGGTCCTAAAGGAGCAATGCGCTACACCAACGGACTTTGTAAAAAGATCGGAATGATAGCTGGTGGTACAGGCATAACGCCGATGTTCCAGCTCATTCGAGCGATCTGTGAGAACGACCGTGATGCGACAGAAATAAGTCTGATATACGCAAATCACACAGAGAACGATATTTTACTCAAAGACGAGCTGGATAAGTTTTCCCGCCTATATCCTAAGCTGTTCAATGTCTTCTACGTCATTGAGCATCCAACAACAACTTGGACCTCTGGAGTTGGCTACATAACGAAAGATATGGCAGCACAAAGGCTACCGCTTCCGGGAAATGATGTCAAAATCATGGTTTGCGGTCCACCTGGTATGGTCGGCGCAGCCAAGAAATTTCTTGGAGAGTTGGGCTACGAGACTCCGGGTGCAAACCCGAAGATGAGCGACCAGGTTTTTATTTTCTAGAGAGAGCGTGAAGAGCATAAGACAGCCATCAAAAAGGTTGTGTGACAAGAGGTTCTTATATTTCTTATATAGCGTCCAAGCCTAGCCAAAAACATTTCATTTTGTACTTAATACATTTCAAAATTATGTCTAATTAGCGACGTCGAATATTTGTGCCATTGATGAAACCCCATTTTGCCTGTAACTGGAATGCGACCCGCCCGTTATAAAGGGAGTGTCAATGCGCATGCCGATTATACGATCTCTATGGCTTGACAACAGCAAGTTTACCACGAACGGGGACATTTTCTTGCCTCCCGATTTCGGGGAATTCTGACAACTTGACTCCCTTTCGGAATAGGAGACAATGTGTTGATCCACCAAAATGAAACATGCCTGTTTGTTCACCTTTCTTCACATGTTGGCCCTCTTTTACGGTGATGTCCACCGAGCTGACTTCATCCATGCCAATAGCAATGAAAGCCATCAAACCGATTGCCGGATTATCTGCCTCAATGAAGATGATGCCTCGAGTTGCCATCGCAGACAGGTAGCCTTGACCAACCGAAATGCCGCCAGTGTTGATTTCATGAACAGTCGGATCACCTACGCCTTCAAAGAGAGGCTCGCTGAAGTACGTGCCATCCTGAACGAAAGCGCGTTTGATGGTTCCTGAAACTGGGGAATGCCAACGGTGATAGGACAACGCCGAGAGGAACGCCTGGTAGACTGTCGCGCCGGCAAACTGTTGAGCGAGTGGATCGTGAGCCAGCATATCAAGTACTGAGTAAGGCTGGCCTTTTGCGAAGAATTTATCTCGCAGTTGAGCACCATGCTGAATGTTGAACACCTTAGATTCGCATGCATTGGCAATGACGTTGTCGTCGTCTGGAGATGCGACGGGCCTTGCGTCATCGTGAACCTTGCGAGTGAAGAAGTCTAAGAGCTGTCAGCATTTGTCGTGTGGTTTTACTCTGAGAAAGTCCATTTTGAGAAGCTTACCATCCCATGACTTGTAGCCGTGATATTTCGCCGATGGTTCACAAACAAACATTTCTTCAAATTTCATGGACGACTTCAGCGGAGCGTTAGCAACTTGCATGACGTCGTTTCGCCCCGTTTCGCCGAACCAGCCCAGCTTGTGCTCTCCCAACACCTCGGCTGATTTTGGAGTCTGCAATGCATGTCAGCCGACAATTGGTGCTTAGAGTTTTGAACGATTGAATTGAGGCTGTATATGGCTCAAAATCACCTACCTCCAAGAACTTCCCCCACTCGTTTAGAACTTTTTTGATCGCTTTGTTCACGTCTGGATCGAGGAACGCGGCAAATCCACTGAGACAAGGCCAAGTTAGCGCTTTCACCACCTAATGTCATGGACTACAAGCAGCCATTGAAGTATGGATGTATCCATGAACCTGCAAAACCGCATCGACGCACCTTGCTGTGCCCATGGGGTAATCAAGGATTGCGCAAAATGGTACTCCCACAACACCAGCACTTTCGGCTGCATCTGTCCATTCTGGAGCTCTTGAGACAATGTGGTTGAGCACCTGAAGCATGTGTTTGTAGTCGCGGATCTGTTTAGTTCCTGTGGGATCGCGCCAGTATGGTCGTTTCTTTGGGATTTCATCAAACATTTGGACAAAGTACATGTAAATTCGTGAGTTTCCTTCGATTAACTCTTTGAACTCCTGCAGCGCTGGGGTCAGTTTTTCATCGGGGTGCTTGTCGACGTGCTCCGTCACACGACGAAGATATTCGCGATGGACACGATGGTCAGCTGGGAGCCATGCGCCAGGCCTAGATCATGTGAAAAGGCGTGAGATTTTGATACTTCGACAGGTGAAAATACGGGAGGGAGAATGTTCATACTTGTGGATGCGCCATTGTTGCGGGATGTCATGGTGATCGCCGTGTTGCCAAACCATTGTGAATGAAGAGAGTTGGTCAACACCACTTAAAAAAAATATTTGTATTTCAGCAGGTGCCTTTTCAACTAATGCATCTATATCTAGTCGAGCATTCGAGCTCTACAGCCTTATATACGTCGCAAGTCAAAAGTATAGCTTCATACTTTCTACATGGTAGTGGGTCTTATAAATGCTATGATGCAATCGTGATGTGAGCGATACCCAATTGAATCTCAGATCCTCCAAGATTTATTTTCTATATAAAGTGCCGCATCCTGGGACCATGGAGCTGATCAGCCACTATAGTGCCGATTTCCCGCTTCCACGCCATCATGCATCAGGAGAAATAATGGATACACGGCTGTTCGCATGTGAATCGGTCGACTTTCCCCTTCCCTCTTCTGCCTGTAGCGCGCCTCCTCTAAACTGCGATGCCTTCTAGATCTTAACGCCATTTAGCTAGTAGTTGCCGTTGCCTACTAGGCGTGGCACATCTTTTATGCGGTCGAGGGTCGGGCAAGGCCTACGAACTGGGATACAGATGCCAAATTGACAAATACGAATCGGTCGATGCAACTTTTCAATGAGGCCACTTAATACATCGCTGAAAATTGAACCAGCTTTGGGCGGCCATCGATCTAGCTGAGAAGATTTAGCGCACCGCTAAGGTAGACATTGCCGCGAGTCCCGAATTGTCACCCGATTTTCCGGTTTTCAAAAACAAAAGATCTTCGCAGAGAACAGATTGGCACTGGAGCCTTTGGATGATGATGATGTGATAGTAATGAGAGAGGCCGTTGACTATGGTGCACCTTGATAGACGCTATAGAAAATGAGAGGAGAAGGAGGCATAGTCTTCGTATCGGGTTTCCTTTCAAAACAGTGCTCTTTGGAGCCTCTACGTAGTCCACACACGCCATCAGCGGTATCATCCAGCGAGTGGGAGTCTCTGGAAGTCCCAACAGTACCCATGACATTAAAATCGATGGTGGGATCGATAAAGTTGTCCTTCATTCCCATGCAATCATAGGTATGTTCACAGAAGTATTATATGCCCACAGCTGTTTGTAGCCATAGCAAAGCCTAGCCACAAGTTCAATGCTTTGCGCATGCTCTAGCGGCAGGTGGGGTGCGAAAATGGTTGCTTGGAGGTCTCAAATGCCGAACACAGTCTCGCATTTCACCGACAAAAAAAAAACGATAAATCCTATGTCATTGAAGATATTATTGACTCAGAGAGGTCTAAATTTGAGTTTGCAGAAGAAAAAAGGACGATATGGGATAGGATACTACTTATCAGAAGGACTCGTATCGCAGGGAGGAGGCGGGGTGAGGGGATGAAGAGCATCACGAAACAGATAGGATATAGGAAGATTCCGCTCGTCAATGCAACCACTCAACGCAATGACGGCGGGGATAAACATGTGTTATAGAAATAATTACTTGCGTTTGAATGAAATTATAGAATCGCCGTAGTGGAATGGTGTACACTTTGCCTCTCATACGAATGGGAGGCAAGTCGCTGCCTTGAATAGGGTAGGTACAGAAATATAGAGGCTGTCAACATGGAACTATACAAGTCAAATGCAATAGGCTCTATGATAGTTATCACAATGGAATTCGCTACATACTAAATACCTTACTAAGAGTTGTCATAGGACGCGCTGTTTTCGTGCAATAGTGCCATTAATCAGGCGGCCGAGGCTATTATACAGTAATCGTAATTCATCTATCTAATTAATCGGCTACCGACTTGCTAATAGATTGCAATACTTGGCATAAAATACATATTAGCAATCAAAGGATACAACCGCGGCTTGTCTCAAATGACTGTGAACGGAAAGCGTAGGTAATTAGGCCCCTGTGAGGCCTGATATGAGCAGATCCTTGTTCACAATCTCTTCTTTCTTGGCAACCAACTCGTCAACATCCCAATTAGCCCATGCCAGCCGTCCAGATAAAAAGGCAGCCTCTTCTGAAGTAGCCCAGACAATAAACTCAGCAGAGAGCTTGGCATCAGTCGTTGGCATATCCGAAGATCCCTCAAGTCCGGACTTATGAAACATTGCCGTTTTAACAGCACCTGGGTTGATGCTTATAAAGCGCGCAACAGATGATGGGACATCAACAACAGCCAACTCAAAGATGCGGGCCAACGCAATCTTGCTACCACTATATGCCCACAGATGCGGCGCTCGGACAGCAAATGAAGCAAACGTATTGAGAGCAACAACCACACCTGGTGACTTAGGTTTGCTTGCCAACCGGTGTTGTAGATAAGCTTGCGTAACAATAGTTGTACCAAGGACGTTAACCTCAAAGCCCTTCCACCACTCGTCTATGTCGGCAGTAAGAAAATTCTGAGGCTCAGACATAAACCCAGCATTGTTGACGAGTGTATCAGGTGATTCAGGTAGAGATTCAAACAATTTCTTGACAGATGCTGTAGACGAGATATCGACAAGGCGATAGCTGGCCTTTAGCGATGGGAAGGATTGTGCCAAGTCGTCAACTGTCGACTTCAGGCTGGACTCAGTACGTCCCGCCAAGATAATCGACGCAACACCAGCCTCAGCAAAGCTACGAGCAATTGAAGAGCCAATTCCGTAACCACCGCCGGTCACGAGAACTGTCTTTCCCCTAAATTCTTCATGCAGCCTTGAAGGTGACAGTCTTGGGTAGGATTCAAAGTGGAAAGTAGAGACAATTGATGATGCCATTGCAACAGAGATTGTATAAAAGAACCGAAAGTTGTTCAAGATACTGATATATATGTATGTGCGTGTTGATTTCAGAAAAGATCCAGGTTATGCTGTTATACACCCTGTCTCTTTATATATTTCGCAGACAGCCACGTCGTCTTATCTCCGATTGCCACTGTTGGGCCGTATCACTGTTCTGTATATTTCTAATTGGTACTCTATGTAAAGATTCGTCCCACCAATTGATCTCTCTACGCAATGCTAGTGAAAAACATCATATCGGATCATGTTACATAAGTCCTATCAAGGAAGAGACGTCACCCAAATTGATGCGATAGTGAGAGGACTGTTGAGTAATCATTAAATTCTAGCGTTAGCTAATAATCGGATGCAGCTTGTCCCATGAGTCGGATCATGCGCAGCTTGAACGAAGAACTACGCCACACTCTTGAATTTCTAATACTTAAGTCCGAAAGCGCCCAAAGTTGTGAGAACGAAGGATTTGTCGTACATAGCAAATAGCTTTGTTTGGTTAAGTAACCGAGGTACTCAGTAGTTGATCGGATTTGCCGAAATGTATACTTTTGCTTCTACACGCTATCGCCCCCTCATCCGCTCATTGCAGTTGTAGAACAGATCACCCTGTGAACACGTCTGCTTCGTTATCAAATAGTAGCCCAATATCTCAGCCAATGGATTAACGCATTTTCTTTTCTCACTAATTTAAACAATAACTCATATCTATTCGCTGCTCATTCCCTTCATTAGGTTGTGTTCCACAGAATACGCCGATAGTATTGCTGACTCTATGACAATAAATATCTTTATAGAAGAGTATTCCACAGAAAGTAGAGATTAATGACATCAATTAATAGCTTCAATGAACTTTGCACGATATTATCTGATTAAGTTTTACATTAGGAGGGCTTCTCAAGAGATATCTAACCCGCGAATGGATTCAGGGCACTAAATGGATCATATCTACGGGTAAACTCGCTGCGATATTACTCATATTCATTTATGGGTTATGAAAACCCATTCTAAGCTATTGAAACCAATCAGAATCATTCGAGAGGCATCTACCACTGCAAAATTTGACCCTTCTGAGTGATGAACCTTCCCGACGTCTCCTGTGATGCCTCATCAATAATCTTAAGCATCCCATCTACACTGGCCTCAATCGTATCGGGAGGGCCAGATGCAAACCCCCATTGATCAGCAACAAATTGTCCCGCACGCGTTTGTACCCAACCTGGATGCAGCGCAATTGTAACGAGGCCCTTGTCTCTATTTTCCAAATGCAAGGCTTTAGTGAGCCAATTCTGAGCCGCCTTACTCGGGCCATAGGCACCACCGGGCACAGGTTCCATCTCCCCAATGCTACCAACTGAAGATGTAATCATCACAAGCTTCGGTGAAGGTGAATTCTGTAGCAGTGGCCACAGTGCCTGGAATACCATCAGAGGAGCGATCGTATTGACTTCAAAGGCAGTACGTAAATCTTCTGCCGTTGTCTCGGCCGCTGGTACCATAGGCGGGGCCCCTCCAGCATTATTAATGAGAATGTCGATATGATCTATATCGAATTTGAAGGCATCTCTAACTTTGGCAAGGGAGAGAGTCGTTGAGAAGTCCAACGTTGTGATCAGGAGGGTACTACCTAACCCCTTATTAACCAGTTTAGTCTCATCGGTAATGGTTGAAATGCCATGTTCGTTGCGAACGGTTGCGATAACAGTCGTGTTGTCGCGGATAAGAAGTGCTTTAATAAGTCCAAGACCAAGCCCCCTATTTCCACCGGTGACTACGTAGATCTTCTTTTCGCTGTCTTTCCCCATAATGTTTGTTGTCATTCGAATCTCTGTGTTTGTGGAGTCAATCTGGCATTTGCCAATAAGGAACGTTATGAAAAGGGGTAACAAAAGATGCATCAGAGGATTGGACCTTTTATACCTTTATTAGGTGGGGACATTGGCTTTATTTTTCTCACAAATGAGGGGCAGCTGTGGGACACGACATCGTGAACCTGGCTGCCTAAAAGGATTCAGTCCCACGCGATGCCCCTTGAACGACGACCACAGGGCTTCTATCACACAAATACCTTTCAGGGGCACTACTATAAGATGGAACTTTTGAGAAAGAGATCAAACTGAAGATTGGGTGTAATGTATCTACTTACTCGATAGGGCTATTGCAAAATAATACAGTTGAGATGTTGTGAACATTTTCTTATTTACGTACCTATGATCCAATGATCAATTTTTTGTCACACCGTGAAATTACTGAATATTATGTCTAAGAATGTTTTACCATGACGTATACAAATGAAATCCTTCGTGTCTCCAAAAGAGGGGGTGGATGGGAGCGGAACCAGGGGCTAGCACCCAAATACAGTTGCATCGGTGAAGTATAGATGAGTAGTATTAATAGACCATTGCGTTTGATATCATTATATACCAGATGACTCATCTATTAAATCAGTTATTTGATGGTTATTTTACGACTGAAGAGTGTTCAATTACTGTGAGAATCGGGGGGGGGGAAAAGGTGCGCCAATTAATGGGCGGTTACACGTCTACCCCTATTAAAAAAAAAAGAAGGTTATGAGTCTATCATGGACTTAATACGCAGTTCCTTTCGGAGACAAGAATGCTTGATGATTTTATGATGATATCGCGGACTTGGGACCTGTCAGACGATCCGTCGACGCCGAACATCATCATGGCGGCCATGAGGGCTGGTATTCCGATACCAGGGGCATCCACTCCGTCACAAAGGTCGGCTAAGTAAACACAATAATAAATGCTACATATTGGCATCACATTTTACTGTCTCATTGTTCACTTAGAGCGCCAATGAAACTTCCAATTTACGGAAAATTGCATCAACATATCGACTTTCTGTGAAATGATACCCATGTGTCCCTTGAGACCAGATCCAGGAAGTTTCCACCGCCTTACCTTGTTGATGAACATTCGTTCCCCCTCTAGACACATTTATTCTTTCAACAAATATTCATCGAACCAGGCAATTGCTTGGGAAAATGCTTGCTCCTTGGCAAATTTCTGTATCTTCACAGCTGGATCACCTCGAATCCCGAAGCCATGCTCAACTCCAGAAAACAGGTTTATCTGGAAGGGCTGTCCCGTTTTGATTAGAATTTCTTCCGATTTGTGTCTCATCGCGGTAGTAAATATAGAATCAGTCTCAGCCGCTGCAATGGACAAAGGTCCTGATAAAGCAGCCAACTCGTTTTCCTCGACGAAGCTTGGGTGAGCAATAAAAGCGACATCAATACCGCTCTTAAAATGTCGTAATACATACTAGTTTAACAAGTCAATTAGGTACACACTAATGCAAATGTCGACTCAGCTTTACCTTAGCACCAAAGCAGTATCCAACACCTCCAATTCGATGTATTCCCAACTGCCTTAATGCTTTGATTCCAGCAACGAGAATAGGGTCAACGTGCTCGGTAGTATGAGGATTATCGCCATTGGAGCCCTTGGTAAGCCAACTCATTAGGTCAATGGTCGGAAACTTGTTCAGTGGTACTGCATCTCCATTGAATACGTCTGGGATAAGCGTAGTGTATCCTTTGGCGGCAAAACTGTCCGCCAGGAGCTGGCTATTCGGATATATACCCATTGCCTCCGGAGCAAATAAAATGCCAATACCTTTATTCGGATTCTCGTCTGGCGCAGTTGAGAGATAGGCATCGAACCCTCCTTCGAGTTTGATAAGCTTTCCCGTAGGGGTACCTCTAGAAATGCACGTTAGCGAAGGCTCGTATCAATTTGAATGGATAACTACACGGTAATTTCGGAGGCTATGAATCGAAAGAATACATACTCGTGGAGAGTACCAACTGTACAGCAGCTTTTTGGATGGTTTGATGCCATGATGATAGATGATTTCCCAAGTTGATAGGCGAGGGATCGGAAGACAAGGTACTGAGTGGTATTGGAGAGCGGATGAGAAGATATGAAGAATATATAATCGTTGGGGCTCCTCTGTTACGTAACAAACCGTTTGTGTAAATTTTCTCCCCTCAATCATAAAGAGAATCCCATAAAATGTCTACTTGACAGCAGAGGCTCCGATCAATTCCGATAGACACAGTTGCATAGGGTGTTTTAATGGAGAAGAGCTTATGATAACCCCGCCTCCCCTTGGTGTAGTACCCTTTACTGTAGCAGGCTACATCAGATTGGCTGACTGCTTCATAGCCCTAGTATTTGTAAAGCCGAGACAGGGTGGTTAACAAAGGCTGAAAATAAGGTTACATGATCCCAGGTCGTTCTGAGCATTCACCCGCTGGCTGATGGCGCAAAAGCTGGAGCAGGAAATGATGAAAATACCCCGCTTCTTAGTTATTAGAGGCTCAAAATGAGGTAGCTACGCATGGTGCCTTCTTCTCATTCCTGTCAAGTAATTTAGTTGGTCTGCATTCGTTTTACTACTTTCATCAATGTTTACTGCCAGGATCCCCAGCACCACCTCCATCCTTATCAGGCATAGTGATGCCTAGGCTTCCACCTTGCTGCACATTCGGCCTCGTTGGATCGTACATGAATACGCTGCCCAAGTCCGCACCGAACGGCCGCATTTTAGCGCGATCTCGACAGAGTGGAATGCGATATTGCGCATAGTAGAGAGTAGTTTCATGTGGGCTTCCATTTACCCGAATTTAATGCAATTCTAACATTTGTCCCTAATGTCGGTATTTTTGGAGTCATCACACTACAGATTACAAAAGAAGTACTGAAAATGGGTAAATGACCTAAGATTTAGATGTGTTATGCTTAAGCTACTATCCATGGACGCTCATTACAATTCCAAGCGCAATTAATTTAGAAATGGTGCTGACTATGAGGCACCGATACGTATTCTACTTGACAAGAGTGAGCCAACCTTTCGGGATAAACGTAACTAGATCTAGTTATACCAGTACCATGAGTGAAAGGATATTTGCGTATCATAACGATACCCTTTGCCTTGATTGAAACGCGAGGTGCATTTAGCTGTTTTGCACCAAAAGCATTATCTCCTGCTTTTCAAGAAGTGACATATATGCACCTTGGAAACAAAGATTAACTTTTACATACACATTGATGAAAGGACTGACTTACCAGCTGCTAACCATCGATGGTTAAGAAGACGCAAGGTATTCTTCAGTATTGTTATTCTCTCGCTGACGGATTTTTGCGGTGTCGAGCGTTGCAGCTTTGCATAAATGCAAGTTGCTTTATAAAGAAAATGTAACAAGAAAGGAGATACTCGTTCGCATTTTTGTCCACCCATTTCTGTCAGGAAGTTTGATATCCACTCTATTGCGGCGTTGAGAGAAGATTCAGCTTCTACCGACAGAGGCTCCATAATGGGATTTTCCCCGTCTAGCAATACGCCAGGATAGTCAAGTAGAAGTATGCCGCTGGAAGAGATTAGACATGGCAAAAATTAAACCGTGAAAAACGTATTTCTTACCTGAAACACACGGCCATCTGACTGCAAAATGCCCACTGTCTCATTGTGCCCTCCATAAATGAGAGGTTGACGAGTGCCATAAGAGTGCGCCGTAATTGAGTGGTTTCAGTAGCAGGTTCCTTTGCGACAGTATATAACGCTTGACTTAATAAATGAGCGGTTTGCGCAAACCGAGCGAAACGACCCATATATGAGCCCGACGATGAGCCGATTGTCAAGGAGTTTTCTGGTCGTGATTCCTGGAAGATTTATAATTAGTACTATATTTGCATTTTCTGTATTAAAAACATACTCCTGTGTCCCACTCTTGGTCATCGGCGGGAAGATAGCTATCTGGTGATGGATCTGGAGTGATGAGATGCCGACCAGGATTGCAGAGATTGAGGTATCTTGTCCTTTGTCTTAGCATAAATAGCCACATTGTGTCTCTTTCAAAGGTTCCTTACCGGTCTAAGATTATAATAGACCACCACACTCGGCGTTGTTCTTCTACTTCATTCCATGGGAGCTTGTCCAATATTTGCGAAGTGATACTTTTTTCGATCTCGAGTGCCGCCGCATACCTAGCACATTGTCCTACAGATAAAAAGGCAGCCGGATATATGGCATGTCCTAGTTCGTAAATCGCAATAAGTACACCGGCTTGCAAAACTGCAACCGATAGTATTCCCGACGACTCCATTTCAAAATAAAATTGTTTTGCTGTTCGATATAGCACTGTTTTTGCCGTGGTGGGAAGAGAAGAGCTTAGTTTCATGCATATGACAAGCAGGCACAGCTCGGACTTTCTATGGGTGAGATAGTTAGGCAGATTTGAAGAGAATTGTTTCTTTGACAAAATTGGCATCCACGTGTGAATGGAATCGAAATAGGTATTGGAGATGTTCTGAATGTCGACTATGGTACCAACATAGTCAGCAACCATTTTTGGGATCGCTACATCCACTTTGGGAGTTTCTAATTGTAGATGATAGAAAAAGTCGGGGTCCAGAAAGCGTGATGCAAGAATATCCGAGATATTGGGATCCGAGATGCCATAGCGCCCTGGCCTTACTCTCTCGGTTGGCGTATTAAACAAAGGCGTATTGGATCCAACAGGCATCAATTCATCTCCCTCAGGATCTACCATCTGGCGCGTTCGCTCTTTACGGCGATAAGGGTAATCACACAGGATCTGCCTCCTGAACGAACGCCGGCATCGTTAGCGTTGTTCCCTCGGTGAGAATACAGGTATTCAGTAGAGTTCACATACTGCGTGCAAAGTGTACATCTGGGGTAAGTTTTGTCGCAGCGCCTCTTCGAATTCCGGCAAGCGATGCAAGCATATGGCGAATGAGTGATGTTCACACCACTCATCGGGTTCATGCTGACTGATTGTAGTGGTAACTGATAGATGTGAGTAAATTACAAAAACATCTGCGGTGGTTCGGCGCGGACTCGTCGGTAGAAATGACCGACATATGAACAAATATTATCGGCAGCAATCGCTTTTCTCTCTAGGGCAGCAATGACTAAAGCTTGCCTAGACACTTGAAGAGGAACTAGATTGGATCAATGATCGTGCGTCGGTCATAATTCCCGTTACAAAGGTGCCAACATTTTCTTTAGCGCAGAAGCCACCCGGGAGCTGCGGATCTAGAGGTCATTGGCAGTACCTCAAGCATCATGGAAACGTGGAGCATAGAAATGTATCCTAATGCTCAGATAATTCGGGCTATGTCCGCAATATAAGTCCGCACCGCAAGCCACCCACTAAGTGTAGCCAAACTCCACGCATATCGTACCTTAATGGAGATTCCGTGCCTACTAAGTATGCAACAGCGGTTGGTGGCTCCACCGAGTAGCTGTTGCGTGGAGTTTGCAGGCTATTACTATACGAGCTATTCGTTCTGCATTTCTATGATATTTGATAATAGCCGTTTGTGAGGCTTTTGGACCACATCGCCAAGCTATTTGGAGAAGAAAAGATGAGGCAGGCAGATTTGGCTCTACGACAGGTAGACAATCCCAACACACTAAGCGAACGTCATGCATGGGTGGCCCGCACTGCACAAACATCATCGCTAGAAACGTTTTAATCTATGCCAAGATATAAAGAAGCTTTATGCAAAGAGAATACAATTCAGCTGCTTGATTCGAATGAAAAAATGTCCGGGGTTCCTCATATTAGACTCTTGAATTGAATGGGGACCTTGGAATAAACGACTCACATCTTGCCGTTACTTCTTGTCTCAATCCATAAAGCGGAGCATATGTAAATATAATATAGAAACGATCCATATTTTAGCAGATCTAAAATCAATATGAATTTCTGCATGTTTAATACTTCTTACTGACGAGTTTTTGTCTATCCTTTCTTTCATTGATTAGGTGAATGGGACATGCGACACACTACCAATGGGTATTACGGCGGATGATTTCAATCTCCCAAACGATGCTTCATATACAGCTGGACCAATATTCGAGCGACACTGTGGCCTGAAAGAAATCATGAGAAACAGGTCATGAGAGAGAAAACAGCTTAGTGGCAGGCTGTACCTCTGCCATAATTAAAAGGACATGATTCGGTGCTTATGGCTCGTGTGTAGCTAGAACATTTGGATGTGATTCTCATTCATAGATACCTTAAGGAGGTCAACAAATTGGGCCAATGAATAGAGAATTGACTCATAATAAAATGTCAGTTCATTCATTACTCTTGTGAGGAACTCTGGTTGTACTAGACATTTCTTTCCTGCTGGTCAGACCGGTATCAAAACTGAAAACTAATTCTACAGACTTGTCTAGGTTTGAGTACAAGGGCATCTTACTAGGGGAGCGATTAATAATTAACAAGGGTCTGATTATCCAAGTGATATTGAAGGCTTGCTGCACAATGGATAAGATATAGAACTATCGCTGTGATCTTATTAAGGAAAGGTACGTGTGTCTCTATACGTTGAAGCTCGGTTATTTCTGCCAGAACCCCTCTCCTATTTGGATCATACGACGATCATGTATTCAGTGTTTCACGATCAGAGTCCAGCATGCTAGTTTTATCAATTTTTTTATTTACAGAGACCAAAAGTCAACTTTCTTATATACATTCCATATAGCCGCAGTGAAATACCCTCTACTTGACCAGCTGCCCCCCCCTTATTGTAAAACTTCAATGGCGAAGCGTCTATATCCTTTGGTAGCTTCGGCCAAAATATATACCCGATAATGCTGAACCTCCAAGTGGCGAAGAATAATGGTATAAACTCCTGCTCTCTTCTCACAGCCTCAGCTTAAATCCTTGTAAGCAGATTATCAGCGAATGTCCAGTTCTTGGATCCATCCCAGTTGATTGACCACGTCATCAAACCCTTAAGAGCGCCGTTATAGTGATCCCATGCCTGGCCTACCAAGGCTGGGGTCATGTAGCCACCACCAGCGCCAGATTGCGCAGGTAATCCAGGAACTTGCATGTTGTAGGGAACCTTGATTGTGGTGCCTTGGATAGTGATGCCATTGTTTAAGCAGTCAGTTTGTGCGGTGAAACCTTGAACAGTACCGGCCGCATATGAGTCGCCGGAGCAACCATACATGTCGCCGTTGTAGTATTGCATGTTGAGCCACCACAACCGGCCGTTGTCGACGTACTTCTTGATAATTGGGAGATAAGAACCCCAGATGGATCCGTACACAACACTGCCACCTGTCACATACGCCGTCTCTGGTGCCATAGTCAAGCCGAAGTTGGCAGGCATCTGTGCAAGAACACCATCAATGATGCGGATCAAGTTGGCCTGTGACGTGGACAGGGTGCCGATGCTGCCGCTTCCAACCAATCCCGTCTCAATATCAATGTCAATGCCGTCGAAGTTGTACTGCTTCAAGATTGGGACGATAGTCGAGATGAACTTATCGGCGACAGTACTAGAGCTGAGGTCGATGCCAGCAGTAGCACCTCCAATAGACATGAGGATAGTGGCACCAGCTGCTTTGGCCTGGCACATTTCGGCTGGTGTCGCAACTTTAACAGTAGCATCCATGCCATCTTCCCACAGTGCCGTACCATCTGAGAGGATGACTGGGAAAGCGGCATTAATCACGTTGTAGCCATTTTGTGCGATCACAGGGTTTTCGATAGGCGTCCATCCAAATCCGGGGTGAACACCATTAGCTGATCCATCCCAATTCTCCCAGTATCCTTGAAGAACCTTGCCAGCCGGCTTTCCCTTAGTTGCACATGTGCTTTGTGCGGATGCAGTGCCGAATAATGTCGATGCGATGACAGGCAAAAGCAGAAAGCTTGCGTCCAGGAGGCGTGTCATGGTTAAAAGACTGGATTGAGTTGACGATAAGTGATCAAAATAGTTACTCAACCGAGTTGTAAGAATAAGGTGATTCTTGGACTTGGCTACACAATGGATGAAGGGGCCCTTGAGGTGCTTTTATAGAAAGTAAGCTCCTGATATCCTTTTCCCTTTAGGTTTTTGCCATCCCTGGATGCACAAATTTAGAAGGTAGTATTACTCCCACTAACTTTAGCCTTCGTTTGAGTTACAGCAGATTCATGTGGATTAAAGGATGTTCAAATCATCAGATACCACAACGTGAACTACATTATCCCGAGGCCCACAAAATTTGAACGATATTGAGCATAGGACAGCAACGAATGGTTCGGCCCTCCGTTGGTGAAGTGTCTTATCAGCCAGGTGCAGCCTTGTAGTCAACGCCCAAGATACCATTGCACGCCGCGTGATACTGGCTGCTGCCTCTATTCAGTGTACTCATGTTTCGGGAAAAGCGCATTCCCCGCGTTTTAGCTCATGAGGTATTTGGCTATAGTAATCTGTGCAAATAAATAGGAAGGTGAGGCGGAATCACGCGCCCGCGATTAAACGTAACGTAGGATCTTCACAGGGTATCCAGACTGACCTTTGACAGTATAGTCAACGCAAGTGTGTTTAATGTCTGAAGAAGGAAGTTCGGATTATAGGTTATAGGCCGTGATAATGATCAGCGGGGGGCCAGCTTACATACGTATATAGGAAATTTAGATCACGTTGCAGCAAATGTAGAAACAGGTCCCTAAGGCAAGGGTTACATTGCTTGGCAAGGCATGTAACATCAGTACATAACAACTATGAGTTCTACTAGTACTAGAGATATAGCGCGGACCATCGGTCATTCGTGAGTATCGCGCAAGACTGTCAACATTCCGTTGTAGATTGCGGAGTACAAACACCATCCTTGCAATGTTTGTCTCGAAATTACGGGCCTTGTGACTCCTAGTTGCTGGGCCTGCGCTGTGGCCTTCCATATTTGGCGCTCCTGCCCGGGACCCCCACCAATGACCAAGGTTTCTGGCGTCGTCAAATACTCCTATCTTAAATTCTCCGTCGAGATAGATATGCTCTCTGTTGTCAATCAGCCTGGGTCGATAAGAGGCGGCAGCTAATCCGATAAAACTTACGCGAACACCTTAACCCGGGCTCAATTAAATCTTACTTGCTTTTACCGATCTGTCTAACAACGAGAGATGCAAGTTATCCAAATAGTAAAATCGTGAGTTTTAAATGAGAGTTTAACGCCAAGTCACGTTTTACATTAAGATTTCGCAAGATAAAGTTCGAATATAATCCAAGAAACTATAGCATGATGCCTAAAGCAAAGGACAGTACTTCTCATAGTACAGGTGATCCCAGTAACAGAGACCAACTTTTTGAGATGCAATTGTAAACGAGATGCGATGATCTTGTAACACTAATCCTTGCGAAATCTGTCGCCCATGAGTTCCGAAATGCAGGTAAGTAGATTACAATTATTTGTATTGTCATTTACCGTGTGTTCACGTTCTCAATGTATAAGAATAATAATGTTGACCCATTGGCCTCCGCCACGGTATACCTCCTCTTGGCCCATACCCATCCAACCTAACCATGTCATATATTTACCTTTTACTGAGTAACGGTCTTCCAATCTTGTTTATTCATGACTGAAGTTCCAATGCAGTGTTTCTGCCCCAGGTCTTGTCAAATAAGCGATGTACTGTCTACCGACGATGATGTATGCCCCCCCACTTCATTTTTTTCTTTTAGAGAATGTTTCTTCTTATGTTTAGGTTCTGTCTTTTAACGACTTTTCCTTTCGACTAGGTTATTCACATGCATCGTCTTCGTTCGAAATGGAGCTTGGACCTTGATTAAGCTTCGACTAACCGATCATCGACCACGTATGTGTCGGGTGCGGCCAGAATCGCATCGAATGCATCAACTTTCTCCATACGTTCGTCCACCTTGAAAAGCTATTGCGAAATAGCAGTTATGCCCATGGGCGATCCTAAGTTAACATTCGATGTCTATGGAGCGGGAAATTTCGACCTCCGCAAAGATTATCGCGGTGTTGTGACGTGACAAGTCTATAGCAATTAAAAGTGACAAGTCATGGGATGTGAACTGATCGCATTTTCGGATAATTATAGGCATAGACATATCATCATGTGGTAATAAGCAGTGACTTATTGGACCCATCTTGGCACGCGGCTGACTCCCACAGTCTACGAAAGGCTCGTTTGCAATCCAGCTTTTAACGTTAAGGTTAAAATTATTCCATTAGAAGCTATTGTTTTTTCGATAGAGCGATAAGATTCTGACTGCTACCTGGATATAGATTCACATTGCCCGCTCGTCGACACATGTTTATTGTTAATCAGCCAATTACCTTGCCGCGACTGGAACCAGAGGTGGCATCCATGTGCATGCATTGCGCAAAATTGATCGTAAAGCCTGTGAAAGCTGTCGAGATGCACAGACATCTTGTTGATACAACAAATGTTTTGGCGTAACAGCTTTAGAAGCAGGAATGTCTCATTCCATGTGACGTCGCACACCGTGTATCCCGTCGCCTCCACACCCAAAGAATGCATGGAAAGGGCAACATCATTTTAATGTAGGTACTCGTATACATCGTATCAGTTCATTCCTCTCGTCCCATATAGGTCTTGCTTGCTACCCTTGTGGCCTCCATATCCGCTGACCTTCTTCCACGGCTATTCCTGCCCCTGGAAGAATTTGTCTCAACATTTCGTTGGCCCCTTTACTTGCATCCCGTGCCTTTTCCCAATGCCGGGGATATCCCAAGCTGACCTCTTCATATCTCACCCCTTCTTTGACATCTGTTCGTCGAACATGCAAATGTCCTGAGACCACCACCAGTGCCCCTCCGTAGTCTGCCCCAAAACGCCCGACCTCTGTCCAATCTTGGGTTCTTTTCGTTCCACACCACAGAGAAAACCGAGGGACTTTGGGAATGAAGACTAAATCTTCTCGTAGAGGCCAGTGGTTGACAATCACAAATTTCGAATTCGGATATCTCGAGGCGTAGTCGGAGAATTTGAGCTCCCATCTCTCGCACAGTTTCGTACACCATTCGTCCCGTGAGCTATATGGATCTGGATGCAGCACGGCCTCGTCTGTTGCATAAATGTTCTCTTCCATCGCCCATTCCAACGCTTTCTCTCGGGAGACATCTGCCGGGCGAAACGAATAGTCGTATAACGTGAATACTAGCGCGATCACCACATCAACGCCATCCGGCCCGGGCCATAGCATCCAATCATCCTCTGGCGTGAGGACACCGTACTCCCGTGCCAGTTCCACCAAGGCATTGTATTTTGCTTCACCTTTTAGTTGATCGGCAGGGTGCTTGGCCATGTGAGACGAGATGCTGTAGAGCTCATGGTTTCCTGGGACCCAGAATACGTGCGTGAAGCAGGCTTTGGCGCGCTCAAAGGCAGCCTTTAAGTGCGTAGCTGATTCGCCAATGTCACCTGCAAGAATGAGACCACTACCGGGCGGTTTTGGCTGCAGAAGATTCCATGTTGAGGTATTTAGGGGATACGAAAGATGCAAATCGGAGATGGCATAAAGCTTCGCCATGGTTACTTGATGCTGGAGATGAGAGAGAGATAAGCAGAGTGGGGTTAGGCAGTCAGCCTTTATAACACGTTTGATCAAAGGAATCGCTTACCTAACGTGAGACATGACTGCAGAATTATGACATCAAAAAAGTATTATGTACTTGTTAAAGATGCCTTTGCGCAACCTGCAAGCGTTTCAATGCTTAGCCTTCTTATCATTGGCTGGAATTTGCCTTGTAATTTGGCATTAAAGATCATGTACACCTCAGCTCTTTGCGTCTTATCATCGACCCACAGCCTTACTTAACAGTAGCTACTGAAGATGGACGCATCCGCCCTGGTGCGGGTAGGACAGCGGCCGCTAGCGACACAAGTGTAATGGCTACGGGGTAGTTGGGTCGCTATTGATACAGAGAAGCAAAATGGTCAAGGCAGCTGAGCAATTCTTATTCAAGGTTGTTTTGTTCTGTTGTTTTTATTTGTTCCGTTAGAGTATTGTCCATATGGGTCGGTATCGCAGTTTGTTGGCTATGTACCTGAGTGGCAGGTCAGTACCATAGATGAAATTTGAATCACCGATGAGGCGCATGAAAGTATAGGCCCTTCCTTGACTTTTATTCCACCGCTCTGGGTGGAGATGATTCCCAAAAGCCTAACCTTAAACAAAACTGTGGGCGGTGATTAGCTCAAGCGTGCAACTCAAAGCTTAATGGGAGCCACGCTATCACTCCATGAAGTACACCGTGATTGAAGACAGGGCTACCGCGCACAATAGCTAAGAGTTCTATCATTCGCTCATTTATTTCCAGTTGAAGGTGTATCGCACTAGGTCGTATATAACCCCGGATGCGTGCAGATTAATAGGTATCGCTCTAATCGTGGCTACATTGCCATACTCACATAAATAATAACTACCTAGATAAATGAAGAGGCCACGCCTTCATCACAAGGGGGAAAGGGCAAATTGCGCTATTTCTGTTGAGTTCAGGGTGTAATTTTGGCAGTAATAATAAGTTCTACGGGACATCCATTGTTCATATCCGACCCATGACGGCGATTCAACAAGCTTTACTGCACTTAACCACGTACCATGCGCAAAAAATAGGTTTAACGTTTTTATTGGGGATAGCTCTAAGCCAGTCACTAGAGAGTGCTCCATCGCAGATTCCCCGTTCAGTGTCACTCATAATTATCGTGGGAGCTGAGCAAAAGGAATACAGCGATAGTCAGGAAATGTATATCTACGGCTTATACAATTTCGAATAGTTAATAATAAGTATAAAGACATTGGAAGGTACGAGAGTGCTGAGATTATACAGACCTCGTAGAAAACCATCACAGCAGAGCAGATCTTTGAGAAGATTGAGAACATCAGAGATATAACTGTATACAGAACTATTTCGCATACCACATAGACCTAAAGGGTCTGCATTGTAGTCCAGCCCTGACTTTCAATACTGGAGGCCAACAAAATACATATAATTGCTGAATAATTACAACGCCATTGGTGCAGTCACCGTGACGATGTCGAGTTTGTCCGCATCATAGTGGACCTTCTGCATCCATTCTTTGACACTCCTGGTCCGGTGAGGGTGGATCTCATCTAAAAGTGCATAATCGCGCTTGATTAAGCCTGTATTGTCAATAGAATGCTGATACATTTTCCACCAACCAGAGAAGCTTTCATATACTGTATGTAGCGTTGGGTCATTTGGTCCGGCCGTGGTAGAACCCATTTTATGTTCTCGAGAGGGGCCCCAGCCGACTTCCTCAAACCATTGGTCCAGTTCAATATTGGTTCCCTTTGCAGGTAAACCTGTAGCCTCTGTGAGGGCTTTGGCTAGAATATTTGGCGTAACGTGTTCCACTCCAAGTTTAAGGTTCATCCCCGCAGATCTTTTCGGATGTTCGATGATCCAACGAACGTAGTATCCCATATCATCCAAACAAGTCAATGGGAAGCCACCATCGTTAACAGGGAAGCGAAAATCGTAAACACCGTCCTTGCCCTTCGTTGGCCTCATTAAACCCCATAGTTGCTCAAGATACGGGCTCGTGGCAAGAATTGTCCATCTCATAGGCGATTGGGGCAGCGCAGATATCCACTGTTCAACATGGCCTTTGCCATAATAATGAACAGATCGAAAAGAGTCGTCGTACTTCGTTTCCAAAAAGAAATTGTCAAGTGATGACCATATATAGTGCTTTACACCACTCTGTACTGCAATTTCGAAGATTCGAATACCCCAAAATATTTCATCCTTAATACCCAGGGCCCAACTATTGAGATTGACAAACGCATAGTCAATTCCGCGGAATGCTCTTTTCAGGTCAGGGACAGAGTCCACGGCACCCAGAGAGAAGGTCACATTTGGAAGCTCTGAGAGCTTTTTTGCGTTACTCGAGGTAACATCTCTTGTGAGAACTCGAACTTGAAAGCCATGATTGGCCAACTCTGGATAAGTATCAGTAAATGATCTCATAACTTTCGCCAAGAGTTTGAATACCTTCGACAATCGGTACTCCTTGAGCTCCAGTACCACCAATTATAAGGGCTGTTGGGGAAGTCATTTTTCTTTCGCCTATGTCTCTAGAGTGAAAATGAGTAATCGGGATTGTTGGCGTGTGGCTCAATTCTTAGTGATTGATCTTTTGCTTTAAAATTCGGCGAGGTATCACGTTTAAGTACTCAGATTTGTCCAATGATTAATGGCAATGCAATAGAGAGCCTTCTAGCATTTGTCTGATTTGAAGGTTTTGTGTAAGTGCGCAGCTTAGAAAGCAGTTGCCGCCCGAAATCATAGGTCACTCGTTGCTTCACGCAAGGCATTGCGTCACAGGGCGACATGTGCGTCTGCGAATTCCACATCAGTTGACAGTCCAAAGTGTCAATGTGTAATGCAGTGTGCACATTCAAATTGTTTATGGTAACATTGTTGCCAAACCAAACACCATAAAACAACTTAGTTAACCATAATATCAGCTCACGCCCATGGTGAACCAGCCACAAGTGCACAACTGCCGAGCTTGTCTGCAAATGCACCTTAGTTGCGCCCAGCGGACCAGGGTAGATATCCTGGTCCGCACTCTAATATATGTAAGCTGTGCTATGCCCTTTCAGCATATGTCAGGGACACTAGACTACCAGCGACTGCTAACAGGAAAATAATCTGAACAGAAAATACCGTTCCTCATAGTATGTCTATAGAGAAGAGTATTTATGACTAATATTGATATAGATGATGTATAATTATCTTCATTGAGAGATAATGGCAATTACCTAGCTATCTTAATTTTAGCCTACTAGATGAACGTACAGCTTACACCCGGGGATTGTTTTTAGTGATAACATGCTGCTTGAAGTACGGACAGAAGGCTCGCGCGTGCTTCAGTTCGCGTGACATATGCTGTACAGAAATAGTCTTCGGCGGTGGAAGCTTACTACCGTGGATTTTTAAGCTGGCTAATAAAAACGAACTGATGTCGGCTTGCCACTGTTGGCATTTGGAGATGAGCCTAATTTGTGCGGACCAGGGTATCTTTGTCCGCAGCTAGTTGTCAGCTCTTTGTTACTGACCTGAAGTTGGTTGAATGCGCCCCATTGGTAAACAGTCAATATATGGATAGCTTTCATAGAAATGCGTCGCAAATAGCTAACCACGTAATGATGGTCTTATTCAAACATTCTTGACAAATATAAAGGCAGCATCTATCCTGGCCATCATACATCCTTCAAAAGCATCAACAGCCAACATTCTCTATGCACCAGTGAAATACTATTATTTAGACCGTCATGTCTTTCAAGAACATTGCTGTGATCGGTGCAAACGGAAATCTGGGCAAGGGCATCTTACCTTTGCTACTTGAGTCTGGACTAAAGATTACTGCGGTTACTCGCCAAATCTCGGAGTCTACATTCCCTCAAACTGGTGAAGTCCGACGAACGGACTACTCCTTTGGTTCTCTGAAATCTGCTTTCCATGGCCAGGATGCTGTTCTATGCCTCGTTTCTGTTGCCGATGTTAGGGCCGAAATAGCCATGGTAGATGCTGCTGCTGCTGCTGGAGTTCAATGGTTTATCCCATCCGAGTTTGGACACGATACAGCTAATCCTTGTGTTGTTGAAGTGCTTCCCCTTATTCCAGGAGAAAGTGAAGATAGTAGACCACTTGCGCTCAAGAGAAAAGGATGGACTGAGTTGGACGAGTTTCCATACAGGGTTCTTTTTCGATTTCGGCCTCACTTTCGATCTCTTGGGGTTTGATCTACACCAGAAAACAGCAGCCATATGGGATGACGGCAACAACAGATCAAGTATGTCCACATTCAAGACCATTGCGCAGGCAATAATACAGATCTTTACGGATCCAACGTCGCGAGAAGAAGCAAAGAATCAGTATATACGTATTGCAACAGCGACTACGACTCAGAATGAGATACTCCAAGCTTTAGAAAGAGTTAGCGGGACTAAATTCCAAGTTACTCGCATCGAAACAGCAGAGGGGAAGCGCCTGGGAGACCAGCATTTAGCCTCAGGAGACAATGATTTAGCGGGATTTTTTCTACTTCTCAAGTATGTGGCACTAGGGAAGAATGAATTCTTGGATTGGGAGAATAGACCTGGACCTCACCGCCTAGCCATCAAAGCTCAGCAGGAATCTGTCCTGGACATTGTGGGTCGCATGTATCCAAAAATCACTGGGGAGGTGGAGAGGGGCGAGCTGTAAAGAAGTTTTTCGGGATCCTTCACTTCAGACGTTGTTCGACTTGCTTATGACACTTTTTTTAATAGATAATATTAGTTGATTTGCAATTTTTACGCGCCTATCATTGAGACTATCTCGAAAGACGGAATTGACTGCTTATTTTAAAGCGGCATCTGGGCCGACATTGGCATCGCCATATAAGCGAACAGACTTTGGTGGCGTGCAAAGAAGGGCTGTTGATTGGCATTTAGCAGTTACATAAGCTAAAATAAGTCACCAAAGCGAATTGCTAAGCACTTCTGGAAGCAGCGACCGTCTTCAATACTGCCTCAATGCTGCTTCCGCAACTACCGCCCCAGCTCGAAGCTTCAATGTCAATTTACAACAGATTATCTTTCCTGAATCTAATACGAAGAAATATTTGGACCGAAGCACTTATTCAGAATGAATGCCTGCGCCTACTGTAAAAATGGAAAGCGGAAGTGCGACAAAGCACGACCTTCGTGTTCCAACTGTATACGGTAGGCACCCCTCAACTGAGATTCATGAACACACGATGTGCTAAAGTGCCGTTTAGCCTCCATAGAACCTGCATCTACACAGAAGATGCGGTTCAGGTCAATTTTCCCACTAGTCTATCAGGACAAAGAGACCCTGCTGGCAGATCTGTTCCGATAGCCGAAGACATGCATGCATTTGAGCTGCCAGGATCACGTTTTGCTCGCTCTATCTCAGCTCTTGGTCCAATAAACCAGATGCCGCTACGGCAGCCCATGATAGATCTCACAGTGAGAGCCGAAGCACTTCAGATATTGGGATCATTGGACAAGATGAACGAAATAGCGGCACAATACTTCGTTGGCACGCACCAAAGGATGTCAATACTATCCAAATCTAGGTTCTACAGGAGCCTTCACACCATAAATGCCGAACCAAAGGCTGACTTCTTAACACTATGCCTATGCATGTATCTAATTGAGCAAATTCCTTTGCACCAACCAATAAGCATGCAGTCAACCACCTATGTTATTATTAAAAGTTTGCTTGGTATGCTCGAAGCGATAGAACAAATATCACTCGATATCGTTCAAGCCAGAACACTTGTAACCTGCTATGAGATAGGCCATGGCCTTCATACAGCGGCCTGTATCTCAGTTGCTGCGTGCGCAAAAACAGCTCGAGCTCTTGGTATCCATAAACAATTGCGTCGCAACTCAAATAACGGAATCGACGAGCTCATCGCAGAGGAGGAAAAGAGAACGTGGTGGGCGATAATGAACATGGACCGATTTGTTGGACTCTGTAGTGGCGACTTCTTATTTTCGACGGAGGACCCTGAGGGATTGGATCCGCTTCCAGTTGAAGATTTGCTATGGTCGCAGGATGGTGATCCAGTAGACTTGAGAGCTTCGATCCTCGGCGCACCCACGCTTGCCACACCTCCAACACAGTCTGTGGGGCAGATGGCTCGAGAATGCCAGGTCTCTCACCTGGCCGGCCGGGTGATCCGACATACCACCAATCCTACATCTGATCCTAACTTCAATGCGGAGGAAGCGATACAGCTTGAACGTACATTACAGACTATTCTGTTGTTGCTGATTGACGAGGATCTGACTTTTGGAAGATATTGTGGAGCCCTTGGGATCTGTGACAGGTGCGTTATATCATCACGTCCTCTGATATTTTCCCACTAGCAACTGTTCTCTAACAGAGGTAGCGCTCTTTTCACACTTTACGAATTTTTACTTGGCCGCTGCGATGAACATGGGCCAGAAAAAGTCAGAATACTCGACTCTATGCAAGAATTGTCAGAGAGAGCCGTAATGTTTGCAGAAGCTGGCTACGCGGATAAGGAAACATTTTATCTCGAGACTCTTTCACCTTTCCTCCCATACTGTCTTTATCAAGCAGGAATCGTGCAGTACAGGCTGTGGAAACAAAAGGGTGATTCAATTCACAAAGTGCGGCTTGATGCCCTCTCAAATCTTCTGAGAGGAAATGGCAAACGATGGGCTGTTGCAGGTAAGCGTCTTAATCTTTTTCAGGCAGAAAATCACTATTGAGAGACAGAATTGCTCATGAGAACAAGCAACATACTTGGATGTTTTAGAACGACTGCAGGAATCCTGGCCACCTATAGTGACTCCATCTTATTTGCTGAACTTCGGAGAACAGGCTTCAGTCCTATCAAGGGAAATCTAGACCATCCGAACACTATTGATAGTAGCCGTGTGATAGCAATAATAGAAGAGCGAGTTAATGAGCATTGGAGCTTTGCGTTCCGGCTGGCTTATCCTTCAAATAATTGTGTAAGAGTCATGTTCGAACAAAATTTGAAGGCGTTAGCGCTTGTTTGTCTTTTACATGCATATTGCGATTGTAAAGTAGTTTAGCTCGAAGTCTTCTCCATAGATCCAAATGAAACTTGGAAGGTTGACAGAGTATATGCTGGTCTACTCTTGATGATCAACCGGTAATCGTGTCTATTGCAATGACGCTAATTTTACCAAGTTTTGACACATGTTCCTCTGTGCACCTTCCATATTCTGCTTCACAAATGGCATAAGCCAACTGGAACATTCCAAAACCACATTCTGGGATAAAATCCAGCTGCCGTCACCTAAACTATCTCCATCGTTCGTATCATAAATAGACCCTTGTTTGTTCGCCTTTTTTACCGTATATGTTGCCGTTACAACTACTCCCGCAGATGCAACTGCACGAGATTTAAGACCATCTATTGTATTCTGGAAGGTAACAATAATAGTCGTGGGGTATTTGCCCCAGTCTCCAATTCCAGGGACTATCATGATCTTTTCTATTGCCTTGTATACCTTAACTGGATAGTCAAGATTGTCAAAATACGTATCAAAATCGGAAGCTTCAGTTGAACTGATCTCGCTGTAAGAAGCTAGTTGCGGTTGAACCGTAAGAAGATTTTTATGAAGATGAAGGACGTCTATAACGTCATTGGCCGAGACATTGAATGGAATTGGATATTCGGCATTGTATATGTGCGTGACTCGCGCCATTTTGAGAGTGCCTTTTTGTAAGAGGATTGACAGAAGAGAGGCGTTGAATGGATAAATTGAGGAGGAAGAAAATAGCGCTATACATATAAGCAGCCAAGCAAGATGAACAGGTAGCCTAACTTTATTTGGCAGTTGCAGGGCTAATCAGCTCTTTTAGTGGTGAAGTGGCCTGGACAGAGCTCCGTAGCAGAGAATCGGGGTGGTTGGAGGTGAATGCTTGCTAAAATCCGTTATTGTGTGACAACTGATTGGTCGAGATTTGTGAGATTGTCGTATAAATGTGTATTCAGTATTTTATCACTCTCATCACTGCTTAATTCGACGAAATTACAATGGATGCTCTCACAGTGTATACAGATATTGGGCGGTAATGTGCCAATACGGACTCATAGATAGATCCTCGTGATTTGTATTGTTTCCTCATTCTGAAAAGATGCTACAGCCACGATAGTGTGAAGTAAGCTGGTTCAAAGATCCCCCGAGATCTTCTGCAAAAGAGTCGGACTTGTCCACAACGGTCGCCATCCATGACTAGGTGTATGGATAGTACAATAGAAACAAATGGCTCCAATATAACGAGATGGTACTAGAGATGCGACCACTGTTGCTCTTGTGCACATAAGTGAATACTAGCAACCTACTTTATGCACCATCTTCGGTCTCCGACTATTGTGACGCTCTGGTGTTGTGGCCGACCTCTCACAACATCCGCACGACCATTGGCATATTTCGTACCTTTATCTCCCTTTTGACTGTGTGTCATCATCACACGATTCATTGTCGATTTTCTTTCTCTTTTTATAGGTTTATTAGTGGTCCCAGCCCATGGTAAGGATCTTGTCAACGTGAGGATAGCTTGATTTGTATAATACATCTGTAAGCATACCAGGGCTAACAGCCCTTTTTGGAATGCCATTTCGTGTTAATAGATGTTTCAAATAAGCATCTACCATGTCACAAGATTTGATGTAGTCGGGTTGAACACTGCACATGGCCGTTGGTAGTGCGGTTGGAGGCTCTTCTAGCAACCTGTAGGTCGGAATGTTCCGCCTGAGTCTGATTTGCCGAAACCATACTTCTTTTGGTCTTCATTATCTATCTATGGCTCTCAGCGGCTAAGATTACGAATCTCCAATTGCCAAGTGAAGTAAGAAATTATACCAATAGCCGTAAATATTCCGGCCCAAGCCATCGCTGCTTTTCGAAGGATACTCAGTGTAAACTTATCTCTTGCTGCGGCCTCGTTGACATGTGGAAATGGCTCTTTCGGAATTGGTTTACCTAAGAATTTGCAGAGTGGCTCCCATCCTGATCCCAGCTCTACTTCAAGCAGGCGCTCCTTTGGAACTAAATTACGCACATACTCGTTATGCTGTTCAATCCAGAGTGGGTTGCATTTGCGGCCAGTTCTATCTTCAGCTCTGTAATCAGATTAATCATGCGGTTCTTACTAGGAGACTTGAGGGTATCTTACGCTTCAAAGAATCCTCGTGCAGTGTCAATAAACCATCGAATACCAGGTAGTGGCATGGTGATGTATCCCATAGTTCTACTTCCTGCGTTATCGGCTACTGACTTGAAACTCTTCCACCACGCCGCTGGAGGGCGTGTGATGAGGACGAATTTTGCATCTGGATATAATTCCATGAGCTCTGGGAGGAAATCAATGGCTGTGACATCCGTTGCACCTGCAAAACCTGAAAAGGCATCTTCAAGCGCTTTGAGTAACTGTGTGCGATCTCCCTCGCGCCTGTATCGATATATCTGATTCCATTTTTTACAGTAAACTGGGAGATGTCAACTAGTGCGCCTAGGACTAATAAGAATCCCAAGTTGTACTTACAATCTTCTCGATTAAAAAGCTGGGAGGCTGTATGATGTACCGGTCCGTCGAGCAGCTTCTCTAGAGCATAGGCATAGGATAGCGTCCCTGTTCTCGAGAACCCAGCATCTATTACCTCCAGCCTTCTTCCTCTATCTGTCGGTACAGATGCTTCTTGTCCCATTATTCTTTCAGACTCTGTATAGTAACTGAAATAACGATCGGTATAGTACGAAGTGAAAAAGCTTGCACCCCTGTGTTAGATATATAATGAACACAAGGCGATTAAATCAGGGGATACATGTTATAGGATAGGAATGGACATATCTGACGTAAGCTTACATGTACACAAGCATTTAAGTTTGAGATGGATAATACTAGTTGCACCCGCATTCAGACAAAGAAGCCAATCTAAGTATTAGAAAAGCACTGTAATTGTAGATGGGAAGAATGATAGTAACAATGTGGAATCTTTTTATGTGCGTGATAACAGAGGCGACTCGATGCGTTCTTATAAGATCGAGCATCGGTATCTTTTACAAGCGAACAAAATGTGAAGATATGAAACCATGTCCATCATGATGATGCGTGTATTGATGACCATTAACCCCTTACCACTTCCACTTCTTCCAAGCAAATATCCCGACTCCAACAATCGATACAGTTGTTAATGTGAATTTGATCAAAGCCCTTCTTATCATCTCTCCAACCAGGGCATCTCTGATCTCCAAGTGGTCAGCAAAATTCGGATATGGTACGTCAGGCTTCTTCGAAACTTCAAGAAAGTCACAAAGTTCATCCCATCCCAATCCATCTTCTAACTTGATGATTCGTAGTCTTTCCTTTGGTATTAATGCTTTGACCAAGTTGTTGTAGTCGACGTAATTCTGACGTAGTATCTTCTCATTGTCAGGATGGCCTCGTTTGGTTGTCCCGCTAAATAAATCGTATACTAGGCCGTTGAATCGCCAGTGGTGCCATAGGCCTTCGTCGAAATATCTCAGGATAGTCATAGGGACAGATGCAAGATAATCATTCATGCCGCCCACTTGTTTGTTGAATGACCTGACCCATTTGTCCGGATCTCGCTCCGTTAGAAGAAACTTCACATTCGGATCACTCAGATATGCGCTCTGGATTTGCACAGGCATGTAACAGGGCACCTCGATGATCGAATCATACTCCTGAAACCATTTATCGAATTCTGCTCGTTCATACGGCCTGACACCAGAAAATTTGTTATTTTCCGCTAGTAATGCCTCTTGAAAGAAGATTTTATGGCTGTGGCCTTTGCTTAGCATGAATTCTGCAGCGTGATAAGGCTTATAACCAAGGATTTTGAAGGCTCGATATAATCCAAGTGTTCCGGTTCTATACCAATGACGAGTGTCAGCAGTTGTAGGAGTAGTAAGAATAGGATTAATTCGTACTTGCTGCATCCAAGGACAACCACTTTAATCTTAGGTTTGACAGACGGCTCTGGCAAATTGTCGATTTTCCGAGCTTGCAGCATCTTTGCTCAAGGAGGGGGTACTTTGGGCCGCATAAACTTCTATAACAAGAGGTGTCTAAAAGATGAAGTCATTCGAATACCGAATGAAGCATTATCTGACGTCGAAGAGTTTAGGCACCTTACGAAACAAACAAATATATAGTTGGAAATAGTGTTGCCTTCATATAAGAAATTGCGATGCAACATCTAAATCAGCCTACAGCGCTGTTTTCTATTCTAGCATTGTGTACGCGCGGCGATGGAGCCGCTGTAGATTAGGGCGCCCGCATTGACCTTCGCTACTATGTTGCGCTATATGTTCCTAGTGATAAAAGTCTCGTCATCATTCCAATCATAATGTTTTACAAAGTCAAACACCTTTGAAGTCGAAGCTTACGGTGCGCTATGAAGAAGTGGCTGCTTATTTAATGTTTCGTAGTCTAAACGTTATGGGGGGGAAGAGAGAATTGCCTTTACTAAACAAAGCCCACCTAGGTACATTGCCTTCCATAACCATCATATATGTCTAATGTCCATTCATAGGAAAGAATGGGCTACCGCGTTTCCAAAGCTTGATATCAATGAGATTTCGGCTAATATATCTGGACAACCTACTATCGGTATCGTTAGCTAAAGGTCAATTAGTTGTGTTCGTAGAAATATTCTCATAGAAGAGAACCATGTACCCAGGTTAACATCGTTATGAGCCAACGCTGGACAGAACTATCACTCATGGGACTTGTCGACAAGTATAGTGCAATAACAAGAGAGATAAAAATAAATCTGCCGGCCAAAATTTGGCGGCTTTAGCTCCCAAAAGAGAAAGTAGATATACGAGAGATATACGAGTAGATGTTAATTCCAAATTCAACATGTAATCTCACGCAACTCGGGCTAAGCTTCAACCTCTGGTCTTGAGTTTTAAATTTAACATCAATCCAACCTATCCTTTCCAAAGTTACTACCAATTCTGTTCTCAATAGCCATAATGTTAGCATTCCCTCGCCTCTGAGCTGTTTCAAAAGCTCGTCGATAGACACCCAAATTTTCTGAAAACAGTGGGCGATGGTCTGTCCAGCCTGTAAGCTGGCGGATATTGTCACTACTGACCCACTGGCTAAAATTAAAAACGATGTGTAGCCCTTCGGGGAATGATGGTGGTGCTTTAGCAGGAGGAACAAACTCCACCCCTCCTCTAAACCCGTACTCCTTCGCTAGGGCTTCCCCCACCTCTCTCACTGTCTCATACCGATATCCGGATATGTTAAATATCTTCCCGTCCACCGCACCTCGATCTGCGTGCTCGGCAATAGCTAGGTAAGCTGTGCCACAATCGTCGACGTGAGTTGCGTGCATGATGTTGTCGGGGTTCGCTGGGATTTTAAGAGTGTCATTTTCGGCCACTGCTTCCCTCGCAACCCAAGAAAACATGGCTCCATAGTAGCTGCCGCTGCGACCAAATACGCTGGTAGGTCGGAGTAGCACAGCGTCAAAAAGATCGCTATAATCGAATATACGAGTACAGTTTTCGGTTCTTTGACGGAGGAACTCTGGAGGATTGGTTGGAGATGTCTCTGTATGTGGGAATAATGAGAGAGATCCGTGGATATCCGTTTTCCCATAATCTTTGCAACCAGACGACCAAAGAACTAGAGAGCGAACCCCATTCTGCTTGCTTCGCCCAGCCAAGACCTTGACTAGCGCCAATACGTCGAGAAAATGATCCGCATATCCGGGGAGGTTCTCGGTACAACTTATAATGGAATCAAAAACCGTTGCCTGTTCATAGATGGAATCGAGAAAGCTGAGGTCTGTAAAATCACCCACGACGGGTATAACTTCAGCGTCCTCTAGTTCTTCCGCTGCTTCAGGTTTGCGAATAAGGCCAAACGTTCTCCAGCCCGCTCCGACGAAAGCTCGGCAGACAGCGGCGCCAATGTAGCCGTTTGCCCCGGTCACAAAGACGGTCCGCACCCGGTTGGCTACGTCTAGAGGCAGTTTAGCGGCCATGCTGAAATTGTAGGCAACTCCTCAGACAGTGCTCCTGGAATTATTATTTTTCGACTCAAGTAGTACGAAAGGGGGTTTTTTTTTTCTGCCTACGGTTGAGCTGTTATATACTAAAGAACTGAAGAATATGTCGACAATGTTTCACACAATGTTATTTGTAACATCCATGGCCGATGCAGTGGCTGCTGTGATGCAGACTTCATGTTGCCCGCAATTGAGTCGGATCAAAATTTGTACCATCGGACCAACCTTTCGCTGTCGGACCAAGAAATTCTGATGTCGGACCACCGGATAGGCAATCGGACCAGGGTCCCATTTTATGATTATGAGCGGCATTTTTTTTTTTTTTTTTTTTTTTGTGGCCATCACCAAATCCCATCTTTATTCCTCTTCTTCTTTTTTTTTTTTTTTATAGCGCAACTGTGGCCATTGTACCTAAGTACTACTTGGCCTAAGTTTGTAAATGTGAGGATGCCGATCGACTCTTGCTACAGAGCACACGAAGCAGGCTCCCATGATTGGCTAGTGGGATGCAAATCCGCACGGCTAATGGAAGGGAACCGGCCCGCGTATGGACCGTGATTTACATCTCCCGGTGTGGGGAATTTTAGAGATTCGCAAGGCCAAGGCAGCGATCATTCTCATAAATATTAGTATTGGCTAACTGCCATCCAGATTATAGCGTTCTACATTGTTCAGCTGTGAGGCGTTACTATCGATTTTAAGAAAATTAATAGAATACATAGGTAATATGCCTGTTCATTCGCGCCGTATCACAAATCATCAGGTACTTGACTCATCCTCAAGAAGAGCATCAGGCCACCACGGCGGGGCACTAGCTACGTCTGCGAGTCGTGAACCGCTAAGCCACTGGTATTAATTATGGAACACCGAATGTTTTCTCATTCACTTGAGTTCATAGGGGCAATCCTTTCGCGGTATTGCTCTTTGTGGATTTCGAGGATGAATGTCATGTCAGGGCGTTGTCCATCTATTCCAATGCCTTTATTCTAAACTTGGATATAATCTCTCTACTAAAGAAGCCCTACTACATACTGTATCCTTCTAAGTTATTGCGCAGGTAATTCCAAAAGGCGTTTTAGAACTGCATCATCACTAGGGTTTCCTTCTCCTTTAATGGTTTCGTAGGCGGGCAAAAGCACAGCCTTGTCGATTTCCTTGTACTGGCCATCAGCAACAAAAATCGCGTCTCCTTGTCTAGATGTATCTGCCATCAGATAAACGGCAGCGCGCGCAACCACCAGAGCAGGCTGCGGCACATGGGAGATCGCTCTCATGAGCCCCTCCAAGTCTGGGAGGACGTTGCTCGTTGTCCATGATGGCATCAGAGTATTGATGCGAATGGGAAGCCCCGCGATCTCCGCAAGCCGTGCAAGACCTCTGCCGAACCCTAAGACGCCATGTTTGGCCGTGGCTACATAATTTGGTCAGCACAAGGGACCCTGATCAACGATACATTGCTCTACTCTCCACTTACAATAGTCGACTGCTCGAAGTGGCTGTAGCCCGGTGCTAGAGCCCATGAGCACAATGCTACCACCTTCAGGTTGATCCTTTATATAGTGAACCGCAAGAGAAGCTGTGTTGATAAGGCCCCTCAAGCCGATGTCCAACAGTTCATGCGAGGGTTCCTTTAGTCCCCCCTGGTCATCTGTCTCAAGAGCCAAGTAGTTGGCGCGCGGACCGATGCCGGCGTTGGCGAAAACGCAGTCGATGCGGCCATGGTGTTCCTTCGCTTTCTTGAACAGAGCGGTCAGGTCATCCCATTTAGCCACATCGGTCCGCACAAAGAGCAAGTCAGGCGTTTCAGTCGACTCGGAAGCCGGTGGTGGGTTAAGATCGCCGCTGACCACTGATGCTCCTAGTGACAGCAGTAGGTTGACTGTTGCGAGGCCTATACCTGATGAGCCGCCTATGGTAGGCTGGTCAGCAGCCTAGTTCAAGGATAATCACTAGAGTAATACGGCACAAAAAAGGTAAATTAGCCGTACCTGTAAGGACAACAACTTTGCCCTTGAGGCTGCTTAAATCCTCGTCCTTAATAAGAAATTCGGTCATGGTGTTAATATTAGGCAAGGCTTGTTAAAATAATGGAGGTAGCGAGACGGGAGAAGATGAAAGAAAATGTGATATCACAAAGGTAAAATACTAAACAAAGGGGTCAGAAGATAGAGGTCTTGGGAGGAAAAGGAGAGCTGCAGACGTACTACTACTCGTTACTTATGCATGTATCCGACAAAAAAGCCACGTTATGACCCCTTTGTCTAAAGCACGATGGTGAAACGAGCCTAGCTCGGCACTTGCCCCATACACCTACACCGTATTGTACAGTACTAGTTTCCGGTAATTATGCCCACAATCGTCCATATTAGAGGCATGATACGAAGAATACCCAGATATGTATAGGTACCGCCGATCCTGCTCCCGGTGGAACGGTTACAGGGTACTCGAGTAATGAACACCCGGCATGGGTCAGAACAAGAAATGATGGGCGCCGGTTTCTTTTCACTATGGTCTCATCTTAGCCGAATTTTTTTGCCTCTGTAGTGGAAGGATTGGTTCTAAAGAATAGAACAATTCTTCTTCTTTGCAACCTCTCTTCTCCGCTATACCCTTTCTTCATACTTCTTTTACTTTGCCGTTTTTTCTTTTTCTCTAAGAGTTGTCCTCTCTTCTGCTCTTCATCTGCCTTTGCTACCAGCGCTCAACTGTTTTGCCATCATGGTCGAGCCGGCAGGGGACGGCCTACAGCTTCTCCATGCTTCAATAGTGCTGATTATCCTAGCCTGGCTCACATTCATTGCACGGACATCAGTTCGTGTTTGGCGAAAAGCATTGGGCTGGGATGACATTTTGATGTTGATAGGCCTCGTACGTATTCCAACTGGGATAATTCATCCTCTCTGAGACCCAAAAGCAATCTCAAAAGCAATCTAATACTTTGTAGCTTCTCTTCACAGTAACAGCTTCCTTATGCATTGTCTGCAGCTATCTCGGATCTGGTCAGCTTGCTGCCAAGCTGCATCCCAGTGATATCATGAAAGGAACCAAGGTGCATACTCTTGTGAATCTTCTATTGAGAATCGAACAAAGCCAAACTAACCCTCACCAAAAGCTCTTCTTCATCGCCGAATACTTCTACGCATCCAGCACTGTCTTCATTAAGAGCAGCATCGCCATAACTCTCCTCCGAATCGCCGAATCTCGCCGTCGCTACAGGTGGATTATTTGGAGCGTCATCATCGCCACGAGCATTTCCTGCATCGTATTCATAGCCGGCATTTCCAACATTTGTCATCCCATCACTACACTATGGGGCGAAACCACTACCGGCACGTGCAATCTTGAACTTAACAGCGATGTCAGCTTCTTCTTTTCTGCTATAGAGATTATCACCGACTGGACGTTGGCGATTCTGCCCGGAGCCTTGTTGTGGAAGATCCAGATGAAGAGCAGGGTTAAGCTTTCGGTAGCCATGATTCTGGGGATGGGCGCATTGTATGTCTCAGATTTCCTTCTCCCGATCAAAAGTTGCCCCACTTCCTTCTGCCGCTCCGAATTTTCGGAGTGTAACCCTACCAACGCAGTGCAACCCTACATACCAGGTAACAGACAAACTATATGCACCTAGCTAACCTTTCACCAGTGCAAGCTGCGCAACAATTGTTCGACTACGCTACCTAACTCTGTACAACAACCCGGCAGAGTTCATGTTTGGCACCGGCAGGATTGGCCTCTGGTCCATCATCGAAGAAGGCATTGGTATCGTCGCTGGTTCTCTACACGCTCTTCGCCCTCTCCTCTCACTACCCATCTTTGGCGGTAGCTCTAGCGGCGGCAACACCAGTGGCTCAGCTTCGAATAATAAATTCATGCGGTCAGGGAGTGGACATCATCCGGGGATGCGTAACGACATTCAATTGGACACGTTTCACCAGCTAGCAGATACAGATGGGGATGGGGAGAGCGCCAAGCATATTCTAAAGGAGACGAAGGTTACGATGGAGAGGAGCGATCGAGCTGCTTCACCGGGAGAATACGGCAGGAGTCAGGTCCTAGGGTGGAAGAAGAACAATTTTGAGGGCTGATCTAGAACCGATCCATTTTTTCAGATGGCGACTAGGATAAACGGCGCATGAAACTTGACGAGGCGTAATCTCGACTCGGGTATTGAAAAAGGCGGAAAATGGGAAGCGAAGATTAATATTTATGGCATCTTAACGCTAGTCAACTGTGGCTGCAATGGTTGCCGATCATAATGGTGAGAATTCTCTAAGCTCAATATTCACTAGCCATCTCTGTCCTGTCGCAAAATGGCAAAGTCTGATACAGCATGCAGATTTAGAAACTTTTATGGTCCAGTCACTGATCTCTACGGTCTTAGTCTCGCTCGGCCCTCTCCTATATCCCCATACAGTTCTCGTCGTTGTCTTGGTAACTTGCCGGTATCATTTTCTCTTCTTTCCCTTCACCAAGACGAAAAGGGACAGGATCAAAGTATACGTAAAAATCTTGAACCTAACACAAGAGTGTGGACCATAATAGGGGTCACAGGCTGGATCCCGTGCCCATCATAATTAGAAAGCAATATAGAAAATATAGAGTAACTTTCAATCTTACGAGAATAACTAGCCAGTTACAAGCTGGGATATAGCAAACAATGATTGAATCACCCGACTAGTTATATAGAACCTTTGTATGGCTTTGCAGACGAGCCCTTGGTTGAGCCTGACCCTATGTCGAGTTTTGTCTGGTGGACCGTCTCCAACACCAGGCCCAAGGCACACACTACGACTGTGCCTGTGCTTGTCTCTTATGCTGCTAATGCTATTCAGTATCCCCTTTTGATCTCTTGGTTGGAATTGCCCGAGCTTGTACTTTCAGCTCCTTCCTTTAGTCTCCAATGCTGACACTCGTGGTACTGCGGTACTCACCTTTCTACATGCCAGCGTCAAGGCTCTGAAAAGGTGAGATACAGCCTACCGGTTAGCTCAGCCAGATTTCAACTGGAATCTGTTATAATAGTCGTATAATGTCCATTGTTAACCTCACAATACGAAGATACCTCTCTCTAACAACCCTCAGCGACATTTCTGTTCATCAAGATGGTAATTGAATCAAGCGATTCATCGAAATATGTAAAAACATTACGTGGCTATCTACGGCCGACTAGGGTGACCCGGAAGAAATCACTATCGAGACTGCATAACCGGGAATTCCTATTTTCTGTGAATGATACGATAATGTCTCGTTTGTATCATTGGCTCTAAGAATGACGAGTATACTACAGCGATCACACGTATATTACACCAGAATCTGCAAAGCAAAGCTCGACCGCCCATGATTCGAGATGAGGGAGTATATATGATAGCACGGAACAACGATATTACTTGAAAGGCTGCGAACTCGAATAGAAAGAAAACCTTATACTACCATATGGCGTACCTACCTATATAAAGCAACTTCGTGATTGGTGTGATTCGGTCAGTAAGTATGCTCCATCAAGAGCAGTAGTTCTAGCATTCCCACTTGGAGAGTAGATTACCCTGAAATGCCGCCGTATCTGTGGCCTACTTGAAAGTCTTCATGCCTTGTCAATAGACAATATATTTCCTAACTCAAACTGTCCAAAAAGTAAGACAAGTCATTTTAAATGTCTGTCGCCAAATTACTCTTCCATACAAGCAATGGGACATCATGAATATAATAATTTAGTTGCAATATCTTCAAAGAAATGCTCCAGAACTCCCATAAAAGCATCCAATTTGTCGCAATGAACGCTGTGCTTACGATGGCTGTACTGCTTGACGCATTGTAACACTATATGCTCCACAGTAAATCCATTATTCATGTAAGGAATAGTTAAATTAGATGCATACCGATACGTAACTGTTACTGTCCTCTCCATGTTGCAAACCAGGGGTGGAAGAGAGTACATAATCAACTTGAGACCGACGTTTAAGTTGACCAATACCCTCATTCAAAAACATGGAGACGTTTCGATGCTGCCTAGAAGAAGAAGAAAAAAACGCTAAATAAAGACGCCTGGGGGATGCGCTTAGTTTCTTTAGTTAGTTTTGGTCCCTTGACCGCGCTGTTAGTCCCAAGTCCATCGAAAATAAGCAGCGGGTAGAGTGTACGAGTACGGAATACACATCCTCTCCACCTGACTGAACAGTGTTGATAGTAAAGAGTACTGATGGGAATACCGGCCATGGACATGCCAAGTGGCCGTTCCATTTTGTAATCCTACTCAATGACAACGCTGTTTTACAAGTTACACACTTTTGAGTCCAAGATGCGCATTGTTTTGACTGTGTTGTCTCTTCGAATACTAACCAAACCAATGGACAGGCCGTGGCCTCCGGAGCAGTTACTCCTAGTAAAAGTACTGTTTGTACCAGAGTTGATGGCCAAGCAGCCATCCAGGATGTACTCGTAGGCGACAACTCCCTCACCCTGGTGCCGATACCTCCGCGAAAGCGCGCTATAAATATGGAGAAAAGTGCCAAGTTAATAGACTAACTTAACAAACTATGGGGCGCAAACGCTCCTTGTCCTTGGAAACGTAACCAACCCCCTGAGTTGTTGCATGATGTAGGCTCTCGCCCCTTTCGCCGGCGAACTACCGCATAATGTTGCCCCTGCTACGTAACAAATCCTATTGCAGCTCATTGCCGCCCCAATGAGACCTTTAACTGTGGTAGAGATTCTCCAATACTAAGTGGGGAGTGTATCCTATTTTCTAGAGGGAATATCCCCTATAGCGCCAGCCTTAAGCTAGGAGATGTCATCGCCTAGTAGTGTAGAGGCTAGGTTGTCGCTGTGTAATCTCATAGGACAGTGATTAAAGTCTATCACCCGTAAGGCTTAGTATGAGCATCATTTCAATGTAGCGCTCATATCGTCTTGCCTTGGTAAATGATAGCCGTCTACTTTGGATCACCTATTCATTGAGCCACCTTAGTCAAATATTGCTTTCTACCTTGAACGAGAAAGCAGAAACAAACCAACTTACTATAAAACACGTCAAGAAACAAGCTACAAGATCTACATGGATCGTGGTTGCTCTATCTTGACGTTATCTGGGGCCTATCACAAGGAGCACTTCCTTGGCAGATGTTTTTCTTGTACCTTGCGGTTTATGCTATCTACGCTAACTCGTATTGCTACTTTACAGATTTCCGTTTGTTGACTGGTGTGATGGATCAGTGCAAACTTCTTGCATGGATAATGTATAAGCAGCCTTCAATCCAAACCGCTTTCGTTTTTCCGGCTTATTTGACCCAAGACAACACTGTGGTCAATGCGGCTACTTCATCTAAAGATTGCCGATCCTTTCGAGCGCATTCTTAGTGACTTATCTCGCAAAAATTGCTCCATTCTCTCGATTGCGTCCGTCAAGGGACTGCCTTGCGCTGCTTGGATTCGGGACATCTGCATGGTGACTAAGAAGTTTGGTGTCTTAATATTTAATTCTCCCCCAACCGGCACCGAAGTCCTATTTCTGTAGTATCTAAAAAAATTCGCCTCGTTTTGGAGCTTTACCAGATCTTTTTTTGGCCAGGAAGCTCGTGGGCCAAATCTTGGTAAAGCGAATTGTAGTGGCCATAAATCCGAGCTAGCAAAGTTGACAGAAGAGAAGGGGATGCCGCCGGAAGGAACATCTGATGCTCCGGACAGCGTAGTCTTTGCTTTATCACAGGTGATTTTGGACGAGGGTATTTGTCACATCCTGAGGTACTCCCGGCATCGAAGTTATCCAAGCTATGAAGCACGCATGTCTACGAGCCTCCAGGTGAGAGATGGAGTAGTTGCTGAGAAGATCCCATGTCCGGTATGCTACTTGAGTGATTTGCTCCAGCACTAGTGCTGGTAAGAAACACGGCCAATGCGATTAGCAAGTGCATTTTCCCGCTCTGTAGTTTGATTCAAGTCATTCAAGGTGCGGCTAGGGGCAAATCCGAAACCATTTCCCATATTTGTTGCTTATTCCGCTACTCCGAGGGGCATAGCAGCATAGGTAGGTATCAAATATCTCCAGTAGGACGCTATAACTAGCTTGAAGAATGATTGACCACAGGCAGAAGTCGTAATTCTATCTATGCCGCAAGTAACAAGACGAGCGAACCCTTATCCTCAGTGAGTTGTTACATTAACGAACTAGATCATAGCTTGTCCAGCTTATCAAATAATACTCATTTCGTTTCTTTGGCTAAGATGAAATAGGTTGGGAAACTTCTTAATCGTAGTAATGTTGGATGAGTCCAGAAGCGCAAGCTATATGGCGAAGAATATCAGCGTCTGAGTGGTCGCTAGCTTCCTAAAATATGCACAGGATGATAGCATCCTGCTTCTGACCATTGGACTTAATGTCTTGTGAAAGGGCCCGTCAAGTGAGGGAATAGAAGCGGCAAGCTCGACGGGCTACCATTTTTGTAAACATGACCGAGCACCCTGGACCGGGCATGTTTAGACCCTATGGAAACCTGTCGGTCAATGCAACTTATTTTGTAAGTACTAGATGCTTAATATTGCAATATACTTAAAGGCTATGCAGAACCAACGCCAGGCGTATCAGAAACTCTGTATATGAGCTTTTTGGCACTTACTTTCCCCTCTTTCAACATCCGTAAACCCTCTTCAACGGACTCCAATCCGCGTGGCAGGACTTCATGTGGTTGTCCGGTCATTTTACCCTCCGCAATCCATCGACCAACGAGCCGGAAAAAGGCATACGCAAAATCTACATCTTCGCTGTATACTTCATTGCTGATTGGAGTCGCCTGTCCATGCACTGTGCCAAAGAAAGTAATGCCAATAGATATCCAGGGAGGAATATCGCTGTAGTCTAGACGGGGCAGGTAAACAGACATGCGAGCTCCTTCTGGCGCTAACACTTCTGATAAATGCCTAAAACTGTTATTATCATTGATGGCATCAACAGCATGAAAGCATCTCTTCCCTCCAAGTGCAGCCTTCAGATCATTAACGACATTGCAGTTTCGGTAATCGACAAAGTCCGTAACTACGCCAAGCGACTCGATGTATGATCTTCCAGATCCACATACAGCAATGACTTTTTCGAAACGTCCAAACCGTGCCAATTTTAATGTAAACGCTCCAATAGAAGATCCGCCTCCGTAAACGATTAGTGGAGGTTGGACCTGGGCGATCTCTGGGGATGTCGGAAACGGAATTTTGAGCCGCTGGTATAGGCCTATCGCTGCTGTGCACAAGGCAAATGGTATGGTACTGGCTTCTATATCTTGCATGAGCAAAGATTCACCAACATGCACATTTTCTTCTTGGCAACTCACCTTCAAATGAGATATTTGGCGGCAGCAGAAAGCACGTATTCACAGGAGCAGTCGCATACTCCGCATAAGTGCCATTCTCCGTTTGCATAGGATGTGCCGCCGCAACCCGGTCGCCTTTCCGGAATTCGTACACATTGTTTCCTACCGCTTCAATAATTCCCGACATCTCATTGCCCTGGTTTATCTCAATGCCAGGAATGAGATGATCGGGAGCTTTCCAATCGCGCGGGTTGCTGGCGCAGAATATGACTTTTATGAGGACCTCATCTGGCTCAGGCTGTGGAATGGGGGTGTCGATAATTTCGCATCGTAGAGGATGCGCTTTGACGATGACGGATTTCATAATGGGCAAGTAGATGAAGCTGAAGGATGTGTAAAAAACGCTTGGAAAAGCGAAAAACGACGACGTCTGAACAGCTTTTAAATATATCTCTGCCCACTGCCAAACCCTCGTGCTTTGTTGGCTGAGCTGAACTCCGCAAATAATTATCTATACATGTAGCACGGAAGAATTAGTTCATGCGATTCAAATGCCAAAGCAACTATTGCTCCACAAAATACTAAACAAGCCGATCTACCCCCCATGGGCAAAGTGAGGCCAGACATTCTCTCTTACTACCCTATAAATACGCTGTGAAGCCTCAGATTGGCTACCACGAATATGATGACGATTCATGAAGATCCGCGACTGAATATATCTCTACCACACTAAACACGGCTTTAATACAAACCCACCCACTGAGAAAAGACTTATAGCCGTCATTGCGGAATAAATGAAAGAAGCTTCCATTTGGCCCTCCGGATACATTCCGGATAGATTCTGGAAAAAACACCGGTCTAGCTGACTATCAAACGCATTCCGATTTTATTTTACAACGTATCTAATGGCTCGGCAACATTACAAACATTACTTTAGGCAGAAAGGATAGCGCAGCCCAGACTACATGTAGTAACTCTACTGAAAAAGATTATACACTGTCTTTCAGGTAGGGCGAAACAAGGGTACATTGTAGTTTTTACGTATACAATCAATAGTATTTCTAACACACCCTACTTTAAATGGCATGTAAATGGCAAAGATCAATCTGCGACTAAGTGTTTGGGGTCATCACCATCTGTCAAAGAAAAAGCCAAGGCGGCGCTACTTGATTCGGTGAGCAAAGGCTCCGAAGAAGTGGGAGTAGAGGGAAGAAGAAGAAATAAGCTACACGTATATAGTGTTCGTTATCTACACCGGAAGTATACAGATTGAGAAAGCTGTCTCTCAATTCGGCATTTTGTAGCTATTCCAGTAGGGGCCAGATTATCACACCGGCATATAGCCCCCATTACTATCTAGAATACTATGGAAGAATAATTGCTGCAAGCTCCCAAAATTGGATTCCATAGTGTCTAACTCGTCCGCAGATTCCATATACCATGATGGATAACTTAACTCTGAATCAATTTCCTCTTGGTAAAGACGATTATCGGAGAGGTTGCCTTGCGATACATCTACACGCTTTGTGTTCAGCGGTATGTTGAGTGGCTCTGCGATCTCGCCCTGTGCTGCATATGTATCAATAGAAAGCTCTGTTGGTAAATCCATACCAGAAGTGCTAGACCAGAAGTCTGCTGGGGTAGAAATTGAAGCGCTGATTTGCGGCATCAGAGATATGTTGTTATAGCTTCTTGGTTGAGTATTGTGCTGTGTAAGTTGTTCTTCCCGGTGCTGGCGTGTAGCGGTAACCATGCCAACTATAGATTCTCGTAGAGGATTCTGCGTCATCATAGCCGGGGGGATTTCATTTAGGGTCTTAACTACGAGACTCCAAGCTCGTTCACATCCAGAGTCCCATGTCTGCGTCTGGAGATGGATAAGAACGATACCGATAGCATACCATTGCTGGAAATTTATCAGGACCCATCCCCATTGATGTGTTGAGGACTGATATCGCCATTTCCTTATGTTCTCGATCAGAGTTACCGCGGACAGAAATGATCTGTCTCTAAGATCTGTCTGGTCGGCCGATGCTGCTTTCCCAAATATATTCGTATCTCGCACAATAATGCTGAGGTGGTCCAGGAGCATGCCGAAGAAAAATTCAGTAAAGTGTTGTACAGCACGCCCTGTGCCGGAGTTTCCAAAAAATTGGGTGGCCGCCCACTCTCGTGCTTCCTCTATCTTACGCAATGCGACGCACTGCGCTGCCTGCTGCGTCTCTCCAGAAGCCAACAGAGCGGACAATGAAGAGAGCACATGATTGCACAGACGCCGCAGCTCACATGCCATGAGAGTAAAGCTCACATCTGTAAAGCCCTCCCGCGCAGTCGGCTCTTTGGTCATGTTGACTTCAAGATCTGCATCGTTGCAATTTGTGGGCTCCTTGGTATCCAAAATGCTGTTGGATATCATAGTTTCAGGAGCATAGCATTGGCTGACACGAGCATCGAAACAGCAAATATGCCACCATAATCGTCGTCTCATCTCCGCCTCGAAAAAAGAGACGCTTGGAAAGGTAGCGCCATCGCGATGCAGCCCTACCGATATCGCGGCCCTTACCAAAATACCAGACATCATCCACACAGTCCGCATGCCATACCGGTGGCCTGCACTCTCGAGGTAGATTAAAGATGCTTGAGCAACGCATAGGTCAGTCGTCTTGAGGATACCGGCTTGTGATAGTGCCTCTTCTGTTCCGAAGACAAGGCTAGAGAGAACCGTTTCTTTGGCATCATGGAACGCCTCTTGCACCTAGAGAGCTTCGTCAGACCTGTGTTTCATGAGTATTAAATGAGTCTACTGGAAAGAAGATGCATTTACATCAGAGTTGCTCAGTGAATTAACGGCTGCTAGAGAGATGGAGAAGATTAAGGAGCGCATCCCTGGGGATAGCTTATCAAAGCCGGCTTCGGCGAGCCGAATTACTTCAGTCATGGTTGGTACATGCAGCACCTTGATAAAAGGATCCACATTCTCAACATATACTTGCCAGATATAAGACAGGAGATGTGGCGCCGGATGGAATGCAGATTCAAGCGGATTGCTTTGACTAAAGGTGAAGGGTATTGGACCAGATTCTGCCTCGTCTGCCTCGAGACTGTCTTCAAAGGCAGTTAAATCGATGATGTCGCTGGTCTCGAATGCTTCGCGGACACTTCTTAGCTATTAATAAGACAATTAGAAAACGAGCCTACATGGATGCGATTACGCTGCAGACGCAGAGCTTACCTCGCCATGAAGAGCAGTCCAAAAGCCGTTACTGGTATACAGCGTGCCTTCTTCGCAAACATGAAGACTACCAAACGAACGACTCAGCTTTTGTGTATTATCATGATATGCGTCCATTGCGTGTATGTCGTGAGACGCCGGCTCTATTTGGGTTGTCGAATCTAGTTTGCTGTTCCTGGCGGGCACATTGCCTGAATTGGTATGGCGAGGTGTGGAATCTTCATCTCGTGCCTGAGCCTTCATACCGTCTACCACACTCTCTAACTGCCTCAGGCGACTGAGAAGCTCTTGCACCTGAACTTCGGACCGCTTACGCGGCCGAGGCGCCCGAGATGAAGGGACAGATGCGGTTGCCGAGTTATGCTGGCGAGTTGGCTTGCGCCCGCTAAAGGGATACAGGCATTCCACGCCCGCTTTAGAGCAGAATCCGCATGGACTCTCTCTATTGCATCGGGATTTGCGTCTACGGCAATTGAAGCAGCTCCAAGAGCTCACCACTGGGCCTTGACTCTCGCTAGGGTTCCGTGAATTACTCTTCAAAGCTTGATCCGCCATTTTCTCGGCTTCGGACAATACAAGATGATAAGGGAGGTGCCTTGGTCCGAATGCAGGTCCGCATCCAGATGCGACAAACAATAAACAACCGAAGTTTAGAGATTTTGTGAGTTTGACGCACCAATACAGTACCCGTGTAACTAGGTAGCATGGTAGGGTGCTTACGAAAGAAAAGCAGACGACGTGAATTAATTGAGTGACGACATAGTATAGCCAAGAGCGGAGCAAACCCGCCTCGTTGATTGGTTAGAGAGGTCGTGGTCCGAAAGATCGTGGTCCGAAGTCCGTGGTCCGAAGACATTGGACACCTCCGAAACTCACGACCTATGTGACAAAGGTAACATAAGCGCGAGAATCGCAGCATGGTTTGCTTACCCAATATAATAAATCCATTAATAATGTTAGAGCGACTATATCCATATGTTTTCTCAAATGATTTGGCAGAGGCTCAGGCACTGATGGGAGAGGAAAGTGGTATAAGATGCCGGCGTACATCGCCTTCATCAAACATGTGCGAATAACATTTGGAGATCATCCAACTGATTCGTATAATTACTAAACGTGAAAAAGGACCTTCTGCAAAAGACAAAGACAAGCAAACACAATGCCTAATCTGCAACCCTTTGTTCTCTACGCCTCTGCGCCGTTTGCGGCCTCTGCAAACCCATGGAAGGTGGCATTTATCCTCGAAGAACTTGAACTTCCATATCAGTTCGAAAAAATCCACGAAGCGGATAAAAAGCAGCAACCATTCCTCTCATTGAATCCCAACGGCAAAGTGCCAGTGCTGATAGACCCAAATAATAACAATATCACAATATGGGAGGTAAGTTGAGTTCATCATAAGAAAAGCTTCTATAGTTCGGCGCGGCCAAACCATCTAATATTACGGCGAGTGATTTAGTCTGGAGCAATCATCGACTATCTTATTGATGTTTATGACATCCAACACACGCTTCACTACGCTTCCGGCCCAGAAAAACACTTGACGCGCTGCTGGGAGCATTTTCAGATGAGTGGCCAAGGACCATACTTTGGGCAGATGGTTTGGTATACCACCTTCCACCACGAGACCCTCCCGTCTGTTATAGAGCGCTATGGTAATGAGATCAAGCGTTTTTTGGGAGTCATTGACGCGCATCTTGGAAGCCAGGGCACAGAATATTTGGTAGGAGACCGTGTCACCTACGCAGACATCATGTTCCTACCGTACTGCAAGGGCTTGGCTACTATCATTTACCCAGAACTAGATACATCTCAGTGGCAGAACTATACTGCTTGGATTGGTCGCATTTCATCAAGGCCAGCCATTGCGCGTGCCCTTAAAATAATGGACGCCGCAGTGCTGCAGCATAAAGAGTATATTGCATCGGTCCTTGCACAGAAATAGCGTTATGTGGGTAGTGAAGGAATAGATAAATGTTTTATTCACGTAATGAATCAGCTCTCATTATTATATAGTTCTTCTCCCAAAGAGTTTGCACCAGTGGTCAAACGTTTCTCTGGGCATTTTGAAAACGCGATCCTGACCACTGCCAAGACTCAGCTGCATTTTCCACGCATGTCCAGATTCAATAGTCGCTTCAGCAATAGGTAGCTTTTGAGCCAATAGTAATGATCCCTGGCGGTTAGAGTATGATTCTTCCCTATTGTGTAGCGATACGATGATGCCCGCAAACCATTGACATTCTTCCTCCATGTCGTATATACCTGGGGTCTCCTGTAAATGAATGCACGTATTCAGCCGGTCACTGTATATCATGCAGATGTAATATATAATCAACGCATCGTAATACATATTTCCAAATGGCGGATTATTCACCGACATCCCACTTGGTTGAATATAGGTGCTGTACCAGTTTTGTAGAGACGCTCGAAGTTTCTGGGCTCGAGATATGAGCTCTGTGATTGGTTTAAGTGGTTGGTTGGGATTATGGCAAATCACGTCAGTAAAATCTTTGAAAAGGGTGGGGATAGTGACAAAGATCGACACCATAGAGATGACCATGGTACTTCTTTCTGGTACAAGGGGATCGTCCGTGATGATTGATTGAAGCACTGCTCTCCATGCTGGATGTTCGAGGAAGCAGGCTTCATTATTAAGTATTGCTTCTGTTGCCTACCAAAGAGTTCAGTATACGTTATCCAGATGAACGCTTTGATGGCAAAAGCAAAAGACTCACCATTGGTCCTACATGTCCCATAAAGAGACTTTTCTCAAACTCGGAGTTATAGCTTTGTGGGCCCCGCAACTTTATTATGTACGTGGCTCCCGCGGTGTGCTTTATCCAGGCATTCTCCCGACTAGGGTTGAGCAGCTACATAGGTCGAGGAAAAAGAATAAGCCATATATTTCAAGATTTGCTTGATTGGCACTTACTTCATACAGGCCTAGAATTTGCGTGGCGCAGAGCACCTCAGTTGTGATATGCTGAGAAGCAGAGTGAATCGCGTCTTGTAAATTTGATAGCGCCATCGAATATTTTGAAAGAGCGAGTAGCTCCCATTGCTTGTCATCAGGCGTAAGCAAGCATCTAACGCGAGCTAGAACACAATCCGTAGCACTGCGTATTAAGACGCTTTGATCGTAGTGTAAAGGGATATAACGGAAGTATGACCAATTCTTTCCTTCAAAGAAATGGGTAATGCTTTGAGGATTTTCAAGAAGCCTTTGCCCAGTATACCGACCAACTCCAACTGAAGCCAGTAGCGATAGATCCAGGAAACGTAGATTTGTTTTGGCGAGCATTATCGGATAAGCCGGACTGACAGTGTGCAAATATGCCACATCTGCCCGCAAGCAGACATCATCATAGCTGGTTATAGCAGGAATCCTTGTCACATCAACTGTTTCGGTTTGCCTCCGATCAGTCGCGCTACCACTAAAATCTTCGTCGGCTATAAAAACAGGAATTTGTCGGCTGTTAGGATGCTGGTGCTTTGGTTGTCTTTTCCGCTTCTGAGCTACTTTTTGCATAACTTCACGTCTTATCTTAGCGCGGTCGAAGGGCACAGTAGAGGTTGTCGGATTTATCCAGAGAAGATTGGTAGAAGCCATTTCGGCCGAATGGAGTCCCGCCAGTAGTTGAATGTGTCTTGTAACAGCGCAAGGATATAAGTATTCAGGTGATGGCTCTTTCAACTCGGCTTGCGCACTGCTATAGATAGGACCGTCTTGGAAAGAAATGATGTTGGAAACTTCACGAAGATATAGCTGAGATGAACTGAGCCACCATACTTGGTGGATTACATAACCTGCCGGTAAGCACTAAAGTGGAGAACTGGTTCTAGATCAACCCTCAAGAAGTGGCAAAAGACGCGGGGTTGAATCAATCTGGTGAACTTTTAGCACACTTGGATGGTACCCTACAACTACGTCCCAATGCTTCTCTCTAGCACATTGGCACAGAAGTAGATGGAAGATATCTCTATTTAGTAAAAGATTAATATGCTAGTAAAGAGCACAATAGACTTTCAAGCTTGGGACAAAGAGAAATTTTTGCTAATCTGGGCGTTGCAGAACGTAAACTGGTTTACACATAAGTACCACTCTGCTCGGTCTTGTAGCTACCAAGTCTTATACAGCACAAAACCATTCATGATAGATTGGCATGAGCAACTCGTATCCAAACTCGTATATTAAATCGATATTTCTGACTGTGTGACTACTTATGTAGATTGAGATGTAAATGAGTGTCACTATCCTAACGAAAGCTACATAGGTACTACGTGCATCTACTCGTTTCTACCTCCTGATAATCTTTCTCACAATAAACCACGCTTGGTTATTTTACTCCACCGGAGTTAACAAGCCTGTCTTGATGTCGTACACAAATCCCAAAGATTGATCAGAAATTCGCTTTGGAACATAAGGAGATGTCTTCAGTAGATGAAGGTCATCTCGGACGCTTTGCTCAACCCTGGCTTATGTATTAGCATAGACCCTCGCGATTTTTCTTTTTTTCTCCCACGGAAGACTCACTCGTCAAAAGCCCCAAACACCATATGATCGATCTCTGAATGATCCGGCAGACGGCTTTTATGAGCTTCACGGATATCTGCATCCTTGAATTGGCTCCCGCCACAATCTTACAGCGCGCATCAATCAGCATATACTTCTCATCTTAATGTTGATCAACACGGCATACCTGTGTGATGAATCACAATGACTCTCTTCAATCCAAGAAAAACATCAAAAAGCATAATTTCTTGCAAAGCAGGGCCAACGCGCCCTGCCGGATTGCGCGAGATAAGGAATTGATCTAAGGCATTGCGCTTATTAGATTACTGCAAATGAGAAAGACTAGCTTTTTGCGTACCTTCGGGCTTAGTTTGCAAGAATTGATCTGGGTTGAGGCGGAAATCGACACAAGTAACTAGGCAAGTCAGTTTTTCGAATAACCCAAATAGTTATTGCAAAAAGTTTTACTTACTGACGAGAGTGGTTTCGAAGACGCGACCGAGAGCCATCTGCTCGGCGATGGTGGGGGCGGGGTTATGAGTTTCAGCGTATTTCCTGTTTCGCAGCGGTTAGCATTGGCAGCAGCATGAATATGAGATATCATCAACTCGCTTGTTACGCTCAACAAGTGTCTCGTAAAAAGAGGGAGCCATTGTGATGGGTTGAGTTGGGATGATTGTGTTTGATATGTTGGATTGAAAGTTGACTGATGTGCTTGTAGATACAGGGCTTTTTTCAGTTTTCTTTTCAGCGACTGTCGACTACTACTTATATACTTAAAAGTGATATATAAATTGCTCAATAGGATGAATTGATGAATTCTACTATGTGTAATCATTGACAATATTGTCTTGCATTTGACATTTACAATCCGTTCTGTATTCGTCATCTTTGATCCGTGGTGTTTACTCTCTTCCAGGGTGCTTCTACCTTACTTGGATTAGCACTACTCTACCTAGAGCGCCTTTGACAAGATCTTAGCTGGTGCAAGCGGTTAGCTAGATTTATAAGACTGTCTGCTAAACCGATTTGGGCAATTGCACCCTGGTCATTTTAGCACTCAATAGCTGGTGCAATCCACCTCCTGTCCAATTATGGTAATCATACCCTGGTAATTTAGCCTTTCGTCTGTGTAAGCAAGAATGAAACCCGGGATTTGACAGACCAAGAGTCCCCAAATTTTGTTTTGTATGCTGCAAAATGGTAACTTAGTGACAGTTGCTCTGTATCACAGAGCTACTTCTCAGCCTCATGGTATTCTTTCGCCACGTCTGCATTATGATTTGAAATCGAAGATTGATTTGTTAGCCAGTTCAACCTCGCTACAATTACTCCGCTCAAGATAAGTACTGTGTCGCTATCTAATTGACAATGGCAGAGTAATTGAGTATATCTTCATTGAATCAATTTTATATACTACTACATGTGGAAAATACGGAAAGCTCTCGGCAGACATCAATTGGGTCAAATAGAAATGTTCACGAGAAGACGCCGGGGCAAGCATCATTCGACATTCAAGTCTCGCTTTCAGTTCATTAGGTATCTGTAACTGATACGGAAGCTGGCCATACGTTGGTTAAACTAGGTTAGGAAGATGTCGTCAAGGTACACGCCGCGATCCTTTTAAAGCCTTACATACGGCGGCACTGAATAATTCTCTTTCGGCAAAGTGAATCTTAGTCCATTTGGCGCTGAGTATTTTTGTTTCTCTCCATGGCGTTGATACAATAGTTGCTGTTGAATATTTTAGGAATCATCTTGCAACAGTTGAATGAATCCGACAAGCTGGTTTGGCTAGGATTGAGGTTGCTTCTGGGCAATGTCTGCGTCATACGTTTTATGCAAGGGCAGCCTGGAATGTGCGCCTGAAGCCACGTGCCGCATAGTTGGAGCTCCTGTATTAGTATAGCAGAAGATTATACGGCTTGTTCAATATGGTCTTATACTATTTGAGGCGGGTAATGGTCTCTGTAGTGGCACACTGAATATAAAGGCCAATGCCTGTATAAAACTTGACCGTCGTTCAAAATATTTTCCGATCAACGTTATGCAAAGTGTCTTATCATCACTTTCATCGACAGAGTTATTGCCGGTGCTGGTGCTGCTGGAATTTACCTTGCGTGGGCAGTAATGATAGATTGCACTAACTACCGAGTACTAAAATTCTCTTTGCTGGTGTTTACTTCTGCCGTTGGTTCCGTTTATCGCTTATCTGAATGCGCCAATTCCATTGTGTAGCTTTCGCTTAATGGAGAAATCTTTTCTGCGTTTAGTATTAATATTGCATTTTTTTTTCTTCAATTGGATCATACCTAGGCATGTTGTTTGGTATACGTCTACTATGGGAGCTTACCCTGTGTCGCAGTGTTTATCAGTCGGAGTACTTCTGAAATGAACATCGACCGGGTCGTCGTAAATGTTGGCAATCGTGGGACCCCGAGTCTATGTGATGGACTCTCAGCGTTAATTACCAAAGAGAACACAACATAGTACTTTCTGTATAACACAACATGGTGAAGACGGACTTGGTAAGGTAATGGAAATACTGTGCCCTAATCTAAAAGGCTTGCCTGAAAGCTGACAAGATGATACCATACATAGCTGGAGGCCGTCAGAGTTTGCTGTACGACCAGACAGGTTTTTCTTATGGAGCATATTTCACGCGAGCGCTACATGAGGGCCTTGGAAACGGAGGCTCCTAGGCAAAACCCATTGAAACACAAATTTCGACGGCCGATGGCAGGGTATTTATAATTAATGCACCACTGAGATTAGTCTGCTAGTCAAACAATGGAACGGAAGGAACGTGGAATCACGTATTACGAGCACGTGTATACTTCTCTCGATGTGAACTGTAAGAAGCCATACCTTGACACCGGATACGCATCCACGAATGATCCCTTTCCCGCCCCCAACTTGAAGCTCAAGCTACATGTACATATTTTGAAAGGGCTCTTTCTCTAGCTTTGGCGTGTGGCTGGAAGTATAATTCATGTCAGTGACGATATGTAATAAAAACACGATTACAATTACATCTTCTGTCAGGCCTGAGACCCCACATCACTACTCACTAACGAGGCAGATCTATTGCCGCCAACGGTGATATCTAAGTCTGCGTTAATTAACAATGGCCTCCAATCTCTCGATTTCGACGATCAAAGGCATCAATTCTCCGATACGACTGCTGTATCTCAACTTGCTGCGTTCAAATCGAATTCTCCTGCTGCGCAATTGAATAGATTTCCCATCTATGCACGCAGATGGCTCTATACACGTATATGGCATTTCATTACTTCTCCTAGCCACCAACAGATCATAAGCCCGGCCAAATCCCTCCACCAAAGCAACAGCAAAGAGGACTTGATACACCAGTATAAGTATATAAGCAATCCAACATTCGGAATAGCGCAAAGATTCAGGGTATGAGGTGATCATTTCATTGCTAAGCTACAGTCTGGAAATTCCGTGAGAATACATTGAGATCCGTAGTCTGTCAATAGTATTCATGTGTAATGACTATTTAATATTAGTGATCCTACTCAATGATTTGTGATCTCTTTTACTGATTAGTGATCTCAAGACAAGCCTACAGCTATGGAGTGGGGCTTTATGCCTCTCAAATCACCATTGAGACTTTGTTCTCAACAAGCAACATAAAAATAAATACCATTTGTCAACAGGTAGTCTAATTATTCGTAAAGGGGAACGGGCCACAGACAAGATTGATATGTAAGATCGGAATAAAGAAGAATATAATGCCGAATTAAGGGAAAAAGCTATTAAAACCTAATGGTCCTGTTGTTTTACAGCAAGACCTTCGAAATATTTCCGCTAAAAAGCAAAAAAGAGCAAAAAACAACTAAGGTTACCATGGATACCGAAAAGCCTGCGCCGTCTAGTCTCTTTGTTTCGAGCCCAAGCTCTGCAACCGACGAAGAACGCCAAATGGAAACTGAGGTATTCAAAGCCTCGCCGTCTGCTGCGACTAATACCGAGGAGGAGGAGGCTCAAGATGGAAGGGCGCATGAGCAAAAAAAGTCTTTCAAATTCAAAGTCACTGTCTTTATGCTCTGCCTAACTTCAGTCTCCGTTGCCATGGACTCAGTTATCGTCGCTGCGACTTTAGCTGCCATCACGTCGTCGTTAAAAGGAAATAGCTTGGAAGCCTTTTGGGTGGGAACGTCGTATTTATTAGCCCAGACGGTTAGTTTATCTGCTCCTTTGGTATACAGTTCTCTCACATTACTCAACTTAGGTTGCAGTACCTATTTATGGTTCTATTTCAGACATTTTGTAAGATTTCTCGTGCATTGCCTAGACTACTATTATGCTAACAGATACCTTAGCGGCAGGAAGTGGGTTATGGTCTTTGCGATCGCGATATTTCTTCTTGGGAGCATCCTTTGTGGTTGTGCTCAGACCATGAATTGGCTGGTGGCTGCGCGGGTAGTTCAAGGCCTTGGAGGGGGTGGTTGTCTGACCTTGACGACGGTCATTCTCAGCGATATCACGACGCTCCGGGAGAGGCCAAAATATCTTTCTATGGGAGCCTTTGCGTGGGCTTTAGGTACAAATATTGGGGTAGGACACGCTCTGACCTTTTGGAAGTATTTACAGACCTTTTGTAAAAGCTAACAGTGGATTTGATAGGTACCTGTTGGTGGAGCGATCGGACAGTATACATCTTGGCGCTGGGTCTTTTGGATAAACATCCCTATCTGTGTTCCCAGTATTGCTGGCATTGTATACGCACTACATCTTGTTCGGGATAAATCTTCATTCAAATCGAAGGCCGCCCGTGTGGATTACTTAGGAATCACCGTATTTATCGCTGCCACGACACTATTACTCTACGGCATCACCACCGGAGGCACTACAAATCCGTGGAATTCCGCAAGCGTTTTAGCACCTTTAGTCCTTGGCGTTTTTGGGCTTGGCATATTCCTTCTCATTGAATGGAAAGTGGCAAAGACGCCAATGGTGCCCCTACGCATCTTTAACAACCGCAGCGGCAACACAGGTTTCTTTGGTTCATTCGTCCATGGTTTAGTACTATGGGCTTCTGCTTACTACATCATCATCTTTGTTAGTTCCCAGCTATCTTTTATACAAATCATGTTCTAATCTACCATTCCAGTTCCTTGGCGCGAGAGGTGATCCTCTGTTCAAGTCTTCAGCAGAAACGCTCCCGGGGAGGTAAACTGTCTTCTAACCACACCAAGTCCGGTTTCACATACTAACTATACAATCTTAGTGCCCCAATTGCTCTCTCAGCTGTATTTTGCGGCATATGGGTTTCTAGGTCACTTCGATTCCAGAAAATGACCTGGATAGCTTGGACGCTTCTTACCACCGGGACAGGGTTAGTCGCTCTCATGAAACCAAATTCGTCCGCCGGTATTTTATACGCGATTCGCATTATTCCTGCCATTGGAGGAGGTTTCCTGTTCCAATTGCCTCTATTCGCTGTACAATCCACCGCTGCCGGCCAGGATATCGGCATTGCCACGTCAATGATCGCCTTCTTTCGCAGCGTAGGCCAGGCATTCGGAGTTGCTATTGGAGGGACAGTGTTCCAAAACGAATTTGATCGCTTTTTGGCAACAGCGATTGCGGCAGGTCGCATCCCACCAGATTTCGTGATCACGGGTGCTCAAGCTGCTGGCGCATATGAAAGAATCAACGCACTTCCTCATACCATGCATGATGTGCAAGAAACCTATCGATATATCTATGCAGATGCCTTGAGGATTGTCTGGTATGTCACTACAGGTATTGCCGGCATGGGCTTCCTGGTTGGACTCTTAGTGAGAAATGAAAACATGGACCGAGGGAATTATTCAAAGCAATCCTTCCAAGTAGAGGAGAGCAAAGAAAATTCTTCGTGAAGAGACCTAGATGGACCGTCGACTACAAATTCATTTCTATAAACCATTTGATGGGAGGAAGATAATGGATGAAATTGGTATAAGAGATGGACTTTTGGTGCAGACTCTCCTCAACGTTTCTTAGTCGGTAATTGGGAAGCCATCAATGATCATGTCTCATAGAATCATGCAATAGAAGGCTATTGTTACATATGGAGTAGCAATGGGCTCCCTTTAACAGGTCCAGTGACTGGTGTAATTATAAACAGCGTTGTTGATCTTATGCGAGAGCTTCAGAAGAGGGCCTAAAGTTGGGAGCCGCGGGAAGTTTAAGGGTGGGTGTCACTAGATTTTGAGAGCTATATCATCATTCACAATATTCAGCATCACGGGTAGTAAGCATAGTTATACCACGCAAGGATGAGAATGATGTGATGCAACTCAGTATGGGAAAGGGTAAAATCGTGGGGTTTTCCGCCCCGATAATCACAACTCTATGAGCAATGCATCATAAACTATTTATGCAAAAATGCCAACTATTTTTTAGCGAACTAATATTGTTACTGAAAAACCGTACAAGTCTTCACTGTGGAGGTTATGCCTTCAATTTTGTCAAAAGTGGGATCTCCGGATTGATTTGCTGCGTTTATGAGAGGCGTTGTTCAGCTGAAAGCTGATCTAACCCAATCTCCGAAGGTTATATCAGCGAGCTGGCACTAAAACATCCACATGTTTGAACATTTATGCGATGACCCGTCACTGTGCAATTGGGATTGGCGGTTTTCTTTTTTTGGTGCCTGGCGCAACCAATTAGCGATGTCCAGCGTTTCAAAGCGGCATTTTGAATTTATGCTAACCCGGAGATATCGGGACGGCGATCCAACAACATAACTTCCGGAACAGTTCCTCCAGCTCAGCTTGCATTTCTGGCCTGGTGAGAGCTAATACAGTTCACTTACGTATAAGAACGAACAATCAACTCAATCCCCACTAAAACTTTTTTGTGAATCATATGAAGTTGAAGCTGGAGCATCTACAGCACAGAGTACTCAAGGAATGACAACTCAACAACCTCTATCTTTGGCAAGCGGGCTCCAAAATGGACCTGAGCTTGGTAAATCCAATGACGACGACTGGGAAACAGGTCAGCTCTCAGCGCCAGAACAACGGGTCTGCAGCCCGGGATATAAGTGCCCAATTCGTGAGCGCTTGAAGCACTTTACTTGGGCTTGGTTTGCAGTCACCATAAGCACTGGTGTTCTCGGCCTTCTCTTCCATAACACGCCCAACCGCTTCGATGGGCTCAATGCTATTGGCAAAGTAGCATTTATTCTCGCTATTGCCATGTTTCTTGTCTCGGTCGCCGCCATTACATATCGATTCATCAAGACGCCCAAAGGATTAAGGACAAGCTTACTGCATCCAACTGAAGGCTTGTTTTTCCCAGCATTCTTATTAAGTTTGGCCATTATTCTTGCCAATTCAGCTATATACGGTATTCCGGCATCAGGTCCTTGGTTACCCGTAGCTCTGAGAGTATGCTTTTGGATCTACGCTGCTCTAGCTATCTCTTCATCTGTGATGCAATATACGATGGTCTTTAAGGGGGCCAAGCTCAAGATCAAGTCAATGAGCCCCCTTTGGATTTTTCCCATTTTCCCCACATTATTAACGGGAGTCCTGGCTTCCACAATCGCGCCATCACAACCGCCTTCACAACGATTACCTATCCTTGTTGCGGGAGTTACTTACTTGGGCCTGGGATTTAGTGTTGCTTTTATCCTATATGCATTATACCTCCATCGCCTGACGCAGGAGGGATTCCCGGCGCCTCCAATGCGTCCAGGAATGTTCATTGCAGTTGGGCCGCCAGGATTCACAGCGACGGGCCTCATAGGCCTCTCTAGATCTATCCCGGACGACTATGCCTATTTCGCTAGGTTTCCTGCTGCATCGCAGATATTGAAGGTTCTTGCGCTCTGGGTAGGCATTTGGTTATGGGCTTTGGCTTTCTGGTTTTTTGCCTTCAGTTTCATTGCACTTGTAATGGGTGTAGCAAGGAAACGCATCCGCTTCTCCCTTGCTTGGTGGGCAATTGTCTTCCCTAACACAGCTTTTACAATTGCGACGTGTCTCATCGGAGGAGAGCTTGACAGTGATGGCATCAAGGGCGTAGCAAGCGCTATGACAATTTTGATCGTGATTGCATGGTTTGTAGTGCTTGCTTCTCACATACGTGCTGTAATACTTAGCAAGGTTTTATGGCCTGGCCGAGATGAAGATTTCGGACATTACACTCCTAACAAAGATAAAGCAGTTGTAAATCACTAAACATAAGCTTAGCTGTCAATAAATAAATTTTCAATCCATCTAAAACAATACTATTCCGTGGCACACCAGCATCTGAACCACGATCAAACCTGCTACAATACATAAACTGATAGTTCCATGCTCACACATCAATAAGCTCGGCAGGAAACCTCGAATCGCAAATTCGGCTAATGCTGGCATAGTGCCAACAATCTCTATCTAGGACGCGCACTCGAAGCAAACTCTTCCGCAAAATGTCGTCAAATGATTTGCCCTCTGGTATAGCTTGCATAGAAGGCCTGTGTGGTAGCAAGTTGCAGGCTGCTGGTGCGAGTCAAAAATTATGAGGTTATGCATAGTCGCTTTGTGTACCAAGAGAATAATAGTCGTTGTCATTGACTGCTCTGCCCTTTCATTATCTCCCGATAAATATTTTAACTATTTTACTTCGGTTTAAAGTGATCTGGCCAGGTTCTAGCTTGGATAAAGTCGACAAAGTCAAACAAGCTCTTTTTATACCGCCTCTCTTGCGTTGTTCGATCCACAGTTTGCATTCCATAATGTGGCGTAAAATCCCCAAATTCCCAATTGTCCACAAAACTCCACGCAATCACACCGAGTACCTGCACGCCATCCTCCCAGATGCTATTCAGTATCTCACTCATAAAGCTCAAATAGTACTGGCTGCGAGGTGAATCGAAGAGCTGTTGTGCCAGTGGCAGTGCGGCTTCATTCTCGATAGGGAAGCCAAATTCGGTGATGATAATTGGCGAGCGATACGTATTCCACAAGTATGACAAGTAATGGCGCAAATAGGTCGGAGTAATATAGACATATGTTTGACTGGCGTATGCAACATTCCAACCGAATTTCCCACTCCAGCTCTGCTGCACGCATTCTGGATAAAATACGTTGGATGGGGTGTTCAAACAGGGTGACTCGCTCGCTGATAAAGGTGAGACAACAGCTGATTACAGGTTGCAAAGTTAGCCTGCTGTTAAGTAATACCCTGTCACTCCTGGCTGGAGTCATGGGGAGGGAATTGAGCTCCGCAAAACTTACTGATAGTATACGCGTCGGTTCCCCAAAAGTCTGCTGTCCCTTTTATATATCTTAGATCTTCCTTTGTAAGAGGAACGTAGTCTGAGACTCGTTCTTTATAAACAGCAGGATAATCCTTGCCGAGATAAATTGGATTGCCAAAGATTGCCAGTTGGAAGTTGTTGTAGTCATTAGCCGCCTCAACGTGAGACGCATTCAATGGATCAAGCGGTACACCAAATAGATTGCTGAATTTCATCCCAACTTTGCCTGTACCTTTGATCTGGTCGTGATAAAAGTGATATAATTGGGCATGTGCCTTAAGTACTGTATCCACAGACTTTCCATTCTGGCAGTAAACAAAGGGTTCGTTAAACCTAGTGATGACAATTAGTTATCGATGGAATGACAAGATGATAAGAATTGGTTTCTTACGTGACCCAAAGAGGAACCTTTGAACCAGAAGCATTAGTATAAGCTGCCACTGTGAGAATTGGATTGGTATAAACGAACTCGATCGGCAAAATGCGTCATAACAATCTTTCCATAGTGCTAGAGAGTAAAGAGTAAGCATTGTAGATATTGATAATCTGGAAGTTGACTTACAACAAAAGAATCCAAGAAAGTCTCATTTTGATAAGCCCCGTTGTTATAGCCGACAGTCGGCTTTTCATATAAAGATGAGACATTTGCGGCATAAAACTGCAATGGTGTATCGAAGTGAATCAACGTAACGACTGGGAGCATCCCTTTTGCTATAACAAAATCTAGAAGATTACTGAGGCAAGAATAGTTAGCCATCGCCCGTTTAAGATATGAGATCTAATAGGATATGTCAGGCCGGTTTACTTATAGTGGTCAATAGCCTGCTGGTTGACAGGGGAACCTGGAACAGCGAATGGAAGAATTCTAGTCCATGGAATCGAGAAGGAATAGTATTTTACTCCTATAGCTGCCAATCGTTCAATATCCTGCTTATATAGGTAGTAGTTCTCATTCGTCACGTAATCTGGGCTAGGGCCGTCTTTGGCGATAATATCTGCTGCAGATGGCGCTTTCCCTTCATGACTAATAGCACCTTCAATCTGGGCAGCTGAACCAGCTACTCCATATATAAAGTCATCTGGGAAATAATAACAGTCCGTTGGACCAAAATAATCTCTTGGCGGCAATATAAGTTCGGCACTTGGCACTGGTGTCGGCGAAACAGTTGTACTATAGATCCCGGTGGATGTGAAATTAGTAAGAAATGGTCGCGCATTCTCCCAAAGTGCAGTCCATGAAGCACTGCCATATCTATCATGAGAATCGGTCGCGGTCACTGTGGCGTTGGGATCCCAGCTACCCCATGTGGTTGTAGGAACAGGGGGGAGGAGACAGCGAAGAGCGGAAAATGGAGCGGCAAATGTTTCTGTGGAAGTAGGGGAGGGAATAGGAATCGCATAGCGATAAGTCTCTGACTGAGTAAATGCAAAAGTTGAAAAGGAAAATGTAGGGGAGGCAGCCCTAGTGGCGGAGCACTGGGGTCTCGCAGTTGGACCCGTCGTTAAAACATATTTCTGCTGAGCGTTCACAAGTATGCTGAAGGCAGAAATCGCAGACAGCAGTATTATGATGCTCATGATGATGTGAGCGTAATAACAAAAATGTAAAGGGACGAGTGTAATAGTAGAATGTGTCAAACAATCTTTCCGTAAAGAGGGCATTGGCGCTTTAAATAATCGGAATATACATACTTAGCTCCAGAGATTTTTTTTGAACTCATGATAGATCATTCATGTTGACTGCAGGGCATATCCCCTGATCTCTACCTTGTTAAACTAGTACGAGTATATCAAGACAAAATAGGAGATGAGTTCCATCCAATCACAAGGCCCAGAATACGCGCATTGGTTTAAAGCGTATTCGGAGCTGCGGAGTACAAAGGAGGCGTATTGGCTTACATCAAGTTATTGAAGTTAATCAGAGCGAAACTGAGTAAATAACTCGTTCTCAATCCACATCTCGTTGCTGAACTTGAAGTAGTGGGCAATATTCGACCTTGATTACCCAATCCCAACCCGAACGCCTCTATTTGCCTTCTACAGCTATAAGAAAAATGGCTAGCTGAAGAGCAGTAACTCCACTGGTGCCGCAGCCCAATCCGATCCAATTACTTTGCATCTGCACATTTGGAAGGATAATGCTGAATGCTCTAGGGCTGGAATACGGCTACTAGGTATCTATGCGATATGCATTATTTTACTACTCTGTATTGATCTTGTCGAAGCGGCAAAATTGTTGAGCAGCAGCAGTACATACCGCATCTCGTACATTGTGGTAGCAGCCCACTATTCCTAGCCCATCCCTACCGAAATTCGCAGACCTACGGCATTGTCCCGTCATTACCCAGTTGGCTAGGCTTTGAAAGAACTCCAAGTAGAAGCGCAATGCTTAGCGGTATGAAGAAGCCAACATGAGGATGCCTAGACCACATTAGTTACTTTGACTCAACGCCTGGGGCACTCTCAAATGCCACGGCGCCGGTAATACTGCAATCACACTAGGCATTGATCTCGCTGTCGATAAGTATGAATCCCTCGACGACGAGGGTGCAACTCATGCTGGAATTGTCAGCGACCGCCTTAACCATCGGGTTAGCGACGGCACTGCCATTGCATTCACTGCCCTAGTCGTCGTTAAGCTTCTTGTATCTACATGGATAGCTCATGCTATATGGGCCTGTATTCAGCGTCTTTATCCCACGCAAACCTCTTTTGTGACCAAGTCCCAAAATGTCTAGTCGGAATCGAACAAAGACGCTGCCTTTGTGATGAAGTGGACGTTGCCATTTTTGCTGAAACCCCTGTTTAAGACACCAAGAAACTTGTTAGAGAGAATGCACCCTGGTATATCACCACCGCCTGGCGCTGTCAAGCGCGTTGCAGTATGTAATTCGACGACTCCCATCGCACATATAAACCCAACCGCCTTCAGCAGCGTCGACAAACTTCAGCACATACGAGCGGGCTTGGGGACACCAGTAAAACAAAAACTGCTACTGGTATAGACAAGTCGACTTTACAGCCGGAGTAACGATGAGAAAAGAAAGTAAATATCTGTCCAACCCAATTGCGAAGGACCGGACACCTGTCGAACAGGTACCTAGGTAGTCCGAGAATGGAACGTCAGTCAATCGATATTGAAAGCGAACTTCCCTTGATGCGTGTATATGTCAGAGCAAAACGACCGGTGAGCTATAGTTATAAAGCAGTGGATGTGAATATATCTTGTGCGGTAATTACCACGCGAAACTTGGTATGCGAGTCACCTGGAATGTTTTAGGACAAGATCCTGTAACATTGTCTACCTTATGTTCTCATGTTTCTCAAGCAATTTTGGTCATCATTCAATTATACTCAACATTCAGTTTACAAACCAGAATCTATTTTATCATCATCAATATTATACCCCGGACTACTTTTATAAACACACTTCTAGTTTCAGTATCCAAGGTGAAGCAAAATCGGCAGCAGGGTTCGGTATCACTAGTGTCAGAGGTGGGGTAAGATCGGAAGTAGGGATTAGCATCGGGACGCTTTCCGAGAACTGGCTTTGCAGACGGACAGAAAGGCATTGGGACATTTTACATCTAACTCTACTCGCGATGTCGGAAACCACGGCTTTGTGTGCTTTGAACCCCGATTTTCGGGTCTTCCGAACTATGAGATATGCCGTGGATGCCGATGTATAATGTGGGACACTGTCTTCCCCGTGTCCCGTCGACATAACCCCGCCATCTAAATACACGAATGCGCTGGTTCGGGCTATAAATGGACGGCTTCCAGATGCTCTATCCAGAAGAGTGCGTTACCACATCTGATCTTGCTCATATCTCCGTCCTCATTGTGCCCAACAGCTATCGACCAGTCCATTCACTTTACACCCGGCTTACAAATGTCACCAGTAAAGGACTTTGACATAGCAATCGTTGGCGGCGGAATTGCGGGGCTGACTTTGGCGATTGCTCTCAATTCTCGGTCGATTCCAGTCACTCTCTATGAGCAGGCGGCCTCATTTGGAGAGATTGGAGCAGGTGTCTCCTTCAGCCCTAATGCTGTCCAGGCTATGAAAGTTTGCCATCAAGGCATTTACGAAGCATTTGAAACAGTCTGTACTAGAAATTTATGGCCGTCCAAGGAGAAAGTTTGGTTCGATTACGTGGATGCATACAGCGATGTAACGTCCGACGGTGTTCTTGCAACAGCGTTCACAATTTCGAATAGTCTTGGCCAGAACGGCCTCCACCGCGCCCATTTCTTGGACGAGGCGGTCAAACTCTTTCCCAAGCAACTTGTGAGGTTTGGTAAAAGACTTCAAAACATCACTGAAGATGGCAACGGCAGACTCGTGATGCATTTTGACGATGGGACTGTAGCGGAGACTGACGCTATCATTGGCTGTGATGGGATCAAGTCCCGGGTGCGCCAGGCCATAGTTGGCCCTGATCACCCATCCGCTCGGCCCGTTTATACACACAAATATGCGTACCGCGGGCTCATTCCGATGGAGGATGCGTGTGCCGCTGTTGGTGAAGAGCGAGCTCAGAATGCTTGCATGTATGTAAGTTCTCTGCTCAACCCCGCGATTATGGATTGGGCTAATGCTTCTAGATGGGGCGTGACAAACATATCCTAACTTTCCCGGTGAACCATGGAAAGACTCTTAATTTGGTTGCGTTTAGAACGACCTCGGAAGACTGGCCCGACGCTCAGAGATTAACAAGATCAGGCGAACTGGACGAGCTTCTGCAAGAATTCGAGGATTATGGGCCTGCGGTCATCAAGTTATTAAAGTTGCTCGACCCGAAACTTAATGTGGTAAGTAACTCGTTCTAAATCCACATCTCATTGCTAAACAGAGGCAGTGGGCGATATTTGACCTCGGATATCCCGCTCCAACCTTTTATAAAGGCCGCATTTGCATCTCAGGCGATGCTGCGCACGCTACGTCTCCTCACCATGGCGCTGGGGCGGGTTTCTGCATTGAAGATAGTGCTATGTTGGCGGAGCTGCTCGCAGACGAGCAAGTCAAGTCACGGCATGAATTGGAGGCTGTGTTTGCTACATATGATGCTGAGAGACGATCAAGAGCGCAGTGGCTGGTAGAGAGCAGTCGGTGGATTGGAGACTGCTACGAGTTACGTGCAGAAGGGATTGGAAACGACTTCACTAAAATTGAGGCTGAAATCAAGAAAAGGAATGGGATTATTGCCGATATCAATATAGAAGAGATGTGCGCGAGGGCCAAGGACGAGTTGCGAAAGAGGCTGACAGGCTCTTGTGAGAGGTAAAATATTGTAAATTTAAACAGCGCAGTTACACCCACGCGTTGAATAGAACCGTGGATATTCTTTGGAACAACTTCAGAGACCTGATCTTCTGATGCTCGTTTCTAACTATACAAATGTGCAGCAACTTGGCGCGGGTGTACCCTTAAGGCTAGCCCAAGTAGCAAAAGAGTCACTGTAACCATGCTGTTATATACTAGCTGCGCGTCAATAGATGTAAGCCCGCGAATGGTTACTTAAATTAAGTGGAAAGCACAAGGGAGAGAGTCACTGCCTTTGAGGTATGCTATAGTCAGTCTACCCTTGAGGATAGGCCTCAAAACACCGGGGAATCTCTTCAGTCCGTCTACGAGCTTGTCGGTATTCCAAATAAAAATTTGAGCAAGTATTAATAACGCATTACAGGCCGCCCACGTATTATAAGCAGCCTGTTAGATACTGTAGAAGTTCAACCGCTGATACCGCTACACGGCGCCCTCTTTATCTCACCTTGAAACATTCTCAATACTTTGCAAACTTATGCTCTACTCCACAGATTTTCCGTCGCCAACTGCTCTTTGAGACTTTCATTTCAATAATCCGAGACATAAGCAGTGAGTTTAAGGGTTCATGCCTGATATTTAAGTCTCAAACGCCCCCTCAATCGTTTCTCTAGTATCCTTCATCGCCACGGCATACAGTACGATTACCACAGGATTGACACTGTATTTTGACCAAATGTAACGTCCCAGGAGATGAAGTGGCCAACATGGAGATTTACCTATAGAGAGAAAATTGTCATTTTAAAGAACTGCAAGTTCATGATTCTTAGTGGTGGTGGTTAACGCGTATATGATGGCTATTAGGCGATTATGCTTATACAGTTACTGCAAAAGCAGTGATATAGGAGAGTGCAGTACCTGCTTTACTTCTCCGTTAGGCACTGCTTGCATGCCGTACGTTCCTCTTTTGCCCTAAGTATGATTGACTGCTTGACGGATTATTGTGGTTATCTGCCCGACGGGGTACGTTAAATAATTTATCCACTATTCATCTGGCTGGCTGCAGGACCATCCCCCAAGCGTGGATAATAGCAAAGTAAATCTTTCACGATACTTCCGTAGGGACAAGAAGCATTCTATCCTATTCATTATTGCCCTAGAAACTCGGGATATGAGACTTCAATGATAACTATTGCTCGTGCTTATGGGGAAACAACTACAAACAGGTAGTTTTGTCTGTCATACTTATTTTGGTGCAGGCGACAACCCCTGGGAACGAACTCATTGACGGATAGGGTACTTGACAATGTTTCTCTGTAAGATTTGTAATACGATAACACATATTCAAAGTGCATAGACCCATTTTACTGCCTAAGATACACAACGCCGTATGTCTAGAATACATAAACTTTCTAAATTCAAGCCTTTTAAATAAGATGGAGCAATACGGAGACGCCATCAGGCTACTACACCTGATGATCATTAGTCAATACGTAGCGGTATTTTGCCTTTCCTTTCTCCATGTCAACAATGGCGCGGTTTGCCTCGCTCATGGGCCACTGCTCAACCCACGGCTTAATACCCTTGTCAGCAGCGAGCTGGAGCATCGCCTGAATTTCGTGTGGTGAGCCCATGAAACTTCCGGTTAACTTCCGACGTTGTGAAGCTATCGGCCCTGCCCCAACCCTAAAAAGGCCATCGTCCGGTAGGCCGAGCTGGCAGAAGGTGCCATCACGCTTCAGCAGGTTGATGTAGTCGGTTAGTGGCATGTTAGAACTTGACACGGCACAGATGATCAAGTCCAGCGAGCTAGCATACTTCTTCTCCCACCCCTCGTCCTCTGCCGTAGCAATATACTCATCAGCTCCAAGGGCTAGAGCATCTTTGCGCTTATCGGCACGACGAGAGAGTGCCACGACACGGTCAGCGCCCATGGCCTTGGCAAATAGGAGAGCAAAGTGGCCCACACCACCAATTCCAATCACACCAACGTTCATCCCCTTAAGCCTCTGCTCAAGAGGACCCTGGTCATTGCCGCGAGCTCCAAAGTGAGCAAGTGGCGAGAAGACGGTAAGGCCAGCACACATCATTGGTGCTGCGTGCTCACTAGCTAGCTGATCAGGGATCTTGAAAGCAAAGGCAGCCGGGCAACGGTGGTAGCGAGCGTAGCCCCCCATACTCTTTCCACCAGCAGGGGTGAGATATTGGGCACCATATGTTAACGTCATATTCGGGCAATATACCTCATTGCCGGTTGCACAGGCGTCGCAGTCTGAGTGATCCTCGCGGATCTGGGGAGGCTTGCGGCACTGGCAAGAATCATTTTGTGCTCCAACTCCAACTCGATCGCCAACTTTGATGCCTGTCTTTGCTGCTTCTTTGCCAACTCGGACAGTTATGCCAACCAACTCATGACCGACAACTACGGGATAAGCTGTCTCGCCCTGTATGGAATATCATATTAGCCTTTGAGAAATGAACAAGGAGATATTTTATCCTATGCTGCTTACCCATCCTGATCGAAGTTGGTGAATATCTGTACCGCAAATTCCGCAATGCGTGATTTGGATATCAATGTCGGTCTCTTCCCAAGCTTTGGGCTCGTAGGTTTGCCAGACCATCTGGCCCTCGGCAGCATTCTTGTCTAACGCAACCCAGCCTTCGAATTTGTTGTCGTTAGACGCCATCGTGTGAAAAGGTGACCTGTTGAGTTTTTAAACTATGGAGAATAAAATATTGGCAATGAGTTTGGTAGTTGAGATGGTAGTTGATGTGGTGACTGAAAGCTTCGGTGATATTGAAATAACAGTGACTGAAAGTTGTAATTGAAATAAGGGCTAGTGTGTCTAGGCGATGATGATTCTACTACTTCTTGTGAGTGACAAAGTGATTTTTTATTCCTGGCCATGCTGTTGTTCTTATACTGTTCCGTCCCTATCATTTTGGGTGACATCACAAATTCTAGATATCTTCTCGATACGGAGTTCCCGGCAACAAACTTCTTGAGTCAATGCGCAGGTCGGCAGAGTATCACTCGCCATGGTGCGAGACTTGTTGAACAGCCGAAAAAGTAAGTCATCGGCGTTAGTAAAAGCTCACTAGTTGTCGGCTTTCGGCCTTGAGTTTTTTTTTTTCTTAGTGACGCCCGCTTGTGATTGGCTACATACATTATGCCATATTTGGCTATCGGACCCAAAAGTCTCAGCGCTTGGGTGGCATAATTCTCCTTCAGGGAACAACGTGGAATTTAATTGAGCAATTATGCTCGTCTTATTGATTAACTATCAGTTCTCCCTCGGTTTTGTGGCAAGGAGCGAGACTTGAAGATTTATAATCATTCACGGATTGCGAGGCTTGGTTTTGGATGAAATACACGATGAGGTGCAAATATACATCTTTCATAGCAGTGTTTCCATTGCATGAGACAGCTTCGCTATGTATATTTCTTTTCACTTTGTACGTAACTAGTATGCTCTACAAACATCAAGGATGTTCATTTTTTATCAGATCTTCTATATCAGAAAGGTTGTCTGTATTCTCATATTTACACTATTGTAGGTTAAGTAATTAACATTTATATTCACTACCTCTCGAATCCCACTAGATACAACACCTTAGTCTGCGGTCAGTTTGAAGAAAAGAATTCTGTATTTTATAAACTTTGTGTAATAGACATATAGTGGAATATGAAGTCAATCAATGAGATGCCTGTGAGAGATGTATCTTATGGTATGCATAGTTACGTTTCTCTGAGATATTTAGAATTAATAAGAAAATGGAGATGTCTATTCTCTACTCGCTACCAATATGCTATCTCACTTAGGTAATTGTACATCAGTAGGTACCTAGTTCCGTGGTGTGGCTGGCACAGGAACGTTGAATCCATTTAGGCACATAGAAACCAACGAATACAGCCCAACCAAAAAAATCAGCTCAATGACTTTGTCTTCACCAAGAACTTTAACCCCCTCTGCGTATATGCTATCGGCCAAAGGGCCCCCCTGCACCAGTGCCTTTGTAAACTTGTATACCAACTCCTCTTCTGGCTTGAACCCATGAGGAAGTGCCCCAGTGGCCAGAGCATTGACTTGCTCCTCGGAAAAGTATTGTCGTGCCATCGATGCGTGGGCGTATACTTCGTAATTGGCTTTAAAATGTGATCCAGTCGTAACAATAGCAATTTGTCGTAGATTCTGTGGCAGCTTCTCGTCTCGTCTCATTTCTTTGATGACATTCCAAATTGCAGCTCCCGTAATGGGCGAGTGAATCCAGCCATTGAACGGTCCAACAAAGGCTCCGTCTTCATTTTGGGTAACAAAAGAATGTGTAGCATCCAAGTCTACACCAATAGACGCAACAATATCATCAAATAGAGCCCTTTGATCAGCAGTGAGTTGGTTTGGAGGGATAGGCTGTAGACGATGGGGCTGATCCATCTTCTCGGACTGATTGAGCTGTTGATTGGAAGAAGACCCAAAGAGTATGCAAATAGTTCAATAGGTTCTTGACCTGAAAGTGATTGTAAAGTAGATGAATGCTAAGATGATCAGGCGAACCATTGGTGTAAAGAAAAGATGGCTCTCTTTTGCGGACTAATGCATGATTATATAGTAATGCTTATTCTCTGTTGGAATATCATTTTTTTTTTCAATTCCCTCAATCCTTTTCTATATACAAGTCTGCCGGTTTGACCCGAGTATCAATCAATATGGAGACCTAGTTCTCTCGGAATCACCATCGTATGCGCTGAGCAGGGCGTATAGAGCTTGCTAGCATTTGCTTAACCGGGACAAAGTTGTCGAGATTTCGCGTCGCGAGACTATTCAGCATGCTCTATCGGTGATAGGACAAAGGACAAATGGAACGAGATAAAAATCGTAGAAACGTCAGATATCTTAACTGCCGAAGCATCACGGAGGATGAATTCCGCCCTAGATTTTCCACCATCATCAAGACCGTTTTAGAGACACTGTGCTCTGTGGATAGTTTGGTTTGCTTAGCACGTTTAGGAATCCTGGCGGCGTTAACGACTCGTATCCAAAAGGGAAATGTAACGCCGACGCTAAGTCAAGCTAAGCCGCAAGAGCGAGCACAGGCGAGAGGCGCGAGAGGCGCGAGAAGTTCCCACAGTCTTAATAAAAGTGGACACGGTTCGCCTTGTTCGTATGCTTCAAGAACACGGAGTGAAGGCTTCAAGGCTCGAAGGCTCGATATCCCTCAGTTATCATCATTAGCTCTGTTACCCATCATGCATAGATTCTCTTACTACGTAAGAACTCACTGCTCTAAGGCCACTTTGAGGCAATGCCGGCGACCCCGTGATGCACCGACGTGACGTTTGACGTATTGCTCGACACGATTCTACTTGCCGAAGCGCGAGAGGAGAGAGAATCATCAGCGTTATCACCAGTTGATTGATATATATATAAGTAGCTCATGATCTCGAGATTATTTTGAGACTCTTCTTATCCCTCATCAGTTTCACTCATATCCAAAAGAGAGCAGAAGATCTCGATACACATCACAAGTTCTATTATTACTTTTATATCCAACCTTATCCAATTCGTCTCTTATACAACAAACATATCTCTTGATTTTCATTACACCTGAAAACAAAATGTCCAAAGTCTCACACTACAACAGCACCAACCCTGCTACCGGGCTGCTGGTGAAGAGCTTTCAGAGCGCCTCGGATGAAGAGGTCTTCTCGGCGCTGGCAAAGGCTCACGACGCCTACATCAAAATATGGCGCGAGACTCCTGTTGCCAAGCGATGCGAAATCGTAGGCAGAGCTGCTGCCTTGATGCGCGAGCGTAAGCAAGAATTATCCGAGATTGCCGTCATGGAGATGGGCAAGACCATCGGTGCAATGGAGGTGGAAGTGGACATCTCGGCAGATATTTTGGAATACTACGCCAAGAACGGTGAAGAGTTCCTAAAGACTGTGCCTTGTCCTGGTGTACCCGGTGCCGAAGTTATTTCTGAGCCGATCGGCGTCATCCTAGCCATTGAGCCTTGGAACTTCCCCTATTATCAGATTGCTCGGGTGGCCGGCCCTCAGATTGTGGCCGGAAACACCATGCTGGTCAAGCCTGCATCCACCGTGCCCCAGTGTGCCCTAGCCTTTGAGAAGCTAATGATTGATGCTGGGGCTCCTGTCGGGGTGTATATGAATCTTCTGTGCTCCGTTTCTCAGATCAACGCCCTGATTGACAACTTTCTCGTACGGGGAGTCACTCTCACCGGCAGTGAGCGAGCCGGTGCTGCAGTAGCAGAACGTGCTGGCCGCAATATGAAGAAGGTCGTGCTGGAACTCGGTGGCTCAGATCCCCTCATCGTTTTGGAAGACGCAAATCTTGAAGAAGCTATCCAAGTGGCTGCCGCTGGCAGAATGATTTGCATGGGTCAAGCTTGCGCCTCCATTAAGCGCTACATCATCATTGGTAAGGAGCGCGGCGCCGAGTTTCAGAAGGGAATTATGAAAATTTTCTCAGCTATGCAGCCTGGCGACCCAATGGATCGATCAACTACACTGGGGCCATTGTTTGCAGAGAGTGGCGTCCGTGACATTTTGGCCCAGGTCGAGCAGGCTAGGGCTGCAGGTGCTACAGTTGTCCATGGTGGAAAGCGTGTTGACCGTCCAGGCTGCTATATGGAGCCTACTCTTATTACGAACATTTCTCCAGAAAACCCCCTCTACCAACAAGAGACTTTTGGGCCCGTCGCCTCCCTATACGTGGTGGACACGGAAGAGGAGGCTATTAAAATTGCTAACGCGACCACCTTTGGCCTCGGTTCATCCGTCTATTCCTCCAACATTGAGCACGCTAAAGAGGTTGCTGCCAAGATGGAGGCCGGCATGGTTTTTATCAACTCCGCTCTTAATGCTGGTGCAGATGTGCCATTTGGGGGTGTAAAGAATTCTGGATTTGGTAGGGAGCTTGGCGAGTTGGGAATTGGCGAGTTCCTGAACAAGAAGTTGGTCCGGGTTCACCAAAAGTATCTGTAATGTACTTTAGGCATCATAGTTCAAGATAGCTAACGACACACTCCTTTAATGATACCGTACCAGTACGAATATAAATACATATGATGATGATAATATTACGAAATCACAAAGTGACACTCTTGTATCATAGTCACCTGAGTCCCCCCACGCCCCCCTATGAGCTAGGTAAGAGAGTCGAAACGTTTTCTTAGATACGGTCAATCCTCTATTTCACATCCACTCTTGAATTGCGGAGTGCAATCTTAGTAGAGGGCGCACAAACGCCCGCCGTTGCTAATATTTGCATTGCCTTGCTGCTTCTATTAGTGACATAGCAAAGATATGCATACTGTGTGTGTATCCAAGTGGGACAGAAAATCAGCTGATGCCATCTAGAATCTGCCTGTTACTCGACTACAGCATAACCGGGCACCCATATGTATACCCTCAGGGGTTCATTGAGACAAAACAAAGTAAAAGAAGGAAGTAGCGAAGAGACTCTTATATACAGATACTGTTAGACCGAGAAGGTTTTAGCTTAATAGACCTTGCTCTTGGGATAAAAGAGCACCCGCGTGGTGACGCGTGCTGATACAGTTTCTAATCTAATTTACCTCCTAAAGGGTATCCTAGAGTTAGGAAGAATTGAACAAAAACCCCGGGAAAGTCAATGACAGAACATTGGATGTTATTTAGAGAGCTTCGTATCTCCGTATTTACTACCACAAAGTATCTACCCGACAGAGATGGCGATTAGTCTGCACTTCCACGTCTACGAACGCATTAGTTTTAGAACTAAATCTCTCAAAGATTTGTAGGTGAACTCCCTAATCTTTACTCAAGGTCTTACACCTCATACCTATTGGGCTGAGATAACTCTTTATCACTGTTCTTGGCTCAGTTGTTGTAGCTCACATGCCGGTCAAATGGATGGGAGAATAACATAACCCACTCGATTTAACGCTTCAATCCCACTCCTGACTCTTGATTTTTGCCACATATATCTCCATTTTCAGCCTATCATGTCGTTTATTTCGGTTAATTTTAATAGAGCACGAAAGACGGTAATATTTTAATACCTATACTGCAATAATGATTGTACATCCACTTCCCCGCCGTTGCTGAACTTTGGTACACAAACAGCCACACCCATGTTGACATGTCTAGACAATATCTCTACCCTCAGTAATACTCGAAAGTAAATAAATCTTCGTGGATCCTGAAATTATTTGCTTTTCTGAAACATTGAGTTTTTTAGGTAGCTCGATCTCTGCGTGCATAAGAATACTACACGTATATCTAGACTCCACTTTAATGGCACTCCTTAGCTAATTATACTAGACCTTCCAAACATTTACGAACACCAGCGACTTCGCCCACGCTAACTCCCAGAATTATCAGACAGCGCCAGTTCGCTCTCTTGGTGCTGGATATCTTAAGCTCTTTCTTAGAACACCCAGGTAGACTATGGACTCAGGGAGTCAGCCTCCGTCTTCGCAGCCCGTAAAGAGGAGACGCATCACGGTATGTCGCACTAGACCCAGCCGAAGCATGACATCTGCCACGCTGCGAAATCAGGATATCTCTGACACTGCATGTTGTCTCTAGAGGGCTTGCGATAGATGCCACCACGGGTCTCTTAAGGTATTCAGCCCGTCGATAGACTGCAATCTTGCACGAGGCTAAAAGAGTAATTATTCGGCGCAGTGTGCACCGGGTCCGACGCCGCAGTCATGTCAACCTTGCGCTTCGTATGGAGCAGAATGCAAATTCGATCGACCATTGAAGCGTCGAGGGGTGAGTTGTGTGCCCAAGTAACCCAACGGAACTGGTCAACATTTTCACTGACTACGAAGCGTATCACAGCCGGCTGCTCGCCCTCGGACTGACAATGTCACCAGCCAACTGCAGCGGCAATCGCCGACATACAGCTTGGTAATGGGAACGGGCTCTCCATGGGAATATGTTCATGTTGCCGATACCTCGGTAATAGAATACCTGGCAGATCAATATCACCAGATTGTCTATCCCATGTAGGCTGACTTCTTTGAACTCCTTCTGGTTTCTGTCATTGATTAAGTCTGCTAGCCTTCTATATTTCCACTGGCCGAGCTTCTACGCAGATATTGTAGCTAGGCGATACTTGTGCGATCGATCATTCTATACTTTAACTATGGCAATCTGCGCGACTGCCGCCACCCGACTATCCGGAGAGTTGCCCACACGCATTGCATCGGTTATAAAGGTCAAGAATAATTCGTCGTTGTCGGGCATGTTTTACACCGCCTGCATTAATTCTCTTCCGGTCCTGCATACGGACGAGGTTGAGTTCAACTTCATGCGCGCCGAAGCACTGCTGGGCATGTTATGTCTTGAATATAACAATATCCGAGGCTGCCATGCTCACCTTCATAGATATTTGGCCATGTGTGCTGAGATAGGCTTCAATGATGAGAGTCAATGGCCGCCTGGCCTCACTGCCATTGAAGTTGAGGAGCGGCGTCGGCTGGTAAGTCAGACACTCGCTCAGCTTCGATATGCTTCGCTTGACAGCAGAAGGTATAGTGACCTGACTCGAGATGATAGTTTTGGCAACAATACCACTTTGACGTCTACCTTGCCACAATATTCGGTTCCAGCATCCGTCAGCGCGGCCAGACACAATGCCAGGTCTTATATCCGGCTGAGGTGTATGACGATAGCGATATTGGGGAGACCGACGTCCATCTCCGAGGGGACGATCACGTGTCTTTCATTCGGGGATGGAATTTTGTAACGGATCTGTACCGCATCTTGGAACATTTCGTTCAGAAAGAACATCCACAGTCCTCACAACAAACCCGAAGAGGTAGTCTGATGGACAAATTGCTCTCCAGTAATACAAATCCAGATACTTCGAACGTTGCCGATATCTTGGCTGCCTCGCAGGAAATGTATGATTCGTTACCTATCGAGCTTAGGGAAGCTCGCCCTTTGACGGGTCAAATACATCAAGACAGGTACGGCTTTCAAGGTACGTACCATGATCTACCTCTTCTATCATGTTTACCATCCTGATTTCGGTCATTCGCAGCAATCAACGCCACGATCACATTAACCACCCTGAAAATGGTCCTTGCCAGGACTGAAGACCGCAGCGTTAATCAGCTGTGCACCATGGCTGGGGGTTTTCTTGATGAGCTTCTAACAATTCCAACGGCGTATATACGCTCGACGTCCACGGCTATGGTAGGGCCTAAATACTTTGTAGCATGAAGCTATTCATTCTTTTGACAGTACTACAGTTCTAGAGAAACGACGCTGACTGTGCTTCTAGATTCATCACCTTGCAGGTGTAGGACACATTCTAGGCTATGTTATTACTGCACCTTCATCACAGTGGACGTTTATTCAAGTACGATCCGCTCTCTCAGCCATGGCCGATCTCATAAGCAGCCTTGAAACAGCAATTAAATTGTCGTCGGGTATTGCATTAAAGTTAAGGAATCATGTCGCGCGCATTGACACGTACATGACCGAGGCCGTGAAGAACAGCAGGCGAAATCAAGTCATACATAGCGCCATTCCTTCAACCGATCCACGTCTGCTCTTTGCGCAAAACGATTCCCTGTCAGAACAAGAGGCTTTGTTACAGGTGCGACATTTCATGCTTGTCATGTATGTCTGCTAACGATCTGAGTGATATAGGGTCGAGAATTCCCCCTAGATTCCCCGGATGCTAGACAGGACAATGCTTTCACAAGCGATTCTGACATTGGACTCAACAGAACACAAAATGCGGTATTTAATGACCCCATTTTTGAAGGGTTCAACTTTCAGCTCCCTGACGAACTATCACTTGAGTGGCCTTTTTATGCTAGCCAAAGCGACCCTTTCGCCTTCCCGGGACATAATACGAGACAAGGACCAAGCTAACTACTGGTTATTGTTCGACAATTACATGAGAGCAATTGGATTACTCTAACATTACACTCTTTATCTCTTTAGGATCATCAAAGAATCTATGTTTACGCGATTTTCTATGCCATAACCTATCCATCTCACGAGCTATTATATAGTTGAGCCAAGCTGTAATCTGGCACTAGTGCCTCTATTTACTACTTAAATTTTCTTTGTATGCTTCTGTTTCCTCCATCCTAGTATCAACGCTATTGGAGGTAACCCAGCCACTTTGGTTGCAGAGATATCATGGTGTCCAACATTTCTGCAGCAGCTTGCGCGTTATCGACAACAGGGTCAACAAGCAGGGCCTGCAGGGCAACGTGCTTTGATCGAGTCAGGATGGCCTCCGTGGTCATCTCATTCACAGCAATCTGAAGCTTAAGCAGATTACCAAATGCTTTGGGGTATGGCTCGAGCCTCACGCCGTGGACACCGTTTTTATCTACAGTAGCAGGGACCTCGACACACTGATCGCGAGGAAGGCAGTCGATGAAGCCGTCGTTGGGGATGTTGACCGACATCTCATAATGACCGTCGTCGGCGATGATTCCTTCGATAATGTTCACAACTCGCCAGTATTCGTCGACAGGCGTTCCCGCAGCCACGCGGCCCATAGCGTCATCGCGATTGGCGGCCATCTCAGACTTATAGCTATTGTAAAACTCCATGATGCCACGGTGATCAACAGCACTCTGGGCCCACGGAATGTACTCTCCAAAGTGGCTATCTGTGGTGATAGGCAAGACGTCAAAACGCTTCAAGATCTCTTGAAAAAGCTTCCGCTCTCCAATATATCCGAAAACAGCTGGGGCCTTGGTGAAATATTCGGGAGCTTTTGCCCGGATGTCAGGATAGGCATCCTTGCCCGAATCCTTGTATTTCGCTTCAACCAAGACGCTGAAGTGGTTAAAGCCGCCAGCTTTGAGCTCTAGATTCTCCGCAGATGTGTTTAGCATGATGGGAAGGTGCTCAATAAGAGAGAAGACCTCGTGGCAGATTCCGGTACATTTAAGCCTGGGGTACTTGGCGTTAATGGCATGCATAATGCGCACCATCGGATTGCTCAGGTTGATGACATGTGCATCCGGGCAGATTCTATAAATCTTGTCGCATATTTCGAGAATCGGCGGTATAATTCGGAGGGCGTGAAACAAACCGCCTGGTCCGCCATTCTCTCCATAGACTTGCTTGAACCCGTATTGCATGGGGATTTTCCAATCTTGTTCCCACAGGGCGTGGCGGTCGCCAACCTCAATTGAGATAACGCAAAAATCACATCCCTTGAGCGCGTCATCTAAATCAGCGTATGCTTCGACGCTGTAGTTGAGCTTCTGTTGTTGGATATATTCGTTGGCGACCCCAGTCACAAACTCAAGAGATTCAGCGTTGATGTCATTCAGAACGATGGTGCTGCCTTCGAGTGGCTTGGATTTCAACACGTCGCCCACCGCACCCAAACCAAACATAGCGCTCCCTGCCCCGATAAGCACAATACGAGGCGCCATCTTGAAGTAAAGATCAGAAAGAATGTGGATTTGTGACAAGAGAAAGCCTATATGGACAATTTGTAATGATATAGGGGACTATGAACCCAGAAAGATATAGAACAGTCGTGATGTAGATCAATTGGCCAAGAGACAAAGAAAAGCACGATATTTATATGCAGGCGGTCTTATACTAGGCTCTGCGATAGAGATTACCTCGTTGGAGAGTAGGCTAGGATATCTCGTGCACTCCGGGGCTCCGACTTTTTCCTGGAAAAAAAAATACTTGTTTCAAATGACATGTAGAGTTCGTAGGTCAGCTGTATGGTTTGATGATTTTTTAACCGAATTGGGAATTTGGAACGTGTTTCATTACATATCTTTTCAAGGCCATAGTGAGTACGAGCATGCGTTTACAGCTCCCTCCTCACAAAAATTTTTTTTTTCCAAGGGACGCATAATTATCGCACTGTACCTAGGTAGGTACGATGGATAAACTGCTAAACTCAAGCTTGTTAAATTGGTTAAAATCATTTAGACTACAAATGACTGTTAAATTGAATTAGTGTCTTAGGTAGTGGTGTAAGAGTGATTTAGCCCACCTATGCATGGATTAGACACCAATATTTAGCAGTTTATCAAGGTGTCCGAATTTTCTATAGCAGTAGAGAAATGCTAAGTAGCGCTTGAAGTATGGCTGACCCTCGAAGTCGGCCTCCCCCGTAGAACTAGCTCGAAGTCTAGGACGGTAAATACAAGTCCTCAGGGAGGCTCGACTAATCCAGCGAGATCAAGCTGCGAGGCAGTCCTTCCACGCTCCATGATAGCAGTAGCTATGGTGGTCAATAACGAGTGAAAATAAGCGAACATACAATGAAATCAACCAACATCACCATCGTTTTTAGTTAAAGATTTCTCACGAGCGCAGTATTCAAAACTTGGATTGTACTGCAATGGACAATAAGAATCGCGTCACAGCACTTGTTCAGCTATTGAACTATATATTCTTCAAAGTGTCACAGTTGCCTGCAAATCTCACTGCCGTCTTTACAGCTCTAACAAATAAACGGCTAGCACAGGCCACCTCGTACCAAAGAGTGACTGTAATGATAGCCGCCATGTTGCTCATCATGGATATTCGGTTAGCTGCAGGCCTGGCAATAGTAATGCATGGGGTTCCAAAACATGAATCGCGAACTGTACATTTCCCATATAGGTAACGTTTCTCTACTACCAAACCTTTCATAAGGTTTGTCGCATGCACAAGGCTGTTCATCTACTCTGTGGCAGCTACAAAAGGTAACCTTGGACCTCTATTCAATGCAAAGCTGCCCGGGTCCAATCTCAGTTGGCTCGTTGTATGGTGTGTACATAGTGCCATAGGCAATACTGCAACACTCATCACGAATCAGTCCGACTTGGTTAGACGGAGTTGGACCAACAACTCTCCCATGGTCAGTGGTTTGGGTAGTAAATGCAAACTTATTTAGGTAATTTGCGTATCCACTTGCAACAGTGCTTACGTCAAATTTTGGCATCCTGCTCACGGCAGCAGTACGAGTATGTGATGAAGTTATAAGAAAGGGTAATGCAGAAGTATATATCTCTGCGATACTAGGACTAGCGGTGAGCGATACCGATGCCGCTGGGGTGACCACAGTACTACGAGCACAGTCGCGTTCGGGCGCTGTTGCAAAATGTATTAGCCTAGGTTCCATGTATATCCGGCCCTGAAATCGCACCATACGAATCGTGCATCTGCAGGTTGACCTTGTCATCTGCACGTTCAACTAGTTCATGGGTGTTGCGAGCCCAAATCCACAGATAATCCTAAGAATCGGGCTTAAAGCTATCCCTTTACGTTGCACAAAGAGCAGACGAAGGAAACCTTCCTTCAGCTTTCTCTCAGAGCCTTTGTTTCGATCAATTTACCAAGGGGCAAAGGTTTGCATCATATTCAGGAATGAGATGTCTACTAGAAGAGGGTGCCTGTCATTTATGTTGATTGGATATCACTTTAGTTTTATTAGTTGGATCACAGAGGATTAATGAATACCCTGTATACCCTGAAGGCCTATTGTCAAGATCATAAAGGTTGGGCTGCAATATTATTCTCTTGTAAAAAATGCCCATGAGTATATATCTTGATTAGGTTATACGTAACACTAGTACTCCACTCTTATCCTCCCACTTTGTCTCTGTTAGTTGAATTTGAACTCTTCAAAAAGAGTGCGACCCTCATACGCTCCATTTCCTCCAGACCCCTTTATAGTGGCTTTGGCTGTACCCTCTGTTCGCACATAGTTGTCCGTCTCAATTAAAACAAGTCCTGTAGTCACATTGACCAACATTTCCTTTCCCTTTCCCAAATCGAACTTTATATCCAAGCCTTGCATAATGCCTGTCTTCGCCTTAGGAGGGTATTCGCTGTTTTCCCCCCACGGTCGCACGATTACAGCATTTTTAGTGCAGCTGCCCTGTAACAGTTCTCCATTCTGGCTTACATAGCCGGAGAAATATTCCCTCCCTGCTTTATCAATCGCATCGAACCAAACCACTGAGTAAGGCCCCAACCGTGCATGGCCCCAATACCATGATGAGGTGACTGAAACAAATGGCGCGTCACCCCAATTCTTGTCGTGGTAGCCAATTCCGTCGGCAAACTGCACGGGAGTTCCCTGAATTCTCAGGTCGACGACTGCGTCAGCATCAGGTTGCGCGTTTGCCCAGAAGACGTTTGGAAATAGCTCTTCTCCAGAACCAGAGTGGCCAAGGCCACACGACACATGTGGCGGGGCCCTCGAACGAAGCGTGACGGTACCGTAAGATCCGATGGCTGGGGCGTCGACCTTCAAAACGTATGTTGGGTTGGGGCCATCGAGGCTAGTACCATAGAATGAGAAGCCGGAGCCGCTCCACTCGCCAGAAATACCACTTTCGTCGGTTTTGATGACCACGTCCCCGGTCACCGGAGCGGTTAACGAAAAGAGGCTACCATTGGCGAAGGAACCAGAGATGCCGACTGAGAAGGGACCACCACCGCTGTAGCCAAAAGGAAATCCATCGGGGCCAGTATTGTAGAATACAACAGTTACAGACTCATTTGTTGTGGCAGACACAGCATCAAAATACCACCTTTTTCATGGAGTGTAAGTATAAAGTCAGTCGCACAGCAGAAACAGAGGCTCACCAGTCGTATGATGTCTCGTTCGCACCCGGCCACAGTTTCGAGCCATCAAAGTCTCCTGCGCGGACCTCTGATTCTGCCTTAACGGGGTTGTTGATAAGTTGGTTCGGTAATGTCAGCGTAATGGCGTGAATAGAGGGAAGAAGCCCAAGGGCTATCACGGCCAAGGATTGCAACATGATGACTATCAAATGTGATGTCTAAGTAAATGTTCATCATGTCTTCAAGAGCACGGGAGGTAAAGCCTTTTATATTATTCCAAGCCCACAATTCCGCTGCATCTGCAGCGACTTGGAGACTGTTCCGACATCAACCGAATAGGAAGAGTATAGAGCGGCAAACTTCTCAGCATAGACAGCATGTCACTGGTAGCGATATATGGAGTTTGCATCTCCCTAGTATTATAATAGCTGACAAGGGCTAACTGACGTTTTCTCTATATGTAGTATAGTGCTGGAGCAATGGTTTGACCCCTGCCTACTACTTTAGAGGGACAAAAAAGTCCTTCCATCCAGGTCTCCAATACGAGTATGGATAAAATAAAATATGCTGGCATAGCTCGGCATTAATTCGAACCCGAACCTCGTATGAGTAGAATAGCTTATCTGACATTTTTTCCATTTTTGGCTAGAGCCAACATCCACCTCTGGATGACGGGCATATATATTAACGCGAACCCCTGAAAACTATTGCCTCCCATCCAGGCGACACCTTGTCTCCTTCTTGATGGGACTTCAGTAGCTCGAATTACGTGCATCTACATGTACTTTTAGTGCTGTTGGCTCAAATCATAAAGCTCGCGGTTCTTGACAACTTACTGGAACAGATGTTCTAGAGGCTGTTCTCTGACAAAATGCCAGATCTGTCATTGAAACCCCTTCATAATCCATATCCTGGTAACTAAAAATGCTTTTGATGTTCAATAGAGTATGCTTATCAAGTCTGGAGGTTTGTTACCGCATAATGCCATTCACCTACGGTCCTACACGGTTGATTCGCCAACCACTCTACTGCTTGAGAGTTTTAGCTTTTAAAGTCTGTGATGGCGCCTTCAGTCCCTAAAAGAGCACTGCGGCCTCAACAAAGTGCATATACATAAACTATAGCTTCTACGTCCTAAACCTGGCACCATGAGAACCATCGCGGTTTTGGGCGCCGGATTGAGTACGGTGCCAGTGATCCGGTAGGCCATGGTTCAGGTTGTCTCAAAGTCTAAAGACTATAGGCTTCTTGTTGTGGCGCCGAACACTCATTATCACTTTCCTCTGACCACGCCACACGCCATCATCCCTGGTCAACTAAGCGACGATAAAAATACCAATGGATCTAGAGCCCCAATTCAGTCAGTATCCAACCAACAAGTTTGAGTTCATACTCGGCGCCGCCAGCTCGCTAGATGCGAATAGCAACAGCTTTACCGTCACGTTAAACAAAGGTGGTCAAAAGGCCATCAAGTACGACCACCTCATCATCGCCACAGGTTCGTATGCTAAGGATAGAATGCCGTGGAAGTTGGGCGCCAGTGCTGGTACCACCTTGGATAGCTTGCATAGTCTGCAGGACAAGATCAGAAAGGCATAAACGATGGTCGTAGCAGGTGGCGGCCTGACGGGAATAAAGACGGCTGGCCAGCTTGGGTTCGAATATGCCAGTCAGGGTAAGAAGGAGGTTATCTTCATCTACAACGACGCACTACCACTGCCTTCTGATGTGCTGGAGAGCGTGCGTAAGCAAGCTGTCACTGAGCTCACGAACCTGGGCGTCAAGATGATGCCGAAGACACACGTTACCGACGTCACAACTGAGGGTGCCAACACGATCATCAAAGTGCGTAGCAGCGATGGAAAGATGTCATCCGTTCTGGCGCAAGCCTACATTCCGTCCCTTGGACTGTCGCCCAACACAGCCTTTGCACCAGCTAGTATGCGCAACGCAAACGGTTACCTCAAACAGATGACGACGCTACAGGTGGAGGGCCACCCAAATATCTTTGTAGTAGGTGATGCTGGCAGCCTGGAACCCAATAGAGCGGCGCACACAGAGAGCCAGGCGACTCACTTCATCAAGAACCTTTCCACGATTCTGTCGGGAGGCCAGATGCTTGAGTACTCTCTGAGCTCGAGGAAGTTTTACGGATTCACGCTGGATCGCAGCCGCGCGACAGGCCAGATGGGTAAGTGTAAAAAGTTCTGCTTACTAGTGTGATACTTAAACGGACGATTCTTGTTTATAGACATTGCTCCGGCCTTGTCCACGGGGAAAAGAATGATGAGCAATAGCTCTGAGAAATTCGGTAGCGGGCAGTTAACCTCCCTTCAACTTTTTATCTACGTAGTATTCAGGTGCTGAGACGAGCATGGTCTAGTTGTTGGGTCTAGTTGTTGGTTGCGCAATAGGGGGGCTATATATCATCAATACAGAGTAAACAGACCGCTCAGAGCTGAGAAAGATGAACTGCCCTTGAATCCTACTCACATACTTGTATCTTTTATAAGTGGAACCCCGACGCAAGGACACAAGGGCAATATCGGGGCTCTTAAGGTGGATAGCTGAGATAGGGAAAGGGAACATTTGCTTGTCTTACTGTTTGGCTGCTAGATGCCGTGTAAAAAGCTCCAGTAAGATACTACATAAAGCATACTGCTACCATTCATCTATTTGATTACACTTAAGATAAAGCTCACTGTCGAAGGAAGCCAATGTGACAATGAAGTCTTGGGAGCGATGCTAACCTCAGCTGAAGAGGTGCCCTTCACAGGCCCTAGCTGCCCAATCTAATCATCCAAGCCAGCCTGCAGTCTGTTACCTAATATTAGTCTGTACTTATTGTCCCTAGGCCCTGATTGATAACAGTTGTCAACGTCAGCTAGGATTTGCCTCAATCCCGGTAGCCTGGCAGACAACTGCCTTTGTTCTTGACCAGACACTCATATACCTCATAGAACAGAAGGTCCCTTAACTGCACTAATCGCATATCATCCGTATCTTTTGTTATTCCTTGAGTCACTTTGGTATTTCTGGTTACGAGCGTCATGTAGCATCGAAAATAATTACCTTACTCAACTACTGCTCACGTAGTCTATCATCTACGGTAAATGCGTGGAAGCCGGATCCAGAGGCGGAGAAAGCGGGTCAACAAGGTCCGCCGTCGCTCGGTGTCAGCAAACAGTCCGCAGCTAGTTGACCATTTCTCCTTTTAACCCTTGCTTGCTTTGCCAGACAACTGCTGATGTTGGTGTTTTAGTGCCATATCCGCCACATCCGCCTTCCTGGTAGGCTCTATTAAAAACCCTCTTCGATCTGCCTAACTGACACTTTTTCCTTTTTTTAACTTGCACACGTTTCGTAATGCAGGTTTATGAGCGACTGATTGCCAATTTCGACACCAACTAATAATACGAGACCATGTCGCCACCTGGAAGTGCATTAAGTCTCCAAGTGGGGCCAGCTTCACACGGGTTAGCCCATGATGCCTCTACTTCCCAGAGCGAGAGATTGCGGAAGAGATTGCGGAACCGCTTTGATCAGCGAGCACGACGTGAGTATGACAGTGGGTGTTTGAAAGACATTAATACCGACTTGATGATAGGATCCCGCCTAAAAGAAGTAGACTTGGCAAGCCAGACTCCCTCTAAAAGAAAGTTACCTTTATTTGAGATTGATCGATGGAGGCTGGACGAGGTAGGCTCTCGTCAAGGCACCTTCGTTTCTCCATTGGCCACAGCTCGTCGGCGTGGTAACCACACTGAGAAGAGTGTAACTACGGGCTACACGAAAGTTATCGTTTGTCAAATAGCAGACAAGTCACCCCTGGCAAATGTGGAGTTTTACGGCCAGCGATTGGAATCTATATCCTCAGTTTTGGCAACGAAACCTCCATCATGGCAGATAATATCTCCTCTCTCGGACCATTTGCTTCATCTTGTCAACTATAACGCCTTCCGAGGGTTTCTCAGGAACAAAATTCTTCTCTCGCAGGTGACAGAACACTATTTCAAGCAATCATCGGGCGATGTCGTGAAAGCAAACATCATGGAACCATTTTCAGTCAAGACCGTCATTATCCCGACTGTTCCCGATATGCCCATTTGCCTGTATCCTACCGAATTGCAGAGAAGGCTTCCCCATAGGACCTATATTGACTTCCTTCCTTTTCCAAGGATAAGGGATAACCTCATTCTAAACGAACATCGTTTCAATCACTGGGAACTTATCCTTGATTTAATTGGCTATCCAGTGAGCCGGATGTTATATCCCTCAAAGGAAACAATGGGCCCTCTTAAAAGTAGTGGTCAACTGGTTCGAAGGGATATGCTTGACGACAGTTTAACGGCAACTAGAAAATGCCTGATCTTATGGGGTGATCCAGATAAACCGCAGGATTGGGAAGCTACTCCAGGTTTCATGGAAAAATGGGGTTGGGTGACTGAAGGATACCCTGAAATATTACAATACAGCAATCGATGGAGGATATCAAGGGGCGAAGAACCAATGGTATACACTGAAGCTAAATGTAATGTATAAGAAGGAGTAATATTGCCTTGATGGGAATTAAATATATCGTCAATGAATATACTCAATCTTTGATCAAAGTTCTGAGTAAAACAGGATTCTCTACAAATGGAGTGAGGTAAATCCATTGCATGACTATTTGTTATCTTTTGATGGGATGTCTTGAACATATATTATTTTGAGCCACAAGATTTCTCTTTGCGGCCAAGATACTAAGATGAAACAAAACTCCAACCAGCTGTAGGGACATCACCAAAGACTGCAGCTATGGCCTCTATGAGTATGACCGAATGGTGTCCGTTGCTCACGATTTAGTCCATAGGAGGCTTATGAAATATAGCTCGACGGGGCATTCCAATAAGTGAACGATCCAATAATCACTTACATCAAATGTAACAAGTATCATAATCATGTCAAGAAGGGTTGGTTTGATTGGGCAGGCCCATAAATTACTTTACATATCTCTCATTATGCCAAAGGCCTTCTTTTGATGTAGCTTTATCTCATTTGAACATGAACCGGTACCGCCGTTAATCTGCTTATAACAGAGCGATAGAATGAAATGAAGAATACAATGTGAACCTCGGCCAATTTTAACGTTGACTCAGCAATCAGAGTAGAATTTGAGACTGGAAAGGGGACACCCCGCACACATCGAGCCAGCAGCTTCAGGATAGCGAGGCTGATCTTAGAAGCAGCCCCGTTGGTATCCAGCAACAGCATGCTGGCTTCTTCTCACGCTATGTGTTCCATATTTGAAGTTCTTCTATCGCCGGCATCAGGTGGTAACTTGGGGACAATAGGGTAGTTTTAGGAACGCCGTTCGTTGATAGAGCATCTTTACGTTGTGTATTCGATCCGAATTAAACTGGTAGCTAGTGCTGGTCAACGAGCTGGAAAAGGAGTCATAAGTGAGAATCATAGTCCATAAATGGGTTGATCATGCTTGAATGAGGGCTTTCCATACTGTTATCCCCGCTCATATTCCAATCCGATAGCTTCATCGCAGTCGATAGAACTGGTAGTCCATTCAAAACAATGACAAGCTAATGAAGGTGCTACTTGAATCCTAAGCATCTGTGTCCTTGCTTTGCAGACTTCTCTTGAGCCCGGCTATTGATATCGGTAGACTTGGCCCCCGATGCAAGTGTCGTAGTTTTGGTAGGAGGAGACACTTCTGGTTGCCGTGGAGGTAAAAGTAATTCTGTAGTAGGCGTTGGAATTGTTGGACATAATGCGTCAAAGGATTCTAGAATCGTTTCATCCAGGTATGGGAAACTATTATTATTAGGACATTCGTTGAGTTGGTGCGATCTGAGCTGAGCTGGAAACAAACTTTGGGTGAGTAAATAAATTGTAGGACGAAGATAAACTATGAAGCCATGACTGTCAATGACTTGCATTTTTTCATACGGGCTTACTAGCCTATCATAAACTCGAAACTAATCCCATACAATTGTTTATTGATATGAGAGATTTGATTTCATTAATTCCCAATTCTTTGTATCACAACAAAAGCTACCGCCGCAGTCGCATACCCTTGCCATTAGTACCTCTTCTGCGTTATATTCCCAAGATCCATAGGCCACCGCATTAGTGCGGCGGCAAAGTCAGATGCATCAAAATACTATTCATATTGTGTTATTTAGGCGAACCATGAAGAGGCACGCGTCTTCGGCTTTGTGGTCGTTGATGTTGGCAGGCTTCATTATGACACCGTATCTGGTACGGTGGATGTCACATTATCCTGTAAAGCCGATGCTGAACTCGTCGAAAGCCACAGCGATATCATCGGCGTGTTGAACTCTGAAGAGGGTATGAGTCATACACTGAGAGTGGATGACCTACTGCGGCGATGGGTGCTAGGAATGTTTGGGAAGGATGAAATCAGTAAGTCTTACAGGAAACTGCATTCACCAGGGTTTTCTCAGGGCTGTTGAATATACCAAGGATTTCATAGACTCAAAAGCATGAAAAATCATGCATGCGGGGCATATTCATTTCTCACGCCCCTTTTGACCTATCAGTCTACTTACACGCCCGCGGCAACATATCGCGAAAGTGGCGGTCGACATACTTGGATCCAAGCTTACCCGTAGCCCAGTGACTCTTGGAATGGTCTCGACTCGTAACCCATCTAGAACATGCTAGACTGCCAAGATACTCCAAGATAGCTATAGATTTGATTGCATGATGAGAGCATTGGTGTCTAGCTACATCCCAGTTATCAAAAATTCAGCCCGCCGTTCCACAGTGTCTTTGCGTAATAAGAGCCTAATAGATCTTTCCAGACCAGTTCGGTGTTCATCTCTGCAATAGCTTTTGAGTGAACGCCAACGGGGAAGGCATTCGGATGCAACCGAATAACTCGGCCATAGGTCTTAATACAAATCACCCGGCCCCACCACCTCCTCGATTCCGTTGTGGCTTACACGCCATCTTGAGTGCCGGGTAAAAAACACTCCTGGCGCACACCCATTGGCAAAGGTACCTCAAGCCGGCTGTATACTGACCCAAGCTGTTTGTTTTGCTCCCAGACTCAGAAGAGCCCATATAGTTTCATAATATCGCATACCGACAATAACTACCAGTCTCTTTGTAGAATAGCATCAATCACAGACATTTCGAAAACATGGACTAACAAAAGTTCTTCAACGTCGGGCTGTAAGGCCGAGCAAGCCTGATGTAACTGATACACTAAAAACTACACTATAACAAATTTAGTGAATTGTGAAGGCCCCTATTATAACAAAACCCTTTTGAAAAGACAAATTGCTAAAAGTGGTTGGAAAGCAGGGCGATAATTGGCTTCTAGTAGGCTGTATAATCTTAGTGTAACCTGTACAGTAAGACCTGAACTATAATAACCGAGTGAATTACGAGGACCCCTGTTATTATATAAGGTTTTTAAAAATATAGATTGCCAAAAAGTATAGAAAATTGGACTATAATTGGTTTCCAATAGGCCGGGCAAACCCTGGCATGCCTTGTGCTGTAAGAACTAAACTGCAACACTTCAGTGGATTGCAACATGCGCTTGTTGAGTCAGATACGTTTGGCATGTACTAACACAAGTTGTTTCTTCCATATGCTCGCACGCCTAAACGAAAAACACAATACCTTGAACCTTGCCGTAACCAGGATCCAGTACAGTAATGAAGAATCGGCTACAAGCAGAGTGAGCTGAAAGATCCGAGCCTAGCTTCGTAAGACAGCCCTCTCTCCATGTAGCCCGACTGTGGGTTGCGTCCTCACTAATTGGCTGAAAATAACCGTGTCAACACCGCCCCTTTGCTCAATCGAAGTTACGATTGCAGTTACAAACAGAGTTATTTATACGTACGCGTAAGTGTAGACTCAAGACAACAGAGGTATAAATACGTATCCTCTGTGCTCTTGTTGGCGTAAATTTTACGTTGTGCGTCGGTCAAAGTCTAATCACATTGTGTTGCTGTGTTAGAAAAGCTTTGCCCAAAAGTCATTACTTCCCTCACCATATTTTCCCTCATTACGACAACCATGGAAACGACACGAAAGAACAAGCTTCAAGCCCACATGAGCTCTGAAACTAGCCCATTGAGGCCAATCGCAACATTTTTGAATGGAGACAACTCTTGGCTGTTTTCATTTCCTCGTCCCCTCAACGATCGCGCAGCTTCTGGCAAGGTTTACTACCACATTGTCTATGAGCCATGGCTGAACGGTTCAGCAAATGACATGAGCAAATGGCTTACCGATATCCTGCAACCCGTACATGCAGCAATAGATAGCCCTGCCGCTGTCGACGATGCTATTACCGAAATTGAGAACTCGGCGGTGGCGCATCTAGCTAGGGCTGACAAGATTTCTACACCAAATACCTTGAGTGAAGATGCGCTCAAGGTTGATGCTATTTTACTCATGTTTTATCTTCCTGACCACGTACATCAGTCGACTCTATACCAGTTTGACAAGCGGATTCCGGTGTTTGCAACGCCCGATGCGATGGCCATTGTCAAGAAGATGAAGCATTTCGAGACCCTAGAACTTATTCCATCTCTGTCGCCTACCGCAAAGACTTGGCGGGAGCCAAGCCTACGGCCCGCAGCAGGATGGCCCTCATGGCTGATGCCTTGGTTCCTACCTGGTCACCGCGCAGTCAACCCAGCATGGGCGCTAGTGTGGACGCATACTAGTGATGATGGAAAGGAAGTGAACGAGAGTATCGTAACCTCCATCCACGGAAGCCAGGTGGACGAAAAACATCTCAATGCTTTCCTCGAATCTGAGCCCCCTACAGAGAAACTGGCTCTGATGCACGGCTTGAAAGAAAGCGGGCTAATCGGAGTTCAAATTGCCTTCGGCGCCAAGAGCGGCTTGGCGCTGTATCGGAGGATACAGCCAAAGTACTGGTTGGCGAATCATGATGCCCTATTTACATACAACGGTCTCTTATATAAGAGCGTACAGCTTAACGATGTTGGGCGAACGGTAGATTGGGCCTTGGAGCAGGAGCAGAAAGTTAGCGGAGTGTGTTCGAAAGCAATGAAGCCCAACTTTATAAAAGTGGCTAATGGAGAATGTTTTGTATTAGTATAGCTGAAAAGCAGCGCAGAAATGACCCTGGAAAGAAAGTCAAATTGATGGGAGCTGCCGTAAGAGACAAAATGTAGTAATAAACCTTACCCCGGTCGTTTTTTTTCATCGTCAGTGGAAGTAAAGGGAACGATGCCGAACGTAACGCATATCTGTAAGTTGGTTTACGAAGAACTCGAGAATTGCTTGCTCTCTATCCAACCTAGCTCAGATTCTATGTATGTAATATAGATCTCCTGCTTATTAAAATAAAACACTTTTATGACTACCAATAACCCGTCTAGTTTGAGCGGACCTCTAATATTTCCAATTGTCAGAAATTTATAAAAATGCCATCTGCCTAGCGTACGTTAGAACAAGGCAACGTGAGTTATGCTTGTAGTAACTTACTCTAACGATTCCCGAGCGTTGTTGGGGAATTGGAGGCCTGCTCATTTTTGAGGTGGCGAACCATAATAATTTCTCGCCTGCCGTCAGGAATCTCATCACCAGGCTCGTCGGATACAATGAAGCCGTTGCGTTGGTACACTGATTGTGCGATGGCATTATCTGGTCGTACTGCAAGTCGAAGCTCGATGAATCCAGACTGCACGGCCCAGCTCGCAATTTTTCCAATAAGAGAAGAAGCAAGTCCTTTGCCTCGAAAGCTAGGGTCCACCCACATTGAGATGATCTCAGCGCCCCCATTCCCTGTTGGGATCCCGGTTGCCATTCCAACTGCGCGCTCGCCAGCAGTCTCATCAATACTGTATGCTACAAGATCAATTGCATTTCGTATTGATAGTCTGCTACGCCATTGTGAGTCCGGAGCATTAACCCAGTCGTTGAGTCCCGATCCAAAGGCATCAGGAGCATTTGCCAGAGCTCTCAGGCGCACAGCTTTCCATGCCTCCCAATCGTCAGCTGACAAGGCTCGAATTTCCAACATGTTAGGCTCAGATTGTAATAAAGATGTTGCTTCGGTGGAAAATTAGACAGATAAATAAAAACAGCAGATGCACCAAAATTTGAGTTCCAATCTTCAACCGCATAAGACTGTTGCGCGCAAGTGCTATGTGTGACTCATCTTCTGGATCTTATAGGTCACTCACTACATATTAAAGTAGATTACGCTCAGTAACCCCACTTGAAGCTCACATCAAACTCATTGGATAGCTGATACTATCGACATGACTCACGGCTTCAGAGGCAGTTCACCTCTGCTATTAACGTAATGAACTTGCTGCGGGTAATCCTATAGTCAATTGTACATAATTCATTGCCCTATGACTAAGGGGTCACATCACAATGTCGCATTTTGCTGGATTAAATGGTGGGTGTTATTGGAATCTTACGCGGGGTTGGCGGGGTACCTCTATATAGAGCCATGCTACGACGTAGAAATGCGGGCTGTATTCTGACCTTAGTTACGATAGTACGTCAACCGATAAAAGGGATTAATACTAAGCTGAGCACAGAATGTGAGGGTTCTTGGCGATAACTTTTAGGAGTGAAGTTCAAGTTTAAAATCCAAGGAATGACGAAATTAAAATAATGGCTGCTATATCAACTCAAATTAGGAAGCCTATTTTTAATTCCAGCTTCTTCATAATATCTCACAGCATATATCTCCAAGTCAATGCCTTATCACCTTTACCAGAAAGCTGCTCAGCCGTGTATTGACTCATATCGCCCCGAGCCACCCTGGCCTCGCGCTTTCTGTTGATTTGCATGTATGCAAAGACTAAAGTGAGAGCAGCGATGATACCAGCGCTAATGAATCCAAGCTCCAACGCATGACCGAGAATGTATCGAGGGCCATCCTTTTGTCGGTAGAAATTGGATGCCATGGCCTATTATAATTGTTAACATAATTCGCAAGTCGGCTGAAGATAAAGGAACCTACTCCGCCAAGATTTCCGATACCAATCTGAATTGCCATACCGGCGCTCCTCTTGTAGCTGCCGGCCAAGTTGTTTGCAAGCCAGGAAATGATACCAGGGAAAGCTGGATAGATAGAACAGGCTGTAATAAAGACGCCGCCGTAGACTACCTTTGGATTGCTAGATGAGATACACCTAGAAAAGATAATAGTGGTTAGCTTGATGGATATGGATTGGGTTGGAGTTGTGAGAGCAGCGTACATGGAGAAGCCAATAATCATGACACAGAGGAGGGTGATGATGAAGGGGCTTCGCTTTCCAACACGATCCGAAACGTATGCCACAACAACGGCGAGAATAGCAGCTGTGATGTAGATAGGAACTGTCATGAGCTGGGCCTTGTTCGATGTGTATCCCAAATTTTTGATGATGGTAGGAAGAAACAAGCTGATTCCGTACAGGGGACAAACGATCTAGGCAAATGTCAGAACTGTGCTTAATGAGTGATCAGAGGACTTGTTTACTCACGCCCCAATAAACAACGATGCTGACCCAAATTTGCCAGTCTTTAAAGGCACTCCAGACATACTTCCACTGAAACTCTTCGGCCTGGGCGACTTGCACCTGGTCTGTGTCAAGTTTACCCGCTTGGGCCTGGTACTTCAGACGGAGTACCACAAAGGCTCGTTCTTCTTCAGTGAGGAACGTAGCCGTCTCTGGGAAGTCTTGTAGAACAAAAAAAGCTAGCACTGCCGCCACAACTGTCGCAATTCCTTCGAGAATGAAGATCCAGCGCCAGCCCTCTAGCCCGGCAGTCCCATCCATCTTGGCAATAGCAAAGGCTAAGAGGCCGCTGAAAGCACCGGCGATTGAGGCCGCGGAGAAGAACAACGCTTGGCGGAACTGGATCTCGTGACGACAATACCACATGGTGAGATAGTACTAGAAGATTCATTAGCTGAGGACAAATCCGAAGATAATGTTGGGGAAACATACAGCAACGCCGGGAAACAGACCCGCCTCGGTGACACCTAAGAAAATACGTGCGATGAGAAGGCCGTGATAGTTTCGTACGATGCCCATTAGGGTCATCACCGTGCCCCAAGCAACCATGATTGTGGGAAGCCAGACACTAGGACGTAGCTTCTTAAGAAGTAAATTCGAGGGTACCTCGAAAGCTGCATATGTGAAGAAGAAAACAGTCAGACACCAGTTGTATTGATCGGGCGACATGTTGAGATCCTCTTGAAGGCCCTCGATCTTTGCATTGCCGATATTTCCTCCTATAAAAGAACAGCGTCAGCATGATGTTTATAGTAATTAGTTTAATCGCGCCTACGGTCTAAGAAAGAGAGAAGATAGAGGATCGCAAGCATGGGGATCAACCGCCGATCCATCTATGTCGCGCTGTTAGTTATATAGAACAGAGTGAGACCGCAGCAAACGTACCTTGCGAAGGATCTTCTTCTCATCCAGATGAGAGAATGACTCTAGAGTAGTGCTTGAAACCGCTCTGATGCCATTGAAATCGTCAATCTCTGCTTTCCCGCTTCTATCAGAAGTATTGGCCATCTCTGCCTCCATCACCTGAGCTTTCTCAGTGGAAGGACTGTAGTGAGCCATGATGTTGAGAGATGATGACAACACTCCTCAGGGGTGATGGTTGAAGAATGATGCTGGTGTGACTTAGAAGAAATCTGAATCGATGCTCTTTGATAACGAGATGTAGGGACCATCAAGAGGTTGAAATATGCTTGTTTCCTCGTCATATATGCTCCTACACTTGTGGCTAACGAACCATTCTGGGTTGCTAGACTTCTTCGGTCAAGACTGTCAGTGGCTTGCCGAACGGGCGACCCATAAGGATGCCGAAGGGGTGATCAACTGGGGAAACAGGGCATAACATCCGGGGGAAATTGCCCTTGGCGTCTCCCCCGCACTTTGTTAGACGAACTATTGCCTGCAAGGGGAAGCTTTCTGGATGTGAGTGGGATATCAATTCGAGCTTAAAAGGCTGATGGTGAAAATGATCATCGGATCCGACATATTGTAAGGTGAGCTAAGTTACTGGTGTTGACGACCTACGGAGACTCGAGTCATGCATAGACGGCTGTGACATCGGCATCAATTCTCGTTCGACGCCACAGTTATCATCGGTTCCGACAATCCTTGTTAGCATCCATCGACTCTTGGAGTGATTGGCCGGGGGAGGGTCTGATCCGGTCCGGCTGCATCGTGTTGCCACTTTCATTCATAAGCGGTGATATACTTTTATAAACGGGAGATAACATCCAGCTGCTACAGCATAGCATCAGTCTCTTTTCCTAAGCTTTCACTTTACCGATAGTGACACACTTCTGTTTCTGACTCCATGCCGTAGTGCCCCATATCTCCCCAACCTTTTTCTGTAGCTAGCGTTTACCCCGCATTTTGAGCGCCGAAGGTCTGGGGTAGGAACGGAGATATGGATCTGGCAAGGTTTTCTAGAGTTTTTTTAAGGACAAATAATCCCAGATGGCACACTCAGATGTTTGTTGGATCTCATTACTATCTATCGGATCCGATTCTCGAGTGACGCGTTGTAACTCTGCATGTATCGGGTGCTTCCAGGCGCCCGCTTCAACCCATTGTCAGACCATGAGAGACCGCATCGTTACACGCCGTACCCAATTTTCTAGTTGTGACGAGTGCCGCAGATCACGCGTCGCATGCGATGCACAGAACCGTCGCAGCGTTGCTGGCATACCGTTCGCTCCTTGTACACGCTGCTTGAATCGGAATCGAGCCTGCACATTCAAAGTTAGACCCAAGAACAAGTTTCTGAGATTCGACGAACCTAATCATCGCATACAGTGGATCCAAGATGCCAAAGAGGGATCATCTACTAGACATCCAGCTACTACGCCCTCAAAATCGCAAGGTCGATATAGACGAACGTCCCATATTCTCATTGATCAAGTATCAGCAGAGGAACCAATTAATGCTTCTTCCCCGGAGGCTGCTCCTATCAACAACCATGAGTTCTGGCAGAATCGATTCAGGCCTACGCCATACTCACGACTTGAGTCATCAGAGCAGGCTTTGTCGGACCTTGTATCACCCCCCTCAGACGCTGAGCCGCATCCACTAAGCAACCCCCACTCTGAATGGCTTCACATTCTATATAGACAAAATTTCGAGGTCGTTTTTGGGTCTTGGATGGGACGGTATTGCTGCCCTTTCTTGTAAGTCCAGGACCCAACCCTGCCTCTTTCATGTATTATTAACTCACTGCGTTAGATTTGGACAACATGACCTCGCCGAAAGGTACATCAGCATATCAGATTTGTGTCGTCATCTCGACAGATATATGGCCGATACTTCTAAAGGCAACCAAAGCTCGGGCCAGGAACAGTGGATTCAAAACGACGAGAAACGAGACGTTTTAATAGAACAATCGTTGCGCAATACGATTGCCGCATTCGCCGCAAGGTGGCTACCAATCACCTCTTCAGATGACTTAGGAGGCATCGATACCCTGCACCAAATCCAGACCATGTGGCGGCAAGCTCGAAGAGACATGCTGAGAATTATCAACCGCCCCTCGTATAGATCGATGCTGTCCCTTTTTCTATTTGCTTTGACTCCAATTCCGATGGGTATTTCGGAAGACGAGGAGATGGATGGTGTCTCTGGACAGGTTTGCATCCACGCGGCTTTGCAACAGGTCCAGTCTCTTCGAGCCCGGCAAAGAAATCTACAGTTCAGTGGCTCAAAAGTGTTTCCTTCATCGAGTTCGACAGCAATATGTGCCACTCCAGAAGCTGCCGACACTTCTGGCTTTATCAATGCAGAGAATATTGCGTACTGGGCGGCAATCACATTCGACACATCAGCATCCCTCACCCTCAATTGCAGACCACTTCTTTCATCAGGGCTCTTTGGGTTTGAGTCCGAATTTACATGGAAACTGGTTCGAACTTGCTTGAATGTGTTTAATGAATCTTCAAAGAGTTGGCGCCTGGGCAGTGCTGAGATGACAGATGAAAGGGCTAACGAGATTATCGCAGCCGCCGCCTGCTGGAAGCTGTTGACTTGGAAATTGGCTGCTAATTTTAAAGAAGCTCTTCGAGATGGTCACGATGAGCATGAGGTTCGAAAGGCTCTTTCCTACGTTAGCAATTCCGTCAAGGAGTTTGATACTACATTCCGTCCGTTTCTGGACGAATGCTATAAGCGCATGCAGTTCCTTGGTCAACAAACAAAGCTTCGTTGGTGTAAGTATGCTCTGACTAGTCATAACAGTTCCTTTTGGCTAACCTCGGCATAACCAGTCTCACTGATGCTTCATTATTCTCTAAGCATATTGATGGTGCTGGATACAATAGAAGTCGTAGATCGGTACGACTTGCTTGTTGACCTTAAAGATGCAAGCATTGAAGCAGAAAACACTGTTATGAATGCATTGGCGTTTGGGCTTCATAATACCATTACCTTGAGACGAATCATTGATTCTCCTTTGCCAGGTATGCCTGGGAGGAGCGGAATGACTCGTAGTATGACATTTACTGTTCCCCTCATCGCCATCGATCCTTATCCGCATCATGTGGTGGCGTGTGTGCAACTCATGCGCAAAGCCATTGACCGAGACTACATGGATAAGAAAATCACACAGGAGTCATATGGTAGCTTAAGTTCAACTTTGGAAACCGCGTTAAAACATCTCCCCCAGAGTTCAAAATCAGTCCAAGCAGCTCGATAGAAGCTTTCATCAGCAGCGTCAGATGCTGCGATGCCAAAAAAAAAAAATTTACTCAAATTCTGTACAAGATCTACAAGGCCAATAGAACAGCCGTAAGATCAAGGACCAGGTGTATCATAATTATTAATACAATGAACAAATGCACACAAAACAATAGCCTAGTGTCAATCTCAGATATTTGCATCTGAAATCGTATATGACGTGATTCACTCAATGAATTCTTTTGTACCTGACCGGCCTATCCCAGTAGTGTATGAAAGATGGCACCGTGCCTCCCCTTGGGAGACAATGGCTTGCGTCTCGGGTACCAAGGCCGAATCCTAAGAGATACCCTTGGGTTGGGGTGGATACAGGCCACCGTGAGGAGATTTTGCGCCGAGTCTACCCTTGTCAAGATATTCGCGACGCAAGAAGTCTACAGTATAAGTTGAAGAAAGCTGACGCTCCTTAATGTAGTGGTCTTCGATAAGGGCGACAGTGTCCAAACCAACGGCTTTTGACATGTCAGTGAAAATAGTCAACATAACGGAGAATATACTGACCGTCCATAAATCTACAGGGTCCTCCCCAGCTTCTCGTCAATTCTATAAAGAGAGCGTCTATTTCCTCAGGGGTTGACACTCCTTCGGCGAGAATGGAGATCGTCTCCCTTTTTATTGCCGCCCAGAGCCTGTTGAAAATGAACCCTGTGCATTCTTTTCTTGCAAAAAAAGGTTTAGTACCGACTTCTCTCTGTCTATCCATTAGAAAAGGAAAGATGTCTGGATTTGTGTAACCATCCGTCATCAGCTCCACGACCATGTTCTCGGGAGGCATGTAGTAATGTGTGTTCAGGACTCGCGATTTGGTTGTGTCTTTGACCTTTCCAATCATCTCAGAAGACTTGTATGATGATGAATTGCTGGCTAAAATAGCATCCTTAGGAGCATGAGTTTCGAGCTCCGAGAAAGTGTCTATTTTGATCTGAAGTTTCTCAGGGACTGCCTCAATGACAAGCCATGCGGTTTGGACGGCCATCTCAAGATCTCGGGATATTCTGACGGTTCCAGCGGCTGTATTTCCAGCGGCTGGGTACTTCGCCACATTCTCCTTGATGTAGTTGAGACAAGACTCATGTTGGCTTTGGTCTGGCTCCCGAATTTGGACATCATATCCAGCAGATGCCCAAGTACAAGCTGTAATATTAGCTTAGAGTATATCTGAAGTCTCGCAGTGCTACAAACCAATGCGTCTCCCCAATACTCCTCCTCCTAGGACAGCAACTGGCCGGTCAGAATAATTCTCTGGTAACATATTCGCTGATGCGACACGAAGGCACACGGTGTCAAGAGATATGAGCTGTAGGTAGTAAATACAAGGAAGGAATCGAGAATTTGAAGATAGAAGAGAAATTCCAGAAAGCAGCAGATAATATATACATATAGGCTTGGACCGGGACTGAGACGAATCCGGTGGTCTCCCGCGAGTTGCAAGCAGGGACATTCAAATCGGGACCGTATCTACACAACCCCAAGGAGGCATGGGGACTGTGGGCCACCCCTAGCGTAGCAATGACGGTCAGGTACATATCTTGACCTCTTTTGGTACTGGCCAGGAGGAGTCTTGTGGGCTGTGGGGAAAGCGTGGCAAACCTGAAGCAATAAGTTCTTATGCTATGGAAATTAGGCGCTTACCATGATTCTAGACTTTGCCAAGCACCGTAGAAAACTTTCAAGCCGATGCAGTTCTCAAAATATGTACATTTAGGGGCAGCCATCAATCACAATGATTTGATATGGAACAACAATTATGGAACAGCGATTATACTTCGAAAAAAAAATATGGGGGACTCGACAACTAGAACGAGATTTTGTGAAGACCACAGTTAGGCCTTGTGTGTCCTGTGACTCTTGTTGCTATAAGCGATCGGAACCGATTTGAAACGGCACCGACGCCCGCCAGTCTAGCAGGGATAGTCGGATCCGATACGTGGCCCTAACGGAAATGTTCAGGCCGCAGCCCAGACCAAAGCCCGCAGGATTGTGGAAGAACTCACTAGGCGCACTGCCAAAATACTCTTGCAACGTAATCGTGCTTTATATAATAACTTATAATATTCGCCTTCAGGAGTGAGGCGCATAGTTGTACTTACGAAGCACTTTGCGTCTAGGTATTAGGATTCCGAGATAAAATGGGAACACATGGGTTAGCAATAGATAGGATTTCCAAGGGACAAACTATAGTTCTAGTTATAGGTTAGGCGATGGATAAGACGGGGGATAATTGTGTATTGCCATAGCCACTCAATTAAGTAGGAAGTTCTGAACAGATTCAGTCTGAACGTTATATCTACAATTAGCTATCCAAGTTTTCTAATTAAGTGTTATATAAAGGTGTTATTTCTGGAGTGATTTATAGCGACAGTCGTTGTTTGCCGCATTGTGAGAATGCCCTGCCTTGTATTAAGTGCTCGTTGATTAGGTAGTGGCCGGTCCGTCTTTTAGTTCTGAAGGGATTCCCTGTTATGTACAACAATTGACACGAGATGCCGAGTCGTAAAAATTGAGATTAGTAAGCTGCCCCGGCAATCTTGCAAGTCCGTAACCTTAGTACCTCGAACGGCCATGCTATTTTACACTTGCAGGCTCACGGCACGCTCCATAGAGTAAATGCACCTCGCCAGCTATTCTGCACTACCAACCGCTATTCCATGAAGGCAACTGAGCGGCGTCTTCCCAAGACATGTGGCCCGTGGAGCCAGGGAGGGACCCGAACAGTGCTCGCCGAGCTGTCCACCGTCGTCGTGAGCGGACTTCACCAAGCAGTCGCAAACGAGTCCGCACTGCGTAGGTGCTATCAGATACTTCAATGCCCCCAGGCTGCTTTTGCTTCTACAGATTGTTATTAAAGATGACCATAAAGAGGGTTTGACGCTAACAAGCCTCCTACTCCAGCTGCAATAGCTGCAGCCTTCGACGGATAAAATGCTCAGGTGAGCAACCATGTTCCCAATGTCATCGAGCAACTAGGCATTGCGAATACCCTTTGGATTTCGATAAGGTATCCGTTTCTCGCTCAGAGTTGGAGGCCCTCAAGGCTAGATGCGAAGAACTGGAGAGGCGTAATGCGCCGGCAGCTCCAGCGTCCGCATTGGCTACATCACCATCCTCCAAGATTGCCTCTACCTTAGAGACGAGCAATACCGGTACGGCATTCGGCAGTAGCGCCACCACTGAGGACTTTGCTCCCTCTGAGGGGCGGCTGCTTCATGACCCGGATGGGACCGCGCGTTACCTTGGGCCATCGTCTGGTGCGCATTTTCTCAATCGAGTCAAGGAGTTCATGGCAACGATACAGCCCCTTGTCGGCGGCCAACAAGACTATCCTCCTCATTCGGGACAAACATTTCTCACGAGTGTTGGGCGTTACCAAACGTTTGACTCGAGGACACTGCAACTTCTGCCTGTTGACCCGTTGCAACTACCGAGCCAGACGGAGATGACCCTCATGGTCACCGAATTTCGTTTTTTCACTCAGGATGGCAATGGGGATTTCGCTAGCGGTGGCATTTTCTACTGGGGCAATCTATCATTTGCAAACCAGTTTCCTTATGATGCAGCAGGTCTGCGTACATCAGGTCAACTCGCGCTTTTGCACATGATTCTGGCTGTTGCAGCTCGCCTGGGGTCTGCGGCGAACTGGAAAGATGAAGATTGTAGCGAGCGCTTTTTCTCCAGAGCACAGCAGATGATCGGTAACCCCCTTGATATCACTTCTCACACCTCGCGCGACACTTCGGTCATGCTTCTTATGGCATTCTATTTGATCGAAGCGAATCGTCGTGATGCCGCCTATATCATGGTCAGCGTTGCCCTTCATCTCGCCATAATGGATGGCGCCCATTGCAGCTGTGGTCAGGGTGAAGACTTCAAACGCACGTTCTGGACCTTGTATGTGCTTGATTGTTGGCTATCATCTGTGCTCGGACGCCCGCCCAGCATCTCAGACACTGCAATTCATTTAACGTTACCAGAGGAATCGCCGTGAGTCCATATAAATCATCGTTGACCATCCAATATGTTCACCAGCTTGTTCGCTGACTTTACGACTCAGTGGATTTCCAAGTCCAATTGGGCTTCGTGCGCACATCGACCTTGCCAAGATCTCGCGTTACATAGTGTGCAACGTGTACCGAATAGCACCATCCGATCAGTCGTCAACCACGTCTCTACAGCATGTCGAGCATGCTCTTTCGTTACTACAGCAGTGGCTGGCATCTTTACCACCAACGCTGCAGATCAATGACCAACAATTGACCAAAGATAGAGCTTGTCTCGTGCTACATCTCATGTATCACCAAGTAAGCATCTTTGCAGCTAGTACTGGACATCGTGGCACATTTTAACACATATTCCACTTTTTCAGGACATAATCCTCACAACAAGACCGATATTCTTCGCAGCTACCAAGAAAATTCTCGCCGACAGGTTTCTCTCGCAAAAGACTCACAAAGACAGAGCAGAAGACTATCAGGGGGATTTATACATGGCTTGCGTAGGCCACTGCCTCGACGCCGCCCGCGAAAATATTCGGCTTGGACGGCTCATTCGCGACGCCAGTCCCAGGCAGAGGCTCACTCATCAAGAAGCGCACGCAGTATTCAACGCAGCTCTAATCATATTGATGCAGCAGCTTGCCTCTCCCCAATCAGATTCAGCGGAGAGCGATGACGTCGCGTTCGCAATTGAAGTATTCCAGCAAGAGGCGAGATTAGGAAACAACTTTGGCCTGGATTGTCTCACCGTTCTACAAGATCTGAGCTTTATTGCCCACGCGCTGCCACAGACTCAAGTCTCTATAGCGGAAGAGCAAACCATATCCGCTGTCACATATGCGGCTAGCAGTGAAGCGAATATTCAGGCGGAATCTGCCATTCCTGCTGCAGATATCGACCTCCTTGAAAGTTCATGCGATGATCAGGCTGGAGTAGAGTTAAATGGTGCATTGTTCAAGGAGCTACAGACGTGGCTTGAGAATGACTATTTGGAGATATACAACGATTTTAGACTTTGAGTAACAAACTGGAAGCACTCTTTGTAATTATATACCGTAATAATTCCTTCATGTACAATTAATGTGAGAGACAAATAGGAATCCGTTGTAGTAGTATCACAATCCATAAATGAAGGTGTACTTGCGGTCGCCATATCGAATGTGATCGGTTCTTTCACGCTCTAATTCCTCCGAGGTCATTTGGGCCATCTTGTCTTTCTTGTATCGATTCGCAGCTGCAAGAGCAAATCGGTAACCTGTATAGCCTAAAAGAGCAACGATGGCAATACCGAGAGTAATATAGAACGATGTTGTGTAAGAAGGGCCAAACTTGGCACCAAAAATCTGCGCACCGATGATACCGGCGAGATTTCCAAATCCGTTTGCACCAAGGATCAGCGTACGTTTTCCCGGCTCTGGATTTAGACCTGTCAGTTGCTGTATAATACATTGCTAAGTTTGGAGAAACCTACCAGGTGTGTTCCCGCTTAGCCATGCCACAGTCAAAGGAGCAGACACGTAACATCCGAAAAGCAAAATGCAGAGACCAGCATATTTGCCTCCGCTCGCCTTGACAGTGACAGTGAGAATCAGCCCGATGATTCCAATAGCAATGCTTGCTACGATATGCCACCCACGTTCGTGTCTGCGTCATTGTTAGGAGAAAGGATAAGAAGGAATACTGCTTAGAAGTGACTTGCCGATGATCTGAACTCAAAGCGAAGATGTATAAGCCAACGGCGCCGCAGACGTAGGGCGGCACTGTCATCTGTGTAAACGCTGTTAACCACAATGCTTGAAAACAATGCGAGCCTCTGGTCTGCTTACGAGGTTTGCGTGGATACTTTCGAACCCCAAACCCTGTAGAACTAGAGGTAGGAATATGCTAAACGCTTGCGTGGGGACACTGGCACAAATGTTGAAGAAGATTACGCCATAAAACTTCCAGTCCTTGACGGCCTCGATAGCATCGCGTCTTGAGAGTCTGTCTTTCTCCATGCCATCTTTGCCATATTCATGCTGAACAAATAGTGCAGTATCGCGTCGCATGCGTTCTGCAGCAAATTCGCGTTCTTCTTGCTTGAGAAACCATGCGGAACCTGGACCTCTAGGAAGTAAAAACCATGCTAAGATTGCAACAGAACAGGTAAGACTGCCCTCAATGACAAATAGATACTGCCAATTGAGTAATTTACCACTTTTTAGATGAAACACACCAAACGCTAATTAAATGTGTAAGTCGAGTTATGTCCAGCTATAATGGAATGATGGCTCTGTAAGGATTGGTACAAGACTTACAGATGGCGCCAGAGAATGCTCCAGCAATCGCATATTGGCCATAGAAAATGGCCACTCTTACTGCCAAGTCGAATCGTCCGTAGAAGAAAGACAGGTAAGAGACACACGTCGGGTAAAATCCTGCTTCAAAAAGCCCAATCACAAGACGAATGGCAATCAACGAGCCTTTGCGGAACTAGTCAGCTCCAATGTTCATCTTATAGGAGCTTCGGAATTAAACATTACCTCGTCCTTTAATAAACGCTTGCCCGATGGTTAAGGCCCCCCAAGAGAACTAATGCATGTGTTAGCGGGCGGGTTCTGAAGGGAAGTACGAGGTGGTATACAAACCGCCAGAAACGGGATCCAGTTCTGCGGTCCAACCCATCTACCCATGGCAGCAGAGGGGGGCTGAAAGAGAACAAATGTAATAAAGAACAGCGACACAGCTAAATTGAGATCTGCTGGTTCAGCTCCAATAGCCTTAGTAAACCCTACGCGAATCGCATTAGTGATATCAATTCATTGATAGATTGAGTATTGCCAGTAACGTAAATCAGAAGCATACCTTGGGTTTCAGCATTACCGATATTTCCCTTATCAAGGCCGTTGAATAGGTATACCAGGGACAACAAGGGCAACATGGCAAAGTCCATTTTGCGATTGACTCGACGACTAAGCTCCGCCTCTTCGGGCGATGAAGGCACAAAGCCAATCGGGCCAGACTCTGATGCTGCAACTCGACTGTCGTCAAACTGAGGACTCTTGCTGAACATCATGGAATGGCCTTTCCCGGAGGCTTCTTCAAAGGTGACTGAAGGTGACTCGCACCCTGGCTTCTCTGAGCCGGACTTGTGGACAAGATGAGCCATGCTAGTCATGACGAAGTCGATGATTGAAGAGTAGATGCTCGTCCACTTTCCAGAAGCACGATTCGATACTCCGCATTTTATATTTCTCCAAGCTGTCATACAGATATGTCTGGGGGGAAAATCTGGGGAAGTTTGGAAAAGTGCTTGTATACCAGGGTAGCGACCCGAGACTCATGCCGGGTCAGGCCATGCTGTGGATTTATTACACCCCGCCTATCACGGCTGCAAGACTCAAATGTTCATGAAATTGATCCAATAGTGTGTTGAGTGTGGAGAAATTTTAGGATGGAAATGGGTCCGGGTGCTGTCCCGGTGGCGACGCCATGGCGCGACCCGGGTCAATACCCGATACCAGCTGTTGAGGCTTCTGAACTGGTAAGCTCCCGTGTAGCTTTTGACCCTTAAATGGGATTAATACCAGTATATTCGTAAATCTCCCTGCTCGAGAGTACTCTGGCCATTTTCTTTATTTTCTCAGCCAACATGGGTTCATTATCGTCCACGCAGGAACGGGATTACTCTACTCCAGAGGTCTTTGATCCAAAGCATGGCAAGAAAGCGAATAAAACAATAGATATTGGTCAAAATGGAACGACTCTATCAGCCAATATCTATGGACGTGTGAGCTGCAGTACTAAGATTGAATTTGATCGAGCATACTAACAGACCATAGGCTCTTCAGCTTAGTACGTACCATCCTCATCACGGCATCATAGTCGCTGCCTCTTATGAGCAATTCGACGGTGGAAGATACTATGATCCATTATACGTACGCGACTATCGAAAGCGTATGCTCCATATGGTCAATGAAGAAAACGAAGGTTTTGGCTTATGTATTGGCAACATTGGCTCGAGAACTACAGTGGACTTGACTCAAATGAACACAGCCGACCTTGGTTTCGACACAAGAGTTGGTGCCGCGGTGCGTTATGCCGTGAGTGTTGATGAGAAAGGACGACTTAATCAGAGAGTCCGTATTGTCAACAATACCAGTCAACAGATTCAGGTTGGATATCAGGTCAATCTTCGAGTTAGTGTCCATCGAGCCTCGTACGGACAACTTACTGAAGGGGGCCCGATACCGTTACCGGAATGTGAGAATGCTCTCGAAGTTAATAGCCAGGAAGGTTCATTTATTATAAGGAATAAATTTATTGGAGCGCATCTGAGTGGCCAATTATACCTAGATGGCGCTCCTGCACCACTGGTGGGCCTGACAAACAAAACCCAGCCGGGTTTGTTAACAGGTGTGTCTACAGCAGATCAGTCTGTCTCTATCAAGCCATACTCAGAAGTCACTATCGGCCTGATTCTGCGTTTGGCACCCGGATTGGACGAGAACAACAGCTTCCCAGAACACCTTTGTGTCAATTCAAAGACTCCGGGAAATGGATTGACGTGGAAGAGCCCAGAAACTGTTGAAACCTATATTGTACGGCGCAATGTTGACTACATTCTCGGCAACTGCGCGATCCCTGTCTCTGAATCAGAAGTCGCCCTCATTACCGACCATGTAGCGCTGCCTCTAGGCTGGAACCGAGACAACTAGTAAGTACTTGGAAACTCCTGCTTCATCATGCTAGGGCTAACATCACCTGCAGCTGGCAGTGGCGCCTGTTGCTATTGACCCGACGGAACTTGACGTCTTTAGTTACACCAGCCGTGTACAATCATTACAAGCGACTTCTCGATCAAACAATCAAGGGACACTTAAATTGGGTGTTTTTCAAGGCTGAGAGACCCCATAAGTTCTGGCACAGGTCATACATTATAACAGGCAAACCGAAAGATGGACCCGTTTACCAGCTCGATCAGCAGTGTTACCCTATGCTAGAGCTTTGCGAATACTTCTCAGAGTATCCCAATGAACAGAAATTTGTGGAGGAGATTCTTTCCTCTCAAGTCATCACGGAAATTCTCGACCATATTACCTCAAGGCAAGACTTGGCTACAGGATTGTTCCCTACAGATGAGACCCCAGGCGACGATGAAGTTATATATCCGTTCCACTTTTCTAGCCACGTTTTACTCTGGTACACTCTTTGCCAACTGGCTAAATTAATTCGCTCGTTACCGGCGACTTTAAGAGATCCTGGGGAAAGATTGCAATCGCTTGCAGATGAAGTTCACACGCAAACGATGCAACACTTCCTAATCGCCGACCCCGATTCTGGACATATGAAAATAGCCTACTTGGTAGATGGTCATGGCAAGCACACCTTCTATCATGACGGAAATGATATCCCAACTGCCTTTGCTGCCAATTGGGAATTCTTCTCCAACAGGAAGGATTTGGAGGCGTGGTACAATACAATGAACTACGCCCTATCGGAGGAGAACAGCCTAGGGTATAGCTCAGGAGGGTCTTTTGCAGGACTTGGAAGTGTCCATTCACAAGGCCCTTGGCCGCTTGGATACTTTCAAGAGATGTTGTACGCAGACGTCAAAGGTAATGAAAGGGCAAAAGCAGGTGCTCTACAGCGAATTATCGGTGCCATGCAATGGGACGGAACTTTTGGAGAAGCGGTAGATGTGAAGACAGGTGACACCACAAGCAAAGCCTGGTTTAGCTGGCCAGGCTCCATGATAGCAGCAGCTATTATAGCCGACTTAGAGACAAATTAGGCAAACTTGTTACGACTAGACATCCTGCGGGAAAATGCGTGGTCAACGCCAGGTTAGCGCCAGGTCAGGTATATGAAAGAGTTTCCTATCATAAAAATGAAATAACTCCTAGATATCTCTATGAATATATTCCAAATATTATTAATAATAATGCACCAAAAGATGTCACGCCCTATAGTACATAATATATCTGCAATTCTTTGTTTATCAAGACCTCTCAATATCAGATCAATTGTAGGTCAATTCCTACATAATACTTTCGTATAGTTTCCTTTACGATTTCAATCTTTTGGCTGGTTTAGAAGGATAATATAATGGAACGTGACAAGCACTCAGTGAGAATAGAGGATTTGGAATAAGCCGTTGTTGCTCAACTAAGCAATCCGCTTAGTATTTATGCAACTTCGTAATATTTTGCCGCTTACATATTATTGAACCGCTTAGAAGAGTCATCGGATTTAAAATAACGGAATTTTTAGACACTTAGATAAGTGGCTTATGTGACTTTTGGATTCACAGTATGTTACAAGAATTGTAGCGTCGGTACACCCCGCTGAATATGGCGGTATATATACTGGTCCCATGTTCCAAAAAGAGCCTGTGAAACTAGAGACCTGTGCTAGACTATAATTGAATCGAACCTTATTATATCGCATCATGAAGTCGTCCTTTGTTATTCCCTGGACTCTCTGGAGCATCTCTGCTGTGATAGGCCAAGAGATACTCTCAGATCCCGGGACTCTTGGCCCGGCTCTCGAAACCATCCACCTCTTTTATGATCAGTGGCCAACAGGTCAGTTTTTCTGTAACATATAGGAACACCCACCTAGTTTTAATATTAATGTGCTTGGTTACTAGGTTTCACCGTCTCCTCCAGCGGCCGCATATTCGTCAATTACCCTCCAGTGTTTCCAAATAGTATCAACTTTACAGTCGGGGAAATTGTCAATGGAAGAGAAGTTCCATATCCAAATCTCGAGATAAATACTCCTCCTGGTGGCCGTCTCAATTACTCCACAAATCCACCTACAAGCTCAAACAGTGAAGATCATCTCATAGGTGTAATATCTGTCATCACAGATACCGAGGATAGGCTGTGGATTTTGGATTCCGGTAGAGTCGCGTCAACCGGAGGCTTAGCTGAGACTGCTTACGGTGGACCAAAGTTGATTGGAATGCACTTGACAAATAACACCATCTTCAAGAAAATTCTTTTTGACCAGACTGCTGTACCTGCTGATGGAGTAAGATATATACCCTGCAGTTCAAAACACGTAATCTTTCCTGCCAGATGCTGACTTTATAGTATCTCAATGATGTCCGTATTGATCTCAATCCAGCTCTGACGCCATCAGGTCAAGGCGTAGCCTACCTTTCCGACAACAGTCCAGAGGGCCGCACTGCGATCGTGGTGGTTGATCTTGGCTCTGGTGCTGCTTCGCGCAAATTGGTGGGCGACCCTTCCATCTCGTCACATCCAGGGTTTGTGCCGTTTATATGGGGAGAAGCCGTCTATTCCAATTCCAGCGGCATCTCACACTTTAGTGTCGGCGTTGACGGTATCGCATTGTCAGCTGACGGATCTACACTATACTACTGTCCAGCAGGGGGAAGATCTCTTTACGGCATTGAGACCAAATATCTCCTAGACAACTCTCATAACTCAGATGTCCTCTCGAGATCTCAAATCCAGGTTTTGGGTGACAAGGGGCTCTCTGATGGACTAGAAACAGACTCTAACAATAACATCTACGGCGGCAACATGGAAGACAATTCCATCATCAAGTTCAATCCGAAAACTGGACTGGTGCAGCCATTTGTGCGGGACCCAAGACTCAGTTGGACAGACACTTTATCAGTTGCTACAGATGGATACTTGTACTTTACCGAGAATCAACTCTGGAGAGCGCCTATTTATTGGGGTGGAATCGACCGTAGGGTGAAGCCATACGCAATGTTCAGAGTGAAATTGCCTGATGGTGGAGTGAAGGTGTCTCGACCTCGGCAGGAATGAGGGTGCCCCTTTCTTTAAAACCGTTCTGAATAGAGGAGGAGCTCTATTTGACATCAGCAGTATTCCAATTCTCTATTTCAGAATTCACGTTAGGTCGATCTGTTATTGCCGCCGACTTATACGGCATTTTAATCCTATATTTGAAATACATTTCCATCATTCAGACCTCTGAAGCTAAAGCTCCATTCTTGTTTCGCTATATTAAATTTGAGTAGGAAAATATGTGTAAAAGAAAGCCTACACTAACTCCGGATGCAAACTCCGCCAGCGCCCCCCGCAAATAATGAGCTGCTCACCTAATCGAGTAAGCAACAATCGAGAGCATGTCCGCTTTTGAATTCCTACGTTCGTTTCCAATCTTTCGTTTATTCAAGATTACAAACTATAGATACCGGTCAAGAATCTTTGAACATATCAGTTCTCACTGAGTAGTATCTGATATAAGGTGGCTTGGTCAAGTACTTTAGTCATGCCTCCAGAAGAACAAGCACAGCAACGGAAGCTTATTTCGGAAAAAAGACGCTTACAGAACAGGCAAGCTCAGAGAAACTACAGTTTGTCTCTCTATCCACAGGAGGTCAAATAACGATGAAAAATGTTGCTGAAATATTGCAGGAGAGAAACAAAAGAGACGATTAGAAGCTCTCGAGGATCTTGTTGAACGCCAGATCCATGAGTCCCGCAAGTTTGGCTCCTTATCTGTTGAAAAGAATTCGGACTCTTTTAATTTCCAACAAGAGTTCCTTGTGTCACCAGTACCATTACTGAATGAATCGTTTGATGTTCTTGACGGAGATGAAACAAGATGGGATCTGGATTTTGACAGTATTGCTGGCGGCGGAAATGAGAGTGGAGTTAATCCCCTCCGGCCATTCCAATCCTTTTTGGACAACCCTGCACGAAGCCTCAACATGAGAACTGACCTTTCACCTGATAATTCTCATACACAAACTTTGGCTCGTCAATCAAACTTACGGCCTACCGCACTAGCCAACTCGAGTGATACTATGTCACTACCGGGGACAACAACTGACTCTCTAAACAGCTTCCTCTCTCTTTTCTTACTACAGAATGACGCTCCTATAAGTATAAAATTAGTGAATCAGATTGAGCATAACAAAATGACTTTGCAAGATCTCATTAGATTAGGTCTTGGAGTGTTAGAATCCGGTTTTTCGCAAGCAGCTGGTTCTGAAGATTCTGAAGACTCTGGCCATTCCCAGGCCAAGTATAACCTGAAAACCAAGAATCACATTCGCGCAGGTACCGGAAAAGGAGCAGTTTATTTGGAAGCTAAAGCTAATCAAAGTAGATCCGATTCTCAGTCCGCATCTTGGCACGATCCGACTTACTCATGTCTCATTCTTATCAGCCTGCCTCAGCAACGCCGCTATGCTAGGCCTAACGCCAGCTACAACTTCAGACGATGCCGTATCGCCATTTTTTCATGGTCATCTTTCCAACCAAGCAGAAGAGTGGCAAAAGAGCGAGTTTAAAAACATCAAGCCAGATCTCAGGCCAACGAAAAGCCAACTCACTCGCAGCCATCACCCATACCTTGACGTCTTGCCATTTCCGACGTTTCGTGAAAGGGCAATTGCTCTCATCCATACAGATACTCCAGTCTTTGACGAAGAAGAGCTTTGTCGTGATCTTCTAAACGATGCACTAATATGCTGGGGCTCTTCGCTAGGTGCGGGTGTAGGCAATTCGGGGGCGCCTTGGGATATCCGCAGCTGGGAGGCACGCCCATGGTTTATGAAGAAGTGGTGGTTTTTAACTGGGGGCATTGAAGGCGAACTATACCAACAAACGCGTTGGTGGTGTGAGATGCGGGGGGATGACTCAGGATATGCGTGGTAGTTCATATCAGAGAATCCAGGCTAGCATTAACAAATTACAAAACTTTATACTCCTAAAGAGACAGGATGTAATATTGAATAGTTCCTCTAACACTTTAAACCTGGGACAGCTGACAAGTGCCCTCTTGGCACGGCAAAGGCGCGCCAAGTTGATGGTTTAGAACGAAATGAAGACTCCTGGGCCTGTAGATGTCCACTAATTTTTTCCGGCGGTCTAAAATACCCTATACGTTACGAGACTGAAGGGTTTACCGCCAGAAAAGTTGATCCAGGCTTCCCGAGATCATCGGATGTTGCTGAAGTCCTGTCGGATTTTGTGGGAGCTGTTTCATCTTCAAAGCCGGCAAACAGCGGATAATTGTGGTGAAAACTAAGACTGGGCCTGTAGACCTGATATCGATACTACTCTTGACTACCTAGATATCAAAACTCGAGCTGCGAGTCAGATGGTTCTTATGGCCGACGTAACGACACTAGTGATGTGTGGAATTTGGCGAGTTGATGTGTGGAAATTGAGAGCCTCCAAAATTGTAGTCCGGCTCTAAGGTTCGGCAGCAGGATTCCAGTAGCATTAAACTGTAGGAGGTGCGATTGCCCAGAGAGAGGCAGGGTTCAGCGCATAAGCGTCGATGCAAATGCTCGCCTATATTATCCTTGTTTGGCCAAGTGGACCTTCACCAGCTATGAGACCAGGAGGTCTAAACGCTGAGCAAGAACATCTTCCCTACCCTCACGGACGTCAGTCATCTAGTTTGCGGTATAAAGTTGCTAATAAAATGCGATAGCGCCCGTCAAATAGATATCAGAGAGTCATTTCTACCGTTTCTCACTCTAAATTTTCACAACTATCGCCGGTCCAGTCACCCACTGGCACTCTCGACCAGAAAAACCACCCTTGGAACCAATACCATGGAAAACCCACAATATTTGGTTTCCAATCTTGGTGATGCGGATAGAGGCGGCCATACAGCGGAAGCCGAAAGACTAACCACCCTTGATACGGACCAAGATCTCAAAACTTTGCGGGCTAGCCATAATAATTCTCTCGACCTATTTGTCGATCTGCTTCTACTATGCTGCTCAATAGCATTTATCGTCTTTGCCGGAATCCTGGGTCACCTTAATGGCCAACCGGTAGGAAGCATAAAAGGTTGGAATAACGTCCAAAATCTTTATAACAAGGTCAGAGCACAATTACTAGACACCTTATCGTCAGTTGCTAGCTGACATTCTCTTTTGCAGCTCTCTACAGTATTTCCCATTCTTTTCGGCTTTATTGTTGCTAAAGCTATACGTAAGACGGCGACATGGAGGTTAGAGAAGGGTACAACTCTGGGCACTGTAGAGCTACTGATGGGCAGCCTAGAGATCGGCCGCAGCATCTCAGCAATATTCAATCTTAGATTGCTCAATATCGCAGGTCTCGGTCTCCTTGTAATCTGGAGTTTATCGCCACTCGGGAGTCAGGCTCTGCTGTATATCATCAGGGTGGAACAAACCCCTATATTCTCGGCATTTACCGTCCCATATATGGATACCGTTATGCTCAGCTCGCCTTTTGATCCAGAGAACTCAAATCTCTATGGGTCAGCATTCGAAACCAATACCAGTGACTTTACATTCAGGTTACCCAGCCTAAATGCACTCTATAACGGGAATCTCCTTCAACCTGCATCGCTGCTGAATGCAAGTATGGACTCGTGGAGCAATGTCAAGATCCCTGACTATGCAAGTGCGGCCACAGCGAATGGGACTAACAGCAGTGGCTGGATTAACTTCCAACCCACCGATGACATTCCATATTCTTCGCTGATCGGCCTTCCTGTGATCCTCCCCTCTTCGGCTGGTGCCGGCAATACCACTTTTGCCTTGGAGTCGTCATATTTCTCGCTCTCTTGCGAGAATCTCTCAGTGGTCGCAGACACGAACGAGTTCATCAACTGTACCGCCATTGAAAGTCAAAACGTATTCTCTAATGACACTTTCTACGGGTTGTCTAACAGGTCGACATGGTCACTGTGCCTCGACGGCTTCTACGACCCGAGAATTTGGGATGTGCGAGGTCATGTCTCGGCTTTTGGGAACGACAGCAATTTCGCGTACCCTGCGAGGACGCTTCTCTTCCAATCTTCGCAGCCAAGCATTGATTATGCCATAGGACTATGTTCCATCACAACAGAATATGTTGAGTCTGCCGTTTTCTGCGTCGGCGCTCCTTCCAACAATTGTAGCGTAACCGCAGTTCGGCTATCGACGCAGCCACACCCTGCCCCCAATCTCACTGATCTTTCGTTCTCGCAGGCGTTCAGTGAATTTAGCCTCAGCATTACTGAATCAGACATTACGTCGCCCTCTCCTCCGGAAAATGGTGTCAGTTTGAGTGAACTTTTCATCACAAACCCCATTACTGTCGGCCTGCCAGGACCCGCTGGAGCTGCCTGGGATGGGCTGACTGCGTCCTTGTTTGGCTTGCGTTTGCAGCAGTTACTTAATACATATTGGATCGGCAGCTTCGGCGTGGAAGGTATTATTGACAAGCTTGCATTTTATCCGCCGGCAAACCGCCTCAACACGACCGCGACAAACGTGGTCTGGCAAGACACATATGTGGTTCACTGGCAGTGGTTAACATTGCTAGTTATCGGGAGCCTGTTGATGTTCGCAGCTGCGCTGATCAGTCTTTATCTGTCGTGGGAGACTCATGCACCCGAGGTATTAGGTTATGTGTCGACGCTAATAATCAACTCGCCGTATGTCCGAGATGGTAGAGAGGTTGGCAGCACGATGAGTGGCGAAGACCGAGCTCGAAAATTTGCCAAGCTGCCACTCAAGATCTGCGATGTCCAGCCCCACGCAGATATTGGCTACATAGCCATTGCCCAAGATGATGGCTCAACCGAGCGTCGAGGGTTAGACCCTGATCGAGTTTATCGATAATTATTACTTCCGTCGGGATACTCCTTAATAATTGGATTCCAGGCTGAAAATGGATCCCCATCAAACGGTATGCAGTTTTCCCAGTTCCCCCCATTCTGCCCATTCTGTGGATTGATTAGTATCAGTACTGCATTTTTAACAATACTCAGCTGCGCAACGTCAAGCAGGAAGTTCACGATTGAGGAACTACTAACCAGCCAGAGAGCTGTGCGGAAGTTGGCATTACCGACCCAGAAGATAAGGGGAGTGGCGGGGTAGAGTAGTGATAACAATGCATCTGTAAGGTACGATGTACCAAAATTAACAAATACCAATGCTAAGCAAGGTCAAACGCTACCAAAGTCCTATTCTTACTTTAGAGAGGGTAACATGCAACCATTCGCTATAGGAACCCAGTTTGTTATGAAGATACAGTTTTATGCAGCTATAAAATAATATTATATATAATAAACAAATATAGCGTTTGCTTCAAAAAAGTCAATGCATGCTTGTGAGAATATAGTCTACTATATTCTTGTAATACTTGCCCGGTAGGTTTATTATTGTGGTCGTAAGGGTCGGGCCGTGATGATTATACACTCTCCTCCTTCTCAGCGCCCCTGTTCCGGCCACTACGGATCCAGGTAGCGGCAAAGTATACCAGAGACAGCAGCATGCCCAAGCTAGCCAACCCGTTACTAAAGTATAGAGCCGCACGGTAACCCTTAAGAATGTCTTTACCGCCATCGTTGAGCTGGGTCTCGATTGTTCCAGCAAAACCTAGGCTGATGGAGATGGAGTAATTAACAGCCGTGGCTACCAGAGAGGCGGCGAGCCCTTGGTGCTCGTGCGGCATGCTGTTGCTAAGCAGAATGGTGGCGGCCGGAAAGGACATGTCCCTGTCATACCAAAATTAGCAGTGTGAAATTTATCCCGGAATAAAGACAGCCACGAAGTATCGACTTACATCCCAAACGGATATAGGAGGGTCAGGACAAACATCTGAGACCAATACGTCTGATTCACTGGGAGTGTAGACAGCAGTGTACTTCCAATTAGGAATCCACTCAGCGCCATGACCATGATGGCGCTGGGAGGCACGCGACTGAGCAGGTAAGCCGTCGTGAGACCGGCAATGATGCCCGTAACAGGAGCACCGGACCATTTTGCAACAGCTAAAAGCGGCGAATCTCCCTTTAATAAGGTGTTAAATTGATAAACGTAGTACAAGGCGATACCGAAACTGGCCCAGCCGCACGCAACACAACTCAGTGTCCAGGCTACATCGCTGGTGAAGATAGACGTCGGAACAAGTGGATATTTAGCCTTTCGCTCGACAAGAACAAAAGCGCCTAAGCAGAGGAGGCCAGCTATGAGTAGGATGTAGGTGTATGGGTCTGTCCAGCCTACGATCGGCGCTTGGTTCCAGGAGAAGTTAATCAAGACTAGTCCACTGATGCTCGTGACAGCGCCCGGAATGTCAATGAGGGTGATGAATTTGAATCGGTTCTGATCGAGCACCGAGTCGTGCATCCTGTCGACGAATTTCTCCTTTGGAATAACGAAGAGACCTACAGTGGCGAGAAAGAAGCAGAGAATTGCCATGATCCAATAGCTCCAGGGCCACCACACTCGCTCCGAGACAAGCGCAGCGAAAATGCCGGCCACGATGAACCCGGCCGGCGCCATGGCTCCAAAGATGCTAAAGACAAGCTCTTTGCGTCGTCCGGGTGGGTAGGTCTGGCCGAGGATAGCAAGACAGTTGGGAAGTATAAGACCGGCACCGACGCCCTGAAAAGCACGACAGGTGATGAAGAAGGCCGGCGTCTTTGGGTAGACACCAAAGCCGGCAAGCAAGCTCCACAAGCCGTACCATGCAAATCCAACCACATACATCCGTTTGTGGCCATAGAGGTCACCCAGGCGGCCGGCTACAAGGATGAAAGTGCCGACGGTCAAGGAATAGGAGGCGGCAAACCAGCTGCGCTCGCCCGCACTAATATTCTCGAAGCTGCGGCCGATGAGCTCTCCAGTGACGACGGAGAGAGCCAGTCCGGTCAGCGTAAGGAACTGGCCCATGGATACTACAGAAACAAAACGTATTTCATGTAGGAGCGAGTCTGGAGGCTTCATTACGGACCGTGCCGATATTGTGGTCGAGACATGGCGCAACACATTCTCATTAGCGCTATCAGCTTCGTGTTCTGCGACAGGTTGTTGGCTGGCAGAGGAGTTGGTGTCGGCGGGCTTGGAAGACTCTGTAGACTCTATGTCAGGGTTGGACATGATGCCGCCGCCGTCAATGTTGTTGTCTGCGTTTTTTGTCACAAATCTGAGATTGTCAGAGACAACCGGCTACATGGCATGTTGACTTTGAGGCCTCTTTATATAGGCATCATGTCTGTGGATGTACCTGAAGCAAGGATATTGCCCTTGCGTCTCGTTTCTTGCAAAACCGCAACCCCGAGCTTCTGAGCAAACCCGGCATAACTGATCAGATCGGGGATCACGACTGTTAGTGATGATCGTGTTTAGCGCCGTAATCCGAAATTGCTGTCTTGCGGAAAACCCGCCAGACGCCGCAAAACACCGCAAGAGGAATCCACAGAGCTTCACTTTAACAAACGCCACCGACTACATCTCGCCCCAGTCTCAATGCCGCATACACTTGGTTCTGACCCACGGCCGGATGATTCAGAATATTGTCCTCGCCCGATTGCTTATTTGACCACCCGTTGAGTCCGCTGAGATCAATTCTCCTCCTTCATACTCTGGTGGAAAAGCCGCAGCCCGCCCGCTAGCTCATGCAGATGGGTCCGTCAGCTGCTGATAAATGCTAAACAATATCAACAATGTCCTTTTCACCAAACGAAGATTTGGTGAGCTATGCGCGGACCGCCTGCGAGCCATGCAAGAGGAGCAAGAGACGTTGTGATCGGGTTCTTCCAAGCTGCGAGCTGTGTAACAAGAAAGACGTACAATGCGTCTATGTGCGTCGGCGCCGTGCGCAGGACGTTATCCAGAAATCACATCATTCTGGACGGCACCAATCCCCTTCTACGGCGACTAGTAGGAGATCAATGATCATCAGCCGTGAGTCTTCCGAGAGCAATGGAAACAGCGAAACTCCCTCGTGTACCTTGTCGAGCACCTACGTCTCTCGCGCGCACGGAGGCTCAGATGCTGCAGCCGCCATCTACTTCATTGCCCCTGACATCTTCCATCAAGCAAGGCTTGACCTTCCACGACCTCAGCTCTCCCTCATTCACAGGCCACATGATGCCTCGGACATTCACAAAATATCCTCTACGTACTTTGAAACGGTGCATTGGTGGATGCCCATAGTTTCAAGGAAGGGTTTCTTTGCCAAGCTCCTCAACCCTCTCCAACACAGCCGAGCCGAGCTCTGCTTACTTGTAACGGCGATGAAGCTCATATGCTCCCAGGCCCACATGCCCACCCCCGGAGACGATGCAAATAATATCGTGGCATATAAGAGAGCGAAGCAGATGTATTTTGAAATGGAGACGTCGGGAAACTTGTCGCTTCGAGTTTTACAGGCAGGCATATTGGTTGCTCTCTACGAGACTGGCCATGCGATATACCCAGCTGCTTATCTGTCCGTTGGTGCGTGCGTGCGGTATGGCATCGCGCTCGGAATTGATAAACTATTGCTGGAATCGGATGGTGCTCATGACGGACTGCAGATGTATACTCAAACGGAAGTCGAAGAACAGAGACGAGTTTGGTGGGCATTATTGTTGTTGGACCGGTGAGTCGGGAAGCTTGTCCTGGTTTGTTGGGTTGTTGCTAAGGCCATACCGCAGGTTCATGTGCCTTGCAAGTCCTGAAAGGACGCCATCCACGAAGAATCCGACCTTCAATGATCTGTTACCGATTGATGACCAGAATTTTGATAGTGGAGTAAGAAACACTGAACGAAATCAGATCGTGAACGAAATGGAGTCTAACCTTGTTGATTGGTAGAATATCAAGCCCGGGGATCCATTTAGCATTTCCGCAGGCTTCAATCTCGAGATGGGCCTGTTCTCCAGATTGGCCCAGGCTACATATCTCCTCAGCCAAGCTATTGAGTTATTGGCCCCATCACATCCAGCCGGGTGTGCCGATCTCGAGCGGCAGATTACACAGCTGCGCCGCACAATTCACTCTCTCGTGAACATTTCCGATACCGAAGCTAGATTGCGCGATATTGAAACACACCCAGGTATCTGTCCACAATTATCAATATGTTATAGGTAGGGAAACCGGCCCAACACAGACAAAATACAATGATCTGATATCGGCAACAGTACCATATTACTCCTTCAAGAACGTCATTGGAAGATGATGGAAAACGTAATAAAGGCCAAGACGCAGCCATTTGAGGAGACTCTGGCCTCTCTAGACCGACTGTTTGGTTCTGCAGTGTATCTTCACGCCAACCCAACTGTCTTTAATCTTGAACGCATGGCTACACCTCTGTTTGCCCATGTTGTGTATCACGCGACGCGCTTTCTCATCAAATTGTGCAATGGCAAGCCTGATAAACAAATGCAGGAAAAGATTCATCTGTTTAAGGAATTATTACACAAGGCCTCCCAGAGGTGGCGAGTTGCAGGTATGTTTCTCACACTACTGTTCCTTTTTTATATCTTTAAAAAAGCGATACATATTGACAGAACTACTAGCTGTGTATCTAAGCATTCTTGAAGCCGAAGAGGTTGCAGTCGTATCTAACTCAGCTTCTGACTTACTATTGGCGTAATAGTTTTCAGCTGGTTGACTTTATATTTTTTAAAGGGTTTTAGTCGCCTGCAAATCCCGCTGCTCTCTTCGCAATTCTCAGTATAATATTATTCAGAAACCATCCCCCACACGCAAATAATACTTTATCTTATTTACATCTTATTAAGGCAGCTGTGATAAATTGATATCATGAGAGCCCAGTAGATAATCGCGATCATTCTCTACCCAATCAATGCAAGGATCAAGCTTTCCCCAGTTAATTCTGCCCTGCCAGCGCTTCGGCAACAGAATCTTCTGGTTATTCCGGTACCATGGAGCCACAGCAACAGTAACAAGCATGATGCGTGTGTCATCCGTTCGGTTTGGCATGCCAGCGTGCCAAATGCGGATGTCACGGATAATGAGCGATCCCTTGGGAAGACTGGCTTGGATAGGGGGTCTCACTTTGCGACGCTCCTCTATGAGCTTATCAGCAAAGTCAATGGGGAGCCCAAGCTCTTTTGCGCGAGCTGCCTTTTTCTCATAGGCGATAGCTGGATCCGGGCCATCGTCTCCATGTCCGTTAATAGTGAGTGTCTCCAACGTGGGATCGTTGTGGGTGCCAAGCCAGAACTCGGTAGCTCCATTTTCCGGAGAAGTTGAAACCAGATTAATATTGACACAGAAGCCAAACGGCGTACGGGGATAACCACGAGACATATCAATGTGGACGGGCTGGCGGGCCTCAGCCTTAAATGCGGTATTGGCGCTGTAAAGGCGGACTTTGGGCTTGGGTCCCAACATATGCTGGAGAATCTCGGCGGCCCATGGGTTTGCAACAATGTCGTCGAAAATGTATCCCTCTTCTGGCACGGGCTCTTGTTGAAAATTGCGCGTCTCAGCGCTGAAGTTCACGTGAGCCTTCTGGCGAGCCTTGAGTTTCTCTGCATCTGCGACCATGCGTTCATTGAGGTGGTCAAGATGATCTGGGTTGACGGCGTTTTCGAGAACGACCAAACCATCCTGCTGCAGTGCCTCAAGAGCAGTCTGGAGATGGTAAGATGTAATTGACTTTGTGGCCAACTCTTCATCGCTCAATCTGATGATTGTTGGTTGCTCTGGTGTGACTGTCATTGTTGCTGATTTTAGTTCAATAATACTGAGTTTCTCCAATGGTGTGAAGCTGTGTTCGTAGGTATTGGCGTTTTCGATAAGAGTATGCAATTGAACATGCCGTTGAAGATGGTGGTGCTATTTTAACTTCACTTCTGCGCCTATCGGATTGTTCAGTGCCGAGGAACACACCTTCATAATCAACTGCCACTCCATGGTCGGAAATTTTCCTATTATGGTATTAGTACTTCCGAAGCAGTTGTGGCTTTTCCGAATATGACAACTCCGCTCGCGTCGGCCAGAATATTGGCGGAGTAGACCTCCGACCCGGTCATACCACAGGATAGCAGCTCTTAAACATACTGTTTAGAGGAAAGCCTGTTTTATTAGGTGTTTACCAATCAAGAATTTCCACTATTGGGGCTCTACTGAATCTTTCCGTAAACGAACCCCACCTGAACCTCTCAGAATTAGCGGCGGCTCAGGCTTGGATGTGTCTGCCCATCAACATACTACCAGTGACTGACTTAGGTTGTTTATTTGAGAACAATGCATCACAGTTCAAAGGTATCAAAAGCCGCTGTGTAAAGCATGTTGGAATATCCTTTATGATAAATGCCATTGCTACTTTGCTAACTTGGAGGAATAATAGCTATCATTGCAGAAATGCCATATTAATCCTCGCATCCCGGCCTGATGAGTGGCTAATTTAGTACCTAGCATGTGATTGGCAGATGTTGCGCCAAGGTCACTGTTTCCCAATAATTACCCCTCCCCCTCCTTTCTTGAGAGAAAAAATGCTAGTAGCAAATCGCTGGTGTAACCCTTTATAATAAATAGCAGATCGAAATCTTAGTTTCTAAGGCTGCATATGCTTAGCTGATTTTCCGACTGATATCAAGAGGCCTTAGACTCGCCCAACGTAACACGCAGCTGGCTGTCTTTTCCAGTATTTTTCTGCTTTTCAAGATTCTCAAGATATATTTTGAATATTACAATTTTCCTGAGTTTCAATGGCTACCATTCATACCCCACCAACAGGCTATCCGCCAGAAATCACCGGTTATATCGACCCGTGGATTGCCAGCCCTGGAAGCACAATTGATGTCAAAGTAAGTATGCCCGGCTTTTGTTACTACTGAATTTAATTTGACTACATATTGGCCTAAGCCTCGCACTACGTGGTGTCCATATGGTTATTTACCTCCGCTATGTTGGTCCAATCTGGGATAGCTGACACGTAGATCACCAGATATCATCCACAGAACCGGAGTTAAAATATCATGTTGCTCGGCTTGTTAGTGGTCCCCAAGGCACAGATACATCAGGGATGAAGCCGGAAATCATCAGTGCAATTCCTCCTGGTACATGTTCTGGACACTACCAAGTTGCTCAGTCAGGCTCTTATGCTCTCGTTCCTGAAAGGGATTACCAGGTTAGAAACGCCGGTATAGAATTTTCTGTTTATTTCCAATCGCATCTTCTTGCTGCAAAGCACACACAAACGCTTATCTCAACTCTCAATGTCTCAAGCAAGACCGGATATGCGGCAGTTCTAACTGATGAGGGTGTTGAGTTCTGGGTAGGAACTGGCGCTACAGTTGATGTGATATCTACAGCATTCAAGCCAGAGCTGAAAAGATGGACTGAACTTCGCTTCAGCATTCGAGGGACGTCTTTTGAGTACGACATCATCCCAAAGCCTATTTTCACGGATATTCCCCAACCGCCGGCGAAAGGCAGCAGCACTCTTAGTGGGACGGCAGATATTGCCAAGCCTTGCGTCCTCACGCTTTCTGCTATGTTCGCAGAGTCACGCACGAAATCATCTCAAATTGCCACGAATTTCTTTAACGGCCGTCTCGATAGCCCTACAATGAAATCAGCTGGCCCTAGCAACCAGGTTTTGGCTCAATGGGACTTTTCACTCCAAATATCTACTGACAAAGTCATTGATGTGTCTGGAAATGGTACTGGAGCGGAAGGACGACTTATAAATGGTCCCACGAGAGCAGTGACTGGCCAAGATTGGGACGGGATGGAATCGGACTGGACGAAAGCCAAATATGGCTATGGAGCAATCCATTTCCATGAAGATGACCTTGATGATGCAAATTGGAGTACAAATTTCTCTATTTCTTTACCTCCAAATCTCAGGTCCGGCATCTACGCTGTAGAAATCGAGGCTGCCTCAGGGAAAGTAAAAGACACTATACCTTTTTATGTGCGGGCTACTATGGAGACAAGCAATGCACTTGGAGCAAGAGTTGCTTATATCATTTCTACATTCACTGTGGGTATAATGCAGTCCACTCTATGTCTATGAAGTAACAATCTCAATACTAATGAAGAATTCAAGTATCTAGCATATGCAAACGAGCATGTGTTTGACCGCGCACACCTCAAGGACACGGTCAACACTGTTTGGAAAGCGATACCAGATAAGCATGCCGAAAAGACGGCGAGGAGAAATGATCTAGGACTGTCGTGTTATGACATACACAACGACAAATCTGGAGTGATATACTCTACAGCAAAGCGTCCAATTCTGAACATGCGCCCCGACTACATTAGCTGGAACTTCCACAGACCACGAGGATTAAGTGCTGATTTATTGATGTTGGAATTCTTAGAGAAAAGCCAGATACCATATGACGTTGTATTTGACCACGACTTGCATACTTCGGGTGCAGCTGCCATAAGTCGGTATGGCACAATCATTACTGGTTCGCACCCAGAGTACCACACGAATGAAAGTCTAGGCGCATACGCAAACTACATCAGAGCCGGCGGCAATGTCATGTATCTTGGAGGCAATGGTTTCTACTGGAGCTGTGCCACCACAGCTGAAAATTTTCATAGAATCGAGATTCGACGAGGCGGAGAGGGAATTCGGTCGTTTACTTGTCCTGGAGGCGACCGTATCTTCAGTAGCAACGGGCAGTCGGGACTCTTATGGCGATCCCGAGGCCTGCCTGCAAACTGCCTGTTCGGAGTGGGATGCTGTGCAGAAGGACCAGTATGTCTTCCTCTTTGATGGCTGTAGTGAGACAAACTGACAACGTATTATAGGGCCCTGGAGTTGGATACAAGCGAACAGAAGCAGGCAAAGATACGTCCTTTGCATGGATGTTTGCTGGTATCAGCGAAGATGAGGTTCTTGGAGAATACGGCTTTGGAGGAGGCGCGAGCGGCGACGAGATGGACAAATGCGACTACAAGATTGGAAGCCCATCCAACACAGTGGTTGTCGCAACAAGCATAGGCCATCCAGACAGATTTGGCATGTTTCCTGAGGATATTTCGTTCCCATTTCAAAACGTCCTCGGCACGCAGACTAAAGAAGTCAGGTCGGATGTCACGTACTATGAAACAAGCGGTGGCGGAGCTGTTTTCAGTGTTGGGAGCATCAATTGGCTCTGCTCGCTTGGATGGAATCACTTTGAGAACAATATTGCGCGTCTTACGGGCAATGTGCTACAGGAATTTGTTCGAAGACATCAGTTGCTGGATTAGGGATTGTCAGCATTAGGAATGTAGGGTTATATTACACATTGGCCGGCTCAAAATAACCGGTTGAAAGTATCATTACTTGAAGATTCCAATCCTACTGTCAAGAGTTTGTGTCCCTTGTGGCTACGTATGTATAGCAGTACTAGCCTTCGATCTTGACTATGCCAATCATGATTGCCCATGTCTTCTGAAATGTAATTCTTAAGGGATCCAATATCCCGAGTTAGCTTGAAATGCTAACCAGCACCCTAATTCGATGAATTTTAATGCAAGGCCAATTACATATCATGTATATGCGCTCAACTATCTATCTATGTGTTTTGGATGTCGATCCAACTAATGACGAGGCAGCCTAGCAAGGATCTACTACTGATTCCAAAAGGAATGTATAAAATGAGTCACATACTCGAGGTTTCTGTGCGCTCCCAGGATGCAGCTAGGCATGCTGTGCTGGATAGCTATTCCCGTTATGCAGCGCACATGGTAGTGTGGCAATAGAACGCAAAGTAATGAATTTCTAAATAGCCAATGCAATTAAAAAATGAAACCTTCAATAGAGCTAGTGTGTGCGTGGGTGAGATATAGCTAAGTTCAGTGAATCATGTTGCTAGATCTAAATCTTTGACCCTGATAACCCATGAAGTTTGTTCTCTATCTAAACTGGCCTTTCCATTCTGCTCGTCATCATTTTTTCCAGGTAGATACTCCCTGAACCCTGTTTTCTGATAGAATTTATCCGCATTTATATTGTCAGCGGCTAAAACAAGATGAACACCCTTGATACGTTCTGCGTTCAATTTCTCTAAAAACCGACACATCAACAGTTTTCCATAACCTTTCTGTTGGTAATGGGGCAGTAAATTAATATGCAGGTGAGCGGGATATTGTTCGATGAGCTGTGGGAAATCTTTGTAATGGAGAGCTTCTCCCGGAGAATGCAAGAGCTGTAGCATAGCAGTAGGAAGTTCCTCTCCAACCCATTTTGCTGATCTATCCAAGCTTGGTTTTGGTAGTTTAAAAGAATCTAACGTTGGAAGATACTCTGCGTGGTATTTTGCCAAGAACTGCTCATTATTAGGAGTCCCGATAATGTAGCCAACCGCAGTTCCATTCCCAGAATCGAGAATAAAACAGTAATCGGGATGCAGATGAATGTATGGGGCAGCCCAGATGAAGGGAGCTATTGATATCATTGGTTCTTGACCCAAAGTCTCGTGCACCGTGTTACGGCACTATGGACAATATGTAAATACTGGATACATGTAAATACTCGATGCGAAAGAGAAAGAATAGATACCTACAATCGTCGGAACTGCTATTTTATCTTTGTTTGGATCATAATTGCGAACGAAGGGACGCATGTTCATGCCAGGTGCAAAAATGGACGTATAAGGCAACGAAAGAATTGATAGATAAGAACTGCGAACAAGGGTTAGTTGTACCGATGACACAAATCGTGTGAAGAATGAGGGATTATTTATATCTCAATTTTACTCCTGTCTCAATATCTTTTCCTATTTTGGCGAAACCGCTAGACTCTCATGGCTCCGACGCTGTGTAAAGGTGACAAGTGGAGATGAGAGATGATGTGACGGGGGAAGATGTCTTATCTTAGTTTTGGACGTTTGGTAATAATCAGAGTCCCCCTTGCAATGTAACATTTGTCAACGAACTACTTAGTGAACATGATGAATTAAATTTTGATAGGACCAACCCTTGGAGTTACCAGTGATGAAGTAATCAACGTAGAATGACACGTAGAGTTCGCGTGAAAGATTGAGAAAATAAGATATTTCTTGAACATTGCAATACATCATCCGCTTAGTATTAATTCATTCGAGCGTACATAGAAGTACATCTTCGTTTATAGCGCTACCGGGTATTGTGTAGTCTCTATCTTCTCTGGATAATCCAGGCCGTTTTGCCTTCTGACTTGATCCATGACGTCCATCACAGCAATTGATTCTGATAGATCCGCATATCGCCCTTCTTTCCTTCCTTCAATAATTGCCAATGCCGCCTCATCGGCTTCCCAAAACATGCCGTACCCTTCACCTTCAGCATGTTTAGCCATGAAACCATTGAACCATCCGCTCCCCTTTCCTGGCCCAGGCTGTGGCCACACTTTGTCCTCAACAGTGCCATCACGGAGGATAAGTTTTGTCTTAGTCGGTCGCCAAATTGGAGGCCAGACTTGAAGTTCGCCATTATCGCCTTGAACTCTTACAGCCGCTCCAGATGTCCCAGATTGAGTGATGTCACTATCGATCCGCATAGCAGTAGTTGCGATACCGTGAGCATCACCTTCTGGGCGGGGAAATGTCAATAAGATCGATGTCATCTCATCAGTACCCGTGGAATATTTTCGCAGTGACGAAACGACTGTTGGAGGTGTTGGGCAAGCCTGGGTATGATAAAGGGTCTGAAATATCCACGTGAGGGAGTATATGCCTAAATCAAGTAACGCTCCGCCAGCAAGATCCGGATTCACCATGCGATGTTGACCGTCAGCCCAGCTAACTTCGGGATTTAGATTGGCAGAGTTATCTGCAGTTACACGTGTAACATTTCCAAGTCTCCCTGATGTTATCAAATCTCGAACGTAAATGGATAGAGGAAGATATCTGATCCATATTGCTTCCATCAGGAACAAATTTCTCTCTCTCGCCTTTTCAGCTAGTGCTCTTGCTTGAGCAGCATTCACTGTAAAAGCTTTCTCGCACAGAACGTTCTTGCCGGCTTCCAAACACAACATTGCGTTTTGGTAGTGGTGAGAGTGAGGCGTCGCAACATAGACTATATCAACTTCTGGATCGGCAACCAACTCCTCATAAGATCCATATCCTTTTGCCTCTAGAGGAGCCCCGACGTTCCTCAAGAAGTCAGTAGCCCGGCTGGCGCCAGAAGAGCTGGCGGCTGCCACAATCTTGTGAATGATCGAGGTTACATTTCTTGTCCTCGGATCAACAAGAAGATCGCGAGAAAAGGTTTCGGCAATGGCTCCAGTTGCTATAAAATTTTGACTCTATCAGTCGCCTTATAATCGATATATGAAGCACCTGCTCGCTTACCAAGAATTCCCCATCGAACTGTTTTTGCCATCTTGACGATGACAATGAAATGGTCAATCACTCAGAAGCCTCCCAGCGCTTTCACATACGAAGAAGCTTTTATCATTGGTCTTCCCGTCATATAACATGCAGTATGTATTGCATCCTCTTTTAGCTCTGCAGAGTAGCCAAATTCGGTATGTTTAGCAGCCAGGCCTGTTCGGATTTCCATAAGGGGAAAATTGAAGAGCCAACCCCACGTTGCCATTCCCCCGTATTGACGGAGCTTGCGGCCCCGCGCCGTTTATTATGAGTGTTTCCTTGTCATACACGGAATACTCCCCACTGAGTGCGGGGGAGCTGGCTCAAACATGGAGCCAGGCCGCTCATATGGGATTTTTAGTAGCACGGAGTAATGGAACCTGCATGATGGGTGGCCGGTCTGATCAACGAGAAAAATTCCTAGTGAAAGCTTGGGTATTGCATAACTAGTTATCTTGTAGAAGGAAAGAAAAGAAAGATATAACAAGACGAATTTTTCCCGGCCGTGTTTCGGAGAATGCCCAAAAATTGAGTCATTAGCCTACTTGCCTATGTAGTGATCAGTCAGCTATATACAAAACCTAGCGCAATTTTTCTTTGAACACCAGGATTTACGCTTCTTCTACACATACATATGTCGAATTTCTTGTATTCTATCTTTTGCAAACTCAGCAATAGCACGACTTCCTCTTGTTTTTGGACCATTCCCTTTTCTACCTTCTCGAATTGGATCTCGAATCTATAACAATGAACAGACTCGGTTTAATCGAACCTGGTAAACTCGCTGCCGAGCAAAAGCCTCTTTATGAGACGCTAAGTGAATGCTCAACGAACATTCCGTCCGTCCTCCACATGCGTGCTGCCGCAGCAAATAATTTCTAATAAGTATACAGATTTGTCACTAAAAAGCCCACTGGTGAACTTGTTGGAGCCTTTGCACTGCTTCTCCACAATCCTCCCTTCGGCGAGCTCTGGTTCAAGCTCGATCGTGCTGTCACTTCGCTGCCTTTGCCGCTTACTGTACGGGAGGTGGCTATATTGGTTGTTGCCTCCCGGGCTAAATGTGCATATGAGTTGTACGCCCATACAGTGATGGCAGAGATTAGGGGCATCTCAAAGGAACAAGTGGAAGATCTCATCAATGGGAAATTCCCAGAATCGCTGGGTGAAGAAGAGAAGGTAGCCTGGGATGTTGCTAATGCGATGGGAAAGCCAGGCCCTCTGGTTCAAAGTCTTTGGGATTCAGGTGTAAAGTGTATTGGGAGAGATAATATGATGTCTCTCATTCATGTAATTGGATTTTATCAGTACATTTCTATCATTCTGAACGGCTTTGACGTCCAAGTCCCACAGGATAATTGACGAGCAAGATATAGAGGATAGATGGCAATATAATTCTATTTAGAAGTATGCATAATAGTGGCTCAGTGCTCACTCACGTTGCCGTACGTTGTCAGCTACCGTGCCTGTATATCACAATAGATGTCACAGCCGCTGAGAAACAATTGGGCTATTGACTCCTACTCTGGAATCGATCTGATGGTAGTAGTTGGATAGATGTCAGACGGAGATGGATCAGGATGTAACAACATGTCAGATTTAAAAAGTCTCACACTTTTTATCACTACTTTTAAACAATTCATGTACTATTCTCAACTCCATATATAAATTTGTAAACATATGATGAATCCCTTCCTATCGAAATGGAGTTTGTAGAGCTACTGAATACTACAATATATGATACTCAGCTATTGCCTTGAAGCAAGCGCTGCCAGTGCAGCTCCTTGTGCGGAAAACTTTCCATTGCTTCACGCATACATGTCTCGATAATCCCGGTTCCATTGTCAAACACCAGGTGGTGCGTCCTCTTTCTTGACGTGGAGCTCGTTGACTGTCCCATCACTAAACTTCACATCCTCCTCTTCCTCGGTATGACGCTTCACTTTCAACCAGACAACTGGGGCACCAATGATAAGTGCACCAATAACTAGTCCCCATGTTCCAGCAAAGATATTCATATAAGGAGCCTTCAGAGCGTCAATACGCCACATAACTGTTTGACCGGCCGATTGAGCACATTTGTAAAACCCCACAAGTATAGCGAGCTTGCGGCTGTTATTACTCAGCGCTCCCAAAACCCAATAGATGTAACTATAAGCCGTTTGTAAGCATATACATATCAATAAGGGAACATTGAATCTTACAGCTGCCACATTGCGTCAAAAGCACCGTAGCAAATGTACAAGACAAGCAAGGCACCATAGTTCGAATCTGTGAAATCAATCTTCTTGTCCCGACTGGCAGAGGCACGGTCATATGTACGCTGCCATACATAGCCACCACCCCAGACGGCCCATGATACGGCAAACAAGACAATAAGGCCAGCTCGAGCTCGGGTATGGCGTTGGAATCGCTGCGAATCAAGGGCACGGCCGCAACCCAAAGCCGCCAGGATTTGTGCAGACCAGTAGCACAAAGAATTCAGTGATCGCGTTCGAATGTTAAACCGGGCGAGGTTGTAATCCTGTTGCGAGTCTATTAGCTTCATGCTGTGGTAGATGGTAGAGTGGTTTGATGAAAGCGGTAAAGGGCCTGTCAACTGACATTGAATTGATATGTATAAAACCAATTAGAAGCAACAAACATGGGAACCAGAGCCAGGATCCAAGGCGTAGTACGCATCACTTCCCATAGACCAATGAACTCTGATTTCCATGTCGGATGCTTCATCATGATCACCTTGGACCCATCGTTTCGAACAATTTGATCAGCATTGCAAAGAGCAAAATTGAGCAAAATTCCAGCGCCACTAAGAACTATGAACCCAATGTAGGTTCCGTCGCTAACAGATTCGCCGGTGGAATGCAAGTTTTGGATAAGAGGAACGAGACTTCCAATAGCTAGGCTGTATGTTAGCGACATCTTGAGGCATTAATAACTAGTCATGATTGCACTGACTTGCGCCCAGGTTGAATATCATCCAGAATATTCCAATGAAAGTGCCCTTGTTCTCTTCATCGGGGTAAGAAATCATAATGATACTCTGTGCTGACCAGAACAGTCCGGCACAAAAGCCGAGAATAGCTCCAGATGCAATGACAAACGGTGCATTTCCGGTATGGTTGAAACAGAGAAAGGAGGCCATGTAAAGAGTATATCTATACGAACAAAAGTCAGCAACCTTGTATCTTTCCTATAGAGAGTATTCAGCACTTACCCAGAACTACCTATAATCAAGGAAAGTCTGACTCCCAGTTTATTACAGATGGCTCCTGAAAAAAAGGCCACTACCGCAAAAGTTGCAAACAGAGCCACTGTTGCGTTATTCTGAACGGTCGGGTCTAACTGACCGGCGCCTCCAAGACCATTCAGAGCATTGTACATTCCGGGACACCTATTTAGCGAAGTAAGGAATACGAAAAGGTCAACAAGAGAGGATGAGACTTTGGGTGCTCCTTACAAGAAGAAGGTTGCTGCCACAAGGAGCAGCTGAGCAAAAGGGCTGGCGTAATGAGGTGCTCTCCAATTTCCAATCTTGAGTTTGTAGTATCGCCACCCAAGAGGGAGGTCATCCATGGTTCCTTCGGTCTCCGTCGGAACAGGAGCCAATTCAGAACTCTTTTCATCTTTCTCAGACATTGTGCAAATTTTGCTTCTTTTAATAAGTGATGAAATGTCAAGATGTCAGGAATGAACTGAGATCTTTCGAGTTCAGCTGAGGTGTATGCCGCTTTATATGATAGCCACCAATCTGCCACAACTTCCCCAGATTCTCTTCCCCAGGATAAGAGGGAGTTGATCTGTGTGATAATGCGGCAAAGTTCCTAATCCAGCAACCCCGCAAAATTTGATGTGGATGGTGGATAACCCCTGCTCCAGGTGAGAATTTTAGGGGTTGAGATATCCCCTGTGTTCCATCAGAGAGAATGGTTATCGCAGCTAAGAACTTTGCTACAGATACCGCAGATAAGGATCCTGTCAAACCTAATCTCTCATGCACAGCTATCTGTCAGTTTCTACGGAGCATACGGCAATACAAATTGATCCAAACTAGCATCAAAAGGGAAACCGTAAGAGTTTGGAACCAAAGCGGTGGAAGCTAGCGAATTGGGGGCATTTGATTAGACTTCAACCAACAACGCCCTAATCCCCACATACTTACGACTCCATTGAAGCAGGCCGTTGTTATAGTATGGGAAACAATTTGTCTAATTTCTTGACCTCTAATTTGTTTATGAACGTATGACCCTGTGAAGCAATCGGACTTTGAGAATGTGCTTACGCGAACAATGTCTCCTCTCCCTCTTATCTCTGTCTTGAGCTTAGACAGCTATCTTGATTCATTTTATCAGAAATATAATGTTCTGAAAATGACTTGAAAGAAGACTCCATTTGACAGCCGACAAGCCACTCAGCGCTGTCCCAGCCTTTCCCCAGCCCGTAAAGACACCTTCTTGGCCCGTTCATGTCGTAGGCGATCAACCCCTTTTACTCAGTTTCCTTAGATGCCAAGGAAAGATCAGCTGGTATTTCTGCATACTCATTGGTTGCACATTTGTGGATGGTGAATACCTTATGGCGTCTGCATTTACCTCGTTCATAAAATGCAAAAGGAGTGTACTTACACTACTAAATTGTTCACATAACTTCACATAAGAAGCACATTACCACGCATGAAGTTGTGCAGTTAACTTTCAGTTTCAATTTATCACCTGCCTACGGCCTCGATACTCTCTATGAATAGCGACTTACCAACACAGCTGATCCTTCACCCAGTTAATCTATGTTTTTCCGTGATGTGGTGAATAAGCTGTTCTAGCAGCAGCTATATAGTATGGTCACCGCATACCTGAGGGCTTGTTGCCACCACTAGGTATAAGGGTCAGTCTATTCGTACCTCCTTTTCTTAGTTCTGGCTTTACATGCCATTTGGTAATGCATTGGTGTTGAGTAATTCGCCACGCGTGCCTTGCCAGCATCTTTGTCACATGATTCAGCGCCAAATGTACGGGGAAGTGTGGAGAAGTTGTAACTAAGGTGTCTGAGGCGTGATATCGCAGGCTCCACCCTCGCACTAGAGCGACATGCATTCGAGCGTGGCCTTCTTATGCTCAGCTATATACCTGATAAAGACAAACTTCCGGGGAATGACAACCCCTATTGTTGCCTCGTATGCCATTACGTATTGAAGATTCGCGCTCTGAAGGTCAACCATGGCAACCAGAATCAGCTCTAGCAATGCCATAGGTCGCGGAAAGGGAAAGAGATGCAGGTCTGGATGCTGGACTTGCAGAGAAGCGGGGTACAAGTGTGACGAAGCAAAGCCTTTCTGTGGACGATGTGTGAGACTGAAGCGGTCTTGTCAGGGTTATGGACTGAGACTGAAGTGGCGCCATCATAAGGAGTCGAGGAGCAAGATCGACCCTCGACCGCCTCCCAACCACGCCTTTCACGATGCACAACTACCAGCGGAGAACAATGCGACGCAGTCTATCATCGCTTCATCATATACAGACTTTGCAACCTCATCGCCATCACTGGTTCTCCCCGCATCACCAGGGCTTTCTATATCCGGCAACTCCGTAATAGACAGCATTGCAACACCAACTGGATTCCAGTCTTGCGAATTGCCATCAACAATCAGTATTGTACCTCTGGGCGAGGATAGCCCACCAAGAAGCGGCTCAGAGATATCCTTCCAACCAGATAACTGTCCAGAGAAGGAGCAGTCATCTGTCGTGCAGCTCGAGCCTGCATTTTGGGCGTCTTATCTATGTCTGGACGATTACCGCCTCCTTCACCATTTCAACACAGTTGTGTCTACTTTACTTTCCGTAACACCCAACGGCAATCCTTTTCAGAAACATTTTGTTAGCATGGCCCTACAAAAAGGGCCATTGCAGTCGGTCATTCTCTCGGTGGCTGCAAGTCATCTATCCGCAGTCTTGCCTCACAAGGATACTAGAGTCATCACCGATAAGCATCACCGCTTCGCCATCCAGTCACTGTCTTCAGCGCTGGTAGATCCCGTCGAACGGCTTTCCGATACAACGCTTGCGGCTATCCTCATGCTGCAAATCAGGCGTCAATTCGTGGATCATGTGGTTGAAGCAGATGATTGCCACCTCTCAGCAGCAAGAGAACTTATTCAGCTTCGTGGCGGTCCATCGGCCATGTCCGCATCATGTTCGAAATTTCTTCTTGGGCTTTTCAATTACCATGATATACTTGGCTCCATTGCTCACTCAAGGGCTCCCTTCATTTTTAAACAACACGGTTATGATACCATATCATCGCTTCTGGGAGAGGCATCCAGCATTCTTCACATTGCATCAGGCATCAGCGTTCTGCAGCCAATGAAGAATGGCACGATGAAAGCCTCAGAAGCGGACATTCAATCATTAGTGCAGACGCTGGAGCTTCAGCTCGAGACATGGCGCGTGCCCGCTGAGGCTGCTGAAGATGCAGATGTTGCCAACACGGCTGCTGCATATCAAGCTGCCGCATCGATTTATCTATTCCGAGTGGCCTATAATATTGGCGCACCTCATCCACGGACGCTGCACCGTGTTCATTTATGCTTGGATGCACTATCAAAGGTACCCGTGACATCGCCGTTAGTTTCAATGCACGTTTGGCCTCTGTTTACAGGAGGATGTGAAGCTGTTGATCCACAAGACAGGCAGTTTGCTATTCACCGATTTGACGAGATGTACAACCACCGAGGCATGTATTCACTCATTCGTGTTCGAGAAGCCATGGAGACGGTATGGAAATGCAAGGACCTGGAAGGAGGCGATAATAGACCGGATCTTATGGTTAAATTGGGATGTCTTGAAGCCTTGGGCTACCTAGGTCTTAGTGTTGATCTGGTCTAGCATTGCTGCCGTGTGGCAAATATGTGCTTTTAGAATATCTCGCAGAGCATCCCGTATTGCTTCAATGGTATGCCTGCAGGACTCTGCAGATGAGACCTCTAAAATGAAAACAATGCAAACCACTATTGAATATAAGAAGCGCAACATAATGAAATTGATGAATATCCACAAAGCAGTACATAGAACTTTGGCGACTCTATAGGGTGAGTAAAAGCAGCAACTCCGGTCTACTTCGTGATGTTAATACGGATATCATTAAACTAACAAAATCCAAATGCTAGGCCACAGCAACTGTATTCCAATTAGTTCCCCTAAGTCATATTGTAAACTATAATCCAAATGACCTCATGGGTACTACATAGTATTTTTATTACGGCGCATATTGTTACTATATTTGAACTACCGATTATTCCGCCTTGTGAAATCATATGTATGTGTATATATGTTCTCTACTAAAAAGGAAAAACGGTATTGAAACCATTCTAGAATAATACTACAATTGTGCTGCCAAAAATACACCTGTAACGGATCGAACCCAAAGGGGCAATATTAGTAGCTGTACCACTACCGCCAAGTCTTATAGGCGCTATTTCAAGCCAGGCACATGGACGAGCGGAACAAGGTAATCGGATCCCCCATGATCTGTAAACTAGCTATATGGGGCCTTCTAGATACTACCTCGTCATTCCAATCAAGCTTGGCAAATCCTGGGTATTTCACAATGGCAGATGGGTATCTTACTTTGTAAGCATTTTCGATATACCAGCACAGTAATAACACAACGATACATAGTGATGATATTGAAGAAAACGTAAATGTTCACAGCGGCATGATCTTGTATAATTTGATCATATGTTCTAATATGAGCTGGAATAAATAACAAGATTTGAAGCTTTGTTATAAACGAAGTGCCACATTATGCGAATATAGCGGCAAAAGTGCAGAAGAAGCCCCACGTTCTAGTCAGAAGAACAATTTCTCTAAACAGCAGTTCCGCTCAAAATTCTCTGTAAGCGGAAGTCCGCCAAAACAGTATCTAGGAATTTGGTATCAAGCCATGCTCACTTCTGAAAAAAAATGCTCGCTGAGATTTATTTGGGCGTGTATATCAGCCTTGATTATGAGTTCATAGCTATCTTTGGTCTATAAGGATTCATGGTCCGTAACTCCGATCATCGGATAAGCCACCTGAGCATGGCGATTGTAATGGAAACCTTTATCTAACTTGTGATATCTGTGGACGTAGAGATAAGTATCATAACTCCACGTTGCATTGTTTTTTTACTGCAGCTAAGGGTCATTTCCCTCTCATTCAGCTAGTCGAGATAAGCAACAATCGGAACTCCTGATATTCCCCTTGTTATCGACTGGCGGCTGAACTATGATACGATTCGTAGCTGCCAATTCCAGTACCATCGGCCAGAAGCGTCAGCAGGTTTCTCGAGCATGCAATAGATGTAGAACCCGGAAGAAGCGATGCCAACACGCGCAAAAGCCGATAAGGGAACTTGAATCACAGAAGCCCGTAGGCGAGCGCGATGGACGACTTGACGAGCCTATCGCCGATCATGTCTCTTCCTCAGCCAGCTCTTTAAGCACCGCTGCAGAGCCATATCAACTCCGCCTTGAAGCGCCTCTACATTCAGACACAGAGGGCCCCACAAAGAAGCACAACAGTGAGGGTACTTCACAACTCGAGAGACGCGGTTTTCGCTTCGTTGGCGACTTAAATCCCGAAAGAGCATTTCTCGCCATCGATAATCCGCAATGCACGATTGAGATTGCCTCGTATGACAGCGTCGGAATATGGCTTGCCGACAAGGCCAACTACAAAGACGTCCAGAACAATGAAGCTTTGGCACAAAATTTGGTTGACTCGAGTCTTTTCGCAGCATTGACTCCGTTAAGCAGAAAAGTTCTTTCCACAATTTTAAGAGAAGAGTGCTTGGCTATGCTTCCGCCGCCAGAAGCCGTTCAAGATTTGACGTCAATATATTTCAAAAAATTCCATCCCATTTTCCCAATACTCAACGAAACTATTTTCCGAAATCTCGAGCGAACGGAGAAAGCGCATATTTTGCTACAACAAGGAATATGTCTAGTAGCATCTTTGGCTCCGTCTGCGAAGAGACATCTTGTCCTACCGAGTTCCGAAACACTCATGCCACATCGAGAATTTGGACGTCGCATACAATCAGCCATGAGGATTTCTATAGAAGCTGGCATAGTCATGGACAAGGTAATTCTCATACAGGCTTTCAGTCTGTTGTGGATGTTCAGCGACGGTCCTGATGGACGTGACGTCTCGTCCATGATGTGCGCGAAAGCAGTGCAGTGTGTGCAGTCACTTGGCCTCCATTTATATAGAAAGGGGAGCCAGAAGGAAGGCCATTACGAGAGAACGATGTTGTGCTGTGTTTGGGCTATTGATAGGCTAAATGCTGCCTTCAATGGCGTGCCTGTATTGATGCAAGAGCGAGATTTCGGGATGGATCTCACCGAATGTTTCGATCTTCAAGTGCCTGGTTGTCGGCTCTTCCTATATGTAATTTCTTGGCTAGACAAAGTCATTAACATATACCGGCCTACTGCAGGTGTATACAGCGCCAAATCCGGAATGATATTCACCTCCTTTGAAGACCTTTTACAGCAATCTGATTCACTTCATATTGCGACACCCTTGCTCGGTAAGTGGAGTATATCGTTTCACAACGTTGAAGTAAAACACCTTTCCTTGGCAACCAAAAGCATCATACCCAGCTGTGTCTGTCTATTTACTAACACTCAGAGCGACAGCAACAATCGAAATGCTCTATCACGCCGTTGTAATGCTTTCATGTCGACCCCGTCAGACAGAAGATGCAGCAGAAGACCCATCATCTCTGCGGTCGCTCCGTGAATTATCAGCAGAAAGAATAACGTCCATTTACTATGATAAAAGTGTCGGCCAATTAACTTATTTCCCGTTTGTGCCATATGCCGTATCACTCTCATTGAGTATGGCTTGCGCCGAGATGCGCCACGCAAAAGTCCCGATGTTCCGACTTCGTGCCTACGAGAAGGTACGAATAAACTGTGATATCCTAGAGCGACTAGGCGAGATATTTTATTTTGCTGGACTGATGTCCGATATGGGGAAATCAGCACTAGATCAGAACGAACGGCTCTACCAAAACACGGTAGAAAATGGGCAGCAAAACTACACAGCGTTAAATAATCGTTCGGTCGCTCTTATGGAAAGGACTGACACGTCGGGTAAGTGACAACTGGCGGGTTTGCTGCAGGGGCGGAGTGCTAAAACCTGTATACAGATCATCCAAAGCCGATGTCTTCCATAGCTCGACATTTTGGAGGAGACAACCACGTGAATGGATCGCTCCCTTCTCCGCTACAGTTTGGATCAATCGATTTTATGGACATCCCATATCTAGATGCATTTGGATTGTTTGATCCCAGCTTTGGCCTTGAGGGAATCGATACCTATTTATGAGGCAGCCTGGATTCATCCTCCCCGGCAAACTGCCAGCAGGGTTCATAAAACGTTTGACTGTTGACAATGTTCTTTGTGTTAGTATATTATATTATTCTGCCAATGCCAATTATTATTAGGAAAATTGAAACGAGAGCGCAGATAGTTTCTTTCTTGGAACAATTCAATTAGAAATACAGACTATTGAACAGTTATTCGGGAAACATTCATAGTATAGTATAGGTACTGTTATCGGCAACATTTATCTGAAGGATACTATAGAGGGATGTGAGAATGCACTTTTAATGCTGGCGAATCAGCCAGGTAAGAATATATGTAACGCTTCCCTTGGCGATCCTACAGTTAATGATAATGGTAGTGTTCTAAATCAGCACCCCACCATATTCCGCTCTCAATAGTACAGTCCGTCACTCTATATTCGCAAAGAATATACAGAAGATAAACAATTGTCAATAGCATTTAGGATCCTGGAGTTATGAGACATAAGCACGACATCGAAGACCATTTTGGGGGGGGCGACCCAAAAGGAAAACCACCAATGACCTCGTTGAGTTTAGGGTAACTAAACGGCAATATGAAGTAGTGAGTTATCTAAACCAAAGCCAATGAGTAATTATATTTACTATCTACCCATAGTAGTTGGCTTATGCGAAAAATTGTACTCAACAGATCCAATAGCAGCCCAAACTCGGACAAAAGGAACATGTAATCCATGATGGTCACGGTACTTCACATTGAATGAGATTTGGCTCAAATTGATTTGCCGTTTTTCCAATTTAGCCTCTACCGTCTTACCAGTTTCAGGTCATCCGACGCTAAAGTCGGACTGCTCGATTCGATACTCCGCTTCTCGCCTCCATTCTGTCTCTACTATGGACGCGGCTGGAAATATACAGAGCACTGGGTACTATAATAAATAAGGGTCCTTCAATAAGTCGTAGAAGTAAGTATGAAGCATTGCAGTCAGTACTCTGGATTTGCATTCAGTTGGCCAAATATACTCCAGCATTGCATATTTACATTGTCTCATCATCGATTCCAATAATCCAAAGAAAATGCTGGCCTTTGCCATATCCGTACTTTTCATACTTTATCTCTTCATCCAGCCCCTTGTCGTCTATCTCATCGACCCCAAAGGGCTGCGTCAATTCCCATCACCGTCAGTGGCAGGGCTCACCTCATTCTGGCGAATCTTTCACAGCCTCCAATACAAGCACTACCAAGCTATTCATGACGCGCACGTGAAACTTGGCACGCATGTGCGTATTGCGCCAAACCACATTTCCATCTCAGACCCCGCAGCCATGAATGACATTTACGGCCATGGTGCTGGCCTCTTGAAGGATCCCTGGTATGATGGTGGTGCCGGAGAGTTTCGACACATGGCCGATGCTCGAATCAAAACAGAGCACCAAGCGAAGCGAAAGAAGCTTGCCCATGTCTTTGCGCAAAAGAATATTGAGAGTCTGGAGCCCGTTATTCTCGATGCAACGGCCACGCTTGTCTCCCAAATCGATAAACACATTGCTCAGAACAAGGCCATTAATATTCGGAGATATCTCAACTATTATACCATTGATTTATTTGCCGAGCTGCTCTATGGACGTTCGTTGGGATGCCTTGAACGTGGCGATGATATAGTCGAAGCACAGACAAAAGATGCCAAAGTTTATAAAGCGCACATGATTAGATCCCTTCACGATGCAACACACATGAATACCATTTTGGGATATGAAGCACATCTGCTGCCCCTGACAAAGACGCTCTTCGCTCGCCACCCGTATATGAAAGCTGGTGCAAATTGGGACAACATCATTTACCACAATACAACGAAACGACTTCAAGATGCAGAGTCTGGAGAGGAAAAGAAGGACCTGTTTTCCAATCTGCTTCGCAACAACAAAGGAGAAAGCCTTGACCTCCCAATGGGCGAAATCTTGGCTGAATGCTCTGTTATGATGAACGCTGGAACAGATACTACTACCGCGGCCCTAACAAATACCATTTTCCTCCTGTATAAACATCCCCGCGTTCTCGCGAAGCTACGCCAAGAGTTAGACAGTGCTATTGGTTCATCGGCCGACGTTCCCAACTATGCATCCGTGTCTTCTCTCCCGTACTTGCGTGCCTGCATTGAAGAGTCGCTGCGCATTCGCCCTGCTTCATCATATGGTCTTCCACGAGTTGTTCCCGCCGGCGGACGTGTTATTGCCGGGCAATATATCCGCGAGGGTGTGACCGTCTCTGTCCCGACATACACTCTACTTCGCAATACAGACTGCTTCAAGGACGCAGAGTCGTTTAATCCCGATAGGTGGATTGAATCAGACAAAGCCACAAGGGACAGGATGAACACTGCCCATTTTCCATTCAGTGTCGGCCCTAGGGCATGTATCGGGAGGAATATTGCCTATTTTGAGCAGCTGTTAGTTATCTCATCTATTGTCAGGTTTTTCGATTTCACATTTGTGGACGGAGAGTCACAAGAGCTCGCCACTTTGGAGAGATTCAATTCGAATCCGGGAGAGCTGCGTTTATGGCCATCTAGGCGGACAGTGTAAAGAGAAGCTAGAATAACTAATGTAGTTATATAGTAAGCATTCTAGTAATAAAGGGACTGTTTTCCTCAGTAGAAAAATATAGAGTTTTATTACTGTGTTGGTAAAATGTTATAGGTGTGAATAAGTATGGATCGACCCGGGAGAAAAGAGCAGGTTTTTATACTTCCCAAGAGTGTAGAGGTCGGCAAGAGCCATTGCTGTAGATTTTCGATCCTAATGTCGGCCGAAATGGAGAGAAACGCAGAGACATGGGCAGCACTGGAGCACCGGATGTGCAAACGGGTACAATAAATCGGAGGAGAATCAATATGTGAGAAGTTCTGATCTTGCTAGGTAGTACGGACAGAAATCTAATCTGTCTTAAACAAGAGGCTACATACATATCCAATATACATGTTTCAATCCTCTGGTCTCTGCCAATACTTACTTACATCACTCTGTGGCTTAGTTGGCACTCTGGCGGGCCACAGGCCCACGTTGCGGCCCAGGTCCTGCTAAAAATGAACGATTGGCGGCTGAGTCATGTTAACGTTCTCATCATCGCACCTCAGGCCGCACAAAGTAGCAAAGACTTGTCCCCAAGGTTCGTGTGTACACTGACATCTTCATTATCCATATTTTTTTTTATCGTTATGGAAGAGTCAGTCCACAAGCAACTTCGCATTGCCAAACGCAACACACCAGTTGAAAGCTTCGACGTGACGAGTCTTCCCAACGACAACTACGAAGACAGCCTAATCCCCAGCGCGACTATGAGCAGAGCCTATTCCAATGACTCTGACTTGAAGCACATATCCGATGAGCCAATTGAAGAGAGCCAGGAATGCTTCAAGGCTGATGTCACTCCAAATCTAGAGAATCTACCAGCCGAGCTGAGAACTCAACTCCTCCTGAGCATGCCAGATCTGTCAACCCTGCGCGCGCTCATCCATGCTTCTCCCACAATGCACACCCAGTATAGATACGACCGCGATCATGTGCTCTGGACTTGCCTAGAGCGCGAACTAAGTGGCTTCCTCATCGACGCCTACGCCAATATGATGTCTCGGGTGTGCGAGCTAGGATCCCCGCGCACTGACGAGAAGATCACTAGTTTTCTTGACACCTACCGGGGCTGGCTCTCAGGCGCAAGTCCGCTCCCGGATCTCCAGTCAATCGACTCTGGTTACATACATTGGATGGCGGCGTACCACATATCCGTTGCTTGTCCTTTAGCTCGAATGTATAGCAGTTGGGCTCTCGACAACATCAAAAAAACAGTTTCATCGTCAGTTGCCCGAAATGGAACAGAAACGCTACCAATCGCACAAGATAGTAGGGGCGTCAACTTGAGCAGAAGCGAAGAAATCCGCATTTTCCGGGCTCTCTATCGATATGAGACCTACCATCACCTCTTTGGCAGGAACAAGGGCAGGCGCCACGGCGGATTCCGCCATCATGAAATCAATGAGATTTTCTTTTCTCAGTTCGCACCATGGGAGGCTGAGGCAGTCGGTTGCGTCGATATATTCATCAGACAGAAGTATAAAGACATTTTCAGTGACGTGAAGGAGGACCTGCATCCTCAGAATGCGAGATTCCGTCTCGAGAATGGAACCTTCAACCCTGAAGGATCTTTTAATCTTGACGGGGAGTATGATGGTAAGCAAGAGTTTTGGCCTGCAATTCCGATAAATATACAAAGTGCTATGCTATAATCAATATTCAAGTGCTGAGCTGCCTGTCTACAGATTACATGGACGGCACCGTATCACGCGGCCTAAAGATGGCAGTGCGACTTCTAAACATCCGGGATCACGAAAAGCTTGTCTCCAAGATGCAGCAGCGGTGCCTTACACATGACCAAAATTTGGATGCACCAGTGAGAACAGCTATCGGGTTAGCAGCGCAAGGTGACAGGCGCGAGATGTCAACCAGCTTCCCTAACAAAAGAGACGAAGCTGAGCAAAGGCAGGACCCCATCCGATTTACAGGCGACACGGTACCCCCTAACGGCCCGCCCTTAGCTTGGGTTCTCCTATGGGGTGGAAAGTATGCAAATATCTACGGAGAATATGTACCAGAGTCGCTCAGGCGATGGGGCTACGTCATATGGGACAAAATTCGCTGGGATAGCATGGAGGCAAAAGAGCTTATTGCGAGACAATGGGAAATGGAACCAGAGCTGGTTGAGGAGATTAAGATGGACATCGGTTGGAGTCCTCTGGAAAGCGGAAGTGTAACTGTAGAGCATAAGTAATATCTGAGTACTGCAATAGGATATTAAAAATAATATATACAGTGCTATAAATTATTTCACAGTTACCCATTGGGTGACGTAGATGGGCCAAATCTGTTTATACTGTGGCAATGATCCTGTGGGGTTGGATAATCACAACGGGACTTCATTCGCAACAGGAGGGCGAGGGGAAGCTGAAACAGTTTCAAATTGTCAAACGTAAGATATATAACCACGATGTCATTACTAAACAAGGGAACAACTCCACGGTCGCGAACCCTAACTACATAAGGCCTCTTCGGGAGCAGGCTAACTCTATATTAAACGGCTATGGTTTAGAGGCTAAAAGCCAAATCAACCAAACTCTATAAATCTCTATCACAGAATTCAATTAGGCAGCTGCTAACTACCTACTTAAAAGTAGGGCGCAGTCTCAGCATGTGCAGTATACCTACTGGATAGAATTCCAGCGCCAATGCTCCAAACAGCGGGAATAAAAAAATTCAAAGTAAAGCTGATAAAGCCAGGGAATATATTGCCTCTGTAAGCATCCGTATAAATGGAGAAACTATGGCGGCTGCGTCAAGTGACAACCCACTATATTCGGTTTAATTCTAGGGAGATCCACTGACAAATTTTGCAAAGTAGAGCAGTATTACACCGCTACTTATTACTTGGGAATTGTATTTTAAAATAGGCCCCCTTACGAAGTATATAATAAGCAATATAATATAGTGGAGTAGTAAGACAATATTACGTTCTGTTACATTTGTAGCAGTTACGGTAACAGAACTAACTGCTTATAAGGGAAAGTACTATTGCAATAGACTGGGTCACAATAGAGAAGCTAAACATAAGTGACCAATGTACCCTTTTTATGTACAATGCATGGCTTATCTTTTATAGTAAAAACTACGAGCTGTGTAATATACAGCTTGACTTTAATGACTGCGTATAGCTTACCCCCCACAGTAAAAGACACGAGCTATGTAATATACAGCTTGACTTTGATAACTGCGTATAGTTTACCTTTTATAGTAAAAAGCACGAGCTATGTAATATACAGCTTGACTTTAATGACTGCGTTGCAGTATACAATCTAGAAGGGATCGGCGGTAGCAACCTTCCTACTTTGTTACACTATACCTTATATTCCGGACAGTAGAGACAGGTACGCTTCGCTTAGTGCAGTGTGTTTTTCCTATATAAAGGGGGGGAGGATTGCGATCCTTAAAGTCAAGCAACACAAGGAAATATCACCAGAAAGCCACTACCAAACAGTCTAAACAGTACGTCAAGTTTAAGAAGTGTGTATAGCAATCCGCTGATTCAGTACAGGTACGCTTCTTTAGCTACGCAAAATCGCTCTCTATATCAAATCATCATGTTCGGCCTTCTCTTTCTATCGGCAGCGGTGATCTATCCTCAGCTTGCACTCGGACAGTTCGAGGTGGTACAATATGAAAGTGGCGATGCTGGATTGGGCCTTGGGGGGGCGTCAGACGGCTCTGGCGGGGGTGTGATGTGGAGGGAAAACTCGAACGAGAATTGGAACTTTGTCCCGATGGCCAACTACCCTAGCGCCTGCAGTGCACCCTGTGGATCGAAAGACATCAGTTATGCTCTTGGAAACACTGGATACACGGCGAGAATCTGTGACGACCCATGGTCTTGTATTCCAGGGAACCATTTCAACTGTCAGATTAGACTCTCTGGGCCTGGATTTGATGACGGCTGGATCTCGTTCTCGGGTACTACCGATAGTTCAGAATTTGGCTTAGGATATGAATTAACATCTTACTGCGGAGGGGCAGTGGCATTCTAATACTTAGTAGAAAGAATGCTTTATGCAATATATTTAGAGGGTTTTCTCCACCGCCAAATAGGTTTTATTTACACTTACCTAGATAATTAAGTGATTTTTCCTTTAATACTTGATTTGTCTTGTAGTTTCTTTTATTTGATTATAGTATTTTTCAACAGTATTATAATTTCTATTTATTTTATTATATTAATATAAAAATATATCGTCTGATAGACTTTGCCCCAAGACCTCCAAGTTCTTTTCATACTCCTCGCTTTCTAGTGCTAGGAATAACATAGAATGGCTAAGATAAAAGCAGTCAATCATAAATTTGACTCTGTTAGAAATAATCAGCTAATACTAAGGTGGGTTTGTCTTATAATGTTTGATTTGCTCCTTGGCCGAGATGGTGGCTGATTGGATGCGCGGCATCGCCCACCAGCACGCCGCGTTTCGAGTACCATTGCCCTGGATTGAGCTCTTCTTAACCAAAGAGACTGAATTTGATGATCCTCTCTGATGAGTTCACCATTTGCAGAACCGCAGGATCCCAACCCCTCAACGCAGAACTGAGCTCTTCTTGCTGTCTTGGGATCTCATCAGGACGGCATAGGCGCTAGGTTTTGGACTATAAAAGTGAAGTTATGATACTATAGTATAACAAAACGTAACAAGCTGCTCTAGTAGTGGTCCAAGGCAAGGGCTCGCTTGGTTTCCTCCAAAACCCTTTTGCCAGCCATCACCAGGCGGAAGTCGTCTCCCTTGAGATACTCGAACCAGCTCATAGATACATAATTAGGGTACTCGTGCCTGCTCTGGCCAACAAGCTGCGAGAGCCACCACTCCTTGTATGTGGCATTGGCCCCAGTCTCGCCAATAGCGAATGGCTTGTTCTTACCAGCCGAGTACCGATCGTAGAAGTTCTTGTACATGTACTCAAAGTCCTGATATTCCGCATTGGGATAGCAGTCAATGCCCACTAGATCAACGGTTTCATCGCCCGGATACCAGGGGTCTAGAACGTCTGCCGACCCATTTCCAATATTGTTTGGCGACCAGAACATCTGCACAAGAGGGTTATCGGCAACCGCTTCGGCCACGTTCTGCCACGCAACAACAAATTCGGCAGGAGTTCCATAGTATCGTGGCTCAGCAGCCTTTCATCACGAAAACGAATTTGGCGGTTAGATAAATGTAATATAGAGCGAACGTGTAAAGGGTGTACTTACAGGATCAACGTACCAATTCATCTCATGGCCGAAGCGGAGCCAGACACGAACTCCTCGCTCTGTAAACTTCCTCATTACGTCGGCAACTTGGTAAGCGACATCTTTAGTGATGCCCAAAAAACCTTGAGCCAGCACAGGCATGACCGATGGTACAAAGATGGCACCAGAGTTCACAACATCGTCAAACTCTTCCATGAGCTCGTAGCCGTTGTACTGCTGAGAGTCCAGGTGAGAATACATGCCATATGTGGCACCCTTTGCTCCCAACCTGGCATTGATCTCCGTCATGGTGTATCGCAACGAAGTGACGCCCTCTGAGGCGTTCCCATTAGAAGGAAGCCAGCCGATGGCCACGCCATTGGTCTTAAGAAAAGTAGATGGCCATCCAAAGTTACGAACTGGTAATGGAAATGAAAGTTAGCGAAGTTCATGTTACGACATTTCCCTCAGAAAGTGCATGTCATACCATGGTTTGAGGGGCTGGCGGCATACGCCGTTCCCAGCACGAGGGCTTTGGCAAGCTGGTGGAGAGCGAACTTCATTGCATCAAACTATTAGATGGTCGCCAAAGATGAAACTCCAACGTTGCAGTGCATGGCCAATTCCCCAGAACAGAGGGAAGAGTCGTTGAGATTTTATCTCAATTCCCTCACGGGGATCTTGTCTTCACGCGTGTGCCGTGCTCCGCGTTCCAACTTGCAATAGTACGTATAGAGGTGAACTAGGTTCCTCATGCAGGAACCAAATAGGCATTTCTACGCTTGACCAAACTTATTGTCCGTCGTAAAGGCTAATCCGGCTAACAGGATCTCCCAGTCGCTGCACATGGGATTTGCAAACTGCGTTTTACATAGCATTTTGGACTCAGCCCGGAAACTCCTGTCAAGCGTACAAAGCCCCCAGCAGATCTTACCAAAATCGGATGATGGACGGAGCCGACTTGGAGAGCCTGCTCATAAGCCGTACAACCGTTCTTCGGGATCTCAAAACGTAAAACATCCGCGAGCCATTAACCTCGCTTCAAGCACGGATGCAGGGGATCAACGGATTTGTCTTTTCCGTGACTCAATTGGGTGGAAACCGGGGTAGTGACGCGGAACTGCCGAGCAAATCCTACTCTGGAATAGGGGGAATACTACCCCACGACCACGTAGGGCGAATTCGCGGGGTAGTACGGGATACGAATAGGCGGATCTGCAAAAATTGGAAACATAATCGGACGTGAGTCGTATAGACTACCTAGTAAGCAGCAAGATGCAGGTGTCAAGACTAGTCTTGTGTTACACACCTTCCAGTTGACAGCATAGTATTACATGGATCACAACGTGGGAAGGGCCAAGTCTGCTTGGAGAGTTAGTGTCAAGCACTGCCGTTATGCGCGAAGCAGTTAAATAGCTTCAAGTTTTCATGTTCCCGAGTTTTCTTGAAAGGTTGATCACACAATCCACAAGATTATCATCTACACTTGTTTGAAGTGTTCTACGCTCAGCCAAATATCCAATAATAAGAAATAGGACAAGTCTCTTCATCAAAATGAAGTTGATTTCTCTCGCACCATTTTTGGTCGGGCTCGCCTACGGGAATCCCGTCGTGTTGAAAAGAGGTAAGATAACACCCGAATTCCCTCGAGCGCTGAGCACGCATTCTTGAGTCTATAAATTAGCCTCTGGTCAAATCGACTTTCACCCATTCATTGCTGACGTTCTTGTGTCCAGCGGATGGGCTTCCGACCAACTGCGTCTATGTCAACAACATTGCCTTTGGCGCACTTCCCAGTGATGGAGAGCCCGGCCAATCCCCGCAATACTCCATGGCTCAGCTGAACAGTGCCCTGGGTGCCAAGATCTGCGGCTACGGCTGGTACTCGCAGGTCTCCTCCAGCAACTACGACGGATCCCAATTGACGGCAGTCATGAGTGACGTTGTGAGCTCCGGTGCTGTGTTTCAGCCAGCCGTAATGCCTACTATACCTCTGGGTGAATTCACGGCCTCCACGGCATCGCAGGTCGCTTCCGTCCTGGAGAAGTTCACTAGCCAAGGTGTAGAGGTCTGGCTGCGATTTGGGCACGAGATGAACTACTACCTGTCTGTTGGCACTTACTCGGGCACGGCGGCTCAGTTTGTCAACGCTTGGAAACTCATGGCAGCGGCTGTGGCGGGCAACGACAAGATCAAGATGTGGTGGTCGCCCAACAACGTTGGAAACAACGTGGGCTCCGTTGCTCAGTACTGGCCTGGTGCGGAGTATGTAGACTTGGTTGGCGTAGATTGTTACCCTAGCGGTTCCATCTCATCGAGCACCTTTGGAAGCTGCTACCAATCCTTTTACAGCACCTATTCCGCCGCCTACAACATTCCATTCGCCATCGGGGAGACAGGCTACTGCGGCAGTGGTGCTGATGACTGGCTGTCCGCCATCATGAACCCCCCAAGTGGTTATCCCAACTATATTGCTGCGTCCTGGTTTGAGTACTCCAAGGAATGCGACTTTCGTATCATCGAGAGCGGCAACCTGGCAGAGACACAGCAGATCCTTCTCCATGGCGCCACCAGCTCCGGTGGCGGTGGCAGCGGTACTGGCAGCGGCTACCCTGCCGACACTTGCACTTGGGGGTAATATTTTCCTTTTCCTTTTTGCAAAGACGGCATAGCTAACCCGAAATTAGATGCGAGGGATGGAGCTGCAGCTCCTCCAGCCCCTGTCAGTCGGCCTACACTTGCAGCGGAGGCGTCTGCGGAAGCTGCAGCTGGGGTTGTGGCGGATGGGACTGCAGCGCCTCTCAGCCCTGTAACGCTGACTACACCTGCGTGAGCGGCGTCTGCCACCACTCCGGCCCAGCCACCTAAGCAAGTAGGCCTGGAGTTGAATAAACATTGATATGAAATGTCCACGAGGAAGGTTGCGAGCTTTTGCTGGTCGTTGAGTTAATGCTTCAAGAATTGATAAACTTTGTCAGGCCTGAAGAAAATGTTCTTGGTTTGGTCAAGATCTTTAGCGTTCTGTAGGAGGTTGTATATAGCAATTTGATCTTCGTTCCTTTTGGAAGATAGTAACGAATCAAGAAAGATGCCAAGCGAACCATTCATCGCTTCCAGCCTAAAGCATCATTGTGAATCGTGTAGGCATAGCACTTGCATAGAACTCAGAATCGTCAACAAAGATCACCCTCCGCAATTGCCAAAGCTCTGAAAATCAGCAACGAAAACATAACACTAAGAGTTTAGCACGAACATTATACAAAATATTTCGATTGCATTGCAATGTTCTCCACAGTGACGGCCTAGGCTGTGAGCCGAGATTCGCTGACGGAGGGCCTTTTAATGCAAGGCGATCTTGGGCCGCGGAAGAGTTTCCGTAAATATGACAATACCCTCAAGTAAAGAGATCAAAGCTGTACCAAAGACTCACAGCGTTGTTAGTGTTAGTCCACTGCCTTAAGGTTCCGTATTCAAGGACGAGCTCGCAGACTAGCTCTAGCCCATTTCTTTCTACCTGTTCTAATTCATACGACCTTTTCTCGGCACAGTTGGGCCCAATATCAACTTCTGTTTTCTTGTTTCAAAGCCGAGGCATCTGGCGCGGGGTCTGGTAGGCTTGCGGTACCAAGTCATAATAGACGCCACTGCTTAGTGCCATGGAACGATGCTCATGCCTTCCAGAGTGAGCAAAAGCGAACCCCTCTAAACCCCTCACTCCTCTCTCCAAATACCTGCATCCTTGTAGAATAGGGGGCCAATTTACCGTGGGGTTGGCGAACGGGCATAGCAATGGCGCCTTCCAGCTGCAGACGCGGCGGTGATCAAAGATGCGGAAATGTATAATCCGTGCCACAATGAGGTATAGCGCAATGACTAACGACTGGACGACACCACCAGGCCAGCTAGTTATACATACGAGCATGAGCCAGATCTGTAGTTCCAAGATAGAGCTAAGATTTTTCTAGACAACGACATCACAAGCCAAAAAAAGAGGAAGAAAAGAGATGCAGCTCACGAAGACAGCAATCAATGGGGGTTGGGAGTTCAAGCAGCGCAGCTCGCTGAACGACTCTACGGCTTCCTCCTTTTTACCCGTGGCCCAATTCCCTACAGTGGCGCACATCGACCTCTTACATCATAAACTGATTTCTGATCCGTACATTGATGATCATGAGCTGGACTGTCTGTGGGTTAACGATGCGGACTGGACCTACCGTACCTCACAGGTGCCGCACCCGGAATTTCAGGGGCCCCAGACGCGAGCTGTGTTGGTCTTTGAAGGCTTAGACACCGTCGTTGATGTGTTCTTGAACGATACATGTATTCTCAAAAGCCATAACATGCTTGTGCAGCATAGAGTGGACGTAACGAAGCTACTGATGGAAGCGCAGGGGCCAATCTCGCTGGAGTTGCGATTCTCCAACGCTCCTGAGTTTGCACGCCGAGAGAAGACTCGCATTGGCTATAAAGGCAACGATGCGGACATTCACTTTGGTGGGTCAGAGAGGCTATTCCTGCGAAAAGCACAGTATCACTGGGTAAGAGCATTTTTGAAACTCTCCATGGCCAAGGGCAATGTATAGCTGATTTGATTCCAGGGCTGGGACTGGGGTCCAGCGATTAATACGTGTGGACCATGGAAGCCAATCTATCTCGAGACATTTGAGCAGAGAATCGATGATTTCTTGGTTCGCCAAGAAACGGACTCAGATTTGAAGAGGGCAACACTCACCATCAAAGGAAGTGTTGAGAACTGCGCTCTAAATCAGAAAGCTACTGTCGAGATTCAGGATCCTTCTGGGTCTGTGGTACAAACAAGCTCTCTTGATATATCGGAAGGGAAATTCAACACCAGTCTCGTCGTGGAGAACCCGCAACTCTGGTATCCGCATCAATACGGAGCGCAGCCGCTATATCAAGTCACTGTCAAGATCCCAGACTACGACAGCAGGTCTCAAAGCATTGGTATCCGCCGACTGCGACTGCTTCAGCATAGCCTTAAACATGCGGAGGGCACTTCGTTTGTCTTCGAGGTCAACAACATCCGCTTGTTCGCTGGTGGTTCCTGTTGGATTCCCAATGACTTTATGCTTCCTAGGACGACTCGCCAGCGGTATGAAGATTGGTTGCAGCTTGCAAAGGACGGCAACCAGAGCATGATCCGGGTCTGGGGCGGCGGCATCGTGGAGTCGGACGATTTCTACGACATCTGCGACAGACTAGGGCTGCTCGTGTGGCAGGACTTCTTATTTGCCTGCGGCAACTATCCAGCATCTCAGGAATTTATGGACAATGTGAGGATGGAAGCTGAACAGCAGCTTAGACGTGTTGGCCATCATGCCTCTCTCGCTCTGTGGGCGGGCAATAATGAGGACTACATGCTGGCGGAGAGATTTGGTTGGGAGCTCGACATGAAGGACGAAGTAGGTCCATGGCACGAGACCAACTTTCCTGCTCGTGAGATCTATGAAAGGCTGCTCCCTAGTCTCGTGGAGAGGCTCGGTGGCGATGTGCCCTACTGGAGAAGCAGCCCCTACGGGGGATCTTTTTCCAACGATACGACCGTAGGCGACACGCATATTTGGGACGGTATGTTTCCCCATACACATGTGGCATCTACCTTGGAATACTGACGACTCTTTGCTTAGTCTGGCATGGTAAGCTCTCTCCTTACCAAGACTACAAGGACTACACGTCTCGCTTTATCAGCGAGTTCGGATTCGAGTCTTGCCCTTCGCTGCGGACGCTTCATCGCGCCATCACTTCCCCCTCCGAGAGACACTCCCTATCTCGCACATTCGATATTCACGACAAGGGACCTGGTCACGGGAGGCGGTATCCTATGTACATGGGCGAGAACTTCAGGTTCCGGATGAACCCCCTGCGCGACTTCGTGTACTGTACACAGTACATGCAGGCCGAGGCGATGAAATACGCGTACAACTGCTGGCGACGGGAGTTTAGGGGCCCGGAGGAGGAGAACTGCGCAGGCGTACTAGTGTGGCAGCTCAACGACATCTGGCCGGGCTCGAGTTGGGCGCTGGTGGACGTAGATATGAACCGCAAGCCGGCATACTACATCACCAAAAGGGCGCTGGCCAAGATCGTTGTGGGAATGGAGCGGACGGTGACGAAGAAGCCCCCATATATTACAACGGGATACCTGCCGGAGAAGGCTTCGGTGGATGTTTGGGCGGTCAATGGCTCCTTGGAGGCGCTCAACGCCACGCTGAAGCTACGCATGTTTGACATTGCCACCGGATCAACTATTGAGCTCCCCAATAGCTGCGGCAATCTCAAAGATGGTCACAAATTGGAGCTGCCGCCGAACCAGACAACAGAGATAGGCAACATCGACATCCCCAACCCAGATCAGACCGTCTTCGCAGCCTATCTGGAAGATCGGCAAGGAACTGTTCTAGCACGCTGGGTCTCCTGGCCTGAGCCGCTTCGACTAGTCCACCTCGCACGAGACCTGGCCGTCAAAATATCTTATGAGTCTGGTGAAGATGGAACTAGCGACAAATTGCTTGTCAGTGCGTCTGCGCCAGTAAAGGGAGTCATGCTGTCGGTGCCCATGACTGAAGAAGGTGACGATGCCGTGTTCGAGGACAACTTCTTGGATCTGGTGCCCGGGGAGACGGTGCAAGTCCAGGTTCAGGGTCTCAACGGAAGATCCGTCCAGTCTCGTTTTCTGTATGACTGGGAGTTGGAGGAGAACTTTGAGCTATGAGGGTCCTCACAGTTATGCATCTACCTGTACATACCCATTTGGTCTTCGTACGTAGTCTATTTCACGTCAATGCCCAGAGAATGTAACAAGCAAACGAAACACAAGTCATGCAGCTTCTGGGTGAAACACGTAGAGTGTAAGTCTCGTCATACGGCTGCGTAGTTACATCCAGTACGAGCATTCGCGCCAACTAATAAAGGTCAGATGCCTACTGTATGTCTGTAAGTTACAATAGTGGGAAACGGGGGGGCAAAGTTTGGAGAAGCCGCCCACATCCCTGGAAAGAAACTGCCCCATGTAACAATCGAATCCGGGGAAGAGAGGGAGCCAATCTGAGAGCAAGCTGCCTACTCCTGCATACATAGATCTTCTACATATTCTAGGCCGATTTCAATATAGCGCAGGCCCAAACATGGTCGGCCACTCAGGTTGTTTTTCGGTTATTATTTTGCTCTATCCTGTCTGGCTGGCCTCTGCGGGGGTGATGCCCCTCTTGACGCTTAGTTCTGGACTCTGAGTAGAGGTTTCAAAGGACCCCAGACCCATGTTTCCTTGGCCGCTGGTGTAGCGTCTCGCTCCAACCCTAACCGGTAAAAGCAGCTGGTTTTCCCAGCCTCGTTCTTACTTGGAGCTATCACCGCGGGGGCAAAGCTGGTTGCCAGAGAAAGATGAGCAGCGGGTGGCACAAGTTGTGCTCTATAGAATCAATAGATTTATATCTAACGTAATATTTCTTGGCGTGGATTCAAGTACTATACTCATCGACGTGTTAACTAACCTCGGACTATTATCGTCTGTGGCTAGCAGCGATAGTGATTCATTCGACCCAGTGACTTGGAGATTTTTTAAACTTGTAATTACTTGTACAGGGTATTGGCTTCAACCTCGTATTTCGACACTCTGCTTTTAACAATACTTCCCTCACAGCTTCGCCGGCCATTGCAAACCGCAGGCCTACGCTGGAGCTAGGCCGTCATCATTTGATCGAGAGTGACCCTAGCCTAGCGTCCATGTTTGCGATTGACTGCCGCGTCGAATTCTCCGATTTCGCTGTTCATCAGTCCTCCCAACTCTCCTCCCTTGGCCTGTCACAGACTCGGTCAAACATCTCCGGCCAATGCATGACAGCTCGTCACAATGGCGGGCTCTCCATCAAGGCCCGGTGCATTTCACACGTTCCAGATCTTCGAGCCGAGTAACGATGCCTTTGCTATCGCCAGCGATGTCCAGCCGGAAAACAGATACGCGCCCAAGAGGAGCCACATCCCCACCGCCTGCACAGAGTGCAAGAGGCGCAAGGTGTGAGTGATCTTTTCTTGTTCATTTTCTCATTTATGCATATAGTGTCTTTGCCTACTCCATGTTTACTACGATCCCAGATGCTGACGGTGGCTCAATCCCTTTACCTGTCTGTAGCCGATGCGATGGTAATTATCCCTGCGGACCATGCCTCTCATCCTCGGCGTCTTCGAGGGCACGTCGAAGACGATGCTACTACATCACGCCTCGGCCACGCGTAATGCCCTCCAAGAGAGCCCTTGAAGACGCCTCTAGCTCTTTGGCTGACTGCCATTCCATACTTCGGCGACTATTTCCAATACACGACGTGCAAGAACTGCTCCCGTTGTCGAGAGAGGATCTCATCGCTCTGCTTCGCCTGGACCAACGCAGTGCGGCAGAGGCGCACAACGGCGCACGGCCGGAAGCATTTCGAAATCCATCACCTCTTAATGATATCTACACGTCTCCGATGAGGGGCGAGTCTCCAAAGCCAAAGGCCAGGGCAGCTCGCTCACCACTGTCTGCTACTCCCTCGCAACCAGGCTCCTTGGCCGCAGCAAGCACAGTAGCTTCATTGCGATCTAACGATGGCGATTTGACAATCCTGGAGCCGGTTCCGACGCCTGACGCAGAATGGGACGAGGAGCGGCGCGAACGGGAGCAGGAGCATGTGCCGGCAGAGGCTGACGATGTCAACGCGCTCTCCTTTGCTCTAGACCGCCAGGTATCTTACTTGGGTATATCGTCTATACGAGCTGCTCTACTTGTCATGTTGAAACTACGCCCTTCACTAAGGCAGGAGATGGCCCCCGATTCTGCGCCAAGTCTCCCCCGAAGACCTCTGGTACACCTACCAATGCGAGATGAAAACGATGCCAGCAACAGTGATAGGCGCTATAGCTCGACATCGGACTCTGTGCGGCCACGTCTCCCATCCCAGGCGCGGACACTATCACAGCAACAACTTTCCAAGCCAGCGCTCTCCACGCGAGTGGCCTGGTCGCGTCGGGGTCAGGCGCTGGTCGACGCCTACTTTCGGACGTTCCACATGTACATGCCCATGCTGGACGAGCCGATCTTCCGAGCCGAGTTCGCCGGTGCGAAGAGTCGGGAAGACGAGCCCTGGCAAGCGTTGGCGAACATGGTTCTCGCTCTCGGCAGCGTCGCCGCAGCAAGGTCGGACGACCAGGAGGCCGAACACGCCACCTACTACGAGAGGGCTGTCTCATTGCTGCCCCTAACTGCCCTTGGCAGCTCCCACATAGAAACAGTGCAGACCTTAGCGCTGATGGGCGGAGAGTATCTGCACTACGTGAACCGTCCTAACATGGCGTATGGTGTCCTTGGAGCTGCAATCCGCATGGCTGGCGCCCTGGGGCTACACAAGGAAGCTTTAATGGCCCCTCCGACGTCTTCTATCCGGCCAGCCTTGCAAAAGGCTCTGGAGACGCGACGTCGTACATGGTGGACTCTTTTCTGCGTAGATACATGGGCTACCATGCTGACCGGGCGGCCGTCTTTTGGACGCTGGGAATTGGCGACGAATATAGTAATCCCTGACGGGGGAGTGGCCGAGAATGACTCTTACGTTCATAAGGAGGTCGGCGACGATGGACGAAGAGTAGCTGAGGCCGAATCAACAGAGGATGAAACAGACCAGACCAGCGATGCCGAGCTTCTGCGACAGCTTGCCGAAAGCGTCAAGTTTGCTAAGATTGCTACGCGAGTTCAGGACGCATTCGCCGTATCGCCTATCATAACCACGGCCCTGCGACAAGACATCGATAACCAGCTTGCTGCTTGGCACCTGTCGCAATCGTGGCCATCATCACGGACCAGAAGCCCCCAGAAACCTAGCAGAGACAATGCGAGCTACCAGGACGCTGTGGGCGATGAGGCACCGTGGCGCTTCACGCAGAGCCTCATGAAGTGGCGTTATCAGGACCTACGCATGCTACTGCACCGGCCGGTGCTTCTCTTCCTGGCGAACAGCGGATGCAGCGACTGGGAAGATTGCAGTCCTGACGATGCGGCCGCGGTAAAGATGTGTCTGGCGCTTGCGATTGCGACGGTGGAAGATGTCGAACGGGAGTGGACGCCGCCCAGTCGAATAGCTGGATGGAAGGCTGCCTGGTATCTGCATCAGGCCTCAATGGTTCCTCTACTTATCCTCCTGTGGAACCCGAGAAACATGCCAAACGAGGCAGTCCTAGAGCCCTGTCGTCGCGCAATTCCCATTGTCTTAAGCCTCCTTGAAGCCATGAAGCCCTGGTCTTTAACTGCCAACCGCAGCTGCGCCTTGATAGGCCGCGTCTTCGAAGCAGCTACACAAGGTGCCAAGGTGAACGTTACAGACGAGAATGATCCTACTCACAGCACTTCTTTCATGTACGGTGGCCCTGACGCCATACCTGCCGCCAGTAACAATGGCAATTCCGAACAACTACTTGACGATGGTAACATGACGAGAGCAGTGGGCGGAGACATGGCACAGAGGACTGCCGCGTTTGGCAGCATCCCGATACAGGAGGCGCTGGATTTTAACTTTGGGCTCAACTTTGGGCTTTTGGGCTATGAACAAGACGCTGCGATGGGCGGCTTGATGAACATTGACTCTTTCGACATGCTCGACCCGTTCTGGGGGCAGAACACTATGTAACGCTTCAATGTACTATGTAACGCTTTAATGTGATCCACGACTCCCTTGCGGCTACTATACTTGGGGAGGAAAAGGTTGAAAATTTACAAATCTCATGCCGAGACTGTGAATGAAACATTTCCACGGATGGATGAAGAGACAAGTAAAAGGTCATTTTAGCTACAACTCACGAATTATAAGCGTTATGTTTGCACCCAACAACTATAGCTACATATCTGTAAAACTTGAGAAGCAGCTGAAGCCCCTCTACGCTATTTTCGAGCTGGCCCTTGACTGCCAACTATAAGTTACACTGAGTTGGAGTCGCCAGATGCATCGTGGGGAATGATTTGCTTCGTGCTCGCCTTGCGGGGGTTGGAGGAGTCGAACACGGCATCCAGCTCCTCAAGCGTGCGACCCTTGGTCTCAACAAAGAAGAAGTAGATAAAGATGAATTCAAAGATGTCCCAGAAGACAAAGAACGCGTAGCTGCCGAAATTAGCTGATGTGCGCCATGGCCAAGTACAATGTATGGTGAACTACTATGCTGGGGTAAAATGACGGCGACTTACAACCAGTATGTGATGTTTTGCATCGCAAGAGGGGCGGCAAAGGTGTTTACAAATCCAGCACAGCCGGAGGTAATGGAGGAAACCATAACGCCGTTGGCTCTCATGTCATCTAGATACGTGTCATTATTAGCCAGTGATCATCGAGACTTTGCTAAGCGTAAGAAGAAGTAGACAAATGGTGGTGCCATACTTGCTAAAATCTCAGGGGAATAGACAGGCTGCATGGGAGTATACCCTACGGCAAACACGACGCCGAAAATGAAGATGAAGGCGATCATTGCAGAGCTAGCGTGGACATCGTGCGCGATTTGGTACCTGGCAGTTGCGCCTGTGATGATGGCGAGGCAGATAACCATGCCTCCCGTCGAGAATAGGAACATCTTGCGTCTTCCAACCACATCGTGGCAGCGCGCTCCGATGCTCGCCGCAATCCATCCCGTCACGGCGTAGATGCCATTAAGGAGCTGGGCCATTGGGACAGAAGTGATGCCCACAGCCTTGATCATTGTGGGGAGGTAGTAACTGGCGACGTTGTTTCCAGAGAACTGCATGAACCAGGACCACGAAATGACGAGCAGCATCCGGTATCGCCTCGAGCGTGACTTGAATAGCGCCTTGATGTTGAAATAGTCGCGGGCCGCACGGATGCCACCCCTGCTCAGGGACTCCTCGATTTCACGCATCTCTACAGTCACGATAGGGTGGTTTGGGTCACCGTTGGCATGATGCTTTACTAGGAATGCCCGTGCTTCTTCGTGACGGCCCTTTGCGATAAGCCATCGTGGGCTTTCCGGGATAAACCAGGCGCCGAGGACGACGAGGCCAGGGCAGACGGCCTGCAGCCACAGGGACAGGCGCCACTTGATGTTGCCGCCAAGATGGAGGTTGCAACCGTATATGGCTTTTTTCTAATATTAGCAAAACCATACCTGAGCTTACTTCCCTGATAATGGTAGTAACTTACTAAAGGTGGCGATGATGCTGCCCATATAGTACAAGGTGTTGTATCCTCCTGCAACGGAACCACGTTGCAGCGGCGGAGCTACCTCTACGAGCAACAGTGGTGCAGCAGAGCTAGCCAAGGTTGAGAAGAAGCTAAGGAGGAATCGGGCGCCGATGAAGCTGCCTAGAGTGGGAGCGGTTGCCGTAAAGATGGCGCAGGCCACAACGCCAACGCACCCGAAGATGACCATGAACTTCCGGCCGCGCCAATCGTTGCACCAGGTAAACAGGGCACCGATCATCTGACCAATGTTGAAGATTGAAAACACAAGGCCCGTGCCTGCTGAGCCATTCGGTCCAAGATGGTAGTAGTCCTGGTATTCGGGCATAATGTTGATCGAGCCCATGAGGGAGCCATCGTAACCTTTGCCCAGTCTGTTAGTCTTTCTATCTTTTTTGTGGAAACTTTTGTCTACTACTTTCATAGGTAACAGGACTCACCGTTCATAGTAGAGCACAAGTAGACAATGGCACACACAAGGTACAGCTGGACGTGACCCCAGGCCCATGGATTCGGAACCGCGTGCGCCTCTTGCAGAGTCGTTGCAATGGCAAATCCAGCGTCCGCGCCGGGGACATCCGACGCCTTGTGGTCCTCATGCTCATACGTTATGGTGGTTTTGGTTTCCTCTGTGACCTCCATGACTGACAGGAATGAATAATTAATGTCGAAGAGATGCTGTTGCGGTTCTTTCTTAATTAGCCCAATGCGATGCTGCGAGACGGCTGTCAGGAGACTCTTGAAAACGAAAGCATGATCTCGCTCTATAAGGAAGATGAATCTGCAACCTAAGGCTTTGCTCTACGGCGACTAATGGGCTTCTCTCTAGGCTGTGCCGCCATCACCGGGTGTTTCTCCATACTACGTGTCTACCAGGGTAATAAGCCAGTGTCTATATCTTTTGACTACGCTAGTACGAAATGAACTACGGAAGTGTCTTTTCCGTGTTTCTATGTGTATCCGTAGTCTGATATAAACATGAAAAACAAAACTAAAGCGCCGCTAACCCCGGCCCAGACCCAATTTCTGGTCCGGGGAAGTGGGTACGTCCGTACATATTATAGCGGCTCTCATATTGATCCCCGCAGGGAGAAGATGTTATACTAGTGCACAACATGCGGTGGAAGTTTGACTTTATTCCCTACACGTTGTGCCATGGGTTAACGTTCGGGAGTGCTATTTTTGCGCTCCATACGGCGCGCGACGGATAGAACAGGTTCAACGACACCTGCTCTTCAAGGGTCTAGGCCAGGCAACATAAGCGCCTTTTACGGAATTGCTAACTAAAGAGTCTGACTTTTGTATTGAATAGAGATGTATACTAGTAAACCTCTGCAGTGGTGATACCGTCTCCACCGTGGACCGTTTCTTGGCGTACTAAGGCATTCTCAGGTAGAAGAATAATATTACCAGGATTATATAATATGCTGAAGCATCGTGATCCATTTTCTTCATTTGAATGACTTCAATTCACTTGAGTGCACTGTAATTATGGTGTCAACATCTTACCGCCAATCAGGCCTAGGGTAGCTTAGTGCCGAATGGACAGGGGTATGCTGTGAGGTGTTTTGGATGACGATTCGCGGCCCAGTATCTAACGTCTGTTGGAGGTTTCTCCTATTCCATATGCGGGTGATCCCGTTAGACTTCGCAAAGCATTTGAAGGAAAGCCAGACCAAACCGCGACCGACGGCTTTTCTATCCAGCAGATTCCTGTGCCCGGCTACGACGGGTATCAAAAGCAGGTTCGCATCTATAGACTAGATGTTCGCTTTACAAAAGACACAATCATTATAGTTGGACTTGCCCCTTTATTTTACATCTTTCAGTTGTGCTCATTCTAAATTTTGTAGTGTGCATGGAGGTGGATGGGTAATAGGCGATCTTGACACCGAAAATGTTGTCTGGCGAGCCATGTGCAAAGGGAACAACGTCACTCTTAATAGTGTTAACTAAAGGGAGTGTAAGGAAGAAATTAGCTCAGTAATAAGGAGAGGCCTGACAACAAATTTCCAACTGGTGTGGAGGATATCTGGGCTGCTACCCTTTAGGTAAGAATGGCGAAATCCCGCAAGATCAGAAACGTGACTGACTCTTTCTTGAGGTCTTTGACAATTTGGAGGCTCTTGGTGGCAGTCCAGATAATTAATTATTGGTGGTCTCAGCGCAGGAGCCAATATTGCAAGCCCTTAGCCGTTATATGACCATGGAAGAAAGCTATGAATCAATTACTTAGGCTGCTGCACTCATACACCGCGCCAAGGAAGTTAAGCATAATGTTCATGCGCAAATTCTCTTTGTCCCAATGGTAGTCCACACTACAGCACAACCGGCAGATCTCGAATTTGGTAGTTACCAGGAGAATACCAAAGCCTCGATCCTATCAACTGGGACTATCATGCGATATCTCAAATGGTACAGCCTTCCCACCTGTTTATGTCCGAGTGACGGGTAGAGACCCTCTTAGGGACGATGGATTTGCTTACATTGAGAAACTAGAACAAGCCGAGTAGGTTTAACATTGCGATTTCAACGCTTCCTTTGATAATAAATGTCATCATTTAGTGTAATAGTTCGTGCGACTGCCTATCCAGGCCAGCCGCATGGCTTCATGAATATTCCCTCGGACCAAACAGCCAAGTGCTATAACGATCTGATACAGGCAGTCAAAGTTTAATTGGGGAAGGGCAAGAGCACTTCTGAGAGCTCGTTGATATTGCGGCCTTGGGTGAAGACGTTTAAAAATTCTACCCCCTGGTGCACGACTGACGAGTGAGCGGGGACTATGAGGCTTATAGGGACTGAAATCTTGAAACCGTTGTCTTGTAGTTATCCGCACTAAGCTTGTACTGTATTTTCCGGCTCCGCAGTAAACGGCCAGTCACTTAAATTTATTTCCATTTGGGTTCTTGTTCGGCTTAAGGGAGCTACCTGGTTCTGTGCGTGGCCAGACAGCCAGCCACAGTCAAGGAGCATCCACATCTTGCCGGCATCTGGATGGAGTAGCATTGCGGGGAGTAATGGGAATTAAGTCATGCTGCTGTTGTTTCTGGATTAGGGTCGAAGTCCACTAGTGCCTGTCGCTGGAATTACACGTCGTTATTAAAGTCTCTATATGACGAAGGTGCCTGGCTGACTATCGGGGAGAAATGCTGCCTGCAGGCAGGGGCATTGCGTAGAAACTTCAATATTCGCTTGTACGAGTCACGAGAAGATGCTTGTCTCGAGGACTCGCGGTGTTGTTGGAACAAGCGGCGAATGACTCCAGCAGTCGCCGCACAGGAGCCGAGGATACTCGTGAGACAAAGTCGCCCTTTCAATAAATGCTGCAGTAGATTAGTGCATTTGGTCGCTTTTCATGGGTTTCTTATAGTAAGCTGCATAAAAAGCTCTAAAGTATTCTCTAAAATAAACTACTTAAAATAGTAAAATATTCTCTAAAACAAATTACTTGAAACACTGAAATTACACAAAGATTAAGTAAAACAATTAAAGTTCTCTATAAATGGAAAATATTTAGCAACAACTTTCAATAACTATTGCATTTGAATCTGGGATTTGAGTTTAAAACAAACATACAATTACCCAACAGTTGTTTTTATACTCTCTGCTGGAATCTCCCACTTATCATCTTCATAGTAAGGATAAGCAAGCGGATCATCAATTATATTTTTATACAATTCCGCCAGTGACTTGCGCTCAGGTTTCAATATAGAGACAGTCTGAGAGTTGGGTACAGTGACAGCCTGAGAAGCGTTGTTTTGTTGCTGTTGGTTTTCTTTTACTGCAGGAAAGAAGTAAGCATAGGCAGCAAAGTGAAAGAGAATGCTGAGCGAGTAAAAGGAGATCCCGTGAGTATGGAACGGATAGGGGGAGAATAGGGAATGAAGAAACGTAGTGGCCACAAAAAGGGGAACATACTTGGCCTTTCTGGTCGATTGAATTTTGGATCCTGCATTCTCATGGCGTCCTGGAGCTGCTTCAGGTATAACGAATACGTCTTCTTTGCAGCTTCTTTCTCCTTGTCAGTGAAGGGTTTCAACGGCTTGTTGCCTTTCAGTATGTTCAAGTACGTTAGGTAGACCTCGTCCGGTTCGTCAGGTACCTTCTCCTTCTTCGGCGCCCTCTGCTGCTCTTGGCTAAGTTTCTACTTATCCTTATTAAGTGTGTACCAGCGGGCGTCGTGCTCGCGGGCATTCAGGTCCTGCTCGTCCCACTTGTACCGTATCTCGACCTAGCCCTTAGCGTGCTACTTGATATGAAACTCGTCCGATCGGTTTTTATTACGGCTGAACCGGAGGTGCGTTGTGGCGTTTGGTTTGCGTTGGTAGAAAAACTGGATGTTTGCTAGTGGGATATTGCCCTTCTTCCCCCTTTCCTGGTTATTGTTCGTAGATCCCGCTTGTTGGCTAGGTGCTGACCGAGGGGTTGGTTGCACTTGTAGGTTGGGATAGTTGCGAAGCTAGTTGTAGCCAAATATCTTATTCTTGAAACGGGAGTTAAATTTGGTATCGGTAGGGTTGCTGTGAATGTACCTGGCTACCTTATCGTTGAATAAGAACTTAAGCTCTACATTACCTGTAACTCATGTTAGCTAAGTTAAACGGGAGGGAGAGCCTCCTGGTGATAAGACTTACTTTTTATTTGCTTGTTATTCTTGTTTTGCTTTATCGGCCATAGTTGCTGGATTAAGCATTAATCATAAACCTTCTTAAGGGCCCGTTTCTACCGTCTATCCTCTGGAAACTTGGCTGCATTTATTATAGAGACAAGTCTTAGGCGCTTTCTTTATACATATAGCGTGTATTAGCAGCGGACCCTTTACTTTGAAATATGGATGACTTACCTTGGAAATATAATACTTTCCGTTAGTGTTGCCTCTATAGGAGAACTAGCTTGGGGGCTGAGCTAGACCGTCCTCCTGTAGGACTGTTGTAACGATTGTATTGAGCGCTTTGGTATGTAGATGGTTGTGAATAGATGTGTAGGTGCTGATGAGGTAAATAGAGGTGGATACCTGGTGGAAGAAGGAAAAGGCTATAGTAATGGAGGATCCGTAGTGCAGGAGCTTAAGTACGTTAATGTATAGTAACTTAAAGAGGCTTTACTTCTATAGCTAGGTAAGTAGGTTGTTTGTCTATTAATTTATTGGTTATTAAAGTTAAATAATTTATTAACTTTTAGTAAATTACTTATATATATAAACTTTATAAATTTAAATAACTTATCTTAAAATAACTATTTTTATTAGTTTATTTTAAACTTAAAGTAGAGTTAGTTAACTTAGGTTAAGTATATTAAATATATAAACTAAAGTTAAATAAAAAAAAAGAGAATAATACTTTTTTATATAAATAAAATAAACCTATAGTAAAAAATATACTTTTATAATTTTACTTTTTTATAATAAAATATTAATTATAAATTAAATTATTAAAAATATATTTATTAATTTTTATAAGTTATATAGTTTATTACTTTACTTAATATATTATATTACTCTTTTACCTTTAAAATATTTTATTAAGTTTTATTTTTAAAAAAAATATAAATTAATAATAGCTAAGTTAAAAGTTATTATTAATTTTTACTTTTTAATTAATTTAAGTATTATAATTAATAATTTATAATTTATTAAGCTCTTTAGTAATTATAATTTATTAATTAACTATTTAAAGGAATTTTTAAAATATAATTATAATATATATTATTATTTAATAATTAATAAAAAAAATACTATTATTTATTAAAACTAAAATTAGTATAAGTTTAACTTAAGTAAAATAAAGTAAAAGAATATTATACTATAAATATTTTTATAAAGCTTATATATAAAGTATTAAATTATTAATAAAAATAATAAATATAATAATATAATTAATAATTAAAATATATATAATTATAAATTTTATTAATAAAAAAATAGGAAATAATAATAATAATAATAATAAAAATAATATTATTATATTAGTAAAAATAATAAAAATTTATAAATAAAATATAATAAAAAAAAAGAAAAAATAATAGTAATTTATTAAAAAGTTAAGTAAAATAAATATAAATTTAAAATAAATTAAGTTTATAAAGTTAATTTATTATTTATAAAAGAAAAATTAAAAAATACTTTATAAAGTAATTATTATTATATTTTGAATATTTTATAATTACTTAATTAATATATACTTAGATTAATTATAAATTAATTTATTAATAAAAAATAAGTTAATATAAGTTATTTATTAACCTTTAGTAATTTATAATATAAGTTAATATAAATTACTTATTAACTTTTATTAATTTAATAATATTAATTAAATATATAAAATTTAATTACTATATTTATTAAATAGCTTAAATAGCTAGTTATTAATATAGTAATAAAATTAATTTTTATATTTAACTTATTAATTATATAATAAAATTACTTAAATTATATTCTACTACTTTTATTAATATAAATTATAATTAATTTATTACTTTAAAAACTATTTTATATTATTTAATATAAATTAATTTATTATATATTAATAACTTTTATTTAAATTAGTATTATATATTATTTAAGTAATAGAAAATATTATAGTTTTTTAATTAACTTTTATAATTATAATTATTAATTTAAGAGCTTTTATAATTAATTTTAAAAGAAATATTATTATAAAAAATACCTTTAACTTTATAAATATAATAAATATTAAAATAATTATATTTTTTTAAAATATATATATATTTAATAAATAATTAATTAATAATATTAATAAAGCTAAGGCTAATATAAAAGTTAAGCTTATTACTAAAGATATTAATATTTTAATTAAATATTAATTACCTTTTATATTTAATAAAAATATAAAAGAATTTTATTTTTTTTAAACTTAATTTAAAGTATATTTTAAAAACTTTAAAAATACTTTTAATACTTTAAAAAAAAAAGTATTATTTACTACTTTATAATTAAAAAAAACTATCTTTAAATAGTTTTAACTTATTTAAAATAAATATTTTAAAAAAAATATTAATATTATATTTAATTAAATTTAAAAGATTTTTAAAAGTTTTAATAAATTTAAAAGTAAATTTAAAAAGGTATTTAATAATATTAATAAAATTAAAATAATTAAAAATTACTTTATAATTATTTATTAAAAAGGGAAATATATAAATTATATTATATACTTTTAAAACTTATTTATTAAAGTTAATTAAAGAAAATTAACTTTTATTAAATAATTCTATAATAGTTTTAAAAAAAAACTTAAGGAAAAAGTATATTATATTAATTATAAAAAGTATAACTTTAACTTTTTTATAAAATAATATATTAAAGTTAATAACCTTTTATATAAATTTAAAATAAATAGTTTTTAAAAGTATTACTTAAAGAATAACTTTAAATATTATATAAACTAAGGTAAAAAATATAATAATAAAGTTATTTATATTTATAAAATAAACTTTAAATAAATAAACTTTAATATTATTATTAAAGAAAAGAAATTCCTTTATTATAATTATAATAAAAAAAGCTATATAATTTAAAATTATTAATTTAAAAAAATTAATAAACTTTAAAAATAACTTAAATAAATTATTAATATTATTTATAAATTTAAATAATTATTAAATTAAAAATATAATAATAATAAAATCTTTAACTTAAATATAATTTAAGTTATAAAAAAACTTAAATTTAATAAATTAATATAAATTTTAATAAAGAAATTTACTTTAAAAAAAGTTAATAACTTTAAAAATATAATATTTATATATAATATTATATTTTTATTAAAAACTATTAATATTATTATAATTAATATTATACTTTTATTATAAAATATACCTAAGGTATAATAATATATATAAATTTATATAATATTATTTATAAACCTTAATTAAATTAATATTTTTAAAATATTTTAATTTATAATTAAAATCCTTAGGAAAGATAATTTTAAAATATAATAATAATTTATAAATTAAAAAATAATATAATATAATACTTACTTTACTAAAAAATATAATTATAAAAACTTAAATTTATATATTAAATATTATTATAAAACTTATATAATTAATAAAATTTAAAACTAATACTTTTAAAAATATAATTCCTTAAGTTTTAATTAATATAATATAAGTAAATATTATAATTATTACTATTAAAAATACTATTATAATATATATATTTAAAAATAATTAAAAAAAGCTAAATAAAACTTTTAAATTTATAAAAAAAATAAAAACTAATATAATATTAAATATTATTATAAATATAATTTTATAATTATATTTATTAATAAATATTATTAATATAAAGTATATAATAAAAACTTTTAAATAATATAAACTTTATTATATTTTAATAATATTAACTTTAAAGAAAAATAATTAAAATAATTTATAATTATTAACTTTAAAAATATTTATTATAAAGTTTAATTTAAAAAAAATAAAAAACCTTTTAAAAATAATATTTTTAAAAAAAAAAATAACTTCCTTAAGAAATTTATTAATATTATTATATAATTAATATAATTATTAAAGTTTTTAATAAAAATAATTATTAAAAAATATAAATTTATAATATTTTTTAATAATAAAGCCTAAAGTAATTATATTTTACTTATATTTATATTTAAACTATAATTATTATATAAAAATAAAAGTAATAAAAGTTATAATATATTTACTATAAATAATTAAAAGTTTAAATATAATAAAAGAATTATTAATATTAAAATATTTTTTTTTAATATTAAAATTTAAAGTAAAATAAAGAAAATTAATTTTAATATATTAAATATTTTAAAATTTAAAGCTTTATTAAAATATATATAGCTAAAGGAAAGTAACCTTTAAATTAATTAAAAAATAAGTTAAATAAATTAAATAAATAACTTTAGTTTATTAAAAATATTAAAACTTAAATTATAATTATTTTAAAAAAAATAATATAAAAATAGTATATTATTAAAAAACCTAAAGTTCCTTAAATTAAAAAATAAAAAACTTAAAAATATAAAAGTTAAATTTAAAGCCTTTTAAAAAATATTATAATAATATTAAAATAAATAAAATAAAGTAAAATAATAAAAAATTTATAAAATAATTACTTTAATATAAATAAAACTTTAAAATCTTAATTAAGCTTTTTTAAAAGTTAAAAAAAAAATTAACTTTAATTTTAAAAAATAATATATAAAAAAAGTTTTATAGTAATATTATAAATATAAAAAATTATATTAAAAAACCTTAAAAATAAAACTATTATTATATTTAAAATAAAATTATAAAATTATATTAAAAAAAAAAACTACTTTTAAATTTTATAAAATTTATAATTTTAATAAATTTAAATTTAAAATATTTAAAAAATAAATTAAAAAATAACTTTAAAAAAAATATATTTATATTTTTAATTTATTTATTAAATACTTTATTATTTTTATATTAAAAAAAAATAAAAAATTTTAATTAATTATTAACTATTATTAACTTAATAATATTACTATTAAAAATAAAACCCTATTATTATTAATTAATAAAATTAAAAAATATTTTATTAAAATAAATTACTTTACTATATTTAATTTAATTAAAGTTTATAAATTTACTTATATAAAAGTAAAAAATAAATAAAAAACTATTTTTTAAATATAATATAATTTTTATAAATATTTAGTTATATTATAAAGGTTTACTAATACTTTTATATTATTTTAAAAGTAAATTAATTATATATTAAAAGTATATTTAAATAACTTTATTATTATATATATTAATAATATTTTTATTTTTTTAAAAACTTTTAAAAAATATTAAAAATATATTTATTAAATATTATAAACTTTTTAAAATATTAATTTACTAATTAACCTTAAGAAATATTAATTTTATATATAAAAAGTAAAATTCCTTAAATATATTATTATATTTAAAAAAATCTAAATAAATTTTAAAAAAATTAAAGTAATTAAAAATTAAAAACCTTTAAATAATATTAAAAAAGTATAAAGCTTTTTAAAATTTATTAATTATTATTAATAATTTATAAAAAATTTTACTAAAATTATTATATTATTAATAAATTTTATTAAAAAAAATTAAAAATTTTTATAAAGTTTTAATATTAATATTACCTTTAAATAATTTAAAAATACTATAACTTTTAAATTAGTATTTATTATATTTAATTTTAATAAACTAATTATAATTAAAATAAATACTTTAAATTTTACTATTAATAAATAAATTAATTAATTAAATTAAAATAATAAATTAAAATTTATTATATTTTTCTTTAAAAAACTATATAAATTAATATTATAATACTTTATTTATAATAAAGAATTTATAATTATTATTATTATATTTAAATATTAAAGATATTACTATTTTAAAAGTATATATAAAATTAAAGTTTATATTAATTATAAAAATATTATATTTTTTATAATAATTTAATAATTATTTAAAAAATAAATTAAATACTTTAAATTCTTAGTTATATTTAATTATAAAATAATTTACTATAAAGAATTTAAAAATAATTATATTAATACCTTTAGCTAAAAGTTTAATTATTTTTAAAAAATATTAAATTTTATTATATAAGTTTTATAATTTAATAAATAAAAAGCTTTAAAATAATAATAAATTAACTTTATTTTTAAAGTTAAAAAAGATAATTTACTTTTAATAAAAATTATAAAATATATTAAATTTTAAAAGTAAAAATAATTTCCTAAAGGTATTATAATAAAATTAAAATATTTTATATTTAATAATAAAATATAAATACTTAAAGAATTATATAAAAAAGTAATTATTTATATTTATAAATATAAATTATATAATTATAAAGAAATTACTAAAATTATATAATAAATTTAATAATATTATAAATTTAAAAAAATTAAATAATAAGTAAAAGAAGTAATTTTATATTATATTATATATAAAAAAATAAAAAATAATTAATATTTACTTTATAATAAACTATAACTATTACTTATATTAAAACTACTATAAAAGTTAATTATATTTAATTATATTATATATTTACTATTATTTAAAGATTTAATTATAGAATTTAAATATAATAGTATTTTTATTATTATTAATAAATTTTTTAAAAAAACTTATTTTATTTTTAATAAAAAAATAAACTTAGTTAAAAACTAAGTTTATATTTATATAAAATATATAAAAAGTAAATATAAAATACTAAAAGAAATAATTTTTAATTAAAAATTTACTTATATATTATACTTTTAATAAATATTAATAACCTATTTTAAAATTAATTATAAACTTAATATTATTTATTATTTATAAATTAATAAGTAAATAAAGTAATTAAATTAAATTATTAAAATATATTTAAAAAATTATATTAATTTAACTTAAAATAACTAAGTTATAAATTTATTAATAACTTAATTATATTATAATAATATTAAATTAAAGTTAATAAAAGTAATACTTTTTTATATAAATTATAACTTTACTTTATAAATATATTAACTTTTAAAATAAAAATTATATATTAAAAAAGTAAAAATATATATAAAAAATATAAAAAAGCTTTATAAAAAACTATAAAAATAACTTAAATTTATATATAAATATATAAATAAATATATAAACTAAAGAAAAATTAAAAAATTAAACTTTTAAAAAAAAAATATAATTTACTTACTTTAATATATATAAAGTAAAAAACTCTTTAATATTAAAATAAATAAATTAAATAATAAATTTAACTACTATAAACTTAAGCTTTATAAAATTTTAAAGAAAATTAAAAAAGTAAATTATAAATTTAAATTACTTAAAATTATTAAATTATACTTTATTTTTTATATTTCTTTATTAAAAAAAATATTAATAAATAAAAATATTAAAAAAATTATTTATAATAAAATTATTATAAAAATAATTAAAGAAAAATATAAAGTTAAAATAATTATTATTATTAAACTTAACTTTAAAAAATAATAAAAATAATATAAATACTTTATAAAATAAAAAAGTTATAATAAAAGTAAAAATATATAAAAACTTATTAATAACTTTAATTATTTAAAAGTAACTTTAAATAATTTCTTTATAAAAATAAAATTTAAAATAAAATAATTAATTAAAAAATACTAAATAAAAATAAAACTAATTAAAAAAATAATAAAAAAATATTCTTTAATAATATAAAAGTATTTAAATTTAAAAACTTTAAATTAATATTAAAAAAAAGTTAATTATTAATAATAGACTTTTACTATATAATATTATTTTATATATTAATTACCTTTATACTTTAATTAAAAACTTAATTATTATACTCTTTTATTTTTTATTTTAATTTATATATTTATTATAATTAAGCTAAAGCTTTTATTATATATTATTAATATTTAATAAATTAATTTACTATTTTATACTTTTTAATATTATACTTTTTATAATTTTACTTTAATTAAGTTATTAAAAATAATTAATAAAAAAAAACTAAAATAATTTTAAAAATAAATTTATAAAAATTTATAATAATACTACTATTATATATTTTCTTTATTAAAATATATTACTAATACTTAATAAAATAAATATTAAATTTATATTTTTTTTTAATATTTATATTTTTATAATAAAAGTATAATATTATAATTATATTTATAATATTTATTTACTTTAATAATTTAAAATAAATTTAATTTATATACTTTTTATTTTTAAAAAAATAAAAAAAAAAATAAAAATAAATTTTAAAATTCTAAAGTATTAGTATTATATTAATATTTATAAATAAAAAGTTAATAAAAATAAATTAAAATTTATAAATAAAAAATAAAAAAATATATTATATATTAAAAATTAAAATAATATAATTATAAAATAAAGTATAAAGTTATTATAATTAACTTTAAAAATAAAATTAATAAAAAAAAAATATTATATTATATTTTAAATACTTTATAATTATTTAATTAATATATATTTAAATTAATTATAAATTAATTTATTAATAAAAAATAAATTAATATAAGTTATTTATTAACTTTTAGTAATTTATAATATAAATTAATATAAGTTATTTATTAATTTTTATTAATTTAATAATATTAACTAAATATATAAAATTTAATTATTATATTTATTAAATAACTTAAATAATTAATTATTAATATAATAATAAAATTAATTTTTATATTTAATTTATTAATTATATAATAAAATTACTTAAATTATATTTTACTATTTTTATTAATATAAACTATAATTAATTTATTACTTTAAAAATTACTTTATATTATTTAATATAAACTAATTTATTATAAAGGTTATATTTATTATTAAAAGAGTTAATAAAGCTATAATAGCTAAGTTAGAAAAAAGCTATACTTTAGCCTTTAGTTTAAAATTTAAAATTAATCTATAGCTTAACTTAATTAACTATAGTTAACTAAGTTAAACCTTAAAGATTTAAATTATAAAGTATAGCTAATTAAGGTTTAAGACTAAATTTAAAGTATATAAAATAGTCTAAATAATAAAATTTAAATATAATATAATTAATATATAAAAAGGCTTAAATAATAAAGTTTAAGTATAACGTAAGCTTTAAGCTTATAAATTATAGTTTAATAATTTAACTAAACTAAATAAACCTATTATATTTTTCTATTAAGTTATAAAAGATAATAATAATCTTTAAAAATAAATTATATATATAATACTTTTAAAAGATTATATAATAAAATAATATACTTTAACTACTTTTTTTTAATAATAATTATAACTTAATTATAACTTAAGTAAAATAGCTAAATAAATAATTAAATTTATAATTAATAAAATTATAAACCTATAATTAAAAGCTTTAAAGAAGAAAAGACTAAAGCTAAGTAAAGTAAAATATAAGCTAAACTAACTAAAAGGTACTAAAAACCCTAAACTAAGTAAAAATATTAAAAAAATTATTAAAAAAGTTAATAAAATAATATAAAAGTTTTTTTATAATTAATTTCTTTTAAGTAGTTTATCTTTTATATTTAAAAAAGAATTAATTTATTATAATTATATTATTAATATTAAAATTAATAAAAATATAATAATATTAATAAAAAATAATTAAAGTAAATTAATAATTTTAATAATTTATAAATAGCTTTAATTAAGTATTTATAAAAGTAAATAAATAACTTAATAAAATATTAAATTAAATACTAAAGTAATTTAATAATATTAATATAATAAAAGTAGTAAATAAATTATTTAATAAAAATTAAAAAGTAATAATAATAAATTAATATAATTTATATTAAAAGTAATATTTTTATTATTATATTTAAATTTAATTACTTAAGTATTTTAAAGTAAAAGTTAAATATAAAATTTAGTTTATAAATTTATAATAAAGTAAATTAAAAAAAATAATTTAATAATTAAATATAATAATAATAATTAAAAAAAGTAATTTAAAAAAAAATAATAATAATAATAATAAAAAAAAAGTAAAAAAAAATATTTTTAATTTAATAATATTTTAATATTATATTAGCTTAATTAAATAATAATTAAAAAAAAAGTAATATTAAAATTTACTATTATATTTTATAATAGTTTTTAATATTAATTAAATAAATAAATTATAAATTTTAATATATTTATATATTTAATTTATAATTAACTTTTTTTATTATAAATAAATTATAATATTAAAATATTTATTTAAAAGTAATAATAGTAAATTAAATAAAAATAGTAAATAAAAAAGTTTAAATAGTAAATTAAATTATAAAATAAAATTTAATATTATTAATTACTTTTAAAAAAAATATTAATAATAGTTTATAAATAAATTATATATATTATTTAAAAATATTATATAATAAATAATATATAATAAAAGTTATTAAAAATAAAAAATTAAGTTAACTTAATTAATTTAAAAAAATAATAATAAAATACTAAGTTATTATAAAAATTAAATTTAAATAAAAAAGTTTTAAAGTATAATATAAATTATAATAGTAAATATAAAAGTATTATTTAATAATTTTATATTTAGTTAATAAAAATAAATAAAAAAATTAATTAATTTTTAAAAAATTATTAATAACTTAGTTTATAAAAGGTTAAGTTAATTATTTATTAATAATTAAAAAAATAAATAACTTAAATTAAAATTTAAATAAATAATAAAAGCTATTAGTAAAATATTATAAAAAAAAGTTAAAAAAGAAAATAAAAAAATATAATATAAATATTAATAATAAAAAATAAAAAAGTATATTATATTACTAAAGTAATTTAAAAATAACTTTATATAAATAATATATATTTAAAATAAATAGTTAAAATATAAGTTAAAAATAATAATACTAAAGTATTATAATATAAAAAAACTATAAAAAAATATATTTATATTTAATAAATAAATAATAATTATAATAAATTATAATAAAAGTAAAAAGTTAATAAAAAAAAGTTAAATAATAATATAATTTTTATTAAAAAATTTAAGCTAAGTTATAATAATTTATATTATATAAATATTATTATTTAAAAAAATATTATATAAATTATTTAAAGTATAAAAATTAATAAAAAAATTAAAAGTATAATTATAAAAAATAATAAAATATAAATTTTAAAATATAAAGTATTTAAGTAAAAACTTAAGTTTTTTAATAAAAATATATTTAAAAATAAAGCTAAAAGTATTAAATTATTAATATATAATTATTAAATTTAAATAGTAAATTAAAAAATTAATAATTTAATAATTAAAGTTAAATAAAGTTAAAATAGGAAAAAGTAAAAAAAAAAAATAATTAAATTTATTAATAAAAAAAATATAAAAATAATAATAAATTAAATATATATAAAATTTATAAATAATATATAATAATTTAATAATTTATAATTACTATATAATTAATATATTATACTTAAATTAATTATAAATAAAAATAATTTTAAATTATTAAAAAATTAATAAATTATAATATAAATTTTTAAAATATAAAAATAAAAAGTTTAAGTAAAAGTAAATAATATTAAAGAAAAAAAAGTTAAATAAAAAAGTAAAATAAAGGAAATTATTATAAAAAGTATAAAATAATAGTATAAAAAAAGCTTTAAAGTAATTAAAGTAAATATAATAAATATTAATATTATTATTAAAAAAAAAAATAATAATATTAAATAATAAAAAAGTAAAAAAAATAAAAAAATATAAAATAAAATAAATATAATAAATAAAAATAATAATAATAAAGTAGTAAATAAAAAAAAAATTAAAAGTAAACTAAAGAAAATATTAAGTAAAAATATAAAGTAAAAATTAATAAAATAATATAAAAGTATAATATAAATTATAAAAATATAAAATAATAAAATATAAAGTAAAATATTAATTTTAATATTATTAATAAAAAAAAATAAAAATATATTTTTTTATTTACTATTATTAATTAATAAAAAGTATAAATTAAAAAGAAAAATAAATATAGTAATTATTTTATTTATAATATTAGTAAATAATTTAATAATATAAAAATAAAAGTTTAAAGTTAATTATATATAATAGTAAAATAAAATAAAAAAAATATAAAAAAAATAATAAAAAAATATAAATTTAATAATAGTAAATATAAATATTATAATTTATAATAAATTATAATAAACTAGTATTTATATATTAATATAAATAATATTTTTTTAAAAAATAAACCTTAAAGTAATTTTATAATTTATATTAGTAAAGTAATTAAATTAATAAATAAGTAATTTTATTATTAACTATAGAAAAAAGTATTTAAATATTTAATTTAAATACTATTATATTAATAATAATTAATTATTTAAATATTTTAATAAATAATATAAAGTAAACTTATATATTTAATTAATAGTTTTAAATTATTATTAAGTTTAAATAATTTAACTTTAAATTATTTTACTAATTTAATAATTTATTCTAAATTATTTTATTAATTTAATAATTTATTTTTAATTAATTTATTAATTTAATATTTATTTATAATTAATTATTTTAAAGGTTTATTATTATAATTATAAAAGTTAAATTATAATATAATATTTCTTTTTTTATTAATTTTATTTTTAAAATTTTACTTTTTTTAAATATAAGTAATTTATTTTTTACTTTTTTATAAATAATATTTTTTATTTTTATTTTTTATTTATTTTTTATATATTAATTTACTTAATATAATAATTAAAGTAAAAAAAAATATTTATTTTAAAATTAAAAAATATAAAAGTTTCTTTAGTTTTATTATTTATAATATTATAATAATAAATAAATATTATATATTTTATATTTTTAAAAATTATTAAAAATATTTATTATTTTTAAATAATTTATTATATTATTTTAAATATATATATTTAAATTAACTTTATTATAATATTTATAATTTAATATTTAAATAAATAACTTATATTATAAATTATAATTTTTAATTTAAAAATAAAATTAAAATAGTTAAAAAAAAATATAAATATAAGCTTAAGCTTTTTTAAAAGTTTAATATAAAAATTAAGTATTTTTATAATAAATTAATATTTATAAATTAATATAAATAGTACTTTTTAAAGGATAAATCTTTAAATAGTTTTAAAGTTTATATTAGTAAAGTAATTAAATTAGTAATAAATAATTTTATTATTAGTTAATAATATAAATAAAAATAAATATTTAAGTTTTAATTTAATTATATTATAAATACTATATTATAATAATAATTAATTATTTAAATATTTTAATAAATAATATAAAGTAAATTTATATATTTAATTATATATTTTAAATTATAGTAAAAAGCTAGTTTTTTTAGTTTTTTATAATAAATTATTTAAAAAACTAGCTTTTTTAATTTTTTTACTAAATATATATAATATTTTTAATTAATTTATTAATTCTTTATTAATTTAATTTAATTTACTTTATAAATTTATTATTATAATTGTAAAATTTAAGTTATAATATAATATTTCCTTTTTATTAATTTTATTTTTAAAACTTAATATAATAATATATAAATATTTACTTTACTTTATTAATAAATATTATATTTTTTTATTTTTATTTATTTAACTTTTATTTTTTTTATTATAATTAATTATAAATAAAAATATAAAAATAAATTAATTTTTAAATAAAAAAAAAAAAAATATAAAAACTTTATTAATATTATATTAAAAAATTTTATTTTTATTATAAAATTATATATTTATTATAAAAAGTAAAGTTATAATTATATTACTTTAAAAAAAGATTTTTATTAATATTTTTTTTATATTTAAAATTAAAAATTTTATTATAAAATATTTAATTTTATTTTATAATAAATATATAAAATTATAATTTATTATTTTTAATTAAATAAAAAGTTAAAAAAAGTAAAAAAAGTATAATTTAAAGTTAGTATTTAAGTAAAATATTTTTATATTTAAAAATATAATTAATTTTAATAAATAAAATAAATAATTATTTATAATAAAGGTTATATTTATTATTAAAAAGGTTAGTAAAGTTATAATAGCTAAGTTAAAAAAAAATTATACTTTAGCCTTTAATTTAAAATTTAAAATTAATTTATAGTTTAATTTAATTAATTATAATTAACTAAGTTAAACTTTAAAAATTTAGGTTATAAAGTATAATTAATTAAAGTTTAAAATTAAACTTAAAGTATATAAAATAGCTTAAATAATAAAATTTAAATATAATATAATTAATATATAAAAAGGTTTAAATAATAAAGTTTAAGTATAATATAATTAATTTTAAATTTATAAATTATAGTTTAATAACTTAATTAAATTAAATAAATTTAATTTTTTTATTAAGTTATAAAAAGTAATAATAATTTTATTTAAAAATAAATTATATATATAATATAAAAAACTATATAATAAAATAATATATTTACTTTTTTTTAATAATAACTATAACTTAATTATAACTTAAGTAAAATAACTAAATAAATAATTAAATTTATAATTAATAAAATTATAAACTTATAATTAAAAACTTTAAAAAAAAAAAAACTAAAGCTAAGTAAAGTAAAATATAAACTAAATTAATTAAAAAGTATTAAAAACCTTAAGCTAAGTAAAAGTATTAAAAAAATTATTAAAAAAGTTAATAAAGTAATTTATTAAAGGTATATATAAAGGTTTTTTTATAATTAATTCCTTTTAAATAATTTATTTTTTATATTTAGGAAAAAATTATTTATAATATTAATAATTTAAAGAAGCTAAAGTATATTATAATAAATTAATATTTATAAATTAATATAAATAATACTTTTCTTAAAGAATAAACTTTAAAAGGGTTTTATAGTTTATATTAGTAAAATAATTAAATTAATAAATAAGTAATTTTATTATTAATTATAAAATAAAGTATTTAAATATTTAATTTAAATATTATTATATTAATAATAATTAGTTATTTAAGTATTTTAATAAATAATATAAAGTAAACTTATATATTTAATTATATATTTTAAATTATAGTAAAAAGTTAATTTTTTTAGCTTTTTATAATAAATTATTTAAAAAGTTAGCTTTTTTAACTTTTTATAATAAATTATTTAAAAAACTAGCTTTTTTAGCTTTTTTACTAAGTATATTTAATAGTTTTAATTAAATTATTAATTTATAATTAATTTAATTTAGCTTACTTTATAGGCTTTTTATTATAATTATAAAAGCTAAATTATAATATAATATTTTCTTTTTATTAATTTTATCCTTAAGACTTAATATAATAGTATATAAATATTTACTTTTATTTTATTAATAAATATTATATTTTTTTATTTTTTATTTATTTATTTTTTATTTTTTTTATTATAATTAATTATAAATATAAATATAAAAATAAATTAATTTTTAAATAAAAGAAAAAAAAGTATAAAGACTTTATTAATATTATACTAAAGAATTTTATCTTTATTATAAAATTATATATTTATTATAAAAAGTAAAGTTATAATTATATTACTTTAAAAGAAGATTTTTATTAATATTTTTTTTATATTTAAAATTAAAAATCCTATTATAAAGTATTTAATTTTACTTTATAATAAATATATAAAGTAGTAATTTATTATTTAAAATTAAATAAAAAGTTAAAAAAAGTAAAAGAAGTATAATTTAAAATTAGTACTTAAGTAAAATATTTTTATATTTAAAAATATAATTAATTTTAATAAATAAAGTAAGTAATTACTTAAAGTATTAATAATTTAAAAAAGTTAAAATATATTAAATATAAAAAGTAAGAAATATAAAAAACAAAGGCTATTTATTAAGCTAAAATATTATTATTTAATTTATTTAATTCTATAACTATAGGTTTTATAATTAATATTATTAATTAAAGTATTTTTAATTTTTTTTTATTAAACTTAAATTTTAATAAAAGTTTTTTAAAAGGTTTTTTAAATATTTAAAGTTTTTAATAAATTATTATAAATTTTTTATTTTATTATAACCTTTTTATTTTACTAAGTATTTAATTTATTAAGTATTTTTATTAAATTTTATTATTTTAAGTTTTTTAACTTTATACTTAAGTTTTTTACTTTAAATAATAATTTTATTTTATATAACTTTACTTATTTTTTTATTTACTAATACTTTTTCTAATAGTAAAATATAAAAATTTAAATATATAGTTTTTTTTTATTATTTTAAAGTAAGTAAAAAATTTATTTTATAATTAATAAATTTAATTTTCTTTATAATTTTATAAAGTCTAAGTTTTTTAAAATTAAGTTTATTATTTAATTTATTAATTTTAATATTTAATTATTTATTATTTTATAAATATTAAAGTAGGTAAATTATATTTTTTTTTTAAAAGTTAATTCTTTAATTTTTTTAATATTTATAAATTTAATTATTTATTTTTTAATAAATTTAAGTTATATTTATAATTTTTAATATAATTCTTTAAGTTTATTTACTATAATAATAGCTTTATTAGTATTTTCTTTTTTAATAAAAAGTTAATATAAATTTAATTTAAATTTATAGTTTATGTAAAATAGTAAATAGTTTATAAATTTTACTAATATATTATTATAAAATACTTAAGTAGTTAGTAAATATTTTACTTAATTATTTTAGTTAAAATTAATATAATATTATAAATATATTTTAATAATTTAGTTAATTTAGTTAGTTTATTTATTTATTTAAAGGTAATAAATTATATTAACTTTATATTTTAATTTAATTTTTACTATAAATAATTACTAAAATTTTAATATAAATATTAATCTTTTATTAAAAATAATTTTATTTAGTAATTTATAATAAATATAAATATTTTAAAAAAAAATATAAGTTAAGTTTTTTATAAAGCTTTTTTTAATTATTAAAATAAAGTAAGTTATTTTTAAAAGTTAATTAACTATTATAAAGATATTATTTTATATTTTATTAATTATAAGTTTTTTAAAAAATAAAAGTTTAATAATATAATTAAATATTATTAATTCTTAATTTTTAATTAAAACTAGTAAAAGTTATAGTTTTTTATAAAGAAGATAATATAATACCTTAGTTTATTTATATATTATATATTTTAATATAATCTTTTATATTTATTTTTTAATACTTTTAAATTTAAAGTATTAAGTAATTTACTAAGTAGTTTTTTATATTTTATAATATTTATTAAACTTATATACGTAAATTAATTTTATTACTTTATTTTATAAATCTTTTAATACTTAAATAAGTTTATTTAGTATTAAGTATTTAATATTTATAAAAATACCTTTTAAATATTATTTATTTTTTTAATTTTTAATATATTTTTTTATATTATTAATAATTAAATTATTTATTTTAATTTAGTATATTATATTAATTAATTTAATTATAAAGTCTTTATATTAATTTATTTTTAATATTTATATCTTAACTTTTAAGATTTTTTAAAAATAATTTAATTATTTACTAAGTATATTAGTGTATTTATTATTTAAACTACTATAGTATTTAATAATAAACTTAAACTTAAAGAGTTACTTATAGTATTTAATTTATTTATAAAATAATTTTTATATTATTATAAAGTAAATAATATTTTAGTAATTTATAAAAATAATTATTAAAAATTAACTTTTTTTATAATAGTATTTTTAATATTATTTACTAAGTATTTAATATATAATTATAAATTCTTTATTATAAATAAAGTATTTAAGTTTAAATTTATTTAATTTTTTAAAAAAGTAAGTAATAAACCTAAGCTTTTTTTTAAATATATTATTTAATTATTAAAGTATTCTACTAATTATATAATCTAAGGTATTAGTTTTAATTATAATAAGTTTATTAAAGTTAAATATTATAAATACTAAAGTAGTAATAAAGGCTTATTTAAAGTATTTAAAGGTAATTAAAGTATTTTATATTAATTTAAATTTAATATCTTTTTTAATTAAATTTATAAATAGTATAATAATTTTTAAAAAGTCTTTAATAAAGTATTAGTAATAATTAATAAATTTTAAAAAGCTTTATATTTATTTAATATTTTTTAAAAGTTTTTAATTATTAATTACTTTAAGTTTTTTAAAGTTTATTTAGACTTTTCCTAAGGTAATAATATATTTTAAAAATATAACTTTTTATATATAAAAATTATATTTTTTAAGTTTTACTAAAAGTTAATTATTTTAAAGTATTTATAATATTTTTTTAATATATTCTTTATATTTTTTTAAGTTTTTAAAATAAATAAAAATATTATTAAAATATATAATAATAAAATAATTTATATAGTTTTATAATATATAATTAATTATTTTTTAAAAAAATACTAAGGTATTTATAAATTTAAAAAGTATTATTTAATATTTATAAAGTCTATATTTAATATAAAAGGTAGTTTTTTATTTATTACCTTTTTTAATTTAAATAAAGTTATATACTTCTTTAAAATTTAATAATATAAAAATTTTAGTTTTTATAAACTAGTTTTTAATTTCTAAAATTAAAAATAATAATATAATATTTTTTTTAATTATTATATTTAATTATTAATAGTTTATAATAAATTAAAGTTTACTATTTTTTTTAAATATAAATATAATTAAATATTTTACTAAAGATTTAAAAAGTTTAATATAACCTTTTTTTAATTAGTCTTTAATTTATTTATTAAGTATTTTAAATTTAATAATACTTAAGTTATAAATTTTATTAAATATTAAAACTTTATTATTTATAAGTTTAATTTTATAATTTTATTAATTATATTTTAATAGTTTAATATTAAGTTCTTTATTAAAAACTTTTATATATTAAAGGTTTATTAATATATTTTTTAAATATTTTAAAGTATTTTAGTTTTAGTAATATAAATTTTTAACTTTTTATATAATTAAATTAAAAAATCTAAGTTATTTTTTTTTAAGTTTTTTAATATATTTAATTATTTTTAAAAACTTTTATAGTTTTATAGTAGGTATTTATTTTATAATTATTTTTATTTTTATATATTTTTATATTTTTTTTTTATTTAATATAAAGGTTTTTAATTTTATTATTAAAAATATTATTATATTTTATTAATTTTCCTAATTTAATTATAATTTTACTAAAATATTAATTAATTAAATATAAAGTTATTATATTATATAATTTTTTTTTTAATTAATATTAAGGTTATATAACTTTAGTTAATTATATTTTAAAAATATATTATATTTTAAAATATTAATAATATTAAACTTTAAATAATTTAAAATTCTACTAAATTAAATTTTAAAGTAATTAGTTTTATAGTTAATAATTTTATTATTATAAATAAAAAGTTATTATTTAATATTAGTAAATATATATAATTTCTTTTTTTTATAATTAATTAACTTTAAATAGTTAATAAATTAAAGTATAATATAGTTTATTATAATTCCTAAGTTTATATAAACTATAATTAAGTATTTTTTTAAAATACTAAGTATTTAAAATTTTTATAATTTTTATTTTAATATAGTATTTAAATTATAGTAAATTATATTATTTATATTATTATAATAGTTATTATTATAGAAGTTAATAATTATATTATTTAAATTTAAAGTAATTTATTTAAGTTTATAATTTTAAATATTATAATATTTATATTAAGTATATTTAAGTTAAGGAATATTTTTAATAGTAAGTTTATAATACTTTTAAAGTTTATTTTAATTAATTCCTTATAATTTATTATTAATATTATATTTTATAAAGTTAAACTTTTATTATTTTAAGTTATAGGTAATATATATAAAAGTATATTATTAATATTAGTATTTTTTATAATAATTTTTATTATAAAGTATAAATTCTTTTTATTTATATTTTATAACTTTATAGTCTTTATATTATTTTTAAAGTTTAAATATAATATATTACTTATATAGTAAAAGTTTATAATTAATAATATTAGCTTTATTATATTAATTTATAATTAAAATATTATTAATATAATAAAAAGTTAATTTTAATACTTTAATTATTAAATATTTATTTATATTAGTTTTAATATATTATTAAAACTAGCTTTTAAGTAATTAAGTTTTATTAAAGGTAGTATATAAGTTAATTTATTTAATTTAATTTTATTATTTTAAAAGTTTTTAATATTTTTTAAGTTTTTTTTATTAAACTATTTTATTATAATATTTAATTTTTTTAATAATATTTTTTTATTTATATTAGTTTTTAAAGTATTTTTAATTTATTATAATTATTTTATAAAGGTAATAAATATTTTTAAATTTTACTAATTTATATTAGTTATATATATATTTTTTAAAGTTATTTATTTCTTTTTAAATTATTCCTTTATAAAGGTTATATTACATTAAAAGTATAATATTTAAAAAATCTTTATTATATTATTATATAGCTTTATTTTATTTTTATTTATAAATAATTTTTTTTTTATTTTTAAAGTTAAGTAAATTTTTTTATTTTATTATTTTATTATTTTCTAAGTATAATTATATAATTATAAATTTTATATTATTAAAGGCTTACTAAACTAGTATTTAAATATAACTTATACTTTTTTAGTATTAGTTATTTATAAGTATAATATATTAGTTTTTAATTTCTATTATTTTTTTTTAAATAACTTTTTTAAAAGTATTTAAGGTTTATATACTTTTTAATTCTTTAGGAAATTAACTTAATTTTTATTTATTATTAAAGTATATTTAGTATTTATTATTATAATATATTAAAAAGTATAATATATTATATTTTATTAAAGGTTATATAATATTAATAACTTAGTTTTCCTTAGGTTTTAAAATAAATATAAATTTTTTATTATTATTTTTTTTTAAAGCTTAATAATACTTCTTTATATATTCTTTTTTTTTATAATTATAATATTTAATATTTTTATATTATATTTTAATAATACTAAAGTTTATTAATTTAGGTTTTTTATTATTATATAATATAATATTTTATTTTTTTCTTTAATTAGTATTATTACTAAAGTAAAAATATTTAAAAATTACTTTTTATATATTTCTTTTTTATTTATATTTTTTATATTATTTAAATAAGTATTTATTAATATAAGTAGCTTTTTTAAAAAGTTTATTTAAAGTATTAAATAGCTTATTTTAATATAGCTTATTTTTAATATTAAACTTTAATCTTTAGTAGTAAAGTATATATTATACTTTATTATTTAAGTTAATTTTAATAGCTAAGTATATAAAGATAATTATATACTTAGTATATAATTTAGTTTATTTAATTTATAAAAGTATTTCTTTTACTTTTTTAGTTTTATTAATTTTTCTATATAACTTTTTAAGTTATTTTTTAAAAATAGTATAATTAGTAAATAGTTTATTAATATACTATTTCTTTAATTCCTAAGTTTATTTAAAGTCTTTAAAATATAATTTAAATTAATTTTTAATAGTTTTAGCTAAATAAGTTTTTATAATTTAAACTTTTATAATATTATTAATTATAATAGTTAAAAAGTAGTTAAAGTAGTTTTTTATATTTATAAAGAATTTTTAAATTTACTTAAAGTTTTCTTTAAATTTATTTAATAATAGTAATTTAATAATTTCTTTAAGTTTTTATTAATATACTATAGGGGTTAAGTTTACTATAGGATTTCCTATTAATTATTATTTTTAAAAAGTTATAATAATAACTACTTAAGTAGTAATTATTTTAAATAGTTTTATTATTTATTTTTTAAATATTATAAAATAGTTATTAGCTTTATTTTAGTTAATAAATAATTATAAAGTTATTATAATATTTTTAATAGTATTTTTAAAATTATTTTAAATTTTAATATTATTATTATAATTACTTTAAATTTTACTTTTATAATTAATATTATTATTTAAAACTTTAAAGTTTATAAATTATTAAGTTTTTAGTATTTTATTACCTATAGGTCTAAGGTAATTATTTAAATAAAAGTTATTATTATATAATAAATTAATATTTATAAGTTAATATAAATAGTACTTTTTAAAAAATAAACTTTTAAATAGTTTTAGGGTTTATATTAGTAAAGTAATTAAATTAGTAATAGGTAATTTTATTATTAATTAGTAATATAAATAAAAGTAAATATTTAAGTTTTAATTTAATTATATTATAAATACTATAGTTATAATAATAATTAGCTATTTAAGTATTTTAATAAATAATATAAAGTAAATTTATATATTTAATTATATATTTTAAATTGTAATAAAAAGCTAGCTTTTTTAGCTTTTTATAATAAATTATTTAGAAAGCTAGCTTTTTTAGCTTTTTTATTAAGTATATTTAATAGTTTTAATTAAACTATTAGTTTATAGTTAATTTAGTTTAGCTTACCCTATAGGCCCCTTATTACAATTATAAAAGCTAAGTTATAATAATATACTTAATATATAATTTAATTTATTTAATTTATAAAAGTATTTTTTTTACTTTTTTAACTTTATTAATTTTTTTATATAGCTTTTTAAATTATTTTTTAAAAATAATATAATTAATAAATAGTTTATTAATATATTATTTTTTTAATTTTTAAGTTTATTTAAAATCTTTAAAATATAATTTAAATTAATTTTTAGTAATTTTAATTAAATAAATTCCTATAGTTTAAACTTTTATAATATTATTAATTATAATAGTTAAAAAGTAGCTAAAGTAGTTCTTTATATTTATAAAGAATTTTTAAATTTACTTAAGGTTTTTTTTAAATTTATTTAATAATAATAATTTAATAATTTCTTTAGGTTTTTATTAATATATTATAAAGATTAAATTTACTATAGGGTTTTTTATTAATTATTATTTTTAAAAAATTATAATAATAGCTACTTAAGTAATAACTATTTTAAGTAGTTTTACTATTTATTTTTTAAATATTATAAAATAATTATTAATTTTATTTTAGTTAATAAGTAATTATAAAGCTATTATAATATTTTTAATAATATTTCTAAAATTATTTTAAATTTTAATATTACTATTATAATTACTTTAAGTTTTACTTTTATAATTAATATTATTATTTAAAATTTTAAAGTTTATAAATTACTAAGTTTTTAATATTTTATTATTTATAAATCTAAGGTAATTATTTAAATAAAAGTTATTATTATATAATAAATTAGTATTTATAAATTAATATAAATAATACTTTTTTTAAAGAATAAATTTTAGAAAAGTTTTATAATTTATATTAGTAAAATAGTTAAATTAGTAAATAAGTAATTTTATTATTAATTATAAAATAAAGTATTTAAGTATTTAATTTAAATACTATTATATTAATAATAACTAGTTATTTAAGTATTTTAATAAGTAATATAAAGTAAATTTATATATTTAATTATATATTTTAAATTATAATAAAAAGTTAGTTTTCTTAGCTTTTTATAATAAATTATTTAAAAAGTTAATTTTTTTAACTTTTTATAATAGATTATTTAAAAAGTTAGCTTTTTTAGCTTTTTTACTAAGTATATTTAATAGTTTTAATTAAACTATTAGTTTATAGTTAATTTAGTTTAACTTACTCTATAGGCCTTTTATTATAATTATAAAAGCTAAATTATAATATATATTAAATATAAAGGTTATATTTATTATTAAAAAGGTTAATAAAGTTATAATAGCTAAGTTAAAGGAAAGTTATACTTTAGCCTTTAGTTTAAAATTTAGAATTAATTTATAATTTAACTTAATTAGCTATAGCTAACTAAGTTAAACTTTAAAGATTTAAGCTATAAAGTATAATTAATTAAAGTTTAAAATTAAACTTAAAATATATAAAATAGCCTAAATAATAAAATTTAAATATAATATAATTAATATATAAAAAGGGTTAGGGTTAGGGTTAGGGTTAGGGTTAGGGTTAGGGTTAGGGTTAGGGTTAGGGTTAGGGTTAGGGTTAGGGTTAGG